>CM072529.1:27893500-30761000 GCA_036898165.1 Silybum marianum
GTTATTTATAGCATCGTAAAAATATGACTTTTTTTATAAATGTTCTATAAAACGGTGTAAAATCTTGTATATTTTTAACAGTTTTTCCGGAAAACATGTTAAAAACTCGCATTTTTTTTCTAGTTTTTGTTTTATTTGAGTGGTAAAAAATGTGATAATTTTTAAGAAATTTACTATGTTAAAAACGGTGGTAAAAAATGTGAATTTTTTTATAGATGGTCCATAAAATTGTGTAAAATCTTTTATTTTTCAACAGTTTTTTCGGGAAAAATGTTAAAAACTTGTATTTTTTTCATGTTTTTGTTTTCTTAGAGTGGTACAAAATATGTTAATTTTAAAGGAATTTATGTAATGCGTTGAGCATTTTAAGTTGTTTTTTTCCATTTAATATTGAAAAATCATGACCTTGATACAACTTGTTTTGTAAAACCTTGAAAAAAGATGACCCGGAAGTCATTGAAACGTCTAAATTTGTCACCTTTATACATCGTTGTTATTTATAGCATCGTAAAAATATGACTTTTTTATAAATGTTCTATAAAACGGTGTAAAATCTTGTATATTTTTAACATTTTTTCCGGAAAACATGTTAAAAACTCGCATTTTTTTCTAGTTTTTGTTTTATTAGAGTGTTAAAAAATGTGATAATTTTTAAGAAATTTATCATGTTAAAAACGGTGGTAATAAATGTGAATTTGTTTTATAGATGGTCCATAAAATGGTGTAAAATGTTGTATTTTTTAACAGTTTTTTCAGGAAAAATCTTAAAAACTTGTATTTTTTTCATGTTTTTTTTTCTTAGAGTGGTACAAAATATGTTAATTTTAATGAAATTTATGTAAAACGGTGAGCTTTTTAAGTTGTTATTTTCCATTTAATATTGAAAAATCATGACCTTGATACAACTTGTTTTGTAAAACCTTGAAAAAAGATGACCCGGAAGTCATTGAAACGTCTAAATTTGTCACCTTTATACATCGTTGTTATTTATAGCATCGTAAAAATATGACTTTTTTATAAATGTTCTATAAAACGGTGTAAAATCTTGTATAATTTTAACAGTTTTTCCGGAAAACATGTTAAAAACTCGAATTTTTTTCTAGTTTTTGTTTTATGAGAGTGTTAAAAAATGTGATAATTTTTAATAAATTTATCATGTTAAAAACGGTGGTAATAAATGTGAATTTTTTTTATAGATGGTCCAACAAATGGTATAAATGTTGTATTTTTTAACGAGTTTTTCAGAAAAATGTTAAAAACTTGTATTTTTTTCATGTTTTTGTTTTCTTAGAGTGGTACAAAATATGTTAATTTTAATGAAATTTATGTAAAACGGTGAGCTTTTTAAGTTGTTTTTTTCCATTTAATATTGAAAAGTCATGACCCTGATACAGCTTGTTTTGTAAAACCGTGAAAAAAGATGACCCGGAAGTCATTGAAACGTCTAAATTTGTCACCTTTATACATCGTTGTTATTTATAGCATCGTAAAAATATGACTTTTTTTATAAATGTTATATAAAACGGTGTAAAATCTTGTATATTTTTAACAGTTTTTCCGGAAAACATGTTAAAAACTCGCATTTTTTTTTCTAGTTTTTGTTTTATTTGAGTGGTAAAAAATGTGATAATTTTTAAGAAATTTACTATGTTAAAAACGGTGGTAAAAAATGTGAATTTTTTTATAGATGGTCCATAAAATTGTGTAAAATCTTTTATTTTTCAACAGTTTTTTCGGGAAAACTGTTAAAAACTTGTATTTTTTTTCATGTTTTTGTTTTCTTAGAGTGGTACAATATATGTTAATTTTAAATGAATTTATGTAATGCGTTGAGCATTTTAAGTTGTTTTTTTCTATTTAATATTGAAAAATCATGACCTTGATACAGCTTGTTTTGTAAAACCATGAAAAAAGATGACCCGGAAGTCATTGATACGTCTAAATTTGTCACCTTTATACATCGTTGTTATTTACAGCCGCGTAAAAATGTGAACTTTTTTATATATGTTCCAAAACACGGTGTAAAATGTTGAATTTTTTAACAGTTTTTTAGTAAAACATGTTAAAACTTGTTATCTTTTTGTAGTTTTTGTTTTATTAGAGTGGTACAAAATGTGTTTATTTTAATTGAATTTATTTAAAGCGGTGAGCTTTTTAAGTTTTTTTTTTTCTACATAAAATTGAAAAATGATGACCGTGATACAGCTAGTTGTAGAACCGTGAAAAAAGATGATCCGGAAGTCATTGAAACGTCTAAAGTTGTCACCTTTATACATCGTTGTTATTTATATCAGCATAAAATTTTGAACTTTTTTATAAATGGTCTATAAAACGGTGTAAAATCTTGTATTTTTAACAGTTTTTTCGGAAAAAATGTTAAACGCTTGTATTTTTTTTCATGTTTTTGTTTTCTTAGAGTGGTACAAAATATGTTAATTTTAAAAGAATTTATGTAAGCGGTGAGCTTTTTAAGTTGTTTTTTTCCATTTAATATTGAAAAATCATGACCCTGATACAGCTTGATTTGTAAAACCGAGAAAAAAGATGATCCGGAAGTCATTGAAACGTCTAAATTTGTCATCTTTATACATCGTTGTTATTTACAGCATCGTAAAAATATGACATTTTTTATACATGTTCCATAAAACGGTGTAAAATCTTGTATATTTTTAACAGTTTTTCCAGGAAAACATGTTAAAAACTCGCATTTTTTTTCTAGTTTTTGTTTTATTAGAGTGGTAAAAAATGTGATAATTTTTAAGAAATTTATCATGTTAAAAACGGTGGTAAAAAATGTGAATTTTTTTTAAAGATGGTCCATAAAATGGTGTAAAATCTTGTATTTTTTAACAGTTTTTTTAAAAAAAATCTTAAAAACTTGTATTTTTTTCATGTTTTTGTTTTCTTAGAGTGGTACAAAATATGTTAATTTTAATGAAATTTATGTAAAACGGTGAGCTTTTTAAGTTGTTTTTTTCCATTTAATATTGAAAAATCATGACGCTGATACAGCTTGTTTTGTAAAACCGTGAAAAAAGATGACCCGGAAGTCATTGAAAAGTCTAAATTTGTCACCTTTATACATCGTTGTTATTTATAGCATCGTAAGGATGTGAACTTTTTTACAGGTGTTGCATAAAACAGTGTAAAATCTTGTATTTTTTTAAAAGTTTTCCCGGAATACATGTTAAAAACTCGCATTTTTTTTCTAGTTTTTGTTTTATTAGAGTGGTAAAAATGTGATAATTTTTAAGAAATTTATCATGTTAAAAATGGTGGTAAAAATGTGATTTTTTTTTAAAGATGGTCCATAAAATGGTGTAAAATTTTGTATTATTTAACAGTTTTTTCCGAAAACATGTTAAAAACTTGTATTTTTTTCAAGTTTTTGTTTTCTTAAAGTGGTACAAAATATGTTAATTTTAATGGAATTTATGTTAAAACGGTGAGCTTTTTATGTTGTTTTTTTTCATATAATATTGAAAAATCATGACTTTAATACAGTTTGTTTTGTAGAACCGTGAAAAAAGATGACCCGGAAGTCATTGAAACGTCTAAATTTGTCACCTTTATACATCGTTGTTATTTACAGCGTAAAAATGTGAACTTTTTTATATATGTTCCAAAACACGGTGTAAAATGTTGAATTTTTTAACAGTTTTTTAGTAAAACATGTTAAAACTTGTTATTTTTTTGTAGTTTTTGTTTTATTAGAGTGGTACAAAATGTGTTAATTTTAATGGAATTTATGTAAAGCGGTGAGCGTTTTAAGTTGTTTTTTTCCTTATAATATTTAAAAATGATGACCCTGATACAGCTAGTTTGTAGAACCGTGGAAAAAGATGAACCGGAAGTCATTGAAACGTCTAAAGTTGTCACCTTTATACATCGTTGTTATTTATATCAGCATAAAATTTTGAACTTTTTTATAAATGGTCCATAAAACGGTGTAAAATCTTGTATTTTTAACAGTTTTTTCGGAAAAAATGTTAAACGCTTGTATTTTTTTTCATGTTTTTGTTTTCTTAGAGTGGTACAAAATATGTTAATTTTAAAAGAATTTATGTAAGCGGTGAGCTTTTTAAGTTGTTTTTTTCCATTTAATATTGAAAAATCATGACCCTGATACAGCTTGATTTGTAAAACCGAGAAAAAAGATGACCCGGAAGTCATTGAAACGTCTAAATTTGTCACCTTTATACATCGTTGTTATTTATAGCATCGTAAAAATATGACTTTTTTTATAAATGTTCTATAAAACGGTGTAAAATCTTGTATATTTTTAACATTTTTTCCGGAAAACATGTTAAAAACTCGCATTTTTTTTTCTAGTTTTTGTTTTATTAGAGTGTTAAAAAATGTGATAATTTTTAATAAATTTATCATGTTTAAAACGGTGGTAGTAAATGTGAATTTTTTTTATAGATGGCCCATAAAATGGTGTAAAATGTTGTATTTTTTAACAGTTTTTTCAGGAAAAATCTTAAAAACTTGTATTTTTTTCATGTTTTTGTTTTCTTAGAGTGGTACAAAATATGTTAATTTTAATGAAATTTATGTAAAACGGTGAGCTTTTTAAGTTGTTTTTTTCCATTTAATATTGAAAAGTCATGACCCTGATACAGCTTCTTTTGTAAAACCGTGAAAAAAGATGACCCGGAAGTCATTGAAACGTCTAAATTTGTCACCTTTATACATCGTTGTTATTTATAGCATCGTAAAAATATGACTTTTTTTATAAATGTTCTATAAAACGGTGTAAAATCTTGTATATTTTTAACAGTTTTTCCGGAAACCATGTTAAAAACTCGCATTTTTTTTCTAGTTTTTGTTTTATTTGAGTGGTAAAAAATGTGATAATTTTTAAGAAATTTACTATGTTAAAAACGGTGGTAAAAATTGTGAATTTTTTTATAGATGGTCCATAAAATTGTATAAAATCTTTTATTTTTCAACAGTTTTTTCGGGAAAAATGTTAAAAACTTGTATTTTTTTCATGTTTTTGTTTTCTTAGAGTGGTACAAAATATGTTAATTTTAAAGGAATTTATGTAATGCGTTGAGCATTTTAAGTTGTTTTTTTCCATTTAATATTGAAAAATCATGACCTTGATACAACTTGTTTTGTAAAACCTTGAAAAAAGATGACCCGGAAGTCATTGAAACGTCTAAATTTGTCACCTTTATACATCGTTGTTATTTATAGCATCGTAAAAATATGACTTTTTTATAAATGTTCTATAAAACGGTGTAAAATCTTGTATATTTTTAACAGTTTTTCCAGAAAACATGTTAAAAACTCGCATTTTTTTCTAGTTTTTGTTTTATTAGAGTGTTAAAAAATGTGATAATTTTTAAGAAATTTATCATGTTAAAAACGGTGGTAATAAATGTGAATTTGTTTTATAGATGGTCCATAAAATGGTGTAAAATGTTGTATTTTTTAACAGTTTTTTCAGGAAAAATCTTAAAAACTTGTATTTTTTTCATGTTTTTTTTTCTTAGAGTGGTACAAAATATGTTAATTTTAATGAAATTTATGTAAAACGGTGAGCTTTTTAAGTTGTTATTTTCCATTTAATATTGAAAAATCATGACCTTGATACAACTTGTTTTGTAAAACCTTGAAAAAAGATGACCCGGAAGTCATTGAAACGTCTAAATTTGTCACCTTTATACATCGTTGTTATTTATAGCATCGTAAAAATATGACTTTTTTATAAATGTTCTATAAAACGGTGTAAAATCTTGTATAATTTTAACAGTTTTTCCGGAAAACATGTTAAAAACTCGAATTTTTTTTCTAGTTTTTGTTTTATGAGAGTGTTAAAAAATGTGATAATTTTTAATAAATTTATCATGTTAAAAACGGTGGTAATAAATGTGAATTTTTTTTATAGATGGTCCAACAAATGGTATAAATGTTGTATTTTTTAACAGTTTTTTCAGGAAAAATCTTAAAAACTTGTATTTTTTTCATGTTTTTGTTTTCTTAGAGTGGTACAAAATATGTTAATTTTAATGAAATTTATGTAAAACGGTGAGCTTTTTAAGTTGTTTTTTTCCATTTAATATTGAAAAGTCATGACCCTGATACAGCTTGTTTTGTAAAACCGTGAAAAAAGATGACCCGGAAGTCATTGAAACGTCTAAATTTGTCACCTTTATACATCGTTGTTATTTATAGCATCGTAAAAATATGACTTTTTTATAAATGTTCTATAAAACGGTGTAAAATCTTGTATATTTTTAACAGTTTTTCCGGAAAACATGTTAAAAACTCGCATTTTTTTTTCTAGTTTTTGTTTTATTTGAGTGGTAAAAAATGTGATAATTTTTAAGAAATTTACTATGTTAAAAACGGTGGTAAAAAATGTGAATTTTTTTATAGATGGTCCATAAAATTGTGTAAAATCTTTTATTTTTCAACAGTTTTTTCGGGAAAAATGTTAAAAACTTGTATTTTTTTTCATGTTTTTGTTTTCTTAGAGTGGTACAATATATGTTAATTTTAAATGAATTTATGTAATGCGTTGAGCATTTTAAGTTGTTTTTTTCCATTTAATATTGAAAAATCATGACCTTGATACAGCTTGTTTTGTAAAACCATGAAAAAAGATGACCCGGAAGTCATTGAAACGTCTAAATTTGTCACCTTTATACATCGTTGTTATTTACAGCCGCGTAAAAATGTGAACTTTTTTATATATGTTCCAAAACACGGTGTAAAATGTTGAATTTTTTAACAGTTTTTTAGTAAAACATGTTAAAACTTGTTATTTTTTTGTAGTTTTTGTTTTATTAGAGTGGTACAAAATGTGTTAATTTTATAAGTTGTTTTTTTCATATAATACTGAAAAATCATGACCCTGATAAAGTTTGTTTTGTAGAACCGGGAAAAAAGATGACCCGGAAGTCATTGAAACGTCTAAATTTATCACCTTTATACACATTGTTATATATAGCAGCATAAAAATTTGAACTTTTTTATAAATGGTCTATAAAACGGTGTAAAATCTTGTTTTTTTAAACAGTTTTTTCGGAAAACATGTTAAAAACTTGTATTTTTTTCAAGTTTTTGTTTTCTTAGAGTCGTACAAAATATGTTAATTTTAATTAAATTTATGTAAATCGGTGAGCTTTTTATGTTGTTTTTTTCATATAATATTGAAAAATCATTACCCTGATAAAGTTTGTTTTGTAAAACCGTGAAAAAAGATGACCCGGAAGTCATAGAAACGTCTAAATTTATCACCTTTATACACCGTTGTTATTTACAGCAGCATAAAAATTTGAACTTTTTTATAGACGGTCCATAAAACGGTGAAAAATCTTGTTTTTTAACAGTTTTTTTCGGAAAACATGTTAAAAACGTGTATTTTTTTCAAGTTTTTGTTTTCTTAGAGTCGTACAAAATATGTTAATTTTAATGGAATTTATGTAAAGCAGTGAGCTTTTTATGTTGTTTTTTTTCATATAATATTGAAAAATCATGACCCTGATACAGTTTGTTTTTGTAGAACCGTTAAAAAAGATGACCCGGAAGTCATTGAAACGTCTAAATTTATTACCTTTATACACCGTTGTTATTTACAGCAACATAAAAATTTTAACTTTTTTATAGATGGTTCATAAAACGGTGAAAAAATCTTGTTTTTTTAACAGTTTTTTCGTAAAACATGTTAAAAACTTGTATTTTTTTCAAGTTTTTGTTTTTTAGAGTCGTACAAAATATGTTAATTTTAAAGTAATTTATGTAAAGCGGTGGGCTTTTTATGTTGTTTTTTTCATATAATATTGAAAAATCATGACCCTGATACAGTTTGTTTTGTAGAACCGTGGAAAAAGATGACCCGGAAGTCATTGAAACGTCTAAACTTATCACCTTTATACACCGTTGTTATTTATAGCAGCATAAAAATTTGAACTTTTTTATAGATGGTCTATAAAACGGTGAAAAATCTTTTTTTTTTAACAGTTTTTTCGGAAAACATGTTAAAAACTTGTATTTTTTTCAAGTTTTTGTTTTTTAGAGTCGTACAAAATATGTTAATTTTAAAGTAATTTATGTATTGCGGTGAGCTTTTTATGTTTTTTTTTTCATATACTATTGAAAAATCATGACCCTGATAAAGTTTGTTTTGTAAAACCGTGAAAAAAGATGACCCGGAAGTCATAGAAACGTCTAAATTTATCACCTTTATACACCGTTGTTATTTACAGCAGCATAAAAATTTGAACTTTTTTATAGACGGTCCATAAAACGGTGAAAAATCTTGTTTTTTTAACAGTTTTTTTACGGAAAACATGTTAAAAACTTGTATTTTTTTCAAGTTTTTGTTTTCTTAGAGTCGTACAAAATATGTTAATTTTAATGGAATTTATGTAAAGCAGTGAGCTTTTTATGTTGTTTTTTTTCATATAATATTGAAAAATCATGACCCTGATACAGTTTGTTTTGTAAAACCGTTAAAAAAGATGACCCGGAAGTCATTGAAACGTCTAAACTTATCACCTTTATACACCGTTGTTATTTACAGCAGCATAAAAATTTGAACTTTTTTATAGATGGTCCATTAAACGATGAAAAATATTTTTTTTTTAACAGTTTTTTCGGAAAACATGTTAAAAACTTGTATTTTTTTAAAGTTTTTGTTTTTTAGAGTCGTACAAAATATGTTAATTTTAAAGTAATTTATGTATTGCGGTGAGCTTTTTATGTTTTTTTTTTTCATATACTATTGAAAAATCATGACCCTGATAAAATTTGTTTTGTAAAACCGTGAAAAAAGATGACCCGGAAGTCATAGAAACGTCTAAATTTATCACCTTTATACACCGTTGTTATTTACAGCAGCATAAAAATTTGAACTTTTTTATAGACGGTCCATAAACGGTGAAAAATCTTGTTTTTTTAACAGTTTTTTTCGGAAAACATGTTAAAAACTTGTATTTTTTTCGAGTTTTTGTTTTCTTAGAGTCGTACAAAATATGTTAATTTTAATGGAATTTATGTAAAGCAGTGAGCTTTTTATGTTTTTTTTTTTCATATAATATTGAAAAATCATGACCCTGATACAGTTTGTTTTGTAGAACCGTTAAAAAAGATGACCCGGAAGTCAATGAAACGTCTAAACTTATCACCTTTATACACCGTTGTTATTTACAGCAGCATAAAAATTTGAACTTTTTTATAGATGGTCCATTAAACGGTAAAAAATCATTTTTTTTTTAAAGATTTTTTCGGAAAACATGTTAAAAACTTGTATTTTTTCAAGTTTTTGTTTTTTCTTAAAGTCGTACAAAATATGTTAATTTTAATGGAATTTATGTAAAGCGGTGAGCTTTTTATGTTGTTTTTTTTCATATAATATTGAAAAATCATGACCCTGATACAGTTTGTTTTGTAGAACCGTTAAAAAAGATGACCCGGAAGTCATTGAAACGTCTAAATTTATCACCTTTATACACCGTTGTTATTTACATCAGCATAAAAATTTTAACTTTTTTATAGATGGTTCATAAAACGGTGAAAAATCTTGTTTTTTTAACAGTTTTTTCGTAAAACATGTTAAAAACTTGTATTTTTTTCAAGTTTTTGTTTTTTAGAGTCGTACAAAATATGTTAATTTTAAAGTAATTTATGTAAAGCGGTGGGCTTTTTATGTTGTTTTTTTCATATAATATTGAAAAATCATGACTCTGATACAGTTTGTTTTGTAGAACCGTGGAAAAAGATGACCCGGAAGTCATTGAAACGTCTAAACTTATCACCTTTATACACCGTTGTTATTTACAGCAGCATAAAAATTTGAACTTTTTTATAGATGGTCCATTAAACGGTGAAAAATCTTTTTTTTTTAACAGTTATTTCGGAAAACATGTTAAAAACTTGTATTTTTTTCAAGTTTTTGTTTTTTAGAGTCGTACAAAATATGTTAATTTTAAAGTAATTTATGTATTGCGGTGAGCTTTTTATGTTTTTTTTTTCATATACTATTGAAAAATCATGACCCTGATAAAGTTTGTTTTGTAAAACCGTGAAAAAAGATGACCCGGAAGTCATAGAAACGTCTAAATTTATCACCTTTATACACCGTTGTTATTTACAGCAGCATAAAAATTTGAACTTTTTTATAGACGGTCCATAAAACGGTGAAAAATCTTGTTTTTTTAACAGTTTTTTCGGAAAACATGTTAAAAACTTGTATTTTTTTCAAGTTTTTGTTTTCTTAGAGTCGTACAAAATATGTTAATTTTAATGGAATTTATGTAAAGCAGTGAGCTTTTTATGTTGTTTATTTTCATATAATATTGAAAAATAATGACCCTGATACAGTTTGTTTTGTAGAACCGTGGAAAAAGATGACCCGGAAGTCATTGAAACGTCTAAACTTATCACCTTTATACACCGTTGTTATTTACAGCAGCATAAAAATTTGAACTTTTTTATAGATGGTCCATTAAACGATGAAAAATATTTTTTTTTTAACAGTTTTTTCGGAAAACATGTTAAAAACTTGTATTTTTTTAAAGTTTTTGTTTTTTAGAGTCGTACAAAATATGTTAATTTTAAAGTAATTTATGTATTGCGGTGAGCTTTTTATGTTTTTTTTTCATATACTATTGAAAAATCATGACCCTGATAAAGTTTGTTTTGTAAAACCGTGAAAAAAGATGACCCGGAAGTCATAGAAACGTCTAAATTTATCACCTTTATACACCGTTGTTATTTACAGAAGCATAAAAATTTGAACTTTTTTATAGACGGTCCATAAAACGGTGAAAAATCTTGTTTTTTTAACAGTTTTTTTTCGGAAAACATGTTAAAAACTTGTATTTTTTTCAAGTTTTTGTTTTCTTAGAGTCGTATAAAATATGTTAATTTTAATGGAATTTATGTATTGCGGTGAGCTTTTTATGTTGTTTTTTTTCATATAATATTGAAAAATCATGACCCTGATACAGTTTGTTTTGTAGAACCGTTAAAAAAGATGACCCGGAAGTCATTGAAACGTCTAAATTTATCACCTTTATACACCGTTGTTATTTACAGCAACATAAAAATTTTAACTTTTTTATAGATGGTTCATAAAACGGTGAAAAATCTTGTTTTTTTAACAGTTTTTTCGTAAAACATGTTAAAAACTTGTATTTTTTTCAAGTTTTTGTTTTTTAAAGTCGTACAAAATATGTTAATTTTAAAGTAATTTATGTAAATCGGTGAGCTTTTTATGTTGTTTTTATCATATAATATTGAAAAATCATGACCCTGATACAGTTTGTTTTGTAGAACCGTGGAAAAAGATGACCCGGAAGTCATTGAAACGTCTAAACTTATCACCTTTATACACCGTTGTTATTTACAGCAGCATAAAAATTTGAACTTTTTTATAGATGGTCCATTAAACGGTGAAAAATCTTTTTTTTTTAACAGTTTTTTCGGAAAACATTTTAAAAACTTGTATTTTTTTCAAGTTTTTGTTTTTTAGAGTCGTACAAAATATGTTAATTTTAAAGTAATTTATGTATTGCGGTGAGCTTTTTATGTTGTTTTTTTTCATATACTATTGAAAAATCATGACCCTGTAGAACCGTGAAAAAAGATGACCCGGAATTCATTGAAACGTCTAAATTTATCACCTTTATACACCGTTGTTATTTACAGCAGCATAAAAATTTGAACTTTTTTATATATAGTCCATAAAACGGTGAAAAATCTTTTTTTTTAACAGTTTTTTCGGAAAACATTTTAAAAACTTGTATTTTTTTCAAGTTTTTGTTTTTTAGAGTCGTACAAAATATGTTAATTTTAAAGTAATTTATGTATTGCGGTGAGCTTTTTATGTTGTTTTTTTCATATAATATTTAAAAATCATGACCCTGATACGGTTTGTTTTGTAGAACCGTTAAAAAAGATGACCCGGAAGTCATTGAAACGTCTAAATTTATCACCTTTATACACCGTTGTTATTTACAGCAACATAAAAATTTTAACCTTTTTATAGATGGTTAATAAAACGGTGAAAAATCTTTTTTTTTTAACAGTTTTTTCAGATAACATGTTAAAAACTTGTATTTTTTTCAAGTTTTTGTTTTTTAAAGTCGTACAAAATATGTTAATTTTAAAGTAATTTATGTAAAGCGGTGAGCTTTTTATGTTGTTTTTTTTCATATAATATTGAAAAATCATGACCCTGGTACAATTTGTTTTGTAGAACCGTGGAAAAAGATAACCCGGAAGTCATTGAAACGTCTAAACTTATCACCTTTATACACCGTTGTTATTTACAGCAACATAAAAATTTGAACTTTTTTAAAGATGGACAATAAAACGGTGAAGAATCTTGTTTTTTTTAACAGTTTTTTTCTGAAAACATGTTAAAAACTTGTATTTTTTTCAAGTTTTTGTTTTCTTAGAGTCGTACAAAATATGTTAATTTTAATGAAATTTATGTAAATCGGTGAGCTTTTTATGTTGTTTTTTTCATATAATATTGAAAAATCATGACCCTGATAAAGTTTGTTTTGTAAAACCGTGAAAAAAGATGACCCGGAAGTCATAGAAACGTCTAAATTTATCACCTTTATACACTGTTGTTATTTACAGCAGCATAAAAATTTGAACTTTTTTATAGACGGTCCATAAAACGTTGTAAAATCTTGTATTTCTAACAGTTTTTTCGGAAAATATGTAAAAAACTTGTATTTTTTTCAAGTTTTTGTTTTCTTAGATTGGTACAAAATATACTAATTTTAAAATAATTTATGTAAAGTGGTGAACTTTATAAGTTGTTTTTTTCATATAATACTGAAAAATCATGACCCTGATAAAGTTTGTTTTGTAGAACCGGGAAAAAAGATGACCCGGAAGTCATTGAAACGTCTAAATTTATCACCTTTATACACCTTGTTATATATAACAGCATAAAAATTTGAACTTTTTTATAAATGGTCTATAAAACGGTGTAAAATCTTGTTTTTTTAAACAGTTTTTTCGGAAAACATGTTAAAAACTTGTATTTTTTTCAAGTTTTTGTTTTCTTAGAGTCGTACAAAATATGTTAATTTTAATTAAATTTATGTAAATCGGTGAGCTTTTTATGTTGTTTTTTTCATATAATATTGAAAAATCTTGACCCTGATAAAGTTTGTTTTGTAAAACCGTGAAAAAAGATGACCCGGAAGTCATAGAAACGTCTAAATTTATCACCTTTATACACCGTTGTTATTTACAGCAGCATAAAAATTTGAACTTTTTTATAGACGGTCCATAAAACGGTGAAAAATCTTGTTTTTTTAACAGTTTTTTTCGGAAAACATGTTAAAAACTTGTATTTTTTTCGAGTTTTTGTTTTCTTAGAGTCGTACAAAATATGTTAATTTTAATGGAATTTATGTAAAGCAGTGAGCTTTTTATGTTGTTTTTTTTCATATAATATTGAAAAATCATGACCCTGATACACTTTGTTTTGTAGAACCGTTAAAAAAGATGACCCGGAAGTCAATGAAACGTCTAAACTTATCACCTTTATACACCGTTGTTATTTACAGCAGCATAAAAATTTGAACTTTTTTATAGATGGTCCATTAAACGGTGAAAAATCTTTTTTTTTAACAGTTTTTTCGGAAAACATTTTAAAAACTTGTATTTTTTTCAAGTTTTTGTTTTTTAGAGTCGTACAAAATATGTTAATTTTAAAGTAATTTATGTATTGCGGTGAGCTTTTTATGTTGTTTTTTTCATATAATATTTAAAAATCATGACCCTGATACGGTTTGTTTTGTAGAACCATTAAAAAAGATGACCCGGAAGTCATTGAAACGTCTAAATTTATCACCTTTATACACCGTTGTTATTTACAGCAACATAAAAATTTTAACTTTTTTATAGATGGTTAATAAAACGGTGAAAAATCTTTTTTTTTTAACAGTTTTTTCGGATAACATGTTAAAAACTTGATTTTTTTCAAGTTTTTGTTTTTTAAAGTCGTACAAAATATGTTAATTTTAAAGTAATTTATGTAAAGCGGTGAGCTTTTTATGTTGTTTTTTTTCATATAATATTGAAAAATCATGACCCTGATACAGTTTGTTTTGTAGAACCGTGGAAAAAGATAACCCGGAAGTCATTGAAACGTCTAAACTTATCACCTTTATACACCGTTGTTATTTACAGCAACATAAAAATTTGAACTTTTTTAAAGATGGACAATAAAACGGTGAAGAATCTTGTTTTTTTTAACAGTTTTTTTCTGAAAACATGTTAAAAACTTGTATTTTTTTCAAGTTTTTGTTTTCTTAGAGTCGTACAAAATATGTTAATTTTAATGAAATTTATGTAAATCGGTGAGCTTTTTATGTTGTTTTTTTCATATAATATTGAAAAATCATGACCCTGATAAAGTTTGTTTTGTAAAACCGTGAAAAAAGATGACCCGGAAGTCATAGAAACGTCTAAATTTATCACCTTTATACACTGTTGTTATTTACAGCAGCATAAAAATTTGAACTTTTTTATAGACGGTCCATAAAACGTTGTAAAATCTTGTATTTCTAACAGTTTTTTCGGAAAACATGTAAAAAACTTGTATTTTTTTCAAGTTTTTGTTTTCTTAGATTGGTACAAAATATACTAATTTTAAAAGAATTTATGTAAAGTGGTGAACTTTATAAGTTGTTTTTTTCATATAATACTGAAAAATCATGACCCTGATAAAGTTTGTTTTGTAGAACCGGGAAAAAAGATGACCCGGAAGTCATTGAAACGTCTAAATTTATCACCTTTATACACCTTGTTATATATAGCAGCATAAAAATTTGAACTTTTTTATAAATGGTCTATAAAACGGTGTAAAATCTTGTTTTTTTAAACAGTTTTTTCGGAAAACATGTTAAAAACTTGTATTTTTTTCAAGTTTTTGTTTTCTTAGAGTCGTACAAAATATGTTAATTTTAATTAAATTTATGTAAATCGGTGAGCTTTTTATGTTGTTTTTTTCATATAATATTGAAAAATCATGACCCTGATAAAGTTTGTTTTGTAAAACCGTGAAAAAAGATGACCCGGAAGTCATAGAAACGTCTAAATTTATCACCTTTATACACCGTTGTTATTTACAGCAGCATAAAAATTTGAACTTTTTTATAGACGGTCCATAAAACGGTGAAAAATCTTGTTTTTTTAACAGTTTTTTTCGGAAAACATGTTAAAAACTTGTATTTTTTTCGAGTTTTTGTTTTCTTAGAGTCGTACAAAATATGTTAATTTTAATGGAATTTATGTAAAGCAGTGAGCTTTTTATGTTGTTTTTTTTCATATAATATTGAAAAATCATGACCCTGATACAGTTTGTTTTGTAGAACCGTTAAAAAAGATGACCCGGAAGTCAATGAAACGTCTAAATTTATCACCTTTATACACCGTTGTTATTTACAGCAACATAAAAATTTTAACTTTTTTATAGACGGTCCATAAAACGGTGAAAAATCTTGTTTTTTTAACAGTTTTTTCGTAAAACATGTTAAAAACTTGTATTTTTTTCAAGTTTTTGTTTTTTAAAGTCGTACAAAATATGTTAATTTTAAAGTAATTTATGTAAAGCGGTGAGCTTTTTATGTTGTTTTTTTCATATAATATTTAAAAATCATGACCCTGATACGGTTTGTTTTGTAGAACCGTTAAAAAAGATGACCCGGAAGTCATTGAAACGTCTAAATTTATCACCTTTATACACCGTTGTTATTTACAGCAACATAAAAATTTTAACTTTTTTATAGATGGTTAATAAAACGGTGAAAAATCTTTTTTTTTTTAACAGTTTTTTCGGATAACATGTTAAAAACTTGTATTTTTTTCAAGTTTTTGTTTTTTAAAGTCGTACAAAATATGTTAATTTTAAAGTAATTTATGTAAAGCGGTGAGCTTTTTATGTTGTTTTTTTTTCATATAATATTGAAAAATCATGACCCTGATACAGTTTGTTTTGTAGAACCGTGGAAAAAGATAACCCGGAAGTCATTGAAACGTCTAAACTTATCACCTTTATACACCGTTGTTATTTACAGCAACATAAAAATTTGAACTTTTTTAAAGATGGACAATAAAACGGTGAAGAATCTTGTTTTTTTTAACAGTTTTTTTCTGAAAACATGTTAAAAACTTGTATTTTTTTCAAGTTTTTGTTTTCTTAGAGTCGTACAAAATATGTTAATTTTAATGAAATTTATGTAAATCGGTGAGCTTTTTATGTTGTTTTTTTCATATAATATTGAAAAATCATGACCCTGATAAAGTTTGTTTTGTAAAACCGTGAAAAAAGATGACCCGGAAGTCATAGAAACGTCTAAATTTATCACCTTTATACACTGTTGTTATTTACAGCAGCATAAAAATTTGAACTTTTTTATAGACGGTCCATAAAACGTTGTAAAATCTTGTATTTCTAACAGTTTTTTCGGAAAACATGTAAAAAACTTGTATTTTTTTCAAGTTTTTGTTTTCTTAGATAGGTACAAAATATACTAATTTTAAAAGAATTTATGTAAAGTGGTGAACTTTATAAGTTGTTTTTTTCATATAATACTGAAAAATCATGACTTCGATAAAGTTTGTTTTGTAGAACCGGGAAAAAAGATGACCCGGAAGTCATTGAAACGTCTAAATTTATCACCTTTATACACCTTGTTATATATAGCAGCATAAAAATTTGAACTTTTTTATAAATGGTCTATAAAACGGTGTAAAATCTTGTTTTTTTAAACAGTTTTTTCGGAAAACATGTTAAAAACTTGTATTTTTTTCAAGTTTTTGTTTTCTTAGAGTCGTACAAAATATGTTAATTTTAATTAAATTTATGTAAATCGGTGAGCTTTTTATGTTGTTTTTTTCATATAATATTGAAAAATCATGACCCTGATAAAGTTTGTTTTGTAAAACCGTGAAAAAAGATGACCCGGAAGTCATAGAAACGTCTAAATTTATCACCTTTATACACTGTTGTTATTTACAGCAGCATAAAAATTTGAACTTTTTTATAGACGGTCCATAAAACGGTGAAAAATCTTGTTTTTTTAACAGTTTTTTTCGGAAAACATGTTAAAAACTTGTATTTTTTTCGAGTTTTTGTTTTCTTAGAGTCGTACAAAATATGTTAATTTTAATGGAATTTATGTAAAGCGGTGAGCTTTTTATGTTGTTTTTTTTCATATAATATTGAAAAATCATGACCCTGATACAGTTTGTTTTGTAGAACCGTTAAAAAAGATGACCCGGAAGTCATTGAAACGTCTAAATTTATCACCTTTATACACCGTTGTTATTTACAGCAACATAAAAATTTTAACTTTTTTATAGATGGTTCATAAAACGGTGAAAAATCTTGTTTTTTTAACAGTTTTTTCGTAAAACATGTTAAAAACTTGTATTTTTTTTCAAGTTTTTGTTTTTTAAAGTTGTACAAAATATGTTAATTTTAAAGTAATTTATGTAAAGCGGTGAGCTTTTTATGTTGTTTTTATCATATAATATTGAAAAATCATGACCCTGATACAGTTTGTTTTGTAGAACCGTGGAAAAAGATGACCCGGAAGTCATTGAAACGTCTAAACTTATCACCTTTATACACCGTTGTTATTTACAGCAGCATAAAAATTTGAACTTTTTTATAGATGGTCCATTAAAGGGTGAAAAATCTTTTTTTTTAACAGTTTTTTCGGAAAACATGTTAAAAACTTGTATTTTTTTCAAGTTTTTGTTTTTTAGAGTAGTACAAAATATGTTAATTTTAAAGTAATTTATGTAAAGCGGTGAGCTATTTATGTTGTTTTTTTTCATATACTATTGAAAAATCATGACCCTGATACAGTTTGTTTTGTAGAACCGTGAAAAAAGATGACCCAGAATTCATTGAAACGTCTAAATTTATCACCTTTATACACCGTTGTTATTTACAGCAGCATAAAAATTTGAACTTTTTTATATATGGTCCATAAAACGGTGAAAAAACTTGTTTTTTTTAAAATATTTTTTCGGAAAACATGTTAAAAACTTGTATTTTTTCAAGTTTTTGTTTTCTTAGAGTCGTACAAAATATGTTAATTTTAATGGAATTTATGTAAAGCGGTGAGCTTTTTATGTTGTTTTTTTTCATATAGTATTGAAAAATCATGACCCTGATACAGTTTGTTTTGTAGAACCGTTAAAAAAGATGACCCGGAAGTCATTGAAACGTCTAAATTTATCACCTTTATACACCGTTGTTATTTACACCAACATAAAAATTTTAACTTTTTTATAGATGGTTCATAAAACGGTGAAAAATCTTGTTTTTTTTAACAGGTTTTTCGGAAAACATGTTAAAAACTTGTATTTTTTTCAAGTTTTTGTTTTTTAGAGTCGTACAAAATATGTTAATTTTAAAGTAATTTATGTAAAGCGGTGAGCTTTTTATGTTGTTTTTTTCATATAATATTGAAAAATCATGACTCTGATACAGTTTGTTTTGTAGAACCGTGGAAAAAGATGACCCGGAAGTCATTGAAACGTCTAAACTTATCACCTTTATACACCGTTGTTATTTACAGCAGCATAAAAATTTGAACTTTTTTATAGATGGTCCATTAAACGGTAAAAAATCATTTTTTTTTTAAAGATTTTTTCGGAAAACATGTTAAAAACTTGTATTTTTTCAAGTTTTTGTTTTTTCTTAAAGTCGTACAAAATATGTTAATTTTAATGGAATTTATGTAAAGCGGTGAGCTTTTTATGTTGTTTTTTTTCATATAATATTGAAAAATCATGACCCTGATACAGTTTGTTTTGTAGAACCGTTAAAAAAGATGACCCGGAAGTCATTGAAACGTCTAAATTTATCACCTTTATACACCGTTGTTATTTACATCAGCATAAAAATTTGAACTTTTTTATAGACGGTCCATAAAACGGTGAAGAATCTTGTTTTTTTTAACAGTTTTTTTCGGAAAACATGTTAAAAACTTGTATTTTTTTAAAGTTTTTGTTTTCTTAGAGTGCTACAAAATATGCTAATTTTAAAGGAATTTATGTAAAACAGTGAGCTTTATAAGTTGGTTTTTACATATAATATTGAAAAATCATGACCCTGATACAGTTTGTTTTGTAGAACGGTGAAAAAAGATGACCCGGAAGTCATTGAAACGTCTAAATTTATTACCTTTTTACACCGTTGTTATTTACAGCAGCATAAAAATTTGAACTTTTTTATAGACGGTCCATAAAACGGTGAAAAATCTTGTGTTTTTAACAGTTTTTTCGGAAAACATGTTAAAAACTTGAATTTTTTTCAAGTTTTTGTTTTCTTAGAGTCGTACAAAATATGTTAATTTTAATGGAATTTATGTAAAGCGGTGAGCTTTTTAAGTTGTTTTTTTCATATAATATTGAAAATTCATGACCCTGATACAGTTTGTTTTGTAAAACCGTGAAAAAAGATGACCCGGAAGTCATAGAAACGTCTAAATTTATCACCTTTATACACCGTTGTTATTTACAGCAGCATAAAAATTTGAACTTTTTTATAGACGGTCCATAAAACGGTGAAAAATCTTGTTTTTTTAACAGTTTTTTTCGGAAAACATGTTAAAAACTTGTATTTTTTTCAAGTTTTTGTTTTCTTAGAGTCGTACAAAATATGTTAATTTTAATGGAATTTATGTAAAGCAGTGAGCTTTTTATGTTGTTTTTTTTCATATAATATTGAAAATTCATGACCCTGATACAGTTTGTTTTGTAAAACCGTGAAAAAAGATGACCCGGAATTTATTGAAACGTCTAAATTTATCACCTTTATACACCGTTGTTATTTACAGCAACATAAAAATTTTAACTTTTTTATAGATGGTTCATAAAACGGTGAAAAATCTTGTTTTTTTAACAGTTTTTTCGTAAAACATGTTAAAAACTTGTATTTTTTTCATGTTTTTGTTTTTTAGAGTCGTACAAAATATGTTAATTTTAAAGTAATTTATGTAAAGCGGTGAGCTTTTTATGTTGTTTTTTTCATATAATATTGAAAAATCATGACTCTGATACAGTTTGTTTTGTAGAACCGTGGAAAAAGATGACCCGGAAGTCATTGAAACGTCTAAACTTATCACCTTTATACACCGTTGTTATTTACAGCAGCATAAAAATTTGAACTTTTTTATAGATGGTCCATTAAACGGTGAAAAATCTTTTTTTTTTAACAGGTTTTTCGGAAAACATGTTAAAAACTTGTATTTTTTTCAAGTTTTTGTTTTTTAGAGTCGTACAAAATATGTTAATTTTAAAGTAATTTATGTATTGCGGTGAACTTTTTATGTTGTTTTTTTTCATATACTATTGAAAAATCATGACCCTGATACAGTTTGTTTTGTAGAACCGTGAAAAAAGATGACCCGGAATTCATTGAAACGTCTAAATTTATCACTTTTATACACCGTTGTTATTTACAGCAGCATAAAAATTTGAACTTTTTTATAAATGGTCCATAAAACGGTGAAAAAACTTGTTTTTTTTAAAAGATTTTTTCGGAAAACATGTTAAAAACTTGTATTTTTTCAAGTTTTTGTTTTGTTAGAGTCGTACAAAATATGTTAATTTTAATGGAATTTATGTAAAGCGGTGAGCTTTTTATGTTGTTTTTTTCATATAATATTGAAAAATCATGACCCTGATACAGTTTGTTTTGTAGAACCGTTAAAAAAGATGACCCAGAAGTCATTGAAACGTCTAAATTTATCACCTTTATACACCGTTGTTATTTACAGCAACATAAAAATTTTAACTTTTTTATAGATGGTTCATAAAACGGTGAAAAATCTTTTGTTTTTAACAGTTTTTTCGGAAAACATGTTAAAAACTTGTATTTGTTTCATGTTTTTGTTTTTTAGAGTCGTACAAAATATGTTAATTTTAAAGTAATTTATGTAAAGCGGTGAGCTTTTTATGTTGTTTTTTTCATATAATATTGAAAAATTATGACTCTGATACAGTTTGTTTTGTAGAACCGTGGAAAAAGATGACCCGGAAGTCATTGAAACGTCTAAACTTATCACCTTTATACACCGTTGTTATTTACAGCAGAATAAAAATTTGAACTTTTTTATAGTTGGTCCATTAAACGGTGAAAAATCTTTTTTTTTAACAGTTTTTTCGGAAAACATGTTAAAAACTTGTATTTTTTTCAAGTTTTTGTTTTTTAGAGTAGTATAAAATATGTTAATTTTAAAGTAATTTATGTAAAGCGGTGAGCTATTTATGTTGTTTTTTTTCATATACTATTGAAAAATCATGACCCTGTAGAACCGTGAAAAAAGATGACCCGGAATTCATTGAAACGTCTAAATTTATCACCTTTATACACCGTTGTTATTTACAGCAGCATAAAAATTTGAACTTTTTTATATATGGTCCATAAAACGGTGAAAAAACTTGTTTTTTTTAAAAGATTTTTTCGGAAAACATGTTAAAAACTTGTATTTTTTCAAGTTTTTGTTTTCTTAGAGTCGTACAAAATATGTTAATTTTAATGGAATTTATGTAAAGCGGTGAGCTTTTTATGTTGTTTTTTTTTCATATAGTATTGAAAAATCATGACCCTGATACAGTTTGTTTTGTAGAACCGTTAAAAAAGATGACCCGGAAGTCATTGAAACGTCTAAATTTATCACCTTTATACACCGTTGTTATTTACAGCAACATAAAAATTTTAACTTTTTTATAGATGGTTCATAAAACGGTGAAAAATCTTGTTTTTTTAACAGTTTTTTCGGAAAACATGTTAAAAACTTGTATTTGTTTCATGTTTTTGTTTTTTAGAGTCGTACAAAATATGTTAATTTTAAAGTAATTTATGTAAAGCGGTGAGCTTTTTATGTTGTTTTTTTCATATAATATTGAAAAATCATGACTCTGATACAGTTTGTTTTGTAGAACCGTGGAAAAAGATGACCCGGAAGTCATTGAAACGTCTAAACTTATCACCTTTATACACCGTTGTTATTTACAGCAGCATAAAAATTTGAACTTTTTTATAGATGGTCCATTAAACGGTAAAAAATCTTTTTTTTTTTAAAGATTTTTTCGGAAAACATGTTAAAAACTTGTATTTTTTCAAGTTTTTGTTTTTTCTTAAAGTCGTACAAAATATGTTAATTTTAATGGAATTTATGTAAAGCGGTGAGCTTTTTATGTTGTTTTTTTTCATATAATATTGAAAAATCATGACCCTGATACAGTTTGTTTTGTAGAACCGTTAAAAAAGATGACCCGGAAGTCATTGAAACGTCTAAATTTATCACCTTTATACACCGTTGTTATTTACATCAGCATAAAAATTTGAACTTTTTTATAGACGGTCCATAAAACGGTGAAGAATCTTGTTTTTTTTAACAGTTTTTTTCGGAAAACATGTTAAAAACTTGTATTTTTTTCAAGTTTTTGTTTTCTTAGAGTGCTACAAAATATGCTAATTTAAAAGGATTTTATGTAAAACAGTGAGCTTTATAAGTTGGTTTTTACATATAATATTGAAAAATCATGACCCTGATACAGTTTGTTTTGTAGAACGGTGAAAAAAGATGACCCGGAAGTCATTGAAACGTCTAAATTTATTACCTTTTTACACCGTTGTTATTTACAGCAGCATAAAAATTTGAACTTTTTTATAGACGGTCCATAAAACGGTGAAAAATCTTGTTTTTTTAACAGTTTTTTCGGAAAACATGTTAAAAACTTGAATTTTTTTCAAGTTTTTGTTTTCTTAGAGTCGTACAAAATATGTTAATTTTAATGGAATTTATGTAAAGCGGTGAGCTTTTTATGTTGTTTTTTCATATAATATTGAAAATTCATGACCCTGATACAGTTTGTTTTGTAGAACCGTTAAAAAAGATGACCCGGAAGTCATTGAAACATCTAAATTTATCACCTTTATACACCGTTGTTATTTACAGCAACATAAAAATTTTAACTTTTTTATAGATGGTTCATAAAACGGTGAAAAATCTTGTTTTTTTTAACAGTTTTTTCGGAAAAATGTTAAAAACTTGTATTTTTTTCAAGTTTTTGTTTTTTAGAGTCGTTCAAAATATGTTAATTTTTAAGTAATTTATGTAAAGCGGTGAGCTTTTTATGTTGTATTTTTTTCATATAATATTGAAAAATCACGACCCTGATACAGTTTGTTTTGTAGAACCGTGGAAAAAGATGACCCGGAAGTCATTGAAACGTCTAAACTTATCACCTTTATACACCGTTGTTATTTACATCAGCATAAAAATTTGAACTTTTTTATAGACGGTCCATAAAACGGTGAAGAATCTTGTTTTTTTTAACAGTTTTTTTCGGAAAACATGTTAAAAACTTGTATTTTTTTCAAAATACAAGTTTGTTTTGTAGAACCGGTAAAAAAAGATGACCCGAAAGTCATTGAAACTGAAAAATCACCGGTTCTAAAAAAAGTTTGTTTTTTTCATATAATACTGAAAAATCATGACCCTGATAAAGTTTGTTTTGTAGAACCGGTAAAAAAGATGACCCGAAAGTCATTGAAACGTATAAATTTATCACCTTTATACACCTTGTTATATGTAGCAGCATAAAAATTTGAACTTTTTTATAAATGGTCTATAAAACGGTGTAAAATCTTGTTTTTTTAAACAGCTTTTTCGGAAAACTTGTTAAAAACTTGTATTTTTTTCATGTTTTTGTTTTCTTAGAGTCGTACAAAATATATTAATTTTAAAGGAATTTATGTAAAGCGGTGAGCTTTTATGTTGTTTTTTTTCATATAATATTGAAAAATCATGACACTGATACAGTTTGTTTTGTAAAACCGTGAAAAAAGATGACCCGGATGTCATAGAAACGTCTAAATTTATGATCTTTATACACCGTTGTTATTTATAGCAGCATAAAAATTTGAAATTTTTATAGATGGTCAATAAAACGGGGTAAAATCTTGTATTTTTTAACTGTTTTTACGGAAAACATGTTAAAAACTTGTATTTTTTTCAAGTTTTTGTTTTCTTAGAGTGGTACAAAATATGCTAATTTTAAAATAATTTATGTAAAGCGGTGAGCTTTATAAGTTGTTTTTTTCATATAATATTGAAAAATCATGACTCTGATACAGTTTGTTTTGTAGAACCGTGAAAAAAGATGACCCGAAAGTCATTGAAACGTCTAAATTTATCATCTTTATACACTGTTGTTATTTACAGCAGCATAAAAATTTGAACTTTTTTATAAACGATTAATAAAACGGTGTAAAATCTTGTATTTTTAACAGTTTTTTCGGAAAACGTGTTAAAAACTTGTATTTTTTTCAAGTATTTGTTTTATAAGAGTGGTACAAAATATGCTAATATTAAAGGAATTTATGTAAATCGTAAAACGGTGTAAAATCTTGTATTTTTAACAGTTTTTTCGGAAAACATGTTAAAAACTTGTATTTTTTTTGCAAGTTTTTGTTTTCTTAGAGTGGTACAAAATATGCTAATTTTAAAGGAATTTATGTAAAACAGTGAGCTTTATAAGTTGGTTTTTTCATATAATATTGAAAAATCATTGTTTTGTAGAACCGTGAAAAAAGTTGACCGGAAGTCATTGAAACGTCTAAAGTTATCACCTTTATACACCGTTGTTATTTACAGCAACATAAAAATTTGAACTTTTTTATAGACGGTCCATAAAACGGTGTAAAATTTTGTATTTTTAACAGTTTTTTCGGAAAACATGTTAAAAACTCCTATTTTTTTTTAAGTTTTTGTTTTCTTAGAGTGGTACAAAATATGCTAATTTTAAAGAAATTTTTGTAAAGCGGTGAGCTTTATAAGTTGTTTTTTTTTCATATAATATTGACAATTCATTGTTTTGTAGAACCGTGAAAAAAGATGACCCAGAAGTCATTGAAACGTCTAAAGTTATCACCTTTATACACCGTTGTTATTTACAGCAACATAAAAATTTGAACTTTTTTATAAACGGTTCATAAAACGCTGTTAAATCTTGTATTTTAACAGTTTTTCCGGAAAACAAGATAAAAAGTTGTATTTTCTTCAAGTTTTTGTTTTTTTAGAGTGGTACAAAATATGCTAATTTTAAAGGAATTTATGTAAAGCGGTGAGCTTTATAAGTTGTCACCTTTGTACATCGTTGTTATTTATAGTAGCATAAAAGTTTGAACTTTTTTATAGATGCTCCATAAAACGGTGTAAAATTTTGTATTTTTTAACAGTTTTTTCGTAAAATATGTTAGAAATTGTAATTTTTTGTAGTTTTTGTTTTTTTATAGTGGTACAAAATGTGTTAATTTTCATGAAATTTATGTAAAGCGGTGAGATTTTTAAGTTGTTTTTTTCATATAATATTGAAAAATAATGACCCGATACAACTTGTTTTGTAGAACCATAAAAAAGGATGACCTGGATGTCATTGAAACGTCTAAAGTTGTCATGTTTATACATCGTTGTTATTTATAGCAGCGTAAAAATGTGGACTTTTTAATAGACGTTTCATAAAACGGTGTGAAAGCTTGTATTTTTTAACAGTTGTTTCGAAAAACATGTTAAAAACTTTTTTTTTCTAGTTTTTGTTTTCTTAGAGTGGTACAACATGTGATAATTTTAAATAAATTTATGTAAATCTCTGAGCTTTTTAAGTTGTTTTTTTCATAAAATATTGAAAAATAATGACCTGATACAGCTTATTTCGTAGAACTGTAACAAAAAGATGACTCGGAAGTCATTGAAACGTCTAAAGTTGTCAGCTTTATACATCGTTGTTATTTATGGCACCAAAAAATGTGAACTTTTTTCATAGATGTTCCATAAAACGTTGTGAAAGCTTGTATTTTTTAACAGTTTTTTTGAAAAACATGTTAAAAACTTTTATTTTTTTTGTAGTTTTTGTTTTCTAAAGTGGTACAAAATGTGATAATATTAAATAAATTTATGTAAATCGGTGAGCTTTTTTAAGTTGTTTATTTCATATATTATTGAAAAATCATGACCCTGATACAGATTGTTTTTTACAACCGTGAAAAACGATTACCCTGAAGTCATTGAAACGTCAAATTTATCACCTTTATACAACGTTGTTATTTATAGCATCGTAAAAATGTGAATTTTTTTTATAGATGTTTCATAAAACGATCTAAAATCTTGAATTTTTTAACAGTTTTTTCGTAAAACATGTTAAAAACTTGTAATTTTTTGTAGTTTTTGTTTTCTAAGAGTGGTACAAAATGTGTTATATTTAATGCAATTTATGTAAAGCGGTATGCTTTTTAAGTGGTATTTTTCATATTATATTGAAAAATCATGACCTGATACAGCTGGTTTTATAGACTCGTAAAAAAAGATGACCCAAAAGTTATTGAAACGTATAAGGTTGTCACCTTTATACATCGTTGTTATTTATAGCAGCGTAAAAATGTAAACTTTTTTATAGGTGTTCTATAAAACGGCGTGAAAGCTTGTATTTTTTAACAGTTGTTTCGTAAATCATGTTAAAACCCCTTTTTTTCTTTTAGTTTTTTTAGAGTGGTACAAAAGTTATAGTTTTAAAAGATTTATGTAAATCAGTGAGTTTTTTATGTTGTTTTGTTCATATAATATTGAAAAATCATGACGCTGATACAAATTGTTTTGTAGAACCGTGAAAAACGATGACCCAGAAGTCATTGAAACGTCTAAAGTTTTCACCTTTATACCTCGTTGTTATTTATAGCAGCGTAAAAATGTGAACTTTTTTATAGATGTTCCATAAAACGGTGTGAAAACTTGTATTTTCTAACAGTTGTTTCGAAAAACATGTTAAAAACGTTTTCTTTCTTCTAGTTTTTGTTTTCTTATAGTGGTACAAAATGTGATAATTTTAAAGGAATTTATGTAAATCAGTGAGTTTTTTAAGTTGTTTTTTTCATATAATATTAAAAAATCATGACCCAAAATACAGTTTGTTTTGCATAACCGTGAAAAAGATGACCCGGAAGTCATTGAAACGTCTAAATTTGTCACCTTTATACATCGTTGTTATTTATATAATCGTAAAAATGTGAACTATTTTTATAGATAGTCCATAAAACGGCGTAAAATATTATACTTTTTAACAGTTTTTTCGTAAAACATGTTAAGAACTTGTAATTTTTTGTAGTTTTTGTTTTCTTAGAGTTGTACAAAATTTGTTAATTTTAATAGAATTTATGTAAAGCAGTGAGCTTTTTAAATTGCTGTTTTCATATAATATTGAAAATTCATGACCTGCTATTATTTGTTTTGTAGAACCGTAAAAAAAGATGACCCGGAATTTATTGAAACATATAAAGTTGTCACCTTTATACATCTTTGTCAAAACTTGTATTTTTTTTTAGATTTTATTTTCTTAGAGTGGTACAAAATTTGTTAATTTTAAAGAAATTTATGCAAAGGGGTGAGCTTTTTAAGTTGTATTTTTCATATAATACTGAAAAATCATGACCATGATACATCTTGTTTTGTAGAACAGTGAAAAAAGATGACCCAGAAATCATTGAAATGTCTAAATTTGTCATCTTTATACATCGTTGTTATTTATAGCATGGTAAAAATGTTAACTTTTTTATAAATGTTCCATAAAATGGTGTAAAATCTTGTATTTTTTAACAGTTTTTTCGTAAAACATGTTAAAAACTTGTAATTTTTTGTAGTTTTTGTTTTCTTAGAGTGGTACAAAATGTGTTAATTTTAATTGAATTTATGTAAAGCCGTGAGCTTTTTAAGTTGTATTTTTCATATAATATTGAAAAATCATTAACTGATACAGCTTGTTTTGTAGAACCGTAAAAAGAGATGACCTGGAAATCAATGAAACGTCTAAATTTGTCACCTTTATACATCGTTGTTATTTATAGCAGCCTAAAAATGTGAACATTTTTATAGATGTTCCATAAAACTGTGTAAAAAGCTTGTATTTTTTAGCAGTTGTTTCGAAAAACTTGTTAAAAACTTTATTTTTTTCTAGTTTTTGTTTACTTAGAGTGGTACAGAATGTGATAATTTTAAAAAAATATATGTAAATCGGTGAGCTTTTTAAGTTGTTTTTTTTATATAATATTAAAAAATCATGATCCTAATAAAGTTTGTTTTGTAGAACCGTGAAAAAGATGACCCGGAAGTCATTGAAACGTCTAAATTTATCACCTTTATACATCGTTGTTATTTATATCATCGGAAAAATGTGAATTTTTTTTACAGATGGTCCATAAAACGGTGTAAAATTTTGTATTTTTAACAGTTTTTTCGGAAATCATGGTCAAAGCTTGTATTTTTTTAGCTTTTATTTTCTTAAAGTGGTACAAAATTTGTTAATTTAAAAAAAATTATGTAAAGGGGTGCGCTTTTTAAGTTGTATTTTTCATATAATACTGAAAAATCATGACCCTGATACATCTTGTTTTGTAGAACAGTGAAAAAAGATGAACCGGAAGTCATTGAAACGTCTAAATTTGTCATCTTTATACATCGTTGTTATTTATAGCATGGTAAAAATGTGAACTTTTTTATAAATGTTCCATAAAATGGTGTAAAATCTTGTATTTTTTAATAGTTTTTTCGTAAAACATGTTAAAAACTTATAATTTTTTGTAGTTTTTGTTTTCTTAGAGTGGTACAAAATGTGTTAATTTTAATTGAATTTATTTAAAGCCGTGAGCTTTTTAAGTTGTATTTATATAATATTTAAAAATCATTAACCGATACAGCTTGTTTTGTAGAACCGTAAAAAGAGATGACCTGGAAATCAATGAAACGTCTAAATTTATAATCTTTATACATCGTTGTTATTTATAACGTACCTAAAAATGTGAAAATTTTTATAGATGTTCCATAAAACTGTGTAAAAATCTTGTATTTTTTAACAGTTGTTTCGAAAAACTTGTTAAAAACTTTATTTTTTTCTAGTTTTTGTTTACTTAGAGTGGTACAGAATGTGATAATTTTAAAAAAATATATGTAAATCGGTGAGTTTTTTAAGTTGTTTTTTTCATATAATATTGAAAAATCATGACCCTAATACAGTTTGTTTTGTAGAACCGTGAAAAAGATGACCCGGAAGTCATTGAAACGTCTAAATTTATCACCTTTATACATCGTTGTTATTTATATCATCGGAAAAATGTGAATTTTTTTTACAGATGGTCCATAAAACGGTGTAAAATCTTGTATTTTTAACAGTTTTTTCGGAAATCATGGTCAAAGCTTGTATTTTTTTAGCTTTTATTTTCTTAAAGTGGTACAAAATTTGTTAATTTAAAAAAAAATTATGTAAAGGGGTGCGCTTTTTAAGTTGTATTTTTCATATAATACTGAAAAATCATGACCCTGATACATCTTGTTTTGTAGAACGGTGAAAAAGATGAACCGGAAGTCATTGAAACGTCTAAATTTGTCATCTTTATACATCGTTGTTATTTATAGCATGGTAAAAATGTGAACTTTTTTATAAATGTTCCATAAAATGGTGTAAAATCTTGTATTTTTTAATAGTTTTTTCGTAAAACATGTTAAAAACTTATAATTTTTTGTAGTTTTTGTTTTCTTAGAGTGGTACAAAATGTGTTAATTTTAATTGAATTTATTTAAAGCCGTGAGCTTTTTAAGTTGTATTTATATAATATTTAAAAATCATTAACCGATACAGCTTGTTTTGTAGAACCGTAAAAAGAGATGACCTGGAAATCAATGAAACGTCTAAATTTATAATCTTTATACATCGTTGTTATTTATAACAGCCTAAAAATGTGAAAATTTTTATAGATGTTCCATAAAACTGTGTAAAAATCTTGTATTTTTTAACAGTTGTTTCGAAAAACTTGTTAAAAACTTTATTTTTTTCTAGTTTTTGTTTACTTAGAGTGGTACAGAATGTGATAATTTTAAAAAAATATATGTAAATCGGTGAGCTTTTTAAGTTGTTTTTTTCATATAATATTGAAAAATCATGACCCTAATACAGTTTGTTTTGTAGAACCGTGAAAAAGATGACCCGGAAGTCATTGAAACGTCTAAATTTATCACCTTTATACATCGTTGTTATTTATATCATCGGAAAAATGTGAATTTTTTTTACAGATGGTCCATAAAACGGTGTAAAATCTTGTATTTTTAACAGTTTTTTCGGAAATCATGGTCAAAGCTTGTATTTTTTTAGCTTTTATTTTCTTAAAGTGGTACAAAATTTGTTAATTTAAAAAAAAATTATGTAAAGGGGTGCGCTTTTTAAGTTGTATTTTTCATATAATACTGAAAAATCATGACCCTGATACATCTTGTTTTGTAGAACAGTGAAAAAAGATGAACCGGAAGTCATTGAAACGTCTAAATTTGTCATCTTTATACATCGTTGTTATTTATAGCATGGTAAAAATGTGAACTTTTTTATAAATGTTCCATAAAATGGTGTAAAATCTTGTATTTTTTAATAGTTTTTTCGTAAAACATGTTAAAAACTTATAATTTTTTGTAGTTTTTGTTTTCTTAGAGTGGTACAAAATGTGTTAATTTTAATTGAATTTATTTAAAGCCGTGAGCTTTTTAAGTTGTATTTATATAATATTTAAAAATCATTAACCGATACAGCTTGTTTTGTAGAACCGTAAAAAGAGATGACCTGGAAATCAATGAAACGTCTAAATTTGTAATCTTTATACATCGTTGTTATTTATAACATCCTAAAAATGTGAAAATTTTTATAGATGTTCCATAAAACTGTGTAAAAATCTTGTATTTTTTAACAGTTGTTTCGAAAAACTTGTTAAAAACTTTATTTTTTTCTAGTTTTTGTTTACTTAGAGTGGTACAGAATGTGATAATTTTAAAAAAATATATGTAAATCGGTGAGCTTTTTAAGTTGTTTTTTTCATATAATATTGAAAAATCATGACCCTAATACAGTTTGTTTTGTAGAACCGTGAAAAAGATGACCCGGAAGTCATTGAAACGTCTAAATTTGTCACCTTTATACATCGTTGTTATTTATATCATCGGAAAAATGTGAATTTTTTTTACAGATGGTCCATAAAACGGTGTAAAATCTTGTATTTTTAACAGTTTTTTCGGAAATCATGGTCAAAGCTTGTATTTTTTTAGCTTTTATTTTCTTAAAGTGGTACAAAATTTGTTAATTTAAAAAAAAATTATGTAAAGGGGTGCGCTTTTTAAGTTGTATTTTTCATATAATACTGAAAAATCATGACCCTGATACATCTTGTTTTGTAGAACAGTGAAAAAAGATGAACCGGAAGTCATTGAAACGTCTAAATTTGTCATCTTTATACATCGTTGTTATTTATAGCATGGTAAAAATGTGAACTTTTTTATAAATGTTCCATAAAATGGTGTAAAATCTTGTATTTTTTAATAGTTTTTTCGTAAAACATGTTAAAAACTTATAATTTTTTGTAGTTTTTGTTTTCTTAGAGTGGTACAAAATGTGTTAATTTTAATTGAATTTATTTAAAGCCGTGAGCTTTTTAAGTTGTATTTATATAATATTTAAAAATCATTAACCGATACAGCTTGTTTTGTAGAACCGTAAAAAGAGATGACCTGGAAATCAATGAAACGTCTAAATTTGTAATCTTTATACATCGTTGTTATTTATAACATCCTAAAAATGTGAAAATTTTTATAGATGTTCCATAAAACTGTGTAAAAATCTTGTATTTTTTAACAGTTGTTTCGAAAAACTTGTTAAAAACTTTATTTTTTTCTAGTTTTTGTTTACTTAGAGTGGTACAGAATGTGATAATTTTAAAAAAATATATGTAAATCGGTGAGCTTTTTAAGTTGTTTTTTTCATATAATATTGAAAAATCATGACCCTAATACAGTTTGTTTTGTAGAACCGTGAAAAAGATGACCCGGAAGTCATTGAAACGTCTAAATTTGTCACCTTTATACATCGTTGTTATTTATATCATCGGAAAAATGTGAATTTTTTTTACAGATGGTCCATAAAACGGTGTAAAATCTTGTATTTTTAACAGTTTTTTCAGAAATCATGGTCAAAACTTGTATTTTTTCTAGCTTTTATTTTCTTAAAGTGGTACAAAATTTGTTAATTTTAAAGAAATTTATGTAAAGGGTTGAGCTTTTTAAGTTGTATTTTTCATATGATACTGAAAAATAATGACCCTGATACTTCTAGTTTTGTAGAACAGTGAAAAAAGATGACCCGGAAGTCATTGAAATGTCTAAATTTGTCATCTTCATACATCGTTGTTATTTATAGCATCGTAAAAATGTGAACTTTTTTATAAATGTTCCATAAAATGGTGTAAAATCTTGTATTTTTTAATAGTTTTTTCGTAAAACAAGTTAAAAACTTATAATTTTTTGTAGTTTTTGTTTTCTTAGAGTGGTACAAAATGTGTTAATTTTAATGGGATTTATGTAAAGCCGTGAGCTTTTTAAGTTGTATTTTTCATATAATATTTTAAAATCATTAACTGATACAGCTTGTTTTGTAGAACCATAAAAAGAGATGACCTGGAAATCAATGAAACGTCTAAATTTGTCACCTTTATACATCGTTGTTATTTATAACAGCCTAAAAATGTGAAAATTTTTATAGATGTTCCATAAAACTGTGTAAAAAGCTTGTATTTTTTAACAGTTGTTTCGAAAAACTTGTTAAAAACTTTATTTTTTTCTAGTTTTTGTTTACTTAGAGTGGTACAAAATGTGATAATTTTAAAAAAATATATGTAAATCGGTGAGCTTTTTAAGTTGTTTTTTTCATATAATATTGAAAAATCATGACCCTAATACAGTTTGTTTTGTAGAACCGTGAAAAAGATGACCCGGAAGTCATTGAAACGTCTAAATTTGTCACCTTTATACATCGTTGTTATCTATATCATCGGAAAAATGTGATTTTTTTTTACAGATGGTCATAAAACGGTGTAAAATCTTGTATTTTTAACAGTTTTTTCAGAAATCATGGTCAAAACTTGTATTTTTTTTAGCTTTTATTTTCTTAGAGTGGTACAAAATTTGTTAATTTTAAAGAAATTTATGTAAAGGGGTGCGCTTTTTAAGTTGTATTTTTCATATAATACTGAAAAATCATGATCCTGATACATCTTGTTTTGTAGAACAGTGAAAAAAGATGAACCGGAAGTCATTGAAACGTCTAAATTTGTCATCTTTATACATCGTTGTTATTTATAGCATCGTAAAAATGTGAACTTTTTTATAAATGTTCCATAAAATGGTGTAAAATCTTTTATTTTTTAATAGTTTTTTCGTAAAACATGTTAAAAACTTATAATTTTTTGTAGTTTTTGTTTTCTTAGAGTGGTACAAAATGTGTTAACTTTAATTGAATTTATTTAAAGCCGTGAGCTTTTTAAGTTGTATTTTTCATATAATCTTGAAAAATCATTAACCGATACAGCTTGTTTTGTTGAACCGTAAAAAGGGATGACCTGGAAATCAATGAAACGTCTAAATTTGTCATCTTTATACATCGTTGTTATTTATAACAGCCTAAAAATGTGAAAAATTTTATAGATGTTCCATAAAACTGTGTAAAAAGCTTGTATTTTTTAACAGTTGTTTCGAAAAACTTGTTAAAAACTTTATTTCTTTCTAGTTTTTGTTTACTTAGAGTGTTTTGTAGAACAGTGAAAAAAGATGACCAGGAAGTCATTGAAATGTCTACATTTGTCATCTTTATACATCGTTGTTATTTATAGCATCGTAAAAATGTGAATTTTTTTATAAATATTCCATAAAATAGTGTAAAATCTTGTATTTTTTAACAATTTTTTCGTAAAACATGTTAAAAACTTGTAATTTTTTGTAGTTTCTGTTTTCTTAGAGTGGTACAAAATGTGTTAATTTTAATGAGATTTATGTAAAGCCGTGAGCTTTTTAAGTTGTTTTTTTCATATAATAGTAAAAAATCATTAACTGATACAACTTGTTTTGTAGAACCGTAAAAAAAGATGACCCGAAAGTCAATTAAACGTCTAAAGTTGTCATCTTTATACTTCGTTGTTATTTATAACAGCCTAATAATGTGAACATTTTTATAGATGTTCCATAAAACTGTGTAAAAAGCTTATATTTTTTAACAATTGTTTCGAAAACTTGTTAAAAACTTTATCTTTTTTCTAGTTTTTGTTTTCTTAGAATGGTACAAAATGTGATAATTTTAAAAGAATATATGTAAATCGGTGAGCTTTTTAAGTTTTTTTTTTATATAGTATTGAAATATCATGATCCTAATAAAGTTTGTTTTGTAAAACCGTGAAAAAGATGAACCGGAAGTCATTGAAACGTCTAAATTTATCACCTTTATACATCGTTGTTATTTATATCATCGGAAAAATGTGAATTTTTTTTACAGATGGTCCATAAAACGGTGTAAAATCTTGTATTTTTAACAGTTTTTTCGGAAATCATGGTCAAAACTTGAATTTTTTTTAGCTTTTATTTTCTTAGAGTGGTACAAAATTTGTTAATTTTAAAGAAATTTATGTAAAGGGGTGAGCTTTTTAAGTTGTATTTTTCATATGATACTGAAAAATAATGACCCTAATACATCTAGTTTTGTAGAACAGTGAAAAAAGATGACCCGGAAGTCATTGAAATGTCTAAATTTGTCATCTTTATACATCGTTGTTATTTATAGCATCGTAAAAATGTGAACTTTTTTAATAATATTCTATAAAATGGTGTAAAATCTTGTATTTTTTAACAGTTTTTTCGTAAAACATGTTAAAAACTTGTAATTTTATGTAGTTTCTGTTTTCTTAGAGTGGTACAAAATGTGTTAATTTTAATGGGATTTATGTAAAGCCGTGAGCTTTTTAAGTTGTTTTTTTCATATAATATTAAAAAATCATTAACCGATACAGCTTGTTTTGTAGAACCGTAAAAAAAGATGACCCGAAAGTCAATTAAACGTCTAAAGTTGTCATCTTTATAATTCGTTGTTATTTATAACAACCTAATAATGTGAACATTTTTATAGATGTTCCATAAAACTGTGTAAAAAGCTTGTATTTTTTAACAGTTGTTTCGAAAACTTGTTAAAAACTTTATTTTTTTTGTAGTTTTTGTTTTCTTAGAATGGTACAAAATGTGATAATTTTAAAAGAATATATGTAAATCGGTGAGCTTTTTAAGTTGTTTTTTTTATATAATATTGAAATATCATGATCCTAATAAAGTTTGTTTTGTAAAACTGTGAAAAAGATAACCCGGAAGTCATTGAAACGACTAAATTTATCACCTTTATACATCGTTGTTATTTATATCATCGGAAAAATGTGAATATTTTTTTACAGATGGTCCATAAAACGGTGTAAAATCTTGTATTTTAACAGTTTTTTCGGAAATCATGGTCAAAGCTTGTATTTTTTTAGCTTTTATTTTCTTAAAGTGGTACAAAATTTGTTAATTTTAAAAAAATTTATGTAAAGGGGTGCGCATTTTAAGTTGTATTTTTCATATAATACTAAAAAATGATGACCCTGATACATCTTGTTTTGTAGAACAGTGAAAAAAGATGAACCGGAAGTCATTGAAACGTCTAAATTTGTCATCTTTATACATCGTTGTTATTTATAGCATGGTAAAAATGTGAACTTTTTTATAAATGTTCCATAAAATGGTGTAAAATCTTGTATTTTTTGACAGTTTTTTCGTAAAACATGTTAAAAACTTATAACTTTTTGTAGTTTTTGTTTTCTTAGAGTGGTACAAAATGTGTTAATTTTAATGGAATTTATGTAAAGCGGTAATCTTTTTAAGTTGTTTTTTTCATATAATATTGAAAAATCATTAACTGATACAGCTTGTTTTGTAGAACCGTAAAAAAAGATGACCCGGAAATCAATTAAACGTCTAAAGTTGTCACTTTTATAATTGGTTGTTATTTATAGCAGCCTAATAATGTGAATATTTTTATAAATGTTCCATAAAACTATTTAAAAAGCTTGTATTTTTTAACAGTTGTTTCGAAAATTTGTTAAACACTTTATTTTTTTCTAGTTTTTGTTTTTTTTAAAGTGGTACAAAATGTGATAATTTTAAAAGAATATATATGTAAATCGGTAAGCTTTTTAAGTTGTTTTTTTTCATATAATATTAAAAAATCATGACCCAAAATACAGTTTGTTTTGTAGAACCGTGAAAAAGATGACCCGGAAGTCATTGAAACGTCTAAATTTGTCACATTTATACATCGTTGTTATTTATATCATCGTAAAAATGTGAACTATTTTTATAGATATTCCATAAAACGGCGTAAAATATTATATTTTTAACAGTTTTTTCGTAAAACATGTTAAGAACTTCTAATTTTTTGTAATTTTTGTTTTCTTAGAGTTGTACAAAATTTGTTAATTTTAATAGAATTTATGTAAAGCAATGAGCTTTTTAAATTGCTGTTTTCATATAATATTGAAAATTCATGACCTGCTATTATTTGTTTTGTAGAACCGTAAAAAAAGATGACCCGGAATTTAATGAAACATATAAAGTTGTCACCTTTATACATCTTTGTCAAAACTTGTATTTTTTTTAGATTTTATTTTCTTAGAGTGGTACAAAATTTGTTAATTTTAAAGAAAATTTATGTAAAGGGGTGAGCTTTTTAAGTTGTATTTTTCATATAACACTGAAAAATCATGACCCTGATACATCTTGTTTTGTAGAACAGTGAAAAAAGATGACCCAGAAATCATTGAAATGTTTAAATTTGTCATCTTTATACATCGTTGTTATTTATAGCATGGTAAAAATGTGAACTTTTTTATAAATGTTCCTTAAAATGGTGTAAAATCTTGTATTTTTTAACAGTTTTTTCGTAAAACATGTTAAAAACTTGTAATTTTTTGTAGTTTTTGTTTTCTTAGAGTGGTACAAAATGTGTTAATTTTAATGGGATTTATGTAAGCCGTGAGCTTTTTAAGTTGTTTTTTTCATATAATATTAAAAAATCATTAACTGATACAACTTGTTTTGTAGAACCGTAAAAAAAGATGACCCGAAAGTCAATTAAACGTCTAAAGTTGTCACCTTTATACTTCGTTGTTATTTATAGCAGCCTAATAATGTGAACATTTTTATAGATGTTCCATAAAACTGTGTAAAAAGCTTGTGATTTTTAACAGTTGTTTCGAAAACTTGTTAAAAACTTTATCTTTTTTCTAGTTTTTGTTTTCTTAGAATGATACAAAATGTGATAATTTTAAAAGAATATATGTAAATCGGTGAGCTTTTTAAGTTGTTTTTTTTATATAATATTAAAAAATCATGATCCTAATAAAGTTTGTTTTGTAGAACCGTGAAAAAGATGACCCGGAAGTCATTGAAACGTCTAAATTTATCACCTTTATACATCGTTGTTATTTATATCATCGGAAAAATGTGAATTTTTTTTACAGATGGTCCATAAAACGGTGTAAAATCTTGTATTTTTAACAGTTTTTTCGGAAATCATGGTCAAAGCTTGTATTTTTTTTAGCTTTTATTTTCTTAAAGTGGTACTAAATTTGTTAATTTTAAAAAAATTTATGTAAAGGGGTGCGCTTTTAAGTTGTATTTTTCATATAATACTGAAAAATCATGACCCTGATACATTTTGTTTTGTAGAACAGTGAAAAAAGATGAACCGGAAGTCATTGAAACGTCTAAATTTGTCATCTTTATACATCGTTGTTATTTATAGCATCGTAAAAATGTGAACTTTTTTATAAATGTTCCATAAAATGGTGTAAAATCTTGTATTTTTTAATAAATTTTTCGTAAAACATGTTAAAAACTTATAATTTTTTGTAGTTTTTGTTTTCTTAGAGTGGTACAAAATGTATTAATTTTAATTGAATTTATTTAAAGCCGTGAGTTTTTTAAGTTGTATTTTTCATATAATATTTAAAAATCATTAACCGATACAGCTTGTTTTGTAGAACCGTAAAAAGAGATGACCTGGAAATCAATGAAACGTCTAAATTTGTAATCTTTATACATCGTTGTTATTTATAGCAGCCTAATAATGTGAACATTTTTATAGATGTTCCATAAAACTGTGTAAAAAACTTGTAATTTTTAACAGTTGTTTCGAAAAACTTGTTAAAAACTTTATTTTTTTTCTAATTTTTGTTTTCTTAGAATGGTACAAAATGTGATAATTTTAAAAGAATATATGTAAATCGGTGAGCTTTTTAAGTTCTTTTTTTTATATAATATTGAAAAATCATGACCCTAATACAGTTTGTTTTGTAGAACCGTGAAAAAGATGCCCGGAAGTCATTGAAACGTCTAAATTTGTCACCTTTATACATCGTTGTTATTTATATCATCGGAAAAATGTGAATTTTTTTTACAGATGGTCCATAAAACGGTGTAAAATCATGTATTTTTAACAGTTTTTTCAGAAATCATGGTCAAAACTTGTATTTTTTCTAGCTTTTATTTTCTTAAAGTGGTACAAAATTTGTTAATTTTAAAGAAATTTATGTAAAGGGGTGAGCTTTTTAAGTTGTATTTTTCATATGATACTGAAAAATAATGACCCTGATACTTCTAGTTTTGTAGAACAGTGAAAAAAAATGACCCGGAAGTCATTGAAATGTCTAAATTTGTCATCTTTATACATCGTTGTTATTTATAGCATCGTAAAAATGTGAACTTTTTTATAAATGTTCCATAAAATGGTGTAAAATCTTGTATTTTTTAATAGTTTTTTCGTAAAACATGTTAAAAACTTATAATTTTTTGTAGTTTTTGTTTTCTTAGAGTGGTACAAAATGTGTTAATTTTAATGGGATTTATGTAAAGCCGTGAGCTTTTTAAGTTGTATTTTTCATATAATATTTAAAAATCATTAACTGATACAGCTTGTTTTGTAGAACCGTAAAAAGAGATGACCTGGAAATCAATGAAACGTCTAAATTTGTCACCTTTATACATCGTTGTTATTTATAACACCCTAAAAATGTGAAAATTTTTATAGATGCTCCATAAAACTGTGTAAAAAGCTTGTATTTTTTAACAGTTGTTTCGAAAAACTTGTTAAAAACTTTATTTTTTTCTAGTTTTTGTTTACTTAGAGTGGTACAAAATGTGATAATTTTAAAAAAATATATGTAAATCGGTGAGCTTTTTAAGTTGTTTTTTTCATATAATATTGAAAAATCATGACCCTAATACAGTTTGTTGTGTAGAACCGTGAAAAAGATGACCCGGAAGTCATTGAAACGTCTAAATTTGTCACCTTTATACATCGTTGTTATTTATATCATCGGAAAAATGTGATTTTTTTTACAGATGGTCCATAAAACGGTGTAAAATCTTGTATTTTTAACAGTTTTTTCAGAAATCATGGTCAAAACTTGTATTTTTTTTAGCTTTTATTTTCTTAGAGTGGTACAAAATTTGTTAATTTTAAAGAAATTTATGTAAAGGGGTGCGCTTTTTAAGTTGTATTTTTCATATAATACTGAAAAATCATGATCCTGATACATCTTGTTTTGTAGAACAGTGAAAAAAGATGAACCGGAAGTCATTGAAACGTCTAAATTTGTCATCTTTATACATCGTTGTTATTTATAGCATCGTAAAAATGTGAACTTTTTTATAAATGTTCCATAAAATGGTGTAAAATCTTGTATTTTTTAATAGTTTTTTCGTAAAACATGTTAAAAACTTATAATTTTTTGTAGTTTTTGTTTTCTGAGAGTGGTACAAAATGTGTTAATTTTAATGGGATTTATGTAAAGCCGTGAGCTTTTTAAGTTGTATTTTTCATATAATATTTAAAAATAATTAACCGATACAGCTTGTTTTGTAGAACCGTAAAAAGAGATGACCTGGAAATCAATGAAACGTCTAAATTTGTCATCTTTATAAATCGTTGTTATTTATAACAGCCTAAAAATGTGAAAATTTTTATAGATGTTCCATAAAACTGTGTAAAAAGCTTGTATTTTTTAACAGTTGTTTCGAAAAACTTGTTAAAAACTTTATTTTTTTCTAGTTTTTGTTTACTTAGAGTGATACAAAATGTAATAATTTTAAAAAAATATATGTAAATCGGTGAGCTTTTTAAGTTGTTTTTTTTATATAATATTGAAAAATCATGATCCTAATAAAGTTTGTTTTGTAGAACCGTGAAAAAGATGACCCGGAAGTCATTGAAACGTCTAAATTTGTCACCTTTATACATCGTTGTTATTTATATCATCGGAAAAATGTGATTTTTTTTACAGATGGTCCATAAAACGGTGTAAAATCTTGTATTTTTAACAGTTTTTTCGGAAACATGGTCAAAACTTGTATTTTTTTAGCTTTTATTTTCTTAGAGTGATACAAAATTTGTTAATTTTAAAGAAATTTATGTAAAGGGGTGAGCTTTTTAAGTTGTATTTTTCATATAATACTAAAAAATAATGACCCTGATACTTCTAGTTTTGTAGAACAGTGAAAAAAGATGACCCACCCGGAAGTTATTGAAATTTCTAAATTTGTCTTCTTTATACATCGTTGTTATTTATAGCATCGTTAAAATGTGAACTTTTTTAAAAATATTCCATAAAATGGTGTAAAATCTTGTATTTTTTAACAGTTTTTTCGTAAAACATGTTAAAAACTTGTAATTTTTTGTAGTTTTTGTTTTCTTAGAGTGGTACAAAATGTGTTAATTTTAATGGGATTTATGTAAAGCCGTGAGCTTTTTAAGTTGTTTTTTTCATATAATATTAAAAAATCATTAACTGATACAACTTGTTTTGTAGAACCGTAAAAAAAGATGACCCGAAAGTCAATTAAACGTCTAAAGTTGTCACCTTTATACTTCGTTGTTATTTATAGCAGCCTAATAATGTGAACATTTATATAGATGTTCCATAAAACTGTGTAAAAAGCTTGTAATTTTTAACAGTTGTTTCGAAAACTTGTTAAAAACTTTATTTTTTTTCTAATTTTTGTTTTCTTATAATGGTACAAAATGTGATAATTTTAAAAGAATATATGTAAATCGGTGAGCTTTTTAAGTTGTTTTTTTTATATAATATTGAAAAATTATTATCCTAATAAAGTTTGTTTTGTAGAACCGTGAAAAAGATGACCCGGAAGTCATTGAAACGTCTAAATTTATCACCTTTTACATCGTTGTTATTTATATCATCGGAAAAATATCAATTTTTTTTATAGATGGTCCATAAAACGGTGTAAAATCTTGTATTTTTAACAGTTTTTTCGGAAATCATGGTCAAAGCTTGTATTTTTTTTAGCTTTTATTTTCTTAAAGTGGTACAAAATTTGTTAATTTTAAAAAAATTTATGTAAAGGGGTGCGCTTTTTAAGTTGTATTTTTCATATAATACTGAAAAATCATGACCCTGATACATCTTGTTTTGTAGAACAGTGAAAAAAGATGAACCGGAAGTCATTGAAACATCTAAATTTGTCATATTTATACATCGATGTTATTTATAGCATCGTAAAAATGTGAACTTTTTTATAAATATTCCATAAAATGGTGTAAAATCTTGTATTTTTTAACAGTTTTTTCGTAAAACATGTTAAAAACTTGTAAATTTTTGTAGTTTTTGTTTTCTTAGAGTGGTACAAAATGTGTTAATTTTAATGGAATTTATGTAAAGCCTGATATTTTTAAGTTGTTTTTTTCATATAATATTGAAAAATCATTAACGGATACAGATTGTTTTGTAGAACCGTAAAAAAAGATGACCTGCAAGTCATTGAAACGTCTAAAGGTGTCAACTTTATACATCGTTGTTATTTATAGCAGCCTAAAAATGTGAACATTTTTATAGATTTTCCATAAAATTGTGTAAAAAGCTTGTATTTTTTAACAGTTGTTTCGAAAAACTTGTTAAAAACTTTATTTTTTTCTAGTTTTTCTTTTCTTAGAGTGGTACAAAATGTGTTATTTTAAAACAATATATGTAAATCGGTGAGCTCTTTAAGTTGTTTTTTTTCATATAATATTGAAAAATCATGACCCTAATAAATTTTGTTTTGTACAATCATGAAAAAGATGACCCGGAAGTCATTGAAACGTCTAAATTTGTCACCTTTATACATCGTTGTTATTTATATCATCGGAAAAATGTGAATTTTTTTTTACAGATGGTCCATAAAACGGAGTAAAATCTTGTATTTTTTACAGTGTTTTCGGAAAATATGGTCAAAACTTGTATTTTTTTAGCTTTTATTTTCTTAGAGTGGTACAAAATTTGTTAACTTTAAAGAAATTTATGTAAAGCGGTGAGATTTTTAAGTTGTTTTTTTCATAAAATATTGAAAAATCATGACCTGATACTGTTTGTTTTGTAAAACCGTAAAAAAGATGACCCGAAAGTGATTGAAACGTATAAAGTTGTCAACTTTATACATCGTTGTTATTTATAACAGCGTAAAAATGTGAACTTCTTTATAGATAATCTATAAAACGGTGTAAAATCTTGTATATTTTAACAGTTTTTTCGTAAAACATGTTAAAAACTTGTAATTTTTTGTAGTTTTTGTTTTTTTATTGTACTACAAAATGTGTTAATTTTAATGGAATTAATGTAAATCGATGAGCTTTTTAAGTTGTTTTTTTCATATAATATTGAAAAATCATGATCTGATATTGTTTGTTTTGTAGAATCATAAAAAAGATGACCCGGAAGTCATTGAAACGTATAAAGTTGTCAACTTTAGACATCGTTGTTATTTATAGCAGCGTAAAAATGTGAACTTCTTTATAGATATTCCATAAAACGGTGTAAAATCTTGTATTTTTTAACAGTTTTTTCGTAAAACATGTTAAAAATTTGTAATTTTTTGTAGTTTTTGTTTTCTTAGAGTGCTACAAAATGTGTTAATTTTAATGAAATTTATGTAAAGCGGTGAACTTTTTAAGTTGTTTTTTTCATAAAATATTGAAAAATTATGACCTGATACTGTTTGTTTTGTAGAACCGTAAATAAGATGACCCGGAAGTCAATGAAACGTATAAAGTTGTCAACTTTATACATCATTGTCATTTATAGCAATGTTAAAATGTGAACTTCTTTATAGATATTTCATAAAACGGTGTAAAATCTTATATTTTTTAACAGTTTTTTCGTAAAACATGTTAAAAACTTGTAATTTTTTGTAGTTATTGTTTTCTTAAAGTTATACAAAATGAGTTAATTTTAATGGAATTTATGTAAAACGGTGAGCTTTTTAAGTTGTTTTTTTCTTATATTATTGAAAAATCATGACCTGATACAGCTTGTTTTGTAGAACCGTGAAAAAATATGACCCGGAAATCATTGAAGCGTCTAAATTTGTCATCTTTATACATCGTTGTTATTTATAGCATCGTAAAAATGTGAACCTTTTTATAGATGTTCCATAAAACGGTGTAAAATCATGTATTTTTTAACAATTTTTTCGTAAAACATATTAAAACTTGTAATTTTTTGTAGTTTTTGTTTTCTTAGAGTGGTACAAAATGTGTTAATTTTAGTGGAATTCAATTAAAGCCGTGAGCTTTTTAAGTTGTTTTTTTTATATAATATTGAAAAATCATGAACTGATACAGCTTGTTTTGTAGAACTGTAAAAAAAGCCGACCCGGAAGTCATTGAAACGTATAAAGTTGTCAGCTTTATACATCGTTGTTATTTATAACAGCCTAAAAATGTGAACATTTTTATAAATGTTCCATAAAACTGTGTAAAAAGCTTGTATTTTTTAACAGTTGTTTCGAAAAACACGTTAAAACTATTATTTTTTTCTAGTTTTTGTTTTCTTAGAGTGGTATAAAATGGTGATAATTTTAAAAAATATAGGTAAATCGGTGAGCTTTTTAAGTTGTTGTTTTTCATATAATATTGAAAAATATGGCCTAATGCAGTTTGTTTTGTAAAACCGTGAAAACAATTACCCGGAAGTCATTGAAACGTTTAAATTTGTCACTTTTATACATCGTTGTTATTTATAGCATCGTAAAAATGTGAATTTTTTTACAGATGGTCCATAAAACGGTGTAATATCTTGTATTTTTAAAGTAATTTATGTAAATCTTGTATTGTTAAAGGAGTTTATGTAAAATCTTGTATTTTTAATAAGTTTTTCTTTTCTTAGCGTGGTACAAAATGTGAATATTTTAAAGCAATTTATGTAAATCGGTGAGCTTTTTATGTTGTTTTATTCATATAATATTGAAAAATAACGACTTGATAGAGCTTGTTTTGTAGAACCGTAAAAAAAGATGACCCGGAAATCATTGAAACGTCTAAAGTTGTCACCTTTATACATTGTTGTTATTTATAGCAGCGTAAAAATGTGAACGTTTTTATAAATGTTCCATAAAACGGTGTGAAAGCTTGTACTTTTAACAGTTGTTTCGAAAAACATGTAAAAAACTTTTTTTTTCTTGTTTTTGTTTTCTAGAGTGGTACAAAATGTGATAATTTTAAAGGAATTTATGTAAATCGCTGAGCTTTTTAAGTTGTTTTTTTCATATAATATTGAAAAATCATGACCCTGATACAGCTTGTTTGTAGAACCGTGAAAAAGATGACCCGGAAATCATTGAAAACATCTAGAGTTGTCACCTTTATACATCGTTGTTATTTATGACACCTTAAAAATGTGAACTTTGTTACAGATGTTCCATAAAACGGTGTAAAATCTTGTATTTTTAACAGTTTTTTCGTAAAACATGTTAAAAACTTGTAATTTTTTGTAGTTTTTGTTTTCTTAGAGTGGTACAAAAAGTAAAGCGGTGAGCCTTTTAAGTTGTTTTTTTCATATAACATTGAAAAATCATGACCTGATACTGTTTGTATTATAGAACCATAGAAAAAGATGATCCGAAAGTCATTGAAACGTCTAAAATTGTCACATTTATACATCGTTGTTATTTATAGCAACGTAAAAATGTGAACTTTTTTATAGACGTCCCATAAAACGGTGTGAAAGTATGTATTTTTTAACAGTTGTTTCGAAAAACATGTTAAAAACTTTTTCTTTCTTCTGGTTTTTGTTTTATTATAGTGGTACAAAATGTGATAAATTTAAAGAAATTTATGTAACTCGGTGAGCTTTTTAAGTTGTTTTTTCATATAATATTGTAAAATCATAACCCTGATACAACTTCTTTTGCAGAACCGTGAAAAAAGATGAACCGGAAGTCATTGAGACGTCAAAATTTGTCACCTTTATACATTGTTGTTATTTATAGCATTGTAAAAATGTGAACTTTTTTTATAGATGTTCCATCAAACGGTGTAAAATCTTGTATTTTTTAATAAGTTTTTCGTAAAACATGTTACAAACTTTTTTTTCTAGTTCTTGTTTTTTTAGCGTGGTACAAAATGTGAAAATTTTAAAGGAATTTATGTAAATCGGTGAGCTTTTTAAGTTGTTTTTTTCATATAATATTGAAAAATCATGACGCTGATACAACTTGTTTGGTAGAACCGTGAAAAAGATGACCCGGAAGTCATTAAAACGTCTAAAGTTATCACTTTTATACATCATTGTTATTTATTGCAGCGTAAAAATGTGAACTTTTTTATAGATGTTCCATAAAACGGTGTGAAAGCTTGTATTTTTTAACAGTTTTTTAGTAAAACATGTCAAAAACTTGTAATTTTTTTGTAGTTTTAGTTTTCTTAGAGTGGTACAAAATGTGTTAATTTTAATGGAATTTATGTACAGCGGTGAGCTTTTTAGGTTGTTTTTTTCATATAATATTGAAAAATCATGACCTGATACAGCTTGTTTTGTAGAACCGTAAAAAAGGTGACCCGAAAGTTATTGAAACGTCTAAATTTGTCACTTTTATACATCGTAGTTATTTATAGTATCGTAAAAATGTGAACTTTTTTATAGATGTTCCATAAAACGGTGTAAAACCTTGTATTTTTTAACAGTTTTTTCGTAAAATATGTTAAAAACTTGTAATTTTTTGTAGTTTTTGTTTTCTTATAGTGGTACAAAATGTAAAGCGGTGAGCTTTTTAAGTTGTTTTTTTCATATAATATTGAAAAATCATTACCTGATTCTGTTTGTTTTGTAGAACCGTAGAAAAAGATGAACCGGAAGTCATTGAAACGTCTAAAGTTGTCACCTTTATACATTGTTGATATTTATAGAAACGTAAAAATGTGAACTTTTTTATAGATGTCCCATAAAACGGTGTGAAATCTTGTATTTTTAACAGTTGTTTCGAAAAACATGTTAAAAACTTTTTGATTTCTTCTAGTTTTTGTTTTCTTATAGTGGTACAAAATAAGATAAATTTAAAAGAATTTATGTAAATCGGTGAGCCTTTTAAGTTGTTTTATTCATATAATATTGAAAAATCATTACCCTAATACAGCTTGTTTTGTAAAACCGTGAAAAAAGATGATCCGGAAGTCATTGAGACGTCAAAATTTGTCACCTTTATACATGCTTGTTATTTATAGAATCGTAAAAATGTCATTTTTTTTATAGATGTCCTATAAAACGGTGTAAAATCTTGTATTTTTTGACAGTTTTTTCGTAAAACATGTTAAAAACTTGTAATTTTTTGTAGTTTTTGTTTTTTTAGAGTGGTACAAAATTTGTTAATTTTAATAAAATTTATGTAAAGCGGTATGCTTTTTAAATTGTTTTTTTTCATATAATATTGAAAATTCATAACCTGATACTGTTTGTTTTGTATAACCGTAAAAAAAGATGACCCGGAAGTTATGGAAACGTATAAAGTTGTCACCTTTATACATCGTTGTTATTTATAGCAGCGTAAATATGTGAACTTTTTTTATAGATGTTCCATAAAACGGTTTGAAAGTTGTATTTTTTAACAGTTGTTCCGAAAATCATGTTAAAAACGTTTATTTTTTCTAGTTTTTTTTCTTAGAGTGGTCCAAAATGTGATAATTTTAAAAAAATATATGTAAATCGATGAGCTTTTTAAGTTGTATTTTCATATAATATTGAAAAATCATGACGCTGATACAACTTGTTTTGTATAACCGTGAAAAAAGATGACTCAGAAGTAATTGAAACGTCTAAATTTGTCACTTTTATACATCATAGTTATTTATAGCATTGTAAAAATGTGAACTTTTTTATAGATGTTCCATAAAATGGTGTAAAATTTTGTATTTTTTAACAGTTTATTCGTAAAACATGTTAAAAACTTGTAATTTTTTATAGTTTTTGTTTTCTTAGAGTGGTTCAAAATTTGTTAATGTTAATAGAATTTATTTAATGCGGTGAGCTTTTTAAATTGTTTTTTTCATATAATATTGAAAAATCATGACCTGATACATCTTGTTTTGTAGAACCGTAAAAAAGATGAGCCGGAAGTCATTGAAACGCCTAAATTTGTCACCTTTATACATCGTAGTTATTTATCGCATCGTAAAAATGTGAACTATTTTAATAGATATTCCATAAAACGGTGTACAATCTTGTATATTCTAACAGTTTTTTCGTAAAACATTTAAAAATTTGTAATTTTTTGTAGTTTTTGTTTTCTTAGAGTGGTACAAAGTGTTGGTCCCAATGAGGGTCTACAAGAGTTCAATCAAGAGAGAACAGTTTGTAGAAGGGGGGGGGGTTGAATACAAACACACAGATTTTTTGGTTTTTAAATGAGTTTATTAAAATAAACAAATTTACAGTTACAAGCGGAATTAGAACAAGTTTAAAACCTATTCTATTGTAACTAAGAAACACGAAGTATGATGCACAAGAAGATGAAAGAAAGAATAAAGAGGGTATAGGTTAGATAGAAGCATGCATTTGGATGAATAAGATATCTCCATCTTATTTATATCCGTTTGCCTTTAAAGCAAGACAAAAGGTACATGCCACGTGTCAAGCTTGGATAGGAAGCTTGTCCTTGTTAATAAGACAACCATGCTTTTGGCCGAATATGAACAGTACCATATCAGATATGATGGGGACATAAGAGACAAGTCGTACGTCCTTTTCTGACATGGTTCTAGGTTTGACTTTTGTGCATCGAGGATAAGATCAATGTTTAATCTTGCAAAGGAAGCTTCATTTGATCGCTGATACTGAATCTTCAAGGATGAACTTCAGTATCGCTGAGGCTTCACAAGACTTCACACTTTAAGTAGACAATCGCTGCTATCGCTGAACCGCTTCAGTTCACTTAGCTGATTATCTCTTTTTTCAGCTAGAGTCTTCGACTTTCGCTGAATGGTCTTCTGGTGTGATAACTGATCTTCAGGTCTTCAGTGATAAGCTTGTAGTTCCTTGACCTTCAGCGATCGCTGATAGCAATCAGCGTGTGCTATCGCTGAATTTGAACAGAAGCTTAACTATAGAATTTCACTAAGTATAGTAAAGGAATCATATTCAAATCACTGAGAGGAGTTATGATCAACAATCTCCCCCTATTTGATTATGATTAAGCAACATAGGAAAATTGCTTTAAGAGACTAGTAAAGGACTTAGAAAATATTTAAAGAAAATATTTAAAGAAAAATTTTCTAAGTGCTAATATGTAAAGTCTTTTTCAGCTAGTCTATTATCTGAATTGAGTTTCATTTATAAGGATATGAAAGCACAATTTTTACAAGTAGATAAGCTTAAAGTACATTCACTGAATGAATTTTCAGAGTGAAAGATCAGTGAGTAAAAGATAGTGTAACGAAAAATAGAACTCTTATGTTCATTGTCCCTTTTACTATTTTCAGGGATCTTTTCAGTACTAGGATGGAGTAAAGTCCTTTGAATTTCATTAAATATAATCTGAAGAATTACAGCGAAATGAAATTACAATGATAAAGGTAAAGTACTTGTACACTGAAGAAATATTACAAAGGAAGTAGAAAACTATGACTAGTCAGAGATATTCTCATTTTTTCTTTGTAGCTCAATCTCATAAAGCGTCTTCTGTCGATTCATCAGAGGAGTATCTGACCAGCAGAGCCAAAGCATAATCTTTATGAGAGAGGATGGGGCCTTGTGAATTTCTTGGTTTCTGAAGAGTCCTAAGAATCCTTCATTATCCAAGAATATCATACCAGGTTCAGGCACTGAGATGATTTCGCCTTCTTCATATCTTTGGTCTTGAGGGAGAGAGGTACAAAGCATTGATATATCAGGGAGCTCAAGATGACCAAGAATGCTTTGATAATCAAACTTAGTTTCGTGCTCATTCTTAGCACTTGAACTTCCTTCAGCGTTTGATCTTTTCTTTTTAGATGATTCAGGGAGAGGGGGAACTTGCACATGTTGTGACATTCTTTGCAGCAACTGATCCAGCACACTGTCCACCACGTCCTTGAATTTGGATTTAGAACCCTGAGTGGCGTCTCTGATTTCTAGCCATTCAGTGTATCCATAAATTCCTAAGAATTTGGCTTCTTCTCTCTCTGTTCTCTTCGTCCTTGTCATTCTTACATATACCTTTGGACCACCTCTGTTGGAGTGTCGCCCTTGGATAGTTGCATGAATGATTTCGGCTTCAGATCTTCGAAATTTCAGCCTGTCAGTGCACCAATCAAGCTCTTTGTCTTTCTGCTTAGTGGCTTCAGAGGTCAGTGCACTTAGGATCTTCTGTTGAGCGAGAATTGGATCTACATTTATGTGCTCTTGTGCAAGTTCTTTTTGTACGAGAGCTTCAGCGACCCTTTCACTCTTTTTCAATTGTTCTCGAGTCGCCTTATCTCTTGCAGAGTCTTCTCTGAGCAATTTCCTTGCTAAAGCAAGATCATTCTCAGTTTGCTTTATTTCCTCATCCCTGATTCTTTGTACTTCTAATGCTTGTTCTCTCTCTTCTCTGGACAAAAAGAAGAATTCATCTACCATCCTTATTGGTACGGCTTCAATGGGTTCAGCTTCAGGCACCCTTATTCTTCTTGCTTCGAATTCCCTAAGGAATTTTATTCGCCTTTCTTCTTCTTCTTCAGGCTCGCTTATGATCGGCTTTTGAACGCGACGCCTGGGAATGAGGCCTTCTTCTTCTTCAGAGTCAATTTCAATTATGTACATAAACTGCTCTTCAGAGGAAGGTTCCTTCCATGAAGTTGAGTCCTTTGGGGGACGGGGATCACTGAGGGAAGGAGAGGAGGAAATAGTATTGTCAGAGGGAGTTTTTGTGGGTGAAGAGGAGAGTATGGGAGTTTCAAGGAGAGGTGCAGAGAAAGGGATAAGAGGAAGAGATACCTCAATTGTGGTCTCCCCCTCAGATATAGGGATAGTGGCATCCAGATCTACCACTTCTTTTCCTTTGCCCGAGGGACCGGATTGTTCCTGAGAAGGTTGCGGTCCGTCCCCCAAGGGCTCTTGATGAGCGACACCAGGTCTTGACAATCTGAAGTGCTCTAATGCACTTCCAATGTCGTCATCATCTTCATCATCATCCATCCCCCCATAGTGAGGGATAGGTTCTTCATCATCTTCTTCATCCTCATCTTCTTCTTCATCTTCTTCATCAGCAGCTTCAGCTTCAGGCCGCTGGATGTAAGGAGAGATTCTCTTTTCAAGGAACCTCTTGTTATGCTCGGAGATGAGTTCGTCAGCGAACTCTTTGGCACATCTCTCCCCCTCAATGTTATCAGGAGGTAGACAATGCACCATCAGAGTGCGAACGTTTGTCTGAACGTCCTTCAGCTTCTCCTCAGCTTCTTGAAGCGTGGTCCGATCAGCAGCGTTGAAAGACGAGGAACTTGCCTCAGAGATCTTTGTGAGCATCTTCATCATATCGGATTGAGTCTTTTGAATAGACTCAAGGACGTTTGCTTGAGCAGCAACCTTCTGCTCTAAGTTTGTCAGGGTCTGATGGAAGGCCTTGTTATCTTCCTTCAGGCCGAAAACGTCTGAGATCAGGTTGTTGACATTAGTCTTGATCGCTGGAGTACCAACGATCTTTCTGAAGATAAGCTCGGCCGATGTCTGAAGGTTGTCCACCCTAGCCCTTGTGAGAGCACATTCTTTGACCAGGTAGTCAATTGCAGGGAATGTGGGGTTGGGAAGGATAATGGGAGGCAGCTCGCTGACTGGAGTGGGAAGCTTGGGAGCAGCCATCTCTTGCTTCACTTCTCTGAGTTTTGCGGCAGAGGGATGCCCTTGAGGAGATTTTCCCAAATTGTTGCTGATGGGAGGAGCGCTAGTGGTGGTGGTTGTCGTCGCTGAAGTAGGAACAGAAGCGACACCTGATGATGACATAGATAAAGATGCCAAAAACATATCCGGATTAGAAGAAGGATGAAAAATATTATTTGTCTCCCTGAGAGTGTCTTGAGGATTACTCTTAGGGACTACATTTGCAAAGGTAGTGTCTAGAGGATCACTGACCAGTGTCTTAGAGTATCTGAGAGAGATACTCTGAGGTCCTTTTAATTTGGCCTTCCAAAACTCAGATTTCCTGAACAATAATGAGGTTTGGACTGCGTGGATTTCAGCATTATCAGGGATAGGGACAACTATCGTTGAGTCACTTGCTGAGGTGAGGACCAAAGAAGAGGAGATAGAAGTAGAAGAGAAGGTTGTGGAAGTAGTACCTGATCCAGCTTCAACAGAGCTGGCTAAGACACCCTCAGTGACCGGAGTCGCTGTTGATGTAGGTAGTGCTGAAGAAGCCACAACGGATGTAAAGACCGTTGAAGTGGTTGTGGCTATAGTTGGTGTTGGTAGAACACCGAAATCAGAGAGGGTGGTCTTTTGAGAGACCAACTTCTTTGGCTTCTTTGTTTTGGTTGCGATGGTCTTTTTATGACCATTAGTTGGTTGTTTCCTATTAATACACCAGCAGTGTCTGGGTTGCTCGCTGTTGGGTTTGACAGCGAGGTGGACACTGGAAGAGGTGCTCCAATCACCTGCAGCATGTAGGGTGTGAAAGGAGCATCACTTGGACGTTCCTCAATGTCCAGGGACTTCTTCCCTACAATAGAGAAGGAATGATCGCCGACCTTCGGGTATTCTTCCCCGAAGGCAACTTCCATTATGGTCGCGAAGAAGCGAGGATAAGGAATAACAAAATGTCTGGTGGCGGCGTTGATGCGACTGACCATGTCGCTGAAGATGTAATCCGCGTAATTCAGGTTGTGGCCGGTGCAGAGTGAGTAAGCAAGGTCTTGAAAGTGCTTGCTTTCCTGATCATGAGAGCCGATCTTCGACCCCAGGCACTGGATCACCTGAGTGAAGATATACTGCCAGCGAGCAGGGAGCCTTTTCTTCTCTAACTTAGAGCCCACCGTCTTCAGAGAGGGATTTTCCCAAGAGTATCCAATGGAGTCCATAAATGCATCAATTTGCATCTTGGTAGGTTCAGTGCCCCACTGTTGGTTCTTAGGGCGTACAGGGAGACGCAGAGCCTTCCTGAGAAATCCAGCGGTGAAGGAGAAGAAACCTAGTTCTGGAATCTTGAACCCAATAGCAGGGAGTTGGGTTCCTTTATCAGTTGTCAGCATGGTATAGTGAGCCGTGTACCATAAGGCTTGAAGATGAGAAGAGATGCCCACCGGGTTGTGAACGAACGCATACATCAGAGGGCATGCCTTGATGAAAGTAGCTCCTTCAGTGAATTGGGGGCGGTCTGCAGGGATTTCTACCAAAACGATGTAGTTGCGGGACTTGAAGACGGCTCTTTCCAAAGAGAAGTGACATGTTGGTGCAGCGACCAGAGTAGTGTCTTCAGCAGCAGAGGAGGTTGCAGCAGTTTTACTTGCAGATGCCATTGCTGTGGGAAAGATAGGAACACCAAAGAGGTAAATCATGGTTTTATACATAAATGTATAAACCAGAGTTTGGTATAAAGAATACCAAATGTAAGATCAAAGAGAACAAATATTTTGATGAACAATATCAAAATGTTTGTTATAAACAATAATAAAAAGCTAAGGTAAATGGATTAAAGTTTAAAAAATAGTCTTCTGTTCTAAGGAAAGAACTTAGAACAGGATTTTTATAGAGGGAAAACTTTTTAATTTTGATCCAGTTTATCTTTATTTTTATTTTTAGAGTGTTAAGGAGAAGAAGAGGTGAAACAAGATGTTTCCAGTCATAATATAAGGTTTAGATCAAACCTTAGTTGAGTTCTTAGAAGAAAAACACACACAAGCGTGTTCTTGGTGTTCTTGAGAAAACCTTGAAGATTCGAATAATTTCTTTTGCCTTGAGGATTGTTATGAAAGCGGAAGGAACAAAGTAAGGCAAAAAGAATGCTTAAATAGCTAGAGGAGAGAGAAAGAAAGGAGTGCTAAACGACGGTTTTAGCTTTTTGAAAAAGAAACGATGACCTGGCGCACGTTCCAAGAAAGGAATTGGAGTGGAAACGTCGCGGTCCGTCGTGTGTCAGAAAAAGGTCTTACGTGTCCTTTTCTTTATTTTTAAAAGATTATAATGATAATTATCCATAAGGAAGGTTTATCATTAATAATTTTAGAAAAATCTTCATCACTAATAATAAAGGATTGTTAGTGAGGAGTTCTAATTTTAAGAGAGACATTCTTTGATGAGAAAAAATATCAAAGAGTGTTAAAGATTAGAAGATAATACCTGAGGAGATGACCTAGATATCGCTGGATCAGAGTTTAGAGAATGGAAAGTTTGAAAGCTTTATTTGTAATCCTTTGTTGGTCACTGATTAATAAATTATTCAGCGTTCAACATACCAAGTTCGCTGATGAGTAGATTGAATCTAGTTTCATCAAGAGGCTTGGTGAAAAGATCAGCGAGCTGATATTCAGTAGGTACAAAATGGAGCTCAACTTCACCATTCATCACATGATCTCTGATAAAGTGATATCGGATCTCAATGTGCTTGGTTTTGGAGTGAAGTACAGGGTTGTTGGCAATTGCAATAGCACTAGTACTATCACAATAGATAGGAATTTTAGAGAGCTTGAGATTGTAGTCTCTTAGTTGATTTCTCATCCAAAGGATTTGAGCACAACAACTACCCGCGGCTACATACTCAGCTTCAGCGGTGGAAGTGGACACTGAGTTTTGCTTTTTACTTGTCCAACTTATTAACTTTTCACCTAGTAGCTGACACCCACCAGTGGTGCTCTTTCTGTCTATCTTACAACCTGCAAAGTCAATGATGTCTGGTCTACTCGCTGTAAGATACAGCAGAGACCCAATCATTCCTCGATAGGCAGTGACATTGACTGGTTTCCCATTGGGATCCTTGTTTAATGTTAGAGGAGGCGCCATAGGAGTCTTCATCGCTGAGCATTGATTCATGTCGAATTTATTCAGCATGTCTTTAACATATTTGCTTTGACAAATAAAAATTCCTTTGTCAGATTGCTTAATCTACAAGCCTAGAAAATATGTTAGTTCACCCATCATACTCATTTTATATTGTTTTTGCATTCTTGCAGCGAAACGAGTGCAAAGTTTGGGTCCTGTGGAACCAAAGATAATGTCATCAACATATATCTGAGCGAGAATAGTATGACCTTTATATTTTCTTAAAAACAGAGTTTGGTCAATTTTTCCACGAACAAATTTTTCTTTAAGAAGAAATTTAGAGAGGGTATCATACCAAGCTCTAGGAGCTAGTTTTAACCCGTAAAGGGCTTTTTCAAGTTTAAAAACATAACTAGGATGGTTAGGGTCTGAGAAACCAGGGGGTTGTTCAACATAAACTTCCTCGCTGAGTCTTCCATTTAGAAAAGCACTTTTAACATCCATTTGAAAAACTTTGAAGTCTTTATGGGCAGCATAAGCTAAAAAGAGTCTTATGGCTTCTAAACGAGCAACAGGTGCAAAGGTTTCATCATAGTCAATTCCTTCTTTCTGTCTATAACCTTGAGCAACAAGTCTAGCCTTATTGCGAATTATAGTCCCGTTTTCATCTAACTTATTTCTGAAAACCCATTTGGTTCCTATGACAGTTTTATCAGAGGATCTAGGAACAAGATTTCAAACTTTATTTCTACGAAATTCAGTTAGTTCTTCTTGCATAGCTGAAACCCAGCTAGGATCAGAGATAGCTTGATCTATCTTCTTAGGTTCAGAGAGAGAAATGAAGTTAACATAAAGACAGATATTACCTGTACCTCTACATGTTTTGATACCTGCAGTGGGATCACCAATAATCTGATTTATTGGATGATTTGCAGTCCATCGCTGAGCTGGTGGCTGAGGAGAGAGATCAACAGCAGATTCAGCGACCTGTTCTTCAGATTCTGGAATAGGACTTGTTTCAGCAACAGGTACTTCATTTAGAATCAATTCAGGGGATTGATTTTCAGAAGTGGTTTGGTTGTTCACAGAGGAATTTCCAAGAGAGGAATCAGCAACAGGAATCTGATTTAGAGGAGTAACATTCATCCCTCAAGATGGATGATTATTACTTGTTGGGTTTACAGGGATTTCATCATCACTTGCTTTGAGTTTGATTGTCAAGTATGTTTCGAGTTCCCCATAATGAGATCTCATCCAGGCATTCAATTCTTCATCATCATCAAGAGAGTGAGAAGCATGAATGGGACGAGATTCATCAAAGTTAACGTGCATGGATTCTTCAACATGTTGTCTTCTTTTGTTGAAGACTCTGAAGGATTTAAATATAGAGGAGTATCCAAGAAATATACCATCGTCAGCTTTTGGATCAAATTTACCTAAATGATCTCTATCATTCAGAATGTAACATCTACATCCAAAAATGTGGAAATATTTCAGAGTAGGTCTTCTCCCATGAAATAATTCATAGGGGGTCTTCTTAAATCGTTTAACTATCAGGGATCGATTTTGAGTGAAGCATGTTGTATTAACTGCTTCAGCCCAGAACTGAGTTGGAAGATGCGATTCGCTGAGCATTGAGCGAGCCGCTTCAATGATAGTACGATTTCTTCTTTCAGCAACACCATTTTGTTGAGGAGTTCTTCTTGAGGAGAAGTTGTGAGAGATGCCTCTTTCTTCAAAGAAGTTATCCAGAGTACTGTTTTGGAATTCAGTGCCATGATCACTTCTTATGGAACGAACAATTAGATTGTTCAAAACTTCCATCTTTTTGATAAAAGAGATTATCATTTCAGGGGTATCACTTTTGGATCGAAGGAAAAACACCCATGTGTATCTGGAGTATTCATCAACAATCACTAAAGTGTATTTCTTCCCAGAGATCGATTGGACATTGACAGGTCCGAATAGATCCATGTGGAGTAGCTGAAGAGGAGTGGTCACTGAAGAAACTTGTTTTGACCTGAAGGAGGCTTTTGTCAGCTTTCCCTTCTCACACGCTGAACAAAGAGATTCCTTTGTAAAGGTATGATTTGGGAGGTCTCTGACTAAGTCTTTTTGAGACAATTCATTTATTGTCTTAAAGTTGAGATGAGAGAGTCTTTTATGCCATAACCAGTTTATGTCAATTGATGCTTTAGAGATAAAGCACATGTTCTAAGAGTGAGAACTATTCATATTTATGACATATACATTTTCCACTCTTTTGCCTGTAAGGGCAAGCTTATCATTTCGGTCAGTGACAGCACATCTATTCTTTAAGAAAAGAACTTTGAAGTCTTTGTCACATAACTGACTAACGCTCAAGAGATTGTGCTTTAGTCCCTCAACGTAAGCAACACGAGAAAATGATGTGGCTCCGTTGGATAGAATTCCATAACCTTTAGTGTATCCTTTGCCATTTCCACCAAAGGTCACTGATGGACCAGCTTCTTCTTTGTAATCAAAGAGCAGAGATTTTCTGCCTGTCATGTGCCTTGAGCATCCGCTATTAAGATACCAGATACCTTTTGTTAATCCCATATTACAACAGATTTGATATAGAATTCTCAATGAATCCTTATTTTATTAGAACTGTAGAAAGCTTTACAGAGAAACACACACTTACACCTTTAAACGACTCTCATGTGTGGTGTTCTATTTTTGTTAGATTTGGCACTCTGCATACAATAAAATATTAATTGTTTAAAGGTGCCCATATTACTATGGGTCCTGCTTGGAGAGGATTGGCGGAGGAGCTACTAGCTGAAGAACTCTTTTCAGTGGATATCTTCACCTTTGATGGTTTTGCAACCTTGGTGGATTTCACTCTCGCTGATTTATCAGCTTGAGCTACTTTCTTTCCATGAGCTAGTTTATCAGCTCTAGTAGCATTAGGACATTTGCTTGCAATGTGGGTAGTTTCACCATAGTGATAGCATTTCCTATATTTAAAGGGTTTGGAAATCAGAGAGGGAGCAGGAAATTTCTCAGGGATAGGTCCAAGAATTCCTTTATCCATTGTCCTTGGAGGTATAACAACCTTTTCAGGAGTAGGAGTGAGATCGATTTTAATTCTGGGGGTTGGTCTCTGAGAAAAGTCAGGGACCTTCTTCCCAGTTTTAGAAACTTTCTCTGAGGATTTCTTGTTCCTATCTTGAGTTTTCTTATTCTTTAGAACTTGATTAAGAAACTCGTTCTTGATCACTTTCTTAGAATTAAGAATAGAAAGCTTCTCTTTAGAAGAGGAGGAAGAAGAGGTTGAAGAAGAAGGATCAGGGATAGAAGAGACAAACATTCCGAATTTGAGCATGGAACGATCATTCTCTGATTCTTCCTTTTCAGGGTTATAGCCTAACCCACTTCTTACTTTCATAGGTATTTGAGCATTGATGATCTCATTGAATTTATCAGAAGCCTTACACCATCTTTCGATGGTTGCCTTTTCAGACTTGAGATCAGCGATAGCCTTTTCCCTATCAGCGATAGCTTGTTGTTTCTCGATGCTTATAGTTTGATTTGCAAAGACTTGGTCTTTGAGAGATTCCTCAATTTTAGAAAGTTCTTTGATTCTTATATGGAAATTTTTTAATTGTTCAGATAAGTCAGTGTTAATTCTCTCGGCCTTAATTTTTCCATTTAAAGCATCGTAGAAATCAACAGTCATAGCATCGAGAGCTGACAAGTTATCACTTTCAGAAGGTAAAGAGACAAAGATTGTTACCTGAGTAGAAGGAGACTCAGAGGAAGAAGTCTCAGTGACTTCTTCAGCGTCTTCAATTCTTGCCATCAGACAGAGGAAGGCAAGATCTTCTTCATCTGAACCAGACTCTTCAGAGGTCTTGGCCCAGTCATCTTCAGCATCCCAGTCAACTTCTTCAGCGACAAGGCCTTTGCCTTTTTGCTGGTTTTTCTTCATATCTTTGTATTTGTTTTTCAGTTTCAAATACTTCTCCTTTTTATCAGAGGTATGGGAGGTAGTGGGAGCAGCAACTTTCTTCGACATGCATTCACTTGCAAAATGACCCTTTCGCTGACAATTGAAGCAAATCGTTGAGGCTTTCTCCGCGGGCAACGTTTTCTGCTTTTCAGAGTCAGAGAGGTTAGAAGGTTTTCGAAAATTGCTCTTTCTAGCAAATCTTTTAAAGTTATTAGTTAAAAGAGCTAGAGAGTTATCAAACTCAGAGATGTCTGCATCAGTGAGTTGATCTTCTGAATCAGTTTGACCTAATTCAGTAATAGAGGTGATAGTGGAAGAAGAAACATTTTTAGAAGACGTTCCCTCAGAAGTCACAAGTGCCAAAGAAGTACTTTTAGCACCTTTGAGTTCATTAATTAGGTTCTTCCGTAGAAGCTGGGATTGTTCCTCATTTAAGAGCATACCATATAATGCACTTAAGGACAAGGTTTCATGATTCTTTGACAGCTTTATACATGTAGTGTACACTGCCCATTGATCGGGCAATGCCTCCATGAATTTTGTCAGAATTTCAGCGTTTGAATATACCCTATCTACTGATTTAAGATCAATCAGCAGACGGTTAAATCGCTGGCGAATTTGAGAAAGAGATTCACCCTTTTGATACATAAAACTCTCGTATTTTCTTACTAGGTTTATGCATCTAGTGACTTTAACTTCAGAAGTTCCTTCATATTGGATACATAATGTATCCCACATGGCTTTAGAAGTCCTCATTTTCATGACAGAATGATAGACCTCATCAGGTAAAGCCATTGCTATTATTGATCTAGCTTTAGAGTCAATAGCAATTTCTTTCTTGTCTTCTTCAGTCCATCTGTTAGGAGTTTTAATAATAACACTTTCAGGAATGGCTGGAGTAGCAGTGGTGGCAGGAACACTAGCTACTATTGTTGTAGGAATAAATGGTCCATTTTCCAGATAGTAGGGAATCTTTGGATCAGATCCCTCCAGAAATAGAGACATTTTTTCCTTCCACAATGGAAATTATCATGGCTAAACCTTGGAGGTTTAGCTAAAGATCCATTATCATTGTAGTTTGTATTTGGGTTTGACATTTTAAAATAGTTTTAAGAAAAAAAAATATTTTAAAGATTTAAGAAGCAAACACTGCTCTGATACCACTTCTTGGTCCCAATAAGGGTCTACAAGAGTTCAATCAAGAGAGAACAGTTTGTAGAAGGGGGGGGGGGGTTGAATACAAATACACAGATTTTTTGGTTTTTAAATGAGTTTATTAAAATAAACAAATTTACAGTTACAAGCGGAATTAGAACAAGTTTAAAACCTATTCTATTGTAACTAAGAAACACGAAGTATGATGCACAAGAAGATGAAAGAAAGAATAAAGAGGGTATAAGTTAGATAGAAGCATGCATTTGGATGAAGAAGATATCTCCATCTTATTTATACCCGTTTGCCTTTAAAACAAGACAATAGGTACATGCCACGTGTCAAGCTTGGATAGGAAGCTTGTCCTTGTTAATAAGACAACCATGCTTTTGGTCGAATAGGAACAGTACCAAATCAGATATGATGGGGACATAAGAGACAAGTCATATGTCCTTTTCTGACATGGTTCTAGGTTTGACTTTTGTGCATCGAGGATAAGATCAATCTTTAATCTTGCAAAGGAAGCTTCATTTGATCGCTGATACTGAATCTTCAGGGATGAACTTCAGTATCGCTGAGGCTTCACAAGACTTCACACTTTAAGTAGACAATCGCTGCTATCGCTGAACCGCTTTAGTTCATTTAGCTGATTATCTCTTTCTTCAGCTAGAGTCTTCGACTTTCGCTGAATGGTCTTCTGGTGTGATAACTGATTTTCAGGTCTTCAGTGATAAGCTTGTAGTTCCTTGATCTTCAACGATCGCTGATAGCAATCAGCGTGTGCTATCGCTGAATTTGAACAGAAGCTTAACTATGGAATTTCACTAAGTATAGTAAAGGAATCATATTCAAATCACTGAGAGGAGTTATGATCAACACATAGTTTGTTAATTTTAATAGAATTTATGTAAAACAGTGAGATTTTTAAATTGTTTTTTTCATACAATATTGAAAATTCATGACCTGATACTGTTTGTTTTGTATAACCGTAAAAAAAGATGACCCGGAATTATTGAAACGTATAAAGTTGTCACCTTTATACATCGTTGTTATTTATAGCAGCGTAAATATGTAAACTTTTTTATATATGTTCCATAAAACGGTGTGAAAGCTTGTATTTTTTAACAGTTGTTTCGAAAAACATGTTAAAAACTTATTTTTCTTCTAGTTTTTGTTTTCTTAAACAAAATGTGATAATTTTAAAAGAATTTATGTAAATCGGTGAGCTTTTTAAATTGTTTTTTTCATATAATATTCAAAAAACATGAAGCTGATACAACTTGTTTTGTATAACCGTGAAAAAAGATGACCCAGAAGTCATTGAAACGTCTAAATTTGTCGCCTTTATACGTCGTTGTTATTTATTGCATCGTAAAAATGTGAACTTTTTTATAGATGTTCCGTAAAACGGTGTAAAATGTTGCATTTTTTAACAGTTTATTGGTAAAACATGTTAAAAACTTGTAATTTTTTGTAGTTTTTGTTTTCTTAGAGTGGTTCAAAATTTGTTAATTTTAATAGAATTTATTTAAAGCAGTGACTTTTTAAATTGTTTTTTTTCATATAATAATGAAAAATCATGACCTGATACTGTTTGTTTTTAGAACCGTAAAAAAAAGATGACCCAGAAGTTATTGAAACGTATAAAGTTGTCACCTTTATACATCGTTTTATTTATAGCAGCGTAAATATTTGAACATTTTTGTAGATTTTCCATAAAACGGTGTAAAAATCATGTATTTTTTAACAGTTGTTTCGAAAAATATGTTAAAAACTTTTATTTTTTCTATTTTTTTTCTAAGAGTGGTATAAAATGTGATAATTTTAAAAGAATATATGTAAATCGGTGAGCTTTTTAAGTTTTTTTTTTCCATATAATATTGAAAAATCATGACACTGATACAATTTGTTTTGTATAACCGTGAAAAAGATGACCCGGAAGTCATTGAAACGTCTAAAGTTATCACCTTTATACATCGTTGTTATTAATAGCAGCGTAAAAATGTGAACTTTTTTTATAGATGTTCTATAAAACAGTGTGAAAGCTTGTATTTTTTAACAGTTGTTTCGAAAAACATGTTAAAAACTTTTTTTTTCTTCTAGTGTTTCTTTACTTAGAGTGGAACAAAATGTGATAATTTTAAAGGAATTTATGTAAATCAGTGAACTTTTTAAGTTTTTTTTTTCATATGATAATGAAAAATCATGACGCTGATACAACATGTTTTGTAGAACCGTGAAAAAAGATGACCCAGAAGTCATTGAAACGTCTAAATTTGTCACCTTTATACATCATTGTTATTTATAGCATCATAAAAATGTGAACTTTTTTATAGATGTTCTATAAAACGGTGTAAAATCTTGTGTTTTTTAACAGTTTATTTGTAAAACATGTTAAAAACTTGTAATTTTTTGTTGTTTTTGTTTTCTTAAAGTGGTTCAAAATTTGTTATGTTTAATAGATTTTATTTAAAACGGTGAGCTTTTTAAATTGTTTTTTTCATATAATATTGAAAAATCATGACCTGTTACTGTTTGTTTTGTAGAACCGTAAAAAAAGATGACCCAGAAGTTATTGAAACGTATAAAGTTGTCACCTTTATACATCGTTTTTATTTATAGCAGCGTAAAAATGGGAACATTTTTGTAGATGCTCCATAAAACTGTGTAAAAAACTTGTATTTCTTAACAGTTGTTTCGAAAAATATGTTAAAAACTTTTTTTTTTCTTTTTTTTTCTTAGAGTGGTATAAAATGTGATAATTTTAAAAGAATATATGTAAACCGGTGAGCTTTTTAAGTTGTTTTATTTTCATATAATATTGAAAAATGATGACGCTGATACAACTTGTTTTGTATAACCGTGAAAAAGATGATCCGGAAGTCATTGAAACGTCTAAAGTTATCACCTTTATACATCGTTGTTATTTATAGCAGCGTAAAAATGTGAACTTTTTTTAAAGATGTTCCATAAAACGGTGTGAAATCTTGTATTTTTTAACAGTTGTTTCGAAAAACATCTTAAAAACTTTTTTTTCTTCTAGTTTTTGTTTACTTAGAGTGGAACAAAATGTGATAATTTTAAAGGAAATTATGTAAATCGGTGAACTTTTTAAGTTGTTTTTGTCATATGATATTGAAAAATCATGACGCTGATACAACATGTTTTGTAGAACCGTGAAAAAAGATGACCCGTAAGTCATTGAAACGTCTAAATTTGTCATATTTATACATCGTTGTTATTTATAGCATCGTAAAAATGTGAACTTTTTTATAGATGTTCCATAAAACGGTGTAAAATCTTGGGTTTTTTAACAGTTTATTCGTAAAACATGTTAAAAACTTGTAATTTTTTGTTGTTTTTGTTTTCTTAAAGTGGTTCAAAATTTGTTAATTTTAATAGATTTTATTTAAAACGGTGAGCTTTTTAAATTGTTTTTTTCATATAATATTGAAAAATCATGACCTTTACTGTTTGTTTTGTAGAACCGTAAAAAAAAGATGACCCAGAAGTTATTGAAACGTATAAACTTGTCACCTTTATACATCGTTTTTATGTATAGCAGCATAAAAATGGGAACATTTTTGTTGATGCTCCATAAAACTGTGTAAAAAACTTATATTTCTTAACAGTTCTTTCGAAAAATATGTTAAGAACTTTTTTTTTTTTTCTTTAGAGTGGTATAAAATGTGATAATTTTAAAAGAATATATAAGTAAATCGGTGAGCTTTTTAAGTTGTTTTTTTTCATATAATATTGAAAAATAATGACGCTGATACAACTTGTTTTGTATAACCGTGAAAAAGATGACCCGGAAGTCATTGAAACGTCTAAAGTTATCACCTTTATACATCGTTGTTATTTATAGCAGCGTAAAAATGTGAACTTTTTTATAGATGTTCCATAAAACGGTGTGAAATCTTGTATTTTTTAACAGTTGTTTCGAAAAACATGTTAAAACTTATTTTTTTCTTCTAGTTTTTGTTTACTTAGAGTGGAACAAAATGTGATAATTTTAAATAAATTTATGTAAATCGGTGAACTTTTTAAGTTGTTTTTGTCATATGATATTGAAAAATCATGACGCTGATACAACATGTTTTGTAAAACCGTGAAAAAGATGACCCGGAAGTCATTGAAACGTCTAAATTTGTCACCTTTATACATCGTTGTTATTTATAGCATCGTAAAAATGTGAACTTTTTTATAGATGTTCCATAAAACGGTGTAAAATCTTGTGTTTTTTAACAGTTTATTCGTAAAACATGTTAAAAACTTGTAATTTTTTGTTGTTTTTGTTTTCTTAAAGTGGTTCAAAATTTGTTAATTTTAATAGATTTTATTTAAAACGGTGAGCTTTTTAAATTTTTTTTTTCATATAATATTGAAAAATCATGACTTGTTACTGTTCGTTTTGTAGAACCGTAAAAAAAGATGACCCAGAAGTTATTGAAACGTATAAAGTTGTCACCTTTATACATCGTTTTTATTTATAGCAGCGTAAAAATGGGAACATTTTTGTAGATGCTCCATAAAGTGTAAAAAACTTGTATTTCATAACAGTTGTTTCGAAAAATATGTTAAAAACTTTTTTTTTTCTTACAGTGGTATAAAATGTGATAATTTTAAAAAATAGATGTAAATCGGTGTGCTTTTTAAGTTGTTTTTTTTCATATAATATTGAAAAATGATGACGTTGATACAACTTGTTTTGTATAACCGTGAAAATAGATGACCCAGAAGTCATTGAAACGTCAAAATTTGTCACCTTAATACATCGTTGTTATTTATAGCATCGTAAAAATGTGAACTTTTTTATAGATGTTCCATAAAACGGTGTAAAATCTTGTGTTTTTTTAACAGTTTATTCGTAAAAATGTTAAAAACTTGTAATTTTTTGTTGTTTTGGTTTTCTTAAAGTGGTTCAAAATTTGTTAATTTTAATAGATTTTATTTAAAACAGTGAGCTTTTTAAATTGTTTTTTTCATATAATATTGAAAAATCATGACTTGTTACTGTTTGTTTTGTAGAACCGTAAAAAAAAGATGACCCAGAAGTTATTGAAACGTATAAAGTTGTCACCTTTATACATCGTTTTTATTTATAGCGGCGTAAAAATGGGAACATTTTTGTAGATGCTCCATAAAACTGTGTAAAAAACTTGTATTTCTTAACAGTTGTTTCGAAAACATGTTAAAAACTTTTATTTTTTCTAGTTTTTTTTTCTTACAGTGGTACAAAATGTGATAATTTTAAAAGAATATATGTAAATCGGTGAGTTTTTTAAGTTGTTTTTTTCATATAATATTGAAAAATCATGACGCTGATACAACTTGTTTTGTAGAACCGTGAAAAAGATGACCCGGAAGTCATTGAAACGTCTAAAGTTGTCACCTTTATACATCGTTTTTATGTATAGCAGCGTAAAAATGGAAACATTTTTGTAGATGTTCCATAAAACGGTGTGGAAACTTGTATTTTCTAACAGTTGTTTCGAAAAACATGTTAAAAACTTTTTCTTTCTTCTAGTTTTTGTTTTCTTATAGTGGTACAAAATGTGATAATTTTAAAGAATTTATGTAAATCAGTGAGTTTTTTAAGTTGTTTTTTTCATATAATATTGAAAAATAATGACGATGATACAATTTGTTTTGTAGAACCGTGAAAAAAGATGACCCAGGAGTCATTTAAACGTCTAAATTTGACAACTTTATACATCGTTTTATTTATAGCAACGTAAAAATTAGAAAATTTTTATAGATGTTCCATAAAACTGTGTAAAAAGCTTGTATATTTTAACAATTGTTTCGAAAAACATGTTAAAAACTTTTATTTTTTCCTAGTTTTTGTTTTCCTAGAGTGGTACAAAATGTGACAATTTTAAAGTAATTTATGTAAATCGATGAGGTTTTTAAGTTATTTTTTTCATATATTATTGAAAAAATAATGACTCTGATACAGCTTGTTTTGTACAATCGTGAAAAAAAGATGACCCGGAAGTCATTGATACGTCTAAATTTGTCATCTTTATACATCGTTGTTATTTATAGCAGCGTAAAAATATGAAGTTTTTTATAGATGGTCCATAAAACGGTGTAAAATCTTGTATTTTTAACAGTTTTTTTGAAAAACATGGTTAAAACTTGTATTTTTTTTTCTAGTTTTTGTTTTCTTAGAGTGGTTCAAAATTTGTTAATTTTAATAGAATTTATTTAAAGCGGTGAGCTTTTTAATTTATTTTTTTCATATAATATAGAAAAATAATGACCTGATACTGTTTTTTTTGTAGAACCGTTAAAAAAGATTTGAAACGTATAAAATTGTCACCTTTATACATCGTTTTATTTATAGCAGCGTAAAAATGTGAACATTTTTATAGATGTTCCATAAAATTGTGAAAAAACTTTTATTTTTTAACAGTTGTTTCGAAATACAAGTTAAAAACGTTTATTTTTTCTAGTTTTTTTCTTAGAGTGGTACAAAATGTGAAATTTTAAAAAGATATATGTAAATCGGTGAGCTTTTTAAGTTGTATTTTTCATATAATATATAAAAATCTTGACGCTGATACAACTTGTTTTGTAGAACCGTGAAAAAGATGACCCAGAAGTCATTCAAACGTCTAAATTTGTCACCTTTATACATCATTGTTATTTATAGCATCATAAAAATGTGAACTTTTTTATAGATGTTCCATAAAACGGTGTAAAATCTTGTGTTTTTTAGCAGTTTATTTGTAAAACATGTTAAAAACTTGTAATTTTTTGTTGTTTTTGTTTTCTTAAAGTGGTTCAAAATTTGTTAATTTTAATAGATTTTATTTAAAACGGTGAGCTTTTTAAATTGTTTTTTTCATATAATATTGAAAAATCATGACCTGTTACTGTTTGTTTTGTAGAACCGTAAAAAAAGATGACCCAGAAGTTATTGAAACGTATAAAGTTGTCACCTTTATACATCGTTTTTATTTATAGTAGCGTAAAAATGGGAACATTTTTGTAGATGCTCCATAAAACTGTGTAAAAAACTTGTATTTCTTAACAGTTGTTTCGAAAAATATGTTAAAAACTTTTTTTTTCTTTTTTTTTCTTAGAGTGGTATAAAATGTGATAATTTTAAAAGAATATATGTAAACCGGTGAGCTTTTTAAGTTGTTTTATTTTCATATAATATTGAAAAATGATGACGCTGATACAACTTGTTTTGTATAACCGTGAAAAAGATGATCCGGAAGTCATTGAAACTTCTAAAGTTATCACCTTTATACATAGTTGTTATTTATAGCAGCGTAAAAATGTGAACTTTTTTTAAAGATGTTCCATAAAACGGTGTGAAATCTTGTATTTTTTAACAGTTGTTTCGAAAAACATCTTAAAAACTTTTTTTTCTTCTAGTTTTTGTTTACATAGAGTGGAACAAAATGTGATTAATTTTAAAGGAATTTATGTAAATCGGTGAACTTTTTAAGTTGTTTTTGTCATATGATATTGAAAAATCATAACGCTGATACAACATGTTTTGTAGAACCGTGAAAAAAGATGACCCGTAAGTCATTGAAACGTCTAAATTTGTCATATTTATACATCGTTGTTATTTATAGCATCGTAAAAATGTGAACTTTTTATAGATGTTCCATAAAACGGTGTAAAATCTTGTGTTTTTTAACAGTTTATTCGTAAAACATGTTAAAAACTTGTAATTTTTTGTTGTTTTTGTTTTCTTAAAGTGGTTCAAAATTTGTTAATTTTAATAGATTTTATTTAAAACGGTGAGCTTTTTAAATTGTTTTTTTCATATAATATTGAAAAATCATGACTTGTTACTGTTCGTCTTGTAGAACCGTAAAAAAAGATGACCCAGAAGTTATTGAAACGTATAAAGTTGTCACCTTTATACATCATTTTTATTTATAGCAGCGTAAAACTGGGAACATTTTTGTAGATGCTCCATAAAGTGTAAAAAACTTGTATTTCATAACAGTTGTTTCGAAAAATATGTTAAAAACTTTTTTTTTTCTTACAGTGGTATAAAATGTGATAATTTTAAAAAATAGATGTAAATCGGTGTGCTTTTTAAGTTGTTTTTTTCATATAATATTGAAAAATGATGACGCTGATACAACTTGTTTTGTATAACCGTGAAAATAGATGACCCAGAAGTCATTGAAACGTCAAAATTTGTCACCTTAATACATCGTTGTTATTTATAGCATCGTAAAAATGTGAACTTTTTTATAGATGTTCCATAAAACGGTGTAAAATCTTGTGTTTTTTTAACAGTTTATTCGTAAAAATGTTAAAAACTTGTAATTTTTTGTTGTTTTGGTTTTCTTAAAGTGGTTCAAAATTTGTTAATTTTAATAGATTTTATTTAAAACAGTGAGCTTTTTAAATTGTTTTTTTCATATAATATTGAAAAATCATGACCTGTTACTGTTTGTTTTGTAGAACCGTAAAAAAAAGATGACCCAGATGTTATTGAAACGTATAAAGTTGTCACCTTTATAAAAACGATAGCGCCGTAAAAATGGGAACATTTTTGTAGATGCTCCATAAAACTGTGTAAAAAACTTGTATTTCTTAACAGTTGTTTCGAAAACATGTTAAAAACTTTTATTTTTTCTAGTTTTTTTTCTTAGAGTGGTACAAAATGTGATAATTTTAAAAGAATATATGTAAATCGGTGAGTTTTTTAAGTTGTTTTTTTCATATAATATTGAAAAATCATGACGCTGATACAACTTGTTTTGTAGAACCGTGAAAAAGATGACCCGGAAGTCATTGAAACGTCTAAAGTTGTCACCTTTATACATCGTTTTTATGTATAGCAGCGTAAAAATGGGAACATTTTTGTAGATGTTCCATAAAACGGTGTGGAAACTTGTATTTTCTAACAGTTGTTTCGAAAACCATGTTAAAAACTTTTTCTTTCTTCTAGTTTTTGTTTTCTTATAGTGGTACAAAATGTGATAATTTTAAAGAATTTATGTAAATCGGTGAGTTTTTTAAGTTGTTTTTTTCATATAATATTGAAAAATAATGACGATGATACAACTTGTTTTGTAGAACCGTGAAAAAAGATGACCCAGGAGTCATTGAAACGTCTAAATTTGACAACTTTATACATCGTTTTATTTATAGCAACGTAAAAATTAGAAAATTTTTATAGATGTTCCATAAAACTGTGTAAAAAGCTTGTATTTTTAACAATTGTTTCGAAAAACATGTTAAAAACTTTTATTTTTTCCTAGTTTTTGTTTTCCTAGAGTGGTACAAAATGTGACAATTTTAAAGTAATTTATGTAAATTGATGAGGTTTTTAAGTTATTTTTTTCATATATTATTGAAAAAATAATGCTTCTGATACAGCTTGTTTTGTACAATCGTGAAAAAAGATGACCCGGAAGTCATTGATACGTCTAAATTTGTCATCTTTATACATCGTTGTTATTTATAGCAGCGTAAAAATATGAAGTTTTTTATAGATGGTCCATAAAACGGTGTAAAATCTTGTATTTTTAACAGTTTTTTCGAAAAACATGGTTAAAACTTGTATTTTTTTTTTCTAGTTTTTGTTTTCTTAGAGTGGTTCAAAATTTGTTAATTTTAATAGAATTTATTTAAAGCGGTGAGCTTTTTAATTTATTTTTTTCATATAATATAGAAAAATAATGACCTGATACTGTTTTTTTTGTAGAACCGTTAAAAAAGATTTGAAACGTATAAAATTGTCACCTTTATACATCGTTTTATTTATAGCAGCGTAAAAATGTGAACATTTTTATAGATGTTCCATAAAATTGTGAAAAAACTTTTATTTTTTAACAGTTGTTTCGAAATACAAGTTAAAAACGTTTATTTTTTCTAGTTTTTTTCTTAGAGTGGTACAAAATGTGAAATTTTAAAAAGATATATGTAAATCGGTGAGCTTTTTAAGTTGTATTTTTCATATAATATATAAAAATCTTGACGCTGATACAACTTGTTTTGTAGAACCGTGAAAAAGATGACCCAGAAGTCATTGAAACGTCTAAATTTGTCAGCTTTACACATCGTTGTTATCTATAGCATCGTAAAAATGTGAACTTTTTTACAGATGTTCTATAAAACGGTGTAAAATCTTGTATTTTTTAACAGTTTATTCATAAAACATGTTAAAAACTTGTAATTTTTTTTAGTTTTTGTTTTCTTAGAATGGTTCAAAATTTGTTAATTTTAATACAATTTATTTAAAGTGGTGAGCTTTTTAAATTGTTTTTTTCATATAATATTGAAAAATCATGACTTGATACTCTTTGTTTTGTAGAACCGTAAAAAAAGATGACCCGGAAGTTATTAAAACGTATAAAGTTGTCACCTTTATACATCGTTTTATTTATAGCAGCATAAAAATGTGAACATTTTTATAGATGTTCCATAAAACTGTGTAAAAAACTTTTATTTTTTCAAGTTTTTTTTTCTTAGAATGGTACAAAATGTGATAATTTTAAAAGAATATATGTAAATCGGTGAGTTTTTTAAGTTGTTTTTTTCATATAATATTGAAAAATAATGACGCTGATACAACTTGTTTTGTAGAACCGTGAAAAATGATGACCCAGAAGTCATTGAAACGTCTAAATTTGTCAACTTTATACATCGTTGTGATTTATAGCATCGTAAAAATGTGAACTTTTTTATAAATTTTCCATAAAACGGTGTAAAATCTTGTATTTTTTAACAGTTTTTTTCGAAAAACATGGTTAAAATTTGTATTTTTTTTCTAGTTTTTGTTTTCTTAGAGTGGTTCAAAGTTTGTTAATTTTAATAGAATTTATTTAAAGTGGTGAGCTTTTTAATTTTATTTTTTCATATAATATTGAAAAATCATTACCTGATACTGTTTGTTTTGTAGAACCGTAAAAAAAGATGACCCGGAAGTTATTGAAAAGTATAAAAGTTGTCACCTTTATACATGGTTTTATTTATAGCAGCGTAAATATGTGAACATTTTTATAGATTTTCCATAAAACTGTGTAAAAAACTTGTATTTTTTAACAATTGTTTCGAAAAAAATGTTAAAAACTTTTATTTTTTCTACTTTTTTTTCTTATAGTGGTACAAAATGTGATAATTTTAAAAGAATATATATGTAAATCGGTGAGTTTTTTAAGTTGTTTTTTTCATATATTATTGAAAAATCATGACGCTGATACAACTTGTTTTGTTGAACCGTGAAATAGATGACCCGGAAGTCATTGAAACGTCTAAATTTGTCACCTTTATACATCGTTGTTATCTATAGCATCGTAAAAATGTGAACTTTTTTATAGATGTTCCTTAAAACGGTGTAAAATCTTGTGTTTTTTAACAGTTTATTCGTAAAACATGTCAAAAACAGTTTTTTCGAAAAACATGGTTAAAACTTGTGAAAGCTTGTATTTGTTAACAGTTCTTTCGAAAGTTTTAACAGTTGTTTCGAAAAACATATTATAAACTTTTTCTTTGTTCTAGTTTTTGTTTTCTTAAATGGTACAAAATGTGATAATTTTAAAGGTATTTATGTGAATCGGTGAGCTTTTTAAGTTGTTTTTTTCATATAATATTGAAAAAATCATGACTCTGATACAACTTGTTTTGTAGAACCGTGAAAAAGATGACCCAGAAGTTATTGAAACGTCTAAATTTTTCACCTTTATACATCGTAGATATTTATAACATCGTAAAAATGTGAACTATTTTTATAGATATTTTATAAAACGGTGTAAAATCTTGTATTTTTTAATAGTTTTTTCGTAAAACATGTTAAAAACTTCTAATTTTTTATAGTTTTTGTTTTGAGTAGTACAAAATTTGTTATTTTTAATAGAATTTATGTAAAGCGGTGAGCTTTTTAAGTTGTTTTTTTCATATAATATTGAAAATTCATGAGCTGATACTGTTTGTTTTGTAGAACCGTAAAAAAAGATGACCCGGAATTTATTGAAACGTATAAAGTTGTCACCTTTAAACATCGTTGTAATTTATAGCAGCGTAAAAATGTGAAATTTTTGATAGATGTTCCATAAAACGGTGTGAAATCTTGTATTTTTTAACAGTTGTTTCGAAAAACATGGTTAAAACATGTCAACAGTTGTTTCGAAAGTTTTAACAGTTGTTTCGAAAAACATGGTTAAAACATGTGAAAGCTTGTATTTTTTAACAGTTATTTCGAAAGTTTTAACAGTTGTTTCGAAAAACATATTAAAAACTTTTTCTTTCTTCTAGTTTTTGTTTTTTTAAGTGGTAGAAAATTTGATATTTTTAAAGGAATTTTTGTAAATCGGTGAGCTTTTTAAGTTGTTTTTTTCATATAACATTGAAAAATCTTGACGCTGATACAACTTGTTTTGTAGAACCGTGAAAAAAGATGAGCCGGAAGTCATTGAAACGTCTAAAGTTGTCACCTTTATACATCGTTGTTATTTAAAGCAGCGTAAAAATGTGAACCTTTTTATAGATGTTCCATAAAACTGTGTAAAAAGCTTGTATTTTATAACAGTTGTTTCGAAAAACATGTTAATTTTTTTTATTTTTTTCTTGTTTTTATTTTCTTAGAGTGTTACAAATGTGATAATTTTAAAAGATTATATGTAAATCGGTTAGCTTTTTAAGTTGATTTTTTATATAATATTGAAAAATCATGTCCCTAATACAGTTTGTTTTGTAGAACCGTGAAAAAGATGACTTGGAAGTCATTGAAACGTCTAAATTTTTCATCTTTATACATCGTTGTTATTTATAGCATCGTAAAAATGTGAAAAATTTTATTATAGATTTTCTGTAAAACGGTGTAAAAGCTTATATTTTTTAACTGTTGTTTCGAAAAACATATTAAAAACTTTTTCTTTCTTCTAGTTTTTGTTTTCATAAGTGGTACAAAATGTGATAATTTTAAAGGTATTTATGTGAATCGGTGAGCTTTTTAAGTTGTTTTTTTCATATAATATTGAAAAAATCATGACTCTGATACAACTTGTTTTGTAGAACCGTGAAAAAGATGACCCAGAAGTTATTGAAACGTCTAAATTTTTCACCTTTATACATCGTAGATATTTATAACATCGTAAAAATGTGAACTATTTTTATAGATATTTTATAAAACGGTGTAAAATCTTGTATTTTTTAATAGTTTTTTCGTAAAACATGTTAAAAACTTCTAATTTTTTATAGTTTTTGTTTTGAGTAGTACAAAATTTGTTATTTTTAATAGAATTTATGTAAAGCGGTGAGCTTTTTAAGTTGTTTTTTTCATATAATATTGAAAATTCATGAGCTGATACTGTTTGTTTTGTAGAACCGTAAAAAAAGATGACCCGGAATTTATTGAAACGTATAAAGTTGTCACCTTTAAACATCGTTGTAATTTATAGCAGCGTAAAAATGTGAAATTTTTGATAGATGTTCCATAAAACGGTGTGAAATCTTGTATTTTTTAACAGTTGTTTCGAAAAACATGGTTAAAACATGTCAACAGTTGTTTCGAAAGTTTTAACAGTTGTTTCGAAAAACATGGTTAAAACATGTGAAAGCTTGTATTTTTTAATTATTTCGAAAGTTTTAACAGTTGTTTCGAAAAACATATTAAAAACTTTTTCTTTCTTCTAGTTTTTGTTTTTTTAAGTGGTAGAAAATTTGATATTTTTAAAGGAATTTTTGTAAATCGGTGAGCTTTTTAAGTTGTTTTTTTCATATAACATTGAAAAATCTTGACGCTGATACAACTTGTTTTGTAGAACCGTGAAAAAAGATGAGCCGGAAGTCATTGAAACGTCTAAAGTTGTCACCTTTATACATCGTTGTTATTTAAAGCAGCGTAAAAATGTGAACCTTTTTATAGATGTTCCATAAAACTGTGTAAAAAGCTTGTATTTTATAAATGGTTGTTTCGAAAAAACATGTTAATTTTTTTTATTTTTTTCTTGTTTTTATTTTCTTAGAGTGTTACAAATGTGATAATTTTAAAAGATTATATGTAAATCGGTTAGCTTTTTAAGTTGATTTTTTATATAATATTGAAAAATCATGTCCCTAATACAGTTTGTTTTGTAGAACCGTGAAAAAGATGACTTGGAAGTCATTGAAACGTCTAAATTTTTCATCTTTATACATCGTTGTTATTTATAGCATCGTAAAAATGTGAAAAATTTTATTATAGATTTTCTGTAAAACGGTGTAAAAGCTTATATTTTTTAACTGTTGTTTCGAAAAACATATTAAAAACTTTTTCTTTCTTCTAGTTTTTGTTTTCATAAGTGGTACAAAATGTGATAATTTTAAAGGTATTTATGTGAATCGGTGAGCTTTTTAAGTTGTTTTTTTCATATAATATTGAAAAAATCATGACTCTGATACAACTTGTTTTGTAGAACCGTGAAAAAGATGACCCAGAAGTTATTGAAACGTCTAAATTTTTCACCTTTATACATCGTAGATATTTATAACATCGTAAAAATGTGAACTATTTTTATAGATATTTTATAAAACGGTGTAAAATCTTGTATTTTTTAATAGTTTTTTCGTAAAACATGTTAAAAACTTCTAATTTTTTATAGTTTTTGTTTTGAGTAGTACAAAATTTGTTATTTTTAATAGAATTTATGTAAAGCGGTGAGCTTTTTAAGTTGTTTTTTTCATATAATATTGAAAATTCATGAGCTGATACTGTTTGTTTTGTAGAACCGTAAAAAAAGATGACCCGGAATTTATTGAAACGTATAAAGTTGTCACCTTTAAACATCGTTGTAATTTATAGCAGCGTAAAAATGTGAAATTTTTGATAGATGTTCCATAAAACGGTGTGAAATCTTGTATTTTTTAACAGTTGTTTCGAAAAACATGGTTAAAACATGTCAACAGTTGTTTCGAAAGTTTTAACAGTTGTTTCGAAAAACATGGTTAAAACATGTGAAAGCTTGTATTTTTTAACAGTTATTTCGAAAGTTTTAACAGTTGTTTCGAAAAACATATTAAAAACTTTTTCTTTCTTCTAGTTTTTGTTTTTTTAAGTGGTAGAAAATTTGATATTTTTAAAGGAATTTTTGTAAATCGGTGAGCTTTTTAAGTTGTTTTTTTCATATAACATTGAAAAATCTTGACGCTGATACAACTTGTTTTGTAGAACCGTGAAAAAAGATGAGCCGGAAGTCATTGAAACGTCTAAAGTTGTCACCTTTATACATCGTTGTTATTTAAAGCAGCGTAAAAATGTGAACCTTTTTATAGATGTTCCATAAAACTGTGTAAAAAGCTTGTATTTTATAACAGTTGTTTCGAAAAACATGTTAATTTTTTTTATTTTTTTCTTGTTTTTATTTTCTTAGAGTGTTACAAATGTGATAATTTTAAAAGATTATATGTAAATCGGTTAGCTTTTTAAGTTGATTTTTTATATAATATTGAAAAATCATGTCCCTAATACAGTTTGTTTTGTAGAACCGTGAAAAAGATGACTTGGAAGTCATTGAAACGTCTAAATTTTTCATCTTTATACATCGTTGTTATTTATAGCATCGTAAAAATGTGAAAAATTTTATTATAGATTTTCTGTAAAACGGTGTAAAAGCTTATATTTTTTAACTGTTGTTTCGAAAAACATATTAAAAACTTTTTCTTTCTTCTAGTTTTTGTTTTCATAAGTGGTACAAAATGTGATAATTTTAAAGGTATTTATGTGAATCGGTGAGCTTTTTAAGTTGTTTTTTTCATATAATATTGAAAAATCATGACCCTGATAAAGCTTGTTTTGTAAAACCGTGAAAAAGATTACCTAGAAGTCATTGAAACGTCTAAATTTGTCACCCTTATACATCGTAGATATTTATAGCATCGTAAAAATGTGAACTATTTTTATAGATATTTCATAAAACGGTGTAAAATCTGGTATTTTTAAACAGTTTTTTCGTAAAACATATTAAAAACTTCTAATTTTTTATAGTTTTTGTTTTCTTAGAGTGGTACAATAATTTGTTATTTTTAATAGAATTTATGTAAAGCGGTGAGTTTTTTAAGTTGTTTTTTTCATATAATATTGAAAATTAATGAGCTGATACTGTTTGTTTTGTAGAACCGTAAAAAAAGATGACCCGGAATTTATTGAAACGTATAAAGTTGTCACCTTTAAACATCGTTGTAATTTATAGTAGCGTAAAAAAGTGAAATTTTTGATAGATGTTCCATAAAACGGTGTGAAATCTTGTATTTTTTAACAGTTGTTTCGAAAAACATGGTTAAAACATGTTAACAGTTGTTTCGAAACTTTTAACAGTTGTTTCGAAACTTTTAACAGTTGTTTCGTAAAACATGGTTAAAACATGTGAAAGCTTGTATTTTTTAACAGTTCTTTCGAAAGTTTTAACAGTTGTTTCGAAAAACATATTAAAAACTTTTTCTTTCTTCTAGTTTTTGTTTTTTTAAGTGGTAGAAAATGTGATATTTTTAAAGGAATTTATGTAAATCGGTGAGCTTTTTAAGTTGTTTTTTTTCATATAACATTGAAAAATCATGACGCTGATACAACTTGTTTTGTAGAACCGTGAAAAAAGATGAGCCGGAAGTCATTGAAACGTCTAAAGTTGTCACCTTTATACATCGTTGTTATTTATAGCAGCGTAAAAATGTGAACCTTTTTATTGATGTTCCATAAAACTGTGTAAAAAGCTTGTATTTTCTAACAGTTGTTTCGAAAAACATGTTAAATTTTTTTATTTTGTTCTTGTTTTTATTTTCTTAGAGTGTTACAAATGTGATAATTTTAAAAGAATATATGTAAATCGGTGAGCTTTTTAAGTTGATTTTTTATATAATATTGAAAAATCATGTCCCTAATACAGTTTGTTTTGTAGAACCGTGAAAAAGATGACCTGGAAGTCATTGAAACGTCTAAATTTGTCATCTTTATACATCGTTGTTATTTATAGCATCGTAAAAATGTGAATTTTTTTACAGATGGTCCATAAAAAGGTGTAAAATCTTGTATTTTTAACAGTTTTTTCGGAAAACATGGTCAAAACTTGTATTTTTTTTAGCTTTTATTTTCTTAGAGTGGTACTTAAGTTGTTAATTTTAAAGAAATTTATGTAAAGGGGTGAGCTTTTTAAGTTGTTTTTTTTCCATATAATATTGAAAACCATGACCCTGATACATCTTGTTTTGTAGAACCGTGAAAAAAGATGAACCGAAAATCATTGAAACGTCTAAATTTCTCACCTTTATACATCGTAGATATTTATAGCATCGTAAAAATGTGAGTGGTACAAAATTTGTTAATTTTAATAGAATTTATTTAAAGCGGTTAGCTTTTTTAATTCTTTTTTTATATAATATTGAAAAATAATAACCTGATACTGTTTGTTTTGTAGAACCGAAAAAAAAGATGACCCGGAAGTTATTGAAACGTCTAAAGTTGTCACCTTTATACATCGTTGTTATTTATAGCAGCGTAAAAATGTTAAGATTTTTATAGATGTTCTATAAAACTGTGTAAAAAACTTGTTTTTTTTAACACTTGTTTCGAAAAACATGTTAATTTTTTTTTCTAGTTTTTATTTTCTTAGAGTGGTACAAAATGTGATAATTTTAAAATAATATATGTAAATGGTGAGCTTTTTAAGTTGTTTTTTCATATAATATTAAAAAATCATGACCCATATATATCTTGTTTTGTAGAACCGTGAAAAAAGATGAGCCGAAAATCATTGAAACGTCTAAATTTGTTATCTTTATACATCGTTGTTATTTATAGCATAAATGTGAACTTTTTTTTATAGATGTTCCATAAAACGGTGTAAAGTCTTGTATTTTTAACAGTTTTTTCGTAAAAATATTAAAAACTTGTAATTTTTTAAGTTTTTGTATTCTTAGAGTGATAAATGTGTTAATTTTGATGAAATTTATGTAAAGCGGTGAGCTTTTAAAGTTGTTTTTTTCATATAAAACTGAAAAATTATGAACTGATACAGCTAGTTTTGTATAACCGTAAAAAAAGATGACCCGGAAGTGATTGAAACGTATTGTCACCTTTATACATCGTTGTTATTTATTGCAGCGTAAAAATGTCAAGATATTTATATATGTTCCATAAAACTGTGTAAAAAACTTGTATTTTTTAACACTTGTTTCGAAAAACATGTTAATTTTTTTTTCTAGTTTTTATTTTCTTAGAGTGGTACAAAATGTGATAATTTTAAAAAAATATATGTAAATCGGTGAGCTTTTTAAGTTGTTTTTTTCATATTATATTGAAAAATCATGACCCTAATACAGTTTGTTTGTAGAACCGTGAAAAAAATGACCTGGAAGTCATTGAAACGTCTAAATTTGTCACCTTTATACATCGTTGTTATTTATAGCATCGTAAAAATGTGAAATTTTTTACAGATGGTCCATAAAACAGTGTAAAATCTTGTATTTTTATCAGTTTTTTCGGAAAACATGGTCAAAACTTGTATATTTTTAAGCTTTTGTTTTCTTAGAGTGGTACAAAATTTGTTAATTTTAAAGAAATTTATGTAAATGGATGAGCTTTTTAAGTTGTTTTTTTCGTATAATATTGAAAAATCATGACCTGATACATCTTGTTTTGTATAACCGTGAAAAAAGATGAGCCGAAAATCATTGAAACGTCAAAATTTGTCACCTTTATACATCGTTGTTATTTATAGCATCGTAAAAATGTGAACTTTTTTATATATGTTCTATAAAATGGTGTAAAATCTTGTATTTTTAACAGTTTTTTCGTAAAACATGTTAAAAACTTGTATTTTATTCATGTTTTTGTTTTCTTATAGTGCTACAAAATGTGTTAATTTTAATGGAATTTATGTAAAGCGATGAGCTTTTAAAGTTGTTTTTTTCATAAAATATTGAAAAATCATGACCTAATACTGTTTGTTTTGTAAAACCGTAAAAAAGATGACCTGAAATTCATTGAAACGTATAAAGTTGTCAACTTTATATATCGTTGTTATTTATAGCAGCGTAAAAATGTGAACTTCTTTATAGATATTCTATAAGACGGTGTAAAATCTTGTATTTTTTAACGGTTTTCTCGTAAAACATGTTAAAAACTTGTTATTTTTTGTAGTTTTTTTTCTTAGAGTGGTACAAAATGTGTTATATTTAATTGAATTTATGTAAAGCGGTGAGCTTTTTATGTTGTGTTTTTCACATAATATTGAAAAATCATGACCTGATACTGTTGGTTTTGTAGAACCGTAAAAAAAGATGACCCGAACTCATTGAAAAGTATAAAGTTGTCACCTTTGTACATCCTTGTTATTTATCGCAGCGTAAAAATGTGAACTTTTTTTATATATGTTGCATAAAACGGTGTAAAAGATTGTATTTTTTAACAGTTGTTTTGAAAAACATGTTAAAAACTTTTATTTTTTTCTTGTTTTTGTTTTCCTAGAGTGGTACAAAATGTGATAATTTTAAAGAAATTTATGTAAATCAGTGAGCTTTTTAAGTTGTTTTTATCATATATTATTGAAAAATCCTGACCCTGATACAACTTGTTTTGTAGAACCGTGAAAAAGACGAGTCGGAAGTCATTGAAACGTCTAAATTTGTCACCTTTATACATCGTTGTTATTTATAGCAGCGTAAAAGTATGAACTTTTTTATAGATGTCCCATAAAACGGTGTAAAATCTTGTATTTTTAAACCGTTTTTTCGAAAAACATGGTTAAAACTTGTACTTTTTTTCTAGTTTATGTTTTCTTAGAGTGGTACAAAATATGTTAATTTTAATGGAATTTATGTAAAGCGATGAGGTTGTTAAGTTGTTTTTTTCATATAATATTGAAAAATCATGATCTGATCATACTGTTTGTTTTGTAGAACCATAAAAAAAGATGACCCGGAAGTCATTATAACGTCTAAATTTGTCACCTTTATACATCGTTGTTATTTATAGAAGCGTAAAAATGTGAACTTTTTTATAGATGTTCCATAAAACGGTGTGAAAACTTGTATTTTTTAACAATTGTTTCGTAAAACATGTTAAAAACTTTTTTTTTCTTCTAGTTTTTGTTTTTTTATAGTGGTACAAAATTTGATAATTTTAACGGAATTTATGTAAATCAATGAGGTTTTTAAGTTGTTTTTCTCATATATTATTGAAAAATAATGACCTGATACAGCTTGTTTTATAGAACCGTAAAAAAAGATGACCCGGAAGTCATTGAAACGTCTAAATTTGTTACCTTTATAGATCGTAGTTATTTATAGCATCGTAAAAGTGTGAACTATTTTTATAAATATTTCATAAAACGATGTAAAATCTTGTATTTTTTAACAATTTTTTCGTAAATCATGTTAAAAACTTGTAATTTTTTGTAGTTTTTGTTTTCTTAGAGTGGTACATAATTTGTTAAAAATTTGTTAAATTTTACAGAATTTATGTAAAGCGGTGAGCTTTTTAAGTTGTTTTTTTTCATATAATATTGAAACTTCATGACCTGATACTACTGTTTGTTTTGTAGAACCGTAAAAACAGATGACCCGGAAATTATTGTAACGTATAAAGTTGTCACCTTTATACATTGTTGTTATTTATACCAGCGTAAAAATGTAAACTCTTTTATAGATGTTCCATAAAACGGTGTGAAAGATTGTATTTTTTAACAGTTGTTTTCTTAGAGTGGAACAAAATGTGATAATTTTAAAGGAATTTATGTAAATCGATGAGCTTTTTAACTTGTTTTTCTCATATAATATTGAAAAATCATGACACTGATACTACTTGATTTGTAGAACCGTGAAAAAAGATGACTCAGAAATCATTGAAACGTCTAAATTTGTCACCTTTATACATCGTTGTTATTTATTGCATCGTAAAAATGTGAGATTTTTTTATAGATGTTCCATAAAACGGTATAAAATCTTGTATTTTTTAACAGTTTATTCATAAAACATGTTAAGAACTTGTAAGTTTTTGTAGTTTTTGTTTTCTTAGAGTTGTACAAAATTTGTTAATTTTAATAGAATTTATTTAAAGCGGTGAGCTTTTTAATTTGTTTTTTTCATATAATATTGAAAAATAATGACCTGATGCTGTTTGTTTTGTAGAACCGTAAAAAAAGATGACCCGGAAATTATTGAAACGTCTAAGGTTGTCACCTTTATACATCGTTGTTATTTATAGCAGCGTAAAAATGTGAATTTTTTTATAGATGTTTCATAAAACGGTGTGAAAGCTTGTATTTCTTAAAAGTTGTTTCGAAAAACATGGTTAAAACATGTGAAAGCTTGTATTTTTTAACAGTTTCTTCGAAAGTTTTAATAGTTGTTTCGAAAAACATACTAAAAACTTTTTCTTTCTTCAAGTTTTTGTTTTCTTAGAGTGGTACAAAATGTGTTAATTTTAAAGAAATTTATGTAAAGGGTGAGCTTTTTAAGTTGTTTTTTCATATAATATTGAAAAATCATGACCCTGATACATCTTGTTTTGTAGAACCGTGAAAAAAGATGAGCCGAAAATCATTGGAACGTCTAAATTTGTCACCTTTATACATCGTTGTTATTTATAGCATCGTAAAAATGTGAACTTTTTTTATAGATGTTCCTTAAAACATTGTAAAATCTTGTATTTTTAACAGTTTTTTCGTAAAACATGTTAAAAACTTGTAATTTTTTGTAGTTTTTGTTTTCTTAGAGTGCTAGAAAACGTGTTAATTTTAATGGAATTTATGTAAAGCGGTGAGCTTTTTAAGTTGTTTTTTTCATATAATATTGAAAAATCATGACCTAATACTGTTTGTTTTGTAGAACCGTAAAAAAGATGACCCGAAATTCATTGAAACGTATAAAGTTGTCAACTTTATACATCGTTGTTATTTATAGCAGCATAAAAATGTGAACTTCTTTATAGATTATCTATAAAACGGTGTAAAATCTTGTATTTTTTAACAGTTTTTTCATAAAACATGTTACAAACTTGTTATTTTTTGTAGTTTTTTTTTCTTAGATTGATACAAAATATGTTATATTTAATGGAATTTATGTAAAGCGGTGAGCTTTTTATGTTGTGTTTTTCACATAATATTGAAAATTCATGACTGATACAACTTGTTTTGTAGAACCGTAAAAAAAGATGACCCGGAACTCATTAAAACGAATAAAGTTGTCACCTTTGTACATCGTTGTTATTTATCGCAGCGTAAAAATGTGAACTTTTTTATATATGTTGCATAAAACGGTGTGAAAACTTGTATTTTTTAACAGTTGTTTTGAAAAACATGTTAAAAACTTTTATTTTTTCCTTGTTTTTGTTTTCCTAGAGTGGTACAAAATGTGATAATTTTAAAAAATTTATGTAAATCAGTGAGCTTTTTAAGTTGTTTTTATCATATATTATTGAAAACTCCTGACCCTGATACAACTTGTTTTGTAGAACCGTGAAAAAGATGTGTCGGAAGTCATTGAAACGTCTAAATTTGTCACCTTTATACATCGTTGTTATTTATAGCAGCGTAAAAGTATGAAAGTTTTTATAGATGGTCCATAAAACTGTATAAAATCATGTATTTTTTAACCGTTTTTTCGAAAAACATGGTTAAAACTTGTATTTTTTTCTAGTTTATGTTTTCTTAGAGTGGTACAAAATATGTTTATTTTAATGGAATTTATGTAAAGCGATTAGATTTTTAAGCTGTTTTTTTCATATAATATTGAAAAATAATGATCTGATACTGTTTGTTTTGTAGAACCGTAAAAAAAGATGACCCGGAAATTATTGAAACGTCTAAAGTTGTCACCTTTATACATCGTTGTTATTTATAGCAGCGTAAAAATGTGAACTTTTTTATAGATTTTCCATAAAACGGTGTGAAAGATTTTATTTTTTAACAGTTGTCTCACAAAACATGTTAAAAACTTTTTTTCTTCTAGTTTTTGTTTTCTTAGAGTGGTACAAAATGTGATAATTTTAAAGGAATCTATGTAAATCGATGAGCTTTTTAAGTTGTTTTTCTCATATAATATTGAAAAATCATGACGCTGATACAACTTGATTTGTAGAACCGTGAAAAAGATGACCCAGAAATCATTGAAACGTCTAAATTTGTCACCTTTATACATCGTTGTTATTTATAGCATCGTAAAAATGTGAACTTTTTTATAGATGTTCCATAAAACGGTATAAAATCTTGTATTTTTTAACAGTTTATTCATAAAACATGTTAAGAACTTGTAAGTTTTTGTAGTTTTTGTTTTCTTAGATTGGTACAAAATTCGTTAATTTTTATAGAATTTAATTAAAGCGGTGAGCTTTTTAATTTGTTTTTTCATATAATATTGAAAAATAATGACCTAATACTGTTTGTTTTGTAGAACCGTAAAAAAAGATGACCCGGAAGTTATTGAAACGTCTAAAGTTGTCACCTTTATACATCGTTGTTATTTATAGCAGCGTAAAAATGTAAACTTTTTTATAGATGTTTCATAAAACGGTGTGAAAGCTTGTATTTTTTAACAGTTGTTTCGAAAAACATGGTTAAAACATGTGAAAGCTTGTAATTTTTAACAGTTTTTTTCGAAAGTTTTAACAGTTGTTTTGAAAAACATATTAAAAACTTTTTCTTTCTTCAAGTTTTTGTTTTCTTAAGTGGTACAAAATGTGATAATTTTAAAGAACTTTATGTAAATCGGTGAGTTTTTTAGTTGTTTTTTTATATAATATTTAAAAAATCATGACACTGATACATCTTATTTTGTAGAACCGTGAAAAAAGATGACCCGGAAGTCATTGAAACGTCTAAATTTGTCATATTTATAAATCGATGTTATTTATAGATTCGTAAAAATGTGAACTTTTTTTTATAGATGTTCTATAAAACGGTGTAAAATCTTGTTTTTTTTAATAGTTTATTCATAAAACATGTTAAAACTTGTATTTCTTTTTTAGTTTTTGTTTTTTTAGAGTGGTATAAAATGTAATAATTTTAAAGGAATTTAATTAAAGCGGTGAGCTTTTTAAGCTGTTTTTTTCATATAATATTGAAAAATAATGATCTGATACTGTTTGTTTTGTAGAACCGTAAAAAAAGATGACCCGAAAATTATTGAAACGTCTAAAGTTGTCACCTTTATACATCGTTGTTATTTATAGCAACGTAAAAATGTGAACTTTTTTATAGATTTTTCATAAAACGGTGTGAAAGCTTGTATTTTTTAATAGTTGTATCGAAAAACATGTTAAAAACTTTTATTTTTTTCTAGTTTTTGATTTTTTTAGAGTGAAACAAAATGTGATAATTTTAAGAGAACATATGTATAACGGTGACCTTTATACATTTTTGTTTCATATAATGCTGAAAAATCATAACTCTGATACAACTTGTTTTGTATAACCGTGAAAAAAGGTGACCCGGAAGTCATTGAAACGTTCAAAGTTGTCACCTTTATATATCAATGTTATTATAGCAGGGTAAAAATGTGAACTTTATTTTTAGATGTTCCATATACCGGTGTAAAATCTTGTAATTTTTAATAGTTTTTCCGAAAAACATGTTAAAAACTTGTATTTCTTAGATGTTCCATATAGCGGTGAGCTTTTTAAGTTTTTTTTTCATATAACATTGAAAAATTATGACCCTGATACAGCTTATTTTGTAGAACCATGTAAAAAGGTGACACGGAAGTCATTGAAATGTCTAAAGTTGTCACCTTTATACATCGTTGTTATTTATAGAAGCGTAAAATTGTGAACTATTTTTATAGATGTTCCATAAAACGCTGTTAAAGCTTGTATTTTTTTAACAGTTGTTTCGAAAAACATGTTAAAAACTTTTATTTGTTTTTCTAGTTATTGTTTTCTTAGAATAGTACAAAATGTGATAATTTTAAACATATTTATGTAAAGCAGTGAGTCTTTTAAGTTTTTTTTTTCTTCATATAACATTGAAAAATCATGACCCTGATATAACTTATTTTGTAGAACCGTATGAAAAGGTGATCCGGAATTCATTGAAACGTCTAAAGTTGTCACCTTTATATATCGTTGTTATTTATAGAAGCGTAAAATTGTGAACTATTTATATAGATGTTCCATAAAACGGTGTGAAAGATTGTATTTTTTAACAGTTGTTTCGAAAAACATGTCAAAAACTTTTATTTATTTTCTAGTTTTTGTTTTTTTAGAGTGGTAGAAAATGTGATAATTTTAAAAGAACATATATATAACGGTGACCTTAATACATTTTTGTTTCATATAATATTGTAAAGAGAATTTTGCTAAAATAGCCATTTCAGACAATAAATTTACAGAGAATTTTGCTGAAATAGCCATTTCAGACAATCAATTTACAAAAATAGCCATTGACTATGTCAAATGGTACTACGCCATGGCGTAGTCAATATTTTTCCCAGTTTTTGCAAAAAAGTCTCCGACTACGCCATATTCCTACTACGCCATGGCGTAGTCGGTCCCTGAAGTTTCGAAAAGTGGCAAAAACGGCCCCTGGACTTGAAAAGATGGCCAGATACTTTGAAAAATGGCAGAAACGGTCCCTGGACCTTACTACGCCATTGCGTAGTACCATTTGACGTTGTAGTCAAATTTGAAAATTGGCAAAAACGGCCCCTGGACTTGAAAGAATGGGCAGATAGTTTGAAAAATGGCAGAAATGGTCCCTGGACCTTACTACGCCATGGCGTAGTACCATTTGGCGTAGCAGGCACTTTGAAAAAAAAATGCAAAATCGGCCCCTGGACTTTACTACGCCATGGCGTAGTATCATTTGGCGTAGTGGTCAAAGATGCCCTAGAATATGCTCTTTGACCGACCTTTAAAGTTTGGAAATTTGGCAGATTTAGTCCCTACGCCATGGCGTAGTACCCTTTTGGCGTAGTACCAGTCAACTGTTCCTGACCGTTTGGCATTAAATAGGGTAGCTGAGCAATTAATAGGGTAGCTGAATTGTTGGGAGGCGAGAAATCACGGGTGAACTCTTGCATTCTCATCTCCATCTATTATAAATTGAGGGTTGTGGTCCACACCATCAACACAGCCGAATTATTGTCTTCTAAATTATTGTTTTCTTCAGAAAACGACAAGAACAATCATCAAAAGCCGAGATTTTTTTCAAGCTCACGCGCCTTCGAGAATTTTACAATCCACGTCAAAAGCCATTACACGTCAAGACATGGAATTTCCAAACCCACAAGCAATGGTAAGTTATTTCATTTTAAATTCAATAAACGTAATCATTCAATATATGTTTTATATGGTTTTTGTTTAGTTTATCTTTTTTTAAGTTTATGTACATATATATATATATATGTGTGTAATATAATTTATAGTTATATAAATATAAAAAATATATGGTCCATATAGTTTGAAAAAAAATATAAAAAATATAGTTATATAAATATAAAAAATATATACTTAATAAAATATATAAATATAGTTATCTAATAAACTATATTTATATAGTTTAGAGTAAATTACAGATTTGGTCCATATAGTTTAAAAATTTATGAAAAATAAAGAAAAGTATGCTAAAAACAAATATTTAACGGAAAAGTTAGATGAAAAACCCTATGTGTTATAAAATGGACACCACATCTCGGTGTCATTTTTTTAAGTTTTTGTATAGTTAAAATTATAGTATATTATATTTTTATTTTATAAAATTTATTTTGTATTTTTTTAATATATTTTAGGTATTTGAATTTTGAACCTTCCATATATTTTATATTTATATACCTGTTTAATATACAGCTGTTTAACATACCTGTTTAATATATACCTGTTTAATTATTTAATATTTCTGTTTAATATATACCTGTTTAATTAATATATGTTTGTTTAATATATATATGTTTAACATACATCTGCTTAATATACCTGTGTAATATACCAGTGTAATACATCTGTTTATTTAATATATATCTGTTTAATTAATATACATCTGTTTAATAACTTTTGGAAGGCACACTTCCACCCCATGAAAATGTTTAATATACAACTGTTTAATATACCTGTTTAATTAACATACATCTGATTAATATACCTATGTAATATACCTGTGTAATACATCTGTTTAATATACATCTGTTTAATATACACCTGTTTAATATACATCTGTTTAATTAATTATACAACTATCAACAAAATCTAAAAATACCAAAAAAAACTATATCGTAATATACAACTGTTTAATTAATATACAAATGTTTATTTAATATACATTAATTATAAGTTCCTACTTATAAATCTTATAATAACTTTTGGAAGACACACTTCCACCCCATGAAAATGTTCAATCGTATTTCATTAAACGAAATAATTGCATAACACTTTTGGATTTTGTCAAACGGGTGTAAATAGCCCTAAGGTTGTAGGGATTTAAGTAATCCACGTGATTCCCCTACTACCTGGAAATCCGAAAGTGTATATGCCATTTATTTTAGAATAATGAAATATTGATGAACAACTATCAACAAAATCTAAAAATACCAAAAAAAACTATATCGTAATACAACTGCTTAATATACAACTGTTTAATTAATATACATCTGTTTATTTAATATACATTAATTATAAGTTCCTACTTATAAATATTATAATAATTTTTGGAAGGCACACTTCCACCCCATGAAAATGTTCAATCGTATTTCATTAAACGAAATAATTGCATAACACTTTTGGATTTTGTCAAACGGGTGTAAATAGCCCTAAGGTTGTAGGGATTTAAGTAATCCACGTAATTCCCCTACTACCTAGAAATCCAAAGTGTATATGTCATTTATTTTAGAATAATGAAATATTGATGAACGACTATCAACAAAATCTAAAAATACCAAAAAAAAACTATATCGTAATACAACTGCTTAATATACAACTGTTTAATTAATATACAACTGTTTAATTAATATATATTTGTTTATTTAATATACATCTGTTTAATTAATATACATTTGTTTAATTAATATACATTTGTTTAATAACTTTTGGAAGGCACACTTCCACCCCATGAAAATGTTCAATCGTATTTCATTAAACGAAATAATTGCATAACACTTTTGTAATGAAATATTGATGAACGACTATTAACAAAATCTAAAAATACAACTGTTTAATTAATATACAACTGTTTAATTAATATACATCTGTTTATTTTAAAGCATTAATTATAAGTTCCTACTTATAAATCTTATAATAACTTTTGGAAGTCACACTTATGTAGGTCCCTGTACTCACAATAAGAAATAAAATATCCTTGATTAAGGATATTCGGGCTGCTATTTTAGTTTCTCCGGCGAGAGAAGAGCTTTTTAGGACTACTCCCTTTGGTCCTTGGTTGGACCTCCACGTTCAGCCCCAACACAGTCTTCTGACAGCCTTGTTCCTAGAAAGACAGATTTCTCCTACTGAAGGACAGGAGGAGGAGTTATGGTTTGATATTTTCGGCCACATGCTTCGTTTCGGCCGAGAGGACTACTGCCTTATCACAGGGCTACGTTTTGGTGTCCTGCCGAACATCACTCCCCTCCGAAAGCACAGCTTCCTAAGGAGGGTCTTTCCTGATGCTTGCGGAGAGACTGCACATCCCGAGCCTAGTCTGCAGCTTTCCTCGATTATTAGCACGATTAAGCTTAAGATGTTAGACTTAAGCGACGAGGATGCTGTCCGAGTCTACTTACTAGGGATCGTCGAACTAGTATTCGTTGGACGTCAGATTTTCCAGTTAGTTAATCCCGATCTGTTTAATATCGTGGAGCGTTTTTCAACATTGAATCAATATCCATGGGGAACCTACACATGGGAACCGACCTACAGGCAGTTGAACCATGCTTGGGCTCGACGCGACCAACACAACAAGATGTCGATTACGGGTTATGCATACGCCCTAAAGGTTAGATAATTATTAATTTGAAATTTGTTTCCTTTATGATAATGTGCATACCTTTATGTGTTGTTGTATGTTTTTAGATATGGATCGTGGAGGTGTTTCCAATCTCCCGACAATGGTTTACATGCTCCGACGCGTCCCCGAGGGGGGTTCGTTGGACCAGGAACCATAATTTGAATATAAATGCGTGCCTTGAGTTCCTTGATTGTCAAGAGGTATGTTTTTGTGTGTATTTCGAAGTCTATTTATAATAAATTAAGACTATGGTTTACTTAACGTGTTATGTTTTCAATTTTCCAGGAAGGGCGGCGCCCACACTACCCTCTTGTAGCTTATCCTTAGGAGCAGGAAATAAATTGGTATAGGGATAGCCATGCTTACTTTGAAAGCCATGAGGGCCTTCGTGCATCGAAGAGGCCCCGATGTACGCAAGGCTCTCCCTCCCCATCTAGCTCCGGGAATGGATCCGGCTCCGGCAATGGATCCGGCTCCTCAACCCACTCGTCTATGGAGGTGGACCACCCCCAATCCCCCAGTTTAGTCCGTGGGGCTACGCCAGCCTTTTCGGACTATATCCGCCATGACGATAGTCCCTCACGTGGACATTATGAGCCGTCCCCGGACTCATATGGTTCCCAATGGGACAGTTTGGATCGGTAAAGGTCGAATGAGGTATACTATGATTTCTATTACTACAAGGAGCAAGTAGATAGAGATTTGTTTACCCACTATGACGACCAAAAGATAATAAATGCCGATAAAAAATAAATAAATGAGGATTATAGTGCAAGGATCGAGGAGTTGGAGAAACAGATTGAAAGGATGAATGTAAGTTATTCGTTTAACCTTTTGGATTAAAATTGTTTTAATGTGTTTACTAAACAACGTTTGCATACTTTTTTTAGATGGGGGGCCAACCGTCCCGATCTACGCCGTCCGGATTAGCCATGTTCTCGTCTCCGGCGTCTTGTTATCTGCAACAGGTAAGTCATGAAACATGGTTATATAGCAATCATTTAACTCTTTCTTTACCCCATTTTGTGGTATTTAACAACCTTCTTTCTAAGGGCACAAGTGGTGACCATTTGGGGTACTCCCAGTATCCACCCCAGCCGGCAATCATGAGTATGCCCTCGTCTTCATACATGTCACCGAGCCCCTCTAATTTTCTTATAAGTTAAATAAGTAGTATTAAAACCTATCTATATCGGGATTTGTAATATTTTACTTGGTAATGATCGGTATTGATTTAATAGGGTACGTCAGTTGCTACGGAGCTAGGACTTTATATACCCCAGTCGAGCTTGGGGGAACAACAGTTGCCGTACTCCACCGCCCCTATCCTCTACATGCCGAATGTAAGTAAAAAAGTTTGGTTTTTTTAAATTAACTGAAAACCATTCATCTTATTTTGTAGGTTACGCTTGATGATTTCGAGTCATCGTTCGAGCCGTTCACATCTGTTGAACGGTCGTTATTTGGTGACGAGCAAGTTGGGCCATCGTATCATGGACTACATGTATATCGGCCGCCGTCCAGCATCACAGCTGAGACAACACCGGTGGTCAAGGACAAACGAGAGAGGGCACCAAGTCAATATATGACCACTCCGTTTACAAAACAACCTGATACGACGCCAGCTCCAAAGCGCCCTAAGGCGACACAAAAGGGCAAAGGGCAAGGGCAAGGAAGCCTCATCAACGGCGGCGGCCATGATCCTCCAAAAATACAAACAAAATCGTTTGCCCGAGATGAGGCTTCCGTTTTTTACGGCCTCGATTGACAGGACGTGGTGGGGCATGCTGCTGGGCGAGGATAGCAATGGTGATTTCACCGGCGATGTGAGTATATAAATTTGAGTTCATTGTGTTTTTAAAAATATACTGTATTCATTCTCTAACTTCTAGCGTACTATTTTTAGCATGTGAATGCATGGGTAGGCTATACCATGCTTAGTCGTCATCAAGACGCAGAATGGACGGTGATGAACACCGATTTTGGGAAGTTCTTGAGTGATTGTCGTGGTGCTGACCTTGTCATCAACATGGTATCGGGGATGGCCGAAGGTTCGATATCGTGGGGCAACCTAAAACGGGTGTGTAAATTAGTTTACATCAATTTTCCACAACTTGTATTCAAACCTATCCATTATTAACTATATGTTTGGCGTTTTGTTCCAGGTCTACTGCCCGATTGTCATTGGGGATCAGCATTGGGTCCTAGGGTTTTTGAACCTTAAGGATTTCGTTATGGTTGTCTACGACAGCTTTAATAATACCGCTGCTTATCGGAAAGTCTTTGGCGAAATGATGGACAAATGGAAAGTTACTCTGTCTTATTTGATGTCCAAAATTCATTCGCGACGCCTTAAAAACGCCCCCAGAAAATTCAGTTATAAGTACTCTAACAATGTACCACAACAGGCTTCTAGCCGTGGAGATTGTGGAGTATTTATGAGCATGTTCCTATCCCGACTGATTAATAATGAGACCATAACTTCCGACGGGAATCAGGTGACAGCTGCCCAGAATTGGCGAAATTACATGGCGGAGACTTTATATCTTTATACAGATCATTATGCTAGTACGACCGATTAGCGGGTTGCCCATTGTTATTTTTTTTGTATCACAACTAATAAAAATAAATACATACCTTTTTGCTGCATCTCTGTATTTGATTTATTTTCCCCCTTTTTGTCTTTGTGTAATTTTCACATGGTCGTCCTTGACACATTAAGACGAATAATTACAACCATATGGTCGTCCTACTTTGTCAGACGAATAAAAAACTTTTTCATATATCACATGACACATCCCAGTATCACATGTGGAACAGAAAGCACATGGTCGTCCTACTTTGTCAGACGAATAATTTTTTTTTCATATATCACATGTGGAACAGAAAGCACATGGTCGTCTTTTTCATATATTCGTGACAATTGAAGCTATAATTATTCTGTATGGCCTACTTTGTCAGTTGACGATAATGGCCTATGGTCCTAGTCCTATTTTCTCTTTATAAAGGACCAAAATTTTCAATGAAACAAAGTTAAGGGTTGTAACTTCAATTTAATGGGTCTTTAAAAGGAAGGCAGGTGGTGCTTTTCTCCACCACATCACTCTCTTCTCAGTTACCACACCCTCCTTCATGGAAAAACTTAAAGTATATCTTCGTTCCGGTGGTAAATGGGAGTTTGCAAACGATGGGTGGGAATTCATTCCCTCTGGTCCACCAAGTCAATTTCAGGTACTATTGCCCAAAAACATTAAACATTTTAAGTTGGCCGGTTACTGTCAAAAAAATTTTAACTTCGAAAATGATGGTGGTGAAATGAAGATAGTGCACAAGACAAATGGCGAAATTTATCAGATATCTGACGATGAATGTGCTCGTTGGTTCATGAATTACGCGTCGGGGTGCGAGAGTCCGCCTACACTCTATGTGCATGTCGATTATCCAGTGTACGGTAGAGGTGATGTCGGTTGTAGTTCCAACGTTGAAGACACACAAGAAGAAGAAGAAGAAGGAGAAGGAGAAGAAGAAGAAGAAGAAGTGGGTGATGAAGAAGAAGACGATGAAGAAGAAAAAATTCGTTTTGTTGGCTTTGCTGAAGATGAAGGTTTTGTTTTTGACATGACTGATACGGATGAAGACGAAGTAGCTGTAGAAAGGGTGACTCCTGCCAATAATTCATTTGGCGGGATAAATGATCTATTTGATATGCCTTCTCCTCTTGAAACCCCAGAGTCGTATGTCACAACTAAGGACCCCGTGCCTTATAATCGTAGTTACAGAATAGCAATAAACCATACGTTCAACACGAAAAATGAGATGATTGTAGAGTTGGGAAGAAAGTTTCTTGAAGAGGGCTTCCAGTATCAAACGTCGAGATCTTCAAAAACCAGGTACGGGGTTAAATGTCGTGTAAATGACTGTTCTTGGCGTATGACGACATACCCCGTAGGAGGGCCAAACAAGATGTTCCAAATAAGAAAGTTAGTGGACGTACACACTTGTTCCGAGACCCAATTAATCCCCCGCCACCGTCAAGCGAACACAAAGATCTTGGGTAGTATACTAAAACATAAATTTCTAGATGCTAGCAGGACATGTCGACCAAAAGACATTATTAGTGATCTACAAGAGATGTACGGTCTTAAGATTGGGTACCACCAAGGTTGGCGTGCTAGATGGAGTGCCATACGAATGGTTAGGGGCACCCCTGAGGACTCGTTCAGCCGACTACCTCTGTTCTTATATAACATGGAGCACCAAAATCCAGGTAGCTTCACCAGAATAAAGACAAATTCAGAAGGACGATTTGAAAAGTGTATTGCTGCCCTTCGCCCCGCGGTACGCGTAACTCTATCAGTTCTTTACATATTATAAACTATATAATTTTGATACACTAACTGCATTATGATTTGCAGATCATCTCTTTCAAGACAAAGTTGCAGCGTGTCCTTATAATAGACGCTGCACATCTAAAGGGACGATTCTTGGGTACAATGTTCCTGGCCGTTGCCATGGATGGAAATAACAACATTATGCCAATTGCTTTCGGAGTAGGTAAATTCGAGACAACGAACGAGTGGACCTGGTTTCTAGAAAAGTTGAGGGAATGTATTGGAGATCTGCCTGATTTGGTGTTTATGTCCGATCGGGATGCGGCAATAAGGGCCAGTATTACAGCCGTGTTCCCAACGACCCATCACGCTCTATGTTGTCGGCATCTCAAGATGAACGTCAAAACGAGGGACGCAAACATAAAACACTATAAATATCAATTCTGGAAGGCATGCAAAGCCTATATGGAATATGAGTTCACCCGAAGCATGAATGCTCTACGACTCCATGTAGCTGCAGGAGCTCAATTAATGGATGAGCTTGGCCCGGAGAAGTGGTCAAGGACATATTTTCCTGGTGTTCGGTTCAATATTATGACCTCCAATAGTGTAGAATCGGTGAATGCGTTGTCCCGTTTTGCCCGCAGATTACCGATCGTCATGCTTATGGATTACTTCAGAGATTTTCAACAACGGTGGTACTTTCTATGCCGACAAAAAGGAGGTTCCTAAGATGAGAATGTTTTAAATATATAAATATAAATATAAATATATAAATCCTAACATAATTTATACATTTTTATAGAGCAAATGCTTCACAATCTAACACCGTGGGTGCAAGCCAAGATCCAAAGGAGGATGGGTAAGTCTACAAGATGGAACGTACACGACATTATAGATGATTGGTATGAGGTTCGAGATGGTCATAGGGATGCAAAAGTTGATATGCATACAATGAATGTACATGTAAAAAATGGCAACTATCTGGGTTACCTTGCAGTCATGCCATCACCGTTGCGAGACATCTCAGATATACAGATTGTAGCCAGTTGGCTTCATCCTTCTTTTATGCCTCAGTATACCGGGAAACATATGAAGGCGTAATTCTTCCTGTTGGACCTACTTCAACATGGTTGTCTCCAAATACCCCTCTACCACCAGTCTATCCACCCCTAATAACAAGTAACCCAGTGGGCAGACCCCGTAACAACGATCGAAGGCCATCTCGCGGTGAAGGTCGGATACAGAGAAAGTGTAGTAAGTGTGGACAAACCGGTCATAATCGTACAAACTGCCCAACTCCTGCTGCATCAAGCGAGCCTACAAAAAGGCCTTCAGGTAGCCAAAGAAGGCAGTCTCAGTCATCAACGTCGTTGGAACCACATGGAACTTTGGACTATAATAGTATTGACCTTAATATTGATTTTTAGCTGCCAAAGTTTGCTCCTGATTTTTAGTTGACTGTTTCAAGTGTTTGTTAACTATTATAATGTTTTTCAATAAAGTTAACGTTATTGCAAACTTTTTATTATAATGTTCACTTGTTATAATATTAATTATTGTTTTATCAATTTTGAAATATCACTACACTAAATAATTTTTTCAAATATTAATTATTGTTTTATAAAGTTATTGTTAGCTAAACTATAATTTTATATAGTAAGGATAGTGCAAACATCTTAAAAAACATCTTAAACAATGGAAAATGTTACAGTGCAAACATCTTAAAACAAACATTCAACTAGGAGACATTTAGTGAGGATAAATGTCTTGGCATTGGATGATCCACTGAGCCTTTTCGTTGATCTTGTCCTCAAGAACGTTGTATTCTTCTTTGATTTCCTTTACCAACATCTCCTCCGTACTAATTGTTTTCTCTAGGACTGCAAGCTCTGCTTTACTTTCGATAATCACCGCCTCTTTTTGAAGTTGTATTTCCCTGTTCTTATTCCATTTCTCCCCAAGCGCTATGATCTCCCGGTTCGCCTCGTTAACTGTTGCCTTCAATTTCGCCGGCATTACTTGTGATGCCGGAGGGTTTGGGTCAGGGTATAAAAACCTGGAAGAAAACATTTGTGGTCCATTGTATGAAGATGTCTCCGTGTAGTTATAAAATGTGTCTTCCCAAATCGGCATGCTCTTCATCGGTTATTGGTTGGTCGGCAAAAGTTCTCCCATGCATTGCCCACTCCTCTTCTGTTGCGGGCACATGCCAGGTACGGCTATACTTTCCATCATTCAATTGTCGTAAGGGTTGTTTCTGTGCAGATCGAGAACTTCCAGCCTTGGAAGCTGATTTGTTCTTTCCAGATCGGTTGTTTCCGGACATGGTTTCTTGAAGGTTAGCTAAATTTACGAAGAGTTATGAAAGGAATGAAATGGTAGATAACAAATTTGTGTGTTGGTACTTCTCAAGAACCATTTATTTATAGTGGTGAACTTTAGTAAAAAATACCCGCTAGCACCTGAACTTTCAAATACTGTCACATTTAGTCCCCGAAATTCAGTACGCCTGAAAAGTTATGACAGATTCATCTGAAAAAGTAGTCAGGATTCGCCTGAAAAGTTATGACAGATTCGTCTGAAAAAGTAGTCTGGATTCGCCTGAATATGACAGATTTGTCTGAAAAAGTAGTCAGGATTCGCCTGAAAAGTTATGACAGATTCGTCTGAAAAGGTAGTCAGGATTCGCCTGAAAAGTTATGACTGATTCGTCTGAAAAATATTGATATCGTGACCAATACGTCTGACTATATCGTGACGAATATCGCGACTATAAATAAGTGGTATGTTGAAGTGGTAACTTGCAATCTCTAACTTACTACATTTAACCAATTGGAAACCGCCTCTCCGGCAAGAGATCGGTTCATGAGTCTGGAACTTCTTCAGGCTCAGGCAATAAAAAATAGCTGAATGATGGAAGGTTCAGGCTTAGATGGAAAGCGCCTGAAACGGACGAGGAGTGGAGACAGATTGGGAAAACAAGGGCCCATCATGCAATAACAGATGATGAAGAGCTAGAATACGATGCCGCCTGGCGAAACTATAGGCGTTCACATAACGGTGATACGCCGCCAACCTATGATGAGAGCCTTTTGTTCAATCGAGACTCAAACCCTCCGGCAACTCATGTCATGCCTTTAAAGCTCAAGGCATCGTGTAAAGAGGCTGACGAAGAAATTGAAAGGTTAGCAGGGTTATGGAAAGATAACCGGAAGATTCAACTAGAAAAACAGGCGCTATTCGATGAAAAAAAAGCCAACTAAAGGTCCTACAACATGAACTACGTCAAGATGAAGTGGAGATTAATGACATCAAAGAAACCTACACATATCTAGAGGCGGAAATCAACAAGAAGGCTGACTGGATCATCTCTTGTCAGAATATTTATCCGTACTAGAATTATTAGTTTAAATTATTGTTTGTAGTATTTAAATGTGTGTTTGAATTATTGTTTGTGGTATTTAAATATCTGTTTGTAGTATTTAAATGTGTGTTTGTAATATTTAATTTTTATAGTCTTAATAGTTCTATTAATAGGTATTTTCTAAAAATATTCTATTAATAGATATTTTATTAAAATGCATTTATTGCCAAAAAAAAGGTAAAACATTATATATATAATTATAAAAAGTTACAAGGTCGAATTTTCATTTTTTATTCTTTCTCGCGAACCTTTCGAATCCAGGGGCCGATTTTGCATTTTTTCAAAGTGTCTGCTACGCTAAATGGTACTACGCCATGGCGTAGCAAGGTCCAGGGACCGTTTCTACCATTTTTTAAACTATCTGGGCATCCTTTCAAGCCAAGAGGCTGGTTTTGCCACTTTTCAAACTTGAGTACTACACCAAATGGTACTACACCATGGCGTAGTAAGGTCCAGGGACCGTTTCTGCCATTTTTCAAAGTATCTGCCCATCCTTTCAAGTCCAGGTGCCGTTTTTGCCACTTTGCAAACTTCAGTACTACGCCAAATGGTACAACGCCATGGCGTAGTAAAGTCCAGGGACCGTTTCTGCCATTTTTTAAAATATCTGGCCATCCTTTCAAGTCCAGGGGCCGTTTTTGCCACTTTTCGAAACTTCAGGGACCGACTACACCATGGCGTAGTAGGAATATGGCAAAGTCGGGGAACTTTTTGCAAAAAATGGGAAAAATATTCACTACGCCATGGCGTAGTACCATTTGGCGTAGTCAATGGCTATTTTTGTAACTTGATTGTCTGAAATGGCCATTTCAGCAAAATTCTCTATTGTAAAATCATAACCCTGATACAAGTTGTTTTGTATAACCATGAAAAAAGGTGACCCGGAAATCATTGAAACGTTCAAATTTGTCAACTTTATACATCGTGGTTATTTTTATAGCACGGTAAAAATGTGAACTTTTTTACAGATGTTCCATAAAACGGTGCAAATTATGTATTTTTTAATAGTTTTCCGGAAAACATGTTAAAAACTTGTACTTTTTTTTGTTTTTTTGTTTTTGTTTTCTTAGAGTGGTACAAAATGTGTTAATTTTAAAGAAATTTTTGTAAAACGGTGAGCTTTTTAAGTTGGTTTTTTCATATAATATTGAAAAATCATGACCCTGATACAGCTTGTTTTGTAAAACCGTGAAAAACGATGACGCAGAAGTAATTGAAACGTCTAAATTTGTCACCTATAAACATCGTTGTCATTTATAGCAGCGTAAAAATGTGAACTTTTTTTTATTAATGTTCAATAAAACTATGTAAAATCTTGTATTTTTTAACGGTTTTTTCGGAAAACATGTTAAAAACTTGTATTTTTTTCTACTTTTTGTTTTCTTAGAGTGGTATAAAATTTGATAATTTTAAAGGAATTTATGTAAATTGGTGAGCTTTTTAAGTTATTTTTTTCATATAATACTGAAAAATAAGATACTGATACAACTAGTTTTGTAGAACCGCTGAAAAAGATGACCCGAAAGTCATTGAAATGTCTAAAGTTGTCACCTTTATACATCGTTGTTATTTATAACAGCGTAAAAATGTGAACTTTTTTATAGATTTCCATAAAACGGTGTAAAATTTTGTATTTTGTAACAATTTTTTTTTCTGAAAACATGTTAAAAACTTGTGTCTTATTCTAGTTATTGTTTTCTTAGAGTGGTACAAAATTTGATAATTTTAAAGGTATTTATGTAAACCAGTGAGCTTTTTAAGTTTTTTTTTCTTCATATAACATTGAAAAATCATGATCCTGATATAACTTATTTTGTAGAACCGTATGAAAAGGTGATCCGGAATTCATTGAAACGTCTAAAGTTGTCACCTTTATACATCGTTGTTATTTATAGAAGCGTAAAATCGTGAACTATTTATATAGATGTTCCATAAAACGGTGTGAAAGATTGTATTTTTTAACAGTTGTTTCGAAAAACATGTTAAAAAAACTTTTATTTTATTTTCTAGTTTTTGTTTTCTTAGAGTGGTACAAAATGTGATAATTTTAAAAGAACATATGTATAACGGTGACCTTAATACATTTTTGTTTCATATAATATTGAAAAATCATGACCCTGATACAACTTGTTTTGTAGAACCGTGAAAAACGATTCCGCAGAAGTCATTAAAACGTCTAAATTTGTCAACTTTATACATCGTTGTTATTTATAGCAGCGTAAAAATGAGAACATTTTTTTTATAGATGTTCAATAAAACGATGTTAAATTTTGTATTTTTTAACAGTTTTTTCGGAAAACATGTTAAAAACTTGTATTTTTTTATCGTTTTTGTTTTCTTAGAGTGGTATATAACGTGATAATTTTAAAGGAATTTATGTAAATCGGTGAGCTTTTTAAGTTGTTTTTTTTCATATAATACTGAAAAATCATGACCCTGATACAACTTGTTTGTAGAACCGCAGAAAAAGATGACCCGAAAGTCATTGAAACGTCTAAAGTTGTCACCTTTATACATCGTTGTTATTTATAGCAGCGTAAAAATGTGAACTTTTTTTTTATAGATTTTCCATAAAACAGTGTAAAATCTCTTATTTTGTAACAGTTTTTTTTTTCAGAAAACATGTTAAAAACTTGTATTTTTTTTTCTAATTATTGTTTTCTTAGAGTGGTACAAAATGTTATAATTTTAAAGGTATTTATGTAAAGCGGTGAGCTTTTTAAGTTTTTTTTCATAAAACATTGAAAATCATGACTCTGATATAACTTATTTTGTAGAACCGTATAAAAAGGTGATCCGGAATTCATTGAAACACGACACATTTCGTCCTCGCTTGGTGGATCTTCAAAGGTGTCAAGGCCGGGGACGGAGTCTGCAGCTGGGAGATGGAGAATACGTCGAAGTCTATTCGATGTGAGTTTGGTAACAAACTCATCTATTTGCGCGGTAAAATGATGGTTGCCTTCCACCGGGTGATATTCCAATGTGTGCCAGAATTGTTGTAAGTAGAATACAGGAACCCGGTGTTCGAGTGCGAAAGCAAATCGAAGGGAGTGGTTGCGTATTATCTCCATGATAACGGGGTGATCTAGTCGCATGTCGAAGTTGAGACGATGGTTGTTCTGTCTGAGTTTCCTTATGGCATTTGGGGGCAGTAAGATATCATCTCGATTGATCGTGTTGATGCTAGGGGCAGTGGAACGCTCAGACGGCATTGGGTTCTTGTCATCAGACATGTTTGGATCTTGGTTAGCCACCATCGAAGCTGAAAGCAGTGTTAGAAAACCATAGAGTGGAAGTTAGAAATATTCGCAGGTGAGACAAAATTGGCTAAGTGTGGAAATCAGGTGCCATAGACTCGATATAAACGTATGTCGAGTGACAAGGTATCGATATAAGTACTTTGAAAGTTTAAGAAAAAAGCTAAGGGAGGATGTCGGGCTTTGTAGAGCCGACAAAAAAGTATGTCGGGTGCAAAGGGGCGACATAAAACACTTGGACTTATTTTCTTAATAATTTTGAAGCAAAAATATCGAGTCCTTAAAGGTCGACATCAATTTATGTCGGGTCTAAGATAAAAACACTTAGATATAAATTTGGAGAACAAACCTGTGAGATGCGATATAAAAACACGTGGAGGATGAGGCATGCGACATAAAGACTTAATAAAAAGAAAATTCAAAGAACTTGAAGCATAAGAGAGAATGTCGAGGCATGTAAGGCGACAAGCAAACTTACCGGGTAAAGGGGACTCGAGAAAAACACTTGGAACATTTATGAAGATAAACTTGTCGAGTCTTTATCACCCGACGATAAAAGATGTCGGGTCTTAGAGACTCGATAAGTATAAGAAAAACCTAAAAATTTTCTAAGTTATTCTTCAGGTCCGATAAGCCTCAATTTTACCTAGATCAAGAAAAGCAGGTTCGACGAGATTTAAGTCTAGATTGATGATCGATGGGCGTCGCCTAAACTTTACAAAACTAAGACTAAGTGCTTTTTATCCAAAAACATGTGCAGATCGATCAAGATCAGGATTCCAAGGGTTTTGGTAATCCGAACAGTCAAGGGAAAAATTGATTAGCATCCAATGGATTAAAGTAAAAAGTGCAAGAATTAAAGTTGATTAGGAATAGAAAGCGAACTTGGTGGTATTTTTGGACTGCAAAAACTTGAAGAATCGAAAAAATTTGTGGTACAGTTGATGTCGAGGCGGTTTGGAGAGAAAGAAGAGGGAAAAATAGATTTTGAAGCTTGAAGGGCAAGTCATGATAGGGACCCGAGTATAAATAGTGGGGTCATTGAGTGATGACACGTGGCAAAGAATGATCGGGTCAAGGTCTCCAGATGAGAGCTTGTCGGGCCTTCGTAGGGCGGCAAGAATTCTTGTCGTGCCAAACGGGGCCGACAAGTGGTAGCTGAGTTTAAAAAAATAAGTTTAAAAAATAAATAAAAATTTGGAGTGCTCCCCCCTGAATAATGTCGAAGGTAAGAAAACTTCGCTCCCCCTAGAAATGTGAGTTAAGAAAAACTTACCTGGCCATTCCCCTTTGAAAACTGAACGGTATAGTTAAAAACAAACATCGAGACAGATTTTTAAAACGGAAAAAGACACAAACATGACGAAAATTGTACGAGACAAAAATAAATTGAGAATACATAAAACTTAAAAGTTGAAATCCACAAAGCGAGAATTCAAAAATAATGAATATTCAAAAAAATGAATGTGCATTGATAATTGAATAGGCTCTTGTGTATTCTAAAGAACACTGATCGTGAATCAGATTTTGAGATTAAGCATGCCCAACTTGGACACTAGGAATTGGAAGCGTTTTTCATTCAATGCTTTTGTGAACAAATCGGCAAGCCGAATTTCTTATTAACAAAATATAGTTCAATCGTACCTTTTTCGACATGGTCTTTGATAAAATGATACCGGACATTGATTTGTTTTGTCTTTGTGTGTTGAACTGGATTGCTTGAAATGGCGATTGCGCTTTTGGAGTCACAATAGATGGGGATCTTATCAAACCAGAAACCATAGTCTTTGAGTTGCGTGCGCATCCACAAGACTTGGGAACAGCAACTTGCGCAACAATGTATTCGACTTCCGTAGTGGATGTAGAGATGCATGTTTGATTCTTTGAAGACCAACTCACTAGTTTGTCTCCTAAGAACTGATTGTGGCCCGTCGTGCTTTTTCGATCAGGCATACATCCGGCGTGATCAGCATCTTAAAAAGCAGTCAACTCGAAACCCGTATCCTTGGGATACCATAGGCCAAGACCAGTAGTACCTTTTAAATATCGAAAAATACGTTTTATAGCACTAAGGTGAGATTCTTTAGGAGATGCTTGATATCTAGCGCATAAGCATGTGGCAAACATTATGTTCGGTCGACTAGCCGTTAAATACATTAAAGAACCAACCCTTCCCCGATAGGTTTTAGAATCAACCGCTTTTCCCAAGGGATCAGCGTGTAGTTTTGAACCTGGAGACATGGGAGTTCCAATCGGAGTACATGTCGTCATTTTATATTTATGTAACATATCTGAGATGTATTTCGATTGGTTGATGAATATTCCTGTTGAAAATTGTTTTACTTGAAGGTCGTGGAAGAAATTCATCATTCCCATCATGCTCATATTGAACTTGGCAATCATGAGCTTGGAGAAATCCTTACATTGTTGTGGATTAGTCGAACCGAAAATGATGTCGTCTACATAAATCTGAATAAGCATAATATCACCATTTTCCTTTTTAATGAATATAGTTGGATTTGTGCGTGCCGGCTAATAATTCTTTTCCTTCAAAGGTTCTCACACAACATCGTTCGGGTCGGAAGTTGACTTCGAGTTGTTTGTCACAGAATTTGCCAATGCTCAGCAAATTGTGGCTCAGGCCTTGAACATAGGAAACATCTGAAATAGTGATGTTGTCTTGAATAATATCTCCATGTCCCTTGATAGATGCTAAATAGTTGTTGCCAAAACGTACATATCCGCCCTTTTTCTCCTTGAAGTTGGCAAGCAACTCCTTTTGTCCGGTCATGTGTTTGCAGCAACCAGACCTTAAGTACCACACATGACCGATCTCGGGTGTGTAGTCAGAAGCGTTTGAAGTGGAATCGTTAGAGAAAGCCATCTACTGAAGTGTGCTTGGACCTCGTTTTCCGTATCATCATCATCATCATCATTACCATGATTGAGTCAGTGTTCATCTTCCGCCATGAGCACTTTTGTAGATCCCAGATTATGCAAGCACAATGATTATGATAAGAACACACAGAATAACGAAGCTTCGAAGTCGTATATCTCACTTGTGCGATTACAATGTTAATATGAAAGTAATTTTGCTCTATGGTAATCGACTTCCTACCACACACTTCAATGAATAGCCTAAGACTCCTATTTATATGTATAGGAAATATGGTATAAGGAAATAGTAGAATAAGGCATTATACACTTGCCTTTTCTTACAAAACAATACTTTCCTTATTTTAAACATTAAATCTTTCCTAATTAAAGACTTTGCTAACTTTTCACTTTAGCGCTTCACGTCTTCAATAGTTGTCATCTCGGATACAATAATTTCAGACCTAACAATCTGCCCCTTTGTATTCGAGATTACAATTCAGCAAATCAGCACTCTTCTTTTGAAGACGGTGAAACTTTTGTCAACAAATCTTTCTTCTTGAATCTTTTGCTCCCCTTACGAAAAAGATCTCTTGTAAGCTCCGAAGCTCCCCCTTAACATTAGCATGATTGGGAAAATCGAAGGAGCCGTGATGTCGTAGGGTATTTTCCTTTATTCAAAACTTTGTCGGGTCAACCATTTCGATAAGCTCAGATGTGGCTTAAAAAAATATCGGGTCAACATAAAAATATCTCGGGCCAAGATGAGTCGATGAAAATTTATGTCGGGTCTTAAGCACTTGATAAGTCTTCAAATTTATCTTCAGCAGTCGACAAAATCATCTTGATTTAACACATTTTCTTCAAAAATCAAGTAAGGAAACTCGACAAAACCAGTCTTCAACAAATCATCATTTGTCATCTTCCTTTTCTCCCAAATAAGCATGTAAGCATGTCGCGTCTTTGATATACAATCTCTCCCCCTCAGAATGATAAGGGGAATCCGAATCATTATGAATAACCAAAGACAAAAAATAGTTAACTAATGAAGCGTGTAAAACTAACATACAGAAGCACGTGAAGCAACTGTTATCACTTAATCAAAATAAATTCAATTGAAGTGGCCTATTTTCAGAGTTGGCAAAGATGAATCTCTGATAGGACTACCAGTTATCACCGAAGTAAGTTTTAAACTAACTTCTCAAACCGTTCCGGCATTAACACGAAGTTATGCTTGTTGAATCACAAAGATTCGTGCAATGTGTCAAATAAATATTTGTTTATATTTTGGCTCAAAAATAGACTCGATTGTGCGTAGAATATGAAGTTCGGAGACTGGAGGTGTGTCTTCCTTTTTCAATATCTTAATCTTCCGAGTGAATAAAAGATAGCAGATATGCTCATTCTCCGTGATTTATGAAACAAATATCTTTCGTGAGATACTTGAGTAGTTGGGTGGGGTGACACGAGTTATCGACATTGGGTCCATGTCTATTTCAATATTCATCTCCAAAGAATTGAGAATGAATAGATTATGTGGCTACCCGGATAACTGTTTAGGTTTGGTGAAGACCAAATATTTTCTTTTAAGTCTTGTCACACTCTCATATTTTTTTTATTTATTTAACGCACATGTACTCAATTTTATGTCAATCACACCCTTTCAAAATACATCTAACCTAGGGATGTGTTTCATGGGTAGGTCCTTCCGGCTCTACATTGACCAGTGAAACATCTAATCCTATCACACACAAAGAGTTAAAACATTGAAGTCCGAGTTCTGAACTGATGTATTCAGAAGTCGTAATGTTAAAAGCAGGTTCATAGCTGAGATACTATGAAGATAAACAATAATGGTAAAAATGTGGTACTCCCCCTCAAATGTAGCATAACCTTTTGAAAGATTGTCATGTGATGTGAATATTCAGAATTTAAAACACACATGACGTACCTACAAAACAAATTAAAAAGATTTTGGTACCCAAGCTTTGTTGGGTCCTCGGAGGTTAGCTTTAGATGCAATAAATGGGGAAGTGGGGATACTGTAAGTACCATACCATTTATGAATGAAATTTTGATTGACAAAATCATTTGTTCCACATGTAGAACAACAAATCTTTTTGGCACTTAGACTAATTAGCTGATTGATAGATTTGACAAAATAAGGCAAATTAGTCTTGAAAACAAATGATTTTTCATCAACTACAGGAGATGTATGTGGCATGTTTCTAACACTATCATCTGTAGTTGATTTCTTTCTCCAAACCATCTTAAACTTCTTGAAATTTCCGGATTTAGCAGCAAAATCATTATGAAACTGTTTAGAATTATGAGTTCGAAAAGCTGAAACATGAATAAAACCACGTTTAGCATTTTTCACATAATGAGAATTGATGGTTTGGAAAGGTGAGTTTGATCCTTTTGGTTAGAAAACAAATTGCTTGTAGAGCACTCATTCTTGACTTCTGGAGTGAAAGCAGATTCCATTGGTTTCTTCCCTTTATCTAAAAATTCCTTATCACTTGGAAGAATTGGATTGAAGTCAAAGTCAACATTTAAATCGTTTAAACATTCGTTGTGATAGGAACAAATATCCTAAATTAGGAAAGTTTTATAAAGAAGGAAATGATTTAATATAATATTCTAAATTGTGTTTAATTCCTTATGGGCTTGGGCTTACCATGTAATAGAAAACTAGTATATAAAGGAGTCTAGGGTAGAGGATTCGTAAATGAGAGTCGTCTAATTTACATTCGCGTTTGTAATCTTTAATGCTTTCATCAATAAAACATACGACTAAATGATTTCCATATGATTCCTCTTTTGATCTTGTTGAATCAGACCTAACAAGTGGTATCAGAGTCGAAATCGAATCTATCTGATTTGATACGATCATCATATTCATCAAGATCAAGGTACTATCGAGCATTATTTTTTTTCTCTCACTGTGCGTCGTTTTTCTTCGGGACTGCATAATCGTTTTTCTATTTTTATGGTGTCTTTCGATCTGGAAGTTTTATTTACGTGTTCAAGATTGAATATCTATCTGTTCTAATCGATTTCTTGGAGATTAAGTGCATCCATTCGATTTCTTTTGCCTAGAAAACCATCTCTGTATAAATATTTAAGCGTGCGATCCGATCTGGATGGTATATTTTGAGTTTCTAGGCGTCCATCATAAATTCTGATCGAACTCATAAGACCCGATATGTTTTTCTATCGAGCTACAAAGGATCGACAAGTTTCCCTTCATAATTTTCTATGAGTTTTTATCGAGTCCATATGACCCGACAAGTTTCCCTTCATAATTTAATAAAAGCCTTTATCGAGTCCCCTTGGCCCGACATCCGAACTTATCGACTCAATAGGACCCGACATAAATTCTTATCGGACCTATAGGACCCGACATAAACTCTCATCGGACCTATAGGAACCAACATAAACTCTTATCGGCCTTATAAGTCCCGACATAAACTCTTATCGGATCTATGTGACTCGACATTCTCACTTCTCGCATCTTGAAGACCCGACATCCATTAATGTCTCATCCATACAGCCGAGAACTTCATGCAGATCCCGACCAAAGCGTTTCAGCGACCACAATTGAGTTTTAACCCAAGATTCCTTAGCGGAACCCACGTGCTGACTCTCGGGAGGGGGATCATTGTTCATGGATTTCATGCAAAGCCGAATTTGAAAAGTTTTCAAGACAAAGGTGATTGGATTCTGCATCTGGTTGGCTTAATCAGAAGTCTGACTCTCTGTACTCATCATTCTGGAGTTTTTATTTAGATGCCAGTTTCAGTAAGTGTATGCTGTTATTATGTGCTAATTCTTCCTAACCATTTACTGTCTGAAGGTTTGATTGTGATCTAGAATGTTGAATGACGATATTCATTCATCTGATTAAGAAGACTAGATCTGAGTTTGGTTGCTTTCTGTTTTGGAAGTATTATGGAAATCGGCTATATTCTGAACAATTATATGTCAAAGAAGCAATGTTCATCAAGAAATATCATCTCCCAGTTCGTCATGATATATATTACCTCGGTGATCCAAGTTCCTTGAGCTTATCAGATTAAAGCTCTGACACATAATTCTTATTCAACTTGCAGCTAAAGACATATTCAATGTTTTTCTTACTGATTATGCATTGAGCGTTGAAGCTACTCGCACATGTATCTTTGATTTATGCGGCTAACAGTTGTGTCGAGTTGTCTACAGATTGAAGTTGTATTTTGTGCAATCAGTGGCGGTTATAGCACATTGGATCTGATATTTTTCAGTTGAAACCAAATACTGAGAGCTTATTTCAAGTGGGAGCTTGGAAGACTGACGACACTAAAGCATTTCCAAAGAAAGCAAGGGGGAGAAGATTTGAAGATGCTTCCTTTATAAAACTTTAGGGGGAGATTGATAGGAGCAAATATCCTAAATTAGGAAAGTTTTATAAAGAAGGAAATGATTTAATATAATATTCTAAATTGTGTTTAATTCCTTATGGGCTTGGGCTTACCATGTAATAGAAAACTAGTATATAAAGGAGTCTAGGGTAAAGGATTCGTAAATGAGAGTCGTCTAATTTACATTCGCGTTTGTAATCTTTAATGCTTTCATCAATAAAACACACGACTCAATGATTTCCATATGATTCCTCCTTTGATCTTGTTGAATCGGACCTAACGAGTGGTATCCACTTGTTGATCCCAGATGAACAAGAACAATGACAAGTAAACGTTAATATTAATGTAATACGACAATAAAGATGTTAAGGAACTTACCTAGTCGTATATCTCTTGATGGTATGATAATCGATTACAATCAAATTCAGCACTCTCTTTATGTAATAAGAATCGACAACTTTTTGAAAGTAAACCCTAGACTCCTATTTATAATGCTAGGCCTATGCTTAATTAAAGAAACAAAGAGTTTAAGGAATTATAAACTTCCTTTTACAATCAAGCATATCTTTTCCTTATTTTGTCACAATTAAATAATAATAGACCTAACACGTTGTCGTCAAGTAAAGAAAGATTAGAATTTGTATCCGAAAAAATCTTTGTCTCAAGGTCATCTAATTCCTTATCTATTTGTTCTTGTGAGAGAGAACATTTTTGTTTTGGAGGACAATAGTTAGGATCAATCGGGAAGTATGAAAAATCACAATCATCCAAATATGAGCTGACAAAGGCTTTACAAGAAGAGATATTTGAAGTTGTGTCAACTTCGGGGTTTTGAGTTTGTAAAGCTTTGTTCTCTAAAGTTTGAATTTTAGCGATTAATGCCTCTTTTTCCTTGTCCGACGAAGAACGTTCGAGTTCCAATATTTTTTCAAGTTGAACAATTTGCTTTTCTAAAAATAGAGTGGGAATGTAGGGTTTACATTCAGGAATTTCATTTTGAAGTTCTTCGTCAGAATACGAGGGAAAATAGTCATTCGGAAGAGTTGCTTTTGAAGATTCATCTTCTACCTTTTGAGGATAGCAGAAAAGAATTTGATGAAAATTCTTGTTTTGTCTTTTCCAATCTTCCCTTTCTTCGACTTTGGACTCCGACTTCATAAATGGAATTTTGTAATCTGGACCAAGGCTCAGATATTCGAATTTATAGATTGTCGGAGCATTGTAGATGGCCTTTTCTAAATGTTTCGGATTATCAAATCCTAATCCAGCTTTTGAACTCAAGTCTTTTGGAATGTTTCGGATTATCAAGTCTCCTTTTTAGATTTGTTAAGTTGAAGTGTGAGATCCGAGATTTGTTGTTTTAAAAGAATGTTTTCTTCTTGAAAAGCAGTTTTCTCCGTTTGATGATTGTGTGCAATACTTTGAGATGTTGCAAGTTCGGTTTGGTAAATTAGCAATTGATTATGATTATTTTCTAAGCGTGCTTCTAATTTGGAAACCAAGAGTTTCTCGGTTTTCAATTTAGATTGAAGTTCTTGCAATTGTATCATCATGTTAGTCCGAGAGACTTACCTCGGGGGGTTTTGTGTCTGAACCAATTTCCATTGCTTCACGATTGGTCATTGTACTTTGCTTGATGATCTCGATCAGTGAGTTTTTGGTAATTTTCTGAGGCGTTTTTGTGAAACAAAAAGTTTTCTCCATTGACCGAGGGTCGACAAAATATTTTATCGGGTCTGGCTTTGTTGACAAGAGGTTTTGTCGGGTGATTGAGACTCGATAAGAAATTATTGTCGGGTATAAGGGAATCGATAAAAATTCTAAACGAAAAGAATTGAATCGATAAAAAGATTTTATCGGTCACAAGGGACTCGATAACTAAGTTTTTCTCGATCGATTAAGATTCGACAAAATTAAAAAAATCCTTTGAAAAAACGAATCGATAAGAATATTATATCGATATCAGAAGACTCGATAAATAAATCTTGTCGAATAGGAAGGTCTCGATAAAAAATCAAGATTACTTAATCCGAATTCTTCTTAACCGATAAACCAGAAACCAAAAACAATAGGGTTCTTGACTAAAAAGAACAAGTCTTTTTATGAAAAAGAATGTCTAAGTTCTCGAGTTCTTATTTGTTCAGTTAAGAAAAAGAAATCAAAATTACTAGAGTTTATGATTTTTACTAGATAATTCTTTAGTAACAAAAGCTGCAAGAGTCACTAGTTCTTGAGTTTTCTTTTGTAAAGAATTTCAAAAGTAATTAAAATAAACTAGAATAACTTTAATTAATACAGATTAAATAAGTTTGACTAAAATCAAGAATAATTTACTATGAATCGACAAAAAATTAATCGAATGAAGTATGACTCGAGAAAAACAGATCTTAAAAAAATAAGAATTTTTATCGGGTAGAACAAAATCGAGAAACAGTCAAACGAAAGAAGTAAGAATCGAGAAAAAACAGATAAGACTTTTTATCGGGTGAAACATATTTAGTATGAATCAAGAAACATTCAAAACATCAACAATCGATAATTTACCTTCTGTTTCGTGAAAGACTTCAGAAAATCGAAAAAACTCTGATCGTCAGCTCTGATACCACTTGTAGATCCCATATTATGCAAGCACAATAATTATGATAAGAACACACAGAATAACGAAGCTTCGAAGTCGTATATCTCACTTGTGCGATTACAATGTTAATATGAAAGTAATTTTGCTCTATGGTAATCGACTTCCTACCACACACTTCAATGAATAGCCTAAGACTCCTATTTATATGTATAGGAAATATGGTATAAGGAAATAGTAGAATAAGACATTATACACTTGCCTTTTCTTACAAAACAATACTTTCCTTATTTTAAACATTAAATCTTTCCTAATTAAAGACTTTGCTAACTTTTCACTTTAGCGCTTCACGTCTTCAATAGTTGTCATCTCGGATACAATAATTTCAGACCTAACAACTTTTTCATCCTCCTTTTGTTTAGCCAACATCAACTTGTAAGTAAAATAGTTTGAGTCTTTGACTATTGGCTTCTTGCATTCACGGGCGTTGTGGCCGGATTTTCTGCATTTGTAGCATAGGCTCATTTCGCCCTTGAATTTGTCTTCCGATTTGGGTGGTGGACGATGTTCTTCTCTCTTTGGTTTTGGCTCGAACATTGCTTTAGCTCATGATTCTTTGGTCCCGAAGCATAACGTTGTTGATTGGGATTTGAGCGACGAGAGAACTTTTGTTAAAATGTTTTTGTGAGCAGAACCAATTGTTGTTGGACTTTGGCAATCTCCGGATCATAGTCGAATTCTTCGTCCTCTAATTCAAGAAAGGCGTCTTGTGGTGCACTTTGGGATATAGGAGAGCTTTCTTTTGCTACTAGAGCGATTGGATCAGAAGTCTTTTTGATTTTGTTGTTTGCCCCCATGGCTTCAAGTACTTCCTCCTCGTCTTGTTGTAGGGTTTCGTACACTTCATGAAGATCGAGTTCATCGAGAAATTTGCTATGTTTGATTTGGTTGGCAAAGCGACGTCATTCTGGTTGAAGATTACTAACAAACTTCACGTTGTTCTTGATCTTTGTCTTATGAATATCGTTTTTACTTAACCCGTTCACTAATTGAACAAAACGAGTGTAAGTATTCGTAGGACTTTCACCCTCTTTGGCTTTGAATTTTTCGTACTGTGAAATACAATTGGTGATCTTCAGTTAAGTCCCAATCTTTGTTTCTAGCATAAAATTTTCAATTTCTTCCCACATCTCTTTGGCAGAACTTTGGTGGTTGTCGATGCTCATGTAGATCTCAATTGGGAGGCTCATTAGGAGGTACGAGCTTGCTAGTTGATCACCTTTTGTGATTTTCTTCTCATTGTCATCGTAGGCGGATTTGGGTTTGACCCCTTTTCGGGCTGCGACAGGAGGATCAACATTTCATACGGCAGGGAAGTCTTGATAGAATACGTGTGGAGGACCTTCTTTAATGGAATGCATGATTTCATCAGCCTAGTCATTACGTTCAACGAAGTCTAGAAACTGATCCTTCCACTAAGAGTATTCGCCCGGGAACAGAATTGGGGGTTTTTTGTGTCCGTACCGATCGACATTGCTTCGCTTGAAGTCATTGTACTTGACAAAGTGATCTAGATCAAGGAGTTTTGAAAAAAATCTAAGAGTTTTGAGAACTTAAAATAAAATCTCGATCTGACAGAAAAAGTTTTATCGGCAACAAAGGAGGCGATAAGAAATCTTATCGGGTAAAGAGAACTCGACAAGAAAACTTATTGGGTTAAGAAGTATCGAGAAGATTTTATATCGGGTAAATAGAAGCTGCCAAGGTTTTATATCGGGTCTTAAAGAGGCGACAAGAAAACTTTTAAATATCGAAAAACAAGATTATGAAATTGTTCTTTTTGGTCGATGAAGGCTTCGTTCTTGCTCTTCAATAGTTCAAAATAAAGATAAAAAGGAATTTCATAATCTTGTTTTAATCGCGTCCATTAGACCCGATATAAAAACTTTTTTCTTAGAGTGGTACAAAATGTGATAATTTTTGAAGGAACATATGTAAAGCGGTGTGTTTTTTACATTTTTGTTTTATATAACATTAAAAAATAATGACCTTGATACAACTTGTTTTGTAGAACCATGAAAAATGATTATCCGGAAATGATGGTAACGTCTAACTTTGTCAACCTTATACATCATTGTTATTTATAGATGCATAAAAATGTGAACTTTTTTATAGATGATCCATATAAATGGTGTGAAATCTTGAATTTTTTAACAGTTGTTTCGGAAAACATTTTAAAAACTTGTATTTTTTTCTAGTTTTTTTTTAGATTGGTACAAAATGTGATAATTTTAATAGAACATATGTAAAGTAGTGAGCTTTTTTACATTTTTGTTTCATATAACATTAAAAAATCATGACATTGATACAACTTGTTTTGTAGAACCGTGAAAAAAGGTGACCTGGAAGTCATGGAAACGTCTAAAGTTGTCACCCTTATACATCGTTGTTATTTATTGATCCAAAACTCCTCTCAGTGATTTGAATATGATTCCACTGTTACTTAGTGAAAATTCCATTAATAAGTTATAATTCAAGTTCAGTGATAGCATACGCTGATTGCACTCAGCGATCACTGAACATCAGGAATTCTAACCTTATCCCTGAAGATCTGAAGAACAACAGTCACACCATAAGTCCATTCAGCGACAGTCGAAGACCAAGCTGAAGATAGAGATAATCAGCTAAGTGATCTGAAGCGGTTTGGTGATAGCAAGAACTCTCTAAACAAAAGTGTGAAGTTTTGCTAGGCCTCAGCGATACTATGAAATTTCATCCTTGAAGTTTCAAGTTCAGCGATCAAGTGATGACTGTCAGCGAGATAAATGTTGATCTTATCCTCGATGCACAAAAGTCAAAACCTTATACTTTGTCAAAAGTCAAAACCTTATACTTGGTCTCTTATGTCCCCATCAAATCTGATATGGTACTGTTCATATACAGCCAAAAGCATTGTTGCTTTTGAACAAAGGACAAGCTTCCAATAAAGGCTTGACACGTGGCATATACCTTTTGTCTCGCATTAATTGCGACGTGTATAAATAGATGAAGATCTCTTCTTCATTCTTATGCTTGCATGCTACTTTTTTCTCTCCTCAATCCTCTGCTGTTATTTCTTTCTTTCCTTGTGCATCATCTTAGTGATTTCTTGAGTTACACTAGAATAGGTTTTATACTTGTTCTTGTTCCGCTTGTAACTGTAAATTTGTTTATTTATATAAACTAATTTAAAAACCAAAATCTACCTGTGTTTGTATTCAACCCCCCCCCCCCCCCTTCTACAAACTGTTCTATATCCTTTGAACTCTTGTAGACCCCTTTGGGACCAACAAGTGGTATTAGAGCAGTGTTTTCTACTTACTTATCTTTAAAAATAACTTTTTAATCAAGTTATTTTAAAATGGCAAACATAAATACCAACTACATAGATAATGGATCTTTAGCTAAACCTCCAAGATTTAGCCGTGATAATTTCTCTCTATTGAAAGAAAGAATGACTCTATTCCTAGAATGGTCAGATCCTAAGGTTCCCTATTATCTAGAGAATGGACCATTTGTTCCCACAGTCCTGGTTCCTGCAGTACCTACCACTGCAACCTCTCCTGCTATCGCTGAGAGAAGAATTGTCAAAACTCCAGATCGATGGAGTGAGGACGACAAAAAGGAAATAGCTATAGATGCTAAAGCTAGATCTATAATTGCTATGTCTCTAGCAGATGAAGCTTTATCACTCAGTGATGAAAATGAGAACATCTAAAGCCATGTGGGATACTCTTTGAATTCAATATGAATGAAGTGATGAAATTCAGATTACTCGTAGCATCAATCTGGTGAGACAGTACGAAAGTTTTATGTGCACTAAAAATGAAACACTTTCTCAAATTCACCAAAGATTCAACTATCTATTAATAAATATGAAGACTGTTAATAGAGAATATTCTAATGTTGAAATACTGACAAAATTCATGGAGGCACTACCTAAACAATGGGGAGTGTACACTATATGTTTGAAATTGTCAAATAATCTCAAAACTCTTTCTTTAAGTGCTTTATATGGAGTGTTGCTCAATGAAGAACAATCCCAAGCCTTAAAAGAAACCTCATAAAGTATATCAAGAGTGCCAAAAGTACTTTATTGGCACTAGTGACTTCAGAGGTGGAACCTTCCAAACGTGTCTCCTCTTCCATCACCTCTATCACTAAGTTAGATCAAGCTGACTCAGAAGAATTCACAGATGCTGACATCTCTGAGTTTGATGACTCCCTGGCACTTCTCACTAACAATTTTAGGAGATTTGCTAAGAAGAGTAAGTTTAGAAAAACACCGGCCTCAACAATCTGCTATAATTGCCAGCGCAAGGGTCAATTCGCAAGCGAATGTAGATCCAAGAAAGTCGCTGCACCACAACTTCTCAGATGTCTGATAAAACTAAAAAGGAAAAATATTCCAAGTTAAAAGAAAAATATCAGAATCTAAGAAATAATCAGCGAAAAGGAAAAGGCCTTGTCGCTAAAGAAGCAGACTGGGATCAGGAAGATGATTGGGCAAATACCACTGATGAATCTGAATCAGATGAAGAAGACATAGCCTTAATATGTCTTATGTCCAGAATTGAAGAAGCTGAGAGGCATCTGACACATCTTCTTCAAAATGTCCATCAACACAGGTACTCACTTCTTCTAACTCCTCTATACCTGAAATGATAGCTTGTCGGCTCTAGACTCTATGACTGTTGAATTTTACAATGCTTTAAATGGCAAGATAAAATCTGAACAAATTAATATTGATCTATCTGAACAATTAAAGAATTGTCATTTAAAAATCAAAGAACTTACTACGATTGAAGAAAATCTTAAAGACCAAGTCTTTGTAAATCAAACCATCAGCATTGAAAGACAACAATCTATCACTGAAAAGGAAAAAGCCATCGCTGATCTCAAGACTGAGAAGGCTTTTACAGATCCAGTTCAGAAGATCTGAACTTTGCAGCTTTAGAACCCAGTCTCTTTTGAAGCTATTTCATATAATTCAACAATCTCCCCCTTAGTTTCAAAAGTTCCAGTTATACCCCCAATACATCAAAATATCTCTGACTTCACCCAAAATTAATTTCCTGTACTCAAGCAACTGTTCTATTCTTTTATGCATATCTTTGCAAGCTTTTTATATTCACCCCGTTCATCATCAATTAGCTTCTTTGGCCTGTGCTTCTGTCGCTTGACAAGTCTTTCACTAATTGCCAATAATGTACCATTACTACACTTATGAATTTCTTCATATCAGACAAAAAGCTTCTTTGAATTAAACTTGCACACAAAACCAGGAGGATGGACTATCAAAGTACCCTTGTTTATTGAATCAATTCCTTGAAGTTCAAAATTTGGCCTACTTAGATTCACCTTTTCTTTACCAAGCACAAAAGCAACTTGAAAAGCTTTCTTAGCTGCCCATATGAATTATCTGTAAATTCCTCCTTTTATAACAGGGAATATTTTTCTGAACCTGGCAATGTTATCATGAAATGGATTAAGTCTTTTGTAGACCCTGACTAAATCTCTTAAATGTACATTCTGAAAGTCTGCTTTTGAGAAAGTACATACTTCTCCATTTGCTCTTTCAAAAGTGAAGTAAGCATATTTATAGTTCATCTTTGACTTCTGATCAACATTAATCACTTTTGTAATGGGACTTTCTTTTCTGACTTCATGTACAGGAAGCTTTAATCTTTGAACAATGTTGTGGTACCATTGTTTCCATCCAAAAGATTTTTCCAGCCAACAGTCTATAAAATTGAACCTTTGCTCATTTTCCATGAATTTTTCAGGATGAATATATTCAAGGAATAAGGTATAAGCATGTTCAACAATTCTATTCAGTTGCACTTGCTCAGCTTCAGAAATCTGAGTTGTTTGCACTTGTTCTTCAACAACTTCCACACTTTTCCCATTGTTCTTTTTAGAACTTGTACCAACATGTTTAGAAACAACAACTTCTAAACTTCTGATTATCTGAGCTATCTTCAGAACTTCATATTCAATGCTTTGTTCTTTAGCATGAATCTGAAAGTCATAACAATTACTCAGAAGATAATCTGTTTCCCTAATCTTGTTTATCTTTGAATGCCCAGCAGTAGTGCTTTTTCTGATAAACTCTCTAAAATATTCTTTCTTTGATCAGATAGACAATGTCATTCTTAACCTCTGTAGGACCAGTAATCCATTCAACATATTCATAGAGCCATTTTAAAGTAGCAGTGGAATATTTTGGAATATCTGAGACTATGAAAGTTCTTTTATTCAACCCTTCAGCTTGAAAGTTAAAACCAAGTTCTGGTCTAGTAAAAATTGAGGAAACCTCTTCTCTATCAACAGAAACAGGTTCCAACAGATTAACCTTATCCAATCTCTTTTCCAAAGCCAGCTGGAAATCATGCCTTACAAGATTTCTGAGATAGATTCCAAGTATTCTTCTTACTTCCTGAACAAGCTCTGTATCTTCTCTTTTAACACAAAACCTCAGAAAAGAGAGTTTATCTTGAAGTCTTAACTTGTACAAATCAAACTGAGTGAATCCAGTCAAGGTGCCATCTCTTCTTTCTGCTCCAATTCTTATTACTAATAAATCATCTTCAACAGACCTCTTTATACTTCTGAAAAGCTTAATTGGCACAGAATCATGCATCTCTTCTAATCCATACTGTGACAACTGTCAAATTTGAGCTTTTCCATGTTAGTTTTTATTAAGTTTTTTAGTGTTATTAGAGTTAAGTTATAAGAATAAGAGTTAGTTAGATTAGATCAACCGAAAAATTTCTAGAGTTACCGAAAATTGCTTAAAAAGTTCTGTTCCGACCCGTAACTATCTGAAACGTCCTACATAGTGCCAAATGCTCTAAATTATACCCAATTTATATAAAAAATATAGTTTTAGTATTTAAAATATAAACTTCTATTTTTATAGAATTTAATCACTTTTGGACTTGCATTTTGAGAATTTTTTTTTGCCAAAATTGAGAAAAATGACATTTTTATTGGTTTTGGGCTTGAGTTTTATTTTTTTTTTTTTAAATTTTGTTTGGAGTGGGGCCCATTACTATGGCTAGCCTCCCCTATCTCCCCACATATAAATACATTTTCTTTCCATTTACTTCTCATTTTGCATGTTGAAAATTTGAAATTTCTCTCTTCTCTCTCTCTAAAACTAAAGGGCTTCTTCAAAAACCCTCATTTCTCTTTTAAGTTCCAGCCAAATTCTTCATCAAAAACCAATCAAAAAGCAAGATTATTGAAGATATTCAACACATTTCTTCATCCAAGTAAGTAGTAACATCATCTCCATCATTTTTGTTACAAATTTTGGGGAAAAACCCACTTTTTCTTGCATCGTCATCACCTTCCTTTGAATTTCTGGAAATTCTTAGTTCCAAGGGTAGATTATACACCAAGATATGTAAAATATCTTTATAAGAGTGATAATCCATGACCCAAACAAATGGAACTCAAGAAATCAAAGCAAAAACCTATTGCATTTGGGTTTTATTCATGAAATTGGTGATTTTTGGTGCTGACAGAAAATGTACTTGTGTTTGTGTCGTCCATATCTTGCTAAATACTCATCCAAATGTTATGAATCTTCTTCTAAAAGTTTATTTTATGAGTTGGGGTTATAATCCAAGTAGTCTCACTCAAAAACATTGAATTTTGACCCCCCCCCCCCCAAATGCTCAAAACAAGATGGTTATGCATCTAGAAGTTCAACAGTAGGTAAACCCTACTTTAAACGACCATAACTCTCGAAATAATCATCCAAATTACTTGATTTTTCTCCTGGAATTTATTTTAATGAGTTACCTTTTAAATGCCACTGGTTTCACTCAAAGATATGGTGATTTGGGGTTTCAATTAATCAAAAAAAAATGAGTGTGCAATCTGTCCAAATCTGACAAATTTGTGCATGCATGTTCAAATGGCCACATCTCCTTCAAAACTCAATGGAAAAAGATGTGTTTTCTTTTGAGAGTCAATTTTATGAGTTATATTCTGTTTGCAAGTGGAATTACATGAAAATATGGAGTTTTGACCCTCCAAACACCTAAAACAATTTAGGTGTGCAAACTGTGAAACCACCAGTAGGGAAACCCTACTTTGCATGTTAATATATCTTTGAATATTTATCCATAATGCATAATTCTTCTTCTGGAGTTTTCTTTTATGAGTTAGGGTTCATATGAATCCGGTTTCATTAAAAAATATGAAGTTTTGAGGCATTAACCAATTTACTAAAGTTAAGTGTGCAATCTGTCAACTAATGACAGATGTGTGCATGCAACTTTGTGGTACCATATCTTCCTCATAACTCATTCAAAATGAGTGATTCTTATCTTAAAAGTTTCCTTTATGTGTTGTGTTTATAATCCAACTGGAATTTCTGAAAAACATTTAGTAGAACTTCTCAAATGGTTGTTTTACCAATAGGGAGTAATCTGCCCTTCTTGCTGTGATACATTGTTTTGTATAAATTATTTGAACCATTATTACATGATCAAATTGCATGAAATTTGGTCACAATGACCTTAACTCAGTAATGTATCATATATAAAAAGATGCGAAACTATGTCTGTTGGTTCCAGATTTCTTCTTCAATGATTGATCAATAAATTCATATATCAGAAAGTAAGCGGAAGCAATTAATATTGACTAATCAACAGTAATAAGAACAGTAGAAGAATTGAAGAACATATCAACTTTGAATAATAACTTAAGGATCGATTACATGTAATTAAGAATTGTGTGCAAAACTATTCTTCATTAATGATCTTCAAAATCGACAACTATTACAGTGAAAGGACAGATCAATTTATACTATTACACAAACAGAAAGTCAACACATTAGCCTATCACAAAATGCCACCTCATAGAGGAGCGTCTAACAAATTCTGTTGTAAAGACTAGATCTACAAGTGAATGTTGCCACGTCATCTTTGACTCATACTTCAAAAGTTTAACAATCTCCCCCTAAGTATGAAGTCAGAAGAGTGACGTTTGTTCAGAAAGGAGCAACTTCAGATACGACCTTTGCAATTTTGTTGATGACCTCTCTGATTGATAATAGGTTGTCAAGTCTTTTGATTATCTTTTCAAATACTTTTGGATCCTGTTCATTTGCATTGGTAGATATGTAACATTTTGCAATGTATACAACTTCTAAAGAGTATCGATATGCATCCTTTATTCTGAAAAAGCTTCTTCTGTCTGGTCTTCTAAAGATGACCCCTTCTTCTGGTTGTAGTAAGAACTTACCAACTCTGAACGAATTTATGTTTTCTAATTCTTCATTTGGTGCAGAGATGGCAAGATTATCAAGGTTGAAGTTTAGCCCTATCTGGAAGTCGACTTGCCTCTTATATCTTAACAAAGACTTCATGCATTCAATGATTCTTGAATAGGCAACTTTGTCTTGGATATCAATACCTCTGGCCACTTGGGCTTTCATAAAGTTTTCCAGAAACAGAAGATCAGAAGGATGAACAGATAATAAATCATTATCGCAGAAGTACCTGGTTTGATTATCGTCTCTGATTACTTCATAGATCGTGTACCAGATCTCTGTATCTTCAAATTGCGAGTGCTTTATGGCAGAGATCCGTTTGATAGGTACAGAAGTGTAGACATCCTTTCTTGCTTGTCTGTGTGCCATGAATTTGTCTTTTACAGCATCACTTACGTTATAAGCATTAGAGAAGTTGGGCAGCATTAAATAAATCTTTTGATCGTTTGGAGCATACATGCTGTTTCTGATAATTTCAAGTTTTGGAAGATCAAGATTTCCCAATCTCTGGGCTGCTTCTTCACGAATAGCCCTTCTCTGTGCTTTTTCTTGTTTTGACTTCTCTTTGGCTTCCTTTTCTCTCTCTCTCTCTCTCTCTCTCTCTCTCTCTCTTTTTCTGCTCTTGCCTTTTCTTTTTCAATCCTTTCTTTTTCTAGATCAGCTTGTCTTCTGGCTTCTTCTGCTTCAGAATTAGCTTGGTCTTCTTCTGCTTTAGCTTTTAACTCGACCTCTCTCCTCTCTTTATTTAGGGCTTCGACTCTAGCTTTTGATGCATCAGCTTTTGCCTTAGCATCCTTTTCTTTGGCTATTGCTGCTTGAGTAGATGATGAGTACGGCGTTGTCCTTGTATTGCCAATAACTTCTAGAAGAAATTTGGCTATTTCTGGGTCTTTTGGAAGAGGCCCATAGTGAATGGCTAATGGGGTTGGAGTCAGAGGAGTTTGTGTATATGAAGTTTGAGCAGAATGAGTTTGCTGCTTGGAAGATGATTGGGGTTTGTCAGAATTAGATGGAGACTTCGTTGGATTGGAGCTTTCAGCATTGGTAGTGGGTTTGGCTTTCTTGGCTTCTTGTGCTTTCTCCCCCTTCTGAGAATCAGGATCCTGATCCTCAGACCTTTTACGTTTAAGCTTTGCTTTTCTGTAAGCACGCTCCTCCTTAGCCTTTTTCCTGGCGTTAAATGTATCAGAAAGAGAACTTACAAGACTTGTAAGTTGAGAGAGAGAGGTTTCCATAGATGATAGCTTCAAATCCACATTTGAAGTGCTTGCAGTTGTTTTGGAGACATATTTAGAGGAGAGAGAATTGATTCTGTCAAGCATGGCCTTCTGGAAAACAGCCATGTCTGATTTCTTTACCAGAGCGGACTCAGAAGTGTCTTCAGAGGGATGAACAGCTTTAATAATTTTGTTGAGATCTGCCACTAACTTGAGATACTTGTTCTTCAGACCACTCATCATTTACAAAATCTTCCAGCTTTGCAAACTTCAAACTTGTTTTATACATATAAAAGTGAATAACTTCAGGAAACTCTAAACTTATTTCTCTACAAAGAAACATATCTTCCTTTTCATAGATTTGATCTAGAATAGGTTCTTCAAGAAGAGGAATATCAATTTTGGGAATTGTAATGCAGGATCTTACTCTTACTTCAAATTTTTTCCAGAGTAGACCATTAGAATTTCATCTGCAAGTTAAGTTCCTCCCATGTGACTCAGATCAACTTCAAGTTCAACATATTCATCTGGTTGATTAAGAAAATCTCTGAAGACTGAAAATCTGTTATCCAAAAGTCTACACTCCAGACTTCTTGGTTTATTCAGAAACAGATGTACCCAACAAAATTGATTTAGAATATTCCACAATCCTTCAGAAGCTCTTCTGAATTCTTCACTTAGAAGTTGTTGACGCTTCCAAATTACTAAGTCTTTATCTCTTCTGAGCTTTCTCCCATATTTGCTCCAGACCTGTCTTCTTCAAATATAATAACATCAGAATGGTCACTTGGCTCTCCAATAACATCTTCAAATGCAAGGTATTCTCTTAGCATTTCTTCATTTGAGTCTGGAATTATGTCTGTATTATCTGAGCTTAAATTACCTTCAGAATCAAAGGATAACTTGTCTGTTTCATACCATTCTTCTACCATTTCTTCAGAAGTATGATCATTTACCTCTTGTCCCTCATGTTCTGCTGATAAGATATCTTCTATAGCTTCTGAAACTCTATTAGATGTTTCACCAACATTCTGAGCATCTTCAGAAGTTTTCTCAGAACTTTGAACTTGAACATTTTCAGCATTTTCTGGTTCAGATACTTTCTGTCTTTTCTCCCCCTCTTGATTATCAGGATCCTAATCATCAAGAACCCTTTTTGAAGTATCTAATTGAACCCTGCACTCTAGAGCAGACAATCTTGTGCTTAAATCAGTCTGAGAACTTTGAATAGAAGAAAGCTTATTTAGAATATGAGAAATATCATCCTTTGTTACAAAAGCAGGTTGAACAGATGAAGAAGAAGGTTGAGAAGATTTTAGAGAAGAAACAGATGAAGCCACTTCAGAAAAAGCAGTCAGAAGTGCTTGTTTAAAAGAGTTCAGATCATTAGATGATTGAAGTTGAAAATCATTCAACTTATTTACCATATTCTCCCCTTGTTGATCCAACCTATCCTCCATCACCTTTTTGGTTGTATCCGTCAATTCCTTGATGTCCTTCTGAATCTATGCAAATTCAGAAGTACATAAATCTTTGAATTCTATGAATTCAGAAGATGTGGGTAAGGTTCCAAGACCAACAGATGGTCTTGTTTGCAGTCCTTCAGAAGAAGGGTGGCCTGTATGTGCCACAGAGACATCATGAACCACATTTGATTATGTGAATGGGGCTTTTGTGATGTTCACCCCACCAGGTCTTCCAACTAATCCTTGATATCCAGAAATAGGAATATCTATAGTTGTTGATGCAATGTGGCAAACACTTTGCTTAGTGACATCTGGAAGATGAGTGCTAGTGTGAATGGATTCCACATTAAGTGGTTCAGTAGGCTCAGAGTTGAGGGGACCCTCAGACTCAATGTGCTCAAAATGGTGAAGGGGGGGCATATATCCTTCATTTTCATCAAAAGGAACCTCCAATTGGAGTCCTAATGGATTATAAGCTGCTTGCCCCATATGTGTTGATGAAACACCCTTCTGTTGAGAGATGGGTGAGTGGCTGGGGGGGATAACCAAATTTTCCATGGGCTCACTGGCTTTTACAATATCATCCACCAAAGAATGTGGAATGATAGAAGATGTGGGTGCCCGGCTAGTAACAGGTGGTTCACAGGTTTGTTTTTCTTTTACCTGTGTTCTCCCCTCTTCAATTCTTTTTCTAACTCTTCTACCCATTCTCTCATTTTCATTTTTCCTCTTTACTCTTTGAGGTTGTTCTCCCCCTTGAACAGCCTCCCCTCTCCTTCTAACAAGTCTAGACTCCCTTGCATTATCACCACTCTAGTTTGAATCAGGGGAAGGGATTACTGGTTGAGGTAGTCCCATAGATTCTAAATACTCACTCACAATCCTATTTGGTGGAACTGCATTTGGAAATGTAAGCTTTGCAGTTGGGAGTCTTAAACTGTCCATAGAAAAGATAGGAACATGTATCTCATGTGCTAGAACAGGGATTTTTGACACTGTTTTCATTGCTCCTTTGATAAGTGTTTGAAAGAATCTCTGAAATGGTATGTAGTTGAATGTGGACTTCTTCAAAACAACAGATTTGAGTTCTTCAAAAATAAGGGAAGCATAATCATAATGCTTGTTGAATGCAACGCCATGAAAGATGATCCTCCCATTTGATGAAGCTTGATCCAAACATGAACTTTTCCCAGATAAATAGGTATTCAGAATTGAGAATAAACAGTACCATATTTGAGGTAAACATTTTCTTCTAAAAGAGCTTAAAGCACTTAGATTTTTAGAGTATCCCAAACTCATGAAATCTGATATCATTTTTGATGAAGATGGAATTGGATCATAACAGGTTTTCCCAAGAGGCTCATCTGGTTTTGACAGATAGTGAAGACTCCTAATATCATCCACAGAGATGCATAGCTTTTAAGCATGAACATAGGACACGATTTCATCTTCAGATTCATCAACCTCAGCATAGTACCACCATTGTTGAAGGTAAGAAGTAGGAACAGAGAATTTCCTTGAGAGTAGAGTACGGAGTGGATGTTTCATCAGAATTTCGATCAAAATCATTTGATCATCAGCAAAGTTTGTCGATTTGAAGTTCAAAGCGCAGTTATTTCTTTTGATTTCTAGCAGTTTCTCAGCAGGGACATAAAGTTTTGACATATCACTACTTGCAGCACGAGTCTGGGATTCACTATCACCAGCATTTGATTCAGAAACAACTTCAATAGGTTCAATTTGTGTTTCCCTAATTTTATCAGTTCTCGTGTTAGGGTTAGGGTTTGAAGGTCCGGCTTGATTCATAGCAGTTGTGGCTGTGTCTTGAACCATTTGATCATTGTTCAGTGGGATTTCCATTGTTCCAACCACTAATTTTTGAGGTACGATCTTGAATGAACCATCACTCGATGATCCATTGCTGTCATTAAAGCTTGAGGAAGCAGAAACCATTGCATTTGAAGTAGACATGATGTTTGAAGAACAAGGATTGGTAATAGAAAGAAGATCAATGAACACAGATAAATTTCTCAGTGAAAAATTGCTAAAAAATGAAGACGATGAAGAATCCATTGATTTATATGACTGGATAAGCACTGATGGACACGTGGCCAAAAAGTAAATGTGATTAGAGTAGTAATAATCATTAAGTTGGATAAATGAACCGATTAGACGACGTGCTTAAGAAATATCCAATGAAGTTAAAACACGTGGCACACGCTTAAGTGATACTTAAGAAATATCAACGGGAAGTTAAGTTCTGAGAACAAGTTCAAAAACTTCAGAAATAGTTCAGAACTTCTGAGAAGAAGTTCAGAAGTCTGAAAGAAAGAATTCAGAGAAACTTCAGAACTTTTAAGTTTAGTTCAGAACTAAACTGGTATCACTTTAGAATACTAAAAATCATTTAAAAATACAAACTTCTGAAAAATATAAATCATTTTGAAAATTCAGAAGTAGGTTTGAACAATTTTAAAATATTTTATCTAAGGAAGTTTGTTCATTCTTCCTAGATATCAAATGTAAGACTTTGAATCAGCAACTCAGATCTGATTAGTAGGAAAGAGTAGTTCAAAAATTTGACATTAATACCACTCCCCCTTGAATCATAAGCAACTATGATTCTCCCCCTTTAAACAGTACAATATTTATCAAAGAAATAAGAGAATATTTAAAGAAATGAATTTTTTTGAAAAGTATTGAAAGACAATCAAGCTAGATAAAGAAGGAGTATACTTCTGAGATAAAAAAATTAACTTTCTGAATATACATCTTCAGAAGATTTCTGAAGAACAAAATATTCAGAATATGAAATAAGAAACCTCAGAATATAACTTCTAAATTTTAGTTGATGCTTAATACTTACATAGACATATTCATCATGCCCAATTTACTTACCAAGAAGTTAAAACGTTTTTCATCAAGAGCTTTGGTAAATAAATCAGCTAACTGATAATCTGTCTGAACAAAAAACATTTCAATATTTCCTTTTTCCACATGATCTTTGATAAAATGATATCTTACATCAATGTGCTTGGTCTTTGAATGCTGAACAGGATTGGCAATGATGGCTATGGCACTCTTTGAATCACAATACAAAGGAATCTTTTTGAAAGTGTAACCATAGTCTTTGAGTTGAATTTGCATCCAGATCATTTGTGAGCAACATATTGCAGCTGCTACATACTCAGCTTCTGCTGTAGAAGTAGAAACACAATTTTGTTTCTTTGAAGACCGGTAACCGCCTATCACCCGAACTGACATGATCCAGAAGTGCTTTTCCTGTCTAATTTGCAACCACCATGATCTGCATCTGTAAATGCTGTTAGTTCAAAACTAGAATCCTTAGAATACCAAAGTCCCAATGAAGGAGAACCTTTGAGATATCTATGGATTCTTTTTGCAGCTAAAAGGTGTGATTCCTTAGGATTTGCTTGATATCTAACACAAATGCATGTAGCAAACATTATATCTGGTCTACTAGCAGTTAAGTAAAGCAAAGATCCAATTATACCTCTATACTTTTTCTGATCAACAGATTTTCCATTTAGATCAAGTTCTAACTTAGTTGCAGTGGCCATTGGTGTTTGAATACTTGAACAATCAGTCATGTCAAACTTCTTAAGTAAATCTGAGACATACTTAGATTGATTAATGAATATGCCAGTGGGAAGTTGTTTAACTTGAAGACCAAGGAAAAATGTCAACTCTCCCATCATACTCATTTCAAATTCTGTTTGCATGATTTTTTCAAAATTTCTACAAAATTTTGGGTTATTAGAGGCAAATATAATGTGATCTACATATATTTGTATCAATATCATATCATCACCTTCCTTTTTCAGAAATAAAGTTGTATCAACAGTACCTCTTTTGAATTTAGAATTCGGAAGAAAGGTTGTAAGAGTATCATACCATGCCCTTGGTGCTTGTTTAAGTCCATATAAGGTTTATCTAAAATGTAGACATGATCTGGAAATTCTTTGTTTACAAAGCCTTCTGGTTGTTCAACATACACTTCTTCATGTAAAATACCATTCAGAAATCCACATTTCACATCCATTTGAAACACTTTCATGTTTTTGTGAGCAACATATGCAAGAAATATTCTAATGACTTCTAATCTAGCAACAGGAGCAAAGGTTTCATCATAATCAATTCCTTCTTGTTGACAATACCCTTTAGCTACAAGCCTTGTTTTGTTTCTTACAACAATACCATTTTCATCCTTTTTATTTTTGAATACCCATTTTATGCCAATGATAGATTTACCTTTTGGTTTTGGTCCCAATCTCCAGACTTTGTTTCTTTCAAATTGATTTAACTCATCTTGTGATCAACATCATCTTCTGAATCAGAAGCATTTATTAGATCTGAAAATTTATTTTGAGTCATACTAGATGCAAAAATGTTTGAATTTTTTGTTGTTGTAGACTCATCATCAGAATTATCAAAAAATATATTTGGATTCTCATTAACATCTTCTAAAGAGTGAATTTCTGAGAATTCATCATATTTTTCTTCATGTTCTGATTTATTATCAGAAATATCGTCTGAAATTACTTCAGAATTGAATTCAGAAGTTATCTCAGAAGTAACTTCAGAAATTATTTCAGACTTAACAATTATTTCAGATTTTTCTTCAGAAATAAGATTTGATTCAGAAATTTCACAAATATTTGAACTTAAATTTATTTCTTCTGTTTCAGAAATTATCTCTAGTTCACCAGTTTTAAGAGGTGTTTCTTCTGAAAACAAAGTCTCTGATTTTACAAACGGTATTCTTTCAGGCAAAGAATAGTTCACAGGTTTAGAAATGACACTTGTATTTGATTCATTGAAAATTTTCATTTTAGAATAATCATACAAGTTTGCAGGTGCCTTTTTCAATATTTGACTGTCATTATATCCTAAACCTGCTATTATATTGTAAAATTTTGAGTTCTGAGCCTGACTAGTTAAAATGTTCAGAGTTTGTTCAGTTTGTCCTCTTTTAAAATTTAAATTTTCTAATTCCTTAATCTTTTTATAAAGATCAAGGCTCTCTTGATTCAGAAAATTCATCTTAACATTTAGAATTTCCTTTTCAGATTTCTCATTAATTACTTTCTTTTGTAAACTATCCATTTTTTCTTTTAAAACAAGTTTTTCTTCAGAATTTTTTTCAAGAATCTGTTCAGCTGCTTGACAATTTTATTTATATATTTGACTTTCAGCCCTGAATTGATTGACCAAAATTCTTTCACCTTTGATTCTGTTTCTGAGTGTTTCGAATTCAGAAAACATGTTTTGAAATTGATTTTTCATTTCAGAATTTACAGTGTTATGTTCATAATTTTGTTCACAAGAGTAGTTTATTTCAGAATTTAATTCAGATGATGAAGAAGATACCTCAGTGTCTTGTTTGTCCTTTTCTGGATCCATTTGACACATATAGCAGTTGGTTGCATAGTGAGCAACTTCTTCATCATCATTTCCATCACTCCAGTTTAACCAGTCCTCTTCATACTTGGTCACTAGAGCAGGATTAAGCTCCTTTTTCTTAGCTAACAGATGCTTCTTCTCATAGTAGGCTGAATTCTTGACTTTCGACATCTTTGATTGTTAGAAGATCGAGAATTCACCTGAGTTGAATTTGAAATATGTAGATCCAGAACACCAAGAACTGTCAGATCTGACAAGTTCTTTCATAAATCTTTCAATAATAGATGAATTGGCTCTGATACCAATTGATAGGACCCAAACAATCAAGATCTCAATATATGTAAAGATTAGAACAATAATATGATAGCCAAATGTCGTATGTGTTGATAAACAATATTAAAAAATATGTCTTTACAAGGCTTATGAAAACGTTAGTTCTAACTATCTAACAAACTATCTATTTATACAACAAAAGAAAGACTAAAGTAACAGTACAAATATGACAGACAAGTTCAGAACAGGTTCTGAACTTCTTCAGATCTTCTTCAGAAGTCTATTCAGAACTTCTTCAGAATCTCTTCAGAACTTCTGAAGTTGACACTTCAGAAGTTATGCCTTAGGCTTTTGTCTTTTCTTCTGAGTTCTGAATCTTCATTCTTCAGATCTTTATATCTTCAGAACCCATCGCCTTTTGAAGCTATTATGATATCTCTATCACCTTGTGATAAGAGCAGGGTTGATTTCCTTCTTCTTTGCCAACAAGTGGTTTTTCTCATAGTACCCAACATTTTTTTACCTTAGGCATTTTGCACTGTCTAGCAAAATGACCAGGTTTTTCACAGTTAAAGCATCTGGCTAGTTCTGAATCATCTTTCTGAACAACTTCTTTGCCATAGACTTCTGAGCTCCATTCTCTGTTTTAGGTTTGCTTTTATACTTTTGATTATATCTTTCATTAAACTGTCTAGTCATAAAAGCAATGCCCTTAGAAATTCTTTTCATTTCTTCATCAGACTCATTTCCATCACAGAGAGCAACTTCTGGGATCTCACAGATTTTATTCATTGAAGGTTTTGTCATAGAACTATTTATCTTTTTACTCAATAGTGCTAGAGTGTCATTTGTCTTTTTTCTATTCATTTTGTCTATTCTTAATCTTGTCTTCTTGTTGAAACAAGATTCCATAAACATCATGAATAGTCTTTCTAGAAATATTTCTAGTGACCATATTATCAGTAAAACTGGTCCATTCATTTCCAAGATTATTCAGAAATTTATCATTAATTTCTGAATTTGACTTCTAAACCCCATTCCTTCTCAAATCATTCAGGATATTATTAAATCTGTGACAAGTCTCAGTAATTGACTCACCCTCTTTATTTCTGAAATTTTCATAAGTTCCAATACAGATATTAAGCCTTTGTGCTTGAGCTTTAGTGGTCTCCTGCATCTGAGCCTCTACTTCATCTCATATGGCTTTTGCAGAAGTCAAACTATCGACTCTATTGAAGATCTCATTTGGAATAACCATATTAAGCAAAGTAAGACCACTTTTATCTATTTTGGCTTGCTCCTTTTTAGTAGTACTATACATACATGGACTTTTCTTGATCCGGGTTGCAGGAATTTCAGGAGTGGTATCTGTTCTTGGAACAGCAGCAATTTCAACGTATACTTCAAGGGGACCATTGATGATGGATTGCATCAAGGCTTCATCAATATTATCCAGAAATTGTATCATTCGAATTCGCCATTGATGATATTCGACCAAGAACAGAGTTGGTGGTTTTGTTTCAGAACCGATGGAAATGATTTCTTTCAACATTTTGAATTTGATGATCGAAAATTCACCTGAATTTGTAATTACAAACAGATCAGATCAATCTTGAAAAGATTGATCAAGAATTTCAAAAATCTTGTTAGATCTGACAGATTCTCAACAGAAAATTTGTAACAGAATTAACAACCAGATGAATTGGCTCTGATACCAATTGATAGATCCCAAGATTCAAAATATAGAAATAATATATGAATATAGAACAGAGTAGAATCAGTGAAGTCGGATATAGTATTGATATTAACAGAATTACAAGTGTTTGTCTTGAAAGTACAGAGTGATTAGAACATTAGCTTTTACAAACTAACCAACCTTCTATTTATATCCACGTAGAGATACTAAACTAACAGAAGTTTACATGACAGACCAATAATATTTATACAAGTGTACAGTACAAGTTCAGAACTACTTCTGAACTTCTTCAGAAGTTCTTCAGAATGACTTCATAATCTTCAGAACTTCTGACGTTGCTACTTCAGAAGTTATGCCTTATGCTTTCCTTTGTTCCTTTACTTCTGAGATCAATACTTCTGGCTTTGGTCTTCTGAGCTTTCCTTACTTTATCTTACAGAACCAATTCAGAAGATATGAACTGTGCAGCTTCAGAACCCAGTCTCTTTTGAAGCTATTTCATATACTTCAATAGTGATCAAAGACAAGTTCCTTGATCATGTTCCTGCAATCAAGAATTTTTAGAAACATAAAAAGAATTTCTCTACTCCTTCAGTAGGCCATTCTAAATCTGGAAAGACGATTCGTGATTCATTCAGAGATCTACTCCCAGATTTAAAAATTGATTTGAATCCATCTGTCCCTGAAGAAATTATCATCCTTTCAAGGACAATGGATAAAGAAATTCTTGGTTCTGGTCCTGATAATGCTTCAACCTCCTCTATGAACACTTTCAATTCCAAGCCCATTTTCAAATATAGGAAATGCTATCATTATGGTGAAACTACCCACATTGCAAGCAAATGTCCTAGTGCTACGAAAGCTCAAAAATTGGCTCATGGTAAGAAAGTAGCTCAAGCTGATAAATCAGCAAGAACGAAATCCACCAAGATTGGTAAAACTACCAAGGTGAAGATAACCACTAAAGAAGATATTTCAGTTAGCAATTCATCCGCCAAACCTTCCACTAACTCTGCAGGACCCATAGTAGTATGGGTACCTATGAAAAATAAATTCTTTTGTTGTATGCAAAGTGCTAAGGGTATCTGGTATCTAGACAGTGGATGCTCAAGGCACATGACAGGAAGCACTCTTCATCTTCAGAGTCAGAGTCAGATATGTACATAAACTGCTCTTCTGATGAAGGTTCCTTCCAAAAAGTGGAGTCCTTTGGGGGAGTAGACTCACTGAGAATGGGAGATGGAGAGAGAGGTTGGTCAGCACAAAAAATTGGAGGAGAGAAAGATGGATAGGTTGGAGGTTCAGGGATAGGAGTAAACGGGATAAGGGGAAGAGTTACCTCTACAGTGGTCTCCCCCTCAGATATTGGAATGGTGGCATCAAGATCTACCACTACATGTCCTTTGCTTGATTGGTTGGACGGATCCTGAGAAGGAAGTGGTCCGTCCTACAAGGGCTCCCTGTAGACTACTTCAGGCATGAAGTTGCCTGGTCTACTATTTTTGAAGTGCTCAAGAGCACCGGGAGGGATGTCATCATCATCATCATCATCTTCATTTTCCCCATAGTGAGGGATGTCATCGTTATCTTCCTCATCGTCTTCTTCCTCCTCATCATCTTCCTCTACGACTTCATTTTCAGCGACAGTGGAAGGAGGGTCTCGTCGAATGTAGGGATATATCGAAGCTTCAGGGAATCTTTCATTAGCCTCTTCGATAATCTCGTCAGCGATTTTTTTGGCACATCTCTCCCCCTCGATGTTGTCAGCGGGGAGAACATGCACCACCAGAGTACGCACATTGGACCCAATGTCCCTTAGAGAATTTGTGTGCGCTGTCTGGTTCTGAACAACTTGGTTCAGCGAAGTTCGATCAGCAACAGTGAAAGTAGAGCTAGCTTCTTGCATTTTGGTCAGCACTCGCATCATGTCGGACTAAGTCTTTTGAATACACTCTAGCACTTTGAAACACCCTAAAAATTTAGAGCAAAATTAAACCAAACGAAATGCGGAATAAATATAAAAATCACCTAGTAAGTGGGGATAGAGTATGGGCATTTACATCTAAACATGGATATTAAAATAACAACTTATTAATCTATGCTATTCAGACTATAGATTACAATTGGGTGTTACTAATATCCTCAAAAGAATATTCTATAGCTCCAACTATGTATATGCTCTATCAGCAGATCTCCAAAAAGGTGTCATCTCTCTCGACACATCAACCCGCTCTTCTCTAAAGAGCCTCGTCAACCTTTTTACCTGCTAACCACATTTAAAACCAAGTGTTAGGCTTACGCCTAGTGAGAACAAACAGTTAAATGGATAAGCAGTTAAAAACATTTAAAAGGATAGATATGGTGCATTTATCCCATTTAACTTCACTTGAAATAACTTACTCTTGATGAGCAAGGATCCTTTAAAAGTAACCGGGGGAGATCCGGTGTTCCATCCTTAGTGACGGGTACCATAAATAGGTCACGACACGATGTTTGAGCTAACTGTAAGAGCCAATGGCAACCGACAATAACCGATTATGCACTTTAGTACACGGCCCCCGATGACTCCTACGAAAGCCCGCGCTATGGTCAATGGCAACCGGCAATAACCGATTATGCACCTTAGTACATGGCCCCCGATGACCACTACTAGCGCATACATAGTGTCAATGGCATCTGGTAATGATCCGGCTTAATACCCAACGGTACGAGGCCCCCGATGACTTCTATGCAACCAAAAAGGGACAACAATTCCGCTTTAAACCGACTATATGCCTATGGATCCATTACATACTAGTACTACGACCGAATACATCAACGAGACGTATTACTAGTTTTCCAACCTTGAAAACCGTTTCAATAAACCATTTCCTTTCAAATCCAAGTTTTACCAAAAACTAGGTCAAATCATTTTGAGTTTCAAAACCAAAGATTATTTCATTTTATAACCTTTCCAAGTAATTTAAACCATTAATGATGCTCATCTCATCATCTACAACAAAATACTCCAAAATCCTCTTTTTGACCTAAATCCAAACTTACCCAAATACACAACTACTTGAAATCAAGTTTAAGAATCAGTAAAATACTATATTTACAACAAGTATTTGAGTTTATAAGTTTAGATTTGAACTCACAAGGCTAGCGTTAGGTAAACCCTAGAAAATCTCCTAAAATGGATGAAAAGGGGTGGAACTTGGTGGAGAAGATGAAGTAGAAGAAGAACTCGAACACTTGAGCTCCAAACCGAAATCCTCAAGCTAGATGCTTAATAAATGCTCCCAAGTTGGTTAGAATGGTGGTTCAAAGCATTAAAATCGCCATTATTGTGGAGGAGAAGGTTTTTGGTGAAAAATGAGTGTGAAAGTCAAGAAAAACGGATGTTATAAAAACTGATCAGTTATGTTTCATAACTGGCATTGGTAACTCTCGCGGCTCCTTCTTGACCAAACAGACCCCGACGCTAGTTGTGAAGCTAGTTACATTTCGTAACTGGCATTGGTAACTCACGCAGCTCCATTTCGACCAAACAGACCCCGACGCTAGTTGTGAAGCTGGTTACATTTCGTGACTGGCATTGGTAACTGGCCCTAGCCAAACAGAGTGTAAAGCCACTTAGTGGCGTGGGTTAGCTCAGCCGCAACTAGCACGAGCCATTTAAGTTACCCCGAAACTCCCAAACTTGATTTCCGACGCATAGCTTCGATCTTTTTCATCAACCAACCCATAACCCTTTTAAAACATGCCGTTTCTAGAATTTTATATTTTATTTAAAAAAAAATTCGGGTGTTACAATCCTCCCACCCTTGAAATTGATTTCGTCCTCGAAATCTAAATCTATACAAACAAGCTCGGATATCTTTTCTTCATATCTTCTTCTGCTTCCCACGTCACATTCGATCCTCTATGATGCTTCCATTGCACTTTAACCATGGTGATCTCTTTGTGGCGTAACTTCTTAGATTTGCTTTCCAAGATCGCTTCCGGCTCTTCCACACATCGGGCATTATCGACACGAATTTTCGAGAGAGGTATCACACTCTCTTCTTCAGCCAAACATTTCCTTAAGTAGCATATGTGGAACGTAGGATGTATGCCGGCCAACTCGGGTGGCAGCTCCAATTTATACGCTTGCCGTCCCACTCTTTCCAAAATTCTGAACGGTCTGAGGATACGAGGGCTAAGCTTCCCGTGTTTTCCGAACCGAATGATACCCTTCAATGGAGATACCTTGAGCATAACCCGCTCACCCACTTAGTCGTTCCCGAATAAGTTTCACCTTGTTAGTCGTCTCTTGTACAATCCCGGGCCCGGAGAATTGCTTCTCGCCCGCTTCAAACCAACATACCGGTGTCCTACATTTCCGTCCATAAAGTGCCTCCAAAGGCGCCATGCCAATACTAGAGTGGTAACTGTTGTTGTAGGCAAACTCCACCAACGGTAGATGCGAATCCCAATTCCCACCAAAGTCAATAAAACATGACCTCAGCATGTCTTCAAGAGTCTGAATGCTCCTTTCACTCTGACTATCTGTCTGCGGGTGAAATGCTGTACTTAAGTTTATCTTGGTGCCCAACCATTCTTGTAATCCATTCCAAAAGTTAGAAGTGAACCGGCTATCCCGATCCGATACAATAGTCAAAGGCACACCGTGCCTTGCAACTATCTCATCCACATACAACTTGGCCAGTTTGTCAACTGGGCCGGCTTCTTGCATTGCTAAGAAATGAGCACTCTTCGTTAGTCTATCCATCACTACCCATATGATATCGTGACCTCTCAAGGTCTTTGGTAGCTTCGTCACAAAGTCCATAGTGAGGTGTTCCCATTTCCATTCCGGAATTTCCAACGACTGAAGGCTTCCATACGGCCGTTGGTGTTCCTCCTTGACTTGCAAACAAGTCACACATCTCTCCACATAGCTAGCAACATCCAACTTCATGACGGGCCACCTATAAGTTAACTTTAGATCTCTATACATCTTGGTACTACCCGGATGTATGGAGTACTTGGACTTATGGGCATCCTCCAAAAGTAGTTCTCGGTTGCCCCCAATCTTAGGCACCCAAACACGCCCTTGAAATAGCTTCAGGCCACGACTATCTTCGGTCAACATCAAATGTTACTTCACCATCACTTCATCTTTTAAGTTTTCCTCAAGTAGTGCCTTCACATGAGATGCTTTGATTCGGTCAATCAAACTAGAAATCACCTCAATCCGTGTAAGTACGACACGTGTCCCGCTACCGTACTCCTTCCGGCTCAATGCATCTGCTACCACGTTGGCTTTACCCAGATTGTAAAGTAGCTCACAATCATAGTCCTTGAGTAGTTCGAGCCAACGTCTTTGCCTCATATTCAGTTCCTTTTGATCAAACACATACTTCAAACTTTTGTGGTCTGTATAGAGTGTACACTTGGTTCCATAAAGATAGTGTCGCCATAACTTCAAAGCGAAAACCACCGCCGCTAATTCTAAATCATCGGTTGGGTAGTTCTTTTCGTGCTCCTTGAGTTACCTTGAGGCATAGGCAATCACCTTGCCCCTTTGCATTAACACACATCCCAATCCCATTTTTGATGCGTCACTGTAAACCACAAAATCTTCCGCCCCTTCCGGCAAGGATAGAATCGGTGCTTCACACAACTTCTTTTGAAGAGTCCGAAAAGCCTCTTCTTGCTTGTCGGTCCACACGAACTTCACGTCCTTTCTAGTCAAGGCCGTCAGGGAAGATGCCACCTTAGAGAAATCTTGAATAAACCTTCGATAGTATCCCGCCAATCCTAAGAAACTTTGGATCTCTGACAGGCTCTTACGTGGTTCCCAATTCATCATTGCTTCTATCTTGGATGGGTCCACTTTCACAACCTCTTGGGTGACAACATGACCTAAAAATTATACTTCCTTCAACCCAAACTCACACTTAGAGAACTTGGCGTATAACTTTTCCTTCCTTAATACTTCGAGAACCTCCCGAAGGTGTTGTTCGTGGTGTAACTCGTTCTTAGAGTAGACAAGGATGTCATCAATAAATACTATTACCGACTTGTCCAGAAAAGGTCGACATACGCGGTTCATCAAGTCCATAAATACCGCCGGCGCGTTTGTCAACCCAAACGGCATTACTAGGAACTCATAGTGCCCGTACCGCGTTCTAAATGCCGTTTTTGCTACATCATCCTCCTTCACCTTCACTTGATGATAACCCGAGCGCAGTCGATCTTTGAGAAACAACCCGCTCCTTGTAGTTGATCAAAGAGGTCGTCAATTCTCGGAAGTGGGTACTTGTTCTTCACGGTCGCCTTATTCAACTCTCTATAGTCTATACACATCCTCATTGTGCCATCCTTCTTTTTCACAAATAAGACCGGAGCTCCCCAAGGTGACGAGCTTGGTCTCACGAAACCCTTCTCAAGGAGATCTTGCAGTTGCGTCATCATTTCTTGCATCTCGGATGGTGCCAACCGGTAAGGTGCTCTAGCAATCGGAGCGGCCCCCGGTACTAGATCTATTCGAAACTCCACTTGTCTATCAGATGGAAACCCAGGTAAATCTTCAGGGAACACATCCAGAAATTCACTAACAACTCGAACATCATTTATTTTTCTCTTTTCTAACTTCGCCTCCACAACATAGGCTATGTAAGATAGGCACCCCTTGGCCAAACACTTGCGTGCCTTTGCTAGTGTTAGCAACGCCGCGACTTCATCCTTCCTTTTTTCTCCGTAGACCAACACCATACTACCATTCGATAACGGAATTCGAATCAACTTCTTGGAAGACAAAATCTCGGCTTGGTTCTTGGCCAACAAATCCATCCCAATTACTACATCGAAACTCCCTATCTCCATAGGTATGAGGTTCACCGAAAACCGCTTCTCCTCAACCTCTAGTATGCAATTTCTAAGAACATCTCTAACCAAGACCTTCCTACCATCGGCTATCTCAACAATATAAGCATCCTCTAAAGTACTAACAGGTACAAGCAGTTTCGGGTAGAAAATAGTGGACACATAAGAGAAAGTAGCTCCGGAATAAAAAAGAATACGAGCGGGTACGAAGTTTTTGAGAAAGGTACCCGTCACCACATCTGCCACCTCTTTAGCTTCATCCGTGGTCATCTTGAATGCTCTTCCCGTCGCCTTAGGGACATTATCCCTCTTCCCTTGACTTCCCCCAGTTCTCATCTATGGGCAATCTCTTCGAACGTGCCCCTGTTCTTTGCATTCAAAACAAATGATTCCTTTAACCAGGCAGTCGCGAGCGTAGTGCCCGCTCTTACCACACTTGTGGCACCCTTCCGCAGATGAGTTGCATGGCCGGTGATGCTTGCTCTGGCACTTGAAGCACCAATTAGGCTCTCTCCTATTCTCGGTCCTTCGGTTGTTGTGGTGTTTGTTGTTGTAGTTTGGCCTCTTGGAAGGCGCGAAATTGCCTTCCCACTTCCTCTTTTCCCCAGTTAACTTCCTCTCTTTCTTCCTCAATTCATCGATGTCCTCCACCATTTGAGCTTGATCGATGGCCTCCCTTAAAGTTGAGGTCTTTGCCGTTTGGACCATTGTCATCATGTCAGATGGCAAACCTTTGATGTACGCCTTCATCTGTTCTCTCTCTGTGAGAGCCACATGCCCCACTAGATCCAGTTTCTCCACGAACAGCTCCGTATACTCTCTCACAGTCTTATCCCCCTTCTTGAGAGCTCAGAATCATCCACAATACGATCTATTGCCCTCTCGTTACAGTATTCCCCCAAAACTTTCGCCTTAAACATCTCCCATGTCAACATCGATACAATCACTGGGCCAAGAGTTTTGGCAGTGACATTCCACCATCTTAAGGTCGCGCCTCTAAGCATCTGTGAGGCAAATCTCACCTTCTGACCTTCCTCACATTCACTCGAGCCAAAAGCTTGCTCGATCTCTTGAAGCCAATTCATACAGACCACCGGATCAGAAGCCCCAGAGAACTCGGGTGGCTTGGTGCATAAGAAAGTTTTATAAGAGCAACCCCTCCCTGCTCTTCTCACTTCAGTCACGGGGGTTTCTTCAGTAGCGGGTGCGGCTCCAGTTCCCCCGGAACCTCCTACAGCATTTTCTGCAGTCACCTCGTGCCTCCTGACACTAGCATCTCTCTCCTCAAGCGCTTTGAGAAATGATTCGTGTTGTTGTCCCATCATAGTGTTCACCGCTTGCAACAACCGAATCTGAAGTTCATCTTGTGAACCCGCCTCCGTCATTAGAGGACCCCCTGCATTAAGATTGAGTGGCAGAATAGTAGTCAATCTGGGCACGGGTATACTTGTGAGAGGAGGGATGATTGGTGGTGGTCGAGTAGTTAGGGGTGGTTGAGTGACTTCTGCTGTTGCTGCTACGTCCTGATTCGTGACACTGTTGGTTGCTCCCTCAACTTCATTACGCGATCGGGTTCGCGTGTTCACCATCTTAGTCTGTCAAGATGATAGAGTAGGTGTAAGACAAAACTAACATAAATGCGTATAACACATTTGTCAATCATCACAACAATAGGAAAACGAGCACACTGACATAACAATATACCCAAAACAACATTAGCTACGTGATATCTTGAATATATCATACTAGTAAGAATTCCCATTACCAAAGCCACATTTCATGATTAGTGCATTTCCGTCGACTCTAAAGCTCTCCTATCTCAATGGTGTCTACCCATATCTCACAAATCCACACTTAAAGTCTCAGCTTAAGTCTAGGCATCTTAATTCATACCTAGTTCGCTTAAACTAGAGCTCTGATACCAACTTGTAACACCCTAAAATTTAGAGCAAAATTAAACCAAACGAAATGCGGAATAAATACAAAAATCACCCAGTAAGTGGGGATAGAGTATGGGAGTTTACATCTAAACATGGATATTAAAATAACAACCTATTAATCTATGCTATTCAGACTATAGATTACAATTGGGTGTTACTAATATCCTTAAAAGAATATTCTATAGCTCCAACTATGTATATGCTCTATGAGCTAATCTCCAAAAAGGTGTCCTCTCTCTCGACACATCAACCCGCTCTTCTCTAAAGAGCCTCGTCAACCTGTTTACCTACTAACCACATTTAAAACCAAGTGTTAGGCTTACGCCTAGTGAGAACAAACAGTTAAATGGATAAGCAGTTAAAAACATTTAAAAGGATAGATATGGTGCATTTATCCCATTTAAATTCACTTGAAATAACTTACTATTGATGAGCAAGGATCCTTTAAAAGCAACCGGGAGAGACCCGGTGTTCCATCCTTAGAGACGGGTACCATAAGTAGGTCACTACACGATGTTTGAGCTGACTGTAAGAGCCAATGGCAACCGGCAATAACCGATTATGCACTTTAGTACACAGCCCCCCATGAATCCTACGAAAGCCCGCGCTATGGTCAATGGCACCGACAATAACCGATTATGCACCTTAGTATATGGCCCCCGATGACCCCTACTAGCGCATACATAGAGTCAATGGCATCCTGTAATGATCCGGCTTAATACCCAACGGTACGAGGCCCCCGATGACTTCTATGCAACCAAAAAGGGACAACAATTCCGCTTTAAACCGACTATATGCCTATGGATCCATTACATACTAGTCTTACGACCGCATACATCAACGAGACGTATTATTAGTTTTCCAACCTTGAAAACCCTTTCAATAAACCATTTCCTTTCAAATCCAAGTTTTACCAAAAACTAGGTCAAATCATTTTGAGTTTCAAAACCAAAGATTATTTCATTTTATAACCTTTCCAAGTAATTTAAACCATTAATGATGCTCATCTCATCATCTACAACAAAATACTCCAAAATCCTCTTTTTGACCTAAAACCTCCAAACTTACCCAAATACACAACTACTTGAAATTAAGTTTAAGAATCAATAAAATATTATATTTACAACAAGTATTTGAGTTTATAAGTTTAGCTTTGAACTCACAAGGCTAGAGTTAGGTAAACCCTAGAAAATCTCCTAAAATGGATGAAAACGGTGGAATTTGGTGGAGAAGATGAAGTAGAAGAAGAACTCGAACACTTGAGCTCCAAACCGAAATCCTCAAGCTAGATGCTCAATAAATGCTCCCAGGTTGGTTAGAATGGTGGTTCAAAGCATTAAAATCGCCATTAGTGTGGAGGAGAAGGTTTTTGGTGAAAAATGAGTGTGAAAGTCAAGAAAAACGGATGTTATAAAAACTAATTAGTGCTGGACGCCAGATATGGACGTCAGTTACGTTTCGTAACTGACATTGGTAACTCATGCGTCTCTTTCTTGACCAAACAGACCCCGACGCTAGTTGTGAAGCTAGTTACACTTCGTAATTGGCATTGGTAACTCACGCGGCTCCATTTTGACCAAATAGACCCCGACGCTAGTTGTGAAACTAGTTACATTTCGTAACTGGCATTGTTAACTGGCCCTAGCCAAACAAAGTGTAAAGCCACTTAGTGGCGTGGGTTAGCTCAGCCGCAACTAGCACGAGCCATTTAAGTTACCCCGAAACTCCCAAACTTGATTTCCGACTCATAGCTTCGATCTTTTTCATCAAGCAACCCATAACCTTTTTAAAACACGCCTTTTCTAGAATTTTATATTTTATCTAAAAAAAATTTCGTGTGTTACACACTTGTTCTTGTGCTTCTATCTTCTTCTCCAGCCTGGCAATAGCTTGCTCCTGAGCCAGGTTATCAGCTTTGATAACCGGAATGTCAATATAGACATTGTTGATTGTGGCCTTCATCCCTGGAGTACCAGCGACGGTCTGGAAGATGTACTCAACGGATGTCTGAAGGTTGTCTACCCTAGCCCTTGTGAGAGCACATCATTGACCAAGAAGTCAATTGCAAGGAATGTGGGGCTAGGAAGAACAATTTTGGGAATCTCCATAGCAAAAGGAGGAAGCTTTGAGGAAAACTTCTCCTGCTTTACTTTTAGCAGTTCAGCATCTGTCTTTGGTTACTGAGGAGATTTTCCCTTGATTAGAGGGAGTAACAGCAGCAGCAACAGCCTTGGAGGCAGTGACGGTGGTTGCTGATGTAGAGAGAGGAGGTGTAACACCTGATGACAACATAGACAGAGCAGCCAAGAAGAGCTCTGGGTTAGACGAAGGATGACAAGTCATGTTGTTATTTACCTTAAGAGTATCATGAGGATTACACGCAGGGACAACGTGTACAATGGTAGTGTCATGAGGATCACTAGCCTGTGTCTTAGTATGTTTTTGAGAGACATGCTGAGGTCCTGTTGTACTGGCTATCCAAAGATCAGATTGTCGAAACACCACTGAAGTCTGGACATCATGCGATTAAACATCATTAGATATAGGGACAACTATCTCCGAATCATATGTTTGTGTGAGGACCAAAGAAGAGATGGCAGTAGAAGAAGAGAAGGTTGTGAATGTATTACCTGATCCACCTTTAGCGGAGCTGGCTATAACACGTTCAGTGACCGGAGTCGCTGAAGGTGGTGGTAGTGCTGAAGAAACGGCAACAGATGCAGAGACTGTTGTCGTGTTTGTGGCTACAGAAGACGTTGGTATTACGCCTGAATCAGGAAGGGAAGTCTTTTGAGAGACTTCCTTCCTTGGTTTCTTTGTAGCTGGCTTATAAGCGATGGTCTTTCTATGACCATCGGTTGGTTCCTTTTTTTTGGAGGGAGAGTAGGTGTCAGGGATACTCGCTGATGGGTTGGTCAGTGAGCTGGACACACATGTTGCTGCTTTGATGAGTTGCAGCATGTAAGGAGTGAAGGGAGAATCATATGGATGGACATCAATGTCCAGAGACTTCTTTCCTACCAACGAGAAGCTTTGGTTGGCGACCTATGGATATTCATCCTTGAAGGAAACCTCCAAGATGGTTGCAAAGAACCTAGGATAAGGAATGAATTGGTTCCTCTTAGCACCTTTGACCTTGTTGTACATATCGCTGAATATGTAGTCCGCATAATTCAGCTTGTATTTCGTACAGAGAGCGAAGCCAAGGTCCTGGAAGTGCTTGCTGGCTTGATCATGAGAGCCAATTTTGAATCCCAAGGACTGAATCACTTGGGTGAAGATGTATTGCCAGCGACCTGGAAGACGCTTCTTCTGCATCTTAGATCCCACAGTCTTGACTTCAGGATTCTCCCAAACATAGCCAATAGAGTCCCAGAAGGCCTCTATTTCTTCCTTGGTGGGCTCAGAGGCCCAGGACTCATTCTTACCTCTGGAAGGAAGGCGGAGGGCATTCCTTAGAAATCCTGAGGTGAAAGCGAAGTCGCCGAGAGAAGGAATAGTGAAGCGAATAGCAGGGAGCTTCCTTCCCTTATTAGTGGTGAGGGTTGTGCAGTGAGCTGTGTACCAGAGAGCTTGAAGATGCGCAGTGATACCCACGGGATTGTGCACAAAGGCATACATCAGAGGACAGGCTTTGATGAAGGTAGCACCATCATTGAAGTATGATCTTTCAGCAGGGATCTCCACTAGAGCAAGGTAATTGCAGGCCTTAAAAGTTGCTTGTTCTAGGTCGAATTGGCGTGCAGGGGCTTGGGTGAGGACGACCTGGTCTTGTTTAGCAGCCTGAGTGTTCTTGCTTGAAGATACCATGTCTGTTTCAAAGATGGGAACCCCAAATAGGAAAATCATGGTTTAATACAAGGGTAATAAACCAGAATAGGTTTTTGATACAAAGATTACCAAAATGTGTTGAAGAAAAACAAGTGTTTTGATGAATAAATATCAAGCTACTTGTTAGTACCACAATTTTTAGAAAAAGAAAAAAAAAAGTGGTAAAAAAAAAACCTAAAATGGTCTTCTGTTCTAAGACGAATCCATAACAGGTTTTGAGAAAAGAAATAGGGTTTTATCACATTTAATTTTGACTTAAAACTGGATTAGATTTTATAGAGTTATAAAGTTAAAGATGTGATAAACGACATTGGCGTTTTAAGTAAAGAATAGGGTTAGATCAAACCTTAAACGTTAAAACAAAGAAAAACGCACAAGTGCGTGTTCTTGGTGTTCTTGAGGAAGGCTTGAAGATTCAAAGAGAATTCTTGCTTTGAGGGTAAGGAACGCGTAAAGAATCAAATGAAGAAATGAATTGCTTAAATAGCATGAGGAGAGAGAAGGGATAGCTAAACGACGGTTTTAGCTTTTTGAAAAAGTAATGGTGACTTAGCGCACGTTCCTAGAAAGGAGTAGGAAAGGAAACGTCGTGGTCCGTCATGTGTCAGATAAAGGTCTGACGTGTCCTTTTCTTATTTGATAAAAATTGAAAATGATTATCATTTAAAAATGTTAATCATTATCCTTAAATTCTTCATCAGTAGACAATAAAGGATTGCCAGTGATGGGTTTTTGGCTTGAAGACATTCCCTGAGAGAATATATTCAGAGAGTGTAAAGATTTAGAAGTTCATACCTGAGTGAGAATGATCACGTATCGCTGAATCAGAGTTCAGAGAATGGAGAATTATTCAGCGTTTAACATACCAAGTTCGCTGATGAGTAGATTAATCTAGCTTCATCCAGAGGTTTGGTGAAAAGATCAGCGAGCTGATATTCAGTTGGAACAAAATGAAGTTCCACTTCTCCAATCATCACATGATCTCTGATAAAGTGATATCGAATCTCAATGTGCTTGGTTTTTTAGTGAAGAACAGGATTATTTGCAATTGCAATAGCACTAGTGCTATCACAATAAATAGGGATCTTAGAAAGTTTGAGATCATAATCTCTCAGCTGATTTCTCATCCAAAGGATTTGGAAACAACAGCTACCAGCGGCTACGTGTTCAGCTTCAACGATAGAGGTGGACACAGGGTTCTGCTTTTTACTTGTCCAACTTGTCAACTTACCACCTAATAGATGACATCCGCCAGTGGTGCTCTTTCTATCAATCTTGCATCCTGCAAAATCACTATCAGAGTAACCGATTAGATCGAACCCTGAGCCTTTGGGATACCAAAGACCCAGATTAGGAGTTCCTTTCAGATATCTGAAGATTCTCTTTACATCGATGAGGTGAGATTCCTTTGGTTCAGCTTGATACCGAGCACAGAGACATGTAGAATACATGATATCAGGTCTACTCGCTGTAAGATATAGTAGAGACCCAATCATCCCACAATAAGCAGTGACATTGACAGGTTTCCCATTTGGGTCCTTATTCAATGTTAGAGGAGGTGCCATCGAGGTCTTCATCGCTGAGCATTGATTCATATCAAACTTGTTCAGCATGTCTTTAACATATTTACTTTGACAAATAAAAATTTCTTTGTCAGATTGCTTAATCTGCAAACCTAGAAAATATGTTAGTTCACCCATCATACTCATTTTGTATTCTTTCTTCATCTTGTTTGCAAAACGAGTGCATAATTTGAGTCTTGTGGAGCCAAAAATAACGTCATCAACATATATTTGAGCAAGAATAGTATGACCTTTATATTTTATTAAAAATAGAGTTTGGTCAATCTTTCCACGAACAAATTTTTCTTTCAGAAGGAATTTAGAGAGAGTATCATACCAAGCTCTGGGAGCTTGTTTTAACCCGTAAAGAGCTTTTTGGAGTTTGAAAACATAACAAGGATGGTTTGGGTCAGCGAAACCAGGAGGTTGTTCAACATAAACTTCCTCGTTGAGTTTACCATTAAGAAAAGCACTTTTAACATCCATTTGAAAAACTTTAAAGTCTTTATGGGCAGCATAAGCTAAAAAGAGCCTTATGGCTTCTAATCTAGCAACAGGAGCAAAGGTCTCATCATAGTCAATACCTTCTTCCTGTCTGTATCACTGAGCAACAAGTCTTGCCTTATTGCGAATTATAGTGCCATTTTCATCCAACTTATTTCGAAAAACCCATTTGGTTCCTATTACAGTTTTATCAGAGGGATGCGGAACAAGATTTCAAACTTTGTTTCTATGAAACTCAGTTAGTTCTTCTTGCATGGTAGAGACCCAGCTAGGATCAGAGATAGCTTGATCTATTTTCTTAGGTTCAGCGAGAGAAATAAAATTAACATAGAGACAGATATTACCTGTACCTCTACGAGTCTTGATACCTGTATTTGGATCACCAATGATTTGATTTATTGGATGATTTGCAGTCCACCGCTGAGCTGGAGGTTGAGGAGACTGATCAATAATAGATTCAGCCATTTGCTCTCTTTCAAGGATGTCATTGATCGTTTCAGCGACAGGAACTTCATTTAAGATCAATTCTAGATGAGATTCAGAGGGTTGATCAGTAGAAGATGAAGCTTGGTTATTCTCTAAAGAATTTCTTAACGAAGTATCAGATTGAGGAATCTGATTGAGAGGAGTGACGTTGATCCCTGATGTTGACGGATCGTTGCTTGTTGTAGGAAGATCAGGGATCCCATCATCATTTGTTTTAGCATTGGGTTGGTTGCTGAAATAAGTTTCAGGTTCCCCAAAATGAGATTTCATCCATTCATTCAGCTCCTCATCTTCTTCAGGGATAAGAGTGGAATTAGTTGGGCGAGATTCATCAAAGTTGACGTGCATAGATTCTTCGACGTGCTGTCTTCTCTTGTTGAAGATTCTGAAAGACTTGGATACATAAGAGTATCCAAGGAATATTCCATCATCAGCTTTTGGATCAAACTTACCCAAATGATCTCTGTCTTTCAGAATATAACATCTATAGCCAAAGATGTGTAGATATTTCATAGAGGGTCTTCTTCTATGAAATAGTTCATAGGAGATCTTCTTGAATCGCTTCACTATAATAGATCGATTCTGAGTGAAGCATGTTGTGTTGACTGCTTCAGCCCAGAATTGAGTAGGTAGATGCAATTCGCTGAGCATTGAGCGAGCTGCTTCAATAATCGTTCGATTTCTTCTTTCAGCAACACCGTTATGCTGAGGAGTTCTTACTGAAGAGAAGTTGTGAGTGATTCCCTTTTCTTCGAAGAAATTATTCAAGGTACTGTTCTTGAAATCAGTACCATGATCACTTCTCATGGAGCGAACAATAAGATTATTGAGGACTTCTATTCTCTTGATAAAAGATATAATAACCTCAGGTGTATCACTCTTGGATCGAAGAAACAATACCCATGTGTATCTGGAATATTCATCAACTATCACAAGAGTGTACTTCTTTCTAGAGAGAGATTGGACATTTACAGGTCCAAATAGATCCATATGGAGTTGTTGGAGATGTGAGGTCACTGAAGAGACTTGTTTAGATCTGAAAGAGGCTTTTGTCAAATTTCCCTTTTCACACGCTGAGCGAAGAGAATTCTTTGCAAATGTATGATTTGGGAGATCCCTGACAAGTTCTTTTGAGACAATTCATTGATTGCCTTAAAGTTTAGGTGAGGGAGTCTTTTGTGCCATAACCAGTTTATGTCAGAGGAGGCTCTGGAAATGAAACACATGTTTTTCAGAGTGAGAGTTATTCATATTAATGATATACACATTTTCAACTCTTTTTCCTGTTAAGGAAAGTTTGTCATTTGAATCAGTGACATCACATCTATTATTTAGAAATAGAACTTTGAAGTCTTTGTCACATAGCTGACTAACGCTCAACATATTGTGCTTTAGTCCTTCAACGTAAGCGACTCGAGAAAATGAGGTGGCTCCATTGGATAGAATTCCATAACCATTAGTGTATCCTTTGACATTTCCACCAAAGGTCACTAAGGGACCAACTTCTTCCTTGTATTCAGAGAGTAGAGATTTTCTGCCAGTCATGTGCCTTGAGCATCCGCTATCTAGATACCAGATACCTTTGGCACTCTGCATACAACAAAAGGATTAATCTTTCATAGGTACCCATATTACTATGAGTCCTGCTGAGTTAGTGGAAGGAGTGGCGGAAGAGCTACTAGCTGAAGAATTCTCTTCAGTGGATATCTTTGCCTTGGAAGATTTCCCAACCTTGGTGGATTTCACTCTCGCTGATTTATCAGTTTGAGCTAATTTCTTTCCATGAGCTAATTTTTCAGCTTTTGTAGCATTAGGACATTTGCTGGCAATGTGGGTATTTTCACCACAGTGATAGCATTTCCTATATTTGTGATTAGGTTTGGAATTGAAAGAATTCAGAGTGCGAGAAGAAACATTTTCAGGAGCAGAGCCTAGAATTCATTTGTTCGATGTCCTTGGGGGTATAACAATCTTTTCAGGGACAGGTGTAAGGTCGATCTTAATTCTGGGAGTTGATCGCTGAATATATCCAGGGATCTTCTTCCCAACTTTAGGATGACTTACAGAAGGAACGGAGGAGTTCTTTTTCTGAAAGTTTTTGATTTCAGGAACGTGGTCAGGAACGTTGTTCTTGATCATTTTCTTAGAATCATCAGATTTAAGAATAGTCAAATTTTCAGATTAAGAGGAATCAGGGATAGAAGAGATGAACATTCCGAATTTCAACATGGAACGATCATTCTTTGATTCTTCTTTATCAGAGTTATAACCTAACCCACTTTTGACTTTTAGAGGAATTTGAGCATTGATGATCTCGCTGACTTTATCAGAGGCTTTGCACCATCCTTCAATGATAGGTTTCTCAGCCTTAAGATCAGCGATGGCCTTTTCCTTTTTAGTGATAGTTTGTTGTCTCTCAATACTAATTGTTTGATTTACAAAGACTTGATCTTTTAGGGAATCTTCAATCTTTGTCAGTTCTTTGATTTTTAAATTACAATTTTTCAATTGTTCAGAAAGATCAATATTAATTTGTTCAGCTTTAATCTTTCCATTTAGAGCATTGTAAAAATCAATGGTCATAGCATCGAGAGCATACAGGTTATTACTTTCAGGTAGAGAGGAGTTTTATAGGAATATTTACCTGAGTTGAAGGAGACTCTGAGCTGGAAGTTTCAGAGACTTCTTCAGCCTCTTCAATTCTTGCCATTAGACAGAGAAAGGCAAGATCTTCTTCATCGGACCCTGATTCATCAGATGTTTTGGCCCAATCTTCTTCTTGATCCCAGTCAACTTCTTCAGCAATTAGACCTTTGCCCTTTTGCTGGTTCTTTTTCAGATCTCTGTATTTATTTTTTAATTGAAAATACTTTTCCTTTTTGTCAGGGTTTTGAGAGGTGGTGGGAGCAGCTACTTTCTTAGATTTACATTCGCTAGCAAAGTGACCCTTTCGCTGACAGTTATAGCATATAGCAGATGCCTTTTCAGCGGGTAAAGTTTTTGTCATATCAAAGTCAGTGATAGCAGGAGTTTTTTGAAAGTTGCTCTTTCTAGCGAATCTTTTAAAGTTGTTAGTAAGAGGTGCGAGAGAGTTATCAAACTCAGAGATGTCATCATCAGTGAGTTCTTCTGAATTATTTTGATTTAATTCAGTGACAGAGGCGATGGAAGAAGAAACAAGTTTTGATGGTTCTATCTCTGAAGGTACTAGTGCCAAAGAAGTACTTTTTGCACCCTTGATTTCATTTATTAGGTTTTTTCTTAAGACCTGAGATTGCTCGTCATTTAAGAGCATTCCATATAAGGCACTCGGAGAGAGAGTTTCAAAATTCTTTGACAGTTTTAAACATGTAGTGTACACTCCCCATTGTTCAGGTAGTGCCTCCATGAATTTTGTTAGTATTTCAGCGTTAGAGTATTCTCTGTTGAAAATTTTCATGTCAATCAAGAGACAGTTAAATCTTTGGTGAATTTGAGAGAGAGTTTCACCTTTTGTGTGCATAAAGCTTTCACACTATCTTACCAGATTAATACACCTAGTGAGTTGGACTTCATCAGTCCCTTCATATTGAATGCACAAGGTATCCCACATGGCCTTAGATGTTCTCATCTTAATAACATAATGATAAACTTCATCTGGTAAAGACATTGCTATTATTGATCTAGCTTTAGAGTCTATAGCTACTTCCTTTTTCTCTTCTTCAGTCCATCGATCTGGAGTTTTGACAATCCTCCTTTCGGCGATGGATGGAGTGGCAGTGGTGGTAGGAACACCAGCGATCAGAGCTGTAGGAATAAATGGTCCATTATCTATTTAGTAGGAGATCTTAGGATCTGACCCTTCTAGGAATAGAGTCATTCTTTCCTTCCATAACGGAAAGTTAACACGGCTAAACCTCGGAGGCTTAGCTAAAGATCCATTATCAATGTAGTTTGTATTAGTATTAGTCATTTTAAAATAGCTTTGTAAACAAGTATTTTTAAAGATAAGCAAGAAACACTTCTCTGATACCAGTTGTTGGTCCCAAAGGAGTCTACAAGAGTTCAAGGATATAGAAACAGTTTGTAGAAGGGGTGGGGGGGGGGGTTGAATACAAACACACAGATTTTCGGTTTTTAAATTGGTTTATATTGAATAAACAAATTTACAGTTACAAATGGAATTTGGAATAAGTAAGTAAACCTATTCTATTGTAACTTTAGAAATCACATAGTTTGATACACAAGGAAGTAAGAAAGAAATGAGGCAGATGTTTGAGAAAATAAAAAGTAGTATGCATTAAGATAAAGAAGAGATCTTCATCTTATTTATATTCGTTTGCATTTAATGCAAGACAAAAATTATTTGCCACGTGTCAAGCTTTCATTTGAAGCTTGTCCTTTGTTCAAAATCAACCATACTTTTGGCCGCGTGTGAACAATATCAAATCAGATATGATGGGACATAAGAGACGATCAAACTTGTAAAATTCTCTTTCAAATTTTACTCCAACGTTATCAATAACGTTAAAATATAAGAATATACTTTAATCCCAAAGGATCTAATTTCTCCATAAAATTCTTATTCTTACCAAAAAAAAAAAGTTTTCAAGTTTCACACACTTGAAAAGTTATAGCAAAGATTTCATGTTCGATAAAAAAATCAAAATTAAAATTGCAATGAAATCTTTCTAATAACTTCATCAAAAGATACTAAATTTCAAAAACCAATTTTAATAGGTACAAAGGATTGGTACAAAAACCAAAAATCCATCCCGTACCTTTGAATCGGCAATTTAAGAAGAGAATGCCAACAAGAAGTTCATTTTCTTCTTGTATCCACGACCCTCTTTTCAATCCAGTCTTCTCACAATATCCTGAGCTTCCCATTTCTTTGATCAACTAAAACCGTAACTGTCATCCGTGCTTTAATCAACCCAAACGACTTTACTCACAACCCAAAATTCCCATACCAGGTACATAATCACTTCTTTACAATTAGTTGATCAAGTTCCCAGAATTCAATTCTGGCTTGATTTCTTGCCAACTAATTCGTCCAAACTAACATCAAGTTCTTTCATATTTTACAAAAACTTTGTAAAACATTCATACCTCATCAAATAACATATATTTTTACGTGGAAAATATTTAATAACAATTCCTCAAATAAAATCCATATGTGTTATTTTTCCCAACAACTCATATAACGATAATAATCCAATTATATCAATTAGGCATATTATCGAAATAAAAACCTTTCTCAATAACATATGCATTTCAGTTTATAAAACTCATTTATAAAAAGTCACCTCGGTCCCAAATAGACAGGTAAACTTCTAGCGGGTATCAAACTTGTATGGAACATGTAATCTGAACCATATAATTATGGATCACAATTCAAATATATAACCCACTCTCACAACTTGTCACACCCCGCTAGAGCGGAAACACGAGGCGTGATAGCGCAAGATTTCATAACAATAGAATAAAAACAACACCAACCATCCATTCAAATACATAACAGTCTAAGTTTAAAATTTTACATCGCATCAACTAAAAGTTCTAACAAAATAAAGTAAACCAAGTGTTTCAACTAAACAGTTTCAAATAAACAAGATGATTGATGTCGATGCGCCCACATAATGGAAAGATTCGGTTAATCTTTTCTTACCCCTGAAAAGCATGATAAAAACAAGGTCAACTACAAAGAGTTGGCGAGTTCACAGGTTTTCAATATTTCAAACATCCATTTGTGTAAGTGAATATGAGCAAAATAAATCTTTGGCACTTATTAATATCTTAAAACGTCAAGGCATTACGTACTCTAATTTTTAGTATATAAAGAGCCACCACTAAACCTTTCGACCACAAAATAAAATTTATTGTTAATTCTACCTTAGCGGTGGGACTAATATCCCACATATGTAGAACCTTCGTTTCTCCCTTTTTCTTAAGTACAGTGCACCCCTACTTGTAGTTTTTAGGTGGGATTGTCCGTCCAAATAGCGCTATCCACAAATACCCTCGGCTCCTCACTTGAGTTAATAGTAGTGTACAAACTTTTATTTTACATTTTACTCAATATAACTATTAGTGTACATGCCTTAGTGCCCACAACGTCAAATTTAACAAAATTTCATAATCATAATGAAAATAGCTCATATAACATATTCAATCATGCTTTTCACCCCAAATCGTAGAAAATACTTTGAAAGAGGGGCTGTGAATACTCACCTTATAGCAAAGCTCCGCGACACAAGACAACACAATCCGATCCCCACACGACGACCTAACGCTTCCCTATCAAAGAGTAATACTCAAAACCGTCACTTATAGGTCTAATACTAATTATAGAGTTGAATAAATCTTAAGCCCATATGTGTCTATATATTTCCAATTATACAAAATGCCCATATGCTCGTTAATATCGTAATTTATACCGAAAGTAATCTTATTATCCATCACATGATCAACATTTATAAAAATCAATTAAGTCCAGAATTTCTCTCCTGGACAGAAACTAATTGTCCTACAAATGATCAGTTTTCAAAGGCTTCCAAAATGACCTAGTTTCCTATCTTTTTATATAAGATAAAGTACTGAGTTATGGTCTTTGTGACCAAATTTCATGCCTTTTGGACATGTACAAGTGTTTCAAATAATTCATGCAAAACATTATGTCTCAACCGGTAAAACAGATTACACCATGTTAGTAAATCACTCACTTGAGGAGTTATACTCAGTGTTTTCTAGAATTTCTAGTTGGATTGGAATCATAACTCATAAAGGAAACGTTTGAGATAAGAATCACCGATTTTGAAGAAGTTATGAAGGAGATATCACACTACAAAGTTGCATGCACAATTCTGTCATTAGCTGACAGATTGCACACTTAACTTTAATAAATTTGTTAGTGCCTCAAAACTTCATATTTTTGTATGAAACTAGATTCATATGAATCTTAACTCATAAAATAAAGTTTTAGAAGAATAACAATGCATTAAAGACAAATAACAAAGGAGATACTAACACAGAAAGTAGAGTTTAGCTGTTGGTGGTTTCACAGATTACACACCTAAAGTATTTTAGGTGTTTGGAGGGTCAAAACACCATATTTTTAAGTGATTCCACTTGCAAACTGAATATAACTCATAAACTAACTCTCAAAAGAAAAATCATCCTTTTTCATTGAGTTTGGAAAGAAATATGGTCATTTGAACATGCATGCACAAATCTGTCATTGGTTGACAGTTTGCACACTCATTTTGTTTCAATTAGTTGGAACCTCAAATCACCATATTTTTTAATGAAATCAGTGGCATATGAAAGGTAACACATTAAATTAACTTCCAGAAGAAAAATCAAGTGATTTGGAAGAATATTCAACGAGTTATGGTCGTTCAAAGTAGGGTTTATCTACTGTTGAACTTCCAGATGCACATGCATCTTGTTATGAGCATTTGGGGGGTCAAAACTCAATGTTTTTGAGTGAGACCACTTGGATTAGAACCCCAACTCACTAAATAAACTTGTAGAAAGAAGATTCATGATATTTGAACATAAAAATTGTAAGAAATTGACGATTTACACACATGCATGAATCTGCCAGAACCAAACTCACCATTTTTGTTCAAGAACACCTAAAATCATGATTTTTCCTCTATTTTCTTGAGTTTTATTTGTGTAGATCATAGATTATCACCATTTTATAAACATTTTACATGTTTTGGTGTAAAATCTCTCCACAAACTCAGAATTTTTGGATATTAGAAGAAAGTAACTTAGAAATGCAAGAAAAGTGGGTTTTTCACCCAAAATTTGCAAGAAAATGAAGAACATGAAGTTTTGTACTTACTTGGATGATTTTGTGTTGAATATCTTCAATGTTCTTGCACTAAGATGAGTTTTTGATGAAAGAAATGGCTGGAGTTTTTGGAGAGAAAGAGAGGAAGAAGAGATAAGTGTTTATGGCTCTTTAGTTCTAGAGAGAGAGAGAGATTGAGATTTGAATTTTGAATGATGCAAATGAGGGGAATTACAAAAAAAATAAGTTTTATATGTGGATTAGAGGGGTGGGGGGGGGGGGGGGCGGCCATGGTGATGGGCCCCACCCAAAACCCAAAAATTTTCCTTTAAAATTCTATTTTAAGCCAAAAAATGTGAGATTTGAAGTCCAATTTCTCAATTTTGGCCTTTTTCTCAACTCTGTTAGTCCATTTTGGATAGTTTCTAATAGAAATAAAAGTTTTATAATAAAAATACTAAAACTATATATTTTATATAAATTGGGTATAAATTAGAGCATTTGGCACTGTATTGGACCTTTCAGACAGTTACGGGTCGGAACCAGACATTTTAAGCGACTACCGGAAATGCTAGGGATTTTTCGGCCATTCTAAACCAACTAACTCCTATTCTTATAATTAAACTATATAAACACTAATAAACTTAATAGAAGCTAACCTGAAAGCTCGAATTTTGACAGTTGTCACACAACTACACATATAATACTATATATATATATATATATATATATATATACAAAACACCTACCAACCTTAAGAACCAAATCCATGGTTTCTTTTTCTTTCTTTCTTTTTGTTCGAAAACTTCACAGGGACCAAGAATCCCCATTTACTTTTTCTTCTTTCTTATCACTTATATCCTAATAAGTGAAAGAAATATGTAATATATATATATATATATATATATTAGAGTATATCCTCAAAGCAAAGAGGCGGTGGAAGGTTTTGGGAGTTTGAACCAAATTCTCACAACACACCCCTCAATATTTAAAAAACCTTTCAAAAATTACCCCCAACTTACTAACCAATAATAAACCCGCTTATTACACAAATCCTAGGAACGTGCGCTTGGTCATCATTACATTTCAAAAAGCTAAAATCGTCGTTTAGGCTTCTCTCTCTCTCCTCATTCTCCTTCTTCTATAAATGAAACTTTCTTATTTGTTTCATTCTTTACACGCCCAATACTTTCAAAAAGAAAGAATTTCTCTCGAATCTCTAAGTTTCACCAAGAACACCAAGAACACGCAATTGTGCGTTTTTCTTCTATTTTCACTTTCAAGTTTTGATCTAACGCTTTTCCTTTACTAAAAACAACTAAAATGTTGTTTACTTCATCTCGAAATCATTCATAACCCCTTGTTATAAAGATTTTTTAAAAACTCTGGATTAAATTTCCTTAAAACTAAAACCTTGTTTTAAGGTTCTTCTTCTTAGAACAGAAGAACTTCTGGTCAAGTTTAATCCAAAATGTCTTTTCTAAAACTCTTAAAACCTGTTTTTCGTATCTTTTCTTTACCCAAAATAACCAATATTTGATACATCTGTTTAAATCTCTTTTATTTATCCAAATAACAAGTATTTTGATTTTTGTTCATCAAAGCACTTGTTTTCTTAATCATTAAATCTGGTATTCTTTGTACCAAAAACACCTTCTGGTTTATACATTTTTTTGTATTAAGCCATGAATTTTCTATTTGGTGTTCCTATATTTGAAACAGAAATGGCCTCATCCAGCAAGAATGTCCAAACTGAAGCATCTGTCCCTTTGTCACTCTTGAGGGTGCACCTGCATGTACCTTCACGCCTGAACAAGCAACCTTCAAACCTTGCAACTACATCGCTCTTGTGGACATCCCTAAAGACAAGCCGCACTTCAAAGATGGTGCTAAGTTCATCAAAGCATGCCCTCTGATGTACACCTTCGTCCACAACCCAATCGGCATCACTGAAAGAACATAAAAGATAGCTTCAAAACACTTAGCATAGAGATAGAAGACTTCTGAAATATTTACCTCAGAAGTTCTGAAGGTTTAATTGAAGTTCTGAAGATGCTCTGAAGAACTTCTGAAGACAGTTTCTGAAGACAGTCCAGAACCATTTCTGAACTGTGTCTGTTATCTTGTTGCTGTTACTTTAGTCTTTCTAGTTTGTGTATAAATAGAAATTAGTTAGATCTTTAAAATGTAATGTTCATAGATCATTTGTACTGAATATACATATCTTTGTAATCTGTTAATATCAGTACTACATCCGACTTCAGTGTTCTAAATTTTGTGTTCTTTACTGAGTTTATTTTTCATCTTTGATATCTAGGTTCTAACAATTGGTATCAGAGCCAATTCATCTTACAATCTGGTAGTCAATTCAGTTACGAAATTTTCAGATCTGACAGTTTTTTGAATTATTGAAATCTTGAAATCTTGAATTAATCCTTCGAAGGTTAATTCGAATTGTATTTCAATCATTACCAAAGGTGAATTAGCGATCAATCAAATAAAAAATGAACAAAGAAATCGTTTCCATCGGATCTGAAACAAAACCTCCTACCCTGTTCTTGGGCGAATACCATCAATGGCGGATTCGTATGATCCAGTTCTTGGATATTATTGATGAAGCTTTGATGCAATCGATAGTGAATGGTCCCCTTGAAGTGTATGTGGAAATCCCTGTTGTTCCTCGCACTGAAACAACTCCAGAAATTCCCGCAACAAGAATTAGAAAGAATTTTGGAATGTATAGTAGTGCTGAAAAGGAACAAACAAAGATAGATAAGAGAGCTCTTACTCTTCTGACTATGGCTATACCAAATGAAATATTCAACAGGGTTGATAGTTTAACGTCTGCAAAGGCCATGTGGGATGAAGTTGAGGCTCAGATGCAGGGGAGTACAAAAGCTCAAGTACAGAGATTAAACATATGTATTGGTACATATGAGAATTTCAGATACAAGGAGGGAGAGGCTATTACTGATACTTATCACATATTTAACAACATTCTGAATGATCTAAGGAGAAATGGAGTTCAGAAATCAAATTTTGAAATTAATAACAAATTTCTAAACAATCTTGGCAGTGAATGGTCAAGTTTTTCTGATAACATGGTCACAAGAAATCTGTCCAAGAAATCCATTCATGATGTGTATGGTATTTTGTTCCTACAAGAGGACAAAATAAAGATTAGACAGAATGAGATAAAGAAGACAAATTAAAATACTGTAGTATTAATCAGTAAGAAAGTTAACAGTGCATTGAAAATCTGTGATATTCCTGAAGTCAGTATTTGTGATGGAAATGAGTCAGATCAAGAACTGAAGGGAATTTCTGAAGGTATAGCCTTCATGACAAAGCAGTTTCATCAGAGATATAACCAGAAGTATAAGAACAAACCTAAAATTGATGAAGGACCAAAGAAAATATTTGGTCAAGAAAATGTTCCAAAAGATACTTCTGAACCAGCCATGTGTTTTAACTGTGGAAAACCAGGGCACTTTGCTAGACAGTGCAAAATGCCTAAAGTCAAGAATACTGGTTATTATAAAAAGAAACATATGCTCTCTAAGAAGATGGATGCCAATCCTGCTCTTGTAACCAAGTATGAAGAAGATTGGCTAAATTGGACTGATGATGAGGCTGATGAAGAGGTTGCTCACTATGCAACAAATTGTTTTATGTGTCAGATGACTCCAAAATACACACATACTCATGATACTGAGGTAACCAATTCTTCTGAACTTACTTCTGAAACTTTCTCATCAAATTCTGAAACTGCTGAAAATTCTCAAATAAACTTACAAGATCAAATTCTGAATATGACTTCAGAATTTGAAACTTTAAGAAACAAAATAAAAGAAGAAAGGTTATTAGTTAACCAATTCAGAATAGAAAGTCAGGTATATAAAATAAAGTGTCAAAATGTTGAAAAAATCTTGAGGAGATTTCTAAAGAAAAATCTAAATTAAAAGAAAAAATGGGTAATATGCAAAAGGAAATTGTGAATGCTAAATCTGAAACAGAGGTTCTGAATGTCAAAATTAATTTTCTAAATTAAGAAAGACTTGAGTTATACAGAAAGATTAAGGAATTAGAAGATCTGAATTTCAATAGGGGTCAAACTGAGCAAACTTTGAAAATTTTAACTAGTTAGGCTAAGAATTCAAAATTTTATAATATAAAAACAGGTTTAGGATATACTGAAAGTCCAGTTCTGAAAAAAGCACCATCAAATTTATATGACATTTCAAAAATGAAAATTTTAATGAAAAAAGTAAAGGAGTATTAAGTAAACCTGTAGATCATTCTTTCCCTGAGAGAATCCCTTTTGTAAAAACAGAAGTTTTGTTTGATGATGAATCTGAAACACATTCTGAAGAAATTAAGTCTACTTCTAAACCTATTTCTGAAACCATTTCTAAAGAAAAGTTTGAGATTATTTATGAACTTGTTTCTGAATCTATTTCTGAAAAAAATTGAAAATTCAAACATTTCTGAAGTCACCTCTGAAAATACTTCTGAACAACTGACTTCAGAAATTTATCAGAATTCTTCAGACTTAAAGAAAGAAGACATTTCTGAAGAAACTTATGAAGAATTTTCAGGTATTGAATCTTTACATGACAAGGATGAATCTTCAAAAATTTTATTTGATGATTCTGAAGAAAAATTGAAATCATCATTAAATTCAGAAAGCACATGTTTTTTTTTCAAAAAGCAGTTTTGCTTCAGAAATGACTCATAACATATTTTCAGACCTAATGAATGCTTCAGATTCAGAAAATGATGATTCTTCAAATGATATCAGTTTTCCATCTGAATATTTCAAATTTTCAAATTCTGAAACTCAATTCAATTTCAGATTCAAATACTATTAAAAGTGAATTCAAAGATCTGAATTCTTCTTTAAAAGGAAAATCATCTATGTCAACCTCAGATTTCATCACTAGAGTCAAATCTTTTGAAGAAGGACAAACTTCAATTACTACATCTAAATCTCTTAACTCAGAAGTTAAGCAAAACAAAAACAAAAGATTTTATCCTAATATTCATTCTTTATCTGTTTCAGAGTTATCCTCTCTAGTATGGAAAAAAGGGAGACAACTTATCGAACAAAGACAAACTAGATAGGTTTCCTGTTTTTCATAAAAATGTTGTAACAAAAAACAAGAAGATGAATAAGAGAAAGCATTCAGTTTCAAACCTCAAATTTGTTCATTCTTATTTTAATTCTGCACAAAATGGTTATTTTAATTCTGACCCAAATGTGACACATCAAAGACATAAATATTACAGGAATTCTTCAGCATATGGCAAACCTAAAAAGACTACTAATCTGAATAAGACCAAACAAGCAAATATAAATTCTGAACAAGTTTCAATCTTCTTATCTAAAATGCCAAAAGACAAACCTTTTTCACTTTTAGCTAATCTGAAAGGACCCATTTTCAAATGGGTACCTAAAACTAAATAATTTTTTTTTGCAGTTATGTCATGTGTGGGTTTTAGATTCTGGATGCTCAAGACACATGACACCATACAAATCATTACTAACTGACTATCATGAAAGATATAGAGGAACAGTTTGTTTTGGAAATAATGCAAGAAGTTATGTAAGAGCTATGGAACTTTTGTCAAAGGACATGTTCAAGTACCGAAAGTTTTCTATTTGGAAGGGTTAAGATATAATTTGTTTAGTATAAGCTAGTTTTGTGACAAATATTGGACTGTACATTTCAATATTAATGTTTGTCAAGTTCTGGGTGCTAGAAAAGAGAAACAACTAACTACCTATACAGATGGTGACATCTATACTGCCACTTTCACAAAAGATGGTCAACACACAGGGGTCTGTTATATGTCTACTCAAATGAAGGAAGTAAGATGGTTATGGCACAGAAGAATGTCTCATCTGAATTTCAGATCTATTTCTAAATTAGATAGACATAAGTCAGTCAGAGGTTTACCCAAGATCAAGTTTGATAAGTCTTTCCAATGTTCAGCATGTGAACTTGGGAAAATTAAGAGAAGCTCTCATCCTCTGAAGATTCTCTCTTCATGTCAAGCTCCACTTGAAATGCTTCATATGGATTTATGTGGTCCAATGAAGACTCAAAGCCTGGGAGGAAAGAAGTATATCCTTGTTATTGTTGATGAGTATTCTAAATATACTTGGGTTGAATTTCTTAGACTTAAATATGATACTTCTTAAATACTAATTCCATTTCTAAAAAGAATACAGGTACTTCTTCAACTTCCTGTTCAAAAGATCAGAAATGACAATGGTATAGAATTTACCAATTCTACACTTCAGAACTTCTTGGATTCTGTTGGAATATCTCATAATTTTTCCGCTGCCATAACTCCCCAACAGAATGGTGTTGTTGAAAGGAAGAATAAAACTCTAGTTGAAGCTGCCATGACTATGCTTGCTTATTCTGAACTTCCTCTATCTCTTTGGGCAGAAGTTGTTGCTACTGCTTGTTTTACTCAAAACAGAACTATTTTAAATAGATTTTTTTGAAAACTCCATATGAAATCATTAAAAAGAGAAAACCATCAATTGAGTTTTTCAAAAATTTTGGAAGAAGATGTTTTCTTCTAAATGATGTTCAATACCTTGACAAATTTGCTCCTAAAGGATTAGCTGGTATATTTGTTGGATACTCACAAAGATCAAAGGCATACAGAGTACTGATAAAAAGTTCAAAGAGAATCATTGAAACTTCCAACATCAGATATCATGAACCGACAATGACTTCTGAACAAGACAGTTCAGAACTCAAGCTTAATTCAATTGTTGAACAATTATACACCGACTCCTCTATTACTGAAAAATCTTCTGAGTCTAATAAATTACAAAAAGAAAATTTAGATTTACTTTGTCAAGATTTATTTGATATTTCTGTTAATGTCTCTGCAGATTATCAAAATCCATCACTTCTAAGAGCAACTCCAGAGTTAGTTCAACCTGCCATATCAGTGTCAAATCTTTCTGAACCCCCAATCTCATCCTCAACAACAGATCAAGTTACTTCAGAACCTGTTCAACCAACTTCTGAACTTCAATAAGTAACTTCTGAACCAGTAGTTCCTTCTTCTGAACAAATTCAGAATGATACTGTTGAGGGAGAATCTTCAGAATTACACTCAGCTTTCAATCCAGATTCTGAAGTTGCAATTACTAATGATTATGAACCACTTAACAATGTTACATCTGTCAATACATTGCCAAGTCTTACAAAATGGACTTCATGTCATCCAATACATCAGGTCATAGGTGATGTCTCCAAAGGTGTACAAACAAGATTAGCTACTGCAAATGAATGTTTGTATGTAAATTTCTTAAGCACAATAGAATCCAAAAAGCCTAATGAAGCTCTTCAGGATCCAGACTAGGTTTTAGCAATGCAAGATGAACTCAACCAATTTGAGAGAAAAAAAGTCTGGAGAGTAATTCCAAAACCACAGGGCAAACCAATTATTGGCACCAAATGGGTTTTCAGAAATAAGAAAGATGAACATGAGATAGTTGTGAGGAACAAGGCTAGATTAGTTGCTAAAGGCTACTGTCAACAGGAGGGCATAGATTATGTTGAAACATTTGCTCCAGTTACCAGACTAGAAGCTATCAGAATCTTCTTAGCCTATGTTGCTTATAAAAACATGATGGTTTTTCAGATGGATGTGAAATGTGCATTTCTGAATGCAGTTCTCCATGAAGAATTATATGTTGAACAAATAGAAGGTGTTGTGAGAAAAGAATTTCCAAATCATGTTTACATATTGGAAAAAGCATTGTATAGACTTAAACAAGCACCAAGAGCATAGTATGACACACTCACAACTTTTCTTTTGAATTCCAAATTCAAAAGAGGTACAATAGATACTACCTTATTTCTGAAAAAGGAAGGTGAGAATATGATTCTTATTCAAATATATGTAGATGATATTATATTTGCTTCTACAAATCCAAAATTTTGTAAATTTTTTGAAAAGATCATGCAAACTGAATTTGAAATGAGTATGATGGGAGAGTTAACATTTTTTTCTTGGTCTTCAAGTAAAACAACTTCCCACTAGCATATTCATAAATCAATCTAAGTATGTTTCTGACTTACTTAGGAAGTTTAACATGTCTGACTATTCTAGTATTCAAACTCCAATGGCAACTGCTACTAAACTTGAACCAGATTTATCTGGTAAACCAGTTGATCAAAAGAAATATTGAGAAATCATTGGATCTTCGTTTTACTTAACAGCTAGTAGACCTGATATAATGTTTGCTATATGTATTTGTGCTAGATATCAAGCTAATCCTAAAGAATCTCATCTCCTAGCTGCTAAAAGGATCCTTAGATATCTGAAAGGTTCTCCTTCATTGGAACTTTGGTATCCAAAGGATTCTAGATTTGAGCTAACAGCTTTTACAGATGCAGATCATGGTGGTTGTAAATTGGATAGAAAGAGTACATCAGGTTCATGTCAATTTCTAGGTGACAGGCTTGTGAGTTGGTCTTCAAAGAAGGAAAACTATGTCTCAACTTCTACTGCAGAAGCTGAATATGTAGCTGCTGCAATATGTTGCTCACAAGTCATCTAGATGCAAATTCAGCTTAAAGATTATGGCTACACTTTCAATAAGATCCCTCTGTATTGTGACTCTAAAAGTGCCACAGCAATAACAGCCAATCTTGTCCAACACTCAAAGACTAAACACATTGATGTGAGGTATCATTTTATAAAGGATCATGTTGAAAAAGGCAACGTAGAAATGTTTTTTGTTCAAACAGATTACAAGTTAGCTGATTTATTTACCAAACCTCTTGATGAGAAAAGATTTACAATTTTGGTAAGCAAACTTGGTATGATGAACTTAAACTCATAAGTATATTACTCATACCTAAGTAATAAGAATTCACTTCTGAACTTCATTCTTCAGAATTTCTGAAGTCATTTTTTGTTCCAGAAGTTTCTATCTTTCCATTCAGAAGTATAGATTTCTTATTACCAAATTGTTTGTAATACCTTTTCAATCGCATTTCTATTTAGCATTTTTCAAGAGGGAGCTTAAGTATTTTTTTTTCTTCATTCTTGTTTCAAGGGGGAGTTTTTGATAAATACTTATCACTGTGATTATACTGACAATCTTGATCTATCATTGTTTCAAGGGGGAGTTCTAACAGGTGATTTCTTTCTCTTGAATGCAATCTTGAAAGCATGGACAAACTTCTCTAAGATTTACAATCTTTTTTAAATTGCTCAAACTACTTCTAAAATACTTCAAATCATTTTCTTTCTTTCAGAAGTACGCATTATAATTGAATTTTTTTTTTCTGAAAGAAATGTGTCATTTTTGAAATATTTTTGAAGGAATAATCATTAAAAGTATGGACAAACTTTTCTTGATACTTACTTTCAGTTGTTCAAACTATTTCTGAAGGAATAATCATTATGTAGTTTTAAATGGGTTTCATTCATATTCTAAAGATATTTCGTTGGTTCTGAATTGTTTCTCAGAACTTCTGAACTTTACTTCTGAACTTCACTTCTAAATTCTTTCTCAGAAGTTCTGAATTCTCAATTCAGAAGATTACTCTTCGCGCGTGGCCCACGTGTTATTTTCTTATTGGCTACTCTCTGAACGGTTCATTAATCCAGATTACACGTTTAATCGTCATTAGTTTTAGCCTACTTTTCTGCCACGTGTCCTACATCTATCTGCCACGACATAATCACACGATTAAAATCCATGACTTCATCATCTTCATCATTTTACTCAGATTTTTCCCTCCGAACCTATTCTCTGCAATTTTTGAAAATCCACAACTCTCAGAAGCTGCAAGTTTGTCAATCATGTCTCAATCAAATGTTGATCAACCGATTGTTTCTGCTAAATCCACTTTTAGCAACACTGATGATTCATCGAGCACACGATCATTCAAAATTGTTCAAAACACTATGACCATTGGTTCGATTGAAGTTCCTTTGAACAAATATTTATTGATCGAAGACACTACAACAAATGTTATGCATGTTGCTGATCCTTCAAACCCAAACCCTAACGCTAATGTTGAAATTGGGGGAAACCAAATGGAGCCGATTGAACTTAATTTTGAATCTTCTTCTCGAGCTGAAAGTCAGAATGCTGTTGTTGTTGCTTCTGATTCTGTTGTTTATGGTCCTGATTTTTCCGAAGAAACAATCCCAGTTGGTACTCGCAAAGCAATTAAAAAAAAATAATGCTGCTCTGAACTTAAGGTCTGAAGAGTTCACTAATGATCAGCAAATTCTCATTGAGTTGTTTAAAAAGCATCCATTCAGAACAACTATGACTAAGCATTTTCAAGTTCCTGAAGAATATTTACAGCAATGGTGGTATTATGCTGCAGTTGATAAAGAAACAAAAGTATTTCTTCTTTTGGTCATGGTTATAGTTTCAACATAGTAGCTGAAGATCTTAGGAGTATCTTAAATCTTCCACAACCAATTGTGGTTAATGGTCAAGAAACATTTGATGAAATTCCTGCCAATTCTGAGTTGTGTGGTGATATCTCGAAGGTGGGATATTTACAAATTCTAACTGCCTTATGTTCTTTCAGAAGAAAGTCTTTACCTCCAATCTGGTATACTTTATTCACATTTCTCAACACTAGTGTAGCTAGGAAACATTCAAGTCTGGATCAAGCATCTGCTAATATGAGGATCATATTTCATGGTATTGCTTTCAACAAGAGATATGACTATCCAAGTCTAATTTTTTAAGATATTCAGTTTGCAATTTCCAAAAAGAGCAAGTATCCTTATATTCCATATCAGAGGTTCTTTCAGATTTTCATCAAAGGAGCTATGAGGTCAGTTAAATCAATTCCCAGGCTTGAGAATGATCTGTTTGTTACATTGTTTACTATGGATAGCTTGAGGCCGTCTCTTGCTAAAGAACTCTTTCCAAATGTTGAACCTCTGTTTCCCGAGTTATTAGCATACATCAATCCTAGGAACAAATGGTTAAGTGAGTATTGTGAATCAATGGGATTACCTAAACCTGTAATCTCTTCCCCTGATTCAAATCCCAGAGATGTGCAACGTAAGGGGCTAGATCAATTAGTGAGAGAGGCGAGGAAGTTCAAGGTGGGGAACAACCTTAGAGTGAAGAGAGGCAAAATGTAAATGAGAGCCTGGTTAGCTATGTGAGTAAAATAAATGAAGAGAGGAGAACATAGGTAAAAGAAAAAAAAAACCTGTGCCCCACCTGTTACTTGTCGGGCAGCCACACAATCTACTACTTCACACTCTTTGGTGGGTAGTATTGAAAAAGCCAGTGAGCCCATGGCAACTTTTGATAACCCCCCAGTCACTCATCCATCTCTCAACAGAAGGGTGTTTTAATAACACATATGGGGCAAGCAGCTTATCTACCATTTGATTTCCTATGGAGGATGCAAATATTGAAACAGAAGGATATATGTCCCCCCTTCACAGAAATGTGCACATTGAGTCTGAGAGTCCACTCAATGTTGAGCCTAATGAACCACTAAATGTGGAATTCTTTCACACTAGCATACATCTTTCAAATGTACATAAGCAAAGTGTATGTCACATTGCAACAACAACTATAGATACTCCTATTTTAGGATATCAAAGATTAGTTGGAAGTCCTGGTGGGGTGAACATCGCAAAAGCCCCATTCAATGAATCACTTGTGATTCATGATATGGTGACATCTACAGGCAAACTACTTCTGTAGGACTACAAACAGGATCATCCGTTGTTCCTGGTACTTTACCCTGGTCTTCTGAATTTTCAGTGTTTAAGACATTCTGTACTTCTGAATTTGAAAAGATTCATAAGCACATAAAGGACTTATCTGAATTTTCCAATAAGGGGATGGAGGATAGGATGGAAAAGAAGTTAGAGGCGAAATTGGACGCTCTCAAGCAAACTACTTCCAATGATTTCAGAAATTTTCAGGATGCAATTAAGAATTCCTTTTCAGAAGTTATTACCTCTGTCTCTGCTATTGCCCAATCCTTGGTGTCTCCATAACCAGATCATTCTAACCTGGCAACTAAAGATGATATTCAACAACTTCTGCAGAAGTTAACAGATGTTCAGAATACTCAATCTCACTTGGATCAAACATTTTTTGCTTTGGAATGTAGACCACAGGTAGATACTTTGAAAAGGAAGCATGATGATCAGGATTCTGATAATCATGAGGGGGAGAAAAGAAGGAAAGTATCTGAGTCAAACAACGAAGAAATGTTGCTGTTAAAGGATTCTACTTCTGAACCTCAAGTGACCATGGATAAAACTTCTGAAGATGCTCAGAAAGATGATAATTCTGAAGCTATTAAAGAAATTCTTATGGCTGAAGGTGATCAAAGTATTCCTGAAGATGTTGGTATTATTTCTGCAAGTATGGACATTTCTAAAGATGAAGGTAATGAGACAGGAAACCTATCTCTGAATTCTGAAGATAATACTGGTACAGATAATACAGATGTACTACCAGACTCAAATGAAGAAATGTTAAATGAGTATTTGGCTTTTGAAGAAGTATTTGGAGAACCTGGTGATCTTTCAGATGTGATTTTGTTTGAAGATGAAGTGGAGGTGAATGAACATAGAGAATTGGTGATTTGGAGACCACAAGTTTTGGATAGAGTGGTAAATGATGAAATAGTTGAAATTTTATGGAGTTTGATAAGCCAATTCTGTTGGATATATGTATTTCTGAATAACCCAAGGAATCTGGAGTGTAGATTCTTGGATGAGAGATTGTTCATTTTCAAAGATTTTTTGAATCAATCGGCTGAATATATTTTAATATAGAGATGGATATATGTCATATACATAATGCTGAAATTTCAGATGAGATTCTGATAGCTTGCTCAGAACATAAAGTGCATTTACATTCCTACAATTAGTCTTCCAGCTCTTGAAGAACCAATTGTTGATCATGTGTATGAAGGAGATACGTTATTTGATAGTTCTGGAGAAAGTCAGATTATCTTTCCAGAAGATTCTTACAGAGATATTTACAGAAAAAGTCTAAAATATGCAATTTTAGAAGATTTTGTGAATGATGAATGGTCTGCAGATTATACTTCCAAGGTAAGATCCTTTCTGCAATAACATGGAATCCAAGAAATGCATGATTCCTCATTAATAAAGCAGATCAGATGTATGTCTAAATCAGTTGAAGATGATATACAAGATGTAAGACTGGGTGCTGAAAGAAGAAATGGTACATTGACTGAATTTACTCAGTTTGACTTCTACAAGTTAAGATTACATGATAAACTTACACTTTTGAGTTATTGTGTCAAGAAAGAAGACTCGGAACTTGTATCAGAAGTTAGAAGAGTACTGGGTATTTACATCAGAAATCTTATCAAACATGATTTCCAACTTGCTTTAGAGTATAGACCGACTAAAGTTAATATGTTGGAGCCAGTGAGCATTGAAAGACATGGGCTTACAAAAGTTTTTACAAATCCAGAGATTCGTTTCATTTATGAAGCAGAAGGCATAAGCACAAGAACATTCATTGTTTCTGATACACCAAAGTACTCAACTTCTACTCTGAATTGGTTAATGAAGCATGCTGAATGGTTTGTTGTTTCTTCTGAAATAAAAGAAGAAATAATGTATTTGATCAAAGAAAGAATAAATTTCAGAGACTGCATTAGGAAAAGTTATCTGGCTGGACATACAAGAGTGAATAGTATCAGAGAAGCTGATTATATTCTAAGTAATTTGTATGATTTTCATATTCATACTAAGAACCAAGATATTGAGGAAGTCTTAAAACTTACTCAGAAGATAAGAAGCTCAGAAGCTAGTTTAATTGAAATAGAAAAAGAAAAGGAAAAAGGAAAAGAGAAACTTTATGAAGATGATCCAGAAGAAATTGTTCCTGTTGGTCAAGTCTCTGAATCTGAACAATTGCAAGACCAAAGAATTGAGGAAAATGCTTTTACTTTGTTCCTTGAATATTTTCATGCAGAAATGTTCATGGGATATGAACAAAGATTCAATTACATTGACTGTTGGATCAAGAAATCTAATGGATGGAAGCAATGGTATACAGACATTATCAGAAAAATAAGAATTCCTGTGATTGATGCAAGAAGGGAAAGTCCTATTGTGAAAGTTATTACAGCTGATATAAAGTCAAGGAATAATTACAGATATGCTTACTTCACTGTAGAAAGGAAGAATGGTGAGGTTTTCTACATTCTCAGAAGCTGATTTTCAAAATGTCTATCTTAGAGACTTACTCAGAGTTTATAAAAGTCTCTATCCTTTTCATGATTTAATTGCCAAATTCAGAAATTCATTTCTAATTCTCAGATGGACTATACAGAGAATTCATATGGGCTGCTAAACACAGATTTTCAAGTTGCATATGTTCTTGATAAAGGAAAGATGCATTTTAGTAGTCCAAATTTCAGTTTACCAAACATTGAAAATATGAAACAAAGCACTCTTGTAGTTCAGCCTCCAGGTTTTGTATGCAAGTTATTTGACCAGTTATTGTTTACCAGATTTGAAGAAATGCACAAGTGTTTTAATGGAACTCTGATGGCAATAAGAGATAGATTGGTAAGAAGAAAGAACAAAAGGCAAAGAAGTCTAAGTGATGATGAATGGGAAGCATACATAAAACATGCAAAAGAAATGCTCAGAAAAATTAAATCATTGTTGGAATACAGAAGTCTTATTCTAAAATATGTCAGAAAGATCTTAAACTTTTGGAGTTATGATTTGAACTTTTGAAGCTAAGGGGGAGATTGAAACAACATAAAAGATAGCTTCAAAACACTTAGCATAAAGATAGAAGACTTCTAAAGTATGTACTTCAGAAGTTCTGATGGTTTAATTGAAGTTCTGCAGATGCTTTGAAGAACTTCTAAAGACAGTTTCTGAAGACAGTTCAGAACCATTTCTGAACTGTGTCTGTTATCTTGTTGTTGTTACTTTAGTCTTTCTAGTTTGTGTATAAATAGAAGTTAGTTAGATCTTTAAAATATAATGTTCACTTGTACTGAAAAGACATATTTTTGTAACTCTGTTAATATCAATACTACATCCGACTTCAGTGTTCTAAATTTTGTGTTCTTTACTGAGTTTATTGTTCATCTTTAATATCTGGGTTCTAACAATACCTCTCACCTACAGGCGCTGTGGTTTACTGCTCAATGCACCACCTTTACCACTTACAAGGGCAACAAACTCCCTGCCATAGGATTTACTATCCCTCTTGGCCATTTCTCTTTAACTTCCCGTTTCCTTAGGAACGCTCTTCGTCTTCCTTCTCGAGGCAAGAATCAACAATGGGTACCTGAACCCAACAGGGACCAGATTGTGAACTTCTTGGACTCTATCGGCTATAAGTGGGACAATCCCCCTGAGAAACCCATCACAAAAATGGAAAAGAAGAGACTACCTGCAAAGTGGCAATACATCTTCACCAAGTTATTCAATGCCTGGGCTCAAAGACTGGCTCCCAAGATCAAGCTAGCAAACACTACAAGGCTATTGGCTACGCCCTCTGCCCCGACTACAAGCTGAACAATGCTGACTACATATTCAGCGATATGCACAACTGGGTTAATGCTCAGAAAAGGGAGAAAGTTATCTTTTACCCAAGATTCTTTGCAACCATTCCGGAATTTGCCTTTAAGGAAGAGTACCCTAAAGTTGCAAATCAGAACTTCTCTCAAGTAGGGAAGAAATCGCTGGAAATTGACAAACATCAAAGAGATGCTCCCTACACCCCCTACATGTTGCAGCTAATCAGCAATGTAGCTCAAGTGTCCATATCACTGCCAATACCAACAGTGATTATCCAAGACACCTCTCTTCCCCAAAAACGCAAAGAGTCGACCGATGGTCATTGAAAGACCATCGCTCACAACCCCATCACCAAAAAGCAAAAGAAGGTAGTCTCTCAAGAGACTTCCCTCTCTAACATTGGCGTATCACCAACGCCACACTCTGCCCCAGCCACGAAAACGGTCTCTACATCCGTTGTCGCTTCTTCAGCACTACCTCCATTTTTAGCAACCCCACTCACTGAAAGTGTAATAGCCAGCTCTGCTGAAGCTGGATCAGCTAATACTATCACAACCTTCTCTTTTTCTTCTACCACCTCTTCTTTGGTTGTCACATCAACTCATGATTCAGAGACAGTTGTCCCTATCTCTGATTAGGTTGAAATGCACACGGTCTAGGCCTCAGTTTTGTTTCGACAATCTATGTTTTGGAAAGCTACTCACACAGGCCCTCAGAATGTTTCTGTTGATCATAACTCCTCTCAGTGATTTGAATATGATTCCTTTACTATACTTAGTGAAATTCCATAGTTAAGCTTCTGTTCAAATTCAGCGATAGCACACGCTGATTGCTATCAGCGATCGTTGAAGGTCAAGGAACTACAAGCTTATCACTGAAAACCTGAAGATCAGTTATCACACCAGAAGACCATTCAGCGAAAGTCGAAGACTCTAGCTGAAGAAAGAGATAATCAGCTAAGTGAACTGAAGCGGTTCAGCGATAGCAGCGATTGTCTACTCAAAGTGTGAAGTCTTGTGAAGCCTCAGCGATACTGACGTTCATCCTTGAAGATTCAGCATCAGAGATCAAATGAAGCTTTTCTTGCGAGATTAAAGGTTGATCTTATCCTCGATGCACAAAAGTCAAACCTCGAACCATGTCAGAAAAGGACGTACGACTTTTCTTTTATGTCACCATCATATCTGATATGGTACTATTCATATTCGGCCAAAAGCATGGTTGTCTCATTAACAAGGACAAGCTTACTATCCAAGCTTGACAAGTGGCATGTACCCATTGTCTTGCTTTAAAGGCAAACGGGTATAAATAAGATGGAGATATCTTCTTCATCTTAATGCTTCATTCTATCTAACCTATACCCTCTTTATTCTTTCTTTCATCTTCTTGTGCATCATACTTCGTGTTTCTTAGTTACAATAGAATAGGTTTTAAACTTGTTCTATTTCCGCTTGTAACTGTAAATTTGTTTATTTTAATAAACTAATTTAAAAAACCAAAATCTGTGTGTTTGTATTCAACCCCCCGTCCCTTCTACAAACTATTTAGTTATCATTTAACTCTTGTAGACCCTTATTGGGACCAACAAGTGGTATCAGAGCAGTGTTTGCTTCTTAAATCTTTAAAATATTTTTTTCTTAAAACTATTTTAAAATGTCAAACCCAAATACAAACTACAATGATAATGGATCTTTAGCTAAACCTCCAAGATTTAGCCATGATAATTTTCCATTGTGGAAGGAAATGTCTCTATTTCTGGAGGGATCTGATCCAAAGATTCCCTACTATCTGGAAAATGGACCATTTGTTCCTACAACAATAGTAGCTAGTGTTCCTGCCACCACTGCTACTCCAGCCATTGCTGAAAGGGTTATTGTTAAAACTCCTAACAGATGGACTGAAGAAGACAAAAATGAAATTGCTATTGACTCTAAAGCAAGATCAATAATAGCAATGGCTTTACCTGATGAGGTCTATCATTCTGTCATGAAAATGAGGACTTCTAAAGCCATGTGGGATACATTATGTATCCAATATGAAGGAACTTCTGAAGTTAAAGTAACTAGATGCATAAACCTTGTAAGAAAACATGAGAGTTTTATGTATCGAAAGGGTGAATCTCTTTCTCAAATTCACCAGCGATTTAACTGTCTGCTGATTGATCTTAAATCAGTCGATAGAGTATATTCAAATGCTGAAATTCTGACAAACTTCATGGAGGCATTGCCCGATCAATGGGCAGTGTACACTACATGTATAAAGCTGTCCTTAAGTGCATTATATGGTATGCTCTTAAATGAGGAACAATCCCAGCTTCTAAGGAAGAACCTAATTAATGATCTCAAAGGTGCCAAAAGTACTTCTTTGGCACTTGTGACTTCTGAGGGAACTTCTTCTAAAAATGTTTCTTCTTCCACTATCACCTCCATTACAGAATTAGGTCAAACTGATTCAGAAGATCAACTAACTGATGCAGACATCTCTGAGTTTGATAACTCTCTAGCTCTTTTAACTAATAACTTTAAAAGATTTGCTAGAAAGAGCAATTTTTGAAAACCTTCTAACCTCTCTGACTCTGGAAAGCAGAAAATGTTGCCCGCTGAGAAAGCCTCAGCAATTTGCTTCAATTGACAGCGAAAGGATCATTTTGCAAGTGAATGTAGGTCGAAGAAAGTTGCTGCTCCCACTACCTCCCATACCTCTGATAAAAAGGAGAAGTATTTGAAACTGAAAAACAAATACAAAGATATGAAGAAAAACCAGCAAAAAGGCAAAGGCACGGTCGGCCGAAGAAGTTGACTGGGATGCTGAAGATGACTGGGCCAAGACCTCTGAAGAGTCTGGTTCAGATGACGAAGATCTTGCCTTCCTCTGTCTGATGGCAAGAATTGAAGACGCTGAAGAAGGCACTGAGACTTCTACCTCTGAGTCTCCTTCTACTCAGGTAACTATTCCCTCTGTCTCTTTACCTTCTGAAAGTGATAACTTGTCAGCTCTCGATGCTATGACTGTTGATTTTTACGATGCTTTAAATGGAAAAATTAAGGACGAGAGAATTAACACTGACTTATCAGAACAATTAAAAAATTGCCATATAAGAATAAAAGAACTTTCTAAAATTGAGGAATCTCTCAAAGACCAAGTCTTTGCAAATCAAACTATAAGCATCGAAAAACAACAAGCTATCGCTGATAGGGAAAAGGCTATCGCTGATCTCAAGTCTGAAAAGGCAACCATCGAAGGATGGTGTAAGGCTTCTGATAAAGTCAATGAGATCATCAATGCTCAAATACCTATGAAAGTAAGAAGTGGGTTAGGCTATAACCCTGAAAAGGAAGAATCAGAGAATGATCGTTCCATGCTCAAATTCGGAATGTTTCTCTTCTATCCCTGATCCTTCTTCTTCAACCTCTTCTTCCTCCTCTTTTAAAGAGAAGCTTTCTATTCTTAATTCTAAGAAAGTGATCAAGAACGAGTTTCTTAATCAAGTTCCTAAGAATAAGAAAACTCAAGACAGGAACAAGAAATCCTCAGAGAAAGTTTCTAAAACTGGGAAGAAGGTCCCTGACTTTTCTCAGAGACCAACCCCCAGAATTAAAATCGATCTTACTCCTATCCCTGAGAAATTTCCTGCTCCCTCTCTGATTTCCAAACCCTTTAAATATAGGAAATGCTATCACTATGGTGAAACTACCCACATTGCAAGCAAATGTCCTAATGCTACTAGAGCTGATAAACTAGCTCATGGAAAGAAAGTAGCTCAAGCTGATAAATTAGCAAGAGTGAAATCCACCAAGGTTGCAAAACCATCAAAGGTGAAGATATCCACTGAAGAGAGTTCTTCAGCTAGTAGCTCCTCCGCCAATCCTCTATCTAACCAAGCAGGACCCATAGTAGTATGGATACCTTTAAACAATTAATCTTTTGTTGTATACAGAGTGCCAAAGGTATCTGGTATCTTGATAGCGGATGCTCAAGGCACATGACAGGCAGAAAATCTCTGCTCTCTGATTACAAAGAAGAAGCTGGTCCATCAGTGACCTTTGGTGGAAATGGCAAAGGATACACTAAAGGTTATGGAATTTTGTCCAACGGAGCCACATCATTTTCTCGTGTTGCTTACGTTGAGGGACTAAAGCACAATCTCTTGAGCGTTAGTCAATTATGTGACAAAGACTTCAAAGTTCTATTCTTAAAGAATAGTGTGCTGTCACTGACGGAAATGATAAGCTTGCCCTTACAGGCAAAAGAGTGGAAAATGTATATGTCATAAATATGAATAGTTCTCACTCTGAGAACATGTGCTTTATCTCTAAAGCATCAACTGACATAAACTGGTTATGGCATAAAAGACTCTCTCATCTCAACTTTAAGACAATAAATGAATTATCTCAAAAAGACTTAGTCAGAGACCTCCCAAATCATACCTTTACAAAGGAATCTCTTTGTTCAGCGTGTGAGAAGGGAACGCTGACAAAAGCCTCCTTCAGGTCAAAACAAGTTTCTTCGGTGACCACTCCTCTTCAGCTTCTCCACATGGATCTATTCGGACCTGTCAATGTCCAATCGATCTCTGGGAAGAAATACACTTTAGTGATTGTTGATGAATACTCCAGATACACATGGGTGTTTTTCCTTCGATCCAAAAGTGATACCCCGGAAATGATAATCTCTTTTATCAAAAAGATGGAAGTTTTGAACAATCTAATTGTTCGTTCCATAAGAAGTGATCATGGCACTGAATTCAAAAAACAGTACTCAAAATCGATCCCTGATAGTTAAACGATTTAAGAAGACCCCCTATGAATTATTTCATTGGAGAAGACCTACTCTAAAATATTTCCACATTTTTGGATGTAGATGTTACATTCTGAATGACAGAGATCATTTAGGTAAATTTGATCCAAAAGCTGACGATGGTATATTTCTTGGATACTCCTCTATATCTAAATCCTTCAGAGTCTTCAACAAAAGAAGACAACATGTTGAAGAATCCATGCACGTTAACTTTGATGAATCTCGTCCCATTCATGCTTCTCACTCTCTTGATGATGATGAAGAATTGAATGCATGGATGAGATCTCATTATGGGGAACCTGAAACATACTTCAGCAATCAAACTCTAGCTGAAGCAAGTGATGATGAAATCCCTGTAAACCCAACAAGTAATAATCATCCATCTTCAGGGATGAATGTTACTCCTCTAAATCAGATTCCTGTTGCTGATTCCTCTCATGGAAATTCCTTTGTGAACAACCAAACCACTTCTGAAAATCAATCCCCTGAATTGATTCTAAATGAAGTACACATTCTTTGAAACAAGTCCTATTCCGAGAATGCGAAGAACGAGTCGGCCGAATCTCTTTGTTGATATCTCTCCTCAACCACCAGCTCAGCGATGGACTGCAAATCATCCAATAAATCAGATTATTGGTGATCCCACTACAGGTATCAAAACACGTAGAGGTACAGGTAATATCTGTCTTTATGTTAACTTCATTTCTCTTTCTGAACCTAAGAAGATAGATCAAGCTATCTCTGATCTTAGCTGGGTTTCAGCTATGCAAGAAGAACTAACTGAATTTTGTAGAAATAAAGTTTGGAATCTTGTTCCTAGACCCTCTAATAAAACTGTCATAGGAACCAAATGGGTTTTCAGAAATAAGGTAGATGAAAACGGGACTATAATTCGCAATAAGGCTAGACTTGTTGCTCAAGGTTATAGACAGGAAGAAGGAATTGACTATGATGAAACCTTTGCACCTATTGCTCATTAGAAGCCATAAGACTCTTTTTAGCTTATGTTGCCCATAAAGAATTCAAAGTTTTTCAAATGGATGTTAAAAGTGCTTTTCTAAATGGAAAACTCAGCGATGAAGTTTAGGTTGAACAACCCCCCTCAGACCCTAACCATCCTGGTTATGTTTTTAAACTTGAAAAAGCTCTTTACGGGTTAAAACAAGCTCCTAGAGCTTGGTATGATACCCTTTCTAAATTTCTTCTTAAAGAAAAATTTGTTCGTGGAAAAATTGAACAAACTCTGTTTTTAAGAAAATATAAAGGTCATACTATTCTCGCTCAGATATATGTTGATGACATTATCTTTGGTTCCACAAGACCCAAACTTTGCACTCGTTTTGCTGCAAGAATGCAAAAACAATATAAAATGAGTATGATGGGTGAACTAACATATTTTCTAGGCTTGCAGATTAAGCAATCTGACAAAGGAATTTTTATTTGTCAAAGCAAATATGTTAAAGACATGTTGAATAAATTCGACATGAATCAATGCTCAGTGATGAAGACTCCTATGGCGCCTCCTCTGACATTAAACAAGGATCCCAATGGGAAACCAGTCAATGTCACTGCCTATCGAGGAATGATTGGGTATCTGTTGTATCTTACAGCGAGTAGGCCAGACATCATGTACGCTACCTGTCTCTGTGCTCGGTATCAAGCTGAACCGAAGGAATCCCATCTAATCGCTGTAAAGCGAATCTTCAGATACCTGAAAGGAACTCCAAATCTTGGTCTCTGGTATCCCAAAGGCTCAGGATTTGATCTTATTGGTTACTCTGACAGTGACTTTGCAGGTTGTAAGATAGATAGAAAGAGCACCACTGGTGGGTGTCAGCTACTAGGTGGAAAGTTAATAAGTTGGACAAGTAAAAAGCAAAACTCAGTGTCCACTTCCATCGTTGAAGCTGAATATGTAGCCGCTGGTAGTTGTTATGCTCAAATCCTTTGGATGAGAAATCAACTAAGAGACTACAATCTCAAGCTCTCTAAAATTCCTATCTATTGTGATAGTACAAGTGCTATTGCAATTGCCAACAACCCTGTACTTCACTCCAAAACCAAGCACATTGAGATCCGATATCACTTTATCATAGATCATGTGATGAATGGTGAAGTTGAGCTCCATTTTGTTCCTACTGAATATCAGCTCGCTGATCTTTTCACCAAGCCTCTTGATGAAACTAGATTTAATCTACTCATCAGCGAACTTGGTATGTTGAACGCTGAATAATTTATTAATCAGTAACCAACAAGGGATAAAAATAAAGCCTTCAAACTTTCCATTCGTTGAACTCTAATTCAGCGATATCTAGGCCATCTCCTCAGGTATTATCTTCTAATCTTTAACACTCTTTGATATCTTTTCTCATCAAAGAATGTCTCTCTTAAAATTAAAACTCCTCACTAACAATCCTTTATTATTAGTGATGAAGATTTTTCTAAAATTATTAATAATACACCTTCCTTATGGATAATTATCATTATAATCTTTTAAAAATAAAGAAAAGGACACGTCCGACCTTTTTCTGACACACGACGGACCGCGACGTTTCCATTCCAACTCCTTTCTTGGAACGTGCGCCAGGTCATCATTTCTTTTTCAAAAAGCTAAAATCGTCGTTTAGCACTCCTTTCTTTCTCTCTCCTCATGCTATTTAAGCATTCTTTTTGCCTTATTTTATTCCTTTCGCTTTCATAATAATCCTCAAGGCAAAAGAAATTCTTCGAATCTTCAAGGTTTTCTCAAGAACACGCTTGTGTGTGTTTTTCTTCTAAGAACTCAACTAAGGTTTGATCTAAACCTTATATTATGACTGGAAACATCTTGTTTCACATCTTCTTTTCCTTAAAACTCTAAAAATAAAAATAAAAAGAATCTGGATATAAATTATAAAGTTTTTCCTCTATAAAAACCCTGTTCTAAGTTCTTTCCTTAGAACAGAAGACTATTTTTTAAACTTTAATCCATTTACCTTAGCTTTTTATTATTGTTTATAACAAACATTTTGATATTGTTCATCAAAATATTTGTTCTCTTCGATCTTAATTTTGGTATTCTTTATACCAAACTCGGGTTTATACATTTATGTATAAAACTATGATTTACCTCTTTGGTGTTCCTACCTTTCCCACAGCAATGGCATCTGCAAGTAAGATTGCAACTACATGTCATTTCCCTTTGGAAAGAACCGTTTTCAAGTCATGCAACTACATCGCTTTGGTAGAAATCCCTGCAGACCGACCTCAATTCACTGAAGAAGCTACATTTATCAAAGCATGCCCTCTGATGTATGCGTTCGTTCACAACCCGGTGGGCATCTCTTCTCATCTTCAAGCATTATGGTACACGGCTCACTGTACCATGCTGATAACTAACAAAGGAACCCAACTCCCTGCTATTGGGTTCAAGATTCCAGAACTAGGTTTCTTCTCCTTCACCGCTGGATTTCTCAGGAAGGCTCTGCGTCTCCCTGTACGTGCTAAGAACCAACAGTGGGGCGCTGAACCTACCAAGATGCAAATTGATGCATTCGTGGACTCCATTGGATACTCTTGGGAGAATCCCTCTCTGAAGACGGTGGTCTCTAAGTTAGAGAAGAAAAGGCTCCCTGCTCGCTGGCCGTATATCTTCACTCAGGTGATCTAGTGCCTGGGGTCGAAGATCGGCTCTCATGATCTGGCAAGCAAGCACTTTCAAGACCTTGCTTACTAACTCTGCACCGGCCACAACCTGAATTACGCGGATTACATCTTCAGCGACATGGTCAGTCGCATCAATGCTGCCACCAGACATCCTGTTATTCCTTACCCTCGCTTCTTCACGACCATAATGGAAGTTGCCTTCGGGGAAGAATACCCGAAGGTTGGCGATCACTCCTTCTCTGTAGTGGGGAAGAAGTCCCTGGACATTAAGGAACATCCAGGTGATGCTCCTTTCACACCCTACAAGCTGCAGGTGATTGGAGCACCTCTTCTAGTGTCCACCTCGCTGTCAAACCCAACAGCGAGCAACCCAGACACTGCTGGTATTAAGAGGAAACAACGAACTGATGTTCATAAAAAGACCATCGCAACCAAAACAAAGAAGCCAAAGAAGTTGGTCTCTCAAAAGACCACCCTCTCTGATTTCGGTGTTCTACCAACATCAACTGCAGCCACAACCACTTCAACGGTCTTTACATCCGTTGTTGCTTCTTCAGCTCTACCTACATCAACAGCGACTCCGGTCACTGAGGGTGTCTTAGCCAGCTCTGCTGAAGCTGGATCAGGTACTACTTCCACAACCTTCTCTTTTACTTCTATCTCCTCTTCTTTGGTTCTCACCTCAGCAAGTGACTCAGCGATAGTTGTCCCTATCTCTGATGATGCTGAAATACATGCAATCCAAACCTCATTATTGTTTAGAGTATCTCTCTCAGATACTCTAAGACACTGGTTAGTGATCCTCTAGACACTACCTTTGCAAATGTAGTCCCTAAGAGTAATCCTCAAGATACTCTCAGGGAGTCAAGTATGATTTTTCATCCTTCTTCTAATCCGGATATGTTTTTGGCATTTTTATCTATGTCATCATCAGGTGTCGCTTCTGTTCCTACTTCAGCGACGACAACCACCACCACCAGCGCTTCTCCCATCAGCAAGAATTTGGGAAAATCTCCTTAGGGCCATCCCTCTGCCGCAAAGCTCAGAGAGGTAAAGCAAGAGATGGCTGCTCCAAAGCTTCCCACTCCAGTCACCGAGCTGCCTCCCATTGTCCTTCCCAACCCCACATTCCCTGCAATTGACTACCTGGTCAAAGAATGTGCTCTCACAAGGGCTAGGGTGGACAACCTTCAAACGTCGGCCGAGCTTATCTTCAGAAGGATCGTTGGTACTCCAGCGATCAAGACTAACGTTAGCAACCTGATATCTGACATTTTCGGCCTGAAGGAAGATAACAAGGCCTTCCATCAGACCCTGACAAACTTGGAACAGAAGGTTGCTGCTCAAGAAAACGTCCTTGAGTCTATTCAAAAGACTCAATCTGATATGACGCAGATGCTCACAAAGCTCTCTGAGGCAAGTTCCTCGTCTTTCAACGTTGCTGATCGGACCACGCTTCAAGAAGCTGAGGAGAAGCTGAAGGACGTTCAGACAAACGTTCGCACTCTGATGGTGCATTGTCTACCTCCTGATAACATTGAGGGGGAGAGATGTGCCAAAGAGTTCGCTGATGAACTCATCTCGGAGCATAACAAGAGGTTCCCTGAAGAGAGAATCTCTCCTTACATCCACCGGCCTGAAGCTGAAGCTGCTGATGAAGAAGATGAAGAAGCAGATGAGGATGAAGAAGATGATAAAGAACCTATACCTCACTATGGGGGGCTGGATGATGATGAAGATGATGACGACATTGGAAGTGCATTAGAGCACTTCAGATTGTCAAGACCTGGTGTCGCTCATCAAGAGCCCTTGGGGGACGGACCGCAACCTTCTCAGGAACAATCCGGTCCCTCAGGCAAAGGAAAAGAAGTGGTAGATCTGGATGCCACTATCCCTATATCTGATGGGGAGACCACAATTGAGGTATCTCTTCCTCTTATCCCTTTCTTTGCACCTCTCCCTGAAACTCCCATACTCCCTTCTTCACCCACAAAAACTCCCTCTGACAATACTATTTCCTCCTCTCCTTCCCTCAGTGATCCCCGTCCCCCAAAGGACTGAACTTCATGGAAGGAACCTTCCTCTGAAGAGCAGTTTATGTACATAGTTGAAACTGACTCTGAAGAAGAAGGCCTTATTCCCAGGCGTCGCGTTCAAAAGCCGATCATAAGCGAGCCTGAAGAAGAAGAAAAGCGAATAAAATTCCTTAGGGAATTCGAAGCATGAAGAATAAGGGTGCCTGAAGCTGAACCCATTGAAGCCGTACCAATAAGGATGGTAGATGAATTCTACTTTTTTTCCAGAGAAGAGAGAGAACAAGCATTGGAAGCACAAAGGATCAGGGATGAGGAAATAAAAGAAACTGAGAATGATCTTGCTTTAGCAAGGAAATTGCTCAGAGAAGACTCTGCAAGAGATAAAGCGGCCAGAGAACAACTGAAAAAAAGTGAAAGGGTCGCTGAAGCACTTGTACAGAAAGATCTTGCACAAGAGAATTTGAACGTAGATCCAATTGTTGCTCAACAGAAGATTCTAAGTGCACTATCCGCTGAAGCCACTATGCAGAAAGACAAAGAGCTTGATTGGTGCACTAACAGACTGAAATTTCGAAGATCTGAAGCCAAAATCATTCATGCAACTATCCAAGGGCGACACTCCAACAGAGGTGGTTCAAAGGTATATGTAAGAATGACAAGGACGAACAGAACAGAGAGAGAAGAAGCCAAATTCTTAGGAATTTATGGATACACTGAATGGCTAGAAATCAGAGACGCCACTCAGGGTTCCAAATCCAAATTCAAGGATATGGTGGACAGTGTGCTGAATCTGTTGTTGCAAAGAATGTCACAACATGTACAAGTTCCCCCTCTTCCTGAATCATCTAAAAAGAAAAGATCAAACGCTGAAGGAAGTTCAAGTGCTAAGAATGAGCATGAAACTAAGTTTGATTATCAAATCATTCTTGGTCATCTTGAGCTCCCTGATATTTCAATGCTTTGTACCTCTCTCCCTCTGAGGAATCGACAAAAGACGCTTTATGAGAATGAGCTACAAAGAAGAAACGCGAATATCTCTGACTAGTCATAGTTTTCTACTTCCTTTGTAATATTTCTTCAGTGTACAAGTACTTTACCTTTATCATTGTAATTTCATTTCGCTGTAATTCTTCATATTATAATTAATGAAATTCAAAGTACTTTACTCCATCCTAGTACTGAAAAGATCCCTAAAAATAGTAAAAGGGACAATGAACATAAGAGTTCTATTTTCGTTTCACTATCTTCAACTCACTGATCTTTCACTCTGAAAATTCAATCAGTGAATGTACTTTAAGCTTATCTACTTGTAAATATTGTGCTTTCATATCCTAATAAATGAAACTGAATTCAGATAATAGACTAGCTGAAGAAGACTTTACAGATTAGCACTTAGAAAATTTTTCTTTATATATTTCCTAAGTCCTTTACTAGTCTCTTAAAGCAATTTCCCTATGTTGCTTAATCATAATCAAATAGGGGGAGATTGTTGATCATAACTCCTCTCAGTGATTTGAATATGATTCCTTTACTATACTTAGTGAAATTCCATAGTTAGCTTCTGTTCAAATTCAGCGCTAGCACACGCTGATTGCTATCAGCGATCGCTGAAGGTCAAGGAACTACAAGCTTATCACTGAAGACCTGAAGATCAGTTATCACACCAGAAGACCATTCAGCGAAAGTCGAAGACTCTAGCTGAAGAAAGAGATAATCAGCTAAGTGAACTGAAGCGGTTCAGCGATAGCAGCGATTGTCTACTCAAAGTGTGAAGCCTCAGCGATACTGAAGTTCATCCTAGAAGATTCAGTATCAGAGATTAAATGAAGGTTCTCTTGCTATATTAAAGATTGATCTTATCCTCGATGCACAAAAGTCAAACCTCGAACCATGTCAGAAAAGGACGTACGAGTTGTCTCTTATGTTACCATCATATCTGATATGGTACTGTTCATATTCGGCCAAAAGCATGGTTGTCTCATTAACAAGGACAAGCTTCCTATCCAAGCTTGACACGTGGCATGTACCTTTTGTCTTGCATTAAAGGCAAACGAGTATAAATAAGATGGAGATATCTTCTTCATCTTAATGCATGCTTCTATCTAACCTATACCCTCTTTATTCTTTCTTTCATCTTCTTGTGCATCATACTTCGTGTTTCTTAGTTTCAGTAGAATAGGTTTTAAACTTGTTCTATTTCCGCTTGTAACTGTAAATTTGTTTATTTTAATAAACTAATTTAAAAAACCAAAATCTGTGTGTTTGTATTCAACCCCCCCCCCCCTTCTACAAACTGTTTAGTTATCATTTAACTCTTGTAGACCCTTATTGGGACCAACAGTTTCTCACAAACATTCTAAGACACAGGATGGTGATCCACAAGACACTACCGTCGAACGTGGTATCCTGAGAGTAATCCTCACGATACTCTCAAGGTTAAAAATATTCCATCACCTCATATATCTTCTAATCCAGAGCTCTTTTGGGATGCTTTATTTGTGTTATCATCAGGTATTCAAGCTCCTACCTTTTCTTCAGCGACGACCACCACCACCACAACGTAAATCCCTGACATTCCAGTCAGCGGACCAAGCTCCTCCCTGAAATCTCCACAGGCTATTAAAGTTGCGGAGTTGAAAAAGAAAAAGGAGAAATTCCCCGCTCAGCTTCCATCCTTGGTTGCTGATATCCCAAAGATTGTTCTTCCCCTCCCTCATTCCCATCGATTGACTTCCTGGTGAATGAATGTGCTCTTACCAGACATCGAGTCGACATCCTGTAAGTCTCTTCAGAGATAATCTTACGGACAGTTAGCGGAGTTCCCGGAATGAAGGCCACAATAAATAACATCAACACTGACATTCAGACAATGAAAGATGACAATTTGGCAAATGGGAAGGCCAATGAGAAGCTGGAAAAGACGGTGGAAGCTCAAGGAAAGACACTTGAGGCCATTCAAAAGGCCCAAGCTGATATGATGCTGCTTCTTAAGAGCATCATTGAGAAGGAGTCTTCCTTTTTTTTTTAGCGGGAAACCCAAGCACTTCCATTAAAAACAAAAAAAGTACAAAACAGAACTGGTTACATCAAGAAAAAAATAAGAAAACAGCCCGACCTCGAAAGGATAAACCAAGCCACAAGTAACCAGAATAAACACAGACTAATAGTAAAGACCAAGCAACAAGCAAGGGAACCATTGCAACCCCAAAAGGAGTCTTCCTTCTCCGCTGAAGATAATTGTACATTGGACAAGGTCTCCAAGACCCAGTCATAGCATACTGACAGCCTCAAGGATATTAGTTCCAATATGCATACCCTGATGGTAGACTGTCTACCTGTTGACAACAAAGAGGGGAGAGATATTCAAAGGAGCTTGCTGACGAGCTAATTGGAGAGGTGAATGCAAATTTATCAGGCAATCCAATCCCTCTCTAGAATCAGCAAGAACCTCAACAACAACCTCCTACTGTCAATGATGTCGATGAAGAATAAGAAGATGAAGAAGAAGAAGATGAAGAAAAAGAAGATGAAGAAAAAGAAGATGAAGAAAAAGAAGATGATGATGATGATGAATATGATGACGTTCCTCATCATGGAGGAAATAATGTTGATGATGATGATGATGACATCCCTCGTAGCTTCAATAAATTCTTCAATCAAATGCATCTAGACATCTCTCTACCTGGAGTTATTTTCAGATATCCTTTGGGGGACGGATCACCTCTTTCTCAAAGACAGTCCGATCCCTCAAGGAAAGGAAAACAAGTAGTGGATCTCGATTCCACAATCGAGGTAAGCCTTACTTTCATCCATTTCACTCCCATCTCTAAACCTCCAACCTATCCCTCATTTCCTCCTCCAAATTTTGGATCTGATGAACCTCTCTCTCCTTCCCCCATTGTTAGTGAATCCAGTCCCCCAAAGGACTCTTCATTTTTGAGGAAACCTTCTTCTGAAGATCAGTTCCTGTACATTTCCGACACTGACTCTCAAGAAGAAGAATACCTTATCCCAAGGCGAGTACATAAAGAAGAAATAAGGGAACCTGAAGAAGAAGAGAGAAGAATAAACCTCCTCAAAGAACTAGAAGAAACCAGAATAAAAGTGCCTCACACCTCTGAACAAGAAGAACCTGTGCCTCTCCGGCTGGTAGATAAATTCTACTTTCTGTCCAAGGAAGAAAGAGCACAAGCCCTTGAAGCTCAAAGGGTAAGAGATGAAAAGATGAGGCAAATAGAGGAAGATCTCAAACTTGCAAGACAAATGCTCAGAGAAGATAAATTAAGAGAAGAAGCGGCCAAAAAGCAAAATGAAGAAAGTGAAAAGGTCGTTGAAGCTCTCGCTCAAAAAGAATTTGCAGGGATAATTTGAACGTGAATCCTATAATAGCTGAAAAGAAGATTCTACATGCGCTGAACAAAGAAAATCAGGAACAATGGAACAAGGAATTGCAATGGTGTATTGAAAGGTTCTCACACCGTATGTCTAACTCAACCATCCCTCATGCTACTTTCGAAGGATACACTTCCAAAAGGAAGGGTCTAAAGGTATATGTACGAATGTACAGACAAACAAAGAGTGAACATGAAGAAGCCAAATTTCTTAAGTTCTATGGATACTCTGAATGAATGGAAATCAGAGATGCCATTCAGAAGTCCAAGTCTAAAGTTAAAGATGTTGTAGAAAGAATTATCGATCAATTGCTGCAAAGGATGTCACAACACGTTCAAGTTCCTCCTCTTCTTAAGCTGACAAGAAGAAGAATATCAAACACTGAAGGAGGCCCCTCATCAAGAAGTGATCATGAAAAAAAATTCAACTATGAAAACTTAGTTGGTCATCTTGAACTCCCTGCCATCTCTATGCTCAACAACTCTCTTCCTGAAGCCAGGCGATTCACGGAGCATGAAATCATCACAGTCCCTGAAGCAGGTATGGTCTTTCTTGATAACCAAGGGTTACTAAAGTTTCTCAGAAAATAAAGAAATCAGGAGAGCTCCATCAAAACTCATCAAGATCTTATACTACAACTGTTGGTCTACTAACGACCTTGTACTACTTCAGAAAAAGATCTATGAGAATGAACTACGAAGAAGAAATGAGAAACTCTCTGACTAATCATTAGTTTCTATTCCCTTTGTAATATTCTTCAGTGTATTGTACTTTACTTTATTATTGTAATTTCATTCACTATGTAATTCTTCAAATTATCAGCTAATGAAATTCATTGAAGTACTCTACTCCATCTAAGTACTGAAAACATCCCTGAAAATAGTAAATGGGACAATGAACATAAAAGTTCTATTTTCTTTAAAAACAATCTTACTCACTGATATTACACTCTGTAATTAAATCAACGAATGTACTTTAGCTCTTAAACTTGTAAAATTGTGATTTCATATCCTTAAAAATGAAACTCAATTCAGAAAGTAGATTAGCTGAAAAAGGTCTCACAGATTAGTACTTAGAATTCTTTACCTTAAAATCTTCTAAGTCCTTACTAATCTTTTCAAGCAATTTTCCTATGTTGATCCAAAACTTCTCTCGGTGATTTGAATATGATTCCACTGTTTACTTAGTGAAAATCCTTAATAAGTTAAAATTCAAGTTTAGTGATAGCATACGCTGATTGCAGTCAGCGATTACTAAACATCAGGAATTCTAACCTTATCCCTGAAGATCTGAAGAACAACTGTCACACCATAAGTCCACTCAGCGACAGTCGAAGACCAAGCTGAAGATAGATATAATCAGCTAAGTGATCTGAAGCGGTTCAGTGATAGCAAGGACTATCTAAACAAAAGGGTGAAGTCTTGCTAGGCCTTAGCGATACTAAAAAAGTTCATCCTTGAAGTTTTAAGTTCCGCGATCCAGTGAAGCCTATCAGCGAGATAAATTTTGATCTTATCCTCGATGCACAAAAGTCAAAACCTTATACTTTGTCAGAAAAAGGACGTACGGATTGTCTCTTATGTCCCCATCAAATCTGATATGGTACTGTTCATATACAGCCAAAAGCATGGTTGCTTTTGAACAAAGGACAAGCTTCCAATAAAGGCTCGACACGTGACATATACCTTTTGTCTCGCATTAATTGCGACGTGTATAAATAGATGAAGATCCCTTCTTCATTCTTTTGCTTGCATGCTACTTTCTCTCTCCTCAATCCTCTACTGTTATTTCTTTCTTTTCTTATGCATCATCTTAGTGATTTCTTGAGTTACAATAGAATAGGTTTTATACTTGTTCTTGTTCCGCTTGTAACTGTAAATTTGTTTATTTATATAAACTAATTTAAAAACCAAAATCTACTTGTGTTTGTATTCAACCCCCCCCCCCCTTCTAGAAACGGTTCTATATCCTTTGAACTCTTGTAGACCCCTATGGGACCAACATTATTTATAAAAGCGTAAAAATGTGAACTTTTTTAAATATGATCCATAAAACGGTGTGAAATCTTGATCTTTTTAACAGTTGTTTCGGAAAACATTTTAAAAACTTGTATTTTTTTCTAATTTTTTTTCTTAGATTGGTACAAAATTTGTTTTGTAGAATCGTGAAAAAAGATGATCTGAAAGTCATGGTAACGTCTAAAGTTGTCAACCTTATACATCGTTGTTATTTATAGAAGCGTAAAAATGTGAACTTTTTTTTATAGATGATCAATAAAACCGTGTGAAATCTTGAATTTTTTAATAGTTGTTCCGGAAAACATTTTAAAAACTTGTATTTTCTCTAGTTTTTTTTCTTGGAATGGTACAAAATGTGATAATTTTAAAAAGCGGTGAGTTTTTTACATTTTTGTTTCATATAACATTAAAGAATCATGACCTTGATACAACTTGTTTTGTAGAACCGTGAAAAAATATTATCCGGATGTCATGGTAACGTCTAAAGTTGTCAACTTTATACATCGTTGTTATTTATTGAAGCGTAATAATGTGAACTTTTTTATAGATGATCTATAAAACGGTGTGAAATCTTGAATTTTTTAACCATTGTTTCGGAAAACAACTTATGACTAATTCCAAAAGGTATCAATGCAAGTAGGGTTTCAGAATTTTGGCAGATTGCTTGTTGCTCGGTTTTATACAAATCCATCAATAAGATTATTTCTAATCTAATGAAGCCGAAGCTGAATTTTCTAATAAACCCTGCACAATCGGATTTCATCCCTGGTAGGAGGATCTCAGATAATATCTTAATGGCACATGAACTTGTGGTTGGGTATCTCCTAAGCTCGGGTACGCTAAGGTGTGCTTTTAAAATTGATATCCGGAAAGCCTATGATGTGGTGAATTGGGAGTTTGTTATTTGCATGCTTAATGGTCTTGGATTCCAGCTGGCTTTGATTAAATGGATCCAGGCAGACCCTATATTTCTTTATCTTTTTACGATCATAATGGAAGGATGTTCTCTTATTCTCAACTGATGTATAGATGAGGCTGCTGAATTTTGGTTTCATAAGGGATGTGATGAATTCCATATTACTCATTTGTGCTTTGCGGATGACCTTTTTGTCTTTACAAATGGAGATCTATTGTCTGTGGAGGTAATAAAGAGGGCTCTAGAGTTGTTTCAGGTGAAATCTGGACTAGCTCCTAACCTTGAAAAAAGTGATATATTCTTTGGGAACGTTCTAGAAGATGTTAAGGTGATAATTCAAAATACCTTGCCTTTTCGACAAGGGGTATTTCCTATCAGATATCTAGGGGTGCCTTTGTCTCCTGTTAGATTACCTATGGTTGACTTTAATGTTCTTGTGGAAAGGGTTAAAGGCCGCTTGACAAACTGGAAAAACAAATTTCTTTCTTATGGCGGAAGAAGGCAACTCATTAAATCGGTCTTGCAGTCACTCCAAGTTTATTGGATGTCGGTTTTTATATGTCCTGCAGAGATTATTTATGAGCTTGAATCTCTTTTCAAGGACTTCTTATGGGCCCAAGGTTATAATTCCCTTGGAAAATGTCGAGTTGCATGAGAGGAAGTCTGCCAACCTGAAAAATGTGAGGGTCTTGGTTTTGAAAAGCTCGCTTTGTGGAATCGCTGTTTGGTCACAAAGCACATCTAGGATATAATTAGAAAACGGAACTCCCTATGGGTAAGGTGGGTAAACAGACACTATATCCAAGAAGCAAATTTTTGGACACTGAAAAAGAAAGATTGGTGGTCTTGGATCTTCTGTAATAGGCTAAAGATTCGGCCTTGTATAAGGAACTTTTTTTTCATTCAAATTGGTGACGGAACGTCTACTAATGCTTGGGAGGATAAATGGTTTCCAATTGGTCAGCTTAGCTCTCTAATAACCTATCGAAATATTAATACCATGGGTTTTACAGCTACTGATACAGTTAGTGAGGTTATTCAAAAGATTGGTAATACTTGGCCAAATGACCTCTTAGCTCGGGTCCTGCAATTGGCTAATATTCCAGTCCCAATGATCTCGCAAGAAGCGGATAAAGTTACTTCGATTGACCGGAGTAATATACAAGTGGAATTTTCAAATCATAATGCTTAGCGCTCTATGGAACCGGAATATGCAATTGTTTCTTTGCCAAGGGTGGTTTGGAATAAAGCCTATATTCCCAAGCATGCTTTATTCATTTTGTTAACGTGTAAGACAAGGCTTCCCACTCAAGACCGCCTCCTAAACTGCAAACAGGATCCCCCGGACATGAAATGTCTCTTATGTCATCGATGCATGGAATCTCATAACCATTTGTTCTTTCAGTGTGACTATTCGTAAGGAGTTTGGCACTCGACAAAACAAGAAATATCGCTGCAGAATATACCAGAGAGATGGGATGATATCATGGATCTACTCAACAGCGGTCAATATGCTTCTTGGTCGACTCTAAAAAAAGTTTTCTTATCTGCAACTGTCTATTATATTTGGCAGGATCGGAACAGGAGACTATTTGAAAACTGCAAAATAAGTATTGAGAAGCTTTTTCAATGAAGCTAGAGGTGTGATTCTCTAAAGAGTGGCTTGGAAGCGGAATTTTAGGCACGTTATTCTCACTAATGGTGATGCGAATTAGAGTGGTTGATGTGGCCTTAGTTTGGCTTTGGACCTGGTTCTTTGCTTGTTGCTTGGTCTACTCGATTTGTCTTATTTTGTTCTATTACTTGTGGCTTGGTTTGTTTTATCCAAGCTTGGTTTTTTTATTTTTCTTTTGATGTAAGCATAACCTTTCTTTTTTTTGTTTTCAATGAATGTGTCTGGGTTTTCCGCTGAAAAAAAATATAGGACCATTGTACCAATCGGACCCAAATGACTCAACATCACCCATTTTCATTTTGACCTAATTAGACTCTTTTTGTAAAGTTAGGACCATTGTACCAATCGGACTCAAATGACTCAATATGTGCTAATATGGCCAAATATGACCCATTCATGTAATTTTGACCTAATTAGACTCTTTTTGAAGAGATAGGACCACTGTACCAATCAGACCATTGTACCAATCGGACCCAAATGACCGTATATGGCTCAATATCACCCATTTAATGTCATTTTGACCTAATTAGACTCTTTTTGAAAAGATAGGACCATTGTACCAATAGGACCCAAATGACTCAATATGTGCTAACATGGCCAAATATGACCCATTTAGTGCCATTTTGACCTAATAAGACTTTTTTTGAAGAGATAGGACCATTGTACCAATCGAACCCAAATGACTCAATATGTGCTAATATGGCTCAATATCAATCATTTACCACTTTGACCTAATTAGACACTTTTGGAGATATATGACCATTCTACCAATCGGATCCAAATGACCCAATATGGCTCAATATCACCTATTTAGTGCCACTTTGGCCTAATTAGACTCTTTTTGAAGAGATAGGACCATTATACCAATCAGACTCAAATGACTCAATATGTGCTAATATGGCTCAATGTGACCCATTTATTGCCATCTTAAACTAATTAGACTCTCTTTGAAAAGATAGGACCATTGTACCAATCGGACCTAAATGACTCAATATGTGCTAATATGGCTCAATATGATCCATTTAATGCCATTTTGAACTAATTAGACTTTTTTTGAAGAGATAGAACCATTGTACCAATCGGACCTAAATGACTCAATATATGCTAATATGGCTCAATATGACTCATTTAGTGCCATTTTGACCCAACTATACAAATTCTGCAAAGATAGGACCATTGTACCAATCGAAACCAAATGAATCAATATGTGCTAATATGACTCAATTTGACCCATTTAATACCATTTTGACCTAATTAGACTCTTTTTGGATAGATAGGACCATTGTACCAATCGGACCCAAATGACCCAATATGTGCTAATATGGCTCAATATGACCCATTTAGTGCCATTTTGAACTAATTAGACTATTTTTGAAGGGACAGAACCGTTGTACCAATCGGATCTAAATGATGCAATATAACTCAATATCACCCATTTAGTGTCATTTTGACCTAATTAGACTATTTTTGAAGAGATAGGACCATTGTACCAGTCAGACCCAAATGACTCAATATGTGCAAATATGGCTAAATATGACCCATTTAGTGCCATTTTGACCTAACAAAAATATTTTTGAAGAGATAGGACCATTGTACTAATCAGACCCAAATGACGCAATATGGCTCAATATCACCCATTTAGTGCCATTTTGACCTAATAAGATTCTTTTTGAAGAGATAGGACCATTGTACCAGTCAAACCCAAATGACTCAATATGTGCTAATATGGATCAATATCAATCATTTAGTGCCACTTCGACCTAATTAGAATCTTTTGGAGAAGGGTGCGATTATACGAGCACTAATGAGAACCCTCCTTTTAGTAGAGTCTTTTGGAGATATAGGACCATTCTACCAATCAGATCCAAATGACTCAATATGGCTCAATATCACCTATTTAGTGCCATTTTGACTTAATTAGACTTTTTTTTGAAGATACAGGACCATTGTACCAATCGGGCCCAATCTCTGAATTCAAACTCCCCCTATAGTTATAGCAGTACTGGGAATTCCTCTATCTTCTTTGAATGAGGAGAGAAAGTACTCATTCCTCTCCCTCTGGTCGAGTGGGTTCGCTCATATAATCTAGTTCTCACTTCCGAGTTCTAACTCCTTACTTTCTTTCCCACCGTAGAACTCCAATTGAAAAGGGAATCTCCCCTTGGTCCGCTTTCTCTATCTGGGGTTCATTCTGTTGGTACACATTTGATCCTTCTTTCTCAACCATCAACTTCTTCTTATCCTCTTTAAGCAGAAAGTGCGATCTGCAGGCCTGGGTTAAGCAAATAGATTTCTTCAGTGGTAGATTCCACTCCCTTCGCTTGTCATGCGCTCTACTGGCTCTAAGACCCAACATTATAGGAGTAACCTACACTCGCTCGCTCCCTTTCATCTGATAGAGAGTTTGAATTCAGTGATTTAGGAGCATAAATGTTCTATCGGGAGAGGGAAAAAGCAAGCCTATATTCTGGATTGGATACTGCGTGAAATGGTCAACCGGAATATAGAATAGGAAAATCGCTCCTCAGTTGCCTTGTCTCTTCATTTACCCCCCCCCCACCCTTTTCAGCGCTAGACTGGGTACATTCTTTCGATTCTTCAATGAAAGCCTTCATGAAAGCTGCAACAGGATAAAGGATATCTTCTCTTCTCGCTCTGTCTGCTTAGTGCCTTCTATTGAATCGATTGGTGCCATTTCTTCTCTTGGAGGCAGGGTAATAGATTCATCTTGTCCTTGGCTTGTGAAGGGAACGAGGTAGGGTAAACAAAGCCCCCAACAAAGGGATAGGGCAATCCTTCCCAAGTAATGCAAAGGAAGATCAGGACTAGAGGGGTGTGAAGAGTAGGGGGATCTCTTGTGAAAAGCAAAGACATGTACATGCTAGTAAAGAAGGGAAGTCGCAAGGGATTTCAAAGAAGAAGAAAGAAGAGAAAGTTAGTACACAGAGTCTTCCCTTGCCTAATTAATCTAATGATAAAGATGTAGGCTAAGTAAAATAGAAAGTGTGTGTAAACTATAAGTAATGACTTGCTTTGTGAGAGCTCAGTTTCTAAGACGAAGGATAAGAATTCTCTACTAGAGGGATTGAAAAGATCGAGGGTAATTTGTGAGTCTTGATGGATCTTTCTTATTATAGGCCAAAGGAATTGCTAAGGACTTCTTCCCTCATCCTCATCAAATTAGGGTAGCACAGGAACTATAGAATCTCTCAAGCTCATGAACTATATAATCTCTCAGGAGTTGAAGAAACTCTTTTATGCTAGTGGAATTGGGAAGCATGATAAGTCCATATTCCACATTCTAGCTTCATCCTTGGTTTTCAATGAAAGGAAACTTCAAAGACTGACATAAGAGAAAGGTAAGATAATTCTTTCTGGCCTTAACTGAAAGTGGGGGAGGCCTAGGTCTACATATAGGTCTTGGATCAATAGAATCCTCCAATTGCTAGGGAAAGAATATCGGGATTAGTCTCCTTGCCATTGCTATTGTCTTTGAAAGTGTAGCTATCCTCTCCTTGTCATGCTTAATTATTCTGCATTGCTCCTTCTTCTGATCTTGCTTTCTTCCCTAATAGAACTGACCTGTATCCCCTCCTTCCAATTTTAACTCACTTAAAGTCCATTCCTTGCTCTTGCCTAGTTCTAGGCTTAGACGAAAGAGCTCATTCATAGATTCCATCTTTCTAGCATTTCATGTCTTTCTTCCTTCAACTCTAATTCATGCCATGAGTTGTTAAGTCCTTCTATAATAGCTATTGGCTCTCTTCTCACCTCCCCTAGAGCCTATTCAAGAAAAATCAGAGGCTAGCAGCTCCTAATTCCTATCTCAGTAGCTTCGTCTCAAACCCAAACGAACAAAATGTTGAATTGAGAGGAAGAGAAGTCAAGTAGATACCGTCATTGCTTCTTCTACGGGAAAAGAAGTTCACGACCCGTGGGCCTTCTACCTCTTTAGAACTGGAAATACAAATTAATAATAGATTTGATCTAGATTACAATAGTTGAATTCTCGGTGTAGATGTTACTCTTTGTTTTTTTTTATCAAAATTGGGGTGAAGCAACGACTGGAGTGGGAGAGTTAGGGTTGTCATTTCCTCTGCATTGACGCAATCTACGATACTATCGGAGTGAAAAAAGGGTACCTTTGGCTGCTAATCCTCTTGACCCCCTTTTTTATTTATTTTCATTTCTTTGGTCTTTGTCGATTCCTATCAACATGGTGCACCTCAGAATTCTCAAAACTTCGGTCGCTACCATAAGCCCTACAGTTCCTTTGCTTACTGCCTAAGATGAATCTATTGCCTCCCCTCCCTCCACGAGTAGATATTTAGTGTTGAATAGTGTCAAACCCAATCCCAAGCAATAGTCAAGAAGAAAAACTCAGGACTAGGAAAGAAAGGCGGAGACAGGGAAAGCTAGGGTGAGAGCCCTATAGATGAGTAATAGGATAGGGAGCACTCCACTACACTCATTAGGACAACAACCTCCTAACTACTATGAGTTAAGCAACTAATGGACATACCAGAGCGCATAAGACTAATGGAATAGAAAAAGAGAAGGGATTCATGGGCAGTGAAGGCAACCAAGGGAGAGGAATCATTCCATTCAATTCCGAAGCCTAGCGTCTCCTGTAAGACTCTATCACCTTAATTCTTTTGTTGAGGTTCTGGCACTTCTTCCTCCGGCTCTCTATTTACATAGCGAAGAAAGGCAAAGGCTCTTGCTCGAATGCGTGACTTATGTCTCTTTTTCCATTTATAAAAAGTAAGATGAATCTACGCTTCTCGGCCTATAGTAAATGAGTGAGAGGGTATGGTGTTCCGGGTCTTTTTCCAGTCAAAATTTACTGTGAGGCAATCCCTTTTTTCCGTGATAATGTGAAATGACTCAATTGCTTTTTTCTTCCCCAGCAAAATATAGCAGGAACAACCTCCCCGCAGTCGCATTAAGGAGACTTTTTCTTGAAACTCATTACTCCTTCAGCTGTAGCAAGTACTCATTTCTATTTAGTTGTTTTCTTACTCTATCCGGCTATTGAACCTGGTTTCCCTCTGCATATCGTAATATAGAGTTAGACAACTTAGAGAGCTCCTGAAAGGGCTAGTTCTCACTCTGTTTTGGGGACCCCCAAGACTGTGTTTCCTAGTCTATATAGGTCAATCTCATCTGCTAGCACTTCTTCGTTGCTTGGTCGGGACACATTCAACGATTTCTTTTAATTCTTCCTAGGCTTGCAAGTGACTAACTTCTTTTGGCCGTTCTTGTTGACTTAAGTCGTCCTCTTTTCTTTTGAAGCTGTTAATTGATTTCGTGCCTGCCCTAAGGCTAAGGGGAGAACTGCATGTCCTACTATTCGGATAGAAGCCTATCCACCTACCAGCCTAGCTTGTTAATATCGAACCGGACAGGAGAGACACTCTTTAAAGTTAATAGAAGCAATTCCTTTTATAAGCTTGAAAATAGGCGCTGTAAGTTAATTCAAATAGATAGGGGAGTTCTGAACCAACATCAAGTCCTTTCTCTCCCTTTCTAATGTCCTAGGCGTAGGCAGTGCAGGTGAAAGCCCAATAGATCCCATTTTTTTAATAGATCCACATAGCTCACGACCCGGCATGAAGAAATCTCTTAGATGGGCGGATGCGAATCTGGATCTATCAGCGGAGAATTTCCATTCCAGTCGTAGTCTGAATCCCATATTCAATGAAATTCTCCGTCGTGTCTGGCCCCCTCAATCTTTCTATCCGGAGTGAGTCAGGCGGCTAAGCCTTAATCCTGATAAAAGAAATAGTTTTCCCACCCTCCAAGTATCCGTAATTGGAATCGGTTTGAGTGAATTACTTACCGCAGTCAAAGCCAATAGGGAAAGTCAGGTCAAGACAATTCATTCCGAGTTAGAAAAAGTTAGTTCCTTCCCTCCATTTTACTTTTTCTAGGGTAAAGTCCTCTTAAATGGATTACTAGTTCCTTAATTCCCAATCAATGCTAAATCTATCTTCCTCTCTTGTAATTTAGAAGATTTCCCCAACCCATAAAGAACTGTAGTTACATACAAATCTCAAATGATAAAATGAAAAAGAGCTACGAGTTCAAGTAAGAAAGTGAAAGTTCAGTCCTCACAGTTTCCCTATCCCACTGCCAAAAAGAAGAAAGCAACAATCTAGCTCCTCGTATTACTTCTCTCTGTAAATACCATTCTCTTAGTTTGGTAGTAAGTAGATAGACGGATTAGTATTTTTACCCAGGGGTAGCCTTCCTTGTCGCCAAAGAAAAAAGAGAATTTCTAAAGTTTTTTTGGGGTTTTTTGCTTCAATAGCAGAAGCAAAGAAGTCAAATCAATGTAGCTTTCTTGCCCAGCCTAAAGATCATATCCTCTTCCAGCTGGAGCTATTAATGGCACGTTCAAGTGAGTTTATGAATGAATGAAATTAGTTGAAGGAGCGGCCAAGGATGAAAGCTTTGATTGCGTTCTGCTATGGTTGGCTTTTTTCTTTGCCTAAAACAACTATCTTCTCTTTGCGAACGGTTAAGAATCCTCTTTGTATGTGCGTTATCTCTTGTTTATTCTTCTAGTTTGTGCTTCTTATGCTTATGAAAAACTGGGTGATACTCCGTTTCTTCTTAGGTTGTCTGTAAGTGTAGTTCGTGGTTCACGGGTGAGGTTACCTAGATAGGTGGGCAGTTCCTATCGGTGGAGCTAAGACACCTTCGTGAGATATAGTTGTATCTCTTGATGGCATGGGCAAGACAGTTCATGAATGAATGGCAAGTTTTCTATTTACTAGAATATCTTTTCTGCGAAGGAAGCTTCTTTTTAGAATTTATTGCTACTAGTGGTGAAGAAATTGAATCAACGGCATCGAATGTAAGCTCTGATAAAGTTTTATTCTTATTTATGGACTACAACGACCTAAAGTAGATAAATAAGTAGTTAAAGTAAGCTCCTGGCGAAAATGAATCTTGGTTCTACCCACCGGCAAGAATTTTTCGACCTGATTAAAAGTTTGATTGTAGATTGGCTATTACGGGGTTCCATGCCCATGGATTGCCTTAATATAGCTTTTTTTGATTCGTCGGGTGTGCCGGCTAAGAGAATCGCTTCTCGCCTTTCTTGCAAAAGTATAAGCAAGTGGTAGCATTTTGACCCTACATGAGATAGAACTCTTTCAATTCATGAGAGAAAGTGCTTTAGTAGCGATTTCCCTATTCTAGTGCAAGACGCAAGGAGAAGCATGAGTGGAGCGGTCTGGCTAAACGTGCAATGCCCCGTAGGGAGATCTGGCTTATTGGTCTAGTGCTTCCGGGTGCTTGCCATGTGCTTCCGGGTGCTTCTCCGAATCGAATCTACGCATATCCAATTCAGTAAAGACTTTCATAGATGCCTTCCTTCAAAAATAGTTCATCCCTTTGATGGTATTTACTACACTAAGGCTAGATCCGGACTAATCCTAGCCTGTTATTATGAAGGAAGGTGAGCATGAAGCAACGGCTAGATCCTCACAGTAGGGCAGCTTAGCTGTGATTATGAAGTCAGGTGAGAAGCGTTATGAAATAGAGAAGTCAACCAGTGCACTTAGACAGGTAGTTGATTTATTAGAGAATAGAATTGTAGGAAGGTCAGCAAGTCATGTAGTCCTTAGGCCGTTGAGCGAAACTCTTGGCATCCTCCTCTTATGAAGGGATAGGAGTGAAAGAATCATTATAAAACTACGAGGTCGCCCCCACTTCTTAGAGCTCTGTTGCTACCTTATAATAGGTTCCTTAGACTATAGGCAGAAAGGCCAAGGCAGAGCCAACAATTCCCTAATTGCAAGGACGATTAGCTACGTTCCAATGAAGCACATTCCAACAATTACCTAGCCCGGTAGGTGGAGGAAAAAGGCGGAGAACATTCTTTAATGAAAGGCGCCAATACCCATATCAAGATTAGACCCATTTCGATCGAGCTGCAACAGTTGCTGCGGTATGGTCCAAAGTTGAAACTGGCTAACATAGGGCAAGGGTCCTGATGGGCAAGTATAAATAGAAGAAGTAACTCCTCTCACTGCCCCTTATAAGGTTCTGGGCCTCGTATTTCAAATAAGGACTATCACACAAGGAAAGCAACCCCCGGATATTGACCTACCGGCAACTTCGAACTCTCACTCTCTTCAGCCGATTCAGATACCGAACCGTATATCTTGGAGAGAGGCATATAAGCTCTCCCTTTGACTCAGGGGGCCTTCCACCACTTCGAATGATGCGGACGCGGTCGTGAAAGAAGTAATTAAAGGTAATCCCCGGGTCAACCCGTGCTCGTTGTTGCCTGTATAGCTTTCTAGAGTAGAGATGTATCAATGCATTCTAAGCACAGATCATTGGTATTGGTTGTATCGTAAGGTTGTGCCGAGTCAAATCTGCTCCATTTTTTTCCGTTGAAGAAAAATGATCCCTTCCCCCGCTTTCAATAATGATGAATATGAAGTCCGGGAGGCTGCAGGTAATATGGATCCTCTGACTCCCAATCGGGTTGCCTTCCCAGCTCTCGCCAATGTTGCCTGTAGGTCGTGATGTGCCTTGAGATGGCCGTCTCCTGCCCCCCCCTGCCGGTGTGGAATCCGCTCCCGTATTGTCGCTCTGCTGCATCTGACCCGTCCTCTAGGCACCTTTAGAAGGCAGGGAGTGTGACAACATACACGCTTTTCTTTACTCCATACCATAGGGCCTTTTCATCAGTTGCAGGGTTTGGTGGCCCGAAATTGCCTTGGCTTCTCCAAAAGGCCTCAACTCTAAAAACCCGGCTCGCGAGGCGTCCCTCTCGCAGTAGAGTTCGCAAACTCTCCTCGCTCTTGTGACATGTAATGTTTCCCCTCTCTATTCCCAAGTAAAGGGGGAGTCCCATGCGTCAGATTGTGGATTGCGGTCTCACACACTAATCCTTACAGGTGCCCGTAGTAGGCCGGCGGCCCAACCTAAACCAATCATCATATCGGTCCCTAGGCCCCATTGCTGGAAAGGCTCGGCTTGAAAACCGTACGTGGAGCATCCGCCTCATACGGCTACTCTAGCAAAAACTTCAGAATGGAAACCTTATCTTAATAGGAAGTGGAAAAGAATCATCGCTCCAATAGAAGCAGACAATAACCACTATCCCTAATTCCATGCAAGTGCTATAATCCGATCTGACTCCTCACGCTGGCAAGGAAAGAAATGACATAAAGGGAGGTCCTAACTGAATGAATTGAGGTTGAGTAAAATCCATTCGCTTGAGAACAATTCTGCGATTGGAATTCGATCTGGGATTGGGATCTTAGGGCACTGAGAACCTACTGTATAGTACATTCAAGAATACTCCTCATAAAAAATATACAAAATAAAAGGCACACCCTATTCAAGGCCATGATGGTCACTCTCCTCACGCTCTACTACGACAAATATAGCCTGGTTGATCCACTAAACGCTAAGAAGCAAGTCTCGACTAACTAAGTAAATCCAGGTTAGACTGAAAGTGACTAGAAATTGAAATTTTCTTTCACAGACTAGCGATCGTTAAAAAGAGCGAAGCATAGCTGTGTTTAAGCCGAAGTGATTCCCGTGTTTACTGAGCTATATCTCTATCTATTAGTTATCCGGCTTAAAGATTTTAGACTCACGATACCGAGAAAGCAAGCCGATCATAGACGGAGGTTTAAGCTTGAAGTGAAGTGTCTGACCTAAGGTGCATCAGATGTTCGAAGGAGACTGTTCATGAACATGAATTGTTGGTATACCTGCACAATAGCATTCTCTACAAGCTTACAAGCTTATCTTCCAGCTAAGGCTAAGAGCATGGCATGTTCCCAAGCTAACTCTTGATAACCTCTGTTCACACTCACGATCTTACTAGCACGACTCAACTTCTTTCCATGCAAGGTGAACTAAGCACAGGAGAAGCCTACTGGAAAGGAGATCTCACTCTTTCCTTTCACCACTCGGGATTTGCATCCTATCCTATAATAAGCAACTTGATGTTTCCATCTTGGGACTTAGAGTAAGTAGGAAGCGTAATTTGTAAGAGTAGGGGCGCTATTGCTGAGTGAGTGTTAATCATACTCAAAAGGGAGTGATCGCACAACTAGTCGTAGGGCGCGAAACGGTCTAACAATAAGGTTGGAGGGAGTGAGACTTCCTATGTTAGCAATAACCGCTGCAAGAGTGAGCACAACTATTTCATCCAGTCTGTCTGTAGTAACCAACTGCTTTCCCACGGTCTCTCTCTCAGTCTGTCCTCTCATTCCAGGCAAGCAAGAAAGGCAGTTCGATAAGCTCTCCAACGGGCGAGTCAGTCCCAAGAGTGAAGGGTGTGAACAGTTAGGGCAAATATTTTACTGTATTGAATGATGTTAGTTGAGAGCTTATTCGCTAACATCCTCATCTGGAAGAGTTCGTTCTGTGCCACCTCTTCTGTGAAAAAGTATTGTGCTCCTATAGGCCACATCCCGAGGGGCGTTCCATGATTGACTGAAAACGGGTAAATCTTGTATGATAAAACACTATCTCTCCTTTCTTTCCCTGGCTTGTTTGCTTCTTCTCTCTTCATTCGTGAATCTAGGAGAACGACTACCTCTTGACTTTCAACCTACGACCGAAGTCAAGGACTTGACTGGACTGATCGCACTGATTGGATAGAATTGACCTTGCACATGGAGTTATATTCAAGATATGGATAATAGACAGTCCTGCATATGAGACAGGTTGTTCTTCTACCCATCATCGACTCAATTCCAGATCAATTTTGTTCCATCACAAGGGCATTCACACAAGGCTACATTGAGAGAGTGCTCCTCACCCGAGGCTCCCTGTCTGGTTCTGTTCATTCTATTTCACCCCTGGTGAAAAACCATTCACTAGCTTTCTGATTGATAGAACATATCAATGAACCCTATCACATTAAGACAAGAGCTACATTTGACATGCTTTTTAACCTTGCTTAGTTGAGCTATAGAGTTTAGACTAAAAGTAGTAAACCAGTCAGTTACTTCTGAACTTTCTAGTAACAAGCCCCTTCTGTGGGCGGTAGTCTCCCATCCTAAGGTTGGTCGACGGTAGTCTCTCTCGTATGGTCATTCGACAGGTAGTACATATCCGACAAAAGAGAGCTTCCAAGCATCTTTCTTTATAGCGGAAACTCCTACAATCCAACCATTGGCATACCCTGGCCTGTCAGGGCGCTTCTAACACATTATTGCATCAACTGAAGTCCACCTTATTGTTGATGATGCCATTCGATAAATAGGGTCAACCAGATGCTGAAGGGTGGCCGTTTACGATCCTATCTCAACATTACCCCCTCCCACCTTTTCCTTCGTATACCATCTCTTTCCCTTTCTTTCAAAGGAATCCCTTTCTTTTCGACCTAATGACCAAACTAGCAAATGGGAGGCCTACCCAGGTGGTAGTTAACAACCTCGATCCTTGTAACACCCGGATTTTTAGTATCATAATTTCACCTTTCTTTTTGGTCCTCTAGAACTTTGTTCTTGAAGCAATTTCGGTATCTCGTAGTTTTAACCATTTTAAGAGATTTTAGGTTTTTGACTAGTGTTTTCATAGATTTAATTTTTGGAAGCTATTATTCATGTATCTAGGTTGCTTGTGAACTAGGTATTGTTTCTAGTGAAGGAAGATTTGCAGATTTGGACTTTCCTTCATATGGAGCTTTTACACCTAGATTTAACCTAAATCTAGCAAGGTGAGTTCACGTTCATTTGTGAAAACGGTGTACATGCCAAAAATGTCCATTTTGCTATATTACCATGTTTCAGTTGCTATTTGTCAAATATTTGAATATTTTGATATTATGCAATTATCTGGTATAAATGGTTTTATAAATCTTACAACATGTTATGTTTGGATTTTTGACACTTTGGGAAATAAAACACATTTCAAGAGAGGTCTTGATGTTTTATTTTACAAATGAGGATTATTTGTGTCAATGGTATTATTGGACATTTTGTAAAAAAATACATGAATATGAGTTCATTTGGAAAAAGGGGTGCGTCCCAACAAGTGTTTTCGGTTATTACATAAATATTGAGTTATATAGCGGTTTTTCGGTTTTGACTAAAATGAGTCTCATGGATATTTGTCCAATTTGAATAATATTTTACACGTCTTGGGTGCGGTTGTCATTCATTTGGTGTCGTGTAATTTTATGACTTCCCAACCTTGAGAAATAATTTATTATTGGAAAATAACATTTTAAGCAAAGATTTGGCGTTGAGAAAACTATCAAAACGTCTTGTTTGATGTATTTGATTTATAGACTAGCCAGTTATGGGTCCATAGGCATAAGAGTCTGTTTTTATTTGGGCATGTGTACAACTGGCTATCATTCTGGAATTTGGTAGATGCCTTGAATTTGCATTGTGGAATTTGCGTGCAATTCTTTGTGCCACCCATAAGAGACTGTTTTTATTTTTCGTGAAGGGTAGTCTAAGTTATCTTTTAAATTTTGGAAATTAACATTGTGGAATTTGCGTGTTATTTCCTGACTATCCTTTCACTCACTCGGAATTTGCATTAAGGAATTTGCATGTGATTCTTAAGGAGAGGGCATGTGTACAAACGACTATCATACTGGAATTTGGTAGATGCCTTGAATTTGCATTGTGGAATTTGCGTGCAATTCTTTGTGCCGCCCCGTAACATTGGTTGGTGGCCTACCTTCGTGGCCCGTCACGACTAGTGGTAAATCGGGTCACCCCCGTTATCTTCGGATATGTTATTTCCTTTCAAGGAAAGTGTAAGTTATTTGTTTGTAAATTTCCATTAAAGCTATGTTTTCTATGTTTATGTTTATGACTTTATTTATGGTCGTGTGAGTATGGGTGTGTTCACACGTTAAACAAGTATTTCTATTTTAAGCTTTCTACTAACGTTATTTTGGTCTAAAGCTTTTTTTATGAAAATGTTGAATTTTGGAAAAGACGTTATTTTGATAATGGAGCCGATTATTTGAGAACTATTATTCTTAAAGGATCTTCGTTTTCAAACGATTATAAATTGGTTATAAAACTCTTGAGCTCACTAGGCGTTAAGCGTAACCCTTTTTCTTTGTCGGCATGTGCATTAGGTTATCGTTGGGGGTTGGTACTAACAACACGTGTTCACTCGAGAGCTATGAAGTAGCCCGTTAAAAATTTAGCTCTTGGTGACGTTTTCCGCACTCAGAAATAGCGACTCTTTGGGTTTAGTAACACCCGACCATATATAGGTCTTCGCATAAGACTTGGATAATCTTTTGTAGAGGTTTTATTACTATATGTTGTTTTGAGGAAATTTAATTATTGATTTATAGAAAGTGATTTATACTTCGATTGATGTAATGTTGAAAATTTTAAATTAGTCGATCTTTCCAAATTTGAGGGTGTTACAATCCTCATCATGTTCACTTACTGAAGACCTTTCCTAACTCTACTTTCTGATACCATTAAGCCTTTTGCTATTCCCATCGCACGTGAATCTTGATATCCCAGATAGATAGCTTTTCTTTCTTCTTTTCCTTCCATTGTGGACTGACTCCATGGCACTAGTTAATAGCTATCATAGTAGTCGCTTTTGGTGATGCAGTTCAGTCAATATCAAATTTATTATATACCTAATCTGCGGGTAGAAACTCATAGTACCATTTTCAAGGTAAGATCCTTCGAATACTCGATCACACTATAATAGGCTTCACCTTATCACCAGATTTTCTGTATACTGAACTACATGATCTAGTTTTATAATAATCATCAGGATTGTACAAAATTACATTACTATCATCATCAACAACTTCAGGATACTTGCAAGGCAAAATCATGAAATCTGGACATTCATAAACAGTTACATATAAAGACCGAGATGCATCTTCACTCTTTATGAACATAATTTGTATAGGTGATAGAACGTATAAGCCATTAACTATCGTTTGTTGAAGAATATCATACTCGTTTCATGACAGAGTATAAATGCAATTGATTGTAATATCGTTATAGACAAACTCAATATCAGCAGATAGCTGCACTATCGAACTATCAAAGGTAGAAAAATTTCTTACACCAACCATTGTTGACGAAGGATACAAACCACTACACATTGCGCATATTATTTTCATCATCTTTGTATTTCCTTGAATGAAGAAACATTTGGTACTATATCCAACGCTAGAAAGACTGCAACCATAACACCTAAATCAACGGCCACCTGAACATTAATGCTTGCTGGAATATTTATCTCCGTGAAAGGATACTCATATCTAAGGCTGATAAGACCTCTCCAGTAAGGTATTTTCTTTCAAGAAAACAAACCTTATTAAATTTATCATAATGATGGTCAACCTGAAAAACGGTTCATACGACAAAATTCTTGGAAAGAGATCGCTCGGTGGTGCTATATCAGCAATGCCAGGTGCAAACATATACCAGACAGTACAACTAACACCCAAGCTGACCAGAAGTATGAAACGACCATGGTACCCATTATAAAAACTAAGTACCTCAACTAACACTTTATCAAAATTATTATTTACTAAACTAAGCATACCTGATCCTTTCCTGCTATAGCTAGACAACTCCCGTATAGAAAAAGGTACGCTATATATGATAATCCAAGTGAATTACATATTTTAGTTAATCTATCTTTTATTTTTTTGTTATAATAAATTCACTATTTATGTAGTTTGGTTGAAATGGTAAAAACCCGTAACATAGCCCCATGATATCATCATCATAACAATTTCCTTGTTGTTGAGGTATATCATTATGTTGTTGTATATCACTTGATGACTTCATCTTAAGAGAATGAGGACTATTCAAATTCGAAAGTAGATGTTCATGCTCATATAACTGCAAAAAGACACTTGACCTATTTCCCTCATAGACAGACATGGAAATTAGAAAGTGTCTATCTTATATAACTGTCAAATGAGACTTTCACTTTTCCCTTCGTAGAGCAGATCATGAATTGAAAAAGTTCTATCTAGGTAAAATGCTAATTTTTTTATATAATTCCCTTCATTTAGGGCACCAATCCCGACTTCTCCCATTGCTATAGTATAATAAGAGATAGGCGCCTACCTTAAAGTCACCTATCGACACTCAAGCTTGTTCAACCTGCTTTCTTTCCTTTATAAGACTGGAAGAGATAGAAGGCTCTACTGTCTTTGCCCATTGATAGATATGCCTGAAGTACAGAAACTATCTCCCTTAGGGCTCTCTTTCTGTAAGCCGGTGAGGAGTTAGGGATCTACTGAGACTGAGCCATCTTCGCTAGCCGTTCTATCAGTTCTATAGGGTATGAAGCTCTTTCCTAGTATTGGGTTCAGGAATTCATGCTCGCAGGTAAAGAGACTAAAGAAACAAGAACATAAAAAATCTCTTGAAAGAGGGGAGCATTTGCCCACTTGTGGTACATGAGCTACTCGTCCAACTTACTGTCTTCCGATTTCATATCAGTTACAAGCTTGTCATTTCAATCACTTGCTACCTTTCAAGGAAAGCAGTTCGCCCATTGAATCAATTAATCTAACTCCCCTTCCTATAGAGTGAACGTGAAAGTCGGTCTATAGTTACCATGCTAATGGAATGTCAGTAACACAAGTAGTAAATTCATTCGTTGACAGGAGCGAGCCGAAAGAGAGAGCGTAAAGAGGATATTATCATGAACATTGGCCTGCTTTCCTTTCTCCTGTTGCAGTAGACTACATTCTTACCACTATAATATAAAATAGGTACAAAAGCAGGAAGCACAGTCAGGAAGGTAAGTTAGAACATTTTTCTGAATTCCTATCTATAAAGTCAGCCTTGGCTATACAATACAACAAAGTGAGGTAAAATCATTAGTTAGGCTAGTGGGAAAAAATTACTCTGTTTCCGTCTTTTGAAAGAAGTTAGTTGTTCTTCCTTTATCCTCCATCTACACTACAAAGGTCGGCCGGAATATGTTTGGCTGTTCAATAGCCAATTCCATTTCGGGTCATTTTGGTATGCTGGGAAAATGAATAGATGAACTTTGGAATTCAGTTACAGTGAAATTCAGCAAGAAGCTTTCGGGTTGGAATGGTGCCCGCCCTATTAGGTCAAGCTGGTAAGGCCTTGTTTTTAATGAAATCCACTCTTCAAAGCTTGCCTTTATTCCCTCCTTTCTGGGGTCCCAAAAGGAATGGCTGGTAGGATTGAAGGAATTTGGACGAGATGTCCACGGTCTGGTGTTAGAGGGAGAGACATAATTCATCTCATCGCATGGGAGAAGGCTCTCCGAAGCTTCGATTTGGAGGCTTGGGTTGGAGCTAGCTAGTTCGACTAGAAGTAAGTTATTTCGGTCTACTTGTTGGGCAGGTCGACCCTCCTTCATCCCTTCGTTCCAATCCTTCCAGACAACTATGGCAACCCGTACTAATTGCCCTTGCACTGATACCAGTAAAGGGAGCGTCAGCCAGAAGATAAGGGGAAAAATCGCACAGACTTATATACGGGGGAAGGACCTTAGAATCTTGTATAAGAAAGGAAAGATTTAAAAAAGAAGATTAGGTACTTCCAACAGGACAATAAGAAAGGAAGAAATAAGAGTGGAAAAAAGGGAAATGGAATTCTTCACAAAATGGAGGAACGCAAAGGGCACAACACTAGACACGTCTTGATAGGGCAACAGCTGGGGATAGGATATGATCAACATGTTTTCTTGAATGAATAGATTTACACCGTCAATGACAGCGCACCAAGGGAACAACGGACAATCACGGCAAAGGCAAGCACGAATGATGCTGCCTACGAGACCCATCCAAGGGAATCTTACACTGCGTTTAGAGAACCCCTCTCACTTTAGACAGAGAGGGAATACAATGGGCAGCCAAACCGTGAGGCGAAGAACTCACTATACACGAGGGAGCAAGTGGAAAGAGTAGAACAACACCTTGCCGTAGAAAGGGTCTTAGAAAGGTTGAGAGTTCTGCACCGGTTGAAGTGGATTAGGAATCTAGGAAAATTCGATCAATTGGCTTTAGCGAACCTATTTCATCAGAATGATCGAAGAACCCGCTTATCTATTGAAAGAGGGAGAGAGAATGAGAAATCACTCGACTGTTAAGGAGAGGAGGGGAGAGTTCGACCGCCCTAAGCCAATCAGAACGGCAAAAAAGAGTTTTATTCGACGACCGGTTGGGAGAGAAGAGGATGGGAGGAGAGAATGTCGACCATAAGTGTCACACCCCGCTAAAGCGGAAACACGGGGAGTGATAGTTCAAGATTTCATAGCAATAGAGCGATAACAACACCAATTGTCCAATCAAATACATGACACATAAAACTGAACATTACATCATACCAGTTCAAGTTTTAACAAAAAAGAAATAAGATGTTCTACAAAACGATTTCAAATTTAAACGTGGTTGATGTTGATGCGCCCCAAACACAAACATTTTTAGTTACTCTTTCTTACCCCTGAAAAGCATGAATAAAACAAGGTCAACTACAAAGAGTTGGTGAGTTCACAGGTTTTAAATATTATAAACATCTTTTGCATAAATGAATATTGAGTAAAATACTTTTATGGCACTTAAATAGTCTTTACATCATAAAACGTTCAAGGCATTTTTGTACCCTAATTATAAGTAATGAGCCACCACTAAACCTTCGACCACAAAAATATTTTTAGTTCTACCTCAGCGGTGGACCTAAAGTCCACATGTGTAGAACCTTCTTTTTAGTTCTACCTCAGCGGTGGACCAAAAGTCCACATGTGTAGAACCTTCTTTTTAGTTCTACCTCAGCGGTGGACCTAAAATCCACATGTGTAGAACCTTCTTTTTAGTTCTACCTCAGCGGTGGACCTAAAGTCCACATGTGTAGAACCTTTTTTTTAATTCTACCTCAGCGGTGGACCTAAAGTCCACATGTGTAGAACCTTCCCTTTTAAGTATAGTGCACCCCTACCTGTAGTTTCCCGATGGGATTGCTATCCACACCCTACTTTTAGGTTTTTAGGTGGGATTGTCCGTCCGATAGCGCTATCCACATATACCCTCGTTAATAGTAGTGTACAAACTTTTATGGAACATTTTACTCAATACAATCTATTATTGTACATGCCTTAGTGCCCAAAACAATAATTTCATAATGTTTCACATTCGGTAATGCAAATAGCTCAAATATTTCACTTAATCATGCTTTTCACCCCAAAACATATAAAATACTTTAAAAATGGGGTTGTGAATACTCACGTTTTGCAAAAAGCTCCGTTTAAAGCACGATTCGTCCGCTAGCCGACCTAACGCTTCCCTATCAAAGTAAAATACCGAAAACGGTCACTTATGCGTCTAACGATTACTATGAGAGTGCTTATAAGTCCTTATATGTCCAACTTGGTCTACTAATGTCCCGTTATACATAATGCACATATGCTCTTTAAAGAAATAATTTATACCGAAAATATAACATTATAGTCTTTCAAGTGATTAAAATTTATGAAGTCAACCAGTTTCAGAATTTAACTTTCTGACAGAAACTATAAGTCTTAAAAAATGATCAAATTAATGTAACATACAAAATGGTAAAATTTTCCATCTTTTTATATATGATGCATTACTGAGTTAAGGTCATTGTGACCAAATTTCATGCATTTTAGACATATAAAGAGGGTTCAAATAATTTATATCAAACAGTGTGTCACAGCAAGCATGGCAGATTACACACTATTAGTAAACCAATAATATGAGGAGTTTTACTTAGTCTTTTTCAGAAATTCCAGTTAGATTATAAGCCTAACACATAAAGGAAACTTTTGAAATAAGAATCACTCATTTTGGATGTGTTATGAATGAGATATGGCAGTACAAAGTTGCATGCACAATTCTGTCATTAGTTGACAGATTGCACACTTAACTTTAATAAATTGGTTAATGCCTCTAAACTTCATATTTTTGTATGAAACTGGATTCATATGAATCCTAACTCATAAAACAAAGTTTTAGAAGAAGAATCATGCATTAAAGACAAATAACAAATGAGATATTAACACACAAAGTAGAGTTTAGCTGCAGGTGGTTTCACAGATTGCACACCTAAAGTGTTTTAGGTGTTTGGAGATCAAATCTCCATATTTTAATGTGATTCCACTTGCATGCAGAAGATAACTCATGTAGTTAACTCTTAAAGGAAGAATCATCTTTTTTCATTGAGCTTTGAAAGAGATATGGCCATTAGAACATGCATGTACTAATCTGTCAGTTTTGGACAAATTGCATACTCCTTTTGTTTTGATTAATTGAAACCTCAAATCACCATATTTTTGAATGAAACCAGTGGCATTTGAAATATAACTCACTAAATTAAATTCCAGAAGAAAAATCAAGTGTTTTGGATGAATATTCACAGAGTTATGGTTGTTCAAGGTATGGTTTACCTACTGTTGAACTTCCAGATGCACATGCATTTTGTTATAAGCAATTGGGGGTCAAAACTCAATGTTTTTAAGTGAAACCACTTGGATTAAAACCCCAACTCATTAAATAAACTTTTAGAAGAAGATTCATGATATTTTAACATATTATTTGCAAGAAATGGACGATTTATGCACATGCAATAAATCTGTCAGCACCAAAAATCACCATTTTTACTCAAAAACACATAAAATCATGATTTTTCACCTATTTCTTGAGTTTTATTGTTTGGGTCATAGATTACCACCATTATTTAAACATTTTTACATGTTTTGGTGTATAATCTCTCCAAAAACTCAGAAATTTCGGATATTAGAAGAAAGTAGCTAAAAAATGTAAGAAAAATGGGTTTTTCACCCAAAATTTGCAAGAAAAAGATGGAGAGTGTTATTACTTACTTTGATGATAATTGTGGTTCAATGATTCTTCCTAAATCTTGTTAATTTGATGGCTTTGAGATGGAAAGTGGCTGGGGATTTTGGAGAGAAAAGAGTGGGAAAGAAGAGTAGGGAATATGTCCCTTAAGTTCTAGAGAGAGAGAGAAGAGTGAAATTCAAATTTTTAATCATGCAAATGAGGAGGAAATGAATAAAAAATATATTTATATGGGGGATATGGGGGGCCAACCATGTACATGGGTCCCACTCAAACCCAATTATTTTTAAAAAAAAATTAAACTCAAGCCCAAAAATGAAATTAAAATGTCATTTTTCTCAATTATGGCCTTTTTCCTCAAAATGTAAGTCCAAAAGTGATTAAATTCTATAAAAATAGAAGTTTTATATTTTAAATACGAAAAATATATATTTTATATAAATTGGGTATAAATTAGAGCATTTGACACTATATAGGACGTTTCGGCCAGTTACGGGTCGGAGCAGCTACCGAAAACTCTAGAAATTTTTCGGTCATTCTAAGCCAACTGACTTCTATTTTTATAATTAATCTATATTAACACTAATAAACTTAATTAGACCTAACCTGGAGGTTCAAATTTGACAGTTGTCACAATAAGGGAGACAACAGTTACTTCGACGTGAGCAGAGTGCCCATTTCCTTACTTAGACTAACCTTGGTTTAGAAAGTCTCTCCCCTTGTTCTGACCCTTCCCATACTAAGACTTTTGTTGATCTACCATTGACTTACTTCCTATCTCTACCCTTGATCCAAGGTAGCCGAAGGACAGATTTTTACTAAGCTTTGCTGAAAGAATTTGCAAACTTAAGTTCCGAAACTTTAGTCTTAAACTCGTTTAGTCAGAAGAACTTAGAACGGCGGTAGTAGGGCGAAAGGAAAGGTCACATCCTGCCGTCATAGCTTGCCTCCCGTTGCTTCGTACGAGATAGAGAAAAAAAAATTCTAAAAAGAGAAATGGAAATAGTGAATCAGGATCTAGACTATCCTCTATCTGGATAGATATGCCCCTATGAGCTACTATGCCGATCTTTATATGTTTTGGTCACTTGCGTTTCCGCTAAGAAGAAGAAGGTTTTGATCTTTAAACCTTAAGAGGATGCTATCGAATGTGCTCTTGGCGCACGTGAGGGATATGACCTATGTTAGGTCCGTAAGAACAGCTTTTGGTGTTCTATGATTCACCTCCGAATAATAAGTAGATACGGAAGAGCTTTTTATTTTTCTCTTCATAGAAGACTGATGGGTGGAGCAAAGTTCAAATTAATATAGAAAGAAGAGTCGTAAACTATAGGACTTCTTTTTCTAGTAGTAAGATTTAGGGTTTTTTCGTTCCATCTCTGCGATTAGAATATCGATTTGAAATGATAAAAATTCCTCTTTATTCTGTTGTGCTCAGCGAAAGAACTGCCTAAGAATACGTCTTTGGATCCAAAATTCTCTATTCTTTCCAAGTCTTCGTCTTGCATAGAAGAACGTAATTGTTGCAAAAACGGGTCTTTCAGTAGTAGGTGGCATCCCCTCTTAGTTTTAAGTAAAGGGAACCATTCTGTTTTGGTTCTTCTCCACATTCTTACCGGGCTATCCAAGAATTTTCCTATGATTTTAGAAACTAAAATTTCGATATAGAAGGATCTTCTTATTTCAGAATAGATTAGAGAAGTAATGCTTACTATTACATTATTCACAGAAAGCCTTCGATGACTTATCGGTTGCCTTGCTTGAGGAAGAGTATCACTAAAATGGAGAAGAACCGGAATAACGTCCGATCTTGTTTCTGGATTGAGTGAAAAAGAGATACATGAAGTTCGTTCTATTCCTCTATGCATCTCTGTGATGGGTAAATCTCCATGAAAAAGGGGCAACTTTCGTTTAATTTGTAATTGGATGTAACTATTCATATTTTTTCGAGAATAAATCATTCTCTGAATAGATCTCGTCTTGTTCCTCAATCTTCGAAGAATGCGGCGTTGTATTATTGTATGTTCCATGTTCTAAACATTTCCTTCAAGTAGACGACAAGTTTTAAATGTTAATGCAGGCATTCCTCCCTCACATGCATTTGCAACAAATTCTTACTAAGACCGGTAATCCCCATAGACACGGCCATTCTCGGCATCTTCACTGTTGCCCCCTTCTGAAAGCCCTTCGAAAGGAAGATGAATGTCAATGTCCCCTTTTCCTCTCGACAAAACAAAATAGAGAGGGGGTTATCCTGCTTTAACTTGGGAAGTTTACTACTAGAAATTGGGAAGGGCTATAAGTAGGAGTGCTTCTCATTGTTAAATTATAATGAGAAGACCGGGATCTTCCTGCAGTCTTTATAGCTATGGATCCTACAATTCCCTATGAACCTCCCTGACAACCCCTTCAGTCCATCTTCATCTTGGCTGGCAGCCTAGATTGAGCCCTGAGACTGATCTTTCAGTTGGCTTTACTATAACAGTACACACAGTGAAAGGTCAGCGGGGGGCATAGCGGAATTCCTCACCGAGATGACTGGACAACCTCTCGACCAGATCGCACCAGCGGAGCGATTAAAAGCGTCTTTGGAGCGAATTCCTTTGAAGTAGTTAGTGCTATAACTGAGTGACCCGTGGATCATAAATGATAAGTGTAGCTTAATTTAGCTGATCTCACACCGAACTATAAATAAATAAATAAATATGTAAGTGGCTCTTTATAGAGACTTAGCCCAATGGCTACCACCGGAAGTGCGCTAAGTTAGTCACAGGGAAACCCCAAGTTCTTTCTAACCATCGACTCTATAAAAGAAACTTGGATGGGTTGCTTGCTTGTTTAGCTTGACCCCTCTTTGAATGTGTATAATTCAAGCAAGCAAACGGCTAGCAGGGCCGAGGAACCACAATGAACGGGATGATAGAAGTTCCACAAGAATATGACCAGAGAGATATGTTCTTCTTCGTGCATGCAGGTCTGGTTCCTGGGAAGATATCTATTAGCGAAATTCGCCGTACAATATATAACCCGGGACTAGCTGAAATTAATGAATTCTCATAGTTTCCACCGGCTAATAGGGCGAGCAACGTAATGGAGTCCCCGGGGAGAACGACGTGAGTGAGAGCCAGACCATAGCGGCTTTAGAGAGATATCTCTCGGATTTAACGGCGACGAAAACATTCTCCGAGAGGCTTTCCTTTCTGCTTTACTGTGATTTACCCATAACCCTCTGCGACAAGGATTATGGAAGAGGCCAAACCAACCCAGGTACACCACAAGTAGATACGTTTGGAGTTGCAGATCCTATAGACACAAAGACAAAGCCCGAGGCAGATCCAAACGCGTACCTACGTGGCGCAACATCCCTTCGAGTTGCTTGCCAACCCTTTTCTCCTTTCTCCATCCTCCGGTCGCCTCGTTACCTTTTTTGCTTTCTCACATTGACTTCTTTCCACTTTTTCACTTCTTTTCCTTTGAATCAGCTGTATTAGTAGCTGATGATTCCTTTTTTCCAAGTGTGTCGGATTGGTATCACTCGCATAAGACTTTTCCTTTATTTGTAGCGGCCATGTGGCATAGTCCATCTTTTCCTTATTTTTTTCCCTCAAAATAGAATATATACATGCCTTTGTACTAATTTGAATATATGTAGGAAGGGTTAGTGGAAGGGCGGCACCCTCTTCAGAGGTGCCCGAGGGGCACGGTCTCTGTCTTTGACTTGGCCTTCGGTCTGGAGAACACAATGATTTCATACTTTATCTTTTTCGAGCCTTACTAGGCGCATATTGCAATTTTGTATTTTTTAGCTTGAGGTCTATATAGACGATCTGACACTTTGTCAAGTGAGAGTCAGAATTCTCCAATTGTGATAGCGGTTAGTGGAACGTGCAAGATAGAGCCAACTAGGCGAGCAGGGTCAAGAAAGAAAAAAAGTCATAGGCAGAGATGACTAAGTGAAGAAGGCCTACCCCTTATTCATTCGAAAAGGGAGTAGCGGAAAGAGACGTTCCGGAAAGGCACCTATCCATGGGAGAGAGAAGATGGAAAAAGCGGTCATAGCTTGCTCCAATGTTTGGTGAATCAGTCAATGTAAAATTGCTAGCGATCTCAGAAGCACAAGGAGGCAGAAGAAAGAAGGCCCACCAGAAAGAGGGGAGGCCCCGGAACGATGTATGAAAGAGACTCTTGAAAGCTAACGATGTGGACAATAGAGTGTTGATGCTTATGAAAAAGCCCTCAATGCTTTGTGAAAGACTGGCGGGGAATGACTGGGCTAAGGAGTCAAGTCTAGATAGTGAGGAAAGTGGGGTCGACCTTCTACTGCCTTGTAGGGAAAGCGAGGTTCTCTAGGCAGATAGAAAATGAAGGGTCAATAGAGAAGAATGTTGAAATGAGGGTTGCATTTAGTAGCGTTGGCGCCTCATCCAAATGAGACTTGAAAAGAGAGATAGGGCCTAACTGGGAGGCAGGAAGAAGACTACACGAGTGATTCGGGATGGAATCTCTTTGACTTTCTGGTGCCATAGCTTCGACTCCACCCCATAAATAGTAATAGTAGGGAGCCGCTACTTCACCGGTAGATCGTGATGAGGTAAAAGGGGGCTTTATAAAAGTCCTCTGGGGCCACTAAGTGAGTGAAAGAGGTCTCATTGGGAGAATTGGGAAGAGGGAAGGCCAGCCTCCCACTAAGTGAAAGAAGAGTTTTTTCTCTCCTATTCACTTCTATAGAATATATAGAATAGGTAGTTCGCTTAGCCGCAGCTGAAGCGATAGATCTTGCCCGGGATGCTCTCAAGGTTCATCGGGACATTTTCTTCAACAACTGAACTATCATCACCGTTCTTAAGCCTATACTTGACTGGGAGTTTCAAACCTCCTCCTATTGCCATTACCCAGCGGCAAGACGTTTAGTTTTGTCGGAAAGCGAATGCTTATTCCCCTCTATTGTGCAGGTGCTAAGACTAGGTGAAGAATTAAATGAATCAGTTCGCTTGACCTACCCGAGCCTTCGAGCCTATAGTTCTTCTGATTTGACTAACATCCTACCGAAGGAAGACGCACCGGGAGCCTACTTCAATCTCATCAGAAGCAGGTGCATAAGTTATAGAATATAGAATCCCACCTTTTACTCTATCAAATACTCTAATTTTGAGTTAGGCATAGGTTGACAGTTTTCGGGGCTCACTTTGTGGGTCAGAACTATTGGAACACGAAAGAGAACTTATTTAGACGAATAGCGTGTCATTACCCCCAAAAATCCTACATTAGCAGTGCAGGTGAAATAAGATAGAAACCAAGTCCAAGAAGACCAAGGAGGCCCTATGTAACACCCCGCCTTACCACGACACAATATTGTCGGCTTTGGCCTAAGCCGCACGGATTTCTTTCTGGCGACCTGGCGAGGACTTCCCAGGGGGTCACCCATCCTGGAACTACTCCCACCCAAGCACGCTTAACAACAGAGTTCCAAGAACCTCTCTTGCGTGTGGCCCCAAAACGCGTTGTGTTTAGGAAGGCCAAGGTTTACTTATGAACCCAGTATCATTCCTGTCCACGGCCGATATGGGATTTGCTTAAGATGTTACAAACACCCCCCTTAGGGACTCATCGTCCTCGATGAGGTTTGCCCCACATCCCGAATGGCACAGGAGCGGCTCTGATACCATTTGTAACACCTCGCCTTACCACGACACAATATTGTCCGCTTTGGCCTAAGCCGCACAGATTTGTTTCTGGCGACCTGGCGAGGACTTCCCAGGGGGTCACCCATCCTGGTACTACTCCCACCCAAGCACGCTTAACCACAGAGTTCCAAGAACCTGCCTTGCGTGTGGTCCCAAAACGCGTTGTGTTTAGGAACGCCAAGGTTTACTTATGAACCCAGCATCACTCTTCTCCACGGCCGATATGGGATCTGCCTAAGGTGTTACAAACATCCCCCCTTAGGGACTCATCGTCCTCGATGAGGTTTGCCCCACATCCCGAACGGCACAGGAGCGGCTCTGATACCATTTGTAACACCCCACCTTACCACGACACAATATTGTCCGCTTTGGCCTAAGCCGCATAGATTTGTTTCTGGCGACCTGGCGAGGACTTCCAAGGGGTCACCCATCCTGGTACTACTCCCACCCAAGCACGCTTAACAACAGAGTTCCAAGAACCTCTCTTGCGTGTGGCCCCAAAACGCATTGTGTTTAGGAAGGCCAAGGTTTACTTATGAACCCCGCATCACTCATGTCCACGGCCGATATGGGATTTGCCTAAGGTGTTACACCCTATGGTAATAAAACAAGGGAGGAAGAAAGGAAGGAGCTACGGCTCCAGTTCCGCAAAGGTAGACTTTTTCCAGGTTAGCTAGAGAGAGCGATATTCATCTTTTTTAGCTTGTTTACCGGAGGCCTCGTTTTCAGGTTTGATAGAATAAGGAAGTAGAATAGATATCTCTTCTTAAAGTATACAACACTTCTCGCAGGGATCCCACCGCGGAAAATCTTAAATGTCGTCTCTTTCAAATAAGCTATGAAACTCTGGTAATGCCTGTTGCTGATCCTCATCTTGTACTTGTGAACAGCAACAGAGGTCGCATAAGACAGATTATTCCAAAATCAATGTGAATATCGCCGAATAGGGGACTTCGTTGCACAATCGTGAGACCCTTGAATATAGAGACAAGTTTTACATGTAAAAAAGACGTGATTGTCCCTAAAACTATGCTCTTGTTCTAATAGTACAAGCTCGCTATAAATCCAGTTGATAGTATATAGATAGAGAGTCCCTAGCTAGAGAGACCAGTTCTCTCCAGTGTCTTTGACAACTATACACGAAAAAGTACGATAACAGGCCTTTGGGTGCCATCGAAAGAGCCTAACGTCTATATCCTACCAACCTCAATCTGCACGTCCGAAAGGGACCCTCTAATTCTATCATTCAGAAGCCTTAGGACCGTATCTATGAGGGTACAAAGATTTTTTTGAGGTTAGCAACCGATAGCAACTATAGCATTAGGATCGACATTGGAAGATTTTCGGGTTTCAAGGTCATACTTAAACCCTAAAATCCTCAGAACTCATGATAGCTTGACTAAGGAAGCATGCATTGGAGCTTACTTATTCTCAAAACAGGTGGTCAGGATAGTACGAAAGTCGGGATTTTTATTCACATCACTGTATCTAAAACAATGTTCTTCATCCCTTCAGATGGCTTACGGAGGTATTCCGAAGCCACCCGAACTGTTGCCTGTACCAATCTACCTCAATCGATCAGGGTATCCTTGTATCATCCCTCGATTTCATCGTCAGATGATGATGCGGAAGGATGACTGGGCGGATGCTTTAGTTAAGCTCTATCTGTCTCTCGGGAGTTGATCAAGTCATTCTTGTGTGTACTTGTCATTCGTAATGGTTTTAGTAACTCTTTCTTTCTTTCGTCACTTGTCATTCAGGTACTAGTATCTGAAAATAAACTCCACTCTTTCTTGTACCTGGCACTAGTCAAATTGTATCTCGATTCATGGCATGTTAAAATGACTCTATCGGCCTATAGTCATTCCTGGCACTCGGAGCATGTCTTTGATCATCACCGGTTCCGTCAATCTAGCTGAACCAGTACTTCCTTTCTGCCGTTCCTAGGGACCACCCACTCCCGTTCCTTGGTTGTTGGTGTATTGGCTCCTTGGTTTGGTTCCCGGTCAAAGCCGTCAAAGCAAGATAGGGTGAACACATATGTATCGTAATATGGGTATGAGTATAGTATATGTACAAACTGGTAAGTGAACTACTCCTTCGACTGGTCTGCCCGCCGTTTGGTTTGAGGGCCTACATCGACTAGGCCTCCCGCTGATTGAGGGAAGCGCTCTGTCTTAAACAAGAACATTTTCCGGATGAACAATGATATGGCATGTGAATGAGTGATATGGGGAGAAAGAATAAATTATTGTACGTATGATATGGGGTCGGTAAGATACACATATGGTGAACAGTCAAAGCGAGGGATTGGGTCTAGTTAAATACGATATGGGGAGATATGGGATACAGCTAATGTCGATAAGGAAAGGAGGGAAGGAGCTCTTGCCTTCAACTCAGAGTAGAACGTTCCTTCCGCAATGAAGGCCTATTTCTTTCATAGCAGCCAAGGACGAGCTCGATCCATTAGGTTCTTGATTTGTTCAGAAAAGAAACGAGAGACAAGAAAACATCTTTGATTACGATTAAAAGGAACAATCTCAAATAGACCAAGATCCAATTTCGGGTCATTTCTTGGTGAACATGATCTGCCATAATCTCTTCGATCTCTTCATTTATGTGCCAGAATAAAGAGTGATTTGGTAAGAAAGTGGAAGATACTTTTTTAATTATGATAATCAAAGGGACTGGGAAAGCTGCAATAATTTTTTGGAAAAGCCCGCTTCTCTTTGTCTTCGAGCTTGAATTCTTCAATCCACTGATTCGTTCCTTCATATAGTTGCCCACCAATAGATAGAGACAAATGGGAATAACCGAAACACGTCTACAATATTCTAGTACCATGCAGTTGTTTTAATGCCAACGTGATGCTCCTTGGTCAGATGACCAAGATATTGGCGAATACCACATATGATCGAGAAAAGAGTATCTATAATCACATGAAAACCATGAAAGCCAGTTGCTAAGAAAAAGGTAGAACGTTAAATACTATCCGAAATTGTGGAGAGTGCTTGATAATATTCCATTCCTTGAAAGGCGGTGAATACTAGAGCCAGTGAAATGGTAGCTACTAAAGCGTAAACTGCTCGTTTTTCCTTCCCCGCGAGTATAGCATGATGAGCCCAAGTTACGGCAGCTTCGGATGAAAGGGAAATAAGAGTATTAAGAAAAGGGATTTCCTGAGGATCTAAAACCGCAATCCCCTTTGGGGGCCAAATACTATCGATCTCTACCGTAGGTGCCAAAAAAATGAAAGAATCCCGAAAAAGAAAAAAAAGAAACATAACCTCCAAAATGATAAACAAAATAAACCCATATCGAGGTCTTAATTGTACGACTTTGGTATGATGTGCTTCCAAGGTGGATTCATGTAGAACATTGCACCACCATACAAACATGGTATATTGGATAAATATTAGGCCAAACTGTGAAGTGTTGCACCCCCTTGAAATGAGTGGATGTATATCACACCTCCTATAGTGGTTGCCAAAGCTCAAAGTGAGCCCGAAATAGGCCATGGAATTGTATCTACCAAATGATAAGAGTGCCTCTGAGATTCAATCATAAACAACTTTGCCTTGGTTGCATGTAAACCCCCCTTCACCCCTATCTCCTAAAGTGGTGTGGTAAAGATCTTTGGAGTCTCTCTTTCTATCTGACAGGACAAACAAATAGGAAGGGATGGTTCTTTCATTGCAAGAAGTCTAACTAGAAAAGGATCTCCCTATTACTTTGAGAAGATAATCGTTGGTTTGACCGACGAACTACGTGGGAAAATGGACCTTCTTTCTTTTCATCAAGCATTTTTTGAAAGTAAGATTTCCATTCAGTTCGGTTTCGGAAAACTTTCTACCGGGGCCTAACATCAAAGGCGCAGGTTGATCTCTCTGGTTGAGGCTGCAATTCCTTTTGACACGTGGGAAGGGCTTACTCTACTAATGGCTCGGCTTGGTCTCGCTCCCTTCCGGGACTATTCCTCCCCACTAAAAAAAGAGCGATTGAGAATCTCGAGAACCTTTCTGAATGTCGGTCTTCGCGGGGCGATTTGAAAAGGAGTAAATATTTCTTGTAGTGCCTTCCATTCCACTATTCTGATCGAGAAAGAATCTCCTTGGCCGTGTGGAACATGGATTAGCATTATGTCATTCCTATAAGTGATCCCCCATCCAGGATTGGAAGAAGTGCTATATGAGGACTTCGAGATCAAATAGAGTATGATCCTTTCCATTCCTCCTGGGCCACTGATTTCTCCGAAACAAGAGATCAAAGTGATCTTCCTCCTTTTTCCCATTAAGTCGACGGCCTTACACCATTGGGAGACTTCGAATAAACTGGAGTACATATAGGATAGACCGGTGCTAAAACCTTTTCTCAAGAGATTCTTCCAAACTGTTGGGATCGTTGCTCCGGATGTTGTTCGTACGGTGTGAAAGCAGTTGGTTACGTAGTTTTAGAATTCTGCTAATCCCAAGGAGTCCATCTCCATCATTCCATATGGCTATATTGAAAGTAAAAAGGAAAAGGCATGACTAGAAGAATTGTGTGAAATAAGTGAATTTATCCAGTTGAGGCATCTTGATTGAGAATAAAGGATTCCCCCCATACAGAAGGAGAGGCCTTCCTGTACGAGTAGTGAAGAACTAAACGATAACTTTTGTTGGTTGTTGACCAACGGAAAGAAAGGGAGAAAGAAATGGGATTGTGTCAACAGGCCCCTATTCCGACGAAAAACAGGCCCTTTTCTTTTTGATTAGCCCGTTCCTATCAGAAGAATTATGATTCCAGAGAAGAGGAAAAAAGTCCTCCGTCATAGGCGGTCGAGGGTACCTTCCTAGAGGTTTTTTTTTAATTTGAATCAGGTCTCCTCACTTATGTTTATGCTTATGATAATATATGCCGATCCCTAATCTCACAAATAGATTTCAACCTAATCTCCAATTTGTGAAGCAGATCATGAGTGTATTCCACCTACATTTGCTAGGTTCTTTGATTCTGTAAGTTTGTCTTGTTTAGATTGCACGAGAGCGCCTTTTTTACTTTATCTATACTACTTTATAAGTCAAATTTAACAAAAGTCTTAAAAACAAGCTTCAATGCATAAGGTACTACTCTTTCTAGCACAAAGTCTTAAAAAGTCTTAATTACAACATTTTAGGCCTGATGTACAAGTTATCAATGCAAGATTTTATTCTACAAGGTTTATTTTCCCAATTAATTGATTCCCGACCTTTTCTCTTCCTCTCGTCACGTACGTATTATGGCTTTACTCACGTCCTTTTTCCCAGGCGACGATTCAATCTTTGGCTATTCATTTTTCAAAGCGATTTAATCTCAACACGCTACCTCCCAAATTGATTTCCCCAAGATGGACAATTCAAGCTTTCTACCTCTTTACTAGAAATCGATCGTAGATATCAATAAATATTAGGGTTCTTATAAAGGGATCTCTATTCTGTACTAGAATCATATGATTATAACGTTAGGGTTCTCTACATTCTTCAATTGTTGATTTCATCTCCATTTTCTCTGGATTTGATTATCCATTGCCTCATAACAGGAAAATGTTTCATCGAATTCAAGATCTCTATCTTAAAATGTTATTTGTTCAAAGAACATTGTCACAAACAATGGCTGGATTCTACTATCAACGATACCTTAAAATTACGTCAGTCTAAAATCTACGACTCTTCCTCGCTATGAAAGCAACCCAGATACTGCCTCGACGATGTATTGTTTTGTTCATCATCTTTCTGAATCGATTAATATCGTTATTGTTGGTGTGTTTTTTTCTTATGTTCTTCTGATGGATCTAACGTTTTTCTTTTATGTAATTGTTCTTTGCAGCTCAATTCTCGCCAATTTAGATCAATCTCAAGGGAACTTGGAAATATCTTTGAGAGGGGCATTTTACAGTCCTGATAATAGGTGGTGTGTGTTTGTCTATTTTAGGTGTTCTTTGACATGGTTTTATGACTTTTTGTTTTAATTTATGCTTGAATTCTTTTTGTGTTCAATTTTGGAATCATCATTTTTATTCAAGTTTTCACTTTTAGCTTTGATTACTTTTTAGTCTTCATGTAACTTGTAGTGTTATAATGCAATTTCTTAACTGTTGATCAAGGGTATCAATAACTGTTGATCAATTGTCTTCATATAACGGTGACCATCTTACCATTCTATGTAGTATGCTGCCAGTGGAGAGCTTTTCGAGAGAATTTGGACGCCAGTAGATTTAGTGAAGACGAGGTATACCAATCCAATCACTTTTAAGAAATTTCGTTAGATAATTTCATAGTTCGTTGGCCAAAACTTCTTCGAATAGAGTTATTTTGTTTTCTGATGTTTTCTTGCTCCAGTGAACTTTTCAAGAAAGATTTTACTTCCGGCAACTCATACAGGAGTCAGTTACTGCCATTCCATGGTAATCTTACTGCCATCCTCGGTAAGCATTTGGTAAACGACCCCTAAGTTGGATTCTGTTGGTAACAACTGTTTGATGATGGCTTATCCGCTTTCCTTCTTGATTCGGTGATGGTCTTTGGTCTGGTCACTCATGTACATTTCTGTTTGCGCCCTGCTTTCTTTGGTATGGAGGTGGGTGGTTCCATATTCCTCTATTCTTCTTTATTTATTTTATGGGCTATATGTGCTCCTGATTATGTACCATATATTTTGACCGCCAAGGCTGCTCTTTACTGACTTGAAGGCCACATAGTCAAGTCATGGAAACAACCTCTTTACAAAATGCTTGGAATTTTTTCATGGAAAGACTTGCAACACTAGATGCTGAAGGGTTGGTTTATCTAGTAACTTTATTTTAAAGTTATCTTATGTGCACCTTCATGAAGTTCTTTAGATATTACAACACTATCCCATAATTACATCATCATAAAACACTATGTACCAAATCATATTTTTGGTAATGTAATTGCCTCTTTAACATGTTCACTGATTTTGACCCTTGAGTAATTAAATTACTTAAATATGCTTTCGTTAATTTATATGAGAGCTACATATTGGTTCTTTGTATAACAAAGTGCAACGAGGCAAGATTTTTACGAAGTATAACAAAATCATATGTCGACCTCATAATGGCTTTCACTGTAGTTGAATTCAATTAAACACCCTTTTTGGATCAATGAGAAAAATTCTTAAGGATTAGTGACAAGATTATTAATTCGATACAAGTTTTCATGGGCATTGTCTTCATTTTTCATTTATAAGTCAATATATAATTGACAGTGGGAGTGAAGTGAACATGATCGTATGTAATAATTAAGTAAGATGCCTTAGATCTTTGCATCATTCTATGAAACATCTATTGCAAGTTCAAGTCTTATGTTTTATTTGTGTTGAAAACTAATGGTTGTGGTAATTCATTTGCTTCTATTTGTTATATGTCTACTATGACAAACAATATATGCAAACACATACATTTGAAAATGTGACTAATGTTTTATGAGATATTGTTTCTTGACAACAATACTTGTCAAATCTTAATATGATATTGTTCCTTTTCATGGTATGCCGGTTCAAATGACAGATTAATAACCGTAGGTGTGGAGTTAAACTGGCAACTTCGACTCTATTTTCAAGAGCCTATTGGGTTTATTTTTATTTGCAGACATGTATTTTTTTGCATATTTAAGTTGTATGTTGTTTCTTTTTTGACAAACTGGGTATTGAATTTTGATTAAAGAGTTTTAAGGATTGTATATGTACATTGTCACAATCAACTTGGTTTTTTTGTAATCAAATTACAAAATATTGATAATGTTTGGGAAAAGGTTTTGTTGAGGTTTTTGTTGCAGGATGAAGGAATTTTGTATTAGCGCTCAAGACGTTCTTCCAATATAAGTGCTAAACATGAATTTAATGGATTTAAAATGACATAATTCTACTGTATTTTGAATTGTGGGGATGGGTGCTTTTTTACCAACCATCTTTGGTTTTCCATGTTGCATCAATTCTTCATTTGTTTGTGGTTCACCCTAATCATATACCTTTGTGTACCCTGCCTTATCAACGTCACACGAGTTTGCACCTGGTTTTCTTGGCTAATTGGTTTAACAAGAAATAATTGCATTATTTTCCAAAATTTTAATCTGCAACAAAATTTCACATCCTGCCGCATTGCGCGGGTACACAACTAGTATAAAAAATATAGATTTACAATAATAGGTATCCTTCATCAATAAACCTTGCATAAGAGATAGATCCTGCTGAATTGCATTTGTATTTGAGCGTAAAAGCAACATATTGCTTTGAAAGTTGGAAACCTATTGGTTCAACCAAGAAACAGAAACCGAATGAAGGACCGAAGATCAGAGTCAAAATATGCCGTGGAGAAGAGCTTAATTATGAGTGGAAGACGAACTCACAGGGGAACTTGTGGCTGGATTGAATCCTTCTCAGGAAGAGCTGATGCTTGCTGGGTCTTTTTGTCTAGCAGCTATGGAAAAGCCTATAGTATAGTATAGGGCTGGAATCACAAGAAAACCCAGTCTCCAACTGAAAATTCCCTCTCACTTTTATGTTTATCCTAATATTGCTTCATTCTAACTCCTGTATTGACCGTCCTTCGAAATCTGTATGACAGTCCACTGCTCCCTGAGATGACTCTCCGCCGAGGCAACATTGGAACCTTCAGGCTGGGGCATAGGTATAACTGTTGGGGCATATCGATAGAGGACTTCAATTAAATGGGGTCATTTTCATTGTGGTATGATAAGTAGTGTCGTACCACCAATCTGCTAAGGATAACCACTTATATACCACTGCTGTGGCGCGAGTGGCCTTCTTTGCTACTCATTAATCATTAATCCGTGGTTAAATAACAAAATTTGATGAGGTTAGAGCCCCCTTCAATAACAGGTCCAACTATTTTTCGTTCCTAGGAAAAAATTCTCAAGCTAGTGCTACTACCTTCCTTCGTGCGCCTTCTTTGATTTATGTGGCTTTACTGTTATGAGTCTCGATCACAAATCTTGTTCGCATGCTTCTTGAAATTGTTCGTCAACAACAAGTCAACAGGTGGCTCTTTCATCAGACATGGCTATGCTCACCATATTGCAGTATAATGGGCGATATCTCATGCGCTATCTTTGTGGATTCCCACCGAATTCGAAGTAGTCTTTTCTTTCTGTGTGGCTTTCTTTTTAGGGATACTGCCGGCACGGTACTCCGTTTCCAGCATGTTCGTGAAGGTCCAATAATTTTCAAAGGGATGTTGTACGTACCGATGTTTTTGACAGTACTTAGGGTCCTCAGTGCGACTTCATTTGGCCTGTGTTCCAAATTCAATTCTCAGGCTGCTCATAAGCCTTATTCTTCAACAGGAGCTAGTCTAGTACTTCAGGGCAGTAACTCAAAGTGGTACCAGTTCAGTCCCTAACTATCTGCTTCACTAAATACACGGTAACACTACATCATGTGCTGATCCATGAAGAGAGAGAGAGAAGGTTTGGCGATTAGGGTTTCTTGGGATCTAGGGTTTTCTCGGGCGGATCTTGATTCTTTCCTAGACGATTTTTTTCTTGCATGGGATTTGTTTATTGGTTTTTTCTGATTGGTTGTTAAGTAAGTGGGTTTAGACGGTGGTTTGTTTTTTCTGGCGGCTGGATTTTGTGTTAATCGACGGCTGGGTTTTGGTTAATCTCGTGTGGCGGTTTCACGTGGCTGTTGCTTTTAGCCGGCGGCTGAGGTGTCACTTCGGGTGGTTGGCTACCCGTCATCACTTAGGGTTTGCTTTGACTTGCTGGTCAAACCTTGCGGCTGCAACACCTTTGCAATTTATTGCAATTCGACGAGTGCTTCATTATTTTTCCCTTTTTTCTTTTTTTAAGCTGCTGCCAATATTTAGTTTTTTCCAAGTGAGTTGGTGGTGGTTTTGCTTGCGTTTTGACGAAGGCTATTTCGTGAGCATTGTGGGTGGTTTTTTTTAGGGTTTGTGTTTTGAGTGACTTTTGTTTGCTACAGATCATTCCTGCCGAACGGTGTAAATCCTTCGTCGATCTTAGGGTGAATCGTGTTTTTTTGACTAGATCAAAGCTTCGGTTATAGAGGGTAAGGAGGCGAGTGATTTGGTCGGGGATGTTTGAAGGATGGAGTTATAGATGGTGATAGGGTTGATAAAAGCCAATCGAGGGGTGTGCATGGCGATTGGGAGGACGTTATCAAGGACGTTGATGACAGTGTGGTGCCTAGGGCTGAGGTCAGCAAACCGGCGGCCACATTGGAGTATGTAAGAGCTGTTGGTAAGCAATCTGCACCGAATCTGGATTTCTTTCCGTTAATTGATAGGGAGGATACAAGTATTGTGCTTCCCACAACTCTAACCAAGGCAATGGTACAGACGTATAAAACCACTCTTTATGGGTACTTTCTAGGCCCGAGTGTGCACTTTTCTATTGTGCAACAAGCTGTGGCACATGCATGGGGGAAATTTGGCTTTAAGACTGCTATGATGCATGAAAACGGGTACTTTTTTTCGTTTTAGTGATGAAGGAGGGTGTATGAGTGTGGTGGAAGAGGGACCACTGATGATTAGAGGAGTACCTCTATTTGTTCAACCATGGGATCCAACTAAGGGTATTCAAGAGTCGGCACATACTACTTGCCCCTTGTGGGTGAAACTCCATAATTTGCCACTTGTTGCTTTCTGTAGGGAGGGGGTGAGTAGGGTTGCTAGTGTGTTGGGGATCCCAAAGAGGACGGATGCATGCACGGCTGATATGTGTGAGAAGTCGTGGGGACGACCTAATTTTGCAAAGGTTCTAATTGATGTTTGGGCACTCGGTAAACTAAAAAGGGAAATTGAAGTTGTCATCCCTAGTTTGACAGGTGGTACAGATGAAAAGGTGAAGGTACACGTTGAATACTTATGGGAGCCATCGTAGTATGAAAAATGCAAAAACTTTCTCCATAAGTGGTCTTCTTGTGTCAAATTGACCATAGAGAGACAACATACCTAAAGAGACAAAAGGAAGGTGGATGAAGCGGGCTAGACGAGAGTGGAAAGAAAGCAATGGAAGCCGAAGGGGGGGGCGCTAGGGAAGGTCTGATTGTTCAAAATAATGTTGATCCAGGTCAATGTTCGTATCAAGGTGGGGATGCTAGTGTTAGTGATGGGATAACCAACCTGATGAAGGTGGTGGGGATACTTTAGAAAGTCCAAATGAAAGCCTAAAGCCTGGTAGGAGGGTGGACTTTGTCAATGAGGGAGAAGGGAATCCTGAAAGATTTGAAGTGGATGTGGTTGTGGAAGAGCCTTTTGTGCCAAAACAGAAAGGTATTACCGAGGGGACTGATTTTCGACCCTTGGATTCATCTAAAAAGGGCAATAACGTTCTTTCTCAAAGTGCAAAACTACAAGGTCTGTGGCATGAGAATAGAAAGAAAGACACATTGGAGGATCAAGTGCTGAAGAGCAATACAGGTGGTTTGGATCGTGGGAAATCGGTGACTTCGAATGTTTCAATGGTGACCTCGGTTGTAAGTTCATATAATAATGTCACTAAGACAATTAAAGGTATTCTAAAGAACCCGAATCGGTACTCTGCTTTAAATACTTCTGAAAATACTAATGATATATTGCATGAGGGGGGTTTACCGGAGGGTGGTAAGTTGCAATCTTTGTCGAAACCAGGGTCAAAGAAGGGGGGTACGAAAGAAGGGGGTGGGTTGGCCATTAATCCTCATGATTAAGTTGGCATGCTGGAATAGTCGGGGCCTTTCAGCTCTGACAAAACAAAGGGAGGTAAAAAATTTAATTCATTCAAAAGGCTTATCATTTTGCTCTATCATTGAAACTCATTTAATCAAGAGAAATCTGAATGATGTTTGTTCTAAAGTTTTTGGGCGTTGGATTTGGACCTCTAATATATCTTGTAGTGATAATGTAACGAGGATTGTGGTTGTTTGGGACCCTAGGATTATGAACTTTATGGTTCTTGAGGTTCATCACCAATTCATGCATTGTGAGGTCCATATTCTTCGTGAACAAGAACCATTATATCTCACTATTGCTTATGGGTCTAATAATGGTGTAATAAGAAGAGAGCTTTGGTCGGGTATGAGCAAGTTTAAGGTCATGTTTGGGAATAAACCTTGGCTTATAATGGGTGACTTTAATACTATGTTATTCCCGCATGATGGATTTGGGGGCATATCTATTCAGAATAGGGACATGGATGAATTAAATGCATGAGCTTGTAGCAGGATATCCGGGAAGAAGAATATCTGATAATATTTTGATGGCACCTGAGCTTGTAGCAGGATATCATTTGGGGACGGGTCGCCCTAGATGTGCTCTAAAAATTGATCTTCGCAAAGCCTATGATATGGTATATTGGGAGTTTGTGATAAGTATGATGGCTGGTCTTGGTTTCCACCCGGTAATGAAAAAGTGGATAAAGGTAATGATTTCTACACCTTCCTTCTCTATTTCTGTTAATGGGGAGTCTCACGGGTTTTTTTGAAGGAAAACGTAGAATTAGACAAGGGGACCCTATTTCACCTTATTTATTCACTATCATCATGGAGGGTTTTTCTCTCATTCTTCGAAATTGTATTGAGGAGGCAGCTGATTTTAGGTACCACAAAGGATGTGATGATTTCCAAATCACACATCTATGCTTTGCAGATGATCTCTTTGTGTTTAAAAATGGGGATTTGATGTCTATAAATGTGGTTAAGAAAGCGCTAGAGATTTTTCAAGAGAAGTCGGGTTTTTCCCCAAATCTTGAGAAGAGTGATGTTTTCTTTGGGAACGTACCGGAGGATGTGAAACAGTCTATTAGAAATTCTCTACCTTTCCGACTTGGAACTTTCCCCATTAGATATGTTGGAGTTCCTTTATCTCCTATCAGGCTTCATATGGAAGATTTTAATGGTATTATGGATCGTGTTAAGAAGCGCATTTTGAATTGGAAAAATAAATTTCTTTCGTATGGTGGTAGAAGACAGCTTGTACTATCAGTGCTCCAGTCGCTTCAGGTTTATTGGATGTCGGTGTTTGTTTTCCCGCCAGGAATCATATATGAGCTGGAATCCTTATTTAGAGATTTCTTATGGGCTCAAGGGGAACCATCTCGGGGTAAATGTCGAGTTGCTTGGGCGGATATTTGCAAGCCGGAGGAAAATGGTGGTCTTGGGTTTAAAAATCTTGATATTTAGTCACAAAGCATATATGGGATATCCTAAACAACCGGGATACTTTATGGGTGAGATGGGTACGGAGATTGTATATTAAGCATGAAAAATTCTGGACTTTGAGGAAAAAAGATTGGTGGTCATGGATTTTTAGAAGCATCATGAACATTCGACATAAGGTAAGAAGTTTCTTCATGTACAAAGTGGGCAATGGCATGAAAATTCATGCTTGGGAAGATAAACGGATATCATTAGGCCACTTAAGCTCATTATTGACATATAGAAGTATACACGCCTTGGGGTATACGGCTGATATGAAAGTTGGTGAGTTGCCTAATGATATTGGAAATGTTTGGTCGGATGAGCTGATCTCAAAAATCCCACAACTGGTGCACATACCTATCCCAAATTTATCGGCCATGAATGATAATATAAGATGGGAGATTCGGAAAAATGTACTTACGGACTTCTTTATGCAGCAAGCGTGGAGGGCTATGAGTCCGGAAGTTACAACTGAGCTTTGGTCAAAAATCGTGTGGAATAAAGCTTATATTCCAAAGCATGCGATGTGTACTTGGTTGGCGTGTCGTATGCGGCTCCCTACTCAAGATAGGATCCGGATTTGGAAGCATGAACCCCCTGACTTGAAATGCCTCCTTTGTCATCAATGTTTGGAAACACACAATCACCTTTTCTTTCAATGTCCCTACTCGAAAGATGTTTGGACATTATTAGAGAAGGAAGTTGGATGTTCAAACATACCGGAAGTCTGGGGGGACTTTATGGATGTTTGTCGTCTTGGTCGTTTTAACCATTGGTCTACTCTCCAAAGAATCACGTTGTCGGCTGCTATCTAATACATTTGGCAAGAGAAGAATAGAAGATTTTTTGAAAATCGTACCAGAATTGCTCAGAAACTTTTTGAAGAGGCGAGAGGGATTATTCTTGGGAGGATGGCGTGGAAGAGGAAGAGAAAGCTGATCTCTATTATCCATGGGAATACTAGTTAACATCGGTTTGGGTTTGTGTTGGCCTCTTGGTGTTTTGGCCTTTGGTTGTGTTGTTTATCTGATTTGTCTTTGTCTTTTCTAGTTGCTTCTGGCCTGGTTTTTGTTTTCTTCTGTAAAGTGTGTTTTTCTTTTTCTTTCTTTTAATGGAGGTGCCTGGGTTTTTTCCGCTAAAAAAAACCATGTGCTGAACACAGGGTCAGTCACGGACCTCTTAGGTTTTTTCAGAAAGAACCAAAAAATTCTCGTTAAGGTCCCATAGATAAAACCTGATACGAAGTACTGAACATAAGACCTGTGTAAGAGAGTCAGTCCTACTCATAAAGGTGAAGGACAAAGCACTAGATCGTTGAAAACAGAAAGAAAGACTAACTTTTAGATAACTTATTTAGGAAGGAGACATCGTAACTGCTCGCCATCGAATAGGCTTTCAAGGCAGCTGCCAAGTAAGCCTATAAGTAAGCAGGTAATAGTCAGCCGGCAAGTTGGGGCGTTCTTGCCCGTTCTAGTACGTGACTTCAGTGTAGTGGTACTATAACGGTTTTGACACACACTAAGGACTCTTTTTGTAAAGCAACTTATTGTTCTTTTATTCCAGCCAACGAAGCTCCGTCTAATCTAGGCTTGGTCCGGTTCACCCATCATACCTACTAAGTAGAAGGCAAGCGAACTCGGACCAGTGCAACAAAGTTTAGACTCCCGCGATTGGACACTATAACAGAAGAGGTTGCGCAAAAAGGAAAGGGAAAAGAAGCTTTACAAAAGCTAAGGCCAAAGCTCTTTGGGCGATATTATAGCATAACGCATTTCCTCATGATTATGGTGATGTGGTAGTTCAATCGGTTTTCTTTATGGAGGGATCTATTATTCAATATATTTTTGCAAGGCGGATTGACAAGTGCGACGTGGAGATAGAGATTCTAGAAAACTGTACGAATAAGTAAGTGAAGGCTTGGCTTACGTGCTCAACTCAAGCAAGAAGAAGCTATAAAGTCAAGCCTATTGAATGGTGGCGGAGGGAGTGGAGGTCTAAGACCCCTATTGTATTGGAATTAGGCACCCATCTTTTGACTGTTGTCAACTAATCTCTTCAATGTTAGATTCTACCTTATGTAAGAACATTTCCGTGAATGCTATTCTGATCTAAGTGGTCTTATTATGTGGCCCGTGCTAGAAACCATTACTCCTCTTTTCATTCCAAATTCAGAATACGACCGAAACGATTGATTGGTCTGTGCGCCTCTCTTATTACTTTTTTGTATTCCCTATGTTCTTCGGATACAATTCGATCCTTCTACGGCCAAATCTCAATTTGTGGAAAGCCTTCGATGGCTTCCTTATGAAAACATCCATTTTTATTTGGGTATAGACGGTATCTCTTTATTCTTTGTGATACTGACCACATTTCTGATCCCTATTTGCATTTTAGTGGGTTGGTCTGGTATGAGAAGTTATGGGAAAGAGTATATTACAACATCTCTAATTCGTGAATTTATAATGATCGTCGTGTTCGGCATACTGGACCCTCTACTATTCTATGTTCTTCCCGAAAGCGTGCTAATCCCTATGTTGTGTGGAGCTGAGCATCTTATATTCGCTCGAATAAAGCTTTTCCTCTGCAGGGGCCTTGTGCAGTAAACCCCCTATGGGCGGTCATCCGTCGTCGTAAAGTAGTCCCCCCGAAGCTTTCGGGAAGAGGGGTAGTCTTGTGTGTAAGCATAGCCTTTCTAGTCGAACCCGCCTAACCCAACTTAGAAAAACCGAACTTGACAAACACATCTTTTTTCCTTTGGGGAGGGTACTCCGAGTAGTGGGTACCTCGTAGGACCTTGACCCTCCTACTCGGGTCTTATATGGATATGCAGGAAGGGGTGCTCTAGGTGTGTGTAAGCCGTAGGGGTTGTGTTTTTTCGCGAGAATGGATTCCTCATCAAGTCAATTTGGGGGTGCGGATACACTTGTGCGAATTCGGGTAACGACTACAAGGGAGAAAGAAAAAGGAAACTGTACCCGACCAGGGATGGACGAAACTCGTAAGCTACCGAGGGTAGGGATAATCGTCCAGGTCTTATTGTGAAAGAAAAAAGCCGCCCCGCTTCCTCTATCATCGCCGGGGAGCTCTTGGTGAGGAGACTTTAGGATAAGTTGCTAAAACAAACGGGAGGGAGATGAGCGACCCGTTCTGTAGAATTCCGAAGAAATACTATCGGCAGCAGGTGGAGACATCTTTTTGGCCACTTCAAAAAAAAAATAGGCAGAGGGCTCGAGAATAGGGTAGGGTCCTGTTCTTAAGATTCAGATAAGAAAAAAGTTCCAAACCTTTATGCATGCACCCGTACAAGTGTTGCGTACAAGTTTCGGCCAAGATGATTGGGAAAGATCAAACCAATTTGAACCGCTCACATCACAGTAGTAGTAGCGTAAAGGCCGTAAGCCGGGGGGCGGCCATAACATAAGGCTATTACTTTCACACCTCTCTCTCTTTATCTATAGATATCTAAAAAAAGAGAGATCCGCTGCGTGAGCAACCCGACTGTGCGTTACATGTGCTCTACAGGCTTCACTCCATATTTATTCCCCATGTTTTCTTTTGATTTGGAAGACGGGCGCTGCGTTTGGTTCGAAAAGCATGGTTTTCAGAATGACTCCAGATAGCCCCCCCCCCCCACTAGTCCGACTAGCTAGTGAGTGGTTCTTCCCGGCGGGAAGCAGGCCGGGCCCTACGAGCGGGCATCTCCCGCAACGCAAGCAGCATTGTTCGCCACCACCCGAGAAGCAAAAGATTCTAGAGTCCAGGCTGAAAATACATGCATAGATAGTGGTCTAATGACAAGGCCGACGACGGAAGCTCGGGACGGAGCCGTATGATGCGGAAGTCTCACGTACGGTTCCCTGAGAAGGGAGTGGCTACCTACTGGAGCTTCGACCAATCACCACCGGTCAATTCCGCTTTGGGGCCACCCCTTACTCTACCATTATTATAGGGGTATGGGGTTCGAGACAAAGAAAGATCAAGGCAGCATATCAACTTCTCTTTTATACTTTACTAGGATCTTTTTTTATGCTATTAGCTAAATTGGTGATTCTTTTCCAAACGGGAACCACCGATTTACAAATTTTATTAACCACAGAATTTAGTGAGCGACGCCAAATCTTTATATTGATCGCTTTTTTCGCCTCTTTCGCCGTCAAAGTGCCTATGGTACATGTATAAAACTGTCAAAGAATCTTGAAACCTTGTCCTTAAGTGCATTATATGGTATGCTCTTAAATGAAGAACAATCCCAGCTTCTAAGGAAGAACCTAATTAATGAACTCAAAGGTGCTAAAAGTACTTCTTTAGCACTTGTGACTTCTGAGGGAGCTTCTTCCAAAAATGCTCCTTCTTCTACTATCACCTCCATTACTGAATTAGGTCAAACTGATTCAGAAGATCAACTCACTGATGCAGACATCTCTGAGTTTGATAACTCTCTAGCCCTTTTAACCAATAACTTTAAAAGATTTGCTAGAAAGAGCAATTTTCGAAAACCTTCCAACCTCTCTGACTCTGAAAAGCAGAAATCGTTGCCCGCTGAGAAAGCCTCAGCGATTTGCTTCAACTGTCAGCGAAAGGGTTATTTCGCAAGTGAATGCAGGTCAAAGAAAGTTGTTGCTCCCACTACCTCCCATACCTCTGATAAAAAGGAGAAGTATATGAAACTGAAAAACAAATACAAAGATATGAAGAAAACTAGCAAAAAGGCAAAGGCCTTGTAGCTGAAGAAGTTGACTGGGATGCTGAAGATGACTGGGCCAAGACCTCTGAAGAGTCTGGTTCAGATGAAGAAGATCTTGCCTTCCTCTGTCTAATGGCAAGAATTGAAGACGCTGAAGAAGTCACTGAGACTTCTTCCTCTGAGTCTCCTTCTACTCAGGTAACCATTCCCTCTGTCTCGTTACCTTCTGAAAGCGATAACTTGTCAGCTCTCGATGCTATGACTGTTGATTTCTACGATGCTTTAAATGGAAAAATTAAGGCCGAGAGAATTAACACTGACTTATCTGAACAATTAAAAAATTGCCATATAAGAATCAAAGAACTTTCTAAAATTGAGGAATCTCTCAAAGACCAAGTCTTTGCAAATCAAACAATAAGTATCGAGAAACAACAAGCTATCGCTGATAGGGAAAAGGCCATCGCTGATAGGGAAATGTCCAAATGCTATTAGAGTTGATAAACTAGCTCATGGAAAGAAAGTAGCTCAAGCTGATAAATCAGCGAGAGTGAATTCCACCAAGGTTGCAAAACCATCAAAGGTGAAGATATCCACTGAAGAGAGTTCTTCAGCTAGTAGCTCCTCCGCCAATCCTCTATCTAACCAAGCAGGACCCATAGTAGTATGGGTACCTTTAAACAACTAATCTTTTGTTGTATGCAGAGTGCCAAAGGTATCTGGTATCTTGATAGCGGATGCTCAAGGCACATGACAGGCAGAAAATCTCTGCTCTCTGACTACAAAGAAGAAGCTGGTCCATCAGTGACCTTTGGTGGAAATGGCAAAGGATACACTAAAGGTTATGGAATTCTGTCCAACGGAGCCACATCTTTCTCTCGTGTTGCTTACGTTGAGGGACTAAAGCACAATCTCTTAAGCGTAAGTCAGTTATGTGACAAAGACTTCAAAGTTCTATTCTTAAAGAATAGGTGTGTTGTCACTGACGGAAATGATAAGCTTGCCCTTACAGGCAAAAGAGTGGAAAATGTTTGTGTCATAAATATGAATAGTTCTCACTCTTAGAACATGTGCTTTATCTCTAAAGCATCCACTGACATAAACTGGTTATGGCACAAAAGAGTCTCTCATCTTAACTTTAAGACAATAAATGAATAGTCAGAGACCTCCCAAATCATACCTTTACAAAGGAATCTCTTTGTTCAGCGTGTGAGTAGGGAAAGCTGACAAAAGCCTCTTTCAGGTCAAAGCAAGGTTTTTCAATGACCACTCCTCTTCAGCTACTTCACATGGATCTATTTGGACCTGTTAATGTCCAGTCAATCTCTGGGAAGAAATACACTTTAGTAATCGTTGATGAATACTCCAGATACACATGGGTATTCTTTCTTCGATCCAAAAGTGATACCCCTGATATGATAATCTCTTTTATCAAAAAGATAGAAGTTTTGAACAATCTAATTGTTCGTTCCATTAGAAGTGATCATGGCACTGAATTCAAAAACAGTACTCTGAATAACTTCCTTGAAGAAAGAGGCATCTCTCACAACTTCTCTTCTGTAAGAACTCCTCAGCAAAATAATGTTGCTGAAAGAAGAAATCGTACTATCATTGAAGCTGCTCGCTCAATGTTCAGTGAATCGCATCTTCCAACTCAGTTCTGGGCTGAAGCAGTTAACACAACATGCTTCACTCAAAATCGATCTCTGATAGTTAAACGATTTAAGAAGACCCCCTATGAATTATTTCATGGAAGAAGACCTACTCTGAAATATTTCCACATTTTTGGATGTAGATGTTACATTCTGAATGACAGAGATCATTTAGGTAAATTTGATCCAAAAGCCGACGATGGTATATTTCTTGGTTACTCCTCTATATCTAAATCCTTCAAAGTCTTCAACAAAAGAAGACAACATGTTGAAGAAGCCATGCACGTTAACTTTGATGAATCTCGTCCCATTCATACTTCTCAATCTCATGATGATGATGAAGAATTGAATGCCTGGATGAGATCTCATTATGGGGAACCTGAAACATACTTCAGCAATCAGAATCAAGCTGAAGCATTCATCCCTGTAAACCCAACAAGTAATAATCATCCATCTTCAGGGATGAATCTTACTCCTCTAAACCAGATTCTTGTTGCTGATTCCTCTCTTGGAAATTCCTCTGTGAACAACCAAACAACATCTGAAAATAAATCCCCTTAATGGATTCTACATGAGGTACCTGTTGCTGAAACAAGTCCTACTCCAGAATCTGAAGAACAGGTCGCTGAATTTATTGTTGATCTCTCTCCTCAACCTCTAGCTTAGCGATGGACTGCAAATCATCCAATAAATCAGATTATCTGTGATCCCACCGCAGGTATCAAAACACGTAGAGGTACAGGTAATATATGTCTTTATGTTAACTTCATATCTCTCTCTGAACCTAAGAAGATAGATCAAGCTATCTCTGATCCTAGCTGGGTATCAGCTATGCAAGAAGAACTGACTGAATTTCGTAGAAATAAAGTCTAGAATCTTGTTCCTAGACCCTCTGGTAAAACTGTCATAGGAACCAAATGGGTTTTCAGAAATAAGCTAGATGAAAACGGGACTATAATTCGCAATAAGGCTAGACTTGTTGCTCAAGTTTATAGACAGGAAGAAGGAATTGACTATGATGAAACCTTTGCACATGTTGCTCGTTTAGAAGCCATAAGACTCTTTTTAGCTTATGCTGCCCATAAAGACTTCAAAGTTTTTCAAATGGACGTTAAAAGTGCTTTTCTAAATGGAAAACTCAGCGAGGAAGTTTATGTTGAACAACCCCCTGGTTTCTCAGACCCTAACCATCCTTGTTATGTTTTCAAACTTGAAAAAGCTCTTTACGGGTTAAAACAAGCTCCTAGAGCTTGGTATGATACCCTTTCTAAATTCCTTCTTAAAGAAAAATTTGTTCGTGGTAAAATTGACCAAACTCTATTTCTAAGAAAATACAAAGGTCATACTATTCTTGCTCAGATATATGTTGACGACATTATCTTTGGTTCCAAAAGACCCAAACTTTGCACTCGTTTCGCTACAAGAATGCAAAAACAATATAAAATGAGTATGATGGGTGAACTAACATATTTTCTAGGTTTGCAGATTAAGCAATCTGACAAAGAAATTTTTATTTGTCAAAGCAAATATGTTAAAGACATGCTGAACAAATTTGAAATGAATCAATGCTCAGCTATGAAGACTCCCATGGCGCCTCCTCTAACAATAAACAAGGATCCCAATGGGAAACCAGTAAATGTCACTGCCTATCGAGGAATGATTGGGTCTCTGCTATATCTTACAGCGAGTAGACCAGACATCATGTACGCTACCTGTCTCTGTGCTCGGTATCAAGCTGAACCGAAGGAATCCCATCTAATCGCTATAAAGCGAATCTTCAGATATCTGAAAGGAACTCCAAATCTTGGTGTCTGGTATCCCAAAGGCTCAGGATTTGATCTTATTGGTTACTCTGACAGTGACTTTGCAGGTTGTAAGATAGACAGAAAGAGCACCACTGGTGGGTGTCAACTACTTGGTGGAAAGTTAATAAGTTGGACAAGTAAAAAGCAAAACTCAGTGTTCACTTCCACCGCTGAAGCTGAGTATGTAGCCGCTGGTAGTTGTTGTGCTCAAATCCTTTGGATGAGAAATCAACTAAGAGACTACAATCTCAAGCTCTCTAAAATTCCTATCTATTAAGTGCTATTGCAATTGCCAACATCCCTGTACTTCACTCCAAAACCAAGCACATTGAGATCCGATATCACTTTATCAGAGATCATGTGATGAATGGTGAAGTTGAGCTCCATTTTGTTCCTACTAAATATCAGCTCGCTGATCTTTTCACCAAGCCTCTTGATGAAACTAGATTCAATCTACTCATCAGCGAACTTGGTATGTTGAACGCTGAATAAATTATTAATCAGTGACCAACAAAGGATTACAAATAAAGCTTTCAAACTTTCCATTCTTTGAACTCTGATTCAGCGATATCTAGGCCATCTCCTCAGGTATTATCTTCTAATCTTTAAACACTCTTTGATATCTTCTCTCATCAAAGAATGTCTCTCTTAAAATTAAAACTCATCACTGAAAATCCTTTATTATTAGTGATGAAGATTTTTCTAAAAATATTAATGATAAACCTTCCTTATGGATAATTATCATTATAATCTTTTAAAAATAAAGAAACGGACACGTCAGACCTTTTTCTAACACACGACGGACCGCGACGTTTCCATTCCAACTCCTTTCTTGGAACGTGCGCCAGGTCATCATTTCTTTTTCAAAAAGCTAAAACCGTCGTTTAGCACTCCTTTCTTTCTCTCTCCTCTTGCTATTTAAGCATTCTTTTTGCCTTACTTTGCTCCTTCCGCTTTCACAACTATTCTCAAGGCAAAAGAAATTCTTCGAATCTTCAAAGTTTCTCAAGAACACCAAGAACACGCTTGTGTGTGTTTTTCTCCTAAGAACTCAACTAAGGTTTGATCTAAACCTTATATTATGACTGGAAACAACTTGTTTCACCTTTCTTCTCCTTAACACTCTAAAAATAAAAATAAAGATAATCTGGATCAAAAATTAAAAAGTTTTTTTTTCAATAAAAAACCCTGTTCTAAGTTCTTTCCTTAGAACAGAAGATTTTTAAATAAAAAAAAAACTTTAATCCATTTACCTTAGCATTTTATTATTGTTTATAACAAACATTTTGATATTGTTCATCAAAATATTTGTTTTCTTTGATCTTACATTTGGTATTCTTTATACCAAACTCTGGTTTTTACATTTATGTATAAAACCATGATTTACCTCTTTGGTGTTCCTATCTTTCCCACAGCAATGGCATCTGCAAGTAAAACTGCTGCAACATCCTCTACTGCTGAAGACACGACTCTGGTCGCTGCACCAACTTGTCACTTCCCTCTGGAAAGAGCAGTCTTCAAGTCCTGCAACTACATAGCGTTGGTAGAAATCCCTGCAGATCGCCCCCAATTCTCTGAAGGAGCTGCTTTCATCAAGGCATGCCCTCTGATGCATGCATTTGTTCACAACCCGGTCGGCATCACTTCTCATCTTCAAGCCCTGTGGTACACGGCTCACTGTACCATGCTGACAACTGACAAAGGAACTCAACTCCCTGCTATTGAGTTCAAAATTCCAGAACTAGGATCCTTCTCCTTCACCACCGGCTTCCTCAGGAAGGCTCTGCGTCTCCCTGTACGCTCTAAGCACCAACAGTGGGGCGCCGAACCGACTAAGATTCAAATTAACGCATTTGTGGATTCCATTGGATACTCATGGGAGAATCCCTCGCTGAAGACCGTGGGATCTAAGCTAGAGAAGAAAAGGCTTCCTGCTCGCTGGCAGTATATCTTCACTCAGGTGATCCAGTGCCTGGGGTCGAAGATTGGCTCTCATGATCAGGAAAGCAAGCACTTTCAAGACCTTGCTTACTCTCTCTGCACAGGCCACAACCTGAACTACGCGGATTAGTTTTTTAGCGACATGGTCAGTCGCATCAATGCCGCCACCAGACACCCCGTTATCCCCTACCCTCGCTTCTTTGCAACTATTATGGAAGTTGCCTTCGGAGAAGAATACCCGAGGTCGGCGATCACTCCTTCTCTATCGTGGGGAAGAAATCCCTGGACATTGAGGAACGTCCAGATGATGCTCTTTTCACTCCTTACATGCTGCAAGTAATCGGAGTTCCTCTTCCAGTGTCCACCTCGCTGTCCAACCCAACAGCGAGCAACCCAGACACTGCTGCCGCTGTTAAGAGGAAGCAACCAACCGATGGTCATAAAAAGACCATCGCAACCAAACCCAAGAAGCCAAAGAAGTTGGTCTCTCAAAAGACCACCCTCTCTGATTTCGGTGTTCTACCAACACCAACTGCAGCCACAACCACTTCAACGGTCTTTACATCCGTTGTTGCTTCTTCAGCTCTATCTACATCAACAGCGACTCCGGTCACTGAAGGTGTCTTAGCCAGCTCTGCTGAAGCTGGATCAGGTACTACTTTCGCAGCCTTCTATTCTACTTCTATCTCCTCTTCTTTGGTCCTCACCTCAGCAAATGACTCAGCGATAGATGTCCCTATCTCTGATAATGTTGAAATGCACGCAGTCCAAACCTCATTATTGTTTAGGCAATCTGAGTTTTAGAAGGCCAAATTTAAAGGACCTCAGAGTATCTCTCTCAGATACTCTAAGACACCTTTAAATTTGGCCTTCCAAAACTCAGATTGCCTAAACAATAATGAGGTTTGGACTGCGTGCATTTCAGCATTATCAGAGATAGGGACAACTATCGCTGACTCATTTGCTGAGGTGAGGACCAAAGAGGAGGAGATTGAAGTAGAATAGAAGGCTGTGGAAGTAGTACCTGATCCAGCTTCAGCAGAGCTGGCTAAGACACCTTCAGTGACCGGAGTCGCTGTTGATGTAGGTAGAGCTGAAGAAGCAACAACGGATGTAAAGACCGTTGAAGTGGTTGTGGCTGCAGTTGGTGTTGGTAGAACACCGAAATCAGAGAGGGTGGTCTTTTGAGAGACCAACTTCTTTAGCTTCTTAGGTTTGGTTGCGATGGTCTTTTTATGACCATCGGTTGGTTGCTTCCTCTTAACAGCGGCAGCAGTGTCTGGGTTGCTCGTTGTTGGGTTGGACAACGAGGTGGACACTGGAAGTGGAGCTCCGATTACTTGCAGCATGTAAGGAGTGAAAGGAGCATCACCTGGACGTTCCTCAATGTCCAGGGATTTCTTCCCTACGATAGAGAAGGAGTGATCGCCGACCTTCGGGTATTCTTCTCCGAAGGCAACTTCCATAATTGTTGCAAAGAAGCGAGGGTAGGGGATAACGGGGTGTCTGGTGGCGGCATTGATGCGACTGACCATGTCGCTGAAAAAGTAATCCGCGTAGTTCAGGTTGTGGTCTATGTAGAGAGAGTAAGCAAGGTCTTGAAAGTGCTTGCTTGCCTGATCATGAGAGCCAATCTTCGACCCCAGGCACTGGATCACCTGAGTGAAGATATACTGCCAGCGAGCAGAAAGCCCTTTCTTCTCTAGCTTAGATCCCACGATCATCAGCGAGGGATTCTCCCATGAGTATCCAATGGAATCCACAAATGCGTCAATTTGAATCTTAGTCGGTTCGGCGCCCCACTGTTGGTGCTTAGAGCGTACAGGGAGACGCAGAGCCTTCCTGAGGAAGCCGGTGGTGAAGGAGAAGGATCCTAGTTCTGGAATTTTGAACTCAATAGCAGGGAGTTGAGTTCCTTTGTCAGTTGTCAGCATGGTACAGTGAGCCGTGTACCACAGGGCTTGAAGATGAGAAGTGATGCCGACCGGGTTGTGAACAAATGCATGCATCAGAGGGCATGCCTTGATGAAAGCAGCTCCTTCAGAGAATTGGGGGCGATCTGTAGGGATTTCTACCAACGCTATGTAGTTGCAGGACTTGAAGACTGCTCTTTCCAGAGGGAAGTGACAAGTTGGTGCAACGACCAGAGTCGTGTCTTCAGCAGCAGAGGATGTTGCAGCAGTTTTACTTGCAGATGCCATTGCTGTGGGAAAGATAGGAACACCAAAGAGGTAAATCATGGTTTTATACATAAATGTATAAACCAGAGTTTGGTATAAAGAATACCAAATGTAAGATAAAAGAAAAAAAATATTTTGATGAACAATATCAAAATCTTTGTTATAAACAATAATAAAACGCTAAGGTAAATGGATTAAAGTTTTTTTTTTTAAAAATCTTCTGTTCTAAGGAAAGAACTTAGAACAGGGTTTTTTATTGAAAAAAAAAACTTTTTAATTTTTGATCCAGATTATCTTTATTTTTATTTTTAGAGTGTTAAGGAGAAGAAAGGTGAAACAAGATGTTTCCAGTCATAATATAAGGTTTAGATCAAACCTTAGTTGAGTTCTTAGGAGAAAAACACACACAAGTGTGTTCTTGGTGTTCTTGAGAAACTTTGAAGATTCGAAGAATTTCTTTTGCCTTGAGAATAGTTGTGAAAGCGGAAGGAGCAAAGTAAGGCAAAAAGAATGCTTAAATAGCAAGAGGAGAGAGAAAGAAAGGAGTGCTAAACGACGATTTTAGCTTTTTGAAAAAGAAATGATGACCTGGCGCACGTTCCAAGAAAGGAGTTGGAATGGAAACGTCGCTGTCCGTCGTGTGTCAGAAAAAGGTCTGACGTGTCCGTTTTTTTATTTTTAAAAGATTATAATGATAATTATCCATAAGGAAGGTTTATCATTAATATTTTTATAAAAATCTTCATCACTAATAATAAAGGATTTTCAGTGATGAGTTTTAATTTTAAGAGAGACATTCTTTGATGAGAGAAGATATCAAAGAGTGTTTAAAGATTAGAAGATAATACCTGAGGAGATGGCCTAGATATCGCTGAATCAGAGTTCAGAGAATGGAAAGTTTGAAAGCTTTATTTGTAATCCTTTGTTGGTCACTGATTAATAATTTATTCAGCGTTCAACATACCAAGTTCGCTGATGAGTAGATTGAATCTAGTTTCATCAAGAGGCTTGGTGAAAAGATCAGCGAGCTGATATTCAGTAGGAACAAAATGGAGCTCAACTTCACCATTCATCACATGATCTCTGAAAAAGTGATATTGGATCTCAATGTGCTTGGTTTTGGAGTGAAGTACAGGGTTGTTGGCAATTGCAATAGCACTTGTACTATCACAATAGATAGGAATTTTAGAGAGCTTGAGATTGTAGTCACTTAGTTGATTTCTCATCCAAAGGATTTGAGCACAACAACTACCAGCGGCTACATACTCAGCTTCAGCGGTGGAAGTGGACACTGAGTTTTGCTTTTTACTTGTCCAACTTATTAACTTTCCACCTAGTAGTTGACACCCACCAGTGTTGCTCTTTCTGTCTATCTTACAACCTGCAAAGTCACTGTCAGAGTAACCAATAAGATCAAATCCTGAGCCTTTGGGATACCAGAGACCAAGATTTGGAGTTCCTTTCAGATATTTGAAGATTCGCTTTACAGCGATTAGATGAGACAGGTAGCGTACATGATGTCTGGTCTACTCGCTGTAAGATATAGCAGAGACCCAATCATTCCTCCATAGGCAGTGACATTTACTGGTTTCCCATTGGGATCCTTGTTCAATGTCAGAGGAGGCGCCATGGGAGTCTTCATAGCTGAGCATTGATTCATGTCGAATTTGTTCAGCATGTCTTTAACATATTTGCTTTGACAAATAAAAATTCCTTTGTCAGATTGCTTAATCTGCAAACCTAGAAAATATGTTAGTTCACCATCAGACTCATTTTATATTGTTTTTGCATTCTTGCAGTGAAACGAGTGCAAAGTTTGGGTCTTGTGGAACCAAAGATAATGTCGTCAACATATATCTGAGCGAGAATAGTATGAGCTTTTTACCACGAACAAATTTTTCTTTAAGAATGAATTTAGAAAGGGTATCATACCAAGTTCTATGAGCTTGTTTTAACCCGTAAAGAGCTTTTTCAAGTTTGAAAACATACCAGGGGGTTGTTCAACATAAACTTCCTCGCTGAGTTTTCCATTTAGAAAAGCACTTTTAACGTCCATTTGAAAAACTTTGAAGTCTTTATGGGCAGCATAAGCCAAAAGAGTCTTATGGCTTCTAAACGAGCAACAGGTGCAAAGGTTTCATCATAGTCAATTCCTTCTTCCTGTCTATAACCTTGAGCAACAAGTCTAGGCTTATTGCGAATTATAGTCCCGTTTTCATCTAGCTTATTTCTGAAAACCCATTTGGTTCCTATGACAGTTTTACCAGAGGGTCTAGGAACAAGATTCCAGACTTTACTTCTACGAAATTCATTCAGTTCTTCTTGCATAGCTGATACCCAGCTAGGATCAGAGATAGCTTGATCTATCTTCTTAGGTTCAGAGAGAGATATGAAATTAACATAAAGACAGATATTACCTGTACCTCTAGGTGTTTTGATACCTGCAGTGGGATCACCGAAAATCTGATTTGTTGGATGATTTGCAGTCCATCGCCGAGCTGGGGGTTGAGGAGAGAGATCAACAATAGATTCAGCGACCTGTTCTTCAGATTCTGGAGTAGGACTTGTTTCAGCAACAGGTACCTCATGTAGAATCAATTCAGGGGATTGATTTTCATATGTTGTTTGGTTGTTCACAGAGGAATTTCCAAGAGAGGAATCAGCAACAGGAATCTGATTTAGAGGAGTAACATTCATCCCTTAAGATGGATGATTATTACTTGTTGGGTTTACAGGGATTTCATCATCACTTGCTTCAGCTTGATTCTGATTGCTGAAGTATGTTTCAGGTTCCCCATAATGAGATCTCATCCATGCATTCAATTCTTCATCATCATCATGAATGGGATGAGATTCATCAAAGTTAATGTGCATGGATTCTTCAACATGTTGTCTTCTTTTGTTGAAGACTCTGTAGGATTTAGATATAGAGGAGTAACCAAAAAATATACCATCGTCAGCTTTTGGATCAAATTTACCTAAATGATCTCTGTCATTCAGAATGTAACATCTACATCCAAAAACGTGGAAATATTTAAGAGTAGGTCTTCTTCCATGAAATAATTCATAGGGGTCTTCTTAAATCGTTTAACTATCAGGGATCGATTTTGAGTGAAGCATGATGTGTTAACTGCTTCAGCCCAGAACTGAGTTGGAAGATGCGATTCACTGAGCATTGAGCGAGTAGCTTCAATGATAGTACGATTTCTTCTTTCAGCAACACCATTTTGCTGAGGAGTTCTTACAGAAGAGAAGTTGTGAGAGATGCCTCTTTCTTCAAGGAAGTTATCCAGAGTACTGTTTTTGAATTCAGTGCCATGATCACTTCTAATGGAACGAACAATTAGATTGTTCAAAACTTCCATCTTTTTGATAAAAGAGATTATCATATCAGGGATATCACTTTTGGATCGAAGAAAGAATACCCATGTGTATCTGGAGTATTCATCAACGATTACTAAAGTGTATTTCTTCCCAGAGATTGATTGGTAATTAACAGGTCCAAATAGATCCATGTGAAGTAGCTGAAGAGGAGTGGTCACTGAAGAAACTTGCTTTGACCTGAAAGAGGCTTTTGTCAGCTTTCCCTTCTCACACGTTGAACAAAGAGATTCCTTTGTAAAGGTATGATTTGGGAGGTCTCTGACTAAATCTTTTTGAGACAATTCATTTATTGTCTTAAAGTTAAGATGAGAGAGTCTTTTGTGCCATAACCAGTTTATGTCAGTGGATGCTTTAGAGATAAAGCACATGTTCTCAGAGTGAGAACTATTCATATTTATGACATAAACATTTTCCACTCTTTTGCCTGTGAGGGCCAGCTTATCATTTCCGTCAGTGACAGCACACTTATTCTTTAAGAATAGAACTTTGAAGTCTTTGTCACATAACTGACTGACGCTTAAGAGATTGTGCTTTAGTCCCTCAACGTAAGCAACACCAGAGAAAGATGTGGCTCCGTTGGACAGAATTCCATAACCTTTAGTGTATCCTTTGCCATTTCCACCAAAGGTCACAGATGGACCAGCTTCTTCTTTGTAGTCAGAGAGCAGAGATTTTTTGCCTGTCATGTGCCTTGAGCATCCGCTATCAAGATACCAGATACCTTTGGCACTCTGCATACAACAAAAGATTAATTGTTTAAAGGTACCCATACTACTATGGGTCCTGCTTGGTTAGATAGAGGATTGGCGGAGGAGCTACTAGCTGAAGAATTCTCTTCAGTGGATATCTTCACCTTTGATGGTTTTGCAACCTTGGTGGAATTCACTCTCGCTGATTTATCAGCTTGAGCTACTTTCTTTCCATGAGCTAGTTTATCAGCTCTAGTAGCATTTGGACATTTGCTTGCAATGTGGGTAGTTTCCCCACAGTGATAGCATTTCCTATATTTAAAGGGTTTGTAAATCAGAGAGGGAGCAGGAAATTTCTCTGGGATAGGTCCAAGAATTCCTTTATCCATGGTCCTTGTAGGTATAACAACCTTTTCAGGAGTAGGAGTGAGATCGATTTTAATTCTGGGGGTTGGTCTCTGAGAAAAGTCAGGGACCTTCTTCCCAGTTTTAGAAACTTTCTCTGAGGATTTCTTGTTCTTATCTTGAGTTTTCTTATTCTTAGGAACTTGATTAAGAAACTCGTTCTTGATCACTTTCTTAGAATTAAGAATGGAACACTTCTCTTTAGAAGAGGAGGAAGATGAAGTTGAAGAGGAGGGATCAGGGATAGAAGAGACAAACATTCCGAATTTTAGCATGGAACGATCATTCTCTGATTCTTCCTTTTCAGGGTTATAGCCTAACCCACTTCTTACTTTCATAGGTATTTGAGCATTGATGATCTCATTGACTTTATCAGAAGCCTTACACCATCCTTCGATGGTTTCCTTTTTAGATTTGAGATCCGCGATGGCCTTTTCCCTATCAGCGATAGCTTGTTGTTTCTCGATGCTTATTGTTTGATTTGCAAAGACTTGGTTTTTGAGAGATTCCTCAATTTTAGAAAGTTCTTTGATTCTTATATGGCAATTTTTTAATTGTTTAGATAAGTCAGTGTTAATTCTCTCGGCCTTAATTTTTCCATTTAAAGCATCGTAGAAATCTACAGTCATAGCATCGAGAGCTGACAAGTTATCGCTTTCAGAAGGTAACAAGACAGAAGGAATGGTTACCTGAGTAGAAGGAGACTCAGAGGAAGAAGTCTCAGTGACTTCTTCAGCGTCTTCAATTCTTGCCATTAGACAGAGGAAGGAAAGATCTTCTTCATCTGAACCAGACTCTTCAGAGGTCTTGGCTCAGTCATCTTCAGCATCCCAGTCAACTTCTTCCGCTACAAGGCCTTTGCCTTATTGCTGGTTTTTCTTCATATCTTTGTATTTGTTTTTCAGTTTCAAATACTTCTCCTTTTTATTAGAGGTATGGGAGGTAGTGGGAGCAGCAACTTTCTTTGACCTGCATTCACTTCCGAAATGACCCTTTCGCTGACAGTTGAAGCAAATCGCTGAGGCTTTCTCAGCAGGCAACGATTTCTGCTTTTCAGAGTCAGAGAGGATGGAAGGTTTTCGAAAATTGCTCTTTCTAGCAAATCTTTTAAAGTTATTGGGTAAAAGGGCTAGACAGTTATCAAACTCAGAGATGTCTGCATCAGTGAGTTGATCTTCTGAATCAGTTTGACCTAATTCAGTAATGGAGGTGATAGTAGAAGAAGGAGCATTTTTGGAAGAAGTTCCCTCAGAAGTCACAAGTGCTAAAGAAGTACTTTTAGCACCTTTGAGTTCATTAATTAGGTTCTTCCTTAGAAGCTGGGATTGTTCCTCATTTAAGAGCATACCATATAATGCACTTAAGGACAAGGTTTCAAGATTCTTTGACAGTTTTATACATGTAGTGTACACTGCCCATTGATCGGGCAATGCCTCCATGAACTTTGTCAGAATTTCAGCGTTTGAATAAATTCTATCGACTGATTTAAGATCAATCAGCAGACAGTTAAATCACTGGTGAATTTCAGAAAGAGATTCACCCTTTTGATACATAAAACCCTCATATTTTCTTACGAGGTTTATGCATCTAGTTACTTTTACTTCAGAAGTTCCTTCATATTGGATACATAATGTATCCCACATGGGTTTTGAAGTCCTCATTTTCATGACAGAATGATAGACCTCATCAGGTAAAGCCATTGCTATTATTGATCTAGCTTTAGAGTCAATACTCCTCTCAGGAATGGCTGGAGTAGTAGTGGTGGCAGGAACACTAGCTACTATAGTTGTAGGAACAAATGGTCCATTTTCCAGATAGTAGGGAATCTTGGGGTCAGATCCTTCCAGAAATAGAGACATTCTTTCCTTCCATAATGGAAAGTTATCATGGCTAAATCTAGGTGGTTTAGCTAAAGATCCATTATTGTTATAGTTTGTATTAGGGTTTGATTTTAAAATAATTTTTAAGAGAAAATATTTTAAAGAGATGAGAAGCAAAACACTGCTCTGATACCACTTGTTGGTCCCAATAAGGGTCTACAAGAGTTCAATCAAGAGAGAAAAGTTTGTAGAAGGGGGGGGGGGGTTGAATACAAACACACAGATTTTTAGTTTTTAAATGAGTTTATTAAGATAAAAAAATATACAGTTACAAGCGGAATTAGAACAAGTTAAAAACCTATTCTATTGTAACTAAGAAACACGAAGTATGATGCACAAGAAGATGAAAGAAAGAATAAAGAGGGTATAGGTTAGATAGAAGCATGCATTAAGATAAAGAAGATATCTTCATCTTATTTATACCCGTTTGTCTTTGAAACAAGACAAAAGGTATATGCCACGTGTCAAGCTTGGATAGGAAGCTTGTCCTTGTTAATAAGACAACCATGCTTTTGGCCGAATATGAACAGTACCATATCAGATATGATGGGGACATAAGAGACAAGTCGTACGTCCTTTTCTGACATGGTTCTAGGTTTGACTTTTGTGCATCGAGGATAAGATCAATCTTTAATCTTGCAAAGGAAGCTTCATTTGATCGCTGATACTGAATCTTCAATGATGAATCTTCAGTGTCGCTGAGGCTTCACAAGACTTCACACTTTGAGTAGACAATCGCTGCTATCGCTGAACCGCTTCAGTTCACTTAGCTGATTATCTCTTTCTTCAGCTAGAGTCTTCGACTGTCGCTGAATGGTCTTCTGGTGTGATAACTGATCTTCAGGTCTTCAGTGATAAGCTCGTAGTTCCTTGATCTTCAGCGATCGCTGATAGCAATCAGCGTCTGCTATCGTTGAATTTGAACAGAAGCTTAACTATGGAATTTCACTAAGTATAGTAAAGGAATCATATTCAAATCACTGAGAGGAGTTATGATCAACAGGTTACCCGAAGCTCATGTAGAGGCACCTACGGCAGGATCCGTCATCTTGGCGGGAATTCTTTTAAAATTGGGAACCTACGGCTTTTTAAGATTTTCAATACCCATGTTTCCTGAAGCGACACTTTGTTTCACTCCTTTCATTTATACTTTAAGCGCGATTGCTATAATATATACTTCCTTGACCACTTTAAGACAGATCGATCTTAAGAAGATCATTGCTTACTCCTCAGTAGCTCATATGAATCTGGTGACTATTGGTATGTTTAGTCTGAACATACAGGGAATTGGAGGTAGCATTCTACTGATGTTAAGTCATGGACTGGTTTCTTCAGCCCTTTTTCTATGTGTTGGTGTTCTATATGACCGACATAAGACTCGACTTGTTAGATATTACAGAGGTTTAGTGAGCACCATGTCGAATTTCTCTACCATTTTCTGCCTTTTCACTTTGGCCAATATGAGTTTACCTGGTACTAGTAGCTTTATCGGGGAATTTCTCATCTTAGTAGGAGCTTTCCAAAGAAATAGCTTAGTAGCCACATTAGCAGCGCTTGGGATGATTTTAGGAACGGCTAATTCCCTTTGGCTATATAATCGTGTGGTTTCTGGGAATTTAAAACCGAATTTCCTCCATAAATTTTCCGATCTAAATGGTAGAGAAGTTTTCATATTTATACCTTCTCTTGTTGGAGTTGTTTGGATGGGTGTTTACCCCAATGTTTTCCAGGACTACATGCATACATCTGTAAGTAACTTAGTGCAACATGGAAAATTTTATTGAGAGAAATCAACAAAGAAAAGAAAAAGGTTCAACATCTTAATGTGTATTTGAGAGATTGTCCTCGGGCTGAGGAATGGCTACATCTAAATAAAGTATGAAAAAAATTAGAAAAATAAGTGAGAACTTCTTTTTTCATTTTGGCAAAAAAAAGAAAGCTAAATATAGGAATTTTTTTTGGGGGGGGGTGGGGGGTTGGAAGATGGCTATCTATAGCCGATAGTCCAGTAGGTCCTTGTAAGGAGAGTAGAAGGAAGTGACTCGACCGACAGGTTGAGGAAGTCGGGCAGGTCTAGAGGTAGTGCCTCCTACGAGATAGATGGGTGAAAGATGGACGAAATCCCTTGAAAGTGGAACAGATTCTTATCTGGTTGTTCAAAGCCTGCCTACTTTTGACGACATGATATTCAAGACCCCTCTTAAATAAAGTAAAGGCAGCTGCTCCCGATTTCCTTGATCCTTCATCTGGCTGGGCTGTCCATAGAGTAAGCTGGATGTGCTAGTCAATCTTGTAACCCACGAAAGCTCAAGAAAGAGAATTTTTTCTCAAGGCCGGTCTTTCAACCGCCTCCATGAAAAATCACCTGACATTCCTCTAGTTAATCTGTCGCAGGGTAGGGGGGGTCCCTCTCTAGTTCAGAACATTTCTTCCAAAGCCTCCCCCGATTCTACTTTTGGCAGGCCATGGTACGGCTAAAAGCTTGTGGGTTTTCTCCTACTTATTCATTATGTTTATCGTATTCATGTCCTACCCGCTTTCTGTTGGCGAATCGACTTCAGCTCCTGTACTTCTTTCTTTAGGAGTCCTTAGTATGTGTCAAAACCGTTATAGTACTACTACACTGAAGTCTCGTACTCGAACTGGAAAGAAGGGCCCAGCTTGCTGGCTGGCTATTACCTCGCTACTTACCGGGCCGACTTGGCGTACTGTCTTGGAAGCCTATTCCGATGGCGAGCAGTTACGATGGCTCCTTCCTAAATAAGTTATCTAAAAGTCAGTCATTCTTTTTGTTTTCAACGATCTAGTGCTTGGTCCTTCACCTTTATGAGTAGGACTGAGTCCCTTACATAGGTCGTATGTTCAGTACTTCATATCAGGTTCTATCCATTGGACCTTAATGAGAATTTTTTTGTTCATTCTAAAAAAACCTAAGAGGTCTGTGACTGACACTGTGTTTAGCACATGAGTTAGCGTTACCGCGTATTTAGTGGAAGCAGATAATTAGGGACTAACCTGGTACCACTTTGAGTTACTGCCCCGAAGTACTAGACCAGCTCTTATTGAGGAATAAGCCTTTTGAGCTGCCTGAGCATTAAATTTGGAACACAGGCCGAACGAAGTCGTACTGAGGACCCTAAGAACTATTAAAAACATCGGTACGTACAACATCCCCTTGAAAAATGTTAGACTATCACGAACTTGCTGGAAACGGAGTACCGTGCCGGCAGGATCCCTATAAAGAAAGCCGCATAGAAAGACAAGACTACTTGGAATTTGGTGGGAATCCAAAAAGACAGCGTAGGTGATATCGCCCATTATGCTGTAATATGGTGACCATATCCATGTCTGATGAAAGAGCCACCTGCTGACCTGGTGTTGACAAACAAGTTCCGGAAGCATGCGAACAAGACTTGAGATTGCGGCTCGTACCAGTAAAGCCAAATAAATCAAACAAGGCACACGAAGGAAGGTAGTAACACTAGCTTGAGAATTTTTTCCGAGGAATGAAAAATAGTTGTACCTACTATTGAAGGGAGCTCTAACATCATCAAATTTTGTTATTTAACCCCAGATTAATGATTAATGAGTAGCACAGTAGGCCACTTGCACCACAAAAGTGGCATATAAGTGGTTATCCTTAGCAGAGTCGTGGTACGACACTACTTATCATACCACAATGAAAATGGCCCCATTTTAATTGAAGCCCTCTATCTCTATGCTCCAACACTTATACCTATGCCCCAGACTGAAGGTTCCAATGTTGCCTCGGCGGAGAGTCATCTCAGGGAGAAGTCGACTGTCATAGAGATTTCGAAGGACAGTCAAGGGCACAAGTTAGAATGAAGCAATACGAGGATCAACAAAAAAGTGAGAGGGAATTTTCAGTTAGAGACTGGGTTTTCTTGCGATTCCAGCCCTATACTATACTATAGGCTTTTTCGTTGCTGCTAGACAAAAAGACCCAACAAGCATCAGCTCTTCCTGAGAAGGATTCAATCCAGCCACAGGTTCCTGTGACTTCGTCTTCCGCTCATAAGTAAGCTCTTCTCCATGGCATATTTTGACTTTGATCTTCGCTTCTTTCATTCGGTTTTTGTTTCTTGGCTGAACCAGTAGGTTTCCAACCTTTAAAGCAATATGTTGCTTTTACGCTCAAATACAAATGAAATTTGTGCTCAGTTCAAGTTAGCAGGATCTATCTCTTATGCAAGGTTTATTGATGAAGAATACTTATTATTGTAAATCTATATTTTTTATATAAAGTAAAAAAGGCACTCTCGTGCAATCTAAACAAGATAAACTTACAGAATCAAAGAACCTAACAAATGTAGGTGCAATATACTCATGATCTGCTTCATAAAATGGGATTGGGTTGAAATCTATTTGTGAGATTATGGATCGACATATATTATCATAAGCATCAACATAAGTGAGGAGACTTGATTCAAATTAAAAAATAACCTCTAGGAAGGTACCCTCGACCGCCTATAACGGAGGACTTTTTTCCACTTCTCTGAAATCGTAATTTTTCTGATAGGAACAGGCTGAACAAAAAGAAATGTGGCTGTTTTTCGTCGGAACAGGGGCCCGTTGACACAATCCCAGTTCTTCACTACTCGTACAGGAAGGCCTTTCCTTTTGTATGTAGGAATCCTTTATTCTCAATCAAGATGCCTCAACTGGATATATTCACTTATTTCACACAATTCTTCTTGTCATTCTTTTTCCTCTTTACTTTCTATATAGCCATATGCAATGATGGAGATGGACTACTAGGGATCAGCAGAATTCTAAAACTACGTAACCAACTGCTTTCACACCGTACGAACAACATTGGGAGCAAGGACCCCAATAGTTTGGAAGATAGCTTAAGAAAAGGTTTTAGCACCGATCTATCCTATATGTACTCCAGTTTATTAGAAGTTTCCCAACGGTGTAAGGCCGTCGACTTATTGGGAAAAATGAGGAGGATCACTATGATCTCTTGTTTCGGAGAAATCAGTGGCTCACCAGGAATAGAAAGGAACATATTCTATTTGATCTCGAAGTCCTCATATAGCACTTCTTCCAATCCTGGATGGGGGATCACTGGTAGGAATGAGATAATGCTAATCCATGTTCCACACGACCAAGGAAGCATCGATTTTAATCTCATTATGACTTGGTTGTTCAGAAGAGATTTTTTCTCGATGAGAATAGTGGAATGGAAGGCGCTACAAGAAAGATATACTCCTTTTCAAATCGCCCCGCGAAGACCAACGTTCAGAAAGGTTCTCGAGATTCTCAATCGCTCTTTTTTTAGTGCGGAGGAATAGTCCCGGAAGGGAGCGAGACCAAGCCGAGCCACTAGTAGAGTAAGCCCTTCCCACGTGTGAAAATGAGTTGCAGCCTCAACCAGAGAGATCAACCTGTGCCTTTGATGTTAGGCCCCGACGGAAAGTTTTCCGAAACCGAACTAAATGGAATTGTTACTTTCCAAAAATGCTTTCTGAAAATAAAGAAGGTCCATTTTCCCACGTAGTTCGTCGGTCAAACCAACGATTATCTTCTCAAAGTAAAAGGGCGATCCTTTTCTAGTTAGACTTCTTGCAATGAAAGAACCACCCCTTCCTATTTGTTTGTCATGTCAGATAGTAAGAGAGACCCCAAAGATATTTACCACACCACTTTAGGGGGCGGGGGTGAAGGGGGGGTTTACATGCAACCGAGGCAAAGTTGTTTATGATTGAATCTCAGAGGAACTCTTATCATTTGGTAGATCCAAGTCCATGGCCAATTTTGGGTTCACTCGGAGCTTTGGCAACCACCGTAGGAGGTGTGATGTACATGCACTCATTTCAAGGGGGTGCAACACTTCTCAGTTTGGGCCTAATATTTATCCTATATACCAAGTTCGTACGGTGGCGCGATGTTCTACGTGAATCCAGATTAGAAGGACATCATACCAAAGTCGTACAATTAGGACCTCAATATGGGTTTTTATTCTGTTTATCGTTTCGGAGGTTATGTTCCTTTTTGCTCTTTTTCGGGCTTCTTCTCATTCTTCTTTGGCACCTACGGTAGAGATCGGAGGTATTCCGAAGCATCACATTGGCTTTGAAGCAGCTGCATGGTACTGGAATTTTTAGACGTGGTTCGGTTATTCCCATTTGTCTCTATCTACTGATGGGGAGGTATATGAAGGAACGAATCAGTGGATTGAAGAATTCAAGCTCGAAGACAAAGAAAAGGGGCTTTTCCAAAGAATTACTGCAACTTTCCCACTCCCTTAGATTATCATATACAAAAAAGTATCTTCCACTTTCCTTATTCTGGCACATAAATGAAGGGATCGAAGATATTATGGCAGATTATGTTCACCAAGAAATGACCCGAAATTGGATCTTGGTCTATTTGAGATTGTTCCTTTTAATCGTAATCAAAGATGTTTTCTTGTCTCTCATTTCTTTTCTGAACAAATAGAATAACCTAATGGATCGAACTCATCCTTGGCTGCTACGAAAGAAATAGGCCTTGCGTTACAGAAGGAACGTTCTGTTCTGAGTTGAAGGCAAGAGCTCCTTCCCTCCCTTCCTTATCGGCAATAGTTGTATCCCATATCTCCCCATATCGTATTTAACTAGACCCCATCCCTCGTTTTGACTGTTCACCATACCTGTCTCGTACCGACCCCATATCATACGTATAATAATTTATTCCTTCTCCCCATATCACTCATTCACATGGCATATCATTGTTCACCCGGAAAATATTATTGTTTAAGACAGATCGCTTCCCTCAGTCAGCGGGAGGCCTAATCGGTGAAGGCCCTCAAACCAAATGACGGGCAGACCATTCGAAGGAGTAGTTAACTTACCTGTTTGTACACATACTATACTCAGAAAGAGGTTCATGCGAGGACGGTAACAATTTACAAGAATGCGAGGACAATCCTGAGCCAATCATTTTGGACATGAAACTTTTCACGTACAAAATCATATATGATTCATGTACAAAATCTCATATGATTCACGTACAAAATCATATATGATTAGCCGTGACTTTTCCCGCGACTTGACCACGAAAAAGTCGGGCGTGTCCTTTTTGATGCTTACAAAATCACATATGATTTTGTACATGAAATCATATATGATTTTGTACAAGAAAAATTTCATGTACAAAATGATTGGTACCGTCCTCGTATGAACCCGCCTCATTATACTCATACCCATATTACGATACATATGAGTTCACGCTATCTTGCTTTCACAGCTTTGACCGGGAACCAAACTAAAGAGCAAATACACCAACAACCAAGGAACGAGAGTGGGTGGTCCCTAGGAATGGTAGAAAGGAAGTACTGGTTCAACCAGAGTGACGGTACCGGTGTTGATCAAAAACATAAGCCGATAAAGTCATTTTAACATGCCATAAACCAAGATACAATTTCACTAGTGCCAGGTACAAGAAAGAGTGGAGTTTATTACAGATACTAGTACCTGAATGACAAGTGACAGAAGCATGAAAGAGTTTCTAAAACCATTACGAATGACATGTACACACAAGAATGACTCAATCCAGTCCCGAGAGACAGATAGAGCTTAACTAAAACGTCCGCCCAATGATCCTTCCGCATCATCATCCGGCGATGAAATCGAGGGATGATACAAGGATACCCTGATCGATTGAGGGAGACTGGTACAGGAAACAATTCGGATGGCTTCGGAATACCTCCGTAAGCCATCTGAAGGGATGAAGAACACTGTTTTAGATACAATGATGTGAATAAAAATCCCGACTTCCGTACTAGCCTGGCCACTTTATTTGAGAACAAGTAAGCTCCAATGCATGCTTCCTTAGTCAAACTATCAAGAGTTCTAAGGATCATATGGTTTAAGTATAACCTTGAAACCCGAAAATTTTCCAATGTCTAAGGATCATACAGTTTGTTGGTCCCAAAGGAGTCTACAAGAGTTCAAGGATATAGAAACAGTTTGTAGAAGGGGGGGGGGGTTGAATACAAACAGTCAGATTTTTGTTTTTAAATTAGTTTATATTGAATAAACAAATTTACAGTTACAAGCGGAATTAGAACAAGTAAACCTATTTTATTGAAACTTAAGAAATCACACAAATTGATGCACAAGGAAATGAGAGAGAAAAGAGACAGAGGTTTTAGGAATTAGAAAGTAGCATGCATGCAGATGAAGAAGATATCTTCATCTTATTAATACCCGTTTGCATTTAATGCGAGACAAAAGGAATATGCCACGTGTCAAGCTTTCATAGGAAGCTTGTCCTTTGTTCAAAAGCAACCATGCTTTTGGCCGTGTGTGAACAGTACCATATCAGATATGATGGGGACATAAGAGGCAATCCGTACGTCCTTCCCTGACATAGTATAAGGTTTGACTTTTGTGCATCGAGGATAAGCTTCACTTGATCGCTGAACTTGAAACTTCAAGGATGAACTTTCATAGTATCACTGAGACTTAACAAGACTTCACACTTTGATTTAGATATTCATTGCTATCACTGAACAGCTTCAGATCATTAGCTGACTATCTCTTTCTTCAGCTTGGTCTTCGACTTTCGCTGATTGTTCTTTTGGTGTGATGGTTTATCTTCAGATCATCAGGGGTAGACTTGATGCTTCTGAATTTCAGCGATCGTTGATAACACTCAGCATATGCTATCGCGGATTTAAGCATAAGCTTACAAATGGAATTTTCACTAAGTAAGAATTTCTAAGTACTAATCTGTGAGATCTTTTTCAGCTAATCTATTATAGCCATTGAGTTTCATTTATAAGGATATGAAAACACAATTTTTACAAGTAGAGACTTTAAGTACATTCACTGATTTAAATTTCAGAGAGAAATATCAGTGAGAATGGAGGTATGTAAAGAAGTTAGAACTCTTATGTTCATTGTCCCATTTACTGTTTTCAGGGATCTTTTCAGTACACAGTTGGAGTAGAGTACTTCATTTGAAATTTCATTAATAATCTGAAGACATTAAATGAACAATGAAATTACAAATTTGTAAGTAGAGAGAAGTACAATACACTAAAGAGTAATACAAAAGAAAAAAAAAACTATCAATCAATCAAAGTGCTTTTCATGTTTTCTTCGTATTTCCTTTCATAGAGCCTCTTCTGTTGATTCATCTGCGGATCATCTGACCAGCAATATTGATGCATGATCTTGATGAAGGATGATGGAGCTTTGTTGACTTCGCTATTTCTAAAGAGCCCTAAAAAGCCATCATTGTCCAAAAAAATCATACCTGGTTCAGTAGCCTGAGTGTTCTTGCTTGAAGATGCCATGTTCGTTTCAAAGATGGGAACACCAAATAGGAAAATCATGGTTTAATACAAGGGTAATAAACCAGAAAAGGTGTTTTTGGTACAAAGATTACCAAAAAGTGTAGAAGAAAAACAAGTGTTTTGATAAACAAAGATCAAAATACTTGTTAGCGCCACAATTTTTTTGAAAAAAAGAAAGAAACTTGTTAAAGAAAAAAATACCTAAAAAAAGGTCTTCTGTTCTAAGACAAACCCAGAACAGGTTTTTGGTTAAAGAATTAGAGTTTTATCATATTTGTTTTGGACTTAAAACTGGATTTGAATTAAGAGTTTTATAATGTTGAAGATGTGATAAACAACATTTGAGTTTTAAGTGAAGAAGAGGGTTAGATCAAACCTTAAATGTGAAAATGAAGAAAAATGCACAAGTGTGTGTTCTTGGTGTTCTTGCGGAAGGCTTTGAACATTCAAAGAAAGTTCTTGCTTGGAGAGTAAGGATCGCGTAAAGAATCAAATGCAAAATTAAGTTGCTTAAATAGCATGAGGAGAGAGAAAGGATAGCTAAACGACGGTTTTAGCTTTTTGAAAAAGTAATGATGACCTAGCGCACATTCCTAGAAAAGAGTTGGAAAGGAAACGTCGTGGTCGGTCGTGTGTCAGATAAAGGTCTGACGTGTCGTTTTCTTATTTGAATATGTTTTTTAAATGATTATCATTTAAAAATGTTAATCATTATCCTTAAATTTTTCATCAATAGACAATAAAGGATTGTCAGTGATGGGTTTTTAGTTTTAAGACATTCCCTAAAAGAAAATATTCAGAGGGTGTAAAGATTTAGAAGTTCCTACCTGAGTGAGAATGATCAAGTTTCGTTGAATCAGAGTTCAGAGAATGGAGAATTATTCAGCGTTTAACATACCAAGTTCGCTAATGAGTAGATTGAATCTAGCTTCATCAAGAGGTTTGGTGAAAATATCAGCGAGCTGATATTCAGTTGGAACAAAATGAAGTTCCACTTCTCCATTCATCATATGATCTCTGATAAAATGATATCGAGTCTTAATGTGCTTGGTTTTTTACTGAAGAACAGGATTATTTGCAATTGCAATAGCACTAATGCTATCACAATAGGGATTTTATAAAGTTTAAGATCATAATCTCTCAGCTGATTTCCCATCCAAAGGATTTGAGCACAACAGCTACCAGCAGCTACGTATTCAGCTTCAGCGGTAGAGGTGGACACAAAGTTCTGCTTCTTACTTGTCCAGCTTATCGACTTACCACCTAATAGCTAACATCCGCCAATGGTGCTCTTTCTATCAATCTTGCATCCAGCAAAATCACTATCAGAGTAACCGATTAGATCGAACCCTGAGCCTTTGGGATACCAGAGACCCATATTAGGAGTTCCTTTCAAATATCTGAAGATTCGCTTTACAACAATGAGGTGAGATTCCTTTGGTCCAGCTTGATAACGAGCACAGGGACATGTAGAATACATGATATCAGGTCTACTCGCTGTAAGATATAGCAGAGACCCAATCATCCCACGATAGGTAGTGATATTGACAGGTTTTCCATTTGGGTCCTTATTCAATGTCAGAGGAGGTGCCATTGGGGTCTTCATCGCTGAGCATTTATTCATATCATACTTGTTCAGCATGTCCTTATAATATTTACTCTGACAAATGAAAATTCCTTTGTCAGATTGCTTAATCTGCAAACCTAGAAAATATGTTAGTTCACCCATGATACTCATTTTGTATTCTTTTTTCATTCTATTTGCAAAACGAGTGCATAATTTGAGTCTTGTGGAGCCAAATATAATGTCATCAACATATATTTGAGCAAGAATAGTATGAGCTTTATATTTTTTTTAAATAGAGTTTGGTCAATCTTTCCACGAACAAATTTTTCTTTAAGAAGGAATTTTGAGAGAGTATCATACCAAGCTCTGGGAGCTAGTTTTAACCCGTAAAGAGCTTTTTGGAGTTTGAAAACATAACCGGATGGTTTGGGTTAGCGAAACCAGGAGATTGTTCAACATAAACTTCCTCGCTGAGTTTACCATTAAGAAAAGCACTTTTAACATCCATTTGAAAAACTTTAAAGTCCTTTTGGGCAGCATAAGCTAAAAAGAGTTATATGGCTTCTAGTCTACCAACAGGAGCAAAGGTCTCATCATAGTCAATACCTTCTTCCTGTCTGTATCCCTAAGCAACAAGTCTAGCCTTATTGCGAATAACAGTGCCATTTTCATCCAGCTTATTTCAAAAAACCCATTTGGTTTGTATTACATTTTTATCAGAGGGACGAGGAACAAAATTCCAAACTTTGTTTCTACGAAACTCAGTTAGTTCTTCTTGCATGGCAGAGACCCAGCTAGGATCAGAGATAGCTTGATCTATTTTCTTAGGTTTAGCAAGAGAAATAAAATTAACATAGAGACATATATTACTTGTACCTCTACGAGTCTTGATACCTGCATTTTGATCTCCAATGATTTGATTTATTGGATGATTTGTAGTCCATCGCTGAGCTGGAGGTTGAGGAGACTGATCAATAATAGATTCAGGGATTTGCTCTCTTTCAGGGATGTCGTTGATCGTTTCAGCGACAGGAACTTCATTTAAGATCAATTCTGGAGGAGATCCAGAGGATTGATCAGTAGAAGATGAAGCTTGGTTATTCACTGAAGAATTTCCTAAAGAAGTACGAGATGGAGGAATCTGACTGAGAGGAGTGACGTTGATCCCTGATGTTGACGGATCGCTGCTTGAAGTAGGAAGATCATGGATTCCATCATCATTTGTTTCAGCATTAGGTTGATTGCTGAAATAAGTTTCAGGTTCTCCATAATAGGACAAGATTCATCAAAGTTGACGTGCATGGATTCTTCAAGGAATATCCCATCATCAGCTTTTGGATCAAACTTGCCCAAATGATTCTGAAAGACTTGGATATAGAAGAGTATCCAAGGAATATCCCATCATCAACTTTTGGATCAAACTTGCCCAAATGATCTCTGTCATTAAGCATATAATATCTACATCCAAAGATGTGTAGATATTTCACAGAGGGTCTTCTTCCATGAAATAGTTCATAGGAGGTCTTCTTGAATCGCTTCACTATAATAGATCGATTCTGAGTGAAGCATGCTGTGTTGACTGCTTCAGCCCAGGATTGAGTAGGTAGATACGATTCGCTGAGCATTGAGCGAGCTGCTTCAATAATCGTTCGATTTCTTCTTTCAGCAACACCGTTCTGCTGAGGAGTTCTCACTGAAGAGAAGTTGTGAGTGATTCCCTTTTCTTCAAAGAAATTAATCAAGGTATTGTTCTTGAACTCAGTACCATGATCACTTCTCATGGAGCGAACGATAAGATTATTGATGACTTCCATTCTCTTGATAAAATCAATAATAACCTCAGGTGTATCACTCTTGGATGGAAGAAAGAATACCCATGTGTATCTGGAATATTCATCAACTATCACAAGAGTATACCTCTTTCTAGAGAGAGATTGGACATTTACAGGTCCAAATAGATCCATATGGATAAGTTGGAGAGTGAGGTCACTAAAGAGACTTGTTTAGATCTGAAAGCGGCTTTTGTCATTTTTCCCTTTTCACACGTTGAACAAAGAGATTCTTTTGCAAATGTATGATTAGGGAGATCAACGTGTGAAAAGGGAAAATTGACAAAAGCCTGTTTCAGATCTAAACAAGTCTTTTTAGTGACCTCACCTCTCCAACTTCTCCATATGGATCTATTTGGACCTGTAAATGTCCAATCTCTCTCTGGAAAGAAGTATACTCTTGTCATAGTTGATGAATATTCCAGATATACATGGGTATTCTTTCTTTGATCCAAGAGTGATACACCTGAGTTTATATAGCTTTTATCAAGAGAATGGAAGTCATCAATAATCTTATCGTTCGCTGCATGAGAAGTGATCATGGTACTGAGTTCAAGAACAATACCTTGATTAATTTCTTTGAAGAAAAGGGAATCACTCACAACTTCTCTTCAGTGAGAACTCCTCAGCAGAACAGTGTTGCTGAAAGACGAAATCGAACGATTATTGAAGCAACTCGCTCAATGCTCAGCAAATCGTATCTACCTACTCAATTATGGGCTGAAGCAGTGAACACAACATGCTTCACTCAGAATCGATCTATTATAGTGAAGCGATTCAAGAAGACCTCCTATGAACTATTTCATGGATAAAGACCCTCTCTGAAATATCTACACATCTTTGGAGGTAGATGTTATATTCTTAATGACAGAGATCATTTGGGCAAGTTTGATCCAAAAGCTGATGATGGGATATTCCTGATAAGTTCTTTTTGAGACAATTCATTGATTGTCTTAAAGTTTAGGTGAGAGAGTCTTTTGTGTCATAATAATGACATACGCATTTTCAGAGTGAGAGATATTCATAATAATGACATACGCATTTTCAACTCTTTTGCCTGTTAAGGCAAGTTTGTCATTTGAATCAGTGACAGCACATCTGTTCTTTAGAAATAGAACTTTGAAGTCTTTGTCACATAGCTGACTAACGCTCAACAGATTGTGCTTTAATCCTTCAATGTAAGCGACTCGAGAAAATGAGGTGGCTCCATTGGATAGAATTCCATAACCTTTAGTGTATCCTTTGCCATTTCCACCAAAGGTCACTGAGGGACCATCTTCTTCCTTGTATTCAGAGAGCAGAGATTTTCTGCCAGTCATGTGTCTTGAACATCCACTATCAGGATACCAAATACCTTTGGCACTCTTCATACAACAAAAGGATTAATTTTTCATAGGTACCCATATTACTATGGGTCCTGCTGAGTTAGTGGAAGGAGTGGCGGAAGAGCTACTAGCTGAAGAATTCTATTAAGTGGATATCTTCGCCTTGGAAGGTTTCCCAAGCTTGGTGGATTTCATTCTTGCTGATTTATCAGTTTGAGCTACTATCTTTCCATGAGCTAATTTTTCAACTTTAGTAGCATTAGGACATTTGCTGGCAATGTCGGTATTTTTACCATAGTGATAGCATATCCTATATTTGTGATTAGGTTTGGAATTGAAAGAATTCAGGAGCAGAGCCTAGAATTCCTTTGTCCGATGTCCTTGGGGGTATAACAATCTTTTCGGGGATACGCGTAAAGTCGATCTTAATTCTGGGAGTTGATTGCTGAATATATCCAGGGATCTTCTTCCCAGCTTTAGAATGACTTACAGAAGGAAAAAGGGAGTTCTTTTTCTTTTTCTGAAAGTTTTTGATTTTAGGAACGTGGTCAGGAACGTTGTTCTTGATCATTTTCTTAGAAACATCAGATTTAAGAATAGTCAAATTTGCAGATGAAGAGGAATCAGGGATTGAAGAGATGAACATTCCGAATTTCAACATGGAACGAGCATTCTCTGATTCTTCTTTAACAGAGTTATAACCTAACCTACTTTTGACTTTTAAAGGAATTTGAGCATTGATGATCACGCTGACTTTATTAGAGGCTTTGCACCATCCTTCAATGGTAGCTTTCTCAGCCTTAAGATCAGCGATGGCCTTTTCCTTTTTAGTGATAGCTTGTTGTCTTTCAGTACTAATTATTTGATTTACAAAGACTTGATCTTTTAGGGAATCTTCAATCTTAGTCAGTTCTTTGATTTTTAAATGACAATTTTTCAATTGTTCAGAAAGATCAATATTAATTTGTTCAGCTTTAATCTTTCCATTTACAGCATTGTAAAAATCAACGGTCATAGCATCGAGAGCGGACAAGTTATTACTTTCAGGTAGAGAGGAGTTTATAGGAATGTTTACCAGAGTTGAAGGAGACTCTGAGCTAGAAGTTTCAGAGACTTCTTCAGCCTCTTCAATTCTTGCCATTAGACAGAGAAAGGCAAGATCTTCTTCATCGGAGACTGATTCATCAGATGTTTTGGCCCAATCTTCTTCTTGATCCCAGTCAACTTCTTCAGCATTAGACCTTTGCCCTTTTGCTGGTTCTTTTTCAGATCTCTGTATTTATTTTTTAATTTAAAATACTTTTCCTTTTTATCAGAGTTCTAAGAGGTGGTGGGAGCAGCTACTTTCTTGGATCTACATTCGCTAGCAAAGTGGCCCTTTCGCTGACAATTATAGCATATGGCAGATGCTTTTTCAGCGGGTAAAGATTTTGTCATATCAGAGTCAGTGATAGCAGGAGATTTTCGAAAGTTTCTCTTTCTTGCAAATCATTTAAAATTGTTCGTAAGAAGTGTCAGAGAGTTATCAAACTCAGAGATGTCAGCATCAGTGAGTTTTTCTGAAGTATTTTGATTTAATTCAGTGATAGAGGTGATAAAGGAAGAAAAAAGTATTGATGGTTCTACCTCTGAAGTCGCTAGTGCCAAAGAAGCACTTTTGGCACCCTTGATTTCATTTATGAGGTTTTTTCTTAAAACCTGAGATTGCTCTTCATTTAGGAGCATTCCATAAAGGGCACTCAGAGAGAGAGTTTCAAGATTCTTTGACAGTTTTAAACATGTAGTGTACACTTCTCATTGTTCAAGTAGTGCCTCCATGAATTTTGTCAGTATTTCAGCGTTAGAGTATTTTCTATTGACAGTTTTCATGTCAATCAAGAGACAGTTAAATCTTACGTGAATTTGAGAGAGAGTTTCACCTTTTGTGTGCATAAAGCTTTCATACTGTCTTACCAGATTAATACATCTAGTGATTTGGACTTCATCAGTCCCTTCATATTGAATACACAAGGTATCCCACATGGCCTTGGATGTTCTCATCTTCATAACAGAGTGATAGACTTCATCTGGTAAAGACATAACAATTATAGATCTAGCTTTAGCATCTATAGCTACTTCCTTTTTCTCTTCTTCAGTCCATCTATCTGGAGTTTTGATTATTCTCCTTTCAGCGATGGCTGGAGTGGTAGCAGTGGCAGGTACACTAGCTACTAGGGTTGTAGGAACAAATGGTCCATTTTCTAGATAGTAGGGGATCTTAGGATCTGACCCTTCTAGGAATAGAGTCATTCTTTCCTTCCATAATAGAAAGTTATCACAGCTAAATCTAGGAGGTTTAGCTAAAGATCCATTACCAATGTAGTTTGTATTTGTATTAGTCATTTTAAAATAGTTTTGTTTAAAGATATTTTAAAGAGAAGTGAGAAACACTACTCTGATACCACTTGTTGGTCCCAAAGGAGTCTACAAGAGTTCAAGGATATAGAAACAGTTTGTAGAAGGGGGGATTGAATACAAATAGTCAGATTTTTGTTTTTAAATTAGTTTATATTGAATAAACAAATTTACAGTTACAAGAGAAATTAGAACAACTAAACCTATCCTATTGTAACTTAAGAAATCACACAGATTGATGCACAAGGAAATGAGAGAGAAAAGAGAAAGAGCTTTTAGGAATTAGAAAGTAGCATGCATGAAGATGAAGAAGATATATTCATCTTATTTATACCCGTTTGCATTTAATGCAAGACAAAAGGTATATTCCACGTGTCAAGCTTTCATAGGAAGCTTGTCCTTTGTTCAAAAGCAACCATGCTTTTGGCCACGTGTGAACAGTACCATATCAGATATGATGGGGACATAAGAGGCAATCCGTACGTCCTTCTCTGACATAGTATAAGGTTTGACTTTTATGCATCGAGGATAAGATCAATCTTAATCTTGTTTGAGAAGCTTCACTTGATCGCTGAACTTGAAACTTCAAGGATGAACTTTCATAGTATCGCTGAGGCTTAACAAGACTTCACACTTTGATTTAGATATTCATTGCTACCACTTAACCGCTTTAGATCATTAGCTGACTATCTCATTCTTCAGCTTGGTCTTCGACTTTCGCTGAATGTTCTTTTGGTGTGATGGTTGATCTTCAGATCTTCAGGGGTAGACTTGATGCTTCTAAATTTCAGCGATCGTGGATAACACTCAGCGTATGCTATCACTGATTTAAGCATAAGCTTACAAATGGAATTTTCACGAAGTATACAGAGGAATCATATTCAAATCACTGAGAGGAGTTATGATCGACCTGAAAGGCCTGTTATCGTACTCTTTTGTATATAGTTGTCAAAGACACTAGAGAGAACTAGTCTCTCGGGATAGGGACTCTCTATCTATCTATTATCAACTGGATTTATAGCGAGCTTGTACTATTAGAACAAGGGCATAGTTTTAGGGACACTCACGTCTTTTTTTACATGTAAAACTTGTCTCTATATTCAAGGGACTCACGATTGTGCAACGAAGTCTCCTATTCGGCGTAATTCACATTGATTCTGGAATAACCTATTGTATACGGCCTCTGCTACTGTTCACAAGTACAAGAAGAGGATCAGTAACAGGTAATTGCCATGAGTATCATAGCTTATTTGACAGAGACGACGTTTAACCTTTTCTGCTTTGTGAACCTTGCGGGAAGTGTTGTATACTCTAAGAAGAGAGATCTAATCTACTTCTTTATTCTATCAAACCTAAAAACGAGGCCTCCGGTAAACAAGCTATAAAAGATGAATATCGCTCTCTCTAGCTAACCTGGAAAAATTCTACCTTTGCGGAACTGGAGCCGAAGCTCCTTCCTTTCTTCCTCCCATGTTCTATTACCACAGGGCCTCCTCGGTCTTCTTGGACTTGGTTTCTGTCTGATTTCACCCGCACTGCTAATGTAGGATTTTTGGGGATAATGGCATCGGCACACTATTCTTCTAAGTAAGTTTTCCTTCGTCTTCCAATAGTTCTGACCTGCAAAGTGAGCCCCGAAACTGTCAACCTATGCCCAACCCAAAATTAGAGATGCTAATAGAGTAGAAGGTGAGATTCTATATCCTATACCCTATGCACCTACTTCTGATGAGTAATTTTTTCTTACCAACCTAACTAATGATTTTACCTCACTTTGTTGTATTGTATAGACAAGCCTGACTTTATAGATAGGAAATCAGAAAAGAGTTCTAACTTACCTTCCTGACTGTGATTCCTGCTTTTGGACCTATTTTATATTATAGTGGTAAGACTGTAGTCTACTGCAACAGGAGAAAGTAAAGCAGGCCAATATTTATGATAAGACCCTCTTTACGCTCTCTCTTTCTACTCGCTCCTGTCAACGAATGAATTTACTACTTGTGTCACTAACATTCCATTAGCATGGTAGACTATAGACCGACTTTCACGTTCACTCTATAGGACGGGGACTTAGATTAATCGATTCAATGGGCGAACTGTTTTCCTATAAAGGTAGCAAGTTATTAAAATGACAAGCTTGTAACTGATATGAAAGTTGGACGAGGAGCTCATGTACCACAGAGTGGGAAAATGCTCCCCTCTTTCAAGAGACTGTTTATGTTTTTGTTTCTTTAGTCTCTTTACCTGCGAGCATGAATTCCTAAAACCCAATACTAGGAAAGAGCTTCATACCCTATAGAACTGATAGATCGGCTAGCGAAGATGGCTCATTCTCAGTAGATTCCTAACTCCTCACGGCTTACGAAAAGAGAGCCCTAAGGGAGAGAGTTTCGGTACTTCAGGCATATCTATCAATGGGCAAAGACAGAAGAGCCTTCTATCTCTTCCAGTCTTATAAAAGGATAGAAAGTAGGATGAACAGGCTTGAGTGTCGATAGGTGACTTAAAATAGCCGCCTATCTCTTATTATACTATAGCACCGGGAGAAGTCGAGATTGGTGCCCTAAATGAATGGAAATCTACAAAAATAGTGTTTTGCCCAGATAGAACTTTTTCAATTCATGATCTGCTCTACTAAGTGAAAAGTGAATGTTTCATTTGACAGCTATATAAGATAGACACTTTCTAATTTCCATGTCTGTCTATGAGGGAAATAGGTCAAGTGTCATTTTGCAATTATATGAGCATGAACATCCACTTTCGAATTTGAATAGTCCTCATTCTCTAAAGATGAAGTCTTCAAGTGATATACAACAACATAATGATATACCCCAACAACAAGGAAATTGTTATGATGATGAAATCATGGGGCTATGTTACTGGTTTTTACCATTTAAACCAAACTACATAAATAGTAAATTTATTATAACAAAAATAAAATAAAAGATACATTAACTAAAATATATAATTCACTTGGAGTATCATATAATAACGTACCTTTTTCAGTACCAGAGTTGTTTACCTATAGCAGGAAAGGGTCAGGTATGCTTAGTTTAGTAAATAATAATTTTAATAAAGTGTTAGTTGAGGTACTTAGTTTTTATAAAGGGTACTATGGTCGTTTCACACTTCTGGTCAGCTTGGGTGTTAGTTGTACTGTCTGGTATATGGTTGTGCCTGGCATTGCTGATATAGCACCACCGAGCGATCTCTTTCCAAGAGTGTTATCGTATGAACCGTTCTTTCAGGTTGACCATCATTATGATAAATTTAATAAGGTTTGTTTTCTTGAAATAAAATAGCTTACTGGAGAGGTCTTATCATCCTTAGATAATTAGTATCCTTTCACGGAGATCAATATTCCAGCAAGCAGTAATGTTCGGGTGGCCGTTGGTTTTGGTGTTAAGGTTGTAGTCTTTCTAGCGTTGGGTATAGTAACAGATTTTTCTTCATTCAAGGAAATACAAAGATGATGAAAATAATATGCGCAATGTTTAGTAGTTTGTATCCTTCCTCAACAATGATTGATGTAAAAAAATTTCTACCTTTGATAATTCGATAGTGCAGCTATCTGCTGATATTGAGTTTGTCTATAACGATAATAAAATCAACGACTTTTATACTCTGTCACGAAATGAGTATGATATTCTTCAACAAAAGATAGTTAATGGCTTATACGTTCTATCACCTATACAAATTAAGTTCATAAAGAGTAAAGATGCATCTCGGTCTTTATACGTGACGATTTATGAATGTCCAGATTTCATGATTTTGCCTTGCAAGTATCCTGGAGTATTAATGGTGATTATACCCGATCATAAGAATGTATGGGTGTTTATGGGATTAAGCAAAATGTTATATAGTCTTTCTAATGGTAGCTTGCCAAAAGATGGTTACAGAATGATGAATCAGATGGATCAATTCTATAATAGTATACAACTAATGGGAAAGAGTAAGCCATTTGCAGGTGAAGTTTCTGCTTGTTATAGTCTCATTTCATCTATTCTTAATATCCAATGTTTAGATGTTAATGGGCATTCTATTAGCTTTGGTGGTAAGCTGCCTATAGTGGGTGAAATCAGCAAGGTCTTATTCAATTTACTCTTAATTGACATGTTCGACCGTGAGTTACCTGAAAGGTTTCCTGGTATTGCATATTATAGATTCTTAGATCTTATTTTTATTGTAAGTAAAGGAAACGATGAAGTTATATTCGATGAGAAAGTCGGATATGCGTTCTTGGATGACGTCGGTCTGGCAAGAGAGATCTTCTCAGTAGGACCAGGTGAGAATGCCATTCAGTGTATTGATAAGATAGTAGTTGTTGATAATGATAGTAATGTAATTTTGTAAAATCCTGATGAATATTATAAAACTAGATCATACAGTTCAGTAAACAAAAGAGCTGGTGATAAGGTGAAGCCCATTATAGTGTGATCGAGTATTCAAAGGATCTTACCTTAAAAATGGTAGTATGAGTTTCTGCCCGCAGATTAGGTATATAATAAATTTGATATTGGTTGAACTGTGTCACCAAATGCGACTACTTAGTCCTTTCTAAAGATAGGTAGAGGCATGGAGAGATGTGCCAGTTCAAGTCTAGCTAGTTGCATCACAGGCAGAAATGATCTATGATAGCTATTAACTAGTACCATGGAGTTAGTCCACAATGCAAGGAAAACAAGAAAGAAATGCTATCTATCCGGGATATCAAGATTCACGTGCGATGGGATTAGCAAAAGGCTTCATGGTATCAGAAAGTAGAGCTAAGAAAGGTCTTCAGTGAGTGAGCGTGATGAGGATCGAGGCTGTTAAGTAAAACCTGGGTAGGCCCCATCTGCTAGTTCGGTCGTGTTGATCATAACTCCTCTCAGTGATTTGAATATGATTCCTCTATATACTTAGTGAAAATTCCGTTTATAAGCTATAGTTCAAATTCAGCAATAGCATACGCTGATTGCACTCAGCGATCGCTGAAATTCGTGAACCTTAAGTTTATCTATGAAGATCTGATGAACAACAATCACACCACAAGAATATTCAGGGAAAGTCGAAGACCAAGCTGAAGATAGAGATAATCAGCTAGTGATCTGAAGCGGTTTAGTGATACCAATGATTGTGTAATTATAAAGTGTGAAGCCTCGCTAGGCCTCAACGATATTATGAATTGTCATCCTTGAAGTTTTAAAGTTCAGCGATCAAGTGAAGTCTAAAAGTAAGATTAATGTTGATCTTATCCTCGATGCACAAAAGTATAAACCTTATACTATGTCGAGAAGGACGTATAGATAGTCTTTTATGTCCCCATCAAATCTGATTTATTACTGTTCACGCGCGGCCAAAACCATGGTTACTTTTGAACAAAGGACAAGATTCCAATTAAAGCTTGACACGTGGCATATACCTTTTGTCTTGCATTAATTGCAACGGTTATAAATAGATGAAGATCCTTTCTTCATCTTCATCCATGCTACTTTCTATTTCCTCAAACCTATGCCTCTTTTCTTTCTCATCTACTTGTGCATCAAACTGTGTAAATTCTTAGTTACAATTGAATAGGTTTTATCACTTATTCTAATTTCCGCTTGTAACTGTAATTTGTTTATTTAATATAAAGTCATTTAAAAACCAAAAATCTGTGTGTTTGTATTCAACCCCCCCCCCCCCTACAAACTGTTTCTATATCCTTGAACACTTGTAGACCTCTTTGGGACCAACAAGTGGTATCAGAGAGGTGTTTCTTGCTTACTAATCTTTAAAATACTTGTTTTTAAGCTATTTTAAAATGACTAATACAAATACAAACTACATTGATAATGGATCTTTAGCTAAACCTCCCAGATTTAGCCGTGATAACTTACCATTATGGAAGGAAAGAATGACTCTATTCCTATAAGGGTCAGATTCTAAGATCCCTTATTATCTAGAGAATGGGCCATTCAGCGAACTTGGAATGTTATCAGTGAACTTGGAATGTTAAAGGCTGAATAAATTCTATTCAGCGATCATCAAACATTCAGTGACATACAAATTAAGCCTTCAAATTTCCATTTTCTGAACTCGGACTCAGCGATACTTGATTTATCTCGCTCAGGTATGAACTTCTAAATTCTTACATTCTCTGTTTGTCTTCATATTCAGAGAATGAATCTCAAAAGATAAAACCCATCACTGACAATCCTTTATTGTCTATTGATGAAGAATTTACAGATAATGATTAACATTTATTTAAATGATAATCTTATTCAAATTTTCAAATGACAAAAGGACACGTCAGACCTTTTTCTGACACACGATGGACCACGACATTTCCTTTCTAATCTCTTTCTAGGAATGTGCGCTAGGTCATCATTACTTTTCAAAAAGCAAAAACCGTCGTTTAGCTATCTTTTTCTTTCCTCTTGCTATTTAAGCAAATTTCGTATTCATTCAATTCTTTACGCGCTCATTGTATTCAAAAAGCAAGAACCTCCTTCGAATCTTCAAGTTTCTCCAAGAACACCAAGAACACACACTTGTGCGTTTTTCTTCGTTTTTCACTTTTAAGGTTTGATATAACCCCTTATTCTTCATTAAAAACAACTACAATGTTGTTTCTTACATCTCTAAATCTTTTATAACTTCTTATTATAAAGATCTTCTACTTTAATCTAAATTAAATGTGTTAAAAACTTTTTTTTCTTTTCAAAAACCTATTCGAAGTTCCTTCTTAAAACAGAAGACCATATTTGGTATTTTTTTTTATCAAAGTTTCTTTTCTAAAACTAAAGTTTGTTCAAAGTTTGTATTATTCTACGAAATAACAAGTATTTTCATCTTTGTTCATCAAAACACTTGTTTTATTTCTTAACATTTGGTATTCTTCATACCAAAACAGATTCTGGTTTATACATTTTGTATTAAACCATGATCTTTCTCTTTGGTGTTCCTATCTTTGAAGAAAAAATGGCCTTTTCAAGCAAGAACCCTCAAGATGATGCCTCTGTCCAACAAGTTGCCCTTCAGCGAGCACCTGCCTGCACCTACTTTCTTGAACAAGCTACCTTTAAGTTATGCAACTACTTGGCTCTGGTGGACATCCCTGCTGAAAAGCCTCAATTCAAAGATGGTGCCACGTTCATCAAGGCTTCCCTACTGATGTACGCCTTCGTTCACAACCCCATTGGCATCACTTCTCACCTCCAGGCTCTCTAGTACACTGCCCACTGCATAACTCTCACCACTGATAAGGGAAATAAACTCCCTGCTATTGGATTCCAGATCCCTATTTACGGTGACTTCGCCTTCACTGCTGGTTTCCTAAGGAACGCTCTCCGCCTTGATGCTAGAGGCAAGAATCAGTAATGGGCCCCTAAGCCCACCAAGGAGCAAATTGTAGATTTCTTGGATTCTATCGCCTACGCATGGGACAATCCTGCTGAGAAGTCTGTTGGTTCCAAGATGGAGAAGAAACGACTATCTACTAGATGGCAATATATCTTCACCCAAGTGATTCAGTGCCTGGCTTCCAAGACTGGCCCTCACAATCAAGCCAACAAACACTTTCAACATCTCGGTTTTGCTCTTTGCACCAACTACAAACTCAACTACGCTGACTATATCTTCAGCGATATGTTCAACAAGGTTAAAGCTGCAAAAAGGGACAAGTTCGTTCCCTACCCAAGATTCTTTGCTACTATCCTGGAGGTCGCATTCAAGGATGAATACCCAACAGTCGCCAACCAAAACTTCTCAATGGTCGGCAATAAATCTCTGGATATTGATGAGCATCCAAGAGATGCTCCTTACACCTCCTACATGCTGCAACTCATCAGAGAGGCAGTACATGTGTCCATCTCACTGATCAACCCATCAGTGATTATCCAAGACACCTCCTCCCCTCTCAATCGCAAAGAGCCGACCGATGGTCACAAAAAGACCATCGCTCACAAGCCTGCAGCAAACAAACAAAAGAAGGGAGTCTCCCAAATGACTTCCCTCTCTGATAAAGGCGTACCACCAACGCCACTCTCAGCACCTGCCATGAAAAAGGTCTCTACATCCGTTTCCGCTTCATCAGCGCTACCACCATTAATCTAATCCAGATCTCTTTCTGGCTGCTTTGTCTATGTTATCATCAGGTATTGCACCTCCTCGAACTTCCTTAGCGACCACCACTACCACCACAAAGATCGCTAACACTTCTGTCAGTGGAAGCAAAGGATCGTCGCCGAAATCTCCTCAGGAAATCAAAAAGATGAAGAAGGAGAAGCTCTATACTCAGCTTCCATCCTATCCCATGATCGTTACAAAGATTGTCCTTCCTATTCCCTATTTCCCAACGATTGATTTCCTGGTAAATGAGTGTGCCCTTACTAAGGCCAGGGTGGACACTCTTCAACTGTCCTCAGATCTTATCTTTAGGACTGTTGTTGGCGTACCAGGGATGAAGCCCACGACAAGTAACATCTACACTGACGTTCAGACAGTGAAAGATGACAATTCAGCTCATGGGAAGGCCATTGAGAGGCTGGAAAAGGCCGTGGAAGCTCAGGGCAAGGCACTTGAGTCTATTCAGAAGACTCAAGCTGATATGATGCGGCTCTTACAAAGCATCACCGATAAAGGCCCCTCCTTCACTGCTGCAGACCGGAGCACGCTGGCTCAGGTTACACAGAAGCAGTTTGCGCACACTACGACTCTTAAGGATGTAAGCTCTAATGTGCATACACTGATGGTGCATGTCCTACCTCCTGATAACATTGAGGGGGAGAGATGTGCAAGAGAGATAGCTGAAGAGATTATAGGAAAGGTGAACGAAACAACCCCTAGATCTCCTATTTCTCCCTACGGTCAGCAAGGGCCCCAACAGCAAGATCCTCAAACCTTCGTCGCTGATGAAGAAGAAGAAGAAGAAGAGGATGATGATGAAGATGATGATGATGATGAAATCCCTCATCATGGAAAAGATGACGATGATGATGACATTCCTCCAAATGTTAATCAATTCTGGAGTCAAAATCGTCCAGGCAATTTCATGCTTGAAATAATCTTCAGAGATCCTTTGGGGATGGACAACCTCCTTCTCACGGGCAGTCCGATCCCTCAAGGAGAGGCAAGCAAGTAGTGGATCTTTACTCCATTCTAGCACACTCTAAGGGGGAGACCACTGTAGAGGTAACTCTACCCCTTATCCATTTTACTCCCATCTTTGAACCCCCAACCTATCCATCTTTTCCTCCTCCAAATTTTGGATCTGATGAACCTCTCTCTATATCCCTCATTCTCAATGAGTCCAGTCCCCCTAAGGAGTCTACATTCGTGAGAGAACCTTCATCAGAAGAGCAGTTCTTGTACATATCTGAAACTGACTCTAAAGATGAAGAAGGCCTTATTCCAAGATGACGTGTACATAAGCAACCAATAAGAGAACCTGAAGAAGAGCAAAGGAGAATAAATTTCCTCAGGGAACTAGAAGCTAACAGAATAAAGGTGCCTCGCATTGCTGACCTAGAAGAACTTATACCTATCAACATAGTGGATGAACTCGACTTCTTGTCCAAGGAAGAGAGATCTCAAGCCCTTGAAGCTCAGGGAATCAGGGATGAAAAGATAAAACAAACAGAAAGTGATCTAGAGTTGGCAAGAAGACTACTCAGGGAGGATGCCTTAAGAGACGAAGCGGTCAAAGAACAGAACGAGAAAAGTGAAAGGGTCGCAGAAACTCTGGCACAATAGGATATAGCACGAGAAAATCTGAACATGAATCCTATCAATGCTCAAAAGAAGATTATCCATGCACTAACAAATGAGAACAAAAGCCACAGAAAAAAAGAACTACGCTAGTGCACTAAAAGATTCAAGTATCGAGTGTCTGAGTCAACAATCACTCGTGCTACTATTGAAGGACGCACTTCTAAGAAAAGTGGTCTGAAGGTATATGTACGAATGTACAGATATTCTGGGTGCAAAAAAGAAGAAGCCAAGTTCTTAAAGTTCTATGAATACTCTGAATGGCTGGAAATCAGGGATGCCATTCAGGGTTCCAAGTCTAAATTCAAGGAAGTGGTAGAAAGAGACTTGGATCAGCTACTACAAAGAATGTCACAACATGTTCAAGTTCCCCCCTCTTTGAGCAAACAAGAAGAAAAAGATCAAACGCTGAAGAAGGCCCGTCCTCTAAAAATGAGTATGAGACCAAGTTCAACTACGAAAGTCTCCTTGGGCATCTCGATATCCTCGAAATCTCTATGCTCAATGTCTCTCTTCCTCAAGGCCTACAACTAGCTGAAGGTGACATCATCTCACTCCTTGAAGCACAGGTACGGTGTTTCTGGATAACGATGGCTTTCTTGGATTCTTTAGAAACTCAGAGATCACTAAGGCTCCCTCAAGATTTGTCAAATTCATATACTATCACTGCTGGTCAGATACTGGGCCAATGTTGAGGCAAAAGATGTTGCATCTAAATGAGCTAAAAAGAAGACAAGAGAGACTCTCTGACTAGTCTATAGTTTATATTCTTTTATAGCATTCTTCAGTGCTATTGTACTTTACTTTATATTGTAATTTCATTTCTAGGGATGCTATTTGTTGTTTCAGCAACAGGTACATCATCATTCAAAATCAATTGAGGAGACTCAGAGGATTGATTTGCATATGATGAAGCTTGAATATTTACTGAGGAATTTCCAGAAGATGCATCAGAAGGAGGAATATGATTGAGAGGAGTAACACTGATCCCTGAAGATGGATCATTGTTAGTAGATATTACAGGGATTTCATCATCACTTAATTCAGCATGAGGTTGATTGTTGAAATAAGTTTCGGGTTCCCCATAGTGAGACTTCATCCAGGCATTCAATTCTTCATCTTCTTCAAGGATAGGAGAAGTGGGGGTAGTACAAGATTCATCAAAATTGACATGCATGGATTCTTCAACATGTGGTCTTCGTTTGTTGAAGATTTTGAAAGATTTAGACATAGAGGAATACCCAAGAAAAATTCCTTCATCAGCTTTTGGATCGAACTTTCCCAAATGATCTCTGTCATTTAGAATGTAGCATTTGCATCCAAAGATGTGAAGATACTTCAGAGTAGGTATTCTTCCATGAAATAAATCATAAGGGGTTTTCTTGAATCGCTTCACAATCAGGGATCGATTCTGAGTAAAGCATGTTGTATTGACTGCTTCGGCCCAGAATTGAGTTGTAAGGCGTGATTCGCTGAGCATTGAGCGAGCTGCTTCAATGATAGTTTGGTTTCTTCTTTCAGCAACACCGTTTTGCTGAAAAGTTCTCACTGAAGAGATGTTGTGAGATATACCTTTTTCATCAAAGAAATTTATCAGGGTACTGTTCTTGAATTCAATACCATGATCACTTCTCATGGAACGAACAGTCAGATTGTTCAGAAGTTCCATCCTTTTGATAAAAGAGATTATCATATCAGGGGTGTCACTTTTGAATCAAAGAAAGAATACCCATGTGTATCTGGAATATTCATCAACAATCACAAGAGTGTATTTCTTTCCAGATATAGATTGGACATTGACAGGTCCAAAGAGATCCATATGGAGTAGTTGAAGTGGGATATCTCTGACATTGACAGGTCCAAGGAGGTCCAAAGAGTGTATTTGCAAAGCTATGATTTGGGAGATCTCTGACGAGTTCCTTTTGAGACAGTTCATTAATTGTCTCAAAGTTAAGATGAGGGAGTCTTTTATGCCATAACCAATTTACATCAGAGGATGCTTTAGAGATAAAGCACACATTCTCAGAGTGAGAACTATTCATATTGATTACGTATACATTTTCAACTCTTTTGCCTGTTAAGGCAAGCTTATTATTGCAGTCAGTGACAGCACATCTATTCCTTAGGAATAGAACTTTGAAGTCTTTGTCACATAGCTGACTAACGCTTAAGAGATTGTGCTTTAGTCCTTTAACGTAGGCAACTTGACTAAACGAGGTGGTCCGTTGGACAAGATTCCATAGCCTTTAGTGTATCCTTTCCCATTTCCACTAAAAGTCACTGATAGAGATATCAGAATAGCTTCAAAAGGGATTGGGTTCTGAAGATATAAAGATCTGAAGAAAAGACAAAGAAAAGCCTAAGGCATAAACTTCTGAAGTGCCAACTTCAGAAGTTCTGAAGATATTCTGAAGAGGTTCTGAAGAAGTTCTGAAGACACTTCTGAAGACACTTTTGAAGGAGTTCAGAACCTGTTCTGAACTTGTCTGTTATGAATGTACTATTACTTTAGTCTTTCTATTTCATGTATAAATAGATTGTTAGTTAGATAGTTAGAACTAACGTTTCAATAAGCCTTGTAAAGACATATTTTGTAATATTGTTCATCCAATCAATACATATTACATTTGGCTATCATATTTCTGTTCTAATCTTTCCATATATTGATATCTTGATTGTTTGGGTCCTAACAGTCACTGATGGACCAACTTCTTATTTGTAGTCAGAGAGCAGAGATTTTCTGCCTGTCATGTGCCTTGAGCATCCGCTATCGAGATACCAGATACCTTTAGCACTCTGCATTCCACAAAGAGATTAAATGTTTGAAGGTACCCATATTACTATGATTTCTGCTTTGTTAGTGGAAGGAGTGGCGGAGGAGCTACTTGCTGAAGAACTTTCTTCAGTGGATATATTCAACTTTGTTGGTTTTACAACCTTGGTGGATTTCACTCTTGCTGATTTATCAGCTTGAGCTACTTTCTTTCCATGAGCTAGTTTATCAGCTTTAGTAGCATTAGGACACTTACTTGCAATGTGGGTAGTTTCACCACAGTGATAGCACTTCCTATATTTGTAAGGTTTGGAATTCAAAGATTTCAGAGAGATAGAAGGGATTTTGTCAGGAATAGGACCAAAAATTCCTTTATCCATTATCCTTGGAGGTATAACAACCTTTTCAGGAACAGGAGTGAGATCGATCTTAATTCTGGGGGTTGATCTCTGAGAGAATTCAGAGATCTTTCTCCCAGGTTTAGGATTGCTCTCTAAGGAGGTAGAGAATTTCTTGTTCTTCTTCTGAACATTTCTATTTCTAGGAACCTGGTCAAGAATCTTGTTTTTGACCACTTTCTTAGAGTTGAAAGATTTTAACACAGGAGTCTTCTCATTAGAATGAGGTCTCTGAGATGAAGAGGAGGGATCAGGGATAAAGGAGACAAACATTCCAAATTTAAGCATGGAACGGTCTTTCTCTGATTCATCATTTTCAAGGTTAAAGCCTAACCCACTTCTTACTTTCATAGGGATATGGGCATTGATGATCTCATTTACCTTGTCAGAGGCTTTGCACCATCCTTCGATGGTAGCCTTTTCAAATTTGAGATCAGCGATGGCCTTTTCTCTTTCAGCGATAGCTTGCTGCTTCTCGATGCTAATTGTTTGATTTACAAAGACTTGGTCCTTTAAGGTTTCCTCAATCTTTGAAAGTTCTTTGATTTTTAGATGACAGTTTTTTAATTGTTCAGATAAATCAGTGTTAATTTTCTCAGCTTTGGTTTTTCCATTTAAAGCATTGTAAAAATCAACAGTCATAGCATCAAGTGCAGATAAGTTATCATTTTCAGATATTAAGGAGATAGAAGGAATGGATACCTGAGCAGAAAGGGATTCAGAGGAAGAAGTTTCAGATACCTCTTCAGCGTCTTCTATTCTTGCCATCAGACATAAGAAGGCAAAATCTTCTTCGTCATTGCCTGACTCATCAGAGGTTTTACCCCAGTCACCTTCATCATCCCAATCAACTTCTTCAGCTACAAGACCTTTACCTTTTGGCTGGTTTTTCTTCAGATCTTTGTATTTGTTTTTTAATTTCAAATACTTCTCTTTGTAATCAGAGGTTAGCGAGGTAGTGGGGGCTGCAACTTTCTTGGATCTACATTCAGTAACAAAGTGACCCTTTCACTGACAATTGTAGCATATGGCTGAGGCTTTCTCAGCGGGCATAGTCTTCAATTTATCAGAGTCACCAAGAGTCGGTGTTCTTCTAAAGTTACCTTTTATGGCGAATCTTTTAAAGTTGTTCGTTAACAGAGCCATAGAGTTATCGAACTGAGAGATGTCAGCATCAGTGAGTTGATCTTCTGAATCAGTTTGACCTAATTCAGTGATGGAGGTAATAGTAGAGGAGGAAGCATTTTTTAATGGATTTACCTCTGAAGACACGAGTGCCAAAGAAGTACTTTTGGCACCCTTGAGTTCATTGATGATGTTTTTTCCTCAAAACTTGGGATTGCTCTTCATTTAAGAGCATTCCATACAAAGCACTTAAAGAAAGAGTTTCAAGATTCTTTGACAGTTTCAGACATGTAGTGTACATTGCCCGTTGTTCGGGTAGTGCCTCCATGAACTTTGTCAGAATTTCAGCGTTGGAATAGTGTCTGTTGACTGTTTTTAAATCAATCAACAAGCAGTTAAAACGCCGGTGAAGTTGAGAAAGAGTTTCACCTTTATGATGCATTAAGCTTTCATATTGTCTTACTAGATTAATATTTCTAGTGATTTGTACCTCAGATGTTCCTTCATATTGAATACATAGAGTATCCCACATGGCTTTAGAAGTCCTCATTTTCATTACCGAGTGATAGACTTCATCAGGGAGGGACATTGCTATTATGGATCTGGCTTTTGAGTCAATAGCAATTTCTTTCTTATCTTCTGCAGTCCATCGATTGGGAGTTTTAATGATACCCCATTCAGGGATGGCTGGAGTAGTAGTGGTGGCAGGAACACCAGCTACAATAGTTGTAGGAACAAATGGTCCGTTTTCTATATAGTAAGGGATCTTTGGGTCTGATCCTTCTAGAAACAGAGACATTCTTTCCTTCCACAATGGGAAATTATCATGGCTAAATCTTGGAGGTTTAGCTAAAGATCCATTCTCATTGTAGTTTGTATTAGGATTTGACATTTTTAAAATAGTTTAGAAAGAAAATATTTTAAAGATAGAGAGCACACTGCTCTGATACCACTTGTTGGTCCCTAAGGAGTCTACAAGAGTTCTTGGATATAGAAACAGTTTGTAAAAAGGGGGGGGGGTTGAATACAAACACACGGATTTTTGGTTTTTAAATTAGTTTTTATTGCATAAACAAATTTATAGTTACAAGCGGAATTAGAACAAGTTTAAACCTATTCTATTGTAACTAAAAAATCACTAAGATTCATGCACAAGAAAGAAGTAAGAAGAAATACAGAAGGTTTAAGACAGAAGGTTGCATCCACCCAGATGCAGAACATATCTTCATCTTATTTATACCCGTTTGCATTTAATACAAGACAAAAGCTATGTGCAACGTAGCAAGCATCCATAAGAGAGTTGTCCTTTGCTCATAATACAGCCATGTTTTTGGCCGCATATGAACAGTACCATATCAGATATGATGGGGACATAAGAGACAATTCGTACGTCCTTCTCTGACACAGTATAGGGTTTGTCTTTTGTGCATCGAGGATAAGGTCAACGTTAATCTTGTATGAGAAGCTTCACTTGATCGCTGGGACTGAATCTTCAAGGTTCAACTTTCAGTATTGCTGAGGCTTCACAAGACTTCACACTTTGGATAGATAATCTTTCCTATCGCTGAACCGCTTCAGGTCACGTAGCTGATTATCTCTTTCTTCAGCTTGGTCTTTGACTTTCGCTGAATGGTTATTTGGTGTGATCGCTGATCTTCAGATCTTCAGAGATAAGCTTAAGGTTCCTTGATCTTCAGCGATCGCTGATGGCAGTCAGCGTATGCTTATCGCTGAATTTGACTTAAACTTAAACAAGGAATTTCACTAAGTCTAATGAGGAATCATATTCAAATCACTGATAGGAGTTATGATCAACACCTTCCCCTATACCTGGTCTCGCTCACCAAAGCGTACTTCATTTCCCGGGACAGGTGGCTCCCTCTTTCTTCCAGTAAGAAAGCGGTTTTTCCCTCAGGTTCCTCCCTGACCTTAGATGGAGAAAAAAATGCTTAAGGAAAAGGCGCCCTCGAAGCTGACACGCCAGTCCTCTCTTATTGCCTTATTTGGACCAGCGTGAGGAGGTTTAGTCAAATATAGTAAAGTGCGGCTTATGGTTCTAGTAGCACAAAATATATAAACTATACTATGCTAGTTCACTCTAGAAGACCTAGTCTGACTATACTTAGTAGTAGTATAGATTAGTTAGATTCGTAGAACAGTAGAAGATCTTGACTTTCTATTATATTAGTCAAGCGCTAGCACCCCTATAGAGTATGGATGTCTTCTGGATAGTTGCGAAGCCTTCAATGTCGATATGGAGACTTTGCTTCCCGTTCGCTGAACAACCCACCTATTGCAACACTGAACTATGCTTTAAAGGAAGAACTCCACCTATTTTTGAGCTATTGAATTAGGCGATTCGAAAATCCATTTCTTTCTCACTCCCCTCTATCAGAAAAGGAGCTTGGCTCTGAAATGGTGGTAAGGCAAGCTGTATGTATCTAGATAGAATTAGACCTAGTGCTCTGGGGCTTTAAGGGATAGGGCAGGTTTGGAACCCTAACCAAGACCAGGAAGGAACTATATCCTGTAAGACTATCACACACGAGACTCGCCTGGGCTCTCATCAATACTAAGTCACTTCTCTCGCCTTAACTTCTGGTACCATTGCCCCGCCACTCAGCCTGTCTTCTTGTGGTCGGGCTAGGTCATTCTTCACTCTTAATAGGGAGACCTCTCTTCATATACCGACCCTCAAGTTAGTTCCATTTCTGGGGAAAAACCGAGCACTCAGGAAGGGCCTGCGGTGATTATTAAGATGCTTTTACAGCCCATATCTTCCCACCTCCGGTCACATGAGCTTTCGAGAGCCCGGTCTGGATCTAAACTATTTTTTATGTATGTATCATGTCTTTAAGCTAAGCGGAATCTAGAGAAAGATAGACCTACCTACCAGTTCTAAGTGGCAGGATGAATCAAAGAAAATAGGCTAAAGAGAATAACCAGTTTTCTTCTTCTTATATATCCCATCGCATACATCGTAATAGAACCCTATTTTCTAATCATAAAGTACCCTCTCTTAAGTAGGCTTGCTTTTGGTTATCCGGAAGGAATGAAATGACTAATGTGATGTGAAACCTCCACAAAAAAAGCTCCTTGGACTTCCCAATCTGTATGATCGGCCAATCCGTGACAACCCCACAACAAAGAGTGAAATGCCAAGCCCTTTTCCTATGAAAGGAACAAGCATGCGCTCAAAATACCTCCTAAACCCCAACCCACCTTGTTTGTGTACTGGAACAACTATCATGAATTACTACCATGAATTACACACATGCAAGTAGTGGCTCGGATAGAGGAAAAAGTCGGAGCCTATGCACTACAGAAGAATGGACCTGATAGAATCAATCGATTGCATAAGATATACCAAGACCAGTTTACTGGTCTTGCATAAAGAAAAAAGAAGTCAAGTAGACTCGGAAAGAAAAGAGATAGTGAAACCCTCTCCCGACTTGTCTATCTATCCTTAGAAGTAGGACGAGTGTCCTACCTAATTGTTAGAATATAATAATGGAGAAGGGAGATGCCCTCAAAAAAACCTATACTCCCACTTTCCTTTCTTTGAGATTTCCAAAAGGTGCGATTTTGCAACAAAAAGTGGGTGGACCCCATAAAAAAAGAGTGAGCGCTCACTCTTCTTTATTTTATGGGGAGAACCACATCTATTCAAAGTAAATGTTTCGGCCTGCAGGAAAGGCATCTGACTTTCTTACTGACTAAATCACTTGAATCAATTGAACAAGGTTTCTACAGGAACAGTTGTGACTCCGCGTTGAGGCGGGCGGGGTTCCTGACGAATATGCATGAACTGTAACCAAATAAAAGCAAGCCAACCACGAATTCCTGAATCGTAAAGGGAACCGCCCTGTGAAGAGCCTCACCTAAAGGACCAGACTAGGAACTGAGAACAAGATCGAAAGTGCAACTTCTTATTTGAAGCATGAAAGTGGTCAGGTCACTTATTCATAAGGGATAGGACTGGCTTTATAGAAGGTTGGGGCTTGCTCGAAATCTGTCAAACACGAGCCCTTCTTTCTCTATTCAATCCAAGACCTACCTCGATACACCTGTGTCACAACAGCTTATTTTTTTAATGAGGGAAGCCAGAGCATTGGTCAAGAGAGAGAAAGAAGAAGAACTATAGATCGATAAAGTCACATTAGCTACACCAGACCAGACACAATTTCTTTTATTTACTATTTTTTGACTGATCGGATCGGTCACTTCTCAACCAACTAAGACATTTCTGAGCAGTTCCCCTCACCCCCTATCACTTAAAAGCAGAGCTAACCCAACATTCTACTGCTCTCTAAAGGGCCTGCCTATTCTATTAGTCAAGCTTGGAGAACATGGTACTAGGACTTACTAGTGAAAAACCTTGATTGGTGAAGGGCTTAAAAGTGCCTTAGGTAGCTGCTATCTACAGATCTTTTCTAAGAGGATAGGTAGGTGGTTGAGTCAAAGCGGAGAAGGAGACTAAGTCATTGGTCGTACCGGGATTGATTTCCTACTTCCAGCTGAATGAGAGCCATACAGCCGTCAACCCTGCTGGAAGTTCTTTCTAGATCCAATCTCCTGATCTTTCTTTTGCTATTCGAATTTCTGGACCACTAGAAATGTACGAAAGGTGGTCTTGTCCTTTCCTTTACAACTAGTAGCTAGTAGCTCCGTCGTTGATCTCTCCTCTTCCCGGCCGGTTGTGACTCGAATGTCCAGCCAACAACTATCGATTCCTAACGAATCCATAGAATCTTCTACCGTTCGTCCAGATCTTCTAGATTGTATTCTCATTTTTCGGCTTCGAGCAACTTTACAAATAAGGGAAAAGCCCTTAACTTAATTTAATTCATATTATACTAGTTATATGCCCGCGCAATGCGGGAGTCGTGATTGTAAATGATTTTGAAGTTTGTGGTTTTCTTAGAAGTGATTTTAAAACATTACGATGATAGGTTAACAATAGAGGCTTCTTACATGTAGTAGCACTTCTTGATGTGATTTCGGCCATGAACATTAAACTATTGTTCCATGTCCGATGTTTGTCTAGAAATACATAGAGAGTGTGTGCGAGAGGTTTTGGATAGAAATAAATAAAAAAAACCCCAAGTAACAGTGTTATAACCGTTTAATTATACAATATTTGCATATAAGTAATTGGAGATGTTTTATGGTTTTAATGTACATGTGCATTTACATACATAACATATTACTCAACTGTCAAAATTCGAGCTTTCAGGTTAGTTTCTAATAAGTTTATTAGTATTATATAGTTTAAATTTTAGGATTAAGAGTTAGTTGGTTTAGAATGGCCGAAAAACCCCTAGCATTCCCGGTAGTTGCTTAAAAATGTCCGGTTCCGACCCGTGACTGTCTGAAACGTCCAATATAGTGCCAAATGCCCTAATTTATACCCAATAATTATAAAATATGAAATTTTAAAGTTTCAAAAATAAAACTTTTTATTTTAATTGAAATTAACCATTTTGGACATTCATTTTGAGAAAAAGGTCAAAAAATTGAGAAAAATTGCATTTTATCATTTTGGGCTTGTGTATTCTTTTAAAAAAAAAAAAAAAATTGGGCTTGGGGTGGGGCCCACAAACCATGGCCGGCCCCTCCCTCTTTTCCCCATATAAATATATTTTTTTTTCTTTTTTCCTCATTTCAATACCAAATTTTTTGAAAAACCTCTCTCTCTCTCTCAAGAATTCAAAGGGGCACCTTTAAGAACACTCATCTTCATCATTATTTCCAGCCATTTTTAGTTCCAAAATTCATCAAAGTGGAGTTTTATTTGAAGATTTAGAGATTTAAAACATCATCCAATCAAGGTATGAACTCATGTTTACGTTTTTGCATCATTTTGTGCACACTTTGTGCCATTTTCTTGTGTTCTTGCATCATGTTTATGAATCTGAGTTTTGGGACATTTTGCATGCAAAAACTAATACATATTTTGAGTATTTCTTTGTGTTAAACACAATATTTTATGGTGGGGATAGCCTCTTTGCAAATGAACCACCATTCTTATGGAATTTCATGCTTAAAAACCCTATTTTGTACTTTTAACTTGTTGTCCAGAAAATGGTCTGTGTTTGAACGACCACTTAGAGTAAATTTCAAGTTCAAATGCGTATTTATTTTAGATGGTGTTTATTTTTTATGTGTTGGGGTTCTAATCCAAGTGGTTTCACTCAAAAACATTGAGTTTTGATCCCCCAAATGCTCTTTGCAAGATGCATGTGCATCTGGGAGTTCAACAGTAGGTAAACCCTACTTTGAACGACCATAACTCTTTGAATACTCTTCCAAATCACTTGATTTTTCTTCTGGAAGTTAGCTTAATGAGTTACCTTTCATATGCATCTGATTTCATTCAAAAATATGGTGATTTGAGGTTCCAACTGATTGAAAGAAAATGAATGTGCAAACTATCAAACAATGACAGATTTGTGCATGCATGTTCAAATGGCCATATCTCTCTCAAAACTCAATGAAAAAGGATGATTTTTCTTTTGAGAGTTATATTTATGAGTTATCTTTAGTTTTCAAGTGCAATCATTTAAAAATATGGAGTTTTGACCCTCCAAATACCTAAAATACTTTAGGTATGCAATCTGTGAAACCACCAGCAGCTAAACTCTACTTTGTGTGTTAGTATCTCCTTTGTTATTTGTCTTTAATGCATGATTCTTTTTCTAGAACTTCATTTTATGAGTTAGGATTCATATGGATCCAGTTTCATGCAAAAATATGAAGTTTTGAGACACTAACCAATTTATTTAATTTAAGTGTGCAATCTGTCAGCTAATGGCAGAATTGTGCATGCAACTTTGTAGTGTCATACCTCCTTCATAACTTCTTGAAAATCAGTGAATCTTATCTCAAAAGTTTCCTTTATGAGTTATAATTCCAATCCAACTGGAAATTCTAGAAAACACTGAGTATAACTCCTTAAGTGAGTGATTCACTAACATGGTGTAATCTGTTTTACCGGTTGTGATATAATATTTTGCATGAATTATTTGAACCACTTGTGCATGTCCAAAAGGCATGAAATTTGGTCACAAAGACCATAACTCAGTAATTTATCTTATATAAAAATATAGGAAACTAGATCATTTTGGAAGCCCTTGAAAATTGATCATTTTTAGGACAATTAGTTTCTGTCCAGAAGAGAAATTCTGGACTTAATTGATTTTTATAAATATTGATCATGTGATGGATAATAAGATCACTTTCGGTATAAATTACGATATTAATGAGCATATGGGCATTTTGTATAATTGGACATATATAGACACTTATGGGCTTAAGATTTATTCACCTCTAAGTAGTATTAGACCTATAATTGACGGTTTTGAGTATTACTCTTTGATAGGGAAGCGTTAGGTCGTTGTGCGGAGATTCGGATTGTATTGTTTTGCGTTGCGGAGCGTTGCTATAAGGTGAGAATTCACAGCCCCTCTTTCAAAGTGTTTTATATGTTTTGGGGTGAAAAGCATGATTGAATGTGTTTTATGAGCCATTGTCATTATGATTATGAAATCTTGTTAAATTTGATGTTGTGGGCACTAAGGCATGTACACTAATAGTTATATTGAGTAAAATGTAACATAAAAGTTTGTACACTACTATTAACTCAAGTGAGGAGCCGAGGGTATTTGTGGATAGCGCTATTTGGACGGACAATCCCACCTAAAAACCGATAAGTAGGGGTGTGGATAGCAATCCCACCTAGAAACTACAGGTAGGGGTGCACGATACTTAAAAACGAAGGTTCTACATATGTGGGGTATTAGTCCCACCGCTAAGGTAGAATTAAAAATATTGTTTTGTGGTCGAAAGGTTTAGTGGTGGCTCTTTATATACAAAAATTAGAGTACATAATGCCTTAACGTTTTAAGATATTAATAAGTGCCAAAAATTTATTTTGCTCATATTCACTCACACAATTGGATTTTTTTTTTGAAATATCGAAACCTGTGAACTCACCAACTCTTTGTAGTTGACTTTGTTTTTATCATGCTTTTCAGGGGTAAGAAAAGATTAACCGAATCTTTCTTTTATGTGGGCGCATTGACATCAACCATCTTGTTTATTTGAAAACTGTTTAGTTGAAACACTTGGTTTATTTTGTTTTTGTTAGAACTTGTAATTGATGCAAAATGTAAAATTTTAAACTTAAACTGTTGTTTATTTGAATGGATGGTTGGTGTTGTTTTTATCCTATTGTTATGAAATCTTGCGCTATCACGCCTCGTGTTTCCGCTTTAGCGGGGTGTGACAGACTTGGTATCAGAGCCATAGGTTATAGAGAACACCGGTTTTTCTAAACAAATACTATAACCAAAAGTTTTCGAAAACTGTTTTTATAAAAAAAAGCTTAGTACTAGTATAATTGGAATAAGTGTCGACTTAGCATATTGATATTAGGCAAAGCCTGATCACCTATGTCTAATTCAATATGTATAGGGGAGACATGGAACAATTATATTGGGAACTTCTTGCCCAAATGGAAAGCATGGTCATAAGTGTGAGTTTGCATAAGTATTTTAATTTTTTTTTTTACTAAAGTGCATTTAGTAATTAAATTTTTTACTGCCGCAGTTTAAAATGTCTAGCTCTTCTTCCACTCCCGATCACTCCCCCGACGAATCCGGGTACTTTACTAGCCTCCCTAGGAGGAACCAGCCCATGCTTGAAGAGAGTGATCCGTCTGAGGAAAGTGACGCGGCCACCCGAGAGACTTCTGTGGAGACTTCTGTACCCGCGCCACCTCCGGTCGATGTGGCTGGACCGTCACGCGAACCTAGGACTATTCGGACAGCCCGAAAGTGTGTCCTCCCTGGCCGAAGGGTGGTATTCACGGTTCCGTCCGACCCGTCGGGCGAACCAGCTGGATCGCGATCTCGATCGTGAAGCGTGACGCCTCCGTCTCCGGCCGTGAGAGTTCCAGAGCCGCAACCTCAAGGGATGACGGCAACCGAGAACCTCTGGGTCACAGGATTGGAGGTTCAGATACAGGGACAGCGAGATAGACTAGAAGAGTTTAAGCAGGCCTTAGAAAGCATTCTTACAGTCTTGCACACTCAAGACGAGATCACTACGGGGATCAGGGTGATCGCACATGAGGCCGGGAGGGCTACTCGGAGGCTGTACACGTATCTGTCTTGGGCCTTAGGAACACTGATGGTGATGATAGGAGTATTGATTTGGGTAATGATCCATTAGGGAACTTCTGTTATTAAGAATCTTTTGGAGGACCATATTTGCTTTTGAGGCTTGTAGCCTAGATGTTTAAGATTAAACAATTTTATGTTATTTGGGTTGTACTTTAAAACTTATGTTTGAATTACTTTGGCTTATTTTTGATAATTATGTAAGTTATCTATTTACCTCATGTTGTTTTGAAATGTATGTGTTCGTGAGTAGTATTGGATGTATGTTATAAGATGTGTATGATTTAGTAAGTAGATTTATAATGGCCATTGTAACACAAAATTGACTAAAACTCAATTTAAAATCGTGTTTAGAACAATGCCTCCAAGAAGAGAGAATTCCGAAGTTGCGAGACTTGTGTCCGAACAACTCATGGCTGCACTTCCGAACATTGTTAGTCAAGTGGCAGCTGGCCTGAACAATAATCAAAACAACAGCCAAGGGTCTGGAAACAGAGAATGTACATATAAATCCTTTAGAAGCTGTAACCCTAAAGAATTTCATGGAACTGAGGGAGCCGTGGGATTATTAACTTGGATAGAGAGCATGGAGTCTGTGCTCCATATTAGCAAATGTACCGAAGGTAAGAAGGTAGAGTTTGCTACATGCTTATTACAAGGACGAGCGTTAACATGGTGGAATATACAAGTACAAACCCGTGGTCGAGAAGTCGCTAACAAGCCTTACGTGGGAGGATTTCAAGAAAATGTTGAAAGAAGAATACTGCCCAAGAAGCGAAATTCAGAAGCTGGAAGCGGAATTGTGGAATCATGAAATGAGAGGGAATGATATCGACTCCTACACAGCCCGATTTCATGAATTGGCAAAAATGGTACCGCATCTGGTAACGCCTGAAGAGAACCGCGTTGATAGGTATATTTGGGGATTATCTCCGGAGATACGCGGGGATGTTACCTCAGCAAACCCAAAAACTCTACAAGAGGCAGTAAGTTCGGCAACCAGACTCACAAACAATGCTACTCGCTCGGGATTGTTTGTAAGGGATAAGGCACAAGGGAAGAGAAAACTGGATGAACCAATGAGAAAGCAGCTTGGAAAAAGGACAAGCAAGGAACAAAGAACTACAGGTAACTACGGAATTCAAACTCAACCTGCAGAAAGGGAAAGGACCTTATCCCAAATGTGACAAATGCAATAGACAGCATACCGACAATGTATTATCCGTCAAAAATGCAACAAAGGAGGTCATTATGCCAAGGATTGCGGGGAGCACAGGAAGGCGGGCATGTTTTGAGTGTGGAAGCCCGGATCACTTTCGGAATACATGTCCACGATGGAATCAGAGACCGAACACTCATCAAGCAAGACCGGCCAACCGAGGAAATCAAGGAGGTCCGGCAAGAGGTCGAGTGTTTGAGATTGGAGCAGAGGAAGCAAGGCAAAACCCAGATGTCGTTACAGGTATGTTTCTTCTGAATAATCATTATGCGTCTGTACTATTTGATTCTGGAGCCGATAGGAGTTTTGTGGCGACAGAATTTAGAGCAAAGATAAATTTAAAACCTCAAAAATTGAAAGAAATATATGTCATTGAATATGCCAACGGACAAGAATGTAGGGCTAAAGACATATTAATGAACTGCACCTTAAGTTTGGCCAATAGAGATTTTAGTATAGATCTAATACCGATTAAATTGGGAAGTTTCGACATAATCGTGGGTATGGATTGGTTGTCCAAAAACCGAGCTGAAATTTGTTGTTCCAAAAAGATCATTCGAGTTCCGTTACCCGAAGGGGGAAAACTCGAAGTACACGGCGAGAAAACTAGAAGGAGTGTTAAAATAGTAACGTGTATGAAAATGCGAAAGCATTTGAGAAAGGACGGTATTGTCTTTCTAGCTCACGTTAAGAATAAGAAAGCTAAAGAAAAACGCGTTCAAGATATTCCTATAGTTCGGGACTTTCCCGAAGTATTCCCAGACGACTTGCCTGGAATACCCCCGCCAAGACAAGTTGAATTTCACATCGATTTAATTCCTGGAGCTGCGCCCGTGGCGAAATCACCATACCGGTTAGCGCAATCTGAGATGCAGGAACTGTCAGAACAACTTCAGGAGTTACTCGATAAGGGATTCATCAGACCCAGCTCTTCACCTTGGGGAGCTCCAATCTTATTTGTTAAAAAGAAAGATGGATCTTTTCGAATGTGTATCGATTATAGGGAACTCAACAAGTTGACAATTAAGAACCGATACCCCCTTCCCCGGATTGATGATTTGTTTGACCAACTTCAAGGTGCAACGTACTTCTCGAAGATCGATCTTAGGTCTGGATATCATCAAATGAGAGTGCGAGAAGAAGATATCCCCAAGACGGCCTTTAGGACTCGATACGGTCACTACGAGTTCCTAGTCATGCCATTTGGTCTAACAAACGCACCGGCGCCTTTCATGGATTTGATGAATAGAGTATGTCGACCATACCTAGACAAATTCGTGATCGTATTTATAGATGATATACTCATTTATTCTCGAGACAAAAAGGAGCATGAGCAACACTTGAAGTTGATATTGGAATTGCTCAGAGACGAGAGGTTGTACGCGAAATTCTCTAAATGTGAATTCTGGATTCGTGAGGTACACTTTCTTGGCCATGTAGTGAATGAAAAGAGGATCCAAGTTGATCCAGCTAAGATTGAGGCCATTAAGAAATGGGAAGCCCCAAAGACACCGACCGAGATCCGACAATTTCTGGGATTGGCAGGTTATTACCGGCGATTTATCGAGAATTTCTCTAAGATCGCGCAACCACTAACGACTCTAACACAAAAAGATAAAAAGTTTATTTGGGGAGAGAAACAAGAAGAAGCCTTCCAGACGCTCAAACACAAGTTATGCAACGCACCAATTCTGGCTCTACCTGAAGGAGTCGAAAACTTCGTAGTCTACTGTGATGCTTCACATCAGGGAATGGGCTGCGTGTTAATGCAAAAAGACAAAGTTATTGCATACGCTTCGAGACAACTAAAGATTCACGAGAAGAATTACACCACCCATGATTTGGAATTAGGGGCGGTGGTGTTCGCACTCAAAACTGAGACACTACCTATACGGCACCAAGTGCACCATTTTCACCGATCATAAAAGCCTCCAACACATCCTTCACCGTAAAATGCTCAATATGAGGCAGAGAAGATGGGTGGAACTACTTAGTGACTACGATCGTGAAATAAAGTACCATCCGGGAAAAGCTAATGTGGTAGCCGACGCGTTAAGCCGAAAGGAAAGAGTAAAACCAACAAGAGTATGTGCTATGGGAGTAATGGTCCGTACGAGTTTAAAAACTCAAATTATTGAAGCACAAAGAGAAGTTTTAAAAGAAGAAAATAGGAAGAATGAAACCTTGCAGCATTTAGAGAAAGAAATTAAAATGCAAGAGGATGGTGTGTATTACTTCAAGAATAAAGCATGGGTACCGAAGGTTGGTGATCTACGGTCAACCATTTTGGATGAAGCCCATCGATCCAGATATTCGATTCACCCAGGAGCAGATAAAATGTATAAGGATTTGAAGGAGTATTATTGGTGGCCGGGAATGAAGAAAGATATTGCTGTATTCGTAAGCAAGTGCCTGACTTGTGCTAAGATAAAGGCCGAACATCAGAAACCATCTGGTTTACTCCAACAACCTGAAATACCACAGTGGAAGTGGGAGCAAATAACAATGGATTTCGTAACTAAATTACCCAGAACTGGAAAGGGGCACGACACAATATGGGTTATAGTAGACCGACTTACCAAATCGGCTCATTTCATCCCCATTCGCGAAGATTTCAGTATGGAAAGGCGTGCGCAAATCTATATTAATGAAATAGTTACACGTCATGGTGTGCCTATTTCCATTATTTCGGACAGAGATACACGATTTACATCGCGTTTTTGGCAATCACTCCAAAAGGCATTGGGTACACGTTTGGATTATAGCACCGCCTATCATTCTCAAACGGATGGACAATCGGAAAGAACTATTCAAACGCTAGAGGATATGCTACGGGCTTGCGCAATAGATTTCGGTGGAAGTTGGGATACCCACCTGCCACTTGTTGAATTCTCCTATAACAACAGCTATCATACCAGCATACAATGTGCACCGTATGAAGCTTTATACGGACGTAGGTGCAGATCGCCGCTTAGTTGGGTGGAAATCGGAGATAGACAGCTGACAACGCCTGATATTATACAGGAAACCACTGACAAGATCTCAATCGTCAAAGAAAGACTTAAGACGGCAAGAGACCGTCAGAAAAGTTATGCGGATAATCGGAGAAAGTCGTTGGAGTTTCAAGTGGGAGATACAGTGCTATTAAAAGTGTCCCCATGGTAGGGACTGGTACGCTTCAAGAAGAGAGGCAAGTTGGGTCCAAGATAAATTGGTCCATTCGAAATACTTGAAAGAATCAGACCAGTGGCGTACAAGTTGAAGTTACCACCGAATCTAAGCGCCATCCACGACACCTTTCATGTGTCGAATCTAAAGAAATGCCTAGCGGATGAAACGTTGATGTTACCCATATACGACGTTCAGATTAATGATCGGTTAAACTTCGTTGAAGAACCAGTCGAGGTTTTGGACCGAGAAGTTAAACAGTTAAGGCGCAGTAAAATCCCTATTATTAAGGTCCGTTGGAATGCGAAACATGGTCCAGAATATACCTGGGAACGTGAAGACTTGATGAAGAAAAAGTATCCCAGCTTATTCATGAACACCCCGGAGAAAGCCACTTCGTAAATTTCGGGACGAAATTTCTTTAACAGGGGAAGACTGTGACAACTGTCAAAATTCGAGCTATCAGGTTAGTTTCTAATAAGTTTATTAGTATTATATAGTTTAAATTTTAGGATTAAGAGTTAGTTGGTTTAGAATAGCCGAAAAACCCCTAGTATTCCCGGTAGTTGCTTAAAAATGTCCAGTTCCGACCCATGACTGTCTGAAACGTCCAATATAGTGCCAAATGCCCTAATTTATACCCAATTATTATAAAATATGAAATTTAAGTTTCAAAGATAAAACTTTTTATTTTAATTGAAATTAACCATTTTGGACATTCATTTTGAGAAAAAGGTCAAAAATTTGAGAAAAATTGCATTTTATCATTTTGGGCTTGTGTATTCTTTTAAAAAAAAAAAAAAAAATTTGGGCTTGGGGTGGGGCCCACAAACCATGGCCGGCCCCTCCCTCTTTTCCCCATATAAATATATTTTTTTTTCTTTTTTCCTCATTTCAACACCAAAATTTTTGAAAAACCTCTCTCTCTCTCTCAAGAATTCAAAGGGGCACCTTTAAGAACACTCATCTTCATCATCATTTCCAGCCATTTTTAGTTCCAAAATTCATCAAAGTGGAGTTTTATTTGAAGATTTAGAGATTTAAAACATCATCCAATCAAGGTATGAACTCATGTTTACGTTTTTGCATCATTTTGTGCACACTTTGTGCCATTTTCTTGTGTTCTTGCATCATGTTTATGAATCTGAGTTTTAGGACATTTTGCATGCATAAACTAATACATATTTTGAGTATTTCTTTGTGTTAAACACAATATTTTATGGTGGGGATAGCCTCTTTGCAAATGAACCACCATTCTTATGGAATTTCATGCTTAAAAACCCTATTTTGTACTTTTAACTTGCTGTCCAGAAAATGGTCTGTGTTTGGACGACCACTTAGAGTAAATTTCAAGTTCAAATTCGTATTTATTTTAGATGGTGTTTATGTTTTATGTGTTGGGGTTCTAATCCAAGTGGTTTCACTCAAAAACATTGAGTTTTGATCCCCCAAATGCTCTTTGCAAGATGCATGTGCATCTGGGAGTTCAACAGTAGGTAAACCCTACTTTGAACGACCATAACTCTTTGAATACTCTTCCAAATCACTTGATTTTTCTTCTGGAAGTTAGCTTAATGAGTTACCTTTCATATGCATCTGATTTCATTCAAAAATATGGTGATTTGAGGTTCCAAATGATTGAAAGAAAATGAATGTGCAAACTATCAAACAATGACAGATTTGTGCATGCATGTTCAAATGGCCATATCTCTCTCAAAACTCAATGAAAAAGGATGATTTTTCTTTTGAGAGTTATATTTATGAGTTATCTTTAGTTTTCAAGTGGAATCACTTAAAAATATGGAGTTTTGACCCTTCAAACACCTAAAATACTTTAGGTATGCAATCTGTGAAACCACCAGCAGCTAAACTCTACTTTGTGTGTTAGTATCTCCTTTGTTATTTGTCTTTAATGCATGATTCTTTTTCTAGAACTTCATTTTATGAGTTAGGATTCATATGGATCCAGTTTCATGCAAAAATATGAAGTTTTGAGGCACTAACCAATTTATTTAAGTTAAGTGTGCAATCTGTCAGCTAATGGCAGAATTGTGCATGCAACTTTGTAGTGTCATACCTCCTTCATAACTTCTTGAAAATCAGTGAATCTTATCTCAAAAGTTTCCTTTATGAGTTATGATTCCAATCCAACTGGAAATTCTAGAAAACACTGAGTATAACTCCTTAAGTGAGTGATTCACTAACATGGTGTAATCTGTTTTACCGGTTGTGATATAATATTTTGCATGAATTATTTGAACCACTTGTGCATGTCCAAAAGGCATGAAATTTGGTCACAAAGACCATAACTCAGTAATTTATCTTATATAAAAATATAGGAAACTAGATCATTTTGGAAGCCCTTGAAAACTGATCATTTTTAGGACAATTAGTTTCTGTCCAGAAGAGAAATTCTGGACTTAATTGATTTTTATAAATATTGATCATGTGATGGATAATAAGATCACTTTCGGTATAAATTACGATATTAATGAGCATATGGGCATTTTGTATAATTGGACATATATAGACACTTATGGGCTTAAGATTTATTCACCTATAAGTAGTATTAGACCTATAAGTGACGGTTTTGAGTTTTACTCTTTGATAGGGAAGCGTTAGGTCGTTGTGCGGAGATTCAGATTGTATTGTTTTGCGTTGCGGAGCGTTGCTATAAGGTGAGAATTCACAGCCCCTCTTTCAAAGTGTTTTATATGTTTTGGGGTGAAAAGCATGATTGAATGTGTTTTATGAGCCATTGTCATTATGATTATGAAATCTTGTTAAATTTGATGTTGTGGGCACTAAGGCATGTACACTAATAGTTATATTGAGTAAAATGTAACATAAAAGTTTGTACACTACTATTAACTCAAGTGAGGAGCCGAGGGTATTTGTGGATAGCGCTATTTGGACGGACAATCCCACCTAAAAACCGATAAGTAGGGGTGTGGATAGCAATCCCACCTAGAAACTACAGGTAGGGGTGCACGATACTTAAAAACGAAGGTTCTACATATGTGGGGTATTAGTCCCACCGCTAAGGTAGAATTAAAAATATTGTTTTGTGGTCGAAAGGTTTAGTGGTGGCTCTTTATATACAAAAATTAGAGTACATAATACCTTAACGTTTTAAGATATTAATAAGTGCCAAAAATTTATTTTGCTCATATTCACTCACACAATTGGATTTTTTTTTGAAATATCGAAACCTGTGAACTCACCAACTCTTTGTAGTTGACTTTGTTTTTATCATGCTTTTCAGGGGTAAGAAAAGATTAACCGAATCTTTCTTTTATGTGGGCGCATCGACATCAACCATCTTGTTTATTTGAAAACTGTTTAGTTGAAACACTTGGTTTATTTTGTTTTTGTTAGAACTTGTAATTGATGCAAAATGTAAAATTTTAAACTTAAACTGTTGTTTATTTGAATGGATGGTTGGTGTTGTTTTTATCCTATTGTTATGAAATCTTGCGCTATCACGCCTCGTGTTTCCGCTTTAGCGGGGTGTGACAATGTATATAATGGTTATTATGGTGTTTCTCATATTTTCATCTTTTTGTGCGGTTTTCTCTTAAACCCGACTCTCTCTCTCTCTCTCTCTACACACACACACACACACATATATAACTTGAAATTGTTACAAAATTATACAAACCGAGTCCATGGACCCTCACGCACGCCACGTGTTACAGGGATGAATTTGCTTCTGCAGCAATAGTTACGTACATAACACCACAAATGTCTAAATGTCTTAATAGGTTGGTTAATGAAACATTAGTTTATAAGACCAAACTATTATGCACACCTTATATAATAGTGTTACAATATAATTTTAAAATGTTTTTGGCATTTTAATAAAGTTATTTTTATCACACTTCTAAGATATTTCTTATGAACACATCTTTTAATTAAGAAAGTTGTTTATAATACAAAGATTAATATTATGATATATAAAGATTAATAAGCTGCTTTATTTCAAAATTGTCCTAAGAACATTTTAGGACTCCTAAAAAGTATTCTATTCACATTTGAGGTACAATTGTTTGATATTTTAAAATTAAGTCTTATAAAGCAGATTATTAGATTATTTAGACATAAAACTGATTTTATTATAAATGGTACTTAAATTACACATGTAGGGTTTAGAAAGTATCTGTTACAATTAAATGGGAGTACAAATATATAACATCAATTAATTAGAATGTTGATGCAAGAGGTGCTTGTGGCTATGGAAACTTGATTAGGACCGATACAGCTGTGTTGAGCTCGACAATCTTTAATTATTGTTGTGCATGTGGGCAATGTTACCAAATACGGTGCATTCTGTCTCATGGTGCTACACGGGTTACACCACCATTACGGCCACCAACCTCTGCTCGTCCAACTGGTTTTGATTTACTTTACCTAGTTAAAAGGATGATGTCCTAAAGAAAGAATCTCTTTTGGAGGTTTGTCTTCTGGAGATGAATGTCTTCTGTATGGAAAAACCAAAGCAAGAAAACATAATCTTAAGTCCAAAATTGTGAATTTTGATGCAATAATCAAGTACATATCACAATCCACGTACTTTATTCTCATAGGATTAGGATGTAAATCAAGAACATCAAAACCGTGGAGAAAAAATTTGATGAATATTGGATAAATGGTTCAAGTTCTATTATGAATAAAAATGCTTCAAGATACAAATATCAAAATGGTTTAACATGTAAATTGGCTTCTTTGTTCCAAGTTGCAAAACTACAAATACTAATGTCAAAGTGGCAGTAGCGTCCATGACGAAAGAACAACATTTGCAATAACTTCATATGCTAACTATACAAGCAACAAATTATAGCTCACAAAATCCCATATCTTAAAAGTAAGAGGCTATTTACAAAACAATTACCCAAGTAGGTGCCTAATAGAACAAATCAATCCCATCACTTACTTACCAAGTAAAGTTTTTGTCCACTAAAATAGCATTGTAAGCATCAAAATTACCAATAAGCACTAATCGAGTTAAGAGTCATCTCTTCCACTTACCGGGCAAGACTCTCGATCCTTGCCTTCGTTCTTACCAGGTAAGGTTTTTGGTCTTTGCCATATGAATCCGATAAGAGAATCCAACTTGGTAAACGTCCTCTAACCTTATCTATAAATCACATTATAAATTAACAAACAACAAAAATATTTCAAAAGGCCAATTAATTTAAATTCCAAAAATTGATCGCAAATATGAAGAAAAAAAATCGCAAATATGAAGAACAAATACACATTAAAATTGAACTACTTTGTTATAAACCTTCTTTGATATTCTCTGAAGAATCCAACAAAGCCTTCCTCCTTGTCTTCTTCAACCACTACATACCACAAAACAAATGGGAGAGTTAAGGAAACACAAAAAGTTGATCTCGTAAATCTGTAAATTGATCCCTAATCAAAGATCTCCCTTCTCTAATCAAATTTTCCTCCATTTTTAACTACCCATATCAAAATTAATGTTTTTTCTTCACTCTCCTAAGAAAGTTTAGATTATTTAGTATTATTTAAATTACAAGAAATTAATCTTGGGAGAAATGGAGAAATGGAGAAATTCATCAACATTGGATTCAAGTATGTTAAAGTAAGAAACTTGGGTAAGTAAAATCAATAGACTACTTTAAATAAAATCTGAAAACCACACATTGGATTCAACATGTACCTTAAATAGTAGCGTCATGAGAAAATCAACAGACTACTTTAAAGCATTGGATTCAAGTCTGTTAAACCATACAGACTACTTTTCACAAAAGCTATAAGTAAAATCTGAAAAGTGAGTACACCACAAAGAACAACAAAACATATACAATGAACAAGCCAAAATAAGCAGATGAGAACAACAAAGAACAACAAAAAAAGATGTGGTGACTTAAGCCCAAATAAGCAAATGAGAAGAAGTAGAATCAATGAACAAACATAAATAATACCTGATGCAGATGGTGAAAATGAAGAAACAAAGATGACCTGCAAATGAATGGAACAAAGATCGTGAAAATGAAGAAACAAAGATGACCTGAAAAATCGCGATGAACAAACAGAAACAGTACCAGGAGGTCTCATGTTCAAATCTAGGGAGGGGTAAAAAAAATCCCTTTGTGGCCACGGAGGTTCAAAAGAGGTGCGTCCGGGTTACCAGCAAAGCGGGTAGTCGCCCTGGGATTAGTCGCTAGCATAGCAGGTTGTATGTCCAGGTTAATAAAAAATAAAAAAAATCTTGATGAACATACAAATACAATAGATGAACGATTTCAGGAATTTACCTGTCAGTGATGAAATCAATACTGTAAATAGGAACAAAGAGAAACGTGATGGAATCAATGATGGAAATAGGAACAAAGCGAAACGTGATGGAACCAATGCTGGAAATAGGAACAAAGAGAAACAATCGTGAAGAGAAAAAGGAGGTGTTTGTTCAAGAGTCATCTTCAATAAGGAGGTGAGAGGATTAACCCAAGAGTCACCTTGATAGGACAGAACCTATCATCGTTGCACGTCAGATTGAACCAACAGTCATTTTTAGGAGTTTTAAGACTGTAAGTTGAAAATGAATGGTTTTTAAGAGTTTTAAGAGTTTTAAGAATTGTGCATTGGTAGGTTGTACATTGTTCTTTAAAGATTGTTTTTAAGAAAATAATAAATCTACTTTATTAAGTAGTATAGATTAGTGTAATATAAAGCGTTGGCGCCCAGCCGGCTTTCCGCCTCCATTTGGTCGTGTTGCTATGATGTAACGTGCAGTTGTACCGAGGCCTTTTAGGGCCCCTATTTTATCTCCCTTAAAGTCCTTTATGGATTTCAAGTCGGGAATAGAGTTGTCACTTACTCGGCGCTATATCACAATTCATTTATTCTTGGGCATAGCTGTTCACGAAACGTGGCATGGAACATCTGTCGGCGGCGGGTTAATTCCGAGCGAGAGTTCATCATGGTCTGATTCAACCGGAACTTGTTGAATGAATTGATCCATTTTTCTATTCCCTACTTCTTAGTTCGTTTTTTCTCACTCGAACCCGCCGTACTTCCTTTGACCAATCGTGAGATATAGTGGAAACATTTTGTTATGGTGGAGAGTGGGGAGTGAAAACACCAATGTAGCAGAGAACGACCACATGAATCGGAATACGCTTAACTTATTAACACAGACGACCGAGAAAGAAAGGCTTCACGTTCTCCAAGTGGTTGATCTTATCTTAGCGTGCTAGCCCTGCTTCATTTCGTATAATGATAATGCTTTCTCTTTCTTAGCACTCCGCCCCCCTTGTATGGTAGGGGGGCTTTGGTTGTGCCGCTTTCTCTTATACTTATACGGGTCTATTTTCTCTAACTCAACTCAGCTTGACCTACTTGACTCAGCGGTTAGAGTATCGCTTTCATACGACGAGAGTCGTTGGTTCAAATTCAGTAGTAGGTAAAACCGATCGAAAGCCCCGCTTTTGCCAGCATGACAGCAATGACAGACTGGCAGCATGGAGTCAACTGAATGACCAAAGCATTGGTTGCTTCCACTTGTGGCCTTCTTCGAGCACCTTGACACCTTAATATCAACTCACCCCCTCTTCCACAAGTAGGTGGAGACCAGGAGAGCCGGAAATCCCAACGGGAACCCTTCACCGCGCCACACGATTCTTTTGCTAAGCGCTTTCTCAAACGTTTCCATTCCTGGCCCCACAAGCAGAGAGGTTTCAAGATACCAGTCGACCAAGTGAAAGTGAACAGCTCCGAGCAAATCTTCTAGAGTGCGTACCCTTTGTTTCTACTCTTTCTATCTTCTAAAAATAACTAAAAATCAAAAAAAGAAAAAGAATCCATTTTTTATTCTATGGACCCCTTGGACCTCCGACCAATGAGGTGATGACACATGCATGCGTGCATATGAACTTCTAAAGAGTGGGTTCTAAACATGGGTAGCACTATATAACTCAATCCATTATATTATATTATAAGGTGGTGGATTATTTCTACTAAATTCTGAGGTAGAGAATACTTTAAGGATATTTTGTCGAGATAAGGACCTGCAAAAGTAGAGTAGTCGCAGAAGTAAGGTCTTGAGGTTTCGCCGTGGGAATTTCGTAATACTTTTCGCCACTTTGAAACATTTTAAAAATCTCGAAAAAAAATCCACGTGGTTTATCTCTATAAAGTAGGAAGGCCCTAGAACCCCCCGGCCCCTATACTAAAGCAGTTAAATGCAAGGAGGTCAGAGCAGAGGAGCTTCCCGGGTAGCAAGCTTGTTAGGAGATAAGTCACCTTTAAGTTAAGTAGGGGGGCAGGGAAGAAAGCACGATAGGAGGCATGTCTCGACCCTAGGTGATAGCGGAGAACTTTAGAGGTAGGCTAGAAAGCAAGGAAAAATAAAGGCTAGGTTTATGTAATAAAGAAGGAAGAGAATTCGTCTTTCGTCCTTATTGTGTCCCATGCCCGGATGAAGAAATCCAAGGATTTTAATCATGCCCATGGAAGTATTGACTCGTTTAACGCTGCTCATACCAATATGGCAGATCATTTGAACATTTTCTTAACTAAAGCTCTTTATTTTTACGGGTTTATGGAGGGCATTTCCTTCTTATAGAGATATAGCCACCATTGACTAGCTCGTCCATAGGGCTATGAGAAGGCCAGGATTTGCCATGCGGTCTAGAGATTTTACCCCTGGAAGGAGTACACTGATATCCTTGAGAGAGAGAATGTGTCCATACTGACCTATAGCAGGGAATGAATTCTTATACTTCCTGCCACAATTGAGTAGGCCAGAAGCCAGAAAGACATATCCACGCGTTTGCGAAAGATCTTTGAAGAAAAGCAATAGAAAGAAGGTTGAGTGATAGACGAGGAGAACGGTTGTTTTCAGATGATGAAGTATTCACCAGTGATAGGGCTTCGCGCCTGAGAACATAAGGCAGAGAAAAGGGCTTACAGAGGATTTCAAATAAGAAAAAGGGGAAGAAGACCCCCAGCCATCATCATCAAAATGGACTCTGAAGTTGGGAAGAAGCTCATCCAACATGCTGACACCAATGATTTGATATAGGCGTCGCTACGTCAACGTGGTTTAAAGATAGGACTTGAGCCTGGGGGCACCCTATGAGTACGACTGTTCACATTTACGACGAGTAATTTGGGCAGCTTCACTCTCTGCAGTTCACAAGTACAACTTCCATGGACGGATATCTTAAATAAACCACGTACGCATTGGCCTAACACACGCTGTCCCTCACCTTGTAGTTTCAGCGGAGTCTACCAATTCGGCTTCCCAATTCTCATCATGTAGTTGGCGTAATGCATACACCTCGTAATATACCGCTTCTTATGCTTGTGCCTATTTTACCTCTAATGAGTATGGGTCTACGAACGTCAATCAGCCATCGCCTTATTCGTCCTCATATACCTTTTTACTATGTATATACTTGTCGTCAGTGCTCGGCACCTTCCTAGCTGTAAGCATATGGCTTTTTTGGGATACTAGGCACCGTACTCTTGTTTTGGTCGGAGCTTAAGTTTAGGATCTTACACTTGAAGGCCTTCTATCCGCTTCTGCCGTCTATCTTTCTCTTTTGTGAGGAGTATGTGGGATAGGCCCCCAGCGTTCCTCACCAAGTCTGACCTCATGGTTTAGGCATTTGACCCTACATGCAGCTTTCCCTTTTATTCCAGGTTTGTTTGTGTACTTAGTTGCCGCTATCCAAGGCATATCGGCCAGTGGTCTCGATAGTTTTGTTCGGGCAATATCCATTTGGCGCACCTTCCGACTATGAGGTTGACTCAGATCTTGTTTTCGAGGATGAGTATGGGTGGGATTCCAGCTATCCTTAATCTATATTTTATTGTGTTAACTAAATCAGCAACGTTTGAACCAGGTAAATTACCAACTAAATCCAAACCCGTGTATTGGCTTATCACTTCACTTACAGTTTCGAATCTAAAGATTATATTAGATTCTGAAGTACTCAATTCCCAAGCTAAATCTACTCCAGTGTATTTGATTAACACATATAGTTTCTTAATGTTAGCCTCACATGTGTTCCGCAAATCCTCATCATCCGTATCTGGGAATCTATATACTAATTCCTGATGCCTATTTACTCTCTGTAGGGCCCTACTAGCGCCCGGGTCTTCATTTTCTGGAACAGTTTCTTTTCTTCTAGTGGTCTATCGTCAGAAATGTTGTTCTTTAAATGGATCTCCTGCTAGGGATTCTTTTTTCAGATAACGGCATTGGCTATCGGTTTGTCGTCTTTCCATTCCTTCACTCAAAAACTAAAGGTAAAAACATCAAGAAAAGGTTGCTTGCTACATACCATAATGTAACATAAGTGGTTGATGGCAGTTTTACGCCGCCTCCCTACTGATGGCACATTCGAACAATTAAGACCTTTATACCGGTTAATTGGTTTTAAGGAGTCTTATTGTTTCAATTTAAAGTCAGCAACCGATAGAGGGCTTTGGTCATTTCAATTACATATTCCTGGATTAATGTTTGGTTATTCTAGGGCTGAATCCATTGTGGGTTCGTGTCTTGGTGATAGCGTCTTCTCTCTACTTCCTCCATTAGTCAAGAGGAATAGTAGTGTTGACTTTGTGACAGGACAACCCTTGGGATACCTGGCTTCCTGCCCACTCTTTACCTTTAAGCCATCACTTTGTTGAGTGGCTGGCGGCAGAACTGGTTTATCCAGGAGTAGTAACTCCATTCCGAAAGTATGCAATCTTAGGTGACGATATAGTCATCTTGGACTCCCTAGTTGCTGCCAAATATCGCCAGTTGTTGGACGACCTCGGTGTTAAAATAGAACCAATGAAGTCTTTATCTCTCGAATTGGCGCTCTTGAGTTTGCAAAACGATTATGGGTCCGGGGAGGATAGATAAAGTCACCTATTTCTCTTTGTTTAGCTCTCTTGACTCGTTCACCCTTTGGTCTAGTTGCCTTCGGGCTTAAGTATAGAGTGAAACATTTCTCCACACTGGCTCGTTTAGGCGGCGCAGGCAATAGGGTAGCAGGCTCGTGTGATCGGACTGACACTGGGAGCGCATTCGCGTAATGTTTGGGAAGCCAAATTTATGTTATCCAAAATTTATGTTATCCAAAATTATACCGTTAACTTCGTTAACTAAGTGAAGGATTCTTCCGTAACTATCGTTAGTCTCGTCAGAAGTTAACTAACGGAACATTAGTAAAACTCACATAACGGCAACACAGACGACCGTTGTGTCCGTTACGTATATATTTATGTTATTTTCAGTTACATGCCAACGACATTATCGCAACCATGAAGACTAATCATCAAGACACGACCGTTATAGTCGTTAGAGAGCAATTAAAGATGGAATTTCAAGATCAAGTATAAAAGGAAGATAAAACAAGCAGGATAGGACGACTGATTAGCACAAGAATACTGGAGAAAGCATTCTAAGAACATTCATAGAAGCTCACGACAATGTCATCAACAGTCTCGACAACTGTAGCACGAGCCACGACACCAGTCTTAGACTCACAACTGCATATTCACACACTTTTTCTTTGTAACTTTATTTACTTGTTCTAAAAGTCGGCGTCCCTGTTTGACGTCCATAGGACACCGACGATCCTCTTTACGGTTGTCCGCGGTTTTTTCCCTCCGAAGAGGGTTTTCCGTGTCAACAATTCTTTGTGTTGTCTATTTTCCATCATTGGTTTTTAGAAGTGATTTTCCATTCTTTAGTTGATTAAGGTCCAAATCATCTGGCTACCGTTAAGTCATTTTTTGGCATTAACAGTTTGACGCCATCCGTGGGACCCAACTAGAGAAAAAATCTCTTCGAGAAACCCTTCTTTTTTACTAATTTGTTTGAATTTTCTGTAAGCACAGGATGGTGAGAATAGAGAATGTTCGAGGCGGAAATATGCCTAATGACCTAGTAGCTATGCGCCAGCAGATAAATTTCTTGGAAGAACAAACCGAGGAGCTAACCAAGAAATCCAGGCCCTAAGAAACACAAATGGCGCTTCGACGTCGACATCGGTACCTGGGACCAGATCTCAAACTCGTTTGCCACCGCCTCTGCCTCGAAGTACCACGCCCTCGTCGTTTCCGGTCATAACACCTCCATCGCCACCGCCTCGATCATCTCCGTAGGCATATCCGTCTATTCCAATTCCTTCATCTGCTCCGCTAACATACAAACCAATTTCTCAAGCGACTTCGTAAGCATCTGTGACCGTACCGATCCCGCCGTTGCTTGAACATTTGTTCACGACCACATCAGCTCCTCAGAATACCTTACAACTGCATATACCAACACCGAATAACTCTGTTATAGAACAACCATATATGCCATATGTACCGCCCTCTCAACCAGATATTCTTTTCTTGGGAAAAACATACGTATCCACTCCTATCCCAAACACCACCATTTATACATACACCGGTAATCCGAATATGACTATTAATGGTGAAAGTCATTATTCTACTCATCGGAGCATACCATTTTCGACCAACCACACGTCGATCCCAATGAAGAACGTGAATAATCTATTCAATACCTTTGAAATTCCATTCGACGGCTCTGTCGCCAGAAAATTTAGACAACTTGAAGAACAAAACGAAAGAATGTTGTCGATACTTGCAAAACTTCCTAGAGCAGCAGTTCCGGTCGACGTCGAGCCTCCAACAGGATTCCAAGCCTCACCATTCGCAGATTCGATCGCCCTAGTAGACATTCCCAAGAAATACAACATCCCTATATTCACGCCAAAATATTCGGGTATCACAAATCCCAATGAGCACGTCGCACGATATAAACAGCTTATGTGGACAGCGTCGATACCCCATAACTTCCAAGCGGTTTGCATGTGCAAAAGTTTTAGAGCGTCTCTCACTGGTGCTGCATTGAAATGGTTAATCAACCTCAAGCCCAAGTCGATACACTCCTTCTCAGATCTAGTTAATCAATTTTTCAGCAATTCGCTAGTAGTCGCAAGATGGAGAAACAAATACGCGATCTTTATTACGTGATTCAGAAATTACTTCAACAGGTTCAACATGGAAATGATCGGAATTCGCAATTGTGACACCAGGACAACTATCGAAGCCTACAAGCGAGGGTTGAATAATAGCTCAGGATTATACCAGGATCTCACTAAATACCCGGCTGAAAGATTTGAGGACGTCAGAGCTAAGACTCTCGCTCACATGAGAGTCGAAGAAGACGCTGCGTTCCGACAAAGAACTTCGACTGATAAAAAGATTCTTGGGGTCAAGAAGCCATACTTCAAGAACTCGAAAGTCGTCTCTAACGTCCGATTCGACAAGAGAAAGGATGAAAGCAAGGTAGAACCTAAATTCACCCAATATCCGAAAATCTCTACGTATGGGTTTGCAGGTACCCCCAAGGAATTGGTAGAAATGCTAAAGAATGCTCAAACCACGATTCGATGGCCCAAGAAAAGCGATCGACCGAATGATCAGAAAGACATGACGAAATGGTGCGACTTCCACAATGACCATGGACATGACACAGACGACTGTCAGGCTCTGAAGAAAGAAGTCGCATGGCTATCACAAAAGGGTTATTATAGTGATTTGCTTTCGACGCAAAACCCAGGTAAGATCTCTAGACCCACATCTCCTACACATACTAAAGTTGTGAATTGTGTGACAGGAGGATCCAACGTCTATGGATTGACATATTGTGCCACAAAGAGACACGCGGGCTAAAAGTACAATGAATCCAGCATTCCCGTCGACCGCCAAAAAGAATACGACGGAAAGCTCAATTCCGTGACGATAACGTTCGGTGATGAAGATCTCGGCGACGTCAGACGATGAAACCCTGATGGTCTTGTCATCAAACTAACTATCGGGAATTGTCTAACCAAAAGGATCCTTGTTGACGGAGGCAGCTCAACCAACATTATCTTTCTTAACACACTCAAAACAATGGGGACGCTTCCACAACAGTCCCAGTCGGCTTCAATGGCGACGCTTCCACAACAGTGGGGGATATCACACTGCCAATCTTTGCAAAAGGAATTAATCGATCGACTCATTTTAATGTGGTCGAGTGTTCCTCACCCTACAACGTTATCTTGGGAAGACCTTGGATACACGACATGAAAGTAGTCCCCTCGACCTTTCATCAAATGATAAAATTTCCCACTCAATGGGGAATTCAAGAGATAAAAAGCGAGTGAAAGGACGCTAGAGAATGCTACAATGTCACAATGAAGACCCGAAAGCAGAACATCTAGCAATTACAGAGCCAGGCGGACGAGGCGTCCTCTGACGATTATGGACTTCAAGAAATTGCCTTGGATCCCGCCAGGCTAGAACGAACAGTATTTCTGGGGGCATCCCTGGACGAAACAATAAAAAGTGACCTCATAAACTTCCTTATAAACCACTCCGAGTGTTTTGCTTGGAAGCACGAAAATATGGTCGACATAGACCGGAATATCATATCACACAAGTTGGACGTGGACTCAAACTTTCCTCTGATCAAGCAAAAGCGTAGGAAGTTCGCTCCGGAAAGGAACAAAATCATCAACGAAGAGGTCGACAATTTGCTAATGTCGGGAAAGATTCAAGAGGTCAAATATCCAGAGTGGTTGGCCAACATTATCGTGGTCAAAAAGAAGAATGGGAAACGCCAAGTCTGTATCGATTTTACAGATTTGAATAAAGCATGTCCTAAGGATTCTTTTCCTCTTCCACATATCGATGCTATGGTCGACGCTACTGTAGGACATGAACTATTGACATTCATGGATGCGTATTCCAGGTACAACGAGAAACTTATGCATCCCGATGACCAAGAAAAAACAACTTTTATGATGGACAAAAGCATCTACTGTTACAAAGTAATGCCATTTGGCCTAAAAAGGCAGGATCGACATATCAACGAATTGACAATTTGATGTTCAAGGATTATCATTGAAAAACAATGGAAGTTTATATTGACGATATGCTTGTCAAGTCAAAGCATGCGACCGATCTTATCGGACACCTCGCAGAATCTTTCGAAGTGCTCAGGAAATACAACATGAAACTGAACCCGACTAAATGTTCCTTTGTAGTTCGAGCCGGAAGATTCTTGGGTCATATGGTAACAAGACAAGGCATCGAGGCAAGCCCCGATCAGATCAAGGCAATCCTCGACCTACGATCGCCAAGGAATCTGAAAGAAGTACAATGCTTAACCGGACGGGTCGCGGTTTTGAATAGATTTATTTCGAAATCTTGGGATAAATGTCATTTGTTTTATAATGTTCTGAGAAAAAATAAAGGCTTTGAATGGACTAAAAACCATGAGAAGTCATTAGGGGAACTTAAGGAGTATATGATGTCCCCAGCTCTCCTATCAAAGCCAAAGGATCACGAAACCTTATACCTATACTTATCGGTAAGTAAAACTTCCGTAAGTTCGGTACCGGTTCGAGAAGACAAAAACCATCAAAAGCCGATTTATTATGTAAGCAAATCCCTCGTCGGCGCTGAAACACGATATTGATAAATGGAAAAATTACTCCTATCATTTATGGGTCTAAAACTACTTATGGAGGTGAATAAGTCTTAATCTTATAAATGTCCACATACATCCAACTTGATTGTCTATAGTCCATGGATACATAATGCACATATGCTCGTTAATATAGTAATTTATACCGTAAGTTGTGTTATAAACCATCAAATGATCAATAATTGTTAAAATCAAGAAATTCCAGAATTTCACTTCTGGACAGAAACTTGTAGTACTCAAAATGATCAAAATGTAGAGACTTCCAATTTGATATAGCTTCCCATATTTTTATATGTGATATAGTACTGGGTTATGGTGATTATGACCAAATTTGATTCATTTTGGACATATAAAAATGGTTCAAAGAATTTATGCAATGCAAAGGGTTTACAACTGGCATGGCAGATTACACCATGTTAGTAAATCACTCATTTGAGAAGTTCTACTTAGTGATTTCTAAAATTTCCAGTTGGATTGGAATCATAACTCATAAAGGAAACTTTTGAGATAAGAATCACTGATTTTGAAAAAGTTATGAAGGAGATATGGCACTACGAAGTTGCATGCACAATTCTGTCATTAGCTGACAGATTGCACATTTAACTTTAATAAATTGGTTAATGCCTCAAAACTTCATATTTTTGAATGAAACTGGATTCATATGAATCCTAACTCATAAAAGAAAATTTTAGAAGAAAAATCATGCATTAAAGACAAATAACAAAGGAGATACTAACACACAAAGTAGAGTTTAGTTGCTGGTGGTTTCACAGATTGCACACCTAAAGTATTTTAAGTGTTTGGAGGGTCAAAACTCAATATTTTTAAATGATTCCACTTGCAAACTGAATATAACTCATAAAACTAACTCTTAAAAGAAAAATCATCATTTTTCATTGAGTTTTGAAAGAGATATGGCCATTTGAACATGCATGCACAAATCTGTCATTGGTTGACAGTTTGCACACTCATTTTGTTTCAATTAATTGGAACTCAAATCACCATATTTTTTAATGAAATCAGTGGCATTTGAAAGGTAACTCATTAAATTAACTTTCAGAAGAAAAATCAAGTGATTTGGAAGAATATTCAGAGACTTATGGTCGTTCAAAGTAGGGTTTACCTACTGTTGAACTTCCAGATGCACATGCATCTTGTTATGAGCATTTGGGGGGACAAAACTCAATGTTTTTGAGTGATACCACTTGGATTAGAACCCCAACTCACTACCTAAACTTGTAGAAGAAGATTCATGATATTTGAACATGTTTATTGCAAGAAGTGGACGATTTTTGCACATGCATAGAATCTGTCAGCACCAAAAATCACCATTGTTGTTCAAAAACACATAAAATCATGATTTTTACCCATTTTCTTGAGTTTTATTGTTTGGGTCATAGATTACCACCATTATATGAACATTTTTACATGTTTTTGGTGTGTAATCTCTCCGTAAACTCAGAAAATTCAATGGTTAGAAGAATAAGGTTAAAAATGCAAGAAAAGTGGGTTTTTCACCCAAAAATGACAAGAGAAAGGTAAAAGGATGTTTGTGCTTACTGGATTGATGTATGGAGCCTCTACTTCTTGAAAAATCTTGAATTTTTGATGGTGTTTTCCCTTGAAATTGGCTGGAAATAGTGATGGAAGAAGAGGGTTTTTGATTTATGACCTTTGGTTTTAGAGAGAGAGAGAGATGAGAGGAAATTTTGAACTTGGAAATGAACAAATGAGGAGAAAAAAATGGTTTTTATATGTGGACAAGGGGGGGAAGTGGCTGGCCATGGGTATGGGCCCCACCCAAGTCCATTAAAAAAGTTACAAATTTATTTCAAGCCCAAAAAAATGTAATTAAAAGTCCATTTTCTCAATTTTTACCTTTTTCCTTCAAAATATAAGACCAAAAGTGTTTAAATTATATAAAAATAAAAGTTTTATATTTAGCATTCTAAACTATATATTTTATATAAATTAGGTATAAATTAGAGCATTTGGCACTGTATTGGACGTTTCAGACAGTTACGAGTCGGAACCGGACATTTTAAGCGACTACCGGAAATGCTAAGGATTTTTCGGCCATTCTAAACCAACTAAATCCTATTCTTATAACTTATCTAAAATAACACTAATATAAACTTAATAAGAGCTAACTTGGTAGCTCAAATTTGACAGTTGTCACATCTACAAATGTCATTATTGTTACGCCGACCACCAGGCCGTGAGGCTTTCCCATGGGATGTTTTCTATTTACATTGTCGTCTCTTAGAAAGAGCCACTAAACGATCGGACCAGACATGCGCAGGTAGCTTGACCGCCATTGAAACACAAGCTGGAGATATATCAGCCTATATTCCTACTAATGTAATCCCCATTACCGATGGACAAATTTTTCCGGAAACAGAGCTCTTTTATTGAGGAATTTGACCTGCTATTAACGTCGGCTTATCTGTCAGTCGTGTTGGGTCTGCCGCTCAGTTGAAAACTTTGAAACATGTATGCGATAGTTCAAAACTGGAATTGGCACAATATCGCGAAGTGGTCGCCCTTGCTCAATTTGGGTCAGACTTGGATGTTGCGACTCAGGCATTACTCAATAGAGGTGTAAGGTTTACAGAAGTACCGAAACAACAACAATATGCACCACTTCCAATTGAAAAAAAAAATTAGTCATTTATGCAGCTGTCAATGGATTCTTTGATTGAATGCCACTAGAATTTCTCAATATGAGAGAGCCATTTTAAAGAGTAAAAACAGAATTACTACAATCCCTTCTAGAAAAAGGTGGCTTCACTAAAGAAAGAAAAATGGAACGACATACATTCTTAAAGGAATGCGCTTCGGCTTACACAATATAAGAAAAAGGATGACAAATCACTTAGCATAAAGATAGAAGACTTCTGAAGTATGTACTTCAGAAGTTCTGAAGGTTTAATTGAAGTTCTGAAGAAGTTCTAAACTTCTGAAGAAATTCTGAAGGTTTAATTGAAGTTCCGACTTCAATGTACTAAATTTTGTGTTCTTTACTGAACTTATTGTTCATCTTTGGTATCTGGGTTCTAACAATTGGTATCAGAGCCAATTCATCTTACAATCTGGTAGTCAATTCAGTTACGGAATTGTCAAATCTGACAGTTTCTTGAATTCTTGAAATCTTGAGTCAATCCTTCGAAGGTTAATTCGAATTGTATTTCAATCTTTACCAAAGGTGAATCAGCGATCAATCAAATCAAAATAAACAAACAAATTGTTTCCATCCATGGCGGATTCGAATGATCCAGTTCTTGGATAACATTGATGAAGCTTTGATGCAATCCATAGTAAATGGTCCCCTTAAAGTATATGTGGAAATCTCTGCTGTTCCTCGCACTGAAACAACTCCAGAAATTCCTACGACAAGAATTAGAAAGAATTTTGGAATGTACAGTAATGCTGGAAAGGAACAAGCAAAGATAGATAAGAGAGCTCTTACTCTTCTGACTATGGCTATACCAAATGAAATATTCAACAGGGTTGATAGTTTAACTTCTGCAAAGGCCATGTGGGATGAAGTTGAGGCTCAGATGCAGGGGAGTACAAAAGCTCAAGCATAGAGATTAAACATATGTATTGGTACATATGAGAACTTCAGATACAAGGAGGGAGAGACTATTACTGATACTTATCACAGATTTAACAACATTCTGAATGATCTAAGGAGATGGAGTTCAGAAATCAAATTCTGAAATCAATAACAAATTTCTGAACAATCTTGGTAATGAATGGTCAAGTTTTTCTAATAACATGATCACAAGAAATCTGTCCAAGAAATCCATTCATGATGTGTATGGTATTTTGTTCCAACACGAGGACAATATAAAGATTAGACATAATGAGTTAAAGAAGACAAATGAGAATACTGTGGCATTAATCAGTAAGAAAATTAACAGTTCATTAAAAATTTGTGATATTTCTGAAGCCAGTATATGTGATGGAAATGAGTCAGATGAAGAACTGAAGTGAATTTCTGAAGGTATAGCTTTCATGACAAAGTAGTTTCATCAGAGATATAACCAGAAGTATAAGAACAAATATAAAATTGATGAAGGACCAAAGAAAGTATTTGGTCAAGAAAATGTTCCAAAAGATACTTCTGAACCAGCCAGGTGTTTTAACTGTGGAAAACCAGGGCACTTTGCTTGACAGTGCAAAATGCCTAAAGTCAAGAATACTGGTTATTATGAAAAGAAACATATGCTTTCTAAAAAGATGGATGTTAATCCAGCTATTGTAACCAAGTATGAAGAAGACTGGCTAAATTGGACTGATGATGAGGCTGATGAAGAGGTTGCTCACTATGCAACAGATTGCTTTATGTGTCAGATGAATCCAGAAGACACACATACTCATGATACTGAGGTAGCCACTTCTTTTGAACTTACTTCTGAAACTATCTCATCAAATTCTAAAACTGCTGAAAATTCTTAAATAAACTTACAAGATCAAATTCTGAATATGACTTCAGAATTTCAAACTTTAAGAAACATAATAAAAGGAGAACGGTTATTAGATAACCAATTCAGAATAGGAAGTCAGGTATCTAAAGTAAATTGTCAAAATGCTGAAGAAACTCTTGAGAAGATTTCTAAAGAAAAATCTGAATTAAAAGAAAAAATGGAGAATATGCAAAAGGAAATTGTGAATGCTAAATCTGAAACAAAGGTTCTGAATGTCAAAATGAATTTTCTGAATCAAGAAAGACTTGAATTATACAGAAAGGTTAAGGAATTATAAGATCTGAATTTCAAAAGGGGTCAAACTGAGCAAAATTTGAATATTTTGACAAGTCAAGCTAAGAATTCAAAATTTTATAATATAAAAACAGGTTTAGGATATACTGAAAGTCCAATTCTGAAAAAAGCACTATCAAATTTATATGACATTTCAAACATGAAAATTTTCAATGAAAAAAGGAAAGGACTAATAAGTAAACCTGTAGATCATTCTTTGCCTGAGAGAATCCCTTTTGTAAAAGCAGAAGTTTTGTTTGCTAATGAGTCTGAAACACATTCTGAATAAATTAAGTCTACATCTGAACCTATTTCTGAAGAAAAGTTTGAGATTATTTCTGAACTTGTTTCTGAATCTATTTCTAAAGTAACCTCTGAAAAATACTTCTGAAAATACTTTTGAAAATACTTCTGAACAACCTACTTCAGAAATTTATCAGAATTCTTCAGACTTAAAAAAAGAAGACATTTCTGAAGAAACTTATGAAGAATTTTCAGATATTGAATCTTTACATGATAAGGATGAATCTTCAGACATTTTCTTTGATGATTCTGTAAATGATTCTGAAGAAAAATTGAAACCATCATTAAATTCAGAAAGCATAAATAAAATTTCAAAACTAAACATTTTTGCTTCAGAAATGACTCAGAACATATTTTCAGATCTAATGAATGCTTCAGATTCTAAAAATGATGATTCTTAAAATGATATCAGTTTTCCATCTGAAAATTTCAAATTTTCAAATTCTGAAACTCATTCAATTTCAGATTCAAATACTATTAAAACTAAATTCAAAGATCTGAATTCTTCTTTAAAAGGAAAATCATCTATGTCAACTTCAGATTTCATTACTATAGTTAAATCTTTTGAAGAAGGACAAACTTCAATTCCTACATCTAAATTTCTTAACTCAAAAGTTAAGCAAAACAAAAAAAAAGATTTTATCCTAATTTTCATTCTTTATCTGTTTCAGAGTTATCCTCTCTAGTATGGAAGAAAAAGGTAGACAACTTATCAGACAAAGACAAACTAGATAGGTTTCCTGTTTTTCATAAAAACGTTGTAACCAAAAACAAGAAGATGAATAAGAGAAAAAATTCTGTTTCAAATCTCAAATTTGTTCATTCTTATTTTAATTCTGCAAAAAACGGTTATTTTAATTCTGAACCAAATGTGCCAAATCAAAAACAGAAATATCACAAGAATTCTTCAGCATATGGCAAACCTAAACAGACTACTAATCTAAATAAGAACAAACAAACAAATATAAATTTTGAACAAGTTTCAATCTTATCACAAATGCCAAAAGACAAACTTTTTTCACTCTTAGCTAATCTGAAAGGACCCATTTTCAAATGGGTACCTAAATCTAAATAACTTCTTTTGCTGTTAAGTCATGTGTGGGTTTTAGATTCTGGATGTTCAAGACACATGACACCATACAAAACATTACTAACTGACTATCATGAAAGATATGGAGAAACAGTTAGTTTTGGAAATAATGCAAGAGGTGATGTAAGAGGCTATGGAACTTTTGTCAAAGGAGATGTTCAAGTTTGTAAAGTTTTATATGTGGAAGGGTTAAGACATAATTTGTTTAGTATAAGCCAGTTCTGTGACAAATATTGAACTGTACATTTCACCATTAATATTTGTCATGTTCTGGGTGCTACAAAAGAAAAACAACTAACTGCCTATAGAGATGGTGACATCTATACTGCCACTTTCACAGAAGATGGTCAACTCACAGGGGTCTATTATATGTCTACTCAAATGAAGGAAGTAAGCTGGTTATGGCACAGAAGAATGTCTCATCTTAATTTTAGATCTATTTCTGAATTAGATAGACATAAGTCAGTCAGAGCTTTACCCAAGATCAAGTTTGATAAGTCTTCTAATTGTTCAACATGTGAACTTGTGAAAATTAAGAGAAACTCTCATCCTCTGAAGATGCTCTCTTCATGTCAAGCTCCAGTTGAAATGCTTCATATGGATTTTACTGGTCCAATGAAGACTCAAAGCTTGGGAGGATAGAAGTATATCCTTGTTATTGTTGATGAGTATTCTAGATATACTTGGGTTGAATTTCTTAGACTTAAATCTGATACTTCTAAAATACTAATTCCATTTCTGAAAAAAATACAGGTTCTTCTTCAACTTCCTGTTCAAAAGATCAGAAGTGACAATGATACAGAATTTACCAATTCTACACTTCAGAACTTCTTGGATTCTGTTGGAATATCTCATAATTTTTCCGCTGTTAGAACTCCCCAACAGAATGGTGTTGTTGAACGGAAGAATAGAACTCTAGTTGAAGCTGCCAGAACTATGCTTGCTTACTCTGGACTTCCTCTATCTCTTTGGGCAGAGGCTGTTGCTACTGCTTGTTTTACTCAAAATAGAACTATTTTAAATTGGAATTTTTTGAAAACCCCATATGAAATCATTAAATAGAGAAAACCATCAATTGATTTTTTCAAATTTTTTGGAAACAAATGTTTTCTTCTAAATGATGTTCAATACCTTGACAAATTTGCTCCTACAGGATTAGCTGGTATATTTTTTGGAAACTCACAAAGATCAAAGGTATACAGAGTACTGATAAAAGGATCAAAGAGAATCATTGAAACTTCAAACATCAGATTTCATGAACCTACAATGACTTCTGAACAAGACTGTTCAAAACTCAAGCTTAATTCAATTGTTGAACAATTATACACCGACTCCACTATTGCTGAAAAATCTTCCGAGTCTAATACATTACAAAAAGCAAATCTAGATTTACTTTGTCAAGATTTATTTGATATTTCTGTTAATGCCTCTGCAGATTATCAAAATCCATCACTTCTAAGAGCAACTCCAGAGTTAGTTCAACCTGCCATATTAGTGTCAAATCTTTCTGAACCCTCAGTCTCAACCTCAACAACAGATCAAGTTACTTCAGAACCTGTTCAACCAACTTCTGAACTTCAACAAGTAACTTCTGAACTAGTAATTCCTTCTTCTGAACAAATTCAGAATGATACTGTTGAGGGAGAATCTTCAGAATTACACTCAGCTTTAAATCCAAATTCTGAAGCTGCAATTACTGATGATTATGAACCACTTAACAATGTTACATCTGTCAATACATTGCCATGTGTTACAAAATGGACTTCATGTCATCCATTACATCAGGTCATAGGTGATGTCTCCAAAGGTGTACAAACAAGATCAGCTACGGCAAATGAATGTTTGTATGTAAATTTCTTAAGCACAATAGAACCCAAAAACCTAATGAAGCTCTTCAGGATCCAAATGGGTTTTCAGAAATAAGAAAGATGAACATGTAATAGTTGTGAGGAACAAGGCTAGATTAGTTGCTAAAGGCTACTGTCAACAGGAGGGCATAGATTATGATGAAACATTTGCTCCAATTTCCACACTAGAAGCCATCAGAATCTTCTTAGTCTATGCTGCTCATAAAAACATGAAGGTTTTTCAAATGGATGTGAAATGTGCATTTCTGAATGGAGTTCTCCATGAAGAAGTATATGTTGAACAACCAGAAGGTTTTGTGAGCAAAGAACTTCCAAATCATGTTTACATATTGGATAAAGCATTGTATGGACTTATACAAGCACCAATGCTTGTTGTGAAGCCCAATGCATGAATACGGAACTATTCATGCATTGGGCTTAACGGTTCATGTTACAGTACGTGAGGTTATTCAGAAGATTGGCCATGCTTGGCCTAGTGATATGATCGATCGGATCCCGCAATTGGCCAATATTCCAGTCCAAGTTCTTTCACAAGGGGAGGATAAGGTTTCTTGGATAGATCGGAATAATATAAAGGCTGATTTTACTATTCACAATGCTTGGGCGTCTATGGAACAAGATTATGCAACTGTTGATTGGTCAAAGGTGGTTTGGAATAAAGCCTACATCCCCAAACATGCTCTATGTATTTGGTTAGCTTGTAGGTTGCGGTTGCCCATACAAGATCGCATTCTAAATTGGAAACAAGACCCCCCGGATATTAAATGCCTCTTGTGTCATCAATGCTGGGAAACTCATAACCATTTATTCTTTCAGTGTGACTACTCGAAAGATGTATAGGAGTTGATGAAAAAGGAAGTTCCTTTAGGCACATACCGGAAAGTTGGGATGATATCTTTGACCGCCTCAATAGTGGTCACTATTCCTCTTGGTCTACCCTGCAAAGGGTGGCCTTATCTGCAACTGTTTATTATATTTGGCAGGAAAGGAAAAAGAGGCTGTTTGAAAACTGCAATAGAAGCACTGAGAAGGTGTTCAAGGAAGCTAGGGGTGTGATCCTCCAAAGAATGGCGTGGAGGAGGAACGGTAGGCCCAATACTATTACCAATGGAGTTGCAATTTGAGGAGGTTGTTGTGGCTTTTATTTGGCTTTGGACCTGGTTTTTTGCTTGCTGCTTGGTCGTCTCTGTTTGGCTTTGTTTGTTCTGGTTACTTGTTGCTTGGTTTTTGATTTCCAAGTTGGCTTTCTTTTGTTTCTTATTTGGTGTATCCTGAACCGTTGTTTTTTCTTCTGTTTTTAATGAATGTGCCTAGGTTTTCCGCTAAAAAAAAGAGCATGGTATGACACACTCACAACTTTTCTTCTAAATTCGAAGTTCAAAAGAGGTACAATAGATACTAACTTATTTCTGAAAAAGGAAGGTGAGGATATGATTCTTATTCAAATATATGTAGATGATATTATATTTGTTTCTACTAATCCAAAATTTTGAAAAGATCATGCAAACTGAATTTGAAATGAGTATGATGGGAGAGTTAACATTTTTTCTTGGTCTTCAAGTAAAACAATTTCCCACTAGAGTATTCATAAATCAATCTAAGTATGTTTCTAAATTACTTAAGAAGTTTGACATGTCTGGCTGTTCTAGTATTCAAACTCCAATGGCAACTGCCACTAAAATTGAACCAGATTTATCTGGTAAACCAGTTGATCAAAAGAAATACAGAGGTATCATTGGATCTTTGCTTTACTTAACAACTACTAGACCTGACATAATGTTTGTTACATGTATTTGTGCTAGATATCAAGCTAATTCTAAAGAATCTCATCTTCTAGATGCTAAAAGGATCCTTAGATATCTCAAAGGTTCTCTTTCATTGGGACTTTGGTATCCAAAGGATTATGGATTTGAGCTAACAACTTTTACAGATGTAGATCAGGGTGGTTGTAAATTGGATAGAAAGAGTACATCAAGTTCATGTCAATTTCTAGGTGACAGGCTTGTGAGTTGGTCTTCAAAGAAGCAAAACTGTGTCTCAACTTCTACTGCAGAAGCTGAATATGTAGCTGCTGCAATATGTTGCTCACAAGTCATTTGGATGCAAATTCAGCTTAATGATTATGGCTACACTTTCAAGAAGATTCATTGGTATTGTGATTCTAAAGTGCCATAGCAATAACAACCAATCCTGTTTAACACTCAAAGACTAAACACATTGATGTGAGGTATCATTTTATCAAGGATCATGTTGAGAAAGGTAATATTGAAATGTTTTTTTGTTCAGACAGATTATCAGTTAGCAGATTTGTTTACCAAAGCACTTGATGAAAAACGATTCAACTTTTTGGTAAGCAAATTAGGCATGATGAATTTGTCTACTTAAAGTATTTTACATCAACAAAGAAATAACAATTAAGTTCTGAGCTTTATTCATTCAGAATTATGAAAATCTTAACTTCAGAAGTTCTGAAGTTCATCTTTCAGAAGTCTATCTTTCATTACTCAGAAGTACTAATTCTTTATTTCAGAAGTTGTTGTATCTTAATACTTGCTTTCTTACTTGCACTCTATTTTTTCTTCTTATCTAAGTATATCTCTGATTAGCATTTTTCAAGGGGGAGAAATTCAATCACTCATGATTTGAGGGGGTGTGATATTCAAATATTCATACTTGATTCTTCCTTAAAGTCTAAAATTGTGGATACTGATTCACAGGAATACAAATCTTAAAAGTATGGACAAACTTCTGATGATAAAATATGATTTCTTTTATTGTTCAAACTTACTTCTGACATATCAAAATCTTTTATATATTCAGAAGTACGTAGTTTTAAATGATTTTCATACAGATTAAGTCATTACACTCAAGTCCTGAACACCATTCAAAAGTTCTGAACTCTCTCTGAATCATTTCATATAACTTCTGAACTTGTTCTCAGAAGTTCTGAACTTCCCGTTGGAAAATTTGATCTCATAATCGCGTGTGCCATGTGCTTTAATTTCGTTGGAGCCGCCCTAATCACGTTGCAAAACGGTTCATTAATCCAAATAAATAATAGTTACTTTTTCTAATCGTCATTACTTTTTCGGCCACGTGTGTCTCCACGAACATCCAACTCATATAATCCATGGCTTCATCATCTTCATAATTTTTTAGCAATTTTTCCCTCCGATGCTTACCTTGAACTTCATTCAAACTAAAATTCTCACTTTGTGTCTACAATGTCTACTTCAAATGTTGATATGCCTATTCAAACTGCAAAATCATGCTTTAGCAACAGTGATTCATCATCAAACGAAGGCTCTTTCAGAATTGTACCTACGAATATCATGATTGGATCAATGGAAATCAATCTGGGTGCTGATGAAACGCTAGAAGATACTGCTACTAAAGGAATTAATGAAGCTGGACCTTCAAACTCTAACCCTAACCCTCGCAGCGCCAATATTGGGGATACTCAAATTGAACCAATAGAAGTTGCTTCTGAATCTATTGGTGGTGTGGGTGATTCTCAATCGATGGCTGATTCTAATCCAGAGAGAAGTTATGGTCCTGATCTTACAAAGACATACATTCCAGACAACAGGTTCTGTGTTACAGTAGATGATATTAGGAACATCTTTGATTTGCCTAAATCAAATGCAGTTGTAGGCAAAAGTACTTTTGATGCAATTCCATCCAATTCTGAACTCATTTCAGATTTCATGAAGTTAGGATATTCAGAAACTCTCACTGCTCTGAGTTCATTCAGAAGGAAGTGCTTACCTCCTATCTGGTATTGCCTTTTTACTATCCTCAACACTTGTCTCTCTGGCAAAAGTTCAAGTCTGAATCAGGCTTCTACAAATGGCAAAATATTTTTCATGGTGTTGCTCACAACAAGCACTATGATTATGCTTCCCTCCTGTTTGAAGAGTTGAAGCCAGCTGTCATGAAGATGTCTACATACACTTATATTCCTTTTCAAAGTTTCTTTCAGATCTTCATCAAAGGAGCTATGAAATCTGTTGAGGCTATTCCTACATTGGATCATGAGGTATTTGTTCCACTCTTCTCTATGGATAGTTTAAGACCACCAAGTGCTTAACATCGTTTTCCTAATGCATTACCACTACCAGTAGAGCTTCTTGCTTATGTAAGTTCTGAAAATAGGTATTTGAATGAGTATTATGAATCAAAGGGACTACCTAAACGTATAGTCCCTCCCCCTGATTCAACCCCAAGTAGTGAGCAAAGTGAGGGGTCTAGAATTCCTAGTGAGAGAGGGGAGGAACTTCATGGTGGGGAACAACCTCAAAGTGCTAAGAGGAAAAAATGTATATGAGAGACAGGGTAGAAATGTGAGACAAAGAATTGATGAGGGGAGATCACAGATTAAAGAAAAGGAAATCTGTGCACTAGCTGATACAAGCCGGGCAGCCACACAATCTATTACTTCACAATCTTTGGTGGGTAATATTGAATTAGCCGGTGAGCCCATGGCAACTCTTGTTAGCCCCCCTAGCCACTCACCCATCTCTCAACAGAAGGGTGTTTCAATAACACAAATGGGGCAAGCAGCACATCTACCAGTGGGTCCAAACTTAGAGGAGCCCATTGTTGAAACAGAAGGATATATGTCCCCCCTTCATTCTTTGAACACATAGAGTTTGAGTGTCCACTCAATCTTGAGCCAAATGACCCACAAGACATGGGATTTCTCCACACTAGTACATATTATTCAGATATCCAACAGCAAAGTGTGTGTCACATTGCAACAACTTCAATAGATATACCTAATTTAGGATATCAAGGATTTGAAGGAAGTCTTGGTGGGGTGATCATCACTAAAGTCCCATTAACTGAATCAGTAATGATTCATGATATGGTGACATCAACAGGCCAGCCTACTTCTGTAGGACTGCAAACAGGACCATTTGTTGGTCTTGGTTCTATTTCCCATACTTCGAACTCTTTGAGTTCAAAGCTTTTTGTACTTCTGAATTTGAAAAGATTCAGAAGGACATAAAAGCATTGACAGAACAATCCACAAAGAAGTTGGAGGATAGGGTGGCAATTCAGGAGAATAAATTGGAGGATAGACTAAATGAGTTGAAGTCTATGTCAGTTTCATCTAACGATCTCAAAACTTTCCAAGATGCTATTCTAAAGTCATTTTCTGAAGCTGTCTCTTCTGTGGCAAGTCTTCAAACCTCTGTACCATCTACATCTGCACAACCAGATTTCTCTTCCTTAGCCACTAAAGATAATATTCAACAAGTTTTGAATAAGTTGACTTTTGTTCAGAATACTCAAACACTTTTGGATCAAAGAGTTTTAGCTTTGGAGTGCAGGTCTCAATCAGTTACTTTAAAAAGAAGTCATGATAATCAGGATCCTGATGATCATGAGGGGGAGAAAAGAAGAAAAGTAACTGAGTCTGCTAAAAAAGATGCTCTGTTATTAAAAGATACTTCTGAACAAACTTCTGAAGCAGTTCAGAAAAAAGCAATAATGAGAAAGCATCAGAAGCAATTGATGAAATTTTAACTTCTGAACCTAAAGGTTTCAGTTCTGAAGCAAATCCAGTTATAAATGTGCAACCTATTTCTGAAGGTGTTAATACATAATAGGTTGTATCTGAAGAAGGTGAGGAAGGAAATGAAACAGAAAAGGTTTCATTTAGTTCTAAAGACAATGCTGGAACAGATGAAACAGATCCAATTCATGATTCTAATGAAGAAATGCTAAATGAGTATTTGAAAGAATGCTAAATGCTAAAAAGTAATAATGGATTATGAAGGATGGTTTGAAGTGAAGTACAGAGAAAGTATTTTAATTCCAAAGTTCAGACTACCTCTCATTGAAGAACTTTTAGTTGATACAGTTTTCACTAAAGAAGCAATCTTTGATGAACTTGAGCATATCATTACTGTCTTTCCTGAAGACACATATTGTTATATGTATAAACAGAATCTGAAGTTTGCAACTCTGGAAAGCTATATAAGTGACAAATGGAATGAAGATTATGTTTCAGAAGTCAAATCTTTTAAACAGAGACATGGCTTTCAAGATATATTTAATCCCAGTTCTATCAGACACTTCAAAAGTGTTAAGAGATCAACTGAAGATGATTTAGAGATTGTCAGATTTGGTGCTGAAAGAAGAAATGGGACTTTGTTGGAATTCACTCAGTTTGACTTCTATAATCTGAGATTGCAAGACAAACTTTCACTTCCGAATTTCCTTGTAAGAAGAGAAGACACAGAGATGGTACAAGAATTAAGAAGAATAATTGGCGTGTACCTAAGAAATTTTATTAAGCATGATTTTCAACTTGCTTTGGAGCATAAATTAGTGAAAGTGAATCAGCTGGAACCAACGTTTGTATGCTTTGAAGGATTATCAAATGTCTTCATCAATCCAGAACAGGGTTTTCACTATGAAGCTGCAGGCTTAAACAAGAGAACTTTTCTTGTTTTTGATATTGCAAAATATTCTTCATCAATTTTGAAGTGGTTGTGTGAATATATGTCTTCTATTGGTATGTCAGAAAAAATAGAAGATGAGATGAAATACCTGATAAAAGAAAGAATAATCTTCAGAGAATTGGTAAGAAGAAGTATTTATGCTGGTTACCAACTGAAAAATACAAGAAAAGACTCAGATTACTTGCTGAGTAATGTGTACGATTTTCATATACATGCTAAAGATCAGATAGTTGAATTTGAAGTATTAAAAGAAAGTCAACCTCAGATTTCTGGACAAGTTAGTTTGAGTTCAGAAAAGGATAAAGGAAAGAACACTGAAGTTATTGAAGAACAAGTGCCAGTTGTTCAACTTTCTGAAGCTGAACAAATACAAATCAATAGAATTGCTAAACATGCACTCACTCTATTTCTTGAATATCTTCATCCTGAGATCTGAAGAAGAACCAGCATAAAGGAGAAGAAGAACCAGCATAAAGGCAAAGGTCTAATCGCTGAAGAAGTAGACTGGGATGCTGAAGACGATTGGGCTAAGACCTCTGAAGACTTTGGGTCTGATCAAGAAGATCTTGCCTTCCTATGTCTAATGGCAAGAATCGAGGACGCTGAAGAAGCTACTGACACTTCTTCCTCTGAGTCTCCTTCCACTCAGGTATTCATCCCCTCTACTACTGTTATCTCTAAAAGTGATAACTTGTCAGCCCTTGATGCTATGACTGTTGACTTCTATAATGATTTAAATGGAAAGATTAAAGCTGAAAAAATAAATACTAATTTATCTGAACAATTAAAAAATTGTCATCTTAAAATCAAAGAACTTTCTAAGATTGAAGAATCCCTGAAAGACCAAGTTTTTGCAAACCAAACAATTAGCATCGAGAAGCAGCAAGCTATTGCTGATAGGGAAAAGGCCATTGCTGATCTTATATCTGAAAAGGCAACCATCGAAGGATGGTGTAAGGCTTCTGAAAAAGTCAATAAGATCATCAATGCCCAAATCCCTATGAAAACAAGAATTGGTTAGGCTTTAACTCTGAAAAAGAGGAATCAGGGAGTAACCGTTCCATGCTCAAATTTGGAATGTTTGTCTCTTCGATCCCTGATCCGTCTTCTTCAACTTCTTCCTCTATTTTAAAAGAGAAGGTTCCTTTGTCTAATTCTAAGAAAGTGATCGAGAACAAGTTTCTTGACCAAGTTCTTAAGAAAAAGATCGCTCAGAATAAGAGCAAGAAAGTCTTAGAGAGCAATTCTAAATCTAGGAAGAAGGTCTCTAACTTCTCTCATAGACCAACTCCCAGAATTAAGATTGATCTCACTCCTACCCCAGAAAAGGTAGTAATACCTCCAAGGACTATGGAAAAAGGAATTCTTGGTCCTATCACTAAAAAGGTTCCTGTCTCTTCTCTTTCATCTTTGAATTCTAAACCTTATAAATATAGGAAGTGCTTTCACTGTGGTGAAACAACACACATTGCAAGTAAGTATCCTAATGCTACTAAAGCTGATAAGCTAGCTCATGGAAAGAAAGTAGCTCAAGCTGATAAATCAGTGAGAGTGAAATCCACCAAGGTTGCAAAACCAAAGGTGAAGATATCCACTGAAGAGAGTTCTTCAGCTAGTAGCTCATCCGCCACTCCTTCCACTAACAAAGCAGGACCCATAGTAATATGGGTACCTTCAAACAATTAATCCTTTTGTTGTATGCAGAGTGCCAAATGTATCTGGTATCTCAATAACGGATGCTCAAGGCATATGACAGGCAGAAAATCTCTGCTCTCTGACTACAAGGAAGAAGCTGGTCCTTCAATGACCTTTGGTGGAAATGGCAAAGGATACACTAAAGGTTATGGAATTCTGTCCAATGGAGCTACCTCTTTTAATCGTGTTGCCTACGTTGAAGTACTGAAACACAATCTCTTAAGTGTTAGTCAGTTATGTGACAAAGACTTCAAAGTTCTATTTTTAAAGAATAGATGTGCTGTCACTGACTTCAATGATAAGCTTGCCCTCTCTGGCAAAAGAATTGAAAACGTTTATGTCATAAATATGAATAGCTCTCACTCTGAGAACATGTGCTTTATCTCTTGAGCATCCTCAGATGTAAACTGGTTATTGTATAAAAGACTCTCTCATCTCAACTTTAAGACAATAAATGAATTGTCTCAAAAAGATCTAGTCAGAGATCTCCCAAATCATACCTTTACAAAGGAATCTCTTTGTTCAGCGTGTGAAAAGGGAAAGCTGACTAAAGCCTCCTTCAGGTCAAAGCAAATTTCTTCAGTGACCGCTCCTCTTCAGCTACTCCACATGGATCTCTTTGGACATGTAAATGTCCAATCTATATCCGGAAAGAAATACACTTTAGTTATTGTTGATGAATACTCCAGATATACCTGCGTATTTTTCTTACGATCCAAAAGTGATACCCCTGAAATGATAATCTCTTTTATCAAAAGGATGGAAGTTTTGAACAACTTACTTGTTCGCTCCATAAGAAGTGATCATGGTACTGAATTCAAAAACAGCACCTTGGTTAATTTCTTCGAAGAAAAAGGCATTTCTCACCACTTCTCGTCAGTAAGAACTCCTCAGCAAAACGGTGTTGCTGAAAGAAGAAATCGAACTATACTCGAAGCATCTCGCTCAATGCTCAGCGAATCGCGTCTTCCAACTCAATTCTGGGCTGAAGCTGTCAGTACAGCGTGCTTTACTCAGAATCGATCCCTGATTGTTAAGCGATTCAAGAAGACTTTTTATGAATTATTTCATGGGAGAAGACCCACTCTGAAATATTTTCACATTTTTGGATGTATTTGTTACATTCTGAATGACAGAGATCATTTGGGTAAATTCGATCCCAAGGCTGATGATGGTATATTTCTTGGATACTCCTCTATATCTAAGTCTTTCAGAGTATTCAACAAAAGAAGACAACATGTTGAAGAATCTATGCATGTCAACTTTGATGAATCTCGTCCCATTCATCCTTCTCATAATCTTGATGATGATGAAGAATTGAATGCTTGGATGAAATCTCATTATGGGGAACCTGAAACATATTTCAGCAATCAACCTCTTGCTGAAGATTGTGATGATGAGATCCCTGTAAACCCAACAAGTAATGATCAACCATCTTCAGGGATGAATATTACTCCTCTCAATCAGATTCCTGCAGTTGATATCTCTCTTGGAAATTCCTCTGTGAACAACCAAACTATCTCTGAAAATCAATCTTCTGATTTGATTTTGATGAAGAACCAGTCGCTGAAACAGGTCCGAATCCACAAACTGAAGAACAAGTCGTTGAATCTGCCGTTGATCTCTCTCCTCAACCACCAGCTCAGCGATGGACTGCAAATCATCCAATAAATCAAATTATTGGTGTTCCCGTTGCAGGTATCAAAACACGTAGATGCACAGGTAATATCTGTCTTTATGTAAATTTCATCTCTCTCTGAACCTAAGAAGATAGGTGAAGCTATCTCTAATCCTAGTTGGATTTCAGCTATGCAAGAAGAACTAACTGAATTTCATAGAAACAAAGTTTAGAATCTTGTTCCAAGACCCTCTAATAAAACTGTTATAGGAACCAAATGGGTTTTTAGAAATAAGCTAGATGAAAACGGGACTATAATTCGCAATAAGGCTAGACTTGTTGCTCAAGGTTATAGACAGGAAGAAGGAATTGACTATGATGAAACCTTTGCACCTGTTGCTCGTTTAGAAGCCATAAGACTCTTTTTAGCTTATGCTGCCCATAAAGACTTCAAAGTTTTTCAGATGGATGTTAAAAGTGCTTTTCTAAATGGAAAACTCAGCGAGGAAGTTTATGTTGAAGAACCCTCTAGTTTCTCAGACCCTAACCATCCTGGTTATGTTTTTAAACTTGAAAAAGCTCTTTACGGGTTAAAACAAGCTCCTAGAGCTTGGTATGATACCCTTTCTAAATTTCTTCTTAAAGAAAAATTTGTTCGTGGAAAAATTGACCAAACCCTGTTTTTAAGAAAATATAAAGGTCATACCATTCTCGCTCAGATATATGTTGATGACATTATCTTTGGTTCCACAAGACCCATACTTTGCATTCGTTTCGCTGAAAGTATGAAGAAACAATATAAAATGAGTATGATGGGTGAACTAACATATTTTCTAGGCTTGCAGATAAAGCAATCTGATAAAGGTATCTTTATTAGTCAAAGCAAATATGTTAAAGACATGCTGAACAAGTTTGACATGAATCAATGCTCAGCAATGAAGACCCCCATGGCACCTCCTCTGACTCTGAACAAGGACCCTAATGGGAAACCAGTCAATGTCACTGCCTATCGAGGGATGATTGGATCTCTGCTATATCTTACAGCAAGTAGACCCGACATCATGTACTCCACATGTCTCTGCGCTCGGTATCAAGCTGAACCAAAGGAAGTTCGTTATTACGGGTAGTTCCTACAAAGGATCAGACTAATGACGTATACAATACTTGGAGGAAGAACCCTATTAGACAACCCGCCCCTTCTCTTTTCTTTTTCACAAATAAGAAAGTTCTACTGATCTGGATGTAACTCAAAAATAATCCCATCTCATCGCTGTAAAGCGAATCTTCAGATACCTGAAAGGAACTCCATATCTAGGCCTTTGGTATCCCAAAGGTTCAGGATTTGATCTCATTGGTTACTCTGACAGTGATTTTGCAGGTTGTAAAATTGATAGGAAAAGCACCACTGGTGGGTGTCAGCTACTAGGTGGTAAGTTAATAAGTTGGACAAGTAAAAAGCAAAACTCAGTGTCCACTTCCATCGCTGAAGCTGAATACGTAGCCGCAGGTAGTTGTTGTGCTCAAATCCTTTGGATGAGAAATCAACTCATAGACTACGATCTAAAGCTCTCTAAGATTCCTATATATTGTGATATCACTAGTGCTATTGCAATCGCTAACAACCTTGTACTTCATTCAAAAACCAAGCACATTGAGATCAGATATCATTTTATCAGAGATCATGTGATGAATGGTGAAGTTGAACTTCATTTTGTTCCTACTGAATATCAGCTCGCTGATCTTTTCACCAAGCCTCTTGATGAGACTAGATTCAATCTACTTATCAGCGAACTTGGTATGTTGAACGCTGAATAAAGTACTTATTCAGTGAACAACAAATTCAGTGATACAAAGAAAAGCCTTCAATCACTCAGGTATTATTTTTTTCTCCCTGATTCTTAAAAAGAAAACCCATCACTGATAATCCTTTATTATTTTTGATGAAGTGTTTTAAAAATATTAATGATATTCATTCCTTATAGATAACTATCATTAAAATCTTTTAAAAAAAGAACACGTCAGACCTTTTTCTGACACACGACGGACCACGACGTTTCCATTCCAACTCCTTTCTTGGAACGTGCGCCAGGTCATCATTTCTTTTTCAAAAAGCTAAAACCGTCGTTTAGCATCCTTTCTCTCTCCTCGTGCTATTTAAGCACTTCTTTTGCCTTACTTTCTTCCTTCCGCGTTCATAACTCTCCTAAAGGCAAAAGAATCCTTTGAATCTTCAAGTTTTCTCCAAGAACACCAAGAACACGCACTTGTGCGTTTTTCTCCTTCACTCGACTAAGGTTTGATCTAAACCTAAACTTAAGAACTGGAAACATCTTTTTTAGTGAAAAAGAAATTCTATACCTTCAAAACCCTGTTCTTAGAACAGAAGATTTTTTATTCTAATTTATTTTCTTTATTTTTTTTGCTTTTTATTACCAACAAGAATTTTGATATTGTTCATCAAAATACTTGTTTCTTTGATCTTAAATTTGGTACTTTTTATACCAAATCTCTGGTTTATACATTCATGTATTAAAACCATGATTTATCTCTTTGGTGTTGCCATTTTTCCTACAGAAATGGCCTCTGCTTCCAACGTCGCTGAAACTACTGCTGCTGATAACCTGTTGGTCGTTGCACCAAACTGTCAATTCGCGCTGGAAAAGTCAACCTTCAAGCCATGCAATTACATTGCATTAGTGGACATTCCCTCTGAACGCCCTCAGTTCAAGGACGCTGCAACCTTCCTCAAGGCATGCCCTCTGATGTATGCCTTCGTCCATAACCCAGTGGGTATTACCTCTCACCTTCAGGCTCTCTGGTACATGGCGCAATGTACCACTCTGACAACGGACAATGGCACTGTCCTCCCTGCTATTGCCTTCACAATCCCTGAACTTGGCTTCTTCTCGTTCACAGCGGGGTTCGTACGTAAGGCGCTAAGACTCCCTCAGCGTCAGAAGGGTGTGTAATGGGGTGCTGAACCAACTAAGCAGTAGATAGATGGTTTCTTGGACTCCATTGGCTACAAATAGGAGAACTCCTCAGTGAAGACGGTGGGTTCAAAGCTGGAAAAGAAGCGACTCCCTGCTCAATGGCAGTACATTTTCACCCAGGTCATTAGTGCCTGGGGTCCAAAGTTGGCTCCCATGATCAGGCGAGCAAGCATTTTCAAGACCTTGCCTATTCTCTCTGCACAGGTCATCCACTGAACTACGCTGACTACATCTTCAGTGATATGTGTAGCCGCCTCAACGCCAATACCTGACATACCGTTGTCCCTTACCCCCGTTTCTTCTCCACCATCCTTGAAGAGGATTTCGGGGAGAGCTACCCGAAAGTCGGCGACTTTGCCTTCTCAATGGTAGGGAAGAAGTCCTTGGATCTTGAGGTACGTCCAGGTGATGCTCCTCTCACTCCCTACATGCTGCATTTAATGGGAGCACCTCTTTCAGTGACCTCCTCGCTGCCCATCCCCTCAGTGAGTACCCAAGGCACTGCTGCTAAGAGGAAAAACCCAAATGATGGTCATAAGAAGACCATCGCCTCAAAGAAGCCCAAGAAGGTGGTCTCTTAACAGACACCATCCTCATCCACAGCCACTCCAACGGTTTCTCCTGCCGTTGAAGCTTCATCAGCTCTACCACCACCATCAGTGACTAAGGTCTCTGAAGGTGTTTTAGCCAGCTCTGCTGAAGCTGGATCAGGTACTACTATCACTTAGCGATAGTTTTCCCTATCTCTGATTATGCTGAAATGCACGCAGTCCAAACCTCAGTATTGTTTAGGCAATCTAAGTTTTGGAAAGCCAATATCAAAGGACCTCAGAGTGTCTCTTTCAGATACTCTAAGACACTGGTCAGTGATCCTCAAGACACTACCTCTGCAAAAGTAGTCCCTGAGAGTAATCCTCATGATACTCTCAAGGAAAATAATGCTACGTTTCATCTATCATCTGATCCGGATTCATTTCTTGCTTCTTTGTCAATGTCATCAGCTGCTGCCACTGCTCCTGTCTACTTAGCAACAACAACCACCACCACTACCACCACTTCGAAGACGGCGATGAAGTCTCCTCAGCGCCCTCTCAGTGCTAAAAAGCTCAGGGATGTCAATATGGAGAACCAAGCCCCAAGCTTCCTCCCAGGGTCACTGAGTTACCTCATGTGTCCCTACCTGGTCCCACATTCCCTGCCATTGACTATTTGGTCAATGAATGTGCTCTCACCAGGGCAAGGGTGGACTCGCTGCAAACTTCAGCTGAGCTAATCTTCTGGCAGGTCGCTGGTACTCCTGGAATGAAGACGAACGTCAGCAACCTGGTGTCTGACGTTCAATAACGTCAGCAACCTGGTGTCTGGTGTTTAATGATATTCATTCCTTCGCCAATCCCTCATCAACATTGAGCAAAAGGTCGATTCTCAGGCCGCTGTCCTCGAGTCTATTCAAAAGGCTCAGACCGAAATGATGCAAACTCTCTCAAGACTCGGTGGAGCTGGTCCCTCATTTGCTGATGCTGATCGAACCATTCTTCAGGACGTGCAAACAAATGTTCGCACTATGATGTTCCAAATTCTACCACATGATAACATTGAGGAGGAGAAGGTGGCCAAAGAGTTCGCTGACGAAATAATCAGCGAGCACAACCGGAGGTTCCCTGATGAAAGGATCTCTCCTTACATCCAGAGACCAGAACCTTCCTCCACTGCAAGGTTTGATGATGATGACGAAGAAGAGGATGATGAAGATGAAGAAGAAGAGGAACGCATCCCTCACTTTGGTGATGATTATGATGATTATGACTTGGGATTTGCAATGGAACATTTCAGAATGTCCATGCCATGCACATCCAAGATAGAGCCCTTGGGGGACGGATCTGGTCCCTCAGTGGTTGATCTTGATGCCCCAATCCCACAAACAGAGGGGGAGACCGTTGACAAGGTATCTCTTCAGCTTATCCCTTATATTACTCCTCTCTCTGAAACCCCCTATATAACCTCTCCTCCTTCAAACCCTCTCTCTGATAAATCTCCTTCTTTCTCTCCTTCCCTCAGTGATCCTCGTCCCCCAAAGGACTCATCCACAAGGAAGAAACCTTCTTCTGAAGAGCAATTTATGTACATAGTTGAAACTGACTCTGAAGAAGAAGAAGGCCTTATTCCCAGGCGTCGCGTTCAAAAGGCAATCATAAGCGAGCCTGAAGAAGAAGAAAGGCGAATAAAATTCCTTAGGGAATTCGAGGCTAGAAGAATAAGGGTGCCTGAAGCTGAACCCATTGAAGCCGTACCAATAAGGATGGTAGATGAATTCTACTTTCTGTCCAGAGAAGAGAGAGAACAATAATTGGAAGCACAAAGAATCAGCGATGAAGAAATAAAGCAAACAGGGAATGATCTTGTTTTAGCAAGGAAGATTCTCAGGGAAGACTCAGCAAGAGACAAAGCGGCCAAAGAACAATTGGAAAAGAGTGAACGACTCGCTGCAGCTCTTGCTCAGAAAGAACTTGCACAAGAAAACCTTAATGTAGATCCCATTCTCGCTCAACAGAAGATTCTCACTGCACTAACCAATGAAGCCACAACTCAGAAACACAAAGAACTGAATTGGTGCACAGAGATGCTGAACTTTCGAAGATCTGATGCCAAAATCATTCACGCAACAATCCAAGGGCGACACTCCAACAGAGATGGTCCAAAGGTATATGTAAGAATGACAAGGCCATCCAGAACAGAGAGAGAAGAAGCAAAATTCTTAAGATTATATGGATACACTGAATGGCTCGAAATCATAGATGCCATTCAGGGTTCCAAATCCAAGTTCAAGAATGTGGTAGAAGATGAGTTGAATCAGTTGCTGCAAAGAATGTCACAACATGTGCAAGTTCCCCCTCTCCCTGAATCATCTAAGAAGAAAAGATCAACTGCTGAAGGAAGTTCAAGTGCTAAGAATGAGCATGAAACTAAATTTTAATATCAAAGCATTCTTGGTCATCTTGAGCTCCCTGATATATCAATGCTTTGTACCTCTCTCCCTCAAGACCGAAGATATGAAGAAGATGAAATCATCTCACTGCCTGAACCTGGTATGGTATTCTTGGATAATGAAGGATTCTTAGGACTCTTCAGAAACCAAGAAATTCACAAGGCCCCATCCTCTCTCATAAAGATCATGCTTTGGCGTTGCTGGTCAGATACCCCTCTGATGAATCGACAGAAGATCCTTTATGAGAATGAGTTACAGAGACGAAACAAGAATTTCTCTGACTAGTTATAGATTTCTATTTCCTTTGTACTATTTCTTCAGTGTACAAATAATTTCATTTCTCTGTAATTTATTCAGATTATATTTAATGAAACTCAATCAGAGTACTTTACTCCATCCTAGTACTGAAAAGATCCCTGAAAACAGTAAAAGGGACAAATGAACATAAGAGTTCTACTTTCTTTAAACTATCTTTCACTCACTGATCTTTAACTCTGAAAATTCAATCAGTGAATGTACTTTAAGCTTATTTACTTGTAAAAATTGTACTTTCATATCCTTATAAATGAAACTCAATTCAGATAGTAGACTAGCTGAAAAAGACCTTACAGATTAGTACTTAGAAAATTTTTCTTTAAATATTTCCTAAGTCCTTACTAGTCTCTTAAAGCAATTTTCCTATGTTGCTTAATCATAATCAAATAGGGGGAGATTGTTGATCATAACTCCTCTCAATGATTTGAATATGATTCCTTTAATATACTTAGTGAAATTCCTTAGTTAAGCTTCTGTTCAAATTCAGCGACAGCATACGCTGATTACCATCAGCGATCGATGAAGATCAAGAAACAACAAGCTTATCTCTGAAGACCTGAAGATCAGCTATCGCACCAAAAGACCATTCACGGAAAGTCGAAGACCAAAGCTGAAGAAAGAGATAATTAGCTAAGTGACCTGAAGCGGTTCAGCGATAGTAGCGATTATCTACTCAAAGTGTGAAGTCTTGTAAAGCCTCAACAACACTGAAGTACATCCTTGAAAATTCAGTGTCAGCAATCAAATGAAGCTTCCTCTGCAAGACTAAAGATTGATCTTATCCTCGATGCACAAAAGTCAAACCTAGAACCATGTCAGAAAAGGACGTACGACTTGTCTCTTGTGTCCCCATCATATCTGATATAGTACTGTTCATATTCGGCCAAAAGCATGGTTGTCTTATTAGCAAGGACTAGCTTCCTATCCAAGCTTGACACGTGGCATGTACCTTTTGTCTTGCATTAAATGCAAACGGGTATAAATAAGATGGAGATATCTTCTTCATCTTAATGCATGCTTCTTTCTAGCCTATACCTTCTGTATTCTTTCTTCCTTCCTCTTGTGCATCAAACTGTGTGTTTCTTAAGTTACAATAGAATTGGTTTTGAACTTGTTCTAATTCCGCTTGTAACTGTAAATTTGGTTATTATCTATAAACTCATTTAAAAACCAAAATTTGTGTGTTTGTATTCACCCCCCCCCCCCCCTTCTACAAACTGTTTACTTAATATTTAACTCTTGTAGACCCTTATTGTCTCATTCACGATTTGATGTTCTATATTCCTCTCTAGTCTAGATTCCTCGTCGATTCTTCCCCTCGTTCTTAATATCTTGGGCATATTAGTTTTCCATGCAATGCATTCTTTTCGATCTTGTACCTGCTTGCTTCGCATAGGCTACAGAAGCGGTACACTGAACACCAACCCAATCTCGATGAAAAAAGTAGAAGCAACTAAAGAAGGGTGACGAAGCTTCTTTGCATCCCATAGTGTTGTCGCACTAAGCAACTACCGTTCCAGAGTCGTACAATGAAGTGATTAGCATACCAGAGTGACGCAAGGCTCTAAGCTCGTACCTTATGCGTAAGCTCTTTATGCTCTCTTCGCTCGCTCCTTTTCGTAGCGTAGATCTTTCTTCTCTTAAGAGATTTTGAGAAGACTGAGTGCCCTTTTGAAAGTTTCGAATTTTCGATCTTTCTTCCCTTTTTTATTAAAAAAAATAATCTAGATATCTCCGATAAACTACACTAAAGGGAACTCTTAAGTACAGACGATGCCTAGAAATGATAGTAACACATGGGGCCTTCGAAATACCAAATCCCAGCTTAAGTCCAAAAGGCCTACACTTTAACTAGGAACAGAAAGGTCCGCGAAATAACCGCGTTGCTCGATCATTGAAACCAGAGTGATGGTCTTCTGGGACAATACATTCGTAATGGATCCATCATATATGTTATTTTAGATGGTTCTAATTGTGGGCGATAGTCTTCAACTAGGGGGATCTGGAGTTTCCGAAATCTAGACTAGTTTTCCCAGTAATGTTGTGGCTGCAATATGTAGGCCGTCGATCTCTGATCCATTCTTTAGGTAAGAGGAAACCTTCTCTTTAAAAATGAATGGAAGGTAAAAAATAGGAAAAATAGGAACTACATGTAGATAAGTATATAGACATGCTATTTTGATGTGATGTAAGAATCGATTATCACATCATATACTATATTAAGTGACTTACTCCCCAAAAGCATGCTATGCATAAATGGATAAGTCGGTCCGTCCGATTTAAGTTGAAGTCAATTCACGAGGAAGAAAGAGCTGGCGATGTTCACTCGTCCATCACTCCCACTTGAAGTTAAGAGGTAGTAAGAACATGAGATGAGGGCTCACACATGAATGTTTTCAAAGCTACTAAGGAAGAAAAAACCCCAGGAATTGAGTTCTTATTCTTATGGGGAAGAGTGAACACTATGACTGGTGGCCCCCCCCCTGTTTGAGTTCCCACCTGAGAATTGTATCATCAAAAAGACATTGACTAGACTTGAGAGCATTCTCATTGAGTAGGTATGATCGCCAATAACTTGACATTGACTTCACTCTGACTTGCCTAAATCTATGTATTGCGTCATATAAGGATCAAGATAGATTAGTTTTGTCATGTTGATCATCAATAAAAGGGGTGGGTTAGGCGAGAGTAGGAAACTAGCCCATCCTTGCTAGAACAATTGACTACCAGACTTGTATACAAGAATCAAAGAGACAGGGGCTCTATCGATGAGAGTTGAGTTGAAGGCTCGAATAGCTTAGTTGTTAGTTGAAAGACTCTGTATGGGATGTTCTTTCTATTGAGTGATAAACGGAGGGATCTTGCTTTCTAAAAGCCATAGTCAGGCAGAAGGCAGTGTGTAGTCAGCCAATTGATGACGCCAGAGAGGGATTTGTCAAAGCACGGATAGGAGCTCTACCACGATATTATCTCTCTCATTGAGAAAGCGCTATCAAAGCCGCTGCCCCAATAGGTTCGTTCAGGAGCGAACAACCACTAAATTCCTTGTTAAATGGAGGAGCGGAAGGGGCAAAGTCAAAGACTAAGGCCAGAAGGTATGTGACAGTAGAAGCCAGGGATAGAGAGAGCGGAGGAGAGGACTGATTGAATGAATGTCGTTTCACGCTGATAGGAATGGGGGTTATCCATGTATATTCTATTTCTCCTGTCTTATTGATCAATGGTGTGCCATGAGATGCTTCGCCCGGAGGATCATTCATGGTGAAGATCCCAACATGATCTACTTGGTAAAGTCTGAATAAAGCACTCCAACCAACCCCCAAAAGAAAAGCAACGGGTACTACTGGGTTGGTCTGAGTCGGGATCCAACTCTCTTATAGAAGAAACGGATTGATATGGATTTTTCCCGGCCGCATTGTCATCATCTCACTTCCTCTTCATAATAGAAAAGGAGAAGTTTCTTGACTTAGTGTACGAGGTGAATGAGGGGAAACTTAATGAAAATAGAAACCCGCCACTTGAGCGGAAGACAGATTCTATACTCTATTTGATGATACCAACAAGTCCGTATTCTCGGCTGACGTGACGACTGAATGGATTGATGATTCATCAACGGTCACAGGCCAATTCAAAGCGACTTAGAAGCATCAAGGGAAAAATTGGGTGAAAGTTTCCCAGGTTAGTGTGTAGATAAAGGACTTCTTTCACAAGGGGGAGCGTACCAACCAAGACAAGATGAACATCGTGAGATGAGCCTCAAGCCCCAAAGGAAAGGCACTCACAAGAGATTTTATTGCGCGGGAATCAGGTCTGATACAAGCAGTTCCTCGCCTGGGACAATAACTGACGATAGATAGCAGGGGGGGGGGAGGTACGAGTTCCACTCTTAACCGTTGCACACGAAAGAGGATCGGAGGGCCCCTCAACCTCTTAAGGGGTTTTGAAAGTGCCCCATCTACATCTATGTCAGCAGCATCAACCGGGACTATACCCATTTACTATTCATACTATGTCAAAGGAAAATCGAAAAGACCAACGACTTGTCTAAAAGAATCAAAGATCCACGAGCTGAGCTTGATCCTACAAACACGATTTATTGATTAGTGATTTTAATTAGTCTACCAAAAAGAAAGTGAGTCCTCTGCTCGGTAAAGGAGCATTCAGGCACCCGGGGACGAGCTCAAAGCCGAGGAGAGCCCTGTGTCCCGCTGATAGAATGGAAAGGGAAGGGCCAGCATCGATAGACGCTCGAAAACCATCGGCGGAGGGGGTCCCCCTTTTCAACAAGGAAGGGACCAGCCACATTGACGATGAAGAAAAGGTTACACGAAAATAGAACAGCGGGTCTTTCTTTTCTGTCTTTATAGAAACAGATACACGAGCTTCATCTCATGCATAATCTTTTCAGAACACGGGTCGGAAGGACATTGGGGAACGAGCAGGTGAAGAGCTTAGTGTAACGGTCTGGAGCGCATCCTCTTACAAAGAGAACAGATGCCACACAAACACAGAAAAAGGGAAAGCAGGTAAAGGAGTAGACTAGCCGACAAAAATCATGTCGGAATAAGCGGTTAGGCTTAGAGCTGTTAAAGGATATGGAAAACTACCTTACAAAGATGCTACCTACCTTGGAAGGTTAGCGGAAAGAGCTAGAACAACGGGAAAAGAGCTGGGAGTTCGGCTAAGGGAAGTGGGGAAGGGAATGAGGAAGAATAAGACGGAAGACGAGAAGTCGGCCAAGCAGTTGCTTTAAAAAGGCAAGCTGTAGGAGTAGGCAGTTCATAGAGGTAGTTAAAGACTCCATCTCTTGGTGGTTACTATTCGGTGAAGTAAGAGGATGCAGGAAAGGAAGAGATACAGGAAGCGGTTAAGCAGCTAAGAAAGTCATCAGGTAGGTAAGCAAGCCGCCAAGGTGCCAAGCTAAGTCCCAAGCTAAAGACAAGGATCACATCGATAAGAGAAAAGGAAGACGGCTTATGCCGAATATCTTGAACTCAAAGAAAACCAAGCCTAACGACATTACTTTCATACCAGAAAATCGAAGATGTGCCAAATCGTTCTCTATCGAATTGTAATCTAGAGCAAATGAAACTGATTCCATACGAGTCAGTCTGTCAGTTGCAACTAACAGATCTTGGTCACTGCATCAGCTCGATGTCAAAAAGGCCTTTCTTCATGGAGACCTCCACGAATAGGTTTATATGAGTCCTCCACCAGGTTTTCGAGCTCAGGGGTAGAAATAAATACGGAATTAAAATAGTGGAGACTGAACCCTCTACGGAGATGATAGAAGATGTGAATCGCTCAATCGATACGATAGAATAGGAGCTCCGAAGGTTCCTCTCTTCACTCTTCTCAGATGATAAGTCGAGCTAACCTATTCATAAGGTGAGCTAACCTAACCCATAAGCCCCTAGAGTTAACTTGTCTTTGACTTTTAGTTCATTACTTTATTCAGGTCGAAAAAATGACGCGGATCATGGAGCAGGTTCTCAAGCAATCCCAGAAGTGGTGTGCAAGAAAGGTCTCAGTATAGAAGGTTGGAAGTTTCCCAGCCTCGGGGGACTGTCTGTGAGTGTTGGTGAACGGTATACGTAGAACAGGTGAGTAAAGAGTTGTCCTTTGAGCTCTTAGCTCTTTTGGTATCGTCGGTATTACTTCTTTCTTTCAAGTTTTCCTAGGCCTACATCCTTTAGTCCATGGATTAGCAAAGCTGGCCGATGGGATGAACTGGTTCTGGGGTATGCCTGCCGAGGTAGTCAGGGCAATAAGGGCAAGGCTGCGGGAAGAGTTTCAGAACTAGGCGAGAGGACTCCTGTCCATAAGGCTAGAAAGGCGGGAGCATCAAAAAAAGAGGATTAATGCTTTACAGGGACAGTCGGGGACTTTCTTGATAAAGTTACGAAGACCACACCTTAAAGCTAGCTACGCATATCCCTGTTCTACGATGAAAGACTTTTCTGCCTAGCTTGATGACTGACTAAACAGGACATATGGCCTGGCAGGACGGCTTTGCTTTAGACCGGAATGTTATCCCCTCTCAAACTCATTTTCAGCGCTCGAACTCTAGAACGAAACTCAAGTCATTGCTCATTCCCGCTCATGCTCGCTATAACAATTCCCTTGGCTACTAGACTTGTCTAAGAAAAGATGCACGAGTCACTCTTTCTCTTATATACGTTATTTGAAGATAGTGATTTGAATGCCTATCCCCTGCCTATGCTAAGCCTTTAATACCTACCCTTACCTGTCCGCCTTGAGCTACTAAGCCTGCGCATACCTTTTATTGCTCCATCCATAAGGTAGCTTGAACTAGCATTGTACAGATATATAGCGAGTAGAAAGAACTCTTCTCAAGCTGGAGAGACGGGAGAGGAGAGAAATTGAAGTGGATCTCATATCTATATTCGACAGCTTGAAGAGGGCGGATTTTGAAAGAAAAATTTCCATTGAAAGCAATTGTGCCTACCACAGTCAAGTTCGGTATTTACTAGCAAGGAATATGGTAGGATCTACCAAGACAAGTGGCATGTAACCACTTTGGAGTGAATCGGTTAAGAACCGCAAATGGCACATCGAATCCCTGGACGATTGCAACCACTTTGCTGAGTTGATAGATAGATAGATGAACTATCCCGAGGACCAAAGGAGAGTACTTCTTTTGCCATTGGAAGTTGCTGTCAGTAGGCATTCTTTACGCCAGAAAGAGAGATTGTAATGTAGCTTAACTTATTAAGCAAAGCCGGCTCCAGTTCTATTTAGAATAGGGCAAGAAAGCGACTTGCTGCCTCAGTCACGAAGGAATACCGAAGAGCCTAAAGAGGGTGTTAGAATGCAGCTAGATAGAGAACTACAAGATAAGAGGGATTCCATGGGTGAGAAGGCTGACATGAAGGCTCTCATTCCAAACCAGTAAAGTGCAAGGGGTAAGCAAGCAGTTCAGTCTTTCACTCGGACTCACTAGCAACTCCAGAAGCAACCCCTCATCATATTACGATGAAAAGCAGGTTTATTTCGTGGTAAACCACAACGAGTAAGCGAGATAGGGTGAGGTAAAGCCTCAGACCGGTCAAATGAGCCTCTATAAAACCAAATCAGACAGGTAGCGGAAGCTGATAGACAGGGGGCGATGAGCTCAATAAAGGAGAAGTTGTCCTGATGAAAAAGAAAGCCCTAGCTATGAGTGACTCAAATCTAGCCGTGATGCGCGAGGGCCAATATTCAAATGAAAGCAAGGGGCTGATTGCCCTCATGGGGAAGGGATGAATACGAGCAGTCGGAAGAGAAGCCCTCTCAGAAGCAACCAATCCAAGAATTGATGTATTTGGTAGAGTGCCAGTCACAACACTAGAACCAAGTTAGGTGAGCTTGAAGGCATCGGTTGAAGGCCTTAGTTGCAAGGTCTTTGACTGTGCCCAAGATAGGGATGGATAATAGATCTTATATAGTTCCCACTTCCACTTCACAAAGGAAAGATATCACACACCACACAAGAAAATCATGTGCAAGCTGCTTGAGTTGAATCTGCCTCAATTCCTCTCTCACTCACAATGAAAGCTTGCTCGAAGACAACCTTTACTTTATAGTTGTAATATATCATATCCTTTTGGCGGGGATAGGTTCATAGGAGGACTTGGTTACATAGGAAGGAAAGGCTTAAACTAGAGGGGATAAGAAAGCCGATTTGAAACTCCCTCTATCCTCAGCTATTGAGTACAGGACAAGCAAGTTATTGAGGGCTCCTTATGCCAAATACTTTTAAGGGGATAAAATAAGAAATCTCCTAAGCAATAAAGATCATCCTATTGATAGCGAGACTGGCTCCCAGGGAAAAGGAATTACACTAGATCTTGGCAATAGCACTCCAACAAGCTCGGCAGGGAGAGAAAGAAGAGAAGGAGAAGAGGAGTTACGACGAAAAGGGTATGAAATAGGTTGCTTGTGAAAAGGGTATGAAATAGGTTGCTTGTAGCGATTTCGATTACTTATTAGGTTGGGATTACCAGCCGACTTGCCTGACCAAAGAATAAGATAAAAAGAAGAGTTCCCGCCTACGGCTACCTGCCCATTAAGAGCTATACCTGGAGTCGAGCTAACTGCATAAGAAGAGGGGAACTTTCCTAAAAAGCCTCATAGCAATTAACCGCATTGGAAACGACGAATCACACTCTGAAAGGAGGCACCCTCCCTTATTACGTTACGGTCGAACCTCGCCTTTCATCCTTCCTCTCCCGTTGGTCGAGCGACTTCAAACCTTCGCTCCAATACTTTTGAACAACTCTCGTACCCTTCGCTCATAAGATAACTAAGAGCATGGCTTCGATCCAGCGTGAACTCTTTGCATTGCCTGTAGAGTAGATGTAGTAGATTGAGATCTCTGGACAACCATAAGAGGTTAAGGTTCCAACCTGGGATTGTAGTTCAATAGGTCAGAGCACTGCCCTATCAAGGCGAAAGTTGCGGGTTCGAGCCCCGTCAGTCCCGACGTCGGATTCAAAAAATACATCAATTCATCTCTCCATTTTCTGTGAACAGGGGGCAGGGAGCCGAATATCATTCCTAGCCTAACGTGGGATCTTTTATTTTTTTCATTTCGCATTTCTCATCAAATAAATAGGGGAATTCTCATTGCTGCAACTAGTACCGGGAGAGAGACATATGTGGATTAATACAATTATTGGCATATTAAGGATTCCAAGAGAGTCTGGGCTGCCGATTGCTCTCGTTAAGGACCACAAAGGCATACATAGAAGGTAGATGAGAGAAAGGGATCGATGAACGATGATTGAAGATTGCAACATCTTTTTGATAAAGACAACATTAGACCGGTACATTTTTGAAGCTGAATTCGGCCAGCGCGTCGACCTGGTACAAAATGGCCATCTTACTGAATCCGAAAAGCTCAACTACGACAAAAACGCAGTTATCCCCCCCCCCCCCGAATTTAAGAGATAGGGCAATCGTCCTACGAAATCTATGGTTAGGATTTTTCCATGGCCAGGATGTGTAAAGGGCGCCGGTAAGCACTTCAGTCGCATACAGGGTGAAGGACAATGCCAAATCGATAAAAAGGGCCGGAAACCCAAGAGCTTGATTGTGACCTTTGGTGGAGGCGCGGATCAAAGGAATGCCCGTGGCATGTCAAATGGACCTTGTGTCAGTGGCGAAGACAAAGTCTAGTGGTCAAAGGACCATGGCACTTTCCCTTAATGGATGAGGTGTGCGTCGGCCCTGTCCTGTGCTGTTAGCCACGTTGGGCATGGATATATGTCCGAGAATGAAGCATTTGTTGGTGGCATGAGTTGTTATGCTAATATGGTGAAGTGTTGTAGCTTATGGGAGACTAGACTAGCAGGTGCGTGAGATTGTTGCTGAAGTCTTTGGCTTTGTGCTTGGACACGGTATGAAGAGATAGCTCGATGATCCGTGACAGACTCCAGCTAAATTCTGGCGCACAGGTGGAACCCCAAGCATCCGGTGTCACTGGTTTTTCACCTAATAGAGGCTTTTCTAGTTTTTCATTTGAACAAGAGTGAGTAGAGATGATGGTCTCACTGGTTTTTCATTTCCTTCCCTAGTCCTGTAAGAAATGCCGCTGGTATTTTATTGAAATCCTTCATTTAAGTTAAGGAAGACTGATATAGAGGCTTTTCCCGCTATAAGAAATAGCTGGAGTACGAAGTGGATATCTCTTGACTCAAAAGGGGTTGCAACCTATGAATGTGCAGCCTAGTCTAGAACAATAAGAGTTTCGCCTATGGCATTTGCCCTGAGAATAGTCTTCCTTCTGTCTTGAACCTTCCACCAACATTTGATTCATTCTTTTCTTACCTTAGAGATTCCCAAGAGCTCTACTTCGGCTAAGGACAGCATATAATACCTTGGCTCTCTCCTTTCTTATAATCGATGTACTTGAAAAAGAAATGAAATCGATAGAGTCTGATTCAAAAATAATAGGCTTATAGCTGATACGAGCGCTTATTCACTCAACAACAAGAGCGTATTCAATAGCAGCATTCGATGCCTACTCTTTATTATGTGATTTGCATCATCACTTTCCTTTGTAGCCTTTTCTTTTTGTTCCTTCCCCAGCATGAAGTTCAGTTACTTGCTTTAGGGCAATCGGAGTTTAGTGAGCTTGCTTGAAGCTCTGTCAAACAAGCCCTTCTTATGAACTCAAATAATCCTCCCTAACAGCCTATTCGATAGCACTTTTGTGCCTCTTATTAGACTATTACCTCCTTGTGGGTATCTTACTCAAGGCATTGACGCAAATAAAAGTGCCTACTATTTCAAAGAGCTTCTTCTCGAACGGTTGATTCCGTGCCTGAATGTCCAGTTTCTTTTTTCTATCCTGTCTTCGATTCTTTACCTGTGTAAGCTAGTAGTCTCATTCTCTCGCACTCGCATTCGTCCTTCCTGCTAGTCATCAGTGAGCCTACAACTGGCGGATTTAAAACTTGTTCGATAGTAACTTGGTCGGAAAGCGCCACAGTATAATACCATTTCTGTTATTTCAACGATTGGCGTACCCACGAACGGGACATGGAGTATTCAAGAAAATCCTTGACCTTCTCTTCTTCCTGAACTCTATACCACCGAAACAACCAAAGAAGAAAAGGATCTGAAAAAGGTTAATCTGATCCTTCTAGTAATCATTCACGATAGATGGTCAAGTCGAACTACTAACCCGATGCATAATGACCTACTCATTGGACCTACCTATTCGCTATGGACGCTCCATGGTTTTCCTAGTACACTATCGTCGAGAAAAAGCTCCCTTCTCCATAGTTCTATCCTCACTTTTCGCAGTTTATCAAAAAATTTAAGAATGAAAGGCCCGCCCCCCGACAGATGAAAAGCACTAGCCCGATTCTCCATCTTCGGGAGTCGATCCTGCTTCTATCGCCACCTCGCACCTATGGAGCAGGGGTCTCAGAAATGTAGATTGACTGCTTCCGATTGAATATGCAAGATAATGCCCGCATCATCGGTAGGGTGAGTCGGTGAATAGAGAACGACATGTAAGATACAGTGTCAGGAAGACTTTTTCCCTCCAGATCGAGATAGATTGATTCACAAAAGGCAAACAGATGAAAAGGTAGGAAATTATGTCCGTCCATTCAAATAAGGTCTTCTACCCTTCAATTCCTACCAAGTAATCAATAACTGGCTGGAGAGGAAATACAAGTGAGTTGTCCGGCTATGGGGTACAAACAAATATTTTTGAATGCAATGGTGGCCTTCCCCGCCATGAAATAAATGGAGGATAGGAGTACCAGATACGAGATTCCATGTTCTGCTTGTGGGTTCCCCCGATTTGGCTTTTGATAATCGAAGAAATACCAAAATAGTAAAGGTAAACATACTAATTTGGAGACATTGGGCAATTTACTTTATACCTACTATTCCGTCGGTTCCAAGTCTAATTTTATTTGTTTTTTTTAATGAGGATGAGGTTTTTGAACAGAATACTTAAGGGCTAGAGTGAAGAACCACAAAAGCACCTGTACAAAAATGACCAAGAACTACATATGGTCTGAGACTCACTTCCTTGAAAAGAGGGACAAAGAGTAATGTAGGTAGCGACCGTTCAAGAAATGTAGCAATTGTCCGACCTCATAGGGTAAAAAAATGAAGAGTAGCTAAATGAAAGAAGTGAAGCACAATGCCTCGAAGGGGATCCAAATACATGACAGGGGAGGTCGGATGATTGAATAGGACTTGCTAACTGATCATACTATTCATTTGTCGAAAAGGGGTTCCAATACCAATAGATGTTTCCATAAGAGAGAATAGAGTGATGTTTTTAAAAGACGAATAAGATCTGAACGGCAAACAAATAGGGCAATGGCTTCGGTTAGAGCAGCTTTTTGATATTCTCAATTCTTAAAAAGTATTTACTCGATATCAGGAACATGCTATGGATTAAGGCGAAGGAACATCCAAACATAAAATATGACCCGGAAATCATTGGTTTTTGTAAAGGGGTATGTATTTCCATTGCTATCCCAAGAAGGGCTCTCGTGTTCATACCTTTTTAGAAGCAGTCTCGGCTTAGAAGAGTCTGTGTCCCGTTTGATTGATTCGACCCGCCTGTTTTAGCCGTGGCTTAGTGGCTAGTCTCTCTTAACAAGCACTCGCTGTACCATAGCCCAACCACTTACTAGCTTAGCTCGGTAGTCTCCTAACTATGAGACCCCGCCCAGCAGAAAGACTTGTGGTCAACTATCGTATTATCCCTAAAAGGGGGACTCTAAATAAGAAAGTGGAATACTCATCAGCGGCTTCAACTATTCACCCAATGTTGTACGCGAAACTGTCTTTTCTAGTAGACGGGTACCTTCCCCCGGAAGATAGATGCCACGAAAAATACCCTAAAATCTGTGTTGTGTGACCCGACAATCAATATTCTCAACATTCGTACCTTGTTGAATAAGAAGAACTAGCCGTCTCTGAACAATCATCACTAGTCAGTCGCCCAAAACCTATTACTATTCCTCTGCTTCTCCATTTGCTCGATCAGGGGAACCACGCCGACGTACGGTGCGCTTAAGACGAATGTCATATAAGGAGAGGAGGACGGGACTCAAGCCCTAAAGTACAGGTCGGTCAACCACTACTCTAAGTACTCTAAATGCAATTCCTTTAGTTGACATAACATAAAGAGTCTCTTCTTCAGCGAGCTTATTATTAAGCAGCAGCCTCTGATTCTTCAATTGCACTTTCTTTCGCTCCATTCCCGGGCTAGGATAGCCTAGAGTAATAATATACTCATATGGAGACATTAGAATAGAAGAAGGGGAAAGCTGAAAATAAAATAAGGTCTCTAACTTCCTAGTTTGTCGTTCAACAACTTTTTGATCTTACTCTAAAAGTAAGTCAGTCAAGTCATTGAATGAAGTCTATATTTTTTATATTTTTCTGGGCTTACTATGTTAGGGTAATAAGAATTTATTCAAAGGAGACTGGTTCTGAGTTGAAGAAGTTCAGATCTTCTGAACTAGTGATGTAACTAAGTAAAGCTCAGAAACCAAATACAGAAGTCTGAAAGAAGAAGATAGAGCTTAAAGAATAACTTCTGAAGTGTTAACTTCAGAAGTTTTGAAGACTTCTGAAAAGATCTGAAGAGTTCTGAAGATCTCTTATAACTTCTGAAGGATGTTTTGAAAGAAGTTCTAAAGATATTCTGAAGACTATTTCTAAAGATTTGATTACACGTGTATTGATACTATTGGTTTGTCATGATTATAGTTGTCACTTTAGTATCTCTACCTGTATATAAATAGCATGTCAGTTAGTTTAGTTTAGTTGGTTAGCCAAATTACATTTGTACAATCTTTCTTTCACAGTTTGTAATGAAAGTCAAGATCAATATACATTCGACTTCCTGCTCCAAATTGTTTGTTAATCTTGTTCTTTATTCATCTTGATAATTGGGAACTTTCAATTGGTATCAGAGCCAATTCATCTGAATTCTTTAGATCTACTCTGTTTCTGTTATGATTCTGTCAGATCTGACAAGAATCCTTAAAAATAATCTGATTGATCAGATCTACTATCTTTTCATTCAAATTTAGGTGAATTTTAGTCTTATTTCATGATGTCTAAAGAATACGTATCAAATGGGTCAGAAACATAGCCACCCACTCTGTTCTTGGGTGAATATCATCAATGGCGGATCAGGATGCTTCAATTCTTAGACAATATTGATGAGGCCCTAATGCAATCCATTCTCAATGGCCCGGTGGATGTTTATGTGGAAAGTCCTGTTGTTTCCCAAACTGATAACACTCCTGAAATTCCAGCAACAAGGATAAAGAAGACTCCTAACATGTACACTGCTGCAGAAAAGGATAAAGAAGACTCCTAACATGTACACTGCTGCAGAAATTCCAGCAACAAGGATAAAAGAGCATTTACTCTTCTTACAATGGCTATTCCTAATGAGATATTCAATCGAGTAGATAGTCTGACTTCTGCTAAAGCCATGTGGGATGAAGTTGAAGCCCAGATATAAGGTAGTTCCAAATCTCAAGCTTAGAGGCTTCATATTGCTATTGGTGTATATGAGAGTTGATAAAGATCATAAGATAGCTTCAAAGAAGTCTTAGTTCTGAAGCTTCATAGTTCAGATCTTCTGAACTAGTTCCGAAGAGATAAAGGAAGAAAGCTCAGAAGTTACCAAAGTCAGAAGTCAAGGAAAGTAAAAGGCATAACTTCTGAAGTATCTACTTCATAAGTTCTGAAGATTCTGAAGGTGTTCTGAAGAACTTCTAAAGAACTTCTGAAGACTGTTCTGAAGAAGTTCAGAAGTGTCTCTGAACTGTATATCTGTACACTTGTAATATTCTATTGGTTTGTCATGTAACTATCTGTTAGAATTGAATTCTTACTTATATATAAATAGAAGGTTAGTTAGTTTGTTAGAACTAACGTTCATAGATCTTTTTTACTATAAAGACACATCTGTGTAACTTTGTCAATATCAATACATCCGACTTACTTGCTACAATTCTTGTTCTATATTCTATTTTCTTTCTACAATTTGATATTTGGGATCTAACAATTGGTATCAGAGCCAACTTATCTGTTTGTTAATTCTGTTAATAACTGTCAGATCTGACAAGTTCTTGAAATTCTTGATTGATGTATTCAAGATTGATTCGAATTGTTCTAAACTTCAAAATTAAGTGCATTTGCGATCATTCAAATCAAGATGTCGAAAGAAATCGTCTCCATCGAATCTGAAACTAAACGACCTATTTTGTTCTTGGGTGAGTATCATGAATGGCACATTCGAATGGTTCAATTTTTGGATAATATAGATGAAGCATTGATGCAATCTACCATCAATGGTCCCCTAGAAGTGTATGTAGAAATTCCAGCTGTTCCAAGAACAGAAACTACCCCTGAGATTCCTTCTTCAAGGATCAAGAAACGTCAAGGAATGTATAGTAATTCTGAGAAAGAACAAGCCAAGGTTGATAGAAGGGCACTTACTCTACTCACTATGGCTATACCAAATGAGATATTCAACAGAGTTGACAGTATAACCTCTGCTAAAGCTATGTGGGATGAGGTAGAAGCTCAAATGCAGGGGAGTACTAAAGCTCAAGCCCAGAGACATAACATCTGTGTTGGAACATATGAAAATTTCAGATATAAAGAGGGGGAATCAATCACAGAAACTTATCATAGATTCAACAATATTCTGAATGACTTAAGAAGAAATGGTGTTCAGAAATCTATTTCAGAAATAAACAAGTTTCTAAACAATCTAGGTAATGAATGGTCTAGCTTCTCTGACAACATGGTTACTAGAAATCTGTCTAGAAATCTATTTATGATGTTTATGGGATTTGTTTCAACAAGAAGACAAAATCAAGTTCAGAGAGAATGAAAAGAAAAAGACAAATGGTACTGTAGCCTTGTTAAGCAAGAAGTTAAACAGTTCAATGACCATGTCATCAAAGAATAAAGTTTGTAAAATTTCAGAAACTGCCCTATGTGATGGAGATGAGTCAGATGAAGAGTTAAAAAGGATTTCTGATAATATTGCTGTTATGACAAGACAATTCCATCAAGGATATAATCAGAAATACAAAAGCAAATCAAAATCTGAAGATGGAAGTAAGAAGATCTTAAGTCAAGATGTTGTTCAACAAGATTCAACAGAACCAGCTAGGTGTTTCAATTGTGGACAACCTGGTCATTTTGCAAGACTGTGCAAACTCCCTAAGGTCAAGAATGCTGGTTACTATGAAAAGAAGCATCTACTTGCAAAGAAGAAGGAAATGAATCCAACTCTAGTAACAAAATATGAAGAAGATTGGTTGAATTGGAGTGATGGAGAATATGATGAAGAAGTTGCTCATTATGCTTCAAACTGTTACATATGCAGATGGATCCAGAAAATACTCATGCTCATGATTCTGAGGTACAAACTTCTTCTTTTGAACTTAATTCTGAAACAATTTCATCTTTAAATTCTTAAAGCAACATGCAAGATCAAATTCTGAATATGACTTCTGAATTTGAAAATCTCAGAAACAAAATAAAAGGTGAGAGAACATTGGTAAATAAGTTTAGAGCTGAAAGTCAAATCTATAAACAAAATTTCCAAAATGCTGAAGAAACACTTGAAAACGTTTCTAAAGAAAAATCTTTGTTGAAAGAAAAGATGGATAGTATGCAAAAATATATTCTTAATGAAAAATCTGGAAAAAAAAGTTTTGAATGTCAAAATGAATTTTCTGAATCAAGAAAGACTTGATCTATACAAAAAGATCAAGAAACTAGAAGACCTGAACTTTAAAAGAGGTCAAACTAAACAAACTCTGAACATATTAACAAGTCAGGCTCAGAATTCAAAGATTTATAATAATAAAGCAGGTTTAGGATATAGCGAAAGTCAAATTTTAAAAAAGGCACCTGCAAATTTATATGATGTTTCAAAGATGAAAATTTTCAATGAGAATAATAAAGGTGTAGTAAATAAACCTCTTGATCATTCTTTGCCTGAAAGAATTCCTTTTATAAAATCAGAGACTCTATTTTTAGAAGAAAAACCTCTTAACTCTGGTGATGCATTCAATAATTCCGAATCAGAAATAAGGTGATAGAGATATCATAATAGCTTCAAAAGGCACTGAGTTCTGAAGAGATAAAGATCTGAAAAAGTTCTGAAGAATCTTCTGAAGAAGTTCTGAAGAAGTTCTGAAGACACTTCTGAAGAAGATCTGAAGAAGTTCAGAACCTATTCTGAACTTGTCTGTTATGCATGCTATGTTACTTTAGTCTTTCTATTGTATGTATAAATAGATGGTTAGTTAGATTGTTAGAACTAACGTTTTACATTAGCCTTGTAAAGACATATTCTGTAATACTGTACATTCAATCAATACATATTACATTTGGCTATCATCATTCCTGTAAAAATCTTTTCATATATTGATATCTTGATTGTTTGGGTCCTAACAATTGGTATCAGAGCCAATTCATCTGTTCTTGAAGATTTGAGAAAGAACTTGTCAGATCTGACAGTTCTTGGTGTTCTTGATCTACAAAATTCAAATTCAACTCAGGTGAATTCTCGATCTTCTAACAATCAAAGATGTTTAAAGAAATAGTCTCAATCGGATCTGAAACGAAACCACCAACTCTCTTCTTAGGGGAATATCATCAATGGAGAATTAGAATGATTCAATTCTTGGATAACATAGATGAAGCCTTAATGCAATCTATTACAAATGGCCTACTAGAGGTATTTGTTGAGATTCCAAATAGCCTCCCGAATCGAATCCACCCCTGAAATCCCTGCATCAAGAATCAAGAAGAGTCCTGGAATGTATAATCCAGCTGAAAAGGTTCAAATGAAAGTTGATAGAAGAGCATTAACTTTACTCACCATGGCAATTCCTAATGAGATATTCAATAGGGTTGATAGTTTAACTTCAGCAAAAGCCATGTGGGATGAAGTAGAAGCTCAGATGCAAGGAAGTACAAAGGCTCAAGCACAGAGATTAAATATCTGTGTTGGAACATATGAAAATTTCAGGTACAAAAAAAATGAATCTATCACTAATACATATCATAGATTCAATAACATTCTGAATGATCTAAGAAGAAATGGTGTTCAGAAATCAAATTCTGAGATAAACAACAAATTTCTGAACAATCTGGGAAATGAATGGTCAAGTTTTTCAGATAATATGGTAACTAGGAACTTGTCTAGAAAGACAATTCATGATTTCTATGGTATCTTGTTCCAACAAGAGGACAAGATCAAAGTTAGATAAAATGAACAAAAGAAGACACAAGAAACAGTTGCCCTTCTAAGCAAGAACTACAATAATTCTTTGACTATTGCTACCAAGAAAGTTTGTGAGGTCCCAGAGATGACAGTGTGTGATGGGGATGAATCAGATGAAGAGCTTAAAAGGATTTCTGATAATATTGCTTTCATGACAAGGCAATTCAAACAAAGATACAATCAAAAATATCAGAATAAACCTAGATCTAAAATTGGACCTAAGAAGGGTCAAGAGGCTGGTCAATCTGAAACATCTGAACCAGCAAGATGCTTCAACTGTGGAAAGCCTGGACATTATGCTAGACAATGCAAGATGCCAAAAGTCAAAAATTCAGGTTATTATGAGAAGAAGCATCTATTAGCAAAGAAAAAACAGCTTAATTCTGCTCTAGTAACCAAGTATGAAGAAGACTGGTTAAACTGGAGTGATGGAGATGATGATGAAGAAGTTGCTCACTATGCAACTAATTGCTACATGTGTCAAATGGATCCAGAAAAGGACAAACAAGACACTGAGGTATCTTCTTCATCTTCTGAACAAAATTCTGAACATAATTCTGAAATTAATACTAAAGATTCAGAAATGACAAATCAATTTCAAAATATGTTTTTTGAATTTGAAACACTCAGAAACAGAAACCACCAATTCTCTTCTTGGGAGAATATCATCAATGGAGAATTAGAATGATTCAATTCTTGGATAACATAGATGAAGCACAAATGGCCCACTAGAGGTATTTGTTGAGATTCCAGCAGTTCCCAGAACTGAATCCACCCCTGAAATTCCTGCATCAAGAATCAAGAAGAGTCCTGGAATGTATAATCCAGCTGAAAAGGCTCAAATGAAAGTTGATAGAAGAGCATTAACTTCAACAAAAGCCATGTGGGATGAAGTAGAAGCTCAGATGCAAGGAAGTACAAAGGCTCAAGCACAGAGATTAAATATCTGTGTAGGAACATATGAAAATTTCAGATACAAAGAAAATGAATCTATCACTGATACATATCATAGATTCAATAACATTCTGAATGATCTAAGAAGAAATGGTGTTCAGAAATCAAATTCTGAGATAAATAACAAATTTCTGAACAATCTGGGAAATGAATGGTCAAATTTTTCAGATAATATGGTAACTAGGAACTTGTCTAGAAAGACAATTCATGATGTCTATGGCATCTTGTTCCAACAAGAGGACAAGATCAAAGTTAGACAATATGAACAAAAGAAGACACAAGAAACAGTTGCCCTTCTAAACAAGAACTACAATAATTCTTTGACCATTGATGCCAAGAAAGTTTGTGAGATCCCAGAGACAACAGTTTGTGATGGGGATGAATCAGATGAGGAGCTTAAAAGGATTTCTGATAATATTGCTTTCATGACAGGGCAATTCAAACAAAGATACAATCAAAAATATCATAATAAACCTAGATCTGAAGTTGGACCTAAGAAAGGTCAAGAGGTTGGTCAATCTGAAACATCTGAACCAGCAAGATGCTTCAACTGTGGAAAGCCTGGACATTATGCAAGACAATGCAAGATGCCAAAAGTCAAGAATTCAGGCTATTATGAGAAGAAGCAACTATTAGCAAAGAAAAAGAAGCTTAATCCTGCTCTAGTGAGCAAGTATGAAGAAGACTGGCTAAACTGGAGTGATGGAGATGATGATGAAGAAGTTGCTCACTATGCAACCAATTGCTACATGTCTCAAATGGATCCAGAAAAGAATAAACAAGACACGGAGGTATCTTCTTCATCTTCTGAACAAAATCTGAACATAATTCTGAAATTAATACTAAAGATTCAAAAATGACAAATCAATTTCAAAACATGTTTTCTGAATTTGAAACACTCAGAAACATAATTAAAGGTGAAAGAATTTTAGTCAATCAATTCAGAGCTGAAAGTCAAATATATAAAGAAAATTGTCAAGCAGCTGAACAGATTTTTGAAAAAGTTTCTGAAGAAAAACTTGTTTTAAAAGAAAAAATGGATAGTTTACAAAAAGAAGTTATAAATGAAAAATCTGAAAAGGAAATTCTAAATGTTAAGATGAATTTTCTGAATCAAGAGAGACTTGATCTTTATAAATAGATTAAGGAATTAGAAGATTTAAACTTTAAAAGAGGACTAACTGAACAAACTCTGAATATATTAACTAGTCAGGCTCAGAACTCAAAATTTTACAATATAAAAGCAGGTTTAGGATATAATGACAGTCAAATTTTAGAAAGGGCACCTGCAAGCTTGTATGATTATTCTAAAATGAAAATTTTCAATGAATCAAAAACAGGTGTTATTTCCAAACCTGTAAAATATTCTTTGCCTGAAGAATTCCTTTTGTAAAATCAGAGACTTTGTTTTCAGAAGAAACACCTCTTAAAACTGGTGAATCAGAAATAATCTCTGAAACAGAAGAAATGAATATAATTTTAAATATTTGTAAATCTTCTGAATCAAATATTATTTCTGAAGAAAAATCAGAAGTAATTGTTAAGTCTGAAATTGTTTCTGATGTTACTTCTGTAATAACTTCTGAATTCAATTCTGAAGTCATTTCAAAAGATACTTCTGATAATAAATCAGAACATGAAGAAAAATATGATGAATTCTCAGATATTGAATCTTTAGAAGATGTTGATGAGAATCCCAAAATATTTTTTGATAATTCTAATAATGAGTCTACTACAACAAAAAATTCAAATAATTTTGCAACAAGTATGACTCAAAATAAATTTTCAGATCTAATAAATGCTTCTGATTCAGAAGATGATGATGATCAAATGGTGCAAGTCATTGATAAAAATGGCTATTTGGTTTATAAATCACAATCATGTATGACTGAAGGAGAAAAATTAAAATCTGAAGTTTCAAAGATTCCTTCAGAATTGTTTGATCCTGTGTTTTTAAAACCAGAATATCAGAATTCAGATTTTTCTCCTACTAATACAAACATTTCATTAAATTCAACACCATGTTCAGTAACATCTTCTGACTTCAACACCAGAGTTAAAAATTTTGAACAAGGACAATCATCAAATTCTCTCTCTGAAGTTCAGAAAATTAACTCCAATTCTGAAAATAAACCTAAAGTGAACAAAAGAATTTCTTATACTAATCCTCATTTCTTATCTTTTATAGAGCTATCCACTTTAGTATGGAGAAAGAAAGATGAAAGACTGTCAAATAATGACAATTTATAGAGTTTTTCATTTTTAAAGAAGAATGATGTACCTAAATCAAAGAAAGTGAATAAAAGAATTTTTGTTGAAAAATCAAATGTTATTGATTCTTATATGTCTAATACTGTTGTAAATACATTAAAAAATCATATTCACTGTATTAATTGTGGTCATCATAATTTTCATCTTAATTCCAAAACAAACAAGAAAAATTTGATGAAATTTATTCAGAAATGTTAAGCTATATTGACAAATTCAATTAAACGAAAAAATAGAAATAAAAATAAAACTAAGAAAGATAAATCTCAAAGTTCTGAACAAACTTCTGAATTGAAAAATCTGAAGAAAAAGTTCAGAACTTCAAATATTATTACTAATCACAAAGGACCCATTCTGAAATGGGTACCTAAAACTCAATAATCTCTTTTGCAGATATGTCATGTGTGAGTCTTAGATTCTGGATGTTCAAGACACATGACACCTTTCAAAGAACTACTAACTGATTATCATGAAAGATATGGAGGAACAGTTAGCTTTGGAAACAATGCAAAGGGATATGTAAGAGGATATGGCGCTTTCATTAAAGGAGATGTGAAAGTAATGAAAGTTTTCTATGTTGAGGGACTAAGACATAATATTTTCAGTATTAGTCAATTCTGTGACAAATACTGGAAGGTTAATTTTGACATAGATTACTGTCATGTTCTGAGTACAGCAAACAAAAATGAATAACTGCTTATAGAGATGGAGATCATTCACTGCAACTAGTCAACTACAAGGTGTATGTTATATGTCTACATCAATGAAAAATGATAGTTGGCTTTGGCACAGAAGAATGTCACATCTGAACTTCAAAGCCATTTCTGAACTAGGCAAACATCAATCTGTAAGAGGACTAACAAAGATCAGATTTGAAAAGAACTCTCTTTGTTCTGCATGTGAATTAGGGAAGATCAAAAGAAGTTCTCATCCTCTGAAAATGCTATCTTTATGCAAAGCTCCACTTGAAATGCTACATATGGATCTATGTGGCCCAATGAAAACTCAAAGCATGGGGGGGAAAGAAATACATTCTTGTCATAGTAGATGAATATACACGATATACATGGATTGAATTTCTGATACTCAAGTTTGATACTTCTGAAAGACTGATACCCTTTCTGAAGAAAATTCAAGTTCTTCTTCAACTCCCAATTCAAAAGATCAGAAGTGACAATGGAACAGAATTTACCAATTCTACACTTCAGAATTTTTTGGAATCTGTTGGTATTACACATAATTTTTCCGCTGCAAGAACTCCTCAACAAAATGGGGTAGTTGAAAGAAAGAATAGAACTTTGGTAGAGGCTACAAGAACCATGCTTGCGTATTCAGAACTTCCTCTCTCTCTTTGGGCAGAAGCTATTGCTACTGCATGTTTTACTCAGAACAGAACCATTCTAAACAGAAAATTTCTTAAAACTCCTTATGAAATGTTAAAACAAAGAAAACCCTCTATTGATTATTTTAAAATCTTTGGTTGCAGGTGTTTTCTAAAGAATGATACTCCACATCTTGACAAATTTGCATCAAAAGGTGTAGCTGGTATCTTTGTTGGCTATTCTCAAAGATCCAAAGCTTATAGAGTACTCATTAAAGGAACTCAAAGAATCATTGAAACTACAAATGTCAGATTTCATGAGCCAACAATGACTTCTGTACAAACCAGTTCAGAACTCGCACATAAACCAATTTCTGAAAGTTTGGACTCAGAATATATTCAGACAAACTCTACTGCTGCATCTCAAACTTTACTTAAATCTAAAATATACAATTTATGTCAAGACTTATTTGGTATTTCTGTAAATGTTTCTGCAGATTATCAAAATCCTTCTCTTCTCAGAAACGAAAATGATCAAGACATTTCAGAAATACAAACTTCAAATACATCAGCACCACAACTCTCTACCTCAAATTCAGAACTTCTAACTTCTGAAAATGCAACTTCTGAACCAATTCAAGTTGTTTCTGAACCGGTTCAAAATATTTCTGACCATGAACCTCAAAGTTCTGAACCAACTCAGATTTCTCCATTTGAGGGGGAGTCTTCAGATTTAGATTCAGCTATCAATCATGATACTGAAACTCAAGCAATTATTGATGATTATGATTCTCTGAATAATGTTTCATCTGTTCAACCATTGCCAAATGTGAACAAATGTATATCTAGTCATCCAGTACATCAAATAATTGGAGATGCATCAAAAGGTGTTCAAACAAATCTGCAACATCAAATGAATGTCTGTATGTAAATTTCTTAAGTAGCATGGAACCCAAAAAGCCATATGAAGCACTTCAAGATCCAGACTGGATTTTAGCCATGCAGGATGAGTTAAATCAATTTGAAAGAAACAAAGTCTGGAGATTGATATCAAAGCCAAAAGGTAAATCTGTCATTGGTACAAAATGGGTGTTTAGAAATAAAAAAGATGAAAATGGAATTGTTGTGAGAAACAAGGCAAGACTTGTAGCCAAGGGGTATTGTCAGCAAGAAGGAATTGATTATGATGAAACCTTTGCCCCTGTTGCTGGATTAGAGGCCATTAGAATTTTTCTTGCCTATGCTGCTCATAAAAACATGAAGGTATTTCAAATGGATGTGAAATGTGCATTTCTGAATGGTATTTTACATGAAGAAGTGTATGTTGAACAACCAGAAGGCTTTGTAAGCAAAGAATTCCCAGATCATGTCTACATATTAGACAAAGCCTTATATGGACTTAAACAAGCACCAAGAGCATGGTATGATACTCTTACAACTTTTCTTCTGAATTCTAAATTCAAAAGAGGTACTGTTGATACAACTTTATTTCTGAAAAAGGAGGGTGATGATATGATTTTGGTACAAATCTATGTAGATGATATTATATTTGCTTCTACTAATCTAAAATTTTGTAGAAATTTTGAGAAAATCATGCAAACAGAATTTGAAATGAGTATGATGGGAGAGTTGACATTTTTCCTTGGTCTTCAAGTTAAACAACTTCCCACTGGCATATTCATTAATCAATCTAAGTATGTCTCAGACTTACTTAAGAAGTTTGACATGACTGATTGTTCAAGTTTTCAAACTCCAATGGCCACTGCAACTAAGTTAGAACCTGATCTAAATGGAAAATCTGTTGATCAGAAAAAGTACAGAGGCATAATTGGATCTTTGCTTTACTTAACTGCTAGTAGACCAGATATAATGTTTGCTACATGTATTTGTGCCAGATATCAAGCTAATCCTAAAGAATCACACCTTCAAGTTGCAAAAAGAATACTTAGATACCTAAAAGGTTCTTCTTCATTGGGACTTTGGTATTCTAAGGATTCTAGTTTTGAACTAACAGCATTTACAGATGCAGATCATGGTGGTTGCAAATTAGACAGGAAAAACACTTCTGGATCATGTCAGTTTCTGGGAGATAGACTGGTTAGCTGGTCTTCAAAGAAAAAAAATTGTGTTTCTACCTCTACAGCAGAAGCTGAGTATGTAGCAGCTGCAATATGTTGCTCACAAGTGATCTGGATGCAAATTCAACTAAAAGACTATGGTTACACTTTCAAAAAGATTCCTTTGTATTGTGATTCAAAGAGTGCCATAGCCATCACTGCCAATCTTGTTCAACATTCAAAAACCAAGCACATTGATGTAAGATATCATTTTATCAAAGATCATGTGGAAAAAGGTAATATTGAAATGTTTTTTGTTCAGACAGATTATCAGTTAGCTGATTTATTTACCAAAGCACTTGATGAAAAACGATTTAACTTCTTGGTAAGTAAATTGGGCATGATGAACATGTCTATGTAAGTATTACATATCACCTATACTCTAGAAGTTACATTCTGAGGTTTTTTATATCAAATTCTGAATACTTTGCTCTTCAGAATTATTTTGCATATTCTGAAGTTCAACATTCAGATCTTTGTTTCTTTTCAAACTCAGAAGTATATTTCTTCTGTATCTAGGTTGATTGTATTTTAATGCTTGTTTCTTTGATAAAGTTACAATGATTCAGGGGGAGAATCATAATTGCTAGTGATTCAAGGGGGAGTGGTATTAATTTCGAAATTCTACACTACTCTTTCCTACAAAACAAATCTGCATTGGTGAAATAAAGTCTTGCACTTTATATCTAAGAAGTATGAACAAGCTTCCTTAGATAAAATCAGTTTTCTATTTGTTCAAATCTACTTCTGAATTCTCAAAATGTTTTATATTTTTCAGAAGTTTATATTTTTAAATGATTTTTGGTCTTCTAAGATGATCCAAGTTTAGTTCTGAACTTCACTTAAAAATTCTGCGGTTCTTCTGAATTCTTTCTTTCAGACTTCTGAACTTTTTCTCAGAAGTTCTGAACAAATTCTGAAGTTTTCGAACTTGTTCTCAAAACTTAACTTCCCGTTGATTTTTCATTTAAGCGTGTGCCATGTGTTTTAATTTCATTGGATGTCTCTTAAACACGACCATTAACCGGTTCATTTCTCCTAATAAATGATGATTACTACTCTAATCACATTTACTTTTTGGCCACGTGTCCTTCAGCGATTATCCAGTCATATAAATCAATGGATTTCTCATCATCTTCATTTTTTAGCAACTTTTCTCTGAGAAATCTTTCTGTGTTTATTGATCCTCTTTCTATTACCAATCCGTGTTCTTCTAACATCATGTCTACTTCAAATGCCATGATTTCTACTTCCTCGAGTTTCAATGATAACAATGGATTATCAAGTGATGGTTCATTCAAGATTGTGCCTCAAAAATTAATGGTTGGATCACTGGAAATCCAACTAAATGATGATCAAATGCTTCAAGACACAACCACAACTACAACTCATCAAGTCGGACCTTCAAACCCTATCCTTAACCCTAACCCTAACCCGACAACTGCTAAAATTGGGGAAACACAAGGTACACCCATTGATGTTGTTTCTGAATCAAATGTTGCTGAAAGTGAATCCCAGACTCATGATGAAAGTGGTGACCTGTCCAAACTCTATGTACCTGCTGAGAAATTACTTGACATCAAAAGAAATAACTGTGCTCTGAACTTCAAATCCAAAGACTTCATTGATGATCAAGTAATGTTGATTAAAATTCTGAAGAAACATCCCCTGCGCACTCTACTTTCTAGGAAGTTCTCTGTTCCCGCTTCTTATCTTCAACAATTCTGGTATTATGCTGAGGTAGATGAAACTGATGATGAAATTGTCTCCTATGTTCATGCCTACAAGGTATGCATATCTGTAGATGATATTAGGAGTCTTCACTATTTGCCAAAACCAGATGAGGTTCTTGGGAAAACGTGCTATGATTCAATTCCATCTTCATCAGAAATGATCTCAGATTTTATGAGCTTGGGTTACTCTGAAAACCTTAGTGCTTTGAGCTCTTTTAGAAGAAAATGTTTACCTCCAATTTGGTATTGCTTATTTTCCATTCTGAATACCTGTTTATCTGGGAAAAGCTCAAGTTTGGATCAAGCTTCAGCAAATGGGAGGATTATCTTTCATGGAGTTGCCTTAAACAAACACTATGATTATGCTAGTCTCATTTTTGATGAACTCAAATCTGCAATTTTGAAGAAGTCCACATTCAATTACATACCATTTCAGAGATTTTTTCAAACACTCCTCAAAGGAGCAATGAAGGCTGTTTCAAAAATTCCTGTTCTAGCTCATGATGTACATGTTCCTATCTTCACTATGGACAGTTTAAGACCACCAAATGAAAACTTCAATTTCCAAATGCACTTCCACTACCTTCTCATTTAATTAATCTTGTAATTACATCATCTAAGATTGGGAGTGAGCATTTAGAATCTATGGAATTACCTCAACCAGTAATCCCTTCCCCTGATTCAAACCAGAGTAGTGATCATGCAAGAAAGTCTAGATTTACTAGAAAGAGAGGGGAGGTTGTTCATGGGGGAGAACAACCTCAACAAGTGAAGAGGAAAAATGAAACTAAGAGACTGGGTAGAAGGGTAAGACAAAAAATTGATGAGGGGAGAACACAGGTAAAAGAAAAACAAACCTGTGAACCACCTGTTACAAGCCGGGCACCCACATCTACTATTATTCCACATTCTTTGGTGGATAATATTGAAACAACCAGTGAGCCTTGGTTAACCCCCCCCCCCCCCAGCCACTCACCCATCTCTCAACAGAAGGGTGTTTCAACAACACAAATGGGGCAAGCAGGTTATAATCCATTAGGACCCCAATTGGAGGTTCTTTTGTTGAAACTGAAGGATATATGTCCCCCCTTCATAGTTTTGAGCACATTGAGTCTGAGTGTCCACTCAATGTTGAGCCTTCAGAACCACTTAATGTGGCATCCATTCACACTAGCACACATCTTTCAGATGTTCCTAAGCAAAGTGTTTGTCACATTGCCTCCACAACTATAGATATTCCTATCTCTAGATATCAAGGATTAGTTGGAAGTCCTGGTGGGGTGAACATCACAAAAGCTCCATTCACATAATCACATGTGGTTCATGATGCCTTTGTGGCTCATACAGGCCAGCCTTCTTCTGAAGGTCTGAAAACAAGTTCATCTGTTGATCTTGGCAACTTACCCACATCTTCTGAATTCACAGAATTCAAAGATTTATGTACTTCTGAATTTGCAAAGATTCAGAAGGATATCAAGGAATTGACGGATTCTACCAAGAAGGTGTTAGAGGATAGGTTGGATCAACATGGGGAAAGTATGGTGAACAGGATGAATGATTTTCATCTCCAATCTTCTAATGATTTGAATATGTTTAAACAAGCACTTCTGTCCGCTTTTTCTGAAGTGGCTTCATCAGTTTCTTCTCTGAAAGCTTCTCAGCCTTCTTCTGCTCAACCAGTTTATGCAACAAAAGATGATATTTCTCAGATTCTACATCAGCTATCATCTATTCAGAGTTCTCAAACAGAGTTAAGTACTAGATTATCTGCTCTAGAATGTAGATCTCAATCAAAAACTTTTAAAAGAAATCTTGATGATCAGGATCCTGATAATCAAGAGGGGGAGAAAAGATAGAAAGTATCTGAAACAAAGGATGTTGAAAATGTTCAGAAACAAAGCTTGGAGAAAACTTCTGAAGATACTCAGAATATTGGTGAAGCATCTAATAGAGTTTCTGAAGCAATAGAAGATATTTTGTTTGCTGAACATGAAGGTCAAGAGGCAATTGCTCACTCTTCTGAAAATACAGTAGAGGAAGGGTATGAAACAGAGAAGATATATTTTGATTCTGAAAGAAATCTAAGCACAGATAACACAGATATAATTCCAGACTCTAATGAAGAAATGCTAAGGGAATACCTTGCTTTTGAAGATGTCATTGGAGAACCAAGTGATCTTTCTGATGTGATCATGTTTGAAGAAGATATGATTGGTGCAAACATGGGAGAAAGCTCAGAAGAAACAAAAGCTTTAGTAATTTGGAAGCCTCAACAACTTCTGAGTGAAGAGTTCAGAAGTACTTCTGAAAGATTATGGAATATTCTGAATCAGTTCTGTTGGGTACATATATTTTTTAATAAACCAAGAAGTCTGGAGTGTAGACTTTTGGATAACAGATTTTGTATCTTCAGAGATTTTGTTGATCAACCAGATGAAGTTGTTGAACTTGCAGTTGATCTAGACCATATGGAAGGAACTGAGCTTGCAGATGAAATTTTAATGATCTACTCTGGAAGATTTGAAGTAAGAGTCAGACCCTGCATTTCGATTCCAAAGATTGATATTCCTCTTCTTGATGAGCCCACCTTAGATCAAGTATATGAAAAAGAAGATATATTCTGTTTTGGAGAAACAAGTTTGGAATTTCCTGAAGAAACTTATCTCTACACGTACAGAAAAAGTATGAAGTTTGCAACTCTGGAAGACTTTGTTAATGATGAATGGTCTGATGATAAAATACTTCAAGTCAGAAATTTTATTCAGAAGTATAGAGTTCAGAATCTAAATGATTCAACTCTCTTATAGAAGATCAGATGCTTTTCTAAATCTGTTGTAGATGATTTGTTAATATATAGATTTGGAGCTGAAAGGAGAAATGGGTCCTTATGTGAGTTTACTCAATATGACATATACAAGTTAAGACTGCAAGACAAATTGACAGTTCTTTCTTTCTGTGTTGCAAAGAATGAAGCAGAACTTGTTTATGAAGTCAGAAGAGTTCTGGGAATCTATATAAGAAACATCATAAAGCATGACTTTCAACTAGCTCTGGAATTTGGTTTATCAAAGGTGAATTTGTTGGAACCTGTAAACCTTGAAAATTCAGCAATAGCTAGAGTGTTCACTTGTCCAGACATTGGATTCAGATATACAGTAAATGGAAATAAAACCTTTCTGGCCTCAGATATTCCAAAATACTCCAATTCAACTCTGAATTGGTTTTATAATATTCCCTGGGGTGAATCTCCTTTCCGTATGTTGGAGAATCAGACATTAAAGAAGAAATTGCTTATCTGATAAAAGAAAGAATTCACTTCAGAGAGAATGTAAAAAGAAGTTATCTTGCTGGTCATAAAAGAGAAAACAAGATCAGAGGAGCTGATTATCTACTAAGTGATGCTTATGATTTTCAAATTCACTCAAAGAAGCAAGACATGGAGGAAATTCTGAAGTTTTCTCTGAATATGGAATCTTCTGAACTCAGTCAAAAAGAAAAAGAGAAAGGTAAAGAAATTATTTCTGAAGCTATATCTGAAGAGCTGGTTCCTGCAAAACAAGTATCTGAAGAGGAACATCTCCAAGAAGAAAGGATTGAAGAAAATGCCTTAACCATGTTCCTTGAATATTTTCATCCAGAAATATTTATGGAGTATGAACAAAAATTCAACTATATTGATTGCTGGATTCATAAATCGTTTGGTTGGAAACAATGGTACTCAGATATCATCAGAAAGTTAAGGATTCCAATCAATGAAGCCAGAAAGGAGAGCCCAGTGATCAAAGTAATTAATGCTGACTTGAAAACAACGCAAAATTACAAGTATGCATTCTTTACTGTTGAAAGACAAAATGGTGAAGTTTCTACCTTCTCTGAAGCTGATTTTCAGAATATATATCTCAGAGATCTAATCAGAGTTTACAGAAGTCTTTATCCCTTCCATGAATCAATCACCAAGTTCAGAAAATCATTTCCAGTGCTTAGAGATGGATTATACAGAGAATTTATATGGGCTGCAAAGACTGATTTCCAAGTTGCTTATGTTCTAAACAAGAAACAAGTACACTTAAGCAAACCAAATCTGAGTCTACCAGATATTCAGAATTTGAAGAAAAGCACTTTAGAAATTCATCCTCCTGGCTTTGTTTGCAAATGTTTTCAGGAACTATTATTTGTGAGATTTGAAGAACACCACAAATGTTGCAATGGAACTCTCATGGCAATCAGAGATCGTTTGGTTAAAAGACAGAATAGAAGACCAAAGAATCTGAGCAATGAAGATTGGGAGAAGCACAAGAAACTTGCAAAAGAAATGGTTAGAGTTGCTGAACCTTACTTGAATACAGAAGACTAATTCTGAAGGATGTAAGAGAAATTCTGAATTTCTGGAAGTATGATCTTAACTTTTGAAGCTAAGGGGGAGATTGATAGAGATATCATAATAGCTTCAAAAGGCACTGAGTTCTGAAGAGATAAAGATCTGAAGAAGTTCTGAAGAATCTTCTGAAGAAGTTCTGAAGACACTTCTGAAGAAGATCTGAAGAAGTTCAGAACCTATTCTGAACTTGTCTGTTATGAATGCTATGTTACTTTAGTCTTTCTATGTATAAATAGATGGTTAGTTAGATTGTTAGAACTAACGTTTTACATAAGCCTTGTAAAGACATATTCTGTAATACTGTACCTTCAATCAATACATATTACATTTGGCTATCATCATTCCTGTAAAAATCTTTTCATATATTGATATCTTGATTGTTTGGGTCCTAACATAAGGTCTGAAAAAATTTCAGAAACAAACTTTGATGTCTTAATTACTTCTGAAAATCCTTCTGAAAGTAATTTTGAACCAACTTCTGAATTAAAATCTGAAGTTTCTCCAGAAGCAACTTCTGAATGTACATCAAATAATATTTCTGAAGCACAAATCAAAATAGATTCTCAAGAAATATTGAAGACATATATGAAGAATTTTCAGAAATTGAATCTTTATAGGATAATGATGAGCCTTCAGAAATATTCTTTGATAATTCTGATGATGAAACTGAGAAATTTCTTGTCAATGAATTGAGTTCTGAAAATAAAAAGAAACTTTCCAACTTAAAACTTTTTGCTTCAAATACGACTCAGAACAAATTTTCGGATCTAATGAATGTCTCGGATTCTGATGATGATGATGATCATAATGTTGCAATAATTGACAAAGATGGGTACATTGTTTACAAATCCAAGTCTTCTATGACTGAGGGAGAGAAATTAAAATCTAAAGAACCAAAATTATCCTCAGAAAAGTTTAATAGTGTATTCTTGAAAAATGAATATAAACATTGTACATCTTTTGAAATAAATTCTTCTACAGGTTCCAATTCTACTCCTTCTAAAAATGCTTTAAAAGACACATCTTCCTTAGCAACAGAAAAATCATCATTATCTTCTTCATTTTTTGTCACAAGAGTCGAGATTTTTGGAAAAGGACAATCTTCTAATTCCAAATCTGAAAAACATAATTCAAAAGTTGAAAAGAATGTTGATAAAAGTTCTTTTTATACTAATCCACATTTCTTATCTTTTACAGAGCTATCCACTCTAATTTGAAAGAAAAAGGGTGAAAGACTATCAAAGAAAGACAAATTAGATAGTAATTCTTCTTTTAAGAAATTTGATGTACACAAGGTCAATACTTTATATAAAAGCAAGCATTCTGTTCCAAAAACAAATCTTGTTCATTCTTGCTTATGTGTTGAGATATTGAGGGTTCTTAAGAATCATATTCATTGTATGAACTGTGGACATCATAATTTTCAAATAAAATCCGACAACAACAAGAAAGATCCTAAGAAATCAATTGAGCATTCTTCAGCAAATTTGGCAAGAAAAATTTAACATAAAAAGGATAAATCTATCAAACAAAGTTCTGAACAAACTTTTGAATTTAAGTTTGTTAAATCCAAATTCAGAATTCCTAATGTTATATCTAATACGAAAGGACCCATTTTTAAATGGGTACCTGAAACTCAATAATTGTTTTTGCAGATGTGTCATGTGTGAGGTTTTAGACTCTAGTTGTTCAAGACACATGACACCTTACAAGGAATTACTAACTGATTATCATGAGAGATATGGAGGGAAAGTTAGCTTTGGAAACAATGCAAAAGGCTATGTAAGAGGATATGGAACTTTTACAAAGGGAGATGTCAATGTAATGAAAGTTTTCTTTGTTGAGGGTCTCAAGCATAATCTGTTTAGTATAAGTCAGTTCTGTGACCAATATTGGAAAGTTCAATTTGACATTGACTTCTGTCATGTCATTAGTTCTAAAAATCTAAACAAATTAACAGCCTATAGAGATGGAGATATCTATACTGCTACTTTCACTGAAGATGGTCAACTGCAAGGAGTATGTTATATTTCCACTACCATGAAAAATGAAAGTTGGCTATGGCACAGAAGGTTATCTCATCTGAATTTTAAAGCAATTTCTGAATTGGAAAGACATAAATCTGTAAGAGGTTTGCAAAAGATCAAGTTTGAAAGAAATTCGTTATGTTCTGCATGTGAGCTAGGAGAGATAAAAAGAAGTTCTCATCCTCTAAAAATGCTTTCTTCATGTCAAGCACCACTTGAGATGCTACATATGGATCTATGTGGACCAATGAAGACTCAAAGCATGGGGGAGGTATCCCGTCAAATTCTGAATCAAATTCTGAATCAAGTTCTGGAAAGCCAAAATTTAATTTCATGACAAATTCAGAATTCCGTCTCTCATAACTAATCTGAAAGGTCCCATTTACAAATGGGTACCTAAAACTAAGTAGTTGTTTCTGCAGACCTGTCATGTGTGGGTATTACATTCTGGATGTTCAAGACACATGACACCTTTCAAGGATCTTCTGACTGATTATACTGAGAGAAATGGAGGAACAGTCAGTTTCGGAAACAATGCTAAAGGATATGTTAGAGGATATGGAACTTTTATGAAAGGGGATGTTAAAGTCATGAAGGTTTTCTACGTTGAAGGATTAAGACATAATCTGTTTAGTATAAGCCAGTTCTATGACAAGAGATGCACACTTCATTTTGATATAGAGTTTTGCCATGCTCTAAGTTCTGATGAGAAAGAAACTCTAACTGCTTATAGGGATGGTGAAGTTTATACTGCAACTTTTACTGAAAAAGGTCAACTCAAGGGAGTATGCTACATTTCTAAACCAACGATAGAAGAAAGTTAGCTTTGGCACAGAAGAATGTCACATCTGAACTTCAAATCCATTAATGAATTAGAAAAGCAACATTCAGTTATAGGATTACCCAAGATTAGATTTCAAAGAGATATTTTATGTTCTGCATGTGACCTTGGGAAAATCAAACGAAGTTCTCATCCTCTAAAGATGCTTTCTTCATGTAAAACTCCTCTATAATTACTACATATGGATTTGTGTGGACCAATGAGGACTCAGAGATTAGAAGGGAAGAAATATATCTTGGTTATTGTTGATGAATTCTCAAGATATACATGGGTGGAGAAGCCAAAAATCAGATACTCCAGAAGTTATAATCCCATTTATGAAAAAGATGCAAGTTCTTCTACAGCTACCAGTTCAAAAGATAAGAAGTGATAATAGCAAAAATTCACAAATGCTAAAGTTGAAAATTACTTGGAATCTGTTGGGATATCACACAACTTTTCAGCTGCTAAAACTCCACAACAAAATGGAGTAGTTGAAAGACAGATTAGAACTTTGGTAGAAACTGTCAGAATAATGCTTGCATATTCAGAATTACCTCTATCTCTATGGGCAGAAGCAATCTCAACTACATACTTTACACAAAACAAGACTATTCTAAACAAGAAACATCTTAAAACTGCTTATGAACTTATAAGAGGCAGAAAACTTAAATTGACTATTTTAAATTTTTTGACTGCAGGTGTTTTATTCTAAATGACAGAGAGAACTTAGGCAAATTGGCTCCAAAGGGCTTCTCAGGAATTTTTGTTGGTTATTCAACAAGATCACGAGCCTACAGAGTTCTCTTAAAGAAAACAAGAACCATTATTGAAAGCACAAATGTCATATTCAATGAGCCAAAAATGGCTTCTGAACAAGACAGTTCAGAACTCTGAACAACTTGATTCAGAGAAGGTTTCAAATGTTAAGTCTTCTTCTAATGACACTTTACTTAAAGAAAAAATAGATTTATTGTGTCAAGACTTAGTTGATGTGTCTATTGATATCTCTGCAGATTTTCAAAATCCATCAGTTGTCAAAATCCAGAATCAATCATAAAAGAAACAAGCACATCAACTTCAACTATATCTGGACCAACAACCTCAACCTCAACATCAGAAGTACATGTTCAATCAACTTCTGAACCAATTCAAGTTGCTTCTGAACCTGTGCAAAATACTTTTGAACCAGAAACATCAACTTCTGAACATTTACAATCAGAAGTAAATCCAATTGTTGAGGGGGAGTCTTCAAATCTGAATTCAGAAATTCACACTCCAACTAAGACACGTGCTATCATTGATGAATATGATCCTGATAATAATGTACTATCTGTCCAACCGCTTCCTAGTGTAAACAGATGGGCATCAAATCACCCTATTCATCAAATAATAGGTGATGCTACTAAAGGTGTTCAAACCAGATATGCAACAGCTAATGAATGTTTGTATGTAAATTTTCTAAGAAGCATTGAGCCAAAGAAACCAAATGAAGCACTTGAAGATCCAGACTGGAGTTTAGCTATGCAAGATGAGCTAAATCAATTTGAAAGAAACAAATTCTGGAGGCTCATTCCTAGACCCAAGGGCAAATCCATCATTGGAACTAAATGGGTGTTCAGAAATAAAAAGGATGAAAATGGAAATGTTGTGAGAAGAGGGTATATACTATGATGAAACTTTTGCACTAATAGCTAGATTAGAAGCAATAAGGATGTTTCTAGCCTATACAGCTCATAAAAACATGAAAGTCTTTCAGATGGATGTTAAATGTGCATTTCTGAATGGAATTCTTCATGAAGAAGTGTATGTTGATCAACCAGAAAGATTTGTTAGCAAAGAGTTTCCAGATCATGTCTACATTTTAGAAAAGGCTTTATATGGTTTGAAACAAGCCCCTAGAGCCTGGTATGAAACTCTCACAACATTTCTTCTGAATTCCAAATTCAAAAGTGGTATAATTGACACAACTTTATTTCTGAAAAAGGAAGGTGAGGATTTAATCTTAATACAAATCTATGTAGATGATATTATATTTTCTTCTACTAATCCAAAATTTTGTAAAAACTTTGAGACTATCATGCAATCTAAGTTTGAAATGAGTATGATCGGAGAGTTGACTTTCTTTCTTGGTTTAGAAGTAAAGCAACTTCCCACAGGAATATTCATCAATCAATCTAAGTATGTTTATGACTTACTCAAGAAGTATGATATGTCTGATTATTCAAGTATCAAGACTCCAATGGCTACTGGTACTAAACTTGAACCAAATTTCAATCGCAAATCTGTGGATCAAAAGAAGTACAGATGAATCATTGGTTATTTACTTTTTTAAACTAGATATAATGTTTGCTACATGTATTTGTGCAAGATATCAAGCTAATCCTAAAGAGTCTCATCTTTTTGCTACTAAAAGAATTCTTAGATATCTTGAAGGATCTCCTTCATTGGGCCTTTAGTATCCTAAGAAGTCTGGCTTTGAGCTAACTGCTTTCACAGATGTAGATCATGGTGGATGCAAATTAGACAGGAAAAGCACATCTGGATCATGTCAATTTCTGGGAGATAGGCTTGTTAGCTGGTCTTCAAAGAAACAAAATTGTGCTGCAACTTCAACTACTGAAGCTGAGTATGTTGTTGCTGCCATTTGTTGTTCACAAGTGATCTGGATGCAAGTTCAATTAAAAGACTATGGCTATACATTTAAAAAGATTCCACTTTATTGGGATTCAGAAAGTGCTATAGCCATAACTGCTAATCCTGTTCAACATTCAAAAACCAAGCATATTGATGCCATGTATCACTTCATCAAAGATCATTTGGAAAAAGGTAATATAGAAATGTTCTTTGTTCAAACAGATTATCAATCGGCTGATTTATTTACCAAAGCTCTTGATGAGAGAAGGTTCAATTTTTTGGTAAGTAAATTAGACATGATGAATCTTTCTGAATAATTCTTTTACTTAGAAAAAAAGTTAAGTATTACCTTCTGAAATAAGAAGTTCAGAAATCTGAAGAACCAAATTCAGAAATTCCGAATTTTGTTTCTTAGAAATCTTAATCTTCTATTTCAGAACTTAATTTTATAGATAAGAATATGTTTCTTTTAGTATCAATTCATTTAATTCTGAATTAATATAATCTCATCTATGTATCTCTAAAGTATTAGTAACTGATTCTTTTATTACATTTCTATAAAGAATTTTTCAAGGGGGAGTTTTTAATATCTTTTACAATATATGATTCAAGGGGCAGTATTTGGATTTTATTTTTCGAGTACTATTCTTTTGAGAAGCTAATATTATCTCTTGAATGATATTTGTGATACAGATCTGAACAGATCATTGTTGGATTTAAGATTAATCAGTTAAATGTATGGACAAACATTTAGGATGAAACTCTTTTTCAATTGTTCAAACTGCTTCTGAATGAAAACTCAATTTCTGAATTTGGACGTATGATTTTAAATGTTTTTAAAAATTCAAAAGTTTTGTCAGTTTCTGAACTGCCAGACTCAGAAATTCTTTCTCAGAAGTTCAACGTTCAGAAATTTCTCTCACAAGTTAATTCTCAGATGACGACTAAGTGTGTGCGTGTGCCAGCTTTTATAATTTCATTCGTCAAGCATTAAACACTTGATAAACTGTTGATCATAACTCCTCTCAGTGATTTGAATATGATTCCTTTAATATACTTAGTGAAATTCCTTAGTTAAGCTTTTGTTCAAGTTCAGCGATAGCACACGCTGATTTCTATCAGTGATCGCTGAAGGTCAAGGAACTACAAGCTTATCTTTGAAGACCTGAAGATCAGTTATCACACCAGAAGACCATTCAGCGAAAGTCGAAGACCAAAGCTGAAGAAAGAGATAATCAACTAAGTGAACTGAACCGGTTCAGTGATAGCAGCGATTATCTACTCAGAGTGTGAAGTCTTGTGAAGCCTCAGCGATACTGAAGTTCATCCTTGAAGATTCAGTATCAGCGATCAAATGAAGCTTCCCTTGCAAGATTAAAGATTGATCTTATCCACGATGCACAAAAGTCAAACCTAGATCCATGTCAGAAAAGGACGTACGACTTGTCTCTTAGTCCCCATCATATCTGATATGGTACTGTTCATATTCGGCCAAAAGCATAGTTGTCTTATTAACAAGAACAAGCTTCCTATCCAAGGTTGAGACGTGGCATGTACCTTTTGTCTTGCATTAAAGGCAAACGGGTATAAATAAGATGGAGATATCTTCTTCATCTTAATGCATGCTTCTATCTAACCTACACCCTCTTTATTCTTTCTTTCATCTTCTTGTGCATCAAACTTAATGTTTCTTAGTTACAATAGAATAGGTGTTAAACTTGTTCTTATTCCGCTTGTAACTGTAAATTTGTTTATTTTCAATAAACTCATTTAAAAATGAAAATCTGTGTGTGTTTGTATTCAACCCCCCCCCCGTTACCAACTGTTCTCTCTTGATTGAACTCTTGTAGACCCTTTAGGGACCAACAAGTAGTATCAGAGCGGTGTTTGCTTCTTACTTCTTTAAAATATTTTTTCTTAAAACTATTTTAAAATGTCAAACCTAAATACAAACTACAATGATGATGGATCTTTAGCTAAACCTCCAAGGTTTAGCCATGATAATTTTCCATTGTGGAAGGAAAGAATGTCTCTATTTCTGGAGGGATCTGATCCAATGATTCTCTACTATCTGGAAAATGGACCTTTTGTTCCTACAACAACAGTAGCTAGTGTTCCTGCCACCACTGCTACTCCAGCCATTCCTGAAAGGGTTATTGTTAAAACTCCTAACAGATGGACTGAAGAAGACAAGAAAGAAATTGCTATTGACTCTAAAGCTAGATCTATAATAGCAATGGCTTTACCAGATGAGGTCTATCATTTTGTCATGAAAATGAGGACTTCTAAGGCCATGTGGGATACATTATGTATCCAATAAGAAGGAACTTCTGAGGTTAAAGTCACTAGATGCATAAACCTTGTAAGAAAATACGAGAGTTTTATGTATCAAAAGGGTGAATCTCTTTCTCAAATTCACCAGCGATTTAACTGTCTGCTGATTGATATTAAATCAGTCGATAGAGTATATTCAAATGCTGAAATTCTGACAAAATTCATGGAGGCATTACCCGATCAATGGGCAGTGTACACTACATGTATAAAGTTGTCAAAGAATCTTGAAACCTTGTCCTTAAGTGCATTATATGGTATGCTCTTAAATGCGGAACAATCTCAACTTCTAAGGAAGAACCTAATTAAAGAACTCAAAGGTGCCAAAAGTACTTCTTTGGCACTTGTGACTTCTAAAAATGTTTCTTCTTCCACTATCACCTCCATTACTGAATTAGGTCAAACTGATTCAGAAGATCAACTCAATGATGCAGACATCTCTGAGTTCGATAACTCTCTAGCTCTCTTAACTAATAACTTTAAAAGATTTGCTAGAAAGAGCAATTTTCGAAAACCTTCTAACCTCTCTGACTCTGAAAAGCAGAAAACATTGCCCGCTGAGAAAGCCTCAGCGATATGCTTCAACTTTCAACGAAAGGGTCACTTTGCCAGTGGATACAGGTCGAAGAAAGTTGCTGCTCCCACTACCTCCCATACCTCTGATAAAAAAGAGAAGTATTTGAAACTGAAAAACAAATACAAAGATATGAAGAAAAACCAGCAAAAAGGCAAAGGCCTTGTCGCTGAAGAAGTTGACTAGGATGCTGAAGATGACTGGGCCAATACCTCTGAAGAGTCTGGTTCAGATGAAGAAGATCTTGCCTTCCTCTGTCTGATGGCAAGAATTGAGGACGCTGAAGAAGTCACTGAGACTTCTTCCTCTGAGTCTCCTTCTAGTCAGGTAACTATTCCCTCTGTCTCTTTACCTTCTGAAGGTGATAACTTGTCAGCTCTCGATGCTATGACTGTTGATTTCTACGATGCTTTAAATGGAAAAATTAAGGCCGAGAGAATTAACACTGACTTATCTAAACAATTAAAAAATTGTCATATAAGAATCAAAGAACTTTCTAAAATAAAGGAATCTCTCAAGGACCAAGTCTTTGCAAATCAAACTATAAGCATCGAGAAACAACAAGCTATCGCTGATAGGGAAAAGGCTATCGCTGATCTCAAGTCTGAAAAGGCAACCATCGAAAGATGGTGTAAGGCTTATGATAAAGTCAATGAGATCATCAATGCTCAAATACATATGAAAGTAAGAAGTGGGTTAGGCTATAACCCTGAGAAGGAAGAATCAGAGAATGATCGTTCCATGCTCAAATTCGGAATGTTTGTCTCCTCTATCCCTGATCCTTCTTCTTCAACTTCTTCTTCCTCCTCTTCTAAAGAGAAGCCTTCTATACTTAATTCTAAGAAAGTGATCAAGAACGAGTTTCTTAATCAAGTTCCTAAGAATAAGAAAACTCAAGATAGGAACAAGAAATCCTCAGAGAAAGTTTCTAAAACTGGGAAGACGGTCCCTGACTTCTCTCAGAGACCAACCCCCAGAATTAAAATCGATCTCACTCCTACCCCTGAAAAGGTCGTAATACCTCCAAGGACCATGGATAAAGGAATTCTTGGACCTTTCCCTGAGAAATTTCCTGCTCTCTCTCTGATTTCCAAACCCTTTAAATATAGGAAATGCTATCACTGTGGTGAAACTACCCACATTGCAAGCAAATGTCCTAATGCTACTAGAGCTGATAAACTAGCTCATGGAAAGAAAGTAGCTCAAGCTGATAAATCAGCGAGAGTGAAATCCACCAAGGTTGCAAAACCATCAAAGGTGAAGATATCCACTGAAGAGAGTTCTTCAGCTAGTAGTTCCTCCACCAATCCTCTATCTAACCAAGCAGGACCCATAGTAGTATGGGTACCTTTAAACAATTAATCTTTTGTTGTATGCAGAGTGCCAAAGGTATCTGGTATCTTGATAGCGGGTGCTCGAGGCATATGACTTGCAGAAAATCTCAGCTCTCTGACTACAAAGAAGAAGCTGGTCCATCAGTGACCTTTGGTGGAAATGTCAAAGGATACACTAAAGGTTATGGAATTCTATCCAACGAAGCCACATCGTTTTCTCGTGTTTCTTACGTTGAGGGACTAAAGCACAATCTTTTGAGCGTTAGTCAGTTATGTGACAAAGACTTCAAAATTCTATTCTTAAAGAATAGATGTGCTGTCACTGACGGAAATGATAAGCTTGCCCTTACAGGCAAAAGAGTGGAAAATGTATATGTCATAAATATGAATAGTTCTCACTCTGAGAATATGTGCTTTATCTCTAAAGCATCCACTGACATAAACTGGTTATGGCATAAAGGACTCTCTCATCTCAACTTTAAGACAATAAATGAATTGTCTCAAAAAGACTTAGTCAGAGACCTCCCAAATCATACCTTTACAAAGGAATCTCTTTGTTCAGCGTGTGAGAAGGGAAAGCTGACAAAAGCCTCCTTCAGGTCAAAGCAAGTTTCTTCAGTGACCACTCCTCTTCAACTACTCCACATGGATCTATTTAGACCTGTCAATGTCCAATCTATCTCTGGGAAGAAATACACTTTAGTGATTGTTGATGAATACTCCAGATACACATGGGTGTTTTTCCTTCGATCCAAAAGTGATACCCCTGAAATGATAATCTCTTTTATCAAAAAGATGGAAGTCCTGAACAATCTTATTGTTCGTTCCATAAGAAGTGATCATGGTACTGAATTCAAACACAGCACTCTGGTGAACTTCTTTGAAGGAAGAGGCATCTCTCACAACTTTTCCTCAGTAAGAACTCCTCAGCAAAATGGTGTTGCTGAAAGAAGAAATCGTACTATCATTGAAGCAGCTCGCTCAATGCTCAGCGAATCGCATCTTCCAACTCAGTTCTGGGCTGAAGCAGTTAATACAGCATGCTTCACTCAAAATCGATCCCTGATAGTTAAAAGATTTAAGAAGACCCCCTATAAATTATTTCTTGGGAGAAGACCTACTCTGAAATATTTCCACATTTTTGGATGTAGATGTTACATTCTGAATGACAGAGATCATTTAGGTAAACTTGATCCAAAAGCTGACGATGATATATTTCTTGGATACTCCTCTGTATCTAAATCCTTCAGAGTCTTCAACAAAAGAAGACAACATGTTGAAGAATCCATGCACGTTAACTTTGATGAATCTTGCCCCATTCATGCTTCTCACTCTCATGATGATGATGAAAAATTGAATGCCTGGATGAGATCTCATTATGGGGAACCTGAAACATACTTCAGCAATCAAACTCCAGCTGAAGCAAGTGATGATGAAATCCCTGTAAACCCAACAAATAATGATCATCCATCTTCAGGGATGAATGTTACTCTTCTTAATCAGATTCATGTCGCTGATTCCTCTCTTGGAAATTCCTCTGTGAACAACCAAACCACTTCTGAAAATCAATCCCCTGAATTGATACTTAATGAAGAACCTGTTGTTGATACAAGTTCTATTCCAGAACCTGAAGAACAAGTCGCTGAATCTGCTGTTGATCTTTCTCCTCAACCACCAGCTCAGCGATGGACTGCAAATCATCCAATAAATCAAATTATTGGTGATCCCACTGCAGGTATCAAAACACGTAGAGGAATAAGTAATATCTGTCTTTATGTTAACTTTATTTCCCTCTCTGAACCTAAGAAGATAGATCAAGCTATCTCTGATCCTAGCTGGGTTTCAGCTATGCAAGAAGAACTGACTGAATTTCGTAGAAATAAAGTTTGGAATCTTGTTCCTAGACCCTCTGATAAAACCGTCATAGGAACCAAATGGGTTTTCAGAAATAAGCTAGATGAAAACGGGACTATAATTCTCAATAAGGCTAGACTTGTTGCTCAAGGTTATAGACAGGAAGAAGGAATTGACTATGATGAAACCTGTTACTCGTTTAGAAGCCATAAGACTCTTTTTAGCTTATGCTGCCCATAAAGACTTCAAAGTTTTTCAAATGGATGTTAAAAGTGCTTTTCTAAATGGAAAACTCAGCGAGGAAGTTTATGTTGAACAACCCCCTGGTTTCTCAGACCCTAACCATCCTGGTTATGTTTTTAAACTTGAAAAAGCTCTTTACGGGTTAAAACAAGCTCCTAGAGCTTGGTATGATACCCTTTCTAGATTTCTCCTTAAAGAAAAATTTGTTCGTGGAAAAATTGACCAAACTCTATTTTTAAGAAAATACAAAGGTCATACTACTCTCGCTCAGATATATGTTGATGACATTATCTTTGGTTCCACAAGACCCAAACTTTGCACTCGTTTCGCTGCAAGAATGCAAAAACAATATAAAATGAGTATGATGGGTGAACTAACATATTTTCTAGGATTGCAGATAAAGCAATCTGACAAAGGAATTTTTATTTGTCAAAGCAAATATGTTAAAGACATGCTGAATAAATTAGACATGAATCAATGCTCAGCAATAAAGACTCCTATGGCGCCTCCTCTAACGTTGAACAAGGATCCCAATGGGAAACCAGTCAATGTCACTGCCTATCGAGGAATGATTGGCTCTCTGCTATATCTTACAACGAGTAGACCAGACATCATGTACGCTACCTGTCTCTGTGCTCGGTATCAAGCTGAACCGAAGGAATCCCATCTAATCGCTGTAAAGCGAATCTTCAGATACCTGAAAGGAACTCCAAATCTTGGTCTCTGGTATCCCAAAGGCTCAGGATTTGATTTTATTGGTTACTCTAACAGTGACTTTGCAGGTTGTAAGATAGACAGAAAGAGCACCACTGGAGGGTGTCAGCTACTAGGTGGAAAGTTAATAAGTTGGACAAGTAAAAAGCAAAACTCAGTATCCACTTCCACCGCTGAAGCTGAGTATGTAGCCGCTGGTAGCTGTTGTGCTCCAATCCTTTGGATGAGAAATCAACTAAGAGACTACAATCACAAGCTCTCTAAGATTCCTATCTATTGTGATAGTACTAGTGCTATTGCAATTGCCAACAATCCTGTACTTCACTTCAAAACCAAGCACATTGAGATCCGATGTCACTTTATCAGAGATCATGTGATGAATGGTGAAGTTGAGCTCCATTTTGTACCCACTGAATATCAGCTCGCTGATCTATTCACCAAGCCTCTTGAAGAAACTAGATTCAATCTACTCATCAGCGAACTTGGTATTTTGAACGCTGAATAAACTTTTATTCAGTGACCAACAAGGGATACAAATAAGACCTTCAAAGTTTCCATTCGTTGAACTCTGATTCAGCGATATCTGGGCCATCTCCTCAGGTATTGTCTTCTAATCTTTAACACTCTTTGATATCTTTCCTCATCAAAGAATGTCACTCTTAAAATTAAAACTCCTCACTGACAATCCTTTATTATTAGTGATGAAGATTTTTCTAAAATTAATAATGATAAACCTTCCTTATGGATAATTATCATTATAATTTTTTAAAATAAAGAAAAGGACACGTCAGACCTTTATCTGACACACGACGGACCGCGACGTTTCCATTCCAACTCTTTTCTTGGAACGTGCGCCAGGTCATCATTTCTTTTTCAAAAAGCTAAAACCGTCGTTTAGCACTCCTTTTTTTCTCTCTCTTCTCTTGCTATTTAAGCATTCTTTTTGCCTTAGTTTATTCCTTCCGCTTTCATAACAATAATCAAGGCAAAAGAAATCTTCGAATCTTCAAGATTTTCTTAAGAACACCAAGAACACGCTTGTGTGTGTTTTTCTTCTCGAACTCAACTAAGGTTTGATATAAACCTTGTATTATGACTGGAAACATCTTGTTTCACCTCTTCTTCTCCTTAAAACACCATAAAATAAAAATAAAGATAATCTGGATCAAAAGTAAAAAGTTTTTCCTTTATAAAAACCCTGTTCTAAGTTCTTTCCTTAGAACAGAAGACTATTTTTTTAACTTTAATCCATTTACCTAAGCTTTTTATTATTGTTTATAACAAGCATTTTGATATTGTTCATCAAAATATTTGTTCTCTTTGATCTTAAATTTGGTATTCTTTATACCAAACTCTGGTTTATACATTTATGTATAAAACCATGATTTACCTCTTTGGTGTTCCTATCTTTCCCACAGCAATGGCCTCTGCAAGTAAGACCACTGCAACCTCCTCTGCTGCTGAAGACACTACCTTGGTCGCTGCACCAACCTGTCATTTCCCCTTGGAAAGAGCCATCTTCAAGTCCTGCAACTACATCGCTTTGGTGGATATCCCTGCAGACCGCCCTCAGTTCGCTGAAGGAGCTACCTTCATCAAGGCATGCCCTCTGATGTATGCGTTCGTTCACAACCCGGTGGGCATCTCTTCTCATCTCCAAGCCTTATGGTACACGGCTCACTGTACCATGCTGACAACTGACAAGGGAACCCAACTCCCTGCTATTGGGTTCAAGATTCCAGAACTAGGTTTCTTCTCCTTCACTGCTGGATTTCTCAGGAAGGCTCTGCGTCTGCCTGTACGTGCTAAGAATCAACAATGGGGCGCTGAACCCACCAAGATGCAAATCGATGCATTATTGGACTCCATTGGATATTCTTGGGAGAATCCCTCTCTGAAGACGGTGGGTTCTAAGGTAGAGAAGAAAAGGCTCCCTGCTCGCTGGAAATACATCTTCACCCAGGTGATCCAATGCCTTGGGTCGAAGATCGGCTCGCACGACCAAGCGATTAAGCACTTTCAAGACCTCGCTTACTCCCTCTGCACCGGCCACAACCTGAATTACGCTGATTACATCTTCAGCGACATGGTCAGTCGCATCAACGGCGCCACCAGACATCCTGTCATCCCTTATCCCCGCTTCTTCACGACCATAATGGAAGTTGTCTTCGTGGATGAATACCCGAAGGTCGGCGATCACTCCTTCTCTGTCATAGGGAAGAAGTCCATGGACATTGAGGAACGTCCAGGAGATGCTCCTTTCATCCCCTACATGCTACAGGTGATTGGAACTCCTCTCCCAGTGTCCACCTTGCTGTACAGCCCAACAGCGAGCAACCCAGACACTACTGCCGCTGTAAGGTTGGAAGCAACCAACCGATGGTCATAAAAAGACCATCGCAATCAAACTAAAGAAACCAAAGAAGATGGTCTCTCAAAATACCACTCTCTCTGATTTTGGTGTACTACCAACACCACCGAAAACCTCAGCCACTTCAACGGTCTTCTCAACCGTTGTCGCTTCATCAGCACTACCTACATCATCAGCGACTCCGGTCACTGAGGGTGTTTTAGCCGGCTCCGCTGAAGCTGGAACAGGTACTACTTTCACTGCCTTTTTATCTACTTCTATCTCCTCTTCTTTGGTCCTCACCTCAGCAAGTGACTCAGCGATAGTTGTCCCTATCCCTGGTAATGTTGAAATGCACGCAGTCCAAACCTCAATATTGTTTAGGCAATCTGAGTTTTGGAAGACCAAATTACAAGGACCTCAGAGTATCTCTCACAGATATTCTAAGACACTGGTCAGTGATCCTCAAGACACTGCCTCTGCAAATGTAGTCCCTAAGAGTAATCCTCATGATACTCTCAGGGAAAAACATACATTTTCTCATCCATCTTCTAATCCAGATGTGTTTTTGGCATCTTTGTTTATGTCATCATCAGGTGTCGCTTCTATTCCTACTTCAGCGACGACAACCACCACCAGCGCTCCTTCCATCAGAAAGGATATGGGGAAGTCTCCTCAGGGTCCTTCCAACGCTGCTAGGCTTAGAGACGTGAAGCAAGAGATGGCTGCTCCCAAGCTTCCTACTCCAGTCACTGAGCTACCTCCCATTGTCCTTCCCAACACTACATTCCCTGCAATTGACTATCCGGTCAAGGAATGTGCTCTCACAAGGGCCAGGGTGGACAACCTTCAGAAGTCGGCCGAGCTTATCTTCAAAATGATCGTTGGTACTCTAGCGATCAAGTCCAACGTCAGCAACCTGATCTCTGACGTTTTCGGCCTGAAGGAAGATAATAGGGCTGTCCATCAGACCCTGACAAACCTGGAGCAGAAGGTTGCTGCTCAAGCAAACGTCCTTGAGTCCATTCAAAAGCCTCAATCCGATATGATGCAGATTCTCACAAAGCTCTCTGAGGCAAGTTCCTCGTCTTTCAACGCTGTTGATCGGACCACGCTTCAAGAAACTGATGAGAGGCTAAAGGACGTTTAGAAAAACGTTCGCACTCTGATGGTGCATTGTCTACCTCCTGATAACATTGAGGGGCGGCCTGAAGAAGAAGATATGAAGAAGATGAAATCATCTCACTGCCTGAACCTGGTATGGTATTCTTTGATAATGAAGGATTCTTAGGACTCTTCAGAAACCAAGAAATTCACAAGGCCCCATCCTCTCTCATAAAGATTATGCTTTGGCGCTTTTGGTCAGATACTCCGCCGATGAATCGACAGAAGACGCTTTATGAGAATGAGCTACAAAGAAGAAACGAGAATATCTCTGACTAGTCATAGTTTTCTATTTCCTTTGTAATATTTCTTCAGTGTACAAGTACTTTACTTTTAAACTATTGTATTTTCATTTCTCTGTAATTTCTTCAGATTATTTTTAATGAAATACAATCAGAGTACTTTACTCCATCCCAGTACTGAAAAGATCCCTGAAAATAGTAAAAGGGACAATGAACATAAGAGTTTTATTTTCGTTACACTATCTTAACTCACTGATCTTTCACTCTGAAAAATTGATCAGAGAATGAACTCTAAGCTTATCTACTTGTAAAAATTGTGCTTTCATATCCTTATAAATGAAACTCAATTCAGATAGTAGACTAGCTGAAAAAGACTTTACAGATTAGCACTTAGAAAAATTTTCTTTAAATGTTTCCTAAGTCCTTTACTAGTCTCTTAAAGCAATTTTCCTATGTTGCTTAATCATAATCAAATAGGGGGAGATTGTTGATCATAACTCCTCTCAGTGATTTGAATATGATTCCTTTAATATACTTAGTGAAATTCCTTAGTTAAGCTTTTGTTCAAGTTCAGCGATAGCACACGCTTATTGCTATCAGGGATCGCTGAAGGTCAAGGAACTACAAGCTTATCTCTAAAGACCTGAAGATCAGTTATCACACCAGAAGACCATTCAGCGGAAGTCGAAGACCAAAGCTGAAGAAAGAGATAATCAGCTAAGTGAACTGAAGCGGTTCAGCGATTATCTACTCAAAGTGTGAAGTCTTGTGAAGCCTCAACGATACTGAAGTTCATCCTTGAAGATTCAGTATCAGCGATCAAATGAAGCTTCCCTTGCAAGATTAAAGATTGATCTTATCCACGATGCACAAAAGTCAAACCTAGAACCATGTCAGAAAAGGACGTACGACTTGTCTCTTATGTCCCCCATCATATCTGATATGGTACTGTTCATATTCGGCCAAAAGCATGGTTGTCTTATTAACAAGGACAAGCTTCCTATTCAAACTTGACACGTGGCATGTACCTTTTGTCTTGCATTAAAGGCAATCGGGTATAAATAAGATGGAGGTATCTTCTTCATCTTAATGCATGCTTCTATCTAACCTATACCCTCTTTATTCTTTCTTTCATCTTCTTATGCATCAAACTTAGTGTTTCTTAGTTACAATAGAATAGGTGTTAAACTTGTTCTTATTCCGCTTGTAACTGTAAATTTGTTTATTTTCAATAAACTCATTTAAAAACGAAAATCTGTGTGTGTTTGTATTCAACCCCCCCCCCCCCTTCTACAAACTGTTCTCTCTTGATTGAACTCTTGTAGACCCTTTAGGGACCAACATAAACATTCCGGTTATCAAGATTAAGAACTTAATTCCCATTACTTTTTGCCTACTTTTCTGCCACGTGTCTCACGACGATCATAGACATCACAAATATCATGTCTTCGTCATCGTTACCGTTTTCCTGCGGATTTTTCCTCTGAAATCTATTCTCTGAACTCTTCGAACTACAATCCACTTATGATCTTCAATTTCTCTCGAAAATGTCTACCTCATTTGTTAACCTACCCATTCAAACCTCCAAATCATGCTTTAGTGGAAGGGATGATGAATCATCGACCGCCGGATCATTCAAAGTCATGCCTAAGACTGTTGTGATTGGATACAAAGAAATTACTCTGCCTAATGACCCAACTCTTGAAGATACTGCAACCAAAGGCAATACATAAGTTGGTCCTTCCGATCCAATTTCAAACCCTAACCCTAATAATGCTGCAATTGGGGCAAATCAAGATCAACCTATTGAGGTTGTTTCTGAATCTGTATGAGGAGTTAATGAGTTTCAAGGCAATGCTAGAAATGTTTTTGAATCATTTGGTCCTGTCCAAACCATAATGCAAGTTCCTCCTTCCAAAAGATTGGTAATCAAGAGAAACAATTGTACTTTAAATCTAAGATCCACTGCTTTCACTAATACTCATTGAAATTCTAAAGAAACATCCATTCAGATCAATGCTTACTAAGAAGTTTCAAGTTCTTGAAGAATATTTACAACAATTATGGTACTTTGCTGAATATATAGAATATTCTGATGAACTCTCTTTCCATGTGACTGGTTATAGATTCTACATTAAAGAAACAGACATAAGAAGCATTCTGAATTTTCCAGAGGCTGATGGAGTTGTAGGCAAAACTCATTTTGATGCTATTCCATTAAATTCTGAAATGATCATTGATTACATGAACCTAGGATACTTAGAAGGTATTTCCACTCTAAGTGCATTCAGAAGAAAGAATCTTCCACCTATCTGGTATTCTCTGTTTTCTATTCTTAACACTTGTTTATCTAGTAAAAGTTCTAGTTTGGATCAGGCCTCAACAAATGGAAGGATCATATTTCATGGTATAGCTCATAAGATGCACTATGAGTATGTTGTTTTGATCTATGAGGAATTAAAGATTGTTGTTTTGAAGAAATCGACTTATACTTATATTCCATTTCAAAGATTCTTTCAAATCTTTGTTAAAGGAGCAATGAAAACTGTGTCTGCTATTCCAAGACTTGAAGATGCAGTCCATGTTCCTTTATTCTAAATGGACAATCTAAGGCCACCAAGTCAAAAACTTGTTTTTCCTAGAGCGATCTCTCTTCCAGAGGCACTTAGATCATATGTGAATCCTCAAAATAAGATATTGATTGAGTATTGTGAATCCATGGGATTACCTAAACCAGTGATCCCTGCCCAGGATTCAATTCCCAGTGGAGAGCATGGTGAGGGGTCTAAACTGGTTCAAGAGAGAGGGAAGGAAGTTCATGGTGGGGAACAACCTCAGAGTGCCAAGAGGAAAATGAAAATGAGAGAGAGGGTAGAAAAGTGATAAAAAGAACTGATGAGGGGAGAACACAAGTAAAAGAAAAACAACCTTGTGAACTAGATGTTACAAGTCGGGCAACCACAAAATCTGTTATTCTACACTCTTTGGTGGATAACATTGAAAAAGCCAGTGAGCCCATGGAAACTCTTTTTAACCCCCCAAGCCGCTCACCCATATCTCAACAGATGGATGTTTCAATAACACTTATGGGGCACGCAAATAATCAACCGTCAAGTCCCCATTTGGAGGATTTTGGTGTTGAAACAAAAGGATATATGTCCCCCCTCATCATTCTGAGCACATTGAGTCTGAGTGTCCACTCAATATTGAGCCTAAAAGAGCACATGATGCTAACATCTTTCACACTAGCACAAGTCTTTCAGACTTTCATATGCAAAGTGTTAGTCACATTGCCTTAACAACCATAGATGTTCCATCTTTGGATATTCAAGGATTGGTTGGAAGACCTGGCGGAGTGAACAATTCGAAAGCTCCATTCACTGAATCAATAATGATTCATGATGTTGTGGCATCAACAGGCCAACCTACCTTAGTAGGACTGCAAACAGGACCATCTGTTGGTTCTGATTCTATTCCCCATTCCTCTGAATTCTCAGAATTTAAGGATTTCTCTACTGCTGAATTTGCAAAGATTCAGAAGGATATTCAGGAGTTGACGGCAAATTCTACTAAGGTGATGGATGATAGGTTGGATGGTCAGGGAAGGAAAATGGAAAAAAGGCTCAGTGAATTGCAAAGAGCTTCTGTATCTGTTGACGGTCTTAAATCTTTTCAGGAATCAATTCAGAAATCCTTTTCAAAAGTTATTTTTTCAGTGGCAAATTTAAAGACTTCTTTGCCATCTACTTCTGCAAAACAGCCAGATCTATCTCAATTAGCAACTAAGGCAGATATCAAACTCATTCTTGACAAGTTGACAACTGTGGAAAAAACACAGGTTGCCCTTGATCAGAGAATGCATGCTTTGGAATGTATACCTCAACCTGGATCTTTGAAAAGGAAGCATGATGATCAGGATTTTGATGATCATGATGGGGAGAAAAGAAGGAAAGTTTTCAGCTCTAAAGATGTAAATATTTTAACAACCCACAATTCTGAAAGATCTTCTGAAGATGTTCAGAAAGAAGTTGGTGATAACAAGACTTCTAAAGCAGTTGAAGAAATTCCAATTTCTGAACCTGTATCACAAGAGGTTCCTATTTCTGAAAATATTCTAACTCTAAGTACTTCTGAAGATGTTATTCCTTGTGTTGAAAGTTCTGAAGCAGCATCTGAACTTAATATTATTTCTGAAGTAGAAGATGAAGGATATGAAATAGAGAAAGTCTCTTTTAATTCTGATAATGAAGATGGTGCTGATGACACAGATGTTATTCCTGACTCAAATGAGGAAATAATCAATGACTATCTAGCATTTGAAGAAGTTGTTGGTGAACCAGGTGATCTATCTGATGTTATCAACTTTGATGATGAGGAAGAGGTTAATGAAGTTAGAGATATTGTTATATGGGGAACCTTGGTGATTGACAGAAGAGAAGAAGAAGAACTTCTTAACACTCTTTGGTGGGTTATAAGACAAATACTTCTGAAGTCTGTATTTCTGAACTCTCTAAGGAATCTGGAGTGTAGATTCTTGGATGATAGATTGTCAATATTCAGAGATTGCTACAATCAACCTTCTTGACTTATTGACTTAAGTCATATGAGTGAAGTTAACTTTATAGATGAGATTCTGATGATTTATGCAAGAGAATTTGAAGTCAAATATAAAGAGTCGTATAAATATTCCAAGGATTTTTTTGCAATTGCTTGAAGAACCAGTTGTAGATAAAGTATTTGTGAAAGAAACAATTTTTGATCAGCTTTGTGATGAAGTGACTGTATTTCCTGAAGAGACTTATGCCTATCTGTACAGAATAAGTTTGAAGAATGCCAATTTGGATAGTTTTTAAGTGATGAATGGATTGAAGAATATGCTTGAAGTGTGAAAAAGATACGTTGAAGAAGATATCATAGTTATTAGACTTGGAGCTGAGAGAAGAAATGGCACTTAAACTGAATTCACTCAATTTGATCTGTACATGTTAAGGCTTCAAGATAAACTTTCACTTCTGAGTTTCTGTGTTAGAACTGATTCAAGAAGTAAGAAGAACACATGGTATATATCTTAGAAATTTTGTGAAACATGATTTACAAATAGCTTTGGAAAAGGGCATAAAGAAAGTAAATCTATTGGAACCAGTGTTTGTTGATTCAGCTGGAATATCATTAGTTTTCATTAAACCAGATCTTGGTTTTATTTTTCAAGCTGGAGGGTCATGCAAGAGAACTTTCATAGTTTCTGATATTCCAAAGTATTGAACTTCTACGTTGGAATGGTTGTGCAATTGTATAGAATGGATTGTTGGTCCAAAAGAAGTCAAGATGAGATCGTTTATCTTATCAAGGAACGTATTTATTTCAGAGAAATGGTGAGAAAAAGTTTTTCTGCTGGACATACAAAGATAAATGCTACTAGAGATGCAGATTACTTGTTGAGTAATTGCTATGATTTCCATATCTATGCTAAACAATAAGATATACGGTATGAAATATTAGAAGAAACTCAAGCAGTTCAGAAACTAGAAGTTGCAGATTTTGAAATGTCCAGAAAAGACAAAGAAAAGATTGTTGAGGAAACAAATGTGAGTACATAACCAAAGTAGACAAGAATTGCTTCTGAAGCTGAACAACTTCAGATAAAAAGGATTGAAGAACATGCACATACTATATTTCTTGAATACTTTCATCCAGAAATATTCATGAAACATGAACAAAGGTTTAATTACATTGACTGCTGGCTTAACAAGAATCCTGGTTGGAAAAATTGGTATAACAATTTCGTAAGTTCTTTGAAACAGCCAATTATCAATGTCAGGAAGGATGGTCCAATTGTAAAGGTTATCACTGATGATCAAAAGACTAAGAAGAATTACAAATATGCCTATTTTATAGTGGAAAGAGCAAATGGAGAGATTTGCACTTTTAATGAGGCTGATTTTCAGAATGTACATCTTAGAGATTTGATAAAAGTTTACAGAAGTCTCAATCCATTTCATGACAGAATTGCCAAGTTCAGAAAAACCTTTCATGTTCTAAGAAAAGGGATTTATAGAGAATTTATCTGGTCTGCGAAGACAGATTTTCAAGTAGCATATGTTCTTGGAAGGGAGAAGGTAAACTTGTGCAGTCCAAATTTTGAACTTCAAGGTCTTGAAAATATAAAGAAAGGAACTCTGGTTGTACATCCTCGTGGTTTGTATGCAGAATTGATCCGAAGAAATTGATTGTTAGATATGAGGAAATTCACAAGTATTGTAATGGTACACTCCTTGCCATTAGCGAAAGGCTTGCAAAGAAACAAAAATTTAGACCAAATAAACCCAGTGATGAAGAATGGGCTGAATACAAAAAGTTAGCAAAGAATATGATTCAAAGAATTGAAAAGCTTCTTGAGTACAAAAAACTTATTTTGAAAGATGTTCCTCAAATCTTGATTGATTGCAAGTATAACTTGTCCATTTGAAGCAAAAGGGGAGATTGTTAGGGTAATAAGAATTGCTTCAAAGGAGACTGGGTTCTGAGTTGAAGAAGTTCAGAATAGTGTTGTAACTAAGTAAAGCTCAGAAACCAAATACAGAAGTCTGAAAGAAGAAGATAGAACTTAGAGAATAACTTCGAAAGTGTTAACTTCAGAAGTTCTGAAGACTTCTGATGAATTCTGAAAATCTCTTGTAACTTCTGAAGGATGTTCTAAAGGAAGTTCTAAAGAGATTCTGAAGACTATTTTTGAAGATTTGATTACACGTGTATTGATACTATTGGTTTGTCATGATTATAGCTGTCACTTTAGTATCTCTACTTGTATATAAATAGCATGTTAGTTAGTTCACTTTAGTTGGTTAGCAAAGTTACATTTGTACAATCTTTCGTTCATAGTTTCTAATCAAAGTCAAGATCAATATACATTCAACTTCCTGTACCAAATTGTTTGTTAATCTTGTTCTTTATTCATCTTGATAATTGGGAACTTTCATACTAAGAGTGAGCACTTTCCTCCAGAGTTCAAGTTGAATTGCTTGATTAAGTCATCATGGGAAACGGAACTCTTCAGTAAGTAGGGAAAGACATTTAGACTACTAAAAATACCAAGTGCTTCCGGTACCATACCAAGGGGTAGAGCACTCACTTAAATGTGGCGAACCATACCTAGAGAGAAAGATCCCGAGACTGGGAAAGAAAGGCTTCATGGATCAAGTCATTCCATAGATGTATGGTAGGGTCACTATTCAATCACTGCGCCTTCCCACTAATCAAAAAATACAAAGGAAAGGAAGGAATTTGATTGATATGGATGTTTTATTGAAGCTCTCTTCCAATATATGAAATGGGATACCAAGGGGAAGTAGGAATTAGACCAACAGGGCACTGCTCTCCGCCTGTTGTAACAACAAAAAAAGTCCATAATGGAATTTCATTACCTTATTCCTAAAACGAAGACATTGGTACAACAGAAGGCTCGAGATACCTCTATATGTCCCTTGCTTCTTCATTCCTGACTGGCGACAAGCTCTGTTCTGTTCTAATCACTTCGATTCCCGTACACGACTACTTAGAGTAAAAAATTTGTACATTTAGTTAATGCAAACAATCCTTTTTTTGGAGCTGGCGCTCTTTTTTTGGTGGTTCATAGTCCACATGGGGTTATGGTCTTGTTACTTTATGTTCCGGAGAAAATTGATCCCTCGATCAAGTCCTAACTAGAAATCTCTTAAGAAAAGACAAGAAATTGGATTCGAGGCGAAAGCCTTCCCCGCCGTTACGGAGTTATTCTACTCTAATCTCTGAAATCGAAGGACTTCATACGGGATGAGGACTTAGTATTGATTCATGCAAAGATGCTCCTCTAAAGCTGGAATAAGAGATTGCCTACTTCACCGCCCCGAAGAGCAGTGGATCTGTTGTTTTGCACGCCTACGGAGAGAGACTCAAAAAGTAACGACGCTCAATCGAAAGAAATATAAATTCACTATATGCTTAACTCATGCTCCAAGAATCCGTAGACACAGGGGGTACGAACTAATTTTTTACTGGAGGGGAGGCTGGGGAAAAGCATAGACTGTGCGGGCTCAGCTCTCGCACTCCTCCCATCTGCGAAGCTGAGGCGGGAGAAAATCATAACTCCCCGGTATTATAAGTTACCTTTCAATTCCCCCCCCCCTGTGACGTTCCCAAATCGATCACTATCCTTTTCTTGCTTTCTTGTTGTCTTGAATTGTTATAGAGCGGCTTTATATCATGTATAGTTGGTAGGATGAAGCCTTAGTGGATATAGCAAGTGTGACGGGGAGGCGGCTCAGGCGTAGTGGGTCTGGACGCCTAGCATGAAAGAGCCTTCTCTGGTAGCGGCATTATACCTTATTCTCTCTCTAGCTTCTAGTCTATAAAACGTAGTTAGCAGAGGCTAGTCTGTCTGGCGTTCCCTCGCGTCAAGGGCTACTTTTGCATCGGCTCTCTCTCGTTCTTCTTAGGGAATTACCGAGGGGAAAGCAGCTCTCTCGGAAGTAAGTTTCCCTGCTGGGACTAGTCTAAGAAACTTTCACTTGAATTGCCAAGCGTCTTGTGGTAACGCCCTTGACAAATTACGTTCAACGCCCCTATATGACTTTCCCGACCGTCTCCCCGGGTCGGTAGCCGGGCTCCGGGACATTACTACCACGGTGACTATTGACCCGAGCCCAAAGAAGGGAAAAACGAAGAGACTAAAGCGAGGAGTTCATTGGCCATACATAGTTAAGGAGGATAGGGGCCAACCTCTTTCATAACCCATGGCCCTAGTGTGTCACTTGGTTAGCATTTCTAGAAAGGGAGATTTAGGATAGTTTTTCGGTAGGGAAAGTGACAGGGGAGTCAGCTATAATAGAGACAATTTGGATCGACGATATGCATTTCTTCGAGATGGTTAACCACTTTTTTAACCGTGAGAGGGGGGTCATTTTGAACCCGCTGACTCCAGAACGGGGGGCGGCTCCAAAAGCGTTGTCGCAGGCGCCAGCACCGACTGAAGTTGCCCACCCCGCTCCCGATCAAAAAGAGCGTGTGGGACTTCGAAGGGGCATTCAAACTTGAATTCTTGAGCAACTGCACGAACATTGTGAAAAGGGGAAAGGGCGACTGTTCGTGCACTTTCCGGAAATGATGGAAATATAGTCCAGCGCCGCGAAGGCGATAATGTCTTACGATATGGGGATCTCCGCGGTGACGGATACAGAAACCCCCCGCAGATGGGTAGGGAATCTAAGGGGGAACCTAATCTCCTAAAACCAGTCATTAGGGAATACCGACCAAATTAATCTGTTTGCCGGTTGATTTCATAATAGAGTCGTTATTCCCGGTTGGCATAGAAGTCTCTGCGTGGGCGAAGGAGATGCATTTCTGGTACTGGTGGTATTGGACAAAAAAAACGGGCAAATCAAAATTTTCACTTTGAATTTTGGACCTCAACTTCCTGCTGCTCATGGTGTTTCACGATCAGTATTGGAAATGAACGGAGAAGTGGTGGAACATGCGGAACCACATATTGGATCACTCCAGTGCGACAAGAAGCCGCTGATGCCAAGTCGGCTCCTATGCCATTACTTATGCCCTGCTTGGTCCTCGACAGGGTGGATGAGCACCGGGCTAAGGGGCGGTTAAGAAACTCAAGCGAACCGCCCTACCTTACTACAACATAATGACAGAAAGGAGAAGGTTGTGAAGGTGGCCTCGTTATCCACATCTCCGGTCGGATGAATGGAAGGCCGAGCAACCCGGGTTTTCACGAGCGTTGGCGGGTTCTGGAGTGCCTGTCAAGGGCGCTAGCGCATATCCTGGGGTTATCATCACCACATGCACCTCACATCTCGGCACTGTGGAACGCGTAACCCGCCTGCTATTCTATTCAATTACATTTATTCCTGTAATCCATGGCCTAACAGAACGCAGCGGCGAGGGACAACCCGCCCATATAGCCAGTGTGGATGATCGCACTACTGGCAAAGACCATCTGGCGAAAGTGCCACAGGCACAAAGCGTGGTAGGCCTGTGCCGGAGGAGCATAGGGAGGAAAGGGAGCCCGGACGATGGAAGAGCCAGGGGAGGCCGGGTCATTCGATGGAAATGGAAGGCTTTTGGCTATGAGCCTATTAAAGAAGTCCCTACGGAGTAAAGAAAAGTGCATGAATTCTTGGAAAAAGAGGGAGCTAGCCTATATAAAAAATGGAATCAAGCAAATTCAATGTATAAATAGAATGAACGGTACGACAGACAGCGCTGCCTACACGCGAATTTTCTTCTAAGTCGAGCAATCTCAATTTCACTACAGGATTTTAGAATGAATGCTGGGTTGGGCCACCTCGAATGTCGTGAGTCGTACGGGCAGACCCGCACGTACGGTTTTTAGGGAATCTGGCAGAAAGACCGGCTGGTGTCCACCCGACTAGAGGGACTGAAAAATTAACAGAGTACAAAAATTATCTTCAAGCTTTACGTTATTATGATCGTTCAGAGGGTGATCGCGGGATCACTGAATGATGTCCTCCGTTTCTTTCAGAGGTGCTGACCCGCAGCGAGGCAGAGATGACTAAGTGACATATGGAATATGGCGACGACAACAACATGTCGTAGAAGGAGATAACAAGTGCAACCAACGACCTAATAAGATTAACGTATCTACAACTACATCCCCGAGAGGTTGTCAAACGGGGGCGTGAATGCAAGATGCCAGCGGAATGATCGGCCGGACAGAGGCTAGGGCTCCTTCCTTCCCGCCGCGTCCTTCCTTGTGTGTCGGAGATATAAAGCGAGTGCACCGGAAAAGAACGAGAACCAGGTCGATCTATTCTATGTCGAAGCATTCAAAGCTTAACTACACCCTCACACGATCTATGCTAACAGATAGGAGCATTTAGTGGAACCGGTGAACTACACTTGCTTCTGGATATATGTGTGGGACAGAGGGCTCATGGTACCTGTTTCCCACCCTTCCTCCTCTGCTTAGCGAACCGTGTGAACGGAGAGTGGGCAGAAGGGAAGGAGGTCCTCATACGGAGTCGCATACTTACTTGAGCAGTGCGAGAGACTGGGGAATGGGTCGAGTAAAGTCCCCTAGGGCCGGAATAATCGCAGAGACGTATCAACACGATAGGGCTTTGATTGGTATTTTTTTTCTTAGTGATTGTAAAGGAGGGCGCTTGGCTATTAAATAGAAAGGGAAGGTAGAGGCATCAAATGGCGAAGAGAGGCGGCTCGGCAAGGAAGGAATGGGAAATTGTCAAAGATGACTTCTTTGTTGTCGAAACGAAGGGCTAAATAGCATCAGTGATTCTCTGAGTTGGTCTGGATTTCCAACGCTTCAGGAAACTGGTCGAGATAGATGACAGCGCCTTTTTCCCCTCTTCCTTACCGGGAGGGCAATCTTCTCTTATGGCCTTCACCTCCCGCCCGGCCCGAAAATAGAGAATCCATCCCCCTTCTGATCCATTCATTTCCGCAAGCAGGAAGGATCCAGACCTAAGCCCCCTCCTATTCGAGGCCGGGTGGCCTTGCCCCACAAGCACCCAAGCTTCTTTTTGCTCTACCTTCGGGTTGCCCCCACGAATGCGCCACCTAGGAGCCCTACTCATATTCCAAAGGCGCTACTTCAATTCAAGCACAAGCCCCCTTCTATTGCATAACCTAAAAAAGCTATAAACAAAGTACCAAAGTGGTTGTGGGAACGATACGCTTTGGTTACCGAAGAACGCTTCCAAAGGCGACCAGCTTTCAATACTGGTTCTTACCTTGCGTTGCCATTTTTATAATATTATTGAATAGCATGGCTGGGGGCTAAGATAACTCAAATGGGAGAGTCGTGTTATGGGTGACCTTATTACACGATTCAGAGAGCACTACGTATGTGATGCAAGTGAACGTGTATGAAAATGCTGTCGTAAAGTTTCGTTGTTCGTTCCGTCGTTGACTCTATCTATGTTTTTACGATGGCCCAAGAACACGCTCATTCTTCAGCCATAGAGAGACTTTTGAATTGCGAGGTACCAATACGAGCTCAATATATATGCGTGTTATTCCGTAAAATAACTCGAATTTCAAATCATTCACTTGCTTTAACTACTCATGCTATGGATGTGGGAACATCAACTCCGTTCCTGTAGGCTTTTAAGGAGCCGGAAAAATTGTTGGAATTCTATGAAAGAGTCTCGGGAGCCAGGATCCATGCCAGTTTCATACGACCAGGTGGAGTGGCACAAGATCTGCCTCTTGGCTTATGTCGAGATATTGATTCCTCGACACAACAATTTGCTTCTCGTATCGACGAATTAGAAGGGATTTCAATCGGCAACCATATCTCGAAACAACGATTAGTGGATATTGGTATTGTCACTGCACAGCAAGCAAAGGATTGGGGATTCAGTGGTGTAATGTTAAGAGGCCGTGCGACATGAAGACATTGATAGCAATATGGGGGAAGTTCCTATCAGGCAACAATGGTTATGCCTGACCCTACTTAAGCATGCATATTATGTCAGTGAAGACTTGGTGTGAAGCCTTGAAGCTTACGTTAGAAGAGCAAAAGGTCGGGGGCTAGGGTGAGATGAGGGGGGACAGCGTAAGTGAGAGAATGCCTCTGTCCTCTGGGAACATAGGAACCGCATGAGTTCACCGGGGTGGCGCACAGTCCACCAAAATCGGCGTAGGTTAGGTGCTATTGATGGAACATGGTAAGCCTATCTTTCTGCATATGGAAGTGTTGCGGGAACATAGAGATGTGGGTAGAGAAAGCCTCACCGAGTTGGTGGCTGACTGGGCTTTTGATTTGATCAAATCAGAGAAGCTCGCCTTCTTGTTATCCAAAGGCAAAAGTCGGTCGAATCGGTCGGGCACCTGCCCCGGAACATTAAATGAAATAGGTGGTCGGGTTCTTTTTCTACGACCCTTTTGATATAGTAGGCCCGGCCCCAGGACCCCTACCCCTTATGTTTAGGAGCGGGATCCACCTAAGAACGACCATTCGGTGGTACGGAAGGCACGGACTCCCGAACGTCCCTATCCCCCTTTACAAATAAGGAAATGAAAGCCTCAACCAAAACCACATTCCTTTTGCATGCAAATGTAGCTAAGTGTCTGACTCTATTGGTCATAGTTTCCTGCTGTTGCGGCTGGTACTCGTTTGCAAGCGTGTGAACCAACCCAACAAACAAGGAAACGATGCCTCTCGGGGCCTCTGAGAATGATTCGAGACGTATGAAGGGAAACTCTCACGTATAGTTTCTTTTTTTTTTGGGGGGGGGAAGGAGCCCGACTGTGTCCCCCCACTGACTTCGCACGGGCCTAAGTGAAAGTGAAGTGGTGGGCCTACCCATCCCAACCAGGGGTATGCTGGTATTCACGAAGAGCAGCACCTTACGATGTGCATGACCAATCGGATCCTGATGTACCAGTAGGTACCAGAGGAGATCGCTATGATCGTTACTGTATTCGTATCGAAGAGATGCGACAAAGTGTTCGGATCATTGTGCAATATCCTAATTAAATTCCTAGTGGAATGATCAAAGCCAATGATCGTAAGCTATGTCATCTATCCCGATCTCGAATGAAACTATCCATGGAATCATGCGCCATGTGAAACATAGGTCATCGCCGTTCTTAACCGAGACTCAGGTTATGCTTCGTCTTGGAACCTTGTGGGGTTAGGACTAAAGCATCCCGAGGTTGGAGCAATTCTTTGAGCGTGGAGAAGCATTGGGAACCCCAAATTCTTTCTTCGGAGCAGTTTCTTTTCTCGTCCCCCCCCCCCCGGCATTAGCGCTTTGATTCAGATTCTTCGGAAGGAAAAGGAACCGTCTACCAGTTCGGAAGCTAGACATCAAGTAAATGTCTTGATGAGGATAACTAAGCTGACACGCCGGAGTTGGCTGCTGGGACAACAGGGTGGTGCCTTACCGCACCGCCGGCGAACGTGGAGTAGCGTTCGTGGTGATGCTTCAGGATTCCAATGTACTGCGTCCAAGATCAGAACGAGCTTGCCAGTGGACCACTGACGTCCCATTCTTGAGTGAGCTGGAGCGCAACCATCTTATCCACTGAACTAGCTAGAAGCTATCGCTTCGGGTCGAAGAACTAAAAGAAAAGGACCGGAAAAGGCGGCGGCATAGGAACCAAGGGACCCCTACTTGTAAAGGGAAAAAGGAAGTGTGCTACTGCACACCAGTTGAAAAGCCCTTTCCCTTTTTAATAAAAGAAGGTAAGCTTCATACCTCCAATCTAGTTAAGGGGCTTTGATGGATGCCCTTTGTATAGGTTGGGTTGCTGGATACGGTATCCTCGTAATAGGCTGGACCGACATCCAGCCGAGAGAGGGTAGTCTTTAGAAGCAACAGGTTAGGAAACTAAAAGAATGTTTGGCCTTTTCTTATCTTCTTCCCGCCCTAGGAGTAGGTAGCACAAAAAGAGGGATTAGAATTATGGACCATAAACCACTAACGCCTTCCTCGTTGGGGGTCCACAAACTGAAAAAAGGCTCAAGCGACGGGAAACCGGCCACTAGTTACAAAGCTACAATATGGTATCAAGAGGGCTATCACAGTCAGGTGCAAAGTAATTAGCCCTATTTGAAAAGTACTTCTATTTCTCTTTAGGGAGTGAAGGCTAAAAATGGCTTGATGAACCATTCCGTTTGCCACGCACCGGCCCCATTCACTTGCTTGTCGTATAGGCTGTTAGTACACAGTGCCCCACAACTATGAATAGTATAGTGGGGTTGAAAGAAAAGAGTTCCCGCCCCTTCTTTCTCAAGTAGGCTACTTTTTCCGGAACACAGTCCGAGATAACTGTAACCGTGTATATATATAAATATATCTTCCATGCGATCTGTACGCTTCAATCGCTCTTTTACCTCCCAAAGAGCAAAGTTGGCTTGATGAGCGCAGATGAGGAAGCGGGAGCAAGAAAACCAAGAGTATCTTACTTGTCCTTCTACTTAAGGCGCAAAGAGAAGCGCTTTTGCTACTGAGAAAAAGCGAATGGTCAGTGCGAAGGTTCAATACTTAGCCGAACGTTAGCGAAGCTAGATTCTCATAGCGAGGCACTTCGAGTTAGCGAAGTGCTGTAGTAGAGTCAAAGCATTACTAAGAAGGGCTATAATGCTGAGCCAAGGACGCTCCACCTTATCAATAGAAGCAGTCAACTGACTTTTGAACGAATTCGCTCCTTGGTTTGGTAATGGCTTAATCTATAGATAGAAAGCCCTATGATGGGAAACTACCATGTTAGGTTTGGAGAGAGATAGGACCGGTTATATAATAGGGGGAGCAGATGCAAATGACTACAGGGTCATCGGTCTACTCTACCTCAATTCACCATTTCGAACCTTATACAGAATGTCTTTCTGTACCAACGCCTTCTACCTATACCGCAGTTGAAGCACCTAAACGAGAATTTGGTGTCTTTCTGGTCAGTAATGGAAGCAATCGACCCTACCATCGTAAAATAAGAGCACCTGGCTCCGCCCATTCACAAGGACTCGTTTCTATGTCCAAACATCACATGCCAGCAGATGTGGTCACCGTCATAGGTAATCAAGATATTGTGTCTTGAGAGGTGGATAGATATGACTAAGGGAATAATCTTGTTTGTTTCAGTAATGGAATCAATAGATTGCCCGAACATGACCCTAGCTTTATTGCGAGCCAAAAATCTTGAGAAGTTCCCTTTCCATAAGTTCGAATCCTGCTACCTTTCTTGTGGATCATCCTGAAACCACAGGATGATGGGAATAACAAAGCAGAAATTTTGAAATGAGCACGTCAATATATGAATTGTTTCATTATTCGTTATTTCCGGGTCTTTTCGTTGCATTCACTTACAAAAAGAAAGAACCACCAGTGTTTGGTGCAGCACCTGAATTTTGGTGCATTCTTCTTTCTTTCCTTGGTGTTCCGTTCCGTCATATTCCTAATAACTTATCCAATGACAACGAATTAACCGCAAATGCACTTTTCTTTTATCAAATCTCAGGGACATGGTCTAATCATGAGGGTAGTATTTTATCAAGGTGTCGAATCCTAAGTTTTTATGGACTCCTTCTTTGTTACGGGGCGACCCCAAAGCCATAATGTCTCAAAACGAGGAGGCCATAGAGAAAGTCTTTTTTATTCCTTTGTCTCGAACTTCGTGAAGAACTCCATTCTATATCTCCTAGTTACGAACAAAAAACTGGGGCTACAACCCAATTGTACACTCCCTTCGTTCTACGAATCCTTGTTGATTCTGAACTTCGTTCGCAAAGGCACCGGGCTTTTGATGGGCCAGCCCTTTTTATGCGCCGTTTTCCTAAATAAGCTTTGCTCCTCTAGGTGCTAGGCGCTTCCCTGGTTCGCGAGAAGGAAAAAGGACTCATTCTTTGTTGCATCTGGCGCGAGATGATAAAGAGAGAGCTTCGTCTATCGATGAATAGCGGATTGACGGAGCTCTTGGCATTGCTTTGTTTTTCTCTCCTTTCCTATCCGCGAGTTCCGACCCTTTTGTTCGAAATTTCATCGTTCGTACCGAACCACTTGCAGAATCAAATCCTGTTCCACAAGATCCTATATCAGCTATACATCCTCCTTGCATTTATGCCGGAGACGTCGCCAGTGCTATGGGTTTTGGCTAATGTAGATCAAAAATGATGAATGGGATTGTGGCACTCCACTCGCCGCGAATGCGGAAGGATGCCGCCGAAAAGAATGGGAGGCTCTTTCGCTCTACTGGATGCGTTGGATCCCGTAGAACAAGCAAGCTCTTTACCCTCAAAGTCAAAAATGTGGGCGCAAAAGGCTATTCTGCTCTATTGTTAGTAGCAATAGAAGCCCGCTTATGTTGCTTCGGCGGTGTTTCCCCATCTCTTCGCTCTAGGAAAAAGCGCTAGTGGACACGGGGAGGGAGCAGGTGAAGCGTGTCGTTCGTAATGGAAAGAAAGAGACCACTACTTCGCTTCTTTGTTGGATCGCCAGCGCGAACACAGTGGTCTCTGACCATGACCAGGAACCAATTCGAATTTTGATCTTGACATGCCGGTGGCTTTTAACCGTAGGCATTTTTCCAGGAAGTTGGTGGGCTCATCATGAATTAGGTCGGGGTGGCTGGTGGTTTCGGGATCCAGTGGAAAATGCTTCTTTTATGCCTCGGGTATTAGCTACAACTCGTATTCATTCAGTAATTTTATTCCATGTTGTGTCTCAGGAACCTCTTTGTTAGACCTAAGAAGTATGAACCATAAGATGGAAGTATGATATGACGTGGCACACTCTTACCTCATGCGTCTCCGCTTACAACTGAATTCTGTTATACGCTCCTACCTGCTGACGTGTCAATTTGTAATTGGTTAGCTTGTTGACTTTACATTCATTGTAATAGTTTAAATAGATTAAATCTTTGAATGTAAAAGTTTTCGATTGAAAAGCATTCTTTTGGAGATCATATTGTGCATCTAATTCCTGTATTTTGTAATCGATCTTCAAGGTTATCAATACAATCTCAGTCTGTTCTTCATCTCTTATTACTTACTGTTTGTATGATAATTACTGTTTATTAATTGAGTTGAATTGCTTCCGCTTATACTTTGATTCTCAAATCTCTCAATTAACTATTTAGAAAGGGATCTGGGTTCCAACAATTGGTATCAGAGCCATCTTATCAATCTATTGATTATTTGATCTCTTCCATTTGGAGAAATCCCTCTTCTACAGTACTGTATCCTTCAGTTTTATACTATTATTCATAACTCTACCTTGTTCTACGTGAATTTGTTAATCTCATAACAATTTTCTCCAAAATAGTGGTAATTGTGGTTAATTTTGAAGGATATCGACCCATTTTTAGATTCAATTGGAATTTAATTGTTCTAAATTCCATATAATCGTCAAATTTTTTTCTCATCTCGTTTCTCTGTTCTCTGTCATAAATGGCAAATTCAAATTTAAATGTTGTTTACACCTCCGGTTCTCTGACCAAACCTCCAACTCTCATTCGTGGTGAATATCCACAATGGAAAATTCGAATGATAAATTTCTATGAAGGATTGGATACAGAACTCTATCCTACTGTCCCAAATGGTCCCTTCGTACCGATGACTACAATTCCACGAATTCCTGCTACTACCAATACTGATGAAGTCCCATCTCAAAAAGTTCCAAAGCTGAAGGGAAACTGGTCTGATGAGGAAAAAGCCAAAGTTGAACTAGCCAAAAAGGCTAAAACTCTTCTTATCATGGCTATTCCAAATGAGATTTTTCAATCTCTGGATTTCTATGATACTGCCAAGGAATTATGGGATCAATTAGAAAATCTTCTGGAAGGTGGTGCTAAAATGAAGAAAAACAGAAGAGCTCAAGCTCTGAACGAGTATAACAGCTTCCAAGCCAATCCTGAAGAGTCTCTAGAACAGACCTATCATAGATTTAACTCTTTAATAAATCTATGTAAAAGATGTGATATTATTCGATCACAAGAAGATAACAACATCCTATTTCTTAAACGATTGAATTTAGAGTGGTCAAATCTTTCTATGTCACTTCAAGCAAATCAAGATCTTGAGCAATGGTCTCTGCATGATGTTTTTGGAACATTGCAGGCCCATGAGAAAGAGGTTGTTCAAAAAAAACAACTATAGGTGGACCTCTGGCCTTGATCTCTGAAACTAAGGGATCGCCTAGAAGAAGAAATGAAGAAAGGAGAGGAAAAAGTAAGGCCTTCATATCAGAGGCTATTACAGAGAGTGATTCTGATTCTGATGATGAAATCAAAGCCTTTGCTGATTCTTTGGCTCTTATTACCAAACAGTTCACTAATAGGTTTGGAAATAGATCATTCCAGGGAAACAAAAGATTTGATCGGTCTACAAATTCTCAAAAACAAGAAATTCAGAGAATTGAGAAATCTGACGTTGAGAAGAAAGAAGATGAGATGAAGAAGAAGAAGGATGTGTGCTACAGATGTGGCAAGCCAGGACTTTACTCTAAGGATTGCAGAGGAACTCTGGATAAAGACAAGACGTACTACAAGAACAAATACAAGTACAATGTCACTGAAAGAGCTCATTATGCTGAGAAAGAAAACTGGCTAGGAGACGAGTCTAGAGGTGATGAGCCCATGTTTTGAGGGATGGCAAAGATAAATGAGTCAGAAGATCAACCTTCTGAATCACCGGTTAGTACTTTCTCTGAATCATCCGAACTTGACAATTGTGCTTTTATCAAACAATTTTGAAGAACTCAAACAAAAGCTCACGATTGAAAAGAAATTACGAAAAGGCATTGAAAAAACTCTTTCTACAACAGAAAGGGAAAGAGATATTTACAAAAGGGAGATGGATATTTTAACAGAAGAGAAATTGGAACTTAGTACTGAAAAAGACAGGATTTCCATGACCTTAAAAAATACTGAAGTCAGGCTCAAAAAGGAGAACTTAAATTTTAAAAAACTTTTGGAAGAAAAAGACAAGGAGATTCAAGCTAAAGATATTGACAGATTGAATTATGTAGCACTTAAAAATTATTTTCAAAAGAGAGAGAATTTTTACATGTTGAACTTCAAAACAAAAAGCTTCAGATCAAAACATATTTGGATGCACGAAAAGTTCACGACAAAATTAATACACAAGTAGGAAGATCTGGTCTTGGCTTTGAGGATTTAGATCCCTACACGTGTGAAAAAAGGTCTACCTTAAATTCTGTTTTCTGTATGGGACAAGAACAGAAGCCAGTGTTTCCAATTTTATATGAAAAATCACTCTTCAAACGATCAAAACTTGAAAATGATCATCATCAACGAAAACTCAAGTTCAAAAATATTGTATACTCATCTGGAAAACCGAATGTTGATCTGAATAAAATTCAGAAGAAAGATGATATTTTCAAATTTGGCTTGAATGATCATGTAACTTTGAATCCAGAAGCTGATTCCTTTATTCCTACACAAGTAGAAGAAGAGTTACGACTTAGTTTTGAAAATGATATTCTCTCAACTCTGGATAAATGTTTTAAACTTGAAAATGAAAATGTTCTGCAAAACACTTCAGAAAACAATCCAGAGATATTTTCTTGTTCTTTAATAGACTGTTGATCAAGGTGAAGATTTCTTTGATAATTCTAAAAAGTATTTTTCTAAATTAGAAAATCAATCTCCATCCACTTTCACCAAGTCTTCAGAGGTCACTAAAAATAAGGATGCCCTTTTCTTATACACCAATGAACCTCAGGAAATCAGAACCTCTGATAAAAATGTTGAAAAGCATCCTAGTGGCATACCGATTCTCTCTGCTTCTGTAATAGGACAAAGAAAATCTGTATCTATTCATCCAGACTTCATAGGGATGTGTCTTAAAGCCAAATCTTGTCTTGAACTTGAAAAAGAAGAAAATCTCAAAAATATTTTGAAAAATAAACAATCTCTAAAACCCAATCTTCCAAAATTTACTTATGTTCAAAAGGGAAAATGGAAATCTAATCTCTCTGCTCCTGTTTCAGTAACTTTGAAAGCTCCTAAGAAGGTAAATCAGAGGAAGCCTCCGCTGAAGAACACTTCAGATTCTGAACATAAGTTTAGTCTAGATAGGAAGTTCTATAGAACTACTGATACTAGAAAAGACAATATTAAGAATAATTGTAGTTCTCATTATCTTAATGAAAATTCAATAAAATCTTTTCTGTCTCAGAATTCTGAATGTTTTTCTATGTTCTTAAAATTGAAACAATTTTTCTTGAGGACCTCTGATCAGTCAAATGCTAATTTCTCTTACTGCAAAAATAAACAAAAGAAAAACAATAAGATTAAAACTGCAAAGAAGAATCCTCAAACCTCTGCTAATTCAAATCCAGAGCAAGTTAAAAGAATTGACAGACACAAAACTAACATTAAAGGACCCATAATGCGATGGGTACCTAAAACACTCTGATTGATTGCAGAAGCAGCATGTGCATATCTGGTATCTTGACTCTGGATTCTCGAGGCATATGACTGGAACAAAAAACTTACTCTCCCAATTCAAAGACAAAAGTGGTGGAGCTGTAACATTTGGCGATAATGGTAAGGGTCAAATAAAGGGCTACGGTACTTTACAAGAAGGTAATATTACCTTATCTAAAGTGGCTCATGTTTCTGGATTGAAACATAACTTACTAAGCATAAGTCAACTCTGTGATTCTAAAATCGTTGTGGTATTTGATGAAAAACATTGTTACTTATTTTCTAAGGCAGGTGAGGAACTCTAGAGAGCTGACAGAACAGGTAATCTATATATGATGAATTTCACATCCAAGGATGGTAAGGAAACTCTCTGTCTTATCTCCAAACAGAGTGAAGTTGCATGGTTATGGCATCATAAAATGTCTCACTTAAACTTTAACTCTCTTGAAATGCTTGTCAAACAAAAGTTAGTCACTGGTCTTCCAGAAGTTCACTTTCAAAAAGATCATCTTTGTCCTGTATGTGAAATGGGCAAAATTAAACGAGCTTCTCATAAAACAAAGAGTGATCATTCTTGTACTCGACCTCTGCAATTGTTACATATTGATCTCTGTGGTCCCATTGCAATTCAGAGTCTCTCTGGCAAAAAGTATATTCTGGTACTTATTGATGAATTTTCCAGGTATACTTGGCTCGCATTTGTAAGATAAAAGTCATAGGTGCCAATCCTTTTACAGAATATGATAACCAGAATCCAAGTTCTTCTACATCAGAAGATTCAACAGCTCAGAAGCGACAACGGTACTGAACTCAAGAATGCCAAGCTTGAAGCATACTTTGTTGCAAATGGAATCACACAAAATTTCTCAGTTATACGCACTCCTCAACAGAATGGTGTAGTTGAACATCACAATAGAACCCTGGTAGAAGCAGCCAGAACGATGCTTGCAACTTCTGGTCTTCCCATTCATTTCTGGGCAAAAACCGTAGCCACTACTTTTTTCACTCAAAATCGCTCCATAATTTTCAAGAGGCATCTCAAAACCTCTTATGAGCTTATCAACAAACGAAAACCCTCTGTCAAATTTTTTCATATTTTTGGTTGCAGGTGTTTTATCTTAAATGACAGAGACAAACTTGGTAAATTTGATTCAAAGTCAGATGAAGCTAAATTCTTAGGATATTCGTTAAACTCTAGAGCCTATCGAGTTTTTAACATACGTACTAAGACTGTTGTGGAAAGCATTAACATTGATTTTGGTGATCAGACCCAACTAACTTCTGAGTATTCTACTTCATAACTTAAACTTAATACAGTGACTTCTGATTATCTTTCAGGATCTAGAGAATCCGAGATCGATGCCATTTTTCAAGATTTTCTGGGCGAAGAAATATTTTCCGAACAACTACCTCGTACCCCATCCTTAAGTATTCCTGAAGTTCTTCACACCTCTGGGATAACTTTATCTGGTCCTACTGTTTCTGCCGCAAGTTCCCCTGTCATCTCTGCTCCAATTTTATCACATGCCAGTCCAGAAGCTATTCCAGTATCTTCATCTGAAGCTACTTCTGTATCTTCCTCTGAGGGGGAGATTTCAGGCACTAATGATTCAGATTCAACAATTCCATATGAGGTTATTCAATCTTCTGAAATATAAGTTCTGGCTCAACACGTACCACAAACAAGGATGACAAGATGGACTAAATCACACACTCCAGATCTCATCATTGGTAGTCCATCTGAGGGTATTAAAACAAGCTACTGCTAATGAAGCATTCTATGTCAACTTTCTTAGCATGATCGAGCCAAAGCATGTTCATGAAGCCTTGATAGAACAAAGTTGGGTTGAAGCTATGCAAGAAGAATTACTTCAATTTGAACGTAACAAGGTATGGAACTTAGTACCATTACCAAAAGGAAAAATTGCTATTGGTACTAAGTGGGTATTCAAAAATAAGAAGGATGAAGACGGAATAGTGGTTAGAAATAAGGCTCGTTTGGTGGCTAAGGGATATTGTCAAGAAGAAGGCATTGACTATGACGAAACATTTGCCCCTGTTGCAAGACTTGAAGCAATAAGACTATTTCTGGCTTTCTCTGCATACAAAAACTTTAAAGTATATCAAATGGATGTTAAATGTGCATTTTTGAATGGTTATCTCAAATAAGAAGTGTATGTTGAACAACCTACTGGTTTTAAAGATGCAAAACATCCAGAATACGCTTTTCTTCTCGACAAAGCTTTATATGGTTTAAAGCAAGCACCCAGAGCCTGGTATAAACGCTTATCCAAATTTCTGATTAGCAAAGGTTATGAGAAAGGTAAGATTGATACCACACTGTTCATCAAAAGTGGCAAAGGTATGTTAACTATTGTTCAAATCTATGTGGATGACATAATATTTGGCTCTACTCATCAAACAGAAGTAGATCTGTTTTCTGCATTGATGGAAAAGGAATTTGAAATGAGTATGATGGGAGAACTAACATTCTTTCTTGGACTTCAGGTTAAACAAAGTACCGATGGTATCTTTATTAACCAAGCCAAGTATGTTTCTGACATGCTAAAGAAATTTCATCTTCACAATTCATCACCTATGAAAACACCTATCTCTCCTAGTATGAAACTAGGTCTTGGTTCTTCTGGGAAACCAGTAGATGTCACGGGCTACAGAGGTATGATAGGATCTCTTCTGTATTTAACTTCTTGTAGGCCTGATATTTTGTTTGCCACCTGTCTTTGTGCTCGATATCAAGCCAATCCAAAAGAATCACATTTGGCCGCTGTCAAAAGAATTTTTAGATACTTAAAGGGAACTCCTTCATTGGGTCTCTGGTATCCTAAAAATTCTGGGTTTGATTTAATGGCATATACAGATTCTGATCATGCAGGATGTAAGCTGGACAGAAAAAGTACCTCTGGTAGCTGTCAACTTTTGGGAAATAGACTTATCAACTGGACATCCAAGAAACAAAATTGTGTCTCAACATCTACTGTAGAGGTTGAATATGTTGCTGCTGCTAGTTGCTGTTCACAAGTTATTTGGATGAAGACTCAGCTCAGAGACTATGGACTGATATATGATAAGATTCCCATCCTATGTGATTCAGAAAGTGCCATTGCCATTGCGAAAACCCGATCCAAGACTCCAAAACAAAGCATATTGATGTCAGGTATCATTTTATCAAAGATCACGTAGAGAAGGGCACAATAGAAATATATTTTGTCTCTACTGATTACCAACTGGCTGATATTTTTACAAAAGCTCTGGATGAGAAGCGTTTTAATTTTTTAATCAGCAAGTTGGGGATGATAAATATGTAAATCTTATTTTTCATTATTTCAGAGCTGATCAGAGACCTCTAATCGCTTCTGATGGTTTATTTCAGAAGCATTCAGAGACCTCTGATCGCTTCGGATGTATATCTTCTGTTTCTTGCGCTTTTTATTCCTTTACATCCAAGTGACAACAGAAAGGAAGCAGTTCTTGAAAAGCAAAGGGGGAGAATGATACAACTTCTGAGGAGGAGCTCTGAGCTTGTTTCCAGGGGGAGAAAAACTAAGTCTAACTTCTGTTAGCTGTCCTCTGAACATTTTCTTTTCTTAAAAGGTTGTTTTAAATCTGCTTCTTCTGATTAACTCTTGCCGTCAAGGTTATCCAGAATTTTCAGATTTAACTTAATCTTTTCTTGAAAAATTGTTCTTTTGACATTCTTAGGTCAAATTTTTTTTACCTATTGTTTGTTGACTTATTTTTCTTTTGAAATTTAACATCAATAAGTCTATTTTTAATTAACTCTTGCCATCAAGGTTAAATAAAAATTTTCTTATTATTTTTTAATTTCTTAAGAAACATCTGTCACTAAATATTAAACTTTCATTTGGATCCAAACTGCTTTATTTCTCCAAATGTCTGATTTTAAATTCATTAAAAAGATTTAATCTCAAAAATTGGTTTAATCAATTAAGATGTTATTTTTCTTGATTAAATATTAATTTTTCTTATTAATTTCTTTTTAATTCTTTTTTTGGGGATAATCAAACGGTTTACCTTCGATAAACCCTTCAGTGACTCATCAAACATGTGCTAAGTCATCATTTACACAATTTACGCTTTACACGTGTCTTTCATCATGTGACTGCATGACTACACGCCTGCGTGCTTACATCAGCATAACTGAATCGTTTTTCCTTTTCCCCAAATTCAAACACCCTTCTCATTCCACATTACTCTCAAACTCTCTCATATATAAACACCATACACAGTACTTCATCTTCTTCCTCGCGATTTCTACAGTAATTGCTTCTCTACTTTCAAATTATCTCAACAATACCTAACCATCCATCAATGGCCTCCCGACTTGCAAACCCAAATCACAATGATGATGAAGGTCGTCTTGTTGATTCCACAGCTGATAGTGCTTCAATCGTCAAATTGCCTTTGAAGGCTAATAACGTGCAGGTTCTCCTCGATCCCAACACCTATTTGGCCGAATTCAGGGTCCTGGTTGAATTTCTTCAACAACATCAACTAAACCGAGCCCTAACCTTGACAAATCCAAATGTTCCTGAGCTTTATGTCCAAGAGGTGTGGCAGTCAACGTACATCGCAGATGAAGATACCCTGCGTGGAAATTTCAGTCATCCCAATACACCTGAAAATGCTGTGGAGATACCCATCACAAAGAAGAAGATTGCTAGGTATTTTCACTTGCCTTCCTCTACACTTGAAAATAATGGTGAGATTGTGCCAAACCCTGCCGTGGACCTGAATCCATCATCTGAAGCCCTGCTCTCCTTTGTTCAATTCTTGGGTTATAATGAGCATTTATCTAAACTCTATGAATTCAAAGGCAAGAAACTGCCTCCAATGTGGAACACGCTTATCTCCATTCTCAACAAAAGTCTCACATGCAAAATTGGATCCCAAGACCAAGCCAGCAAAAACATCCTTACATTTATGTATGGAATGTACTTTAATCGCCCTCTGGATTATGCAAGCCTCCTCTTTCAAGAGATCAAAGCCGCTGTTCACACTAAAGTATCCCTCCAGAATCAAGGAAAACCACTACCTGCCTTGATGTTTCCCAGGTTTTTGTCTCTGTTCACTTACCCAACGATTGGTGCTCTCAAAGCTCCTCTGATTCAACCATTTTGCAAGATAGCATCCATGAGCTCCCACAAACCAACTATCGATATCAATGGTTACTCATCTCCAAGGGAACTCTCCAGGTATATGCTCGACCTTATTCCTACCTCCTCTCTCTATCTCTCATCCTATAAACGCTCTATGGTATTCTCAGAACAGAGGATACCTACCCCAGAGCACTTAGAGCCAAATGTAGGAAGTGAGGGGTCAAGTGAGGCTGAGTTTGAAAAGAATCAGAGTGCACAACTGACTGTTTCTACCCATGCTGACCTCTTAATGCAAGAGGGTACTGAAGATGTCCATAGAGACACATATGAGCGCAACTCTTCTTCTTTCCAAAGGGCTCCCACATTTGCTGAGGTAGATGCCAACACATCTACTCTCATTGACCAAGGACCACCCGGTCCAAACCACCCTGAAACCATCCGATCAGAGGATATTTCTCAATCTTCTGCATCAAGCACTACCGGGGAAATCACATCTTCATCATTCTCTCAACAGAAAGATGATAATATAAGAGTTCCTTCGCCCCAGAACTCGCCACAATCCACACCAAATGTTGCTGTCTTCGTGACCGACAATGTCGTTGGAACCTCAGAAGATAAGTCCATGACTTCTGATAGTTTAGACGCTGAGGAAATCCCATCAGAGGGGTTACAGCCACAGGACACACCTCTTACCGGAATGTTTTCACTTTTTCAAGGTAAGCACATTGTGTTTGGCTCCCCATCCTCTGATGATCGGGATAAAGCTAACACTTTCAAAACAACCGAAGAGGTGCCTGTTAATAACAGCCCTCGAAGACAGGTTGGAAGTCCCTCCACACTCAACGTACAAACAGGTGTGAAAGAGGGCCTCTCTGAACGCGAGAGACAAGGGGCTCCATTTGTTGGAGATGCACCGATTACACATTCTGAGTTCGTCACCAATGCAGCGTTTCAAGCATTTGGTAATAAGCTTCAGAGATCTGTGGAAGATCTAAAACTATCCCTGGATTCTCAAAATGCCATCTTCTTGCCATCCAAAATGAACAAGCACAGCATACTCAAACTCTGGAGGCGCTCAGAGAGCTTATTTCTACAACTGCAGAAGCTCAACGATCACAAGCTTCTGATCATTTTTCTTCTCTGCATAAAGGCATCCAGGCAAACTCTAACGCCATCTTCTTTATTCCTGATGAAATTCCAACTCCAGAGGTCACCATCTCTGTTGACGAGTATGGCTCCTTAGTGGTAGATCTTCAGAAAATCATTAAGGCTGTACAACCCTCTGAAGACACTTCTGGATCATCCCTGGTGAAGAAGTCTGACATGGCTATCTTTCAGAAAGCCATGCTCGACAGAATTAATACTCTCACTTCCAAATATGTTTCAAAAACCACCGCTAGCACTTCAAATGTGGATCAGAAGGTTACTTCTCTCGAGTCCTCTATTTCTCAATTATCTTCAATGGTAAGCTCTCTCTCTGCTACATTCGCTGCTAAACAGAAGGCTAAGGAAGAAAGAGCATGCAAAAAGTATGAACTCAAAAGAAAGAGATCTGAGGATCAGGATCCTGATTCTCAGAAGGGGGAGAAAATGCCAGAAACCAAGAAAGCTAAGACTGCTACGGGCACTAATACCTCTTCTCAAGATAAAGGAAAAGCTCCTGCCTAGTCTCCATCTGCACCTCCTTCTTCAAAACAAACACCTCTAACTCCAAGACCTCTGGCCACACATTCCGGCACTCTTCCTAGGGATCTAAAAATGGCTCAATTTCCCTACCCTCCAGATGTTGAAGCAGAAATTCTTAAAGCTAAGATTGTCAAGGCTAAAGCTGAAGCTTCAAAAGCTAAAGTTGAAACCTTAAATAAAAGAAGAGAAGAAGAAAGAGTAGAAGCTGAACTCCATGCAAAAACTGAAGCAGAAATAGCCTCTACAGAAGAAGCAAGAGCACAAGCAGAAATGGAAAAGGAAAAAGCTGAAAAAGCAACTGTTGTAGGATCATCAAGTCGAACAGCTGAAAATAGAGAAAAACTGCAGAGACTTGGAAGAATTGATCTTCCAATTCTGGAAGTCACAAAAAGATACATGTATGCTCCTATAGATCAGAAGATCTAGCTTATGTTGCCTAACTTCTCAAATGGATACAATGTCAGTGATGTTGAAAAGGATAAATTCATGAGTCATAGGCAAGCTAGAAAAGATGTCTACACAACAGTGCCAATCAAGAGAATTTCTGCCATTAAGCATACTCCCTTTGAACAGACAGAGATTTGGTACACAATATATGAACTAATTAGAGAAGAAAATAAGACTTATTACTTCTGTGATAATGATTTAGTGTCCATCTTTCCTTCTGATCTCATTTTTCTGGAGAATTTCATGAAGATTCAAATGACCAATAGAAGTGATAACCAAGATCAAGTTGCCTACTCTAGGATCATTCAACGCATGAAGTCTCTCATCAGATACAAGAGGCAAGTAGATTTTCAAATTGGAATCAATTACAATGTTGACAAACTTGCAACCTCTGCTCCTAATGAAGACTTAGAAGGTATCAATTCTCTAAGAATCGGCAGAGTATTGATTAAACCAGAAGAAGGGGTTATCTTCAAAAGGCCAGATAGAAGGAGTTTCTTCGGAATCATAGAAGCACACAAATATTCATCAGAAGTTGTATACATTGCAAAGTGTTACATCTCTGTTGATATCAACAACTATGATCCTGAAATAACTAAGAGGATGGTAAAATAACTCGATGGTCTCTTGAAGCTCAAAGGAATCATCGACAAAATCTCAAAGATCATTTCAACAGTTGATCCTCTCTAAGACAAAACAAGGATCATATTCCAAAACTCTGGTTTCATACTTAGGGGGAGATTGTTAGACCTAAGAAGTATGAACCATAAGATGGAAGTATGATATGACGTGGCACACTCTTACCTCATGCGTCTCCGCTTACAACTGAAATCTGTTATACGCTCCTACCTGCTGACGTGTCAATTTGTAATTGGTTAGCTTGTTGACTTTACATTCACTGTAATAGTATAAATAAATTAAGTCTTTGAATGTAAAAGTTGTCGATTGAAAAGCATTCTTTTGAAGATCATATTGTGCATATAATTCATGTATTTTGTAATCGATCTTCAAGGTTATCAATACAATCTCAGTCTGTTCTTCATCTCTTATTACTTACTATTTGTTTGATGATTACTGTTGATTAATTGAGTTGAATTTCTTCCGCTTATACTTTGATTCTCAAATCTCTCAATTAACTATTTAGAAAGTGATATGGGTTCCAACAGTTCAATACGGTCCCGATTGCTAGCTCCCGTTCATAATTTTGCTACAGATGGTGCATGAGGAATCTTTTTATGGTGGTTCTTCCTTCTAATGGCCGGCATAACTATGATTATTTTCTCCCGGATGAAGAAGCAGGCATCGGTCTGTAGAACCTATAAAAAAGAGATGGTTGTGGCACGAAGTACTCTTGGGCACCTACGTCACTCGGCTCGCGCGCAACCCCCCTTCCCCGTTATGTTGTAGAAGAATTGAGCTTCTTGCTGGGCTGGTTATTCAGAGCCAACAATTGGCTGTTGGATTTCGTGCTGCAACTAGAATAAGATTGTTTTGGGGGTCATGTGATGTGGCTTAATGTAGAGCAACCCGCCCTTACAGCCTTTGATTAGTAGATTATTTAGAACTTCGGAATATGGTCAAGGTAGCTTGCTTCCAAGCCATTGCACTAGATGCGCATATAGTCATAGTTGTCGGCCCACCATGCCTCTGTTCTATACTAAAATACTATTTCGGATGAATGGGGAATTAAGTCGCTCTTTGATCTGCTGAATAAGACCTACGAGCTCTCTCTTTCCTAATATGGCAGAGATCTCTTCTCACCAAGGAACCAAATCACAATGGATCGAAGCCCTCATTTTCCTTCCAATTAGTGAGATTTTATCTCTTACTTGGGAAATTGTGGTCGACCCCGCCTACACCTTCCTCGAAATTGAGATTTTTTACAATTTCCATTGACAAGCTTTCTCACGAAACCGAGCGGGCAGCAAGAATAATAATAAACCTATAAAACATATGTTCCCATGTTGTCGGCATTCTAGAAGCAAAGCTTTCCGGCCTCGTGCCCCCTTGTGTGGAAATGCCTTTCATGATCTCCAGCTCTTTCCTTTCCCACCAGCTCGTTTGTTACAAGGCATCTAGGCGAACCCGCCGGGTAAACTCAACGTAAAGAAAACTCATAAGGTCAAAACTAGGGGAGTGCTTACTAATAGCGAAAGGTTAACATCATTCCGCCTTTTTTGTAGTAGCGAACATCAGGTAACTTCGTACTGCAAAATGAGAGGTTGGTAATGAAAGGCAATGTACTAAGAAAGCGCAACTCTTTTAGTCGGTTTAGCAATAAAAGACGGACTAGGAAGGGAAGGCAACTACCCGAGTTCAAGGTCTGTTGGTTTAGAAGTTCTATAGTAAAGTTTCGTAGTGAGATATTTCAGTTAGGTAGTTCTCCTTCTCGAATACCAGACTGAGAGTGGGAAATTGACATCCTTTCAATCTTGGCTAAGAGGACTATTCAAATCCTGGTGAAGTAAAGGACTATGAGAATCCTCAAGTCGATGCGAATATAGGGCCATGTTGATGCAGGAATTGTGCAGAATGAGACTTTCAGGGAGATAAGGCAGGGAAGCCATTAATGGTATTTCCCGAGTTACAGAAGGTTGTTTTCGGCAAAGAAGTCTTACCAAGGATAGCCACGGCTTTCGTTGAAAAAGGATAGGCCACTCGCTATGAGCCCTAATCAATGAGGATAGGTTTCGATGTGGGGTATTTGCTATATGGTATGGTACAAAGTCAGTTTAGAATTCTTCATGTGGGGAATGAACGCAAACCGCTTCAAGGCAACGGGCTATCTCCTAACTTTCACTTTAGGAATGCCTTTAAGGATAGCTCTCCCCTTTGGTACTCAATTGGGTGTATTTCGTAGTGAGATAAGGAATTTAATCGTATATGGTATTGTACAAATATAGTATGGCAGGATTGACTAGCGGGATGGTTTCAAAAGAACGATTTCTTGCGGTATTGGTACTCAATAGGGAACTGAAGGGATAGGAATGTTCTTTGAGTTCTCAATTTTATTGCATTAGAAAGTGGGGAATTCAATCGGTATGGTCGAAGGCAATCAACTGCCTGACTTCTGTAGAATTGTATTGAGATTGACTGAATTCAGTTTGACTGAGAGTGAGCAAAAGCATCTTGTCAATTGAAACTGCGATTAGGAAATTGATTTTCAGAATCCAGTTGGACTTAGAGTCCGATGAAGTCTTTACAGAATGGACTTTTACTTTTGAATGTGTGGAATTTGGCAAGATTGAAGGTATTAGGTAAAAATCCACTTTCTTGAATGAAGTGGACTGGGAAGGGAATGCGAATAGGATAGGTTTGCGAAAGACCGAGGTCTTGACTTCTGCCTGTGCCTCTCTTTTTCATTCACAGGTTAGCCGAAGTCCTTTGTAGGTTTGCTTGCACGGACATAGTGATTCGATCTTCCCTACCTTCCTTCATAGTGCTTGCGAGATGGACTCTTTCATCGGAGGGTGCTATTTCACCCATTGGTCTTGAGAAATCTTACTTCACCTACCTTTGGAACTCAAATCTCAAGAGAAGTCTTGACCGGACTACCGGACTTTCGGTCAGTTCTGCTAGACCTCTAAGCAGGTGTTGCTAGACTTTCCTGGCTGTTGTTGCTACTCTTACAACTGCTAGGCAAGTTACATGAGTAAGGACGAATGAATGAAACAAATACGGTGAGATACGATTTCTAATCCCTTGTAGTTAGGCAAGTGGAGGACAGTGATCTTCCAAATGATCATTGTCCGGAACGATCTATGATAGCTATTAACTTGTGCCATGGAGTTAGTAAGTCTAAACTCTATAGCTCAACAGTCTAGTGCGGCTAATGTACGAAGGAAGCAAGAAGTCAGCTAAGAAGTATGAGAATCTCTACTATTCAATCAACAACAACAAGGAGGGATGCCCCCGAGGGTAACCCGATCGATTCAATCAACAAAGAAAGTGTTGTGAGCCCACAGGCGAGTGAGGGCTAAACGGTATTTATAGATTGAAACTAGAAAACCTTAATTCCTGAACTAGCCACATGAACAAGCCAGTCTCAACTTTCCTGTTCAACTTTATAGAGCGTCTATCTATGGATAGATCTCGGTATCTGTGGAGAGGAAAAGAATGAATCCTACTAATGCGTCAAAATCTAAAAAACATTTATCCGTATTCCCCTTTCTATATAGGTCTCGTGTTCCCTCTATGGAATGAAATGCAAAAACCACATACCCACAAACTTGTCAACAAATAATTTTGTGTTCAATTTGACTACAAACAATTCTATGTTCCACTTGCTTCTACCCATACCGTGTTCAATTTGTATAGTTCCCATACCACGTTCAATTGTACAACTACCAATTCAATCTTGAGATTTGGTAAGAATAGAAGACGGTATACTAGTCAGGACTCTTCTTTTCTACGAGCAAATTAATACTCGCACTATTGGGAGAACATGCGTCAAAGAAGGTCGTTTTCTTTTCCGTCCTTGCACTATTGTACGAATTTCTCTCTGTACCTAAAAAAGTCTTCATTTCACGCTGGAGAATTTGTAAGCGACGGGATCTTAGCAGCTTCTTCCCGAGTTTCATTAGCTAAAGTGGATCTACAATCACGAGAACTAATCAATCGGTCTGTTCTGCCCCAAAAACATTTGGATGGTGTACGATCAGTGCTATTCGTACACCCTATGCCTGATTTCGCAACTTCGACCCTTTCCCTATCCAATGTAGTTGTAACTGTGCCTTATTGTCTTCTTTTCAGGCTTTAACAAGCAAGTACGCAAACAGCCTTCGGTTCCTAACAAGCTAAGCACCAACCCCGCTGGCCTGGGGAACTACGAAATACTAGTTTAGCCTATCTGGCCTAACTAGCTTGTTAAAACCACCTGATCGGGGCCTCTACCACTCTTGTATATCAGTGAACTATGTGCCTATCTTCGCGTTTCGATCAGCCGTTGTTCCCCGTTCACTTCCAGCTTAGATCACTTCTGGCTCACTTAGCCCTAGCTCGAAACAGCCAACTCATTTCACCTACGCAACAAAGAGAAGTAGTTTACTTGCTTAGCTCGAACATGCCAACAGCATTCCATTCACTTATGCAAGATTCACTCGTTTACTTGTTAACTAGCGCTATTCCACATCTTAGCTTTCAGGAAGCCCACGGAGCGGTTCTGAAAAAACTTAGTGGTAAACGAAGTTAACTTTGATTTATAGCATTTCTCCTTCTCTTAGTTGAAGGCTTATCCATGAATCCGGACTAGAAGAACTTGAGGGCATAGGATTCAATCCAGCCACTGGTTCTCCTTATGGCTACCTTGTAGTGAACGAAAGACCGGATCTCTATTCATCCATCAATCTTCTTTTGAGGATAAAAAAGAAAGAAGAAAAAGAACTGGGAGTTGGCGCCTACATAACTGCTTGCTTTCTTACCAAGCCATCCTAGCAAGCTCCTCCAGTTCGATTATGATTCTTGACTTGACTTATTATAAAACCAACTCGCTGTTCAAATGAAAGATGATCGATTACCTCCTAATTGTTTCAGAACAACTAGAAAGATATTCTTTAACCAGAAAGAATTCGGTTCAGATGTAGGATACCTATCCAGAAGTTTTCGCAACTCAATCATAGATGATGGAATGATCAAAAATTTGACCTTTTCGAACTCTGTCTGTAACTCAATAGAGGCCCCGAAAACAAAGAGAAGACGTGTACAAACGAGATATGCAGAAGATAGAGAGTCCCACATACGAGAAAAGGTAACAAATAGAGTTGAACCAAGTACATTGCAAAGGCATAATGATAGTAGGGTCGGCATTTCCCCGCACTTCGAACCGGACGTGAGGTCTCCCCTCACTGCTTCCCCTAATATCCTCCCTTTACCACATCATGGGGGTTTATAGGAGATCCCAGAGGCTCGCTCGGAATGGCTGCTATACCATACCTTTTGACTTAACTCTACTCTAGTAGTCACTAGACTCCTTATAGTAGTCCGTCCGGCTGCTCTTGCTGAAATCATTACTCTTCATTCTCCCGTGTTCTACCAATTGCGCTCCCTAGACCACTACCATGTAGTTAAGTAGGGACAATCAATCCGTGAATCTAGGAATGAATGGGGATCCCTATCAATGTCAAAATAAAGAAAATAGAATGAAATATATTACCTTCCTCTCACTTAATAGATGTATCTGGTCTGATACGGTACAGTACAATACGAGACAATGGAATGCAATGGGATAGATGGTACAGGGCTACCTGCACCCAAAAGCGATGATTCACTTGTCCCTTTTCCATAGGGACCTCGTGGCATACAACCTAAACAACTCCCGCCAGATAGCCGCCCCTTTCTCTCTTTTTACAGCCTCGTGGACGAGCGAAAGAAGGTAAGTTACAGAACGTGGCAGTGAAGGCTCGCGAAGTAGACAGCAAGCAAGAGCTTCTTAGCCCCCTATTCTATTAGTCAAGCGCTAGCGCGCCCCTCTCTCTAAAGGGGCGTATGCACTTTATTCTCTAGGGGGATGCGATTCATTCACTTGCATTCCTGCTAGCACTACAAAAAGCTCTGATCTTAACGCCCCTCCTACTGCTGTGCAGCCTTTCCTTGGGCTCGTAGAGTCGGGTTTCCCGTTTACCCACAACGGGGGAGTCGCCCCCACTAGGCATTCTCTATCTTCTTTTCTCTTCATAAGTTTGTTCATACTCATTTCAACAAATCCAATGTAACAAAGGAAAAGAATATAACAATGATGATTTTAAACAATTTTTGTCACAATCATGGTATGCTTTTCCGCTTTTCTTGCCCACATACATCATTCCAAAATGGTAAAGCCGAACGTAAAATGCGTGCCATAAATAATGTCATTCATACTCTTCTTGTCCACTCTTCAATGCCACAAATTTTTTGGCATCATGCACTCCAAATGGCACATACCTTCTCAATATTCTCCCCACCAAGGTTCTCTCCAATCTCTCACCCACACAACTTCTTTATAACTGCCATCCATCTTTTCCCGTCTCTAGGTATTCGGTTGGCTATGCTAACCCATAATCCCATCCACCTCCATTAATAAACTCCAAAAACGTTCCACCCCTTCCGTCTTTCTTGGCTACCCCTCCAATCATCGGGGGTATAAATGCTATGATCTATCTACCTGAGCGATTATCACATCTTGTCATGGTATCTTTGATGACTCTGTATTTCCATTCGCATCCATTCATTCTCCGAAACCCGATTCCTATTATTTTTTTTTCAAGATAGCCTACACCCCATCTACTCTCAACCTATTTTGATACTTACACCACACTGTGGATCCCAGATTTGATCAGGTAACAATGAATGTATGCAAGAACACGAAGAACACTTTGAATATTGATGAAGATCCAAAGTCGGATGTCTTACTTGACCAATATATCGATTACAATGTAAAGCTCACAATAATATGACTTAGTATAAACCTCTCTAGAATGATTTGAATTAATGTTCTTGTATCTCTAAAGAATAACCCTAACCCTCTATTTATATGTAGGAAATAATCACAATATGGAAACTAAAGATTAAGGCATTATACACTTGTCTTATTTACAAAATATAATGTTTCCTTATTTTTGAACATTAAACCTTTCCTAATTAATGACTTTGTTGACTTTACAATTTAGCCCTTCACGTCTTCAATAGTTCTCATCTCGGATACAACTTTTCAGACTTAACAATCTCCCCCTTTGTATTTGTGATCACTCTTTTGAAGACGGTGAAACTTTTGTCAACAAATCTTTCTTCTTGATTCTTTTGCTCCCCCTACGAAAATGATCTCTTGTAAGCTCCGTAGCTCCCCCTTAACATTAGCATGAAAAAAAAACCGAAGAAGTCGCGATGTCATAGGGTATAAAACTTGTCGGGTCAAAAAGTGTCGAGATAAAAAGATCTCGGGCCAAGTAGATTCGACAAGAATTGATGTCGGGCCAAGATGAGTCGATCAAATCAGGTTTCGGGCCAAACGGACGTGATGAAAACACTTAGTCTACTTGTCAATCCTTTGTTGCTCGACAAGAAATTTTGTCAAGTCTTAAGCAGTCGATTAGTTTTCAAAATTGTCTTCATTTGTCGATAAGTCTTCAACTTTTTCTTGACTTTGAAACACATTTTCTTCCCTTCACAATAAGCATTCTTCTGTGATATACCTTTTCTCCCCCTCAGAATGATAAGGAGAACCCGAATCATTATGAACATTATCAAAGACAATAAGCGCGAATGTGATCAAATGTAAATGTGGAATATCGGGTAATGGGCTAACAGACAGAAGCACATGTAGCAACTGTTATCACTTAATCAAAAATAAATTTAATTAAGTGGCCTATATTCAGTGTTGGCAGCGGGTTGGCACTGATAGGACTTCCAGCTATCACAGAAGTAAGTGATAAAACTAACTTTTCAAACTGTTCCGGCATAGACCCAAAAATATGCGTGTGGAATCACAAAGACTCGTGCAATGTGTAGAAAGAATTTATGCATTAAATGCTAATTTTAAAGCTAATGTGAAAATACATTTCACATACTCAATGTGCATTGAATGTGAAATTCGGAGACCGGAGGTGATAGATATCAGAAGATAGCTTCAAAAGAAGACTGGGATCTAAAGTTCAGATATTCTGAACTAGTTCTGAAGAGAGAAAGGTTCAGAACTCAGAAGACAAGCAAAGCAAAGCCTAAGGCATAACTTCTGAAGTCGCTACTTCAGAAGTGCTGAAGATTCTGAAGAAAGTTCTGAGGAAGTTCTAAAGATGGTTCTGAAGATACTTCTGAAGAAGTTTTGAAGAATGATTCTGAAGACGTTCAGAAGTAGTTCTGAACATGTCTGTCATTTTTGTACCGTAACTTTAGCATTCCTGTTTGTATATAAATAGATAGTTTGTTAGACAGTTAGAACTAACGTTCATAAAGCTTGTAAAGATATTGTTCATTGATCAATACAATATACAACTTCGGTGACATAGTTCTTGTTCTAATTCTTGATTCTTTCTATATTCTTGATATTTTGGGATCTACCAATTGGTATCTGAGCCAATTCATCTGTTTGATCAATTTAGTGAAGAAATTGTCCAGTTGAATTCGCAATCTGCTATATTCAAGATGTCGAAAGAAATCGTCTCCATCGGATCTGAAACTAAACCACCAACCTTGTTTCTGGGCGAGTACCATCAATGGCGAATCAGAATGATTCAATTCTTGGACAATATTAATGAAGCTTTAATGCAATTGATTGTAAATGTCCCTCTAGAGATTATCAAAATCCTTCTCTTCTCAGAAGCATACTAGGACAAGAATCTACAGAAACTATAATATCAAATCTTCCTGGACCACCTATCTCAACCTCAAATTCATATTTTCCTACTTCTGAATATGTACAAGTCATTTCAGAAACAGTTCAAGTCATTTATGAACCTGTTATTATTGTTTCTGAACCTACGCCTATTATTTCTGAACCAGTTAGAATCTTCAATTTGAGGGGAGTTTCAGATCTACATTCAGTTATCAATCATGATACTGAAACTCAAGCAATAATTGATGATTATGACTCCTTCAACAATGTCTCATCTGTTCAACCATTACCAAATGTGAATAAATGGACATCAAGTCATCCAATTCATCAGATAATTGGTGATGCATCTAAAGGTGTACAAACAAGGTCAGCCACAGCAAATGAGTGTCTGTATGTGAATTATTTAAGTAGCATGGAACCCAAAAAGCCAAGTGAAGCTCTTCAAGATCCAGACTGGATCTTAGCTATGCAAGATGAGCTAAATCAATTTGAAAGAAACAAAGTCTGGAGATTGATCCAAAACCAAAAGGTAAATCAATCATTGGCACCAAGTGGGTTTTTAGAAATAAAAAAGATGAACATGTAATTGTTGTGAGAAACAAAGCAAGACTTGTAGCTAAGGGGTATTGTCAACAAGAAGGAATTGATTATGATGGAACCTTTGCCCCAATTGCAAGACTAGAAGCTATTAGAATTTTTCTTGCATATGCTGCTCACAAAAACATGAAGGTGTTTCAAATGGATGTTAAGTGTGCATTTCTGAATGGAATTCTTCATGAAGAAGTGTATATTGAGCAACTAGAAGGCTTCGTAAGCAAAGAATTTCCAGATCATGTCTATATATTAGACAAAGCCTTATATGAACTTAAAACAAGCACCAAGAGCATGGTATGACATTCTCACAACTTTTCTTCTAAATTCTAAGTTTAAAAGAGGTACAATAGATACCACTTTATTTCTAAAAAAAGGAAGGTGATGATATGATATTGATACAAATATATGTAGATAATATTATATTTGCTTCTACTAATCCAAAATTTTGTAGAAATTTTTAGAAAATCATGCAAACTGATATTGAAATGAGTATGATGGGAGAGTTAACATTTTCTCTTGGTCTTCAAGTAAAACAACTTCATACTGGCATATTCATTAATCAATCTAAGTATGTTTCTGACTTACTTAAGAAGTTTGACATGTTTGACTCTTCTAGTATTCAAACTCCAATGGCCACTGCAACTAAATTAAAACCTGATTTGAATGGAAAATCTGTTAATCAGAAAAAGTATAGGGGCATTATTGGATCTTTGCTTTACTTAACAGCTAGTAGACCTGATATAATTTTTGCTACATGTATTTGTGCTAGATATCAAGCTAATCCTAAGGAATGTCATTTTCTTGCTGCTAAAAGAATTATTAGATATCTCAAAGGTTCTCCTTCATTGGGACTTTGGTATCCAAAGGATTCTGGTTTTGAACTAACAGCTTTCACAGATGCAGATCATGGTGGTTGTAAACTGGACAGGAAAAGCACATCTGGATCATGTCAATTTTTGGGTGACAGACTTGTGAGTTGGTCTTCAAAGAAACAAAACTGTGTTTCAACTTCTACTGTAGAAGCTGAATATGTTGCTGCTGCCATATGTTACTCACAAGTGATCTGGATGCAAATACAACTAAAAGACTATGGTTACACATTCAGAAAGATACCCTTGTATCGTGACTCAAAAAGTGCCATAGCAATCACTGTCAATCTTGTTCAACACTCAAAAACAAAGCACATTGATGTAAGATATCATTTTTTGTTCAAACTGATTATCAATTGGCTGATTTATTTACCAAAGCACTTGATGAAAAACGTTTTAACTTTTTGGTAAGTAAATTGGGCATGATGAATATGTCTATCTAAGTATTAAACATCAACTAAGAATTAAAAGTTATGTTCTGAGATTCATTCCATCAAAATTCTGAGAAATCTTAACTTCAGAGTTTCTGAAGTTAACTTTTCAGAAGTTTACATTTCATTACTCAGAAGTATTAATTTTTTATTTCTCAAGTTAATTGTCTCATAATACTTTCAAATTTTTTTCCATTTCTCTATTTCTCTTCTTTCTAACAAATTCTATGATTAGCACTGTTTAAGGGGGAGAATCATAGATATTCATGATTCAAGGGGGAGTGATACTAAAATCTAACTCTTTGATACTCTCCTATGTCATCAAGATCTGAAATGGTGGGTAAAAGTTCAAAACATTAAAAATCTAAGAAGTATGGACAACCTTCTGAAGATAAATATTTTTACATATTGTTCAAACCTACTTCTGAAATATTAAAATGTTTTCTATTTTTCAGAAGTATGTAGTTTTAAATGTTTTTCGTGGATATGAATTGATAGAAGTTAAGTTCTGAACTTAATTTGAAAGTTCTGAAGTGTTTCTGAATCTTTTCATTCAAACTTCTGAACTTATTCTCAGAAGTTCTGAACTTATTCTAAAGTTTTTGAACTTGTTCTCAGAACTTTACTTCCCGTTGTGAAGCCTATATTCATTTAAACGTGTGCCACGTGTTTTAATTTCATTGGCAAGTTCCTAAACACGTCGCTTAAACGGTTCATTTATCTAATTAAATGATGATTATTACTCTAATTGTCATTACTTTTTGGCCACATGTCCATCCACGATCATCCAATCAGATATAATCCATGGCTTCATCGTCGTCCTCATTTTTTAGAAAATTTTCCCTCCGAAATCTCTCTATGATTATTGATCTTCAACCAAACTCAAATCCTTATTCATTTCCAACAATGTCGACCTCAAATGTGGATTTACCTATTCAGTCAGCCAAATCGTGTTTCAGTGACAGCAATGGATCCTCAAGTGATGGTTCATTCAAGGTTGTACCTAAGAAAATCATGGTTGGATCAATGAAGATAAGTTTGGAAGATGATCAGATGCTAAAAGATACTGCTACAACTGTTAATCTTGAAGTTGGACCCTCAAATCCGAACCCTAACCCTAGCCCTAACCCGCGTACTGAGAAAATTGAGGAAACAAATGAAGTGGAGGTGAATGATGAAGAAATGTTGAGTGAATATCTTGCATTTGAAGATGTGATTGGTGAGCCAAGTGATTTATCAGATGTGATTATGTTTAATGATGAAATGGAGGTGAATGATGAAGTGGAGGTAAATGCACATAGAGAATTGGTGATTTGGAGACCACAAGTTCTGAATAGAGTGGGAAATGATGAAATATCTGAAACTTTATGGAGGTTAATAAGCCAATTCTGATGGGTATATATATTTCTGAATAATCCAAGGAATTTGGAGTGTAGATTCTTGGATGAAAGATTGTTTATCTTCAAAGAATTTCTGAATCAACCAGCTGAATATTTTGATATAGAGATGGATTTATGTCATATGCATAATGTTGAAGTTTCAGATGAAATTCTGATGGTCTCTTCAGAAAAATTAGAAGTCAGATTCAGAATATGTATTATTATCCCTTCATTAAATCTTCATGTTCTTGAAGAACCAATTGTTGATCAAGTGTATGAAGGTGATACTCTATTTGATAGTTCTGGAGAAAGTCAGCGTATATTTCCGGAAGATGCTTATAATTGTGTATATAAAAAGAGTTTGAAACTTGCAACCTTAGAAGATTTTGTAAATGATTAGCGGTCTGAAGATAAAGTAAGGATGTATGTACAAAAGCATGGAATTCAAGAATTACATGATTCTACTCTGATTAAGAAGATCATATGCTTGACTAAAACCATTAAAGATGACTTATTCATTGTGAAGTTTGGAGCTGAAAGAAGAGATGGTACTCTAACAGAGTTCTCTCAATTTGATTTGTACAAGTTAAGGCTACAGGATAAGCTTGCTATTCTGGCGTTTTGTGTGAAGAAAGAAGAATCTGAACTTGTTTCAGAAGTCAGACGGATCTTAGGGATCTATATCATAAATCTTATTAAGCATGATTTCAAGCTAGCTTTGGAATTCAGATTGTCTAAAGAAAACCTTTTAGAGCCAGTAAATATTGAAAGACATGGGCTAACCAAAGTGTTTACAAATCCAGATATTGGTTTTATGTATGAAACAGAGGGAATTAATAAGAGGACTTTCATTGTGTCTGACATACCAAAGTATTCAACTTCCACTTTGAACTGGTTTTTGAAATATGTTGAATGGTTCATTTCTTCATCTGATATAAAAAAAAAGATAATCTATTTGATCAAGGAAAGGATCAATTTCAGAGGTTACATCAGAAAAAGCTATCTTGCTGGACATACAAGAGTGAACAAAATTAGAGGAGCTGATTATATTCTTAGCAATATGTATGATTTTCATATTCATACTAAGAAACAAGACATTGAAGAAATTCTGAAACTCTCTCAGAAGATAGGAAGTTCAGAAGCCAGCTTAAAAGAAACAGAAAAAGGGAAAGAAAAGATTTCAGAAAACAATCCAGAAGAAAATGCTCCTATCACTCAAGTTTCTGAATCTGAACATCTGCAAGAGCAAAGAATTGAAGAAAATGCTTACACTATGTTTCTTGAATATTTTCATCCAGAAATGTTCATGGAATATGAACAAAAGTTCAATTACATTGATTGTTGGATCAAGAAGTCTTTTGGATGGAAGCAATGGTATTCAGATATTATCAGAAAGATAAGAATGTGAGTGAAGCAAGAAACAAAAGTCCCATTGTGAAAGTTGTTACTGCTGATATAAAGTCAAGAAACAATTACAAGTATGCTTACTTCACTGTGGAAAGGAAGGATGGTGAGATCTCTACATTCTCAGAAGCTGATTTTCAAAATGTCCATCTTAGAAACTTACTCAGAGTCTACAAAAGTCTCTATCCTTTTCATGATTCTTTTGCCAAATTTAAAAAATCATTTCCAGTTCTCAGAGATGGTTTGTATAGAGAGTTCATTTGGGCTGCTAAAACAGACTTTCAAATTGCATATGTTTTGAACAAAGGAAAGGTTCATCTGAGTAGTCCAAACTTCAGCTTACCAAACATTGAAAATCTTAAAAGAAGCACTCTTGTTGTTATTCAGCCTCCAGGTTTTGTATGTAAGTGCATTGAAAAGCTGTTGTTCATAAGATTTGAAGAAATGCATAAATGTTGCAATGGAATCTAAGTGATGAGGAATGGGAGAAGTACAGAAAGCTTGTTAAAGAGATGCTCAGAAATATTGAATCTTTATTGGAATACAGAAGGCTTATTCTAAAGGATGTCAGACAAATTTTAAACTTTTGGAGTTATGACTTGGATTTTTGAAGCTAAGGGGGAGATTGATAGATATCAGAAGATAGGTTCAAAAGAAGACTGGGTTCTAAAGTTCAGATATTCTGAACAAGTTCTGAAGAGAGAAAGGTTGAGAACCCAGAAGACAAGCAAAGCAAAGCCTAAGGCATAACTTCTAAAGTGGTTACTTCAGAAGTTCTGAAGATTCTGAAGAAGTTCTGAGGAAGTTCTGAAGATGGTTCTGAAGATACTTCTGAAGAGGTTCTGAAGAATGATTCTGAAGACGTTCATAAGTAGTCATGAACATGTCTGTCATTTTTGTACTATAACTTTAGCATTCCTGTTTGTATATAAATAGATAGTTTGTTAGACAGTTAGAACTAACGTTCATAAAGCTTGTAAGATACATACTTTGTATATAACTTCGGTGACATAATTCTTGTTCTAATTCTTGATTCTTTCTATATTCTTGATATTTTGGGATCTATCAGGAGGTGTGTCTTCCTTTTTCAATATCTTAATCTTCTGAGTGAAGAAAAGATAGCAGATATGCTCATTCTCCGTGATATATGAAACAAATATCTTTTGTGAGATACTTGAGTAGCTGGGTGGGGTGACACAAGTTATCGACATTGGGTCCATGTCTATTTTCAATATTCATCTCCAATGAATCGAGAATGAATAGATTGTGTGGCTACCCGGATAACTGTTTAGGTTTGGTAAAGACCAAATATTTTCTTTTAAGTCTTGTCACACTCTCACATTTTTCTTTTATCTCGCAAGCACTCAATTTTATTTTAAACATACCCTTTCATGATATCTATCCTAGCGGTGTGTTCCATGGGTAGGTCCTTCCGGCTTTGGTTTGACCATTGAAACATCTAAATCCTATCACACATAAAGAGTCAGAACATGGAAGTCTGAGTTCTGAGCAGGTCCATAGCTGAGATACTATGAAGCTAAATAAATGGAAAAAAAACATGTGGTACTCCCCCTCAAATGTAGCATAACCTTTTGAAAAATTGTCATGTGATGTGAATATTCAGAATGTAGAACACACATGACGTACCTACAAAATAGATTAAAAATATTTTGGTACCCAAGTTTTGTTGGATCTTTGGAGGTTAGCTTTAGATGCAATAAATGGGGAAGTGGGGATACTGTAAGTACCAAACCATCTATGACTATACCTTTGATTGACAAAATCATTTGTTCCACAAGTAGAACAACAAATCTTTGTGGCACTTAGACTAATTAGTTGATTGATAGATTTGACAAAATAAGGCAAATTAATCTTGGAAACAAATGATCTTGTATCAACTACAGGAGATGTATGTGGCATGTTTCCATCACTATCATCTGTAGTTGATTTCTTCCTCCAAACCATTTTAAACTTCTTAAAATTACCGGAATTAGCAACAAAATCATTGTGAAACCGATTAAAATTATGAGTTTGAAAATTTGAAGAACCATATGATTTGAAACTGTAAGAATAACCATTTGATTTAACATTTGAAGAGTAGTTATTCTGACAGACACTAACAGGAGAAAGAGAAGTCATCTTTGAACTTGAAGCAGAATCAGAATCATTAGTAAAAATCATTTTTTCAAGGTCATCTAACTCCGCATGTATTTGTTCGGGAGTGAGTTGTTTGAATGATTATGAATTCTCTTTATGCAATTGTTTTTGCTTTGAAATCTCGTTTTCAAGTTCTTTAATTTTGATTGAGAGATGATCTCTTTCTTTCAACATCAAATCATATTTAATTTTAAATTCATATCTCCAGTTCTTTTCAATCACAAGATTTGATTGTAATTCATATAATTTCTTTGAAAGTTTAAAAAATTTCTCATCAAAATTTTTTCTTTCTTTCTCTAAACTTTTCTTTTTATCGAAAATTAAAACGCTTTTATTTAAAACATTTTTTTTATCATTTTCAAATGTTTTTCGTTCATCATCTTGAATTTTCTGAAGCTCAGAAAGTTACTTTGATAGTTTCAGAGTTTCGTTTCAGAGGATTTCCTTTCTAAAATCACAATTTGCTCAAAATCGGAAACTTGTTTAAAAAGATTTTTAATTGCCAATTCACAAGTTTTAATTTTGTTTTCAAATATTTTTCGCTCAATTTCAAACTTGTGTTTGTCATCCGAAATTCAGATAATTTTCTTAAAAGAACAACACTATAAATCTCAGAATCTATAAGCTTTTCTAAATCAGAAATTTTGGTTTTTAGATCAAAATTTATTTTTATCAGATTTGTCTTTTTGCAAAACTCTTCATATGTATGATATCCATTCATAGAATACTCGGTGACTTGTGCTTGCAAAAACTATTTTTCATTTTTCAAAGTTTTTCTTGATTTTTCTGATTCATGAAACTTAGATTTGAGATAAACGTGTTCACTTAAAAGTTCGTTAAGCACTTTCATGTTATTAGTGTGTCTTGCTTCAAGTCTTTCAGTTTCAACATTGAGATCAGAAATTTGATTTTGAGAACTCATCATGTAAATATATATATATATATATATATATATATATATATATAAAAGAGTACTAGTTGCCTAATGAAGTGATCTCGATCGGCGAGTTTTGAAAAAAATTCTAAGAGTTCTTTTAAAAATAAAAAAATAAAATCTCGATTTGACAAAAAAAATGTCGATAGATAAAAATGCGATAAGAATTTATGTCGGGTTAAGGTAACTCCACCAGAAAACTTATCAGATGAAGGTAGTATCGACAAGATTTGATATCGGGTCAAATGGAGTCGACAAGATTTTATATCGGGTTTTAAGGTGTCGACAAAAATTTATATCGGGTATTAAGGATTCGACAAGAATTCTTATCGGGTCTAAAGGACCCGATAAAAATAAGATTCTGAAATTCCTTTTTATCTTTATTTTGAACTATTGAAGAGCAAAAACGAAGCCTTCATCGACAAAAAAAGAACAATGTCTTTTTATGGAAGAGAAGATCTAAGTTCTCGAGTCCCCAAAAAATATCAAAATAAAATAAAGATAATTTACTTAAAGTTTAAGCTGTGTACTTGAGAACTCTTAAACTGGAAAAGCTGCAGAAGTCAGTAACCCTGAGTTTTGCAATAAAAGTGAAGCTAAAGTATTGCGGATTAAACTAAAGTAAAAAAATTCGAAGTTTGTTAGAGTTTAAGGCTTGTACTTGAGAACTCTTAAACTAGAAAAGTTGTATAAGTCAGTGACCCTGAGTTTCTAATAAAAGTGCAAAAGTACAACGAAGTAAACTAAAAAACTTTGAATGAGAAAACGAATCTTGTCGGCTAATAAAGTGGAGATATAAAAATCTTATCGATAATAACAGATGCGATATAAAAATCTTATCGAACTTAACAGATGCGAAAAAAATCTTATCAAGACTAAAGGATGCGATAAACAAGGTTTGTCGATAATCAATGGTGCGATACGAAATCTTGTCGATTCAGGCTTGGAAAGCTTGAATCGATAAATTTTTGAACAATGCTTGAATCGAGATTTTTACCTTGTTTTTTGAACTCGATCAGAATTAATCCAAAACTCATATCGTGCGGCTCTGATACCAAATGTGGATCCCAGATTTGATCAGGTAACAATGAATTTATGCAAGAACACGAAGAACACTTTGAATATTGATGAAGATCCAAAGTAGGATATCGTACTTGATCAATATATCGATTACAATGTAAAGCTCACAATAATATGACTTAGTCTAAACCTCTCTAGAATGATTTGAATTAATGTTCTTGTATCTCTAAAAAATAACCCTAACCCTCTACTTATATGTAGGAAATAATCACAATATGGAAACTAAAGATTAAGGCATTATACACTTGTCTTATTTACAAAATAGAATGTTTCCTTATATTTAAACATTAAACTTTTCCTAATTAATGACTTTGTTGACTTTACACTTTAGCCCTTCACGTCTTCAATAGTTGTCATCTCGGATACAACATTTTCAGACCTAACACACACCAAATAACACCACTTTCCACCACAAACTCCACCTCCACCTTCACCTAATGTGGCATTTTCTACCCCATCTATGGACCAAACTCCACCCACAAACCAACATCCACCCACGGCTTTACATCCACCATCCATGCATGGTCTCAACAAGTTCGTATTGACTCCATCGAGACGGTTAGTCCCGTGGTGAAACCTGCAACAATCCGAACTGTGCTCAATATTGCAATCTGAAAATCATGGCCCATGCATCAGTTAGATGTTAAAAATGCTTTTTTGCATGGTCATCTCAAATAACAATCTACATGCATCAACCATTGGGTTTTCGTGATCAATCATATCCGGACTACGCTTGTCTACTCAAAAAATCGACACAGGCTCCCCAAGTCTGGTATGAGAGATTTGCGACTTTTTGTTTCCACAATAGGCTTTGTTCATATTTGATCTGATCATTCCCTGTCTATTTATCGACAAGGAAATGATATGGCCTATCTCCTTTTATATGTCGATGAAATCATTCTCACAACCTCCTATAAAAGTCTCCGACAATCGATCATGTCACTTCTTGCTGATGAGTTCGCCATGAAAGATCTTGGTCCTCTAAACTATTTTCTGGGCATCGTTGTTACCCACCACTCTGACGCGTTATTTCTATCTTAAAGGAAGTATGCCATGGAAATTATTGAAAAAGTTGGGATAACTTTGTGTAAATAGGTTTCTACTCCTGTTGACACTCAGGCCAAGCTTGGCTCAGATTTGGGTTCTCCTTGTAAGGACCCTACACATTATCGTAGCCATGTTGACGCAGCGTAGGTTTGCGAAAAGAACGACAAGCGTCTAAACCCTTTAGGGCTGAGAATTACGGTTTGTAAAACTCAATAAAACTATGACTAAACTCTTAAAATTTCTCATGGAGAAGAAATTGTATTCAATAATAATATGTTTAACAAAATAGAACTCAACCCTATTTATAATCTAAAACTAGGAAAAGATTATCAATAAATTAAGAAAAAATAATTGCTAAATTATCAATCCTAATAACTATGGAAACTTAAAGATAACTCTTAAGAAAAGAAATAATTAATAAAGGAAACTATAGAAAACGATCATGGGTCGACGCAAATGGAAACGTGGATGAATAGAAAAATGCATATATGGAAAGCATGCATGCTGTTCACGTGGTGTAGCCGCAAGAAAGAAATGAAACCCAATATTCCAACAGTGTGTATGGCGGCTCATCATGTAGGTAAGAGCCGCATTTAAACCCGCATTCTCCTCTTTGTATCAGTCATCCTCACTAGAAAAGAACTCGACCTCGAGTTCACTTTAAACACATCTTCAGCGGACTCATAGAATATTAGTTTCTTCCCAACTGACGCAACGTAGGTTTACGGAGGATTGAGGGTCTAAACCCTTTTGGGTTGAAAAATACGGTTTGTAAAACTCAAAGAAAATAAGAGAACACTTTTAAAACTCTCAAGCAGAAGAATATATTATTGATCAAAACTTTTCTAATAATGTGTTGGAACTTATGAAAGTATGAACCAAAAGTAGTAAGTCCCAAACTTCAGAAGACAATATTAGAGGTTCATCTTCTGATCTTTCTCATCACAGAGGCGCCCAGAGACTTGAAGACCCTCTGGATTTCAACGCTTATTTAACACGCGCCTGTCATAACGTGGCAGTCACTATAAACAAGGTCGATCATTTTTTAGAGAGAAAGAGTATTTCATTCCGTGTATTGTAATCGTTCTTCAGATTATTAATACGAATTCTCATTTGATCTTCATATACTGTTCTTACTGATTTAATTACTGTTCTAGTGTTAATCATAGATTTATATTGCTTCCGCTCCTAAACTTCTATTAGATCTATTGATTAATTGAGAAAAATAGGGATCTGGGTTCCAACAATTGATATCAGAGCTAGATAATCAATCTATTGATTATTCGATCTCGTCCAGTTTCGAGAAATCCCCACTCAACTAGCAGTTAATTTCAATTTAAACTACTGTTATTCATTCTACCATGTTTCTCGAGATTTTGTTCATTTCATACAATTTTCTCAAAATCAGTGGTAATCTTGGTTTAATTCTAAAATCAGTAAGTAAAACGTTTTGTTTCAATTCATATGAAGTTTATTTGTTCTAAATTTCAAGAGTATTTTCTACAAATTTTGAATCTCTGTTTTCTGCAAAAATAGCGAATCAAATTCTAAATGCCATATACACTTCTGGATCCTTAACAAAACCCCCCACTCTATTTCGTAATGAATATCCTCAATGGAAGAATCGTATGATAAATTTTTACGAAGGACTATATACAAATCCATATCCCACCATTTTAAATGGCCCCTTCGTACCCATGACTACCATTCCAAGAGGTCCACCCACAGCTACAACTAAAGAAATTCCTGCTTGCCATGTTCCCAAAGATAAGGGAGATTGGACTGATGATGATGATAGGGCCAAAGTGGAAATTTCCAAAAAGGCAAAAAGTCAACTTATCATGGCAATTCCCAATGAGATTTTTCAATCTCTCGACTCCTGCGAGACGGCCAATGAACTTTGGGATCAACTTGCTTATCAATTGGAGGGAGGTGCTAAAATGAAGAAAAACAGAAGGGCTCAAGCCTTGAACGAATACAACAGTTTTCAAGCACTCCGAGAAGAAACTTTGGAACAGACTTATCACAGACTTAACACTCTGATAAATCTATGCAAAAAAAAGTGTGATATCATCAGATCAAAGGAGGATAATAATGTTTTACTCCTCAAACGCTTGAATCTAGAATGGTTGAATCTTTCCATGTCTCTGCAGGCCAATCAAGATCTGGAAATGTGGTCTCTGCATGATGTGTTTGGTACCTTGCAAGCACATGAGAAAGAAGTTATTCAGAAGAAGATAAGTGTTGGTGGACCTCTGGCCCTAATCTCTGAATACAGAGGATCTAGTAGAAGAAGTAAAGGGACAGAGAAGAAAGTGAAGAGCAAGGACTATATATCAGAGACTGGTACAGAAGATGATGAAATCAGTTCTTTTGTTAATCCTTGGCTCTAATTACCAAACAGTTCACAAAGAAGTTTGGTAATCGTTCATTTCAAGGTAGAAGGTTTGACAACATAAATGAACGCCCTACTCTACCTTATATTCAGAGGCAGGAAGTACAGAAGATGGAAAAGTCAGAAGCTGAGAAAAAAGAAGAAGATTTGAACAAAAAGAAAGATGTTTGTTACAGATGTGGGAAGTCGGGTCATTATTCAAAGGACTGTAAAAGTGTTCTTGTCAAAGACAAACAATAGTACAAGAACAAATACAAATAAAACAAAGTTGAAAGAGCACATTATGCTAAAAGAGAGAACTGGCTAGATGATCAATCAAGTGAAGATGAAGCCATGTTCTGTGGAATGGCAATGGCAGATGATTCAGAAGATCAACTTTCTGAAACTCCGGTTTGCACAATCTCTAATTCTTCTGAACTTGAGCAAACAATTTTCAATCTAACTGTTGATTTTGAAAATCTAAAACAGAAGCCCTTTGTTGAAATGAAATTATGGATAAACATTGAACTCTATGTTTCTACCATCCAAAAAGAAAGAGATATTTTCAAAAGAGAAATGGAGATTTTAATTAATGAGAAACTTGAACTGACTGTTGAGAATGAAAAATTTCAAAACTTCTAAAATCAACAGAAGTCAAACTTAGAGAAGAAAACCAAAACTTTGGTAAACTTCTGAAAATTAAGGATAAAGAGATAAGTGCTAAAGAAAGTGACAGACTAAACTCTGTAGCACTTAAAAATTATTTTCCAAAGGAAAGTGAAATTCTGCACATTGAACTTCAAAACAAAGAGTTACAGATCAAAAAATATCTGGATGCTCAGAAGGTGCATGAAAAGATAAATACACAAGTGGAGAAAACAGGTCTTGGTTTCGAGGATTTGGATCCTTACACGTGTAAAAAGTGGTCTATTTTTGATTCTGTGTTTTGTATGGGTAAAGAACAGAAACCTAGTTTTCCCATTCTATATGAACAATCTGTTTTTAAAAAATCAAAATATGAGAATTGACATCAAGTTAGAAAATTAAAATACAAAAACATTGAATAATCCTCAGAAAAATAAAGTCAAGTTGATCTTAAGCTTATTCAGAAGAAGAAGGGTGTTTTTAATTTCGGTTCATTCACTCATATAACTTTAAATCCGGAAGTTGATGAGTTCATACCTATACAAGCAGAACAAGAGCTTAGAATAGACAGAAATAAGAACAATTGTAATTATCATTCTAGTAATGAAAAGTTAGTGAATTCTATTATGTTTCAGAACTCTGAATGCTTCTCTTTGTTCTTAAAACTCAAACAATTTTTCTCAAGGCATTCTGGTTACTTCTCTGACAATCGTAAACACTCAAAAAATCGAAACCAAAGAAATAATTCAAACAAAACAGGCGAACCAATAGTCTCTGGAAAACCTGTGCATCTTTCTGCTCAAAAGGAGAAGATAAATCAGAAACCTAAACCTAACAACAAAGGACCCATTATAAAATGGGTACCTAAATCTCTCTGATTTTTATTGCAGAAGCAGTGTGTGCATGTCTGGTATCTTGACTCTGGATGCTCGAGGCACATGACTGGATTACTCTCCAAATTCAAAAAATAAAATTGGTGGAGCAGTAACGTTTGGTGATGATGGTAAGGGTCAAATAAAAGGCTACGGTACTCTTCAAGAAGATAATATTACCTTATCAAAAGTAGCTCATGTTTCAGGGTTGAAACATAACTTGCTAAGTGTAAGTCAACTCTGTGATTCTAAAATGCTAGTTGTATTTGATGAAAAGTATTGTTACTTATTCTCTAAGGCTGGTGAAGAATTATGGAGAGCTGACAGAAAAGGTAATCTATATATGATGAACTTTACATCCGAGTATGGTAAGGAAACTCTCTGTCTTATCTCTAAAAAGAGTGAAATTGCATGGCTATGGCATCATCAACTTTCACACTTGAATTTTGAAAATCTTGAGCTTCTTGTAAAACATAACATAGTTAAGGGTCTCCTAGAGGTACACTTCCAGAAGGATCACCTCTATCCCGCATGTGAAATGGGCAAAATAAAAAGGGCATCTTACAAAACCAAAAGTGATCACTCATGCACAAGGCCTCTGCATATGTTACATGTTGATCTTTGTGGTCCCATTGCAACTCAGAGCCTTTCTGGCAAAAAGTATATCTTGGAACTAATAGATGAATTTTTCCTAGTATACATGGCTTGCTTTTGTGAGACTAAAGTCAGAAGTTCCAATAGTGTTAAAGAATATGATGACAAGAATACAAGTTCTTTTACAACAGAAAATACAGCAACTCATAAGTGACAATGGTTTTGAATTCAAGAACGCCAAACTTGAAGAATATCTTGTTGATAACGGCGTTACTCAAAACTTCTCTGTTGCACGCACGCCTCAGCAAAATGGTGTTGTAGAAAGATGAAACAGAACATTGGTTAAAGCAGCAAGAACAATGCTTGCAGCTTCTGGATTACCCACCAATTTTTGGGTAGAAGTTGTTGCCACGGCGTGTTTTACTCAAAATTGATCAATCATAATCAAGAGACATTTTAAAACTTCCTATGAGCTGATAAATAACATAATACCCTCTGTTAAATTTTTCCATATTTTTGGTTGTAGTTGTTTTATTCTGAATGATCGAGAAAAACTTGGCAAGTTTGACAATAATTCCGGTGAAGCCAAGTTCTTGGGATACTCATTAAATTCATAAGCTTTTAGGGTTTTTAAGTTAAGAATTAAGACTGTGATGGAGAGTATAACCATCAATTTTGATGATAACTCAATTGACTTCTGATTATTCTGATTCAGAACTCAAACTTAATATTGTCACCTCTGATTATCTTAAGGCACCAGAGAATCCGAGATTGACGCCTTATTTGAAGATTAATAGCGTGAAGAAATACCTTCAGAGAAAATACACATTAATCCACCCTTGAATATTCCTAAAGTACTTCAAATTTCTGGGCTAACTCTTACTGGTCCTTCTAAATCTCCAAATGACAATCCAGAGATAACCTCTGTGCCTTCATTTGAGGGGGAGACATTAGGTGCTCATCCAGATCTAGAACCAATCCCAATACCAGAAGATGTCATCCAACCCTCGGACACAGAAGTCCAAGCTCAGCAAATACCTCAAACAAGGATGAAAAGATGGACAAAGTCTCATACCCCAGATCTGGTAATTGAAGATCCATCTGAAGGAATCAAAACCAGATCTACAACTGCAAATGAAGCCTTCTTTGTAACCTTTCTAAGCATGATTAAGCATAAAAAAGTTCGTGAAGCTTTACAAGAACCAAGCTGGGTGGATGCAATGCTAGAAGAGATGCTTTAATTCGACAGAAACAAGGTGTGGAAATTAGTACCTCTGCCTAAAGATAAGGTTACCATTGGTACTAAGTGGGTATTCAGAAACAAAAAGGATGAAGATGGAATTGTGATAAAAAAACAAGGCAAGGTTGGTGGCCAAGGGATACTGTCAAGAAGAAGGAATTGACTACGATGAAACTTTTGTTCCAGTTGCAAGACTTGAAGCAATAAGACTCTTTCTGGCCTTCTCAGCATACAAAGATTTCAAGGTGTATCAAATGGACGTTAAATGTGCATTTTTAAATGGAGATCTCAAAGAAGAAGTGTATGTTCAACAACCTTTTGGCTTTGAAGAACTAAGACACCCAGATGACGTCTATCTTCTAGACAAAGCTCTAAATTGCTTAACGCAAGCTCCGGAGCTTGGTATGAATGTCTGTCAAAATATTTGAATAAGCATTCGTATGAAAAAGGTAAAATTGATACAACTCTGTTCATCAAAAGAGGCAAAGATATGTTAACTGTTGTTCAAATTTACGTGGATGACATTATATTTAGTTCTCTGATCAAACAGAAGTTGGTTTGTTTTCTAAGTTAATGGAGAGTGAATTTGATCAAACAGAAGTTGATGGGAGAACTAACATTCTTCTTAGGACTCCAAGTCAAACAAACTATCTCTACATCTTTATAAATCAAGCCAAGTATGTTTCTGACATGTTACACAAGTTCAAACTCCAAAATTCCACTCCTATGAAAACACCTCTCTCTCCTAGTACGAAACTTAATCCTAATCTCTTATATATGACTGCAAGCAAACCAGATATAATGTTTGCCAGCTGTCTCTTTGCGAGATTTCAATCCAATCCAAAAGAATCTCATTTGGCTGCTGTAAAAAGAATTTTTAGGCACCTAAAAGGAACACCCTCATTAGGTCTTTGGTATCCTAAAAATTCTGGATTTGATTTAATTGCATACACTGACTCTGATCATGCAGGATGTAAATTAGACAGAAAAAGAACTTCTGGTAGCTGTCAACTTCTGGGGAATAGGCTGATAAGTTGGACATCCCAAAAGCAAAATTCTGTTTCAACTTCTACAGCAGAAGTAGAACATGTTGCTGCTACTAGTTGTTGCTCACAAGTTATTTGGATGAAGACTCAACTCAGAGACTATGGTCTAGTATATGATAAAATCCCCATCCTCTATTATTCAGGTATCATTTCATAAAGGATCATATGGAGAAAGGGACAATTGAAACGTATTTTGTCTCCACTAATTACCAACTTGCGGATATATGCACAAAAGCTCTGGATGAGAAAAGATTTAATTTTCTGATTAGCAAGTTGGGTATGCTAAACATGTAATTAACTTTGATGTTAAAAATATTTTACGTTCTATGTTTGGTTACTTATTTTGTATATCTTTGTTTATAATACTTGGTAAAGATTTGATAAATAAACCAGAGACACCGAGAAGTCTCTGTTTTCCTCTGAAAAAAATGAAGCGGAGACACTCAGAAGTCTCTGGGTACCTCTGATTACAAAAAGCATACTTGTTCTGATTTATGATCCAAGTACAGTTCAAGGGGGAGCATTACATGCAGAAATCAAGGGGGAGAAGCAAATGCAAGATTCAAGGGGAGCACAGATTCCTGATTTATTCAATGGGATGAATCTATCAAATTTTCAAGACTAACTCACGTTAGTTGTCCTCTGAATATGCTTTTCTTTTGAAATCATTTTTAATAAGTTACTTCTAAACTAACTCTTGCCGTCAAGGTTATTTAGAATTCTCTTATTCAATAAAATTTGAAAAGAAATACTGTTCATAGGACACAAAACTTTCTTTTGGTTCAAAAATGTTTTATTTCACCAATTGACTGATTTTAATTTTTCTTTAAATAAATTAATTTCTAAATTTTTTCTTTTAGTCCACATTTTTGTTGATTAATTGATTATTTTAATTATTATTTTTGAAGAGAATATTTAAATTAAATAAAGGTGGAAATGGTTCTCATCGAAAACCAACGAGAAAACCTTGAGTGAACCATCTAGTCTTACACGCGTCATTAATCCACTTATTCGCTCTAGAAAGATTCTCCACGTGTCATTAATCGACCGTTTGAATATAAGCATGCTTCGTTTATTACGTCAACACCCAAAATTGTTCCCTATCCCCAAATCAAATAAACCCTTGATATTCAAAATCACTCGAGTTCATTTTTAAATCCTACTATATAAACTCGAGGAAAACCCCAAATTCACTTTTCACCGTCTTCAACCTCTCGATTTTACTGTGCAAATTGCAAACCTGCAACATCCAATCTCAAAATCCCCAACTACCAAAATGGCAAACCAAGCACCAAACATGAACATTCAAGACGATGAAGACCAAGTGACGGATTCCACAGCCGAAAGTGTCTCAGTCGTCAAGCTACCACTGAAACCAAATAATGTGTAGGTTCTACTCGATCCAAACACTTATCTAAGTGACTATTGACTAATGATCAAGTTCCTGCGAAACCACTCCCTGAACCGTGCCCTGATCCTGACTAACCCAAATGTTCTAGAGATCTTTGTTCAAAAAGTATGGCAAACACTGTATGTCAAGAACGAAGAAACCCTATGTGGAGGTTTTGGACATCAGATCGATACTGAGCACGCCGTGGAAATCCCAATCACTAAGAAGAAGATCGCCAGATTATTCCACCTACCCCAAACAATGCTTGAAGTTGAAGGACAACAGATACCTAACCCAGACACAGCCCCTTAACAGAAGCTTTACTGGCATTCATTAACCATTTGGGCTATAATGAACATCTCACAAGGCTATCGGAGTTCAAGAGGAAGAAGCAACCCGCAATGTGGAATGTGTTAGTCTCCATCCTCAACAAGAGCCTTACATGCAAAATCGGCTCAATGGACCAAGCTAGCAAGAACATTCTTACAATCATGTATAGAATGTATTTCAACCGGCCTCTGGATTTTGCAAGTTTAATATTTCAAGAGTTGAAGGCAGTTGTGCATACAAAAGTATCACACCAGAGAAATGGAAAATGCCCTTCCAGCACTGATGTTCCCAAGGTTCCTAGCTCTGTTCACTTATCCAGCTATCTCTGCTCTGAAAGCCCCATTAGTTCAACCCTTCATCAAAATATCAACGATGAGCTCTCACAAACCTACCATTGACATCAACGGATACACCATTCAGAGGAAGCTATCAAGGTACATGCTTAATCTCATATCTCAAACCTCTTCCATTCTCATCTCTTATAGGGGCTCTATGGTCTTCTCAGAACAGAGAGTACCTACCCTAGAGCATCTAGAGCCTAGGGTAGAAAGTGAGGGGTCAAGTGAGCATGAGGATGAAACTAATCAGAGTGAACATCTGAGCGATTCTAACCATGCCGAGAGACTGTTAAGAGAGAGTCAAGAAGATGTCCATAGAGACACATTTGTGAGTTCCTCGCCGGGTCCAACCAGGGTACCCTCCAATACTAAGGTAGATGCCAACACATCTACACTCATTGAAACAGGACAACCCAGTCCAAACCACCCTCAAACCAACCGTGTGGAAGGAATTCTCTCTTCTTCCATATCAAGCGCATCTTGGTAAATCACATCTTCATCATCCTCTCAAAAGGATGATGATGTAAGTATAAGAGTTCCATTGCCCCAGAACTCGCCACCTCCTACACTCGTTAACGTCTCTGTGACAAACGAAAACTTAGGAAATATAGAGGGTACGTCCATACCCTCTCCTAGAGTAGATGCCTACGAATTCCCATCAGAGGGGTTAAGGCCAGAGGATGCACCACTTACTGGAGTCTTCGGACTTTTTCAAGGTAAGCACACGTTAATTGACTCTCCACCCTCTGATGTTGGAGAAAAAGTCAACGACGTCAGAACATCCGAAGAGGTGCCTATTTTTAATAGCCCTCGAAGACAGGATGGAAGTCCTTCCACGCTCAACGTGAAAACAAGCGTGAATGAGGGCCTCTCTAAACGCGAGAGACAAGGGGCTCTATGTGTTGGAGATGCACCGGTTACCAATCAAGAATTTGTTACAAATGTAGCGTTCAATACATTTGTTAATCAAATTCAGGGATCTCTGGGGGATCTAAAATAAACCATTTCAATAGCCGAGTCTAATATCCGTTAAGAAATCAACGCTCAGAATCTTCAAATTCTCAACATTCAGAACACCCAAAAAGCACAATCTAAAGTTCTGGATGCCCTCAAAAAGTTGATAACGGATACTGTAGAGACCCAGAAGAAATCTGCAGCTGATCACTTCAAATGATTGGATGATGGGATCAAGGAAAATGCAGAAGCCATATTCAATATCCCAGAAGATATTCCCTCACCAGAGGTTACTATCTCTATGTCGGAGTATGGATCTTTGGTAGCTGACATTCAAAAATTGATAAGTGTTGTAGCTTCTTCAGAAGCCTCTACCTCAAGATCCTCTGCACTAATTCGACAATCGGACTTAGCAGCCTTTCAAAAGGCCATAATGGACAAATTCAACGCCATTAATGCTAAGTTCATTTCTAAGAACAACTCGAAATCAACTGACTTAGCTCAGAAGGTATCTACCTTAGATACCTCTGTTTCAAAGCTTTCTTCTCTGGTAAGTTCTATTTCAGTAGATTTTGAGGCAAAAAAGAAGGCCAAAGTAGCCATAGCCTGTAGAAAGATTGAATTGAAGAGGAAGAAATCTGAGGATCAGGACCCTGATTCTCAGAAGGGGGAGAGTATGGAAAAGAAGGCTAGAACTAAAGGTTTTCAAAGTGCTCAAGAGTATAACAAAGGTCAAGCCTCTACCTCTACACCATCTAAACCCCCAACATCAAGCAAACAAGTACCCTTCACACCAACACCTCTAGCTGTCAATTCTAGCCCACTTCCCAAAGATCCAGATATGGCTAAGTTCATTCTTGATCTTTTGGGAAACAAAAGAAAGCCAGAAGGTCAACCCAGAAGCAACCGAGCCAAACAAGCCAAACCCTAAAACCTAAAACCCAAACAAAACCCATCTCTACAAGTGCCAGAACCAGAGAATATCCCACACCTTCTGCCTCTGAAACTATAAATCCCAAAGGTTAGAGCTCAAGCTCACAAATTCCTATCTCTAAGCCATCTGTCCCTGGATAACCTCCTATCTCCGAAGCATCCAAACTCAGAGTTGAAGCAGAAAAGGTGAAGAAAGAGATTTCAGACAGAAGGAAGGCATAATTAAAGGAGGATATCAAAAAGTTTGATGCTTACAAAGTACCCACCTCAATAGAAATTGAATACAAGCATATATACGCAGCAACTGATCACAAGGTATTTCTAATGCTTCCAAACTTTGCCAACGACTACAATGTGAGCGATGAAGTTAAGACAAGATTTATGAGCCACAGGCAGATGAGGAAAGAAGCTTACACAATTTCCCCAATCAGACTCTTATCAGGGGTTCAAACACGTAAAGTTTGAAAATACAAAGTTGTTGTATACTATTTATGAGGTGGAAAGGGAAGATAAAGAGAAGTATTATTTCTGTGATAATGATATCCTCTCGATCAATCCCTCTGACTTAATACCTTTAGGAAGGTTCATGAAGAACAAGATGAACCAACGAAAAGATGCTCAAGACAAAGTTGCATTCTTCATAATCATAAGGTGTATGGAAGCTTTTGTGACATACATAAAGCAGGTAGACTTTCAAACAGGGCTTGATCTCAGAACGACTATCTTAAGTATCTCTGCACCTAATGAACAAAGAAAAGGGATCGAGCATATCCTTGGTGGGCAAATTTTGACAGAACCAGAGGATGGAATTTTGTTCAAGAGACCAAAAAGAAAAAGCTTCTTTAGAATAAAAGAAGCTCACAAATACTCTTCTGGAGTTGTGGATATTGTCAAAGGGTTTGCATCCCTTCAGATGGATGATACAGGAAAAGGAGCTCACATCAGAATTATCGCTGAAAGGATGTATCAACAACTGAACTTGATTATGAAGCTAAGACATATCACTGATCAATTTCACAAGATCACTACATTCCATCTCTTTATTGTACTTGTTTGAATGAAATGAAATGAAATTCTGTCTTGTTATGTAATTCTTAGTTCCAGAATTCATAATTAGTGGAAGATTGTTAGAAGTTATGAAAGTATGAACCAGAAGTAGTAAGTCCCAAACTTCAGAAGACAATAACAGAGGTTCATCTTCTGATCTTTCTCATCACAGAGGCGCCTAGAGACTTGAAGATCCTCTGAATTTCAACGGTTATTTAACACGTGCTTGTGATAACATGGCTGTCACTTTTTCCGTACGTAACAAATTTTGTTAGTCGTACAAGTGACGTGTCATTCAGTGATAGGTTAGGTCATTGACTTTTCTCCTTGTACTAGTATATATAGAGTTAGTTATCACTGTAAACAAGGTCAATCATCGTTGAGAGAGAAAGAGTATTTCATTCTGTGTATTGTAATCGTTCTTCAGATTATTAATACGAATTCTCATTTGATTTTCATATATTGTTCTTACTGTTTTAATTATTGTTCTAGTGTTAATCATAGATTTATATTGCTTCCGCTCCTAAATTTCTATTAGATCTATTGATTAATTGAGCAAAATAGGGATCTGGGTTCCAACATAATGAAAACATTAAACCTTGTTCATAATCTAAACTATGGAAAATAAATCAAACTTAAATAGGAAAAGATAATGACTAAAATTTATAATCCTATCAAACTAGGAAAAAGATAATTAAAATAAAATTAATTTAAATAGGAAAGGTAATAGAAAAAGGAAAGGAATTATTAATGAAAACTCAAACTTTAGATGGCAACGTGGAGGGTGATTATGGATGCCTTGGAATTCATTTGAATTAATGGGACGGTACATGCATGCATGTTAAATCATAATTCCAATTCCATTTGAAACAGTAGCAATGGCGGCTTGTGATGCGGTTTCATCCGCATGTTATCCGCATTTGTGGTTGTTTGTCTTATTTTCAAATTTGTTCTTCAATATTTATCCTAAGCCTTTCGATGCCAGTTTTCGGACTTCTTTGGAGTGCGTTTCCTTCTTTTCCAAAGATCGAAATAGAACCTCATTAGCTCTCTTTATCAGTCACCCTCACTTGTAAAGAACTCGCCCTCAAGTTCACTTGAATATCATTTTCACCCGGTTCTCTTGAACCTTGATATGATACCGATTCATAGGATATCAGTTTCTTCAAAACGTTCAGATCCACAATTCGGACTTCAAGCTCCAAAGGGTGAGTTCGTGGTCGCCTCCATACAATAGATACTTTATCTAACTCGAAAGAATAATAAGTTACATAAATTTTACCGGTGATTATCTCGATCTGTTCCGGAGTCTCGTTTACTTCCTTCGAAATCTCGGTCTCGACTTTTTCCGCATCTTCTTCTATCTCTTGCTTGCTCGTAGTCATGATGATAAAGTTGCTACTCTTCTTGTCGGAGCTTTTTTCCAATTTGTTAATGGGTGCCATAGCGATCTTTCGGTTACCCAACGAAATAACATGACATTGTCTCTTCCTTTATGTACTATGTCATTGTCATATTGCCAAGGTCGGCCAAGAAGAATATGACAGGTATTCATGTCAAGCACGTCACGTATTACATCTTCCTTATAGTGTTTTCCAATGGAGATAGGCACCTTGCATGTTTGTGTTACCTGAACTTGTGGGCCTCTTTTCACCTAACCAAGGGAATAAGGTGCCTCAAGAGGTTGTGTCAGCAATTTCAAGTAATCCACCAATTTTTGTGACATCAAGTTCTCACAACTACCATTATCCACAATTAGATCACATACCTTGTTTTTGACGGAATAGTAAGATCGAAAGATATTGTTTCATTGTCTATCCTCTTTTGGAGATAGCAAGACCCGTTGGAGCACAATGTTCATTCTTTCTGACAAGTCTTCTTCAGCGAATTCAGCTCCTTTGTATTCATCTTGAAATTAATGATGCAAACATGTCTAAAAACACTTTTTAAGAAAGAATTTGAACAAAAATTGATCAAATCAACACCAGTTTGCAAAATCACTCTCCAAAAAATTCATAGAGAACTTTTTTCTCAAGAACTCAAAATTTTCATAAATCCTCAAATTCGACAAATTTTCATGCAATTTTGAAACGAAATTGATGCAAAATAATATATAAAATGATGGAGAAACACTTTGCAATCAAAATCTAATCCAAGAAACACCAAAAAAATCAAACTCATTTGTGTTCTTCATGTTCTTCAAAAACTTAAAGAAAACTTCAAAAAATTTCAAAAATTCTTCAAATTCATGCACAATTCTCCTGTTTAAACTCTGATAGCAATTGTTAATCCCACTAAGATCAAGTAACAAGTAATCTAATTTAAGAACAACAATTAAGATCAAATTGTCATATATTGAACTTTCTCCCTCTAATTTCTCTCTTTAGAAATATTACAAATGAAGTCTCTATTATGTTACTCTTAATTCTCTCCTAACACAAGAGTATTATACTCTTGACTAATTACAAAGTCAAACTACATAACAATCTTACAATAAGCTCCATACTTTGACTTTCCTAATATAAAATGTTGACTTTTACATAAAATGTTGAGTATGTTGACTTTGACTTTAAGGCATTGACCTCTTCATTCTTTAATAGCGTCTTCATTATCGGTGATCTCGGATACAACATAATTTTAGATCTAACAAAGTCTTAGGGCACGTTTGGTTCACGGGAATGGAATCGATTTGGAGGGATTTGGATTTCAAATCCAATCCATTCCTGTGTATGGTTTGCCTGATGGTACAGATTTAAAATCCGTGGATTCATTTAAAATCCCATGAACACTGGATTTGAGAATCTTTCCCAAAACCTTGGTATTTCAAATCCAATCCTGAGGGATTCTCCTCTGTCCTAATTTTTAATCTAAATCCTTCAAACCAAACATGAATCGTAAGGAATGGATTTGAACTTCATTCCAAATCCTACAAATCAAACACAATGAAGAATTTTAAATCCAATCCAATCCCTCCAAATCCAATTCCCTTGAAACCAATCCCGCAAACCAAACGTACCATTAGAGTATTTTACTTTATGGTTTTCAAATATGTTGGTTATTTGATGAGGTTTGTGTTTCTGGTATAGGGCCGAGCCGGATGGGGTACCAATATGAGATCCCGAACAGGGCCCCCAATTTTTTTTGGGCCCCCGAACTTTTTTGGGGTTCAATTTCAAATATTTCAACATATATCTAATTATATATATTTTGATTTGTAGTTTACATTCTAGCTCAATCTATTCAAGGTTCTCTCATACCCATATAGAATATCCCATTTGACATTATAATGTTTTAGCAATCTAGTATAAATGCCCCAATTTTTTCCCTCTTCTCCCAGACTTGCGCATTCGTCCTATTCCTAATTGACTGCAAATCCATGGTTCCTTCTTCTTAGGTCTCTAATTTAAAGATTGAACTCTCTTGGTGTTTATCTTCGTTTTCCTTGTGGCTAATATTATATTTGAAGCACCAACGACGACCTATTTAATAATCTCTCACTTTCTTGTTCTTTATTTCTCAGTTTCTTATTTGACGAGACCTTCAATTTCGTTGACTTATTCACCATTATACCGGTTGTCATTGTTCAAAACACTATAGATATTTAATAGCAAATATCAAAGTTGAGAGTTTAGACAGAATTTGGCCCTAGAATCGAATTAGGGTTTCTTGAGAAGTTAAGGTAAACAATAGTTGTCAGTTGGTAAATTCCTATATGTTAATCTTCAGAGTAATGACTTATCAGAGAAAATTTATTACGAAGGGCTGATTGAAGATTTTCTTTTGAAAATGTTAGAAAAATGATTATATTTAAGTGAATTTTGTTATTAGTTTCTTGAATTCTTTTCCCAAACGTTGGGCCATCCTGGACTTGAACCAGACTTAACCAGAGACATGCTCTTGAAGTAAATCATCACACCTAAGTGCAATGTCTAATAGAAAAAGAATCGAATTATTAACTGTCATAAACTCTCGTACACCTACGTCACAATCGTCCTCCCAGATGGATATTTGCATCTAAATAATATTTCATACAGTTTTTTAATTATAAATTGCTAGATTTTTAATATAATATATGATGTGAAATTTTATAATTTTTCTTGTTACAAGTATAATAGGGCCTCCAAAAATATTGGAACGACTCTGTTCTGGTACATTTTATTTTATAAATCTTGTAAAATATTATACATGGAGTTCTCTAGACATTTTGATATATAAATTATCATATTTACCAAAGGGTATTTGGCCTAGCAGTTTGTGAGTCTTTGTCCTCTTAGAAGGTGAGGAGGGTGTGTGAGTTTCTTTATTCCATTTTGTCATATATAAATATTATATACTTTAAAAAACATCATCATATTAGGGGTGAGCATCAGAACAGGGTGTCTGTCTTTAAAACGGAATCGCTTCGGAACTGCCGGTCCTGGAATCCGAACCGGAAACGATGTGATTGGTTCTAGTTTCTAAAATACGAAACCGATCGGCACTGGTTTTGGTTCTAAATTTTTTTCCCTTTAACCGTTGTGTACTCATCGGGACCGGTTCCGACGGATACCCGCTATTTTTTTAAATAAAATTACTTTATATGTTTATTATATTTAATAAACTAAAATTGAAAATATTAATTTACCATGTAGGGTTACATTTACCATCGCTTCCTTTGTTTTTACTGTTTGTAGTATCTATTTCTTTACATTGATATTTTGTAATAGACTAATAGTTATTTTTTTGTAGTTTGAAATGATAAAAATTTTAAAAATTAGACACTGGATACCCATACCAGAAAAGGTTCCCAAATATAAAGAATCGTTGTACCCGTTCCGGTTCCAAAACCAGTTCCATGAATTTTGGTTGAGTACCTACATTTGCCCACCGTACATCATATCAATTTACTTTTATAGTTTTATTATACAAACAAAACCAAAATAATTAAATAGATGTGTACTTTAATATCTCATTAAAGTGAAAAGATTGTCTCATTTTCAATGATTAAGTTTTTAAACTATTTTTTTGAATGAAAAAACCCGTTAAACTTTCTTATTTTGAATAAAAAAATCATTAAACTTTTTCATTTTGATTGATTAGGTCATTGAACATTTTTTCAATAAAATAAACCATCGAACTTTTAGAAATTAGAACTTACATCTTTTTAGCCGAAAAAAGTTATTAGTAACCGACTAGAAATGTTTTAAAGTAAAAAGGGACCTACATTAGTTTTACCATTCCTAAATCCTATGCCAGTCAAACGTCAGGCAAACACATGTATCACTCACCGTCGCCACTCCTCGTCGACTCATCATATTTGTTTTCCATATCACCTATCACATAATTGGCTTTTGCCATCAATCTCCCTTTTTTCATATAGTAAATGTAACTTAACTTTTTTAGTCGATTACAAGTAGTTCTCTTTTGTTAAAAGAATATAGGTAACCAATTTTTAAAAGTTTAATTTTAATTATTCAAAAAAATGCTTAGGGATTTATTCGTTCAAAATGAGAAAATTTAATGGTTTTTTCATTCAAAAATAATTCAGGGACTTAATTATTCAAAATAAAAGTTTAATAGTTTTTTCTTTCAAAAAATAGTTCAAGACGTAGGGGTCGTGTACCAAACGCTTCCCCAAGTAAGCGTTTACCAAGTCACATTAACTTACCTGATGAATATGGCAAGAAACAAGAATCTTACCAGGTAAATGGATCTTAGAACTTAGTTTATGAAAGTATGAACCAGAATCTGCTAAGTCCTAAACCTCAGAAGACTAACCAGAAGTTCATCTTCTAAACTCTCTCATCACAGAAGCACCCAGAGACCAGAAGACACTGTGGATTTCAAGTACCCTTCCACACACGCTTTGGATGACGTGACAATCACACTTTCCGTGCATAATAAATTATGTTAGTCGTACAAGTGACGTGTCACTCAGTGATAGGCTAGCTCATTGACTTTTCAATTTGTACTAGTATATATAGAGTTAGTTATCACTGTAAAGGAGTCGATGATCTGAGAGAGAAATAGGGCTTTTCATTACGTATTGTAATCGTTCTTCAGATTATTCAATACAATTCTCATTCGATCTTCATATTGTTCTTACTGATTTAATTACCGTTCTAGTTATAATCATTGTAAACTTCTGGAAACTAAAGATAAGGAGATAAGTGCCTAAGAAAGTGACAGATTAAACTCTGTAGCACTTAAAAACTACTTTCAAAAGGAAAGGGAATTTTTGCATATTGAACTTCAAAACAAAGAGCTATAGATTAAAAAATATCTGGATGCTCAGAAGGTTCATGAAAACATAAATACACAAGTAGGGAAAACGGGTCTTGGTTTCGAGGATCTGGATCCTTATACGTGTAAAAAGAGATCTACTCTTGCTTCTGTCTTCTGTATGGGTAAAGAACAAAAACCAAGTTTTCTCATTCTATATGAACAATCAGTCTTTAAAAAATCAAAATATGAGAATGGACATCAAGTTAGAAAACTAAAATACAAAAACATAAAATATTCCTCTGAAAAGGCAAGACAAGTTGATCTTAAGCTTATTCAGAAGAAGAAAGATGTTTTTAATTTTGGTTCATTCACTCATATAACCTTAAATCCAGAGGTTGATGAGTTGATACCTGTACAGGCAGAAGAAGAGCTTAGACTCAGTTTTCAAAAAGACATTCTTATAACTCTGGATGAGTGTTTTAAAACAAATCAAAAAATTTAAAACAACAAATTTCTGAAAACCATCCAGAGATAATTTCATGTTCTTTTGTAGATTTAAATCCTTGTGAAGTAGAAGACAAGGACGAGTTTATTACTTATCCCTCAGAAAATAATAATCAAAATGATGATGAATTTTTTGAAAGTTCAGAAAACTATTTTTCAAATCTTGAAGATTTTTTGCCTCTTAATTTTACAAAGATTCCAAAGGTTATCATGGACACAAATGCTCCATTTTTATACACCAATGAACCTATGGAAATTAGAGTTGTTGAATCTCATACTGCTAAACTTTCAAATGGAATACCACTAATCTTTGTTCCTCCAAAAGAACGAAGAAAAGAGGTTCCTATTCATCCAGATTTCCTTATGATGTGTTTACAAGCTAAGACTTGTCTTTAATTAGAAAAAGAGGAAAATCTCAAAGAGAAAGCAAATCTTAAACACCTGCCTCTGAAATCTCAGTCACAGAAGTTTACTTGTCTTGAAAAGGGAAAATGGAAAACTAACTCTTGTACTTCTGTTTCAGTAAAATCAAAAGTTCCAGAGAAGTCTCCATAGAAGAAGCCCCCACAGAAGAATTCACATGTTCCAAATCATAAGTCTAGACTAGATAAGAAGTTTAATAGAACAATTGATGCTAGAATAGACAGAAATAAGAACAATTGTGATTATCATTCTAGTAATGAAAATTCAAGGAATTCTTGTATGTTTTAGAACTCTGAATGCTTCTCTTTATTTCTAAAACTTAAACAATTATTCTCAAGGCCTTCTAGTTATTTCTCTGATGAACGAAAGCACTCAAACTTTAGACATCAAAACAAAAGTAGTAATTCAAACAAAACAGGAAAACCAGTTATCTCTGGGAAACTTGTTCATCCTTATGCTCAGACAGAAAAGTTAAATAAAAAATCTAGACCTAACAACAAAGGACCCATTATGAAATGGGTAACTAAATCTCTCTGAATTTGCTTGCAGAAGCAGCGTGTGCATATCTGGTATCTTGACTCTGGATGCTCGAGGCACATCACTGGAACGAAAAACTTACTCTCCAAATTCAAAGATAAAATTGGTGGAGCAGTAACGATTGGTGATGATGGTAAGGGTCAAATAAAAGGCTACAATACTATTCAAGAAGGTAATATTACCTTATCTAAAGTAGCTCATGTTTCTGGACTGAAACATAATCTGTTAAGTGTAAGTCAACTTTGTGATTCTAAATTGCTAGTTGTATTTGATGAAAAACACTGCTACTTATTCTCTAAGGCAGGTGAATAATTATGGAGAGCCGACAAAAAAGGTAATCTATATATGATGAACTTTACATCCAAGGATGGTAAGGAAACTCTTTGTCTTATCTTTAAGAAGAGTGAAGTTGCATGACTATGGCATCATAAACTTTCACATTTGTATTTTGAATATCTTGAGCTTCTTGTCAAACATAATCTGGTTAAAAGCCTCCCAGAGGTACACTTCCAGAAGAATCGCCTCTGCCCAGCTTGCGAGATGGGTAAAATAAAAAGAGCATCTCACAAAACCAAAAGTGATCATTCGTGCATTAGGCCTCTGCAAATGCTACATGTTGACCTCTGTGGTCCCATTGTAATTCAGAGCCTTTCTGGCAAAAAGTATATTTTGGTACTAATAGATAAATTTTCCAGGTATACATGGTTTGCCTTTGTACGACAAAAATCAGAGGTTCCAATAGTGTCAAAGAATATGATGACAATAATACAAGTTCTTCTGCAACATAAAATACAGCAACTAAATTCAAGAAATCAGAGGTTCCAATAGTGTTAAAGAATATGTCAAGCTTGATGAATATCTTGTTGACGATGGAATTACTCAAAACTTCTCTGTTGTATGCACTCCTCAACAAAATGGTGTGGTAGAAAGACGATATAGAACACTAATTGAAGCAGCAAGAAAAATGCTTGCAGCTTCAGGGCTACCCACCAACTTCTAGGCAGAAGCAATTGCTACGGCGTGTTTCACCCAAAATAGATCAATCATAATTAAGAGGCATTTTAAAACCTCTTATAAGCTGATAAATAACAGAATACCCTCTGTTAAATTTTTCCATATTTTTGGCTGCAGGTGTTTTATTCTGAATGATCGAGAAAAATTTAGCAAGTTTGACAAGAAATCCGATGAAGCCAAGTTCTTGGGATACTCGTTAAATTCAAAAGCTTTTAGCGGTTTTAATTTGCGAACTAAGACTGTAATGGAGAGTATAAACATTAATTTTGATGATCAAACTCAGTTGACTTCTGATTATTCTGATTCAGAACTCAAACTTAATACTGTCTCCTCTTATTATCTTTCAGGCACCAGAGAATCCGAGATTGATGCTTTATTTTAAGATTTTCTGGGAGAAGAAATTCCTTCAGACAGAGTACCCACTTATCCATCACTGAATATTCCTGAAGTACTTCAAGGTTCTGGGAAAACTCTTTTTGGTCCTGAATCACTAAATGACAGTCCAGAGGTAACCTCTGTGCCTTCATTTGAGGGGGAGACATTAGGTGCTCATCCAGATCCTGAACCAATCCCAATACCAGAAGAAGTTATCCAACCCTTAGATACAGAAGTCCAAGCCTAGCAAATACCTCAAACAAGGATGAAAAGATGGACAAAGTCTCATATTCCAGATCTAATAATTGGAGATCCATCTAAAGGGGTTAAAACCAGATCTGCAATAGCAATGAAGCTTTCTTTGTAAACTTTCTAAAAGTGTTAGATATTAAAGTATGAGTCAAAGAAGAGATGTCTACAAATGTCAACACACACTTCTTGTTATAACTAATTGTTGTTAGACGCTCCCTTTATGACACATGGCACTTTGTAATTGGCTAGCATTTTGACTTTCTGTTTTTGTATCTGTATAAATAGCATTGTATTGTGTTTGTAAAAGAAGTCGATTAATACATTTACATTTTGAAGAATACTGTGCGTAATTCATAACTTTGTCTACTTTAATTCAAGTTTATCATTTCATAATCTTTGTTCTTCATTCTGTTTACTGTTCTATTGATTTAAATTGTTAATTGATCTGCTTCCGCATTTCACTTTGATTCAATACTCTCAATTAACAATCGGTTTAAAGGAATCTGGAACCAAAAATTGGTATCAGAGCCTTCTAATCAATCTATTGATTATTAGATCTCTTCCATTGAAGAAATTCCTTTCGATCGAACAGTATTTTCTCAGATTCAAAATTTGTTTATTAATCCACTCTGTTTTACGAGATTTTGTTAAATAGTTAACAATCTTCTCTTAAATTGAGTCATTCATTTTGTAATCTGAAGAAACAGTGATATTATCGACCTGTTCTTCTATCAAATTGAGATTTAATTGTTCTAAATTTCTTTCAAATCTTTAAATTTTCTCTTCGATCCTACTCAAATGGCAAATTCGAGCTTGAATGCTGTTTATACGTCTGGGTCCCTGACTAAACCTCCAACTCTTGTACGTGATGAATACCCACAATGGAAGATTCGAATGGTTAACTTCTATGAGGGATTGGATGCTGAGTTATATCCAATTATTCAAAACGGTCCGTTTGTTCCCACCACTACTATTCCCAGAATTCCGACCCACCGCAAATACGGATGAGGTACCGACAAGATCGGTTCGAAGTCAAGGAATAACTGGACTGATGAAGAAAAGGCTAAGGTGGAATTAGCTAAGAAAGCTAAGTCTCTGTTGATAATGGCCATTCCAAATGAGATTTTTCAATCTCTGGACTCATGTGACACAGCAAAAGGTTTATGGGATCAACTGGAGAATCTCTTAGAAGGTGGTGCGAAAATGAAAAAGAACAGAAGAGCCCAAGCTCTAAATGAATATAATAGTTTTCAAGCGCTAACTGATGAATCTCTGGAACAAACATTTCATCGATTCAACAATCTGATTAATCTCTGCAAGAGATGTGACATTGTTAGATCAAAGGAAGATAACAATGTTCTATTTCTCAAAAGGTTAAACCCTGAATGGTCAAATCTATCCATGTCATTACAAGCCAATCAGGACCTTGAACAATGGTCGCTGCATGATGTATTCGGCACACTGCAAGCTCATGAAAAAGAAGTCGTTCAGAAAAGAACAAACATCGGAGGTCCTCTGGCTTTGATCTCAGAAACAAAAGGAATCAGAAGACGAAGTGATGACAGGAAGAAATTGAAGGCCTTCATATCAGAGACTGCTCCAGAAGATGACTCTGAATCAGATGATGAAATTAAAGCGTTTGCTGACTCTCTGGCTTTAATAACCAAGCAATTTACTAATCGTTTTGGAAATAAGTATTTGAAAGGAAATAAACGATTTGATCGTCCCTATGTTCCTAAACAAGAAGTACAGAGAGTAGAGAAAACAGAAGAAGAGAAGAAAGAAGAAGAATTAAAAAGGAAGAAAGATGTCTGCTACAGATGTGGCAAGCCCGGACATTACTCGAGAGATTGCAGAGGAGCTCTGGAAAAGGATAAGACTTATTACAAAAACAAATATAAGTATAATGTCACTAAAAGAGCACACTTTGCAGAAAAAGAAAACTGGGTGCAAGATGAATCCAGCGGTGATGAAGCCATGTTCTGTGGAATGGCAAACACAAACGAATCAGAGGATCAACCCTCTGAGTCACCGGTTAGTAATTTCTCTGGATCATCTGAGCTTGAACAAACGATTGTGATGTTATCAAACAATTTTGAGGAACTAAAACTGAAACTCACAATCGAAAAGAAATTACGAAAAAGTACTGAGAAAACTCTTTCTACAATCAAAAGGGAAAGAGATATTTTCAAAAGAGAAATGGATTTACTTACAGAAGAAAAACTCGAATTAAATACTGCAAAGGAAACGATTTCAATGAGTTTAAAATTTTCTGAAGAAAAACTTAAAAAGGAAATTTTGAATCTCAATAAACTTCTGGAAGGAAAAGAGAAAGAAATCAGAGACAAAGAGAGTGATAGACTCAACTCTGTAGCACTTAAGAACTATTTTCAGAAAGAGAGAGAATTTTTACACGTTGAACTTCAACAGAAAAAGCTACGATTATAACATATCCGGATGCACGGAAAGGTTCATGACAAAATTAACACACAAGTAGGAAGATCTGGACTTGGTTTCGAGGACCTAGATCCCTACACGTGTAAGAAAAGGTCAGATCTGAAATCTGTTTTTTGTGTTGGACAAATACAGAAGCCAAAGTTTCCAATTTTGTATGAAAAATCTATTTTTAAAAAATCTAGATATGAAAAACATCATACAAAAAGCAAACTTAAATTCGAAAATATTGAATATTGTTGTAAAACAAATGTTGATCTAAATAAAGTTCAGAAGAAAGATGATATTTTCAATTTTGGTTCAAATAAACATACAATTTTGAATCCAGAGGCAGATATTTTTGTTCCAAGTCAAGCAGAGGAAGATCTACGACTTATGTTTGAAAACGATATTCTCTCTACTCTGGACAAGTGTTTTAGAAATGAAACTCTTTGTGAGAATCATCCAGAGATCTCTCCCTGTTCATTTGAAGATTTACATCTTTCTGAAACTCAAGAAAGTTTGGCTGAGATTACGTATCCATGGGAGAATGACAATAATGATGAAGAATTTTTTGATAACTCTGAAAATTACATTTCAAATTTAGAAATAAATTCTTTTAAATCATCAAAAGTTATCACAAATAATTCAGAAATTATTGATAAAAAGGATGATTATTTGTATACTGATAAATCTCAAGAAATCAGAGCTTCTGATAGAGATTGTGCTAAACTTTCAAGTGGTATACCTATTCTTCCTGTTTCTGTTCCAGAACCGAGAAAATCAGTATCTATACATCCAGACTTCTTAGATATGTGTCTCAAAGCCAAAACATGTCTTGAACTTGAGAAAGAGGCAGAACTCAAAAACAAAGTGCAAAATCAAAAGATTTTAAACTCTACTCTTCCGAAGTTTACTAATATTCAAAAAGGCAAATGGAAATCCTCTAATTCTTATGTTCCTTTTTCAGTAAATAACAGAGCTTCTGCAAAAGTAGATCAGAGGAAGAACACAGAGAAGAAAACGCCAGAACTAAAACAAAAGTCTAGTCTAGATAGGTTCTCTAGAACAACTAATACTAGAAAAGACTTTAGAAAGAATAATTGTAATTACCATTCTCGCAATGAAAATTCAATTCAATCTTCTATGTTTCAGTCTTCTGAATGTTTTTCACTGTTCTTAAAGTTAAAACAATTTTTCTCGCAAATCTCTGATCATTCCAATTCAAAATATGGTTGTCACAAAAAGAATAAAACTCAAAAAAACCAAAAACCAAAAATAAAGTCTTTACCTTCTGTTAAATCAAAAAACGAGCATACTCCAAAAGCTAACATAAAAGGACCCATTATGCGATGGGTACCTAAGAAATTCTGATTTTTGATTGCAGAAACAGCGTGTGCATATCTGGTATCTTGACTCTGGATGCTCGAGGCACATGACTGGATCCCAAAATTTACTATCCCAATTCAAGGACAAATCAGGTGGAGTAGTAACTTTTGGTGATAATGGTAAGGGTCAAATAAAAGGCTACGGTACTCTACAAGAAGGTAATATCACCTTATCAAAGGTAGCTCATGTTTCTGGCTTGAAACATAACCTCCTTAGTGTAAGTCAACTCTGTGATTCTAAAATACTAGTCGTATTTGATGAAAAACATTGTTATTTATTCTCTAAGGCAGGTGAAGAACTTTGGAGAGCAGACAGGAAAGGTAACTTGTATATGATGAATTTTACCTCTAAGGATGGTAAGGAAACTTTATGTCTCATCTCCAAAAAGAGTGAAGTTGCGTGGCTCTGGCATCATAAAATGTCTCACTTAAATTTTAATAATCTTGAGATGCTTGTTAAAAACAAACTGGTATCTGGACTTCCAGATATTCATTTTCAAAAAGATCACCTCTGCCCTGCATGTGAAATGGGCAAAATTAAACGAGCATCTCATAAAACAAAAAGTGATCATTCTTGTACTAGACCTCTGCAATTATTACATGTGGATCTCTGTGGTCCAATTGCAATTCAGAGTCTATCTGGTAAAAAGTATATTACGGTACTAATTGATGAATTTTCCAGATATACTTGGCTTGCTTTCGTTCGTCAAAAGTCAGAAGTCCCAGTGGTACTACAGAATATGATGACCAGAATTCAAGTTCTTCTACATCAGAAGATTCAGCAGCTTCGAAGTGATAATGGTACAGAATTCAAGAACGTCAAGCTTGAATCGTATCTTGTTGAACAAGGAATTACTCAAAACTTCTCTGCTGTTCGCACTCCACAACAAAACGGTGTAGTTGAACGTCGCAACAGAACCTTGGTTGAAGCAACGAACGATGCTCGCAGCCTTCGGTCTCCCAATTCACTTCGGGCCGAAGTCGTTGCTATCGCTTGTTTCACTCAAAACCGTTCAATTATAGTCAAGAGGCATCTCAAAACCTCTTATGAGTGATTAATAAAAGAAAACCATCTCGTAAAAAAATTTCATATCTTTGGTTGCAGATGTTTTATCTTAAACGACAGAGATAATCTTGGCAAATTTGATCCGAAGTCCGATGAAGCTAAATTTTTAGGCTACTCGTTAAATTCAAGAGCTTTCCGAGTTTTTAACTTACGAACAAAAACTGTTATGGAAAGCATCAACATTGACTTCGATGATAACACCCAACTGACTTCTGAACACTCTACTTCAGAACTCAAGCTTAATACTGTTACTTCTGACTATCTTTCAGGTTCCAGAGAATCCGAGATTGATGCTATTTTTCATGATTTTTTGGGCGACGAAGTTGTGTCAGAAGCTGTCACCTCCACATTTGCAGATACCAGATATTCTTCAAGCCTCAGGCATTACTCTCTCTGGTCCTGCTACTTCTGTTTCATCTGTCACGTCTATTTGTCCAGAAGTTCCCACTACTCCTACATCTGCCAGACCAGAAGCCACTTCTGTTCCATCATCTGAGGGGGAGACACAAGGACAGGTGACAAAACAGATACCAGAAGGACATACAGAAGAAAATATAGAAGATTTTGTGTTTCCAGATGAAATCATTTCGTCACATAACACAACCCAATCAATTTCTCAACCCAGAATGACGAAATGGACTAAATCTCACACACCAGATCTTATAATTGGTAGTCCTTCTGTAGGGATCAGAACACGATCTGCTACTGCAAATGAAGCATTCTTTGTTAATTTTCTTAGTATGATCGAACCTAAACGTGTACATGAAGCCTTAGTTGAACCAAGCTGGGTGGATGCTATGCAGGAAGAACTACTTCAATTCGAAAGAAATAAAGTTTGGCGTCTTGTTCCTTTACCAAAAGGCAAAGTTGCTATTGGCACAAAATGGGTATTTAGGAACAAAAAGGATGAAGATGGAATTGTTGTCAGAAATAAAGCTCGTTTGGTGGCTAAAGGTTACTGTCAAGAGGAAGGTATCGATTATGATGAAACCTTTGCTCCTGTTGCAAGACTAGAAGCAATAAGATTATTCTTGGCTTTCTCTGCATACAAAAACTTCAAAGTCTACCAAATGGATGTTAAATGTGCATTTCTTAATGGATGTCTAAAAGAAGAAGTGTATGTTGAACAACCTGATGGTTTCAAAGATGCAAGATATCCAGAATATGTTTATCTTCTTGACAAAGCTTTGTATGGTCTAAAGCAAGCCCCAAGAGCCTGGTATGAACGACTATCTAAATTTCTGATCAGCAAAAGTTATGAAAAAGGTAAAATCGATACAACTCTGTTCATCAAAAGAGGCAAAGGTATGTTAACTATAGTTCAAATTTATGTGGATGACATAATATTTGGTTCTACTCATCAAACAGAAGTTGATTTGTTTTCTAAGTTGATGGAAACTGAATTTGAAATGAGTATGATGGGAGAATTAACTTTCTTCCTAGGACTTCAAGTTAAACAAAGTACCTCTGGTATCTTTATAAATCAGGCAAAATATGTTTCTGACATGCTTAAAAAGTTTCATCTTCAAAACTCATCATCCATGAAAACACCTATCTCTCCTGGTATGAAATTAGGACCTGACTCCTCTGGTAAATCTGTTGATATTACCAGCTACAGAGGAATGATTGGTTCTCTTTTATATTTAACAGCAAGTAGACCTGATATTATGTTTGCCACTTGTCTTTGTGCTCGTTATCAAGCCAATCCTAAAGAGTCTCATTTGGCTGCTGTAAAAAGAATTTTTAGGTACTTAAAAGGTTCACCATCGTTGGGCCTTTGGTATCCTAAAAATTCGGATTTGATTTAATGGCGTATACGATTCGATCATGCGGGTTGTAAGCTTGACGGAAAAAGTACATCGGGTAGTGTCAACTTCGGGAAATCGACTTATAAGTTGGACATCCAAGAAACCAAATTGCGTATCCACATCTACGACGGCCGAATATGTTGCTGCTGCTAGTTGTTGTTCACAAGTTATTTGGATGAAGACCCAACTCGTAGATTATGGTCCGATATACGATAAGATTCCCATCCTCTCGTGATTCTAAAAGTGCTATCGCCATTACGAAAATCCGGTTCGACATTCCAAAACAAAGCATATCGATGTCAGGTATCATTTCATCAAGGATCATGTCGAAAAGGGTACAATCGAAATGTATTTTGTTTCTACTGATTATCAACTTGCTGATATTTTCACAAAAGCTCTTGATGAGAGTCGTTTTAACTTCTTAATTAGCAAGTTGGGAATGCTTAATATGTAACAATGATTTCTTCAGAAGCATCCAGAAGCCTCTGAACTATTCTGACGATACTTCAGAAGTCATCAGAAGTCTCTGATGCTTTCTGAACTCTTCAGAACACTTCAGAAGCCTCTGAATTACTCTGATTTTCTGTTTCATAATAATATTTTTCTTTCAAGATATATCATAAAGTGCAGATTGAGAAACGAGGTAAAGAAGCTACTACAGGGGGAGTTCACCATTCAAGGGGGAGTTCACCATTCAAGGGGGAGTTCACCATTCACGGGGGAGTTTCACAATGAAGAAGATATTCGTCTAAGTCTAACTCTGGTTAGCTGTCTTCTGATTTACTATTTCACTTAAATTTTATTTGAATCTATCTGCTCTAAGTTTCTCTTGCCGCCAAGGTCTCTTAGACTTTTGATTCATTTCAAATTTTTTTTTAAATATAAATCAAGTCGACATGTTTTTCAACTAAATTTTCTATAAATTGATATTTCTTATAATTTCCATTAAATATATAAATTCAATCAACTCTTGCCTACAAGGTTGTTTAAATCTATATGTTTAATGCAAATTCTTCTTTATTATTCTTTTATAGAAACTAAACTCTCATGTGATTTTTGTTCTCACTTGACTGATTTTTAAACTTAAATAAATAAAATTAAGATTAAAATCTGTGTTTATTCAATTAATTCAAAATTAATTGATTAATTAAACAGATTTTTTTTATTACTTTTGTTTATTTCTGCTTTTAAGAAAAATAGCATCTGCTACTAAATCATCATCACACATGTGTCTCGTCGTACACGTGTCTCCAATCGAAACACTGCATGTGTATACCCGCGTGCTTACCTCAGCTCAAATGAACCGTTTTTTGTTTCTCCCCAAACTGAATAACCCCTTCCCATTCTACAGTTTCTCTCTCACATAAAACCCCCAATTTCAACCTTCATCTTCTTCCTCGCAAAAATTCCCTAAATCAGTGTTCATTCTCATTGCAAAGACAAAGTGTTCTACTGTCAAGCATTCAAAATTTCAAAATGGCTTCCAACTGTGCCCGTCCTTCCAACAATGATGAAGAAAGAATCATCGATTCCATCGCGATAGTACTCCCATTGTGAAACTGCCATTGAAGGCGAACAATGTGTGCATCGCTCAACCCTAACACTTATCAACCGGAATTTCGCATCATGATCGAGTTTCTACAACAGCACCAATTGAATCGAGCCCTAACCCTAACCAACCCAAACATCCCTGAAATCTATGTCCAAGAACTGTGGCAAACAATGATCATCAAAACTGATGAAACACTCGCCGGTTCTGTCACCCATCCTGAACAAGTGGAAATTGCTGTTCAAATCCCAATCACCAAAAGAAAACTTGCCAAATATTTTCATCTTCCCCTATCAGTGATCGAAGTCGACGGGAAAACCATTCCCAATCCTGCCCTAGAAGAAAACCCTTCCACAGAAGCCCTCCTAGCCTTCATCAATCTTCTGGGTTACAATGAACCTCTTACAAGGCTGTCCGAATTCAAGAGGAAGAAGTTGCCCCCAATGTGGAATCTACTCGTCTCCATTCTCAACAAGAGCCTAACCTGCAAAATAGGTTCTCTGGATCGAGCTAGCCGAACCATTCTGACGATAATGTATGGGATGTTCTTCAATCGACCCTTGGACTATGCAAGTCTCATCTTCCAAGAGATCAAAGCAGCTGTGCACACTAAGGTGCTCCATCAGAGTCAGGGGAAGCCACTACCAGCACTCATGTTCCCACGATTTCTATCTCTCATCACTCATCCTGCAATTGGGGCAATCGAAGCTCCCCTGATTCAGCCATTCTGCAAAATTGCATCAATGAGCTCCCATCGATCAACCATCGACAGCATCGGCTACTCTGCACCCAGAGAACTATCCAGGTACATGCTAAACCTAATCCAATCTAGCTCTTCTAATCTCCAAATCTATAGAAGCTCTATGGTTTTCTCAGAACAGAGAATTCCTACCCCAGAGCACTTAGAGCCAGGTGTAGGTGGTCAGGGGTCTGGTGAGCATGAGCTTGAAAAAACTAGGAGTGAACATCCGAGTGCTTCTACCCATGCCGACCTTCTATTAAATGAAGGTACAGAAGATGTCCTCAGAGACACATATGAGTGTTCCTCTCCAATTCCCCAAAGGGCAACCACAACTTCTGAGGTTGACGTCACCACGTCTCCACTCATTGACTTAGAACAGCCCAGTTCAAACCACCCAGAAACCAGCCGTTCAGAGGATACTTCTTCTTCTTCTGAATCAAATTCATCTGGGGAAAGCACCTCCACTTCATCATCCTCCCAAAAGGATGATGATGATAATATAAGAGTTCATTCGCCCCAGAACTCGCCACTTCCTTCACCACATGTTCATGTCTCCGTGACTGACATACCAATACGCACAGAGGATGAGTCCACATCCTCTCCTAGGATAGATGCTAATGAATTCCCATCAGAGGGGTTACAGCCTAGGAATGCACCTCTTACCGAAGTGTTTACACTTCATCAAGGTAAGCATACTGTCTTCAGCACCTCATCCTCTGATGATGAGGATACTGTTGAAACGATCGAACAACCGAAGAGGAGCTCGTGAATAACGGCCCTCAAGGATCCAGTTGGAAGTCCTTCTACACTCAACGTCAAAACGGGTGTGAAGGCCCCTCTGAACGCGAGGGTAAAGGGGCTCCATGTGTTGGAGATGCACCGGTTACATCTTCTGATTTTGTCACAAATGCAGCGTTCTTGGCATTTGCTGATCAAATTCAGAGATCTGTGGAAGATCTAAAATTATCCGTAACAACTAATAATTCTCTTCTTCTGAGCCTTCAATTTCAAATTGAAAGGCAGAACTCTCTCTTAGCAGATCTTCAGCGCCAAATGAGTACCTCTCAAGAAGATCAGAAGGCCTATTTTGCTGAACAACTTTTGCTCTTGAATAATGGTCTTCAAGCAAATGCAGAGGCAATATCTCAACTTCCAGAATCTCTACGTGCCTCTGTAGACTACAGCTCTCTGGTGGCCGATATACAGAAGATTGTCAAGACCATCATTACTTCTGATGATCCCTCTGGGTCTACGCTCGTCAAGAAATCTGACCTCGCCTCTTTCCAGAAGATTATTCTTGAGCGAATGTCGACCATCGCTTCAAAGTACTCTTCCAAGCCCTCCACATCTTCAACCGACCAGAAACTTGCTGCTCTCGAATCTACTCTATCTCAACTTGTGCCTCTGGTTTCTTCTATTGCTGAGGCGTTTAATTCCAAGAAGAAAGCCAAGGAAGAAAGGGCTTGCAGAAAGGCAGAGCTGAAAAGAAAACGTTCTGAGGATCAGGATCCTGATTCTCAGAAGGGGGTAAAAGGTTCTGAGCCTAAGCAAGCCAAACAAACACCACCAGAAACAAACACGACCACTGCTGACTCTTCAACGCCAACACCATCACAGCAACCCTCTTCTTCAAAACAAGTGCCACTCACTCCAACACCTGCGGCTACGCATTCTCGGGGCCTCTACCCGCAGATCCAGAGCTAGCTAAGTTCATTCTGGATCTTATGGGAAAAAGCAGAATCCCGAGCTCTCCGGCTGAAAGGGCTGAAATAGTCAGAGCTCACGAAGAACGAGAACGAGCTAAAGCTGCAAAGGAAAGAGCTAAAAGGGCCAGAGAGGAGGATGAGGAAGTGTTCAGAGCTGAAAAAGAGAAAGAAAAAGAGATAATACGCCAGAGGCTAATAGTTGAAGAACAAATAGAGATAGAGAGGGCTGAAAGAGAGAATCTGGAAAGAGAGAAGGCTAGACTTAAAGAAGAACTACGAGAGACGAATTCGAAGGCGAAGAAAGAGCAAGAGTCGGAAGCGAGAGGCCGCTCGGAAAGCGAGAAAAGAGATCGAAGAGGAGAATTTGAAGAAAAATTAAATAAAGTTGGAAACATTGTTGGAAACATTGAACTTCCAACACTTGAAGTTGAGAAAAGGCACATGTATGCTCCAACGGATCGGAAGATTTATCTCATGATGCCTAACTTCGCCAACCAATACAATGTAAGCGGTGAAGTTAAAGATAACTTCATGGCTCATAAACAAGACGTAAAGACGGTTTTCACTCTTGCTCCAATTACAAAGATAACAAACCATGAAACATAAGCAGTTTCAAGATACACCCATTTGGTACACAATCTACGAGATAGTCAGGTCAAACAACAAGAGTTATTACATATGTGATAATGATCTGTTGTCCATCCATCCAGCTGATCTCATTTTTCTGGAAGAATTTATGAAGACTCGGCTTTACGAACGCAAAGATCCACAAGACCATGTTGCCTACACTAGAATTATTCTATGTATGAAATCATACATTAGATACAAAAGGTGTCGACTTCCAGATTGGATTAAATTTCAAAATGGATAATCTGGCTATCTCTGCACCAAATGAGGAACTTGAAGGGATAAGCAAATTCAGAGTGGGTAGACTTCTTACTGAACCAGAAGAGGGAATCATCTTCAAAAAACCAAATGGAAAGAGCTTCTTTCGCATCAAAGAAGCTCACAAATACTCTTCTGAGGTAGTCTACATCATCAAGTGCTATGCTGGCTTAGACACGACAAATCCAGAAGTTGCAAAGAAAATAGAGAGAAGACTTGATGGACTTCAGAAGAACAGAGAGCTTATCAATAATATTTCAAGTATCATTGCTGCTGTTGATCCTCTCTGAAGAAAGTTTTTTTTGACTTCATACTTAGGGGGAGAATGTTAGATATTAAAGTATGAGTCAAAGAAGAGATGTCTACAAATGTCAACACACACTTCTTGTTATAACTAATTGTTGTTAGACGCTCCCTTTATGACACATGGCACTTTGTAATTGGCTAGCATTTTGACTTTCTGTTTTTGTATCTGTATAAATAGCATTGTATTGTGTTTGTAAAAGAAGTCGATTAATACATTTACATTTTGAAGAATACTGTGCGTAATTCATAACTTTGTCTACTTTAATTCAAGTTTATCATTTCATAATCTTTGTTCTTCATTCTGTTTACTGTTCTATTGATTTAAATTGTTAATTGATCTGCTTCCGCATTTCACTTTGATTCAATACTCTCAATTAACAATCGGTTTAAAGGAATCTGGAACCAACAAAAAGCATGATTGAGCCAAAGAAAGTTAATGAAGCTTTACAAGAATCAAGCTGGGTGGATGCAATCCAAGAAGAGCTTCTACAATTTGACAGGATTAAGGTGTGGAAATTAGTACCTCTGCCTAAAAATAAATTGCTATTGGAACTAAGTGGGTATTCAGAAACAAAAAGGATGAAGATGGAATTGTGATCCGAAATAAGGCAAGGTTGGTGGCCATGGGATACTGTCAAGAAGAAGTAATTGACTACGATGAAACTTTTGCTCCAGTTGCAAGACTTGAAGCAATAAGACTCTTTCTAGCCTTCTTAGCTTACAAAAGATTTCAAGGTATACCAAATGGATGTAAAATGTGCATTTTTGAACGGAGATCTCAAAGAAGAAGTGTATATTCAACCTCCTCCTGGTTTTGAAGACTCGAGACATCCAGATCACGTCTATCTTCTGGACAAAGCTTTGTATGGCTTAAAGCAAGCTCCCAGAACTTGGTATGAACGATTGTCAAAGTATTTGTTTAAGCACTCGTACAAAAAAAGGTAAAATTGATACAACTCTGTTCATCAAAAGAGGCAAAGGTACGATAACTTTGGTTCAAATTTATGTGGATGACATCATATTTGGTTCTACTGATCAAACAGAAGTTGATTTGTTTTCTAAGTTAATGGAAAGTGAATTTGAAATGAGCATGACGGGAGAATTAACATTCTTTATAGGACTTCAAGTCAAACAAACTACCTCTGACATTTTTATAAATCAAGCCAAGTATGTCTCTGGCATGTTAAAGAAATTCAAACTTCAAAATTCCACTTCTATGAAAACACCTGTCTCTCCTAGTACGAAACTTGATCCTGATCTCTCTGGGAAATCAGTTGATGTTACGAACTATAGAGGTATGATTAGATCTCTTCTGTATTTGACTGCAAGCAGACCAGATATAATGTTTGCCACCTGTCTTTGTGCGAGATTTCAAACCAATCCAAAATAATCTCATTTGGCTGTTGTAAAAAGAATCTTTAGGTACCTAAATAGAACACCTTCACTAGGTGTATGGTATCCAAAAAAATTTGGTTTTAATTTAATTGCATACACTGACTCTGGTCATGCAGGATATAAGTTAGACAGAAAAAGCACTTCTGGTAGCTGTCAACTTCTGGGTAATAGGCTGATAGGTTGGACATCCAAAAAGCAAAATTGTGTTTCAACTTCTACGGCAGAAGCAGAATATGTTGTTGCTGCTAGCTGTTGCTCATAAGTTATCTGGATGAAGACCCAACTTAGAGACTATGGTCTGGTATATGATAAAATCCCCATTATCTATGATTCAGAAAGTGCTATCGCCATCACAGGAAATCCAAAGACCAAGCATATTGATGTCAGGTATCATTTCATAAAGGATCATGTGGAGAAAGGGACAATTGAAATGTATTTTGTCTCCACTGATTACCAACTTGCTGATATTTTTACAAAAGCTCTGGATGAGAATAGATTTAATTTTCTAATAAGCAAGTTGGGTATGCTAAACAAGTAACTAACTTAGATTTTATAAGTCATTTATAATCTAGGTTTAGCTACTTATTTAGTATATCATTATCTTAATAAAATTTTGTTCGGATAACTCAGAGACACCCAGAAGTCTCTGGATACCTCTGTCAGAAGAAAAATGAATTAGAGACACACAGAAGTCTCTGGGTGCCTCTGTTCGCAAAAAGAATATTTGTTCTCATTTTATGATCCAAGTACAGTACAAGGGGGAGCTTTGCATGTAGAAGTCAAGGGGGAGAAACAAATGCAAGATTCAAGGGGGAGCACAGAATGCTGATTTATTCAATGGGGTGAATTTATCAAATTTTCAAGACTAACTCATGTTAATTGTTCTCTGAATATGTTTTTCCTTTGAAATTCTTTTTAATAAGTTACTTTTGAACTAATTCTTGCCGTCAAGTTAATTCAGAATTCTCTTATTTACTAAAATTTCTTCAAGAATACTGTTTATAGGACACAAAACTTTCTTTTGGTTCAAAAATGTTTTATTTCACCAATTGACTGATTTTAATTTTTTCTATATATATAAATTAATTTCTAAAAAAATTTTCTTTTAATCCACATTTTTTTGTCGATTAATTGATAATTTTTATTATTAATTTTTGGAGGGAATATTCAAAATAAAAGGAACTGTTTCACAGTGTTTTTCTGTGAAAATTCAATGTTCTTTAAGTGTTCTTACGGATCTTACGAAAATAATTTGGTCTCATATGATCGCATATATATATATGTATATATATATATATATATAGAGAGAGAGAGAGAGAGAGAGAGAGAGAAATGTTAAAATGAGACGTCAAATTTGGTTGTGAACATGAGGACAAAGGAGAGCGCGACACGTATCATATTCAGACTGAATAATGAAGAAAAATATTCAGACTTAATAATAGTATATTCAGACTGAATAACATTACATTAGGTCTGAATATTTTTCTTTATTATTTGGTCTGAATATGACACGTGTCGCGCTCTCTTTTGTCCTTATGTTCACAAGCAAATTTGAATTTTTATTTGAAACTACCCTTATATATATATATATATATAGGAAGGTTCAGATGAGAACTTGGTAAATTTAAAGGAACAAAGGAACACCTTGTGGACCACATATGATGTGGGTCCCACACATTATAAAATCATATCTGATTTAATGTTAAGCCCCTTTGAAAAGATACAATTTTATAATGTGTGGGACCCACATCATATGTGGTCCAAAAAGTGTTCATTTGTTCCTTTAAATAGGGGGTGTTCTCGTATGATCCCTCCCTTATATAGGGAGAGGTTCAAATGAGAACTTTTGATTTTTAAGGGACACATTGTGGACCACATATGACGTGGGTCCCACATAATATTAAATCATTTCTGCTTTAATATTAAATCAGAAATGATTTAATATTATGTAGGACCCACATCATATGTGGTCCACAATGTGTCCCTTTATTCTTTAAAAATGGGTGGTTCTCGTATGATCCCCCTATATATATATATATAGAAAGAGGTTCATGTGAGGACGGTAACAATTTACGAGAATGCCAGGACAATCCTCAGCCAATCATTTTGTACGTGAAACTTTTCATGTACAAAATCACATATGATTCACGTACAAAATCATATATGATTAGCGGCGACTTACCAATGGAAAAAGTCGTGCGTGTCTTTTTTTATGCTTACAAAATCACATATGATTTTGTACATGAAATAATATATGATTTTGTACACGAAAAATTTCATGTATAAAATGATTGGCCGAGAATTGTCCTCGTATTCTCGTAAATTGGTACCGTCCTCGTATGAACCCGTCTCTCTCTCTCTCTCTCTCTCTCTCTCTATATATATATATATAAGGAGGCTAATGGCACCCCTACAAAAGTGACATCTTCAGAAATGTCTATGTCAAAACCCCATGTACATCCCTACTAAAGGAGTGTCATTAACACGCCCCATATATGCATATACACACGTAAGCTTGTTTTATTGTGGGTTTTATTTATTTATTTAACCTTAAAAAAGTTGATTTTTTATAAGATCAAAGATTAAACTAATAATTACTGATGAATGGGAGATTGAGAGGGTTGTGTCATCATCAACCACTAAGGATGGAAACGGGGCGGGTAATGCATTTTCCGTTCCCTACCCTGACCCCTGTTTAACACCCCCGCCCCGACTAATCCCCGACGGGTTCGGGGAACCCATTGGATACCCCTTTAGTAAAAATCGATGTATTTTAAAATTAAAATTATAATAAACAGTTAGTATATTAATTAACAATATTAAAAAACAAATGTATTTGTCAATTTAATAATAAATATATACATATATGCATACTTATATATTTAAACACACACTATATACATATATTTTAAAAAATAAAAAAAAATTAATCGGGTACATTAAGGACGGGTAATGTCATCCCCAACCCCGCCCCGACCCCACTTCGGGTATGAAAATATATCCCCGACCCCACCCCGTTACCCGTCAAACCGAGGAATCCCCGTCCCATTAGAATCGGGTACCCACGAGTACCCGTCTCAACCGGTAAAATTTCCATCTCTAATGGAGAAGCTTTTCTCACATTCTAAAATACCTTTTTCTTTTTTAGAAATACGTGTATAATTATATATTAGAATAAATTATTTTTTAGTTTATGTGGTTTATTAAATATTGTGAATTCCGTTCTTATGATTTAGAAATTTCAGTTTTCATTTTTTATCTTTTTTTTCATCCTTAAAATTTTGAATTTATTTTTGTTTGTCCTTATAGTTTACAATAGTTTAGTTTTTTGTACTTTATAAATAGGAATTAATCCAGGAACAAAAATAACAATAAATTATAAACTATATGGATAAAAATTATAATTTCTAAACCACATAAACAAAAATAAAAATTATTAACAAATCACAAGAACTAAAATCACAATTTACTCTATATATTATATAATACACATTGTATTAATGAAAAGATATTTAAAAAGAATAAAGTTTAAATAATAAATAAGAAACGTAACAACATCTATACCATATATAATTTTACACCATCTTTTATAAAAGAACCGGACGACTCTGGCCGTGATCTAAGTCGTAGACCAAGTCGACCACATATCCCCGAGTTGAGTGTGTTCCTTAAATACATGTGATTTCAATGGAAAAACAAATATGATATAAACATATACTTATTCACATTTGAACGCAACCCTATATATATAACCAAATAAGAAATAGATATATTGTGAGAATCGGGAGAAATTTTATATTAAGTTGTTGTTTCACAAGATGATTTCATTTAAGAGATGGGTTTAAAATATTAATTAAAATATATTTGTTTCACAATTTGAAACTTTCTTATACATAATTTTTTTTTGTTTCACACATATAAAAAATCACATTACAAAACAAATATACGTTAATAAATACATTAAATCCTGACCTTAGATGAAAAGACAAGTGAAATAACACATCATGCATTGATTTCCAGAATTTGCAACTTTTTTGTTGTTCTCACTTGATTAGCCATATACATATATATACACACACACACATATATACATATATATGGGTTGGTTCATTTCTGAACCCAATAATTAGTGTTAACTATGTGAAGCAATCTTAACTTTTAATCCTAGAAATCTATGGATTAAATTCAGGGTCCGTCCTGAGATTTCAGATGCCCATGACGGAAACCCAAAAAAATGTCCCATATATATAGACACACACACACATTGTTGTATACAGAGCAATACCCAATGCCGCGGGATATAAAGTAAATGAGGGTGAAAAATAAATAATACTATTTCCATATAAACCAACAATAAACTAGATACATCAAAAGAGCACAAATGTAACAATAGGAACTTACAATTTACTTCCAACTTTTTTCAATTTCCCTCTAAGTTCATATATCCATAACATCAACTTCTTTGGTCATCACTTATACAATAATCCCACAATCATATGGCCAGTGTTCTTGATTCCAACAAATTGAAACCGTTTCAGCTTATTCTTAATTGTAAAACCCAATCCAAATACATAATTTGTAGACTACGTTCCTTGTTATTTATACTAATTATATTAACAAGTTTTATAACCAATAAAAAACTAACAGAGACTATACCAACAAGCATTTCATAGCAATGAATTGTGTCTCATTTTGTTTGTTTACAAACTAATAAAAAAAATTCTCAAAGAGAGTTTGAAAACCTGAAAAATGATAATTAAACACAGATGTTGAAATTCGAAGAATGATAATGAAACATAGATAATGAAAATATGAAGAATGATAAATAAACACAAATAATGAAAATCTGAAGATCGATGACCAAGGTCAAGGTATGAACAAACACAAAATGAGTAATCAAAGTCTGGAGGCAGCACAACAACTTCATAAATGGTAAACAAAATAAACAAACCCTAAACCCATAATCAAAAAATAAATAAACTTAAACTAAACAAAATAAGTAATAACTCTAAGTCCCTAATCTAAACTAAATTAAAATAGTAAACGATAGACATAAAACAATTTTTTGGTAAACCTAAACTAAATAAAATAAGTTAAATAACCCTAAACAAAGAAATAAAAATTTAGAATACTTACCACTCTACCACAAACCAAACTAAATAAAGAATTAGAGATGAAGCTATGAGCATTGAGTTATGAGCAATGGAAGATATGTGGAAGTGAACACTGGAAAGGGAGGGACTGAGTTCTGAGCGAGTTCTAGTTTTCCAGAAACGAGGTCGACAACTACGAGATGTGCGATTGATTGACGAGATGAGCGATTAACTTCTAGAATCAGAAACGTGGTCATCTAATATCTCCATTCGATGTCGATTCCCTTATGGCTCCGGTGGGTCGTATACTCTATCCCTAACGGTAATAAAATAAACCCAAAAATTAACCTACCCTAGGTATATATGCGCTTGCTACATGATGCCCTGTGCAATTCGCTGCCTTGGGTCGCCGCCCCTTGGGCCTATGGACAGGGCCGGCCCTGATTAAGTTAGTCATGACATATTTGTAATAAATGAAAAACCGAAGAAAAATAAACATTGGTAAACATTATTGAACAAGGGTATTTGTGGAAAATATCATGACATATGAACACCTACGAACAAACTTATTAAACACCTATGAATACATATGGTTATGAAAACAATCTTATGAACGCCTTATAGTTAGGAGCACATTCTTATTAACACATATGAACACCTTATGAACACCTATGAACACATTCTTGTGAAGACATTATGGTTATGAACATATTCTGATGAACATCTATGAACATCATTTATTAATGCAATTCAAATTAATATGGTGAACAAGTTTAATGTGTTTTGGTAACATTTCACATATGCATATATTGTTCACTTTGATTAACCATTGTTCAAGTTAAAATTAACATAATCATTATAGAATCTTGAAATATGATGACATTCTCGACATTTCGGAAGGCTTATATGCAGCTCTAAATATGTCCTTTAGACACTTTTTAAAAATAAGGCTTGTACGTTGGTTAGAATTGTCTCTCAAAATTGATAAAAAGTGGTTTTTGAGCTGGAAATTAAAGTAACTAAATGAGTTTAAATTAAGTTTGGTTAAGTTATTGCTATCAGATCTTTATGAAACTTTGGATACATATTACAGGTGTTAACTAAGCTCACTTGGTCCTTTCAGAGTGACTGTTGGATGACGTTTAGACTTATATGGACTTGGAGCCTAATTTGGCTCGATTTTGATTATCGAAAAGCACTGTGAGTTTATGTGGTTACTTAACTTGCTATTTGCTAGACATGTGTTGTCTATTTGCTACTTGCTTCCATGCTCATCCATGTTATATCTCCTTATCGATTTCAAATGATTATTAGCTATTGTACTCCGTCCTTCTATACGTGCTACCCGGTGGTTACTTTGTGTTTCACCCGGGGAGGGCACACTTAAGCCCGTATCGGCTGAGATTACTTGCGTATGGTGCGTATTTGACCGTCTTAGAGTCTGGTCGTTTTCGCCGTCGTCCGAGATAGCTCGGGTGGGAAGATCATTCCACTGGCGGGGATAGCTCGGGTGGTATGAGATCTATGATATATTGTTGTACTTGCCACGTCCAGGATAGCTCGATGGCTGTACATATCTATTATTGACTTCCACATGATATATTTGTTGCATACTTTGATATTCGGATGTTTGATTCCTGAATGATGATTACTTGTTACATGTTTTACATCCTTCATGATCATTGACTTCCATGCCTTACATTTGTGAAGCTTTAGTAGTTAGTAGTTCCCGTTTACTCACTAAGCATTTTGTGCTTACCCTTTTAGTTGTTCACATTTTTTACAGGTCGTGTGGATAAGGCATAGAACAAGCTCCAGTAGATTGAGATCTTTGCTTTTAGTGCTTCTGCTAGTATGACTCTTTTGATATTAAGTAGTTAGTCGAATACAACCCTGGGTTGTAAATAATTGATTAACGGGTAGCTAATGTCCTCGTCTTTTATATAGTTTACGTTTAAGTTATTACTTTTGTTTTGTTCGTTTTGAAATATTTTGGAAAACAGGTGCTTACGGAAACATCATGTAAACCAAGCGGACATTTCGAACTTGAAACTCGTAAATATTATATTTCATTTGTCTTCCAATGGTCTAAAAGGGGAACTTTTGGTGGTTTGTTTACCAGTATGGTGCGGTGTTACACATTTGGTATCTAAAACATATTTTGAGAACTATCATCTTCTTTTAGACCATTCATGAAAATGCGGTAACAGAAACCCGATATCATTAGAACATGCAGGTAACTTACAAGAATGAATCTCATTGGTAATGTCTCATTAAATACCATAAAAGTAACTTACACATAGAAATTATATATTTTCCCTTCATCATTAAATCAAATATTTGAAATAACACTAAAGAATGAATCTTATTGGTCTAATAAGTTCAAAAAAACTATATTTTTGGTTAACAAAAGATCCTAGCTCCGCTGCCTACATATATATATATATATATATATATATATATGTGGGTTAAATCAAACAAGAACTACAAATATGTTACAAACCTATGAGAACCGATATAAAACTAATTTTTATGTAATATTTTTCATCAAATGATAGGATTTAAGATGATGTTTCATATATATTTGTTTCATAATATGATAGTTTCACATGTATTTGTTTCACTACGTGAATATTTTTTAAGTGTATTTTTCATTTCACTAGGTGAACACAAACATATGTGAACAATATCTTAAATAATGTAAAACATATCGTCCAATATGTATATGTATACATATATATAGGTGAAGGATCGTGTGAGAAGAATAGTTAAGGTGAGAAGCGTAAGAAAATATTTGAACCCTTAATCAGTTTTAATCTCATACCCACCCATGAATTGTATTCTAAAAAGAAATTGATCTGGTGCATCCCGATATTCCTCATTAGTGTTGACATTCAATTAGGATTGATCCAAGGATGAAGATCTCTTCTTACGCTTCTCACCACAGATTCCCTTCATACCAGAACCCAACCCTATACATACGTGTATATATATATATATATATATAGGGAGGCTAATTGCACCCCTATACACTGTTACATGCGCTTCTACCTTGTTGAACAGTCTAGCTTAGCAGTTAGAGTTGGTATAGTACAACTCCTTTAAGGCAAGTATTGACAAACTTGTATCATTGAATGATATGTGAGGTCTATTTTTGGTCTTAAAAAAAAGATGCATTATCTACTTGTACCATATGTCCTACATGCATTGATAACTTGTACAGTTGTAAAGTCAGACTACTATGCATAAACTATTTGTAATGTAAGGCCTAGTAATGTTCTATCTGGGCCTAAATATACTTTAATCACATGCATCTGAAAGTTGTATAGCATTGGGGATAGTACAATAAAGTACAAACACCTAATGCATGTCCTAACTGTCTGAGTTTTGTTCTCTGCCTGGGATACCTATAATTAACAATAAATAACAGGGAAATTTATCAAAATAACCATTTTTATTTTTCGTTTTACCTCCTATCTATTTCTTTTAAAAATTACTAAAATAGTCATTAAGTTCGCAATTACAAAATGATGAAAATATAAAAAAAAGGTTTTTGAACTAGGTTTGCAATTTCAGGGACCAAATATCACAACTAGAAAATTGAGTATTTTCAATGAAAATTTTCAACGGAAAATGTGGTTGAAAATTTTCTATGAATTTTAAAGGGATTATTGACAAAACATAAATTTTCTACGAATTTTCACCGAATTTCCGTTGAAAATATTTCACAAAATGCATTTTCAACCAAAAACTTTTTGACCAGACATTCCGTTGAAATTTTTTTGGTTGAAAATGCATATATGTGTGTGAGATTTTCAACGAAAATTCGTTGAAAATTCGTAGAAATTTTTTGTTCTGTCAATAATCCTCTAAAATTCGTAGAAAATTTTCAACAACATTTTCCGTTGAAAATTAATTTCCGTTGAAAATACTCAATTTTCTAGCAGTGTATGTGTAAGTTTTTGTCTAGGTTCGCAATTGTGAGATACTGAGATAATGTCCAAAATTTACATTTTTGGTCCTTGAAATTGCGAACCTAGTTCAAAATCTTTTTTTTAATAATTTCACGGCTTTGCAGTTGTGAACCTTTAGTAACTTTGAAGGATGTATTTAATATAGGGGGGAGATTAATGATATTCTTAGATATTGTTAATGATATCTTTATGCGTAAATTCATTTTTAAACATGTCTATATCAAAACCAATTTTTTACATTCCTAAGATTATAATAGTATAAAAAATTTCTTGCACGTCCCTATTAAGAAGGTGCCATTAGCACTCCCTTAATATATTATTACGAGTATTTTATTTAGTGTTGGGTTTTTATAAGAAAGAGAGTTATGGTGATAATTTGATAAAGGCAAGAAGGTATCTTTACCCTTACATCAATTATAAATTAAAGATTTATATACCAGATCAACACTAATGAATTATACTGTATCAATTTCTTTTTAAAGCTTAATTTATAGGTTGGTTTAAGATTAAAATGATTAAAGGTCTAAATTCTTTCATTTACTTTTCACCTTTACTCCTAATCTCACATGATATTTCATCATTTATAGTTGTTTGTAAAAGGATGTGGTGGCATTTTCGTAATAATGCTAAAGGTAGGACCCATATCATATATGGTTCTAAAGGTGTTCATTTAAAATTCAAAGATTCTCATTTGAACCTTCTTCTCTCTCTCTCTCATATATATATATATATATATTTATATATATATATATATATATATATACTTGGGGTCACGTAAGACCAGCTTGTTTTCGTGAGACCCCACATTTTACCCTTGAAACTTCACAGCAAATCACTGTGGATGTTTTCATGAAACCACTTTTTTACACTTGAAACTTCACAACAAAACACTATGAAGGTAATATTCATAGTGTTTTTGCTGTGAAGGTTCGATTTTTTTTACCTTCACAGTGATTTGCTATGAAGTTTCAAGTGTAAAAACGTGGTTTCACGAAAACAGGCCGGTTTCACGTGAACCCAACCCTGTATATATATATATATAGGGAGGTTCAAATAGAATTTTGCTTTTTTAAAGGGATACTTTGTGGACCACATATCATGTGGGTCCCACATAATATTAAATAATATCTTATTTAATGGTGGGACCTATTAAATCAGATATGATTTAATATTATGTGGGACCCACATAATATGTAGTCCACAAAGTGTTCCTTTGCTCCTTTAAATAGAGGGTGTTCTCGTATGATCCCTCCCCTATATATATATATATATATATAACAAATGAAGGGTATCTTTGTCAATTTTTATTATTCCATTATAATTCCTTTGTGAACCAAACAAAAATATTTCAATTAATTTGACAGATTAGATTTCATTCATGTCAATCAAACATTTGATCAAAACTGATAGCAATTCATTTCAATTCTTTAATATTCCAATTATCTGGACAAGCTGTATCCTCCAGAATTTATTCCGCAAACCAAACGAACCCTGAAGTTAAAGGCCTAAGAGAACAAGTAGGAAACTCCCAATGATGTGAGATGGGAAATTTCATTCTAATTTCTCATCTCAACCTCTAGCAAAGGAATAGTACTAAAAAGCAAATCTATCATCGCACATCGAGAACTCAGGAAATAGAGGTGTAGAACTAATCATATAATGAAGCCTATTGGGAACGCACTGACTTAGTTATTTTTATTATTTTTTTAAAGTTGTAATTCTTTTTTATTATTATAGTTAATGATAATAATTATAATATTTTTAGGATAATTTTTTAGGGGCGGAACACAAGTCTTTTAATTAGGGGGCCGAACCTAACAAATGTATTTTAAAAATATATAATAAAAAAGTTTTCAACCTAATGACTAATGTGTCACAATATATACAGGGGCCATATATACATAACCACCTGAGTTAAGCGCAATTCATTGATAATATTTCTAATTTCTAGTATTTAAGGGATAAAGTGCAGGGGCCATGGCCCCCCTAGGCCTCTATTGTGTTCCGCCTCTGCACTTTTTTTTATTTTATGTGTTCTATAAAATCATGTTTGTTATAGTTATTATTTTTCCACTGGTATAGGTTGCATAAAAAGTTACTTTTAATTGTGAAACCCTACAATATTTTTTCTAAGCTCCCATTTGTCCATTTTCATCATAATTATACCTTCTCTTTGATATCCTCGGATTTAAACTACGAGATACAAAAGTAGAAAACAAAGCAAGACGAGTCATTTCAGTTTGGAATCTTTCACGAAAATAGAAATATCACAATTAAATTCAAAATATCTTAAAATATTAAAGTGTTAAAATATTTTTCTAGTGAAATTTATAGTGTATGGGGTATGCTTGTCTTTTTTGGTCGAGATATATATGTCAAAAGTATGAATTACATATAAAGTTTTGGTAACATGGATATTGAAAAACATTTTAAAAGTTATAAATTCAATTTGCTTACCCTTTTAGGATAAAAATCCTACTGAAATTGGTGAAGCAACATATATGACACAAACATCAGAAGTGAAATGTTGGAGATAAAATTGTGTTTGAACCTAAATTTGTTTTGTGGGATAAGGGGGAGAAAGGGAATATTTTGCCAATATTTCATAATGTCATCATCCAATCTTCTTTTACATGGGTTTGGTTTGATTAGTGAAAGTACAATAGTTAAATATATCTTTATTATTTTTTTTTAAGTTTTTTAATTACATGAGGTATTTGAATCCTTCATATTATTTGTAAGAAATTTTGGAAAGCTCTTATTCAGGATTGGATCATATTTTCAGGTGGACGTGGTACAATATTTAAGAGTTCTTCTTTGATATTGTATAGTAACTAATTATAATTGGTATGTAATAATTTATATTGTATATCAATCAACTAATTGTATTTGATATCAACTATCAACTTAATTAGTATATGTTGGTATCGGTTTTGAATCACATATATGAGAACGTGTAATTTAGTCCAAGTTTTAAGTGACATTTTAAGTTAAAAATAACACATGTCATGTTTAAAGGCTTTTTTATTACAAGGAATAAAATTATAAATATTCAAATCTTCAAACAAAAGATAAATTTATAATGTTTAATATTAAATACATCAAAAATATAAAAATTAATAAATAATTAAATAAAATTAGGACATGTTAATATATGCTAAGATTATAGTAATATGCTAATAGGGACGAGTTCTAATGAGAACTCAAATTTGGTTGTGAACGTGAGAACAAATGAAAGTGCGACACGTGTTTCATTCAAAGAAATATTCAGACTGAATATAGTATTTATTCAGTCTGAATATACGAAGAAATATTCAGACTGAATATAGTATATATTCAGTCTGAATAATGCTTATTCAGTTTGAATATTTCTTTATATATTCAGTTTGAATAATCTATATTCAGACACGTGTTGCAATCTCATTTGTCCTCACGTTCACAACCAAATTTGAGTTCGTATTTGAACTTTCCTCTATGCAAATATATATATATAGCAATTCGAGGAAGAACTGATTAATTTATAAAAACTGTAAGAACCAATATTAACCACAAATCAATGGTTAAATTAGGAAACTTATAATTTGGTAATTTTGATTAAATTTTTAATGAAACACATTTAAGATATTTTAAACACTACTCTCTCCTCCCACATCCACATTCCATCGTGATACAATTATGTGATACACATTGTTATATCAATTTGATACCTTTAGTGTGATACACAAATACATATGAGATGCATTGTGGTAACCAATGTGATACTCATTGTATTACTCACCGTGATACCCAATTTTATCAATTCACCCCTTATGCTATTTTAGTAAATAACATTAATTATTTAAAATGATTGGTTTACATTTGTTCTTACAGTTTCTACAAACTAATAAGTTCTTATTTGATGAAGTCCCTATATATATGGGGTTTAATCTTTTGAGAACCCCATTTTTTGTAAGAACTTGAGAACCATTCTATTCTACATATATTAAACAATTAATTTATATTAACTCTAATTATGATAATGGTTGTTTAATAATTTTAATTTAGAGAGATAATTATGGTAATTGTTTTTTATTGATCAATTACATAATTAAGCATATCTTCAAAATAAATCTCCACGATTATAAGATTTAATTAACAAAGAATGCGTACACGCCTGTTGCTTTTGGAGAAGCAAATTTTTAATCGTGAAATACAGAACTAGAAGAAGATGAAACCACATTGTCCACACATACTAATTAAATATGTGAACAGTGTAATATTATAAACCACCTTGTGCACACACACTAATCATACATATATGTGAACAGTATAATATTTTGAACCATGTTATGCGCACATCATAATGATATATATATATATATATATATATGTTTACGAATTCGAAAAGACAATATTCTGAACCACACTGTACACACATTCTAATGATACATATATCTGTTTACGAAAAGACATGTGCACATTGTGTATAATGTGTGGTGTGCACGCAATGGTGGATCCATATTTTTTTTGCCTAGTGCGCACTATGTTTTCACAAAAATTGGGGTGCAAATCGAACGCGTTAGGAGGAATGTGTGTTTGTGCACACCGTGTTCACAAAATTGGGTGCAGGTGTTCGAACGGTTTGGCGTTTATAATTATTTGCGTCTATGTGGTTTAAAAATTGCTTTTTTCGTCCCAGTAGTTTGCATTTCATTTTGATTTTCGTCCTTCATCCTAACAGAGTTATAAAAAATTGTTAACTTAAGGGTAATATAGTCTTTTTATTTATTTATTTTATTTGTATTATACGCTATTGTACTTAGGGTTTTAGTAGTACAACCGTGAACCGTCCAATCTGTCTAGTAGATTATAAAAAATAAAAAATAAAACTAAAATCAAACCTAAAATACAAAACCCCATGGGCCATGGCCAACCCCAAAGTCATCTTCAATTCTTCCTCAACAATTAGTCAATTACCTGCACCATTTTCTATTCAAATTTTTGATGGTGAGATTCAATAAACTTGGAGGACCTGTTCTGATAAAAGGACATAACTGTTTCAAATCAGATTTTTGATGGTGAGATTCAATATCATGCAGACAGATAAAGAAAGACCAGAATTGATCAAATTACGAGTTGTGAGGGTAGACATCAGACTAAGTTCAAACGATCAGACTCAACCAGGATGGTAAGAAGCTCTTTGATATTATAATGTTAAGAAATAAATTATGACTTGCCACTTTAGGTTGTTATTAGCATACTCAGATGAAATCTAGAATATCTTGGAACAAATATGGATTCCAATATGTAAGGTCTGAGAAATATGATGTTATAAGGATTATGTAAATTCTTGTACCCAGGGTGCACATATAAGGATGAGATGGGCAAGAATCTAAAAATAAGATATTAAGGCGTCAAATCAGTGCCGGTAAGTTGGGGGGAAGCTCCTAGTTTCAGTAAGAACTAGTATATGCCTAAAGGTCTATGTACAAAGTCAAGTGAGTAAGATAAGTGTTGATCTAAGATCCTTTAAAGGAAGTAAGTGATGCAACATGTTTTTCCCCACCATAAATGGATATGGTCAAACCATGTATAACATGCACTATAAGTTATGACATAGTACCTCAACGATGTTTAGTATGAATGTTATTTAAGCATTAATGTCTCCAGCAGTTATCAGTATGGCATTGAGTATGCATTAGTGTATTAGCGAGCATTAGCCTTGTACACCACGTTCGATAAACTGTTGCTAACAATATGCATCTATCATGCATCATGTTTGACTAATGTCTCCATCAAAGTTTAGTTATTGCATGATACATTAATTAATGGATTCTTAGCCTCGAAGTGTGTTTGCAAAGCCTTTATGAAAGTACATTATGTTCAATAAGTTGTCCAGTATATGCACAAAAATGCAGTAGTCAGAGACTTACCAATATAAATTAAGTAATGACATAAGTATAATAGAGATACATAGTACATGGAAAGTTATGTCAATGAGCAAACATAGGCTGCTAAAGTTCAGGTCGGGAAAAGGAGGATGTTAAAGACATTGCTTTGAAAGAGTATAGTCATATATGGCAAGTAAGGTAAATGAAGTCCAAAGTGTATTGGAATGAGGAGTTAGTGGTAGGAGTGGATATAGTAGTTTGTCAACCACGTTGGCAAGCAGAGTTATAAGTTAAGTTATCGATACTTTTCACGTGCCGAATTTAAGGGAACATTTAACAGATGATTTTCAACTGTTATAAATTTGGAAAGTTTCAAGCAATGGCAACAAGCTCACTTATGAAAAGGAGACTGTTGAGATGTTGGTTAAGAAAAGAAGAAGATCAAGGAGCATAGTATATATTTGGTACTAATAACGATGTTAAAGAGTTTAGAAACTTTTTTTGGTTCAGAAATGGCATGGTAGCAAAAGAATAGATAAGGATGAAGAATCCTCATCAGGTTAACCAGCTTAATTCTGAGGACGGAATTTCATAAAGGAGGGGAGATTTGTGACACCCCAAAATTTGATAAATAAATAAGTGTGAAAAGAAATTGGAGATGGAAAATAAAATGAAATGGTTTTTATTTTATTAGATTAAAAATTTGAAGAAAGGTGTTTAGAGGGGCCAAATCTGCCATTTAATAATCATGTTAAGTTGATAAATGAGGGCAGGGGGCCGAATGTTATATTTCAGAAACTTGGAGGAACTGTTCTGCTAAAAGGACATAACTGTTTCAAATCAGATTTTTGATGGAGACCTTTCGATGGCAGCTGTTAGAGGCGTCTGATTGGCTTGATTTTTCAAATAATAAGCCAAATCTTTTTCCATATAACGGAAGATCATCGACCAAAGATCATTTTAGTTCAAATCACTCTTAATTCCGTTGAGTTTTGAGGAAAAAATCGATGCTCGAAGTTCCTACCCGAAATCTCCGTTTATCATCTTTTTAAGGTAAAATACTCAACCAAATTTCGAGTTCTTTATATGGTTAGTTTCGTTTTTAAGTCCTCTATCGAACCCTAATAGCCTTATGTCTCAAAAATAAGTTTTGATGGTTCGTTTTTTTAGTTTTTCTACTGATTTTCGAGTGGGTTTAAGACCACTACTTTAAATGAGCGTATAAGGCTCAATACTTGATGGTTTTCGTTGATTTTTATTCCCATGGATGAGGAAAATGATAATCTAGAGTTTTTACAAAAAGAATATTCAAAATCGGCAAAGAAACAGCACCGAACGGATGTTTTTCCGGTCACCGGCGAGATGCCGTTTTCCAGCGATGATGTGGACCTCAGTTTTATAAGTTTGGGGGATTGTCAGTTTCAGCCGCTTAACTTCTCAGTATTATGTTTAGACCAAAAATGTTTGAGTTACAAATTAATTCCTCGACTTTGAATTTTTTTAGAATGGTTTCAAGTTATTGGTTTAAAGATATTATAGAGTTCGATTTTGAGATTAAGTATTTATTTATTTTTGGACTTAGGTAGATGAAAGTATCATTATTTAGATTATGTTGGTTAATTAATTTAATTTCTAAATTAATTAATATCTTAATTCAAATTATTATTTAATTAGTATATGAAATTTATTTTAGAATATTAATTAATTAACTAATTATCTCCTATGGAGGTGTTTATGAGATTATTTAATTAGGTTTAAATGACGGATTTATAAGTGTCGTATTTGATTAAAAGTTATCGATACACTTTAAGTCGGAACGAATGATTCCTTTAGCCGACGTTAATGGTCGTTATCAACGTAACGCTTAGAGGTTTATTACATTATTTTGATGATTTAATAACGGGATTAAAGCGTCGTGATTTTAAGTTAAGTATCTTTGGGACGCATTAATATGAAGAGGTGGATATATGTATGTATATATATATATATATATATTTATAGAATGATTATTTTTTTAGTTCTAAACTTGGGGTTTGACTAAAGTAGTCGAGGTTGACCGAGTTGACCAATGGTTGACTTTTACTTCGTTTGACCCACAAGTATTTTAGCGATAAGATCAAATGAAAATATTTGAGGTATTAAGAGACTCGGTTTTGGAGTTTGACTTTAAGTCGGTCAAGTTTAACCATAGTTGACTATGGTTGACTTTTAGAGAATTCAGACAATTAATTGGATATTGTGGTATGAAATGTATAGGTCTCTATTCAAGAGCTATCAGTAATCGATCTACACGAACAGGTGAGTCTTCATGAGATTTCACTGGGAAGCATACCTACGTCAAATTTATTTTCAGCATTATATGATTTGTATGGTTATGTGTACGTATGCATGGTGTTTCAGTTTACATACATGATCCAGTTAATTTTACATGTATGTTATTTTATGATCAGTTGCATGCTATGTGATTATTTTGTTTTCAAATAACTCTAGCATGCTATTTAATATGAAAGTTTAATGATTGGTTTTAACGGGTGGACATTTGACTAAGAAGTCACGACAAGTGGCACGACTCTTAATAGGTGTCTAGACAAATGCAGGTCGGACAACCTAGGGAGTGCCAGTGACTAAATGATCCATGCCCCAACAGATAGTTTATGAGATCTCTTTTCTTTCAGTTTTGCGTGTTTTCAGAAAATGCATAGTATTTGATACAGAGTTTACATAATGATATGTATGATGTGAAATGATTTTATACACGCAAACCATGAACTCACTGAGCTTTATAAGCTGACTATAGTATGCATCTCAGGGACAGAAGATTTCAGTTGGAAAAGGGAAAAAGAGCAGATAGAAATTTTCTTTGTCCATTTAAGTTCAATATTTATATTCAGATATTTATAATGGATAAATTTTGTAACACAATCCGGTATGGGACGGATTAGCATGTAAGTTACATATTTATTGTTTTAAGTCTTCCGCTGTAAAAGGTTTTAATTTAGTCGTCATTTTGAAGTATTATTGGAGAATTTGTTTCAGAATACGTAACATCGCAATTGTAAAAATATGGGTGTTACAACTTGGTATCAGAGCAGTAGTTCAAGAGAAATAGGTTATGTCTGTAGCCTAAGCTTGAACATTTAGTTGTAAGAATGATGTTGCAGCTTTAGATACGAATCAAGATATGTATCTTGTGTAGACCACTACCAGCATAACATGTGTTAGAAATAACGTAACATGGCGTAAGTACAGTATGACGTTGCGTTTCAATGTAGAAGTTTTAGTGTAGTTATAATTGATCTAATTTACTTCTCTTAGAGTTGATCAATGTTAAGAATGCTTGTTGGGCACTGAGAATTGAAGCTCGTGAAGAGTATGTTAGAAGAACTAGTATGGGTTTAGGTCCAAAATTAAGACATATAAGTGCTCAGATTTATAAACGAATATGATAGTAATGGCTCCAGTAGTATTAGTCAGAACTTCAATTGCTTCATAAATTAGCTGCAGTTGAATATTTCAGTCTCAGTTAGCTTTCAATTATATATGTCTAGTTGGTTATGTGTGTGACAGGTCGGACAACCTAGGGAGTGCCAGTGACTAAATGATCCATGCCCCAACAGATAGTTTATGAGATCTCTTTTCTTTCAGTTTTGCGTGTTTTCAGAAAATGCATAGTATTTGATACAGAGTTTACATAATGATATGTATGACGTGAAATGATTTTATACACGCAAACCATGAACTCACTGAGCTTTATAAGCTGACTATAGTATGCATCTCAGGGACAGAAGATTTCAGTTGGAAAAGGGAAAAAGAGCAGATAGAAATTTTCTTTGTCCATTTAAGTTCAATATTTATATTCAGATATTTATAATGGATAAATTTTGTAACACAATCTGGTATGGGACAGATTAGCATGTAAGTTACATATTTATTGTTTTAAGTCTTCCGCTGTAAAAGGTTTTAATTTAGTCGTCATTTTGAAGTATTATTGGAGAATTTGTTTCAGAATACGTAACATCGCAATTGTAAAAATATGGGTGTTACAACTTGGTATCAGAGCAGTAGTTCAAGAGAAATAGGTTATGTCTGTAGCCTAAGCTTGAACATTTAGTTGTAAGAATGATGTTGCAGCTTTAGATACGAATCAAGATATGTATCTTGTGTAGGCCACTACCAGCATAACATGTGTTAGAAATAACGTAACATGGCGTAAGTACAGTATGACGTTGCGTTGCAATGTAGAAGTTTTAGTGTAGTTATAATTGATCTAATTTACTTCTCTTAGAGTTGATCAATGTTAAGAATGCTTGTTGGGCACTGAGAATTGAAGCTCGTGAAGAGTATGTTAGAAGAACTAGTATGGGTTTAGGTCCGAAATTAAGACATATAAGTGCTCAGATTTATAAACGAATATGATAGTAATGGCTCCAGTAGTATTAGTCAGAACTTCAATTGCTTCATAAATTAGCTGCAGTTGAATATTTTAGTCTCGGTTAGCTTTCAATTATATATGTCTAGTTGGTTATGTGTGTGACAGGTCATGATTAAGGCAAGGCATTGCGAATATGCGTAAATGGTACATATACCACAACGGTGCCTCTGTACACACGTTTGTTAGTTTATCTACGTATCTAGTACATATTGGGGTCACTCTACGTGGTTGGTTCAGATAGATGAACGACCCCCACCCTACACTAAATGAGTCAAGATCTCGAAAATGTTTAACTTTTTATTTTGTTTAAATAAAAATTATTCGGAGCTTTAAGACATCAGATTCATTGTTGCAGATCTACTTAAGTTTTACATACTTTGAGGTAACATTGGTGCATATAACTTTGGTTTAAAATTATCGGCTTTCAGTAGTAATGCCATATGGGTTGAGAAACGCGACAATAACTTTATGGACCTAGTGAGCATAGTGTGTGGATCGTACTTAGAGGAATTGTTCTAGTTGTTAATTGCAGTGGACTGGTTTATTTGATAAATAAGGCTAAACATGCATAACAACAAGAGTCGGTCCCACAACCATTGAAGAAGAGAAGTTGTAAGAAAAGAAAACTCAATATGAGTTGTTGATGCAAAGTTTTAGTTTTCTTGGTCACATAGTTGACAAGAAGGACATCTAAGTGAAATCCAACAAGCTCAGAGGTTGTAACAAATTTAAAGTATCCAAGATTAGTAACCGAGTTAGAAGTTTATTTGGGGTTACTTAATTATTATTGAGATTCATTCAGGGTTCTTTAAATTGCAGACTTTAATGTCATCATAGACCTTGGCAACATAATAAGTTAGTTGAGGTCAGAAGGAACAAGCCTTGCAGTTATGTTAGCTCTAGGTATGGGGTCTTATCGCAGTGCTTTATTTCATTTGTATCGTCAAATATTCAATATGATTCCACAAGATCTAGTTTCACTCAAGTTGAAAACAAAAGTAAAGTTAAGTGTAAATTTGATGGTTGCCAAAAGGACTAGAAAACTATGTAGTTTTCAGCCATTGTAGTATTTATTATCGCCTATGTGTTAGGCCAGTTGTAAGAACATGAGAATGTTAATCTGACAGATGACCGGGAGTTAACAAAATAGTAATTGCACTATTTTTTCCCAAGTATTACCACAATGGCTCAAAGTGTATTATGCACACATATCACGATAGTTACAAGCCATGGTTAATTGTAAATGAGAAAATTTGAGCTACAGATGTTGATTAGCTTTGTTGAAGATTTATGATGGTGAGATTCAATATCATGCAGGCAGATAAAGAAAGACCAGAATTGATCAAATTACGAGTTGTGAGGGTAGACATCAGAATAAGTTCAAACGATCAGACTCAACCAGGATGGTAAGAAGCTCTTTGATAAGATAATGTTAAGAAATAAATAATGACTTGCCACTTTAGGTTGTTATTAGCATACTCAGATGAAATCCAGCATATCTTGGAACAAATATGGATTCCAACATGTAAGGTCTGAGAAATATGATGTTATAAGGATTATCTAAATTCTTATACCTAGGATGCACATATAAGGATGAGATGGGCAAGAATCTAAAAAAAAGATATTAAGGCGTCAAATCAGTGTCAGTGAGTTGGGGGGAAGCTCCTAGTTTCAGTAAGAACTAGTATATGCCTAAAGGTCTATGTACAAAGTCAAGTGAGTAAGATAACTGTTGATCTAAGATCCTTTAAAGGAAGTAAGTAAGTGATGCAACATGTTTTTCCCCACCATAAATGGATATGGTCGAACCATGTATAACATGCACTATAAGTTATGACATAGTACCTCAACGATGTTTAGTATGAATGTTATTTAAGCATTAATGTCTCTAGCAGTTATCAGTATGGCATTGAGTATGCATTAGTGTATTAGCGAGCATTAGCCTTGTACACCACGTTCGATAAACTGTTGCTAACAATATGCATCTATCATGCATCATGTTTGACTAATGTCTCCATCAAAGTTTAGTTATTGCATGATACATTAATTAATGGATTCTTAGCCTCGAAGTGTGTTTGCAAAGCCTTTTTGAAAGTACATTATGTTCATATAAGTTGTCCAGTATATGCACAAAAATGCAGTAGTCAGAGACTTACCCATATAAATTAAGTAATGACATAAGTATAATAGAGATACATAGTACATGTCAATGAGCAAACATAGGCTGCTAAAGTTCAGGTCGGGAAAAGGAGGATGTTAAAGACATTGCTTTGAAAGAGTATAGTCATATATGTCAAGTAAGGTAAATGAAGTCCAAAGTGTATTGGAATGAGACCTCTTTTTTTATGAGATCTATTTTCTTTCAGTTTTGTGTGTTTTCAGAAAATGCATAGTATTTGATACAGAGTTTGCATAATGATATGTATGATGTGAAATGATTTTATACACGCAAACCATGAACTCACTGAGCTTTATAAGCTGACTACAGTATGCATCTCAGGGACAGAAGATTTCAGTTGGACAAGGGAAAAAGAGCAGATAGAAATTTTCTTAGTCCATTTAAGTTCAATATTTATATTCAGATATTTATAATGGATAAATTTTGTAACGCAATCCGGTATGGGACGGATTAGCATGTAAGTTACATATTTATTGTTTTAAGTCTTCCCCTGTAAAAGGTTTTAATTTAGTCGTCATTTTGAAGTATTATTGGAGAATTTGTTTCAGAATACGTAACATCTCAATTGTAAAAATATGGGTGTTACAACATATATATATATATATATATATATATAGAAGGAGGTTCAAATGAAAACGCTAAGTATTTAAGAAAACAAGAAAACCTTTTTTCATGTACAAAATCACATATGATTTTGAACTAACATGAAAAATGGACACGCGCGACTTTTGCCGCAGGTTAAGTCGCGGGAAAAATGGCGGCTAATCATTTATGATTTTGTATGTGAATCATATATGATTTTGTACATAAAAAAAGTTTTCTTGTTTTCTTAAATAGGTAGTGTTTTCGTTTGAACCTGCCCCTATATATATATATCCATTCTTGAATTAACATCATTCGATCACATCTTCGATGTAGTAATTACGAGCCACACCTAATATCAAGGCCATGGAGAAACAACACAAGTGCTAGATTAATGGCTGATGATCATGGATTGATCAATGGCGATTTGAAGAAGTCATCAAGGGAGGAACAAAATTACAAGAGGAAGAAGATGAGTTTAGGGGGTGGGCCATGGGGTTTTGTATGTTAAAGTTAGATTTTTTTTTTATTTTTTCATTTCTTATAATCTTCTAAATAGATTGGACGATTCTACGACCAAAACCCTCAAGTACAATAGTGTATGATACAAATAAATAAATAAATGATAGAGATATCATAATAGCTTCAAAAGTCACTGGGTTCTGAAGAGATAAAGATCTGAAGAAGTTCTGAAGACACTTCTGAAGAGGTTCTGAAGACACTTCTGAAGAAGATCTGAAGGAGTTCAGAACCTGTTCTGAACTTGTCTGTTATGAATGCTCTGTTACTTTAGTGTTTCTATTGTATGTATAAATAGATAGTTAGTTAGATTGTTACAACTAACGTTTTACATAAGCCTTGTAAAGACATATTCTGTAATACTGTACATTCAATCAATACATATTACATTTGGCTATCATCATTCCTGTCAAAATCTTTTCATATATTGATATCTTGATTGTTTGGGTCCTAACAAGTGGTATCAGAGCTTGATCGAAACAATTTATCTTCGATACGATCAATCGATTGCAGCAGATTTGAAGAAATTGATGAAATTAGTGAAGTTTTTCTTTCTATGATGAACAGTAAGTATTTTGATTGAAATTTGATGAATTGATGAGAAATTGGATGTTCTTTCATGACAAATTAATTCTATGATCGTTATATATTCATATGGAATCAATCTCAGTCATCAATTTCAAGGATTATTGAGCTAGTTTGACAAATCTCACAGTTTCTAGGGTTCTTGTTCGAATGAACTATTCTTGACAAATTTTATGAATTGTTGGTGAATTGGCATAATTCAATCCAATTTGTTCAAGAGGAATACTCGATATATGTTTATGAACAAGGAACAATCACCAATCCGGAGGTTCGTTAAGTAGATACCAGGATCTATATCAAATTCAGATTGAACTATACAGTTCAGAATTTGTGTATCATACTTCAGAAGTGAATTCAGAAACTTCAGAAGTTAGTTCAGAACCTTCAGAAGTTAGTTCAGAAACTTCAGAAGTTAGCTCAGAACCTTCAGAAGTGTGCTCAGATACTTCAGAAGTTGTTCAGAATTGATACAGCTGGGTAAGGGGAGAAGTATGCATTCTCGAAAAATATCTTGGGGCCAGCCCTACACCCCGCAAGGGCGTTACCCTTTAACCGGGTAGCGGGACCCTCGTGCTAAGTCGTAGGAGGGGGACATTGTTCATCAAAGAGATTTTACGAATCATATATAAATCATTGATTTTCATCACTTGTGTACAATATTATCTTGTTGTCATACTTCTGAATTTTTGAAGATTGAAGGCTTCCGCATAAGGCATATGACAACACAGTTCAGTATAGCTTATTGTCAGACAAGAAGTGCTTAATTGTCTATGCTCAAGACATCCTCTTAGTTTGTATAGATATTTTTTATCATGGCCCTACAATTTCATCATAGCTCAATTTCTTCAAGCTTGTCAGCAAGTGTTCAAAGTTTGACTATATTGGTCAAAGTTTTATGTATGCTATCTAAAGAGTCAGATTTGAAAAGTTTTCAGAATTTTGGATGATTGATTCAGTTTTTGATTTGAAGATTAGAAGTTTGAGTTTCAACAATCATTCCTCTGAAGATTTATTCTTGAGGCAAGACCGCTGAGTGCTTGCAATCTGTGTTCTGAATTGATCACTTAGACTATAGAGTGCTTGCAATCATTGTTCTGCAAGAAACACTCAAGATACTAGACTGTTGAGTATCTTCAATCATCTTTCTGTTCTGATCAAGCAGAAGTTTGAGTGTCTATAATCAGTGTTCTGGTGACTTTATTCTGTGTTAGAGATTTGAGTGCTGATAATCATTCATCTGATGTGAAGATTGGATCTGGATTTGATTATTCATTATTCTGGAAGTATTCTGGAAATCGGCTAATTTTTCTAGTTTGAATTTGCAAAGATTCAGAAGGATATCAAGGAATTGACGGATACTACCAAAAAGGTGTTGGAGGATAGGTTGGATCAACATGGGGAAAGTATGGTGAACAGGCTGAATGATTTTCATCTCCAATCTTCTAATGATCTGAATATGTTTAAACAAGCACTTTTGTCAGCTTTTTCTGAAGTGGCTTCATCAGTTTCTTCTCTGAAAGCTTCTCAGCCTTCTTCTTCTTCTGCTCAACCAGTTTATGCAACAAAAGATGATATTTCTCAGATTCTACATCAGCTATCATCTATTCGTAGTTCTCGTACGTAGTTAAGCACAAGATTATCTACTGCTCTAGAATGCGGATCTCAATCAGAAACTTTTAAAAGAAGTCTTGATGATCAGGATCCTGATAATCAAGAGGGGGAGAAAAGACAGAGAGTATCTGAAACAGAGGATGTTGAAAATGTTCAGAAACAAAGCTTGGAGAAAACTTCTGAAGATGCTCAGAATATTGGTGAAGCAATAGAAGATATTTTGTTTGCAGAACATGAAGGTCAAGAGGCAATTGTTCACTCTTCTGAAGATACAGTAGAGGAAGGGTATGAAATAGAGAAGATTTATTTTGATTCTGAAGGAAACCTAAGCTCAGATAACACAGATATAATTCCAGACTCTAATGAAGAAATGCTAAGGGAATACCTTGCTTTTGAAGATGTCATTGGAGAACCAAGTGATCTTTCTGATGTGATCATGTTTGAAGAAGATACGATTGGTGCAAACATGGGAGAAAGCTCAGAAGAAACAAAAGCTTTAGTAATTTGGAAGCCTCAACAACTTCTGAGTGAAGAGTTCAGAAGTACTTCTGAAAGATTATGGAATATTCTGAAACAGTTCTGTTGGATACATATATTTTTTAATAAACCAAGAAGTCTGGAGTGTAGACTTTTGGATAACATATTTTGTATCTTCAATGATTTTCTTGATCAACCAGATGAAGTTGTTGAACTTGAAGTTGATCTAGACCATATGGAAGGAACTGAGCTTGCAGATGAAATTTTAATGATCTACTCTGGAAGATTTGAAGTAAGAGTCAGACCCTGCATTCCGATTCCAAAGATTGATATTCCTCTTCTTGATGAGCCCATCTTAGATCAAGTATATGAAAAAGAAGATATATTCTGTTTTGGAGAAACAAGTTTGGAATTTCCTGAAGAAACTTATCTCTACATGTACAGAAAAAGTATGAAGTTTGCAACTCTGGAAGACTTTGTTAATGATGAATGGTCTGATGATAAAATACTTCAAGTCAGAAATTTTATTCAGAAGTATGGAGTTCAGAATCTAAATGATTCAACTCTCTTAAAGAAGATCAGATGCTTTTCTAAATATGTTGTAGATGATTTGTTAATATATAGATTTGGAGCTGAAAGGAGAAATGGATCCTTATGTGAGTTTACTCAATATGGCATATACAAGTTAAGACTGCAAGACAAATTGACAGTTCTTTCTTTCTGTGTTGCAAAGAATGAAGCAGAACTTGTTTATGAAGTCAGAAGAGTTCTGGGAATCTATATAAGAAACATTATAAAGCATGACTTTCAACTAGCTCTGGAATTTGGTTTATCAAAGGTGAATTTGTTGGAACCTGTAAACCTTGAAAATTCAGCAATAGCTAGAGTGTTCACTTGTCTAGACATTGGATTCAGATATACAGTGAATGGAAATAAAACCTTTCTGGCCTCAGATATTCCAAAATACTCCAATTCAACTCTGAATTGGTTTCTTGAATATTCAAATGATTATGTTGGAGAATCAGACATTAAAGAAGAAATCGCTTATCTGATAAAAGAAAGAATTCACTTCAGAGAGAATGTAAAAAGAAGTTATCTTGCTGGTCATAAAAGAGAAAACAAGATCAGAGGAGCTGATTATCTACTAAGTGATGCTTATGATTTTCAAATTCACTCAAAGAAGCAAGACATGGAGGAAATTCTGAAGTTTTCTCTGAATATGGAATCTTCTGAACTCAGTCAAAAAGAAAAAGAGAAAGGTAAAGAAATAATTTCTGAAGCTATATCTGAAGAGCTGGTTCCTGCAAAACAAGTATCTGAAGAGGAACATCTTCAAGAACAAAGGATTGAAGAAAATGCCTTAACCATGTTCCTTGAATATTTTCATCCAGAAATATTTATGGAATATGAACAAAAATTCAACTATATTGATTGCTGGATTCATAAATCTTTTGGTTGGAAAAAATGGTACTCAGATATCATCAGAAAATTAAGGATTCCAATCAATGAAGCCAGAAAGGAGAGCCCAGTGATCAAAGTAATAAATGCTGACTTGAAAACAAGGCAAAATTACAAGTATGCATTCTTTACTGTTGAAAGACAAAATGGTGAAGTTTCTACCTTCTCTGAAGCTGATTTTCAGAATATATATCTCAGAGATCTAATCAGAGTTTACAAAAGTCTTTATCCCTTCCATGACTCAATCACCAAGTTCAGAAAATCATGTCCAGTGCTTAGAGATGGATTATACAGAGAATTTATATGGGGTACGCAAGGCGGATTTCCAAGTTGCTTATGTTCTAAACAAGAAACAAGTACACTTGAGCAAACCAAATCTGAGTCTACCAGATATTCAGAATTTGAAGAAAAGCACTTTAGTAATTCATCCTCCTGGCTTCGTTTGCAAATGCTTTCAGGAACTATTATTTGTGAGATTTGAAGAATTCCACAAATGTTGCAATAGAACTCTCATGGCAATCAGAGATCGTTTGGTAAAAAGACAGAATAGAAGACCAAAGAATCTAAACAATGAAGATTGGGAGAAGCTCAAGAAACTTGCAAAAGAAATGGTTAGAGTTGCTGAATCCTTATTTGAATACAGAAGACTAATTCTGAAGGATGTAAGAGAAATTCTGAATTTCTGGAAGTATGATCTAAACTTTTGAAGCTAAGGGGGAGATTGATAGAGATATCATAATAGCTTCAAAAGTCACTGGGTTCTGAAGAGATAAACATCTGAAGAAGTTCTGAAGACACTTCTGAAGAAGATCTGAAGGAGTTCAGAACCTGTTCTGAACTTGTCTGTTATGAATGCTCTGTTACTTTAGTCTTTCTATTGTATGTATAAATAGATAGTTAGTTAGATTGTTAGAACTAACGTTTTACATAAGCCTTGTAAAGACATATTCTGTAATACTGTACATTCAATCAATACATATTACATTTGGCTATCATCATTCCTGTCAAAATCTTTTCATATATTGATATCTTGATTGTTTGGGTCCTAACAATAAATAAGTAAAAATGCTACATTACCCTTAAGGTAACAATTTTTTTTAAACTCTGTTAGGATGAAGGACGAAAATCGAAATGAAATGCAAAACCACAGGGACGAAAAAAGCAGTTTTTAAACCACAGGGACGAAAATAGTTATAAAAACCAAACCACAAGGATGAAAATCGTCGTTTACTCTTTAGGTTTTGAATCGGTGTCGATTTCGAGGACGAAATCATTCTAGGGTTGGAAGGATTGTAACACTCAGAAATTTGGTGTAACCTTAAGTTGCCTTGATGCATATGCGATAACTTTGTCTTTTTGTATCAGTTCGTATCCCAATCCTTGATGCGAAGCATCACAATAAACTACAAAGTTATCCACTCCCTCTGGTAGAGCCAAAATCGGTGCATTGCATAACTTGTGTTTGAGTGTCTGAGATGTTTCCTCTTGTTTCTCTCCCCAAATAAACTTTTTGTCCTTTTGAGTTAGAGTCGTCAGTGGTTGCGTGATCTTGGAGAAATTCGCGATAATTCACCGGTAATAGCCTGCCAACCCAAGAAATTGACAGATCTCGGTTGGTGTCTTCGGGGCTGCCCATTTCTTAATGGCCTCGATCTTAGATGGATCAACATGAATTCCCTTTTCACTTACTATATGGTCAAGAAAGTGCACTTCGCGAATCCAGAATTCGCATTTGCAGAATTTGGCGTACAACTTTTCGTTTATGAGCAATTCTAGTATCAGCTTTAAATGCTGCTCATGCTCCTTCTTGTCTCGAGAATAAATGAGTATATCATCTATAAACACGATCACGAACTTGTCTAGGCACGGTCGACATACTCTATTACCATGAAGACTGCTGGTGCGTTTGTTAGCCCGAAAGGCATAACTAGGAACTCGTAATGACCATAACGAGTTCTAAACCCTGTCTTAGGAATGTCTTTTTCACGAACTCTCATTTGATGATATCCCGATCGAAGATCGACCTTTGAGAAATACGTAGCACCTTGAAGTTGATCAAATAAGTCATCAATTCGAGGGAAGGGGTATCGGTTCTTGATGGTCAGCTTGTTAAGTTCTCTATAATCAATGCACATTCGAAAGGATCCATTCTTATTTTTAACAAAAAGGACTGGAGCTCCCCAAGGTGAAGAGCTAGGCCTAATGAATCCTTTATCGAGCAGCTCTTGAAGTTATTCTGATAATTCCTGCATTTCCGACGGTGTCAGTCGATAAGGTGATTGCGCCACGGGCGCAGCTCCCGGAATTAAATCAATGTGGAATTCAACTTTTCTTGGTGGGGGAAGTCCGGGTAACTCATCTGGGAATACCTCGGGAAAATCCCGAACTATAGGGATATTCTGAATGCGTTTCTCTTCGATCTTCTTATCTACAGCATGAGCCAAAAACGCAATGCAGTCCTTCCTTAAGTATTTTCGCATCTTCATGCACGCCACTATTTTAATATTCCTTCTTGGTTTCTCTCCATGTACTTCGAGTATTTCTCATTCGGGTAGTGGAACTCGGATGATCTTTTTGGAGCAGCAAATTTCAACTCGGTTTTTAGACAACCAATCCATACCCACAATTATATCAAAACTTCCTAACTTGATTGGAATTAGGTCTATACTAAAGTTTCTTTTGGCCAAAATTTAAGGTACAGACCATAATTACGTCCCTGGCCCTAATTTCCTGTCTGTTAGCATATTCAATAACGTATACCTCTTTCAATTTTTAGGATCTTAAGTTTATCTTTGACCTAAATTCTAGCAATACATAACTCCTATCTGCTCCAGAATCAAACAGTATCGATGCATAACGATCGCTTAGAAGAAACGTACCTATGACCACATCCAGATTTTGTCTTGCTTCTTCTGCCCCAATCTCGAATATTCGACCTCTTGCCTGACCTCCTTGATTCCCTTGATTTTCTGGTTGTGCGTTATTAATATTTGGTCTTCAATTCAGTCTCGGACATGTGTTTCGAAAGTGATCTAGACTTCCACACTCGTGACATGTTCGTCTTTCGCCCACTCCTACTAGGGATGGCAACGGGCCGGGTTCGGGCCGGGGATTGGTCTCCCCGTCCCCGAAACCGATAAGAAAAACCGCCCCCGTCCCCGTCCCCGTCCCGATCCCCGTCGGGGGTCTTATCGGGGATCCCCGTCGGGTCCCCGCGGTTTCTCCGATCCCCGTTGGGGAACCCGTTAAGAAAAAATTCACCGTTACCCGTTGGTTTTACCCGAATCCGAACCCGAAACCGAACCCGAACACGAACAGGAAAAAATGCAAAATTTTCAAACAAAAGTTGAAGCAATAACAAATTAACAACTTGGAATAAATCAAACCAAAACAAAGTAGTTCATTAGACCACATAAACATGATCAAACATGATGAAAGCAAAATGAGGTAAGTTTTACAAACAATCACAACATGATCAACCAAATTACAAACAAATTGTCTTAAGGATTATCCAAATTACAAACAAATTGTCTTAAGGATTATCCAACTAACATAATGATAAAAACTCCCAAACGCCAAACTCGTCAATCCAAGCTTCCATTTTCCGTAATTTCCTATAAAACAAAATATATGTAAAACACTAAATATATAAACACATCATAATATTTGTCAATAGTAGTATAGTTATCTCTTCCACATCATAATCATACTCAATAGTACGGCAATATGCTTCGGTCTCATCAGAACAAGTTTCTATATAAACAACACAATATATTATTAATAAAAATAAAATGATTAAACTATAAAACTAAAATAAAAACTTATAACTAAAAACAAACATACGGTTACCTCGTATTTCATTTAACAACCAACTTTGAGCACACATTAGAGCCTCCAATGTTTTTGGATGAAGTCGACTACGATGTGGAGTTACCAATCTTCCACCGGTACTGAATGCCGATTCCGATGCGACGGTAGAAATAGGAACGGCTAATATGTCTCGAGCTATCCTTTGAAGCGTCGGGTATTTATACCCATTTGTCTTCCACCAAAGTAGCAAATCAATTTCTATGTCTTTGGGCAAAAGATTCTCTTTCAAGTAATTATCCAACTCCGTTGTAATACCTGAATCATCATGTTGGTTGGCAATTGAAGCAATGTTTTGACATGAGGTTTTGAAATACAATACGATGACTTGCTGAAGACTCCGAACTTAAAGAAGACGAACCACTAACACCGGGAATGTTGCTACTTACGCCAGGATTACTACATTCATATTCTTGAAACAAAGTGTAAACCAAAATTTTGAGCTTTTCAATTTCAATCGTTGATTTGTCTTGCCCGTACACCACAGGAAAAAGTAACTCCACAAACTTCAGTTTATACCGAGGATCTAAAACCGTTGCCATTCCCATAATCCCGTTTATAACAGACCAATATTTGTCAACCTTGTCAAGCATTTTTTTAGCCATCTCCTTAATAACTTTATTAGTAGAACATGACCAATCAACCAAAGAATATCTAATTTCACATATTGATGGAAAAAAGACATTTGCAGTAGGATACTTTGAACCAGAAAACATTACCGTTACCTAATGATTGCCAAAAAAACAAAAAACAAAAACTAAAGTTACCGCATATCAACAATATAAAAATAGAATTTAAATAAAACTTAAAATCACCTAATATCAACAACTAAAAAATAAAATTTAAATAAAATTAAGAGTTACCTCATAAAATATTTGCAATCTATCACAAATCTCTTTGGCGAACTCCCAATCCCGCTCGGTTGGCAAACTTTTATATTGAGGCTCTCGTTGCTTTAAGCGTTGAAAAACGTTCTTGTAAATTATAGCACCACTGATCATCAAATAAGTAGAGTTCCAACGAGTCTTGCAATCAAGTGCCAATTTCTTGGTGCATGATACTTCCAATTGTCGGGCTGCTTCCTCGAATTTTTGATCCCTTTTTGGTGATGCAGTCCAAAAGGCAACACTATCTCTAATCCTTTCAATTCCATCCCCAAGAACATTCAATCCATCTTGAACTATCAAGTTGAGAACGTGTGCACAACATCGCATGTGGAACAAACTCCCACCCATTATAAGTGAACTCAAAGGAAATTTGTCCAACAATATGTTGATTATTGCATCATTTGTGGTGCAATTATCAACAGTTAATGTGGACAATTTCCTATCAAGATTCCAATCTAATAAACAATTATAAAGTACATCCGCAAGATTTTCGGATGTATGTGGACAAGGCACATAAATAAACCTGGTCCAACATTTAAACATTAATAAAACTGAAAATAATCTAAACTAATTAACATTAAAGAATATACATAGTAAAAATGTACCTCATGATCCGGCTTTGCAGATTCCAATTTTGATCAATAAAGTGAGCAGTGAGCGCCATAAATCCCTTTTTCTGATTGCTAGCCGTCCACATATCAGTCGTAATCGCAACTCTACTCGTGTTCTTCTCTAACAACTTCAATGTCTTTTGTCTTTCAAAGTCATAAATCTTGAAGATGTCACTTTTGATGGTGTTTCTAGATGGAACCTTAAACAATGGTTGAAGACCTCCCACAAATTTTCTAAACGCATGATGCTCTACAATTGAAAGTGGGTACTCGTGTATGATGATCATCTCCGCAAGATTTTTCCTTGATTTATCCGCATTAAAAGTATAGTTGGAGACATATGATGAAGTTCCATCAACCTTCATTTGCTCCCCTACTAAGATATGTTGACGTATATCTCTAACGGGTCGCTTTGCACAAGACTTGAAGTGATCATGTAAATGCCTCGTACCATTTTTAGAATTCCCTCCCAATTTTTTCCTGCAATAATTACACTCGGCCTTATCATTACCATCCACTTTTATCTTCTTAAAGTGGTTCCACACTACGGATCGTGATTTCCTCTTTCTACTCTCCGACTCAACTTCATCGTTATCGTCATTTGTTTGAGTTTCATTTTGAGTCACCGAATTAACCGCAGGTGACGATCCAATCGGTTGACTTTGTGAAATAGACTCGTTCATTGTTGGATTGCTATCATTAGGAGTGATTGTATTAGAATCACCACATTGTCTTTCCATATCGCCTATGCAAAGACAAACAAATTAGTACAAAAAAGGACATCAAGTGAATAACCGAAATACCGAATATAGTCATTAAGTCATACACATTACATTAATGAAATCACTAACAAAAAGAGTAAAAGACACCAAGTTACCAAATAGATCAAGAACAAAACCAAATAACCAAGTTCTAACTTCTAACTTCTAATATTCACTTGAGGTTAGGGAAAAAACATAAATGAAACAAATCAACTTGGAACAACAGCCGGTTATCACTTATCAAGCAAATTACCAAATATCCAAATACCAATGTTTAATATTCACTTAGGGTTTTGATTTTAGAAACAAATAAACAAATTGATTACTTAGGGTTTAGGAACAAAATCAAGAAAATATACTAGAAAGCAAACAAATCGAGACATGCCATTACTTAGTTCATTAGGAAAACAAAAAAAAAAACAGAAAGTGACAAGAGGTGATCAGGTGAAGGCGATACCTGCTGGCTGCTGCTCCTGTCGGCTATCTGTCGCCGGAGATCTGATGGCGTCCAAGAGGTGAAGGCGTCCAAGAAGATTCAAGGCTTAAGCGGTGGCGTGCAGGCGTGAAAGAGGTGGCGTACAGGCGACTGGCGTGCAGGCGTGAAAGAGGTGAAGGCGTCCAAGAGGTGAAAGCGGGAGAAACCGAGAAATAGAAATTAGATTAGGAAATTAGGAATTTAGATTTTACATTTTAGAAGACTCACGGTTTGGGCTTTTGGAATTGGATTGAGTATTTGAGTTATTTTTTTCTTAGCCCATGTATTATTTTATAAAATTATTTATATTTATATAATATATAAAAAATATATTACATATATGCTATCGGGCCGGGCCGGGGCGGTGAGTATCGTCCCCGTCCCCGAAAAAGGCCCCGATAATATCCCCGATCCCTGCCCCGTCCCCGTTAAGACGTCCCCGAACCCGACCCGAATTTTTCGTTTTTCGGTTTTCGGTTTTCACCGTCGGTTTCGGGTTTTTTTGCCATCCCTAACTCCTACAATCCTTAGCAAAATGGCCTCCTTTATTGCATTTGAGGCATATGATGCATCTTCCACCATGATGGTTATTGCACTTATCACACTTAGCGTATGCTCTTTTCTCTTTCTCTGCTAGTCGAGTCTGAATCCCATAGTTCCCGGTCATCTTCAGATTTTTACCGATTCTTCTTCCAGATTTCCTTCTTGTGGGTTCCTCCATCTTTCTCTTACCTTGAGCTTTGTCTTTTGCAAACATTCCCGAACGATTAGCATTATTGGTGAGTCTGGTTGCCGAATTCACTGCTTCTTGAAGGGTTTTCGGGTTTGCCGAAGTAACATCTCCGCGTATTTCAGGAGATAAACCCCAACATATCTATCAACTCGGTTTTCTTCAGGTGTCACCAAATGTGGTACCATCTTGGCCAGTTCATGGAAACGGGCAGTGTAAGAGTCTATGTCATTTCCCTTCATTTCATGATTCCATAGCTCCGCTTCCAACTTCTGCATTTCGCTCATCGGGCAGTATTCTTCTTTGAGCGTCTTTTTGAATTCCTCCCAAGTAAGACTGTTGGCTGCTTCTCGGCCTTGAGTTTGCACTTGGGTGTTCCACTATGTCAATGTTCATCCTGGTAGCAAACTCCACTTTATTTCTTTCAGTGCACTTGCTGATGTGGAGAACAAACTCCATATTCTCAATTCAAGTTAGTAATCCAACAGCTCTTTCAGTTCCATGGAATTCCTTCGGGTTGCAGGTCCTAAAAGCTTTGTATGTGCATTCCCTATCTCTACTTGCCCCTGATCCTCGGTTGTTTCCCGGATTAGCATTCAGATCTGCTGCCACTTGACTAACGATGTTCGAAAGTGGCATGATGAGTTGCTCAGACACAAGTCGCGCTATCTCGAGGTTTTCTCACCTCGAAGGCATTGTCTTTAGGCATAAGTTCATACTACTATTACTATTTTTGCGCTAAGTCTACTTAACTGAGTTATGCATATAAAACACTCGCTTCATAAAATCATGGGTTTAAAATCACATAACTTCAATATCCAACAAAAATATTCCCAAAAGACATCAAGTATCTTAGAGTTCTAAATAGTGAGCTACATGCCACCAAAATAAGTTTCCAAGTTAAACCAACAAAGTAGTCAAAAGGTTCTCTCCTAGGTTGACTAGTCACATAGCTTGAGGAGTCAGCAGAGTACTTAGTAGGGGTGGATGAATGAGACATATCGAACTGTGATAATAACTAATTTAATTACTAAATGAACTTTAGTAAATAACAATTTATAAAATGCTTATACAAACTCACACTTATGACCATGCTTTTCATTTGGGCAAGAAGCTTTTATTTTAGCCGACTCCAATATAATTGTTCCATGTCCCTCCTTATACATATTAAATTAGACATAGGTGATCAGACTTTGCCTAATTATAATATGCTAAATCGACACTTATTCCAATTATACCAGTAGTAAGCTTTTAAAATTAAAGTTAGTTTAGAAAAATAGTTTTCGAAAACTTTTGGTTATAGTATTTGGTTTTTATTGAAAACCGGTGTTCTCTATAACCTATAGCTCTGATACCAAGTCTGTCACACCCCGCTAAAGCGGAAACACGAGGCGTAATAGTTCAAGATTTCATAGCGATAGGGCAAAAACAACACCAATCATACATTCAAATACATAACAATTTAAAACCGAAATTACATCATACAAGCCCAAATTTTAACAAAATAAAAGAAACAAAGTGTACAAACATAACGATTTCAAATTTACCCCTGAAAAGCATGATAAAACAAGCATTTCAGTTAACCTTTCTTACCCCTGAAAAGCATGATAAAAACAAGGTCAACTACAAAGAGTTTGTGAATTCACAGGTTTTCAATATTATAAACATCTTTTGCATAAATGAATATTGAGCAAAATAACTTTTATGGCACTTAGTAAATCTTTACATCTTAAAACGTTCAAGGCATTTTGTACTCTAATTTAAAGTAAGTAATGAGCCACCACTAAACCATTCGACCACAAAATTCTTTAATTCTACCTTAGCGGTGGGACTAAAACCCCACATATGTAGAATTTTTATTTTAAGTATAGTGCACCCCTACCTGTAGTTTCCAGGTGGGATTGCTATCCGCACCCCTACTTGTCGGTTTTTAGGTGTGATTGTTCGTCCAATAGCGCTATCCACAAATACCCTCGGCTCCTCATTTGAGTTAATTATAGTGTACAAAATTTTATGGAACATTTTACTCAATACAAACTATTAGTGTACATGTCTTAGTGCCCATAACATAAATTTCATAATATTTCACATTCTATAATGCAAATAGCTCAAATATTACATTTAATCATGCTTTTCACCCCAAAACGTATAAAATACTTTAAAAGTCGGGCTGTGAATACTCACCTTATAGTAAAAGCTTCCAAATAGATACACGAGACGTCCGCTAGACGGCCTAACGCTTTCCTAACAAAGCAAAGTACCCAAATGATCACTTATATGTCTAACGACTATGAGAGTGCTTATAAGTCCTTATATGTCCAACTTGGTCTACTATTATCCCGTTATACATAATGCACATATGCTCTTTAATGAAATAAATTATACCGAAAATGTAATGTTATAGTCCTTCAAGTGATCAAAATTCATGAAATCAAACAATTTCAAAGTTTCACTTTCTGATAGAAACTTTAAGTCCTAAAAATGATCAAATTAATGTAACATCCAAAATGAAAAAAATTCCCATCTTTTTATATGTGATACATTACTGAGTTAAGGTCATTGTGACCAAATTTCATTCATTTTGGACTTATAAAAAGGGTTCAAATAATTCATACAAAACAGTGTGTCACAACAAGTATGGCAGATTACACCCTGTTAGTAAAACATTAATTTGAGGCGTTCTACTAAATATGTTTCAGAAATTCCTGTTGTATTATAAGCATAACACATAAAGGAAACTTTTAAGAGAAGAATCACTCATTTTGAATGAGTTATGAGGAAGATATGACACCACAACGTTGCATGCACACATCTGCCATTAATTGACAGATTGCACACTTAACTTTAATAAATTGGTTAATGCTTCAAAACTTCTTATTTTTGAATGAAACTGGATTCATATGAACCCTAACTTATTAAAGAAAACTCCAGAAGAAGAATTATGCATTATGGACAATTAATCAAAGAGATATTATCACACAAAATAGGGTTTATCTTCTGGTGGATTCGCAGTTTGCATACCTAAGATGTCTTAGGTGTTTGGAGGGTCAAAACTCCATATTTTCATGTGACTCCACTTGAATACAGAAGATAACTCATAAAATTGACTCTCAAAATAAAAAATCATCCTTTTTCATTGAGTTTTGAAGGAGATATGGCCATTTGAACATGCATGCACAAATCTGTCAGCTTTGGACAGATTGCACACTCATTTTGTTTTGAATAGTTGAAACCCCAAATCACTATATCTTTGAGTGAAAACAGTGACATTTGAAAAGTTACTCATTAAAATAAATTCCAGAAGAAAAATAAAGTAATTTGGATGATTATTTTGAAAATTATAGTTGTTCAAATTAGGGTTTACCTACTGTTGAACTTCCAGATGCATATCCAACTTGTTTTGAGCATTTGGGGGGTCAAAACTCAATGTTTTTGAGTTAGACCACTTGGATTATAACCCCAACTCATAAAATAAAATTTTAGAAGAATATTCATACCATTTGGACGTGTTATTTGCAAGAAATGGACGACACAAACACAGGTACATATTCTGTCAGCATCAAGAATCACCATTTTCATGAACCAAACCCACATGCAATAGGTTTTTACCTACTTTCTTGAGTTCAAATGTTTGGGTCATAGATTACCACCACTCTATGAATATTTTTACATGTTTTTGGTGTATAATCTCTCCATAAACTCAGAATATTTCAGAGGTTAGAAGAAGAACACTTAAAATGCAAGAACAAGTGGGTTTTTGACCCAAAAATGGTAAGAAAATGAAGAAGATGATGTTATTACTTACTTGGATGACGAAGGAGACTCAAAATCTTCAAAAATCTTGTTAAAATGTTGGATTTGTTGGTGAATGTTGGCTGGAACTTAAAGGAGAAGGGAGGGTTTTTGAAGAAAACCCTTGAGTTTTAGAGAGAGAGGAGAAAAATTCAAATTTTCAATCATGCAAATGAGGAGGAAATGAAAAAAAATATATGTTTATATGGGGGATTAGAGGGGGCCAGCCATATACATGGGCCCCATTCTAACCCAATATTTAAAAAAAAAATAAACTCAAGCCCAAAAATGAAATTAAAATGTCATTTTTCTCAATTTTGGTCTTTTTTCTCAAAATGTAAGTCCAAAAGTGATTCAATTCAATAAAAATAGAAGTTTTATATTTTAAATACTAAAAATATATATTTTATATAAATTGGTTATAAATTAGAGCATTTGGCACTGTATAGGACGTTTCAGATAGTTACGGGTCGGAACCGGACTTTCTAAGCAATTACCAGTAACTCTAGAAATTTTTCGGCCAATCTAATCTAACTAACTCCCAATCTTATACCTTATCTAAAATAACACGAATATAAACTTAATAAGAGCTAACCTGGAAGCTCAAATTTGACAATTGTCACAGACCCCTTATGAATTATGGAATCAACAGACACCTAAACTAGATTATCTTCGGATTTGGGGATGTCGAGCAATTGTAAGACTTCCCGAGTCCAAAAAGTTAAAGTTAGGAGACAAAGATATTGAATGTGTATTTTTGGGTTATGCCCAAAATAGCAAAGCTTATAGATTCATGGTAGTTGAGCCAAATGATTAAATATCAATTAATACCATCATAGAATCTAGAGATGCTCGTTTTGACGAACAAAGGTTCAAAAGTATTCCAAAGGCACATGAGATTTATAAGGAACCCGTGTGTACAAATATACCCATAAATAATGAAAGGGAAGATGATGACTTCCAGATGCATATCCAACTTGTTTTGAGCATTTGGGGGGTCAAAACTCAATGTTTTTGAGTTAGACCACTTGGATTATAACCCCAACTCATAAAATAAACTTTTAGAAGAATATTCATACCATTTGGACGTGTTATTTGCAAGAAATGGACGACACAAACACAGGTACATATTCTGTCAGCACTAAAAATCACCATTTTCATGAACCAAACCCACATGCAATAGGTTTTTACCTACTTTCTTGAGTTCAAATGTTTGGGTCATAGATTACCACCACTCTATGAATATTTTTACATGTTTTTGGTGTATAATCTCTCCATAAACTCAGAATATTTCAGAGGTTAGAAGAAGAAGACTTAAAATGCAAGAACAAGTGGGTTTTTGACCCAAAAATTGTAAGAAAATGAAGAAGATGATGTTATTACTTATTTGGATGATGAAGGAGACTCAAAATCTTCAAAAATCTTGTTAAAATGCTGGATTTGTTGGTGAATGTTGGCTGGAACTTAAAGGAGAAGGGAGGGTTTTTGAAGAAAACCCTTGAGTTTTAGAGAGAGAGAAGAGAGAAATTCAAATTTTCAATCATGCAAATGAGGAGGAAATGAAAAAAATATATGTTTATATGGGGGATTAGAGGGGGCCAGCCATGTACATGGGCCCCATTCTAAACCAATATTAAAAAAAAAATTAAACTCAAGCCCAAAAATGAAATTAAAATGTCATTTTTCTCAATTTTGGTCTTTTTCCTCAAAATGTAAGTCCAAAAGTGATTAAATTCAATAAAAATAGAAGTTTTATATTTTAAATACTAAAACTATATATTTTATATAAATTGGGTATAAATTAGGGCATTTGGCACTGTATAGGACGTTTCAGATAGTTACGAGTCGGAACCGGACTTTCTAAGCAATTACCAGTAACTCTAGAAATTTTTCGGCCAATCTAATCTAACTAACTCCCAATCTTATAACTTATCTAAAATAATACAAATATAAACTTAATAAGAGCTAACCTGGAAGCTCAAATTTGACAATTGTCACAGACCCCTTATGAATTATGGAATCAACAGACACCTAAACTAGATTATCTTCGGATTTGGGGATGTCGAGCAATTGTAAGACTTCCCGAGTCCAAAAAGAGAAAGTTAGGAGACAAAGGTATTGAATGTGTATTTTTGGGTTATGCCTAAAATAGCAAAGTTTATAGATTCATGGTAGTTGAGCCAAATGATCAAATATCAATTAATACCATCATAGAATCTAGAGATGCTCGTTATGACGAACAAAGGTTCAAAAGTATTCCAAAGGCACATGAGATTTATAAGGAACCCGTGTGTACAAATATTCCCATAAATAATGAAAGGGAAGATGATGATTCTCCGAATCATGAAGCAATGAAACCTAGAAGAAGTAAACGTCAGAGCAAGAACCTTTGGACCTGACTTAGAAATGTACTTAGTTGAAGGTGATCGACATGGTTCGATGAAAGAATATCCAATAATTTATAACTTGGATGAAGAACCACGTACATATTCTGAAGCAATGAAATCTCATGACGCATCTTTTTTAGAAAGAAGCAATTAACGATGAGATGGTGATTCCATCATAGGTAATAATACATGGGTCTTAGTCGACCTACCCCCTAGTTCAAAAGCCATCAAGAACAAATGGATTTTCAAAAGAAAATTAAAAGTTGATGGCACCATTGAAAAGTTTAAAGCTCGATTAGTAGCAAAAGGCTTTACACAAAAGGAAGGACTAGATTATTTTGACACATATGCCCCTGTAGCACGAACTGCAACCATTAGAGTTTTAATTACCTTAGCTTCTATTAATAGCCTCGTAATTCACCAAATGGATGTCAAGACTGCATTCTTGAATGGTGAATTAGAGGAAGAAGTGTATATGGAACAACCAGAAGGTTTCATAGTTCAAGGACAAGAAAAGAAAGTTTGGAAACTTATAAAGTCCTTGTATGGCCTGAAACAGGCTCCCAAACAATGGCATCAAAAATTTGACCAAGTCATAGTGTCTAATGGTTTCAAGATTAACGAATCTGACAAATGTGTATACAGTCGATTTGTTAATGGTCAGAGGGGTTATCATCTGCTTATATCTAGATGATATGTTGATCTTTGGAATGGACTTAGAACAAGTGCAAATGACAAAGAAAATTTTATCTGAAAACGTTGAGATGAAAGATCTAGGAGAAGCTGATGTTATTCTCGGAATAAAAATTTCTTAGAAATAACAATAAATTAATGCTATCCCAGTCTCACTATATTGAATAGATATTAAAACGTTTTAATAAATTTGATTGTTTACGTGTCAGCGCTCCGTTCGAACTAGGTTCTAGATTAACAACTAATACCGGTAGGGTATTAGCTCAAAATGAATATGCTAAGATTATTGGTAGTTTAATGTATGCAATGACATGTACTGGACCTGATATTGCCTATGCCGTAGGAAGATTAAGTAGACACACAAGTAAACCTGGAAAGGCACATTGGGATGTTGTAAACCGGGTATTCAAGTACTTAAAGAAAACCATGGATTATGGTTTGGAATATGGTGGATATCCTTCAGTATTGGAAGGATACACTGATGCAAGTTGGATAAATGATCAAGAAGACTATGCATCCACAGGTGGATGGGTTTTCACACTTGGTGGGGGTGTAGTGTCCTGGGGATCAAAGAAACATAGTTGCATAACTGATTCCACCATCGCATCAGAGTTTGTTGCTTTGGGTTCTTGTTGTAAAAAAGCATAATGGTTAAGGGACTTGTTACTTAACATACCCTTATGGCCAAAACCCATGCCACCAATTTCTATACACTGTGATAGTGCGGCTACACTATCAAGAGCATACAATCAAGTGTATAGTGGTAAGTCCAGACACATTGGACTTAGGCATAGACAAGTAAATCAGTTATTAAATGATGGGGTGATCACCATTAGTTTCTTACGATCAAGTAAGAACTTAGTCGATCCTTTCAAAAAAGGACTACCAAGAAAACTGATTGAAAGCACATCAAAAGGGATGGGTCTCAAGCCCACCTATAAATAGCACCCGTGATGGAACCTTATCTTGACACTTGGTCTTTCACCAAGACTCAAGATTAAGTTAAAGTACATCATTTGAATGTGGCTGAAAGTTCTGCAATATTATTTTAACCATCCCAAGGGAAGCGGAACTTGGAACCGAAATGATAAGAGAGGTTGATCTAACTCTTAATGGACTTGTAACACATATTGTGTTGGAGTGTTTAAATTACAGGACACTCTTGACAAGGTCCACCTATCTGAATGAGGAAGTGAGGCTGCTTCCTATGAGCTAAAGGGCTTGGCTCGAAAAGCATTCTGAGAAATCAAGATACTGACCCATGGCCAGTCAACGGGTCGGCTTATTGTGGTTGAATGAATGAGAGGAAGGATATGCGTGAGGTGCCTCCGTCTAACATATAAAGGAAGATGGTTCAATGACTTTGGTTTAACCATTCTTACCCTAGTTAGACTTGAACACTTTCACTACGTAAAGGCTCAAGTGCAAGACTCCACCTTTACTTATGCATAACACCCCCAAGGATTTCGGAATCTCGTTAGGTCCTGTCGTGTCAGTCTTTTCAAAAACCTGAGTCTATTTTGAAAATGGTGGGTATATTTTCAAAATAAATAAAAAGTCTCATATTTTGGGTTGAGTCTTAGGAGAATAAATGAAAAATATTACTTTGGTGGGTTTCACCTTGTCCCACATAGGAGCATAAGTGAAAAATGACTTGGTTTATAAGGGGAAACAATTTCCATATATTAATTTAATATATTGGAAATGGTGGTGGTTTCACAAGGGTGCAACGCACCCTTACACGCACGCGACCGTGGGCGTGGGCGCATGTGGCGCGTTGATGGCGCACTTTGCACTTCGCACACACGCTTCACTGTGAGCCGCTTGTAGCCGCCTTATTCCTTTTAATATGAACTGGTGCTATTTGTTAGTCCCCAAAGAGAGATGGCTAAGCAAGTGAGGATTTTGTAGAAGGGGGGTTGAATACAAACACACAGAATATACTCTTTTTAAATTTTTTAATATAAATATTAAAAATTTACACACAAAAAGTTTGTTGCGGAAAAGAATAGACACACTATTCTAACAAACTAAACACACAGATAACAGTAATTAACTTATACACTAAGAAAGTTAAAACAAGACTGTTATAACACATAGGATTGCCGGAGTCAAACAAATAATCACTTTGAAGATTTGTTGAAAGGTGAGATTTATGGGAAGGACTTCATCTCCTTTTATAGTGCCCATGCATGGGATGCATGTGGACAGCTGTCAAGGATTCATTAGCTGCTGGAAGTGTATCTGCTGGACAAAGGAAGAGACCACTCCCTTTGTACTAGAATAATGGATGAACCATTCTTTGTAGCACGTAATGTCAGATAACTTTATCTTCTTTTCTTCATGCTCTGTGAAGTCCCATCAAACCTTTTAGCTAAAAGACAAATATTCCCTTTATAAGAATAAAAGAGAATGTCTTTATTTAAGGTTTAATTCCCAAGTTCTTGCTGCCCACGTGTCTTGCAATTGTTGTGAGTCAAGAACTTATCTCTTAAAAATTGCTAAGTGATACATGAACCCATGTATCACATCGGTGGATACCTTGTAAGGCTGGGATTGATAAGTGTACACATTACTTAGTGAACTTCAAATTTCACTAAGTGTTGAGAGTGTACACCCTTGTAGTTGTGATTTGAAATCACAGCCTTAGAAATGATACCTGCAATTTCGGTGACCAAGATAATAGTGTCGGTGACCATGAGTACTAACTTGATGACCTCATCTTGTATTGATGACTCAACACTTTGATGACATAAATGTGTATCATCGGTGACCCACTATGTTGGTGACCCAATCTTGACTTTGGCAATTTGATCTGAATATTCAAGTTAGTTGGTACATCCAAAATTCCACTTTTAGATGTACAACCCTTGATTGAATAGTCTTTGACTTTCCAATACTTGAAGCATATTCCAGACCTTCAAAAGAACCTTTAAAAAAACAATCATTCAAAGGAAGGTGGTTCATCACCAAATCATCGGTGACCCAACAATCTCCCCTATTTGATGATGATACATGTAAGTTAGAAAAGAATTCTTTTTGACCCTTTCTATTTCTTTTGGGTTCTTTTCACTCAGATTTATATATATATATATATATATATATTTAACTGAGTATGAGTATATATACAATATAGGTATAAATATATGCAGAAAAAATAAGAATATGAACAAGAATTTTTGAAGAGGAAAAGTATGAACTTTTATTAATCAACACACAGCATTGTACAACACACAGAGTACATGATTAATAAGGTTCACACTATATGAAGAATATTCAAGGAGTGGGTTCTCTTCTTTTTAGCTCATCCAAGATAAGCCTTGTGAGTCCATGGTCTTCAACCGGAGGCACTCCTAGAATAGCAGAGAGGAAAGAGCTGTGAGCCCTTGGGATGTCAGAAGCTTTGAAGAAACCTATGTTTCCGAAGATGTCTTTAAAGAAAACCCCAAGCTAAAGAGTAGTCAGCATAGTTTGCTCCGGATAAACAATAAGAGTAGGAATGGGAAGATTTATACCCGAAGCATTTATCTTGATGCCTCTTTCATGAAGCATGACAAAATGTCCCTTCTTTCTATTTTTAGGAGCTGTGATGACCTCTCCTTTGAGACCTTGTTGTATAAGGTACATTTGATGTGCTTCAAGACAAGTCACAAGAATATCATTCTCCTTTTGAATTGTTGAGCATTTTAATGAAGAGTTTTCTGAGAATATTGAGTACCAGCTCCTTGTACTTGCTTTTGCTCTTTGAGATACACTTACCAACCTCCATCCATTATGTTATTCCAAGAACTTCCAACCATTCAACTTCTTAAACCTTTGAGAGAGTGTCAGCCCTCTTGAGGGTGACAAGTTGTTGATCATAACTCCTCTCAGTGATTTGAGTATGATTCCTTTACTATACTTAGTGAAATTCCATAGTTAAGCTTTTGTTCAAATTCAGCGATAGCACACGCTGATTGCTATCAGCGATCGCTGAAGGTCAAGGAACTACGAGCTTATCTCTGAAGACCTGAAGATCAGTTATCACACCAGAAGACCCTAGCTGAAGAAAGAGAAAACCAACTAAGTGAACTGAAGCGGTTCAGCGATAACAGCGATTGTCTACTCAAAGTGTGATGTCTTGAGAAGCCTCAGCGAAACTGAAGATTCATCCTTGAAGATTCAGTATCAGCGATCAAATGAAGCTTCTTTAGCAAGATTAAAAGTTGATCTTATCCTCGATGCACAAAAGTCAAACCTAGAACCATGTCAGAAAAGGACGTACGACTTGTCTCTTATGTCCCCATCATATCTGATATGGTACTATTCATATTCGGCCAAAAGCATGGTTGTCTTATTAACAAGGACAAGCTTCCTATCCAAGCTTGACACGTGGCATATACCTTTTGTCTTGTTTCAAAGACAAACGGGTATAAATAAGATGAAGATATCTTCTTCATCTTAATTCATGCTTCTGTCTAACTTATACCCTCTTAATTCTTTCTTTCATCTTCTTGTGCATCATACTTCGTGTTTCTTAGTTACAATAGAATAGGTTTTTAACTTGTTCTAATTCCGCTTGTAACTGTAAATTTGTTTATCTTAATAAACTCATTTAAAAACTAAAAATCTGTGTGTTTGTATTCAACCCCCCCTTCTACAAACTGTTCTCTCTTGATTGAACTCTTGTGGACCCTTATTGGGACCAACACAAGTAACTTGGGAGAATTTTTGGTTGGAGGTTGGATGGTGGGACGGATAATCTTGGACTCATCCTTTCTTGTATTCAACCTTCTCTTGAACCACTCCACTTCTTTGGTCTTCTTAGCTTCATCAACCATTTTCATAGCATCATATTTTTTCTTTAAGTTTTCAAGCTCATCTTTCTGAGCCTGAATAGCATCTGGTATCATGGCATGGGTGGCCTCATCTTGAGCCAACTTGAGTGCATTAGTCTGATCATACTCAAGCTGAGCTCTAATTGCTTCTTCCTTTTCTGCTTCAGTCAAAATTACCCCAAGAGGGTCGGTGAGTAATGACGCAGGCTGAAGTCTAAGTGTGTCTGCTTGGGGACCTCTCATTCTTTTCCTTCTCTTTTTCTCTTCTTGTTGATCTTCAAAAGAAAGGGGCTTCTTTCCTTTGGCCTTCTCTTTTCTTTTCTTTTCTTCTTTAGTTTCAAGGGGTTGAGCACTGATACTCTCCCCCTCAACAGCTGCTTCAGATACCTCAGTGACCAGGGGGTCAGTGACAGTGGTGATCACGTGAGGAGTCACCTCGGTGACCAGAGGGGAGGTCACGTCGGTGACCCTAGCCACACCACCATCGGTGGCTAGAGATGGGATGTCGGCGACTGCAACGTCGGCGGCTGGATCGGTGGCTAGGGATGGGATGTCGGCGGCTGCGACGTCGGTGGCTGGCGCGACGTCGACGGCTTGGGTGGTGGTGGCAGCAGTAGTGTCGGCGGCTGTGGAGGTAGCATTGGCCTTCTTATTTTTCTCCCCCTTAGTGGTTGAACCCTTGAAACCCACTGAAGAGAGAAAAGCCTTGATTCTTTCTATATCAGAAGTCATAGTATCAACCTTCCTTTCAATCCTTTGAATAACAAATCTGTCTTGATCACTGAAGAAAGAACCATCGACATCAAGTTCAACCGTTGGAGAAGAGATTGGAATCTTGTCAATTTTTGTAATAATAGTAGCAAGAGACTCCATGATGTTTTGTTGAGTAGAGGAAAGGGAAGCCATTCCTTCCATTTCTTTGGCAGCTTGATCTTCTAGAATTTCCACTCGGTGTATAGTGTCACGGGTAAAATTAGTGAAAGCTTGGAGAAGATCATCTCTCTGTTTAGAGGACATAGGAGCAGACTGTTGAAGCTTTGATGGTTGATCAGCATCATCATCACTAGAAGAAGAATAATCCACCAAACCTCTAGGTTTACTTGGGAGGGATTTAGCAGATGTAGGGGAGACACGTTTAGAAGAGTGTCTATGAGGGGATTCCTCAGTAATGGGTTCCTCAACACCCTTGGCCTGTACGGGAGACGTACATGTCCATGGTGTAGTATCGGAAAATAAGAAGTCTGTAAAATGGGTTGCTCCATCAAGTGCATCTGGTTGTGATGCACTCTCATGTGGACTGTGGAAAAGGAGCTGTGAGAGCGCCGGGGGTGGTGAAGAAATACCTTGGATGGGAGACTCCAAGTCATCTTCATCAACTAGTGAAAAAGTTGATGAAGGAATAATAGGGGTGTCCCTTTGTACAACCATGTCCTTTTGGGAGGGCATGGAGAAGTTAGGTTTGGTTGAGTGTTCCTTGGGTTTGGTGAGGATATTTTCAACACTTACTAACTTTTGGGAGTCAGTAGATGGCATATGAGTTTTAACCCTTTGGGTACCCTTAGACTTCTTTAAGGAAGTCTTTGGGGGGCTTTTTGAGTGTCTCCGCTTTTGGGTTTTAGATGCTTGGTTAGAAGCCAAGGGTTCTTTTGGCTTCGTAGCATCAGTGGGTGCGGAGGTAGATGTGCCCGACGCTTTGGATCTCTTTTGAGATTTAGGCACATCAGTTACTCGAGGTGTAGTAGAGATAGAAGACATACCTGAGGTTCTTTGAAGACGGGGTTCATTTTCACCCCAAGAGAGAGTTGCATTACATGCAAACTCAACCATAGAAGGTCGGAGAAGGTTGTCGGATGCTCGGACTGCCTTTTTCATTATTTGATTTCCCATTTGATGAAGAGGGAGATCATATAAAATATCATCCCTTTTCTCAAGTTTATCAGCCAACTTTGCATTAATAATAAGTGAGAAAAGGCGCTGGAAAGGTACCTGAGGACGTCGAAGAGTAGAGAAAGAAGAGATCATTTCATTGAAGAAATAGCTTGCAAAGTCTATCCTTCTTTGAAATATCAGAGCATGAGCCAGTTCCGTTATCTGAGATGGTGACTGATCAGGACCTCCCGTCTTTTTGTTTAAGCACAGAATAAGATGAGCAAATAAGAAGTTCCAGATGTTCCCCATATTCTTCCTTAGAAGTGTACCTGGACCCTTTGACTTTTGACCCCTTTTCTCTTCCAAATAATTCATAACAGATACCACCATTTGGTGTTCATTTCCAAGAGGAAAAGGTTCATAGAAGTCATAGGAAGGAAGCTTGAGAATACTTCGAACATCTTCCACATTGAAGATCACATCATGTTCATCATTACTAAGGACAGATGCCAAAATCTGATCTGATGAAGCATCAAAATGTGCATGTCAACCAAAAGTTTCCTAAGAGAAGCATACTCATCTTGGGTTTTGATGTAAGAGCATACTGGAGAGGGCATCTTTGAAGGAACCAGCAGATGTCATTGTACTCAGGATGAGCATTATCAGTTCCAATACGTCCAAAGTAATTGCATGCAGGAAATGAGAGAGATCCAAAGGTGATGGTTTGTTCTTCTGAAGATTTTGGAGGAGAGGCCATTGAAGAAGGATGAAAAGTTGCAAGTTTGTACGTTTTGATCTTGTAAAGGTGAGAGAGGAGGGATGCGATAAAGGTGGTAAGAAAGTGGGGGAAGTGGTTATATATGAGAGGGAATTTCAATTTTCAAAAATAATGATGACCTTAGGTCAGAATTCTAAGGGTTTTAGGGTTGAATTCGGCGCATGCTCTCTGACACTAATGACGTTAATGATGTCATTAGGGATAAGTTCAAAGAATCTTGCTCACCAAGAATGATAAGTCAAGGGTTATCTTTAAGGGGTTAAGGAATGTGAAGGGTTTTGGAGATACCTCGGTGACTGGTTTGAACGTCGGTGGATGTATCTGAGAGAGAGAAAGACGTCGGTGGCTAGGAGAGAGTGACTGTCGGTGGCTCGTGAGAGGGTGCGATCGTCGGAAAGTGACGTCAGCGGAGATGGATGACGTCAGCGTCGGTGGGTGACTCTCGGTGGATGTATGGTGAATGGATAGTGACCGTCAGAAGGTGACGTTGGTAAGTGACGTCGGTGGGTGTGTCCTCGGTGGTTCGTCGGAAAGTGACTCGTCAGAGACAAGGTGTAATCGTCGGTGGATTGAACGACGGTGCAACGTCGGTGGCTCGAAGGACGGCGTCGGTGGGCGAGATGCCGACGTCGGTTACTTGTTATAGTCGGCATCGGTGGCTCGTCGGTGTCGGAAAGTGGCACTTTGACTGAGGTTCGTTGGTGATTCGATGTGGCAAATCGGTGGCTAGAAGTGGTGTTTGTGGCTATGGTGGCATCGGTGGTTATGGTGGTGTGGTTGGTAAGTGTGTATGGTTTTAGGGTTAGGGTTTAGGTTAAAATATATATATATATATATAGAGAGAGAGAGGGGTTGCCACGTCGGTTCTTACCGACTTTATATATATATATATATATTATTATTATTATTATTTTATTTATGACTTACATATATATAAATATATAATATATATAAATATATAATATACATAAATGTATATAATATATATATATATAATATATAAATATATATAAAACATATATTTATATAAATATATAACACATATATATAATATACATAAATGTATATCATATATACATACACATAATATATATATATATATATGTTAGTCTATATTTATCATACCTAATTCACCGATGAGGAACTTGAACCTTGCTTCATCAAGGGGCTTTGTGAATAGATCAGCTAATTGATACTCAGTGGGAATAAAGTGTAGTTCCACATCACCTTTAGAGACATGATCTCTTATAAAGTGATACCTTATATCAATGTGCTTAGATCTTGAATGAAGCACCGGATTGTTGGCAATGGCTATTGCACTTGAGTTGTCACACAGTATTGGGATCTTTGAGAAAATCTGATTATAATCACACAGCTGATTTTTCATCCACAATATCTGTGCACAACAATTTCCAGCAGCCACATATTCTGCTTCAGTTGTAGAAGTAGACACCGAATGTTGTTTCTTACTTGACCAGCTCACAAGCTTTCCACCAAGTAACTGACAACTTCCAGTTGTACTTTTTCTGTCTATTTTTGAACCTGCAAAATCAGAATCAGAGTACCCGATGAGATCGAAACCTGAGTCTTTGGGATACCAAAGAACCCGATTTATGGTACCCTTCAGATACCGAAAAATCCTTTTCACAATAGCCAGATGTGATTCTTTAGGATTTGCTTGGTATCGAGCACACAGACAAGTAGCAAACATAATATCAGGTCTACTTGCAGTAAGATAAAGAAGAGATCCTATCATGCCTCTATAATTTGTAATATTAACAGAAACACCATCAGGATCAAAATAGAGTCTAAGAGGAGGAGCCATAGGAGTTTTCATGGTAGAGCAAGTATCAAGTTGAAACTTTTTCAGAAGATCTTTAATGTATTTACTTTGATTAATGAAAATACCTTCTGGAAACTGTTTTACTTGTAAATCAAGAAAGAAAGTTAACTCCCCCATCATGCTCATTTCATACTCTTTTTGCACGAGGGAGCTAAACTCATCACACAGGGATTCATCGGTGGCTCCAAAAATAATATCATCAACATAAATTTGAACAAGAATGATATTACCTTGTGATTTCTTGAAGAAGAGAGTGTTGTCAATTTTGCCTCGTATATACTTATTTTTAAGAAGATAGTCTGAGAGAGTATCATACCAGGCACGAGGAGCTTGCTTCAGTCCATACAGAGCTTTATCAAGCCGATACACATGATATGGATGGACTGAATCTTCAAACCAAGGTGGTTGCTTCACATACACTTCTTCAGCTAGTTCACCATTCAGGAAGGCACTTTTGACATCCATTTGGAATACCCGAAAATTCTTGTAAGCTGCATGAGCAAGAAATATTCGAATAGCTTCCAATCTAGCAACAGGAGCAAAAGTTTCATCATAATCAATTCCTTCCTCTTGCCGATATTCTTGAGCAACCGACCTTGCTTTATTCCTTATGACATTTCCTTCTTCATCCATCTTGTTTCGAAACACCCACTTTGTTCCGATAATGGTTTTGTTGGATGGACGAGGAACTAACTTCCAGACTTTGTTTCTCTCAAATTGTGAGAGTTCTTCTTGCATGGCAATTACCCAGCTAGGATCAGCTAGGGCTTCATTTATCATCTTAGGCTCAACAATAGAAACAAAGTTGACATATAAGCACAGATTGCTTATGCCTCTTCTTGTTTTTACACCAACTTGTGGATCACCTATGATTTGATCTATTGGATGATCCATGGTCCACTTTAGTGCAGGAGGCAAGGGAGGAGGTAGAGAAGAGGATGAGGTAGGAATTTAAGATGGTGAGGGTAGGTTAGTGGGAGATATGGTGTTTTGGTGGGTAAGATCTCCTGTAGAGTTAGTTTCAGGAGGTGGATAAGAAGGAGAGGGTTCTGGAGATAAGGTGGTGTTTATGGGAGGCTGAGAAGGGTTGTTATCCTGTTGATCTGAAGGATTGGGTTGAGAGGAAGATGGAATTTCACCAACACATGAGTTTATCCATAGATTTAGTTCTTCTTCATTACAAGATAATGAAGATGTTTCAAACTCATCAAACTTCACTTGTATGGATTCATCTATGCATTGTCTTATTAGGTTGTAGATTCTGAAGGCTCTTGAGGAGAGAGAATAGACCATGAAAATTCCATCATCAGACTTTGGATCAAATTTTCCAAGTTGTTCCCTGTCATTTAGCATGTGACAAGCACAGCTAAATACATGGAAGAAGTCAACTGCAGGTTTCCTACCATGGAAAACTTCATAAGGAGTCTTAACATGCCTTTTGACTATGATAGACCTATTTTGAGTAAAGCATGCAGTGTTAACTGCTTCAGCCCAAAAATAGGTTGTCAACCTGGAGTCACTCAGCATTGATCTTGCAGCTTCATACAGCGTCCGGTTCTTTCTTTCAACAACACCATTTTGTTGAGGAGTACGTACAGCAGAGACGTTCTGAGAGATTCCTTTTAGGTCAAAGAAATCTTCTAGAGCAGCATTTTTGAATTCTGTGCCATTATCACTTCTGAAAGACTTCACCAGTTTATATTTTCAATCTTTCTTGTAAACCTGATGATTTCTTCAGCATCATCACTCTTGTGTTTTAGAAAGAACACCCAAGTATATCTAGAGAATTCATCGACGATTACTAGCATATACTTTTTACCACCTAGACTATGTGTGCTTACTGGACCACACAGATCCATGTGAAGCATTTGAAGAGGTTGAGAGATAGATGAGCATTGTTTTGTTTTAAAGGAAGTTCTGGTGAGTTTTCCTTTTTCACATGCTCCACACAGCTTTTCTTTCTCAAAAACTATTTTTGGCATTCCAACAACCAGCTCTTTGTTGGAAAGTTTATTCAAGGTTTTAAAGTTTAGATGGGAGAACCTTTTATGCCACAACCAACTTTTTTGGCTAGTTCTTGAGAGAGGAGACACACAGCTTCTCCAATTGCACTTTCCTTCATGTTGATTATGTATACATCGTTCAGTCTAGTTCCTGCCAGCACAATCTTATTCTGTACATCAAAGACCAAGCACACACACAGCTGAAACATGACCTTATAACCCAAATCACATATTTGGCTGATGCTTAGAAGATTGTACATTAGCCCTTCAACATGAGCTACTTTAGAGAAAGTGATGGTTCCATTTGATATGGTATCATATCCTTTGGTGACCCCTTTTCCATTTCCTCCAAAGGAAACAGTGGGTCCCTTTTCTTTTGAGAAGTTAGAAAGAAGAAGTTTGTTTCCAGTCATGTGTCTTGAACAACCGCTGTCTATGTACCATATATGATCTTTGTTTGGTACCTGCACCCAAAAACAAATTTAGACTTTTGGTACCCATTTTGAGGTGGGTCCTTTAGGATTAGAAGACATTTTATTTCTGCGAAGATCCAAATCTTTTGGGCAATTTTTAGCAAGATGAAGAGTATTACCACAATTATAGCACTTCTTTAAAGAAAAGGCCCTTTTAAATTCCATATCATCAAAACTTTGAACATAAGTTGATGACTGAGAAGAGGAGGGATGACCGGCACCTGGTCTTGGTCCAAGAATGCCTTTACCAGGATTTCTTGATTTCTTCAAGTTCACTGATCGAGGAATAAGATCAGTAACTATTTGAGATTTCCTTTTAGATGAAAATTTTGATTTAGAAAATTTTTTCTTTTAAGGAGAAAATCTTTTTGGAGAGGGATACTCAGGAACATTAGATGGCTGCTCCTTGGAGTATCTTGACCCATGAAGACTTAGAGAATTTAAAGTCTTTGAATGGGTTTGGGAGAAGAAGAAGAGGAGCTTGGAAGAGTTGAAACTTTTGAAGACTCAGGAGAGGGTTCTTTAGCTTTAACAAAGACTCCAAACTTTTTGGCATTGGACTCTACTTTTAGCATGTCTAACAAATCTATTGAGTGGACAGAAGTAGAATCCTCAAATGAGTAATCTAAAAGATCATCATCGTCATCAGAGAAGAAACCAGCAGGAAAGCCTTGACACTCGGATGATGGAAGTGGAAGGTCGGAAGGTTGAGGATCATCTTTTCCATATCCAAGTCCAGACTTGTCCTTACAAGAGATTTGATCTAGAAGAATCTTTTCTAGATTTTTTGAAGATTTAGTCCACTTAGAAAGAACCTCCTGTTCCTTTTCAAAAGTATTGGAAATCTTTGTTTTCTCTTCAGAAAGACTGTCATTTAAATACCTTAGGTTTTCTAGATCAGCTTTCATTTTATCAAAGTCCTTGAGTTTAGAGAAGCAGGAAAGAAGTTGATCATTTAAATATTTAATGTGCATGTCAGCCTTTTTCTTTTGATCCTTTACATTGCAAAAGTCAATAGTTAAAGAATCAAAGGCATCAACCTTTTGATCATCAGAGAGAAAGGTAAAGGGATGTACCTGGGGCTTTTTCCTTAAACAGATCCCTCAGCAGATTCAAGAGCAGTGTAGAGTGATTTTTCCATGTCTTCCAGCTCATCTATTTTGGCCATGAGGCACTTTGTGACATACTCACTCTCACTGTCAGAATTTTGCTCATCCTCCCAATAATGAGCCTCAGCAACCAAAGTTTTACCTTTACTTTGGTTTCTTTCTTTTTCCCTCTTATATTTAGCTTTGTACTTCTTATATCTAGAGGTTTCTTTTGATTTAGAATTTTCTTTAGAGGAGTGGCTATTTCTCTCTTCAGGCTTCCAAGAAGCTGATTTGGAGAAGTCATGGCCATAAGAAGAAGAAGTTTTGAGATTAGAGGAAGCTTTTGATCTGCACTCAGAAGCAAACTGACCCTTCTTTCCGCAATTGAAGCATTCTTCATTTGCTTTGTCAGAAGAGGGTTTTTGAGAAAAAGGTTTTCTATTAAATTTAGAGCGGTTTGAAGAAAATCTTTTATTCTTAAGGTTTCCAGCAATTATTGCCATACTATCAGAAAGTATGTCAATGGCTGATTCTTCTCCTTCATCATCAGCAGCACTATAGTATGCATCTGATAGATGAGAAGAGTCTTCCTTAATATCGTTTTCAGAATCAGAAGAAGGATAGGTGATTCTAGGAACACAAGAGGAAGATTTTGAATCACCTATCAAAGCAACAGAAGAAGATTTGATATCTTTTATAAGAGATTTTCTCTGGTTCTTGGTCTGTTCATAATGTAGAAGAGTTCCATAGAGAGCAGTTAAAGGCATTATTTCTAAGTCCTTGGTTTGCTTAATGCAAGTACATATGGTTTCCCAGAAGTCTGGGAGACAATCCATGAACTTGCAGAGAACTTCTTCATTATCGTAAACTTGTCCAAGAACTTTGAGATCATTGAGAAGACAGTTAAAATGATTAAAGTAGGTAGAGAGAGATTCTCCTTTTTCATGGGAGAAAAGTTCATACTTTCTAACAAGACAGATCCTGTTAGATTTCTTGACTTCTTTGGTGCCTTCATATAAGACACTCAAAGTGTCCCACATTTCTTTAGCAGTGGGGAGGTTAAGAAGAGAGTGATACACTTCATCAGGAAGAGATACAGCAAGAGCAGATTTGACTTTAGTGTCTAGAGCAACTAGGCGTTTATCATCTTCACTAAATTTTTTTGAAGGTTTGATGATATATCTACCAGTTTTCTCACTCCTTTCATCATCTGACTCTATGTCTTTTCCTTCAGCGTCTTTTTGTGGGCCAAAGCGAGCCCATATTTTAGGAACAATAGGTCCCTCACTAAATATGTTGGGATACCTGCAATCGACCCCTTCCAAGAATAATAGCATACGATTTTTCCATAACCCAAAGTTACTTGGGTTGAACCTTGGATGTTTGGCCAAGGATCCTAAATCATATGTATTACTGGAGGAGGTCTGCAAAGTACCATCAACATTTGAAGTAGTAGCCATCACAGATCTGGTTTATTGAATTAAACCAACTGCTCTGATACCACTTGTTAGTCCCCAAAGAGAGATGGCTAAGCAAGTGAGGGTTTTGTAGAAAGGGGGGTTGAATACAAACACACAGAATATACTCTTTTTAAAATTTTTAATATAAATATTAAAAATTTACACACAGAAAGTTTGTTGCGGAAAAGAATAGACACACTATTCTAACAAACTAAACACACAGATAACAGTAATTACCTTATACACTAAGGAAGTTAAAACAAGACTGTTATAACACACAGGATTGCCGGAGTCAAACAAATAATCACTTTGAAGATTTGTTGAAAGCGTGAGATTTATGGGAAGAACTTCATCTCCTTTTATAGTGCCCATGCATGGTATGCATGTGGACAACTGTGAAGGATTCATTAGCTGGAAGTGTATCTGCTGGACAAAGGAAGAGACCACTCCCTTTGTACTAGAATAATGGATGAACCATTCTTTGTAGCACATAATGTCAGATAACTTTATCTTCTTTTCTTCATGCTCTGTGAAGTCCCATCAAACCTTTTAGCTAAAAGACAAATATTTTTTTTATAAGAATAAAAGAGAATGTCTTTATTTAAGGTTTAATGTCCAAGTTCTTGCTGCCCACGTGTCTTGCAATTGTTGTGAGTGAAGAACTTATCACTTGAAAATTGCTAAGTGATACATGAACCCATGTATCACATCGGTGGATACCTTGTAAGGCTGGAATTGATAAGTGTACACATTACTTAGCGAACTTCAAATTTCACTAAGTGTTGAGAGTGTACACCCTTGTAGTTGTGATTTGAAATCACAGCCTTAGAAATGATACCTGCAATTTCGGTGACCAAGATAATAGTGTCGGTGACCATGAGTACTAACTTGATGACCTCATCTTGTATTGATGACTCAACACTTTGATGATATAAATGTGTATCATCGGTGACCCACTATGTTGGTGACCCAATCTTGACTTTGGCAATTTGATTTGAATATTGAAGTTAGTTGGTACATCCAAAATTCCACTTTTTGATGTACAACCCTTGATTGAATAGTCTTTGACTTTCCAATACTTGAAGCATATTCCAGACCTTCAAAAGAACCTATAAAAAACAATCATTCAAAGGAAGGTGGTTCATCACCAAATCATCGGTGACCGAACACTATTAGTGACAGTTAGTCACTAACAGACGCGACGGTTAACGAAAAGGTGAATCCAACAGTTGTGATGGTTCATACGGATACGACGGTTGGAATTAAAAGACACCTATTCGTCAAGGGGCGTGACCAACAGATGCGATGGTTCAGTCAAAGGGTGACCGTCGCGGATGATACCTGTTGAAACAATTGCGACTGTTCAAAGCGTCGCGAAAGGTCACAAGTGTCACAAAACTGCCTATTCGTGACTGTTAAGAAAGGCTGTCATATATGCATAATAAACCCATCAATAGACACCAAAAATTGTCATTTTTTCTTTCATTCTATATACCAGATTGCTAAGGGTTGTGTTGTTATAGAAAGACGACTTCTTAGTTTCTTGAAATCCTTGTAACTCAATAATTTAACCGTGATTATCACCACGAGTGAGGTGTTGATAATCGTGCTACAAACGTTGCTTCATTGTATCTTGAGAAGCGATTCGCCAAATCCCAAAGCACATACGGTGGGGGCGAAATTGCTTTAAGGATAGAGAATTTACTAGCCTTGAAAGCAATAAGTAGTAGATAATTTTCTATCGTTCGTAGCCTAATATTAGAACCCCAAAACCAACAATATATGTGTGTGTGTATATATATATATGTGTGTGTGTGTGTGTGTGTGTTTGTGTGTGTGTGTGTGTGTGTGTTTGTGTGAATATAGGGAAGTTCAAATACAAGCCAGTTGAATGCTACAAACTATACAAACTCGTACAAATCATATAAAAACAATTTTTTTCATGATTTTTTTTATCAAATGCTATGATTTAAAATACTATTACACATACGTTTGTTTCACCTTGATGACGTTGAGGCTTTGTGAAATTTGTTTGTTGACGTTGTATATGCAAAAACCGTGAATCCACTAGGGCCTACGCTCACCCAACTATTTTTCAAAATAATGATACTGCTAGGTCGTCTCGTACTCGGGAGTAGTAGCATGGGGAAAGAAAAAGCTTAGAACATGATTATCAAGGAATAATGGCATGTCAAGGTGGGACATTCGGAATTTCTTTTATGTGATCATGTTTTAGACGTTTGTTCCTTAAGTTTATTTTTCTTGAAATTTTTTGTTGCATTGGAGTACTTTAGACTCATGATATTTTGATATTTAAACGTTATTGTAAAAAAAATAATTGGGACGGTACATTAACGTATTAGTGTATTCAACAAACGCCTCATTTTCCACAAACTTAAACGGCAATTCACCAACAACAAACAAATTCAATAAAGCCTTTTTATTCTACCCTCGTCATGTTTCCATGTTTGACCGCTCCCTTCCCCATTCGATTCTTTTTCGAAGAATAAATTACTTTGTTTTTTCATGGCAAACTGGGGATTATTATCACAAGTAGGATAATGTTTTTTAAGACTAGAGGTGCCCTTTCTTATCGGATCGGCTTTAAGTACCGTCGAACAAAATTTGCACTTTGCATGTTTACGTTTTACTCCTTCGTCCTTAAGATACACGACGTCAAAGAATTTCCAACATTGGGCCCTCTCCTTCCCTCCTCCACTTGCTCGTTTTCGTTTACCACTTGGTTCCACTTTTTCTTCTTTTTCATTGTCGAAGTCCACAAAAGGGGTTTCCTCAACAAATGTATCATCTCCCTAAAAAAACGACATAAGAACCGATAATCAAAACCTACGTAAGAACCGAATGAGAATATTATTACAAGATGCATAAATAAACTTACTTGAGATTGATCCATAATAAGCGGAAACCAGTTTGAAGGAACAGATTATGCAAGAACCGGGTTTTGGAGAATTACGGAACCGATTTTGTAGAATTGGAAAAACCGTAATTTGACGAATTGCAAGAAAAAATTCGGTATTTGAGAGAAAAATGCTAGAACCTAAAATTGTAATATTTTAGGTGGATTTTCTTAAAAAACGGAAGATATGATGGTATGGAAAAAGATTTTCTTAAATTCAAAAGTGGCTCTTTAAATTCCCCGGTTTGGTTCGGGATTACCAGGACTAGTACCGGTACCGAAACCAGTAGTATCGAAAAACGAAAGTGATAAATCTCAATATCGGACCAGTAGTTAAACCGGTACTAGTTTGGTACCGAACCAGTAGTGAAACCGGTACTATCGGGTTTTTGTTTTCACAAATTTGCCCCTCGAAGCTTTCTTCTCCATCTTCTCTCCTTTCTTTCGAGTCTTTTCATCCTCTTCAACTTCCTGTAGATTAGCGCACAAATTAGTGAAAACCATGCATGCCAACAACCTCTTAATATATAGAATCAAAATTATTATAACTACCATGTAAAAAGATACAAAACTGAAGTTAAATAAGCACCTCTGAACCTTGAGGAAGAAATCCCTTAATCAAACCCGAACCTTTATACACTACAAATCCTGAGATTTGTAAAAAAATCGTTTGTTAAGGATACAACACTTCCAGAAATCCCCAAATTATTGAGTTTCCCTATACTTCTACTTTACTTATGCCTTCAATATTTCATTCTTTCTATTGAGGGTAAAACCGTAAAAGTGATGTCCTGCCATGTTGATAAAGTGGCTTAATGACTTTTATGGATTAAAAAGACACGTCAAAAGAAAGATCTTACCACAACATATATCCACCAACACTTCCCAGAGATGATAGATGTGATTTGGACAAACCAAGTAATGTAGATAACATCATGCAAGTATCTGCAAAGATAACATAAAAAGAGGATAAGACTAAGGGGTTGTCTGGTTGGGTTTTCATTAAGTACTATATCAATAAAGTTGTATGTGTGGATTAAGCTGCCTGTATAGATTGGAAATATTTTGGTTTGGGAGGTTTTTTCATAGATGGAAATAAATATTTTTTATTCGGGAGAGACATGTTTGGAAAACACTTGGCTTTCTGCATAAAGCTCCCTTAGAAACTTACTGAAGAAGCTACTTTTTATATAATTAAGTCACTCCCAAATAGTCATATATAACTGACTGAATAAGCTATGTGCACCATTAAGATCCTTAAGCTGGTAACAAACAGGCTCTAACAAACTAATGATACAAAAGAGTTATGTAAAATATGCCATCTTAATGAATTGCATCTTACTGAGTTCATATCATCAACCATCTTAACCAATCAGCTGTTTTGCAACAACAATAAAATGTTGCCAGTAGTTCTAGGTCAAACTTTGACTGTCTATTTGTTTCTTTTCTTTTCTTTTTATTGATGAAATTTCAAACTCTGCTAAAAATACGCAAGTTTTCATTCTATTAAGCACCATGAACTCTACTATTACATAGAACGATTAAGTTTTTTATTAAAAAAGGTATGAACTCTTCTATTCAAAAGGCGTTAAGAGACTGCTTAAATGGCTGATACAATCTTCAATACAAAAGAAAGTGCATACCCACAAGCTCCACCAATGCTCATATCAAATCCACCGTCTAAAAGGTCGCCATTATCAGTATAGGACTATAGGTACACTTTGCCATTGATGCTAGCTGGTTGTAACATAGATAATAGGCACCGTAAGTTAGTATAAGGCCAATCCAATGTAGCCATGTAAAACTGGAATAGAAGAACCCTGCCTTTAAGATGACATAAATGGCCTATATATAGCAGCAACAAGCAACATATCCGAAAAGGCAAAAAAGCACCAAAAAAACATTATATAAGACCTAATATATGTACAAAAAGGAAGATGGAGGAGGTCGATGATACTAAACTAAATCAGTGTTGTAAAAATCGGCCTAGGCGACCGATTAGGCGTCGATTAGGCGGTAATCGAGGGGTAGAACGTAGCGATTAGGGTTTAGTCGGTCATATTAGGCGGTCCTCGGGCTAGGCGGTCAACTCGCCGAGTACTCGGCCAACTCGATCAACTCGGTCAAGGGTTCAATATTGTCAACTTTCAAATTTAGAGGACCAAATCTGTAATAATTGCTTATAGGTTAAAACTTAAAACAATCAGATGGATAACTCAGATGCGCTCTGTTCGTGAATCACTCTCTCACCGTCGGCTTCCCTCACTCTCTACTCTCTCACCGTCGGCTTCTCTCTCACCGTCGGCTTCTCTCTCACCATCGCCGACAGCAGGTTCGCACTCTCTAGTCTCTACTCACAGCAGGTTCGCACTCTCAACTCCCTAGTCTCTATCTCTCGACTCTCGCAGTCAGCACAACAACTCAACACAACTCAGTATGCAGTAGCATTCACTACTCAATCACTCATCATATAATTTAAAATTTGTTCAATCACTCAAACTCAGTAGGCAGTAGCTGTAGCGTGCTGCTTGACCACTCAATCAGCTCAGTAGGCAGTAGCATTTGTTCTTTGTTCTGAGTTTTCATCTGATTCATCATTCATGTTAGTTATTTTTACCATAAATTTTAAATTAGGGGATTTTCGTATTTTACTCTAAATTGAGTAGTTTTGTTTCACTTTTATGCTTTAAATAAACAATACATTGCTTTCTTGTGCATAATAATTGATTGTATAAATATTAAATTATAATATAGTGACTTGTAAGTTGTAATGGCATCATCCATGGAATCTACCGCTTCTAAAGAACTTAAACGGAAATCGTCGGATATTGGGTGGGAATATGGAGTCTTGGTCAATCCTAACAACATGGATAAAGTAAAATGTGTTTTATGCGGGAAAATGATGTCCGGAGGAGTTCATAGACACATAACGCCCATTCTGGGACGAGTTGGAAGAGAAATTCCTAATTCTTGCTCAAATCACGGGGAATGTTACCGCATGTCCTAAATCTACAAAAGAGGATCAAATTAAGTGTTGAAATGCATTAAACGAAGCTAAAAGCAAAAACAAGGGTAAGCAAGATGATGATAATGATTCAAGAGAGGATGTGAACATCGGTAGTATGAACCAATTGACGTTGATGAAATGGAGGAGGCTTTTGGAAGTTTCAAGTCACCTCGTTCTTTTGATCCAATGGATAGATTTGCTATGAAAAAACCCGAAGATGTTTTGGATAAGGGAAAGAAGAGCAAACAACAAAATGATCTTTCTAGTATTGTTCGAAAAGACATGATGATACGCACGAAAGAATACATTTGTAGGTGGGCTTATGAAAATGCGATTCCATTTCATGCGTTAGAAAATGATAGGTTCAAGACGATGTTGGAGGCGGTTGGCCAATATGGGCCTAAGATGCCACCACCAACAAGATATGAGGTTGGAGATACTTGTTTAAAAAAGGAGGTTGAAAGAACAAAAAATATGTTGAAAAAGTACGAAGATGAATGGAAACCGAGTGGATGCTCCATTATGATGGACGCATGGTCCGATAGAAAAAGAAGAAGCATCATGAATTTGTGTGTGAATTCAAAGTTAGGGACCGTCTTTTTATCTTCGAAAGATTTCTTCGATGTAGCTCACACAAGCGAGGTCATCGAGTATGTTGATAAATGGATCAAAGAAGTTGGTTCCGAAAACGTTATTCAAGTTGTGACCGACAATGTCTCTAATCACATGGGAGCGGCAAAGTTGTTGAAGTTGAAGAGCCCAAAAATCTTTTGGACATCATGTGCTACACATACCGTTAATCTTATGTTTGAAGGTATTCATTTTAATGGTGTTCTTTTTTATATTTATTGTTAGTTGTGTTTAAGTCTTTAAGATTTTTATTTATTTATTTATTTTTGTCTTTTTGAAGCTATTGGTGAGATAAAAAGGTGTAAGAAAACCCTTGATCAAGCAAAAAAGTTTACGGTGTTTGTTTATGCCCATCACAGAACATTATCTTTGATGAGGCAATTTACAAAGAAAAGAGACATTGTGAGACCGGGGTCACTAGATTTGCCTTGGCTTTTCTTACTTTATAAAGTTTGGCCGACAAGAAGGCTCAACTTAGGCAAATGTTTACTAGTGATGAATGAGACAAATGTAAGTTCTCTAAGACGGTGAAAGGGAAAGCCGCTTATGCAACCATTGTAAGTCCCTCATTTTGGGACAATGTAACTTTGTGTTTGAAAGTTTTTGCACCTTTAGTCAAATCCGTATGGTGGATGCGGATTGGAAGCCATCCATGGGTTTTATATATGGTGAGCTTCAAAGGGAAAAAAAGAGATCATTGATGCTTTGGGCAATAACAAAAATGCATATGAGTCGGTTATAGCGATCATCGAAGCAAAGATGAAAGATAGGCTTGATACAAGCCTACATTTGTCGGCCTACCTTTTAAACCCATATTATCTTTATAATAATGAGGAGGTCCAAAATGATATCGATGCTAGTGATGCGATTGTTGATGTTATTGGTATTTTGATTCCGGAAGAATATGACCTCCAAAACCAAGTCTTGACGGTTGAGTAATGTACAAGAGAAAACTAGGAAAATTTGACCGGATAGTTGTAATCAAAGGATGTGAGGTGAACGATGCCAAATATGATCCGGGTAATGCAATTTATATTTATTTATTTATTTATTTTATATCAATTATCAAATTTACCAATGTTTATAATATGTTTGTTTTAAAATTATAGCAAATTGGTGGGCAATTTATGGTACCTCAACTCCTCATTTGACAAAGGATTGCTACGAGGATACTTTCTTTAACTACTAGTTCGTCGGGATGTGAAAGAAATTGGAGCACCTTCGAAGGAGTTACTAACTTTTAAGTTTGATAATTGATATAAATTATATTATATATATTAATATATATTTACTTGAATATTTTGTTTCTTAATTTTAACTTTGTAGGTTCATACCAAAAAGATAAATAGGTTAGAGGCAACAAAATTGAACAATCTTGTTTTTATTCAATTTAATGCCAACTCGATGGAGAAAAACAAAAAAAGAAAGGAGAGACAAGTGAGGCTCAAGATTGGATTGTTGATGTTGATGAAGTTGAGCCGGGACTATCTTGGGAGACGGTTTCTGAAGCCATGGGTACGGATGATGTTTTAAGACCTCAAAGAAGTGCTAGATCGAGAGAACCTTTTGACGAAGAGTTCTTGTCGGAGAGTGAAGAAGAAGCAAATGAGGAAATTGAAGTTGAATACGAGTCGGATGGTGTTCAAATCATTGAACAATATGGACAAGACGATGACGGACCATCAATCTAAATATCTAATCATTGAACTTTTTATTTGAAGTATTTGCATTTTCAAACAATTATGTTGATGTTTTTAAACATATATTTTGGGTACTATGAACAATTATCTTTATATTTGGTTATTTATGATTTATGAACATGCTATATATATATATATATAATTTTAAAATTTATATATGAAAAATTCCAATCCGAGTACTCCCCGAGTACTCCCCGCCTAGGCCGATTACTCGCTACAAGGGGGTCGGCCGCCCGAGTACCGCCTAGCGAGTTTTACAACCTTGAACTAAATAGATAAATTAGGAAACATTTATCGATATGATAAAGCAAAATGTCTGTGAAGACATTATGCAGAACAATCTTTTGCTCCTACTTTTCAGATGATAAGAATAATAATATAATTGATAGGTCAATCAAGAATCTCCCACTTCCATGTAAATTGAAACTATACAAGATTGCCTCCAATGGAAATATCAAATAGAAGTTTTGCAGCCATGATAATGATTCCAATAATTATGCTATATAACATATCAAAACAAAACTGTTGCCTTAAATAGAGGATCCATAGAAGACTCTTTAAAACCAAACATCAAGTCAGGTGCCCCACACTCCCATCCACCACAAACATGTTGAAGCATCCGGTGTTTAATAACCTAATACAAAAATCTTCCATTTTCATTCACCCTTTATAAACATGTTGCCACCTAAAAAATCTTTGTGATCAACGTTCAGGTGGTGCAAAATATCAAGACTAGCCCAAAACTTTAATCAAGAGTTGATATTTCAAGTGATGGAGATAAGTAAGTCAAATAGTTGATATGACACTGAACACCAAGAACAATGTTGTGACTATAGTAATCATTTTTATCTATCTAGTGAAGCATGCTTACAAACACTTCAAATTTTAAAGAAAATAATACATTTTAAGTTGAACAAGCTAACAATACATTGAATAGGTATTCTAAACAATAAAGCCACCTGCATATTCATAGATTTAGTGTACAATTGTTCAAAACTACATGTCACAAAGGCATATATGTTTTATTAAGCTATTCCAACTAAAAAAGGGTACTAAGGGGCTGCTTGGTTGGTCTTCCATTAAATGTTGTATGGATAAAGCTTTCTGTGTGGATTAATATGTCTGTATAGATAGGGGAAGGTTTTTGTTGGAAAGGGTTTCTTCATAGATGGGATGAGCATGTTTTTTAATTGGGAAGGGCAAGTTTGGAAAAAACTTGGCTTTCTGCATAAAGCTCCACCCTAGAAGCTTATTGAATAAGCCACTTTCTATATCGTCAAGCCACTACCAAACAGTCATGTATAGCTGACCAAGTAATTTGTGAGTCCCATTAAGCTCACCAAGCTGTTGGAATTAGTCAGCTAGGTTTTGAAATAAAAATCCCGTCTGTTTAGGGATGTTAGTTGTTTTTGATTTAGTCAGCAGTAATTGTTTTTTCCTTCTGTCATGTATCTCCTATTTAAAGGCCATTTGGTTGTTCTCAATAAATCATCTTTTGAAGTTAGGATGAACTGCTTTCTTATTATAAAGATACTTAATATTTGGTATCAGAGCCATACGAGAAAGATCAGTGTGAGTACTCTACAATAGAGAGAGTGAAATGCCAGCATCTTCCAGTGAGAAATTTGTGCAGCCTGCAATTCCGAAGTTTGATGGTCACTTCGATCATTGGTCGATGTTAATGGAGAACTTCTTGAGGATCAAGAAGATGTGGAACCAGATAGAAGAAGGAATTCCGATGATGGCGGCCGGATCAACAATTGCAAATGAAGCGCAGAAGAAAGTCATTGACGATGCAAAGCTGAGGGTGCGTTTGGTATGCAGTCAGGACAGAACAGAAAAGAACGGAAAGGAACAGAACAAAACAGGACAGAACAGCTGTTACACGTTTGGAAAAAGACGATATGACGGGACAGGACAGGACATAATAGAACAGAATGACCAATTTACCCCCAGTGAGCTGTTTAGTGTTATTTTACCAAATAACCCCCCCACACAAACATATATATATATATATATAAAGAGAGAGAGAGAGGAGAGAGAAGGGGAGAGAAGGGGAGAGAGAGAGGAGAGAGAGAGAGGAGAGAGAAAGGGAGAGAGAGAGGAGAGAGAGAGGAGAGAGAGGAGAGAAAGAGGAGAGAGAAGGGGAGAGAGAGAGGAGAGAGAGGAGAGAGAAGGGGAGAGAGAAGGGGGGAGAGAGAGAGGAGAGAGAAGGGGAGAGAAAGAGAGAGGAGAGAGAGAGAGATAGGAGAGAGAATGGGAGAGAGAGATAGGAGGTAGAGAGAGGAGGGAGAGACAGAGAGGGAGGAGAGAGAAAGAGAGTGTGTGTGTGTGTGTGCGTGTGTTAGGTTAGAGGGTAAAATGGTCATTTAATCCTTGTTCCACTTAGTTTTAGGGGGGTAGGATAGAACAACCTTGTTCCACATGTCTTTCACTTAGTCCAACATTTTATCACACCAAACATGGGACAAGCTTGTTCTGTTATGTTCTGTTCCATCCTGTTCACCTTACCAAACGCACCCTGAAAGATTTGAAAGTCAAGAATTACTTGTTCCAGGCTATTGATAGAGAGATACTGAACACCATTCTTGACAAGAGCACCGCAAAAGGAATCTGGGATTCTATGAAGAAGAAGTACCAGGGATCAACCAAGGTCAAAAGAGCACAACTGCAGGCTTTGAGGAAGGAATACGAGACGTTGCTGATGAAGGAAGGGGAGAAGGTGGACTTCTATGTAGCAAGAACGTTGATCATCGTCCACAAGATGAAGGCAAACAGTGAGAATATGTCACAACCCACTGTCGCCTCCAAAATTCTTCGATCGTTAACACAAAAATTCAATTACGTTGTGTGTTCGATCGAGGAATCAAACAACCTGGAGACGATGACGATCGATGAGTTACACGGGAGTCTACTCATACATGAACAAAGGATGTGTAGCCAACAAGAGGAGGAGCAAGTGTTAAAAGTTGGTGAGTCAAGTGCTAGAGGGAGAGGCAAAACCTTCACCAACAAAAGTCTAATTGAATGTTATAAGTGTCATAAGTTGGGACACTTCCAGTTTGAATGTCCAGACTGGGAAAAAGATGCAAACTAGGTTGAGAACATGGCGGTGCTGATGGCACACGTTGAAAAAATGAAAGATATGACGGTGTTGATGGCACAAGTTAAAAAAGTGAAAGAGTTAATAGAAGATGCTTGGTTCTTAGACTCAGGATGTAGCAACCACATGTGCGGTGACACACAATGGTTTTGTGATTTGGATGAAAGCTTTAGACACAGTGTCAAGCTCGACGACAACACAAAATTGGCGGTCAGAGGGATATGCGATGTTCGTTTCTCTATTAAGGGTGTCATACATGTCATCACTAATGTAGACTTTGTACCCGAGTTGAAGAACAACTTGATCAGTCTTGGTCAAGTCCAGGAGAAAGGAGGTGCATCGTTGGCGTGCTAATGAGGGGCTCACTACTTCCCTCAAAAGCGAACAAGTAAAACACCAGCTCTTGACTGGCCAGCCTCTTTTTTGGCCTCCTGAAGTACTTGTTCAACAAATGCCGTCTTGTTTGATACAAAATGGGGAGTGCCGCATTTATCATCCAACCAAGGGATTGGTTATTAAGTCACTCATGTCGACAAGCCGATTGTTCGTGATACTAGCCAGTCCAACACCGAAAGATCCTGCTTGCTGTAACACAGTCTCGGAAGACAACACACATGTATGGCATTGTGGATTAGGTCATCTTAGCTATAAGGGGTTAAGGACGTTGAATCATGAGAAAATGGTGGTAAGACTACCTGAAATGAAAACTCCATAGAAGTTATGCCAAGAATGTATCTCCGGAAAGCACCATCGAGACAGCTTTCCAAAGAAAAGCTCATGGAAGGCAAATCAAAAACTTCAACTGGTCCGTTCTGATCTTTGTGGTCCAATATCTCCGGAATCCAATAGTCACAAAAGGTACATTATAACCTTTACAGACGACTATTCCAGGAAGAGTTGGATCTATTTCCTAGCCGAAAAGTCACAAACCTTTGAAACATTCAGAAAGTTCAAAGCTTTGGTTGAAAAAGAAACCGGTTTATGGTTGTTGTGTCTAAGAACAGACAGGGGAGGAGAGTACAATTCAAGGGAGTTCAAGCATTATTATGACAAACATGGTATACAGAGACAACTTACGGCATCTTTCACGCCTCATCAAAACGGCGTTGCAGAAAGAAAGAATATAACTATTCTGAATATGGTACGATGTATGTTGATCGGGAAAAATGTCCCACAAAAGTATTGGCCAGAAGAAACTGCATGGAGTATGTATATTCTGAATCAAAGTCCTACCGCTGCATTACAAAGAAGAACCCCAGAAGAAGCCTGGAGTAATTAGAAACTATCTGTAAGTCTTTTCAAAATCTTTGGTTGTATCGCTCATGCTCATGTACCACAAGAGAAGAGAAAGAAGTTGGATCAACGAAGTATCGTTATGTTTGGAATAAGCGAAAAGTCTAAAGCTTATAGGTTGTATGATCCGTTAGAAAATAAGATCATTGTAAGCAAAGATATTCTTTTCGAAGAAGATGTTGAATGGGATTGGGGACAAGAATCCAAGAAAGAAACCTTGGTGTGTGGCAACGATACAGATGAAGACCAATAAGAAGAAAATGGGGAGAAAGATGCAGCTAACAGTTCCGACGAGGCAGAACCAAGTGGAACTCAAGAGCCAAGTAACACAGATGAACGCGTTGAAGAAGAGCCTCGAGTTCAAACTGACAATAGGACTCTGAAAAATCCGGTCTGGATGGGAGACTACGTTTCTATAGAAGGCTTATCAGATGAAGAAGATGATGACAATAACTTTTCCATGTTTACGTCTCACAACGATCCATCTACATATGAAGAAGTAGCTGGTAGCAGCAAGTGGAGAAGGGCAATGGATCTGGAAATTGAATCTATCAACAAAAATAATACATGGGAATTGTGCAATCTGCCCGAGGGAGCTAAAGCCATAGGCGTAAAATGGCTGTTCAAAACAAAACTCAACGAAAAAGGGAAGTGGATAAGTGCAGAGCTTTGTTGGTTATGAAGGGGTACGCTCAAAAGTTCGGGGTAGACTATATACAGAGGTGTTCGCTCCAGTCGCTAGGTGGGACACGATTAGAGCAATCGTTTCTCTTGCAGCTCAAAAAGGCATGAAAATACATCAATTGGATGTAAAAAGCGCGTTCTTGCATGGAAGACTTGAAGAAACTGTGTACGTCGAACAACCGCAAGGCTATGAATAAGAAGGTAAGGAGGAAAAAGTCTACAAGCTAAACTATCTTCTGTGATAACATATCCACTATTAAGCAGTCTAAAAATCCAATCTTGCAAAGAAGAAGCAAGCACATTGATGTGCGATTTCATTTTCTAAGGGATCTTGTGAAAAGTGGAGTTCTAGAGTTAACTCATTGTAGCAGTCAAGAGCAAGTTGCAGATATTATGACGAAGCCTCTAAAGTTATAAGCCTTTGAGAAGCTGAGAAGTATGATGGGAATGTGCAGATCGATTGTTTGAATTAAACTGAATTAGTCAGCTAGGTTTTGAAATAAAAATCCCGTCTGTTTAGGGATGTTAGTTGTTTTTTATTTAGTCTGGTATTCATCCCTTTTTCTTAGGAGCAGTAGTTGTTTTTTTCCTTCTGTCATGTATCTCCTATTTAAAGGCCATTTGGTTGTTCTTAATAAATCATCTCTTGAAGTTTGGCTGAATTGCTTCCTTATCATAAAGATACTTAATACAAGCTGCTAACAAACAGGCCCTAACTCCATGGGGAGACAAGATGCACACCTTGATTTCTCGGGTTCAATGTACATTTCTACAACCTTTCATATGCAAAATTTTAGTTACTACTTCTATTGGTTTTTAATACACTTTGTAACCGTTTAAACGCAGCGGAAAAACAAATCTTTTGTTTACAAACTAGAAAACTTTTCTAATGCATAAATCCAAATCGGATCCAATGAAGCATTTAATTAAAACCACACACCATAGGGTGTTTAGAATTGTACCTTTGTAGATCAGACGGAGATTTGACCGAGCACCAAGAATCCAAAGCAGGATTCCTCTATTAGTAATCCACACACGAACACGCTTAGATCTCCCACCGGGTGCTAGCCCAAGAACCCTAGATCTATTTGTGTATCACAGAAAAAAAAATGTTTCTTTTCTGTGTTTAAGTAATAGCCAAATCTAAAAGAATGAAAATCCGAAATATTGATTTAGACTATCTACCTATTTATATGGACCAGTATCATAGTTAGCCTATTGGTGATGTTGAGGCCCAAAAGCCCATAGTCACTCAAGTGGGTATGAAGCCCATAGTCTGGAAGGTGTACATGAGGAGAGAGAAAGCAGTAGGTCTTTAGGAGAGGGAATAAAGTTAGTGTTGTTGTGGGAATTAAGGGTCATTTAGTTATTTGTCTGAATTCTGTCTAGGAGAGAATTCTCTGGAAAGGAGTCTCAGACTCTGGTTATTTTCTTTTGTTGGTGTAGAGCTTCTGCTCATTATCCTTTCTATTAATCCAATTTCCATTATCTTTTCTCTGTTTTTATTAATTGGTCCAACCTGCCGGATTATTCAAGGGGAGCTAGTGATTGAAAATGCCGACAAAAACATCGAATATGAATGATTGAGTGGAGGCATTGGAAGATGTAGTGGTGGCGATGGAAGAGAATTTGCAGAGATCTCTGGCTGAATTCAGGGAGACGTTGGTAGCTGATTTGCTAAAGCTGTTAGATCGGCCACAGGATCCATCTCCTAGCAACAATAAAACCGATGATCGATTGACAGAGTTTCGTATGGCAGTGAAGAAGGTCGAACTTCCTATGTTTAGTGGGGAGGATCCAGTAGGGTGGATTACGATAGCAGAAATTTATTTTGAAGTACAAAATACCCCAGAAGAAATTAAGGTGAAATTGGCCAAATTAAGAATGGATGGAACTACTCATTGGTTTAATCTATTGTGTGCAACAGAAGAAAACCTCACCTGGAAGAAGTTCAAACAAGCATTGATCAAGAGATACAGAGGAAGACAGAGTGATAACCCCTTTGATGAATTGAAAGATCTCACACAAACAGGATCGATGGATAAATTTATCACAGAGTTTGAATACATCTCATTTCAGGTAAGTCGTCTACCTGAAGAACAATACCTAGGTTATTTTGTGGGAGGACTTTGTCCCGAAATCAGATTGAGGGTTCGCACCTTCAATCCCATAAACCGTGTTCAAGCAATGAAGATAACACGAGATGTAGAATCGGAGCAGCAAGGGGCTGTGGTTCCTCGGATTGTAACAACACGATCATGGAATGGAGGACGAAGCATTAAGATGGGGTCGTTTGTGAAATGAGGGTATGGATCGACCCAAGATTCTAGTATGGGCCGAAAGGCTTTTGGTTCTGGGCCTATTGAAAGAACTGTGGGCCTGAATAAGCAAGCTCTCACAAAATCACATTCAACGCCTCAATTGGTCCAACCGTTAAAAGTTGTGGCTGGGGATCGGAAATAGAACGAAAGAAATCGGGGAACCAAACACCTTCCTTATGTTGAACTTATGGATGGAAAGGCTAAGGAGTTGTGTTTTCGTTGCGGAGAACGATATCATCCTCTCCATCAGTGTACCGAGCGACAGCTGCGGATGGTTATACTAGGAGATGATGAACGGGTGAATGACACAAGGGAAGTAATCGCTGTGGAATTGAAAGAAGGAGAAGACGAAGAAGATATGGTATGTAATTCCATAGGGCTTTTCGCTGGGGTAGAACACCAAAATACCAAAGCGTAGAACACGATCTATATCAAGGGAACTATAAAAGGGGTACCGATCGTGGGATTACAGTGGAGCCAGTATAGTTTTGTCTCTCCTCATGTAGCAACAACCCTAGATTTGGCAATAAACACCAAAGATATGTTGTATCAGACTCCTTGTCTTCTTGTAGTTGGATCCGGTTTATCACCGGCAGTCTGTTCAGGGTTCCAAACTCAATGATGGCAACTAAACACGAGGGTTGCGCTGGGTTCCGAACGTCGTGAGAAAGTTCGGTCCATATCCGGTGTGGGCGTTAGAGCATTGAGAGGACCTTTCCCTCCCTGTAAAAAGTTACGGGTTCGATTGGGGGATGGCCATCGTGTTTTGACACAGGGAGAATCTAAGGGAGTAGAGATTTTATTCGATAACTTTAGAACCACAATGGTTTGTTCTCGAGTTGGGTGACATAGACATGATTTTGGGAGTATCTTGGTTACAAAAACATGGAAAGGTCACTTTCGATTGGGAAGAGAGGGTGATTAGTTTCCATTGCAGAGGAGAGAAAGTAATGTTGAAGGGTGGACAAATTAGAGAATCGGAAAAACGAGGGAGTGGAGGAATGAGACCGACAGGCTCGTTTCAAAGTGTGTTGATGACCGGAGAAAATCGCGACAGATCGGTGGGTGAGCAAAAATTAAGTAAACAACAACAAGGTGAACTTGAAGCGATATTGGAACGTTACAATAGGGTGTTTCATGAAGTGTCGGGGTTACCTCATAAAAAAGAAACGGTACACCGAATTGAGTTGCGGGTGCAGGGGATCCTATCAGTGTTCGACCGTATCGATATGCGCACCATCACAAAGATGAAATTGAAAAAAAAAGTCTGAGATATGTTGAAACATGGAATCATTCGACCAAGTTCAATTGATTTTTCAAGTCCCGTTATTCTAGTTAAAAAGAAGGATGGTACGTGGAGGATGTGTGTCGATTATAGGGAACTCAACAAAGCTACTGTTCTCGACAAGTACCCAATTCTGGTGGTCGAGGAATTACTAGATGAATTGAACGGAGCTAATTATTTCTCTAAATTGGACTTGAAATCGATAAGACGGCGTTTAGGACACACGACAGTCACTATAAATTTTTAGTGATGCCTTCCGGCTTGATGAATTCTCCCGCCACTTTTCAATCCACGATGAATGTCACACCCCGCTAAAGCGGAAACACGAGGCGTGATAGCTCATGATTTCATAGCAATAAGATACAAACAACACCAATCATCCATTTTAAATACATCACATACAAAGTCCAAAGTTACATCGTACAACCCAAAGCTTTTAACAAGATAAAATCAACAAATGTTTAAACAAAACGTTTTCAAATAAACTTGATTGATGTTGACACGTCCACAAAACTAAACATTCAGTTTACCTCTTATTTTCCTGTAAAGCATGTTAAAACAAAAGGGTTAACTACAAAGAGTTGGTGAGTTCACAGGTTTTCAAATGCACAAAACATTTTATATGCAAGGTATAATAATAGCGAATCGGATGTTCGCATCAACTTTAACATTTTTACCTTTATGAGCAAATATACAAATTATCTTTACACATGATATTTAAATATTGAGCCACTACTAAGCCTAAACGACATTCTACGCCCCACGAACTATCTCAGCGGTGGACCTAAAGTCCACATGTGTAGAGCATTCTTAATTGATAAAGTGCACCCCTACTTGCCAGTTAGGTGGGTATGTCAACCAAATAGCGCTATCCACAAATATCATCGGCTCAAAACAAATACAGATTAAATAGTAGTGTACCACGGGGACTTCACATAACTCAATATATCAATTGTGTAACATCAATTTGCTCATCTCAATGATTTATATACTTTTCATTTAACAATATAAATCCATTCGACTTTGTTTTAAACCAACAAGCTTTACACCCCAAACGTATAAAACATTAAAAAGAGAGGTCGTGAATACTCACTTGATTACAAAAACAAACTCCGCTTAGATACACGAACTTCACTTGCCGGCCTAACGTCTTCCTATCAAAGCAAAACACCCAATTGGTTAGTTATTTGTCTTAGGGTTGCTAATGAGGATGATTATAATATAAGTCCATAAATGTCCGTATATGTCCAACTTGGTTGACTATTAGTCCCGTCGTATATAATGCACTTATGCCCTTAATATTAGATTAATACGATAAATTACACCGAAATGTATATATATATATATATATATATATATATATATATATATTTGTACCATTATAGGCCTTTAAGTGATTAGAGTTCATGAAATCAAAGATTTCAGAATCTCACTTTCTGGCAGAAACTTTAGGTTCTAGAAAAGATCAAATTAAAGTAATTTCCAAAATGTCAAATTTCCTCATCTTTTTATATGTAATACATCACTGAGTTAAGGTTATTTTGACCAATTTTCATACTTTTCGGAGATGTAAAAAGGGTTCAAACAATTTTTACCAAACAAGATGTCACAGTTTGTCAAGGAATTTACTCACCCTTAGTAAAACAGTCGTTTGCGGAGTTCTACTCAGTGTTTTTCAGAAATTCCAATTGGGTTAGAAACCTAACACATAAAGAAAGCTTTTGAAATAATAATAACTCAATTTGGATGAGTTATGAGGAAGCTATGGCACCTTAAAGTTGCATGCACACATCTGTCATTATTTGACAGATTGCACACTTAGCTTATTTAAATTGGTTAACATCTCAAAACTCTATATTTTTTTAGTGAGGTCAGATTCATATGAACCCTAACTCATAAAATAAGATTCCAGAAGAAGAATCATGCATTTTGACTAAATTATCAAAGAGATACAGCCATGCAAAGTTGGGTTTACCTATTGGTGGATTCACTGTTGCACCACCAAAAAGTTTTGGATGTTTGGAGGTTCAAAACTCCATATTTTTTTAGTGAAACCACTTTGGTTGAAAAGCTAACTCATAGAATTAACTCTCAAAAGAAGAATCATTCTTTTTCATTGAGTTTTGAGGGAGTTATAGCATTTCCAACATGCATGTGACAACCTGTCCGAATGCAATCTGTCGGCTCCAAGAATGCCATTTTTATGAATCAAAACCCACATGCAATGTGTTTTTGCTTAGATTTCTTGAGTTCCATTTGTTTGGTCATGGATTATCACCATTGTAGAGATATTTTACATATCTTTGGAGTATAATATACCCTTAGAACTAAGAAAATCGTAGATGAGATGAAAAGCAACTTAAAAGCACAAAAGTTTGGGTTTTTCACCAAAATTTGTAAGTAGAAGATGAACATGAATTTATTATCTTTCTTGAGTGATGAGAGGGATTCAATATCTTCAATAATCTTTCTAAAATGATGGATTTGGTGTGAAAATTGGCTGGAAGCAAGGGAGGAGAAGAGAGGAGATGAGAGAAAATTTGAGAATTTTTGGAGAAAGAGAAGTGGGAAATGAGAGATTTTTAACTTTTTATATGTAGGGTTTTGAGGGGAAACGAGGGGGGGGGTCTAGGGCCCAAGCCCATAAATTTATATATTTTTTTATAAAAAACTTTATAAAGCCCAAAATGTTTAAAATGTCATTTTTCCCAATTTGTGAGATTTATCCTCATAATGCAAGCCCATTTTTGGTTAAATTCTATAAAAATAAAAGTTTTATACTTGAAACATTAAAACCTCATATTTTATATAATTTGGATACAAATTAAAGCATTTGGCATTATATAAGACGTTTTAGATAGTTACGGGTCGGAACCGGACTTTATAAGCAACTATCGGGAATTCCAGTGAATTTTAGCCATTCAGTTCTAAATAGCTCCTATTCAAAAATCTTTCTAATTTTTTTTAATAAAACCTTAATAGATGCTACCCTGAAAGCTTCCGACTTGACAATTGTCACAATGAATCAGGTTTTTCGACATTACCTTAGACGATTTGTGCTCGTTTTTTTATGATATATTGGTCTATAGTAAAAGTTGGAACGACCATGTTGACCATTTACGAACTGTTTTAGAAATACTCCAGCACCATTATTTTGTAGCCAACAAGAAAAAATGTGTTTTTGCAACACAACAAGTGGAGTATTTGGGACATGTGATTTCTAATTTGGGAGTGTCTGTCGACCCTTCGAAGACCCGCAGTATCATCGATTGGCCTGTCCCTCGAAATGTAAAAGGTGTATGTGGGTTTATGGGGTTAACGGGGTATTACAGGAAGTTCATTGTCCGATACGGCTAGATTGCCAAACCCTTGACTCAGTTAACAAAAAAAGATGGTTTTGTTTGGGGACCTGAGGCTTCAAAGGCCTTTGAACAATTGAAACAGGTTATGTCCAATCCACCATTATTGATGTTACCTGATTTTTTACAACCTTTTGAGGTGGAGTGTGATGCGTCGGGAAGAGGCATCGGGGTTGTTTTAATGCAGAATAGACGCCCAATTACTTATTTTAGTAAAGCGTTGTCGAACAATAACCTTAGTAAGTCAACCTATGAGAAAAAATTGATGGCATTAGTGTTGGCTATTCAACATTGGCGACCGTATTTGTTGGGAGAGGACTTTAAAGTTTTTACCAATCAGAAAAGTTTGTGTCATTTGTTACAACAACGTATTGCTTCAGTCGATCAACAGAATTGGATTGCTAAGTTGCTTGGATACCATTTTGAGGTCGTTTATAAACTCGGTCGGGAAAACTCCGCAGTCGATTCTCTGTCCCGAATGTTCGAAGACGCTGAATTAAGAGTGACGACATCTTTTCTGATATGGTCGCAATTGCAGCAAATTCGAGACGATATTAGTAAGGATAAGGAGTTACAAGGCATGGCGCTGGATTTACTATGTGATCCTTTTTCGAGAGAGGGGTTTAAATTGCAGTCGGGAGTTCTGTTACACAAAGACAGATTGGTGTTGGCGGCCAAATATGCGGTAATACCGGACATTCTTGCTGAATTCCATTCGTCTTTGATTGGTGGTCATTCCGGGTTCCTACCTATGCATAAACGAATTGCTATGAACGTTTATTGGAAAGGGGTGAAGGGAGCTATCCAAGATTATGTGAAGCGTTGCGACATCTGTCAACGACAAAAGTACATGGCGTCATCTCCTATGGGTTTGTTACAGCCGCTGCCAATCCCGGAGTTAATTTGGGATGATATGTCGATGGATTTCATCAAGGGTCTTCCAAAATCAGGAAGGTTTGAAGCTGTGTTTGCGGTGGTGTACAGGCTGTCCAAATATGCGCACTTCATTCTTTTAAAACATCCATACATCGCAAGGAAAGTAGCCAATGTTTTTTTCTAGAGAGGTGGTACGTTTACATGGCCTTCCAAGGTCGATTGTTAGTGATAAAGACCTGTTGTTCATTAGTTTATTTTGGCAAGAACTTTATCGATTGCAAGGAACTATGTTAAAGGTAGATCGAAAACAGATGGCCAGACACCAAAAACAGATGGCCAGACCGAGGTAGTTAATCCTCGTGTCATCCGGAAACAGATGGCCAGACCGAGGTAGTTAATCGGTGTCTTGAGACTTACCTACGTTGTTTTGCTTCAGAACAACCGAAAGGTTGGTCTCAATGGATTGCGTTGGCTGCACTGTGGTACAATACCACCTACCATGGTTCAACGGGTATAACTCCGTTTCAGATAGTGTATGGACGCAAACCACCGATGTTAAGTTGTTATACACTCGGTGAGACAAGGGTGGAGCAAGTTGTTATTGATATTTTCAATCGTGATGAATCCATAACTCAGTTGAAACACCACTTACTACGCGCACAGCAACAGATGAAGAAGTATGTTGATCGTAAAAGAAAAGATGAGGAATTTAAGGTTGGTGAATGGGTTTTCCTTAAGCTCTACCCTCATCGTCAAAAAACTGTGGCGAGACGAATAAATCAAAAGTTGGCTATGGCCCCTTCCCTATTGTTTCGAGAGTAGGAAGAGTGTCCTATAAGCTGCAGTTTCCGACTTCAACGAGAGTTCACCCGGTATTTCATATCTCTGAACTTAAGCGGGTCGTGGGGGATTATCAAGTGGCTGACACACTACCTGAGGGCTTAACAATTGATGAGGAACCTATTGATGAGCCGGAGGAGTTACTGGCAACTCGCGATATATCAATTGTTGGGGCAGCAAGTTCGGCAACGCTTGGTAAAATGGAAAGAAAAAGACAAGGACGATGTTACTTGGGTTGATGACGATCTGCTACGAAGTGATTTCTCAGATTTCAGCCTTGAGGACAAGCCTGTAGTAAAAGAAGGGGGTAATGTTGGGAATTCTGATGTTGAGGCCCAAAAGCCCATAGTCACTCAAGTGGGTATGAAGCCCATAGTCTGGAAGGTGTACACGAGAAGAGAGAAAGTAGTAGGTCGTTAGGAGAGGGAATAAAGTTAGTATTGAGGTGGGAATTAAGGGTCATTCAGTTATTTGTATAAATTCTGTCTAGGAGAGAATTCTCTGGAAAGGAGTCTCAGACTCTCGTTATTTTCTTTGCTGGTGTACATGATATATACACAATTTGTGTCATACCCATATTGAGAGGTGCAAATCCCATATTGCATGTACATGATATATACACAATTTGTGTCATACCCAACATAGCCCTTATGATGAGCCGGTTAAGGATAACGTTAGACAACATCAAAGTATAACAGTCCTTCTGCATTAGGTACCAATGCACATCTCAAGTTTGGGGATAGGAGTGTCCACCATTTCAAGACTCACCTTATGACGCCGATCTATGAGGTGATGCTGATTGTGGGTCTTGTCCAACACCTGTCCCCCGGACAAGTGCTTGTGACTCTGGTTGCACCCAGTGCACTTCCAACTTGAACTACGACCAGACTTCACAATGATCTTCATTTATTACCAATCCCAGATAATAAGCGATCAAAGACAATTTTAAAAAATGTGATCATCACATTTATTTAAGGATATTTAAACATGATAATATTGAACACAGAGATGTTTAATGTAAATACTCATATCCAAGATGCCAAAACATATAAAAACATAACTGTTTTATGTTCAAATAAAGTTTACTAAAATAACTGATCATATCAATGTTTTACAAAAACTTAAAGCTTATAGCGCCAGAGTAAGCAACATCCTTGTTCTGACTCATGGGTTTTAAAAGATGATATGTCAATTTTGTAGTTAATCCAATTAAGCGTTTAGATCTATCTCGACAGATCTTTTAACAAGAATACTATTATGCTCCCACTGACCTTCTTGCGTACACAAGATTTCAACTACGAGATATTTTCATTAGTCTATAAATGGATTTATGCAACTTGCATACTTTTATTAGATTATTTTGGATACTTCAAACCATGTACACGTCCTCGCCTAAAGTTCCATTTAAGAAACATGGTATTAACATCCAGAAAAATCTTGATGGTTCCTACCCGATCTTCGGATTGTTTTTACCTCGTTATTCAGCGTCTTGTTGATGGTCAGTTCAACCATAGTCTCATCTTGTGGTTTATAGAATTCTTTCTACTTTGTCCCTATAGTGGTTTTTGTTTAGAAAATCATTTTATTTTCCTCGAGATAAAAGAAAAGATGGGCAATCTATCTTAAAAATCCACTATGTAGTGCAACAAATACTTTGTTCTCGCTGGGTCCGTAAAAATAATATACAATTATCTCCTTTTGGGTATTCCACAAAGATGCACTTTTGAGACCTTGAATAAATATTTTAGAAGTTTTCTGCTTAACATAAGCGTCTCAACCCCTTATAAGATAATTTTGGGATCTTCCCAATTTATAATTTCATATGGAGTTTCACAGGTCTCTAGGTTGGTGCATTATTAAGTATTTAGGCAGTTGTTTCTAGGTCATAACCCTAGAAACTCTTAGGCAGAGTTATGTGATTCATCATAGAGCAAACCATGTCCAACAAGGTTATGTTTCTCCTTTCAGACACCCTATTGTGGTGTTCTTGGAGCAGTTTTAGTTGGAATACTATTCCATGAACTCTAAGATGATCAATAAGCTCTTGGCTTGTAACCTCGATTCAACCGAAGCGCTTTTGCCAAGTTTATTCTCTACTTTATTCGGAAATTCTTTGAATGTCTCAAAGCTTTCAAATTTATTTTCTTATTAGGTGTTTATACCTAGATTCACTGAAGCCATCAGTACAAGTGATGAAGTACCTGTGACCATTCCTTGTGACGGAACTGAAAGGCCTACATACATCAGTACGATTTACTCCTAATAGTTCTCAGTTCTTTTGAGTTTGTCTTTTAAAAAATTTGGTCATCTTTAAATAAAACTTACATATATCATATGAATCATCACATGATTCCAGCACTCCGTCCGTCTGGACTTTGGCTATGCATTTCTTTTTATGTCACAAGTAGGTCTTATTTAAGCCTAGTTTAGTTAATTTGATTTGTAACTACAACTATTGATTTCATAAATACCATTGTGTGGCCTATCCACAAAGTACAAAACATTGTTAAGGTAAACAGAATTTGTATTATTACTGAAAGTAAACATAAATCCAGTTTGATGTAACTGAGAATTTGAAACTATATTCCTAGTAATGGTAGGTACATATAAATACTTGCTAAGTAGTACAGTAAGGCCATTTGGTAATTCCATATCATATGTCCCTTGAGCAACTGCAGCTACCTTAGCTTCATTGCCCATTCTTAGTTCCATTTGGCCTGGTTTCATTCTCTTTTCACTCCTTAGTTCCTGCAAAGTAGCACAAATATGAGTACCACATCCGGTATCTAATACCCAAGAATCTGTATTAGAAGTGAACAAATCAATGGTAAACATACCTGAAGTTCCGGCTACAGCAGCCTTCTACTTCTTCTTCTCTGCAGTAAGGCTGGGCAGTTTCTCTTCCAATGCCCCTTTTGGTCGTAGTTGAAGCAAACTGCATCTTCAGGAATCTTTCCCTTGCCCTTATCTTTGTTGGAACTTCCAACCTTTGTTTTACCCTTGGCAACCACCATCTTCTTTTTAGGCTATCCCGCTTTTAGGTTTTATCATCAAAACCTGTTTTGGTTTGGGTACTTCCAACTTGGCAGTTACACTTCTCTCAGCAATTTTAAGCATGCTGTGAAGCTCTATGAGAGACCTATCCAAACCATTCATATTGTAGTTCATGACGAAATGGTCATATGATTTAGATAAAGAATGAAGAACAATATCGACTGCTATTTCTTTATCTAGTGGGAAGCCTAGACGTGTTAATCGATCAACGTACCCCTTCATTTTCAAAACATGGGGACCGACCGATGATCCCTCAGTCATCATACATGAAAGCAATTCTTTGATTGTGTCAAACCTATCCTGCCTTGCCTGTAACTCAAACATAGATTTCAGAGACGAAATTATGTCCAGGTTGTCATATCTTCATGATCCCTCAGTAACTCGGTAGTCATAGAGGCGAGAATGACACATCCAACTTCCAGTTAGTCATTTTGAATACTTATCATAAGCAGCTCTGACTTCAGTTGAAGCGTTTCTAGCAGGGGGGTTTCGAGGGGGGTTTTCAAGAACATAAAACTTCTTTTCATGCCTAAGGATGACCCTTAGGAAGCGAAACCATTCGAGGAAGTTCGTCCCGTTCAGTTTTTCCTTATCAAGAATAGACTGCAGTGTGTACTGGAATAGGTTGTTGGCGTTTGTGTTTGTGTTTGGAGCTGGTGTAGCCATCTACATAATTTGCGTTCAATTTTAGTAACTTTGAAATCTCAAATTAAATAATTAACCTTTCAAAATAATTTAATTTGAGCTAAGATCCATATTTCACCAATCTCCACAAATGGTTAATGCGTTGTCTATGTGATTGCGAGACCCCAATTCTTGACTGGGGGGACACCAAAGGACTCTACCCTTCCATCCCTTGGATAGATATAGAGGGAGGGCAGAGCTTTTGGATTTTCATGTTGTCAAAGAGTTGAACAATGGTTTTTTCGTGTTGTTAAAGAGTTGAACAGTGAAAATAGAATAGGTGATTTAGGTAGGCATCATCCAATTACGTTCAACGTAACTCTTAGGAGATTGTGGAATTCTATTCAATATATCACATATCAAAATAGGCACGTTTAATCCCACTTCAACGCCTTGAAAATATTCATAAATGGTCAATACGCTGTCTATGAAAATTTACAAGTAAACTAACCATACTAGAGTATCGTGATCCCGCATAAATTCTTGACTTAGATTTTATGGGGACCAGTTGTCCAAAATTACAACTATTTAAGTGATTGGGTCAATTCTCTGTTCACTTAAATCTCGTTATTCTGGCGCCTTGTCTCATACTATCATCCTCCGGCATGATGGATAATGCGCTGAACATACCGGATTCCGTAAGCTTCAACAAGTATTTTAAATGGGCGACATTTAGTTTACGTTTGTAAAAGGTTTGTAGTTCAGAAAACATTTCTATCTTTTAAAACGTTTTAATTTATCTTAAAAACTGGTTTTAAAAGATTATCCAAAAATCGATTTGATTTTGATAAACATATCAATTTTAAAATATCATATTTTATTACCAATTTAAAACTTATTTTGCGTTTTGACTTTATTTTAAATCGTTTGCAATTATAACAATAAATGAAAGTAGAAATAAAATAAAACACAAACGCAATATAAACAAACATAACACAATAATATATGGTTTTGCCCCCCTAATGTGATGTTGTGAGCCAACACAACAATCACGGTTAATTCTAAGGACGTCTTCAAGCTCCCATTGGTCTCGCCATCTTGGTCAACTCCAGGGATTCCGTCTTAACTTCTCGTAACGCCGTCTTCGGATGGTTACAAGTTTTAAAATAGAAAAGGTAATATATCCTAATTTATTTTACAAATTAATCCTATCTAGAAAACTTAAAATTAAAAATACAACCCTTGAAATTATACATTTTAATTTTCCAAATAAAACACAACATCCATACCACGGGTCTTTCGGGGCAAACCATATACTAACCTTAAGTTTCATTCACACCCACACCCAAAGAGGTGATTAGCTCATAATAAAAAAACATAAGATATAAATACTTGAAAAGAAATTTCATTTAATTAAAAGTGACAGCTTGTTCACTAATCACAGTCTTGTGGACGGAATATAAAATTACAGAAGATTAAATTGCAGAAATTAAATGCAGAAAATTAAATGTAGAAGATGGTCTTCCAGCAAAGATGAACTTTGATGGAGAAGAGAGAGTAGATGTTGAAGTGAATTGTTGTCTTCCTTTGCATCCCAAAGCTTCCTTTTATAGTCCTCCTTCAAGAATGGCAAGAAATAAAGAATTAATATAGTACAAATAGTGTTCGCTATTTGTCCCATACCTCCCGTATTTCGATGATACTGAAATCTGCCAACCATTGCCTCCAAGGACAAGCAAATGGTGTTTTTAAGTACTTGTGAACAACAATAAGTGCCCATTGTGAGCATTTTGGTGCCCACTCTGCATAGTGACAACCTCATTTTGCATAAAATTAACTTCTTGTCTGTGTATCATCATTTTGAGTGAAATAGACAAAATGAAGGGGATAGAGGCAAAATGGGTATATAAAAATATAAAAATCCTAGAAAAGAGTAATTAATAACGCTCATAATTGAGAGTTATCAAACCCCCAAACTTGAGGTGTTACTTGTCCTAAGTAAAAAGAAAGAAATAAAAAGAACGTTTACGAAGGGAGACATGGAAAAAAATGAAAACAAAAAAAAACTTACGCGGATGATGTTGAAATTTTCTTTGAGCATGAATGTTGGTACCACTTTCTTGCTTGACTTTATTATCGTATCCACTAATTAGTAGGGCTTTTTGGGTTTTTGTGTTTGGCTTTGTGTATTTAACCCTCCCCCAAACTTACTCTATACCACAAAAAGATGCAATAATTTTCATGATTCACTCTTGCGTATTTGGCCTGCCTTTGTGATGAAGGTTTCGTCACTTGCTTTTCTTTTATATTGGTTACAAATTATATATCAACTTGTTAATTTTATTTTATTTTATTTTTTATATAAATTAATTTTTTTTTGTCACACCCCGCTAAAGCGGAAACACGAAATACGACAGTTTAAAGTTTCACAGCAACAAGTATATAAACACCAACCATACGTATGTAATCAAAACGTCAAAGTTTAAAGTTTAAAAGTTTACAATCTGAATACTTTAACTTTAACAAAAAAATTACATCAAAATAGATATATATATCAAGTCTTGATTGGTGTTTCCACAAAAGTAAGCCAAGCCTGATCGGTTGCCTTCTTATCTTCCTGTAAAGCATGTTAAAACAGGAGGGTCAACTACAAAGGTTTGGTGAGTTCACAGATTTTCAAATGCACAAAACTTTTTTTATATGCAAGGTATAAAAATAGCGAGTCGGATGATCGCATCAACTTTATTATTTTAACCTTTATGAGCAAATATACAAATTAACATTACACATGATTTATAAATATTGAGCCACTACTAAGCCTACTCGACATTCTACGCCCCATGAACTACCTCAGCGGTGGACCTAAAGTCCACATGGGTATAGCATTCTTAATTGATAAAGGGCACCCCTACTTGCCAGTTAGGTGGGTATGTCAGCCAAATAGCCCTATCCACAAATATCATCGACTTATTTAGAGCTAAATAGTAGTGTACCACGGGACTTTACATAACTCAACATATCATTTTGTGTAACATAAATTTGCTCATCATAATGATTTATATGCTTTTCATTAATCAATATAAATCAATTCAATTTTCTTTAAAACGACATGCTTTACACCCCAAAACGTATAAACATTTAAAAAATGGGGCCGTGAATACTCACTTTTTAGCAAAAGCTTCCAAATAGATACCCGAGATGTCCGCTTGACGGCCTAATACTTACCTAACAAAACAACGTACCCAAATGATCATTTATATGTCTAACGAATACTAAGAGAGCGCTTATAAGTCCTTATATGTCCAACTTGGTCTACTATTGTCCCGTTATATATAATGCACATATGCTCTTTAAAGAAATAGTTTATACCGAAAATATAATGTTATAGTTTTTTAAGTGATCAAAATTTATGAAATCAAACAATTTCAGAATTTCACTTTCTGATAGAAACTTTAAGTCCTAAAAATGATCAAATTAATATAACATCCAAAATGACAAAATTTCCCCTCTTTTTATATGTGATACACTACTGAGTTAAGGTCATTGTGACCAAATTTCATGCATTTTGGGCATATAAAAAGGGTTCAAATAATTTATACAAAATAGTGTGTCACCACAAGTATGGCAGATTACACACTGTTAGTAAAACAACCATTTGAGGAGTTCTACTAAATATTTTTCATAATTTCCAGTTGGATTATAAGCATAACACCGAAAGGAAACATTTAAAGGAAGAACACTCATTTTCGATAAGTTATGAGGAAGATATGGCACTACAAAGTTGCATGCACCCATCTGTCATTAGTTGACAGATTGCACACTTAACTTTAAAAAATTGTTTAATGCCTCATTACTTCATAGTTTTGAATGAAACCGGATTCATATGAACCCTAACTCATAAAAGAAAACTCCAGAAGAAAAATTATGCATTATGGACAAATAATCAAAGAGATATTAACATACAAAGTAGGGTTTACCTACTGGTGGTTTTATAGTTTGCACACCTAAAATGATTTAGGTGTTTGGAAGCTCAAAACTCCATATTTTCGTGTGATTCCACTTGCAAACAGAAGATAACTCATAAAATTGACTCTCAAAAAAATCATCCTTTTTCATTGAGGTTTGAAGGAGATATGGCCATTTGAACATGCATGCACAAATCTGTCAGCTTTGGACATATTGCACACTCATTTTGTTTTGAATAGTTGAAACCCCAAATCACCATATCTTTGAGTGAAACCAGTGGCATTTAAAAGGTAACTCATTAAAATAAATTTCAAAATAAAAATCAAGTAAATTGGATGATTATTTCGAGAGTTATGGTTGTTCAAAGTAGAGTTTACCTACTGTTGAACTTCCAGATGCATAACCATCTTGTTTTGAGCATTTGGGAGGTCAAAACTCAATGTTTTTGAGTGAGACTACTTGGATTATAACCCCAACTCATAAAATAAACTTTTAGAAGAAGATTCATAACATTTGGATGAGTATTTAGCAAGATATGGACGACACAAACACTAGTACATTTTCTGTCAGCACCAAAAATTACCAATTTCATGAATAAAACCCACATGCAATAGGTTTTTGCTTTGATTTCTTGAGTTCCATTTGTTTGGGTCATGGATTATCACTCTTATAAAGATATTTTACACATCTTGGTGTATAATCTACCCTTGGAACTAAGAATTTCCAGAAATTCAAAGGAAGGTGATGACGATGCAAGAAAAATGGGTTTTTCCCCAATTTGTAACAAAAATGATGGAGATGATGTTACTACTTACTTGGATGAAGAAATTTGTTGAATATCTTCAATAATCTTTCTTTTTTATGGGTTTTTGATGAAGAATTTGGCTGGAACTTAAAGGAGAAATGAGGGTTTTTGAAGAAGCCCTTGAGTTTTAGAGAGAGAGACGAGAGAAATTTCAAATTTTCAACATGCAAAATGAGAAGTAAATGAAAAGAAAATGTATTTATATGTGGGGAGATAGGGGAGGCCAGCCATACAAATGGGCCCCACTCCAAAAAAGAAATTAAAAAAATAAATAAAACTCAAGCCCAAAACCAATAAAAATGTCATTTTTCTCAATTTTGGCATTTTTTTCTCAAAATGCAAGTCCAAAAGTGATTAAATTCTATAAATATAGAAGCTTTCTATTTTAAATACTAAAACTATATATTTTATATAAATCGGGTATAATTTAGAGCATTTGGCACTATGTAGAACGTTTCAGATAGTTACGGGTCGGAACCGAACTTTTTAAGCAATTTTCGGTAACTCTAGAAATTTTTCGGTTGATCTAATATAACTAACTTTTATTCTTATAAATTAACTCTAATAACACTAATAAACTTAATAAAAACTAACCTGGAAGCTCAAATTTGGCAGTTGTCACAGTCTCCCCCCGTTAGAGAAATTTCGTCCAGAAATTTAAGAACTAGCTTTATCCGGGGTGTTCTCGAACAGGCGAGGATACTTATGCTTCATCAAATATTCTTGTTCCCAAGTATACTCTATGTCGTGCTTCGCATTCCAGCGGACTTTGATAATAGGGATCTTACTGCGCCTCAACCGTTTAATTTCTCGGTCAAGTATTTCGATTATTTCTTCGATGAAGTGTAACCGATCGTTAATCTAGACGTCTCCCAAGGGTAGAACTAATGCTTCATCTGCCAGGCATTTCTTCAAGTTTGACACATGGAATGTGTCGTGGATGCGCTTAAACTCTGTGGTAACTTCAATATGTACGCCACCGGTCCAATTCTTTCGAGTATTTCAAATGGACCAATGTATCTGGGACCCAGCTTGCCTCTCTTCCTGAAGCGTACTAGTCCCTTCCATGGTGATACTTTCAGAAGCACTTTATCACCTACTTGGAATTCTAACGGCTTTCTCCAATTATCCGCTTAACTCTTCTAATGATCTCTTGCTGTCTTGAGTCTTTCTTTGATGGTTGAGATCTTGTCAGTGGTTTCCTAAATGATATCGGGCGTGGTCAACTGTCTATCTTCGATTTCCAACCAGCTAAGGGGTGATCTACATTTGCATCCGTATAGGGCTTCGTACGGCGCACACTGAATACCGGTGTGGTAGCTGTTGTTATAGGAGAATTCAACAAGTGGTATGTGGGTATCCCAACTCCCACCAAAATCTATTGCACACGCACGCAACATATCATCCAGAGTTTGAATAGTTCTTTCTGATTATCCATCCGTTTTAGGATGATAGGCAGTACTATTATCCAACTGTGTACTCAATGCCTTTTGAAGAGACTACCAAAATCGTGATGTAAAACGAGTGTCTCTATCTGAAATAATGGAAATAGGCACACCGTGACGTGTAACTATTTCATTGATGTAAATTTATGCACGTCTTTCCATACTAAAATCTTCACGAATGGCAAATGAAATGAGCTGATTTTTGTAAGTCGATCAACTATAACCCATATAGAATCGTGTCCTTTCCCAGTTTTTGGTAGCATGGTTACGAAATCCATGGTTATTTGCTCCCACTTCCATTGAGGAATTTCGGGTTGTTGAAGTAGACCGAATGGTTTCTGATGTTCAGCCTTGACTTGAGCGCAGGTTAAAACACTTACTTACATATAAAGCAATGTCTTTTATCATTCCTGGCCCCCAATAGTATTCCTTCAGATCCTTGTACATCTTATCCGCTCCTGGGTGAACTGAATATCTGGATCGATGGGCTTCATCCAAGATGGTTGATCGCAGATTACCAGCCTTTGGTACCCATACCTTATGCTTAAAGTAATGCACTCCATCTGATTGTAATTCAAATTCTTTTTCTAAGTGATGCAAGGTCTCGTTCTTCAAATTCTCATCTTTTAAAGCTTCTTTTTGTGCTTCAAGAATTTGAGTCTTTAAACTCGTTTGAACCATCATTCCCATAGCTCGTGTTCTCGGCGGCTTCACTCTTTCCTTTCTGCTTAAAGTGTCAGTACTACATTAGCCTTGCCTGGATGGTACTTTAACTCACAATCGTAGTCCCTAAGTAGCTCGACCCATCTTCTTTGTCTCATATTGAGCATTTTCTGGTCAAGAATGTGCTGAAGGCTTTTATGATCAGTGAAAATGGTGCACTTAGTGCTGTAGAGATAGTGTCTCTAGATTTTGAGTGCGAACACTACCGCTCCTAACTCCAAGTCATGGGTGGTGTAATTCTTCTCCTGAATCTTCAGTTGTCTTGATGCGTATGCGATAACCTTGTCTTTTTGCATTAGCACACATCCCAATCCTTAATGTGAAGCATCATAGTAGACTACAAAGTTATCCACTCTCTCTGGTAAAGCCAAAATCGGTGTGTTGCATAACTTGTGTTTGAGAGTCTGGAATGCTTCCTCTTGTTTCTCTCCCCAAATAAACTTCTTATCTGTTTTGTTTTTTTTGGGTTAGAGTCGTTAGTGGTTGTGCGATCTTGGAGAAATTTTCGATAAATCGTCGATAATAGCATGCCAATCCAAGAAATTTTCGGATCTCAGTTGGTGTCTTCGGGGCTTCCCATTTCTTAATGGCCTCGATTTTAGCTAGATCAACATGAATTCCCTTGTCATCTACTACATGACCAAGAAAATGTACTTCTCGAATACAGAATTCGCATTTGAAGAACTTGGCGTACAACTTTTCATCCTTGAGCAATTCTAGTATCAACCTCAGATGTTGTTCATGTTCTTTCTTATCACGAGAATAAATGAGTATATCATCTATAAACACGATCACGAACTTGTCTAGGTATGGTCGACATACTCTATTAATCAAATCCATGAAGACCGCCGGTGCGTTTGTTAACCCGAAAGGCATAACTAGGAACTCGTAATGACCATGACGAGTTCTAAACGCTGTCTTAGGGATGTCTTCTTCACGAACTCTCATTTGATGATATCCAGATCGAAGATCGATCTTTGAGAAATACGTAGCCCTAGAAGTTGATCAAATAAGTCATCAATTCGAGGAAGGGGGTATGGGTTCTTAATTGCCAACTTGTTGAGTTCTCTGTAATCAATACACATTCGGAAAGATCCATCCTTCTTTTTAACAAATAAAACTGGAGCTCCCTAGGGTGAAGAGCTAGGCCTAATGAACCCCTTATCGAGTAGTTCTTGAAGTTGTTCTGACGGTTCTTGCACTTCCGACGGTGCTAATCGATAAGGTCATTTTGCTACAGGCGTAGCTCCCTGGATTAGATCAATGTGGAACTCGACTTGTCTGGGTGGGGGCAGTCCAGGTAACTCATCTGGGAAAACTTTGGGAAATTCTCGAATTATTGGGATATCTTGAATGCGCTTCTCTTCGACCTCCTTATTCACAATGTGGGCCAAAAATGCACTGCAGTCTTTCCTTAGGTACTTTTGCATCTTCATGCATGACAGAATTCTAAGACTCCTTCTAAGTTTCTCACCATGTACTTCGAGTGTTTCTCCTTCGGGTAATGGTATTCGGATGATTTTCTTAGAGCAACAAATTTCAGCTTGGTTTTTAGACAACCAATCCATACCTACGATTATGTCAAAACTTCCTAACTTAATCGGGATTAGATCTATACTGAAGTCTCTATCAGCCATGTTTAAGGTGCAGTTCATTATTACGTCCTTGACCCTACTTTCCTGTTCGTTGGCATATTCAATGACATATACTTCTTTCAACTTTTAAGATCTTAGATTTATCTTTAGTCTAAAATCTAACGACACATAACTCCTATCTGCTCCAGAATCAAATAATACAGATGCGTGATGGTTGTTCAGAGGAAACATACCTATGACTACATCTGGATTTTTCCTTGCCTCTTCAGCTCCAATCTCGAACACTCAACCTCTTGTCTGACCTCCTTGATTTCCTTGATTGGCTGGTCATACTTGATTAGTTTTCGGTCTTTAATTCCATTTTAGATAGGCGTTTTGGGAGTGATCTGGACTTCCACACTCAAAACATGTCCGTCTTCCTACACTCTTACAATCGTTGGTGAAATGACCTCCTCTATTGTATTTCTGACAAATAATGCATCTTCCAACATGCTATTTGTTGCATTTATCGCACATAGGGTATGTTGTTTTCTCTTTCTCTGCTGGTTGAGTCTGAATCCCATTGTTCCCTGTCATCTTCAGATTTTTACCCGTTCTTCCTCCAGATTGCCTTCTTGTGGGTTCCTCCATCTTTCTCTTACCTTGAGCTTTGTCTTTAGCAAACATTCTCGAACGATTAGCATTATTGGTGAGTCAGGTTGCCGAACTCACTGCTTCTTGAAGGGTTTTTGGGTTTGCTGAAGGAACGTCCGTGCGTATTTCAGGAGATAAGCCCCAGACATACATTTCGACTCGATTTTCCTCAGGCATCACCAAATGTGGTACCATCTTTGCCAGTTCATGGAAACGAGCAGAGTAAGAATCTATGTCATTTCCCTTCATTTCATGTTTCCATAGCTCCGCTTCCAACTTCTGGATTTTGCTTCTCGGTAGTATTCCTCTTTGAGCATCTTTTTGAATTCCTCCCAAGTAAGACTGTTGGCTGCTTCTCGGCCTCGGGTTTCCACTTGGGTGTTCCACCAGGTCAATGCTCGTCCTTGTTGCAGACAGGTAGCAAACTCCACTTTATTTCCTTCAGTACACTTACTGATGTGGAGAACGGACTCCATATTCTCAATCCATGTCAGTATTCCAACAGCTCCTTCAGTTCCATGGAATTCCTTCAGGTTGCAGGTCCTAAAAGCTTTGTATGTGCATTCCCTATCTCCACTTGCTCCAGATCCTCAGTTGTTTCCCGAATTAGCATTTAGACCCGTTGCCACTTGACTAACGATGTTCGGAAGTGCCCCGATGAGTTGCTCAGACACAAGCGCACGATCTCGGGGATTTCTCGCCTCGAAGGTATTGTCTTTAGGCATAAGTTCATATTGAGGTTGGATAATATTACTATTATTATTTTTGCGCTAAGTCTACTTAACTGAGTTATGCATATAAAACACTCGCTTCATAAAATCCTAGGTTTAAAATCACATAACTTCAATATCCAGCAAAAATAATTCCCAAAAGACATCAAGTATCTTAGAGTTTTAAATAGTGGGCTACAAGCTACCAAAATAAGTTTCCAAGTTTAACCAACAAAGTAGTCAAAAAGATCTCTCCTAGGTTGACTAGTCACATAGCCTGAGGAGTCAGCAGAGTACTTAGGAGGAGTGGACGAGTGAGACATAATGAACTGCGCTAGTTACACATTTAATAAATGTCAAAAACATTTTGTAATACTTATGTGAACTCATATAAAATCATATTTTGTCACACCCCGCTAAAGCGGAAACACAGGGAGTGATAGTTCAAGATTTCATAGCAATAGAGCGATAACAACACCAATTGTCCAATCAAACACATAACACATAAAATTGAACATTACATCATACCAGTTCAAGTTTTAACAAAATAAAAGAAATAAGATGTTCTACAAAACGATTTCAAATTTAAACGTGGTTGATGTTGATGCGCCCCAAATACAAGCGTTTTTAGTTACCCTTTCTTACCCCTGAAAAGCATGAATAAAACAAGGTCAACTACAAAGAGTTGGTGAGTTCACAGGTTTTAAATATTATAAACATCTTTTGCATAAATGAATATTGAGCAAAATACTTTTATGGCACTTAATAAATCTTTACGTCATAAAACGTTCAAGGCATTTTCGTACCCTAATTATTAGTAAGTAATGAGCCACCACTAAACCTTCGACCACAAAAATATTTTTAGTTCTACCTCAGCGGTGGACCTAAAGTCCACATGTGTAGAACCTTCTTTTTAGTTCTACCTCAGCGGTGGACCTAAAGTCCACATGTGTAGAACCTTTTTTTTAGTTCTACCTCAGCGGTGGACCTAAAGTCCACATGTGTAGAACCTTCTTTTTTAAGTATAGTGCACCCCTACCTGTAGTTTCCGGTGGGATTGCTATCCACACCCTACTTTTCGGTTTTTAGGTAGGATTGTCCGTCCAATAGCTCTATCCACATATACCCTCGGCTCCTCACTTGAGTTAATAGTAGTGTACAAACTTTTATGGAACATTTTACTCAATACAATCTATTAGTGTACATGCCTTAATGCCCAAAAACAACAACTTTCATAATATTCACATTCGTTAATGCAAATAGGTCAAATATTTCATTTAATCATGCTTTTCACCCCAAAACATATAAAATACTTTAAAAATGGGGTTTTGAATACTCACCTTATAGCAAAGCTTCCAAATAAATTCACGAAACGTCCGCTTGATGGCCTACCGCTTTTCTATCAACGCAAAGTACCCAAAAAGGTCACTTATATACCTAACGATTACTATGAAAGTTCTTATAAGTCCTTATATATCCAACTTGGTCTACTATTGTCCCGTTATACATGATGCACATATGCTCTTTAATATGATATAAATTATTCCGAAAAGTAATGTTATAATCCTTCAAGTGATCAAAGTTCATGAAATCAACAATTTCAGAATGTTCATTTTTGGACAGAAACTAAGGGTGATAAAGATGATCAAATTATAGTGACATCTAAAATTACATAGTTTCTCATCTTTTTATATGTGATACATTACTTAGTTAAGGCATTGTGACCAAATTTCATGCAATTTGGACATGTAATAATGGTTCAAATAATTTATACAAAACAATGTATCACAGCAAGAAGGCCAGATTACACCCTGTTGGTAAAACAACCATTTGAGAAGTTCTACTAAATATTTTTCAGAAATTCCAGTTGGATTATAAGTATAACACATAAAGGAAACCTTTGAAATAAGAATCACTCATTTTGAATGAGTTTTGAAGGAGATATGGCACCACAAAGTTGCATGCACAATTCTGCCATTAGTTGACAGATTGCACACTTAACTTTAATAAATTGGTTAATGCCTCAAAACTTCATATTTTTGAATGAAACTGGATTCATATGAATTCTAACTCATAAAATAAAACTCCAGAAGAATAATTATGCATTATGGACAAATATTCGAGGAGGTATTAACATGCAAAGTAGGGTTTACCTACTGGTGGTTTTACAGTTTGCACACCTAAATTGTTTTAGGTGTTTGGAGGATCAAAACTCCATATTTTCATGTGATTTCACTTGCAAACATAAGATAACTCATAAAACTAACTCTCAAAAGAAAAATCGTCCTTTTTCATTGAGTTATGAAAGAGATATGGTCATTTGAACATGCATGCACAAATCTGTCAGCTTTGGACAGAATGCACCCTTATTTTGTTTTGATTAATTGAAACCTCAAATCACCATATTTTTGAATGAAACCAGTGGCATTTGAAAGCTAACTCGATAAATTAAATTTCAGAAGAAAAATCAAGTGATTTGGATGAATATTCAATGAGTCATGGTGGTTCAAAGTAAGGTTTACTTACTGTTGAACTTCCAGATGCACATTCATCTTGCTATGAGCATTTGGGGGGTCAAAACTCATTGCTTTTTAGTGAAACCACTTGGATTAGAACCCCAACTCACTAAATAAAATTTTGGAAGAAACATTATGACATTTGAACATATTATTTGCAAGAAATGGATGATTTATGCACATGCATGAAATCTGCCAGCACCAAAAATCACCATTGTTGTTCATAATCACATAAAATCATGTTTTTCACCTATTTTCTTGAGTTTTATTGTTTGGATGATAGATTATCACCATTGTATAAACATGTTTACATGTTTTGGTGTATAATCTCTCCATAAACTCAGAAATTTCGGATATTAGAAGAAAGTAGCTAAAGAATGCAAGAAAAGTGGGTTTTTCACCTAAAATTTGCAAGAAAAAGACGAATATAGTGTTGTTACTTACTTGAGTGATGATAGTGTTTCAATGATTCTTCCAAAATCTTGTTAATTTGATGGATTTGAGATGGAAAGTGGCTGGAGATTTTGGAGAGAAAAGAGTGGGAAAGAAGAGTAGGGAATATGTCCCTTAAGTTCTAGAAGATAAAGAAGAGTGAAATTCAAATTTTTAATCATGCAAATGAGGAGGAAATGAATAAAAAATATATTTACATGGGGGATTATGGGGGGCCAGCCATGTACATGGGTCCCACTCAAACCCAATTATTTAAAAAAATTAAAATTAAGCCCAAAAATGAAATTAAAATGTCATTTTTATCAATTTTGGCTTTTTTCCTCAAAATGTAAGTCCAAAAGTGATTAAATTCTATAAAAATAGAAGTTTTATATTTTAAATACTAAAAATATATATTTTATATAAATTGGGTATAAATTAGAGCATTTGTCACTATATAGGACGTTTCGGCCAGTTACGGGTCGGAACCGGACTTTCTAAGCAGGTACCGAAAACTATAGAAATTTTTCGGCCATTCTAAGCCAACTAACTTCTATTCTTATATTTAATCTATATTAACACTAATAAACTTAATAGGAACTAAGCCGGAAGCTCGAATTTTGACAGTTGTCACATATTTTCCAATTTGAATTAAGAAGGTCTCCGATCTAAGCTGACTTTTAGTATAACTAGTCCAAGTCTCTTCTTATTCATACCATATTTAGAAATAGGTGATCAGGCTTTGCCTGATTATGATATGTTAGAACGATGTCTATTCTAGTTATACTAGTAGTAGGTTATTAAATTTATCTAAGGAACCAATAAAATGGTTATAGTGTATGGTTTTTGTTAGAAAACCGGTGTTCTCTATAACCTAAGGCTCTGATACCAAGTCTGTCACACCCCGCTAAAGCGGAAACACGAAATACGACAGTCCAAAGTTTCACAGCAACAGGTATATAAACACCAACCATACATATATAATTAAAATGTCAAAGTTTAAAGTTTAAAAGTTTTCAATCTGAATACTTTGACTTTAACAAACAAATTACATCAAAATAGATATATATATCAAGTCTTGATTGGTGTTTCCACAAAAGTAAGCCAAGCCTGATCGGTTACCTTCTTATCTTCCTGTAAAGCATGTTAAAACAGGAGGGTCAACTACAAAGAGTTGGTGAGTTCACAGATTTTCAAATGCACAAAAAAAAATTTATATGCAAGGTATAAAAATAGCGAGTCGGATGATCGCATCAACTTTATCATTTAAATCTTTATGAGCAAATATACAAATTACCATTACACATGATATATAAATATTGAGCCACTACTAAGCCTACTCGACATTCTACGCCCTACGAACTACCTCAGCGGTGGACCTAAAGTCCACATGGGTAGAGCATTCTTAATTGATAAAGTGCACCCCTACTTGCCAATTAGGTGGTTATGTCAGCCAAATAGACTATCCACAAATATCATCGGCTCATTTAGAGTTAAATAGTAGTGTACCATGGGGACTTTACATAACTTAACATATCATTTTGTGTAACATAAACTTGCTCATCATAATGATTTATATGCTTTTCATTGATCAATATAAATCAATTCAATTTCCTTTAAAACGACATGCTTTACACCTAAACATTTAAAAAGAGGGGCCGTGAATACTCACTTTTTATCAAAAGCTTGCAAATAGATACCTGAGATGTCCGCTTGACGGCTTAACGCTTACCTAACAAAACAACGTACCCAAATGATCACTTATATGTCTAAAGAATACTAAGAGAGTGCTTATAGGTCCTTATATGTCCAACTTGGTCTACTATTGTCCCGTTATACATAATGCACATATGCTCTTTAAAGAAATAATTTATACCGAAAATGTAATGTTATAGTCTTTCAAGTGATCAAAATTTATGAAATCAAACAATTTCAGAATTTCACTTTCTGATAGAAACTTTAAGTCCTAAAAATGATCATATTAATATAACATCCAAAATGACAAAATTTCCCCTCTTTTTATATGTGATACATTACTGAGTTAAGGTCATTGTGACCAAATTTCATGCATTTTGGGCATATAAAAAGGGTTCAAATAATTTATACAAAACAGTGTGTCACCACAAGTATGGCAGATTACACACTGTTAGTAAAACAACCATTTGAGGAGTTCTACTAAATATTTTTCATAATTTCCAGTTCGATTATAAGCATAACACCGAAAGGAAACATTTAAAGGAAGAATCACGCATTTTGGATGAGTTATGAGGAAGATATGGCACTACAAAGTTGCATGCACCCATCTGTCATTAGTTGACAGATTGCACACTTAACTTTAATAAATTGTTTAATGCCTTATTACTTCATATTTTTGAATGAAATTGGATTCATATGAACCCTAACTCATAAAAGAAAACTTCAGAAGAAAAATTATGCATTATGGACAAATAATCAAACAGATATTAACATACAAAGTAGGGTTTACCTACTAGTGGTTTCATAGTTTGCACACCTAAAATGCTTTAGGTGTTTGGAAGCTCAAAACTCCATATTTTCATGTGATTCCACTTGAAAACAGAAAATAAATCATAAAATTGACTCTCAAAAGAAAAATCATCATTTTTCATTGAGTTTTGAAGGAGATATGGCCATTTGAACATGTATGCACAAATCTGTCAGCTTTGGACAGATTGCACACTTATTTTGTTTTGAATAGTTGAAACCCCAAATCACCTTATCTTTGAGTGAAACCAGTGGCATTTAAAAGATAACTCATTAAATTAAATTTCAGAAGAAAATGAGTATTTAGCAAGATATGGACGACACAAGCACAAGTACATTTTTTGTCAGCATCAAAAATCACCAATTTCATGAATAAAACCCACATGCAATAGGTTTTTGTTTTGATTTCTTGAGTTCCATTTGTTTGGGTCATGGATTATCACTCTTATAAAGATATTTTACATATCTTGGTGTATAATCTACCCTTGAAACTAAGAATTTACAGAAATTCAAAGGAAGGTGATGACGATGCAAGAAAAAGTGGGTTTTTCCCCAAAATTTGTAACAAAAATGATGGAGATGATGTTACTACTTACTTGGATGAAGAAATGTGTTGAATATCTTCAATAATATTTCTTTTTGATGGGTTTTTGATGAAGAATTTGGCTGGAACTTAAAGGAGAAATGAGGGTTTTTGAAGAAGCCCCTTGAGTTTTAGAGAGATAGAAGAGAGAAATTTCAAATTTTCAACATGCAAAATGAGAAGTAAAATGGAAAGAAAATGTACTTATATGTGGAGAGATAGGGGAGGCCAGCTATACTAATGGGCCCCACTCCAAACAAAATTTTTTTTAAAAAAATAAATAAAACTCAAGCCCAAAACCAATAAAAATGTCATTTTTCTCAATTTTGACATTTTTTTTTCTCAAAATGCAAGTCCAAAAGTGATTAAATTCTATAAAAATAGAAGTTTTCTATTTTAAATACTAAAACTATATATTTTATATAAATTGGGTATAATTTAGAGCATTTGGCACTATGTAGGACGTTTCAGATAGTTACGGGTCGGAACCGAACTTTTTAAGCAATTTTCGGTAACTCTAGAAATTTTTCGGTTGATCTAATCTAACTAACTCTTATTCTTATAAATTAACTCTAATAACACTAATAAACTTAATAAAAACTAACCTGGAAGCTCAAATTTGACAGTTGTCACATTTTCGAGAATATAGATATCCCCCCCCCAAAAAAAAAACTTAATTAAGGCAATGTCCCCATTGTAAAAAGGAAAACTTTTGAGGCTTGGTTTGGGAACAAAAGGAAAATATTAGGCCGAGAATTAAAATGAGGGCCTACATCCTCTTAGTGGTATAATTCCAAAGTCAAGAGAAAGTAGTACCTGCAAACTGAAAACTCAAAGAACATGAAACGAAAGTCCACATCACATAAATTTAAACTAACAAATCCAGGAGACAACCAAGTTACAGATTGTTAAAGTTAGTTACAAAATACCCAAAAGAGATAACCCTAAAAATAGATGATACACAATCAAGCAGTCATTCTTCGTTTGAGGTCTGCCCACCGGGGGCAGAAGTGGTCACAGTCGTAGTTGGCATCATAGTGGGGGCTGTTGTCTCGGTGGTGGCTGGTACCATAGGTGGTGGTACTAACGGACGTGGCGGTGGCACAAACTAACGTGGCAACACAGTTGGTCTTGGCGGCAAACGAACATTCCCTTTAATCTTCTTCTCAACAGCAGACAATCGATCGTCCATTCTTTCCAACTTGCAGACATAAGTTTGGAAGCTCTCGGCCTTCGATCGATAGTATCTTGACTGATTGGATTGGTTGATATTACATCACTCACGTATTTCGGAACATCATCATACCTCATCAGCTTTGTGATTAAGTAGGGAAAGATTAACCGACCATGAAGTCGAGTTACAGTCAACTCCAAAGCTTCATAAGCAACCTGCCCTAAATCCACTGGCATTCCTGCAACAAACAATAAAGCAAGATGGCTCTTTCGTGGGGTAATGTGCTGTCGTGAACTGTGGGACTTACATTATGCCTCAGAAATTGGAACCACAGGGCCGCTTCTAAATGGAGGTGGCTAGCTTGAATGATTGGGCGTCGATTGATTAACGACCAACCATAGCCCTGTTGTGTTAAGATGGCTGCAATTTCATATTCCGAGACCTGTAGATAACCTGCGCACAATTGATTGTAGGAGCACACAAATGGTGTCCTAGACTCCTAAGCCCCAGGACCCGATTTATTGTGGGTCGGGACCAGTCTACCTTTTTTCCCCTAATAGGGACAGGTGTTGTGTGCATGAGTCCGACAGTGGCATAAAATTCTCTAACCCATTGCTCATTCTAAATTGCCGGAATATCCACCAAATCTTTCCACCCCAAAGCCAACAGGTGTTGGTTGGTGGCTACACGCTGAGCAAGCAAAGCGGGATCGAAAGCACGCTCTACCAAGAATTTGTTTTGGAGCAAGAGTTCGTACCTTTGTGAGATTGTTGGGTCAGAAGGTAACGCAGCCTTTGATTTTGCGATCTGGCTGCGTGTTAGTCGCGTGCTGGCTTGGTGACCATTATTTCTTCCTCGTAATCACTGTCGCTATCACTATCTACAACTACTGGCCTTTTTCCCTCAACTTTTGACTGTGCTCTTGGAGGGGATGAGCTCCCATCAGTAGATGAATCTTCCTCCTTGGAAGATTTATCCAAGCTTGAGTCATGATTGGTACTGGTTTTACCCACTGTGGAGATCATAGTGGGTACTGAGGTAGTCACTGGAGTGGGTGTTGAAGAGGGCACTACAGTGGGTACTGAAGTGGGCACTTCATTGGGCATTGGAGTGCTCACAGATAACACTGATGAAGGGATTGAAACAGAAGCCGACATGTTCACAGAGGGCAATGATGTGGGCAAAGACAGAGGCACGTGTTGCTAATGATGAGGGCTTGTAAACTCAAAAGAGGAGAATGGGGCCAAAGAAATTAGGATTTCCTCACTGGATGTCCGCACAAGGTTGTTTTGGACAGTTTGAGTATACTGAAAGGGGAACATTCCTTCATCCCCTACATTCATCTCACTCTCAAAGTCAAAATAATTATTCTCTCCTAAAAGGTCCTCATCTTCCTCACCACATAGATTAAGATCAAATCTGGGTATAGAGTGTGTAGGGAAATTAGAGGTTTTGTCTGTTTGGGAGGAGGTTTATGGCTGAGTGGCTGAGGATACATGATATCAGGGATGGGGGTTCAGTGGTGGTGTTAGGGGTGATGTTTAAGGAAATATACATAGGTTTAGGGTTTTGGGGTAGCTAATTTTGGACAAAGACAAGAGGTAGAAGATCGAGGGTTTTTAGGGATAGGGCGCCGGTGGTCGGTCTGGTGGTGATTTTAACCGGCGACGGAACAGAGGTGGCCGATGATGAGGAAATGAGAGTGAGAACCTCATGAGTTTCAACAAAAGAATGTTCATACCTTGATGATGGTGACGACAGAGCTTGCACATGACTTGCATCAGAACACTCGATGGTGGTGGTTGTCGAATCCTTCGAAGCGGTGGCGATTGTTGATGATCCAGCACTGAGCACCGTCTCCGTCGCTGTTTCCGATCTCTCACCGGCGGTTCCAGGCGGTGCAGACGCCGACGGCGTAGCTTCGTCATTGGGGTTTCTTCATTGACGGGTAGACCGGCGAGTAGGAAAGGGAGACGGCGTCAATCTTTTTGATCGGGCCATTTTCTTTCGCGCGAGAAGTTAGAGAGATGATTTAGTGGGAAAGTGATAGTTAGCTTGTGAGAAATGATGAGTTTTAATGGGAAATGGTGAGGTTATTTCCCTGATTTGACAACCGGCCGAATTTTTCAAAAATTTGATTTTATTTTCCATAAATGGCCCCTGAACTTTTCTAAATTTTGGATTAAAAGTGTCAAAAGTTTTGGATAGCCATGCTTTTGTACAACATGATCATTATCTAAAAAAGGTACTTTTAAAATCTAAGCAAGATCTTCTCAACCTTTTTACTTCCCCAAAATAAAACTCAAACAACTCTATTTCTAGTTCTCCCAAAAAGTAACTCAAACTTCTTTTCGTATCAGAGGTATTTCCATATTTGCTTAATGGACACAGGCTTCTCCTCAGTGGGCTCTATCTATAATACACATAAAAAAATATTTACATATTTTCAAACTCATGCCACATCTAATTAGAGATTAGAAGGGGGTAGGATGGGTATTTCATTTGAGATAAAATGCTTAACCCTATGCCCATTAACTCTAAAAATGCTATTATCATGCGGGTTTAACAAATCTACCGTTCCAAATTGCCCAACATTAACAGTTTTAAACGGTCCTGACCAACGTGATTTTAATTTTCCCGGGAACAACTTCAATCTTGAGTTAAAAAGGAGTACTTGTTGATCTTTTTCAAAACTTCTTTTTCTTATCCTACGATCATGCCAAAGTTTTGTTTTTTCTTTATAAATTTTTGCATTTTCGTAGGCATGAAAACGAAGTTCCTCTAACTCATTTAACTGAAGTTTTCTCTTCCTTCCTATCACATCTTCCCCAAAATTCAATTCTTTAATGGCCAAAAAAGCTTTGTATTCAAGTTTCAAAGGTAGATGACATGCCTTACCATAAACCAATTTATAAGGTGACATTCGTAATGGGGTTTTGAAGGCTGTGCAGTATGCCCAAAGTGCGTCATCCAAATTAAGCGACCAGTCCTTTCTATCGGGTTTCACAACGTTTTCTAAAATAGATTTTATTTCTCTATTAGAAAGTTCGGCAAGACGATTTGTTTGTGGATTGTATGTCGTGGATACTCTATGATGGATATTATATTTTTCAAGAACGGTACTTAACATTTTGTTCACGAAATGTGTCCCTTCATGACTTATCAATGCTCGGGGAGTACCAAATCGTACAAAAATATTTTTATGAAGAAAGTCAATTACTGTCTTAGCATCATTCTTTGGACAAGCCTTAGCCTCAACCCATTTGGAAACATAATCAACTGCCACCAAAATAAATTGATTATTGAAAGACATCGGGAATGGTCCCACGAAATCAACACCCCAAACGTCAAAAAGTTCAACTTCTAAGATGTTGTTTAATGGCATTTCATTACGTTGAGATAAATTCCCGGTCCTTTGGCATTGGTCACATCCTTTCACAAACTCGAATGCATCTTCAAAAAGTGTGGGCCAAAAGAATCCGCTTTGCAAAATTTTAGCAGCCGTGCATTGACCACCAAAATGGCCTCCATACGGCGAATTATGACAATTGGCCAAAATCTTTTTCATCTCAAAATTTGGAACACATTTCGCAAAATTTGATCCGCCCCCATTTTGTACAATGTAAGATTATCCCAAAAATATTGCTTGGAAAAACTTTTTGAACCTTTGCCCTTTTAAATGGTATGGTTTTACCGTGCTTGCAAGAAAAGTTTGCAATATCAGCGTACCATGGAGGGGTTTGTTCATAATGGTGTTGGATTGCCAAAATGTGGTCATCAGGAAAACTTTCTTTAATCTCAAGATTTTCATTATTTGAAACAATCTTTTCAAGTCTTGAAAGATGATCAACCACTTGATTGTCGACCCTTTTCCGATCAACTATCTCTACGTCAAGTTCTTGTAATAAAAGAACCCAACGAATAAGTCGTGGCTTTGCCTCGGTTTTGGCGAAAAGATATTTGATGGCGGAATGATCCGTATGGACAATCACTTTGGTGCCAATCAAATACGACCTAAAACGATCAAATGCAAATACTACAGCAAGCAATTCTTTTTCCGTTGTGGTGTAATTTATTTGAGCATCAATCAAAGTTTTGCTTGCGTAATAAATGGGGTGAAAAATCTTTTTCCTTCTTTGTCCCAATACGGCACCTACAGCCCAATCACTAACATCACACATTACCTCAAAAGGTATGGTCCAATCCGGGGCTATCACAATAGGTGTCGTTACAAGAGCAGATTTAATTGTTTCAAAAGCCTTTGTACACTCCGAAGTAAAATCAAAAGTTTGATCGACATGCAATAAATTACAAAGGGGTTTTGCTATTTTTGAGAAATCTTTTATAAAACGCCTATAAAACCCCGCATGTCCCAAGAAACTTCTTATGCCTTTAACCGAACTTGGTTCGGGTAATTGCGTAATTACTTCGAGTTTAGCTTTGTCTACTTCCAATCCTCTTTTAGATACCATGTAACCTAAAACGATTCCTTCTTGTACCATGAAATGGCATTTTTCCCAATTTAGAATTAAATCGTGTTTTTCACATCTTTTTAAACTCTTTTTCAAATTCGTAAGGCAGTTATCAAAAGAGGTACCTATGACCGAAAAATCGTCCATAAATACTTCCATTGTGTCTTCAATCATATCCGAAAATATAGACATCATGCATCTTTGGAAGGTGGCGGGTGCATTACATAACCCAAAACCCCTAATTGATTAAAGAGAAGGGAGCCGTCCTAGTAGCATGAGACGACAGCCTTGCATAGGAGTAGTTCTGACTCCGAGAATAGAATCTTATCCCGCCTATGGCATATGCCGAAAAGCAAAGGTTCCAAAGGACAAGTGAAAGTTGTTTTCTCTTGATCTTCGGGTGCAATATGAACTTGGTTATAACCCGAATATCCATCCAAAAAGCAATAAAATTCCTTTCCGGCCAATCTGTCTAGCATTTGATCTAAAAAAGGCAAGGGAAAATGATCTTTTTTCGTAGCTAGATTTAACTGCCTATAATCCATACAAATTCTCCATCCGGTTACGGTTCTTGTGGGAATAAGTTCATTTTTTTCATTGGATATAACTGTGGTTCCTTCTTTCTTTGGTACAAATTGCACCGGGCTAACCCAACCACTACTGGAAATGGGGTATATAATACCCGCATCAAGCCATTTTAAAATTTTCTTTTTTTACGACTTCTTTCATGATTGGGTTAAGTCTTCATTGAGGTTGTACCTTACCAACGCTATTATCTTCCAAAATTATCTTATGTTGGCAGAGGGACGGACTTATTCCCTTAATGTCGGCTATGGTTCAACCTATGACGCTTTTGTGTTTCCTCAATAATTTTATCAATCTTACTTCTTGTTCAATACTCAAGTTGGAAGAAATTATTACAGGTAATTTTTCTCCTTCAACGAGATAGGCATACTTGAGGTGCCTTGGGAGTGTTTTTAATTCTAGGTTGGGTGCTTTGATAATTGAGGGCACTTGTGTTTCTCTCTCTCGGAAAACTATTTGGTCAAAAGCATCAACAACCTCAATTAAACTATTCTCTTCAATTTCTTCCTCCATTTCCTCCGGTTCATTAATCAAACTTACATCAATATCATAGCCTAAAGCTTTTATTGATGAGCACTCCTCCATCTCACATGTATATTTGAGAGGTTTGAAAACATTGAAAGTCACTTGTTGATCATTTACCCTCATGATCAATTCCCCTTTTTGGGCATCAATCAGGGTTCTGCCCGTTGCAAGGAAAGGTCTTCCTAAAATGATAGGTACATTCCTAGCGGCTTCATAGTCCAAAACTAGAAAATCGGCTGGAAAGATAAATTTATCAACTTTTACCAAGATGTCTTCTATCTTTCCTTTCGGATAAACGATCGTTCTATCGGCTAACTGTAATGTGACGGTGGTTGGTCGTACCTCTCCTGTTTCCAATTTTTGAAAAACAGATAGAGCCATGAGGTTTACACTAGCACCAAGATCACAAAGGGCGTGACCCACTTCTTTTCCTCCTATTGAACACGGGATGGTAAAACTTCCCGGGTCTTTGAGTTTGGGAGGAATTTTGCATGTTAAAAGCGCACAACGTTCCTTGGTTAAAGCCACAGTCTCAAACTCATTCAACCTTCTTTTTTTATTTGGAACATCTTTCAAAAAATTAACATAATTTGGCATTTGCTCAAGAGCTTCTACCAATGGTATGTTAATATGGAGTTGTTTGAAGATGTCTAAATTTTTTTTAATTTGAACATCCGCAATTTTGTTTTTCAATCTTTCCGGAAAAGGTAATTCTCTCAATTCTGGAGGTGAATTTTTCGTGCTCACAGTGGAATCAATCTGCTCATTGTGGGCAGTTTGAGTTGGGAGTTTGACAGCGCTGGAACTGGGCAAACTCACTGTTTTCTGGACAGTTTGTGAAATCTGTTTGGCTTCTGAAAATAACACTGGAAACTTTGATTTATCAAAAGAATGTGTTGTTTCTTCATGATGTTTTAACACAAAAGGCGGTTTTTGTGCTTTTCCGGACTCGACGGGTGTTTCTATTTCTCTCAAAAATACCACTTTGACATGTTCTTTTGGACAAGCCTTTGGAGTTTCGGTATCACTAGGTAAAGTGCCTTGTGGCCGATTTTTTAAATCAGTGGCGAATTCTCCAAGCTGGGTTTCAAAACCTCTCAAAGTGGCATTCGTTTGGTTTATAAAACTTTTGAGCAATGATTCGATTGAATTATTATTATCTGAATTATTTGTTTCTCTTGGCACATATGGCTGTGAGGATTGGCCTCCTTGGTAATTCTAAGGCGGGCCTTGTTGAAATCTTGGGGGATTTGATGGTCGGTTTTGTGCTTGGGTAGCTCCTAGTGGTTGCAGTCAGGGATTTCCTGTCCAAGAGAAATTAGGATGATTTCTCCAGTTTTGACTGTATGTGGGAGAAAATGCACTATTTCTAGTATTGTTTCCCATATAGTTTACTGCAGCCAGATTTCCAGGACAACATTCAAAAGAATGACCCTCACCACAAAAGACACAAGATTCATTTATTGGCGGATTTGAAATTATTGAGTGAACTTGATTCTTTTCTCCTAGCAAGCCCAAATTGTTTTTAACCAAAGTGGTTAAAGCTACAATCTGAGCGTTTAAGGACGAAATGGCATCAATTTCCTTCAATCCTGAAGCAGTTTTAGGAACAATTGCTCGAGGGTTTGTCCATTTAGTATTATTATTCGCAACTTTTTCCAAAATTTCATACCCTTCATTATAAATTTTAGATGTGAAAGCGCCTCCGGCCGTTGCGTCAAGAATAATTTTAGCGGCATTTGAAATTCCATTTTAAAATGTTTCCAATTGGATGCAATGAGGGATTCCGTGGTGAGGACACCTCTGTAGAAGGTCCTTGAATCGTTCCCATGCATCCGAAACCGCTTCATCTTCTTCTTGACGAAATGCCATAATCTCATTTCTAATTTTTACATTCCTTGTCGGAGGAAAGTATTTTTTTAAAAAATTTTCCGCCAAACCATTCCAAGTGAGGATTGAATTTGGAGGTTGCGAATTTAGCCACGCTCTAGCTCTAGCCGTTACGGTATAAAGGAAGAGTGTTAAGTGTAAGGCCTCTTGTGATACTCCGGGAATTTTAAAATGATCCGCCATTTTTATAAAAGATTTTAAATGAGAGTGTGGATCTTCAGACAGTAATCCTCCAAATTGTCCCATGGCAGAAATCATTTGGAACATTACAGGTTTTGGTTCAAAAGTTGTAGTTGTCACATTGGGCCTACCTATTCCTACGGCCAGTTGACCGAATTCAGGTGTAGCATTGTCCCGTATTCCTCTATTTTTGTCATCGGCAATCTTTACCGTGGCCTCCCGAATGGGTGTTGGATTGTCCCCCATGGTTCGATTGCGATTACGTCGATTATTTCTACCTCTTCTCCTTTGCCTAAAGGTTCTTTCAATTTCAGGATCAAGAGGTATTAGTCCACCGTGTTGTAGCCATGGCATACAACATGAAACGGATAATCAAGGCTCGAATGAAAGTTAATCTAAAAATCACGCCACTTCCCAGCAACGGCGTCAAAAACTTGGTAGCAAAAGATCGTATAGGTTCACATTATGGGCACGAAGTCCCCATAGTGGTGGCGCAAGTGCATGCCGACACTATGATCGTTGTTCAAGTAATAAAGCGGTACAAGTACCAAGTTCGTTTCCACAGGGAATGGACTTATTGAGATTTAGAGACTGACATGAACTTCTTGAACACGTTTCGAGAATAAAGTTTGAGGTGATTTGAATAGTTGAAATAAAATTTATAATTAAAAGATGGCTAATGGGTGTAAATTTTTCTTAAGGCATTTGTGGAAACAAATGGTTAAATACTTTGTGTATCACAAGAGTGGTTTATAAACATTCCAATCTCTCGAAAGTGAATAAATATTAACAGTGCTTTACAAAGTGCTTATAAAGTATCCATAATTACCAATTAATAAGCTTGTCGATTTATCTAAGTTTGATATGTAAAATCATGTTCGATTAGTATAAAGTATTTTACCCAAATCTCTTTGTGATAAAATACTTGACTAAAATTTGAACCTTAGTAAGTCATACAAAACTCGTATGTCTACGTGGTTATCAAAGACTTTCTCAAATCTTTGTGCATCACGTAAATCGTATTTCGAACCCGCCCATCTCTGGGTCTAAGGTCTAATATTAACACTTCAAAGAGATCGGCTTATCCGCATTGAGTTATGTCTCGACTTAAGTGATCAAGCTTAAAAATTAGTAATCATAGCAACACCCAAGTGTTGCCAACTAACCTTAAGTTTGATTCACACCCACACCCAAAGAGGTGATTAGCTCATAATAAAAAAACATAAAATATAAATACTTGAGGAGAAATTTCATTTAATTAAAAGTGACACCTTGTTCACTGAGAACAGTCTTGTGGACAGAATATAAAATTACAGAAGATTAAATTGCAGAAATTAAATGCAGAAAATTAAATGCAGAAGATAGTCATCCAACAGAGATGAACTTTGATGGAGAAGAGAGAGTAGATGTTGAAGTGAATTGCTGTCTTCCTTTGCATCCCAAAGCTTCCTTTTATAGTCCTCCTTCAAGAATGGCAAGAAATAAAGAATTAATATAATACAAATAGTGCTCACTATTTGTCTCATACCTCCCGTACTTCGACGATGCTGAAATCTGCCAACTATTGCCTCCAAGGACAAGGAAATGGTGTTTTTAAGTACTTGTGAACAGCTGTAAGTGCCCACTGTGAGAATTTTGGTGCCCACTCTGCACTGACGACCTCATTTTGCATAAAATTAACTTCTTGGATGTGTATTATCACTTTCGAGTGAAATAGAAAAAATGAAGGGGATGGAGGCAAAATGGGTATATAAAAATATAAAAATCCTAGAAAAGAGTAATTAATAACACTCATAACTGAGAGTTATCAATAGACCAATAGGATTTCAAATCCAATTAAAATTTACGGTACAATAAAAGATTTTACGTCCAGATAGGATATATGATTCAATTTCAATTCAATTTTCTAAATAAAATAAAAGTTTCCCTTTTTTTAATTAAATGTTCAAAGTGGCTCTGATACCACTGTTGGGTTTTAATACACTTTGTAACCGTTTAAACGCAGCGGAAAAATAAATGTTTTGGTTACAAACTAGAAAACTTTTCTAATGCATAAAACTCAATCGGATCCAATGAAGTATTTAATTAAAACCACACACCATAGGGTGTTTAGAATTGTACCTTTGTAGATCAGACGGAGATTTGACGGAGCACCAAGAATCCAAAGCAAAGTAGGATTCCTCTATCAGTAATCCACACACGAACACGCTTAGATCTCCCACCGGGTGCTAGCCCAAGAATCCTAGATCTATATGTGTATCACAGAAAAGAAAAGGTTTCTTTTCTGTGTTTAACTGATAGCCAAATCTAAAAGAATGAAAATCCGAAATATTGATTTAGCCTATCAACCTATTTATATGGACCAGTATCATAGTCAGCCCATAACTCAAATAAGGTTTAATGTTTATCTGTAAATAATCATATAATCATCTAATCATTAAATAACTATATTGTTTATTTAAAACCTTCAACAATTATATGATTATCTAAAACATTAAATAGTCATACTCATCGTAATTATCATAATTACATTTTAACACATATTTCATAATTGTTATTCAAGATTAATTATTTAACTGTCAACCATGACTTTCGAGTTACTTTCAAATGGAAGCAAACGTATTATTTGCGTGCGACCCTATAGGTTTACATAATCCTCAGCAGTATCCCTGTGTGACACGTGTCGTGGGCATAAAATAACTTACATTTTCCTATCTACACTGTTTAGAAACTTCAAAGTAGTTATCCATTCGTTTAAGCAATTTAGAATTCAAATCGCCCTAAGATCTTGAATTAGCCTGCAAGAAGCACAAATTTATCTACATATTTACTCCTAACTTTTGTTGCTTGTAGGATTGTTTCTACATTGGCAATTCAAAATCAGATGCAACACTTATAGTCCCTGCTCATATACATGATTTTCGAATCAATCGACAAAAGATTTGTAACAATCACTTAATAGAGTGTTCTAAATTAAGATCAATCTCGTGATTACCTTGAAACGAATGTAATCAAAACAAAAATATTGAATACTAAACAATTTCGTAAACTAACAAATGCATAACAGGATGTATTTAGGTAAAAGAAAGTATGAAAGTTTACATTGCAGGCGATGATGATACGAAAGAGGTTGTTCATATTACGAGTATTCTCTTCCCTTCGCTTTTTTGCACCTTGATTTGCCATTTCTTCGAGCTCTTCGCCTAGTTTTTTTTATTCAGGCGGATAAATTTGACTGTTTCAAAATTGAAGAAAAAAAGGGGAGAATGCAAAACCCTAGACCAAGAGAGTGAAATTTGGGTCGAAGAGATGTTAAGCTTTGAACTCTTTATTTTGTGTCAAAACTACAATGGAACTTTCTGAATTTTTCTGCCCTTTTTACTGAAACACCTATGTACAAAAACAATGTCAAAAAAGTAGGAATCACTAAACAGTAGGTTTAAACCTAGATCAGTATACAAAGTTGAGAGATGGTACCTTTGAATCGAATGCAATCGGCTCTTCAACAAACCTAATTTTGTTCTTTGTGATCAACTGAAGGCAAACGATAAGGAGTGAATCGAAGAATGAGAGAAAGGGGAGAATCGATATGTATATGGAGAATTAAGGGGGCAAGGAAATGTTGGGATCTGAATCGTAACGGGTGGAACGATTAAGAGATAAATTTTTATTCAGAGCTTTTTTAAAAGCCTTCTCAAACAAGAATAGGTCTGACCGAATCAGACCATAGCCTCTTAATGGCATCATTCAGTGGTAAATGCCTGCCATTTGGTTGCGTTCAGTCTGCCATTGTTGACGTGGAGTAGGCGAGTAGCGATTATTGACGATAGTGGACATCGATTTTGTATGTTTTTAAGGTTCACATCAAATTAAAAAGAAAATCAAAAAAATGTTGTTGATTCAATTTATTTAAAAAAATTTAAATATTTTTAAAAATTTAAATATATGACTAAGGGGTTGTTTATTTATCTCTTAACACTTTTATTAAAAAGTTGTCTTTGAATCATTAAAAAGTTAATCATGTTTGACAAAAAAAAATTATGGAGATGGTTCCAGGTTCGAATTCAGCTTGATCCAAATAATTAATTTTTTTTTGTACCAAGTCTATATAACATTTAATATCATATTAAATCCTCTATTAATTTCGTATTTGAATAATATTTAATAAACACTCTATTAGTTCATATTTAATCATTAATTTCCTCAAAAGTATTTTTAATTTGCTTTTAGTTATTAAAGACCATCAAGATAAAATACTAAAATCGAAAAAAAAAATCTTGAAATCAACAAAAAGATCTCTCGAAATCGATAAAAGACTTAAAAATTCAAAAAAAATACTCTTGAAATCAACTAAAAAAATCGAAAAAATCCCTCGAAATTGATTACAAAAAACTTAAATCCCTTGAAATTAAGCAAAAAAAATGAAAATCCTCGGAAACGGTAGAATTAAGTTAAAAACACATCGAAAGATATTGACGTTAATAAAAACGTAAAAACACGTAGATAAAAACCGTACTTTTATAATTATTTTTTAGAGTGAATTATGGATTTGGTCTTTGTGGTATACAAAAAGTTATGACTAAGGTCCCTAAACTCAAAAAATTATGGATAGGGTCCATGTGGTTCTCATTTTTTTTCTTGGATAGGGTCCATTTGTCTAACAAAGTTTAACAAAATCCGTTAACTCCATTAACTCAAGAGGCTTTTTAATATTTTTAAACCACATGGACCAAATCTTATAATCCACTTCATTAAACATATATAAAAGTTATTTATGACATTTATTTAATATTCCACTTTTACCATATTTATGATTTCATTTTTTATTTAAAAAAATATTTTATATTTCACACATAAAAAGTAACCATACTTAATTTTCATTTAAAATATTTATTTTTTATTTAAATAACATTTAAAAAAATTATAATTTTCAACAAAATCATATATGATTCACAATTAATTGTTTTTGTCAAAATGATTCTCTAATCATATAAACAAATGTTGTTTGCTATGCACACATCACTAACTGATATATGAATTAATTAATTATGAACAAATAATTAATCGTTAACCATTTATGAACATGTGGTGTTTGTTGTACACACAGGATTGATGTATGAATTAATTAATTAAGAACAAAATAATTATTTGATGTGTGCATAACAAACAACATTTGTTCATAAGTGATTCACAAATAATTGTTATTTTTTCCAAAATGTTAGAAAAACATTTTCAAATTCATATATGATTAGAAAAATATTTTCAAAAAAATAACTAACTATGAATCATATGTGATTTTGTCGAAAATTATAATTTTCTTAAATGTTGTTTGAATTAAAAAAAATATTTAAATGAAAATTAAGTATGTTTACTTTTAATAAATGAAATATAAAATGTTTTTTTGATAAAAAATAAAATCATATTAAAATTACAAATATGGTAAAAGTATAATATTAAATAAATGGCTTAAATAACTTATATATGTTTAATAAAGTGAATTATAGATTTGGTCCTTATCGTTTAAAAAGATCAAAATGTCCATTGAGTTAACGGATTTTGTTAAACTTTGTTAGGCCGAGGACCCTATCCATAATAAAATGAGAACTACAAGGACCTTATCCATAACTTTATGAGTTTAGGGACCTTACTCATAATTTTTTGTATACCACAGGGACCAAATCCATAATTCACTCCATTTTTTATGTATGTTGTATGGTGTTATTTGGATCCGTCTATGAAACACTATGAATATTTTTAGTTGATGTTCACAATATAATTTATGAACACTTTGTAAACATCTTATTAAAATACATTTGTTAGCATAATACCAAATTTCTTAAAGTTGTTTTTTTCTTGTGTCCATTGTATATACACATTAATTGTGATTGTGTGTGGGCATATGTTACAGAAAAAAAAGAGAGAAATGAAAATAGAGATATTTATTAAATTTGAATTTTTTTTTCCTTAAAATTACAATAAATATTTATTAGATATCTAAATCAATTAATGGATCTCACCTATCTTATAAACTACAACTCTCAAATAAATAAATAACATGAAGAAGATTTAAAAAGTCTTCGCCCCAATGCATGGAAACGAAAGACCACGTGTCGATGTCATTTATTCTTTTCGTTTCAGTATTTGTTTTGGTTCATTATTATGCTATTCAATGCGCCTTCTTTCATTCGAAATCTTAAAGAAACTAGTGTTATACTCGTCCGTTGGTTGGGTATATGACAAAAAAATCGATAATATAAGAAATGCGAGCATACATTTATATGACAAAGAAATCGATAATATAAGAAATGTGAGGATACATTTATATGACAAAGATTTTATCATAACTTTAATGGCACCCGAAGTAATATTCCTACTATCTCACAATGTACTCTTATTGAATCCCTCTACACAGAGACAAAAGAACTAATCAAAATCAGTTTCTAAACGCCTTCAAAACATACCCCAAACAACGCCAAAAATGCTCTAAAATAGGACTCAATCAGCCCCTATGGATCTCACTCAATAACAACATTATATTGTTGTTTGGGGAATAAATACTTGATAAATAACCCCCACATAGCTGGTGTTTTGTAGACTGATAGCACTACTAAAAAGATCGCTATACAAATCTTATTGAATCTTGTAAACGACCCATAATACCTAATGTAGATTCGTATAAATTGTATACCTGGTTTTTTTAACAATAATCATTATACATACTTATTAATATACTATAGATATATATAGTATAAATTGGTATGTATTTATGCTATTTTTTAATATTATTAAATTCATAAATATTCAATAATGAGCTTATTTTGAAAATATTGACAAAAAAAATTATAATGGTATAATTTATAATTTAAAAAAAACGTATTCTTAATTTATTTTAATTAATCTATGATTATGTGTTTTTAATATGCTAAAGGTGAAAAAATAAAATGTAACGATATTTAAAACAAATTAATTTGGCAAGACGTATATAATGGTTTAATTTGTAAAATAAGAAACATATTTTTTTTTAATGGAAAAGTTGACAAAAACACAACGACTTTAGTGTTTGGAATGATTAAAGTTTTGGACAATTTTTTGGAATGGATAAATCCTAGGACATTTCAAAACATGTTAAATAAATCATTAGACATTATAAAATCTGTTTGAAACATTCTTATGACCTATAAAAGAGATTAATATGCTAAAGTAATGGATAAGTCTGAAAAAACCCAACACACTTTCATATTTTAAACGATTAAGTCCCTAAAACATTTTTTAAACGAAAAAAATATTTACATCTATTAAAAAAACGAAACATGTCATACGCATTACTCTGCACAAAACATTCAAAAGTTGTATCCAAAACATAAATAATCGGTTAAAAAAGAATTGGGCATAATCTATCAAAAGTTAAACCTAAATATATACCAACCATTGTGCCAAAACATACCAAAAGTTACACCATAGATACCAAAAGTTCATACTAAAATATACAAAAAATGCCCTACACAAATTATTAGGTTGGCTTTCAACGAAGTGAAAAACTTAATTCAATGACAAATCCATGAACAAAAAGCTCAACCTGCAGCTTCCTCCATTAATCCCAAAAATTGCATCCATACTTCCTCCATTAATAGCTTCTTTGCAACCATCTAATAATGCATCAAAAAGCTCAACCTGCAGCTTCAACAGTCCCATGAACATCGGTTGCTATTAAGCAAATTTGGCTATCATTTCCAAACCTCTTAACCTGGTTTTAGCATACAAAAATTAAATTAATCACATACCCTCATACCTTATTTTCTAAGTTCAAAATTATTAACCCTTAAATATAAGCACAAACAACTAAACTGAAAACCTAATGGCATTTGTTGAAAGAAAAGACAATATGCAGATCAAATAGAAGTCAATAACCAGAGAACTATTGCTTGTAAATTTAGCAATCTTTTTTAAATATATAAATATGATACAAACAACTCTAGACTGAAAAAGAAACACATAGAAACAGCCAGCCTTATATGTTAGATATTTGAAATGGCTGAATAATAAAGATGGGGATTATTGGAACCTTACAACAATGCAGGAAATGTCATCAGTGCTCTTCCTTGCTAGTGCCTCTTCAGTCAATTGCTTTGCAGCTAACCTTGCATCTTTCACATTCTTTATGCAATCAACAGCCTCCTGATTTGATAAAACCTACCATTGCCAACAAGATTAAGGGCATGTTTGTTAGAATCTTAATAAGCTTAATGGGACTCGCAGCTTATTGGGTTAGCTATACATGACTGTTTAGTAGTGGCTTAATGATATAGCAATCGGCTTACTCAGTAAGCTTCTAGGGGAAGTTTTATGCAGGAAGCCAAGTTTTTTCCAAACAAGCTCCTTTTCCATCTATGAAAAACCCCTCCAAAACAAAAATCTTATCCATCTATACGGACAGATTAATCCATACAGGACTTAATGGGTAACCAACCAAACAGCCCCTAAGGGCATGTTTGTTAGCAGCTTAAATGAGTTTAATGGGACTCGCAGCTTATTTGGTCAGCTCTAGATGACTGTTTGATAGTGGCTTAATTATATATAAATCGGCTTATTCAGTAAGCTTCTAGGGGGGAGCTTTATGCAGAAAGCCAAGTTTTCTCCAAACAGTTCCCAATTAGAAAACATGGTCCTTTCATCTATGAAAAAGCCCTCCAATTTTAGTGATCTATACAGACAGATTAGTTGTTTCTTCGTTAAATTCTGTATGATAAGTTGTCTGTATGGATTAAGACAGATACAAACATTCTTATAAAATGAAGTTTCTGAAATTTAAGAAAGAAAACCCACCTTCCACACGCCATCGCTTGCCAAGATTAAGAATTCTGTATCATCGCCTATCTTTTCCACGAATACATCAGGTTCGGAACTCAGGTGTTCCTTCAAACTCTTGTCCCCAAATGCTCTTGCTACAGCCAACCGCCCATCAACTCGTGGAACATCACCTGCCATCTAATAGCTTGTGATATATGGTTGTGACATGATATATGGAGATGCAAAACAAGCAGAATAAAGGAAAACATACACCACTTGCAACATCCTTTTATCGTAGATTAGGGTTCATAGTTGTCAAAACATCATGGATTTAATCAAAATCTCATTTAAGGTTGTATAGCTAAATATACCTCCTTTTATCTCTCTTTCTAGCTAGATTATCTGAGATTATTGAAAAGCTCCAGGGGTTTTTACTCCACTTTCCAATTATACCCCTTGTATTTTCCAATTAATTTTTCAATGTGTCGTTTTAGGTAATTTTACATCATTCATATAGTTTTTACCAATCATGACTAGCTTATCAGCCAACAGCTAGCTTTACAAATCATTGTAGATTCTATGTTACCTGGAAAGGTGGATAAAAAACCTCCTCTGTTCTCAATAAGCTTCCGTTCCATTTTAGGTTCATGGTCGATTGATAGTTGTTTAGCCACGCCTTTATTGCATATCACAGCCCGTGAGTCACCAACATTAGCAACTACAAGCTTTTTACAATTTATTAGGATTGCTGTAACTGCAGTTGAACCTCCTCTATCCAAATCAACAGCTTTATCCAAAATCGTTTTATCGGTTACGCGATATGCTCTTTTGATTGCAGACTCAGTCTTGGTCCAAAAATCAGGCTGCTTGCAGGAAGATTAAGTTAAGAATAATACATCATGATAACAATTTAACAAATCAAACCAAAAGAGACCCAGTAAATTCCACTCGAAAGGAGGGTCTACGGATGAAATGTAAGCAGACCTAACCTCTATCTCAAAGAATAGAGTAGTTGTTTCTGTGAAGATTGATAATAGAGTGGAAAAAAAGGGCTTGCCTCATTCAAAATGTTTTCAAACAAATGAGAACGGAGATAATCGGGAACTTCATGACTCAAGTGACCGTCGTATATTCCAAACAAGCCAAGTTCTTTATCATCAACATTCTTAAATTGTGCAAACACATAATCTTCCATATCATGATATGATTTTCCCTTGACTAAATGATACCCATGTGTAACATGTTTCAACATTTTGCTCTTCCCTTTTCCGGTTTCACCTGAAGATGATGATAAACCAACCTTTTCCTGTTGAAGAAATCACCAATTTTAATAGCGGAATTGTTCAAATAATATATGTGATCTTAGAAACACAGAATGAAATGCGATTATCATTCTGCTCATAAATAGATCGAATCAAATGCTATCATCATTCTGCTCATAAATAGATCGAATCAAATGTGATCATCATTCTCCTCATAAATAGATCTAGTCAAATGCGATCATCATTCTGCTCATAAATAGATCCGAATCAAAGCAATTAACTAACAATTCAGGGTGGTGCAGGGCACGGGATGGAAAAGGGGGCGATGGCTGACGATTAGTTTTTGGATTTAGATGTATTGTAAAAGAATCTTTATATATATATATATATAGGGGAGGGATCATATGAGAACCAACCCTCCTTAAAGGAACAAAGGAACAATTTATGGACCACATTCCACATATGATGTGGGTCCCACATAATATTAAATCATTTATGATTTAATATTAAATCATATTAAATCATAAGTGATTTAATATTTATGTGGGACCCACATCATGTGTGATCCACAAGTGTCCCTTTGTTCCTTTAGAAATCAAAAATTCTCATTTGAACCTTCCTCTCTCTCTCTCTCTCTCTCTCTCTATATATATATATAAGGAGAGAGAGAGAGGATGTTTCTATATATGTAAATGTTTCACGGGCCTGTTCTAGCTGATGTGGATTCCAAAACACTCTCAAATAGAAGCGATAAAGTGTCTCAAGTTGGTAGACCCTAACTCTCATACCATATATAATTAAAGATGAAATAGTGACCTTATATGGTTTCAAATTAATCAATGTTACCTGCTGCTGGTGCATTTGATCTAGGGATTTTTGTGCCATGAAGTTGAGAAGTTCTTTCTTTTTTTACCTCGAACTTGTGCTTTTCATGGGATACTAAAGCTTCTTCCCTCTCGATATCATCCATCATTCACTCATTTTTCCACTTCAATTTATTAATCTTGTTATCAGTCCATTGTTGTTGTAACATAGCTCAACAAAAGTATAAGGGTTTGTTTATTAACAGCTTAATGAGCTTAATGAGTGTCACAACTTATTCATGCAACTAACACACTCCTTTGATCTATGAAAAAACCTCCCCAATCTTATATAAATAGATTAATCCACACATAGCTCAACAAAAGTATAAGGGTCTGTTTATTGGCAGCTTAATGAGTGTCACAACTTATTCATGCAACTTAATGAGCTTAATGAGTTCATATAATCTATCTATCTATCAGATAAGAGTGGTTAAAATGCCAATTAGGACAACCAACATAACATGGGCAAAGAGAGTAAGTTTATGAAATTGTTACCTCTAAGATAAGGAATAACTAAACTGTTGGATATATAAACAACTCTTGACCGATTATATATAAACAGGTAAGCCCTTGTAAATTTTCGATACAGCCACTTCTTTTTCGATATTTTCAAATATAGGAAGGTCTCAGATTGCATTCTACATTTTCTGAAATAGAGAACACCCAATTAAACGACAATTATCAAAAATACTATCCGGTGTGTGTGGTTATCCAGCCTGTTCTCTAAGCCTATACAAATCAAAGATTCTGACATTTTTCAAGCTTGGATTTAGATAACAGAACAAATAACCAACGAAACAAATTGTTTAGAATAAGAAATTTATACCTGTGGAGATTCTTCCAGGGTTCTCTAAGCGTATATGATTTGAACGACTATAAGTTGTGACAAAACCTTCAAACCAACACTGAAGTATAAAAGGAAAAAATGGTAAGAATGGTCTTTTATTGTATCACAGAAGCCACAACACATAAATACATGCACTAACTCTCATTGGGTGCACATTTGATCTTGGAGGAAGTCCCTGAAAGAAAATAATATTCTGACATGAGAAAGAATGGTAGCAAATTCATAACCAGATTGCACTGAGCAAAATAAGAGAAAATTCAGAATTCATAGGAAGAAGATTCATTATATATTGATTGCACTTTTTATCTTCTTTCTTCTAATAAAAGTTCAATTACTCAAGCAACACAAAAAGATGATAGTTATGACAGGATAGGAAGAATGACATGCAGAAGAAAATTTTCTAAATATGAATTTGAACGGCCCAGATCAATCTGACCGACCGTTGTCAGTATTCATGCAGCTTAATGAGCTTAATGAGTTCATATAATCTATGTATCAGATAAGAGTGTGCTTTCTGGTTCACCCTTCTTTGCCTGCCAATAGCAGTTCTAAATTGTTACTATTATACACATCCTCATAAATCTTGATGTTTAAACAACACACCCAAAACAAAAGCACAAATTTTACATATATATTACCTTAAGAACAAATCCAGGAGTGTCAATAATGGTGAGATTAGGACAATAGGCCTACTCAGCTCTAATCACAATCGGTTTAGAAGAGACAACAATTTTAGTCTTCTTTAACAGTGTTCTTGATTTGATCGTGTCTGCAACTGCTGATGCTAACATGATAGGACTACCATATTCCTCAGAATCCTCCTCCTGTTGGTAAAGTTAAATTTGAGAATCACCCGTATGCTGAACGAATCAGCTAAAGTTACAAGCATAAAGAACTCTTCAATAGATGTTGCTACATGCTTACCTAAAGAATATCCATATCCCATCCTAAGAACAAATATTTCAAGCTATTTATTATGTTCTAAAAATTTCAATTTTCCAATTGAATAAGCTTTAATCCCAATTCCAAAGCTTGAGTTTTGTTCTTTCACGCACTAAATTCTAACCATTATTCTTATTCATCACAAACCTAACTATGAATACGTTTCCCAATCGATATCTAAAATTGAAAATCCAGACTAAGAAATTATTATAACGATAAGCATGAACAAAATCTTCATTAACCATGATACAAATCTGATAGACAAATATCTTAAAAGGGATGAAATTAAAAAAAAATACCTTGCCAGACATGTAAAGAATCAAGCTACAGAGATAAATTAGGGGTTTCAAAAATGAATCCAGTCGAAATCTTGAAGATGAATAAAGTTTGAACCCATAATTTGGAATACCTTTTTGCTTTCAGGATTTCAATTTTGCATTTCTCCTTATTTTCTTTGCCTGCATATATATGTGAAAATCAAAAAAGAATAAAAAGACCGATGAGGAACAATGAAACATGGATTTTGATTTTGAAGAGAAAGCGAGAGATGGAACCTCGTGACTCATCATGAATGGCATGCCACTAAGGGCTTTGAATATCATCGGGCTTTTGATTTGGAACTTTCTGACTTACTAACCACGGTCACCATCTCCATTCGCCACTCCCCTTGCTGCTGTTCATTCTTGTATAGTTTTTCTCAGCAAAAAAAATGCTCCCTAATCATATTAAAGCCGTTCAAATGGGAATTAACCTCTGTAAATTTGAGGTTGAACAATATACAAAGAGGGGTTTATTTGAATCTAGGGTTTTGGGTTTTGAAATAGCAAAGAAGAAGGGATGGAATCAGCGATATCCCTCTTCCCTACTCTTGCTCGTGTTCCAAGTTATCCGGTCAGCCAAACGACACGATTTAGTGCTTGAAACTTTGCTCAACGGGATGCGGGACAAAAAACAAAGATACCTCCAAAACTCTTCAAAAGTGTAGAAGACGACGACAGGGACAATCTCTTCCACTTCAAGCTGCTCGTCTTCTTCTCCATCCGATCGAACCTTACGGTTACTGCTAGTAGTTATAGGAAGAAATCGAGAGGGAGGCGAGGGGAGAGAAATAAGGCCGGGGGAGTGGTGAGAGGGGGAGAGAAATTATGAGTGGGGAAGATAAGCCGCCGCGTGTGTTTTGGGTTAAGCTGTAACCGTAAAATAGCTATTTTTAACGGCTAGGATTTCATCTTAGGAATAATTTAAACGGTCAAGATTAAAGGGACCGACCTCCATCCATATATATATAATTAACCCGATTGATGGAATTACAATAATCATCCTTCACTTTTTCTTCATATGCCACTTTAGTCCTTTAATAATCTTTTTTGTTTTCTCAATACCTTTATGACGATCTAAGTCCATGACCGTTGTTGTCATATTAAGGATGACAGGAACACATACATATGCCACTTGTATAACGTTAACTGCATAAAATTTCACCACTTATAGCCAAGTGTCTTTACGACTCCTTAACAAGTTTCGCCTCAATAATCGGTTGTCCTTAGTGCCTATTCGTGTGAATTCCACCTCAACATTCGATGCACTTAGTGTCTACCCCTCGGGTAACATCTCAAGACTCAACCCTCCTAGAAAGTTCACCTCAAGAGTCAATTATCCCTAATGTCTATTCTTGCAAATTCCACTTCAAGGCCCAACCCTCCTACTACCTACTTGAAGAGTTTTAAGTCGTGAGCAAAAGTCCCGGAGTTCAACCCCGCAATCAGAGGTGTAGACAAGGGGGGACTGGCCGGTGCTTAGCCCCCCCCTAACTCCTTGTCCACCTTCAATATATGTTACCAATAAAAATAAGATTAAGAGCCCAAGTTTTTCGAGCCCTCCCCAACCAATCATAAGTCCACTAACTAATTAATTATTAATTTATTAAACCCATTAGCAAACCTTTGTGGCTCTTTGTTTCTTACCGACTCACCCTCATGACGTCAAAATTCTTTTTTGGCGGCTACTTTCTTCCAACTTTAAAATTTATGGTTCTTCACTTCCATTCCACCAACAATTAACAAAGATTTAGTAAAAATATCATGCATGTTATTATATTATTAATATATTTTTTTTGGACCGGCATTATATTATTAATATTAATTATAAGTTTTTGACATATTTTTGGACAAATATAATAATACAAAACAAACTTATTTGTTCAAACTCTAGTTAATTAGTTTAGTTGAGGTTTTAAAGTTGATGTTAAGATATAGTAATTTCTTCTAAATTTTGAATTATATATATATATATATATATAAATTGTAATTTGTAATTTGTTTGAATTTTGAATGATGATTTTTTTTATGATTTTAGGTTTAATCATGAGCAAGAAATGAACAATCAATTTTTTTTCAAGCGTAAAGATAACATTAATGATCCAAAAATGATAATAATCGATTCTTATAATTGTTAATTCTTTATGCTTTAACGTATGTTAGTTTGGCGTATATGTTTTATGTTTAAGTCATAACTAATCTTTTTTTTTATTCCAATCACATTATCCAATAAGGAAAATGATTGACAATGCTTATAACCATTGGAAGCTTATGCATTACTCTAAGATGTAAATTTATTTTGTTAATTCTTTTGTTTGGATATAATATTATCGGTATTAATTTTCAAGAAAGTGCGACTTTGAACGTCTGAACCCCCCTATCCAAAATTTCTGGCTACGCCTATGCTCGCAATACCCTCACGACCATCAACACAAGACTGACTCACATGCATATGGATCCAATGCACTATAGTATAAATTACACGACTCCAAATGATTGACCAACGCACCGAAAACATGCAATTTTACAAATAAATATGTCATAGATGCATATATTTTAAAAGCTTAACTTATAGCAATTTTAATCAGAAAAATGTTCCTAAGACTCGTCTGAGTCAAAATCTCAATAACTCAACATTTATGTGATTAATCAATAAAATCCAATATAAGTCCATAAAATGTATTTAACTGATGCCTATGCAAACATATACCTCAAGGGTATGATTAAGTCAAAACCCATCATTGGTCGAGGCAAACTATTTTCTACACAAAAATGTAAACCTCATCAAATAATGACCACATTTAATAAACCTTAAGGAAAACATTGCAATACTTCAAAATAAACATTTTTTGCATGTACATAGTTTTCACAAAACAACTTGAACTCACTTTGCTAGATTAAATTAAACTTAGGTTCCAAATCCATCTCAAGCTTCCAAAATGGTGAAGGCTTTAGATCCTTAAACACCCACCTCTTGAAACTTTATATGGGTTACAAACAAAACCTTTAGATGCATCAAAAGTAATCCCAAACTCAAATCCATAACAATTCAAAGTCAAAATCTCTAATCATCCAAAATACCCAAAAACGGTCAAAACTCCAAAACATGGAATATACCTTAAAGCAAATGTTCTAGAGAACTAAAATGGAAGATTTTAACAAGAAATAAGGTTTAGGAAGGTTATGATGACTTACAATTTTCTTTAAGGGAAAACCCAAAACTAGGCCAATTAATGGTGAAGAGAAGGTTGGAGAGGATGAAGATGATAAACTTGGATCTTGATCAACACATTGAAATCTTGATGTTAGGAAGCCTACAAACACTTGGAGATGAGCAATAAATATGCTACTAGGTCTTCAAATCGAGTTTAGATGAAAAATATAGGAAGTAGATGTGAACATTAATGAAGGAGATGAAAATGGTGTAAAGATTTAACCTAAAACTCTTGAATCTTGGAAGAAATTGGTGCTCATGAAGGTTTTGAAGCTCCAAAATTGGTGCCCTAGAACATTAGAGTCGAAGTAGAGAGAAGGGAGAGGAGTGGGTGAAGCAAAAGTGAAGAGGAAATGGGTAAAATCCCGTTTTTAAAAAGAAACCAGTAACACAAAAATTATGCCCAACATTCACGGGCCTGAAACTGCTCTAGAAAATAAAGTGGCTTGATTTTCACCAAAATAATATACCAACTTAAGGTACATACCAATAGTTATTCTAAGGGTCGAAATATAAATGTGGAACTCAAAAATAAAGATACCGAAAATCTGAGTGTTACAATTTAAAATATATATCGTTGTTCAGTTGTTGTGTTGAATAAACAGTTTGAATGAATAAATGACAATTTTACCCCTTATACTATATTGTTGTCTGATTAGAGTAATTGTTTCATAAAAATGCTGAGTAAATGACTTCAAACGATAAAAATATCAACGTAAACCTTTTTTAAGTAAAAACAACTTGATCTAATAACAACAATACAAGTATAAAAATTAATGAAAAACTGATCTATGATAAACGCATCTATCAAGAATAGATTTGTAAAATCTACAGTATAATGGCCAAACCTGTAACATTAACAAGAAATAACACACTAACAACAATAAGTATCAGATATGTAAAATGAACAAAAAATTATAATGACAACAATGAACTGACAACAAGGAATGACATATCTATAACAATGAAACAAATGTGTAAAAAAGAAAACAGCTACTACGAAAAAAAGATGAACAAAAGAATATATCTAAAACAATGAATTAGACCTATAAAAAACAAATATTAACATAAAAAGATGAAAAACAAAAAAACCATGCTCCTTGAAGAGTTATACCATATATGCTAAGGGTTCATTTTAAAGAAAAAAAAAGGTGAAATAAAACTATTAACATAGAAAAATTGAAAAAAGAAGAAGATCTAGATAAAGGAACAACTATTAACTATTAAAAGATTAAAAAAGTGGATTTATGACATAAAACACAAAGAAGAACTATACCAATGCCACGCAACAAGAAAGAAACAGATGACTAGCGTAAAAGTGACCGACGACAACAATAGAGAATTTTGAATAGCGTGCTAAAGAGAGATCGTAGGTATCTAGGGTTTTTTGTTTTATGAGTCTCTCTTGATCATTTGATATAACAAATTTTGTTGTGAATTATTAATGACCGAATGAAGATCACTAATGTTTTTTAACTTGGCAAATAAGCACTCGACCATAACTGAACAATTTTACTATAGCTGTATGAATAAGCTATAAAGCTATACAACTCATTAAGACACAAACAAACCAAATGGTCTTTGGCCTAACGCTATGTGAGCTCCTTGTCTCGTAGGAGGTTGGGAGTTCAAACCTCACCATAGGTGAGAAGGCTGTGTAAGTTTGTTTATTCTATTTACCGTATATAGATATTATATAATCAAAAAGAGAAAAAAAAAAGTTCAATTAACAACTGAAATACAAAAAAGCTTGTGAAGAGAGCAAACTTATTCATTAATGAATAGTAGAGGGACTAGTTTTCATAATCCATTCAAAGGCACAAATCTTGACCCAGAACCCCATTGTCTTTTTCCAACAAAAAAGGGCTCTCCCTCTGTCTCCAACCATCTTCTTCAAGGAGTTCCATAAATTTAGGGTTCCTCGTATTTTCTCATCATTCCAAGTGATTTTTTCGACAGATTTATTAAGCTTTTTTTGGATTATATATATAAATAGTGAATTGCTCAACCTTTCCAAACTTCAGTTTCATCTCCTCGCAGACTTCAAAATTAAATTATTGGTGTTGCAGTTCCTGAAAAATTTAGCAAATTTGATTAAGCCACCCGAATTCAGGTTTGTTTTCATGTCAGTTTATTCTTTCTGAATCATGATTTGGATGGTGGAATATCTTAAAAATCAGGCGATAAATAAATAAATATTTTGGTTCTTTCAGGTTTTTATACCTATCTTTATAGATCAATCGATAATTTTTCTTCGAGATTTTGTAAACCGTGTTGGTAATTATCTTGGGTTTTAGGCAAAATTTCGATTTTTTTAAGCCTTTTCCAATTAACTTTTAAGGCTGATTCATGAAAACAATGATTGTTTTTAATCAATGAAAATAACTTTTGATCAGTTGTATTTAAAAGTCAATTCATTTGGGTATTGGAACTCAAATCTAGACTCTAGTTATCGGAATAGATTCCTAATTATTGTGTAATTTTTATTTATTTATTTATTACAACTTGTTGTAAGAATCTGATGTTATTCAGGATTATTGAGACCCTCCCTTGAAGTTTAATCTTCATTGGAGCGGTCAAAGTTTGGAAATCAACATCAAAATATAAACTGAATTGAAGATGAGAAGAGCTTTTGTTAAATGTTGTAGGCCGATTCAATCGGCTTTTAGACATCATGGAGATATAATGTCAAATGGGGTAGCAAAAAGATCATTGTTATTGAATATAAATAATGGGATTTTTGATAAATCATCTTACAAAGCATCTATTTGTAAGTATGGCCATCCGTCGTATATGTATTCAAGAACTATGTCTTCTGATGCTGCTCAAATGAACTATAAAGGTAATTAATTTAATGTTTTTTTTAATAATTTAGTTTCATGGTGAAATATTGAATGCCAATTATGGTGTGTATCATCGATAACAGAAGTAAAAAGAGCAGGGCCTCTTGTGGAATATGAGCGAAGAATTGAAGCTGGTGATCTTGAAGATGGAGATAATTGCCAGGTAAGTATTTTGCTATTTGTAAAATGTCTAAAGAATGTATTAGCATCCACAAAAAGGGAATTTCCTATTTACTCTAAAAAATTCAATTGATTTTTTGCTTTAATTCTACGTTTTTGTTCCAAAAATACATGTAACAAGGTCCACCCACCTACTCAGAGGGAAGACACTATCTAGTGGAGATTGTTGAGATGATTATAGAACTTTGATCAGAATCTATCTACCACTATACAAGTTAGATTATACATTGGAAATTAGTTGGGTGGTCTCTAAATGAGGTTAATGGTTGAAAAATAACAGAATATAGATATCGTTTTACAAATGTAGAGGCGGGGTTGTTTGTTTACCTCTTAACCGTTCCATTTAACCGTTCCATTCTGAATCGTTAAGAGGTAAATCCTGTTTGGCAAAAAAATAAGTCTGCCTCTTAATGATTCCAAAACCCTTAAAATCAATTTGTATCATGGACTTTCCTTAACCATTAAGAGCCCCTGATTACATCCTGAACAATTAATTTACATTTTGCACGATTCATAAGAGCCGCTTAATCATTCAGCAACTGCCAAACAGCCTAAATTCTATGTTGTATCCTAAATTCACCTTCTTCAGACAGCTTTCTAACCATTATTTTGCAGATAGGCACTTTAAGAGAAATTCAAAGACTGTATGATGAGCTTGTTGAGTCAGCTGATGCCTGTCGTTTGGATCGTTATTCTGATTCTGGGAAAAGTGGGAGGTAAATGTCGTTACTAGTCTATCTTCCCATAATCAAAGTGCACTTGTGATTCAAAAACTCAAATGAATTTACTTTAGCAATCAACATGGATTCTTTTTGCTATTCCATTCCAAAATGTTTCTAATGCAATTATGCAAATACATTTTTATCAAATCTAACAATTCAGCATCATAATTTTGAAGTAAAAAAAAGTAGTCTTTATTAAAACCACAAAGCTTCATTTTCGTTTGTTCTATTATTATTATTATTAGCATGATTTGCCTTCAATTACTCAACTTTTGATTTGAATTTCAGGAGAAGGTGGTTATGGTCACGACTCATGCCTCAATCTTCAGTCTCACCAGTGAAAGGACTTTATCTGTATGGAGGAGTTGGCACCGGAAAAACCATGTTGATGGATTTATTTTACGATCAATTGTAAGCATTATATTGCACCTTTCAATGTTGGTAATTGTATGTGTAATTTGTAAAACATGTAAGGCGTTGAATCTGGTGGAATTGGAATGTTGAATTCCTTTTACCAGATTCCATTCCTTCGTTTTTCAACGGATGGAATCTTCATATTCCCAATGAATTCCATATATAAAGGATTTTAACATTCCTTGGGATTAGAATTTGTTAATTTCATAATACCCAATATACCATTACCAACAATAAAAAGGGTACTTTTTCATTTCCCAGAGTTTCACTCCAATTTTAAAGCCACATTCCGTGAACCAAACAGACAAATTCCAATTCCTTTATCAGTTTCCATTCCAATTATGCCAACCAAACAGGTGGTCAAACCTCACAACATTCCATTCCAATTTTTTCAAAGTCAAATTTCTTTGACATATTCCATTCAATCCAAAAACATTCTGTGAACCAAACGCTCCTTACTATGAACTATCATGTTTATTTAGTCTCTTACACGCTCACACACACACATATATATATATATATTGTTATCAGGCCTTGCGATTGGAGGAAAAAGAGGATCCATTTTCATGACTTCATGTTGAATGTCCACAGTCGCTTGCAGGTACCATTTGACCCCAAAATACTTTTGGATTGGAATGAAATAGCTTAATGGCCTCTATTAATCAAGTATAGTTCGATAATATGGTCATATTTTGCAATGCAGAGGCACAAAGGTGTGTCTGATCCCCTTGAAGTTGTTGCAAGTGAGATATCGGATGAATCCATTTTATTATGCTTAGATGAGTTCATGGTATGGTAGAGCTTAATAACACAAGAAGTCTTGGATTTCCGTTTTATTTATCTATAAATTATATCCTTCTTTTATGATATTAATAACAGGTTAATGATGTAGCTGATGCCTTAATACTAAACCGTTTATTTGGCCATCTTTTTAGTAACGGTGCTGTAAGTGGTTTAACAATTTATTGTTTTTCTAGAATTGAAATTCATGTCACTTTTTTGAGTGAAAAAAGGCTTTTTTTTTCTTCTGTTTGTGACGGAAAGTATAGATACTTGTTGCCACATCAAATCGTGCTCCAGATAATCTTTATGAACGTGGACTACAAAGAGATCTTTTTTTACCGTTCATTGCCGCACTGAAGGTAAACTCGATTTCTTATTTGTTTTTACTTTTCTAATTTTCTCGTTAATTACCATGGTTTTGTTTCGTGGATGCAGGATAGATGTGCAATACATGAGATTGGTTCGTCCATAGATTATAGGAAAAGGACCTCGGTAAAAATGCCACCTCTTCCACTTTACTTCTGTTAAAACAATCTCACCTTTCTTTAGCACACTTTTCACAAACAAAAACAACAGATCTACTCTTTTTGAGGTAGAACCCACTTTCGGATGGGATATACAATTTAGGGGTGAGCATAACCGGGTACCTGGCCAAATTTCATAGAACCGGAACCGCTAACATTGGTTCTTTATATTTTGGAACCTGAACCGGTTCCGGTACCCGGTTTCAAAATTATTTAATTTTTTTTACATTGCATACGATAAAAATTTAATTTTAAGTCTATTATAAACTTCAAAGTACAAGCTTAAAGTAAGAAATACAACAAATCATCAAAATTAATCCGATAAAGATGTAATTTTAAGTCTATTGTAAACATACATAACTCGTCTAACTCTAACCTTAAAGGTAATATTACTTTATTAATAAATATATAAAATAATTTTTATTTAAAAGTAGCGGGTACCCGTAGGTTCCAGTTCTGGCTACCCGGCGGGACCAGGTAATGGTTCCAAAAAAATGAGAACCGCAACTGGAACCAATCACATTGGTTCCGACAGTTCCAAAGCGGTTTTGGTTCCAAAGGCGGGTACCCGGTTCCGATACTCACCCCTAGATATACATATACTGAGTTTCATTTAATGCAGCCCTTTCTTGCAAAAAATGTGAGGGAAAAATTACATATAAATGTTTGATTTAGTTTTATTTATTTATATGTTAATGTAGGCTGAAGAAGGTTTCTACTTCATTAAGAACGAGTCATCCGATTTCCTTATGCAAAAGTTTAAAGATTTGGTTGGGGAACATACACCTCGTCCCCAAGAGGTCGAAGTTGTTATGGGTAGAAAACTACAGGTGCTTAAAAGATGGTCAAAGGATCATTTCACATATTTTCAACAACAATAACTATTTCATGCGAAATGTGAGTGTTGGTGCTGAAAATATGTAAAAAAAAAAGAAAACTGAAGAACACTCTGGGAGTTCTCCATGTGGACGGTATGCACAAATGCATACTGGTAATTTGTAACATGCATGAGTGCATAGAAAGAAAACAGCTTCAATCGCTTGTATGCATTTGTGCATACCGTCCAAATGGAGGGCTCTAGTCTCGGGGTGTTATTTAGTTTTCCTTTTTTTCTTGAAGTTTTCCCTTGAACCTCCTTCACCATCCTATGTCTAAGGTGGTTAGTATATTTTTGCAATGTAATGTATATCATTTGGTAGTAACTCTATTTTTCTTTTATTTTTTGGAAACGGTTAGGTACCATTGGGTGCGAATGGATGTGCGTTTTTTCCTTTTGAGGAACTCTGTGACAAACCTCTTGGTGCTGCCGACTATTTCGGATTATGCAGTAAGTAAAGTAATAAATATGAAATTCTTCAAGAAACTTTTCGTTTTCGCATTGAAGATTTTGAGAAGACTCTGAATGTTTGGTAAAAACTAACTGATAAGCTAGTTGTTGGCTGATAAGATAGCTGATAAGCTATCTTATGATGTAAAATGACCTAAAAGGACATTTTGAAAATCTAATTGAAAAATGTTACTTGAAGTAGCTTTTCAAAAAGCTACTTTATTATGGCTAACCAAATGGGTTTTTTTTAAGAAGCTTAAAAAAGGTCGTTTTGATGTGAGAGAATTGAAGTTAAAAAAAGTTGTAAATAAATGACATCTAAATATCTAAATATAACTTGTAATGATGTCTCAGAGAACTTTCATACGTTGGCTCTGGATGATGTGCCGATATTTGGGCTCCACAATAGAACAGCAGCTTATCGGTTTGTCACTCTAGTTGATGTTAGTCTCTATCCGTTTTTAAGTCACAGGAACGTTAGCATCTTTTTAGTCATAATTGTAAATGGAAAATAATCATATATATATGTATGTATATATATATATATTACAGGTGATGTATGAGAATAAGGCAAGGTTGATGTGTACAGCTGAGGGGACTTCTTTTGAACTTTTTGAAAGAATTGTAACCATCTCTGTTGCTCAAAGTAGGGCACCTAGAACTTCTTCAAGGTCAAGAAAAAATGACGATTATGACCTTTGTGTTGACAACGAACTCGGCTTTGCAAAAGATCGCACTATTAGCAGGTATGTTGTTTTCTCGTTACTTTACCGACATTTTCCTGCATATTTGTTTAAAATATCTTCATTACTTGATATATAATTTATCTTTTGAGGTGGAACTTTTTGGTTTGAATCTTGAAGACCCCATTCAAGAAATATTGGTATGAATATGATTTGACTTTTGGAGGTCAAACAATTTGTCTGAATCTTGTAGATGCTGTTTGACAATTTTAGTATTTGTTAATTGTTATCTTACAATTCGAATTTTGGGGTCAAAGAAAACCGATATCAAATTTAAACTACATTTAAGTTGATAAGAAACACTATAGATATAAGTGGACCGGCCGGTAAGAGTGAGGTAAGCGGGTGAAAGAATTGTGGAAGGTTCTAGAGTTTTAATTTGATATGGGTAGTTTAGTAATTTTACCAATCCACCTATTTTGATGTGGATAGAAAACAGTATATTTTTGAGGGGCTGTTTGTTTACCTGTTAACAGTTCTCTATTAAGAAGCAACCTCTGAATCGTTAAGAGATGAATCATGTTTGGCAAAAAATAAGTCTCCAATTCATGGTTCCAAAACCCTCTGAATCATTTTGTATCATGGACCTTCCTTAGCCATTAAGAGCCCTAATTATATCAAACAATTATTTTTCATTTTGCACTATATCATAAGAGTCTCTTAATCATTCTGCACCAAACCATTCAGCAACCGCCAAACTAACTGTCCCTAAAGCAATGGGTTTGACCATTAAAAGTCAAAATACATGTCTTTCGGGATTCATATATATATATATATATATATATATATATTTGACGAATAAATGCAGGTTGACGGAGATGAACAGCAGCGAGTATCTTGAGCAACACGCTGAAATGATAGCAGAGAAGCAACGGCTTCAAACTCAAACAGTTGAAGATGATAACGATTATGTGGTACAAGCCTAGACACAACACAAGCTCTTAACTTGTGGGGCCGGGCCCATGTAAAATTGGACTAGGTTTCGTTCCGTTAACAATATTTCTTTATTTCATTTTATACATCTTTTTTTTTTCATAAGGTGGGGAAAACAATTTCATGTTGAAAAGGTGAAAGGGCGAGCCTTTATTTATACATAATATAATAACCTTCACATTGAGTTCAAAAAAAGGGACATAAATTGCATTGATATGTAATAATAATGCAACTTGTGATTTCATGATATTGAAATAACAAACCTTTTTTTTGTTATTACTCCTGAAATTTTAATTATTTTAGCAAAATTGTATTTTTGTAGAGAGATTATGTTATATCTTGTGCACATAATCGATAGTTTTTGTTAATATTGTTTTGAAATTGCAAATTTCGATGAGAGAAAATATTTGAATATATGATGTCGGATTAATGAGGTGCTTCTATGAATAATTGGACGGACCTTTACTTTAAGTAGTGTTATTTGGACTAGTTTTATTTGACTTGTTCATTTCTTTAAATCAGAGTAAATTACAAATTACATTTTTGGTTCACGTGGTTGGTTTATGTGTTTTAATGCATTGGGTCCTTATTTTGAAATATCTATGGATTACATTCATGTGGTTTGTATTTTGCGGATTACATCCATGTAGGACACAATATGGTATTAGGTCCCCAAATCTAACTTCATCCAAAAAATTCTATTTAGTTAGGTTAGAGGGGCATTATAGTCATTTAGGGGGTTGTTTGACAATTGTTGAATGGTTTGGTGCAGAATGATTAAATGATCAAAATGATTAAGATGCTCTCATGATATATTGCAAAATGAAATATAATTGTTTGATAACTATTCAAAATAAAGTTAAGGTTCTGAATAGTTAAGGGAGGTCCATGATATAATAGGATTTATCTATTCTCTCCTTCATCCTCCTTTTAATCTTTTTTTTTAATTTCCAATGTTAATTACTCGTGAACATTCCTTATTTATTTAAGATCATCCTTTTCGTTTTCCCTAACACCTCTTCATATACCAATTGTTTCATTTTTTTTCTTATAAATTGTTCATTATTCAGTCTATTTTTCTTCATCTCCATCTCCATCATTTAATATGTTCTTCATTTCATAAACCTTTATTTTTCAACAAATCCATTTTCAAGTTTAGTTCGAGAAGACTGATCCAGATATATATATTTGTTGAGAGTATATTGTAAAATTCATTCGTTGTTCCAAATTTCATGTTTCAAAGGTCAATGAGAGTATATTGTAAAATTGATATAAAATCATTCGTTGTTCCAAATTTGATGTGTAATATCATCGGAAAGGTTAAAGTGTCCACTACGTCTTTGTAGTTTGAACCAAAAGCTAATTCTGAGTCTAAATCGCTCAAAATCTTGAGTTTCCAAAACTGGTCATTTGAAACTCGAGAATTGCATACTGTTTTTGTAAAATTCATAGTAAATTGGTCATTTCTCCAAATAAGATGAATCTTGTGCGATTGTTCTCCTAAGAGACTAGTCTACAGCTTTCATTTATAAGTTAAAACCTAATTATGCCTTTAAGTATGTGTAAAACATCAAAAGTTTGGAAGGACAGAAGCTGAAATGAGCAGTGACTTAACGTGCAGTTGTTGTTTGTACCTTGTGCATATACGACTTGTAACTTGTGATAAACCTATGCCAACCAAACCTAAAACTATATAGGACTAATTTAGATATAAGAAGGGGTAAGAACAATGGTCTAAGTATTACCAAGTATATATGTTTTAGTTATTGTGTATTTAGTAATGAGTTATTGTTTTACATAAGGTGACTTTGGGTGATTGGTGTCAACTCTAAGGACGTTCCAACTCGTGGTATTCCGTTGATCTTTATTCAGGTACGGATATCTTACCTCACTTAATACGGAGATACCCATTTGTATAAGGTTTCCTAATCTCAATAACTCAGGATAAATTCTGAAATCATTGGTTCCAAATTCATTTATGATTGTTAAATGATTATTGAACTTTATTCATTTCGAACCATGACTTATATTCGTATTTGGAACATTGATCACTTGATCATTTGATTTGTTAACGTATCGATTGAACTTGTACTATAGACTCAATATTGGGAGCACCAGTATTGAGATGCTTCCATGGTGGCTAAAACTATCATGGCGTCCTCCTGTGTATATTGACTTGACCGGGTACTGGTCAATTAGAGGGCATATAGATCGATCCTAGGAACCGTTATCAGATAATAATTGCGGCCATGGTTAAATCCACGGAGAGGATTGCTTGTGTTGTGCTCACACCCTTTTCTTACTGACGCCCGAATGGATTGATCATCCGTTAGGAACAACGTATCCTCGTGATACGGTTTGGTCTTCGGACCCTTGATATGCCTTCGGGCTATTTGTTGTTTAACGTTCTTTTGAATTGTCATTTAACGTTATGAATTCCTGTTGAACTTGTTATCTCATATTAGTTGTTTAATTATTATTATCCGTTCACTGAGCGTCAAGCTCAGCCGAGTTTTCTTTGTCCTCGGCAGGTACATGATTTAGCCAGGATTTGGGGATGAGAGATACGGAGATGGAAGAACTAGAGATAATCTATGATGATAAATCTTGTGTTAAGCTTGTAAACCTAATGTGGCATCTTCCGTCTTTAACCACGCGGGACGGGGTGTTACAAAAATGGTATCAGAGCTATAGGTTATGATCCTGTAGTACGAGTAAGTTTGATCTGTGAGAAATGGGTAAAACTAAGATAGGACTATCCTAGGCCGTATACATACAAATTATTTTAAATCTCGTATGCTTCGTTTCTCGTTTATGTGTAGAGATTAAATCATGTTTTAGAGGATTGGTTTAAGAATTATAAAAGGTGAATTTTTGGGATAATAGAAGTTAGGTTAACACCTTTACTAATTCGGTTAATTCAAGTGTCCGGTTTATGTGTAGAGTTTAAATCATGATAGAACCGGGATTATTTTTGTAGTTTAGAACTTTTGTTTATTGTTATGTTTTTCTTTTCTTTTTTATATATATATAATAAAACAACAACCCGACAATCTTACGTCACATATCAGATTTATCTATTCTCTCCTTCATCCTCCTTTTAATTTTTTTTAATTTCCAATGTCAATTGCTCATGGACATTCATTATTCATTTATGTTTGTATTTAAGATCATTCTTTTCGTGTTCCCTAACACCTCTCCATATACCAATTGTCATTTTTTTTTCTTATAAATTGTTCATTGTTCAATCGCTTTTTCTTCATCTCCATCTCCATCATTTGATATGTTCTTCATTTCATAAACCTTTATTTTTCAACAAATCCATTTTCAAGTTTAGTTCGAGAAGACTAATCCAGATATACATTCCTTTTGATTTTTGTTGGGGTTTTAGAGTTTTATTTTTACCTTTTCTTTTATAGTTTCCTAAATATTTTCTCATGAAAGCGAGAGTTTGTTCTTGGTATTTCTTTTAGATTTCGATGGCAACACAATGATTTGATAACGGAATCTTTAGAGTACTAGAAACAATGATGTAGTGTCAAAAACCTCAATAATTTTAACAATGATTCGAAATTGGTACTTGAAAGTACTACAAACAAATTAACAATGATGTAGCGTCAAGAACCTCAATAATCTTTTTTTAATGGTTACATTTTTTTCAAATGTATTTCAATAAACTAATCTGAGTATATGCATTCGTTTGTGACTTTTGTTGAGATTGTATAGTTTTTTTTTTTCTCCAAGCTTTTTTTTTCTGAACTTTTTTGCAATGATAGAACCGGGATTATTTTTGTAGTTTAGAACTTTTGTTTATTGTTATGTTTTTCTTTTCTTTTTTAAATAAAATAATATCCATCAAATCAATGAGAAATCTTCATTTTTTTTTAATCTATTTTCTTATAATTTTGGTTACGATTATAGCAAAAATTTGGGGAGTAGACAAACATTTAGATGATAGTTGTCATGTCATTTAGTTGTACTTTTGTTTCTTTCTTAATAAAAATGTTAAATGTACTATTGTTTTTCCAAAATAAAATAAAATTATACAACGTCATCAATTATACAAGCAATGCATAGGTTATCTATGAGTCTATCGTTAATGTTAATCATGTTATTTCATTTTACAATTTAATTTTTTAACAAAATTATATATAGAGACGATGTTTGTTCATATGGTTTCTTAATAATTTCAGTTTCCGTCCCTATGGTTTGTTATTTACTGTTATTTTCGTTCTTTAAGCAATTCTTAATGAAGTACAAGGAACAAAAACAATAACGACTTTTAAACCACAATGAGCGAAACAACAATAAATTGCAAATCATAAGAACAAAAAATCAAAAATAGGAAATATTACAAACCATAGGGGCGAAAACAAAAATTTCTAAACCACAGAGAGCAAAACAATAATAAATTGTAAATCATAAGAACAAAAGTAAGAAAGATAACATATCATAGAGTCGAAAACAACAATTTTCAAACCATGGGGATGGAATTGGAATTTTTAATTAACCATAGGGACGAAAAACATAATTTACTCTTATATATAATCCATTACTTAAATTACAATTTTTACGAATCATACAGATACATTTTGTATTTAGCAACTAACATCTTTAACCATTTTTAACCGCATTCGTTCAGTCATCTCAATTTAACGGTTTGAATGAGTTATTCGGTTCTTTTATTTTCATGTTTCTCTCTTGATCTTAACCATATATATATATATACATGTATTAAAGAAAAAAAGGTTTTGTAGGCGACACTATGAGGATTAAGTATTCTCAAATGATGAATCGTGATTGAGTTAATTTAGTTATCCACATTGGCGAGAAGTTGAAATATTGGAATAAAAAGGTATGTATAAAATAGGTAGATTGGGATGATGTGGTATTATAAGAATTGAGTAATCTTAAATATTAAATTGTGGCGATGGTTTTGGTTATCCCACATTGGTAAGAAGATGTTAAATTGAAAGAAAGACGTGAGTATATAAGGATAAAAGAAAATGATGCATTTTTGACAACTTATAGAGTTGATAATAATCATATTTTTATGTGGTAACAGTTACTACAATAGCCTAAGATGAGTGATGCATTTGTGACAAATTATAAAGTTGATATTAATCCTATAGTTTTAGAAAATAATTACTATAATAGCTTACTATTAATTTGCATTATATTGTTTTCAATAATAGTAATATGTTTATGGGAAATATCATTTGAGTTTTAAATAATATAATGCAAAACTATTACTGGTATATCACAAATTCATCGTAATAACAAATAATTAAGAGTATATGCAAGTTAACAACTTATGAAAATATGTTCATTTTTCACATTGTATTTCATTAGTTGTTAGATGAGAAACTACGTACGCTTCATTTTAACTCGGTTTAATATTCCATTATAAAAATTATCGTTACACCATGCACCGCAAGGGCCCAACACTAGTTTACTCTATTTATTTACCAAACCACATGGACCAAGAATGTAATTTACTCTATAAGGGGCCTTCTTTTGAGAATCAATGAAATTGTGATAGCTTTGAGAACTTCTGCATCATGTGTTATTTCATATGATTATTTTTTCATAGGATTTAGAATATTGATCAACATATATTCATGTACTTGATTCATAATGTGAACCTTTTTGGCATGTTTGTGAAACAAAAAAAAGCTTCACATTATGAACCAAATACATATACAACAAACGTAATAACCACTGTTAGATATTAAAGTATGAGTCAAAGAAGAGATGTCTACAAATATCAACACACACTTCTTGTTATAACTAATTGTTGTTAGACGCTCCCTTTATGACACATGGCACTTTGTAATTGGCTAGCATTTTGACTTTCTGTCTTTGTATATGTATAAATAGCATTGTATTGTGTTTGTAAAAAGCGTCGATTAATACATTTACATTTTGAAGAATACTGTGCGTAATTCATTTCATAATCTTTGTTCTTCATTCTGTTTACTGTTCTATTGATTTAAATTGTTAATTGATCTGCTTCCGCAATTCACTCAGATTCAATACTCTCAATTAACAATCGGTTTAAAGGAATCTGGAACCAACAATTGGTATCAGAGCCTTCTAATCAATCTATTGATTATTAGATCTCTTCCATTGAAAGAATTCCTTTCAATCGAACGCATTTTCTCGCATTCAAAATTTGTTTATCAATTCACTCGTTTTACGAAATTCGTTGAAACGTTAACAATCTTCTCTTAAATTGAGTCATTCATTTTGTAATGCGAAGAAACAGTGATATTATCGAATTCGTTCTTCTTAAGATTTAATTGTTCTAAATTTCTTTCAAATCTTCAAATTTTCTCTTCTATCATACTCAAATGACAAATTCGAGCTTGAATGCCGTTTATACGTCCGGGTCCCCGACTAAACCTCCAACTCTTGTACGTGATGAATACCCACAATGGAAGATTCGAATGGTTAACTTCTATGAGGGATTGGATGCCGAGTTATATCCAATTATTCAAAACGGTCCGTTTGTTCCCACCACTACTATTCCCGAATTCCACCACCGCAAATTCGGATGAGGTACCGACAAGATCGGTTCGAAGTCAAGGAATAACTGACCGATGAAGAAAAAGCTAAGGTGGAATTAGCTAAGAAAGCTAAGTCTCTGTTGATAATGGCCATTCCAAATGAGATTTTTCAATCTCTGGACTCATGTGACACGACAAAAGATTTATGGGATCAATGGAGAATCTCTTAGAAGGTGGTGCGAAAATGAAAAAGAACGAAAGAGCCCAAGCTCTAAATGAATATAATAGTTTTCAAGCACCGACCGATGAATCTACGGAACAAACATTTCATCGATTCAACAATCGATTAATCTCTGCAAGAGATGTGACATTGTTAGATCAAAGGAAGACAACAATGTTCTATTTCTCAAAAGGTTAAACCCCTGAATGGTCAAATCTATCCATGTCACTACAAGCCAATCGGGATCTTGAACAATGGTCGCCGCATGATGTATTCGGTACACCGCAAGCTCATGAAAAAGAAGTTGTTCGTAAAAGAACAAACATCGGAGGTCCTCGGCTTTGATCTCGAAACAAAAGGAATCAAGACGAAGTGATGACAGAAGAAATCGAAGGCCTTCATATCGTAGATCGCTCCGGAAGATGACTGCGAATCGATGATGAAATTAAAGCGTTTGCCGACTCTCCGGCTTTAATAACCAAGCAATTTACTAATCGTTTTGGAAATAGGTCTTTGAAAGGAAATAAACGATTTGATCGTCCCTATGTTCCTAAACAAGAAGTACAGAGTAGAGAAAACAGAAGAAGAAAAGAAAGAAGAAGAATTAAAAAGGAAGAAAGATGTACGCTACGGATGTGGCAAACCCGGACATTACTCGAGAGATTGCAGAGGAGCTGCGGAAAAGGATAAAACTTATTACAAAAACAAATATAAGTACAATGTCACCGAAAGAGCACACTTTGCGTAAAAAGAAAAGCGGGTGCAAGATGAATCCGGCGGTGATGAAGCCATGTTCGTGGAATGGCAAACACAAACGAATCGCAGGATCAACCCTCTCGAGTCACCGGTTAGTAATTTCTCTGGATCATCCGAGCTTGAACAAACGATTGTGATGTTATCAAACAATTTTGAGGAACTAAAGCGAAACTCACAATCGAAAAGAAATTACGAAAAAGTATCGAGAAAACTCTTTCTACAATCAAAAGGGAAAGAGATATTTTCAAAAAAGAAATGGATTTACTTACGAAGAAAAACTCGAATTAAATACGCAAAGGAAACAATTTCCATGAGTTTAAAACTTTACGAAGAAAAACTTAAAAAGGAAATTTTGAATCTCAATAAACTTCGGAAGAAAAAAGGAAAGAAATCGAGAGACAAAGAGAGTGATAGACTCAACTCGTAGCACTTAAAAACTATTTTCGTAAAGAGAGAGAATTTTTACACATTGAACTTCAACGAGAAAAAGCTACGATTATAACATATCCGGATGCACGAAGGTTCATGACAAAATTAACACACAAGTAGGAAGATCTGGACTTGGTTTCGAGGACCTAGATCCCTACACGTGTAAGAAAAGGTCGGTATCCGAAATCTGTTTTTGTGTTGGACAAATACGAAGCCAAAGTTTCCAATTTTGTATGAAAAATCTATTTTTAAAAAATCTAGATATGAAAATCATCATAAAACAAGCAAACTTCAATTCGAAAATATTGAATATTGTTGTAAAACAAATGTTGATCTAAATAAAGTTCGTAAGAAAGATGATATTTTCAATTTTGGTTCAAATAAACATACAATTTTGAATCCGTAGAGGTGATATTTTTGTTCCAAGTCGGGCGAGAAGAAGATCTACGACTTATGTTTGAAAACGATATTCTCTCTACTCGGATAAGTGTTTTAGAAATGAAACTCTTTGTGAGAATCATCCAGAGATCACTCCCTCGTTCATTTGAAGATTTACATCTTTACGAAACACAAGAAAGCTTTGCCGAGATTACGTATCCATGGGAAAATGACAATAATGATGAAGAATTTTTTGATAACTCGAAAATTACCTTTCAAATTTAGAAATTAATTCTTTTAAATCATCAAAAGTTATCACAAATAATTCAGAAATTATTGATAAAAAGGATGATTATTTGTATACCGATAAATCTCAAGAAATCGAGCTTCGATAGAGATTGTGCTAAACTTTCAAGTGGTATACCTATTCTTCCGTTTCTCGTTCCGGAACCGAGAAAATCGGTATCTATACATCCGTACTTCTTCGATATGTGTCTCAAAGCCAAAACATGTCTTGAACTTGAGAAAGAGGCGTAACTCAAAACCAAAGTGCAAAATCAAAAGATTTTAAACTCTACTCTTCCGAAGTTTACTAATATTCAAAAAGGCAAATGGAAATCCTCTAATACTTATGTTCCTTTTTCAGTAAATAACAGAGCTTCTGCAAAAGTAGATCAGAGGAAGAACACAGAGAAGAAAAAGCCAGAACTAAAACAAAAGTCTAGTCTAGATAGGTTCTCTAGAACAACTGATACTAGAAAAGACTTTAGAAAGAATAATTGTAATTACCATTCTCGCAATGACAATTCAATTCAATCTTCTATGTTTCGGTCTTCGAATGTTTTTCACCGTTCTTAAAGTTAAAACAATTTTTCTCGCAAACCTACGATCATTCCAATTCACAAGATGTTTATCACAAAAAGAATAAAACTCAAAAACACCAAAAACCAAAAATAAAGTCTTTACCTTCTGTTAAATCAAAAAACGAGCATACTCCAAAAGCTAACATAACAGGACCCATTATGCGATGGGTACCTAAGAAATTCTGATTTTTGATTGCAGAAACAGCGTGTGCATATCTGGTATCTTGACTCTGGATGCTCGAGGCACATGATTTGGATCCCAAAATTTACTATCCCAATTCAAGGACAAATCAGGTGGAATAGTAACTTTTGGTGATAATGGTAAGGGTCAAATAAAAGGCTACGGTACTCTACAAGAAGGTAATATCACCTTATCAAAGGTAGCTCATGTTTCTGGCTTGAAACATAACCTCCTCAGTGTAAGTCAACTTTGTGATTCTAAAATACTAGTAGTATTTGATGAAAAACGTTGTTATTTATTCTCTAAGGCAGGTGAAGAACTTTGGAGAGCAGACAGGAAAGGTAACTTGTATATGATGAATTTTACCTCTAAGGATGGTAAGGAAACTTTATGTCTCATCTCCAAAAAGAGTGAAGTTGCGTGGCTCTGGCATCATAAAATGTCTCACTTAAATTTTAATAATCTTGAGATGCTTGTTAAAAACAAACTGGTATCTGGACTTCCTGATATTCATTTTCAAAAAGATCACCTCTGCCCTGCATGTGAAATGGGCAAAATTAAATGAGCATCTCATAAATCAAAAAGTGATCATTCTTGTACTAGACCTCTGCAATTATTACATGTGGATCTCTCGTGGTCCAATTGCAATTCGAGTCTATCCGGTAAAAAGTATATTACGGTACTAATTGATGAATTTTCCGGATATACTTGGCTTGCTTTCGTTCGTCAAAAGTCGAAGTCCCGGTGGTACTACGAATATGATGACCGTAATTCGGGTTCTTCTACATCGAAGATTCAAAGAACTTCGAAGTGATAATGGTACGAGAATTCAAGAACGCCAAGCTTGAATCGTATCTTGTTGAACAAGGAATTACTCAAAACTTCTCTGCGTTCGCACTCCACAACAAAACGGTGTAGTTGAACGTCGCAACAGAACCTTGGTTGAAGCAGCCGTAACGATGCTCGCAGCCTTCCGGTCTCCCCAATTCACCGGGCCGAAGTCGTTGCTACTGCTTGTTTCACTCAAAACCGTTCAATTATTGTCAAGAGGCATCTCAAAACCTCTTATGAGCTGATTAATAAAAGAAAACCATCTGTAAATTTTTTTCATATCTTTGGCTGCAGATGTTTTATCTTAAATGACAGATAATCTTGGCAAATTTGATCCGAAGTCCGATGAAGCTAAATTTTTAGGCTACTCGTTAAATTCAAGAGCTTTCCGAGTTTTTAACTTACGAACAAAAACTGTTATGGAAAGCATCAACATTGACTTCGATGATAACACTCAACTGACTTCTGAACACTCTACTTCAGAACTCAAGCTTAATACTGTTACTTCTGACTATCTTTCGGGTTCCGAGAGAATCCGAGATTGATGCTATTTTTCATGATTTTCGGGGCGACGAAGTTGTGTCGAAGCTATGTCACCTCCACATTTGCGGATACCGGTATATTCTCCAAGCCTCGGGCATTACTCTCTCTCGGTCCTCGCTTCTTCGTTTCCTCCGACACGTCTATTTTTCCGTGTTCCCATTACTACATCTGCCAGTCAAGACGCTACTTCTGTTCCATCATCTGAGGGGGAGACACAAGGACAGGTGACAAAACAGATATCAGAAGAACATACAGAAGAAAATAAAGAAGATTTTGTGTTTCCGGATGAAATCATTTCGTCAAAAGCAACAACCCATTCAATTTCTCAACCCAGAATGACGAAATGGACTAAATCTCACACACCAGATCTTATAATTGGTCGTTCTTCTGAGGGGGTCAGAACACGATCTGCTACTGCAAATGAAGCATTCTTTGTTAATTTTCTTAGTATGATCGAACCTAAACGTGTACATGAAGCCTTAGTTGAACCAAGCTGGGTGGATGCTATGCAGGAAGAACTACTTCAATTCGAAAGAAATAAAGTTTGGCGTCTTGTTCCTTTACCAAAAGGCAAAGTTGCCATTGGCACAAAATGGGTATTTAGGAACAAAAAGGATGAAGATGGAATTGTTGTCAGAAATAAAGCTCGTTTGGTGGCTAAAGGCTACTGTCAAGAGGAAGGTATCGATTATGATGAAACCTTTGCTCCTGTTGCAAGACTAGAAGCAATAAGATTATTCTTGGCTTTCTCTGCATACAAAAACTTCAAAGTCTACCAAATGGATGTTAAATGTGCATTTCTTAATGGATGTCTAAAAGAAGAAGTGTATGTCGAACAACCTGATGGTTTCAAAGATGCAAAATATCCAGAATATGTTTATCTTCTTGACAAAGCTTTGTATGGTCTAAAGCAAGCCCCAAGAGCCTGGTATGAACGACTATCGAAGTTTCTGATCAGCAAAGGATATGAAAAAGGTAAAATCGATACAACTCTGTTCATCAAAAGAGGCAAAGGTATGTTAACTATAGTTCAAATTTACGTGGATGACATAATATTTGGTTCTACTCATCAAACAGAAGTTGATTTGTTTTCTAAGTTGATGGAAATGAATTTGAAATGAGTATGATGGGAGAATTAACTTTCTTCCTAGGACTTCAAGTTAAACAAAGTACCTCTGGTATCTTTATAAATCAGGCAAAATATGTTTCTGACATGCTTAAAAAGTTTCATCTTCAAAACTCATCATCCATGAAAACACCCATCTCTCCTGGTATGAAATTAGGACCTGACTCCTCTGGTAAATCTGTTGATATTACCAGCTACAGACGAAATGATTGGTTCTCTTTTATATTTAACAGCAAGTAGACCTGATATTATGTTTGCCACTTGTCTTTGTGCTCGTTATCAAGCCAATCCTAAAGAGTCTCATTTGGCTGCTGTAAAAAGAATTTTTAGGTACTTAAAAGGTTCACCATCGTTGGGCCTTTGGTATCCTAAAAATTCGGATTTGATTTAATGGCGTATACGTATTCGATCATGCGGGTTGTAAGCTTGACGGAAAAAGTACATCGTGTAGTCGTCAACTTCTGGGAAATCGACTTATAAGTTGGACATCCAAGAAACAAAACTGCGTATCCACATCTACAGCAGAAGCTGAATATGTTGCTGCTGCTAGTTGTTGTTCACAAGTTATTTGGATGAAGACCCAACTCGCAGATTATGGTCTACGATATACGATAAGATTCCCATCCTATGTGATTCTAAAAGTGCTATCGCCATTACGTAAAATCCAGTTCAGCATTCCAAAACAAAGCATATCGATGTCAGGTATCATTTCATCAAGGATCATGTCGAGAAGGGTACAATCGAAATGTATTTTGTTTCTACTGATTATCAACTTGCTGATATTTTCACAAAAGCTCTTGATGAGAGTCGTTTTAACTTCTTAATTAGCAAGTTGGGAATGCTTAATATGTAACAATGATTTCTTCGTAAGCATCCGAAGCCTCGAACTATTCGACGATACTTCGAAGTCATCGAAGTCTCGATCTTTGTTCGAACTCTTCAGAACACTTCAGAAGCCTCTGAATTACTCTGCTTTTCTGTTTCATAATAATATTCTTCTTTCAAGACATATCATAAAGTACAGATTGAGAAACGAGGTAAAGAAGCTACTACAGGGGGTGTTTACCATTCCGGGGAAGTTTACCATTCAAGGGGAGTTTACCATTCAAGGGGAGTTTACCATTCAAGGGGGAGTTTACCATTCACGGGGGAGTTTCACAATGATGAAGATATTCGTCTAAGTCTAACTCTCGGTTAGTCAGTCTTCGATTTACTATTTTACTTAAATTTTATTTGAATCTATCTCGCTTCCGAGTTTCTCTTGCCGCCAAGGTCTCTTAGACTTTTGATTCATTTCAAATTTTTTTTAAAATATAAATCAAGTCGACATGTTTTTCAACTAAATTTTCTATAAATTGATAATTCTTATAATTTCCATTAAATATATAAATTCAATCAACTCTTGCCTCCAAGGTTGTTTAAATCTATATGTTTAATGCAAATTCTTCTTTATTATTCTTTTATAGAAACTAAACTCTCATGTGATTTTTTTTTTGTTCTCACTTGACTGATTTTTACACTTAAATAAATAAAATTAAGACTAAATTCTGTGTTTCTTCAATTAATTCAAAATTAATTGATTAATTAAACAGTTTTTTTTTTATTAATTTTGTTTATTTCTGCTTTTAAGAAAAATCGCATCTGCTACTAAATCATCATCATACATGTGTCTCGTCGTACACGTGTCTCCAATCGAAACCCTGCATGTGTATATCCGCGTGCTTACCTCAGCTCAAATGAACCGTTTTTTGTTTCTCCCCAAACTGAATAACCCCTTCCCATTCTACAGTTTCTCTCTCACATAAAACCCCCAATTTCAACCTTCATCTTCTTCCTCGCAAATATTCCCTAAATCAGTGTTTATTCTCATTGCAAAGACAAAGTGTTCTACTGTCAAGCATTCAAAAGTTCAAAATGGCTTCCAACTGTGCCCATCCTACCAACAATGATGAAGACAGAATCATCGATTCCACTGCTGATAGTACTCCCACTGTAAAACTGCCATTGAAGGCGAACAATGTGCAGGTACTGCTCAACCCTAACACTTATCAACCGGAATTTCGCATCATGATCGAGTTTCTACAACAGCACCAGTTGAATCGCGCCCTAACCCTAACCAACCCAAACATCCCTGAAATCTATGTCCAAGAACTGTGGCAAACAATGATCATCAAAAATGATGAAACACTCGCCGGTTCTGTCACCCATCCTGAACAAGTGGAAATTGCTGTTCAGATCCCAATCACCAAAAGAAAACTCGCCAAATATTTTCATCTTCCCCTATCAGTGATCGAAGTCGACGGGCAAACCATTCCCAATCCTGCCCTAGAAGAAAACCCTTCCACAGAAGCCCTCCTAGCCTTCATCAATCTTCTGGGTTACAATGAACCTCTTACCAGGCTGTCCGAATTCAAAAGGAAGAAGTTGCCCCCAATGTGGAATCTACTCGTCTCCATACTCAACAAGAGCCTAACCTGCAAAATAGGTTCTTTGGATCAAGCTAGCCGAAACATTCTGACGATTATGTATGGGATGTTCTACAATCGACCCTTGGACTATGCAAGTCTCATCTTCCAAGAGATCAAAGCAGCTGTGCATACTAAGGTGCTCCATCAAAGTCAGGGGAAGCCACTACCAGCACTCATGTTCCCACGATTTCTATCCCTCATCACTCATCCTGCAATTGGGGCAATCGAAGCTCCCCTGATTCAGCCATTCTGCAAAATTGCATCAATGAGCTCCCATCGATCAACCATTGACAGCATCGGCTACTCTGCACCCAGAGAACTATCCAGGTACATGCTAAACCTAATCCCATCTAGCTCTTCTAATCTCCAAATCTATAGAAGCTCTATGGTTTTCTCAGAACAGAGAATTCCTACCCCAGAGCACTTAGAGCCAGGTGTAGGTGGTCAGGGGTCTGGTGAGCATGAGATTGAAAAAACTAGGAGTGAACATCCGAGTGCTTCTACCCATGCCGACCTTCTATTAAATGAAGGTACGTAAGATGTCCACAGAGACACATATGAGTGTTCCTCTCCAATTCCCCAAAGGGCAACCACAACTTCTGAGGTTGACGTCACCACGTCTCCACTCATTGACTTAGAACGGCCCGCTCAAACCACCCGTAAACCACCGTTCGCAGGATACTTCTTCTTCTTCGAATCAAATTCAACTCGGGGAAAGCACCTTCCACTTCATCATCCTCCCAACAGATGATGATGATAATATAAGAGTTCATTCGCCCCAGAACTCGCCACTTCCTTCACCACATGTTCATGTCTCCGTGACTGACATACCAATAAGCACAGAGGATGCGTCCACATCCTCTCCTAGGATAGATGCTGATGAATTCCCATCAGAGGGGTTACAGCCTAGGAATGCACCCCTTACCGGAGTGTTTACACTTCATCAAGGTAAGCATACTGTCTTCAGCACCTCATCCTCTCGATGATGAGGATACCGTTGAAACAATGTAACAACCGAAGAGGAGCTCGTGCATAACGGCCCTCAAGGACAAGTTGGAAGTCCTTCTACACTCAACGTCAAAACAGTGTAGAAGGCCCCTCCGAACGCGAGGGTAAAGGGGCTCCATGTGTTGGAGATGCACCGGTTACATCTTCGATTTTGTCACTAATGCGGCGTTCTTGGCATTTGCCGATCAAATTCGTAGATCCGTGGAAGATCTAAAATTATCCGTCACAACTAATCATTCTCTTCTTCTGAGCCTTCAATTTCAAATTGAAAGGCAAAACTCTCTTTTAGCAGATCTTCAGCGCCAAATGAGTACCTCTCAAGAAGATCAGAAGGCCTATCTTGCTGAACAACTTTTGCTCTTGAATAATGGTCTTCAAGCAAATACAGAGGCAATATCTCAACTTCCAGAATCTTTACGTGCCTCTCGTAGACTACGGTGGCCGATGTACAGAAGATTGTCAAGACCATCATCACTTCTGATGATCCCTCTGTGTCTACGCTTGTCAAGAAATCTGACCTCGCCTCTTTCCAGAAGATTATTCTTGAGCGAATGTCGACCATCGCTTCAAAGTACTCTTCCAAGCCCTCCACATCGTCAACCGACCAGAAACTTGCTGCTCTCGAAACTACTATCTCTCAACTTGTGCCTCGGTTTCTTCTCTTGCCGAGGCGTTTACTTCCAAGAAGAAAGCCAAGGAAGAAAGGGCTTGCGTAAAGGCGGAACCGAAAGAAAACGTTCGAGGATCGGGATCCCGATTCTCGAAGGGGGAGAAAGGTTCGAGCCTAAGCAAGCCAAACAAACACCACCGTAAACAAACACGACCACCGCCGACTCTTCAACGCCAACACCATCACGCAACCCTCTTCTTCAAAACAAGTGCCACTCACTCCAACACCTCCGGCTACGCATTCGGTCCTCTACCCGCAGATCCGCAGCTAGCTAAGTTTATTCTGGATCTTATGGGAAAAAGCGTAATCCCGAGCTCTCCTACCGAAAGGGCCGAAGTAGTCGAGCTCACGAAGAACGAGAACGAGCTAAAGCCGCAAAGGAAAGAGCTAAAAGGGCCGAGAGGAGGATGAGGAAGTGTTCGTAGCCGAAAAAGAGAGAGCGAGAAGAGATAATACGCCGAGGCTAATAGTTGAAGAACAAATAGAGATAGAGAGGGTACGAAAAAGAGAACCCGGAAAGAGAAAAGGCTAGACTTAAAGAAGAACTACGAGACAAAATATTGAAGTGAAGAAAGAGCAAGAGTCGGAGCGAGAGGCCGCTCGGAAGCGAAGGAGATCGAAGAGAAGAATTTGAAGAAAAATTAAATAAAGTTGGAAACATTGTTGGAAACATTGAACTTCCAACAATTGAAGTTGAGAAAAGGCACATGTATGCTCCAACAGATCGAAGATTTATCTCATGATGCCTAACTTCGCCAACCAATACAATGTTAGCGGTGAAGTTAAAGATAACTTCATGGCTCATAAACAAGACGAAAAGAACGGTTTCACTATTCGTTCCAATTACAAAGATAACGACCATGAAACATAAGCAAGCTTCAAGATACACCCATTTGGTACACAATCTACGAGATAGTCGGCATCAAACAACAAAAGTTATTACATATGTGATAATGATGTTGTCCATCCATCCATTGATCTCATTTTTCTCGGAAGAATTTATGAAGACACGGCTTTTTCTCGAACGCAAAGATCCACAAGACCAGGTTGCCTACACTAGAATTATTCTGTGTATGAAATCATACATTAGATACAAAAGGCAGGTCGACTTCCAGATTGGATTAAATTTCAAAATGGATAATCTGGCTATCTCTGCACCAAATGAGGAACTTGAAGGGATAAGCAAATTCAGAGTGGGTAGACTTCTTACTGAACCAGAAGAGGGAATCATCTTCAAAAGACCAAATGGAAAGAGCTTCTTTCGCATCAAAGAAGCTCACAAATACTCTTCTGAGGTAGTCTACATCATCAAGTGCTTTGCTGGCTTAGACACGACAAATCCAGAAGTTGCAAAGAAAATAGAGAAAAGACTTGATGGACTTCAGAAGAACAGAGAGCTTATCAATAATATTTCAAGTATCATCGCTGATGTTGATCCTCTCTGAAGAATTTTTTTTAACTTCATACTTAGGGGGAGAATGTTAGATATTAAAGTATGAGTCAAAGAAGAGATGTCTACAAATATCAACACACACTTCTTGTTATAACTAATTGTTGTTAGACGCTCCCTTTATGACACATGGCACTTTGTAATTGGCTAGCATTTTGACTTTCTGTCTTTGTATATGTATAAATAGCATTGTATTGTGTTTGTAAAAAGCGTCGATTAATACATTTACATTTTGAAGAATACTGTGCGTAATTCATTTCATAATCTTTGTTCTTCATTCTGTTTACTGTTCTATTGATTTAAATTGTTAATTGATCTGCTTCCGCAATTCACTCAGATTCAATACTCTCAATTAACAATCGGTTTAAAGGAATCTGGAACCAACAACCACGATTCTAAAACGGAGGTATATCATTCTATTGCCTCAAAAGATAGCAAATCCAAACATAAATAGGTCCCAAAGTAAATCTGATCTCAAATGTTTGCAGCGGAAATAAAACTAGATACTGAGATTATTACAATTCAACTATTAAAACTAGACAACTAACTATATAAGTAGCGCCTCACTTCTAACTCCTCGGCTCACAACTTCCCCTTCCCTTTACTCGTACTCTCTATCATGTGCCTTTTTGAAAAGGTTTTCAGTTTTATAAAAGAGAGGGTTAGACCATAAGGCCTAGTGAATTTAAACAAAAAACAACAATTAATATGAAAGACAATTAGAAGAGAAAACGGTTAGTCATGAATATCAAGACACACTTTAAAACACACTTTTCATGTACCTGTTGCAACGGTATTTCACACTTTCAGTCACACACACCGTGACTACATTGATAATGGATCTTCTGCTGATCAAACCTCTGAAATAACTCCAGAGTTGATAATGAATGATGAAGTACCTATCGCTGTAACAACCAATGCTGTCCCTGAACAAGAACAAGTCACTGAATCAATTGTTGATCAATCTCCTCAACCACCAGCTCAGCGATGGACTGTAAATCATCCAATAAATCAAATTATTGGTGATCCAAATGCAGGTATCAAGACTCGTAGAGGTACAGGTAATATCGGCCTCTATGTTAATTTTATTTCTCTCTCTGAACCTAAGAAGATAGATCAAGCTATCTCTAATCCAAGTTGCCATGCAAGAAGAACTAACTGAGTTTCGTAGAAACAAAGTTTGGAATCTTGTTCCTCGTCCATCTGGTAAAATAGTGATTAGAACCAAATGGGTTTTTCGAAATAAACTAGATGAAAATGACATTGTTATCCGAAACAAGGCTAGACTTGTTGCTCAGAGATATAGACAGGAAGAAGGTATTGACTATGATGAGACTTTCGCTCCTGTTGCTAGATTAGATGCCATACGGCTTTTCTTAGCTTATGCTGCCCATAAAGACTTCAAAGTTTTTCAAATGGGTGTAAAAAGTGCTTTTCTAAATGGTAAACTCAGTGAGGAAATTTATGTTGAAAAACTTCCTGGTTTCACTGAACCAAACCATCCTAGTTATGTTTTCTAACTCCAAAATGCTCTTTACGGGTTAAAACAAGCTCCCAGAGCTTGGTATGATACCCTTTCAAGTTATCTTCTTAAAGAAAAATTTGTTCGTGGAAAAATTGATCAAACTCTATTTCTAAGAAAATATAAAGGTCATACTATTCTTGTTCAAATATATGTTGATGACATTATATTTGGTTCCACAAGGCTCAAATTATGCACTCGTTTTGCAAAAAGAATGAAGAAAGAATACAAAATGAGTATGATGGGTGAACTAACATATTTTCTAGGTTTGCAGATTAAGTAATCTGACAAAGGAATCTTTATTTGTCAAAGTAAATATGTTAAGGACATGCTGAACAAGTTTGATATGACTCAATGCTCAACGACGAAGACCCCTATGGCACCTCCTCTGACTTTGAATAAGGACCCAAATGGGAAACCTGTCAATGTTACTGCCTATCGAGGGATGATCGGATCTCTGCTATATCTTACAACGAGTAGACCCAATATCATGTATTCTACCTGTCTCTGTGCTCGATATCAAGCTGAACCAAAGGAATCTCACCTAATCGTTGTAAAGCGAATCTTCAGATATCTGAAGGGGACTCCTAATCTTGGTCTTTGGTATCCCAAAGACTCAGGGTTCAATCTAATTGGTTACTCTGATAGTGATTTTGCAGGTTGCAAGATTGATAGGAAGAGCACCACTGATGGATGTCAGCTATTAGGTGGCAGGTTGCAAGATTGATAGGAAGAGCACCACTGGTAGCTGTGGTGCTCAAATCCTTTGGATGAGAAATCAACTAAGAGACTATGATCTCAAACTTTCTAAAATCCCCATCTACCGTGATAGCACCAGTGCTATTGCTATTGCAAATAATCTTGTACTTCATTCCAAAACCAAGCACATTGAGATTCGCTATCACTTTATCAGAGATCATGTGATGAATGGAGAAGTGGAACTTCATTTTGTACCAACTGAATATCAGCTCGCTGATCTTTTCACCAAGCCTCTTGATGAGACTAGATTCAATCTACTCATCAGTGAACTTGACATGTTAAACGCTGAGTAAATTTTATTCAACGATAAACAAATGTTCAGTGACATACAAATTAAACCTTCAAATTTCCATTCTCTGAACTCTGATTCAGCGATACTTGATTTATCTTGCTCAGGCATGAACTTCTAAATCCTTACACTCTCTGACTATCTTATTCAGAGAATGAATCTCAAAAGTTAAAACCCATCACAGGACAATCCTTTATTGTCTATTGATGAAGAATTTAAAGATAATGATTAACATTTAAATGACTATTTAAATGATAATCTTTTTCAAATAAGAAAAGGACACGTCAGACCTTTATCTGACACACGACAGACCATGACGTTTCCTTTCTGACCTCTTTTCTAGAAACGTGCGCTAGGTCATCATTACCTAATAAAAAGCTAAAACCGTCGTTTAGCATTCTTTCTCTCTCCTCTTGCTATTTAAGCAACACTCTTCCTCATTCTATTCTTAACGCGCTCATAATATTCAAAAAGCAAGAATCTCCTTCGAATCTTCAAGTTTTCTTCAAAAACAGCAAGAACACGCACTTGTGCATTTTTTCGTTTTTCACACCTAAGGTTTGATCTAACCCTTTTTCCTCTTTAGTTCATCTCTATGGTATCTTCTATAACTTCTTGTTATAAAGATCTTGCATGTTGACCTAAATCTTTTGTTATTAAAACGCTAAAATCTTGTTTTTCTTCAAAAACCTGTTCTAAGTTCCTTCTTAGAACAGAAGACCAACTTTGGTATTTGTTAATCACACTTGTTTTAAAACCCATTAAAACTATTCTAAATTTTTGTTTACCTACCAAATAACAAGTGTTTTGATCATTGTTCATCATAATACTTGTTTTGCTTCTTCACATTTGGTATTTTTCATACCAAGAACTCATTCTGGTTTATACATTGTGTATCAAACCATGATTTTTCTATTTGGTGTTCCAATTTTTGAAACAACAATGGCATCTTCAAGAAAGAACACTCAAGCTGATGAATCTGCCCAAGTTACCCTTCAGCGAGCACCTGCATGCACCTTCTCTCTGGAACAAGAAACGTTCAAGTCATGCAACTACTTAGCCCTGGTGAACATCCCTGCTGAGAAACCACAATACAAGAATGGTGCTACGTTCATCAAGGATTGCCCTCTGATGTACGCGTTTGTTCACAATCCCATAGGCATCACTGCTCACCTTCAGGCTCTATGGTACACTGCACAACTCTCACAACGGATAAGGGAAACAAACTTCCTGCCATTGGGATTTAGATTCCCACTCATGGTTTCTTCACCTTTACTGCTGGCTTCTTAAGAAACGCTCTCCGCCTCCCTGCTAGAGGCAAGAATCAGAAATGGGCCCCTGAGCCCACTAAGGAACAAATCGCTGACTTCTTGAATTCCATTGGATACGCTTGGGAAGATCCAGCTGATAAGACTGTCGGTTCAAAGATGGAGAAGAAAAAACTGCCTGCAAGATGGCAATACATCTTCACCCCGGTGATCAAGCACTACCAAGATATGGGCTTTGCTCTCTGCATCAACTATCAGCTGAATTACGCTGACTATATCTTCAGCGATATGTACAACAAGGTGGGCGTTGCAAAGAGGGAGAAGTTCATACCTTATCCAAGGTTCTTTGCTACCATTTTGGAGGTAGCCTTCAAAGATGAATACCCAACAGTTGCCAACCGAAGCTTCTCGATGGTAGGCAAGAAATCGCTTGATGTCGCTGAACATCCAGGAGATGCTCCTTACATCTCCTACATGCTAAAGCTCATCAGGGAGGCTGTTCCTGTGCCCATCTCACTGACAAACCCATCAGTAAGTATCCAAGGCACCTCCTCCCCTCTGAAACGCAAGGAGCTGAGTGAGGGTCACAAGAAGACCATCACTCAAAAGCCCACCGCCAAGAAACAAAAGAAAGGAGTCTCTCAAAAGACTTCCCTCTCTGATAAAGGCGTATTACCAACGCCATCCTCAGCCCCTGCCACGACAACGGTTTCTACATTCGTTGCCGCTTCATCAACTCTACCACTATTGTCAACGACTCCGGTCACTGAGAATGTAATAGCCAGCTACGCTGAAGCTGAAACAGGTAATACATTCACAGCCCTTTCTTCTTCTTCCACCATCTCTTCTTTGGTCCTCACATCAACTCGTGATTCAGAGATAGTTGTCCCTATCTCTGATGAGGTTGAAATGCACGTTGTCCACACTTCAATTTTGTTTTGACAATCTGAATTATGGAAGGCCATTAACACAGGACCTCAAAATGTTTCTCACAAACATTCTAAGAAACAGGCTAGTGATCCTCATGACACTACCCTCGACTGTGGTATCCCTGAGAGTAATCCTCACGATACTCTCAAGGTTAATAATATTTCTTCACTTCATCTTTCGTCTAATCCAGAGCTCTTTCTGGCGTCTTTGTCTATGTTATCATCAGGTATTCCACCTCCTTGCACTTTGTCAACGACCACCACCACTGACACCTCTGTCAGTGGAAGCAAAGGACAGTCGCTGAAATCTCCTGAGCAGCTAAGGAAAATCAAACAGGAGAAGCTCCACGCTCAGTTTGCGGCCTTTAATGTGGAGGTTCCTAAGATTGTCCTTCCAAACCCCTCTTTCCTAGCGATTGATTTCCTGGTACATGAGTGTGCCCTTACAAGGGTCAGGGTGGACACTCTTCAACACTCTTCTGAGTACATCTTCCGGACGGTTGCTGGTGTCCTTGGGATGAAGGCCACCGTGAACAACACCTACTCTAACGCTCAGACTTTAAAGGATGACACTTTAGCCAATGGGAGGGCCATCGAAAAGATGGAAAAGGCCGTGAAAGCTCAGAGCGAGGCAATTGAGTCTATTCAGAAGACTCAAGATGCAATGATGCTACTATTACAGAGCATCGCTGACAGGGGCCCCTCCTTTACTGCTGAAGACCGGAGCACGCTGACTCAGGTTACCCAGAACCAGTCTACGCAAACTACGAGTCTTAATGATATAGGCTCTAATGTGCGTACTGTCATGGTGCAAGTCTTACCTGCTGACAACATTGAGGGAGTGAGATGTGCCAAAGAGCTCGCTGACGAGATTATAGGAAGAGTAAATGAAGCAATCCCTGGAACTCCTATTTCTCCTTACGGTCAGCAAGAGCCCCAGCAGCAACCCCATCGGCCAGAACCTGCGGCTGATGATGATGATGAAGAGGATGACGAAGAAGAAGATGATGAGGATATTCCTCATCAGGGAAAATATGATGATGACGATGACGACGAAATTCCTCCAGATGTCAATCAATTTTGGAATCAAAGTCGTCCAAGCAATTTCATACCGGAAATCATCTACAGAGATCCTTTGGGGGACGGACCACCTCCTTCTGAAGGACCATCCGATCCCTCAGGGAAAGGCAAGAATGTGGTAGATCTTGACTCTACCCCATCAATCTCTGAGGGGGAGACCAGTGCAGAGGTAACTCTTCATCTTATTCCTTATACTCCAATCTCTGAACCCCCAACCTATCCATCTTTTCCTCCTCCAAACTTTGGGTCTGATGAACCTCTTTGTCCATCCCCCATTCTTAGTGAGTCTAGTCCCCCAAAGGACTCCACTTTTTTGAAGGAACCTTCGTTTGAAGATCAATTTATGTACATATCAGATACTGACTCTGAAGACGAAGAAGGCCTTGTCCCAAGGCAGCGTGTAAATAGGCAACCAATAAGCGAGCCTGAAGAAGAACAAAGGCGAGTAAACTTTCTAAGGGAATTAGAAGCCAAAAGAATAAACTACGCCAAAATAATGAAACCAAAAGCCACTGAAAAAATGAACTACGCTGGTGCACTAAACGTTTCAACTATCGAGTGTCTGACTCAAAGATCATTCGTGCTACTATTGAAGGCTGCACTTTTAAAAAAACTGGTCTGAAAGTACATGTACGAATGTACAGGCACTCGTCTACTGAAAAAGAAGAAGCAAAGTTCTTAAAGTTCTTAAAGTTCTATGGATACTCTGAATGGCTGGAAATCAGAGATGGTATTCAGGGTTCCAAATCCAAATTCAAAGATATAGTGGAAAATGTTTTTGATCAGCTACTGCAAAGGATGTCACAACATGTATAAGTTCCTCCTCTCTCTGAGCAAGCAAAAAGAAAGAGATCAAACGCTGAAGGAGGTTCATCCTCTAAAAATGAGCATGAAACCAAGTTCAACTATGAAATTATTCTTGGGAATCTCGATATCCCTGATATATCAATGCTAAATGTCTCTCTTCCTCAGAGACTACAACTCGAAGAAGGCGATATCATCTCACACCCTGAACCTGGCATGGTGTTCCTGGATAACGAAGGGTTCCTCGGTCTCTTCAGAAACTCAGAAATCTCCAAGGCCCCCTCAAGATTTGTAAGGGTTATGTTCTATCACTGCTGGTCAAACACAGCACCCACGCTTAGGCAAAAGAGGATCTACCAAAAGCTACGAAGAAGACATGAGGAACTCTCTGATTAGTCTTAGAATTTTTCAGTATTGTCCGGACAATTGGACGGATATTATTGATTTATGGTCGACGGGCCAATGGAGACGATGGTCAACGGTTCAAAAGCTGGCTATTTCGGCCGTGGTATACCATGTGTGGATGGAAAGGAATCGAACTTTTTTTGATAATCAGAATAAAAGCTCAAAACAGGTTGTTGATGAGATAAAGAGGGAGATTCTCTTGAGAATGGCTTGGAAGACAAAGAAAAGACAGTTAGAGTTCAATGTGGAGTGATCAAGGCGTCTTTTGGTTGGTGTTAGTTTGGGAGCTTTTGGCGGTTTACACCTTTTTGCTTTCTATTTTTTCCTTGATTTATTTTTGGTGTATGTCGCTTTGTTTGTTTTGGCTTCTTATGGCATGGTTTGTATGCCAAAGTTGCCGTTGTAGCTCGTGCTAACTTTTGGGCGTTTTGCTCTTTTTACTGTCCTTTATAATATTGCCTGGAGTAATCTCCTTTCCGTAGTCTTAGAATTTTCTTTCCTTTGTAGTATTCTTTAGTGTTTTGTACTTTACTTAATATTGTAATTTCATTTTCAATGTAATTCTTCAGATTATCCTTAATGAAATTCAATGAAGTATTCTACTCCATCTGTGTACTGAAAAGATCCCTGAAAATAGTAAAAAGGGACAATGAACATAAGAGTTTTATTTTTCTTAACAACCTTTACTCACTGATATTTCATTCTGAAATTAAATCAGTGAATGTACTTAAAGCTTCTGTACTTGTAAAAAAATTGTGTTTTCATATCCTTATAAATGAAACTCAATTCAGATAGTAGATTAGCTGAAAAAGATCTCACAGATTAGTACTTAGAAATTTTACTTTAATTTTTTTTCCTTACTAATCTTTCAAACAATTTTCCTATGTTGCTTAATCATAATCAAATAGGGGGAGATTGTTGATCGTAACTCATCTTAGTGGTTATGCAGCAACCAACAACACTTTGATAGAGGCAGAAGGGTTTAAAGCATGAGCCGTAAAGGAGAAGTTTTAACTTTTAAGGTTTGGGTATTTATAGAGGACGCTTGAAGTTCTAAGAATCGGGTATTTAATATCAGGGTTTAACTTATGTCATCTATTTAATAACTCTTGTAAGAAGTCTAGAAGATGAGAAGATGAGAAAACTTAATCTTAATCTTAGGGTTTAAGTAGGTATTTAATAATTTTTTCATGAGGCGCACCTAGGCCGACAAGACGCCTCAACCAACGCACAGGGCCTTAGTGAGCATCGTGAATGCACCAAGCCTCGACTTGAAAAAAGCCCAAGACCTTGAGCCTAGGCGCGCTTTTAACAACTATGCATGTTACCTTACATGCTCAAATCTCCTTCTGGTGAAAGCTTTTTGAAGCAATTGACACATCTGTGAGTTTGTTAGGTATGCTATTCTTCATAAGAGTTTTGTTATGTGTATATGATCAGATTAGGATATGTATTTAGCAGTAAGTTAGGCCTTGATCAGGGTGATCTGATATTATTCTGTTTTACTTACCGAGATCTGATCGTGGGTTATTAAATAGTGTCATATAAAATAGCTAATAGGACATTTAACTTTAAAAATGTTCTAAAATAACTTGTTAAAATGGCTAAAACGTCCTATAAACTTATAGCAAGACTTTTAGATAAGACACTCTATTACTTGATCTTATAAACTTAAGTTCTATAAATCATTTTGTTATAATGTACAACTAGAAATTTTATGTATTCTATAAACTCATTCAGTCCGCATAATGAAAGGCATTCGGTATGAATAACGAAGGTGAAGTTCATACATTATTCAGTATGAATATATTCAGACCGAATGGGACACGTGTCACGCTCTCCTTGGTCCTCATGTTCACAACCAAATTTGAGTTCACATTTGAACCCGCCCCTATATGTATATATATATATATATATATATACATAGAGGGAGGATCATGCAGGAACACTATCAATTTAAAGGAATACGAGGACGACTCTCAACCAATCAAAATTCAATAAAAAATAGAAAATCATTTAATATTAAAATATGTTTAAAAGGGCATATCCGTCTTCTTCATTGACCCTTTATTATAGGAAACGGTTTCATCCCTAAAATTAAGGGATAGACTCATTCAATCGAAATCAAAATGATTCTTAATCAGTTCATAAACATATTATCGATTTCTAGGAGATGCACTTTTAAAATTAAACACATTTCAGAATCGTATACCAAGGTTGAAGAATTAAAAGTGAACCAGGAATTGAAGAGTTTGAAGACAGAGAGAAGAAGGCGCAACAATGAGTAACACTAAAGTGAACGAAATGCATTCTTCTAATGATATCAATGGTGGATCGAATGTTGATTCAATACAAGAAACTAAAATCAATGTTGACTGGAATGGTGATACGGGAACATAAAATGTTCAAGGTAAAAAGTTCATGAAGAACCAGCTGATTAATCACATCTGATTTCAAATACTGAAGAAAGAAATACATATAATCACATCTGAATTCAAACTACATCAGATGAAGTAATAATAATGATACGTTCCAGATTACTGCTGATTAATCACATCTGATTTCAAACACTGAAGAATGAAATGCATATAATCACATTTGATTTCAAACTACATCAAATGAAGTAATAATAATGATACGTTCCGGATCACAGATGATTAACCATATCAAAGTTTACCTAATTTAGCAATGGACATATCAGAGATGATTTTCAATGAATCTGTTATATCAAAGTTTTTAATAAACCGATGAATAAAATACAATACTATTACCAATCACAGATGATATACACTCTTACATGATTCCTACAATCAAATGATACTAATAAAATACAATATTATTACCAATCACAGATGATACTGTATCAACTAATAATATTACTTTCATATCAAAACATCATAAGTGATATCATTCTCTGTTGTAGAGATGAAAATAACCTTGAACATCCATGATTCTTCTCTTCAATCGTCTTCCACGAAAGTCGTTTACAGAAGATTTTATACAAAATGGCGATTTTCTTGATCGGTTAGCCGATTTTCTTGATCGATTTCTGGGTTTAGTTTTCTTCTCTATGAGTTTGCTTCGTCGAACACCTAAGATTAGTATAAAATCATCGATGTGAGCTATTCTCTGCTGTAGAGATGAAAATAACCTTGAACATCCATGGTTCTCGTCTTCAATCGTCTTCCACGAAGGTCATTTACAGAAGATTTGATACAAAATGGCGATTTTCTTGATCGATTAGCCGATTTTCTTGATCGATTAGCCGATTTTCTTGATCGATTTCTGGGTTTAGTTTTCTTCTCTATGAGTTTGCTTCGTCGAACACCTAAGATTAAGATTAGTATAAAATCATCGATGTGAGCTATTAGGGCTTTTTTCAATCTTCGATCGAACATGCAAGTTTAAATCATACGAAAAAATGATGAAAAGAATCGACAATACCTTGCGAATCCATGTCTTTCGGCTTCAGTGGTTTACTTTTTTTTCAATAGGGATCGTAATCAAAGCATTCGATACGAAGCCCTTTTCTCTACTATCTTCTTTATAAACCCCTGCAAGAAAAATGGTTCTGATTCTTGTGATAATCTCAATTTTATTCAAAATATCAAACATATATCTTAATGGAGAGATAAAATAGGAGAGATAAAATAGGAAATGATTATCATAGCTCAGAATATGGATAATCATACCATGTAATTTTCCTATTTTACCCCTAAGTAATCAACCCACGGATGGAAAATCGTTATTTTTTAAATCAAAAAGAAAATAATTTCCTTTTTTAATTTCAACGGATGATCAGATTAATTAATGGATTTGATTTGTCCCTTTATTCCTTTAAAATTTTTGTGTTCTTGTTTGATCCTCCCTCTATATACATATATATATACACACACACACACATATATATATATATATATATATGTTGGAACCTCACTTCTAGTTTCATTTCTCAATGGTTCTTTCAGAAATCTAGTAATCTAACTGGGCTCCATGTATTCTCACAAAATCAGTGCCTCATTGGACATATTTTAATTTGTTGGCATATCTGACTGATGAGACTGCAGAATTACTACGTCCGTATAGAGATAGAGATGAAGAATTTAAAATCTTGAGAGGAAATGGTTCTGGGATGCTGGAAAAATAGGACAGGGTTTATGATTATGCATTGATTGCATTCTCCAATGATTTGAGAGATCCTGATAACGAACAACCAGTCTTCAGACGGTCTTCTTCTGATTACCGGTATCCAAGTTGAGGGAGAACAGGCAGACCAACAACCAAATCAGGTTAATTATTTAAGCTATTTTTGATAATTTTTAAAGGGATTATCAATGGAGTAGCCTTGACTTTTGACAGATCCTAAAACCGAGAACAAGCTTCCAACATTTTTCAAGGGTATAAATATATGTTCCAGAAGATGAGAAATTTGGACCCCTGAAGCTGTCTGGTTTCCTTGGTTATGGGGTGAAATCCATTGTTCTATGACTCTTTCAAAGATGTTTACAATAAAGGATTAAAGCTGCCAGATGGCATTCGTGAAAAATATTGAAAGAGATCATTCCTTTGGAAATGTTTAAAGCACCGATCTAAATTTTGGAAGATTAGACCCTTGCAACTAAAAAAATTCCTCATGCTAGTTAGTAAGATAAGAACTTACCAGCTTAAAAAAACATGTTGCCCGATCATTATGGCATATTGACCTGATTTCGACAGATGAAGACGTCTGAGGTGCAAGTTGTATTGCGTAATCGTACTTCAAGTAAAGCCTCATCAAACAAACCATCTCCAAATAACTTATTGCCTTTAACTTTTGCCTCATTAATTTGTACTAGAAGTTCCTGCATCTCAAAGATAACGAGTGAGATAAAATGGTTCTACTTTAAGAAGATCCTCAAATAGACATATGAGTTTAACCCACAACTGAACAATAATGAAAACAAAATTTAAATTAAAACCAACTAAAATTTCTCTCTAACATCTTAAAAAGGATTAAGAAAGAATAGATGATGAATATGTACAAACATAACAAATCAAAGTCTAAGGGGTTGTTTACCAAATTTTCTACTAAGTACGGATAAATTTGTATGTTTGGGTGAACTAAACAATTATTCTTGTCACATTAAAAATTGCAACGGTTGAGCTTACACATGGTACTAGAAGGATTTAATGATAATCAAATGACTAAAAAGACCATCCATCAAGCCATTTGATTATCATTAAATCCTTCTGGTGCCATGTTTTAGATGTTTAGAACATCACAAGCATTAAGTAGCATGAAGCATGAAGCATGTTTAAAAAGAATAAATAAGAACATCTAAAGGTATGGGCAACATAAGACGAGCAAGCAAAATCAACAGAAAATCATAATCAGCAGCTAATCGCAATGTATATTGCAAATGATTCCAAACACAAAATCTAGGTATTACACCATTGCACAAAATCGATATCAAGCAATTAATCGCAATTCGATCTTGCAAATGATTCCATACACAAAATCTAGGTATTACACCATTGCACAAAACCGATATCAAGCAATTAATCGCAATGTGATCTTGCGAATGATTCCAAACACAAAATCAAGGTATTACACCATTGAACAAAACCGATATAAGCAATTACTCGCAATTTGATCTTGTAAATGATTCCAAACAAAAATTTTAGGTATTACACCATTGCACAAAACCGAAATTAAGCAATTAACCTAGATGATAAAAACCAAGCCTAAACAAGCAAAGTATATGAATAACTCCATAAGTGAGAAAGAGTAGACCTGCTTAAGTTTGTCTTCATTGAGCCTATCTTCATACGACTGATCCTTCGATGCCACAGACACTTCAACCGGTTGATGTTCATGTTTTTCAACGGCGTCGTTTGAATTGTTATTATCATCAAAAACAGTTTCATCATCGCCAACCTCAGTCTCACTTGCGGTTTCGAAACCGTCGGATGCGTATCCTTCGCCAGCTGCTTTACCGCCACTTTTGGAATCTACTCCGGCAACGTTTGGTTGATCGCTACTACTCCTATCTTCTCTGCCGGCGGCAATGGTGGTTGATGTTGATCTTTTTGATTCGACATTTGTAGAAGGCACATGCTCAAGAACCACCATTTTCAACTTCTCCAAAAGAAACACACGAGAGGAAATCTCAAAATCGCAATCGACGGGGAGAGATGTTTACCTGTTCGATGATTCGAATTGAGCTTTACATTTTTTGTAAGTTTCACTTCAATCCCATGTATCTAGAGTAAACTGCAAATTTGGTCCCTGTGGTTTGTTAGTTTCTATGGTTTTGCTGCCTAGAAAATTTTTATTGCAAGAAAATTGCGGTGATATGCAAATCTTTATGGTTTGTGTCCCTCAAACTAACTCTGTTAGATTTTCTCACCTCATGTACCTTGCATGAGGGTATATTAACCATTTTTCCTCTTTTTCATTTTCCACTAAAAACCACAAACCACATGGACCTATATTGTAATTTACTCTTCTCTCTTTATATGTGTTCTATTTACATATGTGTGTATATATATAGGGAAGCGTTCAAACGAGAACACCCTCATTTTACGAGAACACGAGAACATCCTTTTACTGTAAAAAATCACATATGATACTCTTATCCCATCACATATGATACACATGTGACTGTAAATCAGAGACGCAAACGACTTTTGACGTGATCTATGTTGCGGGTCAAGTCCCCCTTACACCACTAAGACCCATCGCATTTATAAACACATGTGATAACTAATAAGGGTATTACTGATGTGATATTATAATGCGTCAAGATCATCACATGTGATACTAAATCATAGACGCAGCCCGCCTTTGAGGCGACCTAAGTCGCAGGACAAGTCGTCCGAACACCACTAGGTCCTTTCACGTGTATTATCACGTGATAAGGGTGTTCTCGCGTTATCATAAAATGAGGTGTTCTCGTTTGAACCTCCACCTATATATATATATGTATATATATACTGGAAATAAACCAGATACTCGCCGTCTCTTCCTTCGTCTCATGCTCCGATCATCACCGGAAACCCCATCGTCATCCCTCTTCATGACCTCCCATCTCCTAACCCACAACCCCTCCTTCTAAGAAACTAAGACCACCAATCCTCTGAAGCTCCAATGAGTTTCATCTTCAAATGATGGGAGGGGGTCCGTTTGACCGAGGAAAGGAGGTTTACCTGTGAAGGAGGGCTCATAAGAGATGAGATTATTTTTGGGGAAGCAGAAACATTAAGTCGATATTGATCAAAGCAGAAACGTCGGGTCGAGATTGATCGAAGCCGAAACTCGTGAACCCCACTGTGTATATCGATCTCTGGTGGGTTTCCTTCCACCATTGAAGCATTCCTACATAGACCAAATTAAAACCATAACCCCCTTGGCCTGCACCAAAACATTAAATCTAAATGGGTTTTGTTTTAAAAATGGGTTTTCATAATGGGTTCGTCGGAGTAAGTTTAATTATTGAGAATTGTTCATCGAAGTAGAACGTCGAGATCGATCGAAGCATCCGCGAGTTTCGTTCGTCTACACCTCCAATTAGGAGTGTTCGCGGTCTAGTTTAGGTGGTTTAACCCCTCAAACCACATACCAAACCGATATGGTGGTTTAGAAAAATTTCAGACCGAGCGGTTCAGAAGCAAGTGACCAGACCAGTCAAACCGGACCACAAAAAAACGGTCTATTCTGACCGGTTTAGGCAGTTTGAGTTGATTTAAACTAAAAATAAGTGACATTTATATCAAAAATAGCGTGAGGCGTGGCATGACGGCGGGGCCAAGCCTTAACGCCTTAGAAGCCACGACGAGCCATGACGTTTTTCAAGGCGTGTCTTATGGCAATAAGTTTGTATATCATATATAAACTTTTGTTTTCTACTATTACTCAATGAATTAATGATATTATGCATTTTAAATTATGTTATATATCAAAAACAAAAAAATAAAACACTAAAAGGGTAAGAAAAACAAATATGGTGTTACAAAAATCAAGCATTGGGCAATGGCGTGCCACATGCATAACATACAGTCAAACATAAGTGTTAAGCCACGTCACGCTATGATGGCTGTTGTGGCGAGTTTTTTTTAGAACATTGATAAATTGTAATACAACTTTTTTTTTTCAAAATTTTTAAGTTTTTAAAGTAAATATATGTAAGTCCCTAAAGAGTCTACAAGAGTGTAAAAGTATATATACAATTTGTATAAAAGGGGGGGTGAATACAAACATAACTTTTTACGTTTTAAATGAGTTTATCTGAATATACAAATTTATAGATTGTAAGGGGAATAAGAACAAGTATACATACCTATTCTATTACAATCTAAGAATCACATGGTTGTTTCATGCACAAGAAATGGAAGAGAAATAATCAGAGGTTCAAGGAAAGATTAAGTATGAATACAGATGAAGAAGAGGTTCTTCATCTATTTATACCTAATGCATTAAATGCAAGTCAGAGGGTACATGCCACATGTCAAACATTCATTGGATGTTTGTCCTTTTAGCCGAATATGAACAATGATCCTATCAGAGATGGTAAGCATGTGGAAGACAGTAAAGTAACTCTTTATTTACTTTTGACATGGGTATGGGGAGGTTAACATTTGTGCATCGAGGATAAGATCAACTTTGATCTTGCTGAGTAAGCTTCATTTTATCGTTGACACTTAAGGGCTCAAGGAGGATCCCTTTAGGTATCACTAAGGCATACACAAGATCATTGTTATCACTGAACTACTTCAGATCACGAGCTGACTGTCCCTATCTTAAGCTAGGTCTTCGACTATCGTTGAAGGTTTCTTTGGTGTGAATGTTGTCTTCAGATCTTCAAGGTTTAGAGAGTGTCCCTGATGGTTTCAGCGATCACTGAGTGCAATCAGTGTTTGCATTCGTTGAATCTAAACAGTAACTGTAAAACCCAAAAAAGAAAAAGAAAAAAAAAAGGAATTTTTTTTTATAATAATAATATATACATATATATATATTATTAAATAGAAATCGGACTCGAAATGAAAGGAAATTCAGATTGAGGGTGAAAAATGTAAAGTTGACCAAAGTATTGAAGCCAGGGGGTTGAATGTCATTGCTCAATAGTTCAAGGCTTGAGTCAGCGTCAGATTCCTTATATTAGAGGGACCTGTTTTGCCAAAAGTACAAATACGTTTGAAAATCGATTTTGAAAATGACATAACGATGATCGATCTTTGAAGCCTCTTATTGGCTCGTCGTGTCAACGAAACGGACAAAAACTTTCGCATTTATGTAGCTGAGATATCCCTCTACATTTTTCATTCAAGAAGATCGAGTTTTAGCGGTGAATCGAGAGAGAAATCGGAGCCCGAAAGTCGCCGTCCGAAATTCCGTTTATTGACGATTGGAGGTATAATACTCAACCATATTTCGAGTTCTTTATATGGTTAGCTTCGTTTTTAGGTCCTCTATCAAACCTTAGTAGCCTTATGTCTCGCATTTCGGTTTAGATAGTTCGATTTTGAGTTTTTCTATTGATTTTCGAGTGGGTTTAAAACCCAAACTTTAAATGAGCATATGGGGCTCAATACTTGATGGTTTTCGTTGATTTTTGTTCCTATGGTTGAGGAAAATGATAATCTAGAGTTTTTGCAAAAAGAATCATGAAAAACAACGAAGAAAAGAGGCCAAACGCCCTGCTTTTCCGCCGTCGAATTGACCGACGGTAAGTCGGGCCGGAGGCTTGGGCCGGCGCTAGCCGGGCCAAATTCGATGGGCCGTACAACCATCTTGGGCTATATTCTAGATGGACTAAAGTCGTATTTTCATTGGGCTGCACCTATTCTCTTTTATAAATGTTGGACCAATACCGTATTTGTTAAATGAGGCCCTATTTAATTATTTTGGACTCTATTGATGTATTTTTGGATTAAGTTGACTAAGATATAATTTTTTTGGATTATATTAATTAATTAATTTAGTTCTAAGTTAATTAATATGTCATCTAGTTAATATATTAATTTATTGTAGAATATTAATTAATTAATTATTTCCTAAGGAGGTGGTTATGAGATAATTTAATTAAGTTCAAATGACGGATTTTAAGCCTTATATTTCGGTTAAATAATTATCAAGACGGTTTAATTTAAAGAGATAGATTTGTAAGCTTATAAAGTGATTTATTTGACGTTTTGGGACGTCATCGAGTTTTAGACTTGAGTTTTAACTAAAGTTAGTCGGGTTTGACCACGCTTAGCTTTTGTTGACCTTTGAGGAATTAGGCCATTAATGAGATATTATGATATGAAATGTGTAGGTTTTCGGTCAAGATCTATCGGTAGTCGATCTACACAAATGTGTGAGTCTTCATGAGATTTCAACGGGATGCATACCTACGTACAAATTTATTTTCAGCATTATATAATTTGTATGGTAATGTTTACGTATGCATGATGTTTCAGTTTACATACATGATCCAGTATATTTTACATGTACGTTATTTTATGATCAGTTGCATGCTATGTGTTTATTTTGTTTTCAAATAACTCTAGCATGCTATAATATAGAAGTTTTATGATGGATTTTAATGGATGGACATTTGACTAAGAAGTCACGACAAGTGGCACGACCCGTACTGGGCGTCTAGACAAGTGCAGGTCGGACAACCTAGGGAGTGCCAGTGACTAAATGATCCATGCCCCAGCAGACAGTTTATGAGATCTCTTTTCTTTCAGCTTTGCGTACTTTCAGAAAATGCATAGTATTTGATACAAAGTTTATAAGTTGAAATGTATTATGTGAAATGATTTTATACACGCAAACCATGAACTCACTGAGCTTTATAAGCTGACTATAGTATGCATCTCAGGACCAGGTAGCTCGAGGGTTGATAAGGGCAAGGGACACGCTTAGAGACTTGTCTATGATCATTTCCTTTTTGTCTTATGTTTAGACTTATGTGTTTGGAACAATTGTAACTTAATCTGGTATGGGACAGGTTAACTCTTAAGTTACATGACTATGTATTTGAAGACTTCCGCTGCAAACATTTAAATTATTAAACGTTCATTTGGAGTTTTTAGGAAACCTTTTGATGGATGATGTGACATTTCCCTTGAAGAAATTTGGAGGTGTTACAAGTTGGTATCAGAGCCTTAGTTTAAGAGAATTAGGTTAAGACTCCCTTAGCCTAAGCTTAAACTGTGTTGGTTTTAGAAGTGCGTGTTGATTACGTGTTGGTATAGTATGTCATGCGATTAAGTTTGATTTTACGTTGTCATATGACATGGTGCCCCCTTTATGATTGTAGGAGAAATGGTTCACACTATTCGTACTAGGGCTATCAGTTGTGGACGTGGACGTGGAAGCGGGCGTGGAACACGTAGGACACCCTATGGGTTAGGCCCAAGCAGAGGATCTATTAACAGTCATCGCTCTAGCACCGGGCACGTTTCTACCCACCATGCTAGGAGCGGCAGTTCGGTCCGTACGAGGGAAACGTCATCACAAGAGTCCATCAGGCGCGAGTCCTCACTTGAGCCTTCTGAAGAGTACACGCCCCGTGCCCCCACTCGTGAAGACATGGAGGAGACTATCGATACGCTAAGGGTAGAGAATGTCGAGCTAAAAGAGAGATTGGCTCAATCCCTAAGAGGAAACACTAGGCTGAGGGGATGGTTGAGCAATCTTCAACAAGCACATGTCGAGCAAGGAGAGGCCCTAAACGCATTAGCCGCTGAGAATGCTGATTTGACGGATGAACGTCATGCACTTATTTGGGATAAGGTGGTACTTGAACAAGAACGGAGAATTGCCACTCGCCCTTTGGGCATTAAGGTCAGGGATAGAGCCCGCTTCTACCGGAAAGTGACTATTGACTATGCCGGCGCAGTGAGAGGTTATTTCTCCGCTTGGATCCAATGCTTCAAAAAGGGCCCAACAGCTAGTGTGTTGTGGCATTTCGTGCCGTCCCCGTCTTTTGATGAGTGGGTGAGGGACCCTTATCTCCCGTATTACCCTTCAGACCAGTTTTAGAAGTGGTAGCGGTGAGAGAGAAAGAGAGAGGGATAGATAGGTCTTTTGATGTATATCCTATGTTGGTGCAAGTCTAGTTAGTTGATCGAGTTGTGATCCGGTCCAGTGCTTCATAGGTATTTTTGAGTAGTTGGCATGGGTATGTATCGTGTTTATGTACTACCTCCCATCTTTTGTAAGTAAATGAGATTATGTAATGACTCTCTCTCTCTATTAATAGCCAATGAAATGTGCTTTTTATGTTAGAAAGTGTTATGAATATTTTCTTTTTATGTAGATTCCTTATTATATACTTCACTTATATATGGCATTGAGTTATGATCTTTTTTTGTGGCATACTATGATTGACTTTAGAACCACCCAGGAATAACATTACCCTACATTGTCAGCATGGTTTCCCGTGGATCGACAAGGAATGCCCTTAACGGGGAAGGTGCCATTGGCATTGCACCACCAACAGGCCGAGGCCGAGGTCGAGGTCGAGGCCGAGGTCGAGGTCGAGGCCGAGGTCGAGATGGCATTCGAACCGCAAGCTCTTGTACAACTCCATCCAGGCAAGATAACCTAGCTACTGGTGGAGGTCAAGAAGTTGGGGGAGGAGAAAACCCCCTCACAAAAGAGATGATAACTGAGCAGATGGTACAAGTCCTCCAGGATACATTGCCAAGTATGCTTAAGGCAATGTTGGGCGATAAATTTAAAATCAGTGAGGATAAAGAAGAGGAAAGTGTTCGAAAGGACACGATGGTCCACTCTCAAGCTACTGAAAAGATGGAGTCACCCACTAAGGAAAAGGTGAATTCGCCTAGTAAAGAGAAAACTGAATTATCAGTCAAGGAGAGGGGATGCAGCTTCAAAACATTCAAGGGAACTGGGCCGAAAGAATTTACGGGACTAGAGGGTCCAATTGGTCTGATGAACTGGGTCTCGAAGATGCAAAACAACTTTAAGATCTGTAGGTGCTCGGAAGACCAAAAGGTGACTTATGCTGCAACAACCTTTGTGGACTATGCACTACATTGGTGGGAGGCTGAGTGTGCAATCAGAGGTGATGGTAACGTTGCTGCCATGACTTGGGAACAAATGAAAAGTATGATGATGGGCAAGTACTGCACACAATCGGATGTGAACAAGCTAGAGTCAGAATTTCTGAGGTTGAGGCAAGGGTCGTTGTCGGTTCAAGAGTATGTTCACGAGTTCCTTGGGAAAGCAAGGTTTGCGGAATACCAAGTGGCTACCGAGGAAAGGAAGATAGACCGCTTCAAGGACGGTCTCAGAATTGAAATCAAACAATACGTGGACATGAACAAACCAACCACGTTTGTCCAAGCGGTGGAGATGGCAAAGGTGGCTGAGGAGAACAATGTTAAGGCAAGCAGTGACAGAAGGGATGTTAAGAGGAAGTGGGAAGGACCCCAGAGGCCCAATAAAAAGTTGACTGGCACTCCAAATACAGTAAGAGCACGAAGTGAGGAGTTCATTGTTCCTCCGACGACATCGTGGTGAGTGTAAAGCAGGGAGCCTGACATGCTACAAATGTGATAAACCTGGCCATACTGCACGAGAATGTCCGGGAGTAAAAACTTGCTATGAATGTGGGGTTACGGGGCATTTACGACCTGATTGTCCCAAAGTCCGAAGGGGTGCAATGTCCCATGCTAAGGTAGCAAACGTCGGACCAGTGAAAGGATTAGAGAAAAGGAAGGAGCTACCGAAAGCGCATGGTCGAGCTTACAACATGACCTTGGAAGAAGCTAAGGAAACACCTGACGTTGTATCTGGTATGTTCCCTATCGACAATGTGTATGCACATGTGTTGTTTGATTTAGGTGCAAACGGTAGTTTTGTATCTACTACTTTCATCCACTATTTGAATAAGAATGCTTGTAGGCTAGATAATAGCTACACTGTAGAAACAGTTGACGGTGGTCAGAGTAGGATAGATGAAGTCATTAATGGATGCACGATCATAATAGATGGTAAGGAATTCCCTGTTAGACTCATGCCAATGCGTTTAGGGGGTTTTGACGTGATTTTGGGAATGGATTGGTTGTGCGATAATCACGCAGAAATTGTATGCGATAAGAAGATGATCAACATTCCAACCCTGGATGGAGGCATGATTCATGTTTATGGCGAGAGGAAAAAGGGTGGTGTAGGACTAATCACCACACTTAAGGCAAACAGGTGTATGCGAAAGGGGTGTGTGGCCTACTTGGCATATGCTATCGACGTCAAGCTCGAAAGGAAGGCAATGCAAGATGTTCCCGTAGTGAGAGATTACCCAGAAGTCTTTCCTGAAGAATTGCCGGGAGTGCCACCAGAACGTCAAGTGGAATTCCGAATTGAATTAGCACCAGGTGCAGCACCAATCGCAAAGGCACCTTATCGGTTAGCCCCGACGGAGATGCAAGAGCTGATGAAACAACTACAAGAACTTTTGGAAAAGGGGTTTATCAGACCAAGTTCGTCGCCTTGGGGAGCACCGATTTTATTCGTCAAAAAGAAAGATGGCACAATGAGGATGTGCATTGACTATCGTGAGTTGAACAAAATCACAATAAAGAATAGATATCCACTACCAAGGATTGATGATCTCTTCGACCAGCTACAAGGAGCTAGCTACTTCTCAAAAATCGATTTAGGATCGGGTTATCACCAATTGAAGGTTCGAGAAGAGGATGTACCTAAGACCGCCTTTAGAACTCGTTACGGACATTACGAATTCGTAGTAATGCCATTTGGGTTGACAAACGCGCCAGCGGCGTTCATGGATTTAATGAATCGAGTTTGTGGGCCATATTTAGATCAATTTGTCATAGTCTTTATAGACGACATCCTAATTTATTCGAAGAACAAGGAAGATCATGAACGACACTTGAGAACAATTCTTGAAGTACTAGCAAAGGAACAATTGTATGCCAAGAGGTGCAATTCCTTGGTCATGTAGTCAATGCGGAAGGGATCAAGGTAGATCCGGCTAAGATCGAGGCAGTCATGGATTGGGAGTCACCAAAGTCAGCGTCGGAAATTCGAAGTTTCCTAGGCTTGGCAGGATATTACCGTAGATTCATTCAGGATTTCTCCAAATTGGCAACGCCTCTGACATCACTGACAAAGAAGTCGGTCAAATTTGATTGGGGAACAAAACAAGAGGAAGCATTCCAAACACTTAAAGAGAGACTAAGCACTGCGCCTGTTCTATCTCTACCAGAGGGCACAGAAGATTTTGTCGTTTATAGCGATGCATCGAAGATGGGTCTGGGTTGTGTACTGATGCAAAGAGGCAAGGTCATAGCTTATGCGTCACGTCAATTAAAGGATCATGAGAAAAGATACCCAACCCATGACATGGAATTAGCAGCAGTAGTATTCGCGCTAAAAATATGGAGACACTATTTGTACGGCACAAAATGTATGATCTATACGGATCATAAGAGCCTAAAGTACTTGTTCGACCAGAAAGAGCTAAATATGAGACAAAGAAGATGGATGGAATTACTTAAGGATTATGATTGCGAAATACACTACCATCCGGGTAAGGCAAACGTAGTGGCCGATGCACTTAGTAGGAAGGAGAGGACCGAACCAATCAAAGTTCGGGTAGCACGGATAAATGTTGAGGTGGAACTTTTGGATCAAATACGGAACTCCCAAAACGGGGCTCTACTCGAAGAAAATATAAAAAAGGAGAGAATGGTTGGGCAAATTAAGACTCTAACAGCAGGGCCAGATGGAATATATAGACTTGGGGATAGGGTTTGGATTCCTAGTTTGGGAGACCTAAGATACATAGTAATGGACGAAGCACATAAGTCTAAATACACTATGCATCCAGGCAGCGACAAGATGTACAAAAATCTGAAAGAAAGCTATTGGTGGCCTGGTATGAAAAGGGCGGTGGCTAGGTATGTAGAGAAATGTCTGACGTGTTTAAGGGTAAAGACAGAACACCAGAAGCCGTCTGGAATGTTGCAACAAATGGAGATCCCGGTGTGGAAATGGGATATGATCACAATGGATTTCGTTACCAAACTTCCAAGGACGACAAAGGGGCATGATGCCATATGGGTAATAGTAGATCGATTAACGAAGTCCGCACACTTTTTACCAGTCAGTGATAAGTATACATCAGAAAGATTTGCACAGCTTTACGTTAACGAAATTGTGTCAAGGCATGGTGTGCCAATATCCATTGTCTCAGATAGAGATGCCAAATTCACTTCAAAATTTTGGTCAAGCTTTCAGCAAGAGATGGGAACACGGTTGAACATAAGTACTGCATATCATCCTCAAACCGATGGTCAGAGTGAAAGGACGATACAAACGCTAGAGGATATGTTAAGAGCCTGCGTGATTGACTTTGGGGGTAGTTGGGATACCCATCTTCCATTGATAGAGTTTGCTTATAACAATAGCTACCACTCGACTATTAAGGCAGCGCCATTTGAAGCATTGTATGGCCGCAAGTGTAGAACACCAGTTTGTTGGGCGGATATTGGAGAAAGACAATTGACTGGACCCGAGTTAATCCAACAGACGTCTGATAAAATAGTACAGATCAGGGAAAGGTTAAAGGTTGCACAAGATAGAAAAAAGAGTTATGCAGATAGAAGGCGTCGCCCCTTGGAATTTCAAGTAGGAGATAAAGTCTTGTTAAAAATATCGCCGTGGAAAGGTGTTGTGAGATTTGGGAAGAGAGGTAAATTGAGTCCGAGATACATTGGACCGTTTGAGATAATTGCTAGAGTTGGAGCAGTGGCCTATCGGTTGAAGCTGCCAAATGAGCTAAGCGGTATCCATAACACCTTTCATGTGTCAAACTTAAAAAAATGTTTAGCTGACGAATCAACCGTCGTGGATTTGAAAGAGGTCCAAATTGACGAAAAGCTCGCTTACGTAGAAGAGCCAGTCGACATTTTAGACAAGAAGATAAAAAGACTAAGGAACAAAAGTATACCGTTGGTGTTAGTTAAGTGGAAATTCCACAAGGGTGCAGAAATGACGTGGGAACTAGAAGAAGAGATGAGAACTAAATACCCTCATTTGTTTACGTGAAGATAATTCCGAGGACGGAATTTCTTGAAGGAGGGGAGAGTTGTAAAACCCAAAAAAGAAAAAGAAAAAAAAAGGAATTTTTTTTATAATAATAATATATACATATATATATATATTATTAAATAGAAATCGGACTCGAAATGAAAGGAAATTCAGATTGAGGGTGAAAAATGTAAAGTTGACCAAAGTATTGAAGCCAGGGGGTTGAATGTCATTGCTCAATAGTTCAAGGCTTGAGTCAGCGTCAGATTCCTTATATTAGAGGGACCTGTTTTGCCAAAAGTACAAATCTGTTTGAAAATCAGATTTTGAAAATGACATAACGATGACTGATCTTTGAAGCCTCTTATTGGCTCGTCAGGTCAACGAAACGGACAAAAACTTTCAGATTTATGTAGCTGAGATATCCCTCTACATTTTTCATTCAAGAAGATCGAGTTTTAGCGGTGAATCGAGAGAGAAATCGGAGCCCGAAAGTCGCCGTCCGAAATTCCGTTTATTGACGATTGGAGGTATAATACTCAACCATATTTCGAGTTCTTTATATGGTTAGCTTCGTTTTTAGGTCCTCTATCAAACCTTAGTAGCCTTATGTCTCAGATTTCAGTTTAGATAGTTCGATTTTGAGTTTTTCTATTGATTTTCGAGTGGGTTTAAAACCCAAACTTTAAATGAGCATATGGGGCTCAATACTTGATGGTTTTCGTTGATTTTTGTTCCTATGGTTGAGGAAAATGATAATCTAGAGTTTTTGCAAAAGAATCATGAAAAACAACGAAGAAAAGAGGCCAAACGCCTCGCTTTTCCGGCCGTCGAATTGACCGACGGTAAGTCCGGCCGGAGGCTTGGGCCGGCGCTAATCGGGGCCAAATTCGATGGGCCGTACAACCATCTTGGGCTATATTCTAGATGGACTAAAGTCGGATTTTCATTGGGCTGCACCTATTCTCTTTTATAAATGTTGGACCAATACCGTATTTGTTAAATGAGGCCCTATTTAATTATTTTGGACTCTATTGATGTATTTTTGGATTAAGTTGACTAAGATATAATTTTTTTGGATTATATTAATTAATTAATTTAGTTCTAAGTTAATTAATATGTCATCTAGTTAATATATTAATTTATTGTAGAATATTAATTAATTAATTATTTCCTAAGGAGGTGGTTATGAGATAATTTAATTAAGTTCAAATGACGGATTTTAAGCCTTATATTTCGGTTAAATAATTATCAAGACGGTTTAATTTAAAGAGATAGATTTGTAAGCTTATAAAGTGATTTATTTGACGTTTTGGGACGTCATCGAGTTTTAGACTTGAGTTTTAACTAAAGTTAGTCGGGTTTGACCACAGTTAGCTTTTGTTGACCTTTGAGGAATTAGGCCATTAATGAGATATTATGATATGAAATGTGTAGGTTTTCAGTCAAGATCTATCAGTAGTCGATCTACACAGTCAGGTGAGTCTTCATGAGATTTCACTGGGATGCATACCTACGTACAAATTTATTTTCAGCATTATATAATTTGTATGGTAATGTTTACGTATGCATGATGTTTCAGTTTACATACATGATCCAGTATATTTTACATGTACGTTATTTTATGATCAGTTGCATGCTATGTGTTTATTTTGTTTTCAAATAACTCTAGCATGCTATAATATAGAAGTTTTATGATGGATTTTAATGGATGGACATTTGACTAAGAAGTCACGACAAGTGGCACGACCCGTACTGGGCGTCTAGACAAGTGCAGGTCGGACAACCTAGGGAGTGCCAGTGACTAAATGATCCATGCCCCAGCAGACAGTTTATGAGATCTCTTTTCTTTCAGCTTTGCGTACTTTCAGAAAATGCATAGTATTTGATACAAAGTTTATAAGTTGAAATGTATTATGTGAAATGATTTTATACACGCAAACCATGAACTCACTGAGCTTTATAAGCTGACTATAGTATGCATCTCAGGACCAGGTAGCTCGAGGGTTGATAAGGGCAAGGGACACGCTTAGAGACTTGTCTATGATCATTTCCTTTTTGTCTTATGTTTAGACTTATGTGTTTGGAACAATTGTAACTTAATCTGGTATGGGACAGGTTAACTCTTAAGTTACATGACTATGTATTTGAAGACTTCCGCTGCAAACATTTAAATTATTAAACGTTCATTTGGAGTTTTTAGGAAACCTTTTGATGGATGATGTGACATTTCCCTTGAAGAAATTTGGGGGTGTTACAGTAACTAAAACTAAGATTTTCACTAAGTATAAGAGGAATCATGTTTAGATCACTGAAGGAGCTTGGATCAACAATCTCCCCCTATTTGATTATGATTAAGCAATATTGGAAGTTTGCTTTTGTTGGTCCCTAACAAGATAATGGCTAATAAGTAAAGGATTTGTAGAAGGGGGATTGAATACAAATACACACAATTTTTCACTTTTTAAATTCTTTAATATTAAAAACTAGACGTAGAAAATAGATTGTTGCGGAAAGAACAGATGAAATCTATTCTAACAATCTAAACACCTAGAAAACACTTAGTGAACAAATAAATAATTAAACACAAAGAAAGCTATATTAAACTGTTTCTCAATGCCGAATCAGCTTAAGCACTTAGAAGATATCTTGTTGAAAGCATATCATGCATGGAAGCTCCTTCTTCTCCTTTTATAGTGCCCTTGCATTAAATGCATGGGGACGCATGTCACAATACTATTTGCTTGTAGTATAACATTTGGACAAAGATGGTGCCATTCCTTAGACTGTTAGAAAAAGACTGGTATTATTCCTTATAGTATGAAAGGAGATGTCAGTATTCATCTTTTCTTCATATTCTCAGTTGTCACATCAAATCTTTTTGTAAAAAGACAAACAACCATTTTGTGAGTTTTAAGGAGAATGTTTGAATTTAAGGCTTGATGCACATGTTCTTGTATTTATTGTGAACTAAGGAAATGTCTTCATAAATGTCATCCGAATTCACCATATATGGCAACTAGCTGAATATCACAAAGGATATTTCAGGGAGTGCCGTGTATCGGCTAGTACATCTTCGCCGATTTTGGTCCTTGTAATTCGGCGACCATATGCTTTGGATTCAGCTCAAGTCTGGATTATAATCGGTGAACATATCTTCATTTCCACAATGTTGATATGTTTCCTTTGGATCAGCTAGTCTTCGATTGCTGAACTTGTTGAGCAGTGTCAGACTTCTTCAAAGAACCTAAAATATAAGATATATAATCCAAGGAAGAAATTGAGGGGTCATCACCAAATCATCGTTGACCCAACAGCTTTGAAATGATCACTAAGGTAATAAGATTTATAAAGTATAAATCCTAAGAACTAATATGTGAGATCTTTTTCAGCTTTTGGACTATCTGAATTGAGTTTCATTTACAGGAGTATGAAAACACAATTTATTACAAGTGTTGAAAACTAAGAAAGTGGATTAATTGATAAATGTAAGAAAGAATGTTATTAGTGAATGTAAAGATATTTTAGATCAGGAGTCATAAGTTCCTTGTCCGTTATTAGTGTTTTATGGATCTTTTCATCACTAGATGGAGTAAATATCAGTATTCAGTTCTTGAACGTAAAATCTAAAATGGTTCTGTGGTGGCAAAGTTCTCATACAAAAAGATATAAACGATAAGGAGTTTATATGTAAGTACTTAGGAAGCCATAAAGTTCATCTCTTTGTTGGTAGCAAACCCATTGAGTTTTTCAAGTGGTTTGAGTAATGATACATTAATTGTTTTTTGTTTCTTAATTTGCAGGATGTACTGAATATTTCGTTGGTTGTGATTGAGGTTAGTTTTTTTTTTATTCTGATTGTTTGTGTTTTGTTAATTTCTATGTGCTATGTTTGTTTGTTTCAATTTTGTGTTTTAGACGAATTTAAGATTTGATTTGTTAATGGATATATGTTCTCGATTGTTCATTTGTTTTGTTTTGTTGATTTGTTGAAAAAAATCCCGATTGGATTGGTTTCCTTGCCATATAGCAAAATAGTTTCCTGTTTGTTAAATACTATTTTGACAGAACAACAGACCACTAACTCCATGGCTTACAGTTTGGTTTATGTAGCACCCCTAAAAATGAGAGTTAATTTAAACCAAATAAAATGCGGAATACGACTTCATAAAATAAACATCACCCATAAAGATGGGGAGAAGTAAGAGAGTTTACATCATCAAATGGATACTAGATGACAACCTATTAATCTATATAATTTAGAATACAGATTAAGTTCGGGTGTCTCTAAATCCTCAAAATACACTTCCAAGTAACTTCATCTATACACACGAAGGTGTACTTCAAAAAGGATGCGTCTGCCAACACCTAGCTTCACTCAACCCTTCAATCCCCACTAACACGATCACCTGATATTCATGTCATTTTAAGAAAAAGTGTTAGGCTTAAAGCCTAGTAAGAACAAACAGTTCAAATATGGAAAGCTAATAAATCTTTGAAAGCGGTAAATAAACATTTAACCAAAAATCTTTTCCATAGATCCTTTTTCTTTCATCCGCGATTTACACCTAAAAGATACGCCTTCTTTCTTCTTAAGGGAAATATACGAGAGCGACCCGCCATCGCACTAACCTCAACCCCAAACGGGATCTTTAGTCAGTGAAAATAAGCACGACCAGATATCAATCTTTGGCTATTTAGTGATAACTTCAACCCCAAACTAGGGTATATTACTCATCACTCTTCTGAACAAGCTCAACCCAAACCGGGATCCGTCACTTGCTCCATCATCAACTACTTCTGACTATTGTGCCTATGGATCCATTTACACTAGTCTAGACTTAACACATCCATTTTCGATGTATTAGCTTCCCTTCACAAAATCTTTGTATGATAAATTACCATGTTCAAAACCTTCCTTCCAAAATTAGGTCAAAATAGCATTTAGTTTCAAATGACATACTTCCTGAAATTAAACTCAAACAAGTGTTTTAAAACCGTCCCTTACATTCATTACAACATTTCAAAGAGAAACTCTTGATGACACATTTTGACAATTTATCCAAAATCTTCCAAGTATAGAAATACTTGTTTAAACATCATATAGGAGGTAAAATACATCATTTTGATATGTATAAAGTTTCAAAAGGGTAAGAATGAACTCACAATACTAGAGTTTAAGGAAACCCTAGAAAACTTCCAACTACACTTGAGCTTCTAGAGAAAGGATGAAGAACACTAGAGGCTTGAACCCCAGATCTTGAACCCTAACACTTGAGTTCCAAAGCTTGATCTTGAACACTTGATGAAGAGCAACAAATGCTCTTAAAATTGCCCCTTAGGGTTTCTTCTTCGGAGTAAATGCAAGAGAAAAACATCTGATATATGCAATAAATGAGAACTTAGCCAAAACCCCCTTTTTACACTTCAGACCAACAATTGCGACCACGAACTGCGACGCGGACACTTGGTTAGGTCGCAGTAGCTTGGTCGCACCTTCCCAAACCAACTCTCGGTACATAAATTGCAACCTAGGGTTGCAATGGTGACAATTGGTCAGGTCGCAGTTTCTGGTCGCAGTTCCCTTGGTCGACTCACGGTACAACAACTGCGACTTCATACTGCGATCATGACACTGGCGTGGTCGCAGTGCCTTGGTCGCACTTCTCACTATCAACCTACGGTACATCATTTGTGACCTCCAAACTGCGATGGTGCCATGGCTAGGTCGCACCTGCCATGGCCACACTTCTCATCTGAAAAACCCAAAACGATCTTAACACCCCACTTATCAAAATACCAAACTTGTATTTATAAAGAGGGTCGTGAGACATGAATTTCAGGATGTTACAATCCTCCCAACCTTGGAATTGATTTCGTCCTCGAAATCCCAACCTAAACAAGTAAATTTGGGCATCTTTTCTTCATATCTTCTTCCGCTTCCCAAGTTACGTTCGAACCTCTATGGTGTTTCCATTGGACTTTAGCCATGACGATTTCTTTGTAACGTAACTTCTTAGATTTTCTTTCTAAGATTGCTTCCGGTTCTTCCACGCATCAATTTTATTATCAACTCGAATTTCCGTGAGGAATCACACTCTGTTCTTCTGCCAAACACTTCCTTAAATAACAAATATGGAACAAGTTATGAATTTCGGCCATCTCGGGTGGCAATTCCAATTTATAGGCTTGACGCCCCACTTTATCAAGAATTTTGAATGGTCCGAGGAAACGTGGACTAAGCTTTCCGCGTTTCCGGAATCGAATGATACCGTTCAATGGAGATACCTTGAGCATAACCCGCTCACCCACTTGGAATTCCATTGGTCTTCTCTTCTTGTCGGCATAACTCTTTTGACGATCTTGTGCCGCCTTTAATCGTTCTCGAATGATCTTCACATTGTCTGTCGTCTCTTGCACAATCTCGGGCCCGGAGAATTGCCTCTCGCCCGCTTCTAACCATCACACCAGTGTTCTACATTTCCGTCCATAAAGCGCCTCGAAAGGTGCTATTCCAATACTAGAATGGTAACTGTTGTTGTCGGTTGCCCCCGATCTTGGTACTACCCGGATGTATGGAGTACTTAGACTTATGAGCTTCTTCCAATAGTAGTTCTCGGTTGCCCACAATCTTGGGCACGCAAACACGTCCTCGAATAGTTTCAAACCGCGACTATCCTCCGTTAACAACAAGTATTGTTTCACCATGACTTCATCCTTTAGATGTTCCTCAAGTAGTGCTTCCGCTTGAGAAGTCTTTATTCGGTCGATCAAACTTGACACTATGTCAAGTCTTGTGAGCACGGCCCGCGTTCCACTACCGTACTCCTTCCTACTTAAAGCATCTTCCACTACATTCGCTTTACCAGGATGGTATAACAACTCATAATCATAATCTTTAAGCAACTCTAGCCAACGTCGTTGCCTCATGTTTAGCTCCCTTAAATCGAAAATATGCTTCAAAATCTTGTGATCGGTGTAGAGTGTATACTTAGTCCCATAAAGATAATGTCGCCACAATTTCAATGCAAATACCACCGCTGCTAGTTCCCAATCATAGGTTGGGTAATTCTTTTCGTGTTCTATGAGTTGCCTTGATTCGTAAGCAATCACCTTTCCCCTTTGCATTAACACACATCCCAATCCCATCTTTGAAGCATCACTGTAAACCACAAAATGAACTCTACCAGCACCTAGCTTCACTCAACCCTTCAAGCCCCACTAGCTTCACTCAACCCTCCACCAGGATCTTTGGTCAGTGAAAATAAGCACGATCATATATCAATCTTCGGCTATTTTAGTGATAACTTCAACCCCAAACTAGGGTATATTACTGTTGGTCCCTAATTAGAGATGGCTTAGTAAGTAAAAGTTTGTAGAAGGGGGTGGGGGTTGAATACAAACACACAATTTTTACTCTTTATAAATTTTTAATATAAATATTAAAAACTTTACACTCAGAAGATTGTTGCGGAAAGGAATAGATAACACTCTATTCTAACAATCTTAATACATGAAACACATAATAATAATAATAGTAATTAACTTATAACACTAAGAAACCTAAAATGAACTGTTAAAACACTCAGGATGCCGGAATCAAACAAAAGATCACTAAGAGGATTTGTTGAAAGCGTGAGATTTATGAGCAAGGCTTCATCTCCTTTTATAGTGTCCATGCATTGGATGCATGGGGACACCTGTCAAGATTTCATTTGCTTGCAGTATATCTATTAGATAAAAGGTGATGCCACTCCCTTTTGTATTAGATAAATGGTTGAACCATACGTAATGTCAGATTACTGTAGCCCCTTTTCTCTATGCCCTCTGAAGTCATGTCAAACTTTTTAGCTAAAGACAAACAAACCTTTTATAAGAATAAAAGAGAATGCCCGAATTTAAGGTTTGATGCCCACGTTCTTGCTGCACACGTTTTGCATTTATTGTAACACAAGAACTTGTCTTCGAAAATTGCTAAGTGATACATACAACGATGTATCACATCGGTTAGTGCATCCTAGGATTGGAAACTTGTATAGATGCTTAAATCGGCAACTATATTATCACTTGAATCGGCAACTGTACAAGAGCATTAGATCGACAGCTGTATTCCAACCTTAGGATCGGCAAGTGCAAACTTTCGGAGATTTCAACTTCTTTAATTTCGGCAAGTGGTCTAGATTTTAATGTTGGTTGGTACATCATAATTTCAACATTTTGATATACTACCTTTGATCGGATAGTCTTCGATTCTTCAATACTTAAAGTATTTTCCAGACCTTCAAAAGAACCTTTAAAAGATCAACAATCAAAGAGAGAAGGTTCTTCACCAAATCATCGGTGACCCAACAATCTCCCCCTATTTGATGATGATACCTGTATGTTAGAAAGAAAAACTTTTGACCCTCTTTATTTTTCTTTTGGGTTCTTTTCTCTCAGATTTTTTTAACTGAGTATGTACAATATAAGTATAAGTATAAGTGTAAGTATAAGTATGTGCAAAAATTTAAAATATGAACAAGTATAGAATGAAGATAATATAAACTTTTATTAATCATCACACATGATAAGTACATCACACAGAGTACATGATTAAGAAAGTTCATACTAAGAATAAGTGACTAGGGATCGGTGGGTTCTCTTCTTTTGAGGTCATCCAAGATGAGTCGGCACATTCCTTTGTCTTCTAGAGGAGGTACACCCAGAATTGCAGTAAGGAAGGAGGTATGAGCTCTTGGAATATCGGAGACTCTGAAGAATCCAATATTTCCAAAAATGTCTTCAAAGAACACTCCAAGTTCAGGTTCGGAAAACATAGTTTGCTCAAGGTGAGCAACTAGAGTAGGGATGGAGAGATTTATACCAGTGGCATCTATCTTGAATCCTTTCTCATGAAGTGTAGCCAAGTGACCCTTCTTTTTTATTCTTTGGAGCTGTAATGACTTCTCTTGTAAGGCCTTGCTGAATCAGATACATCTGTTGCCCTTCTATGGCTGTAACCGCTATATTGTGCTCCTTCTGAACCTTAATCATTTTGATGAAAAATTTTCTAAGAGTGTTGACCACAAGATCTTTGTATTTGCTCTTACTCTTGGAAATATGGTTACCAATCTCCATCCATTCGGTGATCCCCAAAACTTCCAACCACTCAATCTCATAAGTATTGTTGATGGAATTTGCTCTTTTAATAGTGATAAGTAACTTAGGAGATTTTATGGTTGGAGAATGAATAGAAGCACCAATGATCTTTGAATCATCTTTTCGATTTTTGAGTCTTCTCTTGAACTAATCTACTTCCTTGGCGTTCTTTGCTTATGCTACAGCCTTCATTGCTTCAGACTTTTTATTTAAACTTTCAAGCTCATTTTTCTGAGCTTGGAGAGGATCGGCGACTTTGGCTTTGATGGCTTCATCTTGAGCCAACTTGAGTACATTTGTTTGATCATACTCAAGTTGAGCCCTAATTGCATTTTCCCTTTCAGCTTCGGAAAGTACAATCCCAAGAGGATCTTCGGTAAGTTTGGAGGCAGGTTGCAATCGGAGAGACTCAGCTTCAAGACCTCGATTTCTTTTCTTTTTTTTCTCAACCAACTGTTGTTCATAAGTTAGAGGTTTCTTTCCTTCAGCTCTGGCTTTTCTTCTCTTTTCCTCTTCAGAATCTTCAAGGGTTCAGGCACTGACTCCCTCCCCCTGGGTTGATGCTCCAGCTTCTTTATTAGCCTCATCTCTATATGACCCAGTGTTACCCGCTACTAGAGATTCATTGGCTTGTTTGTTGGAGACCAATGGTGTTACCTCGGTGACCATAACCTCGGTGACCACGAGTGGTGACACGTCGTGGCTGTGGCTTCAGTGGCTACGTCCTCGGTGACCACAAGTGGTGGTACATCGAGGACTGTTGCTGTTGTTGTTGCTGCTTTCTTGGTTTTCTCCCCCTCAGTGGTTGAACCCTTGAAACCAACTGAAGAGTGAAAAGTTTTGATCTTTTCAACATCAGAACCCAGACCATTCAGCTTCCGTTCAATCCTTTGAACCATAAAACGATCTTCATCTTTGAAAAAGGCATCACCTGCATCAATTTCGAAGGTTGGGAGAGAAGTCGGTACCTTTTCAACCTTTGTATGGAGGGAAGCAAGTGATTCCAAAATTGCTTCTTGATTTTTAAGAATAGAAGCAATGTCGGAAGCTTGCTTGGAAGAGTCCTTTTGTAGATCAATAATGGTTGAGGCCACCGCTTCATGACTTGCTTTCAACCCTTTTTGGAGACCAGTCACATCAAGATGAATAAGGTCTAAACAAGTCATAAGAGTGGGATGAGTAACCGATAGTTCGTCAACACTTGTTTTGAGAAGTGTACAAAGATGTTCCACTGAATTAACCAAGGTGTTCATTCTATCCATCTCTCTATTGGCATGCTCTTCTAACAGTTCAACTCGATTAAGGGTGCCGCTGGCAAAATAAGATATAGCTTTGAAAAGAGCATCGGCATGTTCTGAAGTCATGGGACTTGAAATATTTGGCTTTGGAGGTGGTTGATTGTCATCTTCACTTGGAGAGGAAGAAGAAGAATAATCCACTAGACCTGTTTTATTTACTGGGGGAATTTGGGGAGTCCGAAAGATGGATGGGAGATGGAGGCTTTATTTTGAGGGGATACCTCATATGCTCCGAAGGTTGAGAGTTTGTGGGGGAGACACTATGAGGGGAGTGTCTAGGAGGGGATTCCTCAATAATGTGTTCCTCATCTTTCCTGTGAATTTGTACGGGAGACGTACGCATCAAAGGTGTAGTATTGGAGAAAAGAAAATCGGTAAAGTGGGTTTCTCCTTCGGATGCACCTGGTAGTGATGCATCTTCATTTGGAGATAGGGAAATGAGTTGCGAGAACTCAAGAGGTGGAGTAGATGCACCTTGGATGGGAGACTCCAAGTCATCTTCATCAACTAAGGAGTAAGTTGGTGACGACATAGTTTGGGTATCCCTATGTACAACCATGTCCTTTTGTGAGGGCATGGAGGAGGTAGGATGGGTTTTAAGCTGTTCCCTGGGTCTACTGGGGACATCTTCAACACCCACTGACTTTTGGGAATCAGTGGGTGGTTTTTGTGTTATGACCCTTTTGGTTCCCTTGGACTTCTTTGAGGAAGTCCTAGGGGGGCTTTTTGAGTGTCTTCACTTTTAGGACTTTTTCTTTTCCGGGGTAGAAGCCAAAGGTTCTTTTGGCTTCAAGGCATCGGAAAGTGCGGAGGTAGATGTGCCCGACGCCTTGGATCTCTTGCGAGATTTGGGCACATCGGTTACTCTCAGTTGAGATGTGGCAGAGGTGGTGGATTCGTTGACTGTGGGTCCCCGAATCCTTGGCTCATTTTCGCCCCAAGTTAAAGTTGCATTTTGGGCAAAATCGATTATACCTTGTCTAAGAGGGTTATCGGAGGCCAATGGTCCCTTTGACATAAGTTGCTTGCCGACTTGGTGAAGGGGAAGATCATATGCAATATCATCCCTCTTTTCAAGCTTATCAGCAAGCTTGGCAGTGATGATAAGAGAGAGGAGACGTTGGAACGGTACCTGGGGTCGCCGAATGGGAGAAAAGGATGAGACCATTTCCTTAAAGAAATAAGTTGCAAAGTCGATCCTTCTTTGAAATATCAGTGCATGAGCCAACTCGGTGACATGTGATGGGGATTGATCTGGACCACCTGTCTTCTTACTCAAACATAGAATGAGATGAGAGAAGAAGAAGTTCCAGATATTACCCATGTTCTTCCTTACCAAAGTACTTGGACCTTTGGATTTTGGACCCCTTTTGTCTTCAAAATAGTTAAGCGCAGTAACCACCTATTGATGTTCATTCCCAAGAGGGAAGACTTCATATGAATCGTATGAAGGAATGTGAAGAATGGTACGAACATCATTCACATCGAAGATCACGTTTAGTTCATCATCACTAAGAACAGATGCACATATGCTTTTGGAGGAATCATCATAAGCACATGTTAACCAAAAGTTTTCCAAGAGAAACTTGCTCATCTTAGGTTTGGCAGTGATAGCATATTGGAGAGGACACCTTTGAAGAAACCAACAAACCACATTATACTCCGGATGATCTTTGTCGACACCAATGCGACCATAGTGGTTGCATGCAGGGAATGTGAGAGACCCGAAGGTGAGTGTTTGTTCATTAGATGCCTTGAGTGATTTCGATGGAGTGTTTGAAGATGCCATTGATGAACTTTGAGAGCTTTGAGAGAGTTGCAGGTTTGAATCGTGAAAGAGAGAGATAGTGGAGGCGGTTAAAGAAGATAAAGTGGGGTTATGGTTGAGGTTTTATAGGAGGCAAATAAGGGAAATTTGAAAATCAAGGGAACGATGAAAGAGGTGATTGAAAGGTCAGAAGTTGAAAGGTTTGCAGGTTGCATTTGGCGCATGCTCTGACATGTGTGACATGTATGACGTCATTGTGGATAGATACACTGAATACTTGGTCACCAAGAAAGGAAACTTAAGTGTTATCCTTTTAAGAGATAAGAATATATGAGAGGTTTCGGAAAGTGTGCTTATCGGAAGGTAATGGGGATGTCGGAAAGTGAGTTAGGGAGTGACGTGGAAAAGTGTGTCTCAGAGACGTCGGTTAGAGGAAGAACAAAGGGACGTCGGGTACTTAGGGCGTCTAGGGTTAGAAAAGACATGACTATTGGGGTGAGACGTCGGTGAATGGGGTAGCATATATATAGATGTAGAAGAGGGAGTTGTCGGTGAGTGGGTAGAGTACCTGCTCACCGATTAAATATATATATATATATATACATATCTATTTTTGACTTTTCAATATATAATTATATTTATATTTATATATTTATATTATATATATATATCGAATATGTTTATTATTATTTATTTACATATTATTAATCTATATTTATCATACCTAGTTCAGCGATTAGGAACTTGAATCTTGCTTCATCAAGAGGCTTTGTGAAGAGATCAGCTAATTGATAATCTGTGGGAATAAAGTGAAGTTCCACATCACCTTTAGAGACATGATCTCTTATAAAGTGATATCTGATATCAATATGCTTAGATCTTGGATGAAGCACTGGATTGTTTGCAATGGCTATTGCACTTGAGTTGTCAAACAGTATTGGGATTTTTGAGAAAATCTGATTATAATCACACAGCTGATTTTTCATCCAAAATATTTGAGCACAACAACTTCCAGCAGCCACATATTCTGCTTCAGTGGTAGATGTAGACACTGAATGTTGCTTCTTACTTGACCAACTCACAAGCTTTCCACCAAGAAGTTGACAACTTCCTATTGTACTCTTTCTCTCTATTTTTGAACCTGCAAAATCAGAATCAAAGTACCCGATGAGATCAAAACCTGAGTCTTTGGGATACCAAAGACCCATATTTATGGTACCTTTCAAATACCGAAAAATCCTTTTCACAGCAGCTAGATGTGATTCCTTAGAATTTGCTTGATACCGAGCACACGGACAAGTAACAAACATTATATCAGGTCTACTTGCAGTAACATAGAGAAGAGATGCTATCATGCCTCTATAACTTTTGATATTGACAGACACACCATCAGGATCAGAATCAAGTTTAAGAGGGGGAGCCATAGGGGTTTTCTTGGTAGAACAAGTATCAAGTTGAAATTTCTTCAGAAGGTCTTTAATGTATTTACTTTGGTTTATAAAAATGCCTTCTGGAGATTGTTTTACTTGTAAACCAAGAAAGAATGTAAGCTATCCCATCATGCTCATCTCATACTTCTTTTGCATAAGAGAGCTAAACTCATCACACAAAGATTCACCGGTGGCACCAAAAATAATATCATCAACATAGATTTGAACAAGAATGATATTACATTTGGATTTTTGAAGAAGAGAGTATTGTCAACTTTTCCTCGGACATACTCGTTTTTGAGAAGGTAATCAGAGAGAGTATCAGACCAGGCACGAGGAGCTTGTTTCAGTCCATACAGAGCTTTATCTAACCGATACACATGATATGGATGGACTGGATCTTCAAACCCAGGTGGTTGCTTCACATATACTTCTTTGGCTACCTCACCATTCTGAAAGGCACTTTTTACATCCATTTGAAATACCCGAAAATTCTTGTAAGCAGCATGAGCAAGAAAGATTCGGATAGCTTCCAATCTGGCAACAGGAGCAAACGTTTCATCGTAGTCAATTCCTTCTTCTTGCATGTATCCTTGAGCAACCAGCCTTTCTTTATTTCGAATGACAGTTCCTTCCTCATCCATCTTATTTATGAACACCCACTTTGTTCCAATAATGGTTTTATGGGATGGACGAGGAACTAACTTCCAGACTTTGTTTCTCTCAAATTGTGAGAGTTCTTCTTGCATGGCAATCACACAGCTAGGATCAGCTAATGCTTCATTTATCTGTTTTGGCTCAACAATAGATACAAAACAGACATACAAACACAGGTTACTGATGCCTCTTCTTGTTTGGACAACGACTTGTGGATAACCTATAATTTGATCTATTGGGTGATCCATGGTCCATTTTAAAGCAGGACGTAAGGGAGGAGGTATAGAGATGGGTGATGTTGGGATTTGAGATGGTGAGGTTAGATTAGTTGTGGAAGGTATAGTGTTTAGGTGAGTAAGTTCTCCTGAAGAGTCAATTTCAGGAGATAGGGAAGAAAGAATGAGTACAGGAGATATGGTTGTATTATTTGGAGGCTGAGAAGAGTTGTTATCTTCTTGACTTGGTTGAGAAGGTTGTTGAGTAGAATGAGATGGAATATCCCCGACACATGAGTTTATCCATTGATTGAGTTCTTCTTCATTGCAAGATAATGAAGATGTTTCAAAATCATCAAACTTTACATGCATAGATTCATCAATGCATTTTCTTCTGAGATTATAGATTTTGAAAGCTCTAGAAGAGAGAGAATAACCCATGAATATTCCATCAATAGACTTTGGATCAAATTTTCCAAGTTGTTCCCTGTCATTCAACATTTGACAATAATCGACCTATTTTGAGTAAAGCATGCAGTGTTAACAGCTTTAGCCCAAAAATAGGTTGGCAACTTGGATTCACTCAACATTGATCTTGCAGTTTCACACAGCGTCCGATTCTTTCTTTCAACAACACCATTTTGTTGAGGAGTGCGTACGGCAGAAAAGTTCTGAGAGATTCCTTTGATGTCAGAGAATTCTTCCAAAACAGCATTTTTAAACTCAGTGCCATTATCACTTCTGATAGACTTCACAAGTTGCCCATTCAGATTTTCAACCTTCCTGATAAATCGAATGATTTCTTCGTCAGCATCACTCTTATGTTTTAGAAAGAAAACCCATGTATATCTAGAGTATTAATCAACAATTAGTAGCATATACTTTTTACCACCTAGACTAGGAGTTCTTACTGATCCACACAAATCCATATGAAGCATTTGAAGAGGTTGAGAGATAGATGAGCATTGTTTTGTTTTAAAAGAGGTTTTGGTAAGCTTTCCTTTTTCACATGCTCCACACAAATTTTCTTTTTCAAAAGAGATTTTTGGCATACCTACAACTAGATCTTTGCTAGAAAGTCTATTTAAGGTTTTGAAGTATAGATGTGAAAATCTTTTATGCCATAGCCAACTTTGTTTAGCTAACTCTTGAGAAAGAAGACAAATAGCTTCACCAATAACGCTTTCCTTCATGTTGATAATGTACACATCATTCATTCGGGTACCTGCCAGTACAACTTTATACTGCACATCAAAGACCAAGCAAACATACAGCTGAAACATGACTTTATATCCCAAATCACAAATTTTGAGAAAGTGATGGTTCCATTTGATATGGTACCATAACCTTTTGTAACACCTTTTCCATTTCCTCCAAAGGAGACAATGGGTCCTTTATCTTTTGAAAAGTTATATAGAAGAGATTTGTTTCCAGTCATGTGCCTTGAACAGTCGCTGTCCATGTACCATATATGATCTTTGTTTGGTACCTGCACCCACAAACAAATTTAGACTTTTGGTACCCATTTTGAAGTGGGTCCTTCGGGATTACATGGCATTTTGTTGTTTCTATGAAGATCATTATCTTTTGGGCAATCTCTTGCAAGATGAAGAGTATTGCCACAGTTGTAGCATTTCTTGATGGTGAAAGCCCTTTTAAAATCCATATTGTCAAAAATTTGAGACAACATTGGTGACTGGGAAGAGGAGTGACCGAATCCTGGTCTAGGGCCAAGAATGCCCTTTTCAGGATTTCTAGATTTCTTCAAATTTACGGAACGAAGAACAATATCGGTGACTATATGAGATTTTCGTTTGGAAGAGAAATTTGTTTTTGAAACATTTTTCTTTTGAAAGGAAGGAGTTCTTTCTGGAACAGGAAGTTCAGGAGTCAGAGTTCCAACAGAAGAGTACCTTGACTCATGAAGACTTAGAGAATTTAAGAGATTTTGAATGGGTTTTGAAGAAGAGCTTGGAAGTGTTGGATCATTTGAAGGCTCAGGGGAGTGATCTTTATCTTTCACAAAAACTCCAAACTTGTTAACATGAGACTCAATTTTAAGCATATCTAACAAGTCTATAGAGTGAACAGAAGTAGAATCTTTAAAAGAGTAGTCTAAGAGATCATCTAAGAGATCATCATCGGAGAGATGAAAGCCAGCTGGAAAACCTTGACATTCAAAAGATGGATTTTGAGATTCAGAAATTTGAGGATCATCTTTCCATATCCTAGGCCAAAATTTGAGTCATTTTCGAATTTGGGGTTGTCGGGCGGTTGTGAAACTACACGAACCCAAAAGAAAGACTTTGGGTGAACGTGGAATTGATTGTATATTTATTGGATATGCAGAAAATTCCAAGGCATATAGGTTCTACGTAATAGAATCTAATGATTCGGTGTCGAAAAATACCGTTATCGAGTCGCGGGATGCGAAATTTGATGAGATGCGATTTTCATCAATCCAAAGGCCTAAGGATTTGATTCCTAGCACTAATGAAGTGCAAAATCCAGAAAGTATGGATGGCGTTTCAACTCCAGAAATGCAGCAGGTCCGTAGAAGCAAAAGAAGTCGAATCGCCAAAAATTTCGGCGATGATTTTCAACTATATTTGGTTGAAGGTTCGAGAGATGAACTTGGGCTTCAATACTCTTATTGTTATAGTATTGAAGATGACCCAAAGAGCTTCAAAGAAGCAATGGAGTCTCGAGATGTCTCCTTTTGGAAAGAAGCAATTGATGACGAAATGTCATCGATTTTTGAGAATAACACTTGGGTGTTATCTGATTTGCCTCTAGGTTCTAAACCACTTGGATGCAAATGGATCTTCAAAAAGAAGATGAAAGTTGATGGTACAATTGATAAATTCAAAGCCCGACTAGTCATTCAAGGGTTTCGACAAAAACCCGGTATTGACTATTACGATACGTATGCTCCGGTAGCTCGTATTTCAACTATTAGGTTGTTGGTTGCCTTGGCTGCAATTCACAACTTGTTTATCCATCAAATGGATGTTAAAACAGCCTTCTTAAATGGTGATCTTCATGAAGAGGTTTACATGAAACAACCGGAAGGTTTCGTTATGCCCAATAATGAGCATAAGGTGTGTAAACTTGTGAAATTATTGTATGGGTTGAAACAAGCACCTAAACAATGGCATCAAAAGTTTGATGAGGTTATTTTATCATGTGGTTTTTTTTAAACCAAAGTGATAAATGTGTTTATAGCAGATTTGATGCTAAAGGTGCGGGTGTTATCATCTGATTTTTGGAACTGATCAAAATCAGGTAGATGAAACTAAAAAGTTTCTATCATCTAATTTTTCCATGAAAGATATGGGGGAGGCTGATGTAATTCTTGGTATTAGAATTAAGCGGGTTAACAAAGGGATTTTTATGACACAGTCACACTATATTGAGAAAATTCTCAAAAAGTTCAATTATAGTGATTGTTCTCCCGTGAGCACTCCTATGGATCCTAGTGTGAAATTAATGCCAAATACGGGCACTTCTATTTCATAACTAGAATACTCTAAGGCCATTGGTAGCTTGATGTATGCCATGACAAGTACAAGGCCGGATAAAGCTTATGCAGTGGGACGGTTGAGTCGATATACTAGTAATCCGAACACTCAACATTGGCAAGCTATTCAAAGAGTATTTAAATATCTCAAGGGTACCATGGATTATGGTTTGAGTTATTTGGGATATCCTTCAGTGTTAGAAGGATACTTGGATGCAAGTTGGATATCTAACATGGAGGATCACTCTTCGACGAGTGGTTGGGTATTTTTGCTTGGAGGTGGTGCGATTTCTTGGGAATCAAAGAAGCAAAGTTGTATTACAAACTCAACAATGGAATATGAGTTTGTGGCTTTAGCTGCTGTCGGTAAAGAGGCAGAATGGTTAAAGAATCTTGTTTATGAGATTCCATTGTGGTCGAAGCCGATTGCGCCTATTTCTATCCATTGTGATAGTGCAGCCACTTTGGCTAAGGCTTATAGCCAAGTGTACAATGGCAAGTCTAGACACTTGGGTGTTAGACACAGTATGATTAGAGAGTTAATCATGAATGGTGTAATCTCTGTTGAGTTTGTTAGATCGCAACAAAATTTAGCGGATCATATGACCAAGGGTTTGGCAAGAGATTTAGTGCACAAGTCTGCCATTGGGATGGGATTAAAGTCCTTATAAATCTATAATGGTGAGACACCCAATTTCCCTCTAATATGACATTAGGGGCTGAATTCAATGAGGAAAGCTCACACTTTTAAGATTGGAACACATAATAAATCATCCTAGGTATGTGTTCGGTACTACAGTAGGTAGGTTGAAGTTTATCTTCTTAATAATTCCATTGAGAAAGTGTACTTGTAGGTACACGAAGTAAAGGAATTACCTACGTGATCGTGAAGTGTAGCCGCATTTCAGAAGGTTGGGGACTTGGCCTTCATACGATCATGAGAGGATTAGGACACTCGGCTTTATAATTGTGTCACATTTATTTTCTTGACGAGTAGGTGAAACTTGTATGTATTTTACCTTTAGGTATTCAAATGAGTTGATGGGTTCAATCCTTAGGACATCTTGATTCTCGAATATTTAAAATATGTAAAATACTGAGATGGAAATTCAATCGATTCGACATTTTCATTTATGTGCAAGTGTGGTTTTGTTTAGTATTAAGATGTTATTTCATGGGTCACACTAAAATGGGGGAGGATTGTTGGTGATTTTAGTGTCACCGGTCCATTTATGTGATTGGAAATAACATGATGTCTATATGGGTTTTATATTGTGATCTAATTCAAGTAAGGTGGTGTAGAGTGCACGCTTGTTATAAGACGAGTATGAACCCGGTCATGCTGTTATAGGACTTGGAGTAAATGTGGGAAATAAGGTTCAAGAAGTAAGCTTGAAAAGTGAGCTTGAAAAAGTGAGCTAGAAAAGTGAGCTTGAAAAAGTCAGCTTGAAAAAGTCAGCTTGAAAAGTCAGCTTCAAACTTCTGAAGGGTCCCTGAAATTCTGATGGGTCCCTGAAATTCTGAGGGGTCCCTGAACTTCTGAGGGGTCCCTGAACTTCTGAGGGGTCCCTGAACCTGAAGGGTCCCTGAACCTCTAAGCGGTCCCTAAATCTGAAGGGTCCCTGAAACTTCTGAGCGGTCCCTGAAACTTCTGAGGTATCCCTGAAATTCTGAAGGGTCCCTGAACTTCTGAAGTATCGCTGAAACGGTTACTGTGCATTAAATGTGCAGTTATTGAGCAGTAACTAGATTTGTGTAACTGACCACTACTCCTAATTTTCAGCCATGATAATTATAATTTTAGTTACGTTATTATGAGTATAAATAAGAATTTATACTAATGAGTTTGACACGTTTTGAGAGACGGTTTTAGACACGGTTTTTGAACAATACTCCCATATACTATCCAGAAAATTTCTTACGTTTTTGTGCCTAAGAACGCAAGTGTTGTGAGTCTTATCCTAGATTGAATTTCGTGAAACCTAGGCATAGGGTCGAAATATCAATTCGGAAAGTGTTTCACACGATTCTCATAATAATCCAGTGATCGATTTACCCTTGTTTGTCTACACGGTTCCAGCAATCGAATTGAAAGTTGGGACCTCCTCCAACAATCGAATTGATAGTTGGGACCTCCTCCAACAGATGATGCTTCTTCGAGCTTGATGATTTGAAGGATCCAATTCCAAGATTTTCTTCAGATCTACACAAGAAAAAGGAAGAAGAAACCACATATATATAATTACATAAAATAAAAAGTAGTGATACCAAGATATATGAGTGAGTTATAAGATGGTGAGTATTTATACCTGATATAGCCTCGTCATAATTTTCAAGCTTTTCTTGGGCCTCTAGTTTTCTAACCAGAGGTTTCATGTATGTAGGATTTAGTTCCAATGCTTTTGTGCATTCTTTAATGGAATCCATGATACTTTCCCTGTCATTCATACATACATACATTCCATATAAGTAGGTTTCAAGAATTCGAGTCCCCATAATATAAATATAGAATTATATAGGGTCAGGTTCAGGGGAAAACCTCAAAAAATGGAAAACTGAATAACACCCTGATAGCCCTCAATCTGGATGGTATGCACAAATACATACTAGTAATTTGTAAGTGTATAGAAAAAAAAAACAGCTTTGATCGTTTGTAAGCATGTGTGCATACCGTCCGGATGGAGAGCTCCAAGGGTGTTATTTAGTTTTTTTTTTTGAGGTTTTCCCTTGAACCTCCCTCGAATTATATAAAGCATAAAATCAGGCGACAAACCCACCAAAATATAATCATAAGTTTCTTCATTACATGAAACTAAGGTCCTAACAACATTCATCAAAACACTACAACTCAGTTAAAAGAAAAATAAATGCATTTTCAACATCTTCAGTAACAAAAGACACTCATTGACACCTCTGTGAATTTGTTACTTAGATTATTCTGCATTAGGGTTTTGTTAGATTAGGATACGTGTATTTGGCAGTGTGATTTGATATTATTCTATTTTACTTACCGAGATCTTATTATGGTTTATTAAATGGGAAAATAAATCAAAATTGTAAATTGAAAGGCTTGTTCTTAAGAATCACATTCGGGTCGGCCTATCGAAAAACAACTGAATGTTGGCAAAAAGTACAAAAGATTGAGATTGCTTATTGAATCCTTGCCTTGGAATAGGAATAAATGGAAAGAACAAATTGACATTGGAGCGATCTGATCCACCCTCAGAGATCGGTCTTGAAACCCGAACCCGACTGACATTTCCCTTTTTTCAGAATACAAAATAGGTGACTTCACTAAGTCGATTATTGGCAGATCTTTAATTAAACCATTTGTCCTTGTTTCAACAACAAAAAAAAGCACAACCCTTTTCAATCGAACAACTCTTCTTTTTCTTGCTCCTATTTCAACACTGAACAGGTTCAAACTAATTGAATTATTTAGTGCCAAATTTTCTCCTATGAGGTACACCGTACACTTATACTCAGCATTTATCCTCCCGAAATCCCAATAAAATATACAGCATTAAAAATATATTTATGGTACCAATAGTATTGTTAGTCCCTGTTTAGAGATGGCTAACTAAAAGAGAGTTTGTAGAACGGGGGGTTGAATACAAACACACAAAATTTAGTCTTTTTAAATTTTTTAATATAAATATTAAAAATTTACACACAGAAGTTTGTTGCGGAAAAGAACAGACACACTATTCTAACAAACTTAAACACATGAAATTAACTTATACACTAAGGAATTTAATTTAACAGTAATTAACTTGTAAACTAAGGAAGTTAATATGACACTGTTAGATCACACAGGATTGCCGGATTCAAACAAATGAACACACGGAAGATTTGTTGAAAGCGTGAGATTTATGGGAAGGACTTCATCTCCTTTTATAGTGCCCATGCATGGGATGCATGTGGACAGCTGTGAAGGATTCATTAGCTGGAAGTATATCTGATGGACAAAGGAACAAGCCACTCCCTTTGTACTAGGATAGTGGATGAACCATTCTTTGTAGCACGCAATGTCAGATAACTTTATCTTCTTTTCTTCATGCTTTGTGAAGTCCTATCAAACCTTTTAGCTAAAAGACAAACATCCCTTTTATAAGAATAAAAGAGAATGTCTTTATTTAAGGTTTGCTTCCCAAGTTCTTGCTGCCCACGTATCTTGCATTTATTGTGAGTCGATCGTGAGAGGAAGGTGGATCGATCGTCGGTGGGTAGCAACGTCGGTGGCTGAGATGGGAGTGAGACATCGGTGACGTCGGTGGGTGAGATATATGGTTTAGGTTTAGGGTTTCAAAGGTGTATGGATTATATAGAGAGAGAGAGAGAGCGACAGTGAGGTGGAGAGAGAGAAGACGTCGGTGAGTTAGGTCACCGACGATATATATATATATATATATATATTAAAAATATATATATTTTTACTTTATTTATTTATTTATATATATATATCTACATATATAAATATAATATATAATATACATAAATGTATATAATATATATATATATATATAATATACATAAATATAAATATAAATATAATATATATATATATCTAATAATCTATATTTATCATACCTATTTATCATACCTAATTGATACTCAGTGGGAATGAAGTGAAGTTCCACATCACCTTTAGAGACATTATCTCTTATAAAGTGATATCTGATATCAATATGCTTAGATCTTGAATGAAGCACAGGGTTGTTAACAATGGCTATTGCACTTGAGTTGTCGCACAGTATTGGGATCGTTGAGAAAATCTGATTATAATCACACAGCTGATTTTTCATCCACAATATTTGTGCACAACAACTTCCAGCAGCCACATATTCTGCTTCAGCTGTAGAAGTAGACACCGAATGTTGTTTCTTACTTGACCAGCTCACAAGCTTTCCACCAAGTAATTGACAGCTTCCAGTTGTACTTTTTCTGTCTATTTTTGAGCCTGCAAAATCAGAATCAGAGTACCTGATGAGATCGAAACCTGAGTCTTTGGGATACCAAAGACCCAGATTTATGGTACCCTTCAGATACCGAAAAATCCTTTTCACAGCAGCCATATGTGATTCTTTAGGATTTGCTTGGTATCGAGCACACAGACAAGTAGCAAACATAATATCAGGTCTACTTGCAGTAAGATAGAAAAGAGATCCTATCATGCATCTATAATTTGTGATATTAACAGAGACACCATCAGGATCAGAATAAAGTCTAAGAGGAGGAGCCATAAGAGTTTTCATGGTAGAGCAAGTATCAAGTTGCAACTTTTTTCAGAAGGTCTTTAATGTATTTACTTTGAATAATGAAAATACCTTCTGGAGACTGTTTTACATGCAAACCAAGAAAGAAAGTTAACTCCCCCATCATGCTCATTTCATACTCTTTTTGCATGAGGGAGCTAAACTCATCACACAAGGATTCATCTGTGGCTCCAAAAATAATATCATCAACATAAATTTGAACAAGAATGATATTACCTTGTGATTTTTTGAAGAAGAGAGTGTTGTCAACTTTGCTTCGTATATACTCATTTTTAAGAAGATAGTCTGAGAGAGTATCATACCAGGCACGAGGAGCTTGCTTCAGTCCATACAGAGCTTTATCTAGCCGATACACATGATATGGATGGACTGGATCTTCAAATCCAGGAGGTTGCTTCACGTACACTTCTTCGGCTAGCTCACCATTTAGGAAGGCACTTTTGACATCCATTTGGAATACCCGAAAATTCTTGTAAGCTGCATGGGCAAGAAATATTCGGATAGCTTCCAATCTGGAAACAGGAGCAAAAGTTTCATCATAATCAATTCCTTCTTCTTGCCAATATCCTTGAGCAACCAACCTTGCTTTATTCTTTATGACAGTTCCTTCTTCATCCATCTTGTTTCGGAACACCCACTTTGTTCCAATAATAGTTTTGTTAGATGGACGAGGAACTAATTTCCAGACTTTGTTTCTCTCAAATTGTGAGAGTTCTTCTGGCATGGCAATTACCCAGCTAGGATCAGCTAGGGCTTCATTTATCAGCTTAGGCTCAACAATAGAAACAAAGTTGACATATAAGCAGAGGTTGCTTATGCCTCTCCTTGTTTTTACACCAACTTGAGGATCACCTATGATTTGATCGATTGGATGATCCATAGTCCACTTTAGTGCAGGAGGCAAGGGAGGAGGTATAGAAGAAGATGAGGTAGGAATTTGAGATGGTGAGGGTAGGTTAGTGGGAGATATGGTGTTTAAGTGAGTATGATCTCCTGTAGAATCAGTTTCAGGAGGTGGAGAAGAAAGAGAGGGTTATGGAGATAAGGTGGTGTTTATGGGAGGCTGAGAAGAGTTGATATCTTGTTGATTTGAAGGATTGGGTTGAGAAGAAGATGGAATTTCACCAACACATGAGTTTATCCATAGATTTAGTTCTTCTTCATTACAAGATAATGAAGATGTTTCAAACTCATCAAACTTCACATGCATAGATTCATCTATGCATTGTCTTCTCAGGTTGTAGATTCTGAAGGCTCTTGAGGAGAAAGAGTAGCCCATGAAAATTCCATCATCAGACTTTGGATCAAGATTTCCAAGTTGTTCCCTGTCATTTAGCATGTGACATGCACATCCAAATACATGCAAAAGTCAACTGCTGGTTTCCGACCATGGAAAACTTCATAAGGAGTCATGTCATGCTTTTTGACTATGATAGACCTACTTTGAGTAAAGCAGGCAGTGTTAACTGCTTCAGCCCAAAAATAGGTTGCCAACTTGGATTCACTCAGCATTGATCTTGCAGCTTCACACAACGTCCGATTCTTTCTTTCAACAACACCATTTTGCTGAGGAGTGCATATAACAGAGAAGTTCTGAGAGATTCCTTTTGAGTCAAAGAAATCTTCCAGAGCAGCATTTTTGAATTCTGTGCCATTATCACTTCCGATAGACTTCACCAGTTTACCATTCATATTTTCAATCTTTCTAGTAAACCTGATGATTTCTTCAGCAGCATCACTTTTGTGAATTAGAAAGAACACCCAAGTATATCTAGAGAATTCATCGACGATTGCTAGCATATACTTTTTACCACCTAGACTAGGTATGCTTACTGGACCACACAGATCCATGTGAAGCATTTGAAGAGGTTGAGAGATAGATGAGCATTGTTTTGTTTTAAAGGAAGTTCTGGTGAGTTTTTCTTTTTCACATGCTCCACACAGCTTTTCTTTCTCAAAAACTATTTTTGGCATTCCAACAACCAGCTCTTTGTTGGAGAGTTTATTCAAGGTTTTAAAATTTAGATGAGAGAACCTTTTATGCCACAGCCAACATTGTTTGGCTAGTTCTTAAGAGAGGAGACACACAGCTTTTCCAATAACACTTTCCTTCATGTTGATTATGAATACATCGTTCAGTCGGGTTCCTGCCAGTACAATCTTATTCTGCACATCAAAGACCAAGCACACACATAGTTGAAACATGACCTTATAACCCAAATCACATATTTGGCTGATGCTCAGAAGATTGTACATTAGCCCCTCAACATGAGCTACTTTAGAGAAAGTGATGGTTCCATCTGATATAGTACCATAACCTTTGGTGACCCCTTTTCCATTTCCTCCAAAGGAAACAGTGGGTCCCTTTTCTTTTGAGAAGTTAGAGAGAAGAAGTTTGTTTCCGGTCATGTGCCTTGAACAACCGCTGTCCATGTACCATATATGATCTTTGTTTGGTACCTGCACCCAAAAACAAATTTAGACTTTTGGTACCCATTTTGAGGTGGGTCCTTTGGGATTAGAAGGCATTTTGTTTTTACGGATATCAGAATCTTTTGGGCAATTTTTAGCAAGATGGAGAGTGTTGCCACAATTGTAGTATTTCTTTATATTAAAGGCCCTTTTGAAATCCATATTATCAAAACTTTGAACAGAGGTTGACGACTGAGAAGAGGAGGGGTGACCGACACCTGGTCTTGGCCCAAGAATGCCTTTACCAAGATTTCTTGATTTCTTCAAGTTCACTAATCGAGGAATAAAATCAGTAACTATTTGAGATTTCCTTTTAGATGAAAAATTTGATTTAGAAAATTTTTTCTTTTGAGGAGAAAATCTTTTGGAGAGGGATACTCAGGAACTTTTGATGACTCATGGGAGTACCTTGACTCATGAAGACTTAGAGAGTTTAAAAGTCTTTGGATAGGTTTGGGAGAAGAAGAAGAGCTTGGAAGAGTTGAAACTTTTGAAGACTCGGGAGAGGATTCTTTAGCCTTAACAAAGACTCCAAACTTTTTGGCATTGGACTCTACTTTTAGCATGTCAAACAAATCTATTGAATGGATAGAAGTGGAATCCTCGGATGAGTAATCTAAAAGATCATCATCGTCATCGGAGAAGAAACTAGCAGATAAGACTTGACACTCAGATGATGGAAGTGGAAGGTCAAAAGGTTGAGGATCATCTTTTCCATATCCAAGTCCAGACTTGTCCTTACAAGAGATTTGATCTAGAAGAATCTTTTCTAGATTTTTAGAAGATTTAGTCATTTAGAAAGAACCTCCTGTTCCTTTTCAAGAGTATTGGAGATCTTTGTTTTCTCTTCAGAAAGGTTGTCATTTAAATACCTTAGGTTTTCTAGATCAGCTTTCATTTTGTCAAAGTCCTTGAGTTTAGAAAAGCAAGATAGAAGTTGATCATTTAAACATTTAATGTGCATGTCAGCCTTTTTCTTTTGATCCTTTAAATTGCAAAAGTCAATAGTTAAAGAATCAAAGGTATCGACCTTTTGATCATCAGAGAGAGAGGTAAAGGGATGTATCTGGGACTTTGTTCCTGAAGCAGATCCCTCTATAGAGACGAGAGCAGTGTAGAGTGACTTTTCCATGTCTTCTAACTCATCAATTTTGGCCATGAGGCACTTTCTGACATATTCACTCTCACTTTCAGAAGTTTGCTCATCTTCCCAACAATGAGTCTCAGCAACCAAAGTTTACCTTTACTTTGGATTCTTTCCTTTTCCCTCTTATATTTAGATTTGTATTTCTTATATCCAGAGGTTTTTTTTGATTCAGGATTTTCCTTAGAAAAGCGGCTATTTCTCTCTTCAGACTTCCTAGAAGCTTTTTTGGAAAAGTCATGGCTATAAGAAGAAGAAGATTTGAGATTAGATGAAGCTTTGGATCTGCACTCAGAAGCAAAGTGACCCTTCTTTCCACAATTGAAGCATTCTTCATTTGCTTTGTCAGAAGAGGGTTTTTGAGAAAAAGGTTTTCTATGAAATTTAAAGTGGTTTGAAAAAAATCTTTTATTCTTAAGGTTTCCAGCGATCATTGCCATACTATCGGAAAGTATGTCAATGGATGATTCTTCTCCCTCATCATCAGCAGCACTATAGTACACATCTGATAGGTTAGATGAATCTTCCTTAATATCGTTTTCAGATTCAGAAGAAGGATAGGTGATTCTAGGAACACAAGAAGAAGATTTTGAATCACCTATTAAAGCAACAGAAGAAGACTTTATATCTTTTATGAGAGATTTTCTCTGGTTCTTGGTTTGTTCATAATGGAGAAGGGTTCCATAGAGAGCAGTTAAAGGCATTATTTCTAAGTCCTTGGTTTGCTTAATGCAAGTGCATATGGTTTCCCAAAAGTCTTGGAGGCAATCTATAAACTTGCAGAGAACCTCTTCGTTATCATAAACTTTTCCTAGAACCTGGAGATCATTTAACAGACAGTTAAAGCGATTAAAGTAGATGTAGAGGGATTCTCCTTTTTCATGGGAGAATAGTTCGTACTTTCTAACAAGACAGATTTTGTTGGATTTCTTAACTTCTTTAGTACCTTCATATAAGATACTCAAAGTGTCCCACATCTCTTTTGCAGTAGAAAGATTAAGAAGAGAATGATACACTTCATAAGGAATAGATACAGCAAGAGCAGATTTAACTTTAGTGTCAAGAGCAACTAGGCGTTTATCATCTTCACTAAATTTGTTTGAAGGTTTGATGATATATCTGCCAGTTTTATCACTCCTTTCATCATCTGACTCTACATCCTTTCCTTCAGCGTCTTTTTGCGGGCCAAAGCGAGCCTATATTTTAGGAACAATAGGTCCCTTGCTCAGAATGTTAGGATACCTGCAATCGATCCCTTCCAAGAATAGTAGCATACGATTTTTCCATAACCCAAAGTTACTTGGGTTGAACCTTAGAGGTTTGGCCAAGGATCCTATCAGATGTACTACTGAAGGAGGTCTGCAAAGCACCATCAACATTTGAAGGAGTAGTAGCCATCACAGATCTGGTTTATTGATTTAAACCAACTGCTCTGATACCACTTGTTAGTCCCTGTTTAGAGATGGCTGACTAAAAGAGAGTTTGTAGAAGGGGGGGGGGGGTTAAATACAAACACACAAAATTTACTCTTTTTAAATTTTTTAATATAAATATTAAAAATTTACACACAGAAGTTTGTTGCGGAAAAGAACAGACACACTATTCTAACAAACTTAAACTCATGAAATTAACTTATACACTAAGGAAGTTAATTTAACAGTAATTAACTTGTACACTAAGGAAGTTAATATGACACTGTTAGAACACACAGGATTGCCGGATTCAAACAAATGAACACACAGAAGATTTGTTGAAAGCGTGAGATTTATGGGAAGGACTTCATCTCCTTTTATAGTGCCCATGCATGGGATGCATGTGGACAGCTGTCAAGGATTCATTAGCTGGAAGTATATCTGATGGACAAAAGAACAGGCCACTCCCTTTGTACTAGGATAATGGATGAACCATTCTTTGTAGCACACAATGTCAGATAACTTTATCTCCTTTTCTTCCTGCTTTGTGAAGTCCCATCAAACCTTTTAGCTAAAAGACAAACATCCCTTTTATAAGAATAAAAGAGAATGTATTTATTTAAGGTTTGCTTCCCAAGTTCTTGTTGCCCACGTATCTTGCATTTATTGTGAGTCAAGAACTTATCTCTGAAAATTGCTAAGTGATATATGGAACCTTGTATCACATCGGTTAGTGCCTTGTAAGGTTTGGAATTGATAAGTATACACATTGCTTGGTGATCTTCATTTTTCACTAAGTGTTGGCAAGTGTACATCCTTGTATTGGTGACTTGTTATCACAACCTCAAGTAAAGGCAACTGCAATTTTCGGTGACCATGTGCACATCATCGGTGACCGTATGCATGAATCGGTGACCCAATTCATCGGTTACCAAACATGCATCGGTGACCTTATTTGTCACTTCGGTGACCTTCATCCAAGATCGGTGACCCAAACAGTCAGGTTGGTGAGCTGTCTGATGACCCAATCTGTCAGGTCGGTGACCAATCTACACTGGTGATTTCGGCAAGTGATCTGAATATTAATGTTAGTTGATACATCAAAAATTCCACATTTTGATGTACAACCCTTGATTGGATAGTCTTTGATTCTCCAATACTTGAAACGTATTTCAGACCATCAAAAGAACTTGTAAAAGATCAATCAAATAATAGAGAAGGTTCATCACCAAATCATCGGTGACCCAATAATCTCCCCCTATTTGATGATGATACATGTATGTTAGAAAGAAATACTTTTTGACCCTTTCTATTTTTCTTTTGGGTTCTTTTCACTCAGATATTTATTTTTGTTTTTTTTTTGTTTTTTTAACTGAGTATATACAGTATAAATATAAGTATAAGTATGTGTATGTGTAAAGAAAAAATAAAGGTATGAACAAGAATTGGGATGAAGAAAAGTATGAACTTTTATTAATCAACACACAGGATTGTACAACACACAGAGTACATGATTAATAAAGTTCATACTATATGTAGAATATTCAAGGAGTGGGTTCTCTTCTTTTTAGCCCATCCAAGATAAGCCTTGTGATTCCATGGTCTTCTACCGGAGGCACACCTAGAATAGCAGAGAGGAAAGAGCTGTGAGCCCTTGGAATGTCAGAAGCTCTAAAGAAACCTATGTTTCCAAAGATGTCATCAAAGAACACCCCAAGTTTAGGTTCAGTAATCATAGTGTGCTGCGGATACGCGACTGGAGTCGGAATGGAGAGATTTATACCTAAAGCATCTATTCTCTCATGAAGCATGGCAAAGTGCCCCTTTTTCTTATTCCTTGGGGCAGGAATAATTTCTTCAGTGAGGCCTTGCTAGATGAGATACATCTGCTGCCCTTCTAGACTTGTAACTACAATATCATGTTCCCTTTGAATTTTAACCATTTTGATGAAGAATTTTCGGAGTGTATCAAGTACAAAGTCTTTGTACTTGCTCTTACTTTTGGACCCATGATTGCCAATTTCCATCCATTCGGTAATCCCCAAGACCTCCAACCATTCTATTTCATAAGTTTTGTTGAGTGAGTCAGCTCTTTTTATGGTGATAAGCAACTTAGGAGAATTTTTGGTTGGAGGGTGAATGGTGGCACCGATGATCTTAGAATCATCCTTTCGATTTTTCAGCCTCCTCTTGAACCAATCAACCTCCTTGGTTTTCTTGGCTTCTGCAACAGTCTTCACAGCTTCAAAATTTTTCTTATGTTTTCAAGCTCATCTTTCTGAGCTTGAAGAGCATCTGCGACCATGGCATGAGTAGCTTCATCTTGAGCTAACTTGAGTACATTTGTCTGATCGTACTCAAGTTGAGCCCTTATTGCTTCCTCCCTTTCAGCTTTAGTAAGAATAACTCCAAGAGGATCGGTGAGTGAAGGGGCAGACCGTAGTCGAAGAGAATCTGCTTCAGGGCCTCTGGATCTTTTCTTCTTCTTTTGCTCTTCACGCTGTTCATCGTGAGAAAGAGGCTTCTTTCCCTTAGTTTTTCAAGTCCTTTCTTCTCTTTTTCTTCTTCAGTCTCTTCAAGGGATCGAGCACTGACACTCTCCCCCTCAATAGTTGCACCAGCTAACTCGGTGACCACGTGAGGAGTCACCTCGGTGACCGTGGTATCGGTGACAGGAAGTGATGGTTGAGGGTCAATAACATCGGTGACCATGGTCTCGGTGACCATGGCTGCATCATCGGTGGCTGTGGTCTTGGTGACCATAGCATCGGCGGCTGGATCGGTGACTGTGGATGGATCGGTGGTTGTGGCTTCTGCTTTCTCTAATTTCTCCCCCTCAGTGGTTGAACCCTTGAAACCCACTGAAGAAAGAAAATTCTTGATCTTTGCAACATCAGAGCATAAACCACCCATTTTCTTCTCTACCCTTTGAAATACGAACCGATCTTTATCTTTAAAGAAAGTGTCACCAATATCAAGCTCAACTGTTGGAGGAGAAGTTTGGGACCTTTTCAATCTTTAAGTGAAGAGAGGCAAGAGAATCCAAAATTGCCTGTTGATTGAGAAGAATGGAGGTAATGTCGGTGGCCTGTTTGTCAGAGGCATTGCGAAGCTCTTGGATAGAGGTGGTCACTGAAGCTTGACTTGAGAGAAATCCTTGCTGAAGATCATGGACATCCATGCGCAGGAGATCCAAGCATGTCATAAGAGTTGGGTGACTCACCGACAACTCTTCAATGCTTGATCTAAGAGTAGTAGAAAGAGAGGCCATTCTTTCCATCTCCTTATTTGCATGATCTTCCAAAACTTCAACCCGACGGATAGTATCACGAGAAAAGTTGGTGAAAGCCTTGATAAGATCATCTCCCTGTTGAGAAGTCATGGGAGCAGCAGGTTGAGGCTTAGGTGGCTGATCATCATCATCATCACTAGAAGAGTAATCCACCAAACCTGTGGGTTTAATTGGGGGGGGACCTCGGAGAATGAGGAGATGTGGGGGAGACACGTCTAGGAGAGTGTCGATGAGGGGAGTCCTCAAGAATGGGTTCCTCAACAGCCTTGTCATGTACGGGAGACGTATGTGACCAAGGTGTAATGTCGGAAAATAAGAAGTCAGTAAAATGGGATGCTCCATCAAGTGCACCTGGTTGTGATGCACTCTCATGTGGAGTTTGGAAGAAGAGCTGTGAGAGCTCAAAGGGTGGTGAAGAGACACCTTGGATGGGAGACTCCAAGTCATCTTCATCAACTAATGAAAAAGTTGATGAAGGCCTAGTAGGGATATCCCTATGTACAACCGTATCCTTTTGGGAGGGCACGGAGGAGCGGGGATGGGTTGACTGTTCCTTGGGTCTAGTGAGGATATTTTCAACACCCACTGACTTTTGGGAGTCAGTGGGTGGCTTATGAGTTATGACCCTTTGGGTACCCTTGGACTTCTTTGAGGAAGTCCTTGGGGGGCTTTTTGAGTTTCTCCGCTTTCGGGGTTTTGATGCCTGGGTAGAAGCCAAAGGTGCTTTTGGCTTCGTGGCATCGGTGGGTGCGGAGGTAGATGTGCCTGACGCCTTGGATCTCTTTCGAGATTTGGGCACATCGGTGACTCGAGGGGCAGAGGTGGTTTCGGTGACAGAGGGTCTCCGAAGACGGGGTTCATTTTCACCCCAAGCAAGAGTTGCATTTCTTGCAAACTCAATCATAGAAGGTCTAAGAGGGTTGTCGGTGGCCAAGACTCCCTTCTTCATAATTTGGTTGCAAACTTGATGAAGAGGAAGATCATATTCAATGTCATCCCTTTTCTCAAGTTTATCAGCAAGCTTGGCATTTATAATAAGGGAGAAAAGGCGCTGAAAAGGTACCTGAGGTTACCGATATGTAGAGAAGGAGGAGATCATTTCATTGAAGAAATAAGCTGCAAAGTCTATCCTCCTTTGAAAATCTAAGGCATGAGCCAGCTCGGTTATCTGAGATGGTGCCTGATCTGGACCGCCTGTCTTCTTGCTCAAGCAAAGAATAAGATGGGCAAAGAAGAAGTTCCAAATGCTTCCCATATTCTTTCTTAGCAGTGTACCTGGACCCTTGGATTTTGGACCCCTTTTCTCTTCTATATAGTTCAGAAATGACACCACCTGCTGGTGTTCATTCCCAAGTGGAAAAGTCTCATATGAGTCATATGAGGGAAGGTGAAGAATGGTACGTACATCTTCAACATCGAAGACTACGTCAGGTTCATCATCACTTAGGACAGATGCCATTATTTGATTCGAGGAAGCATCAAATGTGCAAGTCAACCAGAAGTTACTCAGAAGAAACTTACTCATCTTAGGTTTTGCAGTTAGAGCGTACTGAAGAGGGCATCTTTGAAGAAACCAACATACATCGTTGTATTCTCGGTGAGCTGTGTCTGTTCCGATTCTACCAAAGTAGTTGCATGCAGGGAAGGAGAGTGATCCAAAGGTGAGGGTTTGTTCTTCAGAAGCTTTGGGAGAGTTTGATGGGGATGCCATTAAAGATCTTCGAGAGTTGCAGGTATGTTCTTGAAGTTTGAGAGAGAAAGAAGATGGAGAAGATGGATGCGATAAAAGAGGTGAATGGAAATGGGGGGAATGGTTATATATTGAGAGGGAATTCCAACTTTCAAAAACAATGATGACCTGAGGTGATTGAAAGGTCAGAATTCTAAGGGTCTTAGGGTTGAATTCGGCGCATGCTTTCTGACATTAATGACGTTGATGATGTCATTAAGATAAGTTCAACGAATCTTAGTCACCAAGAATGGTAATCTAAGGGTTATCTTTTAAAGGATAAGGAATGTGAAGGGTTTAAGAGGTGACGTCGGTGAGTGGTACAACGTTGGTGGATGGAATGAGAGGTGGATGAGAGAGAGGTGAGTCAATCGTCGGTGGGTGAGATGCCGACGTCGGTAACTTGTTACCGTCGGTGGATGGATGACCGGAGATCGTCGGTGGATGGATGAACGGAGACCATCGGTGGCTGTGTTGGTGGATGGTCTTGATATACAACGTCGGTGAGAGGAAGGTGGATCGATCGTCGGTGGGTAGCGACGTCGATGGCTGAGATGGTAGTGAGACTTCAGTGACGTCGGTGGGTGAGATATATGGTTTAGGGTTAGGGTTTCGAAGGTGTATGGATTATATATAGAGAGAGAGTGTGATAGTGAGGTGGAGAGAGAGAGAAGACGTCGGTGAGTTAGGTCACCGACGATATATATATATTTATATATTAAAAATATTTTTTTTTTAATTTATTTATTTATTTATATATATATATATCCACATATATAAATATAATATATATAATATACATAAATGTGTATAATATATATATATAATATACATAGATATAAATATAATATATATATATATATATATCTATTAGTCTATATTTATCATACCTAATTCCCCGAAGATGAACTTGAACCTTGCTTCATCAAGGGGCTTTGTGAACAGATCAGCTAATTGATACTCAGTGGGAATGAATTGAAGTTCCACATCACCTTTAGAGACATGATCTCTTATAAAGTGATACCTGATATCAATATGCTTAGATCTTGAATGAAGCACAGGTTTGTTGGCAATGGCTATTGCACTTGAGTTGTCGCACAGTATTGGGATCGTTGAGAAAATCTGATTATAATCACACAGCTGATTTTTCATCCACAATATTTGTGCACAACAACTTCCAGCAGCCACATATTCTGCTTCAGCTGTAGAAGTAGACACCGAATGTTGTTTCTTACTTGACCAGCTCACAAGCTTTCCACCAAGTAATTGACAGCTTCCAGTTGTACTTTTTCTGTCTATTTTTGAGCCTGCAAAATCAGAATCTGAGTACCTGATGAGATCGAACCCTAAGTCTTTGGGATACCAAAGACCCAGATTTATGGTACCCTTCAGATACCGAAAAATCCTTTTCACAGCAGCCATATGTGATTCTTTAGGATTTGCTTGGTATCAAGCACACAGACAATTAGCAAACATAATATCAGGTTTACTTGCAGTAAGATAGAGAAGAGATCCTATCATGCCTCTATAATTTGTGATATTAATAGAGACACCATCAGGATCAGAATAAAGTCTAAGAGGAGGAGCCATAGGAGTTTTCATGGTAGAGCAAGTATCAAGTTGAAACTTTTTCAGAAGGTCTTTAATGTATTTACTTTGAATAATGAAAATACCTTCCGGAGACTGTTTTACTTGCAAACCAAGAAAGAAAGTTAACTCCCCCATCATGCTCATTTCATACTCTTTTTGCATGAGGGAGCTAAACTCATCATACAAGGATTCATCGGTGGATCCAAAAATAATATCATCAACATAAATTTGAACAAGAATGATATTACCTTTTGATTTCTTGAAGAAGAGAGTGTTGTCAACTTTTCCTCGTATATACTCATTTTTAAGAAGATAGTCTGAGAGAGTATCATACCAGGCACGAGGAGCTTGCTTCAGTCCATACAGAGCTTTATCTAGCCGATACACATGAAATGGATGGACTGGATCTTCAAACCCAGGAGGTTGCTTCACATACACTTCTTCGGCTAGCTCACCATTTAGGAAGGCACTTTTGACATCCATTTGGAATACCCGAAAATTCTTGTAAGCTGCATGGGCAAGAAATATTCGGATAGCTTCCAATCTGGCAACAGGAGCAAAAGTTTCATCATAATCAATTCCTTCCTCTTGCCGATATCCTTGAGCAACCAACCTTGCTTTATTCTTTATGACAGTTCCTTCTTCATCCATCTTGTTTCGGAACACCCACTTTGTTCCAATAATAGTTTTGTTAGATGGACGAAGAACTAACTTCCAGACTTTGTTTCTCTCAAACTGTGAGAGTTCTTCTTGCATGGCAATTACCCAGCTAGGATCAGCTAGGGCTTCATTTATCAGTTTAGGCTCAGCAATAGAAACAAAGTTGACATATAAGCACAGGTGTTGCTTATGCCTCTCCTTGCTTTTACACCAACTTGAGGATCACCTATGATTTGATCGATTGGATGATCCATGGTCCACTTTAGTGCAGGAGGCAAGGGAGGAGGTATAGAAGAAGATGAGGTAGGAATTTGAGATGGTGAGGGTAGGTTAGTGGGAGATATGGTGTTTAAGTGAGTATGATCTCCTGTAGAATCAGTTTCAGGAGGTGGAGAAGAAAGAGAGGGTTCTGGAGATAAGGTGGTGTTTATGGGAGGCTGAAAAGAGTTGATATCTTGTTGATTTAAAAGATTGGGTTGAGAGGAAGATGTAATTTCACCAACACATGAGTTTTTCCATAGATTTAGTTCTTCTTCATTACAAGATAATGAAGATGTTTCAAACTCATCAAACTTCACATGCATAGATTCATCTATGCATTGTCTTCTCAGGTTGTAGATTCTGAAGGCTCTTGAGGAGAGAGAGTAGCCCATGAAAATTCCATCATCAGACTTTGGATCAAGTTTTCCAAGTTGTTCCCTGTCATTTAGCATCTGACATGCACAGCCAAATACATGAAAAAGTCAACTGCTGGTTTCCGACCATGGAAAACTTCATAAGGAGTCTTGTCATGCCTTTTGACTATGATAGACCTATTTTGAGTAAAGCAGGCAGTGTTAACTGTTTCAGCCCAAAAATAGGTTGCCAACTTGGATTCACTCAGCATTGATCTTGCAGCTTTACACAGCGTCCGATTCTTTCTTTCAACAACACCATTTTGCTGAGGAGTGCGTACAGCAGAGAAGTTCTGAGAGATTCCTTTTGAGTCAAATAAATCTTCGAGAGCAGCATTTTTGAATTATGTGCCATTATCACTTCTGATAGACTTCACCAGTTTACCATTCATATTTTCAATCTTTCCAGTAAACCTGATGATTTCTTCAGCAGCATCACTTTTGTGTTTTAGAAAGAACACCCAAGTATATCTAGAGAATTCATCGACGATTGCTAACATATACTTTTTACCACTTAGACTAGGTATGCTTACTGGACCACACAGATCCATGTAAAGCATTTGAAGAGGTTGAGAGATAGATGAGCATTGTTTTGTTTTAAAGGAAGTTCTGGTGAGTTTTTCTTTTTCACATGCTCCACGCAGCTTTTCTTTCTCAAAAACTATTTTTGGCATTCCAACAACCAGCTCTTTGTTGGAGAGTTTATTCAAGGTTTTAAAGTTTAGATGAGAGAACCTTTTATGCCACAGCCAACTTTGTTTGGCTAGTTCTTGAGAGATGAGACACACAGCTTCTCCAATAGCACTTTCCTTCATGTTGATTATGTATACATCGTTCAGTCGGGTTCCTGCGAGTACAATCTTATTCTGCACATCAAAGACCAAGCACACGCATAGTTGAAACATGACCTTATAACCCAAATCACATATTTGGCTGATGCTCAGAAGATTGTACATTAGCCCCTCAACATGAGCTACTTTAGAGAAAGTGATGGTTCCATTTGATATAGTATCATAACCTTTGGTGACCCCTATTCCATTTCCTCTAAAGGAAACAGTGGGTCCCTTTTATTTTGAGAAGTTAGAGAGAAGAAGTTTGTTTCCGGTCATGTGCTTTGAACAACCGCTGTCCATGTACCATATATGATCTTTGTTTGGTACCTGCACCCAAAAACAAATTTAGACTTATGGTACCCATTTTGAGGTGGGTCCTTTGGGATTAGAAGGCATTTTGTTTTTACGGATATCAGAATATTTTGGTCAATTTTTAGCAAGATGGAGAGTGTTGCTACAATTGTAGCATTTCTTTATATTAAAGGCCCTTTTGAAATCCATATTATCAAAACTTTGAAGAGATGTTGACGACTGAGAAGAGGAGGGGTGACCGACACCTGGTCTTGGCCCAAGAATGCCTTTACCAGGATTTCTTGATTTCTTCAAGTTCACTGATCGAGGAATAAAATCAGTAACTATTTGAGATTTCCTTTTAGATGAAAAATTTGATTTAGAAATTTTTTTCTTTTGAGGAGAAAATCTTTTTGGAGAGGGATACTCAGGAACTTTTGATGACTCATGGGAGTACCTTGACTCATGAAGACTTAGAGAGTTTAAAAGTCTTTGGATAGGTTTGGGAGAAGAAGAAGAGCTTGGAAGAGTTGAAACTTTTGAAGACTCGTGAGAGGATTCTTTAGCTTTAACAAAGACTCCAAACTTTTTGGCATTGAACACTACTTTTAGCATGTCTAACAAATCTATTGAATGGACAGAAGTGGAATCCTCAGATGAGTAATCTAAAAGATCATCATCGTCATCGGAGAAGAAACCAGCAGGAAAGCCTTGACACTCAGATGATGGAAGTGGAAGGTCAGAAGGTTGAGGATCATCTTTTCCATATCCAAGTCCAGACTTGTCCTTACAAAAGATTTGATCTAGAAGAATCTTTTCTACGTTTTTAGAAGATTTAGTCCATTTAGAAAGAACCTCCTGTTCCTTTTCAAGAGTATTGGAGATCTTTGTTTTCTCTTCAGAAAGGCTGTCATTTAAATACCTTAGGTTTTCTAGATCAGCTTTCATTTTGTCAAAGTCCTTGAGTTTAGAAAAGCAAGATAGAAGTTGATCGTTTAAACATTTAATGTGCATGTCAGCCTTTTTCTTTTGATCCTTTAAATTGCAAAAGTCAATAGTTAAAGAATCAAAGGCATCGACCTTTTGATCATCAGAGAGAGGGGTAAAGGGATGTATCTGGGACTTTGTTCCTGAAGCAGATCCCTCTGTAGAGACGAGAGCAGTGTAGAGTGACTTTTCCATGTCTTCTAACTCATCAATTTTGGCCATGAGGCACTTTCTGACATATTCACTCTCACTTTCAGAAGTTTGCTCATCTTCCCAGCAATGAGTCTCAGCAACCAAAGTTTTACCTTTACTTTGGTTTCTTTCCTTTTCCCTCTTATATTTAGCTTTGTATTTCTTATATCCAGAGGTTTCTTTTGATTCAGGATTTTCCTTAGAAAAGCGGCTATTTCTCTCTTCAAACTTCCTAGAAGCTTTTTTGGAGAAGTCATGGCTATAAGAAGAAGAAGATTTGAGATTAGAGGAAGCTTTGGATCTGCACTAAGAAGCAAAGTGACCCTTCTTTCCACAATTGAAGCATTCTTCATTTGCTTTGTCAGAAAAGGGTTTTTGAGAAAAAGGTTTTCTATGAAATTTAGAGTGGTTTGAAAGAAATCTTTTATTCTTAAGGTTTCCAGCGATCATTGCCATACTATCGGAAAGTATGTCAATGGATGATTCTTCTCCCTCATCATCAGCAGCACTATAGTACGCATCTGATAGGTGAGATGAATCTTCCTTAATATCGTTTTCAGATTCAGAAGAAGGATAGGTGATTCTAGGAACACAAGAAGAAGATTTTGAATCACCTATTAAAGCAACAGAAGAAGACTTGATATCTTTTATGAGAGATTTTCTCTGGTTCTTGGTTTGTTCATAATGGAGAAGGGTTCCATAGAGAGCAGTTAAAGGCATTATTTTTAAGTCCTTGGTTTGCTTAATGCAAGTGCATAAGGTTTCCCAAAAGTCTTGGAGGCAATCCATAAACTTGCAGAGAACCTCTTCGTTATCATAAACTTTTCCTAGAACCTTGAGATCATTTAACAGACAGTTAAAGCGATTAAGGTAGATGTAGAGGGATTCTCCTTTTTCATGGGAGAATAGTTCGTACTTTCTAACAAGACAGATCTTGTTGGATTTCTTAACTTCTTTAGTACCTTCATATAAGATACTCAAAGTGTCCCACATCTCTTTTGCAGTAGAAAGATTAAGAAGAGAATGATACACTTCATCAGGAATAGATACAGCAAGAGCAGATTTAACTTTAGTGTCAAGAGCAACTAGGCGTTTATCATCTTCACTAAATTTGTTTGAAGGTTTGATGATATATCTGCCAGTTTTATCACTCCTTTCATCATCTGACTCTATATCCTTTCCTTCAGCGTCTTTTTGCGGGCCAAAGCGAGCCCATATTTTAGGAACAATAGGTCCCTCACTCAGAATGTTAGGATACCTGCAATCGATCCCTTCCAAGAATAGTAGCATACGATTTTTCCATAACCCAAAGTTACTTGGGTTGAACCTTAGAGGTTTGGCCAAGGATCCTATCAGATGTACTACTGGAGGAGGTCTGCAAAGCACCATCAACATTTGAAGGTGTAGTAGCAATCACAGATCTGGTTTATTGATTTAAACCAACTGCTCTGATACTACTTGTTAGTCCCTGTAGAAGGGGGGGGGGGGGGTTGAATACAAACACACAAAATTTACTCTTTTAAAAAAAAATTAATATAAATATTAAAAATTTACACACAGAAGTTTGTTGCGGAAAAGAACAGACACACTATTCTAACAAACTTAAACACATGAAATTAACTTATACACTAAGGAAGTTAATTTAACAGTAATTAACTTGTACACTAAGGAAGTTAAAACAAATGAAAGAGCATGTCTTTATTTGCTAAGGAATTTAATTTAACAGTAATTAACTTGTACACTAAGGAAGTTAATTGACAGGATTGTCGAATTCAAACAAATGAACACACAGAAGATTTGTTGAAAGCGTGAGATTTATGGGAAGGACTTCATCTCCTTTTATAGTGCCCATGCATGGGATGCATGTGGACAGCTGTCAAGGATTCATTAGCTGGAAGTATATCTGATGGATAAAGGAACAGGCCACTCCTTTTGTACTAGGATAATGGATGAACCATTCTTTGTAGCACGCAATGTCAGATAACTTTATCTCCTTTTCTTCATGCTTTGTGAAGTCCCATCAAACCTTTTAGCTAAAAGACAAACATCCCTTTTATAAGAATAAAAGAGAATGTCTTTATTTAAGGTTTGCTTCCCAAGTTCTTGCTGCTCACGTATCTTGCATTTATTGTGAGTTAAGAACTTATCTCTGAAAATTGCTAAGTGATATATGGAACCATGTATCACATCGGTTAGTGCCTTGTAAGGTTTGGAATTGATAAGTGTACACATTGCTTGGTGATCTTCATTTTTCACTAAGTGTTGGCAAGTGTACATCCTTTTATTGGTGACTTGTTATCACAACCTCAAGTAAAGGCAACTGTAATTTTCGGTGACCATGTGCACATCATCGGTGACCCTATGCATGAATCGGTGACCCAATTCATCGGTTACCCAAATATGTATCGGTGACCTTATCTGTCACTTCAGTGACCTTCATCCAAGATCGCTGACCCAAACAGTCAGGTCGGTGACCTATCTGATGACCCAATCTGTCAAGTCGGTGACCAATCTACACTGGTGATTTCGGCAAGTGATCTGAATATATTAATGTTAGTTGATACATCAAAAATTCCACATTTTGATGTACAACCCTTGATTGGATAGTCTTTGATTCTCCAATACTTGAAGCATATTTCAGACCTTCAAAAGAACCTGTAAAAGATCAATCAAATAATAGAGAAGGTTCATCACCAAATCATCGGTGACCCAACAACTATTACTACTATCATTAGATTAGGATATAATTTAGCGGTAAACTAGACTTTGATTAAGGGTGATTTGATTTATCTTTCCCCATACTCTCCCATGATCTACACTCTATAATCACGATATTCCTCACTCAAAGAGATAACATTACATTTACAACCCAAATATTTTTTATATTGTTGACAAGAGTTGGTTTGGAGAATTTCAAGGACATGTGCATCAAATCATCAATATAGTTATTTATTTCATATGTAAGTCCTATGACCAAAGATTATAATGCACCAAAATGGCTAGAAACAAGAGAAAGAAATTCAAATGAAGTTCATCACGTGAAAAGAGTATGGGCTGTAATCTCTATATTATTTAATAAATGGAACCCTAAACAGTCTCTATCTTTCAAAACATAGTGATATGGGGAAAATTATCTTCCTATCTTTCAAGGTAAGTAGCAAAAAGTTCTACAGTTGATGTCCAAGTTCTTTAATACGCAATCTTCTACTCACACCTAATTTTACTTATGTTAGCAGGCACCATTCAAAGACACATGTTTACGGACTCCAAATTTCTATTCATCGTCATCAATTAAAGGAAACAAAAAAGGGTTTCACTGATCTAAAGTATGTAAGATTAAAATTTTGCAACTACAAAATCTACTCATGCTAGTTAGTAAGATAACAACTTTCCAGCTTAAAAAAACATGTTGCCCAATTATTATGGCATATGGACCTGATTTCAACAGATGAAGACATCTGAGGTGCAAGTTGTATAGAAGAATCGTACTTCAGTAAAGCCTCATCATACAAACCATCTCCAAATAATTTATTGCCTTCAACTTTTGCTTCATTCATTTGTACTAGAAATTCCTGCATCTCAAATATAATGAATGAGATGAAATGGTTCTATTTTAAGAAGATCCTCAGATAGATATATGAGGATACCCACAACTGAACAATAAAGAAAACAAAATTTAAAGTAAAGCCAAGTACAATTTCTCTCTAAGATCTTAGAAGAATTAATGAAAAACAAATGATGAATGCACAAATATAACAAATCAAAGACTTTCACAAACCCAAAAAATGGCCTCAGATTGTGTTAAAGCAATTATTCTTGTCACATGAAAATTTGCAACTATTGAGCTTACATATGGTACTAGAAGGATTTAACAATGATCAAATGTCTAACGAAACCATCCATCAAGACAAAGCAGGGGAGGCTGGGGCCTGGGAAGGAGAGATCCAGTCGTACTTTTCAAGTTAAAATAAAAATATGTAAGCAAAATAAATGTCATAACTACTTCTGCTGTTCTGCATCATGACTAGAAGTGAATCCATATTCTTAGCTTAATAGGTAGCAACTTGAGGCTGCAACTAATGCAGGACATCAAGTGACAGGAATTCAATTTTGCAAGCACAAGGGTTAGACAAGTTACTGCAAGAATATCTTACCACAAGTTAGGGGCTGTTTGGTTGGTTTTCCATTACGTCCTGTGTAGATGAAGTTGTCTGTGTGGATTAATCTGTCTATATAGATTAGGAAGGTTTTTGTTTGGAAGAGTTTTTTTCATAGATGGAATGAGCGTATTTTTTAATTGGGAGGAACAAGTTTGGAAAAAACATGGCTTTCTGCATAAAGCTCCCTCCTAAAATCTTACTGAATAAGCCACTTTCTGTATCATTAAGCCACTACCAAATTGTCATGTATAGCTGACCAAATAAGTTGTGAGTCCCATTAAGATCATTAAGCTTCTAAAAAACGGGTCCTTACTGATGTTTCAGATACATCTTCATACTGCTTCACCTTTTCATATGGAGGATGGAAAGAAAAGTAAATTCTACCTTAGTCATGAAACTTCTGGTTATGAAAACATATTAACAGTATCCAAAGCATCAAATTTTAGACGTTGGGAACATCGTAAGTAGCATGAAGCATGTGTTTAAAAAAATAAGAACATCGAAAGGCACGAGCAACATAAGAGTGTAACCAATATGAAAGCAAGCAAAATCAAGTGAAAATCACAATCAGCAGCTAATTCACAATGTGCTATTGCAAGTGATTCCAAACACAAATTCTAGGTATCACGCCATTGCACAAAACCGATATTAAGCAATTAATAGCAATGTGATCTTGCAAATGATTCCAAACACAAAATCTAGGTATTACACCATTCCATAAAACCGAAATTAAGCAATTAACCTAAATGATAATCAGTAGAAGTTCAAGTAAAAACCAAGCCTAAACAAGCAAAATATACAAATAACAACATCAGTGAGAAACAATAGACCTGCTTAAGTTTGCCTTCGTTGAGCGTATCTTCATAGGACTGATCCTTCAATGCCACATACACTTCTAACGTCTGGTGTTCTTGCTGTTCAACGGCGTCGTTTGAATTGTTATTGTCATCAGAAACAATTTCATCATCGCCAACCTCAGTCTCACTTGCTGTTTCGAAACCGTCGGATGCGTATCCTTCGCCACTTTTGGAATCTACTCCTATCTTCTCTGTCGGCGGCAACGGTGGGTGATGTTGACCTTTTTGATTCGACATCTGTAGAAGGCAGAGGCTCAAGACAAGAACCACCATTTTCAACTTCTCACACAAGAGGAAATCTCAAAATCGCAATCGACGGCGACAGATGTTTTCCCTGTTCGATGCTTCGAGAAAAGAAATGAGCTTTACATTTTTCGTAAGTTTCACTTTAACCCCATATAGTTTAACTAGAAAGCACTTTTAGTACCTATTACAATATTTACGACATTATAAGTCCCTATTCTGTAACTTATTAACGTGGAGGGTTGGGTTCCGGTGAGAATGAAGTTATGGTGAGAAAGGTAAGAAGATCTTCAATGCACCAAGACACACCGGATCAATTCTTTTTTAAACCGCAATTGATGGGTGGACATGAGATTAAAAGTGATCAAGGGTGAAGATTCTTTCTTACGCTCCTTACCTTAACTCCACTTCTCGCATGATCTCATGCTTTAACTTGTATATACACCCACATGTCTTAAATAATTTTACAACCAGATACAAATCGTTGATTAATTTGTATCATCTCAAAGTTATTACGATTTACAAGTCTATACAAGTTTAATGTTTGGTTAATCGGTTATATTATTAGTGAGGCTCCAATTTCTGAGTCCAAGCGTTAGAGATAGTCAAAGTGGGCTCGACCGAACCTAGGATTGATTGGGACCCCTACTAATCGGTTACAGCCTAACCGTCCAAGCTCAGTTACAATTTTTATGGAAATTCAAGGTCCGGTCCATCAATACCGATATATGACTAATACAGGGAGATTTCAAGAATTAATAAAGCTTTTATTCGATCTTTGGAGAAAAAGAAAACAGGCTCGAAAGAAGCTCGTAAATCTGCATCGGAAACTGAAAAATAGTTTCTTGCGCAACATGGGTCGCGTGCCGTGTTGCGGGTGCATTCTAACGAGTCCGAAAAGGATTGCGTTTATTTGTTTGTTTGATTATTTTATTTCTTGATTAATTTTAGGATGAATATTTAGTTTATTTATTTATTATTTATTAGCTTTATAATTAGATTAGGATTATTTTTAGTTTCCTTATTAGTTTGTTTTCTTTTAATGAGTTTCCTAGTTTAACTTAGTTTCCTTATTATAGGTTTCTTATTATTAGGTTTCTTAGTCCTATTTAAAGGACCCTAGCCTAGTCTTATCATTCACGTTTTTGATTAATAATATTTCTTCTCTTTTGAGAGTGTTTTTGAGTTTTATCTCATTGTTATTTAGTTCTTACGCTCGTAAATTCTAACATTTTTGGATTTAGACGTTTGTCGATCCGTTCCGCGTTTTGCTACTGCGTTAGTTGGTATCAGAGCACAGACTTCCTGTCTCTTCACCTTCGCGATGGGAGGACCGCAACCCCTCGCCCATGCAAATCTCGATAGGGTTATAGCGGCTTTTACCGCAACCCTCGCCACCATATCCACCAATTTCGCCAACCAAATCAACGCCCTCAACGATGAACGACGGAGACGAGACAGGCAAGGAGATCAACATCGACCACCACGTGGTGGCCGACCAAACCCAACCGTCAGTTTCAGTTCTGAATCTAAATCCGAGGAGGAAGTCGAATCACCCCGAAAAGACCCCGATTACCGAAGGAATGTCGTGTAACACCGAATGGAGATAGAGTATGGGAGTTTACATCTAAACACGAATACTAAAATAACAACCTATTAATTTATACAATTTAGAATATAGATTACATTCGGGTGTTACTAGCAACCTCAAAATAACGGATCCCAAATAACTCCAATCATATACACTCTAAGTGTATTCCTCAAAAAGGTGCCTCCACCGGCACTACTCTCCACTCCCTTCTAGGGAGCCCCTTCATCCCAATCACCTGCTAAGCCACATTGAAAATCAAGTGTTAGGCTTACGCCTAGTGAGAACAAACAGTTAAATGGATAAGTCAGTAAAATATTTAAACAAAGTTACAGTTCAGTTTATCCCTTTTAACTCTACTTGAAAGCTTACTCTTAGTGAGCAAGGATCTTTTAAAACAACCGGGGAAAACCCGATATTCCATCTTTAGTGACAGATACAAAAATAGGTCACTACTCAATGTTCAAGCTAACTATGGAAATCAATGGCAACCGGCAACTCTTAGTTAATACACCAAAGTGTAAGGCCCTCGATGACTTCTACAAAGCCCGTGCAATAGGTCATTGGCGGCCGGCAACTCCCAGTTAATACACTTGAGTGTAAGACCCTCGATGACCTCCCGATGCACCCAACATAGTCAATGGCAATCGGTAACAACCGACTAATACACCTAAGTGTAGGGCCCTCGATGACTACTAACGAAACCAAAAAGGGACAACAATCCCGATTTAAAACCGATTAAATGCCTATGGATCCATTACACTAGTCTAAATCTTTTAATACATCCATTCCGATGTACTAATCATTTCTTAATGCAAAACCTTTGTATGATAAGTTTCCATGTTCCAAAATCTTCTTTCCAAAATTAGGTCAAAATAGCATTTAGTTCCAAACATCATATTTCTTGACATTAAACTCATAAGAGTGTTTTAAAACCTTTCCTTGTATTTATTTCATCATTTTAAAGAGAAACCCTAAATGACACATTTTGGCCTACTTTACCAAAATCCACCAAGTAGGGAAATACTTGGATAAACAACATATAGAAGGTAAAATACATCATTTTGACATGTATAAAGTTTTAGAAAGGTAAGAATGAACTCACGTAGCTAGGGTTAGGAAAACCCTGGAAAATCTCCTAAGAGGATGAAGAAGATGAAGCTAGATGAGAGGAGCCAAGAACACCACCACTTGAAGCTTTAATACTTGAATCAACTCTTAAATCTTCACTTAATGTAGCAATAAATGTGTTTGGGAGAGGTAGGTGAAGAGAGTAAAACCCTAAAATCGCCCTTTACAGCTGCTCTCCAAAAATGATATTTTGTACTTGATAAAATGAAACACTGAGCTGAAAATCGCACCTAAATGGGGTTTCTGGACAAAACGGGCGACCTTGTCCTACGAGGTTGACATGGCAGCATCGCCATGTCAGTATTGTCCCCTTTGTATCGTAGCTACCTGATCTGGGCCCGTTTTTCCTTCTCCGCGATGCTGCCTCGGCGATGTTGACATGGCACAACCGCCGTGTCACAATCGCATACTGTAACCTCAAAATCGATTTCACCTGATTCAAGGATTTGGGCGATGCTGCCCTGCGATACTGCCACTGGCAGTTTCGCCTGGCAGTCTAGCCGGGGGGTTCCGAGTGAGGTTTTGCTTCGTTTATCGTTCGTTTTCCTCCGTTTCAATGTTACCCAACTTCAAACACTTGAAACCTTCATTTAGTTAGAAAATACCATGGCCTTAGGACAAGCTAGTAGCCCAACGTCGCGTGTCGTGTTGCGGGCGCATTCTAACGAGTCCCAAAAGAATTGCGTTTATTTGTTTGTTTGATTATTTTATTATTTTATTTCTTAATTAATTTTAGGATAAATATTTAGTTTATTTATTATTTATTAGCTTTATAATTAGATTAGGATTATTATTAGTTTTCTTATTAGTTTGTTTTCTTTTAATGAGTTTCCTAGTTTAACTTAGTTTCCTTATTATAGGTTTCCTTATTATTAGGTTTCTTAGTCCTATTTAAAGGACCCTAGCCTAGTTTTATTATTCACGTTTTTTATTGATAATATTTCTTCTCTTTTGAGAGTGTTTTTGAGTTTTATCTCATTGTGATTTAGTTATTACTTATTACACTCGTAAGTTTTAACGTTTTTGGATTTAGACGTTTGTCGTTCCGTTCCGCATTTTCTTACTGCGTCATTGACTGGTTATGTATAGGACCAAAGTTTCAAATTTATTTAAGTTTTTGTAATACAACCTTTTGTTTTTCAAGATTTTGTAAGTTTTTTTTTCCTTCAAAATTTTCAATTTTTCAAAGTAAATTTTGATACTCAATTTAAAAAATACATTTAGAAAAACATGTCTTTAACATTTTTTTTGAAAAAGAAAAAGTAAAAAAAACCCAGTCCAGAGCTAGGACATATTGTCAGGCCTAAGATTAGTTCTCTCCTCCTCGGATTTTTGGTCGGCCTGATCTTGAAGGGAACAATTTGGGACTAGCCTAGCCTAGCCTAGCCATGATAATTGTGGGGTGGGTGGATGGATGGATGGATGGATGATTTACTTGCTCCATGATAATTATGGGATCGATGCTGTAACCGTAGTTCAAATAATGGCATATAACGCCGCATTGAATTGAATCTCTTACACAATAGTATTACATCAACTTGAAAGTTGAGATAAAAAAACTAGTTGGTAATTCATTTACCATTTATCTAGCAAGTAAGTTTTACTTTTTCCTTGTATCATGCAAATAAAATGTCAAAAATCAAAGAGGGTAAATGACTAAGTTATTAATGGGTGTAACACAAACATGTTCGTAGACGCATTTGTGTTTGAAAAATAATACGTTTGATCTTTAAAAGCCGATCGACGAGTCTAAACACAATACAATAATTATTTGCAGCTTCTAATTAAAATTTTCGAAAGTAAAACAGAAACCTCTTTGCATACCGAAAAAACAAACCAACATATCTAATACAATTTTGTAAATTATTTATATAAACTTATTTCTTGTAGTCAAATGGTGCACCGCTTTGAAAAAAAAAAATTAGGGCCTGCATCTCAACGTGTGAGAAGTGAGCAGGTTATCAGAGATTGGGTTTTGTCTACATTATATATTTGTGAAGGAGTAGTTAATTAAGATATGATGCCAAAATGCATCAAAGAGTTAGATTTATTAAGCAAGAATCATCAAGTAACAAACAAGTGAGTTAACATGAATAAGCCATAAGAGTGTAGCTCTAAGAGATTAATTAAACTAGTTCAAAATATCTTTATTAGAACAAGGACCGACCTTTCTTTTCTAATCTTGTTTTTTCCTCCTTGATGCTATCTCTGAAGCCCAGGCTTTACCAACATCAGTCTGAAACTTGCCTGCAAATAAATAAATATTTATTTCCATTCCATCATATAATACACATTTTATATCTAATATTTTCTTTTCTTTTTTTATAAAAGGAAAATTCCTATACCTGCAGTAGACTGAAAAAACTCCTCCAAATCCTTATCTTGTTCTACATAAATAAATAAATAAATTAAACATAATCAGCTACCAAAATTATTTCAAATAATGAACCTACTAAGATCATATCTAACTTCAACAATTAGCATAAGGCTTTTAACACTACAAATTGGAGAAATAGGATGTTCAACAAATGTATAAATATGTTCGACAAATGTGTAATATAACTTATTATTCGAGATTTCAGAAGAAGAAAAAAAACTTACCATTTTCATATTCAAGAGCTTGAAGTATCATCTCAATCTGAATGGATAAAGAACAACCAAGATTAGTTAATACAATACAAATCACAAATTGGTTAAACATACAAGTAGATGAGCTAGTAAAATGTTGCCATTTAGCTATGGAACAACCTCAGCATGTAAAAGATTCTTAGGGCATGTTTGTTAGCAGCTTAATGAGCTTAATGGGACTTACAGCTTATTCGGTCAGCTACACATGATTGTTTGGTAGTGACTTAATGATATAGAAAGTGGCTTATTTAGTAAGCTTTCAGGGAGTAGGTTTATGCAGAAACCCAAGTTTTTTTCTTCCAGCCTTGGCCCTCCCAATTAGAAACATGCTCCTTCCTAATCTATACAGACGAATTAATTCACACAGACAGATTTATTCGTAAAGAACTTAACGGAAAACCAACCAAACAGCCCCCTTATTGTCCAGACCATTCCAACCATCAAAACATAAACAGAAGCTCTTATTGCTAAACTAAGAGCATTTATAGTTGTTAGAATATGTGGAAATCCTTTAAATCTCTCTCTAAAAGTAAATAACTATAGCTTTCCTGCAAATAAATCACCTTAAAAATTGAAAACTTATTTTAATGGTGAAGTATCTTATTATTACATATAACATACCTTATCGAAGTCCTTGACAACCTTAGCTTCATTTGTAGAATTATCTTCATATTCCATCCATAACTCATATATCTCCTCGGCTGTAATATGCTACAGCAAGTAAGGAATCACCAAAAATAACCAACATCACTCATTTCAACATTTTTCCATGAGTTTTATACCAAGCGAGAAAAAGGAAAAAACATGTGTACGCACCTCGTGATCCTCCACCAAGAAGTTTACACATTTGGTCTAGTGCTTCTTTCTCTCGCCGACTCTTTTCCAGCTTTGGGACCCCATCTGAAGGAGTGATATCTCCAACAATGGCTATCCAAACAATGAAGAAGGTAAGAGCAAATAATCCATTTGAAAAATAATACTAGTTATAAGTCGAGTACAAAGCAGAAATGTATATTTGTGAGTATTGGAAAGGAAAAGATAAGCAAAAAGCTGTTTAAAAGACTCATTTTTTTTTATAATTGAGGTGTTGGACACTAACTGTTTGTTTACCTCTTAATAGTTCCATTAAGAGGCAGCCTCTGAATCGTTAAGAGGTGAGTCCTATTTTGCAAAAAATAAGTCTGCCTCTTAATGGTTCCAAAACCCTCTGAATCATTTTGTATCTTGGACCTCCCTCAACCATTAAAAGCCCTGCTTACATCCTGAATAGTTACCAAACAATTATATTTCATTTTGCCTTATATCAAAAGAGCCTCTTGATCATTCTGATCACTTAATCATTATGCACCAAACCATTCAGCAACTTCCAAAAAGCCACTAAACAATAACTATAAACTGATACCAATCCGTTATCCTATTTCACTTGATTTCTTTTTTGGTTTTTTCTTTCTTCTTTCTTTTACATTTGGTGTGTGTGTGTGTGTGTGGGGGGGGGGGTTGTTCAGTATAAGCCTACCATTATTCTATTGTCATTAAGTGGAATATGAAGTAAAAAACAACATTTAGGATTTAGAAATAATATACGATACCTTCTGCAATATCATGCACGATTGCCATTTTTATACACCTGCAAGATGAAAGCAAATAGATTAAAATCAGCTACAAAACCTCTATCTTGTTTGCATAATTTCAAGCAACACATGATATCGATATTCATTTTTCAAGGAAAAAAAACTAACTTGTCTCGGTTGACTCCAGGGGTATCAGAAGCAATAAGAGCCATTAACCCCATCCTGTACATATGGTCTGCAATAGATTCAGGGCCTTTAATGTCTCTTTTCACCCATCCTGCTCTTTTGGTTGACTGACAAACACAAATTGCAAATAATGATACCAATATTTTAAAAGTTAAAACCAACAAATATGCAATAAAAAAACTCAAATGGCATCACTAAGAAGAAATATATAAAATCCTTATAGATGCATCAGTGATCAACCACCATCAGCTGATTCATATCCTATTTTTTTCTTTGAAATCCAAAACCTTTCATTTCAAAATAGTGGATTCATTGTATGTTTCCACAAAGGTACAGTTAACATTATAAGGGGCTGTTTCAATATACAGCCTTTTGATCAGCCAAGCAAAAATGCCCCCCCCCCCAAGGTTAAGGTTCAATATACAGCCTTCTGTTATGGATGAAAAAGGACCAACATTCAATTTTCCTAGAAGTGTACTGAAACATGCTACTGAACAATACAGCCACACTTTGAATGGCAACTTTTGTTTGGAAGTATATAATAATTATATACAAATGAACAAATAAACTCACACACCCTCCTCACCTTTGGTGAGGTTTGAACCCCCGACCTCCTAGGAGACCAGAAACTCATATACCGCTAGGCCAAAGACCCTTTAATCTTTGTATGGAAACTTTGTGGGTCGTAAACTTGCTTTCCTTATTGGTATTTGACTCATTCACTACTAGCTATGCCCGTGTCTTAATTGGCATCCCAACTCTTGTTGAATTCTGGGAAGCTATTTGATGTTTGTATCTCCAAACTAGAAGGGTCGGCTTCGGTAATGACAACCATAAGGGTGGAACACGATAGAAAATCACCTTATCATTGGGAAGTTTTTTGGGCATGTGGGTCTGAAAATCAAAGAGATAGAAGCGGGTACAAATGTGAACAAAAGAAATGACAATGTGAATGAGGATAAAGAGGAGAAAGGTTACACAAAGATCACCTGGAAAGGCCCTTTGAAACAATATAAGAGAATGTCAACAGGCCGAGTAAAGAAAGCTCATGAAAACGCTCCTCCACAACTGGTTGTGTATTCTAGAACTAATCTCCATTGGAGTTCAAATAATAGGGGCAATGGTACAGAAACAGAGATTATGGGTTCAACTTCGAATTAAAGGCAGGAACGTCCGGGGGTCCAGAAGGCACAACTTCAGCCATAAAGATGGGTTCAACCAACCACAAGGCTTGCGGCGTACTGGTTAAGGCTTGTGGGGGATGACCGGATAAGGCTAGATAACCCATCTACCCCAGGTTCGAATCCAGGCGCATACAACTTGTGGCCATGGGGGAATTATCTCAGGGCCGCATGCTTTAGCAGTCTTAAAATTGCCGGGGATTAGTCTAGGCAAATGCCTAGGATAACCTTTCCAAAAAAAGAAGAAGGATGGGTTCAACCATATCCAATGGTTGAAGACCCAAAAGTGAAAGTTTTCCTCACCAAAAAGGAACACTAATTAGGAGGGAGATATTTATGTTGCCATTAGGAATTGTTCACTGGTGTAAAGTTGTTTACAGAGATGAACAACACTATTTCTTCAAATGTATTATCTTCACTGCTTTAGTAAAGACTACTTTCTTTTTTCAACTTATATACTACATCCTGCAGAGAAAAAAACCACTATGCCACTATCCTCGCAACCCTTCTCACCGACACCGAATAAAAGTTACTTAAACATGACAAATATGGAAAACTAAACAGAAAATGATATTGATATCCATAAACACAAGAATAGATAAGGTATGGTTTGATCCATAAGCAATTGGCATTCACTTGAATCAAGATACCATGATAATAACTCTAGGTGAGGGCAAAGAGACAATAAATCAATAGTAGAAAATGGAGAAAGCAATGATAACTTGAGAATTTAGGAATTTACATCTCAACGTCGAACAAACTAACCGAATAAAATAAATGCAGTGTTCACTGCTTTTAGTGAAGACTCTACATCCTTTAGAAGTATCGTTTTGCAACTTTTTCTCACCGACAGTCCATACATAAGCATGACGATGTGATCTAAAACCGAAAAAAGGATAACATATCGTTCGATCCATGGTCAATTTATAATTGTGTGAGTTGAATGTATCACAGTACCTTCAGGCGATGACAAAGAGACAAGAAATCGATGGCAGACGAAGGAGAAGGTGACGGCGACGATGATGATGATGATGACGATTCCGATGCCATCTTAAAAACCCTAGAAGAAGAAGAAGAAGATTTGAAAACTTTCAAGTGAAAAGAAGAGAAAGAGGGAGGCAGTAAGAAGGATTTAGTGGTAAGGCTACTGAAAACCAACCGGCTCATCTTTACTTACTTTTGGTTTCGTTATGTTTGGTTCACGGATTATATTTCCCGGCACCGGACCGGTCAAACACACGCCCGCACCATGTGGATAACATTGAAAGGGTGTTTGTTTTCGATTTAACAAAATGGTTAGCTTAAGTGGTTTACTTTAAATATTACACTTTAACTTTTCATTTTATTTTTCTGTTTCTATTTCTATTTCTATTGATGTTATAATGGTTTTATTTGATTTCCAGAAAACGATTTTTACTGTTTCATTTAAAATTTCTCTTTCTTATGTAATATCTTTACTTCAGTTTTTTATTATATTTTAATCTATATCTATATAAAAGCAATTGCTATGGTTGGTGACATTGCCTCTTTATAGCTCACGATTTCAAAATCTTGCACCCTTATTTTTTTGGGATTTTTTTCTTTTTTTACAGCCCAACCTCCAAATCTTTTAGCTTCTTGGAAAACTTTTTACTTTCTCCATTTATTAATCCATTCAAAAGATCTAACCATTATACTTTCTTCATCCCTCAATTTCTTCATTTTGAGTCACTATTTATTCACCTTCGTCTCCCACACCCTCTCAAATTTTATATCTATCCTATACATCACTAAATTTCTTTATCTCTTCTATTTTACATTTGATACTCTTCACAGTTTTGTTTTTTTGTTTTTTCACTTTTCCCATAATTCTATGAATGTTCGTATCGTTATTTAGATCACATTGTAACTTTTATATATTAGGTCTTGAAGATTTGAAGAAGTCTAGAAGTTCTGTATGTGAATTTCTGTATAAGGTACACATTTTATGTATGTTTATGTCATTATTTTGATCGCATTATAATTTGATATATGTTTATATCGTGCTTTTGTTTGCATTATAACTATTATATATTAGGTCGTGAAGATTTGAAGTCTTCAAGTTCAGTATGTGATTTTATACTTGTGTTGAACGTTTTTTTTTCGTAACAACATTTATTTATCTGAAATAAAATAAAATAAACCTGTAAAACAATTATTATTTTGTACGTTTTTTTTGTTTGAAAAAACATGTGATAATATTTGTAGTTTATTATTATTTTTGCCAAACATTTTTGTAGAAAATTGATAGGATCAAACTCTACATGAAACATTTAGATTGTTAGGTAATTTGAACTTGAAACCCCAAACATCTTTTGTTATGTTTTATAATATCAAACTATGTATGAAATAATTTAGATTACTTTTAAAAAATTTATTTCCACATGCATAAATACGATTTTCGAAAATTATTATTCATTTTGTTTTATGTTTTTTATTTGATGTTTAATCCCATCAATCCAATTTTGTTATAACTCATATTGTGGTTTGTTATTTTAGACTATATACAGTTGTTTATACTACATAGGACCCGCTACAAAAAAATATTTACATATTTAAAAACCATGTATTCGTGTGATATTTGTTTCTTATATTAAGGGTATTTTTTTGACTCTTCGCCCAGGACATCCAAAACCATTGGCCCTGACTAATTTTATGTAGACTTGTCATAACATTAATATTGCACATACACTTGCAACTAATCATTTTTATAAATTTTTAACTTTAATGTTAAAATATTATTTTGCAACAAAAAGATAAGAAGATGTATAAAATTCTCTTCGTTATAAAAAAACAATATTAATAAAAATATATAATTTACATCCAAACAACCCCCAATAAATTTATTGTCTTATCACATCTAATTAGTTATGAATTATCAAGTTGTATTTTATCTTAACTCAATGCAAAATATATAAATGAAGGTTGCATGATGTTAACATGGAGAATAAGAATTTGGTATTCTCAAATTCTGGTTGAATTTGGTTATTCCATATCGATGAAAATGAGAAATATTGGAAAATATGGTTGAATATATAAAATGAGGGGTGGCTTGAAAATCGATATCAGTATTATAAATATATAAAAAATTTCTATGGGACTTTCGTTATTGGGCCATGCATTTCACATATTTCCAGTTATTCACATGTCGTTATCAAATGATACAAATATCGAAAATAGTTAGTTAGACATATGAAATGTGAGGGTTTGTGTTAAAAATTAAAAAAAGTTTGTTAGCTAAAAACGCGACACTTTGCATCCAATTTTTGGATTAAATGACAATTTTGAAGTTGTAATAAAAATATTTTATTTAAAACATAACACCTTTCATTTTCGATTTGATTAAAAGTAAAAAAATTCATTAAAACCGAATCAATACAATCATAAATATAAATATAAATACAATAAAATCAATATGAAAGAAGTGTTGCCTACAAGGTATTGCTATAACATAATGATAATTTAATTTTTTTTCTCAAATAATGAATTATGGTTATGATTTGTTGATCCGCATTAATGAGACCCTAAAATACTAAAAGAGGTAGTTGAGTATATAACTGGAGGAAAAGTTTCTTTCTCTCCTCTTGTTTTTATGTCGGGAATTGGTACAGTTCTTCCTTCTTAGGAGTGCTATCTTTTCGGCAGATTTCACTCTCTTTTTAGGAAGGGATTTTGGTAAGGAGGAGAGATGCCTTGAAATAGTGGAATGATATTGACAAATCTGATTAGAATTTAGTAGCACAAGTTTTGAGTTGATGTAGCATCATAACTTTTTTATTTTATTTGATATATGTTTTGATCATCACGCAATGCGCGATGTTGTACACTAGTTTAAGTTTAATAACGAAGTAATTTGTTTTTTGTTTGATAATATACCTTTTTATAAAAATAATAATTAAGTATATATTTTGTTAGAAGTCAATTATTATTCTAATTATATTGATATATTCTAGATTTTTTATATTTAAAATGAAATGTTTATTCTATATTTGATTATGTTTATTTATAACTAGTTACACGAATTAGAAATTTGACTTTAATAAGTTGTACTTACACATAATTACTTGTAATCTTGAATTTTAAATAATATACATCAATAAACAGTAGTTGATGCATAAAAAATGGTTTTTAAAAGTTTTTGTTAAATGCTTTATAATTTATGTAGTATAGATATGATTTTAATTTAACATTAAGATATTGATTTAATGTATTAAGTTATAATTCTTTTCAAATTTCTTTTAAATACCTATTTTATTAAAAAAAATATAGTTTACAAACAAACATAAATTAATAGTCATACTTAATATTAATAATAATAGTTTATTGTTTTCAATATATTTTAAGTTATTAATCGTCTTATGAACTCGTTAAATCCATATTTTTTTTATTTTTTTATCATTTTAAATATTTATGAAATTGTTCATATTCATTCGACGTTGATTTAAACGTAAGGTTAAAATGGTAATTTTGTTGTCTAAATTATTCATTCACGATAAAAATCAAATAACAATTTATCTTAATGTATTCATATAAATTAATGCTTAGAGACAACTTTATAGATTCAGAAGTTAATGAATAAAAAAGCAAATAGCCATCAACACTAGGGGTGAGCAATACCCGAAAACCCAATCCAAATCGACCCGTAAAACTTCAAAAAGATCGAGCCCAGAACCCAATATTTTCCTCAGGTAAGTAGGATCGGGTTAGGTATCCTATTTTCCCACCCGACCCGTCAGACGAACCGATATTTAAATTAATATATTATATTTTTCCTTTTTAAGTGTTAACTAAACTTAACCTAAATCTAATTTCATAATCAATGAAACGAATAGAGGACGACTCTTCTCCTCAACCTCACTTCCTCAATCAGCTAGAGACGATACCAGCCACGACCCCTCATGGCCAAAGAATCGCACTATACTTGATTAATTGATTTGCTTCTATTCCTTGTTCTAAATTAGAACTTCTAGTTATGTATTTTAGTATTTTTAGAACTATACTTGATTAACTATTTGGTACTTTGATTCATACTTCGTAGTTCATACGACTATAAGGCGGCATTTGTTTTTTAAGAGGTGGTGAAGTCTGAAATATGATTTCAGTTCTGAAATGGTTATGAGACGTCTAAACGAATCAGATATAAATGGTGATTAAGAGCTTAAAATGAAAAAAATACAAACAAGGCCTAAGTCTATACTTGATTAACTAAGAAGTCATTTAATCATTTTGTTACTCTCTTAGATACTTAGATTTGTGTTTTAGCTACTTAGATTTCAACAGGAAGCTGGAAAATTGAAACTAGACAAGACAAGAAGCTGGGAAAAGGGGATACTCTCGAGTTTTATCTAGCATTAACGGGTTTCGAGTTTCAGAAAGCTCCCCTGAAATCCGATCAGGTTTTTTGTTTTGGCGCTTGGCTCGACCCGCCCCGACCCGCTAGATGTTCACCCTTACTTGAGACATGTAATGACCCTGTGGAATCTAGTGGTAAAAGAAAATTAAACAGATCGGTTACCTTATCCTATAACATTTTCAGTTAGCAAAATAAATTGTTGATAAATGATATATTTGGCAATGTTCTAAATAACTCGTTATGACATCGCTATGGCGTGTTATGGCGTCAAGGCTTGGGGTCGCCGTCGTGTTAACCCCTATAGCTCCACCCGAAGGCTTGGTTTGCATCATAATACGTTATGGCGCGTTACGACATGCTATGACACGTTACGACATAAGGTGTAGGGTTACTTTAATATATAATGTGCACGATAAATGATAATTATGTACAACAGCTAGGACTAAAATAAACTTAAAGAGGAAACTTAAAAACTAAAACCTTAAATAGGTAAATTCTTAATGACATTCTCGTATACGAAGAGTCGAACATGAAGTCTATGAAAATTGAAAAAATTAGTAAGCAGAGCTTCAAGAGATTTAATCTCGATTTTTCACTTTTGATATCATTTTCTATAAGCTATATGTTTGGTATCAATGTTTTTTCTTTCTTATCTAATTTTATTACTTTATATGAATTTATTTTTTCATAAAGTATTATTCAAAATGCTAACACATACAAGAGTGAATGAGTCTGTGTGTGTGTATGCCGCCTTATGACACGCTTTGAAAAACGTCGTGACCTCGCCTTAATTCTCAAAACTTGAAGCTTGACCTTGTTGCCACGCCACGCCTTGCGCCATTTAGAACCTTGGTATTTGGTAAGTATTTTCTGGATATGAATTTTTTTTCCACTTACCAGACAAGATTCTCACTCGTTATTATGTCTTCGGGTAAGATTTTCATTTATTGTCATAGTCACTCGATAACATGAGTGTTCGTAAATGACCTCATAAATATTTTTTGGTATTTTTATATATGTTTTGAGCAATATGACTTGATGTATAGAATAATAGAACCATCTACTTAAGTCATTTTAAAATATTGTTTTTCTAAAGGATACATTAAGTTAGCGTAAAAAAGAAGAGTTAAAGGTGAAAAGTGTAAAAAGAGATCTAAACTTTTGATCAGTTTTAATCTCATGTCCATCCATAAATTACGTTTTAGAAGGGAATTGATTAGGTACATATCGGTGCACCTCACTAATGTTGACATTCAATTAGGATTGATCAAACGAATAAGATACGTTCTTACATTCTTCTCCATAACTTTCCTTCTCATCGAAACCTAACCCATTAAACTATTACTTAAAACATAAATACTATTTAAATGGTTAATGGGAAGCTAATGTTATTAAACTCTTTTAAATTGATTAAGTAAAAAATATATGGGTTGAACAATAATATAGACACATTAACTTAAAATCTATTACATGTTAATTTAAGAAAATACAAGACACCAAAATAGTCCCATGAATTGTAAAATGGTTTTGTGAGTTTATGATTAGATGATCCCTAGTTCCTACTATAAAAACTCAAAATTTTGTCATCATGCCTTATTTTACATCCTCTTCAACATGCAAATTCTCTCAAGGAAAACGCAAGGAAGTGATGACAAATTGGACTTGAAATGTATCATCAAAGAAACCAACCAAGTTTGATCTACACAACATAATAAATATTTAGGAATTGAGATAATGGTCGAATCATGCTTGCAATTCATATTTTGCGAAGTGGCGTTAATGTTTTACGAACTCATTATTAGTGATTTTAGTGTCATTAAACATTTTAGTGCAATTAGTGAGCTACTTGAGATCAATTAAGGCAAATAGCATATGTGTTACAAAGTGCGGACTGCACACTCACAAATGTTGTCTCTATCATCGTAATCATCATAAGGCGAGGATCAAGGGTGTTACGCCCCCTTGCGGGGTCCTAGGGGCAGCACCCCTAACGGTGGAGTTTTGGGACAACACCCTCTAGCCTCTATGGATTTTATGAAGAGGTTTACTTAGCAAAAATCGAAGATTCAGGATGTTTCAGATGAATTTTAGAAGGTTTGAAACTTTCTTGAGTTAGTCCTGAAACATAGTGAAATTTTGTCCAAGTATAAATCAAAAGCATCTAGACTTAAAGCTTATGAACTTTCTGCTTAGAACTCCTAACTCTCTACTCAGCTTTTAAGTCTTAATTACAACTTCTTTTTTGATTAACATGGATATCCAACCCGCTATATAAGTCGATTAATCCCAGGGCGACCACCTGGTTCGCAGGTAGCCCGAAATCACTGCATTTTCAATTATTGTAATACAAGGAGATATATACAAAGCATAATTATCTCCATTCTAACGTATTATCAATAATCTATTTAGGAAAGTTACCCTATTATCCATAACCGTCGACCTCTCTTATAAATATATGAACAATTGACTTAGTGCATATAAATACTCGAACTGATGCCTTAAAAAGGAGAGGAATACTAGATTATCCGGATACTAATTTCATATAACCTAAGGGATTATAATAAGTATTTGGAAAGTGCTTCCATATATGGAAAAAAGATATCCAAGTGATTACAACCTCAAAAGCAATGGGTCTTAGAGTAGTTATTTCCAGCTTTAGTCGACTTTTGTTTGGACCGGTTTTCGGTTGAGCAAACACCAACTTTCGGGCTTTATTTGGATTTTTTTAACCTAGATTGATTCAAATTCAAAATTTTGAACCGAAACTGGATTTTCGGCTTTTCACCTACAACCGATCATTAGTGCAAACTTTTTTTAATCAATTTTTTAGGACCAATTCAAAATCAGTTAATCGATTCTTCTTAAGATCCATTTAAAACTAGTTAATTAGTTCTTTATTCATATCTAGTTGTATTGTATCCTTTAATCTATTTTAAATGATGAAAAATTAAATTAAAATATGTTAGTTATTTTAGAGTAAATTACATGTTTGGTCCCTATGGTTGCCACTCAGTATCAACATTGGTCCCTATTTTAAACTATTTACAATTTTGGTCATTGTGGTTGCCACTTTATTTCAGATTTGGTCCCTCTAGTTGCTTTTTTGTTTTGAACTTGATCCAACTAATTAATTCTGTTAAAAATAATAAGTTAAGTTGGAGGGCAGCTTGGTCTTTTATTCTCTTTTTATCATTTTATATTTTTTAAATAAATTTGAAGTCAATCTCCTCTCCTCTTCTTCCCCGTTGACAGCCGTCAGCCCACCCCACTCTTTGGTCACCTTCTCCGGCAAACTCAAATCCTAAATCAAACTATAAACCAAAACTCAAATCAAACCTATATCAAACCCATATATAAAATCCAAGTCAAGCCCTAAATTAAAACCCAAATCAAACCTTTGATACAAAAACCCAAATCAAACATTTGATACAAAAACCCAAATAAAAAATGAAATCAAAATCAAAGCAAACCAAATAATCCCAATACCATATGTGACGATTCAAGGTATGAGTAATTATACTCGTGTATATGGTGTATTTCTTGGTATCTATGACAATCTATGATATCTCAATCACCAGAAAGTGGAAGTTGTGGTGTAAGGAGGATGAGAGAAAGAGGGTAGTAAGGGGGTGGGGGCTGAAAGTGGGTATCTTTCCCTGGAAGTTGCTCCCAAACAGAATATGGTGGGTTTCTTTTGTTACTAGAGACCACTGCGTAGCAATTGAAGAACGAGGAGGGAAGTTGTTCCAGTGGTTTGCTTGGGGACGAGGAAGGAGGCTGAAGTAGAGGGTCGTGAGAAGAAGAAGAATAACCGTGGTAGCAGTCAATGGTGGACTGGTGGTACAGAGCTTCGATGACGATGACGATAAGGCATGACGGTAGTGGTGCAAATCTTGAGGAAGGTGATGCTGGGTTGGGGAACATATGACAGTCTGGTCCTCCTTTATTCACATGTGGGATGGGAATATTGGATGTATTTAATGTATTAATGTATTTAAAAAATATTTACTTTAATATAATATAAAATGTAAATATATTTAATTAGCATATAATAATAACAATATTTCTATTATTCTTCTAAGGACAATAAAATAAAATAGAAAAGACTAAATTACCTGATTTAATGCTACTTTTTAACAAAAAGTTAGTTATGGAGACCGAAAGTGAAACAAAATGACAATCACAATGATCGTAATTATAATTAATTTAAAATAGGGATTGGTTTTGATACTTGGTGTCAACCATAAGGACCAAAAATGTAATTTACTCGTTATTTTATGTAGAAATAATAAACGGTTTAAAACAAATTTTGAAGTAAAGTAATAAAAATGCGATTTAACCCACAAAAGAATATTTGGAATGCATGGAAACCAAAATCCTTGCGGCCATGGATACTCCCCTAAAAATGGCAGCAAAAACAACGAATGGTAAAATCTTTGAATCAATTTTAGTCTCTTTCGTTTGTTTGTTGGTGATATATATAATCACATCCATGGCTTCTTTAATCCCTTCAGCAGGTGAAGAGAGGAAATCCCTTCGCCTTCTGTCTCCAATCCTCTCTCTGAATTCCCCAATTCTTCTCTTTCAATTTGGGGAATACAAAGAGAAAAAAACCCATTCAATTCACAACAACATAACAAAATCCAATTCCAATTTCCTTAATTCCCATTTTCACAAAATTTAATTGAAAATCCATAAATGCCGCCATTGGAGGAAGAAGCGTTATTATTAGTGCCTTCAACAACAACCCCAGGTAGATTCCATAATCGTGGGGCTTTTCATCGTTGTTTCGTCTACACAACCATGGTCTTACTTTGGGCTCTAATTTTGATCGCATTCACGGCGTCGTATTTAACCTTCGTCGATTCAGATAACCACCATTCTTCCTTCTGGGATCACGGCGGCATTGGTGGAATTCATTCGGAGAAAAAACTCCGTTCTTCCGCTCAGATCCTTCGTGCCGACGGCATCTCCGTACTCGTAACCGGAGCCGCCGGCTTCATCGGAACACACGTAGCCCTAGCTTTGAAAACCCGCGGAGACGGCGTCGTTGGAGTCGATAATTTCGACAACTACTATGGTCCGTCGTTAAAACGGACACGCCGGAAGTTACTCCAATCTCACGGCGTTTTCATCGTCGACGGCGATATAAACGACCAACGCCTTTTAGCAACGCTATTTGAGGTCGTACCATTTACACACGTTATGCATTTGGCTGCGCAGGTCGGCGTACGATATGGCGTCGATAATCCGTACTCTTACGTCCATAGCAATGTCGCCGGTCTCGTGACGCTTCTAGAACAATGCAAATCCGCCGGTCGACAACCCGCCGTTGTATGGGCCAGCTCCGGATCCGTTTATGGAGTAAACAATAAGGCACCTTTTTCCGAATCGGATCCAGCCAACCCACCGGCTTCTATTTACGCATCCACAAAGAAAACCGGTGAAGAAATCACCCATACATATAACCGTCTCTACGGGTTATCAATAACCGGGTTGAGATTCTTCACGGTTTATGGCCCATGGGGAAGACCCGATATGGTGTATTTCTCTTTCACCCGAAATATATCAGAGGGAACACCGATAACGGTTTACCGGGTCAAGGATCAGGTCGATTTGGCCCGAGATTTTATCTATATTGATGATGTTGTGAAAGGGTGTGTTGCGTCGTTGGATACATCGGGTAAAAGTACCGGGTCGGGTCGGAAGAAAAAGGGGAGTGCTCCTTATCGGATTTTTAATTTGGGTAATGGTAATTCGTCGCCGGTGACGGTGTCGGCGATGGTTAGGATATTGGAGGATAGTTTGGGGATGAAGGCAAAGATGGATGTGACTGACGTGGCTGGAAACGACGACGTTTCATTCCCACATGTGAATATCAGTTTGGCTCAAAAGGAGCTCGGGTATAATCCGACAACCGATTTGCAATCCGGATTACGGAAGTTCGTTAAATGGTACTTGTGGTATTACGGTAAACCATCCGACCACATGAATCAATAGCATTTTTAATTTAATTTAAAAAAATAGACGATCGTTTTGTAATTATATTCACTTACAAATTCATTTTGTTTCGTAGATGATAAAAGAAAAAATGTCAAAAATTGAGATTCTCGATGTGAGAAGGAACGATGCTTGTAATTGTTCATCTACGCTTGGGTGTGTGGCAATTGTGTCATGTTCGGGTTGGTGGGTCAGAAACTCTCAACCCGGACACGCCCCATTTAACTAATCGTGCCACATTGATTAATTTTAATTTGTATATAGTCGGAGTCACGGGTCATAAATAGGTTGGTGGGTCAAATAATAATAAAATCAATAATTTTAAACGGTTGGTGGGTCAAATAATAATACAACCAATAATTATAAACGGGTTGACAAGTCAACACGTGAATGTTTATGTAAATCCGAACACGACCCGTCTAATAAACGAGTTGATAGGTTGGCGGGTCCAGGGAAGAAACACAAGCCTTCTAATTGGAGGGACCAAACCCAAAAAATGCATCTCATAAAAATATATTATAAAAAAAGACTTTCCAACCTAATCACCAGTGTATTTTATTCAATGATAATAAGAAAATATAAACCCATCAAAGCATCTTCTGCTCCATGTATTCACATTCTAATAATCGTAGGGAACCAAATTAATAAAAATCACAATTTCAGTCACTCCCTATCCTAGTTTATACTATATTTCTTTTGATACGTAAGCTCCTTAAAATATATCTATTAAACATGGTTGGAGTCACGAGTTCATAAAAAATTTCCTACATTAATTTAAATGTGGGGAGTATAATTGGAAATGTTTTATATAATTCATATAATAATTTAATTAACTTAAAAAACCAAGTTTAATTACAATTAAACTAAAGGATTATACATAATTTATATGTGAAAGAAAAACACTGAGTGGCTAACTATATAAATAATATGTAAAAAACTATTTTTAGTAAAAAAAGAAAGATTAGGCATAATCACGAATTATGATTAGCAAATAAGAAAGAAGGAATTAACAAAATTTGAATAAGATAAAAAAGAAAAGAATTAACTAAGAAGAAGGAAAAAAAATCATGAACCATACATAGTTAACCAACTCAATTAAGTTGAATTCATTGATAAAGTCGCAAGATTTAGTATTTAAGTGATAAAGCGCAAGGGCCATGGCTCCCATAAGTCCTGCTTGTGTTTAGGTCCGTCCTTATGGGAGGCCGACACGGACGCACGCCTAAGGTCCAAAAATATTAGGGGCCTAATTTTTTTCTCCGTTATATAGTAGTAATCTAAAAATTAATACATCAAAGATACCCCAAAAAATATTATAGTATAATAAGAGGTAAAAATAATTAAATAGATAGGGGGTCAAAAATATTAACTAATTACAATGAAGAAGAAAACAAAAAGAAATTGGTATTTCACTCTGTGTATTGTTTTTTTTAACAATATAATTTTATTAAGACTAGCTAGGTATTGTTTATTACCTCTTTAATTTTTTTTACCTATACCATGGCCCGATGTTATTGGCTATTGCTATTTTTATATGTTTGACTATTTCCATGCTTCCACAATTCAACATATAACAACTGTAAACTCATATATTTGTTATTGTTATATGTTTCCACTGGCTATTATTATTTGCTTATATTGTTTGCGTAATTGATTTTATTGGTTATTGCTATTTTTTTTCTAGAGATGATATTATATTATTATTTGACGAACTATCTATTGTTCTAATGAATTAGACGTGTTTAATGGTTTTACGATTGATCAACAAAATTTTCGAACTAAATGTATTCAGTAATGTCTCGATACAAATTTAGATCTCATTCAATATTTAATCATCTTTTCTTTCACATTATTTGCAATCTTATTTATTTACTTGACTAGAAAATTTTGATAATCGTTTGTGTCGTTAATCTCTAATTGAATCTTTTTTCCTGCGCATGAGTTCTTTTTTTTGTATCAAAATTAATCATATATATTTCTTGTTATGAACTAAGAAAATTCCTACATTTTAAATATTAGAATATATAGACCCCCTAGATGAATCTCCAAAAGAGCCCTTGAGGAGAAAGGAAGGTTCCAACATATATACAAAAACAATAATCCAAGTCTAGCCGATGTGAGACTCTAACACGCGGCCCTCCAACAGAGGCTAGATGGCAAAGATGTCCAGAGTGCCGAGTCCCGGGCGAAGATGTCCCAAAGTGGTAGACATTGGCTCTGATACCATATTAGAAAATATGGAACCCCTAGATGAATCTCCAAAAGATTCCTTGAGGAAAAAGAGGATGTTCCAACATATATACAAGAACAATGGTCCAAGTCTAGTCGATGTGAGACTCTAACATTAAAAAAAACTTAACAACCATAGTAGATGATCAAACTTATATCTGTATTTCAGGACTTAAAACTATCATTTTTTATAATACAATATACTCTTAGGCCTTGTTTGTTTTTTCATTTTAAGCTCTTAATCACCACTTATGTCTAATTCGTTTAGATATTTCATAACTATTTCAGAACTGAAATCAGACTTCAAACTTCAGCACCTCTTAAAAAACAAACGCCATCTTAGTTGCTACTTACCAAATAATAACGAAGAGTGAATTGTGGATTTGGTCCTATAGTTTGCTGATTTCTTTGACTAGGGTCCCTATTGTATATTTATTGTGGATTTGGTCCTTGTGGTATTCAATTTATTTTGACCACGGTCCCTCTAACTAACACTTCTGTTAACTCTATTAAATCAAGGATCGTTTTTGCTATTTACCTATTCTTGTGTTTTTTTTTCTATAAAAAACTAAAAACATTTTTTTATCCACATAAAAAGTAAATATATATATATATATATAATATGGTATCAAAATAAATATAATAGGTTATTATTGTAGATTTTATTTGTTTAAATTTTTAAAAATTAGCTATATTAAATACAATTAACGTATATTATTTTAAAAAATTAATTATATTAAATACAATTTAATTATTTTAATTATATTAAAAGATTCAAAGAATTAATTATATTAAATAGATTTTCATGTTTTAATACAATTAAAATTTTGAATTAAACAAATCAAATCATAAAACTATGTTTTATTTTATTTAGAGCGACTAAAATAAGATATGGTTTTATGATTGATATATTTAAATTAAAAAAAGCAATTATGTTAATGATTATTTAAATTATTATTCTTTTTCTATCATTGCGATAAACAAACTTATTATTGTTATTTTAACACCAAAACAATTAAAAACCAGTAATAAATGAAGTCCAATTTAATCATACTAAAACCACGATTTCTAGTATTCAAATTATTTTTTATTCAAAAACTCAAAATCAACTATTTAGATTTTAACCAAATGAAAGATTCACACATACTCTCATCTTTGTAATTCAAAATTGAACAAATCTTTATATTAATTCAATCAAATTTTTATACTGAAATAGACAAAAATATTAAAATAATAAAATTAAATCGTATTTAATATAATTAATAGTTTAATGTAAAATCAAATCATAAAATAATATATGAATAAAATAAGATATGGTTTTATAATTGATATGTTTAAATTAAAATTTTAATTTCATTAAAACATGAAAACTTATTTAATATAACTAACTCTTTGAAAATTTTAATATAATTAAATTGTATTTAATATAGTTAATTTTTAAGAGTTTAAACAAATAAAATCTACAATAATAACCTATTTTATTTATTTTGATACCATTATATATGTATATATTTATATTTATTTACTTTTTAGGTGCATAAAAATATTGCTTTTATTTTTTATAGTAAGAAGGCACAAGAATAGGTACAAGGTAAAAATGGTCTTTAATTTAATAGAGTTAACGGAAGTATTAGTTAGAGCGACCGTGGTCAAAATAAATTGAATACCACAAGAACCAAATCCACAATAAACATACTATAGGGACCCTAATAAAAAAAAGTAGCATACCACAAGGACCAAATCCACAATTCACTCTAATAATGGAGCACGCAAATCATAAGTAGTACTATCTTATCTATAATAAAGAACAATACAATATCTTCCCTCCATGAATTATTATCATTTAGTTTATTCAATTTCTTTACCATTGAAAAACATTTATTGGATCTATTTTCGTACTTATCGAGGGTCCATAATTCTACATACACCAGGATCCACAAAATGTCAGAAACAGGACTGCTTGTGTTCCGCCACTATCAAAAAATTCAACACAAACCCGTTTATTTTCATGTCATGTCAAAAATTGTCATCCATGTACGTTTGTTTAAAGTACAACATAAAATTTACGAATTTCAACCACACATTTAAGTGTACATACGTACAATTAATCTTAGAAATATTCAAGAAAACATATAAAATATAAGCATAGATTGTTTAGGAAAATGAAATAGGCTACTTAGACTTGAACGTAATTATTCAACAAATAAAATATATACAATTTCAAGGAAACTTACAAAAACCTAAGATCTGAAAAACCGAAAATAAGAATTTGAAAAAATGTCCTATGGTGCATAATGTTCTTGCATAGAAGCGACAAATAACAAGAGATGGGAAACAATAAGCAAGATTGTTATTACAACGAGGAAGACTCCAAGCTTATACCATTTTTCTCGTAAAGTATTTACAAAGCCTTTTCTGCATGCGTAACAGTCATAATAGAGCGTGGTGGCATCGTTTTGCCACAAATCACAATCGATATCGTATGGGGCATCTAAACCATCGTAAAATTCGGTTTTCTTTATCCAATATGTCGCATTCAGATACTCCATGTCACATATTGTTGGTGGTATGCAACATCCCGACTACATATATGAAAAAAAAACATTTTAGCATAAAAGCCAATTATTATGTGTATATGGAGGTTTAATCATTTGAGAACCCATAATATTGTGATAATCTTGAGAACTTTTGTATCATGTGTTATTTCATATGATTTTTTTTCTATCTAGGCATAATATTTAATTAACATATATTTGTTTGGCAATATGTTTGTTTCACATGTACTCGTTTTACAATGTGAAACATTTTATGTATATTTTTTATTTCACAAACTCTCCGAAAAGTTTCACATGGTGAAACAAACACATTGTGAATATATGTTATTCAATATTCCAAAATTCTAGCCTTAGATAAAAAAAAACGAAATAACACATGATGCAGAAGTTCTTAAGGTTATCACAATTTTATGATTCTCAAAAAAAGTTCCCCCATGTATATTGTAACTCTTTTTTTGAGTTTTATAAGTCTAATAATGAATTAAAAATCTCGTCTATACGGAAAATTCGTACTTGTACATATATAAGTAATACTTATATATAAAGTACACATTTTAAATATATATATATATATATATAATTATATATCGATAAAAATAATAATAATACCTCTATTGAGGAGAGTTTACTCGTTGAAAAATCGTAAGACTTAATCATGAATGATTGTACGGCCAAGTCCTGGCATGTTCTCGTATTGTATATACAAGTCTCGATATCATTCCAATTATTGTCATCGTTCACCATCATTTTGAGCCACGATGGTGAACCCGGGATCATCCTGCTTTCTATCGTGTACGCTCCCACAAGCGCCAACCCAATTGTCAGAATCACAATCAGTGGCACCATAACCACGATCAATCCCAACATCAGAAAGCGCGATTTCAAGAACACGACACCGTTGCTAACGACAAACAAAAGAATTAATCCGAACACAACCCCGTGTTGCAGCTTTGACAATGCTGGCAACAGGTATTCACAGTTACACTGTTTCACGTATAACAACCATACGGTACAAAAAAGGACAGGGAAAGAAAGGAGGAACGAAATTGTGGTTAATGGAAACATAATTCGTTTTACAGAAGAGGGTTTTGGATCATGTATTTTGTTGGCGGCAATATTTGGAATTGTACGATTTCGGCAATGACGGTTACGTCTTGTGTTGCCGCCGCTGTTGGATCTGTGTTTTCGGCCATTTTTGTGACGGTTAGAATTAGAAGTGAAATAGGAGGACTTACTATCGGGTAAAGTAATGCTAAGTATTTATAACAAAAGGGGGTGGAAATTTTGGTCAAAGATTTAGGGTTGTTAATAAAATTATTATAAGAAGTCAACAAATAACACATTTCAAATTTGCTATAATTTCTGGAGTAAGAGATTATTGAGGATAAGTTGTTGGATTATTTGACCATTTTTCCATTACAGAAAAAGTTTTTTCACTAGGAGAATTTATATTTAAGGTTAATAAAACACATTGAGGTCTAACGTGCATTGGGTCCTTGTACATCGAGTATATATGTGTAAATCGACTTACCACCATCCAAAGAAACTAACCAAATTCCACTATTTTAAGAGATTTTATATACAAATTTATTGACTTCGAGAGATTGTAAGTTTTTTTTGGTTGATATTTCTTATACTTTATATAATATCCTGGAGTACCACTTTAAAGTTTGGCTGATACATCTTTTATACCTAAAAAAATTCCTACTTATAAAAATAAGTTGAACGAATGCACTAAAACCCGCTCAGACATTCATTGGTCGACCCTTGTAATCAAGAGAACGTAGTTTATGGAAAACAAAATATATTCTCTAAAGAGATTACATAACTTTTAAATAAGTGTTACTTATATTAAATTGCACCATTTATATATTAATTTTGATGGTAACCTAATACTTGATGGTGAGTTATAAAAATGGTTTCATACTTATTAAAAAAGATAATTGGTTAAATTAAAATCTTATTGAAAGTTATATAACTAATTATATCTGCAACTTATGATACATGTCCAGAGTAGCGAAATTTGTTATGTGTTAACGTATAAAATAGATGAATATTATCTAAAATTCAGTTTTAGTATGAACTTTATTTTTATGATGAAAAGATTTGTTTAATATATTTATCGTATTTGTTAGGAACCTCTTTTTATAACAGCTTGAGCCTGTATCAAATCTGACCCAGATAGGGAAAGGGGCAGTGATGGATAATGAGGAAGAAGCGGTGGTGGGTGGCAAAAATTAAATTTTAGCTAAGGCTATGTTTGTCAAATTAGTTAATAAGTTAACTGATGACTGATAAGTTAGTTTTTTTTTGGAAAAGGTATCTTAGGCATTGCCTAGACTAATCCCTAGCATTTTTAAGACTTGTAAAGCATGCAACCCTGAAATAATTCCTCAGTGGCCACAAGTTGTTTGCGCCTGGATTTGAACCTGGGGTAGATGAGTTGTCTAGCCTCATCCCCCGCAAGCCTTGTGGTTAACTGATAAGTTAGTTGACAGTTGATAGGTTAGCTTATGTACTTATTGCATTTTACAAAACTAACTCATAAGTTGGTTGAAAATGTAAAGTGACCAAAAGAATATGTTGAAGAATTAGTCAATTACAACATTTTATAATATAACTAAAACAAATCACTAATAATATAATATGTTAATTAATACAAACAGGATAGTAAAGAAAATTAAATAATATAACATGTTAATTAATAAAACTTTAATTTGATTATTATTGTATAGTAGTTGTCTACCCATTCTGTAACACCCCTAAAATTGGGAGTTAATTTAAACCAAAAATAATGCGGAAATATTAAATGAATAGACATCACCCAAAAATGGGGAGGAGTAAAAGAGTTTACAATACCAAACGGATACTAGATGACAACCTATTAATCTATATAATTGACAAATACAGATTAAGTTCGGGTGTCTCTACTCCTCAAAATAAGCTTTCTATGCAACTCTATCTGTACACACGAAGATGTACTCCAAAAAGAATGCCTCTACCGCCATCTAGCTTCACTCAAACCTTTGAAGCCCCACTAGCACGATCACCTGATATACATGTCATTTTAAGAAAAAGTGTTAGGCTTAAAGCCTAGTGAGAACAAACAGTTCAAATATGGAAAACTAATAAATAAGTGAAAATGGTAAAATCAACATTTAACCCAAAAGCCTTTCCAATTCAATCCTTTTTCTTTTGCGCGTGATTTGCACCTAAGAGAAACGCAATTTGAGGGAAACGTCATACGGGGCAACCCGCAATTCATACCGATGGAAATCAGTAAATCAGTAAGCTCGAACGGATAGAAATCTCCGACTTACGGATAAAGAGTTCAACCCCTATCCAGGATCTATTACTCGATACCCAACTGAACAAGCTCAACCCCTATCCAGGATCTATTACTTACCCCATCCCCAATATAAAACCGACTATTGTTCCTATGGATCCATTTACACTAGTCTAGATATTACATATATTCATTCCAATGTACTAGCCAATATTCAATACAAAATCTTTGTATGATAAATTCCTTGTTTCCAAAACCTTATTCCCAAAATTAGGTCAAAATAGCATTTAGTTTCACGTATCATAATTCTTGACATAAAACTCATAGCAGTGTTTCAAAAACCATTTCTTATACACATTTCATCTTTTCAAAGAGAAACCCTAGATGACACATTTTGACCTAGTTTACCAAAATTTTTCAAGTATAGAAATACTTGTATATACATCATGTAGAAGGTAAAATACATCATTTTGACATTTATAAAGTTTTAGAAAGGTAAGAATGAACTCACAAGGCTACGGTTAGATAAACCCTAGAAATCTCCCTAAAATGGTGGAAGAAGATGAAGTGGTGAAGGAGATGAACACTTGAAGCTTTAACCCTAAAGCTTGACTTGAATCTTCACTTTAATGGAGCAATTAATGGTTTGGAATGAGGCAGATGAGAGTATTAAGTGCTCCAAAATCTCCTTCAACGCAGAGCTCGTCCAAAATATTTTTGTATCTGAGAAGTGAGGAAGAAGAGCTGAAAATCGGGACTTATTGTGCCCTCAGGACCACACGGGCGATGATGCCCTGCGATCATGACAAGGAAAGATCGCCTGTCATGATCGCCAGGCATGTACCGAGAGTTTGGTGCTGAAAATTGTCTTCTGGTGCATTCGGCGATGATGACATGCGATCATGACATGGCATAATCGCCTGTCATGGTCGCGAGATGAGTACCGTGAGTTTGATCTGATTTCTTGACATTCTGAAGTTCCTGCTATCATGCCCTGCGATCATGACATGTCAAGATAACCTGTCATGATCGCCCAAAGTGTACCCAAACCCAAATCGTGTTCGGTTCTCGCTCCTTTCTTCCAATTTAATCTAACCCAACATGAAACCCTTAAAACACTCAATTTCACTATAAATAAAATTCTGTTAGGATGCAAAGTCCATTATCTTATGTACAAAATTCCGGGTGTTACACATTCAATGCGACGAGATATAAAAGTTTTTTTTTTTCAAAAGGTTGTAATGCATGCTACCTTTGTACCCATGTTAGATTCAAAGAATAAAACAACTATTTCACAAAGGCCAACCTGTGAAAAGTTTGAAAAAACCGATCTTATTCTAAAACTAACTTATTGAACTCAAGATATGAATAACCATCCTTAAAAAGTTTTTAGTCCCCCATCATAGATGTCTTTGATGTAAGAACGGTAAAAATAAACAATACAACAAAATGTAACTGTAACAATTTTAACCCTTTAAAGTTTGTTCTTTATTTCAAAAGAGAAACATCAACGATCCTAGTATACAATAACTTACTTAAAACAGACATTCGTCAAGATCAAACTGAAGAGGAAAAAATCAAATGACTTTTCTGCGAGAATATATTTTTAAGATGCACAAAACCATTTATGTCTATACTGAAAATCAAAAGAAACTAGAGAAAAATAAGAAAAACAACCCATCAGAATAACTAAAATTTCAATATTGGACTTCACTATCTTAATCCAGTGTCAATCTTGATTGACATATTTCGCTCGACAGAGTATGCCACGTTGATAATTTGCTTGATAGTTTGAAGCCATTCTAACCATCATACCCAAATGGCTTTACGCTTCGGTACTTAATTTACAAAAAAAAAGAAGAAAATGAATTTAAAAAACACCATATTAAAAACATAAATTGCCACTTTTTTTGTTAGGCCATTTTCATGCAAGTTTCTTCCTTTAAAAGCTTCAAACTTGAAAGTCTCAAATCATCTCTTTTTGAAACATAGGACAGATTTTAAGAAGATTCAAAAGCTTCCATGAAAGGCAAAGGCAAACAATTTTATGAGGCCTTGAAGAGATATATTCTTTTAACTGATACAGATGTTACCGTTGGTCCCGTTTAGGGTAATGACTGATAAGTAAAGAATTGTTGTGGGGGAGGGGGGGGGGGGGTTAATAAAATTACACAAAATATTTACTTTTTAAAATATTTATGATAAAATTATCAAGAATTACACTTAGAAAACTGATTGTTGTGGAAAAGAACAGATAAATCTATTCTAACAATCTAAACACTTAGTGAAAACAAGAACACAAAGTAAGTTAAACACAAGTTTTCAGAGGACCGAATCAAGCTAAGCACTTAGAAGATTTCTTGTTGGATATCTCACTTGTATAGTCGATGGTTACTGTAACACCCCAAAAATGGGACAACAAAAATTTCCAAATAAATCGGAAATGTGGCATTGAAATATCAAGATACGAGCTTTCCCAAAAAGGGAACTTAAATACGCCTGTTAAATTACAATTTGTAACAATAGGTTAAGAGGATAACAACCTCCTAATCTAACTTCATAAAAAAAGAAGATTACAATTGGGTGTCACCTAAACCACCAAAATAACTTCAAAATACGGCGCCTCAAAATACTCCCAAGTTTTCCTCTAAAGGACCGGTCAAGCCTTCTTGGCGACCACGCCGCTAGAACCTGAGTTACATGCCGACACCAAAACAAGTGTTAGGCCAAAAAGCCTAGTGAGCATGAACATATAAAAAACAATTGCAACAAAATTAGTTTAAAATAACTTGTAAGCTAAGTATGACTTTAGGTGGAATCAACGGGGGAGACCGGTATCCATTGAGAGTGACGAGAACAAAAAAAGTATGTCACTCAAACAATGTTGTCGCATGACACATCAAGACTTACAATCCAAATGTGGTAACGACTACTTAACAAGTTTCACCTCAAGAGTCGGTTGTCCTTAGTGTCTATTCTTGCGAATTCCACCTCAAGTCTCGGCACACTTAGCATCTACCTCAAAGGCAACACCTCAAGCGGCAAATATTTTAGTGTCTACCCATAAGGTAACATCTCAAGACTCAAACCTCCTAGTGGCTACTTGAAAGTTTCATCCAAATATAAGACTTCAAGAAAATATCCAAATAATTCGCATCTAAATAATCATTCATTCATTATGCCATGTAAGTTGTCAAATACCTTCATAGATTCATTCAAACTCATAAGACTAGCATTTATAGGCAACATCTCAACTTTTCCCAATAATATGAATTTTCGTAAAATGCTAAGAGAGTAAGCCAAATTCATAATAAACTATCTTATTAGCAATTTAACACATATGTATTCACTACCATGACCTCAATATGAAGATTTATCCAAAAATGCATAAAACCTATCAAATATGAACATAAGATCAAATCATCAAATAATTGTATAATACATGAAAGTAAAGTTTGTAATAGCATTTAAGAACATATTTAGGCATATATCTAGTTTTACAAAGCATTTAAAACTCACTTGTTAGGTTTTCGGAGAAAACCTAGAAAACTTGTAAAAAAAAACCAAAATGAAGGTGATGAACTTGGATCTTGATTAATACTTGAAATCTTGATGATTGGAAGTTTGTAAACACTTGGAGATGAACAATAAATGCACTCTTAAGCTTCCAAATCGGTTTAAATGAAACGATTAAAATTTAGGTGAAAACATCAATGGAGAAGATGACAATGGTGAGAAGCTAGAAACCAAAATCATTGATCACTAGAAGAAATCTAGAATCCAAAATGTAGATAAAACTTCAAAATAGCTGTTCTAGGTTAAAGAAATCCGAGGGGAAGAAAGGGGAGAAGAGTGGATGAAGTAACAAATGAACTCAAGGGAAAATATGTAGTTTTTATAAAGAAAATTCAACAACAACTTTCTGCCCAAATTCACGCTCGCGAAAGATTTCTTCGCGCCTCTGAAAAAAATCAATTTTTGCTATTTGACTCATTTTTTCTACACAATTCATACTCAATCACTACCAAACCTCAAAATACATTATTTTAATTATTCTAAGAGAAAAATAAAGTTAAATTTAAAATGTCGATATTTTACTTACTTGGAAAAAAAATTCCGGGCGTTACAATCCTCCTAACCTTGGAAAGGATTCCGTCCTCGAAATATCGACCTATACGAATAAATGAGGATATCGCCTTTTCATGTCTTCTTCGGCTTCCCACGTCACGTTTGCACCTCGATGGTGTTTCCATTGAACCTTGACCAAAACCACTTCTTTATGACTAAGTTTTTTTGACTTTCTTTCAAAAATAGTGTTGGGTTCTTCCAAGCAACAATTGTTTCCATCCAATCGAATTTCGGACAAAGGAATGATACTCTCCTCTTCCGCTAAGCATTTACGTAAATAACATACATGGAAAGTATTGTGTCTTCTTGTAAGCTTGTAGGCCGACTCGACTTAGAATAGAGAATGGTCCAAGGAAACGGGGACTAAGTTTCCCACGCTTTCCGAACCGGATGATACCCTTCCATTAGGACACCTTCAACATTACCCGATCCTCCACTTGGAACTCAATTGGTCTCTGCTTCTTGTCGGCATAACTTTTTTGCCGATCTTGAGCTGCTTTTAAATGCTCTCTAATGCCTTTCACTTTGTCCGCCGTTTCTTGAACGATCTCGGGTCAGGCAAACTGTTTCTCTCCTGCTTCGAGCCAACATACGGAAGTTCTACACTTTCGACCATACAAAGCTTCAAAATACGCCATCCCGATACTTGAGTGGTAACTATTATTGTAAGCAAACTCTACCAACGGTAGGTGAGAGTCCCAGTTACCACCAAAGTCGATAACACATTATCTCAACATGTCTTCGAGAGTCTGAATAGTCCTTTCGCTTTGTCCGTCCGTCTAAGGATGATACGTCGTGCTTAAATTTATCTTCGTACCCAATTCTCTTTGCAAACCATCCCAAAATTTAGAAGTGAATCGACTATCCCAATCTGAAACAATAGACAACGGTACACCATGTATTGATATCACTTCGTCAATATATAACTTTTCCAACTTATCCAATGGCAAGTTTTCCCGTGTTGCTAGAAAATGAGCACTTTTGGAAAATCGGTCTACTATCACCCAAATCATGTCGTGGCTTCTTAAAGTTCTTGGTAATTTTGTCACGAAGTCCATGATGATATGATCCCATTTCCATTCCTGGATCTTCAGAGATTGGAGACTTCCGTACGACTTTTGGTGTTCTGCTTTGACTTGAAGGCAAGTAACACACCTCTCCACATAATTTGCTACATCGAGCTTCATCACCGGCCACCAGTAATTTAATTTTAGGTCTCTATACATCTTCGTGCTACCGGGGTGAATAGAATAGTTAGACTTATGAGCATCCTCTAAGAGTAATTCACGGTTTCCTCCTAATTTTGGCACCCAAACTCTACCTTGAAAAAGCTTGAGTCCACGACTATCTTCCGTCAGTAAGTCACGTTGCTTTACCATGACTTTCGTTTTGAGATTTTTCTCTAAGAGTGCCTCGGCTTGGCATGCTTTGATTTTCTCTATTAGGCTTGACACGACATCGATTCTTTTGAGTGACATTTGAATGCCTCAACCATGACTTTTTCGACATAGAACATCCGCCACAACATTTGCCTTACCGGGATGGTAAAACAATTCACAGTCATAGTCCTTCAATAACTCCAACCATCTTCTTTGGCGCATTTTAAGTTCCTTTTGATCGAAGATGTACTTTAGGGATGGGAATGCGGCGGGTATGGGGCGGGGGCCTCGATCCCCATCCCCGTCCCTGATTTCTCAACTCCATCCCCATCCCCATCCCCAATGGGAACCGGGTATTTTTTTTTCCCGTTTATAAAACTACTTTAAATCAAAATATGCGAGCGACGACACACGTTGAAATGTATCATATTTTCGATAAACCTAAAATCACGTTGAAATGTATCATATTTTCGATAAACCTAAAATCAAAAGTAATTTATTATAATAATAAAAAGTCACAACATCATGTAGTAATTAATAATCTATAATTAAAAGAAATTCAATTTAATACAAAAATATTTAACGTCGCTCGTACCAAAACATAATGAGTAATATAAAACCATATCGAGTAATATCAAAACATATGCGTAATTTAATACAAAAAATACTTAATGTCACTCGTACCAAAACATAATGAGTATTATAAAACCATATCGAGTAATATCCAAAACATATGCGTAATTGTATTTTGATTTTGACATCGAAAATATTATATACTAACATCCAAAATAAATAACACTTTTAGATTTTAAGCCTAGTAAGAAAAGATGAAATCATGAATTACCAATTTAGTTGAAATAAATACTTTATATATTTTATTGATTAATATATATATATATATATATAACGGGTCCGGGGCGGGGTGGGGAGTGCCATACCTGTCCCCGTCCCCATCCCCGGTTTGAGACAAACGGGGTTCATCATCTCCGGTTTGAGACAAACAGGGATCCCCGTCCCCATCCCCATCCCCGATCCCGAACGGGGCTGGTTCCCCGGTGGGGCGGGGCCGATTCCCATCCCTAATGTACTTCAAACTTTTGTGGTATGTGAAAAGGGTACATTTTGTTCCATAGAGATAGTGTCGCCACAACATTAGTGCAAAAACCACCGCGGCTAACTCCAAATCGTGTGTCGGGTAGTTCTTCTCATGCTACTTGACTTGACAGGATGCATAAGCTATCGCCTTCCCTCATTGCATTAACACACAACCTAGACCCATCTTGGAGGCATCACTAAAGACCACAAAATCTTCCGATCCCTCGGGTAGAGATAATACCGGTGCCTCACACAACTTCTTTTGAAGAACTCTGAAGGCTCGATCTTGAGTCTCGGACCACACGAACTTGACATTCTTCCTTGTCAACGCCGTTAAGGGTGAAGCAATCTTTGAGAAATCTTGAATGAATTTTCGGTAGTAGCCGGCTAATCCCAAGAAACTTCTTATTTCCATTCGGCTCGTTGGTGGTTGCCAACTCATCACGGCTTCAATCTTAGACGGATCCACTTTTACTCCGTCTCTTGATACCACATGACCCAAAAAATGTACCTCTTGAAACCAAAACTCGCATTTGGAAAACTTGGCGAATAATTTCTCTTTCCGTAGAACTTCAAGAACCTCTCGGAGATGGATTTCGTGCTCGACTTCATTCTTTGAGTAAACAAGGATGTCGTCAATAAATACTATTATCGACTTGTCCAAGAAAGGACGACATACTCGGTTCATCAAGTCCATAAATACGGCCGAGTCGGATAGCTTCACATTTGTTATGGCTGGGCCCTTTTATGGCAGATATTGGGGTCTCTTCCCTTTTGCGTATGGCATCGCCACTCCCTTTGGCAGCATCCACTTGCGTTCGTCAATCCAAATGGCATTACTAAAAATTCATAGTGTCCGTCTTTGCCACATCTTCACCTCTTATTCCTACTTGATGATATCCGGATCGAAGATCAATCTTTGAGAAACATCTTGCCCCTTGTAATTGATCAAAGAGGTCATCGTAGGAAGTGGGTATTTGTTCTTCACCGTCACCTTGTTCAGTTCTCTATAATCTATGCACATCCGCATAGATCCATTCCTTCTTCACGAAAAGTACCGGAGCTCCCCAAGGTGAAGAACTCGGTCTTATGAATCCCTTCTCAAGTAACTCTTGTAGTTGGGTCAACATTTCTTGCATTTCCGAAGGCGCTAAACGATAGGGAGCACGTGCAATTGGTGCCGCTCCCGGAATGAGGTCAATACGAAATTCCACTTGTCTTTCTGGCGGTAAACCGGGTAGATCATCCGGAAAGACATTCGGATATTCACGAACCACGTCGATCTCTTTTATCTTCTTCTTTTCTAACTTGGCATCAAGGACATAAGCCAAGTATGAGAGACACCCTTTAGATAGACACTTGCGCGCCTTTAACGATGAGATAATTGTGGTAGTCCCTCTACTTCTTTCTACTTATATGGTCACCATATCCCCATTTGGCAAAGGTAATTGAATCATCTTTTTAGAGAAAAATATATCGGCGTGATTCTTGACTAACCATTCCATTCCTATAACAACATCAAATCCCCCTGTGGACATAGGCAACAAACTCACCAAGAATTGCTTCCCATCAATTTCTAATATACAATTATCGAACTAAAACTTGATCACCATTAGCCACTTCTACTACTAGTGCATCAACTAAGGAGCTAACGGGGATATCAAATTATTTGCAAAAATAATTTGACACGAAGGAACGATTTGCACCCGAATCAAACAAAATACGAGTAGGTAAGGAGTTAACTAAAAACGTACCCAATACTTCTTTGGCGGTCTCCTTCGCCTCCACAACCATTTGGAATGCTCGACTCAGTTCTCTTGGTGGGTTCTTTTTCTTAGTTGAGGTTCCGCTTCAAAACCCATGGTTTCCTCCTACAAGCTTTGGGCAATCTCTCTTGATGTGTCCTGGTTCATGACACTCGTAACAAATCACCCCCCGAGCGAGGCAAACTCGGCTCATGTGGTACTTCTTTCCACATTTGAAACATTCCGGCGAGCTTGGATTTGATTTGGAAATTCATGGGCCATGGTGTTTGCTTCTACACCTATGACACCATTTCTCCCCTCGGTGTGAGTCAACATTCTTATTGTTCGAAAAAGTTCTAACTTGTCTTGCTGGTCCATGCGACCCCTCCCATTTCCTCTTCTGACGGCAACTCTTTCTTCCTTGCCTTGGACGATGTCATCCTCTGTTAGTTGGCCTTCTTCCTGGCTTCTTGCAAGGTTGACACTTTGGAGTTTCGTACCGATGTCTTCTTCTCAGCAGGTAACCCTTTCATATAAGCCTTGACCTTAGACCGTTCATCCGAGGCTAGATGCCCCACAAGGTCAAGTTTTTCCATGAATAGACTAGAATATTCGGCCACTGATTTATCCCCTTTCTTAAGGGCTCGGAACTCGTCCTCGATGCGATCCAATGCCCTCGTTTTACAATATTTGTCCATGATCTTTCCTTTGAAGACTTCTGATAACCAGTGAGAAGTCAATGTTTAAGCACTCATATTACACCTTTAGGATAACTTATTTTACTTTTATATCCCTAAATTAGGTCTTTTATTTCCTTATTTTCTATTTGTTGAGTCATGAAGCTAAAAATTGTGATTTAATCTGTTTTGGTACCATTAGTAGGCTTATTTTGGTGTTTTGAACAGGGCAGTGTTGTGCAACATTCATACAACATTGCTGGCTGTTGGTTTTTGGCTTTTTGACGGGCTTATTGGATTCAGCTGTGGAAACAGGAGGTTAACCCGACTTTTGTAATATGAAGAGGAAAGCTTTAGAAGACTTTAATGTCTTGTTATTGTAATACTTGCTAGTTAAGTTTAGATTTGTACTTTTGTTGACTTTGTGGAAACTTGGTCATCAAGTATTATGTATTTGCATGTTTCCCCCTCTATTGGTAGTATAAATAGAGGTGGGTTAGTTTGTTTGTAATCAACTTGGGTGAGAGCCAAGTAAAGCTCTAAAACATTTGGTACTTGAACATTTCAAGTACCTTGGTTGATTTATATAATTCAAGTATTTAAGTGATCTTCATTTATTTCTTTGCACCTTTAATTTCCTTTATTTTCTCGTCTTTAATTTATGCACTTTAAATTCGTTATTTATTTTCTCGCAATTTACTTTAAGTCATTTATTTTTTGCTATTTATTTTCTCGTCATTTAAATTCAGCTTCTTTATTTTCTGTCTTTAATTTTATGCAATTAATTTCCACACTTAAATTCATGCAATTACTTTCAGTTATTTACATTTTCTTGCACTTACTTTCCAGTACAAGTAGCTAAATTTCCTAAGTGTGGGTGTGAGGCAAATGACGAGAGTATAATCCAAAGGATGGTAGACATTGTTTCTCAATAACATTGTTCCATCGTTTCATTTCAAGTTTTATAAAACCAATTACACTTCTTGACAAGTTGATCACTTTGAAAAGTGTTAAAGTGCCATGGACTCTGAAAAGAGCCATTGAATGCACGTCAATTTGGATGACATAGGAAGTAAACTGGAGTGAGTTGCTGACAATGAAAGTTGTTATCTATTTTATTTAAATTGATTAATTATCGACGGGTTGGTCGCTTGTCAAAGTGTTAAAGTGTAGTCGGACTCTGAAAGGAGCCACTTAGAACACACCAACTTGGATGATATGGGAATTTGCTCGAAAGGGTGATTTTAAACAACGAAAATTGTTATCCATATATTTTGAGGACTCTACTCTGCACTGCCTCTATTACTGATACTTCATAGAAATATGGGTTGAATCTATACATCAGTGCAGGTATTGAAGTCTGAAAGGAATACTCTCAAAGTAGATGGTGGAACTTGTTATTTTGAAACTACAATACTGAAAGGTATTAGTCTACTTGATTTTGTGTTTATGTCTGACCAAAAGTCTTACACCCATGCTACTTTCTTTATTCTGTTAAAAGAATCACCATAAATCCAAACCAATTATAATCTTCAAATTCGCCATCTGAAGTTAGTCTTTCAACTCAAGATCTTGCAACTTAAGATACCTATCCCTGTGGAATACGATACTTGGTTCTTACCATTTTATTACTTGAAAGATGACATTAGGGTTAGAACTATACTTGCTTTTGAACTTAATCGCCCTGTCCGTAGGCGTGTTAAAACCCCTATCAACTTCCCACGTGAGAAGTGGGATGACGACGGCTCCAAGAGCGGACTTTGTAACGTTCCACCACAAAAGGGCTTGACCCCTCAACATCTGAGAAGCATATTTTACCTTCTGTTGCTCTCCGCAATCACTAGCATCGAAGGCTTGCTCCATTTCCTGTATCCAATTCATACAGACAATTGGATCAGTGGTTCCCGAAAACTCGTGTGGTTTGCTCCATAGAAAGTTCTTGTATGAGCAAACTTGTTCGACTTGTCTCACACCCACAATTCTTTGTTCTTTGGTGCTAAAATAATTTGACACGAAGGAACGATTTGCACCCGAATCAAACAAAATACGAGTAGGTAAGGAGTTAACTAAAAACGTACCCAATACTTCTTTGGCGGTCTCCTTCGCCTCCACAACCATTTGGAATGCTCGACTCAGTTCTCTTGGTGGGTTCTTTTTCTTAGTTGAGGTTCCGCTTCAAAACCCATGGTTTCCTCCTACAAGCTTTGGGCAATCTCTCTTGATGTGTCCTGGTTCATGACACTCGTAACAAATCACCCCCCGAGCGAGGCAAACTCGGCTCATGTGGTACTTCTTTCCACATTTGAAACATTCCGGCGAGCTTGGATTTGATTTGGAAATTCATGGGCCATGGTGTTTGCTTCTACACCTATGACACCATTTCTCCCCTCGGTGTGAGTCAACATTCTTATTGTTCGAAAAAGTTCTAACTTGTCTTGCTGGTCCATGCGACCCCTCCCATTTCCTCTTCTGACGGCAACTCTTTCTTCCTTGCCTTGGACGATGTCATCCTCTGTTAGTTGGCCTTCTTCCTGGCTTCTTGCAAGGTTGACACTTTGGAGTTTCGTACCGATGTCTTCTTCTCAGCAGGTAACCCTTTCATATAAGCCTTGACCTTAGACCGTTCATCCGAGGCTAGATGCCCCACAAGGTCAAGTTTTTCCATGAATAGACTAGAATATTCGGCCACTGATTTATCCCCTTTCTTAAGGGCTCGGAACTCGTCCTCGATGCGATCCAATGCCCTCGTTTTACAATATTTGTCCATGATCTTTCCTTTGAAGACTTCTGATAACCAGTGAGAAGTCAATGTTTAAGCACTCATATTACACCTTTAGGATAACTTATTTTACTTTTATATCCCTAAATTAGGTCTTTTATTTCCTTATTTTCTATTTGTTGAGTCATGAAGCTAAAAATTGTGATTTAATCTGTTTTGGTACCATTAGTAGGCTTATTTTGGTGTTTTGAACAGGGCAGTGTTGTGCAACATTCATACAACATTGCTGGCTGTTGGTTTTTGGCTTTTTGACGGGCTTATTGGATTCAGCTGTGGAAACAGGAGGTTAACCTGACTTTTTGTAATATGAAGAGGAAAGCTTTAGAAGACTTTAATGTCTTGTTATTGTAATACTTGCTAGTTAAGTTTAGATTTGTACTTTTGTTGACTTTGTGGAAACTTGGTCATCAAGTATTATGTATTTGCATGTTTCCCCCTCTATTGGTAGTATAAATAGAGGTGGGTTAGTTTGTTTGTAATCAACTTGGGTGAGAGCCAAGTAAAGCTCTAAAACATTTGGTACTTGAACATTTCAAGTACCTTGGTTGATTTATATAATTCAAGTATTTAAGTGATCTTCATTTATTTCTTTGCACCTTTAATTTCCTTTATTTTCTCGTCTTTAATTTATGCACTTTAAATTCTGTTATTTATTTTCTGCAATTTACTTTAAGTCATTTATTTTTTGCTATTTATTTTCTGTCATTTAAATTCAGTTCTTTATTTTCTGTCTTTAATTTTATGCAATTAATTTCCACACTTAAATTCATGCAATTACTTTCAGTTATTTACATTTTCTTGCACTTACTTTCCAGTACAAGTAGCTAAATTTCCTAAGTGTGGGTGTGAGGCAAATGACGAGAGTATAATCCAAAGGATGGTAGACATTGTTTCTCAATAACATTGTTCCATCGTTTCATTTCAAGTTTTATAAAACCAATTACACTTCTTGACAAGTTGATCACTTTGAAAAGTGTTAAAGTGCCATGGACTCTGAAAAGAGCCATTGAATGCACGTCAATTTGGATGACATAGGAAGTAAACTGGAGTGAGTTGCTGACAATGAAAGTTGTTATCTATTTTATTTAAATTGATTAATTATCGACGGGTTGGTCGCTTGTCAAAGTGTTAAAGTGTAGTCGGACTCTGAAAGGAGCCACTTAGAACACACCAACTTGGATGATATGGGAATTTGCTCGAAAGGGTGATTTTAAACAACGAAAATTGTTATCCATATATTTTGAGGACTCTACTCTGCACTGCCTCTATTACTGATACTTCATAGAAATATGGGTTGAATCTATACATCAGTGCAGGTATTGAAGTCTGAAAGGAATACTCTCAAAGTAGATGGTGGAACTTGTTATTTTGAAACTACAATACTGAAAGGTATTAGTCTACTTGATTTTGTGTTTATGTCTGACCAAAAGTCTTACACCCATGCTACTTTCTTTATTCTGTTAAAAGAATCACCATAAATCCAAACCAATTATAATCTTCAAATTCGCCATCTGAAGTTAGTCTTTCAACTCAAGATCTTGCAACTTAAGATACCTATCCCTGTGGAATACGATACTTGGTTCTTACCATTTTATTACTTGAAAGATGACATTAGGGTTAGAACTATACTTGCTTTTGAACTTAATCGCCCTGTCCGTAGGCGTGTTAAAACCCCTATCAACTTCCCACGTGAGAAGTGGGATGACGACGGCTCCAAGAGCGGACTTTGTAACGTTCCACCACAAAAGGGCTTGACCCCTCAACATCTGAGAAGCATATTTTACCTTCTGTTGCTCTCCGCAATCACTAGCATCGAAGGCTTGCTCCATTTCCTGTATCCAATTCATACAGACAATCGGATCAGTGGTTCCCGAAAACTCGTGTGGTTTGCTCCATAGAAAGTTCTTGTATGAGCAAACTTGTTCGACTTGTCTCACACCCACAATTCTTTGTTCTTTGGTGCTAATGACTTGAGCAACACCTTCTGAACCATCCACAGCGTTTTCAACAACCGTCTCATGCCTCCAGTTGCTAGCATATATGTCTTCCAAAATCTTCATAAACATGATAACCTATCTACCCCAGGTTCGAATCCTAACGCAAACAACTTGTGGCCACTGGGGATTATCTCAGCGCTGCATGCTTTAGTAGTCTTAAAATTTTCGGTGATTAGTCTAGGCAAATATTGCCTAGGATACCTTTCCAAAAAAAAATCTTCATAAACCTCTCATCTCGTTTGTGCATGGCCGAGTTCATTGCTTGCAAGATACTTGCCATCATTATAGATTGAGGGTCTAACTCTTGAACAACTGGGGTTCCAGTGTTCAGATTCGTCTGTGGCACAATATCAATAACACCCCTCAACATTGGCGGAATTGGGGGAGCTTGGGTGTTGGTGACTTGCCTTGGTGGTTCTCGTGCCGTCACACTTGCATCATTTTCATCGTCTTGAGTTACTAGGCGACTTCGGGTGTTTACCATGGTGAACTGTCATACAGATGACAAAGATCATACCAGTTAATTCTTTATAAGATTAACGGTTAGGAACGTACTACTACATTTCATCAATCATCATAACAATAATAAATTCAAGCACACTCTCGTAGTAATATATTCACAATAGCATTGGCCAAATGAAAATTTGAATACATTACACACAAGAATTCTCGTTACCATCACTACAACATTCAATTTATGTATTTCCGTAAGTCCTATTGGTCTCTCTCAACCTATGAATTCTACTCATTACTTAATAATCGTCACTAAAAGTTTACAGCTTAAGTCTAAGCATCTATAATTATACCTAGTTCGCTTAAACTAAAGCTCTAATACCAACTTGTAAAACCCCAAAAATGGGACAACAAAAATTTCCAAATAAACCGGAAATGTGGCAATGAAATATCAAGATACGAGCTTTCCAAAAAAGGGAACTTAAATACGCTTGTTAAATTACAATTTGTAACAATAGGTTAAGAGGATGACAACCTCCTAATCTAACTTCATAAATAAAGAAGATTACAATTGGGTGTCACCTAAACCACCAAAATAACTACAAAATGCAGCGCCTCAAAATGCTCCCAAGTTTTCCTCTAAAGGACTGGTCAAGCCTTCTTGGGGACCACGCCACTAGAACCAGAGATACATGCCGACACCAAAACAAGTGGTAGGCCAAAAAGCCTAGTGAGCATGAACATATAGTAAACAATTGCAACAAAATTAGTTTAAAATCATTTGTAAGCCAAGTATGACATTTAGGTGGAATCAACGGGGAGACCCGTATCCATTGAGAGTGACGAGAACACAAAAGTATGTCACTCGAACAATGTTGTCGCATGACACATCAACAGTTACAGTCCAAGTGTGGTAACGACTACTTAACAAGTTTTACCTCAAGATCCGGTTGTCCTTAGTGTCTATTCTTGCGAATTCCACTCAAGGCTCGACACACTTAGCATCTACCTAAAAGGCAACACCTCAAGCGGCGGAGATCTTAGTGTCTACCCATAAGGTAACACCTCAAGACTCAACCCTCCTAGTGCCTACTTGAAAGTTCCATCCAAATATAAGATTTATTGAAAATACCAAATAATTCGCATCTAAATAATTATTCATTCATTATGCCATGTAAGTTGTTAAATACCTTCATAGATTCATTCAAACTCATAAGACTAGTATTTATAGGCAACATCTCAACTTTTCCCAACTAATATGAATTTTCGTAAAATGCTAAGAGAGTAAACCAAATCCATAATAAACTATCTTATTAGTAATTTAACACATAGGGATTCACTACCATGACCTCAATATGAAGATTTACCCAAAAATGCATAAAACCCATCAAATATGAACATAAGATCAAATCATCAAATAATTGTATAATACTTGGAAATAAAGTTTGTAATAGCATTTGAGAACATATTTAGGCATTGTGGATCCCAGTTTGATCAGGTAATGAGTGAATTAATACGATGAATATGAAGAACACGATGAATAACTTCAATATGTCGAATATCTCACTTGAAGGAATTCGTGATTACAAGATTATATCTAATAAGCTTTCTAGAATAATATGAATGAATGACCTAACCTCTAATGCTAGCCCTAACCCTCTATTTATATGTAGCAAACAATCGCAATAAGGAAACTAAGAGATAAGACAATATTCAATTGCCATACTTACAATAAAATCGTTTTCTATATTTAACCCTTCATAAATAATGACTTTGTTGACTTTTGAATTTTGCCCCTTCATGTTTTCAATAGTTGTCATCTCGGATACAATATTTTCAGACTTAACAATCTCCCCCTTTGTATTCGAGATTACAATTCAGCACTTTAACAATCTTTTGAAGACGATGAAACTTTTGTCAACAAATCTTCGTCTTGAAACTTTTGCTCCCCCTATGAATATGATCACTTGATAACCTTCGTAGCTCCCCCTTAACATTTGTATGAAGTTTAATAACAGATTGTCGAAGGAGTCGTGATGTTGTAGGGTATCTTTAATTGTGTAGAACTTGTCGGGTCGTAGGGTATCTTTCATTGTGCAAAACTTGTTGGGTCTAAATGCTGCTACATCTTGAGGTTATCGGGTTAGGCAAATGCGATAAGTTGAGCTTGTCGTATGATGATCTAAACTTGTTGAATCTTTTATATAACATAAACGTCAAAGTGTCACTTTCTCCCCCTCATAATAGGCATTTGTCTTTGATACACTTTTTCTCTCCCTCAGAATGATAAGGAGAATCCAAAGCATTATGAATCTTATCAAAGACATTAAGCGGAAGTGATCAAATGTGAGTGTGGAATATCGGGTAAAAGGCTAACATAGAAGCACAAGAAGCAACTATTATCACAAATAAAAAAAATTCAATTAAATGGCCTATATTATGAGTTGGCAATTTAGGAATCTCTGATAGGACTTCCAGTTATCACAGAAGTAAGTTATAAAACTAACCTTTCAAATTGTTCTGACGTAAACACAAAGATATGCATGTGGAGTCACAAAGACTCGTGCTAAGTGTCAAAGAAATATTATCATATCTTTTTGTTGGAATGAGTGTCCAAAGTCATAACTAATTACTCATGACTTTCTATTAATAGCAGGGTCCTTTTTGGGTTGCCCTCAATTGTCCAAGGGTTATTAGAATATTTAAAAGAGACAGATAAATAGTTTATTAATTATTATTTGACAATAATTAATTCAAAATTATTATGGAAATTTTATAGAATTAATTGGAATTAATTTAGAATTAACTTATGCCAATTAAAAGTGCAAGGCCTAATTGGTTATTCTTTGAAAGATGAACCAAAGGCTTTTCTTTAAAACCCTAACTTTAGCCCTAGGTTATTTATTATTATAAATAGAGATCCATGGCTCCTAAATCATGTGTCCCAGTCAAGCATTCTTAAACCTTGAGTTTTCTCTTCTCTCTTTGCTCCATTCCTTGTGGGTACTCTTACTGCACTTGGGTGGATATTCCAAAGATTAATAATCTTGGACAAATTGGGTATAAACCATTAGAGGTAATCTTCTTTGGTTACTACCTTCCTTAGCGTTGGATCGAAGTGTTCGAGTTCCACAAGTGAATAAATCCAATTACAAGATTGGATTAAAGGTTGGTAATCTCTTTCTTCTTGTTGTCAATATCATCTACTAAGGTTTCCTTGTAGGGTTTAGTTATATGATACTTACCATAGTTTCTGCTGCCTTGTTTTGTTTATAGTTCATATAAAACCCATCAGTAGTATCAGAGCCTTTAGTTTGGTTGTTATTAGCACTTGATTTAAATCTTGTTTGCTAATATTTTCGTGAATACATATGTTGAATAAAAAATTAGGAGATAGTCGGTGTTTAAAATTGTTTTGGAATGTTTAAAATATTTTGACAATTATCTCCTAGCTTTTGGTAAACATTGAATAATTATTAGTTAAATAGTAATTATCCAATATTTATTTAAAAGTCAAATTTTGGAAATTTGAGGATTAAATGGAAGATTGGTTAATTTTGGCTATTGATTTAAAATCATTTGGCAAATTGGAAGATTTAAATAGATTTTAAATTAAAAGTTTTAAATTGGAAGAGATTATTTTGTATATATATGGCCAATTTTTTTTGGTTTATATATAGATAAATTTTGGTTTTGTTAATCATTATCATGTGCCCTCACATGATTTAAAGTTTAATTTGTAACATCCCCTGTCCACGTGGTCTGGACGGGTGGTGTCACTAACGGGACTTAAGAAAAGACATAAACAATTCAGAGCTACTAATAAACTTCAAACGTAGATTACAACCCAAAAATATTACAGTCTGAAAGTACTTATAAAGTTAAAATATTAACATCTAAAGCGAGTCTGAAATCTCCAAAAGTGCACTCTCGATCTCAAGTCCCGCCCCATCGATCATTTGGAACCTGCCGTGTCAGAAAACAAAAACACGGCTGAGCAACAGAGCTTAGTGACCGGATTATTATATACATTCGAAATAATAATTGTAAAATTGATAACCAAACGGAAGGCTTATCATTCAATAATTATAAATTCACAAAAATTCCATACGGTTTGCAATTCTCGATTCAAATAATAAAGTAAACAAAGTTTGTCAAATCATGTTCAATTGTTCGGTTCATAATTCTTCGGTTCGAAAATTCAATATAAATAAAGTCCGTCAATTCCTGTTGTGTTCGTGGGGTGGCCAAACCACACGAACTATCGGGCCGACGTGCGGGCACACACCCCGAGTCCCCCGTGAATTTAACCACGGTCACATAATGGGTAAGTCGTAGGATCGATCCATTAGCCCTTGAGCCAATAAAATTGACTAGTCCACAGGGTGGTTTCACGTAGACCATCATGGCCTAACCCTATGTACTTTATCCACAGGATGGTTTCACGTAGACCATCATGGCCTAACCTCATGCACTTCATCCACAGGGTGGTTTCACGTAGACCATCATGGCCTAACCCTATGCACTTCATCTACAGGGTGTTTTCATGTAGACCATTATGGACTAACCCTATGTACTTCATTCACCTGAAGGACGCCATGACTACAAAGCCGCCATAGAAGGCATCCCAACTAATGTGCCCATTAATTGGGTAATACTGAAAATCAATAAAACTAAACATATGCCACTACCCGGATGACTTTCATAAAACTTCAAGTTTCAATATATTTCATAAAATTCACAAGTATATCAAATATGAGAATCAAAGATTAAACTCAAGTATTATTAATAAAGGTGCAACGGTTTATATATATAAATATACGTATTTTGTTGACCACTTTTTAATGATCAATCACAAGCCGGTGAACCACCATTACGAAAGGTCAACTAGGACAACTAGTTGCCCGAGGGTCAAAATAAAGTGAAATCCGTACCTTAGTCAAAGATAAGAAGTAACGCACGATTAGACGAAATTCACGTTACCGTTCGACTTGATTGCATGCCTAACGAATATAGAAATCAATTACTACATAAAGGATGTAAAACCATATCATAATACTACTAATAAGTTACTTATAAACAACTATTACTTCAAATGGTACAGCCGGATATGCAATAAGAAATTGACTCAACCTTGGCTATATGCAATTCTGTTTCCGACGTTTACCAACATCGGTACCTCTTTTTCGTGAGCATTTTTATCTCACTTAGAGGCCAATACAAAAAATACTATCTAAATGAAAAACTTGTAGTATGTTATCTTATGAGTTGGTTGGTTTTGGAATCATCTCAATTGGATCATCCATCAGTTCTATACGGATGCCGGAAAACTACTAAAAAAATCCGTATATGCTGCAAACAGCCCTATAACGACATTGTTTTGAGCCAATTAGGTCACTTAGAGGCCAATACAGAAAATACTATCTAAATGAAGACTTGTAGTATGTTATCTTATGAGTTATTTGGTTTTGGAATCATCTCAATTGGATCATCCATCAGTTCTATACGGATGCCGGCAAACTACTAAAAAGATCCGTATATGCTGCAAACAGCCCTAAAACGACGCTGTTTTGAGCCACTTAGGTCCAGAACTGCGTCTCGGACCCATCATGAGAGTTGTAATATACAATAAACTCTTTCTATCTGCAAAATTGGAGCTTAATCCGACATACCGTTTGTGGGTTATGCATGGTCAAAGTACGGACCTGCACTAGTCGGTATGTTCGATTTTCACCGTTTTATCCAACTAACTTTTATAACTCCAACTTCATGAATTGTTACATTTGATGACTAAAAAACATACCTTAACATACTAGACATTACAATAAGGCTTAATGGTCATTTAGCTAAGCTTAATAATGCAATTCTATTCTTTCGACATTTAACCGAACACTTGGGGTGCGGTTAAACAAATACACAAAATCAAACATATTGAAACCATAATCTAACCTTTTAATTTCTACAACAATATAAGCCAATCATAACATTCTAGACATGCAAGATAATTCAATCTTAACAATATTGAACCGTAAGCTTAACATAAACACCCGATTATAAACCGGTCCCGATAATCCTAACGAAACAAACTTAATGAAAACGAAAGAAATTTATACCGTTACGAAGGTTTCGAAGAGTGGATTCCGAATATATAATTGTTACTTCGTTTGCTTCAATAATTTGAGAGTAAATTTAGAGAGATGAAGGAAATTAGAGAAAGAGATGAAGATGGTGAATTGAGGCTATGATGACAAAAAAATGAAAGAAAGGGACGATGAAGTGTAATCTACTCTCGGTATACATATATATATTTAATGATTTTGATTTTTTATTTATTTATAAAGAGTTCAGTAAGTTGGCGGTTTTAACCCCTTAACATTACTTAACGTTATTATAGTTACGGTATGATACGGGTGAGTTAACGAGGATGTTTTTAAAACTCGGGTCTTATATAATTGGTAAATTTAAATTGTCATATTATTTAAAGATGATAATTATGATTAATAGAAAATCAAATAAAAGTATTATATATATATATATATATCAATTAAATTTCGGCATATAGAATTATATTATGGTAATTATTTACATATCCTTCACATGATTAGAATATTTAATTATGTATTAATATTATCTTGTAAGGTTACATGGTAAATTGTAATTAACTTGATTAAATAATTGGTAAGTTTTAAAATGTTTAAAATCTACCCTATTCTTATACATTGTTTATATATAGTATAACTAATATTAAATATATCGTAGTTGGATCACTACTAGATCCATCAATCTCCTAACACTATATGAAGGTACAAGGAAACTGCCTATAAAATGGTAGCTAATGAGAAGGGTTTTTAAAACGCCTTGCGTTTCCAGCTCACTGACCTTTTGTGTGAAAGAGTACGAGTTATCGAACGGATCCAGTATTATCAATATTGAGATTAAAAGTATTAATCTAGAACCTATATCTGAAATAAATTTCCCCTTTTTAGATACACATAGGAAAGTGTGAATATGTATGTAAACCCATGAAAACGCATATCATTTCTATACAGTTTATTAATGGAGCGTGTGTGGATAACCAACACATTAATTCGAGACCTTGATAGGCTAGATGATGTGACAATTCATTTTTATAGTTTAGTGATGGAGCGTGTGTGTATAATCGGCACGTCAATTTGAGAATTATAAATAGAATGAATGTACCAACGCGTTTTGCATGGTTAATTCACAATCTTAGTTGTGGTCCTCGGCGTCCCAACCAGAATAAGTAAGATGCATATCCGAGACTAAACATGCCCTTGAAAGTACAAGAAGTCTCAAACATTATAGGAATTTCATAAAGATTAAATTGGCAAGTTGTATGCCTACCTAAATTAAATTCGTATATAATTACGGCGTCCCTTTTTATATAATGAATGTTAGAAATTGGATCCTAGTCTTAATATATTAATTGGGTAAATAATTAAGGATTATTTAATATCACTAACTAAAACCACTTGTCTTATAGATGTCTGGAATCAATAATGATCTTCCTCCTCCTCCTGCTCCTACCGGAAATTCCGATTTCACTTTCCTTCCTATTCTAGAGAAGGAAAAGCTTGTGGGTCCCAATTACCTTGATTGGATGCATGCCCTAAAATTGACCCTGCACTATGAAAACAATGAATACGTGCTTGATAATCAAATCATCGAAATCGACATGAACACTGCCTTTCCCGAAGAAATTGATGCTTACAACAAGCATTGCACGGACTCTACCAAGGCATCTTGCATCATGGTGTCCACCATGTCCTCTGAACTTCAAAAGATGTTCGATGAGAGTTGGGCATATGAAATAAATTAGAAACTTTGCGAAATGTTCGCTAAGGGACAAAGGTAAAAGCGCTTGGAGGTTCTTAAATCCCTGAAAAAATGTCAACACAAGGACGGTGAGTCAGTATGTGTCCACGTGAAAAAGATGCAAATGCTCATTGAAAGACTTGAGAAGCTGGATGTGAAGTTTGACAAGAACATGGCCATTGACATGGTCCTTGATTCACTTCCAGATCCTTATGACCCATTCATTATGCAATTTCATATGAATGATGGAAAGACCAACATGATGCAACTGCATAATATGCTGTAAAGAGTTGAGCAAGGCATGAAAACATCTCATGCCTCATCAAGCTCAACTGTTGCTGCACAGGTTAATGCCATTTAGCATGGAAAGGGGAAGAAACGAAAAGCCACTACTTAACCTATTAGGAAAGGGAAAGCCTGTGTTGGAGAGTCCAACAGTGGGTCAAAGAGAATGATTAATCTTGACATCCCGCCTTCCAAAGATCCGAAGGAGGCAACGTGTTTTCACTGTGGACAAACAGGGCATTGGAGGAGAAACTGCCCAAAATACCTTCAAGAGTTGAAAGAGAGCAAGGGCAAGTCGTCTACCATCTGGTATGTACTTAATCAAACTCATTGATATGAAATGTTCTAATTATTGGGTCCTTGATACAGGATGTGGTATTCACATCTGTTCTGTATTATAGGGACTAAAGGATAGCAAGGAGTTGCGGCCAGAAAAGCTAAATCTCATCATGGGCAATAGGTGTTCTGCACCTGTTACGAAGACGGGGATTTTTGAGCTTGTCTTGGATAGTAGGTTTAGATTAAAATTAGTAGATTGCTGTTATTCACTCGATATATCTCAGAATATTATTTCATTTCACGCATTATTTAAACAAGATTTCCGTTATTACTTTGATAATTTGAATGGAGATATTTTAGTTTATAAAGATGACTTGCTTGTTTTTAAAGCTACTCCTTGTAATGGTGTTTATGAATTTGTTGTGTGTGATAATAACTTGAGTAATGTGCTAGCTATTGATTCTTCTAATGAGTTAGACCATGCATCTTTATGGCACTGTCGTCTTGGTCATATAAACAAGAAACGCATCACCCAACTCCAAAAGGATGGAGTCTTGGAATCATTTGACTTAAAATCGAATGATGCATGTGAGTCCTGTTTACTTGGAAAAATGACCAAGTCACCATTCATCGGTTCTTTACAAAGAGGTGAAGGATTGTTAGACCTAATACATACAAATGTATGTGGTCCATTTGGATCCACCATAAAAGATGGCAATCACTACTACGTGACTTTTATCGACGACTATAATAGATATGGTTATGTTTACTTGATTAAACATAAGTCAGATACCTTTGAAAAGTTCAAAGAGTTTAAGCACGAAGTAGAGAATCAATTGGGTAGAAAGATTAAAGTACTACATTCCGATAGGGGTGGTGAGTATCTTAGTCTTGAGTTCAGTAAGTATCTTAAGGACTGTGGAAATGTTTCACAATTGTCACCACCGAGAACACCTCAACTTAATGGTGTTGCTGAGAGGTGCAACCGAACCTTGTTAGACATGGTTCGTTCCATGATGACTCGAGCTCCTCTTTCAATCTATTTTTGGGGGTATGCCTTAGAGACAGCCACCCATGTCCTAAATCTTGTACCAACAAAGAAGGTTGAGAAGACACCTCATGAAATGTGGACTGGGAAGAAACCCTCACTCGCACATATCAAGGTTTGGGGTTGTGAGGTTTTTGTGAGACACGAGAGCCAAGATTGCGGACAAATCCGAGAAGTGTCTATTCATCGGTTACCCACAAAAGTCTTATGGTTATTTGTTTTACCGATCCGCTGAAAATGTGGTGTTTGTAGCTCGAAGAGGAGTCTTTCGAGAAAGAGAACTTATAGCTAAAGAAGTCAGTGGGAGTAACATTGATTTTGAAGAAATTCAAGAATCAAACGATGAAATACCTGATGTTGGCACTAGCACTCAATCCTAGGAAGAAATACCTGTTGAGCCAGTTGACGAGTCATTACCTCTTCGTAGATCCGCAAGAGTTAGCCACCCTCCCGAGTTCTATGGTCTTCGTATTACTGCGGAAGGGGATACGTTAATAAGTGATAGAACACTTGTTAATTTGGATGAACCAGCTAACTATAAGGAAGCCATGGAAGGCCCTGAGGCTGTTGAATGGAAAGAGGCAATGGACAACGAGATTCAGTCCATGTATAATAACCAAGTTTGGAATTTGGTTGATTAAACACCCCGTCGTAAGACGGTCGGTTGTAAATGGATCTTCAAGAAGAAGACCGACATGGAGGGGTACACACGTTCAAGGCTAGGCTGGTGGCAAAGGGTTATACTCAAACCCAAGGGATTGACTATGATGAAACCTTTTCAACGGTAGCCAAGATCAAGTCTATTAGGATAATGCTTGCCATAGCCGCCTTCTATGATTATGAAGTATGGCAAATGAATGTCAAAACCGCTTTCCTTAATGGGAAACTTTCGGAGGATGTGTACATGACACAACCGGAAGGTTTTATAGACGCCAAGCATCCCAATAGAGTGTGCAAGCTTGAAAAAGTCTATTTATGGACTTAAACAAGCTTCTTGCAGCTGGAATCTTTGCTTCCATGAAAAGGTCAATGCGTTTGGATTTTCTAGGAGTGAAGATGAGTCCTGCGTATATGTCAAAGCTAGTGGGAGTACTGTAACTTTCCTAGTCTTGTATGTGGATGACATACTCCTTATAGGAAACAATATCGCAACTTTGAATGGTGTAAAAGCATAGCTTGGAAATTGTTTCGCTATGAAGGATCTAGGAAAAGCCACGTACATACTGGTATAAGGATCTATCGGGATAGAACAAAATGTCTAATAGGACTAAGCCAAAGTACATATATGGATTTATTGAAAAGGTTCAATGTGGAAAATTCCAAGAAAGGGTCTTTACCATTCATCAAGGCATAAAGCTTAGTAAAGCTCAATGTCCCGTCACTCGTGATCAGGTGGACAAAATGAATCGAGTTTCGTATGCTTCGCCTATAGGATCGATCATGTATGCCATGACAAGTACTCGTCCTGATATCTCATGCTTTGAGTACAGTGAGTCGATATCATGGTAATCCAGGCGAAAGTCATTGGACAGCAGTGAAGAATATTCTCAAGTATTTGAGAAATATGAGAGATATGTTCTTGGTATTCGGTGGGAGTGAAGAGCTTAGAATTAGCGGGTATACTGATGCCAGCTTCCAAAAGGATGTGGATGACAGTTGTTCATAGTCCGGTTGGGTGTTTCTATTGAATGGAGGTGCAGTGACATGGAAGAGTTCCAAGCAACCTACTGTGGCGGAATCAACCTATGAGTCTGAGTACATAGCAGCTTCTGAAGCTGCTAAGGAAGCTACATGGCTGCAAAACTTTATTGGTGATCTGGGAATCGTTCCAACCATTAGTGAACCCATAGAGATCTTTTGTGACGACACTGGTGCTGTCGCCCTTACGAAGGAACCCAAAGATCATGGGAAGACCAAACACATCAAGAGGAAATTTCACTATGTACGATATAGAGTGGAGGACGGAGACATCTTAGTGAGTAGAGTATCATCGGAAGAAAACACGGTTGATCCTTACACAAAGGCGCTTAGCAAAACTAAGCATGACATGCATGCTAGGAGCATTGGCATGAGACAAGATATTAGTTTTAGTAGTTAGGTGATATTCGAAACATTGTAACAATAATAAATTATAATTGATTTGGTGATGAATAATGGAGATTATTTATGTGTTAGTGAACTGCCATTTTGAGTTATTTATTATTGTGTTTCTTTTGCATGTTTAACTTCCTGAGTATTAAGTCGATGTTTATATAGTAAACATAGCATGAGAATGCGACTGAATATTCAAACCTCTACAGTCAGTCATACTCTTGGAAGTAAGTATTGATTTAAGACTGTCATGGAGTGTTAGTTGATGTCTATAGAGAAAGACATAGCATAGAGATGAATCTAATGCTCATGAGTACTTAAATAGAGATTTAGGTATTAGAGAAACCCGCACTTAGAGATTACTTCATGGATTAAAATCACAAGTAATTCTAAGATGATTATATCTGTTATTCTTCAAATAGAGATGCATGAGTTTAAATTTATAATTCAGTTGTGCATTGGTACATCTAAACGCTACCGTAACTGGAAGTTATAAAAGATATTGCCAGGTATAATTTGAAGATTAGATTTAGATTATGTAGTCAAAATTTATTTGTTCCTTTTGCATGTAATGATAAGCGATATTTGTGGGCCCCTCGGTAATTTGATGACGACGTTATAGTGTTGGGCCCAGCCTGGACTAGATCGATGTGTTCAGTTCTGTAGTCTAATAAAGTCCTCATAAATCGGAGACCGGGAAACAACCTTGAACTTGAGATTGATTCATGTCCATGACTCAGTTCATACGATATCTTGTAGAACGAAGGAATAAGCTGATCACTTATCGAGGGCTGTCTCTGAATCAGAGTTCGGCAGTTGCTAAGGAATCACTCTTTCCTGATTGTTTGGTTAGTTTATGACTAATAGTAGTTAATGACTTGTCAAAGTGGGAGACTGTTGGAATGGGTATCCAAAGTCATAACTAATTACTCATGACTTTCTATTAATAGCAGGGTCCTTTTTGGGTTGCCCTCAATTGTCCAAGGGTTATTAGAATAGTTAAGAGAGAGATAAATAGTTTATTAACTATTATTTGATAATAATTAATTAGAAATTATTATGGAAATTTTATAGAATTAATTGGAATTAATTTAGAATTAATTTGTGTCAATTAAAAGTGCAAGGGCTAATTGGTTATTCTTTGAAAGATGAACCAAGGGCTTTTCTCTAAAACCCTAACTTTGGCCCTAAGTTAATTACCATTATAAATAGAGATCCATGACTCCTAAATCATGTGTCCCACTCAAGCATTCTTAAACCTTGAGTTTTCTCTTCTCTCTTTGCTCCATTCCTTGTGGGTACTCTTACTACACTTGGGTGGATATTCCGAAAATTAATAATCTTGGACAAATTGGGTACAAACCATTAGAGGTAATCTCCTTTGGTTACTACCTTCCTTAGCGTTGGATCGAAGTGTTCGAGTTCTACAAGTGGATAAATCCAATTACAAGATTGGATTAAAGGTTGGTAATCTCTTTCTTCTTGTTGTTAATATCATCTACTAAGGTTTTCTTGTTGGGTTTAGTTATATGATACTTACCATAATTTCCATTGCCTTGTTTTATTTATAGTTCATATAAAACCCATCACTTTTGGCTCAAAATAGACTCGATGTACACAGAATATGAAGTTCGAAGACCGGAGGTGTGTCTTCTTATTTCAATATCTAAATCTTCCGAGTGAAGAATAGATAGATGATATGTTAAATTTCCGTGATATATGAAACAAGCACCTTTTGTGAGATACTTGAGTAGCTGGGTGGGGTGACACAAGTTATCGACATTGGGTCCATGTGTATTTCAATATTCAGCTCCAAAGAATCGAGAATGAATAGATTGTGTGGCTACCCGGATAACTGTTTAGGTTTGGTGAAGACCAAATATATTCTTTTATGTATTGTCACACTCTCACATTTTTCTTTTATCTCACAAACACTTAATTTTATTTTAAATATATCCTTTCAAGATATCCAACCTAGGGATGTGTTTCATGGGTAGGTCCTTCCGGCTCTCGATTGAACATTGAAACTTCTAATTCCTAACACACATATTTCTTATATGAAGCTGAAATAGTTTAAGTCCGAGTCCTGAATTGAAGTATTCAAAAGTCATAATGTTTAGAGCAGGTTCATAGTTGAGATACTATGAAGCTAAATAAATGGTAAAAATGTGGTACTCCCCCTCAAATGTAGCATAACCTTTTGAAAGATTGTCATGTGATGTGAATATTCGGATTTTAGAATACACATGACGTACCTACAAAACAGATTAAAAATATTTTAATGAACCTTTGATTGACAAATTCATTTGTTCCACAAATGAAGCTTTGTTGGGTCCTCGGAGGTTAGCTTTAGATGCAACAAATGGGGAAGTGGGAATACGGTAAGTACCATACCATTTATGAATGAACCTTTGATTGACAAATTCATTTGTTCCACAAGTAGAACAACAAATCTTTGAGGCACTTAGACTAATTAGTTGATTGATAGATCTGACAAAATAAGGCAAATTAGTCTTGGAAACAAATGATCTTGTATCAACTATAGGGAGATGTATGTGTCATGTTTCCAACACTATCATATGTAGTTGACTTCTTCCTCCAAGCCATTTTAAACTTCTTAAAATTACCGGAATTAGCAACAAAATCATTGTGAAACCGATTAGAATTATGAGTCTGAGAATTTAAAGAACTGTATGAATTGGAGTTGTTAGAATAATTATATGATTGAAGACTTGAAGAACATTTATTCTTACGGACACTAACAGGAGAAAGAGGAGTCATCTTTGAGCTTGAAGCAGAATCAAAATCATTGGGAAAAATCATTTTTTCAAGGTCATCTAACTGCGCATTTATTTGTTCGGGAGTGAGTTGTGTTGAATGATTCTGAATTCTTTTTATTCATTTGTTTTTGCTTTGAAATCTCATTTTCAAGTTCTTTAATTTTTCTTGAGAGATGATCTCTTTCTTTATCAGACAAACAAAAATTCAAAATCGGTTTAGCTTCAAGAACTTTTTCAAGTTTCTTGAGTTCGTCAGATAAATAATCTCTTTCTTTAGTAACCAAATCATATTTTCTTTTTAATTCAGATCTCAAGTTCTTTTCGGTTACAAGATTTGATTGTAATTCATACAATTTATTTGAATGTTTAAAATTTTCTTCTTTAAAAACTTTCCTTTCATTCTCAACTTCTTTCTCTAAACGTTTATTTTTATCAGAAATTAAATAGTTTTCTTCAAAAGGTTATTTTTATCACTTTCTAACACTTTTCTTTCTTTATCCAAAAGGTTCCGAAGCTCATAAATTTCCTTTGATAGTTCCAGACCTTTTGTTTCAGAAGATTTTCTTTCTAAAATCACAACTTGTTCAAAATCTGATACTTGCTTGGAAAGTTTTCTAATTGTCAACTCACTAGTTTTAATTTTGCTCTCAAAAGCTTTCCTCTCAATTTCAAACTTGTGTTTCTCATCAGAAAAGAGATTTCTTTCTTTCTCAAAGTTCGTTCTTTCATAACTCAAAAACTTTTCAAGAGCATCACTATTAGTTTCAGAATCCTTAATCTTCTCTAACTCAGAAATCTGTTTTTTGAGTTCGAAATTTATCTTTATCAAATCAAGATTTTTCTTTTTGCAAAAGTCTTCATACATCATATGATTAGGATTCCTTACACGCTTTTTGAGTTGTGCTTCCAAAAACCCAATTTTATCTTTCAAAAAATTATTTGTGTGTTTAAATTGACCAAGATAAACATTTTCTCTTAATAATTCATCAAGCACGTTCATTTTATTCGTATGTCGAGCTTCGAGTTAAGCTATTGTAGCTTTTAGCTCAGAAACTTGGCTTTTAAAACTCATCTTTGAACTATAACATGTATCACTCAAATACACAATCAGTTATTGACAAAATATAAGTACGAGTTACCAGATGAAGTGATCTCGATCGGTGAGTTTTGAAATTTTTTTAAGATTTCCTTTTAAAAAATGGTAAAATTTTCTCGGGTGAACAAAAATAAGTCGGAAGATGTCGGATCAAGTGGGGCCATGAACAAAGAATGTCGGATCAAGGGGTCTGATATCTTCAATTTGTTGAGTCTCAAGGGTTCGAGAAGAATGAATGTCGATACAGAGGGACTTGACAAGAATTTAAGTCGATTCAACATGATTCGAGAAGAATTGATGTCGACTCTATGGGAATCGACAAGAATTAATGTAGACTTTAATGGACTCGAGGAAAATAATGTCGAGTAGAACGGGCTCGAGGACAATTTATGTCGATTCAATAAGATTCGACAAGAGAGTACGTCGAATCAAATGGGCTCAAGAAATTTTTTTGTCGACTTAATATGAGTCGACAAGCAAAGATGTCGATTGAAGGGTGTCGAGAAGATTTTTTTAGATCAGAGATATTGAATCCTGATTTTTCTTAATCGATAAACTAGAAAGCAAGAGCGAAGGATTCTTGACTAAAAAGATCTAGAGTAACCAAAGTTATCTGGTCTTTTTATGGATAAGAAAAGAAAAGTTCTCGGGTTCCCAATTTTCTCAACTAAGAAGAAAGCAAAATTACTAAGGTTTATGATGTTTACTTGAGAATTTTTTAACCAGAAAAGCTGCAGGAGTCACTAGTTCCTGAGTTTTCTATTGTTAAAGAAAAACAAAAGTATCCAAGATAAACGAAAGTAACAAGATTTTGAAAAAATATTGGATTCGATATTCTATGAAAGAAAAAAAAATCTCGGGTGATGTGTATGAGTGTGTGGTGCGACAAGATGATGAGTTCGAGATATTTAAAAAAAATTATCCAGATTTCTTGTTTAAAGTAGACACAGATTAATTAGAAGCTTATGAATAAACTTATAGTAGAAAAAAATTTGATAAAAAAACAAGAAAACTAGGTTTTTCGAAAAAAGATTGGGTTCGATAAACAATCAGAAAACTGGACGGAAATCGATTGATATTTAAGAAAACGACTAGTAGAATAGATATAGATGAATAATCGATTTCAAATTTTCAAGAATGCAAATATGATATTTATCGAATAAAGAAGTGAATGTAAGATTTCGAGAAAAAGAAAAATTTGTACCTTTGTCTCCAAGATATCGATTAGAAAACTCTTCAAAACTCTTGATCGATCTGCATTGATACCAATTGTGGATCCCAGTTTGATTAGGTAACGAGTGAATTAATAAGAACAATATGAAGAACACGATGAATTTCAATATGTCGAATATCTCACTTAAAGGAATTCGTGATTACAAGATTATCTCTAATAAGCTCTATAGAATAATATGAATGAATGACCTGACTTCTAATGCTAGCCTTAACCCTCTATTTATATGTAGCAAACAATCACAATAAGGAAACTAAGAGATAAGACAATATTCATTTGTCATATTTACAATAAAACCGTTTTCTAATATTTAATCCTTACTAAATAATGACTTTGTTGACAAGCATTTTGCCCCTTCATGTCTTCAATAGTTGTCATCTCGGATACAACATTTTCAGACCTAACAGACATGTATCTAGTTTTACAAAGCATTTTAAACTCACTTGCTAGGTTTTTGGAGAAAACCTAGAAAACTTGTAAAAAAAACCCCAAATGAAGGTGATGAACTTGGATCTTGATTAATACTTGAAATCTTGATGTTTGGAAGTTTGTAAACACTTGGAGATGAACAATAAATGCACTCTTAAGCTTACAAATAGGTTCAAATGAAACGCCTAAAATTTAGGTGAAAACATCAATGGAGAAGATGACAATGGTGAGAAGCCAGAAATCAAAATCATTGATCACTAGAAGAAATCAAGACTCCAAAGTGTAGATAAAGCTTCAAATAGGTGTTCTAGGTTATTGAAATCAAAGGGGAAAAAAGGAGAGAAGAGTGGATGAAGTAACAAATGAACTTCAAGGGCAAAAATCTAGTTATTATAAAGAAAATTCAGCAGCAACTTTCTGCCCAAATTCACGCTCGCAAAGGATTTCTTCACTACCAAACCTCAAAATACATTATTTTAATTATTCTAAGAGCAAAATAATGGTAAATTTAAAACCTCGATATTTTACTTACTTGGAAAAAAAATTCCGGGCGTTACAGTTACAATGTCGCACAATACTTAGGATCGATTACAATATGATCTCTCTAACCAACCTCTAATGATAGCCCTAAGCCTCTATATATATGCTAGGAAATAAACGATATAAGGAAACAAAGCAATAAAACATTATACACTTGCCTTTTACAATAAACAAAATAGTTACCTTATTTTGATGCAACTAAATCTTTTCTTAACAGAGCCTATTGCCGAATGAGGCATTTTTGGGATTGCACCTTCTTGTGTATTTTTGGAGTTACTAGACTTTGTATTTTCAGAATATTAGTAACACCCAAATATGATCTATGTTACAATCTAATATAGATTAATAGGTTATTGTTTTAATATCCATTTATTCTTGTAAACTCTATACAATTTCCCCTTAGTTGGGTGATCTCTATGCCATCAATCTCGTTTTGGTAGATTTATTTTGGTTTAAATTTTCTCCTATTTATAAGGTGAAGAGTCATGAATATATATATATATATATATATATAGGTTCAAATGAAAACCGATTTTTGATTGTGAACGTGAGGAAAAAGGAGATCGCGACATGTATCCCCTGCGCCCAAGGGTTATTCACCATGAACGGATCATTGATCGTGTGCTATTCATATTGAATGTTATATCATTCATTATGAATAGTATATGAAATTTATCTTCGTTATTCATATTGGACGCCCTTCGTTATTCATATTGAATGGAACACGTGTCGCGCCCTCATTTGTTCTCATGTTCACAATGAAAAATGAGTTGCATTTGAACTTTCTTCTATATATTTGTTCAAGTGTATACAATAACTCTTCAGTATTCATACATCAATATGATACATACTAATTATCATGAATATTATTATTTATATATTCACGTGTATACAATAACTTTCAACATTTATTCATCAGTATGATATCCGTCATGAATATACATTTTCACGGTAACATTTATCATGAATATACATAGTATTCACCATGAATGTACATATTATTCATTATGAATGTACATACTATTCATCGTGAATATACATTCTATTCAACATGAATATTTATGTATGATCACATGTATACAATAACTCTCTAGTATTTATATTAGAATGATATGTATTACAAGTATTAATTTTCACCATAATATTCATTATGCACATATATATTATTCATCGTGCATATACATGTTATTCATCATGAATATACTACAATTTCACCTCTACATACTTTAGTTTTTTTTTCTTTTTCTTTATTTTGTTCTCGATTGATCTGGATGCGTTCCCGATTCGTCTCGGTAGGTTTTCCGATCCATCTCAATAAAAGTTAAAGTGGCAAGTTATGGCTTTACACAAACAAACATACAATAAGTTTATCAATAGGTTCCTGATCAGTCTCGAAGAGATGTTATGTTATGATTTTAACACATAACATCAATGGATGAGTTCTTGATCAGTCTTGATTGGTGTTGATCGGTCCCAGTAGGTTGTTGATTGATCTTGATGTGTTCTTGATTGGTATCGATGGGTTTCCAATCCATGTCGATAAAAACTAAAAGTGGTAGATTAAGGTTTTACATACAAAAAACGAATAATAAATCAATCGATAGGTTCTCGATGGAAAATGAGGGGGTAGGTTATGGTTTAACACACATAAACAAATACCAAGTCAATGAATGGATTTTTGACCTTTCTCATTATTAGAAGAAAATTGATCTGGTGTATCTCATTATTGCTGATCTAGTTTTTTTTTCCAGCTAGGATTGATCCAAGGATGGAAATTTCTTCTTAACCTTCTCACTATAACTTTCATTCTCACCAGAACCCAACCAATATACTATACACACACAGGTGAATGTTCAAACGAGAACACCTCCATTTTACGAAAACGTGAGAACAACTCCATTTTAAGAAAACGCGAGAACATCCTTATCAAATGTGCTAATACACGTGAAGGGACCTGGTGGCTAGTGGTGTGCGGACAATGTGCCTTGCGACCTAGGTTCTGCCAAAGGTTGTTTGTATCTCTGATTTTAGTATTACATGTGATAGATTATAATATCACATGAAGGACACCATTATCACATGTGATAATACAAGTGAGGAGGCCTAGTGGTGTATGAGTGACTTGATCTGCAACCTAGGCCGTGTCAAGGGTCTTCTACATCTCTTATTAAGTATCACATATGTATGATATATAATGGAATATAATATCACATGCCAATTACTATTGTAGACAAGTCTCCTCGTGTTATCGTAAAGTAAAGGTGCTCTCTATGTGTGTGTGCACGGGCTTGTGTGAATTGTGAAAAGAAACCGTAAAAGTCCAAATTTATCGTTGATGACGTCTAAGGGTCTTTTTGATGTTATTTAAATTATAGGGGCCTATATTAAATATAACAATATTACAGGGGTTAATATATAAATGTTTCTATATATTACTGTAGGTTGGCATTTGGTTTCTTTCGTCAAAAAGCTTGAAATTTTCTCCATTTTTTTGCGTTTGGTTCAAAGCTTCATCTTCTTCTTTGCGTTTTCTCATCGATCAACTATGCCTGAGGTAAATTACCACGAAATATTATTGAACTCAACCTTTTTAATTGTGATTTCGTATCAAGTTTTAGATTTCATTCTTGCATATATGTTCCGGTTTTCGATTCGATTATTGATCCATGAATCTGTAGTCATGCTTCTTCTGTGCGATCTTTTATCGTATGATCTTTGGTTCTTAAATTCGATTCAATCCCCTAAGGATTCCGTACGATTAGGAATTCAAATGTAGTTTATGTTATGAGCGCGCTATTCTGAAATTGGCTAATTTTAAATTCTTCATGTAATTTGGGCGATAAATGAATTGGAATTGTGAAAATCAACAGATCTGTATTCGAAAATTAGGGCTTCTTAGGTGGTATAAATTATAATAGTAAGTATTGAGATTTTTGGAGTTCATTGTTGTGATGTGTGATCCTTTTGGCTTTTGTTGGAAAAACTGAGGTTATGTACGTCTGTTGCAATAACCACACCCCTATTCGAACTGACAACCCATCGCACGAAGAAACAGAAATGGATTTTGGAAATTGTAATTACTCCCATGTCTGTTTGACTATAGTTTTAGTTTGTCTGCCAAAGAGCTTTGTTTGTATAAAGACTTCATTTTTCTTATTTTAATTTGGGCAGTTATTTTATTGTCGGTTTTGTCTGTTTGTATTACTGATATCATAAACAAGAAAAGGATTTAAAGTAAGGGTCATCAGAGAGAAAGTTACAAATACTAAGATTGCATTTAGTAATTCTTTCAGGGAATGCCCAAAATTGATAGGCTTAGGGGACGTTTGGTTGGCTTTCCATTAAGTCCCGTATGGATAAAGCTGACTGTGTGGATTAATCTGTCCGTATAGATTGGGAAGCTTTTTGTTTGTGAGTGGTTTTTCGTAGATGAAAGGGGTTTTGAAAAACTTGGCTTTCTGCGTAAAGCTCCTACCTAGAAGCTTACTGAATAAGCCACTTTCTAAATCATTAAGCTACTATAAAACAGTTATGTATAGCTGATTGAATATATTGTCAGTCCCATTAAGCTGGTAACAAACATACCCTTAAGTCTTGAAGGCTAGGCTTTGGGTTACCAATGGGATTTTCATGGCTTGCTTTTTTATCATTGGCTTCAGATTGAATTGAAGACTGCACCAGGTGACTATCGGTTCCCTATAACAAATCAAAGCAGACACTGTTTCACATGCTACATAGAGTTTCACAGGTTATTTATTTATCATTTTGTTTAACGTGGGACTAAGTTAGCATATTTTCTCAACATTTGTTATAAGGAATGGATTTATTCATCTGTAAATATTCGTAGTTTTAGTTTCTGTACCTGATAAATTTTTGAAAATAGATTTGAGTTTTGTTATTATATATGCTGTTAGATTCAGAAGACAGTGCCTTCTTGGGAGCTGTACATAACATTATAAAGTTGAACTGAAAATGAATCTTTTTTAGTTTTTTTTGGAGTCCATTCACTTGCATCATATCTAGTTTGTTTCTTGTAACCTTTCTTCCCAAAACAAAATACCAAAAAGATTTTGAAACTAGTATGCGATATTCAAAATGAGAATTGTGAAAATCTTTATAGATGTATGGAGTGTGTTTTTATAATCGTGGAAAAGATTGTTAATAATAAACATGATTTACCTGTATGTATAGTATACATGTTTCTCTATTTTGATAAGAACACCAATTCAATCCCAAGGTTTAAGATTGATAGTTACCTGTATTTGAGAACAGGAGATCTCCCAGTTAGCCAAAGACTAAACTTTTATTAATTGCATTCCCCTAAAGTAACAATGGTACACCATATTTACAGTGACCTGCTAACAAGGAATCCTAAAAGAAAACCAACTCCTAAAATAAAATAAAGGTTATCTTTGTCTAATAAAACCAACACCATATCTTTGCCTAATAAAACCTTTTCGGGTAAATCGAGAAGTTGACCAGCTAGGCTCTTAAATCTGTCCACAAACTCACGGACCGTGCCTTCTTGCCGGATGCTTAGAAATTGTTCATAAACGTTTCCCTCATGTGAAGCTTGGAAGGGATCCAGCAGCTTCTTTTTCAGCCCTTCCCAGGAACAACACGGGGTCCTAGCTTCATTCCAGCGGTACCAGGACAACGCCGCCTTCTCCATACATATCGAGGCTGCTCGCAAACGATCCTTCCCTTTGATTCCCTGAATTTCGAAATACCGTTCCACTCGGTAAATCCAGCCACGTCATCCCCAACAAAAACTGGCATCTTTAGCTTTCAGCAGTCACGCAACGGGTCCTTATTAATTTTTTCAGAACCATTTTTCCTCGAACCCACCGATTTCGCATCATCCTCATCAGAAGACGACTCACTCTCGGGGTCGTTTTTCTTCTCCCCCGTACCTGACTTCATGTTACCGATTACCTTAGACAAGTCAGAAATCGCCTTTAGCATCTCTTGGAACTGCATCGCGTTTTCGATACGGTTAGCCTCTGCTTCTTCCCGCATCTTCGCCACCTTGGTCTCCAAGGTAGTGATTCTGTCAGTGTTGCTAACCATCTTGTCACCAGAAACGAAGTGCTCTGATACCAATTGATAAGAACACCAATTCAATCCCATGGTTTAAGATTGATAGTTACCTGTATTCGAGAACAGGAGATCTCCCAGTTACCCAAAAACTAAACTTTTATTAATTGCATACCCCTAAAGCAACAATGGTACACCATATTTATAGTGACCTGCTAACAAGGAATCCTGAAAGAAAACCAACTCCTAAATTAAAATAAAGATTATCTTTGCCTAATAAAATTAAATACGTTTCCTAAATAAAAATAAACTCAAATAAAGATAAATACTTTCCTAAATACTTTCCTTAATTAAATACTAATAATATCATTATCCTTGTTTCCTTGCAAAACGTCTCTGGTAAACATGTCCGTATCGACTCGGCTTATCATTACTCCCCTCCCAAACACGAACCTTGTCCTCAAGGTGGAAAGCAGGAAACTGCCGGTTAAGAATCTTAAATGGTTCCCATTTAGCCCCGTACTCCGGAAGGTCTAACCAGCGAATTAGCACCTACCTCCCCCCAGAACCTTCACGAACTCCCTCTACCTTATCGGGCAGCAAGATAACTTCCATATCCTTAGTTAATATGGCTAGTAATTGAGGGGCTGCCTCCCGACTTCCAATAGCTTTACGCAACTGAGATACATGAAAACCATCATGTATGCGAGCTGTCGCTGGTAACCTCAGCCTATATGCCACCTTGCCCATTTTTTCTATTATTTCAAAAGGCCTGAAATACCTCGGAGCAAGCTTCTCATTTCGACGTCTCGCTACCGAATATTGGCGATAAGGTTTGAGCTTCAAAAACACCCGATCACCCACGTCAAACTGAACCTCACGTCGGTGCAAATCCGCTTGAGTCTTCATCAACTGTTGTGCTCGAAGCAAATAACCTTTCAATTCTTGTAACACTCGATCTCTTTCTTGAAGATACTGGGCAACTGAACCGACCACCGTCCTTGCTTGGCCGCAGTACAACAAATCTGGCGAGTCCCTGCCATAAAGAACCTTGAAAGGCGTAGTTTTTGTGGAAGTATGAAACAAAGTGTTGTACCAGTATTCGGCCCAAGCCAACCATTTACTCCACCGTGTGGGAGTGTCAGCCACGAAACAACGAAGATATGTCTCGATAGAGCGATTGACCACCTCTGTTTGGCCATCTGTCTGGGGTGGTAAGCAGTACTCCGTTTCAGTGTAGTCCCATGCAGACGAAATAATTCCCACCAAAACTGACTTAAGAAAACTTTATCTCGGTCTGATACAATTAACTCCGGCATCCCATGCAACCGTACTACCTCTCTAATGAAAACCGTTGCCACCGAAACACCGTATACGGATGTTTTAACGTAACAAAATGGGCGTATTTACTCAACCTGTCCACAATCACAAAAATAACCGTGTACCCGTCAGATTTTGGCAACCCCTTGATAAAATCCATAGTGATCTCAGACCATACTTGTGTTGGAAGCTTAAGGGGATGCAATAACCCACCCGGAGCCAAGGTTGAGTACTTTTAACATTGACACATATCACATTCAGCCACCATTCGTGCGATATCACCCTTCATGCTGGGCCAAAAAACTTCGCGAGCCATGCGTTGATACGTTTTCTGAACTCCCAAGTGCCCACCGACGACCCCGTCATAATTCTCGGTCCAAAACCAACCGCCCGTGATACAACGCCCTTCCTGATTCCAATTTATAACCCTTCGGTGCCCTTCCCCGCGAATAAGTTTTTGTTTCACGGTAATAATTTCGGGCGCCGATTCCAAATCCTTCCATAGTTCGGCCCAGCCGATTTTGCACTTTGTTGTCAATACTTGAAGTTGCACAATTCGGTGTTTTTCGGGACAGGGCGTCAGCAACCTCGTTTTGTTTTCCTGGTTTGTAAGTAATGACGAAAGTATAACCGAGCAACTTTGACAACCATTTTTTTTGGTCCTCTGACCGTGCGTTGTTCTAGCAGGTACTTTAAACTTCCCTGGTTGGTACGGTTTAGAAATTTTTGACCCAGAAGATAGGGCTGCCACTTGTGTACGGCTAAAACGATCGCCATGAGCTCGCGTTCGTAGACTGACTTGAGCCGAGATCGGGTCCCCAATACGTGACTTAAAGAAAGCCACTAGCCTCCCTTCTTGCATCAATACCGCCCCAACACCGTAACCGGAGGCATCTGTCTCAATTACAAACTTTTTAGTAAAATCGGGTAGCGCCAAAACCGGTACCTAAGTCATCACCATTTGTAGTTATCGGAAAGCCTTGGTCGCTTCGTCAAACTACTTGAAGTTGTCTTTCTTTAATTGTTCGGTTAGAGGCATTGTGATTTTTCCATAACCTTGGACGAATTTGCGACAATAGCCGGTTAGTCCAAAGAACCCGCGTAGTTCTCGCAATGTCTTAGGGATTGGCCATTCCACCATGGCGCTGATTTTGGCCGGATCAGCCGACACGCCTTTTTCCGAGATTATATGCCCCAAGTATTCCACCTGTTTTTGCGCAAAGTAACATTTCTTTCCATTAGCATAAAGTTGGTTGTCGTGTAGTACCTGAAAAACTGTCGCTAAATGCTTCAAGTGTTCCGTCATGGTTTTGCTATAAATGAGTATATCGTCGAAAAACACTAGCACGAAACGCCTTAACAGGGGCTGAAAAACTTTATTCATTAGTGATTGGAATGTAGCTGGAGCATTGGTTAACCCGAACGGCATGACTAAAAATTCGTAGTGCCCGTCGTGCGTTCGAAATACGGTTTTTGGCACGTCTTCTGGTTTCATGCGAATCTGATGGTAGCCTGATTTAAGATCTACTTTGGAAAATATCGTGGCGCCGTGAAGTTTTTCTAGCAATTCATCGATGACGGGTATCGGGAATTTATCCAAAACCGTCGCTTTGTTCAAGGCCCGATAGTCCACACAAAATCGCCAGCTACCGTCTTTCTTTTTTACCAGTAGTACGGGACTAGAAAAAGGGCTAGTACTAGGCCGAATGATGCCTGCTTGTAACATCTCCCGGACCAATTTTTCAATTTCTTCTTTTTGTGTGAAGGGGTAACGATATGGTCTCAAGCTAATGGGAGGGGTACCTTCATGCAAGATGATAGCATTCTCGTGGCTGCGAGATGGGGGAAGACCGGAAGGCATCTCGAAAACATCTCGATGCTCGTCGATCACGGACTGTGACTTCGTACCATTATCCAACGGGTTGAAACATAAAGGGTAATGGGTATTGTCAGCCCTAAATTATAAAATTGATTTTGATTGATTAAAGAGAAAAAGGAAAGTTGAAAAACGAAAATGCTTCTTGTTTAACAAAAAATTTTAACGGCCGTTAGAGGGAGGGATCAAATTCAGACTTTATTGCAAACCACGATGACCATCGTCTAATTTCAAAACTGCAAGGATGAAAAATGTTATTTTCAAAAATCCATAGAAACCAAATTTAAGTTTTACACTTATTTTTATTTGAAATTTTACATTGGGGGTCTCTTTAATGGTGCTTTAAGAGCTCAAAAACACATGAATAGGCTTTCTTCTCCCTCAACGACCGGACGGGATTGAAGATCGCCAATTGCCAAACCTTGCTTTAGGCTTAGTTGAACTTCACTCGATAATCTCACACGATATTTACTAGCAAGGAAAAGGGTAGGATCTACCGAGACGTGTCAAAGTCTCCACGACCTTTTCACTAGAGGTGGCAATTTTCGACACGACATGAACACAACACGAATCTGACACGAAAGTAAACGGGTTTGAGTTGAATTTTCTGACCCGCCAACCTGCCAATTATACGGGTCATGTTCAAGTTGATATATGGTTCGTGGGTTGACCAACCAACCTGTTTAATGATTACAGTTGCTTCTTATTCTCTTTACGATTTTATTCGGTCTTCTTCCACATTTGCCCCTCTTTCACTCGGTCTCTTCCTCCAGCCACTCCTCCTACGATGCCCATCCTATGTCGATCTCCCACGGTGGTTTTCTTCTTCGTCGGTGGTTTCCAATCAACAACGATCTCTCTTTGTCTCTCAGCTGAGGATCTCTTAGATAGTTCCCCGGTTGATTTCTTCCCTTTTTTTTGTTTAGCAACTGTGTTTGCAAACAAATAGCCCCATGTCGATTTGATTTGATTTCGATTGTGTTTTTTTAGCTATTATGATTGAGTTTTGATTTGGTTTATGACCCGTCAACCCATTTATGACCTGCGAACATGTATAGTTAAACGGGTTATGCGAATCGTATACGGGTTAAACATATAAGGTTTAGGGTTGATCCGACACGATTAGTTATATGAGTCGTGTCCGGGTTAAGCTTTCATGACCCATCAACCCGAACACGACATAATTTCCACCCCTACTTTCACGCCCTCTAAGATACACCATGTTGATAGGATTATAGGAATCAACTAAGACCTTCTTGGGATTTTGTTTTCTTTAAAGCTCAACCCTTATCTCATTTCACTCCTGAAGTAATCTCATTTGTGAGCAGGGGTGGCGATCGTGTCGTATTCGTGTTAGTGGGTCAGGAAAGCTTAACCCGAACACGACCCATATAACTAATTGTGTTGCATTGATCAACCCTAACCTGTATACGACCCATGTAACTCGTTTAACTATACTTGTCCGTGGGTCATAAACGGGTAGACGGGTCGTAAAGGGGTTGGCGGGCCATAAATGTGTAGAGGCGGATCCTGAAATTTTTGGTAGTCGTTACACAAAATAGTTATCATAATATAAACTATTTACCCTGTAAGCGTTTACCTAGGTAAGAGCTGCCACTCTCACTTACCGGGTAAGACTCTCTATCCTTATCATCCTTCTTACCGGGTAAGATTCTCAACCCTTGTCATGTTCATTCGATGAGCAAAATTACCTGGTAAGCACTTACCGGATAAGAATTTAGTAACGACGTCTAACTCTAAACAAATAACTCTAACGTCTATAGAGAGGGTCACTGTACACAAAATAAGTCCGCATAATTAAGATGTTATGATGTTAACACTATTACATCACTATAAACAAATTAGGGGATGGTCACAAAATTTGATGGAATTGGAAAGAGAAATTCCTTTGACCAAATTCCTTAATGATGTTTTGTTCACGGAATGAATTGATTGGATTCCATCAGATTCCACCGTATTCCACGATTGTGGGATTTGATCATTTCTTAGCATATGTGAAGGATTTTGAATTCCATTTCATGGAAAATGTAAGATAATCTATAATTTCATTTAGAAAGACAAAAATTAATTTAACCACCACTCTCTCCCCACCCCACCCGCACCACCCTCGCCGACAACATATCCGCCACTACCACGACCACCGCTACCCCATCCACCATCACCACCACGCCACTATATTTTCCCATCATAGTCCCACCCTCACACCCTACCCCCACCCCACCTACTTACCACCACACCACTAATGTCATGTCATAATGGTCACTCTCACCCCCGATAAATGCATATTTTTTTTGTGAGATTCTATCCAAATTTTATAAACAAACGCGTGGTCAAATTCCATTCCAGTTCCTTCAAAATCAAATTATTTTGATGGATTCCAATTCCATTGAATTCCATTATGTAAACCAAACACTTCCTTAAACTTATTCGCAAAGCTATATTGTCTTGTTTGGAAGCTGATTTAAAAGGGAGCTGAGCAAATAAGTTTTTAGAACCCACACTTATGCAAACAAACACCACATTTTCATCCCTACCATTTGAAATACACGAGAGAAAATAACCTCTTGCTCATCTCAATTTTCTCAATCGAAACCCCACATCTTTGTACATGGATCCGCCCCTGTAAGTGTGCTTTGTAAAATTCACTCTATTGGAACTAATAATAGGATGATGGTTAAGATATAAGGTTAAGGCAAAACAGAGTGGAACTAGCATGATCATTTTAGTTCTTGTTACCCATTTGAAAGCAAATGCAGATCAAATGTAGTGTTATCATAATATTCATTTTGGTTCTTGTTACCCAAGTGAAAGCAAATGCAGATCAAATGTAGTGTTATCATAATATCATTTTGCTTCTTGTTACATGTGCGTGTGCATTATGTAATGATCTATTTGAATGCTTGCATTGCCATTAATTTATCGATTAGAACCTTTGAACAAGAGCAATTGGAGATCGATTAGACCCTTTGAACCTCAACGATTGAAGTTTGGTAATCGATCGATTAGACCCTTTGAACCCCAACGATTGAAGTCTGGTAATTGATTAAGACTTGAGAGGGTTGGTATAAGGCTGTGAGCAAGAGCGAATTAGATAAATAAAGTTTTAAAAATAATTTTTTTAAACGTAAATAGATAATCAGGTTTGACAGGTCAATCTGCAAACTAACATATCAAACCGAACACGCCTCAAATTAATATAAAAATTAGTTTAACCATCAACTACGATCAATCTATAACCTACTTATTTCTTTACTGGTTTAAGTTAGGTTTTATAAATAAAAATCTTATTGTCCAGTAACATAACATGTCTTGGTAAGCACTTCCTGGGTAAGTGTTTGATAAACGTAGCCAAAGTCCTGATTAGTTCCAACAACTTCCATGCAAAAATTGGACATCTATACCATCAAATAACAATCTAAAACAAGTAAAATGCAAATTTAATCATAAGAAACCCAACCCGAGTGGCATATTGCACAAACCGCTGAAACCAAGCACGAGGGGATTGCTTCAAACCATATAGAGATTTCTGAAGAAGACACATGTAGTCGGGATTGGTAGCATCAACAAACCCGGTGGTTGGTGCATAAAAACTGTTTCCTGTAAGTTACCATGAAGGAAGGCATTTTTTACATCCAACTGATGAATGGGCCAGTGTCGAGACACAGCCAGGCTAACCATAGTACGTACAGTGACATGTTTTACAATAGGACTAAACGTTTCATCACAGTCAATGCCCGGTCGTTGACTTTTTCCATTGGCGACCAGACGAGCCTTAAATCGATACATAGTACCATCCCCATGAAATTTCTTTTTGAATAACCATATCGACCGAACAATATTCACCCCCTGAGTTCTCGGAACAAGCACCCATGTTCAATTTTAATAAGGGCATTGTATTTATCCTGCATGGCAAGATGCCAGTGTGGGTCCTACAAAGCTTGTAAATAAGAACGGGGTACAGGGGATGTGGTTGCAGTCTGAAGATTCAAACGTTGAATGGGCTTAGATATCCCACGTTGTGACTGGGTAACCATCGGATGAGAAGAAGTTGGGGCTATGTTTTCCGGTATGGGAGAGGTGAGGGAGCTGAGGCCGTGGTAGCTGGAAGGGGGTCTATAAAGGTTGAGGTAGGTAGCGATATAGTAGGAGGTACAAAGGTCGTTGGTGAAGGGGACGTCAAGAGGTGACGAGAGATAGGAGAGGGATCAAGTGAGTGGTCAAGGAAGTCGTAGGACGGAGGGGAGGTCGGTGTCATGGAACCGAATGGGAATACAGACTCATCGAAAGAAACATGACGAGAGATGATGATTTTCCTAGTGGAGAGATCAAGGCACCGAAAACCACGATGGTTGGATGGGTATCCAAGGAAAACACATGGAGTGGAGCGTGGTGCACGCTTATGTGAAGGGAAAGTGTATGGGTAACAAAGACACCCAAAGACGCGAAGGTGGGTGTAATAGGGACGACGTTGAAAAAGTTTGGAGAAAGGAATGTCATTGGCAATAGATGTGGAAGGTAGAAGATTAAGAAGGTGAGTTTCCATGTGTAGAGCTTACACCTAATAGGTGGGGGTTAGGTGGGCTTGAAATAGAAGCGTACGAATTATATTGTTAATGGTACAGATCATGCGTTCATAGTTGCTGTTTTAATGGGACGTTTTGGGACATGAAAAACGGATTTGCATACCGATAGAGGCAAATAGATTGTGAAGAGTAGAGTTATCAAATTCACCCCCATGATCACATTGAAAAGCTTTGATTTTACGATTATATTGAGTTTTAACATAAGCACGAAAGTGTAAAAATTTACCGAAAGAATCAGATTTGTGACAGAGGGGATAAACCCACAAGAAATGAGAGTAATGATCAAGAAAAATAACATAATATTTAAGACCACCAATACTATAAATAGGGGATGTCCATATATCAGAATGAATAATATCAAAGCTAAACTGAACAATAGAATCAAGACGATAAAAAAGAAGTCTAACATTTTTGCCAAGTTGACAAGCGTGACAAAGCATGTGAGACTTCTCATTATTACAAGAAATAAACCCACTAGACACTAAAGACCGTAGCACATTATCGCCTGGATGACCCAATCGTTGGTGCCACGTTGACGGACTCGTTGAAAGGAGAGCAAATGAAGATGCAGCAGGGATGGCGGGATATAGGTCACCAGGAATGTCACATCGGAGGAGAAGCTTGCGGGTCTGGAAATCCTTCACAGAAAAACCAAATTCATCAAATTCCATTGAGCATTTATTATCTTTTGTGAATTGACGACCCGAGATCAAGTTTTTGATAATATTAGGAGTGATAAGAACATTGTGAAGGTGTAAGGGTCGATGAGAAATAGAGGTGGGGAGAATAGTGTGCCCCGTATTTGTAACAGGAATTGAGGATCCATCACCAACAATTACAGATGGAACATTGCACTTATTAAAAATAGTTTTGAGTTTACCTGTGTTGGAGGAAAGATGCGATGTGGCCCCTGTATCCATATACCAATTGGCATCACTTGGATCATTCAGAGAGAGAGGGTTGAACATCTAGGGTAGAGCGGTGGGTTGATCACCTGGACCGGATGAGAACCACTGCCAAGGAGGTGGGATCGATGAAGTAGATGTGTGGAAAGCTTGCGGAGGTGTAGAACCAAGAAGGCCGTCACTGGCAGAGCCTCGACGACGTTGTTGTTTTTGCTGTGATGTAGAGGGTGAGTGCGGCATCGGGGGGCGAAAGGCTGCCCAAGGGTTCAGGAAATGACCAGCCGTAAAAGCCCCATGGGTTAGTAGAAAACCCCGCCGGGGGCTGTTGTGATCGGCGGTCTCCGCGGCCGTAGTTTCGGCGGCCTTGGGGCGGTCCCCACGGTTATCATTGCGACGGTCGAAGTTCCGACGTGGGTTGTACCGGATGGTGTTGAGTTTCTGGTGTGAAGAACAGTAGAAGATGACGAGTGGTCGAGGTGAGTCAATTGATGATTGCGAGGACGAGCCAATTGTTGTTCTTCAAAAAGAAGCATGGAGCGAGCCTGAAGGAATAAGGGCAGTAAAGTACGGTGACGAATGAAGTCAGCAATGTGTTCAAACTTGTCGGAGAGCCCATTAATCATATAGGTGACCAGATTTTTTTCAGCGATGGGAGCATCGATGTTGTAACACCCGAAATTTTGTATATAAGATTTTTGAACTTCGCATCCTAATATTTTGATATTTATAGTTAAGTGGAGTGTTTCAAGGGTTTAATGTTGGGTTACATTGATCCGGAAGAAAGAAGCGAAAACCGGAACCGAATTGAGTTTCGGTACCAAGTTGGCGATCATGACAGACTATCTTGCCATGCCATGATCGCAAGGCATGATCGCAGGAAAGCAGCAATTAGCCAAAAAGAGCACTTGTCAGATTTGCGAGGTCGTACCATTTGGACCATATCTCACTCATGGAACGTCTGATTCAGGTGAGTCAAATTGCTATGGAAAGGCAAGAGGTAGATCTACAGCTTTCGTGTTTTGAGTTTCTTCTAATTCGAACCCCATCTAAGGCGAAAACGGGATCAAAAGTAGGAAAACTCTCGGTACACTCCATGCTATCATGACACGCAATCGCCCGAAATGTCAAAGTAGCCAAAATTCAGCCAAACTCACGGTACACGTCGGGTTATCATGACACGCGATGATGCCATGTCAAGATAGCAGGTCAAGATCGCCCCAAATACCTAGATGTGTGTTTAAATGCGTTTTTCAGCTCCACTTCTCATTTTATCAGATATCAAAACTCAGTATCGGAAGAGGGCATTGAAGGCGATTTTAGGGTTTCACCTTTCTCCACCTACCTCATCCCACTTCATTTATTTCTCCATTAAAGAAGAAGATTCAAGTCAACCATCAGAGTTTAAAGCTTCCATTGGTGTGTACATCAAGGGTGCTCCATCACTTCAACTTCTCCATCTTCTAGGAGACCTTTCTAGGGTTTTGTCAAACCCTAGCTTGTGAGTTCAAATCCTACCTTTTAAAACCATAATACTTGTCATAAATGTTCTTATTTACTCTTTCTAAGTTATAAACTCAAGTATTTATGTGTTTGGTTAAGTTTGGAGGTTTTAGGTCAAACTGGGAAATTTGGGGATTTTGATCTTGGATATAAAATGGGCATTTTAGATGGTATCATATTACTTGTAAATGTCTCTTGATAAGAAAATCTCTGATTTTCGGAACTAAAATAGTTTGACCTAATTTTTGGTAAAACTTGCATTTCAAGGAAATCATTTATATAAAGGTTTTCAGTGTTTGGAACACTATCAATACGTCTCGTTTGATGTAGTTGATTATTAGACTAGTATGATATGGATCCATAGGCATAAGAGTCGGTATGTAACATTGTGAAGGATAGAATTGAACCTACCTTTAATTGGAAATAGGCATAGTGATAAATTGTGTAATTTCCAATCTATCCTTTCACTCTCTCGGAATATGCATTGTGGTTTAGCGTGCAATTCTTGAGGCTTGAGCTAATGGGTACAAATGACAAATAAACTAGAATTTGGTTGATGTCAATGGCCTACAGACCTTTATGTGCCGCTCTATAACATTGGTTTGTGGCCAACTTGGAGTTCCGTCACAACTAATGGTAATATCGGGTCTCCCCCGATTGTTTTAAAAGATCCTTGCTGACCAAGAGTAAGCTTTCAAGTTAAGTTAAATGGGATAAAGTATACTGCATCTTTGTTAAAAATATTCTACTGCTTTATCCATTTAACTGTTTGTTCTCACTAGTTAAATGCCATGTTTAGCAGGTGTTCGGGGAAATGGGGCTTCTTAGTGAAGAGCGTAGTGACGTGCCGACGAAGGCACTCTTTTTGGGATTACACCGTAGTGTGCGAATATTGGAGAAGATAGAAACTTTACTTTGAGGATATTAGTGACACCCGAATGTAATCTATGTTCCTGATTTGTATAGATTATTAGGTTATCATTTAGTATCCTAATTGCAGATGTAAACTCCGATACTTTATCCCCATTTAGTGGGTGATTTTATATATTCCGCATTTTATTTTCAGTTTAATTTGGCTCTAATTTTTAGATTGTTACAAGTTGGTATCACAGCTCTAGTTTAAGCGAACTATGTATGAACTTAAGATGCCTAGACTTAAGCTGAGACTTTAAGTATTGGATTGTGAGAATGGGTAGACACTCTTGAGATAAGAGAGCCTTAGAGTCAACGAAAATGCGCTAATCATGAAATGTGACTTTGGTAATAGTGATCCTTGTATGATATATCCAAGATATCACGTAGCTAATGCTATTTTGGGTGCATTGTATTCTGAGAATGCTTATTTTACTATTGTTGCAATGATTGGTGAACGTATTATATGTATTTATGTTAGCTTTGTCTTACTCTTGTTCCATCATCTTGACAGACTAAGATGGTGAATACTCGCATGAGGTCGCGAAACGAGCACGAGACAGCAGCGGCTAGTATTACCATTCAAGAAACGGCAGCGGAAACTACTCAACCGCCTTTGATTCCTACTGTTGTTTGGAGATCGCCACCCCGAATTGACCGACTGCCGGAGGTGAACCTTAATGTCGGGATCGGTCCCCCAATGGTAGTAGCAGGCTCGCAAGATGATTTAATGCTTAGTATGGTTCAAGCAATGAACTCTGCGTTTGCCCAACAGCATGAAATAATGCTGAAAATGTTTGAAGAAAGAGATGCCAGTCACGAAGGCATGAAGCGACTGCCAAGAACGTGGTAGTAGGTTCCGGAGGAAATGGAGCTGTACTTGATACCGACGAGACACCGTGATGGAAGTAAGACGGGTAGGAAGGGGTTTGTTCGTACAAAACCTTTGTATGCTCCAAACCGCCTGAGTTCTCCGGAACAACTAATCCGGTAGTTTGCATGAATTGGCTACAGGAGATCGAGCAAGCTTTTGGCTCGAGCGGATGTGAAGAAAATCAAAAAGTGAAGTTTGCCTCACAGATGCTTAGAGGAACGGCCTTAACTTGGTGGAACATCACCACCAAAACTCTTGGCCCGGTCATCATCTCAATGCTTACTTGGGAGATGTTTAAGGCGAAATTTTTGGAAGAATATTGCAACGAAAGAGCAATCGATCGTATTGTGGATGAATATTGAGCTCTAAAGAAGGGAGACAAGACTGTGAGGGAGTATACTGAGTTGTTTGTGGAATAGTTGAACCTTGTGGAGCACGCGGCCCCAACTGAGAAGGAAAGGAAGAAAGGACCTCTACTCTAAAAGTTGAACCGTGTGGCTTACATCAAAGGTTTGCCGTTCCACATGATGGGAATGGTTCAGATGGCAAGAACCTCTACTCTAAAGGACGCTATCGATCATGCTCAAATGGTAGAGGATACCTACGACTTAGGAAAGGAAGAAAGGAGAATGGTTGGGGAGAAGAGAAAGTGGGAGGGCAACTCTATGCCTTCCAAGAAGTCAAACTTCAACAACAACAACAACAACCGTAGTTTCAGTTCTAGGCAAGAGCCTAGGTGGTGTCAGACGTGCAAGAGCAAGTACCACGGCTCATGCCGACCCCCCTCCGAGCCTTGTTTCAAGTGTGGGAAGACGGGCCACAGTCGCAATGATTGTCCCATCAATGGAATCATTTGTTTTGAATGCAAGGAGTCGGGGCACTTCAAAAGGGATTGCCCAAAGTTAAGAACGAGAGGAAGTCAAGGGAAGAGAGAACACGCCCCTAAAGCTATGGGAAGGGCTTTCAAGATGACCGTGGATGAGGCTAAGGCGGCGACGGACATGGTGTCGGGTACGTTTCTTGTTAACTCCGTACCCGCTCATATTCTTTTTGATTCCGGTGCTACTTTCTCTTATGTGTCCTCTACTTTCTACCCAAAACTTCTTGTTCCTATTAGTACCCTAGTCGATGCGTATATTGTTGAAATAGCCGATGGTAGAACGATTTTGGTTCGGGATATTCTTAGAGGTTGCACTTTAGAAGTTGAGGAAAAGCAATTTTCGGTAAATCTCATACCTATGGAAATAGGAAGTTTTGATGTGGTGATTGGGATGGATTGGTTGGCCGATAATCAAGCCGAAATTGTTTGCTCAAAGAAATTAATCCGGATCCCATTGCCGAATGAGGGCATGGTGGTAGTCCACGGGGAGAGAAGAAGTGGGGAGGTTGCATTATTAACTTTGGCGAAGGCACGCAAGCGTCTAACCAAAGGGCGCCCCTCATTTTTGGCATACGTTTTGGATGCAAAGTTAGAAAAGAAGAAGCTTGAAGATGTGCTTATCGTTAGTGAGTTTCCGGATGTCTTTCCCGAAGACTTGCCCGGCTTGCCACTCGATAGGCAAGTGGAGTTTCTTATTGATCTTGTACCGGGGGCCGCTCCAATAGCTAGAGCGCCTTACCGGTTGGCACCATCTGAGATGCAAGAAATGATGTCTCAATTGCAGGATCTTTCGGAGAAGGGATTTGTGGGACCGAATTCGTTGCCTTGGGGAGCTCCGGTCTTATTTGTGAAAAAGAAGGATGGCAATATGAAAATGTGCATTGATTATCGTGAACTAAACAAGGTAACCGTGAAGAACAAATATCCACTTCCAAGAATTGATGATCTCTTTGATCAACTTCAAGGAGTGGGTTGTTTCTCAAAGATCGATCTTCGTTCGGGTTATCACCAAGTGAGGGCGAGAGAACACGACGTGACAAAGACGGCGTTTAGGACACGTTATGGCCACTACGAGTTTCTAGTCATGCCTAGTTTGACGAATGCACCGGTAATATTTATGGATTTGATGAATAGGGTATGTAGACCTTTCCTTGACAAGTCGGTGATCGTGTTTATCGATGACATACTCGTGTATTCTAAGAATGAATTGGATCACGAGCAACACCTTCGGGAAGTTCTTGAAGTTTTGATAGAAGAAAAGTTGTACGCTAAATTCTCGAAGTGTGACTTTTGGTTAAAGGAAGTCCAATTTTTGGGTCATGTTGTTACTCAAGCCGGAGTGAAGGTGGACCCCTCCAAGATTGAAGCAATGATGATTGGGAACCGCCAAAGAGTCCGTCAGAGATTCAAAGCTTTTTGGGATTAGCGGGTTATTATAGGAGATTTATTCAAGATTTCTCCAAGGTTGCTTCTTCTTTGACGGCTTTGACAAAGAAGAATGTGAAATTTGTATGGACCGAGAAACAAGAGCAATTTTTTCGGTTTCTTCAAAAGAAGTTATGTGAAGCTCCAATCCTTTCCTTACCAGAAGGATCTGAAGATTTTGTGGTTTATAGTGATTCATCCAAAATGGGTTTAGGTTATGTGTTGATGCAAAGAGGCAAGGTGATTGCATATGCGTCAAGAAAACTTAAAGATCACGAGAAAAATTATCCTACCCATGACTTGGAGTTAGCGGTGGTAGTTTTTGCTTTGAAATTGTGGCGGCATTACCTTTATGGTACAAGTGCGCTCTCTATACCGACCATAAAAGTTTGAAATACGTCTTTGATCAAAAGGAACTGAATATGAGGCAACGGCGGTTGCTCGAACTACTCAACGATTACGATTGTGAGTTACTTTACCATCCGGGTAAAGCCAAAGTGGTAGCGGATGCTTTGAGCTGGAAAGAGTACGGTAGTGGAATGCGTGTCGTGCTTACACGGATTGATGTGATGTCTAGTTTGATTGACCGAATCAAAGTATCTCAAGAGGAGGCACTTTTGGAAGAAAACCTCAAGGATGAGGTGATGGTAAAGCAACACCTACTTTTGACGGAAGACGGTCGTCGTTTGAAGTTGTTCCAAGGTCATGTTTGGGTACCCAAAATAGGAGGCAACCGTGAACTACTTTTAGAAGACGAACACAAATAAAAGTATTCAGTTCATCCGGGTAGCACCAAGATGTATAGAGATTTGAAGTTGACATATTGGTGGCCCATTATGAAGTTGGAGGTGGCTAATTATGTGGAAAGATGTGTGACATGTTTAGAAGTGAAAGCGGAACATCAAAGAACGTATGGGAGTCTCCAATCGTTAGAGATACCGGAATGGAAATGGGAGCACCTCACTATGGATTTTGTAACAAAATTACCAAAGACCTCGAACGGTCATGATACCATATGGGTAGTGCTAGATCAGTTGACAAAGAGTGCTCATTTCTTAGCAATGCGGGAAGCCGGACCCGTGGATGAACTTGCTAAGTTGTACGTAAATGAGATTGTTTCAATACATGGTGTGCCTTTGATTATCGTGTCGGATCGACATGTCGATTCACTTCAAATTTTTGGGAAGGATTGCCAAAGGGATTAGGCACCAAGATTCATCTAGGTACCGCATACCATCCCCAAACCGACGGTCAAAGCGAGAGGACCATTCAAACTCTCGAAGATATGCTTAGGTCGTGTGTTATTGATTTTGGTGGAAGTTGGGACTCACATTTACCACTTGTGGAATTTTCTTACAATAATAGTTACCATTCTAGTATTGTAATGGCACCGTTCGAAGCCTTGTATGGGCGAAAGTGTAGGACACCGGTGTGTTGGTTGGGAGCGGGTGAAAAGCAATTTGCCGGTCCCGAAATTGTGCAAGAGACGACCGGCAAGGTGAAATGCATTCGTGAACGATTAAAGGCAGCACAAGATCGTCAAACGAGTTACGCCGATAAGAAGAGGAGACCCATGGAATTCCAAGTGGGGGAGCGAGTCATGCTAAAAGTATCCCCTTGGAAGGGTATTATAAGATTTGGGAAGCGTCGGAAGCTTTGTCCTCGTTTCCTTGGGCCATTCAGAATTTTGGAAAAAGTGGGACGTCAAGCGTATAAATTGGAATTGCCACCTGAAATGGCCGGCATACATCCTACGTTCCACATATGTTACTTAAGGAAGTGTTTAGCGGAAGAAGAGAGTGTAATACCTCTCTCGGAGATTCGTGTCAATAATAGTCGTTGTGTGGAAGAGCCGGATGCAATATTGGAAAGAAAGTCAAAAATGCTTCGCCATAAAGAAATCATCATGGTGAAGGTCCAATGGAGGCACCATCGGGGATCAAACGTAACATGGGAAGCGGAAGACGATATTAAGAGAAGATATCCTGACTTGTTTAGGTAGTTTGTAAAATTTCGAGGACGAAATTAAATTCAAGGGTGGGAGGATTGTAACACCCGGAATTTTGTATATAAGAGTTTTGAACTTCGCATCCTAATATTTTGATATTTATAGTTAAATGGAGTGTGTCAAGGGTTTAATGTTGGGTTACATTGATCTGGAAGAAAGGAGCGAAAACCGAACCGAATTGAGTTTCGGTACCAAGTTGGAGATCATGACAGGCTATCTTGCCATGTCATGATCGCAGGAAAGCATCAGTTAGCCAAAAAGAGCATTTGGCAGATTTGCGAGGTCGTACTGTTTGGACCATATCTCACTCATGGAACGATTCAGGTGATTCAAATTGTTATGGAAAGGCAAGAGGTAGATCTACAACTTTCGTCCTTTGAGTTTCTTCTAATTCGAACCCCATCTAAGGCGAAAACGGGATCAAAATGGGTGAAAGGTAGGAAAACTCTCGGTACACTCCATGCTATCATGACACGCGATGATGACATGTCATGATAGTAAGGCAAGATCGCCCGAAATGTCAAAGTAGCCAAAATTCAGCCAAACTCATGGTACACGGCGGGCTATCATGACATGCGATGATGCCATGTCAAGATAGCACGACAAGATCGCCCGAAATGCCCAGATGTGTGTTTAAATACGTTTTTTCAGCTCCACTTCTCATTTTATCAGATATCAAAACTCAGTATCGGGAGAGGGCATTGAAGGCGATTTTAGGGTTTCACCTTTCTCCACCTACCTCATCTCACTTCATTTATTTCTCCATTAAAGAAGAAGATTCAAGTCAACCATCAGAGTTTAAAGCTTTCATTGGTGTGTTCATCAAGGGTGCTCCATCACTTCATTTTCTCCATCTTCTAGGAGACCTTTCTAGGGTTTTGCCAAACCCTAGCTTGTGAGTTCAAATCCAACCTTTTAGAACCATAATACTTGTCATAAATGTTCTTATTTACTCTTTCTAAGTTATAAACTCAAGTACTTATGTGTTTGGTTAAGTTTGGAGGTTTTAGGTCAAAATGGGAAATTTGGGGATTTTGATCTTGGATATAAAATGGGCATTTTAGATGGTATCATATTACTTGTAAATGTCTTTTGATAAGAAAATCTCTGATTTTGGGAACCTAAATAGTTTGACCTAATTTTTGGTAAAACTTGCATTTTAAGGAAATCATTTATATAAAGGTTTTCAGCCTTTGGAACACTATCAATACGTCTCGTTTGATGTAGTTGATTATTAGACTAGTATGATATGGATCCATAGGCATGAGAGTCGATATGTACCGTCGTGAAAGATAGAATGAACCCACTCTTAATCGGAAATAGGCATTGTGATAAATTGTGTAATTTCTAATCTATCCTTTCACTCTCTCGGAATATGCATTGTGGTTTAGCGTGCAATTCTTGAGGCTTGAGCTAATGGGTACAAATGACAAATAAACTAGATTTTAATTGATGTCAATGGATTCCAGACCTTTATGTGCCGCTCTATAACATTGGTTTGTGGCCAACTTGGAGTTCCATCACAACTAATGGTAATATCAGGTCTCCCCCGATTGTTTTAAAAGATTCTTGCTCACCAAGAGTAAGATTTCAAGTTAAGTTAAATGGGATAAAGTATACCGCATCTTTGTTAAAAATATTCTACTGCTTTATCCATTTAACTGTTTGTTCTCACTAGGCGTAAGCCTAACGCTTGTTCTTAAATGCCATGTTTAGCAGGTGTTCGGGAAAATGGAGCTTCTTAGTGAGGAGCGTAGTGATGTGCTGGCGAAGGCACTCTTTTTGGGATTACACCGTAGTGTGCGAATATTGGAGAAGATAGAAAGTTTATTTTGAGGATATTAGTGACACCCGAATTTAATCTATGGTCCTGATTTGTATAGATTATTAGGTTTTCATTTAGTATCCTAATTGCAGATGTAAACTCCGATACTTTATCCCCATTTAGTGGGTGATTTTATATATTCCGCATTTTATTTTCAGTTTAATTTTACCCTAGTTTTTAGGGTGTTACAGATGTTAGCGAGAAGATAAAACATACCTTTGATTCGTTGACAATATTATGTGATTGAGAGATCCCCAAGCACAATTTTGCGTAAGTCGTTGTCAAGTTGAATGGCTATAGCATCCTTGTTGTCGCGAAACAGGTTTTCGAGACTTTGCCAAACATGACGAGAAGTCGCGCCTTTCTTCAAGATCATTTGCAGAAGTGGGTTTGAGATAGTCCTGTAAATCCAAAGTTTTACGAGGGAATCGAGTTTTCTCGATTCGGTGTTGGTTTCAGATTGCAGTCGAGAAGAACCATCAACATGTCCGAGAACTCCGAAACTTGTACAATGAGTTTCAAAAAGTTCTCTCCAAGAGTCGTAATTCAACTCCTCAAGATCGAGGACGAGGGGAACGAAGGGTTTGATGTTTGTGATTCTGAATGGTTTCTCGGCGGAAGAAGGGGTTGACGATGTACCTATCATTGTTGCCGGAAAAGGTGAGGATAGCGCTAGGTTTTAGGCCGTGGAAAGAGGGAGACGAGATTAGGGCCGGCTGAGATTAGAGAAAAAAAATGTGATTAGAGAGAGGGGATTAGGGCCGGCTCTGATTACAATGAAACCGGGTAATTTTCCCATGAGTATTCCCTTTCTCATTAATACAATATATAGGAAAATGTACAATAATAGGGCCGGACTATATACACAATGGACCTCGCTTATAGTCAAAAGCAAAAAAGCCGCTTGCATTGTAGTAGTATGCCAAAATGAATAACTGCAACTAATTAAATTACACATAATTCCTCATAAAAGAGATGTTCTCTTGCCCTTCTTGTCTCCACCAATCTCAAAATGCTTGCACCTCTGTACAAAACACACAAGGTTGAGCCATTAATTAGTAACTGCACATCTTTATATATTTATATATACATATATGGGTGGGTTCAAATGAGAACTCAAATTTGGTTGTGAACGTGAGGACAAATGAGAGCGCGACAGATGTCATATTCAGACTGAATAAGCACTATATTCGGTCTGAATAATTTACATTCAAACACGTGCCGATAATTATAGGTCATCCCCAACCTCCGAATCCTTTGACGGACACCAGAGAAGTTAGTTCTTCCATTTGTCCTCGCGTTCACAACCAAATTTGAGTTTTCATTTGAACTTTCTTCTCTTTCTCTCTCTCTCTCTCTATATATATTATATATATATAGAGAGAGAAGGAGAGGTTTAGGGGAAGTCCTAAAAAAAATTGAAGAACATCCTGGACACCCTCCATTTGGACAGGTATGCACAAATGCATGCAAGCGAATGAAGCCGTTTTCCTATACATTAATGCATATACACAAATATGGATGTTACAAATTTACCGGCATGCATTTGTGCATCCCGTCCAGATGGACGGTTCCCAAGGTGTTCTTCAATTTTTTTCTTTTTTTGGGTGTTTTCCCCTGAACCTGACCCTATATATATATGGAGTTGGGTTCTAGTGAGAGGGAGAGTTAAGATGAGAAGCGTAAGAAGGGATCTCCACTCTTGGATGCACATTAGGATGAGATACATCAAGATGCGGTGCACCGAGATGCACCGGATCAACTCCTTTATAAAGAGTAATTCATGGATGGGTATGAGATTAAAAGTGATAAGGGTGCAGATCTCTTCTAACACTTCTCACCTAAACTCGTTTTCTCATACGATCCTATATATATATATATATATATGTGAACATTGAAAGCTGACCTTAATTGGGTGCTGGGACACATGCTTGCAACCTTGACATTGCAGCCTTAGCACAATCTTCTTTGTAGTTTTTGCCTGAATCAGACAATTTACTTACAATCATTAGGAAATGCCCATACTTTAAAAGAACTCATAACAACAACCAATTTAGAGAAAAAAAAGTTAAAGACAAACAAGAGAAGTTAGAAAGAAAAAAAGAGAGTAGGTTTTGACCTTCTTGTGAAAGACAGGCTTTGTCTGTCCACCATAAACAGACGCTTTCTTTGTGCAGCCAAACTATCATTTCCCTTCTTATATTGTGTCTGTTAAATAGATTTTATTTACGGTTGTTTTATACATCTTTGTATAGTATAGAGATCCTTCTGTAACTTGTATGTCTATATATTGAATGCAATATACGCAAGCCTAATCAAGGGTTTTCCAAAATATTCAACATGGTATTGAGCCATACTAACGGCACCAGTTGAGTTTTTTTTCCACCCTAATAAAATTCGGCAGCATCTTCGGGGCAACGCGCAGTCGCATCGTTTTGCTTATTCCCAGAGATTCAACGGTCGGATCGTCTTGTTTTTTTAGTAGTAGGTCCATAACATCTGGAGTTACAACTTCACCGGTTGGATCGTAAAATAGAGATTCTGAGATCGTACAGTCTCTGTCGAACTGAAGAAATTCGACAGACCATTCGGGTAAAGCGCAGTCGCGCCGTTTTGCCTAATGCCGGAGATTCCACGGTCGGATCGTCTTGAATTTTTGGCAGTAGTTCCTTAACATCTGGAGATAGGTTTTCACCGGTCGGATCATAGATTAGAGTTCTATAGATCGCAACGTCTGCCACTCAATCCAGCTGCCGGAATCCACCATCCCTACCACCATCAGGTTATTGGTACATTATATTCTCCCTACCTACGGTTAAGCACTTTGTCTTTTATTTTCTGCCTCTATTACTTTTTGTTTTTCGATTTTCTCCGGTCTACATGACTACTTCTGCAACCTCAAGCACCCTCTCGTCACCCACCGATAGCCAACTTGTGTTTGCCCTTACCAATGTCTATTCGCAGTTTAGTTTTAAACTTTATGTTGACAGGTAAAAATACAAACTATGGTGTCATCTTTTTCTCGACATGTGCAAGGGTGCTAAGGTTCATGGTCATATCACTGACAAACCCAAACCTCAAAGTGATGACGATGAGCATTGGGAAGCTATTGATTCTCGGATAAAATCTTGGTTTTACTCTACCTGTGATGCTAACCTTCTACAGATAATCTCTAGTGACAAATGTACCGTCAAAGACCTATGGGATAAACTTGATGAGTTTTTTCTCAACAACAAAATGTCACGCATGCTCCAACTTCAAGAGCAATTTCCTAACACCAAAAAAGGTTCATCTTCTATTACCGATTTTTTTCACTCCTTAAAAAATCTCGCCGAGACCCTTGCCGACTATGACTCAAAAATAGACGAAGTAGAGCTTGTCATGCAAATCCTACGACAATTACCGCCCTCCTATCATAGCATTGTCGATGTGATAATAAACACAAAACCATTTCCATCGTTCCTCGAAGCAAAGAACATGCTCCTAATCCATGAGTCTCATGAAGAATCGATTGACCCTACCGGTGATGCCAATCTTACATCCTCCGCTACGTTATACTCATCTGCATCACAACATGGAAAATCGAAAAATAAAGTTAATGGGGATAAAAATAATGGGCGACTTGTTTCCAGGGGGGTAATACTAATGGTTCTGCTAGCTCTCATTTTTTTCAGGTGCTTCCGGTGCTCAAGGACACATTCAAGCCTATTTTGGAGGACAACCTTCGGTCCCGCTGCCGTCATCTTTCGGTGTTCCTCCACAACCGTTCACTCCATCGCCTCCTGTAACTTCATTTGGAGGAAAATGCTTCTCAGTATGCACAACAACAGTACACGGATCTTGCCTATGCCTTTCAAGCTATGTCGGTTCAACCTCTGCAAGACAACAACTTCTACATGGACTCTGGATCAAGCTCGCGTACGACATTCAATCAAGGTATAATGCACTCTCTGACTCCTTGTACTTCTAATTTCATTTATGGTTGGTAATGGTGTTGTTCTTCCTGCTAAATTTATTGGCCAGTCTATTTTTCCTTTTTCCAATCTTGTCGTTCGTTAAAAAATGTTCTTGTCTCTAACAAAATTGTCAAAAACCTTATCTCTGTTCGTCGCTTCACCATTGACAACTTTGTATCTGTTGAATTTGATCTGTATGGTTTCTCTGTGAAAGATCTTAAAACAGGTGTCATTTTATAACGCTGCGACAGTGATCATCATGATCTTTATCCTGTTTTTCCTTCGTCACTTAGGTCTGCTCCTGCTTCTGCTAATGTTGCAGTTTCTTTTGACACCTGGAATCGTCGGCTTGGTCATCCGGTGTAATAACCGGTTGGTTATTAATTAGAAAGTTGGGGGTAATTTTTAAATGGTTGCATGAAGTTGAGGGGGATGTTTTGAAAATTCATTTAAAAACAAATTTCATCCACCGCCTGATGGATGGATAAAGTTATGTATATATATTTTGTTTTCCTTTTTATTTTGGTTTATAAAGAAAGGAAATAAAAAGTGAAATGGGTTTTGATCTCTGGAAGCTTTCGAATAGAAAGAAAGAAAGGAAGAAGAAAGCTTGGTATGAATTTATTTATGGGTAGTTGTACATGTGTGTATATATATGGCGTACGTGTATATATATATATATAGTATGGTAAGCATGGGTTTATTTATTTGATTTGTGACCCGAAATTATATGGTTCAGATTACATGTTCCATACGAGTTGTTACCCGCTAGAAGTTTACCTGTCTATTTGGGACCGAGGTGAGTTTTTATAAATGAGTTTTATAAACTGAAATGCATATGTTATTGAAAGGTTTTTATTTCGATAATATGCCTAATTGATATAATTGGATTATTATCGTTATATGAGTTGTTGGAAAAAATAACACATATGGATTTTAGTTGAGAAATTGTTATTAAATATTTTCCACGTAAAAGAATGTGTTATTTGATGAGGTATGAGTATTTTTACAAAGCTTTTGTAAAAATACATGTTTCTTCCGTCATACGTGATTTACTTCATATAAATGAGATTAAATGATGTTAATTGTTAGTATTTTGTGAAACTAACAAGTAAAGAGATTGAACAAAACTATTTGGGTCACGAGTAATTTTGGCGGTGTATCCGTGACGAGTGAAGGGGGAAAACGTATAAATGATTGTGAGTTTTTATGAAAAAGCTTTATAAAATGAATTGCATATATTTCAAAGTATTTTACGTTGATATATTTATTTATGGGAATTGATATAAAGATGGTTGAGAAAGTTAAAGTATGTGAGTTTTATAAAAGAGCTTTATAAACTAGAATGCATATATTATAAAAGGTTTTATTTTGATAATATATCGATTTGATGTTATTGGATTATTATCGTTAATTACGATACGGGATTTGAATTTGGGTTATTGGAAAAATTAACACATGTGAGTTTTATTTGAGATACTGTTATTAAAGGATTTTCTTGTAAAAGAATGTGTTAATGGATATGGGTATATGCGAGTTTTTATAAAAGAGCTTTATAAACTGAATTGCACACATTTCAAAGTATTTTACTTTGATATTATTAACGTTACAGGATTTGATTTAAAGATTGTTGAGAAAGTTAAAGTATGTGTTACTTGATGGGGTATACGAGAGCTTTCTTTTAACCATTTTCGAACAACAATGTGTATATTATCAAATGGTTATTACTTTGATATTATCCCGGCTTGGTATGTTTAGTTTATTACCGTTAACTGCAATACGGTATTTTTAACATGTTGTTAGAGATTAACACATGTGGTGAAATTAATGACATATGGGGTTTAAAAATGTACTTACACAGCATGAGCAGGGTGCGTTAGGACTATGATGGTTCGCGCAAATGATTATATATTGTGCCCACGAATTTGTTTCGTGTTTAGCGGGGTTATAACCGGTAGGGATTGCAACCCTACCGGGATGTTTGAAATTTTGAGCAGCGACTGTTGTGGCAAGTTACCTGGGTGAGAAATTGAGCCTGAGCGTTAACTCACTACTAACAGATTTAAAGGCTCTCCGACAAATTGGATTGCGCATGGGTGTCAACTATATGTTTAACGATTTTGAAAGATTTTATCATGAATTGGTTATATTGCAACTATTTCACTAACAGAGATTTACTCACTAGACATTATGGTCTAACCTTCATTTTGTTTTAAAAAATATGCATTTCAGGATCTCAGCTGACGCTTTTATTTGCTGGTAAAAGAGATGAAGTATGTCGAGCATGTTATCAAGTTTAAAATAATCTTCATGATTTTATAATCGTTTATGTGAAGATTATTAGCAAAAAAAATTATTTGTCGCTTTTTGGCAAATTGTATAGAAGGAGACCCAATTTGTAGCCTCGAATGTGGTGTCTTAATTGTATAATTTGTAGTATTTGTTATATGAAAACACGGGTTGTCACAGTTGGTATCAGAGCCTGAGTTTAAGGGATTTAGGTATCTAGATTGATACCTAGACTTAAACTAGACTATTTTATTGCACGATAAGATGTCCTTATCTAGAACGGCATGTAAGGTAAGTTCAAATTACATCAGGCCAATGTAATCATGAATTTACAGGTACGTGTTAGTACTTGAAAACTTTATTATATTTGGGAATGTGATCAAAGTGTTTTATTTTGTAAATTGTTTGGGGCGGGTTATTCTCGTAAGTCGGCGTGAACGATTTCCATCAGTTCGGGTAAAGCGAAATTGTTGCTCGAAATTAATACGGAAAGATATGGCCATCAGAATTGGTAAATTTTCAGTGGATTTGGGATTTTTATTGAGGTATCTTCATATTTCTGAAATCGAAACGACTGAAAATACAGAATTTTGTGGGCAAAGTGAAAGAGCTGCCTGATATTTATGGTATTGCCGACTTGAGTTATCGTTGTCTGCTACTGTTATTGCTTCTGGTAGCCAAGCTGATTTATCACTATCTATTATTATTATTCAGAAAATTCTTTCTGGTAATTTGAATGTGATAAAAGAAATGTGATGCGTTATAGAGATTAACGTAATATTGATACCAGTAAATGTTTGACTGGGAGGTAAATTATTTGATGTAGATATACACAAATAATATGAATGGTACCGATGAATTAATGGGATGTTTTCTTTCATGGGTTCGGATATTGATAAAGAGGTGTCGTGGGAATATTTACGACTGACCTTATATATATCGGTTCTATCTGAATTTGATAGTGTATCGGTTGAAAGAGGAATTCGTGAACTATAAACGGGGTACTCTTATGGTTCAATTTTATTTTGGGGTTCACGGTAAAGGCCCAGTTTACAGAATTCATCTGGGTGAGTGTGATTGATATTTAAAGTTCCGTTATATACGTGAAAAGTTGAAACTGGTCAGTTTTTAAAGCAACGGGCGAGCGTATCAAGTGACTACTGTAAAGACTGGAGACACATCGAATGTGGTGACAGGTACACTTTGGTATATTCAGTATGACTTAAAGTGTTATTTGAATCTGGTACAGACGACTTATATGTTTTCTCTTTATTGGTTATTCGCATGTAAAGCCCGAATCTTTTGGGTTATGCTTTGATATTGAAAATGATTAGCGATAATCAGATTGTGATTACTGAAATACGTGATGACTGGCGTATTGCTATATATGGATGAGTAGCATCGATTCAATGTGCTCGCTATTGCTTTGAAAGAACTTGATGTTAGTTTGGACGAATTGATTGGTAAGAAATCAAGCCAGAATTGATTTCTGAGAACTTGATCAACTGATTGTAAAGAAGTGATTATGTACCCGGTATGAGAATTTCGGGTTTTGGGTAAATTCGTTTGGGTTGATTAACGTACGAACGACAGTTATGGTTCTAGTTGATCAAAGAAATGGGAAGCTCAAGATATTGTGAGAAAACTGGATTAAAAAGAGGGTCATGGACACAAGAAGAAGATGAACTTCTTGTTGACATTTTTCTTAAATTGTAGATTCAAAGGTACGGTCTGGATTTTCATTTTTGTATCGATCCTTTGTATCGATTAAGTTTATAACTGTTTTTGAGATTTGATATCTTTTGACAAAGTTATTAAAAAGATTTCATTGCAAGTTTAAATTTTGATTTTTATCGAACATGAAATCTTTGCTTGTATCTTTTCAAGTGTGTAAAACTTGAAAACTATTTGGATTAAAGTCGAATTTTGGTTAAGAATTTATGGAGAAATTAGATCATTTGGAATTAATTTCTAATAGTCAAATGTTTTGGCTAGAGGTTTGAAATATTTTGAAAATTGAATTACGATTTCTCATCGTTGGATTCCAAAAGAAAATTTTATAAAGTGTATTTTTATATCTTGACGTTATACGTAACGTTGAAGTAAAATTTGATTGAGAATTTTACAATTTTGATCGTCAAAGTTTTGAATGAAACTTGATTTCTAGAAAAAAAAATAAAGTGTAGTAACTTAATTGTTATTACAAAAGACGATCATGGATTAATGTGTTTGAAAAGAGAAATTTGAAATTTGGATTCCTCTATTTGATGATTTAATCAAAAAGTATTAAAGGATGTTCACAGTTTAGTGTTTTATTTCTTTGAATACTAATTTGATATATGGAAACGTTTGACAAATTTTAGTGTCAAATGGGGTGAGAAAATGATAATCGATATTTTAAATCAAAAAGAAAAGAGTGGAATAGTTGAAAGGTTGGTGCCACGATTTGATTGGTTACAGAATATCTTCAAAGAGTTAAAGAGGCGTCTGACTACGGCTTTGAGAGAAAGGTAATAGTGGTATGGCGTGATTTCGGGAATCCTTATTTTCTTGGAGCTGGCTTCTTTTGTAATGCTCCGGGGTGTTGACTAGCGACCATGATATATATATATATATATATATATATATATCCATATGGATTTGGATCTTTGCTAGAAAATGGTCGAGTTTCTTACAAGAGCCTAAGATGTGGAGGTTATGTGAGTGGTAGTCATATCTCCGATTGTAGTTCTTATAACATGGGGATGTTGGCTAATTTTCATACTTTGTCGAGATATTATCGGTTTGGTTTCATTATGGTTGAAACATCTCTTCTTCTGGCTATTGTACCGTTCGGTACGCGTGAATTGTGTATAGTCTATGTCACAGTTGGTTCAACTGCTCCACAACGGTTTGGGTGTTGGTTTGAAAGTACCACAATTCTGCTTATTCTGACAGAAGTAAAGTCGATTCAGTTATATGTTTATTTGAACCACCAGATTTAAATGACTTATATTCTAAGACATCGAGAAAGATATTATACCTTGGGTTTCTTTATATCTTGGGTCACTTTTTGTGTACTCTATATTGAATGGTTTAACACCAAAGGTGTGGAATGAGTTATGGAATATTACATCGGTTATAATGAAAATTCGATGGGAATATGGGGGCATGTTTACACGAGCTTGAACTTCTTCAAAGTCGTGTTATTGATCTTCTTATTATTGACACAACTCGTGTCTTCCTATGCTTTGAAGTTCACTATTGGTATCTTGGGCACCGTATCAGTTATACAGTTGAGCAGTTATGCAGTTATACAGTTATGCACTTGCGCAGTTATGGGTTATAAGGTAATACTGACAGTATTATTGTGGTATTATGAATGACTATGAGAAGTCGTGGTATATTTATGCTCAATTACTGATGATTGAGAAAGGTCAGATCAGGGAACATTTAAAGATGGTTCAGAATTGACAAAAAGGTTACAGTGATAATATTGTGGACCTATAGTGTTTCCGGTTGTGGACAATATAAGGTTGAAAATATTGTCATGAAAAGAAGATTGTTTGTTGTGGGTAACCATTGAAATCTGTGTCAGTGGTATATCAGAATCCTTGTGATCAGTGATCGGATGGGATTGGTAGTCTACCGGTTTGAGTGGGATCTGAAATGAGATCGAAATACCCTGGTTTGTTCAAGTGATTGAATTCTGGGACGGAATTCCTTTAAGGGGGAGATATTGTAATAACCGGTTGGTTATTAATTAGAAAGTTAGGGGTAATTTTTAAATGGTTGCATGAAGTTGAGGGGGATGTTTCGAAAATTCATTTAAAAACAAATTTCATCCACCGCCTGATGGATGGATAAAGTTATGTATATATATTTTGTTTTCCTTTTTATTTTGGTTTATAAAGAAAGGAAATAAAAAGTGAAATGGGTTTTGATCTCTGGAAGCTTTCGAACAGAAAGAAAGAAAGGAAGAAGAAAGCTTGGTATGAATTTATTTATGGGTAGTTGTATATGTGTGTATATATATGGCGTATGTGTGTATATATATATATAGTATGGTAAGGATGGGTTTATTTATTTGATTTGTGACCCGTAATTATATGGTTCAGATTACACGTTCCATACGAGTTGTTACCTGCTAGAAGTTTACCTGTCTATTTGGGACCGAGGTGAGTTTTTATAAATGAGTTTTATAAACTGAAATGCATATGTTATTGAAAGGTTTTTATTTCGATAATATGCCTAATTGATATAATTGGATTATTATCGTTATATGAGTTGTTGGGAAAAATAACACATATGGATTTTAGTTGAGAAATTGTTATTTAATATTTTCCACGTAAAAGAATGTGTTATTTGATGAGGTATGAGTATTTTTACAAAGCTTTTGTAAAAATACGTGTTTCTTCTGTCATACATGATTTACTTCATATAAATGAGATTAAATGATGTTAATTGTTAGTATTTTGTGAAACTAACAAGTAAAGAGATTGAACAAAACTATTTGGGTCACGAGTAATTTTGGTGGTGTATCCGTGACGAGTGAAGGGAGAAAACGTATAAATGATTGTGAGTTTTTATGAAAAAGCTTTATAAAATGAATTGCATATATTTCAAAGTATTTTACGTTGATATATTTATTTATGGGAATTGATATAAAGATGGTTGAGAAAGTTAAAGTATGTAAGTTTTATCAAAGAGCTTTATAAACTAGAATGCATATATTATAAAAGGTTTTATTTCGATAATATATCGATTTGATGTTATTGGATTATTATCGTTAATTACGATACGGGATTTGAATTTGGGTTATTGGAAAAATTAACACATGTGAGTTTTATTTGAGATACTGTTATTAAAGGATTTTCTTGTAAAAGAATGTGTTAATGGATATGGGTATATGCGAGTTTTTATAAAAGAGCTTTATAAACTGAATTGCACACATTTCAAAGTATTTTACTTTGATATTATTAACGTTATGGGATTTGATTTAAAGATTGTTGAGAAAGTTAAAGTATGTGTTACTTGATGGGGTATATGAAAGCTTTCTTTTAACCATTTTCGAACAACAATGTGTATATTATCAAATGGTTATTACTTTGATATTATACCGGTTTGGTATGATTAGTTTATTACCGTTAACTGCGATACGGTATTTTTAACATGTTGTTAGAGATTAACACATGTGGTGAAATTAATGACATATGGGGTTTAAAAAGGTACTTACACAGCAGGAGCAGGGTGCGTTAGGACTATGATGGTTCGCTCAAATGATTATATATTGTGCCCACGAATTTGTTTCGTGTTTGGCAGGGTTATAACCAGTAGGGATTGCAACCTTACCGGGATGTTTGAAATTTTGAGCAGCGACTGTTGTGGCAAGTTACCTGGGTGAGAGATTGAGCCTGAGTGTTAACTTACTACTAACAGATTTAAAGGCTCTCCGACAAATTGGATTGCACATGGGTGTCAACTGATAGAGATATCATAAATAGCTTCAAAAGGCACTGGCTTCTGAAGAAATAAAGATCTGAAGACACTTCTGAAGAGGTTCTGAAGAAGTTTTGAAGATACTTCTGAAGAAGATCTGAAGGAGTTCAGAACCTGTTCTGAACTTGTCTGTTATGAATGCTCTGTTACTTTAGTCTTTCTATTGTATGTATAAATAGATAGTCAGTTAGATTGTTAGAACTAACGTTTTTCATAAGCCTTGTAAAGACATATTCTGTAATATTGTACATTCAATCAATACATATTACATTTGGCTATCATCATTCCTGTCAAAATCTTTTCATATATTGATATTTTGATTGTTTGGGTCCTAACAATTGGTATCAGAGCCAATTCATCTGTTTTTGAAGATTTGTGAAAGAACTTGTTAGATCTGACAATTCTTAAGTGTTCTTGATCTACAAAATTCAAATTCAACTCAGGTGAATTCTCGATCTTCTAATAATCAAAGATGTCTAAAGAAATAGTCTCAATCGGATCTGAAACGAAACCACCAACTCTCTTCTTGGGAGAATATCATCAATGGAGAATCAGAATGATTCAATTCTTGGATAACATAGATGAAGCCTTAATGCAATCTATCACAAATGGCCCACTAGAGGTATTTGTTGAGATTCCAAATAGCTTCAGAATCGAATCCACCCCTGAAATCCCTGCATCAAGAATCAAGAAGAGTCCTGGAATGTACAATCCAGCTGAAAAGGCTCAAATGAAAGTTGATAGAAGAGCATTGACTTTACTCACCATGGAAATTCCTAATGAGATATTCAATAGGGTTGATAGTTTAACTTCAGCAAAAGCCATGTGGGATGAAGTAGAAGCTTAGATGCAAGGAAGTACAAAGGCTCAAGCACAAAGATTAAATATCTGTGTAGGAACATACGAAAATTTCAGATACAAAGAAAATGAATCTATCACTGATACATATCATAGATTCAATAACATTCTGAATGATCTAAGAAGAAATGGTGTTCAGAAATCAAATTCTGAGATAAATAACAAATTTCTGAACAATCTGGGAAATGAATGGTCAAGTTTTTCAGATAATATGGTAACAAGGAACTTATCCAGAAAAACTGTTCATGATGTTTATGGTATCTTGTTCCAACAAGAAGACAAAATTAAAGTTAGGCAACATGAACAAAAGAAGGCACATGAAACAGTTGCCCTTCTGAGCAAGAACTACAATAATTCTTTGACCATTGCTGCCAAGAAAGTTTGTGAGATCCCAGAGACAACAGTTTGTGATGGGGATGAATCAGATGAGGAGCTTAAAAGAATTTCTGATAATATTGCTTTCATGACAAGGCAATTCAAACAAAGATACAATCAAAAATATCAGAATAAACCTAGATCTGAAGTTGGACCTAAGAAAGGTCAAGAGGCTGGTCAATCTGAAACATCTGAACCAGCAAGATGCTTCAACTGTGGAAAGCCTGGACATTATGCAAGACAATGCAAGATGCCAAAAGTCAAGAATTCAGGCTATTATGAGAAGAGGCATCTATTAGCAAAGAAAAAGGAGCTTAATCCTGCTCTTGTGACCAAGTATGAAGAAGACTGGTTAAACTGGAGTGATGGAGATGATGATGAAGAAGTTGCTCACTGTGCAACCAATTGCTACATGTGTCAAATGGATCCAGAAAAGGACAAACAAGACACTGAGGTATCTTCTTCATCTTCTGAACAAAATTCTGAACATAATTCTGAACATAATACTAAAGATTCAGAAATAACAAATTGAGAAAACTTCTGAAGATGCTCAGAATATTGGTGAAGCATCTAATAGAGTTTCTGAAGCAATAGAAGACATTTTATTTGCAGAACATGAAGGTCAAGAGACAATTGTTCATTCTTCTAAAGATACAGTAAACAGAGAAGATATATTTTGATTCTGAAGGAAACCTAAGCTCAGATAACACAGATATAATTCCAGACTCTAATGAAGAAATGCTAAGGGAATACCTTGCTTTTGAAGATGTCATTGGAGAACCAAGTGATCTTTCTGATGTGATCATGTTTGAAGAGGATATAATTGGTGCAAACATGGGAGAAAGCTCAGAAGAAACAAAAGCTTTAGTAATTTGGAAGCCTCAACAACTTCTGAGTGAAGAGTTCAGAAGTGCTTCTGAAAGATTATGGAATATTCTGAATCAGTTCTGTTGGGTACATATATTTTTTAATAAACCAAGAAGTCTGGAGTATAGACTTTTGGATAACAGATTTTGTATCTTCAGAGATTTTCTTGATCAACCAGATGAAGTTGTCGAACTTGAAGTTGATCTAGACCATATGGAAGGAACTGAGCTTGCAGATGAAATTTTAATGATCTACTCTGGAAGATTTGAAGTAAGAGTCAGACCCTGCATTTCTATTCCAAAGATTGATATTCCTCTTCTTGATGAGCCCATCTTAGATCAAGTATATGAAAAGGAAGATATAATCTGTTTTGGAGAAACAAGTTTGGAATTTCCTGAAGAAACTTATCTCTACATGTACAGAAAAAGTATGAAGTTTGCAACTCTGGAAGACTTTGTTAATGATGAATGGTCTGAAGATCAAATACTTCAAGTCAGAAATTTTATTCAGAAGTATGGAGTTCAGAATCTAAATGATTCAACTCTCATAAAGAAGATCAGATGCTTTTCTAAATCTGTTGTAGATGATTTGTTAATATATAGATTTGGAGCTGAAAGGAGAAATGGATCCTTATGTGAGTTTACTCAATATGATGTATACAAGTTAAGACTGCAAGACAAATTGACAGTTCTTTCTTTCTGTGTTGCAAAGAATGAAGCAGAACTTGTTTATGAAGTCAGAAGAGTTCTGGGAATCTATATAAGAAACATTATAAAGCATGACTTTCAACTAGCTCTGGAATTTGGTTTATCAAATGTGAATTTGTTGGAACCTGTAAACCTTGAAAATTCAGCAATAGCTAGAGTGTTCACTTGTCCAGACATTGGATTCAGATATACAGTGAATGGAAATAAAACCTTTCTGGCCTCAGATATTCCAAAATACTCCAATTCAAATCTGAATTGGTTTCTTGAATATTCAAATGATTATGTTGGAGAATCAGACATTAAAGAAGAAATCGTTTATCTGATAAAAGAAAGAATTCACTTCAGAGAGAATGTAAAAAGAAGTTATCTTGCTGGTCATAAAAGAGAAAATAAGATCAGAGGAGTTGATTATCTACTAAGTGATGCTTACGATTTTCAAATTCACTCAAAGAAGCAAGACATGGAGGAAATTCTGAAGTTTTCTCTGAATATGGAATCTTCTGAACTCAGTCAAAAAGAAAAAGAGAAAGGTAAAAAATTTATTTCTGAAGCTATATCTGAAGAGTTGGTTCCTGCAAAACAAGTATCTGAAGAGGAACATCTTCAAGAACAAAGGATTGAAGAAAATGCCTTAACCATGTTCCTTGAATATTTTCATCCAGAAATATTTATGGAGTATGAACAAAAATTCAACTATATTGATTGCTGGATTCATAAATCTTTTGGTTGGAAACAATGGTACTCAGATATCATCAGAAAGATAAGGATTCCAATCAATGAAGCTAGAAAGGAGAGCCCAGTGATCAAAGTAATTAATGCTGACTTGAAAACAAGGCAAAATTACAAGTATGCATTCTTTACTGTTGAAAGACAAAATGGTGAAGTTTCTACCTTCTCTGAAGCTGATTTTCAGAATATATATCTCAGGGATCTAATCAGAGTTTACAGAAGTCTTTATCCCTTCCATGACTCAATCACCAAGTTCAGAAAATCATTTTCAGTGCTTAGAGATGGATTATATAGAGAATTTATATGGGCTGCAAAGATTGATTTCCAAGTTGCTTATGTTCTAAACAAGAAACAAGTACACTTGAGCAAACCAAATCTGAGTCTACCAGATATTCAGAATTTGAAGAAAAGCACTTTAGTAATTCAACCTCCTGGCTTCGTTTGCAAATGCTTTCAAGGAACTATTATTTGTGAGATTTGAAGAACTCCACAAATGTTGCAATGGAACTCTTATGGCAATCAGATATCGTTTGGTAAAAAGACAGAATAGAAGACCAAAGAATCTGAGCAATGAAGAGTGGGAGAAGCACAAGAAACTTGCAAAAGAAATGGTTAGAGTTGCTGAATACTTACTTGAATACAGAAGACTAATTCTGAAGGATGTAAGAGAAATTCTGAATTTCGGGAAGTATGATCTGAACTTTTGAAGCTAAGGGGGAGATTGATAGAGATATCATAAATAGCTTCAAAAGGCACTGGCTTCTGAAGAGATAAAGATCTGAAGAAGTTCTGAAGACACTTCTGAAGAGGTTCTGAAGAAGTTCTGAAGTCACTTCTGAAGAAGATCTAAAGGAGTTCAGAACCTGTTCTGAACTTGTCTGTTATGAATGCTCTGTTACTTTAGTCTTTCTATTGTATGTATAAATAGATAGTTAGTTAGATTGTTAGAACTAACGTTTTTCATAAGCCTTGTAAAGACATATTCTGTAATACTGTACATTCAATCAATACATATTACATTTGGCTATCATCATTCCTGTCAAAATCTTTTCATATATTGATATCTTGATTGTTTGGGTCCTAACATCAACTATATCTTCATGATTTTATAATCGTTTATGTGAAGATTATTAGCAAAAAGTTTTATTTGTCGCTTTTTGGCAAATTGTATAGAAGGAGACCCAATTTGTAGCCTCGAATGTGGTGTCTTAATTGTATAATTTGCAGTATTTGTTATATGAAAACACGGGTTGTCACATCCGGGCCCTTCTGTTTTTCAATTTCTCAAGTCACGCAATTTTATTTCTTGTACTAGTCAGAACTCGTCTTTGTGTCATGCTTTCCAATTAGGAAAACATTGTCGTTTACGTTTTTTCTCGTCTAGTACTAAAACTTCTCGTGTGTTTGAACTTATTCACTCGGATCTCTGGACTTCTCCAGTTACTAGTTTGAAAGGTTTTAAATATTATATTCTTTTTTTGGATGATTTTTCTCATTTTTTATGGGTGTTTCTTTTACGTGCAAAATCAGATGTTATTACTATCTTCAAAAACTTTCATGCATATGTCACAAACCAGTTTAAAACAGACATACAGCTTTTCCAATGTGATAATTGTCGTGAATTCAACAATCAACCTCTTTTGGACTTGTTTAACACACATGGCATTAAAATTCGATTTTCATGCCCTTACACATCCCAGCAAAATGGAAAATCTGAACGCACTATTCGCTCTGTTAATTACATCTTACGTACTTCCCTCTTTCGAGCCTCCCTACCACCCAAATTCTGGGTTGAGGCCCTTCTTTCCGTTGTGCATACTTTCAATATACTTCCCACCTCCACCATTCAGTACGAAACCCCGTTTGAGCTACTGTTTGGTTTTGCTGCCACCTACTCTCAACTAACAGCATTTGGGTGTTTGTGCTACCCCAACACTTCCTCTACAACCCTTCACAAATTAGCTCCTAGATCGTCCGCCTGTGTCTATCTAGGTCCAAGTGCAGATCATCGTGGGTATCGTTGCTTAGACCTTATTACTCAGAAGGTCATCATATCTCGTCATGTCATTTTTTATGAGTCTCACTTCCCCTATTCTGATTTTCACCCCTCTACGACACCTGAGGATTATGCCTCCCTTGATGTTGATGACCACGTCTCCCCTCTCTCTCCTATTGTTAACCCTTCTCCGACGATTGTCCCCTCCCCTTTCACTTCTCTCACGGGTGATGCTACCCCTGGTACTTCTTTCGATTCCTCTGGGCCTGCTGTCAATCCCCCAACTCCTGCTGGCCACCCGTTGGTCACTCGATCTCGTGCAGGCTCTCTTCGGTCTAAACAAATCTTCAATCTCTCTGCCTCCAACAACCTCTCTCCCATTCCTCGTTCTACTGCTCAGGCTATGTGTGATCTACACTGGCGCTCTGCCATGGATTCCGAAATGTCTGCCATCCTCTCCAATCACACGTGGGATCTAGTTCCCAAGCCTCCTAACGCTAACATAGTTGGTTATCGTTGGCTATACCGCCATAAATTTGACAGTAAAGGACGGCTAGACAGTAAAGGTCGCCTTGTTGCTCAGGGCTTCTCTTAACAGCTAGGTCTGGACTTTGATGACACTTTCAGTCTTGCTGTTAAACCATCTACCATTCGCACTATTCTTAGCATTTCTGTTTCTCGTAAGTGGCCCATCCATCAGCTTGATGTTAAAAATGTGTTCCTTTATGGTGATCTTACTGAAACTGTTTACATGCGTCAACCCCCCGGCTATGTTAATAGTCAACTTCCTCATCACGTCTGTCGTTTTCGAAAGGCCCTTTATGGTCTTAAGCAAGCACCTCGGGCGTGGTATCAACGTTTTGCTCTCTACCTCTCCACCCTCGGCTTTATCAGCAGTAAGTCTGATAACTCCTTATTCACATTTCATCGTGGATCTAATACCATCTACCTTATCCTCTATGTAGATGATATCATCCTCACTGCGTCATCTACCTCCCTCATCTCTAAGTTCATCTCTCACTTTCTTCTGAATTTCCTATGTATGCTCTAGGACCGTTGTCCTTCTTTTTAGGCATTACTGCTTCTCGTAGTTCATTTGATCTCTTCTTATCTCAATCTGCCTTTACTCAGGAGATACTCTCACGGGCTGATATGGCTACGTGCAATCTCTGTAGCACCCCGGCTGACACTAAAACCAAGCTCGCTGCTGATGGTGAGCCGGTTCCTGATCCTACTCTATATCGAAGCCTTGCTGGAGCCTTGCAATATTTGACCTTTACTCGTCCCAATATTGCTTATGTTGTACAACAGGTCTGCCTATTCATGCATGACCCGCGTGTTCTGCATCTTCATGCTCAAAAACGCATCTTACGGTATCTCAAGGGTACCTTGATGACTGGTCTTCATATTCACGTGTCAGCCGTTGATCGTTTGGTTGCTTATCTGATGCTGACTGGGTCGGGTGTCCTACAACTCGTCGGTCCACCTCTGGGTTTTGTGTCTATCTTGGTGATAATCTCGTTTCCTGGTCTTCTAAACGGCAGGATGTCGTATCCCGCTCTAGTGCCGAAGCCGAGTACCGGGGGGTAGCCAATGTTGTTGCTGAAACTGCTTGGCTTCGGAATCTTTTTCTCGAATTATCATCTCCGCTATCTCGTGCTACTGTTGTCTTTTGTGATAATGTCAGTGCCATGTATTTAGTGTCTAACCCAGTTCAGCACCAAAGAACTAAGCATGTGGAAATAGATTTACATTTTGTTAGGGAGCGTGTGGCTATTGGTCATGTGCGTGTTATGCATGTCCCATCTTTTTTTCAATATGCAGATATTTTTACAAAGGGTCTACCTACTCAACTGTTTCTTGACTTTAGAAATAGTTTAAACATTAGAGTTCCCCCTGCTCAAACTACGGGGGTGTGCTAAATAGCTTTTATTTACGGTTGTTTTATACATCTCTGTATAATATAGAGACCCTTCTGTAACTTGTATGTCTATATATTGAATGCAATATACACAACCGTAATCAAGGGTTTTCCACAATATTCAACAGTGTCACCTTATATATGCAAGGTGTGCTTTTGGCAATCCTTCGACTTGCAGTAAGTCTTCTTCGTCTTTGGAACGTTCACTTGTAAAAAAACAGAGTTAAATCATATTTTGCTAAAAGATTGAAGTTCATATGGTCAACTATTGGTAATCAAATTGGAAGTAGAATATTATGATCTTAAACCATATTTATAAAAAAAATATTATGTGATATTACCTAGAAAGAAGTAAACTTATGACATAAATTTGTTAAAACTAGACTTATGCATCCACATCGGCCATCGCAGTATTTTTTTATTTAAACAAAACTTACATGGGGCTGTTTGGCGGTTGTTGAATGATTTAGTGGTCAGTATGATTAAATGGCTCTTACGATATAGTGCAAAATGAAATATAATTGTTTGGTAATTGTTCCAAGATGTAATTAGGCTTTTAATGGTCAATGGAGGTCCATGATACAAAATGATTCAGAGGGTTTTGAGACAATTAAGAGGCAGACTTATTTTTTGCCAAACATGATTCACCTCTTAATGATTCAGAGTCTGCCTCTTGATGGAACTGATAAGAGGTGAAGAAACAGCCCCTAAAAGTTTGGGATGGCTAAGCTGGTCTAAGTCATCATGATAAGGCATCTTTGCCCAAAGAAGTGATCTTATCTTTTTGCGACATACACGTTTTTCAGATTTAATTTTATAGATTTTGTGAAGAAATTGTAGGAAAGCAGCAGTGAGGGCCAAACTCATGACCCTACATTTGCGAATGCAAGCAAACGAGCAGGAGCAAAGCTAGAAATGTAATTTAGGGGGAGCTTAAAGATTTCAAACATATCTTGTAAAATATAGTTATTTTAACAAAAAGTTAATGTGAGATGTGCGATTAGTGTTAATTCTATTAAGTTTGAGTTGTAAGGAGCGTGTAGATAAAAACACAAAAAAGTAATAATATGAATATTCTGATTTATGTTTGTGAATTGTTAAAAAGAGAGATGAATATACATGGTAAAATCAAAAACATATTATTATTATTATTAATTGAGTCATTCCTTTCACCAATTTATGAATGTATATCATAAATTATGTCAATGTAAATCTATGTATTACTATGGACGAGAAATAGACTTTATAATGGGGGAAACAATATAATGGGGGAAACAAAAAAGTAATATTATGAAAGCTATGGTTTAAAAAGTAATAATATAAAAATCTTGATTTATATATTTTTTAGAATTTATACAATGATATCAATATGGATTTAGTTTATTATGATTTTTGATATAATTTATGTTTTTTATAAAATGTTTGTAAATAAAAACAACAAAAAAGGGTTTTAATGATAATATTAAAGTTAAATATCAAAAATTAAGTATAAAAAGTCAAAAGGATTTAATTAAGGAAAATAAAAAACATCAAAAATAGACACATAAATAAAGTTTTAATATGAAAGAACAGGAGAAAATTAAATAAAAGTTGAAAAGAAAGGAATAAGAGGAAATTAAATAAAAAAATTTATAAAAAAGAGAAGGAAGAAAGGCTGGTAACGAGATTCGAACCCAGTGTCCTAATGGTTATGGAAGACGCCTAAAACCAACTAAGCTACACAATCACGTGTTTAATTTCCATTATACTTTATTTAAGGTGAACGATTAGGGGGCGCTCAACACCAGCCAACCCCCTACTAGCTCCGCCACTGCAAACCAGCACTAATTTATGAGATTTTGTGAAAAGTTTCTATTGCTTTCATTCCTATGGTGTAGGACCCGAGTTTTTAAAAACTCACTCTTTAGCATCCGAATTATTCGATGTCTTTTATATCGTTATATAATTGTTAAGGGGTTAAAACCGCCAAAGTTTCAAACTCTTAATAATTATATTATATATATATATATAATTAAATTAATTTAAATCTAAATATATATATATATATTGACGTAAAGAGTATTTTTTTTTTAAAATCATTTTTTTTTCTTCTTCTTGCCACCGCCTCAAACTCCATCTCATCTCTCTCTCTAATTTTCTACTTCTTTCTAGATTTTCTATCGATTCATCCGAGGAACCGAAGTAAGGATTATATATTCGGAATCCACTCGTCGAACCCTTCGTAACGGTATAAATTTCTTTCGTTTTTGTTAAGTTTGTTTCGTTAGGATTATCGGTACCGGTTTATAATCGGGTGTATGTTTATGTTTATGGATTGTTATTACAAAAATTAAGTTATCTTGAATGTTTAGAACGTTAGGATTGGTTTATATTGTTATAGAAATTAAAGGGATAGATTATAGTTTCAAAATGGGTTGATTTTGGGTATGTGTTTAACCGCACCCCAAATGTTCGGTTAAATGCCGAAAGGAATAGGTTTGCATGATTAATCTTACCTTAACGACCATTAAGCCATATTGTGGTGTTTAGTATGTTAATTATGTTTTAGAGCCGTTAAGGGTAATGTTTCGTGAAGTTGAGATTATAAAAGTTAGTCGGTAAAACGGTTAAAAAATCGGACTTACCGACTAGTGCAGGTCCATACTTTGACTGCGCATAACTCATGAACGGAATGTCGGATTAAGCTCATATTTTGCAGATAGCAAGAGCTTAATGTATACTACAACTCTCATGAAGGGTCCGAGACCCAGTTCTGGACCTAAGTGGCTCAAAACAGTGCCATTTTAGGGCTGTTGGCAGCTTATACGAGGTTGTTTGGCAGTTTTCCGGCATCCGTATAGAGCTGATGGATGATCCAAATGACGTGATTCCAAATCTGGTAGATTCATAAGATTATACACTACAACTTTCGTTTAGATAGTATTATCTGTGTTGGCCTCTAAGTGAGATAAAAATGCTCACGAAAAAGAGGTATCGAAACTATTAAAAGTCGGAACGAAACTGCATATACGCAAGTGTTCTTAATGCCTATCCGCTGTTCCGTTTGAGGTTTAAGTTGTTTATAAATTTGTAGGACTTAAGTACCTTATTCGTATAATTAGGATATATCCTTATATCGTTTATATAGTAATCAACTTGTATATTCGTTAGGCACGCACTTGAATCGAACCTTATCGTGAATCTCGTCTAATCGTGCGTTGCTTCTAATCTTCGACTAAGGTACGGATTTCATTTTTTTTGACTCTCGGGAAAACTAGTTGTTCTAGTTGACTCTTCGTAAAGGTGGTTCACCGCCTTGTGATTGATCACTAAAAAGTGGTCAACAAAATACGTATATTTATATATAAACCGTTGCACCTTTATTTATAAAACTTGAGTTTAATCTTTGATTCTCATATTTGATATACTTGTGAATTTTATGAAATATATTGAAACTTGACTTTTGATGAAAGCCATCCGGGTAGTGGCACATGTTTACTTTTATTGATTTTCAGTATTACCCAATTGATGGGCACATTAGTTGGGATGCCTTCTGTGGCGGCTTTGTAGTCATGGCGTCCTGCAGGTGAACTCGGTCCACAAGGTTAAGCCCAATAGTGGCTTACGTGAACCCACCTTGTGGACTAGGCCGATTTTATTGGCTCCAGGGCGGATGGATCGATCCTAGGACTTACCCACCATGTGACCGTGGTTAAATTCACGGGGGACTCGGGTGTGTGCCCGCACGCCGGCCCAATAGTTCGTGTGGTGTGGCCACCCCACGAACACAACAGGAATTGACGGAAATTATTTATATTATGTTTTTGAAACAAGAATTATGAACCGAACATTTGAACACGAGTCATCAAACTTGTTTACCTTGTGATTTGAATTGAATTGCGACTTGTCTTGATTTTCTGTGAACTTATATTTATTGAATTATAAGTTTTCCGTTTTGCCATCGATATTAAAATTGTTATTTTCGATTTATATTATAATCCGTTCACTGAGCCTGTTGCTCAGCCGTGTTTTTGTTTTCTGACACGGCAGGTACCAAGTGATTGATGGGGCGGGACTTGAGATCGAGAGTGCTCTTTTGGATATTACAGACTCGCTTTTAGATGATGATATTATAAGTTTATAAATACTTTTCGGAATGTAATCTTTTGCACTAAAATTTTTCTACACAGTTATAATCTATGTTTGGACTTATTAGCAGCTCTGTGTTGTTTGTGTCGTTACTTAAGTCCCGTTAATGACACCGCCCGTCCAGACCACGCGGACGGGGGATGTTACAAATGTGGTATCAGAGCCAGGTTTCGACTTGTAGATTAAGCATTCTTAACCTGTGAGGATTGGGTAGACATTAGAACGGGTAGATTAGAAGTTAATTCTATTTACTGTCTTCCGATCTATAATTGTTTTGAATTCTAATCATCATAATTGTTCTATTATAGAATGTCGAGACGTGGCCGCCCACGCAAATCTACAACTCAACCTGAAAGTAATCCGAACCCAAACCCCAACTCGGGGGAAGGTGGAAGTGAGCCTAATATTGCTGATATAGTCCGGCAAACGATGTCCAGTTTGATGCCTTCCTATCTAGAGCAGGCCATCCGGGCTATGCAACAGACAGCACAAAGTCTTCCTCGAAACCTAAATTCCGGTCATCCGACTAACACGGGAAATCCTGGTTCTAGTTCTGGTAACCCAGCTGGGGAAATATATACATGGCTCGAGAGGTTTAACAAACAGAAACCTCAATCATTCTCAGTTGCCGTTGATTCAGTGGATGCGGAACATTGGATTCGACACATAGAAAAGATTTTCATTGTATTGGATGTCCCAGATCAGTACAGGGTCCGCTTGGCTACTTATATGTTCGAGAAAGAAGCCAATAACTGGTGGGAAGCTTGTGTTCAAACTGATCCTTCTGTTAGAAACTTGTCTTGGGATCAGTTCAAGGAATTCTTCTTCAAGCAGTATTTTACCTCGGCGGATCGTGATGCATATGTGCGAGAATATTCTGCGATCCAGCAAGGCGAAGATGAAACAGTTGCTGACTACATGGCACGTTTTCTTAAATTATCTCGTTTTGCAGGAAATACCGCCGGCACTCAAGCCCATCAAGCTGATAAATTTAAATGGACTCTAAACTCGAGGTATAAGGATCGTCTCTTGAACTTTCCTTTCAAAACCGTTACTGAAGTGGCCGATGAAGCAAAGAATATCGATCGGGCGCGAGAACAACGGTTAGTCTCACGTGTTGACAATAAGAAACGCGGATCTGAATCTTTTTCTCGAAGCAATCCTCGTTTTGTAAAATCAAAGTCGAGCAGCGACACTCAGAAAAGCTCAAATCTATTCACGCCACGACTTCCAGTGTTGTCTAGTAATGAGAGTCGCAATGTTTCTAGCCCTCCATCTTTTTGTAGTCGATGCAATCTTCGACATCGACCGGGTCCGTGCTTAAAAATGACGGCTCTTGTTTCAATTGTCTAGAACGGGGGCACATGTTCAATAATTGTCCAAAAGCTCAAACCAGAACTGACAAAGGGAAGGGAAAGCAACCAAGTACTAGTGGACGAGTCTTTGCGTTACCTGGTGACAAATCTCAAGCAGGTATGATTTCAGGTCATGTTAAACTAATTGATTTATCTGTTTATGCTTTATTTGATACCGGTGCAACACACTCCGTTGTTTCTGAACGATTAGAATCACATTTAAAACCTTATGAACAAACCACCGTATCTCCTATCGTGATATCTACTCCTTTGGGTGGTTCAATCTGCGTGATAACTCGGTTTTCAAATTGTCCGTTGCTTATTGGAGAATTCATACGGGAAGTCACTTTACTTCCAATGCATATGTCCTATTTCGATTTAATATTAGGCATGGACTGGTTGTCACGTCATCGGGCAACCATTGACTGTAACTCCAAACAAATATTGTTTGGGAATGTGAACAACCCGGAGGCAATCTTCATAGGAGGTACTCCAAAAGAAGATGTTAGTGCTATTGTCTCCATTTCCGCGAAACAGTTTATTTGGCAAAGCAACGAAGGTTTTCTAAGTACTCTACAAGATCCGGAACAGGTATTCCCAACTCCTACATCCGTACCTGTTGTTTCTGATTATCCTGATGTGTTTCCCGACGATTTACCGGGCATACCACCGGTTCGGGAAGTCGAATTCACCATCGATCTTGTTCCGGGAGCTTCTCCTATTTCCAAGGCTCCTTATCGAATGGCTCCATCTGAAATGAAAGAGCTCAAAACTCAACTTGATGATCTATTGAAGAAAGGTTTCATTCGACCCAGTGTCTCACCCTGGGGAGCTCCGGTTCTCTTCGTCAAAAAGAAAGATGGTACAATGCGTCTTTGTATCGATTACCGAGAACTTAATAAAGTAACAATTCGTAACAAGTATCCGTTGCCGAGAATCGACGATCTGTTCGATCAATTACAGGGGGCACGATACTTTTCCAAGATTGATCTTCGATCCGGATACCACCAACTTCGTATCCGTGATTGTGATATTCCGAAAACTGCATTCAGAACTCGCTACGGGCATTACGAATTCATGGTAATGCCTTTCGGGTTAACCAATGCTCCGGCAGTCTTTATGGACCTTATGAATCGGGTTTTCAAAGAGTATCTCGATGAATTTGTTATTGTGTTTATTGATGACATCTTGATTTACTCGAAGTCAAGAAAAGAACATATTCAACATCTTCAAGTCGTTTTGGATACTCTTCGAACGAAAAGGTTGTATGCAAAACGTTCCAAATGTGAATTCTGGCTTGATCAAGTGTCTTTCCTCGGGCACGTAATCTCCGCTGAAGGTGTCAAAGTCGATCCAGCGAAAATTGAAACCGTCACTAAATGGCCACGACCTACGAACGTTTCTGAAGTTCGTGGTTTTCTTGGTCTGGCTGGTTATTACCGACGATTCGTGGAAGGTTTCTCTAAAGTATCCTTGCCGATGACCCGATTACTCCGAAAAGGGGTCAAATTCAATTGGGGTTCCGAACAAGATTCTAGTTTTGAGGAACTCAAGAATCGATTGGTAACCGCACCTGTTCTTGTATTGCCGTCTAGCACCGGTGGGTTTCAAGTTTATAGCGATGCTTCAAAGAAAGGTCTTGGTTGCGTTCTTATGCAACACGGAAGAGTGATCGCATATGCTTCTCGTCAATTAAAGCCTTATGAGGTTAATTATCCGACCCACGACCTCGAATTGGCTGAGGTCATCTTCGCGCTCAAGATTTGGCGTCACTATTTGTACGGTGAGACCTGTGAAGTTTTCACCGACCACAAAAGCCTGAAATACATCTTTACTCAAAAAGAGCTAAATATGCGTCAACGGAGGTGGCTCGAACTTTTGAAAGATTACGATGTTCAGATACAATATCATCCGGGCAAAGCTAACGTAGTCACTGATGCCTTAAGCCGTAAAGCCGTGGAACAAGTTTCTTCTATAATTGTTTCTACAGAGTTGGCTTTAGAGATTGAACGGTTCGGACTGGAAATCTATCCGAGTTCCCAAACGGGGATTCTATCTAATCTGATGGTAGAACCGACTTTAATCTCTCGGATCAAAGATGCCCAACAAGACGATAGTGAATTATGGGCTAACTTCCAGCAAGCACAAGAGAATGCAAATTCAGAGTTCCGAATCGATGATGATCACGTGCTGTGGTTTCAGGATCGTCTTTGTGTTCCGAACAACTCGGAGCTTCGAAATCTAATTTTAACCGAAGCTCATAACTCTATGTTTTCGATTCATCCTGGCACAACAAAAATGTATCGGGATTTGAAGAACCATTTCTGGTGGATTGGAATGAAGCGAGATATCGCGGAATTTATAGCTCGTTGTCTGACTTGTCAAAAAGTTAAAATTGAACATCAACGTCCGGGTGGTGTTCTTCAATCGCTAAAAATTCCGGTATGTAAATGGGAGCACATAACTATGGATTTCGTAGTTGGATTACCCCGCACGACCTTGAAACACGATGCAATTTGGGTGGTGGTAGACCGACTAACGAAGTCATCTCATTTTCTTCCCATCCGACAAACATGGTCAGTTGATAAGTTGACCGAACTATTCCAACGTGAGATTGTGCGTCTCCATGGTACTCCTATATCTATTACCTCCGATCGAGACCCACGTTTTACATCTCGATTTTGGGAAGGTTTACACCAAGCTTGGGGCACACGTTTGAATTTTAGTACAGCCTTTCATCCGCAAACCGATGGACAATCTGAACGTACAATTCAAACATTGGAGGATATGCTCCGAGCATGTGCGTTGGAATGGCATGGAAGTTGGGATAACTACCTGTACTTGATTGAATTCTCTTATAATAATAGCTGGCAGTCGAGTATCGGCATGGCTCCGTACGAAGCACTTTATGGACGAAGATGTCGAACACCGACTTGTTGGAATGAAGTTGGGGAACGTGTTCTTGAAGGCCCAGAATTGGTACAAGTCACTACCGAGAAGGTCGAGATTGCACGTCAAATGATGAAAGAGGCTCAAGCTCGTCAAAAGAGCTACGCCGACAAGCGACGACGACCTATCGAATTCCAACCGGGCGATAAAGTATTTCTGAAAGTTTCCCCTACTCGTGGTATTAGACGTTTCGGTCTCAAAGGGAAGCTCAGCCCGAGATATATCGGTCCTTTCGAAATTCTAGAAAGGATTGGAGCTGTGGCGTACCGGTTAGCTCTACCGCCACAATTGTCTCACGTACACAATGTGTTCCATGTCTCTTTGTTTCGAGGGTACAATTATCATCCCCTACACGTCGTCGATTATCCATTGGAACGCATGGAACCTGATCTATCTTATCGTGAGGAGCCAGAAGCAATTCTAGATCGCGATGAGAGAGGTACCCGTAATAAAGTGATTCCTTTTGTGAAGGTCCTTTGGAAAAATCACTCAGAACGTGAGGCAACGTGGGAAACCGAAGAACACATGCGGCAAGAGTATCCCGAATTCTTTAATTAATGTAAGTTTCCTACCTATATTCGATTTCGGGGACGAAATCTCTTTTTAAGGGGAGGAGGAATTGTAGGACCCGAGTTTTTAAAAACTCACTCTTTAGCATCCGAATTATTCGATGTCTTTTATATCGTTATATAATTGTTAAGGGGTTAAAACCGCCAAAGTTTCAAACTCTTAATAATTATATTATATATTATATATATATATAATTAACTTAATTTAAATCTAAATATATATATATATATATATATATATATTGACGTAGAGAGTATTTTTTTTTAAAATTATTTTTTTTTCTTCTTCTTGCCACCGCCTCAAACTCCATCTCATCTCTCTCTCTAATTCTCTACTTCTTTCTAGATTTTCTATCGATTCATCCGAGGAACCGAAGTAAGGATTATATATTCGGAATCCACTCGTCGAACCCTTCGTAACGGTATAAATTTCTTTCGTTTTTGTTAAGTTTGTTTCGTTAGGATTATCGGTACCGGTTTATAATCGGGTGTATGTTTATGTTTATGGATTGTTATTACAAAAATTAAGTTATCTTGAATGTTTAGAACGTTAGGATTGGTTTATATTGTTATAGAAATTAAAGGGATAGATTATAGTTTCAAAATGGGTTGATTTTGGGTATGTGTTTAACCGCACCCCAAATGTTCGGTTAAATGCCGAAAGGAATAGGTTTGCATGATTAATCTTACCTTAACGACCATTAAGCCATATTGTGGTGTTTAGTATGTTAATTATGTTTTAGAGCCGTTAAGGGTAATATTTCGTGAAGTTGAGATTATAAAAGTTAGTCGGTAAAACGGTTAAAAAATCGGACTTACCGACTAGTGCAGGTCCATACTTTGACTGCGCATAACTCATGAACGGAATGTCGGATTAAGCTCATATTTTGCAGATAGCAAGAGCTTAATGTATACTACAACTCTCATGAAGGGTCCGAGACCCAGTTCTGGACCTAAGTGGCTCAAAACAGTGCCATTTTAGGGCTGTTGGCAGCTTATACGAGGTTGTTTGGCAGTTTTCCGGCATCCGTATAGAGCTGATGGATGATCCAAATGACGTGATTCCAAATCTGGTAGATTCATAAGATTATACACTACAACTTTCGTTTAGATAGTATTATCTGTGTTGGCCTCTAAGTGAGATAAAAATGCTCACGAAAAAGAGGTATCGAAACTATTAAAATTCGGAACGAAACTGCATATACGCAAGTGTTCTTAATGCCTATCCGCTGTTCCGTTTGAGGTTTAAGTTGTTTATAAATTTGTAGGACTTAAGTACCTTATTCGTATAATTAGGATATATCCTTATATCGTTTATATAGTAATCAACTTGTATATTCGTTAGGCACGCACTTGAATCGAACCTTACCGTGAATCTCGTCTAATCGTGCGTTGCTTCTAATCTTCGACTAAGGTACGGATTTCATTTTTTTTGACTCTCGGGAAAACTAGTTGTCCTAGTTGACTCTTCGTAAAGGTGGTTCACCGCCTTGTGATTGATCACTAAAAAGTGGTCAACAAAATACGTATATTTATATATAAACCGTTGCACCTTTATTTATAAAACTTGAGTTTAATCTTTGATTCTCATATTTGATATACTTGTGAATTTTATGAAATATATTGAAACTTGACTTTTGATGAAAGCCATCCGGGTAGTGGCACATGTTTACTTTTATTGATTTTCAGTATTACCCAATTGATGGGCACATTAGTTGGGATGCCTTCTGTGGCGGCTTTGTAGTCATGGCGTCCTGCAGGTGAACTCGGTCCACAAGGTTAAGCCCAACAGTGGCTTACGTGAACCCACCTTGTGGACTAGGCCGATTTTATTGGCTCCAGGGCGGATGGATCGATCCTAGGACTTACCCACCATGTGACCGTGGTTAAATTCACGGGAGACTCGGGTGTGTGCCCGCACGCCGGCCCAATAGTTCGTGTGGTTTGGCCACCCCACGAACACAACAGGAATTGACGGAAATTATTTATATTATGTTTTTGAAACAAGAATTATGAACCGAACATTTGAACACGAGTCATCAAACTTGTTTACCTTGTGATTTGAATTGAATTGCGACTTGTCTTGATTTTCTGTGAACTTATATTTATTGAATTATAAGTTTTCCGTTTTGCCATCGATATTAAAATTGTTATTTTCGATTTATATTATAATCCGTTCATTGAGCCTGTTGCTCAGCCGTGTTTTTGTTTTCTGACACGGCAGGTACCAAGTGATTGATGGGGCGGGACTTGAGATCGAGAGTGCTCTTTTGGATATTACAGACTCGCTTTTAGATGATGATATTATAAGTTTATAAATACTTTTCGGAATGTAATCTTTTGCACTAAAATTTTTCTACACAGTTATAATCTATGTTTGGACTTATTAGCAGCTCTGTGTTGTTTGTGTCGTTACTTAAGTCCCGTTAGTGACACCGCCCGTCCAGACCACGCGGACGGGAGATGTTACATATGGTCCATTGATGCAACTATTGATATCAAATTGGAAAGAGAACATTATAATCATAGAACAATATTTAAATACAAATTAAAAGTACACAGTAGAGCTACCTTCAAATGCATAAAGATGAGTATTAATTAGTTGCCAAGGTTGTAAAACTCGCTAGGCGGTAGTCGGGCGGCGAACCTCCTTGTAGCGAGTACTCGGCCTAGGCAGGGAGTACTCAGGGAGTACTCGGATTGGAAATTTTTATATATAAATTTTAAAATTATAGGTGGAGGTTCAAACGAGAACACCTCCATTTTACGAGAACGCGAGAACACCCTTATCACGTGTGATAATACACGTTACGGGACCTAGTGGTGTATAAACGACGTGTCCTGGGACTTAGGTCACCCCAAAGGTTGTTTACGCCTATGATTTAGTATCACATATGATGGTCTTGATGGATTATAGTATCACATCAAGAACATCCTTATCACATGTGATAATGTATGTGACGGGGCTTAGTGGTGTAAGGGCGACTTGGCCCGCAACATAGATCGCGTTAAAAGTCGTCCACGTCTCTGATTTACTATCACATGTGTATCATATGGGATGGAATAATAGTATCACATGTGATTTTCTATAGTAAAAAGATGTTCTTGCGTTCTCGTAAAATAGGGTGTTCTCGTTTGAACCCTTCCCTAAAATTATATATATCTATATCTATATCTATACTAATTTAATATTCATTTACATCAATTGTCTTAAAGACAACCATTTAAGCACAAAGTACAACTATTTTATGCATAATATTCAAAAATCTCTTAATTACAAATAATATAGCATGATGTACAAGTAACCAATACACAATCTCTTCTAATTGCAAGTTTGACTTTTCAGATGGCATCGTACAACTTTTGGTTTCCTATTTCAATTCAAAATTCAAATTTCAAAACCTACATTTTAAACCTCAAAACCTACATCTAAATTTCCAATTCTACATCTAAAAAGCATTGCTTCTTCTACATTTCCTCTCCTAGAGCAGATACGTGCTCTGTTTTTTGTTGTTTGGTACAAATCTCTCTCTCTTTACATATCTATTGATGCATATCTATCTGGCTCTCTCTCTATCGATTCTTCATGAATGGGAGTTTTGGAAAAAAGTAATTGATATCTAATTGTGTTTTTTCAGGAAGAAAATGCAAAAATAGGAAGCTTGTTTGAAGTTCCACAGGTTTGCCCTTTCTCCTTCCTCCTTAGTAATTGTCTATAGAATCTTAAAGGCAACCATGTATATATGTTGAGTGACCTATGGTGTTATGGATTGTGATGGTGTTTGGACAAAAGTATGTGGCTAATCCTCCTTGCCGGCTATCTGCTCACCATTGATTTTTTCTATGTGATTCTGTTGCCTTCTCCAAAGTCTCATGGTTTTGTGGTGGGTTTTTTTTAAGGTTTATAAATTTGGGCCCTTTTGTCTAGGGTTCATAGATTTGAGTTTTATTTATTTATTTTAAAGTTCATAGATTTGAGTTTATAAAGTTGTTGTTTTACATTTTGTTTGTTTTTATTTGATCTATACTATGCTGTATTATGCTGATAATTAGATTTTCAAAAACATTTCATTAATCGAGTTTGGTATTGTCGTCAGCTTACTAACGAACCTCACATGTCTCATGGAATGTTCAACTTTGACTATAAGATAACTTATTCATCTTGTTTGTTGGTTCTTGGATATGTTTATGGTAATTAGATGTTTTTATGTGAAATCTATTTTTATTGCAGTCCTGATTTACTTGGATATGTCTATGGTAGTTAGATGTTTTTACAGATGGACTCATCGCCTGGTGAAATTGCATGAGGCTTGCATAGTTTTCTTAACCAGGTATAGATCATATCTCAATTTACAAAATGAAACACTCGATGCATAAGTTCTCCATTGTCTATATATATATATATATGTTTGGGAAGTTATCCATTTAGGCAATGTTTGGCAAAAATAAGGTGACTTATAAGTCACCTTATAAGGTACCTTATTTTTAATGTAGTTGTTTGGATGACCATAAGGTACCTTATTTTTATTGTACAAGGTATCTTATAAGGCACCTTATTGAGAAGTTAATAAAAGTAAGGTTTTGATAAGCTACCTTATAAGTCATAAGGTACCTTATTAGCTACTTTTACCAAACATAACCTTAATATGTAATACATAAGCTCCTGTTTTTTGTTTGTTTCCAAACAGTAGTAGAGGTTCCAATGATCTTCAAGTGATCAATTACAATCATTTATCTGCAATTGTTTTTTTAATTATTTGGGTTATTTTGTGTGTAAAATGATAAAAAAGATGGGATAACAACTTTTTCATGGTTGGATGAATACATGACTACCCTATTGTATGGCAGAGACAGAACATGTGTTTATACGAGATGTTCTTTACCTATGTAATCCTTTTTCTTCTGCTCTTCAGTTGTTTCAGTTTACCCTTTCAGATATTCAAATACACGGCCAGCACTTTTTAATAGACTGCTACCTGGTCTAACATCCTCCGGTTAACAATAACTTTGATTTTAAATTTGTTTACTGGGTTCTGGGTTTAAAAGTGCTCTTGGTGAATTTATTTACTGATGTAGTAGAAGAAATGGACTCTGGTGAATTTATTTGTTATATTGAATTATTTTTATAGATTATTGTTTGAAGACAAACCTCGGCCGTAGAGAACATCAACTTAGGTCATAAAGAAGAGGTATGCATTTTTTACAGATTATTTTATCCAAACTATGTATGTGATGGTTTTAGTTTTGTATTTCTCAGAGGGATGTTTCAGTTTTTATGCTTACTATTGCTTAGCATCAAATGTCAAAAATATCTTCCAGTGTTGTATTTCTTTTTTTTCAAAAACTACACTTATTTTTATGTAACATATCCCTCATGTTTCCCTGCATGTTCTCTCTAATTTTCTCTTTTATCTGATCTCTCTCGTCTCCTCTCTTTCTCTATAAAAAGCTGTAGAATTTTTTTAAAATACAAACAGTTTACTATGCATATTACTTTTCATTCCCAGTACTTGCTACAATATGCTTCATAATATTCAAGTTAACATAATGGACTCAACCTTGGTTTGGGTAACAGGTTGTTGAGATACGCCAAAGTTGCTTATTATCTTCCATCCAGGTGGTGTGTGGCTGACCGTTCCAAAAATCTTTCTGGTGTTGTAGACCACTTAATTTGAAGAACTCCACAAATGTTGCAATGGAACTCTTATGGCAATCAGATATCGTTTGGTAAAAAGACAGAATAGAAGACCAAAGAATCTGAGCAATGAAGAGTGGGAGAAGCACAAGAAACTTGCAAAAGAAATGGTTAGAGTTGCTGAATACTTACTTGAATACAGAAGACTAATTCTGAAGGATGTAAGAGAAATTCTGAATTTCGGGAAGTATGATCCGAACTTTTGAAGCTAAGGGGGAGATTGATAGAGATATCATAAATAGCTTCAAAAGGCACTGGCTTCTGAAGAGATAAAGATCTGAAGAAGTTCTGAAGACACTTCTGAAGAGGTTCTGAAGAAGTTCTGAAGTCACTTCTGAAGAAGATCTAAAGGAGTTCAGAACCTGTTCTGAACTTGTCTGTTATGAATGCTCTGTTACTTTAGTCTTTCTATTGTATGTATAAATAGATAGTTAGTTAGATTGTTAGAACTAACGTTTTTCATAAGCCTTGTAAAGACATATTCTGTAATACTGTACATTCAATCAATACATATTACATTTGGCTATCATCATTCCTGTCAAAATCTTTTCATATATTGATATCTTGATTGTTTGGGTCCTAACATCAACTATATGTTTAACGATTTTGAAAGATTTTATCATGAATTGGTAATATTGCAACTATTGCCATAAAAGGGATTTACTCACTAGACCTTATGGTCTAACCCTCATTTTGTTTTAAAAAATATGGGGCAAACCTCATCGAGGACGATGAGTCCCTAAGGGGGGGTGTTTGTAACACCTTAGGCAGATCCCATATCGGCCGTGAACAGGAGTGATGTTGGGTTCATAAGTAAACCTTGGCCTTCCTAAACACAACACGTTTTTGGGCCACATGCAAGGCAGGTTCTTGGAACTCTGTGGTTAAGCGTGCTTGGGTGGGAGTAGTACCAGGATGGGTGACCCTCTGGGAAGTCCTCGCCAGATCGCCAGAAACAAATCCGTGCGGCTTAGGCCAAAGCTAACAATATTGTGTCGTGGGAAGGCGGGGTGTTACATCTCAGCTGACGCTTTTATTTGCGGGTAAAAGAGATGAAGTATGTTGAGCATGTTATCAAGTTTAAAATAATCTTCATGATTTTATAATCGTTTATGTGAAGATTATTAGCAAAAAGTTTTATTTGTCGCTTTTTGGCAAATTGTATAGAAGGAGACCCAATTTGTAGCCTCGAATGTGGTGTCTTAATTGTATAATTTGCAGTATTTGTTATATGGAAACACGGGTTGTCACATCCGGGCCCTTCTGTTTTTCAATTTCTCAAGTCACGCAATTTTATTTCTTGTACTAGTCAGAACTCGTCTTTGTGTCATGCTTTCCAATTAGGAAAACATTGTCGTTTACGTTTTTTCTCGTCTAGTACTAAAACTTCTCGTGTGTTTGAACTTATTCACTCGGATCTCTGGACTTCTCCAGTTACTAGTTTGAGTGGTTTTAAATATTATATTCTTTTTTTGGATGATTTTTCTCATTTTTTATGGGTGTTTCTTTTACGTGCAAAATCAGATGTTATTACTATCTTCAAAAACTTTCATGCATATGTCACAAACCAGTTTAAAACAGACATACAGCTTTTCCAATGTGATAATTGTCGTGAATTCAACAATCAACCTCTTTTGGACTTGTTTAACACACATGGCATTAAAATTCGATTTTCATGCCCTTACACATCCCAGCAAAATGGAAAATCTGAACGCACTATTCGCTCTGTTAATTACATCTTACGTACTTCCCTCTTTCGAGCCTCCCTACCACCCAAATTCTGGGTTGAGGCCCTTCTTTCCGTTGTGCATACTTTCAATATACTTCCCACCTCCACCATTCAGTACGAAACCCCGTTTCGAGCTGTTTGGTTTTGCTGCCACCTACTCTCAACTAACAGCATTTGGGTGTTTGTGCTACCCCAACACTTCCTCTACAACCCTTCACAAATTAGCTCCTAGATCGTCCGCCTGTGTCTATCTAGGTCCAAGTGCAGATCATCGTGGGTATCGTTGCTTAGACCTTATTACTCAGAAGGTCATCATATCTCGTCATGTCATTTTTTATGAGTCTCACTTCCCCTATTCTGATTTTCACCCCTCTACGACACCTGAGGATTATGCCTCCCTTGATGTTGATGACCACGTCTCCCCTCTCTCTCCTATTGTTAACCCTTCTCCGACGATTGTCCCCTCCCCTTTCACTTCTCTCACGGGTGATGCTACCCCTGGTACTTCTTTCGATTCCTCTGGGCCTGCTGTCAATCCCCCAACTCCTGCTGGCCACCCGTTGGTCACTCGATCTCGTGCAGGCTCTCTTCGGTCTAAACAAATCTTCAATCTCTCTGCCTCCAACAACCTCTCTCCCATTCCTCGTTCTACTGCTCAGGCTATGTGTGATCTACACTGGCGCTCTGCCATGGATTCCGAAATGTCTGCCATCCTCTCCAATCACACGTGGGATCTAGTTCCCAAGCCTCCTAACGCTAACATAGTTGGTTATCGTTGGCTATACCGCCATAAATTTGACAGTAAAGGACGGCTAGACAGTAAAGGTCGCCTTGTTGCTCAGGGCTTCTCTTAACAGCTAGGTCTGGACTTTGATGATACTTTCAGTCTTGCTGTTAAACCATCTACCATTCGCACTGTTCTTAGCATTTCTGTTTCTCGTAAGTGGCCCATCCATCAGCTTGATGTTAAAAATGTGTTCCTTTATGGTGATCTTACTGAAACTGTTTACATGCGTCAACCCCCCGGCTATGTTAATAGTCAACTTCCTCATCACGTCTGTCGTTTTCGAAAGGCCCTTTATGGTCTTAAGCAAGCACCTCGGGCGTGGTATCAACGTTTTGCTCTCTACCTCTCCACCCTCGGCTTTATCAGCAGTAAGTCTGATAACTCCTTATTCACATTTCATCGTGGATCTAATACCATCTACCTTATCCTCTATGTAGATGATATCATCCTCACTGCGTCATCTACCTCCCTCATCTCTAAGTTCATCTCTCACTTTCTTCTGAATTTCCTATGTATGCTCTAGGACCGTTGTCCTTCTTTTTAGGCATTACTGCTTCTCGTAGTTCATTTGATCTCTTCTTATCTCAATCTGCCTTTACTCAGGAGATACTCTCACGGGCTGATATGGCTACGTGCAATCTCTGTAGCACCCCGGCTGACACTAAAACCAAGCTCGCTGCTGATGGTGAGCCGGTTCCTGATCCTACTCTATATCGAAGCCTTGCTGGAGCCTTGCAATATTTGACCTTTACTCGTCCCAATATTGCTTATGTTGTACAACAGGTCTGCCTATTCATGCATGACCCGCGTGTTCTGCATCTTCATGCTCAAAAACGCATCTTACGGTATCTCAAGGGTACCTTGATGATTGGTCTTCATATTCACGTGTCAGCCGTTGATCGTTTGGTTGCTTATCTGATGCTGACTGGGTCGGGTGTCCTACAACTCGTCGGTCCACCTCTGGGTTTTGTGTCTATCTTGGTGATAATCTCGTTTCCTGGTCTTCTAAACGGCAGGATGTCGTATCCCGCTCTAGTGCCGAAGCCGAGTACCGGGGGGTAGCCAATGTTGTTGCTGAAACTGCTTGGCTTCGGAATCTTTTTCTCGAATTATCATCTCCGCTATCTCGTGCTACTGTTGTCTTTTGTGATAATGTCAGTGCCATGTATTTAGTGTCTAACCCAGTTCAGCACCAAAGAACTAAGCATGTGGAAATAGATTTACATTTTGTTAGGGAGCGTGTGGCTATTGGTCATGTGCGTGTTATGCATGTCCCATCTTTTTTTCAATATGCAGATATTTTTACAAAGGGTCTACCTACTCAATTTGTTTCTTGACTTTAGAAATAGTTTAAACATTAGAGTTCCCCCTGCTCAAACTACGGGGTGTGCTAAATAGCTTTTATTTACGGTTGTTTTATACATCTCTGTATAATATAGAGACCCTTCTGTAACTTGTATGTCTATATATTGAATGCAATATACACAACCGTAATCAAGGGTTTTCCACAATATTCAACAGTGTCACCTTATATATGCAAGGTGTGCTTTTGGCAATCCTTCGACTTGCAGTAAGTCTTCTTCGTCTTTGGAACGTTCACTTGTAAAAAAACAGAGTTAAATCATATTTTGCTAAAAGATTGAAGTTCATATGGTCAACTATTGGTAATCAAATTGGAAGTAGAATATTATGATCTTAAACCATATTTATAAAAAAAATATTATGTGATATTACCTAGAAAGAAGTAAACTTATGACATAAATTTGTTAAAACTAGACTTATGCATCCACATCGGCCATCGCAGTATTTTTTTATTTAAACAAAACTTACATGGGGCTGTTTGGCGGTTGTTGAATGATTTAGTGGTCAGTATGATTAAATGGCTCTTACGATATAGTGCAAAATGAAATATAATTGTTTGGTAATTGTTCCAAGATGTAATTAGGCTTTTAATGGTCAATGGAGGTCCATGATACAAAATGATTCAGAGGGTTTTGAGACAATTAAGAGGCAGACTTATTTTTTGCCAAACATGATTCACCTCTTAATGATTCAGAGTCTGCCTCTTGATGGAACTGATAAGAGGTGAAGAAACAGCCCCTAAAAGTTTGGGATGGCTAAGCTGGTCTAAGTCATCATGATAAGGCATCTTTGCCCAAAGAAGTGATCTTATCTTTTTGCGACATACACGTTTTTCAGATTTAATTTTATAGATTTTGTGAAGAAATTGTAGGAAAGCAGCAGTGAGGGCCAAACTCATGACCCTACATTTGCGAATGCAAGCAAACGAGCAGGAGCAAAGCTAGAAATGTAATTTAGGGGGAGCTTAAAGATTTCAAACATATCTTGTAAAATATAGTTATTTTAACAAAAAGTTAATGTGAGATGTGCGATTAGTGTTAATTCTATTAAGTTTGAGTTGTAAGGAGCGTGTAGATAAAAACACAAAAAAGTAATAATATGAATATTCTGATTTATGTTTGTGAATTGTTAAAAAGAGAGATGAATATACATGGTAAAATCAAAAACATATTATTATTATTATTAATTGAGTCATTCCTTTCACCAATTTATGAATGTATATCATAAATTATGTCAATGTAAATCTATGTATTACTATGGACGAGAAATAGACTTTATAATGGGGGAAACAATATAATGGGGGAAACAAAAAAGTAATATTATGAAAGCTATGGTTTAAAAAGTAATAATATAAAAATCTTGATTTATATATTTTTTAGAATTTATACAATGATATCAATATGGATTTAGTTTATTATGATTTTTGATATAATTTATGTTTTTTATAAAATGTTTGTAAATAAAAACAACAAAAAAGGGTTTTAATGATAATATTAAAGTTAAATATCAAAAATTAAGTATAAAAAGTCAAAAGGATTTAATTAAGGAAAATAAAAAACATCAAAAATAGACACATAAATAAAGTTTTAATATGAAAGAACAGGAGAAAATTAAATAAAAGTTGAAAAGAAAGGAATAAGAGGAAATTAAATAAAAAAATTTATAAAAAAGAGAAGGAAGAAAGGCTGGTAACGAGATTCGAACCCAGTGTCCTAATGGTTATGGAAGACGCCTAAAACCAACTAAGCTACACAATCACGTGTTTAATTTCCATTATACTTTATTTAAGGTGAACGATTAGGGGGCGCTCAACACCAGCCAACCCCCTACTAGCTCGCCACCGCAAACCAAAGCACTAATTTATGAGATTTTGTGAAAAGTTTCTATTGCTTTCATTCCTATGGTGTAGGACCCGAGTTTTTAAAAACTCACTCTTTAGCATCCGAATTATTCGATGTCTTTTATATCGTTATATAATTGTTAAGGGGTTAAAACCGCCAAAGTTTCAAACTCTTAATAATTATATTATATATATATATAATTAAATTAATTTAAATCTAAATATATATATATATATTGACGTAAAGAGTATTTTTTTAAAATCATTTTTTTTTCTTCTTCTTGCCACCGCCTCAAACTCCATCTCATCTCTCTCTCTAATTTTCTACTTCTTTCTAGATTTTCTATCGATTCATCCGAGGAACCGAAGTAAGGATTATATATTCGGAATCCACTCGTCGAACCCTTCGTAACGGTATAAATTTCTTTCGTTTTTGTTAAGTTTGTTTCGTTAGGATTATCGGTACCGGTTTATAATCGGGTGTATGTTTATGTTTATGGATTGTTATTACAAAAATTAAGTTATCTTGAATGTTTAGAACGTTAGGATTGGTTTATATTGTTATAGAAATTAAAGGGATAGATTATAGTTTCAAAATGGGTTGATTTTGGGTATGTGTTTAACCGCACCCCAAATGTTCGGTTAAATGCCGAAAGGAATAGGTTTGCATGATTAATCTTACCTTAACGACCATTAAGCCATATTGTGGTGTTTAGTATGTTAATTATGTTTTAGAGCCGTTAAGGGTAATGTTTCGTGAAGTTGAGATTATAAAAGTTAGTCGGTAAAACGGTTAAAAAATCGGACTTACCGACTAGTGCAGGTCCATACTTTGACTGCGCATAACTCATGAACGGAATGTCGGATTACACTCATATTTTGCAGATAGCAAGAGCTTAATGTATACTACAACTCTCATGAAGGGTCCGAGACCCAGTTCTGGACCTAAGTGGCTCAAAACAGTGCCATTTTAGGGCTGTTGGCAGCTTATACGAGGTTGTTTGGCAGTTTTCCGGCATCCGTATAGAGCTGATGGATGATCCAAATGACGTGATTCCAAATCTGGTAGATTCATAAGCTTATACACTACAACTTTCGTTTAGATAGTATTATCTATGTTGGCCTCTAAGTGAGATAAAAATGCTCACGAAAAAGAGGTATCGAAACTATTAAAAGTCGGAACGAAACTGCATATACGCAAGTGTTCTTAATGCCTATCCGCTGTTCCGTTTGAGGTTTAAGTTGTTTATAAATTTGTAGGACTTAAGTACCTTATTCGTATAATTAGGATAAATCCTTATATCGTTTATATAGTAATCAACTTGTATATTCGTTAGGCACGCACTTGAATCGAACCTTACCGTGAATCTCGTCTAATCGTGCGTTGCTTCTAATCTTCGACTAAGGTACGGATTTCATTTTTTTTGACTCTCGGGAAAACTAGTTGTTCTAGTTGACTCTTCGTAAAGGTGGTTCACCGCCTTGTGATTGATCACTAAAAAGTGGTCAACAAAATACGTATATTTATATATAAACCGTTGCACCTTTATTTATAAAACTTGAGTTTAATCTTTGATTCTCATATTTGATATACTTGTGAATTTTATGAAATATATTGAAACTTGACTTTTGATGAAAGCCATCCGGGTAGTGGCACATGTTTACTTTTATTGATTTTCAGTATTACCCAATTGATGGGCACATTAGTTGGGATGCCTTCTGTGGCGGCTTTGTAGTCATGGCGTCCTGCAGGTGAACTCGGTCCACAAGGTTAAGCCCAATAGTGGCTTACGTGAACCCACCTTGTGGACTAGGCCGATTTTATTGGCTCCAGGGCGGATGGATCGATCCTAGGACTTACCCACCATGTGACCGTGGTTAAATTCACGGGGGACTCGGGTGTGTGCCCGCACGCCGGCCCAATAGTTCGTGTGGTGTGGCCACCCCACGAACACAACAGGAATTGACGGAAATTATTTATATTATGTTTTTGAAACAAGAATTATGAACCGAACATTTGAACACGAGTCATCAAACTTGTTTACCTTGTGATTTGAATTGAATTGCGACTTGTCTTGATTTTCTGTGAACTTATATTTATTGAATTATAAGTTTTCCGTTTTGCCATCGATATTAAAATTGTTATTTTCGATTTATATTATAATCCGTTCCCTGAGCCTGTTGCTCGAAACGTGTTTTTTTGTTTTTTCGACACGGCGGTACCAAGTGATTGATGGGGCGGGACTTGAGATCGAGAGTGCTCTTTTGGATATTACAGACTCGCTTTTAGATGATGATATTATAAGTTTATAAATACTTTTCGGAATGTAATCTTTTGCACTAAAATTTTTCTACACAGTTATAATCTATGTTTGGACTTATTAGCGGCATTTCGTGTTGTTTGTGTCGTTACTTAAGTCCCGTTAATGACACCGCCCGTCCGGACCACGCGGACGGGGGATGTTACAAATGTGGTATCGAGCCGAGGTTTCGACTTGTAGATTAAGCATTCTTAACATCGCGAGGATTGGGTAGACATTAGAACGGGTAGATTAGAAGTTAATTCTATTTACTGTCTTCCGATCTATAATTGTTTTGAATTCTAATCATCATAATTGTTCTATTATAGAATGTCGAGACGTGGCCGCCCACGCAAATCTACAACTCAACCTGAAAGTAATCCGAACCCAAACCCCAACTCGGGGGAAGGTGGAAGTGAGCCTAATATTGCGATATAGTCCGGCAAACGATGTCCGGTTGATGCCTTCCTATCTAGAGCGAGCCATCCGGGCTATGCAACAGACAGCACAAAATCTTCCTCGAAACCCAAATTCCGGTCATCCGACTAACACGGGAAATCCTGGTTCTAGTTCTGGTAACCCAGCTGGGGAAATATATACATGGCTCGAGAGGTTTAACAAACAGAAACCTCAATCATTCTCAGTTGCCGTTGATTCAGTGGATGCGGAACATTGGATTCGACACATAGAAAAGATTTTCATTGTATTGGATGTCCCAGATCAGTACAGGGTCCGCTTGGCTACTTATATGTTCGAGAAAGAAGCCAATAACTGGTGGGAAGCTTGTGTTCAAACTGATCCTTCTGTTAGAAACTTGTCTTGGGATCAGTTCAAGGAATTCTTCTTCAAGCAGTATTTTACCTCGGCGGATCGTGATGCATATGTGCGAGAATATTCTGCGATCCAAACAAGGCGAAAGATGAAACGATTCTTGCCGACTACATGGCACGTTTTCTTAAATTATCTCGTTTTGCAGGAAATACCGCCGGCACTCAAGCCCATCAAGCTGATAAATTTAAATGGACTCTAAACTCGAGGTATAAGGATCGTCTCTTGAACTTTCCTTTCAAAACCGTTACTGAAGTGGCCGATGAAGCAAAGAATATCGATCGGGCGCGAGAACAACGGTTAGTCTCACGTGTTGACAATAAGAAACGCGGATGCGAATCTTTTTCTCGAAGCAATCCTCGTTTTGTAAAATCAAAGTCGAGCAGCGACACTCAGAAAAGCTCAAATCTATTCACGCCACGACTTCCAGTGTTGTCTAGTAATGAGAGTCGCAATGTTTCTAGCCCTCCATCTTTTTGTAGTCGATGCAATCTTCGACATCGACCGGGTCCGTGCTTAAAAATGACTGGCTCTTGTTTCAATTGTCTAGAACGGGGGCACATGTCCAATAATTGTCCAAAAGCTCAAACCAGAACTGACAAAGGGAAGGGAAAGCAACCAAGTACTAGTGGACGAGTCTTTGCGTTACCTGGTGACAAATCTCAAGCGGTATGATTTCAGGTCATGTTAAACTAATTGATTTATCTGTTTATGCTTTATTTGATACCGGTGCAACACACTCCGTTGTTTCTGAACGATTAGAATCACATTTAAAACCTTATGAACAAACCACCGTATCTCCTATCGTGATATCTACTCCTTTGGGTGGTTCAATCTGCGTGATAACTCGGTTTTCAAATTGTCCGTTGCTTATTGGAGAATTCATACGGGAAGTCACTTTACTTCCAATGCATATGTCCTATTTCGATTTAATATTAGGCATGGACTGGTTGTCACGTCATCGGGCAACCATTGACTGTAACTCCAAACAAATATTGTTTGGGAATGTGAACAACCCGGAGGCAATCTTCATAGGAGGTACTCCAAAAGAAGATGTTAGTGCTATTGTCTCCATTTCCGCGAAACAGTTTATTTGGCAAAGCAACGAAGGTTTTCTAAGTACTCTACAAGATCCGGAACAGGTATTCCCAACTCCTACATCCGTACCTGTTGTTTCTGATTATCCTGATGTGTTTCCCGACGATTTACCGGGCATACCACCGGTTCGGGAAGTCGAATTCACCATCGATCTTGTTCCGGGAGCTTCTCCTATTTCCAAGGCTCCTTATCGAATGGCTCCATCTGAAATGAAAGAGCTCAAAACTCAACTTGATGATCTATTGAAGAAAGGTTTCATTCGACCCGTTGTCTCACCACTGGGGAGCTCCGGTTCTCTTCGTCGAAAAGAAAGATGGTACAATGCGTCTTTGTATCGATTACCGAGAACTTAATAAAGTAACAATTCGTAACAAGTATCCGTTGCCGAGAATCGACGATCTGTTCGATCAATTACAGGGGGCACGATACTTTTCCAAGATTGATCTTCGATCCGGATACCACCAACTTCGTATCCGTGATTGTGATATTCCGAAAACTGCATTCAGAACTCGCTACGGGCATTACGAATTCATGGTAATGCCTTTCGGGTTAACCAATGCTCCGGCAGTCTTTATGGACCTTATGAATCGGGTTTTCAAAGAGTATCTCGATGAATTTGTTATTGTGTTTATTGATGACATCTTGATTTACTCGAAGTCAAGAAAAGAACATATTCAACATCTTCAAGTCGTTTTGGATACTCTTCGAACGAAAAGGTTGTATGCAAAACGTTCCAAATGTGAATTACGGCTTGATCGAAGTGTCTTTCCTCGGGCACGTAATCTCCGTGAAGGTGTCAAAGTCGATCCAGCGAAAATTGAAACCGTCACTAAATGGCCACGACCTACGAACGTTTCTGAAGTTCGTGGTTTTCTTGGTCTGGCTGGTTATTACCGACGATTCGTGGAAGGTTTCTCTAAAGTATCCTTGCCGATGACCCGATTACTCCGAAAAGGGGTCAAATTCAATAGGGGTTCCGAACAAGATTCTAGTTTTGAGGAACTCAAGAATCGATTGGTAACCGCACCTGTTCTTGTATTGCCGTCTAGCACCGGTGGGTTTCAAGTTTATAGCGATGCTTCAAAGAAAGGTCTTGGTTGCGTTCTTATGCAACACGGAAGAGTGATCGCATATGCTTCTCGTCAATTAAAGCCTTATGAGGTTAATTATCCGACCCACGACCTCGAATTGGCTGCGGTCATCTTCGCGCTCAAGATTTGGCGTCACTATTTGTACGGTGAGACCTGTGAAGTTTTCACCGACCACAAAAGCCTGAAATACATCTTTACTCAAAAAGAGCTAAATATGCGTCAACGGAGGTGGCTCGAACTTTTGAAAGATTACGATGTTCAGATACAATATCATCCGGGCAAAGCTAACGTAGTCACTGATGCCTTAAGCCGTAAAGCCGTGGAACAAGTTTCTTCTATAATTGTTTCTACAGAGTTGGCTTTAGAGATTGAACGGTTCGGACTGGAAATCTATCCGAGTTCCCAAACGGGGATTCTATCTAATACGATGGTAGAACCGACTTTAATCTCTCGGATCAAAGATGCCCAACAAGACGATAGTGAATTATGGGCTAACTTCCGGCAAGCACAAGAGAATGCAAATTCGAGTTCCGAATCGATGATGATCACGTCTTTGTGGTTTCAGGATCGTCTTTGTGTTCCGAACAACTCGGAGCTTCGAAATCTAATTTTAACCGAAGCTCATAACTCTATGTTTTCGATTCATCCTGGCACAACAAAAATGTATCGGGATTTGAAGAACCATTTCTGGTGGATTGGAATGAAGCGAGATATCGCGGAATTTATAGCTCGTTGTCTGACTTGTCAAAAAGTTAAAATTGAACATCAACGTCCGGGTGGTGTTCTTCAATCGCTAAAAATTCCGGTATGGAAATGGGAGCACATAACTATGGATTTCGTAGTTGGATTACCCCGCACGACCTTGAAACACGATGCAATTTGGGTGGTGGTAGACCGACTAACGAAGTCATCTCATTTTCTTCCCATCCGACAAACATGGTCAGTTGATAAGTTGACCGAACTATTCCAACGTGAGATTGTGCGTCTCCATGGTACTCCTATATCTATTACCTCCGATCGAGACCCACGTTTTACATCTCGATTTTGGGAAGGTTTACACCAAGCTTGGGGCACACGTTTGAATTTTAGTACAGCCTTTCATCCGCAAACCGATGGACAATCTGAACGTACAATTCAAACATTGGAGGATATGCTCCGAGCATGTGCTTTGGAATGGCATGGAAGTTGGGATAACTACCTGTACTTGATTGAATTCTCTTATAATAATAGCTGGCAGTCGAGTATCGGCATGGCTCCGTACGAAGCACTTTATGGACGAAGATGTCGAACACCGACTTGTTGGAATGAAGTTGGGGAACGTGTTCTTGAAGGCCCAGAATTGGTACAAGTCACTACCGAGAAGGTCGAGATTGCACGTCAAATGATGAAAGAGGCTCAAGCTCGTCAAAAGAGCTACGCCGACAAGCGACGACGACCTATCGAATTCCAACCGGGCGATAAAGTATTTCTGAAAGTTTCCCCTACTCGTGGTATTAGACGTTTCGGTCTCAAAGGGAAGCTCGGCCGAGATATATCGGTCCTTTCGAAATTCTAGAAAGGATTGGAGGCGTGGCGTACCGGTTAGCTCTACCGCCACAATTGTCTCACGTACACAATGTGTTCCATGTCTCTTTGTTTCGAGGGTACAATTATCATCCCCAACACGTCGTCGATTATCCATTGGAACGCATAGAACCTGATCTATCTTATCGTGAGGAGCCAGAAGCAATTCTAGATCGCGATGAGAGAGGTACCCGTAATAAAGTGATTCCTTTTGTGAAGGTCCTTTGGAAAAATCACTCAGAACGTGAGGCAACGTGGGAAACCGAAGAACACATGCGGCAAGAGTATCCCGAATTCTTTAATTAATGTAAGTTTCCTACCTATATTCGATTTCGGGGACGAAATCTCTTTTTAAGGGGAGGAGGAATTGTAGGACCCGAGTTTTTAAAAACTCACTCTTTAGCATCCGAATTATTCGATGTCTTTTATATCGTTATATAATTGTTAAGGGGTTAAAACCGCCAAAGTTTCAAACTCTTAATAATTATATTATATATATATATATAATTAACTTAATTTAAATCTAAATATATATATATATATATATTGACGTAAAGAGTATTTTTTTTTAAATTTTTTTTTTTCTTCTTCTTGCCACCGCCTCAAACTCCATCTCATCTCTCTCTCTAATTCTCTACTTCTTTCTAGATTTTCTATCGATTCATCCGAGGAACCGAAGTAAGGATTATATATTCGGAATCCACTCGTCGAACCCTTCGTAACGGTATAAATTTCTTTCGTTTTTGTTAAGTTTGTTTCGTTAGGATTATCGGTACCGGTTTATAATCGGGTGTATGTTTATGTTTATGGATTGTTATTACAAAAATTAAGTTATCTTGAATGTTTAGAACGTTAGGATTGGTTTATATTGTTATAGAAATTAAAGGGATAGATTATAGTTTCAAAATGGGTTGATTTTGGGTATGTGTTTAACCGCACCCCAAATGTTCGGTTAAATGCCGAAAGGAATAGGTTTGCATGATTAATCTTACCTTAACGACCATTAAGCCATATTGTGGTGTTTAGTATGTTAATTATGTTTTAGAGCCGTTAAGGGTAATATTTCGTGAAGTTGAGATTATAAAAGTTAGTCGGTAAAACGGTTAAAAAATCGGACTTACCGACTAGTGCAGGTCCATACTTTGACTGCGCATAACTCATGAACGGAATGTCGGATTAAGCCCATATTTTGCAGATAGCAAGAGCTTAATGTATACTACAACTCTCATGAAGGGTCCGAGACCCAGTTCTGGACCTAAGTGGCTCAAAACAGTGCCATTTTAGGGCTGTTGGCAGCTTATACGAGGTTGTTTGGCAGTTTTCCGGCATCCGTATAGAGCTGATGGATGATCCAAATGACGTGATTCCAAATCTGGTAGATTCATAAGATTATACACTACAACTTTCGTTTAGATAGTATTATCTGTGTTGGCCTCTAAGTGAGATAAAAATGCTCACGAAAAAGAGGTATCGAAACTATTAAAATTCGGAACGAAATCATATACGCAAGTGTTCTTAATGCCTATCCGCTGTTCCGTTTGAGGTTTAAGTTGTTTATAAATTTGTAGGACTTAAGTACCTTATTCGTATAATTAGGATATATCCTTATATCGTTTATATAGTAATCAACTTGTATATTCGTTAGGCACGCACTTGAATCGAACCTTACCGTGAATCTCGTCTAATCGTGCGTTGCTTCTAATCTTCGACTAAGGTACGGATTTCATTTTTTTTGACTCTCGGGAAAACTAGTTGTCCTAGTTGACTCTTCGTAAAGGTGGTTCACCGCCTTGTGATTGATCACTAAAAAGTGGTCAACAAAATACGTATATTTATATATAAACCGTTGCACCTTTATTTATAAAACTTGAGTTTAATCTTTGATTCTCATATTTGATATACTTGTGAATTTTATGAAATATATTGAAACTTGACTTTTGATGAAAGCCATCCGGGTAGTGGCACATGTTTACTTTTATTGATTTTCAGTATTACCCAATTGATGGGCACATTAGTTGGGATGCCTTCTGTGGCGGCTTTGTAGTCATGGCGTCCTGCAGGTGAACTCGGTCCACAAGGTTAAGCCCAACAGTGGCTTACGTGAACCCACCTTGTGGACTAGGCCGATTTTATTGGCTCCAGGGCGGATGGATCGATCCTAGGACTTACCCACCATGTGACCGTGGTTAAATTCACGGGAGACTCGGGTGTGTGCCCGCACGCCGGCCCAATAGTTCGTGTGGTTTGGCCACCCCACGAACACAACAGGAATTGACGGAAATTATTTATATTATGTTTTTGAAACAAGAATTATGAACCGAACATTTGAACACGAGTCATCAAACTTGTTTACCTTGTGATTTGAATTGAATTGCGACTTGTCTTGATTTTCTGTGAACTTATATTTATTGAATTATAAGTTTTCCGTTTTGCCATCGATATTAAAATTGTTATTTTCGATTTATATTATAATCCGTTCATTGAGCACATTGCTCGGCCGTGTTTTTGTTTTTCGACACGGCAGGTACCAAGTGATTGATGGGGCGGGACTTGAGATCGAGAGTGCTCTTTTGGATATTACAGACTCGCTTTTAGATGATGATATTATAAGTTTATAAATACTTTTCGGAATGTAATCTTTTGCACTAAAATTTTTCTACACAGTTATAATCTATGTTTGGACTTATTAGCGACTCTGTGTTGTTTGTGTCGTTCCTTAAGTCCCGTTAGTGACACCGCCCGTCCAGACCACGCGGACGGGAGATGTTACATATGGTCCATTGATGCAACTATTGATATCAAATTGGAAAGAGAACATTATAATCATAGAACAATATTTAAATACAAATTAAAAGTACACGGTAGAGCTACCTTCAAATGCATAAAGATGAGTATTAATTAGTTGCCAAGGTTGTAAAACTCGCTAGGCGGTAGTCGGGCGGCGAACCTCCTTGTAGCGAGTACTCGGCCTAGGCGGAGAGTACTCAGGGAGTACTCGGATTGGAAATTTTTATATATAAATTTTAAAATTATAGGTGGAGGTTCAAACGAGAACACCTCCATTTTACGAGAACGCGAGAACACCCTTATCACGTGTGATAATACACGTTACGGGACCTAGTGGTGTATAAACGACGTGTCCACAGGACTTAGGTCACCCCAAAGGTTGTTTACGCCTATGATTTAGTATCACATATGATGGTCTTGATGGATTATAGTATCACATCAAGAACATCCTTATCACATGTGATAATGTATGTGACGGGGCTTAGTGGTGTAAGGGCGACTTGGCCCGCAACATAGATCGCGTTAAAAGTCGTCCACGTCTCTGATTTACTATCACATGTGTATCATATGGGATGGAATAATAGTATCACATGTGATTTTCTATAGTAAAAAGATGTTCTTGCGTTCTCGTAAAATAGGGTGTTCTCGTTTGAACCCTTCCCTAAAATTATATATATCTATATCTATATCTATACTAATTTAATATTCATTTACATCAATTGTCTTAAAGACAACCATTTAAGCACAAAGTACAACTATTTTATGCATAATATTCAAAAATCTCTTAATTACAAATAATATAGCATGATGTACAAGTAACCAATACACAATCTCTTCTAATTGCAAGTTTGACTTTTCAGATGGCATCGTACAACTTTTGGTTTCCTATTTCAATTCAAAATTCAAATTTCAAAACCTACATTTTAAACCTCAAAACCTACATCTAAATTTCCAATTCTACATCTAAAAAGCATTGCTTCTTCTACATTTCCTCTCCTAGAGCAGATACGTGCTCTGTTTTTTGTTGTTTGGTACAAATCTCTCTCTCTTTACATATCTATTGATGCATATCTATCTAGCTCTCTCTCTATCGATTCTTCATGAATGGGAGTTTTGGAAAAAAGTAATTGATATCTAATTGTGTTTTTTCAGGAAGAAAATGCAAAAATAGGAAGCTTGTTTGAAGTTCCACAGGTTTGCCCTTTCTCCTTCCTCCTTAGTAATTGTCTATAGAATCTTAAAGGCAACCATGTATATATGTTGAGTGACCTATGGTGTTATGGATTGTGATGGTGTTTGGACAAAAGTATGTGGCTAATCCTCCTTGCCGGCTATCTGCTCACCATTGATTTTTTCTATGTGATTCTGTTGCCTTCTCCAAAGTCTCATGGTTTTGTGGTGGGTTTTTATTAAGGTTTATAAATTTGGGCCCTTTTGTCTAGGGTTCATAGATTTGAGTTTTATTTATTTATTTTAAAGTTCATAGATTTGAGTTTATAAAGTTGTTGTTTTACATTTTGTTTGTTTTTATTTGATCTATACTATCTTTGTATTATGCTGATAATTAGATTTTCAAAAACATTTCATTAATCGAGTTTGGTATTGTCGTCAGCTTACTAACGAACCTCACATGTCTCATGGAATGTTCAACTTTGACTATAAGATAACTTATTCATCTTGTTTGTTGGTTCTTGGATATGTTTATGGTAATTAGATGTTTTTATGTGAAATCTATTTTTATTGCAGTCCTGATTTACTTGGATATGTCTATGGTAGTTAGATGTTTTTACAGATGGACTCATCGCCTGGTGAAATTGCATGAGGCTTGCATAGTTTTCTTAACCAGGTATAGATCATATCTCAATTTACAAAATGAAACACTCGATGCATAAGTTCTCCATTGTCTATATATATATATATATATATGTTTGGGAAGTTATCCATTTAGGCAATGTTTGGCAAAAATAAGGTGACTTATAAGTCACCTTATAAGGTACCTTATTTTTAATGTAGTTGTTTGGATGACCATAAGGTACCTTATTTTTATTGTACAAGGTATCTTATAAGGCACCTTATTGAGAAGTTAATAAAAGTAAGGTTTTGATAAGCTACCTTATAAGTCATAAGGTACCTTATTAGCTACTTTTACCAAACATAACCTTAATATGTAATACATAAGCTCCTGTTTTTTGTTTGTTTCCAAACAGTAGTAGAGGTTCCAATGATCTTCAAGTGATCAATTACAATCATTTATCTGCAATTGTTTTTTTAATTATTTGGGTTATTTTGTGTGTAAAATGATAAAAAAGATGGGATAACAACTTTTTCATGGTTGGATGAATACATGACTACCCTATTGTATGGCAGAGACAGAACATGTGTTTATACGAGATGTTCTTTACCTATGTAATCCTTTTTCTTCTGCTCTTCAGTTGTTTCAGTTTACCCTTTCAGATATTCAAATACACGGCCAGCAGTTTTTAATAGACTGCTACAGTCTAACATCCTCCGGTTAACAATAACTTTGATTTTAAATTTGTTTACTGGGGTTCTGGGTTTAAAAGTGCTCTTGGTGAATTTATTTACTGATGTAGTAGAAGAAATGGACTCTGGTGAATTTATTTGTTATATTGAATTATTTTTATAGATTATTGTTTGAAGACAAACCTCGGCCGTAGAGAACATCAACTTAGGTCATAAAGAAGAGGTATGCATTTTTTACAGATTATTTTATCCAAACTATGTATGTGATGGTTTTAGTTTTGTATTTCTCAGAGGGATGTTTCAGTTTTTATGCTTACTATTGCTTAGCATCAAATGTCAAAAATATCTTCCAGTGTTGTATTTCTTTTTTTTCAAAAACTACACTTATTTTTATGTAACATATCCCTCATGTTTCCCTGCATGTTCTCTCTAATTTTCTCTTTTATCTGATCTCTCTCGTCTCCTCTCTTTCTCTATAAAAAGCTGTAGAATTTTTTTAAAATACAAACAGTTTACTATGCATATTACTTTTCATTCCCAGTACTTGCTACAATATGCTTCATAATATTCAAGTTAACATAATGGACTCAACCTTGGTTTGGGTAACAGGTTGTTGAGATACGCCAAAGTTGCTTATTATCTTCCATCCAGGTGGTGTGTGGCTGACCGTTCCAAAAATCTTTCTGGTGTTGTAGACCACTTAATTTGAAGAACTCCACAAATGTTGCAATGGAACTCTTATGGCAATCAGATATCGTTTGGTAAAAAGACAGAATAGAAGACCAAAGAATCTGAGCAATGAAGAGTGGGAGAAGCACAAGAAACTTGCAAAAGAAATGGTTAGAGTTGCTGAATACTTACTTGAATACAGAAGACTAATTCTGAAGGATGTAAGAGAAATTCTGAATTTCGGGAAGTATGATCTGAACTTTTGAAGCTAAGGGGGAGATTGATAGAGATATCATAAATAGCTTCAAAAGGCACTGGCTTCTGAAGAGATAAAGATGTGAAGAAGTTCGGAAGACACTTCTGAAGAGGTTCTGAAGAAGTTCTGAAGTCACTTCTGAAGAAGATCTAAAGGAGTTCGGAACACATTACGAACTTGCATTATGAATGCTTTCTTGTTACTTTAGTCTTTCTATTGTATGTATAAATAGATAGTTAGTTAGATTGTTAGAACTAACGTTTTTCATAAGCCTTGTAAAGACATATTCTGTAATACTGTACATTCAATCAATACATATTACATTTGGCTATCATCATTCCTGTCAAAATCTTTTCATATATTGATATCTTGATTGTTTGGGTCCTAACATCAACTATATGTTTAACGATTTTGAAAGATTTTATCATGAATTGGTAATATTGCAACTATTGCCATAAAAGGGATTTACTCACTAGACCTTATGGTCTAACCCTCATTTTGTTTTAAAAAATATGGGGCAAACCTCATCGAGGACGATGAGTCCCTAAGGGGGGGTGTTTGTAACACCTTAGGCAGATCCCATATCGGCCGTGAACAGGAGTGATGTTGGGTTCATAAGTAAACCTTGGCCTTCCTAAACACAACACGTTTTGGGGCCACACGCAAGGCAGGTTCTTGGAACTCTGTGGTTAAGCGTGCTTGGGTGGGAGTAGTACCAGGATGGGTGACCCCCTGGGAAGTCCTCGCCAGGTCGCAAGAAACAAATCCGTGCGGCTTAGGCCAAAGTGGACAATATTGTGTCGTGGTAAGACGGGGTGTTACAAATGGTATCAGAGCCACTCCTGTGCCGTTCGGGATGTGGGGTAGACCTCATCGAGGACGATGAGTCCCTAAGGGGGGGTGTTTATAACACCTTAGGCAGATCCCATATCGGCCGTGGACAGGAGTGATGCTGGGTTCATAAGTAAACTTTGGCCTTCCTAAACACAACACGTTTTGGGGCCACATGCAAGGCAGGTTCTTGGAACTCTGTGGTTAAGCGTGCTTGGGTGGGAGTAGTACCAGGATGGGTGACCCTCTGGGAAGTCCTCGCCAGATCGCCAGAAACAAATCCGTGCGGCTTAGGCCAAAGCTGACAATATTGTGTCGTGGGAAGGCGGGGTGTTACATCTCAGCTGACGCTTTTATTTGCGGGTAAAAGAGATGAAGTATGTTGAGCATGTTATCAAGTTTAAAATAATCTTCATGATTTTATAATCGTTTATGTGAAGATTATTAGCAAAAAGTTTTATTTGTCGCTTTTTGGCAAATTGTATAGAAGGACACCCAATTTGTAGCATCGAATGTGGTGTCTTAATTGTATAATTTGCAGTATTTGTTATATGAAAACACGGGTTGTCACATCCGGGCCCTTCTGTTTTTCAATTTCTCAAGTCACGCAATTTTATTTCTTGTACTAGTCAGAACTCGTCTTTGTGTCATGCTTTCCAACTAGGAAAACATTGTCGTTTACGTTTTTTCTCGTCTAGTACTAAAACTTCTCGTGTGTTTGAACTTATTCACTCGGATCTCTGGACTTCTCCAGTTACTAGTTTGAGTGGTTTTAAATATTATATTCTTTTTTTGGATGATTTTTCTCATTTTTTATGGGTGTTTCTTTTACGTGCAAAATCAGATGTTATTACTATCTTCAAAAACTTTCATGCATATGTCACAAACCAGTTTAAAACAGACATACAGCTTTTCCAATGTGATAATTGTCGTGAATTCAACAATCAACCTCTTTTGGACTTGTTTAACACACATGGCATTAAAATTCGATTTTCATGCCCTTACACATCCCAGCAAAATGGAAAATCTGAACCCATTATTCGCTCTGTTAATTACATCTTACGTACTTCCCTCTTTCGAGCCTCCCTACCACCCAAATTCTGGGTTGAGGCCCTTCTTTCCGTTGTGCATACTTTCAATATACTTCCCACCTCCACCATTCAGTACGAAACCCCGTTTGAGCTACTGTTTGGTTTTGCTGCCACCTACTCTCAACTAACAGCATTTGGGTGTTTGTGCTACCCCAACACTTCCTCTACAACCCTTCACAAATTAGCTCCTAGATCGTCCGCTGTGTCTATCTAGGTCCCAAGTCTCGGATCATCGTGGGTATCGTTGCTTAGACCTTATTACTCGAAGGTCATCATATCTCGTCATGTCATTTTTTATGAGTCTCACTTCCCCTATTCGATTTTCACCCCCTACGACACCTGAGGATTATGCCTCCCTTGATGTTGATGACCACGTCTTCCCTCTCTCTCCTATTGTTAACCCTTCTCCGACGATTGTCCCCTCCCCTTTCACTTCTCTCACGGGTGATGCTACCCCTGGTACTTCTTTCGATTCCTCTGGGCCTGCTGTCAATCCCCCAACTCCTGCTGGCCACCCGTTGGTCACTCGATCTCGTGCAGGCTCTCTTCGGTCTAAACAAATCTTCAATCTCTCTGCCTCCAACAACCTCTCTCCCATTCCTCGTTCTACTGCTCAGGCTATGTGTGATCTACACTGGCGCTCTGCCATGGATTCCGAAATGTCTGCCATCCTCTCCAATCACACGTGGGATCTAGTTCCCAAGCCTCCTAACGCTAACATAGTTGGTTATCGTTGGCTATACCGCCATAAATTTGACAGTAAAGGACGGCTAGACAGTAAAGGTCGCCTTGTTGCTCAGGGATTCTCTTAACAGCTAGGTCTGGACTTTGATGACACTTTCAGTCTTGCTGTTAAACCATCTACCATTCGCACTGTTCTTAGCATTTCTGTTTCTCGTAAGTGGCCCATCCATCAGCTTGATGTTAAAAATGTGTTCCTTTATGGTGATCTTACTGAAACTGTTTACATGCGTCAACCCCCCGGCTATGTTAATAGTCAACTTCCTCATCACGTCTGTCGTTTTCGAAAGGCCCTTTATGGTCTTAAGCAAGCACCTCGGGTGTGGTATCAACGTTTTGCTCTCTACCTCTCCACCCTCAGCTTTATCAGCAGTAAGTCTGATAACTCCTTATTCACATTTCATCGTGGATCTAATACCATCTACCTTATCCTCTATGTAGATGATATCATCCTCACTGCATCATCTACCTCCCTCATCTCTAAGTTCATCTCTCACTTTCTTCTGAATTTCCTATGTATGCTCTAGGACCGTTGTCCTTCTTTTTAGGCATTACTGCTTCTCGTAGTTCATTTGATCTCTTCTTATCTCAATCTGCCTTTACTCAGGAGATACTCTCACGGGCTGATATGGCTACGTGCAATCTCTGTAGCACCCCGGCTGACACTAAAACCAAGCTCGCTGCTGATGGTGAGCCGGTTCCTGATCCTACTCTATATCGAAGCCTTGCTGGAGCCTTGCAATATTTGACCTTTACTCGTCCCAATATTGCTTATCTTGTCTAGCAAGTCTGCCTATTCATGCATGACCCGCGTGTTCTGCATCTTCATGCTCAACGCATCTTACGGTATCTCAAGGGTACCTTGATGATTGGTCTTCATATTCACGTGTCGGTAGTTGATCGTTTGGTTGCTTATCCGATCTTTGGGTCGGGTGTCCTACAACTCGTCGGTCCACCTGCGGGTTTTGTGTCTATCTTGGTGATAATCTCGTTTCTGGTCTTCTAAACGGCGGGATGTCGTATCCCGCTCTAGTGCCGAAGCCGAGTACCGGGGGGTAGCCAATGTTGTTGCTGAAACTGCTTGGCTTCGGAATCTTTTTCTCGAATTATCATCTCCGCTATCTCGTGCTACTGTTGTCTTTTGTGATAATGTCAGTGCCATGTATTTAGTGTCTAACCCAGTTCAGCACCAAAGAACTAAGCATGTGGAAATAGATTTACATTTTGTTAGGGAGCGTGTGGCTATTGGTCATGTGCGTGTTATGCATGTCCCATCTTTTTTTCAATATGCAGATATTTTTACAAAGGGTCTACCTACTCAATTGTTTCTTGACTTTAGAAATAGTTTAAACATTAGAGTTCCCCCGCTCAAACTACGGGGTGTGCTAAATAGCTTTTATTTACGGTTGTTTTATACATCTCTGTATAATATAGAGACCCTTCTGTAACTTGTATGTCTATATATTGAATGCAATATACACAACCGTAATCAAGGGTTTTCCACAATATTCAACAGTGTCACCTTATATATGCAAGGTGTGCTTTTGGCAATCCTTCGACTTGCAGTAAGTCTTCTTCGTCTTTGGAACGTTCACTTGTAAAAAAACAGAGTTAAATCATATTTTGCTAAAAGATTGAAGTTCATATGGTCAACTATTGGTAATCAAATTGGAAGTAGAATATTATGATCTTAAACCATATTTATAAAAAAAATATTATGTGATATTACCTAGAAAGAAGTAAACTTATGACATAAATTTGTTAAAACTAGACTTATGCATCCACATCGGCCATCGCGATTTTTTTATTTAAACAAAACTTACATGGGGCTGTTTGGCGGTTGTTGAATGATTTAGTGGTCAGTATGATTAAATGGCTCTTACGATATAGTGCAAAATGAAATATAATTGTTTGGTAATTGTTCCAAGATGTAATTAGGCTTTTAATGGTCAATGGAGGTCCATGATACAAAATGATTCAGAGGGTTTTGAGACAATTAAGAGGCAGACTTATTTTTTGCCAAACATGATTCACCTCTTAATGATTCGAGTACGCACTCTTGATGGGCCCGATAAGAGGTGAAGAAACAGCCCCTAAAAGTTTGGGATGGCTAAGCTGGTCTAAGTCATCATGATAAGGCATCTTTGCCCAAAGAAGTGATCTTATCTTTTTGCGACATACACGTTTTTCAGATTTAATTTTATAGATTTTGTGAAGAAATTGTAGGAAAGCAGCAGTGAGGGCCAAACTCATGACCCTACATTTGCGAATGCAAGCAAACGAGCAGGAGCAAAGCTAGAAATGTAATTTAGGGGGAGCTTAAAGATTTCAAACATATCTTGTAAAATATAGTTATTTTAACAAAAAGTTAATGTGAGATGTGCGATTAGTGTTAATTCTATTAAGTTTGAGTTGTAAGGAGCGTGTAGATAAAAACACAAAAAAGTAATAATATGAATATTCTGATTTATGTTTGTGAATTGTTAAAAAGAGAGATGAATATACATGGTAAAATCAAAAACATATTATTATTATTATTAATTGAGTCATTCCTTTCACCAATTTATGAATGTATATCATAAATTATGTCAATGTAAATCTATGTATTACTATGGACGAGAAATAGACTTTATAATGGGGGAAACAATATAATGGGGGAAACAAAAAAGTAATATTATGAAAGCTATGGTTTAAAAAGTAATAATATAAAAATCTTGATTTATATATTTTTTAGAATTTATACAATGATATCAATATGGATTTAGTTTATTATGATTTTTGATATAATAATGTTTTTTATAAAATGTTTGTAAATAAAAACAATAAAAAAGGGTTTTAATGATAATATTAAAGTTAAATATCAAAAATTAAGTATAAAAAGTCAAAAGGATTTAATTAAGGAAAATAAAAAACATCAAAAATAGACACATAAATAAAGTTTTAATATGAAAGAACAGGAGAAAATTAAATAAAAGTTGAAAAGAAATGAATAAGAGGAAATTAAATAAAAAAATTTATAAAAAAGAGAAGGAAGAAAGGCTGGTAACGAGATTCGAACCCAGTGTCCTAATGGTTATGGAAGACGCCTAAAACCAACTAAGCTACACAATCACGTGTTTAATTTCCATCATACTCTATTTAAGGTGAATGATTAGGGAGCGCTCAGCACCAGCCAGCCCCCTACTAGCTCCGCCACTGCAAACCAGCACTAATTTATGAGATTTTGTGAAAAGTTTCTATTGCTTTCATTCCTATGGTCCATTGATGCAACTATTGATATCAAATTGGAAAGAGAACATTATAATCATAGAACAATATTTAAAAACAAATTAAAAGTACACAGTAGAGCTACCTTCAAATGCATAAAGATGAGTATTAATTAGTTGCCAAGGTTGTAAAACTCGCTAGGCGGTAGTCGGGCGGCGAACCTCCTTGTAGCGAGTACTCGGCCTAGGCAGGGAGTACTCAGGGAGTACTCGGATTGGAAATTTTTATATATAAATTTTAAAATTATAGGTGGAGGTTCAAACGAGAACACCTCCATTTTACGAGAACGCGAGAACACCCTTATCACGTGTGATAATACACGTTACGGGACCTAGTGGTGTATAAACGACGTGTCCTGGGACTTAGGTCACCCTAAAGGTTGTTTACGCCTATGATTTAGTATCACATATGATGGTCTTGATGGCTTATAGTATCACATCAAGAACATCCTTATCACATGTGATAATGTATGTGACGGGGCTTAGTGGTGTAAGGGCGACTTGGCCCGCAACATAGATCGCGTCAAAAGTCGTCCACGTCTCTGATTTACTATCACATGTGTATCATATGGGATGGAATAATAGTATCACATGTGATTTTCTATAGTAAAAAGATGTTCTTGCGTTCTCGTAAAATAGGGTGTTCTCGTTTGAACCCTTCCCTAAAATTATATATATCTATATCTATATCTATACTAATTTAATATTCATTTACATCAATTGTCTTAAAGACAACCATTTAAGCACAAAGTACAACTATTTTATGCATAATATTCAAAAATCTCTTAATTACAAATAATATAGCATGATGTACAAGTAACCAATACACAATCTCTTCTAATTGCAAGTTTGACTTTTCAGATGGCATCGTACAACTTTTGGTTTCCTATTTCAATTCAAAATTCAAATTTCAAAACCTACATTTTAAACCTCAAAACCTACATCTAAATTTCCAATTCTACATCTAAAAAGCATTGCTTCTTCTACATTTCCTCTCCTAGAGCAGATACGTGCTCTGTTTTTTGTTGTTTGGTACAAATCTCTCTCTCTTTACATATCTATTGATGCATATCTATCTGGCTCTCTCTCTATCGATTCTTCATGAATGAGAGTATTGTCGTCAGCTTACTAACGAACCTCACATGTCTCATGGAATGTTCAACTTTGACTATAAGATAACTTATTCATCTTGTTTGTTGGTTCTTGGATATGTTTATGGTAATTAGATGTTTTTATGTGAAATCTATTTTTATTGCAGTCCTGATTTACTTGGATATGTCTATGGTAGTTAGATGTTTTTACAGATGGACTCATCGCCTGGTGAAATTGCATGAGGCTTGCATAGTTTTCTTAACCAGGTATAGATCATATCTCAATTTACAAAATGAAACACTCGATGCATAAGTTCTCCATTGTCTATATATATATATATATATATGTTTGGGAAGTTATCCATTTAGGCAATGTTTGGCAAAAATAAGGTGACTTATAAGTCACCTTATAAGGTACCTTATTTTTAATGTAGTTGTTTGGATGACCATAAGGTACCTTATTTTTATTGTACAAGGTATCTTATAAGGCACCTTATTGAGAAGTTAATAAAAGTAAGGTTTTGATAAGCTACCTTATAAGTCATAAGGTACCTTATTAGCTACTTTTACCAAACATAACCTTAATATGTAATACATAAGCTCCTGTTTTTTGTTTGTTTCCAAACAGTAGTAGAGGTTCCAATGATCTTCAAGTGATCAATTACAATCATTTATCTGCAATTGTTTTTTTAATTATTTGGGTTATTTTGTGTGTAAAATGATAAAAAAGATGGGATAACAACTTTTTCATGGTTGGATGAATACATGACTACCCTATTGTATGGCAGAGACAGAACATGTGTTTATACGAGATGTTCTTTACCTATGTAATCCTTTTTTTTCTGCTCTTCAGTTGTTTCAGTTTACCCTTTCAGATATTCAAATACACGGCCAGCACTTTTTAATAGACTGCTACCTGGTCTAACATCCTCCGGTTAACAATAACTTTGATTTTAAATTTGTTTACTGGGGTTCTGGGTTTAAAAGTGCTCTTGGTGAATTTATTTACTGATGTAGTAGAAGAAATGGACTCTCGTGAATTTATTTGTTATATTGAATTTTTTTTATAGATTATTGTTTGAAGACAAACCTCGGCCGTAGAGAACATCAACTTAGGTCATAAAGAAGAGGTATGCATTTTTTACAGATTATTTTATCCAAACTATGTATGTGATGGTTTTAGTTTTGTATTTCTCAGAGGGATATTTCAGTTTTTATGCTTACTATTGCTTAGCATCAAATGTCAAAAATATCTTCCAGTGTTGTATTTTTTTTTCTTTCAAAAACTACACTTATTTTTATGTAACATATCCCTCATGTTTCCCTCCATGTTCTCTCTAATTTTCTCTTTTATCTGATCTCTCTCGTCTCCTCTCTTTCTCTATAAAAAGCTGTAGAATTTTTTTAAAATACAAACAGTTTACTATGCATATTACTTTTCATTCCCAGTACTTGCTACCATATGCTTCATAATATTCAAGTTAACATAATGGACTCAACCTTGGTTTGGGTAACAGGTTGTTGAGATACGCCAAAGTTGCTTATTATCTTCCATCCAGGTGGTGTGTGGCTGACCGTTCCAAAAATCTTTCTGGTGTTGTAGACCACTTAATTTAAACTGACTTGTACGACTCTAAATTATGGAAATTGGCCAAAGCGGTAACATTTCTTATGAGTTCAACAGTTACTATCAGGTACAAAAGCAGAATTCTTTGAGTTGCGAATTCAATGGTCTTGGGATGGTGCAAATTTCATGTGGGAGTTGTTGAGCAGCTGCTCACTAAACATCTTTTATTAGGTTCGAGTTTGCAAAGCAGGTTTGTCATCATTTGGTTATTGTTATTTTGGGGGATTTGGGCACTTGTGACTTGAATAGCTTTATTTGATGTCGGATTTTTCAGGCTTCCTGAATCCTAACTATTTGAATAGTTAGTTAGATAGTTGTATACCACACTATATCAAACATTCAACGATTATAACAGCGGTTTAGAGATTATAAAGGTTTTATTGAATTTCATGAGCATATGTAATGTAACATCTGTGCATTGTAGTGCATGAGATGTATCCTCTGAAGCAACTATCATCACCTCCATTACATATATATTAATATTTGAAGACAATTTTAGGCTTGTTATTACATGTAAACGGTTCACTTTTATACGTTGGAGATTAGCAGCATCCATCTTGACAACATACTCTTTCACACCTGATTGTCGGTCTGTAGACAAAGTTGCAGCAGCGACAACCTAGATATGACACACATCTAAACCAATTAATATAAACAAAAACTAAGTGAGAAATGTAAGAAGAGATATGGACCATGATCACTTTTAATCTCATACCCACCCATGAATTACGCTTTAAAAGGGAGTTGATTCGATGAATGTCATCCTAATGTGTATCTAAGGGTGGAGATCCATTCTTACGCTTCTCAATATTGGATTTTGAATTGTCACACACTTTTGAAACCATATCTTTAATTTATTTAAAATGTATTAATTTCTAAATACTAAGCGTAATTTTTATCATCGTTAAAATCTCCTCTAATAAAACTCCAAAAACATCAAAATCATTTGCATACATGGCTCCCGCTGCATTGCGCGGGTACACTACTAGTATATATATATATATATGTATGTATAACATGTTCATAAATCATAAATAACCAAATATAAAGATAATTGTTCGTAGCACCCAAAATATATGTTTAAAAACACCAACATAATTGAGAAACTGTAAACCAATTAACCAAATTGCCAAACCAAAATGGCAAAATCAGTCCAGATTTTGATTCAATCGAACCAGATGTCCAGGTTTTGATTCAATCGACCCAGATGCCCAGATTTTGATTCAATCGCTTCTTCTTTAGTCGCTTCTTCTTCAATCGAGTGCTGGAAAAGGGCCAAATGTCTGATTGTTTTCTACTCTAAATTTTAAAGTTGACCGGGTTTGACCGGCTTGGACCGCCTAGGCCGATTACTCGCCGAGTAGGCCGATTACCCGCTGAGTTGGCCGATTACTCGCCGAGTAGGCCGAGGACCGAGTAATCTGGCCGATTAACCACAAATCGCTTCGGTTTAGGGCTGAGTACGGTTATCATTTTGATAGACTAAAATCTTATATTGTGAAACAGATATATATTTATTAATAAATTGAATGTTAGCTTTAAATGAAAAAAAATCATGTAAAACAATATTTTAAGATAAAAAATTTACGATTTTACAGTATATAAAGTTCTTATTTAAATATGTCCTTATATTATAAATTTTGTATTGTTTGTATATTTAATTAAATTATGAAACTGATCAAATAATAAGTTTCGTTAAATAAATGAATTTGTTGTCCTAACCGATTGCACACAAAACAATTAAGAAAAATCATTTCTTTAACTAAATTGCCTTTTGTTTTATTATTTTTATTAATATTTTATTATAGTTACCTACTATTATCTGTTTGTTATAACCATTTGTTTTCTTTTACTACTAGTTTGTTTTTATTTTCATTTTTTTTGATATTAAAATTCATATGTAATAATCAATACTTGGTATAAATCTTTGGGGAAATCAACTCAAGTGAAAATAGGCAAAAAGATAAGTCATGTGCCTTATCCTTTACGTCATTAATGTAAAAGTGACTACTAAAAATAGGTTTTTTTTATGGTCAAATCTGTTAGAAATCCGTCAGAAAAACGGAGGTCAGCTATTGCAGACTATTTTCGTTTGTAAAAGGTTGATTTTAGTTGTTCATTTATGCAATTGTGCAAAATTTTATATCTCGAGAGCTTTCATCATCTTTTTGTTACTGTTCATGTTTGACGCAGTATGGGACAGAACAAAAACTTATTGTCTTATGTTTGGCGCGACATGAGACATGAACAATGTGGGACAAAAGAAGGTTTTTTTATGTTTTACCAAAATAAGTGGAACAAAATGAGACATAAACTGAAATTTAACAATCTACAATCATTTGATATGACCTTACTATGGTATTTATTTTATTGGTCAGCATAATTATCCATCGTCACCACCACCAACTGCTCCGTCAACTACTGTTGACCACCTCCACAACCATCATTGGTTGTCGCTACCAATGCCGCCATCAACCACCTCCACCATAACCTCCACCATCGGCTAAGACTAGTGATGCTTGACATTACTATGATTAGCCAAGTACCAAAGAGAATGAAATATCAAACAAAGATCTTTGTGGACTTTGAAGTAATGACCATCTTAACAGCTTAAGATAACTCGAAGATGAAACAAAGGCTGTGTATATTTCTTTTTTCGTTTTCAATACTATGGTTTCGATTTTTTAATGTAAAAATACAGCGGGTAATGAAAGATTGTGGGTGACACGAAAAAAAGGTTATGGTTGATTAATAACATTCCCTCTGTGTGTGAGGCATGTTTTTTAGCAACATTTTAACAATTACGAATTAGGCCTTTAGTCGTGTCAAACATTGGCAAAGTGGGATGTGAGAACGATTATATTGTATGCAGATCAACTAATGAATTTGTTGTCAAGTTATTTATATAATTTGTAATTTGTGAAATTAGGGGTGTACGCGGGTTGGATTGGCTAGTTTTTGACATTTTTACAACCCAACCCAATTATGGCGGTTTGAAAAATCTCAACCCAACCATTCAAAAGTACAACCCAACCCAACCCTTGCGGTTTGTTGCGGGTTAGCGGTTTGATAGTATTGAAAAAAATTAAGGAATGAAATACGATAAATATTACAAAAAATATACAAAGAGTTTTGTTAGAGGGTTTCTATTTTTTGTCGTATATTGTTGCCGGATCCCTTTACATTTTTTAAAAAGAAAGTTATAAAAAACCCTAGCGGAAAACTAGATGCAACCATTTACTTGTTGTTAAAATCTTTATATGTATGTGTATATATATATGTGTGTGATTTTGTTATATTGTGATACCATTAAATAAATTTTCTTTAATATATTGACATTGGTTTCTGAAGCCATGTGACTAAATTTAGATGACATTGTCATGTCGATAGAAGTTGTATTTATATAAATGAATGAAACATATATATATATATATATATATATACATATCATTTATTTCATATTCGCATCCATTGATCCAACTAATTGACTTCAAATTTCTATATATTAATCATGTTCATTTGTAAATATTGATAGAAGACATAACTTAAAAACCAGCCTTACTTAAAGCTCAATTGTTAAACCCGAATCTACAACCATAAATTAACATTTATCGAAGGACACATTCTCACTTACTTGGATTAAGTTTTGGCTTTGGTCTCTAAATTGAATTAATAATTATATGTATTTATTTTTTGGGATGTAAATTGGAATAAAATATATACATATTTTTGGTTTGTAAATTATAATGTTTTAAATATTATATATATATATATATAATTTTATCGAAATAATATATATTAGCGGCGGGTTGGCAGTTTGGGTTGGGTTGAGTTTTTCTAACCCAATTTCAACCCTCCTAATTAGCGAGTTGACGGTTTGACGGGCTGGCGGTTTCGCGGATTGGCGGGTTGGGTTTAATCGGGTTGTTAGCGGGTTGGTTTGGACGATTTTCAAGGATTGACGGTGTTTTGTACACCCCTATGTGAAATAACATTTCAACACATCTTTTACATTTTATTTTTGTCTTTGGTTCAAAATTTAGTCCCAAAACTATGAGTTTTTACTATTTATATAATGGTTACATGTTATTGTTAATACCAAAGTTCATATGTTTCAGTTGCAAGTTTGGTACCAAACAACCCTGTACGTGCCCAAACTTTGCATTTGTAACAACATTAGGTCAGTCGTACCACATATTGTATGTTTTGACCATACACTTGAACTCACGGTTTTAAAAACGTTTGATAGATGAGATATCTAGTCCCTTATAAGACAACTTTCATCCCCTCCTCTCCAACCAATGTGGGATCTTACAATCGACCCCTTCGGAGTTTAACGTTCTCGTTGACACACTAGTCATGTTCCCGACTTTGATACCATCTGTAACAATCCAAGCCAATTGTAATGGATATTGTCCACATACTTTGACTCACGTTTTTCAAACGCGTTTAATAAGTGAGATATCTAGTTCCTTATAATGTAGCTTTCGTTTCCCTGCTTTCAAAAGTAGGGTACCTCTCTTAAAAACTATATTTAACCATACTGAGGTAATTTATTTGACTTTACTATTTAAGGTAAGTATAGTATTATAATATATTTTATGGGTTTTATTTATTGTTGGTTGTCCACTATTTTATGACAACTTTACTTTTTGGTTCTTGCATATTTAATTGCATCATTTAAGCAACAACATTTTGTTTCATTGCCTTTGTAACAAATTAGCGGACGCTTTGGCTCATTTTAGATAATGAGAATGACCATTACATTGATAATCTTTATGGACTATGGGAATGAGAATGATCATTGCATAATGTACGACTCTTAGGCCTTGTTTGTTTTTCTGAAAAAAGCTCTTATCAGCCTCTTATGTCTGATTCGTTAAGAGGTAGAACTATTCAGACTGTTTGTTTTATTCAGGTTTTCAGAGGCACTTATGTCTTATTGTCCTCTTATCTGTTAAGAGGTAAACCAACCTCTTATTTACCTCTTAATGTTCTCCAACTCCTCAATAACAACGTTTCTCTATCGATGACCTTAATTGATCATTTCCCTCAATTGATCCTTACCAAATCGATCTTCATCTATCTTAGTTGATGTGTTTTAATAGGATTTAAATATGTTAAATACCGTCAATGACATATTTTCGTTTAAATGAATGCTAATTATATAATTTAGACGTAAATTTCGTAATGATGATGAATAAATATGTGAGATTGTATAAATTTATCTATAAATTCAATACTATAATTTTCTAATGGGTAAAATAAACAATTTAAAAAATTCAGACATTTATCACTTTACAAAAACAAACAATCTTATATATTCAGATTTCAGACTTCAGCACCACCTCTTATTAATCAGAAGTGAAATAAGACTTCAGACTTCAGCACCTCTTAAAAAACAAACGCCACCTTATATTCATTCTAATTATATTTTACAATAAACTCAACACATTGGCTAACAACAATGAGAAGCCTTAAACATTCACAAAACCATTCGATTTTTATGTTCAAAATGAAATCCTACATATTTTTCCCCAATGAAACTATTGTTTTCATGCAATAGAGATTGTGGGGGCTACCTCTGCCTATGGACCATAGACTGATGAAGGCTCATGGTTTGTCGAGTAGAGGTTGCGGATAGTGACCATGGACTTGGGTACACTATGAGGTGGTGATCAACACGCATAAGTTGTGGGGCAATGATAGTGTGCGATAACATAGCTATAAACTTGTTGTCGTACGTGGTCTTCCATTCCTATCCTCAACAACCCCTTTTTAATATTGGTCTATTACTTACATTATAGAACGATAAGTAATTTTATTATATCATACCAAATATCACCAACAGTTCTCTACCCCACGATACCCCAACTAAACACCCACTTGGTGTTTGTGTGGATCATGACAACCGACTCAGTGAGAATAAGGATTTCCACTTATTCGACATGAATGTATATTGATGATTAAACTTTACACGTCTAAAAATTCACATATCAATGTCTAATTCACATAAATCCATTAAATTAAATTTATTTATCTTGTAGAAAACTTTTGACGTCAATCTTTTTTCTCATATAAATTACTCTGTATTATACATGATTATGTTCCACATTATACATTACATACCAAGATATGTATATTAGTTGTATTATTTTTGCTCAATTGTAGTGTAGTTCTTATTATAAACAACCAATAATGATCAAGACAATTAACATTTAATTAGTCAAATTATATCTTTGCTCCATATAAATTTTTTAATTAATAGTAGTACAGAAATTAAAAATTAGTCAAATGAAATATTTATTTATTATGATTTAAATATTTTCATTAATCAAAAATTTGTATTTAAAACTCATTCATTTTAATTATTGATTAAGTTATATCAAAATAGAGGATTAAAATTTATCTTTTAGTTATAAAATATTACTTGTCAAAAATATCTATAACACCGAACCCAAAAGATAGTAATAAAAAACGTCCAAGTGGAAATAGAGATATGTGTGGTCAGATAGAAGGACTTCCCACAAAATCCAATAATGCGTTTAAACAGCCAATCACATTACTTTCTTCCCATTAAATTTCTAAATTAACACTTACATCCCTCTAAAAATGTCAAAATTTTCAAATCCTCCCCTCATGTCTCTCTAACACAATTTTTTTTCCTCTCTCTTAATTTTCGTCTAAACTTCTGAAAATAACTTAACCTTATCTTACATATTTATAATTTTTTTTCTTTCAAACAAATAAAATAAGACTACGGTTACATTTAAATTATAAAAATATACAAACAAAAAATATGTGAAATTGGACCTTGATTTGCAAATGAGTGTTACAAGGATATATATACAATACTAACAGGGCCATGGGCCTTATACGATTGGGCTAAACTATGGGCTAAGCTATCTAAACAGATATAACAATAATAATACACTAATAATAATACACTAATATCCCCCGCAGTTTGAGCTTCCGAATTTCGAACGTTCAAACTGGATTTGAAATCTTGGAACAGTGATGACGGTAACCCTTTTGTGAATATGTCGGCATACTGTGAACGTGATGGAACGTGTAGGACGCGAACTTAGCCAATAACAACTTTGTCCCGGACAAAGTGAATGTCAATTTCTATGTGTTTCGTGCGTTGGTGTTGAACCGGATTGGATGACATATAGGTCGCACTCACATTATCACAGTAAACAATTGTAGCTTTTGTGGGCGGCCTGTGTAGTTCACGAAGGCGGTTTCTGATCCAACTGGTCTCGGCCACGGCGTTGGCGACGCCGTGATATTCGGCTTTGGCACTAGAGCGTGAGATGACACCTTGGCTTTTGGAGGACCAAGACACAAGGTTATCACCTAAGAAGACACAATATCCGGATGTGGATCTGCGAGAGGCAGGACATCCCCCCAGTTGGCATCCGAATAGGCGATAAGATCTGATGAGGGGGATACATGTATCTGTAAGTCGTGGGTTAGAGTGCCCCGTAAGTACCATAGTATGCGTTTGAGAGCATGAAAATGTGGTTCTCGAGGGTCATGCATATAAAGACATATATGTTGGACCGCAAACGCAATGTCCGGTATGGTGAATGTAAGATATTGAAGGGGCCCAGCAAGCCTGCGATACAATGTTGAGTCAGTTACCGGGGGCCCGTCAGCGGTCAATTTCTGAGAAGACTCTGTCGGGGTGCGAGCGGGTTTACAGTTAAGCATGTTTGCACGCTCGAGTATCTGGGCGGCATACTTCTATTGTGAGGGAAATAAACCGGTAGAAGACCGGGACGCAAAAATCCCTAGAAAGTAGTTAAGTGAACCTAGATCTATCATGGAAAACTCATGACTCAGCTGAGAAATGATATGTCGGAGGAAAGTGGTAGATGATGCTGTGAGAATGATATCGTCTACATATAATAGGAGATAAGCAGTCGCCTCTGGTGTGTGGTAGATAAATAGAGATGAGTTAGTACGACTATGGTGGAAACCTATCCGTAGTGCATACTGAGAAAATCGATGATACCATGCCCGGGGGCCTGTTTGAGGCCATAAAGAGAGCGCTGGAGGTGACAGGCATGATCCGGATACGTGGGATCACGGAAACCCGGTGATTGATGCATGTACACAGTCTCCTGAAGGTGTCCATGAAGAAAGGCATTCTTCACGTCCAGTTGGTGAATTAGCCAATCTTGAGAGATGGAAATACTGAGAACAGTTCGTATGGTAGCCGGTTTCACAACAGGACTGAAAGTCTCGTCATAGTCTATCCCTTGTTGCTGACTTCGACCATTTGCGACTAGACATGCTTTATATCGTGCTAGAGAACCATCAGCATTATGTTTGTGGCGAAAAAGCCACATGGAACGAACTATATTGACCTCGGGGGATCGATAAGGGCATGATATTCATCGTTCGTCATAAGGGCATGATATTCATCGTTCATGGTCGCTAGTGAGGGTCTTGTAATGCCTGTAGGTGGGACCGGGGTAAGGGGGAGACGGATGTGGTATGAAGGTTAAGACGTTGAGTGGGTTTGACTACACCGTTTTTAGCACGAGTCGTCATAGGATGTGTGGGAGGATGAACGAGAGTAGAAGAGGATGAATTTTGGGGTGTGGTATGAGGTGGACATCCTCTGGAAGGCTCGACTGGGGTTTTCGGGCCAGTCGAGTCGATGTTGGATTCGAGGTTGGCATCTCCTGGATGGCTCTACTGGGCCAGTCAGGCCGGTAGAGTTGGTTCGGATTCGTGGTGGGCATCTTTTGGATGGCTCGACTGGGCCAGTCGGGCCGGTCGAGTCTATTCAGATGGAGAATTAGTAGATGAGTGGTGTAAAGGTGTAGGGGAGGGAGAAGTTGTGGCATGGTGCGAGTGAAGTATATTACGCATGATAGAAGAGGTGTCCGAGGTGTCATCGAGGAAGGAGTAGGAGGGTGGGTTGGTTGGAGTGACCAAACCAAACGGAAGAACAGACTCATCAAATATGACGTTTCGAGAGATAATGATGCGGCGTGTAGAGAGGTCAAGGCATCGAAAGCCTCGATGTTGGGACGGATAACCTAAGAAGACACAAGGGGTGCTACGAGGGGCGAGTTTATGTGGGGTGGTGAGGTGGGGATAGCAAAGGCATCCGAAAGCACGAAGATGCGAATATGACGGGTGTTTTTGGAATAATCGATAGTAAGGTGTTTCAAAGTTAATCGAGGTAGAGGGAAGAATATTGAGTAGGTGAATTGCCATATGAAGGGATTCTACCCAATAGGTAGGAGGGAGATGAGAATGAAAAAAACAAGGTTCGAACGACATTGTTAATGGTGCGAAGCATGCGTTCCGATCTCTCATTTTGTTGGGAAGTGTGGGGACACGAGAAACAAAATTAAATTCCGTTAGAAACGAAGAACTCGTGAAAGTGTTTGCTGTTATATTCCCCACCATTATCGCATTGAAAAGATTGGATATTAAAATTTAACTGTGTTTTAACGTGGTGATAAAATTCGTGAAATTTTGCAAAAACTTCAGATTTTTGTTTTAGAGGGTAGACCCACAAGTAATGAGTAAAGCTATCTAAAAATATGACATAATATCGTAAGCCACTATTGCTAGAAATGGTAGAGGTCCAAACATCGGAATTATTTATTTCAAAAGCACGTGAAATAGTGGAAGTGGAATTGAAGAAAGGAAGCTTGGTACGTTTTCCAATTTGACAAGAATTGCAAATAACACCAAGTTTATCGCTAGTATATGAAATAAAATTATTCGAAACTAAAGACTTCAAGACTTGATCACCAGGATGACCGAGCCGTTGATGCCATGTGGAGTGAGTGGTGGAAAGAAGGACTTGCGGATTCGTTGGGTTGATCGGATAAAGAGGCCCATCGCTATCACATCGGATTAGAGGGCGTCGGGTCTTGTAATCCTTAATAGTAAAACCAAAACTGTCAAACTCAATAGAGGTTTTATTTTGGCGGGTAAATTGACGAACAGAGATTAAGTTTTTGATAATGTTAGGAGATATAAGAATGTTTCGAAGGTGTAACGGACGATATGAGTTCTTAAGGGGAAACGGGGCGTGTCCGGTGGTCATTACAGGCATTTTGCAAATATTACCGACTAATATGGAACGAGTGTCATGTTTATCAAGAACAGAATTGAGAATACCTGTATTGGCGTGCACATGGTCGGTTGCCCCGGTGTCCATAAACCAATTCGTCGAGGCCGGGTCATTCAACGACATTGTGTTGAGCAACTTGGGAAGAGCCGTTGCTGGATCTGGAGGAGACCAGGTCCACGGTGGTGAGGGTTCCACGGTAGTGGGGCTGTTGGGTGACCACGCGGCGGAGCCGTCGTGGCGTTGCAGGTGGTGTCGCGGCGCTGGACCAAGCAGGCTGCCGGGGCTGCATCGTCAGAGGAATGTACACCCAACCGTACCGAGGTGATGCGGCCGGTGCAGCTGTTGGTGGTTGGCGGTGGCGTGGTTCGACCATTGTTGACGAGAGGGGAAAGAAAAGAGAATGATGATCGGCGATGGGAGGAAGGTAGCCGGCCCTAGGTCGACGGTTAGAGAGAGAAAGAGAGAGAGAGGAAGGTGGAGAGAATTAGGAAAAATCCTTAATTGGCTCTGATACCATAAAGAGGAATTGATTTCCTTGATTTGCAAATGAGAGTTACAAGGATATATATACAATACTAACAGGGCCATGGGCCTTATACGATTGGGCTAAACTATGGGCTAAGCTATCTAAACAAATCTTTATATATATAAAAGGAACAACCTTAAAGAATGATGTGGAACCATGAGAATTGAGCATTCTCAAATAGTAAATTGTGGTTGAGTTTTAGTTGTCCCACATTGGTGAAAAGTTAAAAGTTTTAAACAAAGTGGTGTCTATATAAGAAAGATGGATTTGATGTCTTTGTGTCAAATCATGTGTTTGCCTCATGGGAATATCTTATTTTAGATGACCCCAATGTATTTAACCATGGATGAAAACCAAACCAACCGAATGGTAAATCTTTATATATATATATATATAAACCAACCGAATGGTAAATCTTTATATATATATATATATATATATAATGAAAACCTTGGGATATTGAGGTGACACCATGAGAATTGAGCGTTCTTAAATAGCGAATTATGGTTGAGTTTTAATTGTCCTATATTGGTGAAAAGTTAAAAGTTTTGAACAAAGTGGTGTGTATATAAGAAAACTGGATTTAATTTCTTTGTGTCAATTCATGGGTTTGTCTTTGTGTCAAATCATGTGTTTGGCTCATGGGAATATCTTATTTTAGATGACCCCAATGTATATAACCATGGTTGAAAACCAAACCAACCGAATGATAAATCTTATATATATATATAATGAAAACCTTGGGGTATTGAGGTGACACCATGAGAATTGAGCGTTCTTAAATAGTGAATTATGGTTGAGTTTTAGTTGTCCTATATTGGTGAAGAGTTAAAAGTTTTGAACAAAGTGGTGTGTATATAAGAAAACTGGATTTAATTTCTTTGTGTCAATTCATGGGTTTGGCTTAGGTAGATATCTTATTTTGGATAACTCTTTTTGCAATATTTAACCATGGTTGAAAACCAAACCAACCAAATGGTAAATCTTTATCTTTATATCTTTATATATACAAAAACAACAACCTCAAGACATGAGGTGGCATAATGAAATTTTAGTATTGTCAAATCTTGAAATGTGGTAGGGTTTCATATCCCACATTGGAAAGGAAATACAAGTTTGGATATAGGAAATGCGGGGATAAATAATAGATGATAACTTGACAATTCTCAAATATTAAAATGTGGTTGAGTTTCATCATCACACATTGGTGAGAAGATGCGAGTTAAAAAATATAAAGTGTGTACAAGAATAAATTGGTGAATAATTTTGTGTCAACTCATATGGTTGGATTAATTTGACCTACTTTATTTTTGAAAAATAAATCAATTTATAAAACAAGTTAGTACAATAATGTTTTTTCCGTTAAATAATTGACTTGACTAATTTTAGATTACCCAAAAAATTTCCATGAGAAATTGATGTGTTCGAATATAGTGGGTAGGTTTGTGAAAGGAGGAACAAAATGCCGGCATCTATATTTGTATCTTTATATATATAAAAGTAAGATCCACAAGAAATGATGTAGCACCCTAAGAATTGAGTATTATCCTTGCATTGAGATTTTTGTATATCCCACATTGATGGAGGGATGAAAGATTAACAATTGATGGTAGGTATATGAGAGGAGGTTAGGGTGTGTTTGTTTTTTCATGGGGTTGGATTCTCTTGGCTAATCATGTAAACACATGTTGTTGGCTCATGTTGGCTAACCCTCCAAACTCTTGGATTGACTCATTTTGGCAACCGGTCTATGGTAGGGCTGTCTCGGGTTGGTTCAGCGCCCTAAACCAAAGACCCGATTGGATATCAGGTGAGAAATGATAACCTCGTAATGCGACCGAAACTAAACCAACCCGAAAACAGCGGGTAGTTTAGATCGGGTATCCGATCCCCAAATTTCTAAAAAATGTTTTAAACGTTCATGTTTATTCAGTTAAATTTGAAACAAACTTGAACCAAAAGAAGGCGCACCCCTTTTATAGGGCATTCCTAAATCTCAACTAACCCTTTATACAACTCAAGCTCTTAGAAAAAGCTTAAGGCTCAAGCATAGAGAGGAAGGAGGAACTCAATGAAAAAAAACGACCTCTATCCATATTTATAGTAGAGTAAAGAAGCAAAAAAAAAGCTTTGTAGGGCGATGTGGGATGAGGGCATCAATGCCTCCCTCTCCCTCTTCTCACTCTTGAAGCCGTCCCACATCGATTTTTAGAAGAAAACTTGAGGTTTGGAAGCTACTATATAAGAAAGAGAATGGGTAGCATGTATAGGCGTAACAAATATTCGTGTTTTTCGGTTATTCGGGTGTCTATTTTAAATTCCCAACCCCGGCCCTACTTATTCGATAAAACCTTTGAAATTTGGATTTTTGGGTTTCTGGTTTTTCGGGTGGAGGTTTTTAGTGATATTTTCGGGTTGGTTCTCGGGTTTTGGTTTTGCTCACCCCTAATATTGTGTATGTTTGCTAAAACAATTTACATTTAAAACACTCAAATACAATGATACATTGCATTTTATTAGTTTCAAACAATGAATTAGGTTTATCTTAACGACTTAACGTAGTTACATATTTGTTAACATTATAATCTCATCACCACGCAACGCGTGGTGGTACACACTAGTATAACAATAATAATAATACATTAATAATAATACACTAACAGAGAGGTCATGTATTGGCTTATAAATAACGGTAAATTTTAGTGATGAAGTACTTTTGAGTTTTGATACCACAAACATATTTTACGAGCATGATTATGACGAATGATCGTGTGAAAATAAAAGTTAAGATGAGAAACGTAAGATATTGACTTTTGATCACCTTTAATCTTAATCCCACGAATGAATCATGCTTGATAAAGAGATTGAGCTGGTGCATCTTATCCTAAAGCGCATCCAAGGATGGGGGTCCCTTCTTATACTTCTCAATTTAACTCTTTTTCTCACCGGAAACCCAACCCACCTGATTAAATAGGTTTCATAGTATATGTTATTTATGTGGATAGGACTCTAGGAAACTCGATTGAAATATGGTGAGTTTTAGTGTGACCACTAATATTTTGACAATACATCTACATGTTTAATCAATATTGACCATTTTTGCTAAAAAAAACTACGTGCCTTCATATATTTATTGATGTTTTGGAATGTGCATTGTCTTTAATAAAATCTAAACAGTTTAATATATTTTATTAACTCAGTTCAACCTATCAGAAACAAAATATAACACAAGTTAACTTATTTCTAAGCACAAGTTAAACTATTCAAACAATTTAAAAGAATACTATAAGGACCAAAAAATCATCTTTGAGAAGTGTAGGGGGCAAATTGATATTATCTTTATTTTATTATCTCATGAAAATGGTGGAGAGAAGTGAGAGGTGGATGAGAAAAAAACAAAAAGCAAAGCAACCCACCAATTGAAGTTGTGATTTCTCTCTCTCTCAAAAACGTTAACAAATCAACCGACTAATATTTGTTCATCGCCATTGTATCGATTGATTTTCGACGATTTCTTTGTTGCCGTTGATTACTTACTATACATGGCGATCACCGGAGACGGTGCAAATTTGCCGGAGATCGATTACATTAAGAGGCATCATAAGCACGAGGTTAGAGCGTACCAGTGCACATCATCGCTTCTTAAACGCATCAAAGCCCCTGTTCATCTCGTAAGTTTTCAAATCTATAATTGGGAGTTTAATTGATCTAGTAATCGTAATCACAGTGGATCTGAGCTGAATTTATCTTTAGTTTAGTTAATTGAATATTTCTGCAGGTAAATTTGTGTTTTTTGTTTCAGAGACTATGATTTATGCCCGTCTTTTAATTACTGATGCATAAACAAACCAACCGTTGCTTTCATTCTATAATTGTTAATGTATACAAGCGAATCGTGTGTTGTCAAGAGTCGTTTTGATGATTACTTAAAGTTAATCATGTTTACTAACCTTAAATTAAAGTAAATTAGGTGTTAAGAAGAAGGAACACAATGTGGTATTTGGCTCAATGAAACCCTTAAGCTCTCAGATCGAGTGTGTTGAGAGTTAAAACTGCTTCTTTAATGCTTGTATCTGAACTTCTTATTACCCACAAACGATATTACTGTAAATGGCATTGTTTTGCTCTTACTCTCAAAACCATTACTAAATTATCCCCAGAGTTGGTTCTTTCCACATACAACGTTTAGTTATAAGTTATTGTCCTAGAAACTGGTAAGCTTTTATTATTTGATTTACTTTAGTCATTGTCCTAGAGCCGTTACTAAGGTCTTTTTAATTTTCAAGACTCCAAAAAGTGGCATGGAAAAATTGGGTATACAAATGCCAACTTAAAGGGCCCATTTTGATAAAGATGGACTTGACTAAATTTGATTTGTAGAAAGTATCGTTACATTTCGATTATTAAGGGACTCTAAATAGAAAATGTACAGGGGATTTAATTTTGAACTATACGACCCTTTTTGATAAAACATGAATTTCAATGATGATCATTTATTTAGTATGAAAAGCTCAGGTGATAAAATCTCTCTCTCTCTCTCTCTATATATATATATATATATATATATAAAATAAAGTAACAACCATGTATCCTTACGTGACTTCCTCTCAAGGCTAGAATCAATTTTATCTCTTCTCTTATTTTCTCAAGCTTTTCCCCATTTTTAATTTAATATACTCGTTTAAAACCCTTTCACATTCATCGGTTACATGAAAGTGTGATACAACTCTCATTTTTTACATTCAATACCATTGAAGGAAAATTTTAGTGTCATACAAAATTATTTTCCACCACAACTTTAAAATATAATGTGAGTTTAGAAAATTATTTTCCACCACAACTTTAAAATATAATATGAGTTTAGAAAATTATTTTCCACCACAACTTTAAAATATAATATGAGTTTAAAAAATTATTTTCCACCACAACTTTGAAATATAATATGAGTTTAGAAAAATATTTTCCACCACAACTTTAAATAATAAAGTAAGAACCACGTATCCTTACGTGGCTTCCTCTCAAGGCTAGAATCAATTTTATCTATTCTCTCATTTTCTCAAGCTTTCGCCTATTTTTAATTTAATATACTCACTTAAAACCCTTTCACATTCACCGGTTACATTAAAGTGTGATACAACTGTCATTTTTTACATTCAATACTATTGAAGGAAAATTTTAGTGTCATACAAAAAATTATTTTCCACTACAACTTTAAAATATAATATGAGTTTGGAAAATTATTTTCCACCACAACTATAATATATAATATGAGTTTTTTTCAAAATGTTATTTTATCATTATTTTTATGATTAACGTTTAATTCATTAAATGATCTTTGTTTTTAATATCTTTGATTTCACAAATCTATATATCTATATTAAAAGAGAAATCCTAAAAGCTAGAAAACTTTTTATCTATTTTGTCATTCATCCTCTTTTAACATTTTCTTCCTCTTAGTTTTCACTTTACTTTAACTTCTCATCATTATTATTAATTTATGTTTGCATTTAATACCTTTCACTTTGTTTTCCTTAACTTCTATCCATTTATGGTTCTTCCATCTATAAAATCAAATGACACTACAAAATAAATGACTTTCACCCACAAAAAAACACCTAGGAAAATTTCCATGGGTGTAATTACCATGGATTACTCAGGAAATACTAATGGTTCCTTTTAATTCTTTACTTTTTCATCTTTCTTCCACTAAATCATTTATAAGCTACAATCAAATGCTCCATTTCTCTTTTATAGATTTTCTTTCCAACCCGTACCATTGTTTATCTAACGTAAATAGGTAACACCACTTATGTTTAATTTTATACTTTTTGTGAGTAATGTGTTGTTAATATGTGTATATGTGTGTGTTTCTTCCCGATCGTTACCATGGTTTTTTATCCATATAACTTTTTATGTTTTATGTGTATTATACATTGTTATAAATGAGTTTTTGGTTTTTTCTTCGGATATCACTTATAATTGTTGCATTTGTTTTTTCTCTTTTATATACTTTGTAATTGATATTTATGTTGGTATCATAACTATTCTTCTTCCGTCAAAATTTTTAGATAAATTTTTTGCTTTGGTTTTTTCTTCAGATATCACTTATAATTGTTACTTTTGTTTTTTCTCTTTTATATACTTTATAATTGATATTTATGTTGGTATCATAACCGTTCTTTTTCCGTCAAAATTTTTAAATAACTTTTTTATTTTGTGTGTATTATATGTGTATATTAATGAGTTATTGGGTTTTTTATTTTGAAATTCTTTTTTAATTGTCATTTTTGGTTTTTTTCTTCATACTTTCCGGTTGATATTTATATCATGTTTGTGTTTTATCATTGTACGGTATTATTATTTTTTGTTTTTTTTCTTCATATACTTTCCTGTTGATATTTATGTCGTGTTGGTGTTGTATTATTATGCGGGTTTGTTTCGCTCAAATTTGTTTTGCTTATATTATTTTAGTTCTCAAAAGTTATTTTTTATTTTCTGAAAATAACAAACATAACTCCAAAATGTTATTTATGTAGGGGGTTATACTTTTTGATTTTGTAGATTCTCTTCATTGTTTATGTTTTCTTTATAATTTTATATGAAAAAACATCAATAATAAGGTGATATTTTATAAGCATCCCAATCCCAATTTTCTTTTTCTTAAAATTTATCCTTTTTTTATTGTAATTATTATCAAAACATTATATTGAATATATATATATATATATATAATCAAAATATTTATAAATTTATGTGTATAAATGAAATTATGATCAATATATGTATATTTTTATTTACAATATACTTGAATGGTATATATAATAATAATAATTATTATATTATAATTATGTAGTTATTAACAAACATTAAATTAATTAAACTGTTACTCTTTTTTAGTTACACCTAAAAAAGTTCTATTATTTAACATGACTGTAATTTTTTTAATTTACATAATAATTAATAAATATACATAATCAATATATTTAAAAACTCATTTATATAAATAAAATTACCATTAATATGTGTAATTGTATCTATGAGACATTTGGATATAATAATATGTATTACTTGAAATGAAGATGACGATTATATAATAACTTATGATCATTGTGGTAATTTATATTTTTTACACAACACTCTTATATTTGTTATTTAAAAAATAATATATTAACTAAGTGACCCCACAAAAGAGTTTCAATCATTTTCTTTATGACCACATATATATTAATTTGTATTATTTTCAAGTAAATTTAAATCTAAAATTTATTTCAATATGTAAAATTAAAAAAATATCATTTAAATCTTATTAAATTCAATATTTAATTGATGTAAATATAAATAAAACCAATATGTATATACATGCATATGTGTATATATAAATATAAATAAATATAAATAAATATAAATAAATATAAATAAATATAAATAAATATAAATAAATATAAATAATTTTAGAATTAATATATATTTAAATAGTTATTTTTAACCCCCTCATTAACAAATGGTATATTTATTACATTTAATGTCATTAATTAGAATGTTAAATACTTATTCTTAACCTTCTCATCAATAAATAAAATACTTATCATATTTAATTAACTAATTAAGATCAATACATAAAGCTAAAAAATTTCTAGAATTAATATATAATTATAATTATAATGAAAAATAAAATTTATTAGAATCAATATGTATAAAAAGAAAGGAGCAATATATAAAAAATTAAATTAGAACAAATAGCTTATGGCAATAGTTAATATATAAAACATTATGGTTTCATTTTTTAATTTAAATTGAAAGCAAACTATATAAAAAATAAATATAGTGTAATACCCTCAAATTTGGAAAGAACGACTAATTTAAATTTTTTAATAATACATCAATTGGAGGATAAATTCCTTCCTATAAATCAATAACTGAAGTTCCTCAAATAACAATTCTATATAAACCTTGATAGAAGAAAGTCAAGTCTTATATTATGACATAATCATGGTCGGGTGTTACTAAACCCAAATAGTCGCTATCTCCGAATGCGGAAAACATCACCAAGAGCTAAGTCTTTATCGTGCTACTTCCTAGCACTCAACTCTACACGTGTTGCTAGTACCAATCCCAACGATAACCTGATGCACATGCCGACAAAGAAAAAGGATTAGGCTTAACGTCTAGTGAGCTCAAGAGTTTATAACATATTTATAAATGATTTGAAACCAAAGATTTACTTGATAAACGATAGTTCTCAAATGAGATAACTTTATTATAAAAGCAACAATTTTTCCAAATTCATTATTTCCATAATAAAAGCTTTAAACCAAACGACATTAGAAGTGAAAGCTTTAAAATTGGAAATACTTCTTTAGCGTGATACCAAACCCAATACTCACACGACCATGAATAAGTTTATAAACTTAAGGATAGAAACATAACCTTAACCGAGTTTTATAAACCGTTAACTCACGCGTACCTTTAGAAGGGATAAAAATATCCGAAGATGACGGGGGAGACCCAATTTTCATTTGAAGTCACAGAACACATAAGTGAGCCACTTTTCAATATTAAGAGCTTCCCCTAGGAATCAATGGCTATTGGCAACGACCAATAATACAATAAATGTACGGCCTCCGATAATTATAGTCTTAGAGCTCGTGTTAAAGGTCAATGGCTATTGGCAAAACCAATAATACAACTATGCACGACCTCCGATGATCCTAGCTAAGATCAATGGCTATTGGCAACGACCAATAATACAACTGTTTACGGCCTCCGATGACCTAGCTATAGCACACACGTAAGGATCAATGGCTATTGGCAACGACCAATAATACAATAATGTACGGCCTCCGATGATCCTATACATTTACCGAAAGGGGGCGACAATCCCGATTTTAAGACCGACTTATATGCCTATGGATCCATTACATTTTAGCCATAAAATTACATGACTCTAATTGAATGACCAAAGCACCCAAAACATGTAATTTTCATAATGAGTATGCTTTAAATGCATATAAATTCCAAAAGCTTAACATGTAGCCATTTAAACCGGACAAATGTCCATGAGACTCATTTTAGTCAAAACCGAGCAAAAGCTCTATAACTCGACTCTTATGCAATTTTCCTCAAATCATAAGCTAGGAATAACCATTTTCCAAATGAAATCATATTCATATATTTTCCCAAAATGTCTCATAATAACATAACATGTAAATCCCTTGGGTTTATAAATACAATATTCTCAATGTTAGGTCCGAATCAACAAGATCAATAGAGGAATCATACGGAAATCATTGAGTCGAATGTTTTATTGATGAAAGCATTAAAGAACTACAAACAAGAAAGTAATTTAGACGACTCTCATTAACAAACCTCTACCCTAGACTCCTTTATATAGTAGGGTCTATTACACAATTTAGAATATTACATTAAATCCTTTCACTCGTTATAAAAGTTTCCTAATTTAGGATATTTGATCCTAACACTCAAAATACCATTGACACCAAATAATCCTTTTTTATAAATAAAACATCAAGACCTCTCATGAAATACGTTTTATTTATCAGAGTGTCAAACTCCAAAATATAACATTTTGTAAGATTTATAAAACCATTTATACCAAATAATTGCATCTTATCGAAATACCCAAATATTTGACAAATAGCAAGTAAAACATGTTAATATATCAAAATGGACATTTTTGGCATATACACCGTTTTCACAAAGCAACTTGAACCCACCTTGCTAGATTTAAGCTAAATCTAGGTTTTACCCCAAAAGCTCCATATGAAGAAATGTCCAGATCTGCAATATTTCTTCACTAGAAATCATCTCTAGTTCATAAGCAACCTAAATATATCAAGAAAAACTTCCAACAATAAGATCCATGAAAACCCTAGTCAAAAACCTAAAATTTTCCAAAATAGTCAAAACTCTAAAATACCGAAATAACTTCAAGAACAAGGTTCTAGAGAACTAAATAGGAAGGTTTTAACAAGAAATAAGGTTTAGAAGAGTTAGAATAACTTACAAACTTGATTTGGGGAAAACCCCCAAACTTAGTCAACAATGGTGGATAGATGATGGAGAAGATGAAGATGGAGAAGAAGGCTTTAGTCTTGAACTTTGATGATACTCCATTATCATTTTGGATGGTTGGAAATGAGAGTTTACTCCTCTAAATATAGCTCCCAATGAAAAAGAGAGGAGAGAAAACGAGTTGGGAGAAAATAAAATGGAGGAAAGAAGAGAAAAAAAAATCTTATTTAAAAGGGTTGACCAGATGCTAGCGGACGCGAGGAAAATAGGCATGTGGTCGCGAGATAACTTCTGCACACTTTTTGGGGTTTGCTAGCGGGCGCGAGGAAAATAGGCATGCGGGCGCGAACAATGCAAATTCCGACCAAAAGTTGAATGTTTTTGCCAAAAGCGATAACCAACTCAATCAACATCCACGATACTAAGGTCGAAAACATACGAAACCTGAAATTATGGATATTAAAAATCCAGGTGTTACAATCCTCCCAACCTTAGAATGATTTCGTCCTCGAAATCTAATGTCGATCCAAGATTCAATGCCACACATAAAGGATGGTTTGATTCTCACAAGTTCGGGTTTTCTCCGAAACATAGAACCTCAACTTAAAATTCTCCCGATGATGATAGCATACAATCCGTTTCCGCATAGCGCTTGTACCATAAGGGCACGAGCAACGATTCAAAAGTCACACAACTTGGAACATAAATCCGACAGATGGTTGGCCATACATCCATCCCATAATTAGATAACAATTCTACGAAGAAGACCTCAAATGATAACACTTCCCAAAACAAATAGTCCATTTTCATGAGATTGCCTCCACATACCTTGACAAACGTTGAACATTGGCTAAATCACTTTACCAACACTAGAATTTCGGTTGTCTCCCAGCCTTAGGTGGTTCATAGCACCTCAAAAATATCTTAGGGACCCACTTAACTGATTTCAATGTTCTATTAACAACTTAACTCGACTATCAAATCTCTTTCAAATTGAAACTATGGAGAAATTGACCCAAGGAACAATCTTCCACATAACAACTTAACTCGACTATCAAATCTCTTTTAAATCTTCTATCTAAGACGCCATGCATGCCGCTCGTCATAACGTTAATAACTTAGATTTCGATGTATATAAAAATATACGAGTAATTGAAGGAACAATCCTCCACATATCTTCCAACTCTAGAGATTCCTAGGAAAATTCTACTTCCTATGATCTTTGTCAACTGAACAAGGAAAACACTAATTACTTCACAAGTAATCTTAAACCATCACTTAGACAAGATCTCTTCTTCAAGGTCATATAGGTTCATACTTAGAACCTTCCAAAAGCCCAACTTGATCACAAATTTTCAAGACATCTATAATTTCTACATGAGATGCTTCTTCACTACAAACTCAAAGCCGAAATAACCATGGGGTCTAATAAAAGGTTCCCTCTGGACAGAGTCCAACATCTATTCAAAGAATAACGAACAGGCTCACATACTTATATCCTAAGCAACTTAAGAGATAACGCATGAGGTTCTAGCAACTTACCGCAAGTTCGATCATATGTTATTTAAATTCGCGGAGACTCTCGCCTTCATTTACAATATTCACCACAACAGGGCTCTTACATCCGAAGTTTCCTAATGAGTTCAAGGTTTATAATTATAAGACTGAACAAATATGTCAATTTCATTCATCAAAGATTTAATAAACATATAGAAAACCTTTATAACTCAATTTGTTCATATGTAAATATTTTTACCATAATCGGTAATCCGTGAAAACGACCAAACATTAGTATACAAAAACCGTTTAAAAGCTATGTAATCATTATTTAAACTAATAATGACAACAACGAGGATACAATTAGTAAGCTTTTAAAATGAATCGATATGGTTTTGATGCACATTTATTTATGTCATGTGTCTAAGATAAAGTCACGCGTTAAATAGTACGCCACAAAATGGTTGTACCAAATTTTCCAAATGTTTTCTTCTTTTAGCCATAAGAAGACATGTAGTAAACTTTCTCAACAATAATAACATGCATCGGTTTACTTTCTCAAAACTATCCAAACGTTGTATGCATGCACCTTGGTCGCATCATGACATCAATTTGATTTGGATTTTGAATCTCAAAGCCAATTAACAAAATGTTTATGCCTTTCTAAGACGTTGGCTACATAAATGAAAGAAATTACAATTAGAATTTACGCAAACTCTATGCAACAAACGATCCCCATAAAAGCTAAAATAGAAATGAGGGAAACTTTATATTTGGACGTCATAAAAGTCTTTATACCCAAAATAAAAGACGCGAAATAAAGTTATCAATAAACTCTCATACCTAATACCGACACTAAACGAATTCATAAAATTCCAAAATCTCAAAATTGACTCATGAACATTACGCACCCAAAATTGAAATGAAACTTGTAAACAACCGTAGGAGGTACGGTAGTTCAGGCATTTCGACTCGACCCAAAACTCATGCACACCAAATAATTTTCTCAAAATTTTCATAAGAACGATATTTACATGTTTCTCGGATAGCAAATGAAACAATTTAGGTTAGTTTCAAATTTAAACTCTCTTAAGCTATAAATCTCAAAATTTGCAATTCTAGCAAAACAATACAAAATAATATTCTTGTTAAACACGTATGGATTTTTCATGCCTCCAAAACAATTCAGAAATTTTCAAGCCATAGCTACACTCTTGTGTGCGCCCAAAACATTTTCTAAAATATCAACTCGTCAATTATAAATTCTTTTGGACAAGCACGAAATAATTTTGTAATTTATTTTCTAAAATCAATATCGTGCATGCATCCGGTCAGAACTCGAAGTCTTAGAACCACAAACGCCAAGTCTACCAATCACTAGACCGATATTTGAAAGCTTCATATCCTAAGACTTTCATCCATGACAGGCGGTTTTACACACCTATAGACATGTGATAATTGGAGCCAAAAGCAAGTATACAATATAGTCCCAATATCGTCTTTCAAGTAATAAAATGGTAAGTACCAAGTATCGTTTTCCACAGGGATAGGTATCTTAAGTTGTAAGATCTCGAGATGACAAACTAACTTCAGATGGTGATATGGAAGATTTCAATCGGTGATTGATTTGTGGGTCACTTTAACAGAATTATAACATAATAAAGCAAATAGCAAGGGTGTAAGATCCATGGTGAGGTTTAAACACAAATTCCAGTGGGTAATGCTGTAGGAATGCTACAACATTCTTAGTCTGCAATTATTAGCTTCACTACCTATTTTGAGTATTTCTTCCGGACTTGTACCAGTATACTACTGTTTAGCTATCAACTCATATTCCTACGAGGTATCAAGACCAGTGATAGCAACATGGTATTCTCAAAATGATGGGTTTAGTAAATGCCTTTGTCTAAATAATCACTCTGCCGAGTAGATTCCATATCATTCAAGTTGGTGTGCATTAAATGCTTATGCCTAAGTCCATAGCACTTTGACACTTTGATACATGACCAACTTGTCAAGAATAATCAATAAGAAAAAATATAAGTTGTAACCCTTCCAAGTATACTTCCCATATCATTCGGATTGACGTGCATATCGTGGCTCTTGCCTGAGTCCACGACACATTCACACTATCAAAGTGATCAACCTGTCAAGAAGTGTCGTTTGGATTTATAAAACTTGAATGAAATAGTGGAACATCATCATTGAAGGACAATGCCAACATTCCTTCGGTTTAAAGCCTCACCATTTTCTTACACCCGAGCTAATAAAAATTAGCTATTCATGACAATAAATAAAATATTAGAAAGATGTTAGTATATATGGACTAGAGGATGCATTTGTGACAATTTATAGAGTTAATAGTAATCCTATTTCTATGGGCTAAGAGTTATTATAATAGTTAAAGAAGAGGGAATGCATTTGTGACAAAATCATAAGGTTGATGGGGAAAAAGTTTCTGTAATAACTTGTTATTGAGATTTTTAACACGATCCATATTGATCAACTAATTTTGCATCTTTATAATATTTTAAATAATAGTGAAATGATTATTGGACCTGTCGTTTGAGTTTTAAATAACAAAATTATTACCGATGTATCACAAACTTATCGTAGTAATAAACGATAATAAATACATGCAAGTTAATCACTTATGAAAAATACTTTCACTTTTTATATTGTATTTAATTATTAGCTAAGGAATTACTCTTGATTTTATCTCGGTTCAATATTAAGTTAAAAAAAGGTATTGTTACACGCGGCCTAACACCAGTATATTAATAGATCATAAAGTTTTAGTATAAGTTGATACCTTATTAACCCAAATGAAAAGTCCCTATATATCTTTTGGATCTCCATATGAGAACCTTTCCCTTGGGTTGACCATAGAAGCAATAGGGTTCTCACTTGTAGTTAGATATTTGGGATTATCCTTATTTAATTAAAATTGGGATTTTTAAAGTTTGAGTTGGAGTCTTAGTAGGATTGCATTTGGATCCTATTTTGAAATCTATAATGCTCTGTCTGCATTAGGTTCTAGAAACATCATATTGTCTTACATATCCACCATTAATTCTGTAGTTTTCTTGATATAGTGGAAGCCTGTTTCCTGCTTCCATTTCCATGGTTGTAGCCCCATTCAGTGAATCATTGTTTCCATGTGTGGCTGTGAATGATTGTCTTTTGCTTGGTCATCTGTAACTTTTTTTTTGAATGGTTTATGTCTAGAAACATCATATTGTCTTACATATCCACCATTCTGTAGTTTTCTTGATATATTGCAAGCCTGTTTCCTGCTTCCATTTCCATGGTTGTAGCCCCATTTAGTGAATCATTGTTTCCATATGTGGCTGTGAATGATTGTCTTTCGCTTGTCATCTATAACTTTTTTTTGAATGGTTTATGTGTGTTCAAGGTATGGTCCCTGGTGAGGAGGTTTGATCAACCACAGAAGTACAAACCCTTTGTGAGTAGGTGCAATGTGCAAGGTGGTGACCTTGAAATTGGAGGTGTTAGAGAAGTAAATGTTCGATCTGGACTTCCGGCTCCACAAGTACAGAGAGGTTGGAACTTCTCAATGAAGAGGAGCACATCTTGGGCATGAGAATTGTTGGTGGAGATCACAGGCTCCAGGTATACCTCTTTCTATCTCATTCTCAACCACACATAAACGAAAATAAAACAAACTAAGGGTCTGATTGTTAGCAGCTTAATAACTAAGGGTCTGTTTATTCGGTCAACTATATGTCACTGTTTGGTAGTGGCTTAACGATGTAGAAAGTTGCTTATTCAGTAAGCTTCTAAAGGGAAGCTTTATGAAGAAAGCCAGGTTTTTTCCAAACCTACCGCTCCCAATTAAAAAACAGGATCATTCCATCTAAGAAAAGGCCCTCCAAAACAAAACCTTCCCAATCTATACATTCAAATTAATGCATATATACATCTTTATCCATACATAAGTTGATGAAAAACCAATAAAGATCCCCTATCCTGGTATGTCCCATACAGGCCTGTTCATGACATTTTATGAGCCCTCGACAAAATGTAAAAAGGGGTCCTTGTTAAGTACGATTTTTTTAATATATTGTTTTTATCATCAGAAGTAACATTGAATTTAAAAAATACTTATAATTTATATAAAGTTGTTTTCTGAGTTTTCTCATATGTAAAATCATTAAATAATTACTTCTAAATCAATATAATTTGTCATCTCATTATTACATAACATCATAAATCCGTTCCACTCTCAAACATATTCTATGATATGTCTTTAGTGTATAGATTGACATCATTTGGTATCACAATGTTGAGTTCTTGACTATTCAAAGTAATACTTTATATCAATCAATATATAAATCAGTTGGGTTTCCACATCACATCATGTTAATGTTTTCATCACCATTTTAAACTTTTAGGATTGAAACAAATTTTTAGGAACCTCAATCTTAGAATCAAAACTCTACATCTTAGTTATAGTTTGAGATCTTACTGTTGTTTTAGAGATAGGAGAATACTTCAATAATGTAAGAAAAAACATATTTAGTTTTGAAATTCTAAATATAGACATAAGTTAATACATGCTTGGGCCTTTAATATAATGTTAAATTCTTTTTAGATCATATTAGATAGTAAAAGACTTTTCATTTATTAATTTTTTTGAACCACTACTATATATTATAAAGTATACATGAAAAAATGGGGCCCCTATTTCTTTTGGGCCCTGGGCGTAAGCCCGGTCCGCCCTCCCCCAGAAACGACACCGGTTGCATACAGAACATGGACTGTAGAATGTATGTAGACCTTTCCATTACTATTCATCCACACACACACAGACATATTCACATGTGAATATATAAGTACTCAAAGTTATTGGCATTTGGTTGTAGAATTACTCATCGGTCATCACCCTCCGTCCAGAAATTATCGAAGGGAGGCCAGGAACTTTGGTAATCGAATCCTTTGTGGTGGATGTGCCGGAGGGCAACACCATGGATGAAACATGCTACTTTGTTGAGGCCCTCGTTGAGTGCAACCTTAAGTCGTTGGCGGATGTCTCAGAACGGTTGGCTGTGCAAGATAGTACAGAGTCCATTGTTCAAGTGTGATTCTCTTTTTGCAAGATCAACCATTATAGAACCTAGTAATGGAGTGAGTTAGTGGACCACTCTCCCATCACTGTGCATATTCCATGGAGTAAGTAAGTTATCACAAACTACAACCATCTTTCATTCCTCTTATAACAACTTAATTTGTGTGTGAAGAATATTTTTCAACCTTTTTCTGTTTGTTATTTTTGCATTGATTTTGTGTCACTAGAAGCCCAAAAACAACATATTTACTGGCACATGCTTTCCTTTTTCCACCCTCATGTATTGTTGTAATGCAAAATGTCAAACGTCAATAGCTTTGTTAAAAAATTAAAAAATGTTTATGTAGCACCAAGATTATTTGCACACCCAATTTCTTTTTTGTTCTTATTGGGGTAACCGTGGGTATCTGGCCAACTTAATGGCCTGTGGTCATCATAGGTGAACCCCATTACCAAAATGCCTATGGGAGTGCTTGGATTTGAACCAGGGAAAATGAGATTTCTACTACATCCCCTGAGTCCATAACTAGTGCGATATAACCCAAGTGGTTAAACAATTCACACCCAATTTGTGTCGTTAATCTTGTGTAACTTCTCAATTAAGTTTCAATTGTTTGATCTAGTCTCCAATTGTTTTTTTTTCTTTCCTTTTTCAGAGTGATTGTGGATGTAGCATTTTTTGTAGTAGTGTCCCACGACTTTAGCCTAACAGCTAAAGAACATTTCTAACAGATTTTTCATAGTTTCTTTATAACGAAGAAACAAAAGTTAAAATCTTCAAAATAAAAAGTTACATTCAACTCCAAAGTTTATTTGTGTAGGAGATTTCAACGTTAATTATATTATTAAAATATTTAATACATTTAAATCCGCTAGAAACTTTCAAATGACGTTTATATAAAACGATAATATATACCTTCAACTTCATTGCTAATGATAAAAAAAATGCACATCTCTGCCAAAAGTTTTACATGGTAAGTGAGAGTGACAACTTTTAGCCGGTTAGTGTTTATCGGTTAAATTATTGCATACTATGTCATTTTTATGGACTAGAATCTTACTCGATCGATAAAATAAATGAATAAATGATAGTACCCACCCACCTACCCCTCTTAATGTCCATAAGACTTATACCACAGAAGTATATACCTTGTTTGAATAATAATAGTATATTTATTACACATGATAGTACTCTGAAGACATTGGGCCATAGTGGAAATAGATATGCTTTAAGCATTACATTACGTGATATACCTCCTCAAATACTGATTTTGCTTGTCCCATTTGGGGTTTTCTTTTGCTACAAATTTACTTTAATTTTGTCTTCAGATATATGTCATGGATTGGTTTGAGTGCTTTTCACCTTGTTTTTTTGTAACATCAAGATAAATAGATAATTATTGATTTGAACAATTTATTTGCATAGTTAAAAAGTAAAGAGATTACTACATATATGTTCCATTTGTAAGATAAAATCAACCCTCATGGAGATATCTTACTCATATGTTCCTCCATCCTGTCTTGTCTTGATTATACAATTAATGTTACAGCATAAAATTGATAAAACTTGAATCTTTGAGTACAGTCTGTAAAAAAATTTTAATCTTATTGAAGAGATGAACATGATATGATACTATAATATTTACAAGGTTGATTGAGTTGTTTTTTTATAAGGTAGTTCAAGTCTTTTGAATTAATTCCAAACAAATAGATATATGTTGTGCTTACCAACATCATATATAATCACTTACTTACCGGGTAAGATTTTAGTCCACCAAAATGATATTGTATGCAACAATTTACCTGGTAAGATCTTACCATGGTAAGAGTCGTCACCCTCGCTTATCGGGTAAAACTCTCGGTCCTTACCTTTGCTCTTATCACTCTTTTTTTTGAAGTATATAATATTTATATAACGGATAAGATTCTTGGTTCTTGTCATATTCATCTGATAAGGTAATGTGACTAGGTAAGTACTTACCCGGGTAAATGTTTGGTAAATGGCCCCTAAGACTGAGCAAGTTTAGGGAGCATTTGATTTGACATACCTGGATTTTGTATAATAATTTGGAATTGGAAGGATTTGAAATTTTGTGTATGTTAATTTGTAGGATTTGTGATGGAATTTTTGTATACATAATTTATAAGAGCAAACAATAAATAATTAAATTATCTTTTATTAACTGATTATTACAAAATATTGTTTTCAACATATTTCAAAATATCACTTTAAATAAATCATACAAAATTCTATGAAATATCAACTATCCTTATAAGATTTTTAAATCCAATATTGATGGAATTTAAATGAAATCCCGGGTTTTTAATTTCGCAATTTCCTTGAACCAAACATGAGATTGGAATGAAATCCAATTTCAAATCCCATTAAACCCACAAACCAAACGATCCCTAATGTCATTTTAAAATATGTTCATTATGGTCAAATGGTGTCACCGCTTGAAATTTTTTCTAGGTATGTCGTCTTGTAGGGGATAATATGCGAACAAATTTAACTACCCAGTGATTTCTAAGGTCCCAAAACTTATAGAAATCTAAATGCACAACAAACCCAAACAACAAACGTGATTAACTATGATCTAAACCATAAGAGTGGTGCCTCAATGATTTGAGTTTGGGCTCCAAAGGTCAAAAATACCTACCGGGTTCGAATCCAAGGCAGGAGCGGACTCATCCTATGGGGAGGGGGGTCCCCGTGCCGCTCAACTGCGTCCAGTAAGAGTAAAAAAAGTCGCATTTCGTAAGGTTTACATGAGGTGCACCCGCTCGTTTTTTGATATTTCAAGGGTTAAAGGAGCACAACTTTGAAAATTCTTTGAAATCAACCAATAACCTTAAAAAATTCCTTGAAATCAACCAAAAACCATTAAAAAAATCCCTCAAAATCAACCAAAAACATTAAAAATCCTTCGAAATCAACTGAAAAACTTAAAAAAAATCCCCGAATGGGGGAATTCGGCTAACAAATCCCTTGAAATCAACCGAAAATACATCAAATGACTTTGCGGACATTTGATCAAATTTAAGAGTGCACCCGCTCGGTATCTACCTCTACTGCTGAAGCAGAATATGTGGCTGCTGGAAGTTGTTGTGCACAGATATTGTGGATGAAAAATCAGTTGTGTGATTATAATCAATTTTTCTCAAAAATCCCAATAATGTGTGACAACTCAAGTGCAATAGCCATTGCCAACAACCCTGTGCTTCATTCAAGATCTAAGCACATTGATATCAGGTATCACTTTATAAGAGATCATGTCTCTAAAGGTGATGTGGAGCTTCACTTTATTCCCACTGATTATCAATTAGCTGATCTGTTCACAAAGCCCCTTGATGAAGCAAGGTTCAAGTTTCTCATTGGTGAGTTAGGTATGATAAACATAGACTAATATATTTTATATTTATATATAATGTATGTTTTATATATATATATTCCATATATATATATTATATACATTTATATAATTATAACTTATATATGTTATATGTTTTATATATATATTATATGTATATTTATAGATATATTATATATTATATTATATATTAATATATTTATATAAAAAGAAAAATAAAAAAAAAACAACAAAATTTTTTATATACCAAGTGTCGGTGACCGGGTCACCGACGGTTCTTATCTCTCTCACCCTCTCATAAAATCCCTTCCCCAAAACCTTAACCCTAAAACCACCAATCCACCGCTGCAAACCACCACCGATAGACGCCGACGACGAGAACCACCGAGAGCCACCGAGCCACCGACGAGAACCACCAAGAGCCGCCGACGTTTGCTGTGTACCCACCGACGAGCCGCCGACGGCTCACCACTCGGCCACCGACGTCTGCTCTCGACGCCGACGTCTAGCTTGCGTCACTTTCCGACGCTTCACTTTCCGACAACCACCCACCGACGTTGTACCTCGATCCCAAGCCACCGACGTCGTACCTCAAAACCACCCACCGACGGTGTACCTCGATCTCATCCACCGACGTTGCACCTTGATTCGAGCCACCGACGGTTGCTCCTGCTGACGTCAGCTTTCCGACGTTTGTCTCTCTCTCACACACAAAGCCACCGACGTTCTCTCTATCCACTGTGCATCACCCACCGAAGTTTGCCCTGTGTATTCCACTCACCGAGGTAACCGTTACAAACCCTTCACCTTCTTAACCCCTTAAAGATAACTCTTGACTTACCACTCTTGATAAGCAAGATTATTTGTTCTTATCCCTAATGATATCATCAATGTCAGACCATGCGCCGAATTCAACCCTAAAACCCTTAGAATTCTGACCTTTCAATCACCAAAAGTAATCATTACTTTTGAAAGTTGAAATTTCCCTCTCATATATAACCACTCATCCCACTACTTCACCACCTTTCTCGTACCCATCTTCTCCTCACCTTCAAAAGCAAAAACCTGCAACCTGCAACTTCATTTTCTTCTTCAATGGCTTCTCCTTCAAAGACCTCTTCTGAAGAACAGACCATGACTTTTGGATCCCTATCCTTTCCTGCATGCAATTATTTTGGAAGAATAGGAGTTGACAATGCTCATCCAGAATACAATGATGTTTGCTGGTTTCTTCGAAGATGCCCTCTTCAATATGCAATCACAAAGAAACCCAAAATGAGTAAATTTCTTCTTGGAAACTTTTGGTTGACTTGCACATTTGATGCCTCTTCGGATCAAATTCTTGCATCTGTTCTAAGTAATGATGAACATGATGTGATCTTCAATGTGGAAGATGTTAGAAGCATTCTCAAGCTTCCTGTTTATGATTCCTATGAACCATTCCCTCTTGGTAATGAACATCAAATGGTGGTTGATGTGTTGAACTACTTGGAAGAGAAGAAGGGATCAAAGTCAAAGGGTCCAGGTACTTTACTGCGCAAAAACATGGGAAACATATGGAACTTCCTTTTTGCTCATCGATTACGTGCACGAGCAAGAAGACGAGTGGCCGGATCGATCACCTTCCCAGTGACGGAATTGGCACATGCTCTAATATTTCAAAGGAGAATAGACTTTGCAAGCTATTTCTTCAATGAAATGATCTCCTCATTTTCTACCATCAGACGTCCTCAGGTACCCTTCCAACGACTTTTCTCTCTTATTATTAATGCAAAGTTGGCAGAGAAACTTAAGAAAAGGGATGACATCATATATGATCTCCCCCTCCACCAAGTGGGGAACCAGATCATGAAAAAGGCTGTCTTAGCATCAGACAACCCTCTCCGACCTTCCATGATTGAGTTTGCAAGGAATGCAACTCTTACTTGGGGAGAGAATGAACCGCGTCTTCAGAGAACTTCAGGTATGTCTTCTACCCCCTCTGTACCTAGAGTCACTGGTGTGCCCAAATCTCTTAAGAGATCCAAAGCGTCGGGCACATCTACCTCCGCACCCACCGATGCTACGAAGCCAAAAGAGCCTTTGGCTTCCACCCAAGCATCCAAGTCCCATAAGCGGAGAAACTCTAAAAGCCCCCCCAAAGACTTCCTCAAAGAAGTCTAAGGGAACCCAAAGGGTTAAAACGCATGATCCATCTACTGGCTCCCAAAAGCCAGTAGATGTTGAAAAGATCCTCACAAAACCCAAGGAACACTCATCCATACCTAGCTCCTCCAGGCCCTCTCAAAAGGACTTGGTTGTAAATAGGGACACCCTTACTATTCCTTCATCAACTTTCTCACTAGTTGATGAAGATGACTTGGAGTATCCCATCCAAGGTACCTCTTCTCCACCCACGAGCTCTCACAGCTCCTTTTCCACACTCCACGTGAAAGTGCATCACAACCAGGTGCATTTGATGGAGCAACCCACTTTACTGATTTTCTGATATCCGACACTACCCCTTGGACAGGTACATCTCCCGTACATGACAAGGGTGTGGAGGAACCCATTACTGAGGAATCCCCTCAAAGACACTCTCCTAAGAGTGTCTCCCCCTCATCTCTTAAATCCCCCCCAAGAAAATCTAAAGCTTTGGTTGATTATTCTTCCAGTGATGATGATGATACTAATCAACCACCAAAGCCTCATCCCTCTGCTCCCATGTCTTCAAAGCAAGGGAATGACCTTCTACAGGCTTTCACCACCTTTACAAGTGATACTATCAGAAGGGTGGAGGTTTTAGAAGAACATGCAACAAAGGAAATGGAAAGAATGGCTTCACTTTCCTCATCTCTCAGATCTAACATAGAGGAGTTGTCGGTGAGTCACCCAACTCTAATGACATGTTTAGATCTTCTACATTTGGATATCCTTGATCTTCGGCAAGGATTTTCTTCAAGTCAAGCATCTGTGCTTTCATTCATTCAGGATCTTCGAAGCACCTCTTCTAAACAAGCCACCGATATTTCTTCTCTCATTGCCACTCAACAGGCAATTATGGACTCTCTTATCAGTCTTCACACCAAAGTTGATAAAGTCCCAACCTCTGCTCCAACGGTTGAACTAGATATGGGTGATTCATACTTCAAGGACAACGATAGATTTGTTCTTCAAAGAGTTGAGAAGAAAATTGGTGCTCTGCTGCTCGATATGGAAAGGGTTAAGGAGTTTCTCTCTTCAGTGGGTTTCAGGGGTTCAACCACTGAGGGGGAGAAAAATGTGAAGACCTCTACAACAGCAGCCAAAGCCGCCGACGTCAGCATGCCAGCCGCCGACATCATCAATCCAGCCACCGATGTGGCTTCTCCATTTCATCCAGCCACCGACGTGGCAGCCACCGACGTGGCCCCTACAGTCACCGATGGTGGTGTGGTCGCGAAGGTGGTCCCCTGTTCCTTTGGTACCCGAAGCAGCTGTTGAGGGGGAGAGTGTCAGTGCTCAACCCCTTGAAACTGAAGAAGAAAAGAGAAGAAAAGAAAAGGCCAAAGGAAGGAAGCCTCTTTCTTTTGAAGAGCAGAAGGAAGAGAAAAAGAAAAGGAAAAGGATGAGAGATCCTCAAGCAGATACTCTGAGACTTCAGCCTGCCCCAGCACTCACCGATCCTCTTGGGGTAATTCTCTGCGAGGTCGAAAGAGAAGAAGCTATCAAGGCTCGGCTTGAGTATGATCGGACTAATGTACTCAAGCTAGCTCATGATGAAGGCTGTTCATGCCAAAGTCACCGATGCAATTCAAGCTCAAAAGATGAGCTTGAAAATATAAAGAAGAAATGCGAAAGGTACGCAAAATTGGTTGATGAGGCCAAGAAGGCAAAGGAGGTAGAGTGGTTTAAAAGGAGATTGAAGAACAGGAAGGATGATTCCAAGATTATCAATGCTACCATCCAACCTCCAACCAAGAATTCTCCCAAGTTACTTATCACCCTTAAGAGAGCTGATACTTTATCAAAAGTATATGAAGCTGAATGCTTGGAAGTTCTTGGGATGACTGAGTGGATGGAAGTTGGTAAATGCATCTCCAAGAGCAAAAGCAAGTACAAGGAGCTGGTACTTAATATTCTCAGAAAACTCTTCATCAAGATGCTCAACATCCAAAAGGAGAATAATATTCTTGTGACATACCTTGAAGCACAACAAATGTACTTCATTCAACAGGGTCTTAAAGGAGAGGTCATCACTGCTCCTAAAAACAAGAAGAAGGGACATTTTGTTATGCTTCATGAAAGGGGCATCCGGATAAATGCTTCGGGTATAGATCTTTCCATTCCTACTTCTATTGCTTACCCGGAGCAAACCATGCTGACTACTCCAGAGCTTGGGGTTTCTTTGAAGACATCTTTGGAAACATCGGTTTCTTCAGAGCCTCTGACATTCCAAGGGCTCACAACTCCTTTTTGTCTGCTATTCTTGGAGTGCCTCCTATTGAAGACCATGGCATCACAAGAATGATCCTGGATGAACTTAAAAGAAGAGAACCCTCCTCAGATCCTTGATCCTGAACGTATAGTACGGTATGAACTTTATTAATCATGTACTACGATCAATCCTATGTGTTGATTAATAAAAGTTCATACTTTTCTTCCATCTCATCTCTTGTTAATATTTTTACAAGCTTTGCACATATTTAAACTTATACTTATTCTTTTATTCAGTTTATACTCTATACTGTACATACTCAGTTAAAAAACAAATCAAAAAAAAAATCAAAAAAAAAAAAAAAAAAAAAATCCGAGTCAAAAGAACCCAAAAGAAAAATAGAAAGGGTCAAAAAGAATTCTTTTCTAACCTACATGTATCATCATCAAATAGGGGGAGATTGTTGGGTCACCGATGATTTGGTGATGAACCACCTTCCTTTGTATGAATGAATTTTTACAGGTTCTTTTGAAGGTCTGAAATATGCTTCAAGTATTGAAGAGTCAAAGACTATTCAATCAAAGGGTTGTACATCAAAAAGTGGAATTTTGGATGTATCAACCAACTTCAATATTCAGATCATTTTGCCAAGTCAAGATTGGGTCACCAATATAGTGGGTCACCGATGGTACACTCAAAAGTCATCAAAAGTACTAAGGACATCAAATAAGATGAGGTCATCAAGTTTGATGTCATGGTCACCGACAGTATAATCTTGGTCACCGAAATTGCAGGTATATTTTCTAAGGCTGTGATATCAACTCACAAGGGTATACACTTTTGTCACTTAGTGAAAGAAGAAGTTATCAAGCAAAGTGTACACTTATCAGCTCCAGCCTTATAAGGTATCCACCGATGTGATACATAGTGAAATGTATCACTTAGCAATTTCAAAGAGATAAGTTCTTGACTCACATCAATTGCAAGACACGTGAGCCAGCAAGAACTTGGGCACCAAGCCTTAAATAAAGACATTCTCTTTTATTCTTATAAAAGGAATATTTGTCTTTTAGCTAAAAGGCTTGATGGGACTTCACGAGCATGAAGAAAACAAGATAAAGTTATCTGACATTACGTGCTACAAGGAATGGTTCATCCATTATTCTAGTACAAAGGAAGTGGTCTCTTCCTTTGTCCAGCAGATAATCTTCCAGCTAATGAAACATTGACAGCTGTCCACTTGCATCCCATGCATGGACACTATAAAAGGAGATGAAGTCCTTCCCAGAAATCTCACGCTTTCAACAAATCTTGAGTGATTATTTGTTTGAGCGTGGCAAAAAGTGTGCTATAACAGTATTATTTTAACTTGCTTAGTGTAATAGTTAATTACTGTTATCTGTGTGTTTAGTTTGATAGAATAGTCTGCCTGTTCTTTTCCGCATCAAACTATCTGTGTGTAAATTTTTAATATTTATATTAAAAAATTTAAAAAGACTATATTCTGTGTGTTTTATATTCAACCCCCCCTTCTACAAAACCCTCTCTTAGTTAGCCATCTCTCTTTGGGGACTAACAATTGGTATCAGAGCAGTTGGTTTAATCTCATAAACCAGATCTGTGATGGCTACTACCTCAAATGTTGATGGTACCTTGCAGACCTCTTCCAGTAATACATATGATTTAGGATCTTTGGCTAAACCCCCAAGATTCAACCCAAACAACTTTGGGTTATGGAAAAATCGCATGTTATTATTCTTGGAAGGGATCGATTGCAGGTATCCCAACATTCTCAGTGAGGGACCTATTGTTCCTAAAATATGGGCTCGCTTTGGCCCTCAAAAGGACACTGAAGGAAAGGACATAGAGTCAGATGACGAAAGAAGTGAAAAAACTGGTAGATATATCATCAAACCTTCTAACAAATTTAGTGAAGATGATAAACGCCTAGTCGCTTTAGATACTAAAGTCAAATACTCTTCTTTGTTTCCCTTCACGATGATGTGTATCATTCTCTTCTTAACCTTCCCCTTTGCTAAAGAAATGTGGGATACTTTGAGTGTCTTATATGAAGGCACCAAAGAAGTAAAGAAATCTAACAGGATCTGTCTTGTTAGAAAGTATGAACTCTTCTCCCATGAAAAGGGAGAATCTCTTTCTACCTACTTTAATCGTTTTAACTGTCTTCTCAACGATCTCAAAGTTCTTGGCCGAGTTTATGATAATGAAGAAGTTCTCTGCAAGTTCATGGATTGTCTTCCAGTTACGGGAAACTATACGTACTTGCATCAAGCAAACCAAGGACTTAGAAATAATGCCTTTAACTGCTCTCTATGGAACTCTTCTTCACTATGAACAAACTAAGAACCAGAGAAAGTCTCTTATAAAGGATATCAAATCCTCCTCTATTGCTTTGATAGGTGATTCAAAACCTTCTTCTTGTATTCCTAGAATCACCTATCCTTCTTCTAATTCTGAAAAAGATATTAAGGAAGACTCTTCTCATCTGTCAGATGCATACTATAGTGCTGCTGATGATGAACGAGAAGAATCAGCCATTGACATACTTTCTGATAGTATGGCAATGCTTGCTGGAAACCTTAAGAACAAAAGATTTTCTTCAAACCGCTCCAAGGTAAAAATAAAACCTTAGTTGCTGAGGCTCATTGCTGGGAAGATGAGCAAACCTCTGAGAGTGAGAGTGAGTATGTCACTAAGTGCCTCATGGCCAAAATTGATGAGATAGAAGACATGGAGAAATCACTCTACACCACTCTTGTATCTGCTGAGGGATCCACTTCAGGAACAAAACCTCAGGTACATCCTTTTACCTTTCTCTCTGATGATCAAAAGGCTGATGCCTTTGATTCTTTAACTGTTGACTTCTGTGACTTAAAGATTCAAAAGAAAAAGGCTGATATGCACATAAAATGTCTAAATGATCAACTTCTCTCTTGCTTTTCAAAACTAAAAGATTTTGACAAAATGAAAGCTGATCTGGAAAACCTTCGGTACTTAAACGACAGTCTTTCTGAGGAAAAATCAAAGATTTCTTCCACTCTTGAAAAGGAACAAGAGGTTCTGTCTAAATGGACTAAATCCTCTAAGAATCTAGAAAGGATCCTTCAAGATCAAATCACCAGCAAGGATAAGTCTGGCCTTGGTTATGGAAAAGATGTTCCTCAACCTCTTGACCTTCCACTCCCTTCCTCTTCTGAATGTCAAGGTTTTCCTGCTGGTTTCTTTTCCGATGACGATGATGCTCTCTTCGGTTACTCATCTGAGGATTCTACCTCCGTTCACTCTATAGATCTACTTGACATGCTCAAAGTAGAATCTGGTTCTAAAAAGTTTGGAGTCTTTGTTAAAGCTAAAGAAATCTCTTCTGAGTCTTCAATGGTTTCAACTCTTCCAAGCTCTTCTTCTTCTCCCAAACCTATCCAAAGACTTTTAAACTCCTTAAGTCTGCATGAGTCAAGGTACTCCCAGGAGCAGCCTTCTGAAGTTGCTGAGTATCCTTCTTCAAAAAGATTTTCTCCTCAAAAGAAAAATTTTTCTAAATCAAATTTTTCATCTAAAAGGAAATCTCAAATAGCTACTGACTTTATTCCTCGGTCAGTAAACTTGAAGAAATCAAGAAATCCTGGTAAAGGTATTCTTGGACCAAGACCAGGTGTTGGACACCCCTCTTCTTCTCATTCCTCAACCTCTGTCCAAAGTTTAGATGATAGGGATTTTAAAAAGTTCTTTCCTTTAAAGAAGTGCTATAATTGTGGCAACACTCTTCATCTTGCTAAAAATTGCCCAAAAGATTTGGATCCTTGCAAAACTAAAATATCTTCTAATCCCAAAGGACCCACCTCAAAATGGGTACCAAAAGTCTAAATTTGTTTCTGGGTGCAAGTACCAAATAAAGATCACATATGGTACATGGATAGTGGGTGTTCAAGACACATGACCGGAAACAAACTTCTTCTCTCTAACTTCTCAAAAGAAAAGGGACCCACTGTTTCCTTTGGAGGAAATGGAAAAGGGGTCACCAAAGGATATGGTACCATTTCAAATGGAACCATCACTTTCTCCAGAGTAGCTCATGTTGAAGGGCTGATGTACAATCTTCTAAGCATAAGCCAAATATGTGATTTGGGCTATAATGTCATGTTCCAGCTATGTGTGTGCTTGGTCTTTGACGTACAGAACAAGATTGTACTAGCAGGAACCCGACTGAATGACGTGTACATAATCAACATGAAGGAAAGTGCAATAGGAGAAGCTGTGTGTCTCCTTTCTCAAGAACTAGCCAAACAAAGTTGGTTGTGGCATAAAAGGTTCTCTCATCTAAACTTTAAAACCTTGAACAAACTCTCCAACAAGGAGCTGGTTGTTGGAATGCCAAAAATAGTTTTTGAAAAAGAAAAGCTGTGTGGAGCATGTGAAAAAGGAAAACTCACCAGAACTTCCTTTAAAACAAACCAATGCTCTTCTATCTCTCAATCTCTTCAAATGCTTCACATGGATCTGTGCGGTCCAGTAAGCACACCCAGTCTGGGTGGTAAAAAGTATATGCTAGTAATCGTCGATGAATTCTCTAGATATACTTGGGTGTTCTTTCTGAAACACAAGAGTGATGCTGCTGAAGAAATCATCAGGTTTACAAGAAAGATTGAAAATTTGAATGGTAACTGGGTGAAGTCTTTCAGAAGTGATAATGGCACTGAATTCAAGAATGCTGCTCTGGAAGATTTCTTTGACCTAAAAGGAATCTCTCAGAACTTCTCTGCCGTACGCACTCCTCAGCAAAATGGTGTTGTTGAGAGAAAGAATAGAACACTATGTGAAGCTGCAAGGTCTATCTTTGAGTGAATCCAAGTTGCCAACCTATTTTTGGGCAGAAGCAGTTAACACTGCATGCTTTACTCAAAATAGGTCTATCATAGTCAAAAGGCATGACAAGACCCCGTATGAAGTTTTCCATGGTAGAAAACCTGCAGTTGACTTCTTCCATGTGTTTGGTTTGTGCTTGTCACATGCTAAATGACAGGGAACAACTTGGAAAGTTTGATCCAAAGTCTGATGATGGAATTTTCATGGGCTATTCTCTCTCCTCAAGAGCCTTTAGAATCTTCAATCTAAGAAGACAATGCATAGATGAATCCATGCATGTGAAGTTTGATGAGTTTGAAACTTCTTCATTATCTTGTGATGAAGAAGAATTAAACCTATGGATAAATTCATGTGTTGGTGTAATTCCATCCTCCTCTCAAACCAATCCTCCAGATAGCAACTCTTCTCAGCCTCCCATAAACACCACCTTACCTTCAGAACCTTCTCTTTCTTCTCCACCTCCTGAAATTAACTCTTCAGAAGACCTTACCCACCAAAACACCATATCTCCCTTAAACCTTTCTTCACCATCTCAAATTCCTACCTCATCCTCTTCTCTACCTCCCTCCTTACCTCCTGCACTAAAGTGGACCATGGATCATCCAATAGATCAAATCATAGGTGATCCACAAGTTGGTGTAAAAACCAGAAGAGGCATAAGCAATCTGTGCTTATATGTCAACTTTGTTTCCATTATTGAGCCTAAGCTGATAAATGAAGCCCTAGCTGATCCTAGCTGGGTAATTGCCATGCAAGAAGAGCTCTCACAATTTGAGAGAAACAAAGTCTGGAAGTTAGTTCCTCGTCCATCCAACAAAACTATTATTGGAACAAAATGGGTATTTCGAAACAAGATGGACGAAGAAGGAACTGTCATAAGGAACAAGGCAAGGTTGGTTGCTCAAGGATATCGGCAAGAGGAAGGAATTGATTATGATGAAACCTTTGCTCCTGTTGCCAGATTGGAAGCTATCCGAATATTTCTTGCCCATGCAGCTTACAAGAATTTTCGGGTATTCCAAATGGATGTCAAAAGTGCTTTCCTGAATGGTGAATTAGCTGAAGAAGTGTATGTGAAGCAACCTCCTGGGTTTGAAGATCCAGTCCATCAATATCATGTATATAGGCTGGATAAAGCTCTATGTGGACTGAAGCAAGCTCCACGTGCCTGGTATGACACTCTCTCAGAATATCTACTTAGAAATAAGTACATACGAGGCAAGGTTGACAACACTCTCTTTTTCAAGAAATCACAAGGTAATATCATTCTTGTTCAAATCTATGTAGATGATATTATTTTTGGAGCCACCGATGAATCCATGTGTGATGAGTTTAGCTCCCTCATGCAAAAAGAATATGAAATGAGCATGATGGGGGAGTTAACTTTCTTTCTTGGTTTGCAAGTAAAACAGTCTTCAGAAGGTATTTTCATAAATCAAAGTAAATACATTAAAGATCTTCTGAAAAAGTTTCAATTTGATACTTGCTCTACCATGAAAACTCCTATGGCTCCTCCTCTTAAACTCTTTTCTGATCCTGATGGCATTTCTGTTAATATTACAAATTATAGAGCCATGATAGGATCTCTTCTCTATCTAACTGCAAGTAGACCTGACATTATGTTTGCTACTTGTTTGTGTGCCCGATATCAAGCAAATCCTAAAGAATCACATCTGGCTGCTGTGAAAAGGATTTTTCGGTATCTGAAAGGTACCATAAATCTGGGTCTTTGGTATCCCAAAGACTCAGGTTTCGATCTCATAGGGTACTCTGATTCTGATTTTGCAGGTTCAAAAATAGACAGAAAGAGTACAACTGGAAGTTGTCAGTTACTTGGAGGAAAGCTTGTGAGCTGGTCAAGTAAGAAACAACATTCGGTATCTACCTCTACTGCTGAAGCAGAATATGTGGCTGCTGGAAGTTGTTGTGCACAGATATTGTGGATGAAAAATCAGTTGTGTGATTATAATCAATTTTTCTCAAAAATCCCAATAATGTGTGACAACTCAAGTGCAATAGCCATTGCCAACAACCCTGTGCTTCATTCAAGATCTAAGCACATTGATATCAGGTATCACTTTATAAGAGATCATGTCTCTAAAGGTGATGTGGAGCTTCACTTTATTCCCACTGATTATCAATTAGCTGATCTGTTCACAAAGCCCCTTGATGAAGCAAGGTTCAAGTTTCTCATTGGTGAGTTAGGTATGATAAACATAGACTAATATATTTTATATTTATATATAATGTATGTTTTATATATATATATTCCATATATATATATTATATACATTTATATAATTATAACTTATATATGTTATATGTTTTATATATATATATATTATATGTATATTTATAGATATATTATATATTATATTATATATTAATATATTTATATAAAAAGAAAAATAAAAAAAAAACAACAAAATTTTTTATATACCAAGTGTCGGTGACCGGGTCACCGACGGTTCTTATCTCTCTCACCCTCTCATAAAATCCCTTCCCCAAAACCTTAACCCTAAAACCACCAATCCACCGCCGCAAACCACCACCGATAGACGCCGACGACGAGAACCACCGAGAGCCACCGAGCCACCGACGAGAACCACCAAGAGCCGCTGACGTTTGCTGTGTACCCACCGACGAGCCGCCGACGGCTCACCACTCGGCCACCGACGTCTGCTCTCGACGCCGACGTCTAGCTTGCGTCACTTTCCGACGCTTCACTTTCCGACAACCACCCACCGACGTTGTACCTCGATCCCAAGCCACCGACGTCGTACCTCAAAACCACCCACCGACGGTGTACCTCGATCTCATCCACCGACGTTGCACCTTGATTCGAGCCACCGACGGTTGCTCCTGCTGACGTCAGCTTTCCGACGTTTGTCTCTCTCTCACACACAAAGCCACCGACGTTCTCTCTATCCACTGTGCATCACCCACCGACGTTTGCCCTGTGTATTCCACTCACCGAGGTAACCGTTACAAACCCTTCACCTTCTTAACCCCTTAAAGATAACTCTTGACTTACCACTCTTGATAAGCAAGATTATTTGTTCTTATCCCTAATGATATCATCAATGTCAGACCATGCGCCGAATTCAACCCTAAAACCCTTAGAATTCTGACCTTTCAATCACCAAAAGTAATCATTACTTTTGAAAGTTGAAATTTCCCTCTCATATATAACCACTCATCCCACTACTTCACCACCTTTCTCGTACCCATCTTCTCCTCACCTTCAAAAGCAAAAACCTGCAACCTGCAACTTCATTTTCTTCTTCAATGGCTTCTCCTTCAAAGACCTCTTCTGAAGAACAGACCATGACTTTTGGATCCCTATCCTTTCCTGCATGCAATTATTTTGGAAGAATAGGAGTTGACAATGCTCATCCAGAATACAATGATGTTTGCTGGTTTCTTCAGAGATGCCCTCTTCAATATGCAATCACAGCAAAACCCAAAATGAGTAAATTTCTTCTTGGAAACTTTTGGTTGACTTGCACATTTGATGCCTCTTCGGATCAAATTCTTGCATCTGTTCTAAGTAATGATGAACATGATGTGATCTTCAATGTGGAAGATGTTAGAAGCATTCTCAAGCTTCCTGTTTATGATTCCTATGAACCATTCCCTCTTGGTAATGAACATCAAATGGTGGTTGATGTGTTGAACTACTTGGAAGAGAAGAAGGGATCAAAGTCAAAGGGTCCAGGTACTTTACTGCGCAAAAACATGGGAAACATATGGAACTTCCTTTTTGCTCATCTGATTCTGTGCCTGAGCAAGAAGACAGGTGGCCCGGATCAGTCACCTTCCCAAGTGACAGAATTGGCACATGCTCTAATATTTCAAAGGAGAATAGACTTTGCAAGCTATTTCTTCAATGAAATGATCTCCTCATTTTCTACCATCAGACGTCCTCAGGTACCCTTCCAACGACTTTTCTCTCTTATTATTAATGCAAAGTTGGCAGAGAAACTTAAGAAAAGGGATGACATCATATATGATCTCCCCCTCCACCAAGTGGGGAACCAGATCATGAAAAAGGCATCTTAGCATCAGACAACCCTCTCCGACCTTCCATGATTGAGTTTGCAAGGAATGCAACTCTTACTTGGGGAGAGAATGAACCGCGTCTTCAGAGAACTTCAGGTATGTCTTCTACCCCCTCTGTACCTAGAGTCACTGGTGTGCCCAAATCTCTTAGGAGATCCAAAGCGTCGGGCACATCTACCTCCGCACCCACCGATGCTACGAAGCCAAAAGAGCCTTTGGCTTCCACCCAAGCATCCAAGTCCCATAAGCGGAGAAACTCTAAAAGCCCCCCAAAGACTTCCTCAAAGAAGTCTAAGGGAACCCAAAGGGTTAAAACGCATGATCCATCTACTGGCTCCCAAAAGCCAGTAGATGTTGAAAAGATCCTCACAAAACCCAAGGAACACTCATCCATACCTAGCTCCTCCAGGCCCTCTCAAAAGGACTTGGTTGTAAATAGGGACACCCTTACTATTCCTTCATCAACTTTCTCACTAGTTGATGAAGATGACTTGGAGTATCCCATCCAAGGTACCTCTTCTCCACCCCCTGAGCTCTCACAGCTCCTTTTCCACACTCCACGTGAAAGTGCATCACAACCAGGTGCATTTGATGGAGCAACCCACTTTACTGATTTTCTGATATCCGACACTACCCCTTGGACAGGTACGTCTCCCGTACATGACAAGGGTGTGGAGGAACCCATTACTGAGGAATCCCCTCAAAGACACTCTCCTAAGAGTGTCTCCCCCTCATCTCTTAAATCCCCCCCAAGAAAATCTAAAGCTTTGGTTGATTATTCTTCCAGTGATGATGATGATACTAATCAACCACCAAAGCCTCATCCTTCTGCTCCCATGTCTTCAAAGCAAGGGAATGACCTTCTACAGGCTTTCACCACCTTTACAAGTGATACTATCAGAAGGGTGGAGGTTTTAGAAGAACATGCAACAAAGGAAATGGAAAGAATGGCTTCACTTTCCTCATCTCTCAGATCTAACATAGAGGAGTTGTCGGTGAGTCACCCAACTCTAATGACATGTTTAGATCTTCTACATTTGGATATCCTTGATCTTCAGCAAGGATTTTCTTCAAGTCAAGCATCTGTGCTTTCATTCATTCAGGATCTTCGAAGCACCTCTTCTAAACAAGCCACCGATATTTCTTCTCTCATTGCCACTCAACAGGCAATTATGGACTCTCTTATCAGTCTTCACACCAAAGTTGATAAAGTCCCAACCTCTGCTCCAACGGTTGAACTAGATATGGGTGATTCATACTTCAAGGACACTGATAGATTTGTTCTTCAAAGAGTTGAGAAGAAAATTGGTGCTCTCTGCTCTGATATGGAAAGGGTTAAGGAGTTTCTCTCTTCAGTGGGTTTCAGGGGTTCAACCACTGAGGGGGAGAAAAATGTGAAGACCTCTACAACAGCAGCCAAAGCCGCCGACGTCAGCATGCCAGCCGCCGACGTCAGCATGCCAGCCGCCGACATCATCAATCCAGCCACCGATGTGGCTTCTCCATTTCATCCAGCCACCGACGTGGCAGCCACCGACGTGGCCCCTACAGCCACCGATGGTGGTGTGGTCACAGAGGTGGTCCCTGTTCCTTTGGTACCCGAAGCAGCTGTTGAGGGGGAGAGTGTCAGTGCTCAACCCCTTGAAACTGAAGAAGAAAAGAGAAGAAAAGAAAAAGCCAAAGGAAGGAAGCCTCTTTCTTTTGAAGAGCAGAAGGAAGAGAAAAAGAAAAGGAAAAGGATGAGAGATCCTCAAGCAGATACTCTGAGACTTCAGCCTGCCCCAACACTCACCGATCCTCTTGGGGTAATTCTCTCTGAGGCTGAAAGAGAAGAAGCTATCAAGGCTCAGCTTGAGTATGATCAGACTAATGTACTCAAGCTAGCTCATGATGAAGCTGTTCATGCCAAAGTCACCGATGCAATTCAAGCTCAAAAAGATGAGCTTGAAAATATAAAGAAGAAATCTGAAGCTGCAAAATTGGTTGATGAGGCCAAGAAGGCAAAGGAGGTAGAGTGGTTTAAAAGGAGATTGAAGAACAGGAAGGATGATTCCAAGATTATCAATGCTACCATCCAACCTCCAACCAAGAATTCTCCCAAGTTACTTATCACCCTTAAGAGAGCTGATACTTTATCAAAAGTATATGAAGCTGAATGCTTGGAAGTTCTTGGGATGACTGAGTGGATGGAAGTTGGTAAATGCATCTCCAAGAGCAAAAGCAAGTACAAGGAGCTGGTACTTAATATTCTCAGAAAACTCTTCATCAAGATGCTCAACATCCAAAAGGAGAATAATATTCTTGTGACATACCTTGAAGCACAACAAATGTACTTCATTCAACAGGGTCTTAAAGGAGAGGTCATCACTGCTCCTAAAAACAAGAAGAAGGGACATTTTGTTATGCTTCATGAAAGGGGCATCCAGATAAATGCTTCAGGTATAGATCTTTCCATTCCTACTTCTATTGCTTACCCGGAGCAAACCATGCTGACTACTCCAGAGCTTGGGGTTTCTTTGAAGACATCTTTGGAAACATCGGTTTCTTCAGAGCCTCTGACATTCCAAGGGCTCACAACTCCTTTTTGTCTGCTATTCTTGGAGTGCCTCCTATTGAAGACCATGGCATCACAAGAATGATCCTGGATGAACTTAAAAGAAGAGAACCCTCCTCAGATCCTTGATCCTGCAGACGTATAGTACAGTATGAACTTTATTAATCATGTACTCTGATCAATCCTATGTGTTGATTAATAAAAGTTCATACTTTTCTTCCATCTCATCTCTTGTTAATATTTTTACAAGCTTTGCACATATTTAAACTTATACTTATTCTTTTATTCAGTTTATACTCTATACTGTACATACTCAGTTAAAAAAAAAATCAAAAAAAAAATCAAAAAAAAAAAAAAAAAAAAATCCGAGTCAAAAGAACCCAAAAGAAAAATAGAAAGGGTCAAAAAGAATTCTTTTCTAACCTACATGTATCATCATCAAATAGGGGGAGATTGTTGGGTCACCGATGATTTGGTGATGAACCACCTTCCTTTGTATGAATGAATTTTTACAGGTTCTTTTGAAGGTCTGAAATATGCTTCAAGTATTGAAGAGTCAAAGACTATTCAATCAAAGGGTTGTACATCAAAAAGTGGAATTTTGGATGTATCAACCAACTTCAATATTCAGATCATTTTGCCAAGTCAAGATTGGGTCACCAATATAGTGGGTCACCGATGGTACACTCAAAAGTCATCAAAAGTACTAAGGACATCAAATAAGATGAGGTCATCAAGTTTGATGTCATGGTCACCGACAGTATAATCTTGGTCACCGAAATTGCAGGTATATTTTCTAAGGCTGTGATATCAACTCACAAGGGTATACACTTTTGTCACTTAGTGAAAGAAGAAGTTATCAAGCAAAGTGTACACTTATCAGCTCCAGCCTTATAAGGTATCCACCGATGTGATACATAGTGAAATGTATCACTTAGCAATTTCAAAGAGATAAGTTCTTGACTCACATCAATTGCAAGACACGTGAGCCAGCAAGAACTTGGGCACCAAGCCTTAAATAAAGACATTCTCTTTTATTCTTATAAAAGGAATATTTGTCTTTTAGCTAAAAGGCTTGATGGGACTTCACAGAGCATGAAGAAAAGAAGATAAAGTTATCTGACATTACGTGCTACAAGGAATGGTTCATCCATTATTCTAGTACAAAGGAAGTGGTCTCTTCCTTTGTCCAGCAGATAATCTTCCAGCTAATGAAACCTTGACAGCTGTCCACTTGCATCACATGCATGGACACTATAAAAGGAGATGAAGTCCTTCCCAGAAATCTCACGCTTTCAACAAATCTTCAGAGTGATTATTTGTTTGACTGTGGCAAAGCTGTGTGCTATAACAGTATTATTTTAACTTGCTTAGTGTAATAGTTAATTACTGTTATCTGTGTGTTTAGTTTGATAGAATAGTCTGCCTGTTCTTTTCCGCATCAAACTATCTGTGTGTAAATTTTTAATATTTATATTAAAAAATTTAAAAAGACTATATTCTGTGTGTTTTATATTCAACCCCCCCTTCTACAAAACCCTCTCTTAGTTAGCCATCTCTCTTTGGGGACTAACAGGCTTTGATTGTTTCTTTACCCACTTTCAATTTCGGTCCTAAGTGGTCCTAGTACCCATTTTCCCGTTCCGATACTGAATCGGTACCGAATTTTCAAGAAACACCAAGAACGCTCTCTCAAAATCATATATTCTATAAAAGGGAAGTTTCTAGAGAGATTAGAAGTAGGGATGAGACTAGATGACCGTTTTCCCAAACCGAACCAAGACCAGACTGAAACCGGACCGGACCGGACCGAACCGATACCGAAATTGTACATACGGTTTGGTTTACGATCCTCCCTTTCAGTCCCAAAAACTTTTGGTACCGATCTCATCCTTATTTTCCATAACCCATTACTTTGATCAAAACAACGGTATCACCATTAAAAAAACCAACACTTTGATTGTTGAAGTTTAGGTTGTTGAACTTTTGCGATTGTTTTGATACGCATTTTAACTTTTGATTGTTGAACTTTTGCGATTGGCTTTGATTGTTTCTTTACCCACTTTCAATTTTGGTCTCAAGTGGTCCTAGTACCCATTTTCCCGTTCCGATACTGAATCGGTACCGAATTTGTACATACGGTTCGGTTTTCAGTCCTCGTTTTCATTCCAATTTTTTTTATACCAACTGGTTCGGTACCGATCTTATCCCTAGGTAGAAGTGGTGTAAAGTGTTTAGGAAGAAATAAACTGAAGTATTGATATTTGAGGCTAAAGGATTCTATATGTTTCAATAGAAAAAGAGAAGGTGAAGGAAAGGTAAGACAAAAGGTATAGGAAAGAGGGATGGCCAAGCCACCCTGCTGTCGCCGGCTAAAAGACACGGATCGCGAGAACCACTGAATGCAAGAGGGTAAAGCTCAGGAAATACTGCGGGATATCAAACAGAGAGTCCCACAACATGGGGCGCAACCCAAGTAGCGGGATCCAATGTTCTTCAATTTTGGCCCTATTTCTTGTGCAACATCAAATGTAATAACAAGGTGGAGACACACAGTCGAGTGGCTTAGGGCTATATAGGCACACTCTGGAAGTTCATAGTTTTCTTCTTGCCTTTGGCCTAGCGGTATCAAAGCTTTTGCCTTTCTAGAAGGTTATGGTTTCAATCTCACTAAAGGTGAGAAGGGTGTGTGAGTTTATTTGTTCTGTTGCCGTATATAAATATTGTGTACTTAAAAAAGTGCAGATAGTCTATTTTCCTTTAAAGGGCCACCCCACACATACCTCGACACCCATTACTTATTTATTTTACGATTTACAATTTATTATTTGTTAATAATTATAGATTACATTTTAATAATTCATAATGAATCAAATTAACGTACTTTTGTCATCTATTTGTTATGTTTCTAAGATTTATTTCAAGATAAACTCATGCTAATGTTATGTCTTTAAGATTATATTAGGAATTAGGTATATTATGTTGGGATTTAGCATCTCGGTTAGGATGCATTTTTATTCGATGATAACTGGCTTATCTTTTTAACGGCTATGGATAAATACTGAAAAAAACAATTGTGGATTTCTTAAAGGATGGCAATTAAGAGCGTCTCCAATGGCTTCTCTATACTTTCTCTATAATACAGAATTAAAAGTTGAAATCTGTAAACTAAATTATAATCAACTTCAACAAATTCTCTATTTTAGAGATTTCATTATTGATTATATTATTTAAATATTCTATAGTTTTATGATCCTAATACATTTTAAATATATATGTACATATAAAATGATATTAATTTAACTCTCGTTGTGAAATGAATAAAAAAACTAATTTGTCTCTCATCTTATTGATTTACTGGAAAAGTCCTTATCAAAATTTGATAAGTTCAAAATGTTAACTTTTAAAAAAATGACTATTACCGGTTTGGCACCGGATAAGTTGTTCTTCCCAAACACTTAAAATGACTTTTTACCGGTGTCACATCGGAATAAGTCAGTAAATTGTTTTTATAACCCTCTAAATATAAATTAATATTACCCTCTGCTCGTTACAACAAACATAATCTAATATGATCATTACAAATTAATAGGACCAAATACTACCCATTATAACCCAACAAAATCCTATAAGACCCATTACAACCCAACAAATCAATGTACAACCTGATACAACTACTATCACCAATTATCACCCAAAACGACTTATTAAGAATATGCAATAACCCATTACAACTCATTACCACAAAAAACGACCTATTCCACCTAACAATATTAGTGCAACCCAACAATGCCAACTCGCGACCACCAAGTACAATAAATCCAATACAACCCATTCCAATTATTAGCACCTAATATAACCCACTACACCCCTAACATAATCCAATATTACCAATTACAGCCCAACAAATTCCCATACTACTTTTTACAACTAGTATTACCCATTACAGTCCCATCTAATCAATACCATCACTACAACGAACTACAACCTGATACAACTACTATCACTGAATACAACCCAATAACCCATTGATATTATTGAGCCTTAGTAAGTCATATTGGGCTATAATGGTTTTTCATAAGTTTTGGTGGTTCTTAATAGGCTATAGTGGGCCTTAGTGGTTATAGTGGGCCTTAGAGGTTATAGTGGTTATGAATAGACTATAGTGGGTCTTAATTGTATCAGTAGGGTTTAGTGGATATTAGTAGCAATATTGAGCCCAAATACACCACATGCGTATATGCACTACATAGGTGCATACAAAAACGTAACAAGCCAAGATTGGTGTTATTGGGTCTTAGTAAGCCATACAAGGTCTTACTGCGTCCTATACACACCACATGCATAAATGAAGTACATACCTGCATACAAATACGTAATGATCCAACATTTGTGTTATTGTTCCTTAATAAGTCATAAATGGTCTTATTGGGCTATATAATGATTCTTAGTGGTTCTTAATAAGATATTGTGGGTCATAGTGGTCTTATCGAGTCATATACACACCATATGCATACATGAATTTTATTAGACTTTAATGGATCTATTAGACTGTATTTGGTCTTACTGACGTTAGTAGGTTTTTAATGGATTTATTAAGCTTTAATGGATTTATTAAAATTTATTTATACTTATTGGATTTCAATGGATGTTGCTGGGCTTTAGTAGACGTCTATTGAGTTTTAATGGATCTGATGGGACAAGATGAGACTAAAATCATTTTAATAGTTTAATGTTATTCATAGATATTATATATATAAATATATATATATATATAATATTAAACGAGGGCAATCTAGTTAGTTTAACAATTTATTCCCGTCCAATCTAATTTGCGCACCAAATGCTACCTAATAGATCATAGTGGGTGTTACTAAAATATATACTATATAAAAATTTATATTGTTAATTAATTTTTTATTGAGAAAATATTTAATTTTAATTACATATGATACATTTGAAGATCAAATTGTAAAAAATAAGATAAGATTTTAAAATTTAAATTTACCCTCCCATTTTTATTTTAAATTTTTTTGATTCCCTCCCATTTTCCCTAATTTCCCCCCTAACTCTTACCCCACTTCCCAAAAATATAAATAAGAAAAAACCCTAAACCTAATATCCTAATCACACGCCTTCCTCTCCCTCTCTTTCTACCTCTGTCTCCCTCTCCCTCCCCTTCTCCAGCCACACCGTCGCCGCCGTCGGCTCCTTCCGGCCACATCCTCGCCGCCGTCGGCTCCTTCCGACCACACCGTCTCCGCCGTCTGCCTCCTTCCGGCCTCGCCGTCACCGCCGTCTGCCTCCTCCGGCCTAGCCGCCGCCACCGGCCTCCTCCCGCCACAATGCCGCCGCCGGCCTCCTCCCGGCACACCACTACCTTCATCGGTATCCCTAGGTCAGTCCTATTTTTCTCTTTTCCCATGACTTCATCCTTCTTTTTCTTTTTCTTGTTCTTGTTCTTTAATCTTGATATATTTGATTTGTTTAAATTCAAGGTTTATGTGGTGTATTTGGGTGGCAATATAAGTACAGAAGATGCAAATGAATTTTGGTTCAACACTATCTAATTTCTTTTTTTCTGTTCATAGTGACAGTTTCCTTTTCTCCATTAGGGTTTCTCATGAATTTAATCATTTTTTACAGTATGGAAGAAGCAAAGAGATGGTAGGAGTGGTATCCTTGTTTGAGAATACAAGGAGAATACAAGGAGAAGATTATACACAACACAACATATTACTTTGTTATTTTCTGTTTTTACCAAAATCTGTAATTGCATATTGATAATCTTTTTAGAATGTGGATTTTGTAATTGCATATTGATATAGAAAGTGGATTCTTTATTTATATATTGATAATATTTCTAGAACGTAGATTTTGTAATTTTGCATATTAATTTTGTTATTTGTTATTGGACAAAATTTTAATAAATATGAAAATTCAATATTATATATATATATATATTTTTTTTTAAAAATGTTCAATACGTTTTGACGGATTTTATTTAAATCTTTCTTAGTTTTCTTATAAACATCGTTTTTTAAATATTTATTGGTGGAAAAATTCGTTAGAAATCTGCCAAATTCGTTTTTCCGACGGACCAAATTCGCCGGAAATGCTTGTTTCCGGCATATTTTTGGCGGATTTAGCTGCCGGAAATGCTCCTTTTTCTAGTATTAACATGATCTTTATAGCGACGACAAACCATCTCATTTATATCGACGACATGTGGTCGCTAATAGTTATATTCGAAAAATTAGTTAACTTACTTATTGCGATGATATGTGGTTGATAATAGTAATTTTTAAACAATTAATAATTTTACTTATAACAACGATATGTCGTTGTTAATAGTAATTTTTAAATAATTAATTATTTAACCTATAGCAACGACATACAGTCTCTATTACTTTATAATTTAATTTAAATAAAATCACTTGTAACGACGAGTTTTTGTCGCAATAAAACCTCAAGTCGTCGCTACAACCTGTCGTCGCTATTGTCATCGCTTGTGGTTGCTATTGGTTTTTTCAGCAACCAACATCTAGCTACCAGACTTTTAGCAATGACCGTAGTCGCTATATGTTTTTAGCGACGACATTTTGACATGTAGCGACGATAAAAATCGTCTCTATAACCGCCATTTCTTGTAGTGCAATTGAACCCCTTTCACGCTCATGTCACGTCGAGGTACTGCAGAAGAAAAAACTGCAAAATCCGATCCAATTTATCGTAATCGATTAGTTAACATGTTGGTTAACCGTATTCTGAAACACGGAAAAAAATCATTGGCTTGATAGAAAGTTTTATAAAGAATTGTATTTTCGACTTTTTGGGTATTATGAGCTTGGGATTTTCTATTGTAAATGGCACCTATAAATATGGTATCTTAGCTTCCTTTGTAAAGTGAGTTCTTGGAAGAGGATACACCTTACACACACATAGACTAATGAGAGTCGTTCAATTCAATGTGTGGTATTACCTACAATTCCCCTCCATATTAATCAATACATGAATGTGAGAATATGCGTTGATGATTATTATTCTTTAATTCTTTATCTCTTCTCTACAATTTATGGAGTTTTCTCAATTGTTGCTAGTTCGGGAGCTAGCATTTGGTATCAGAGCCAATTGAAGAAACTTTTCTTCAATTCGGTCATCTATAGCAACGATTCTAGAATTGGTTCGGTTAATTCAATCATATGAGCAAAAACCCAAATATCATTTATGTGGTCTAATTTTCAGTTTTGTGCTTATTTGAGATCCGATATTTCATCTAGATGAGATTTGGATGATCACTGATAGAAGATTTTATTGATTCTAAACCCAATTTGATTCTGCACACGACATGTTTGACAAAATGTGCCTGTGAAGATTTAATTCCAGTTTATTAGATCTGATCAGTTTTATTACATGTGTGTATGTGTTTTTTGATTAAATTTGATCTCCCTCCTTATTGGTATAATTTTTAGCACTAAGTAGATGGTTTAACACAGAAAAGTTACTATTCATAATAATCAAACGAAACTGCTAATTTGGTTATTCATGTAGGCCTCTAGTCTGTGATTAATGGGCTTATATTTACCAATTTTTATGCCTACTGTCGTGATTAAGATGCTTGATCAATTTCCTCAATTCTAGAATTATGGTTCTGGTCATCTCATTCTCAGTTTCTGCCCAATTTGGATCTATCTAATTTACCATGGCTCATTCCTTATATGTTCCTGATTTGATCCTATGTTGATCCAGCCTAGGAAATTTGTATTTTGGAGAATTATGAAAAAATTCGAGAATTCGTAGTTGCCATAGTTGGAGTTGGTGGGGGTGGAGAGTGTTGCTGTTGAAATGTATTGATTTTTTTAAATGAAAAGAACTTAAGGAAGAGAAAGGAGAGAAAGTTGACTGGAGAAGTTTCTTCAACATGTGCATGGGAATCATTTTATTCCTAATATGGTACTTGTAGACTTTTTGGCAAGCACTGATGTTGCAGACCACTATCATGACTGGTTATGCACAGAAACTCATGTCATTACCCCAAATAAAAAAGATATCTTGGATCACAGTCAACAGATACCAAAATTGGCCATGCAAAATTTTATGAATAAAGCAACATCAAAGCCTATCTTATGATTCATTTACTGATTCAGCCCTCTAATCGATTCCAAAAGCTGATGGTTTGGCATTTTTTTGTCCGCATATATGGCTTTGAGAGCTATTATACGAATTAAGGGGCCAATTATCTCATTTGGATACATGATCTGATAACGAAGTGGTTAATACTCCAGTTGAGCAGATACCCAAGGATAGTCGTAAAAGTGGTCAACATGAGATCACATAAAATGATGATGCATCATGAAGATACAAATGGCCTTACTGGATATCATCAACTTATGTTGATTGATTGCACGTTCAAGTCGCTGTTGTCCCTAATAAAGTTGGAATGCCTGGTGCTCTTCACTTGACTACTATTTCTAAACACTCAAACTAAGATTATGTAAAAGGTGATAAAGTCAGAACTGAAACCTCTGGTTATGATTAGAGACCTGAGCAAATCAAATCTGAAAAGAGCTGATTTGGTTATGAAATTTTCATCACTTCTTTAAGAACTTGAAGACATACAAAGATGCAGGGATGGGGGTTCTGTTTCAGACAACAGGGATCATGGGGATGAATAATCTAAGAGAGAAAGTAGCTGAGTCGATTAAGCTCATACGCAAAATATTATGGTCATACAAATATCTGGATATTCTCAAGTCTTTGCTTGACCTATATGTGTTCCATACTTGGTTGGTTATGAATGCATGGATTGAAGAGAACTGTTCCATCAGAGGGCCAACCAGCCGATACAAGGCTATTGTCAAGTCCATAAACTCAACATAAGGCACCTGAAGTTGTTAAGCCACAAAAGGTCTAGATGTTGAAATCATCGATGAATTAGCTATACAGGTGAAGTGTCTGAATCGCTTTCGATTTTGCTAATGCAAGTGCTTAAATTCATCCACAATGGCTCCAAAGCAGCATTTATGTCACCAACTAGTAAAAAGGTAGCAGCTTGATCTTTGTTGTGTAGTGTGTGGTTTTTCTTGATATAGTGAAGCAACAAGTGAGCTTAATGCTTGAATGACCCTTAATATTGTTGCACCATCTGAAGCAGTTGTGGTAATAAGTGCTTTTTCAATTTCATCAAACATGCGTAGTTCATCCATAGCAGCTGTTCTAAGGTTCATCTTCTGGTGCTAATACAGAATACGACTCTCATGCTATTATGCTAAACTTTCCACAAGTAGAACTATGTCTTCTCTGCTCACTTCTTGCACGCAAATGTTTTTTCTATAAAAGAGATGGATCACAGCTATATTTGCTATCCGTTCACGAATCATTACATGAGCCATTGCCTGAGACAAAAGATGATATCGATTCTGATCATTCTTTATTTGTTGAAGCTGCTTACATACAGAACTTCTCACAACTTGATTGATCAAAGGCAACTTATTCAGATCATAAATCATTCAGAATCAAAAGTGCAGAGCCTCTGCAAAGCTTCGATCAAAGTGCTGATTGTGACAGACTAGAAGAAATTTCTTTGTTGTTCAAACTCCAAGAAACACAGAGAACAAATCAGAAGCTTAATCGGAACTTAACTAGAAGTGCACTCATGAGCTAAATAAGAAAGTATTATCATAATAAGCTTAATCTAAAGGTATTTTCATCAAAAAATTATTTTCAGAAGCTTCGATCCAGAAGCTTATTCAAATCAGAAACAATCAAAAGATGAGGACTTCTTATTCTCTATGAGGTTGAAGGAAAACCTTCAAAATCTTCATTTATACTATCTAGAGGTGAAACCGCAACAACCACACTGTATTTGAGAAACACTAGCTGGATTTATAAATTTGATTTACCTTATGATACTGGGAAAGTTCTAATCGAAAGAAAATTCATATCAGAAAAAGTGCAAAACTTCTGAAATCTTTCCAGGAGTAGTGTAACAGCTTATTCCAATCAGAAGGTATTGTATTTCAGAAGCTTGCAATCAGAAGGCATCTCAAAATAAGCTTAAACAAAAGCTTAAACGAAGTTTAATCAGAAGTTGCAAATCAGACAACTCTATATGCAAACCAGAAGGTTCTGCAGAGCTTACAGAGACAACTTAATGAAGAAGAATTCTCGATCAGAAGATATTGTTTTCAGAAGCTTAATCAAAAATTGTTATTAGAAGCCTAGTCAGAACCTTATCATCCAGAAGCTTCGAAAGCTACCATCCAGAAGGTATTGTCCATAAGTTTCTGAAGGTAGTCATCCAGAAGTGCACTCTTGCAGAGCCTTGCGCAGACAAGCCAGAAGCTTCCCTATAAGCTGAAGTAACTAAGAAGAACCAGAATACACTATGTAGAAGCTCTGAATGGTGCTTTTCAAGGTGTTCAGTACTATCAAAACTCACAACCTAGAGCTCACGAAGACCAAACTCCACGATTGACCGGAGATGGACCAGAGGTAGTCCAGGGAATCAAAATCAAAGTACGTTGGTCCAGAACTCACGTCGAAGAGAAGCCCATAACCTGATTGATTTTCGGTTTTTTGACAGCATTGCGCTGTTTCAGAAACACGCACACATCTTTTTACTCGAAGCTCCAAATTACATGAATCCAGTTACGTTGGAACGATAAAACACAGATGCAAGACTTTGAAGTTTTGAGGTTTCTCAAACTCCATGAGCTGATATGTCTTATTCACTGTCAAAGTCTGCTGACCGATGCTGGAACGAAAGCATTGTTTTTCACTCATACTCTTCCAATTTCAGATGAATGTTCGCATGTACGTTCTTCATTGATTCAAGATACATGTGTGACATATTTCAGGTCACTATCTCCTCTGATTTTTAATCTAAAGCTCAGAGCTAAACTCAACTCAACGAGGTCTAAAGTGTCAAATTCTTTGTTTTGACGACTGTTTTGCGCAGCTGTGGGGAAACTTTCACAAGTCACTCAATTTTCATCCAACTTGGTTGAATCAAAGCTTGTTGATAATCTAAGAGTCTGTAGTTCAATGCGCATGATTTATGTTTTCTCTCAATCAGGCTCCTCAATGGTCAAAAACAGCGATAAAGTTGAGTCATGAAAACTGGACAGAATGTGTAAAATGTCTCGGTTTTTCAAGAATATGAGCCTACGTTTGAGGGGGAGCTTGTAACGCCTTGAAGAATGACACATAAGAGCTTCTAAAGAAAGAATGGGGGAGTTTATTTGATGGATTTCTTTATAAAACTTTAAGGGGAGATTGTTAGATCTAATTATCCCCAATTAGATAGATAGTTTTATAAAGAATTGTATTTTGGGCTTTTTGGGTATTATAGGCTTGGACTTTTCTATTGTATGGCGTCTGTAAATATGGTGTCTTATCTTCCTTTGTAAAGTGAGTTTTTGGGAGAGAATACACCTTACACACACATAGACTAATGAGAGTCGTTCAATTCCAATGTGTGTTATTCTCTACAATTCCCCTCCATTGGGAGGTAGAGGTGTTTCGTAAGGGTTCCTTGAGAATATCTGAAGTATTATTCTTAGGGATGGTACTTGTTACGGCTGTGTCTTGAGGATCACAAGCCTGTTTCTAAGTATGTTTAAGAGAAACATTCTCAGGTCCTGTGTACGTGGCTTTCCAATTTTCAGATTGCCGAAACAAAGCTGATAATTGGACAACACGTAGTTCAACCTCATTAGAGATAGGGACAACCATTTCTAAATCATGGGTTGATGTATGGACCAAGCAAGAGTAGGTGGAAGGAGAAGAGAAGGTTGTGATAGTAATACCTGTACCAGCTTCAGCGTAACCGGTGCCTAAAATATCAGTGACCGAAGTCCTTGAGAAAGCGGGTAGTGTTGATGAAGCGGCAACGGAGACTGAGGCCATTGTCATGGCGAGGGAGAGAGGAGGCGTTAGTACGACGCCAGAATCAGAGAGAGTCGTCTTTAGATAGATGATCTTCTTTGGCTTCTTTGTTACTAGCTTGTGAGCGATGGTCTTTTTGTGACCATCGATCGGTTGTTTTCTTTTGAGAGGAGAGGAGGAAGTGTCCTGGTTCATCACTGATGGGATTGTCAGTGACGTAGACACGATTTTTGTTAAATCTAATTAGCCACAATTAGATAGAAAGTTTTATAAAGAATTGTATTTTGGGCTTTTTGGGTATTATGGGCTTGGGCTTTTCTATTGTAAATGGCACCTTTAAATATGGTATCTTAGCTTCCTTTGTAAAGTGAGTTTATGGGAGAGAATACACCCTACACACACATAGACTAATGAGAGTCGTTCAATTCCAATGTGTGGTATTCTCTACAATTTCCCTCTATATTAATCAATACACAAATATGAGACATGAGTTGATGATTTGATGATTATTGTTCTTTAATTCTTTATCTCTTCGCTACAATTTATGGAGTTTTCTTAATTGTTGCTAGTTTGGGATCTAGCAGTTTCTACCTGAGTGGTAGGAGTAGAGATTGTGGCGCCTGTAGGGTCAGCTTCCCTGATTAAGTTTATCATGTAGGGGAGGTAGGGGGCGTCTTTCGGCCTTTCATCAATTTCAAGAGATTTCTTCCCAACTTGGGAGAAACTTTGATTCCCCTCCTTGGGGTAACCCTGATAAACAAACTCCAAGATGGTTGCCACAAATCTTGGATAAGGGGCAGTCTTCTCCCTATTCTGAGCTAGGTTTCTGCCATATAGTTCACTGAAAATGTATTCAGCGAAATTTAACTTTTCACCATGGCAGAGGGCGAATGCCATTTCCAAAAATTGTCTGCTGGCTTGATCTTGGGAGCCAGTCTTAGTGCCTAAGCACTGAATCACCTGAGTGGAAATGTATTGCCACCTCGCTAGCAATCTCTTTTTCTCCATTTTGGTTATCGCCTTGACTTCTGCTTCAGCAGGCCACCTATAACCAATGGTATCCAAGAAGTCGATTAGTTCTTCCCAGGAAGGTGCAGCGATCCATTGCTTATTCTTTCCTCTTGCAGGGAGGTGAAGAGCAGCTCTGACTATTCCAGTGGTGAAAGCGAAGGTTTCCATGTTGGTTGATAGATATCAGAAGTAGCTTCAAAATAAGACTAGGTTCTAAAAAAGAAAGATTCAGAAGTCTGAAGACAAGTGAAGTAAAGCGTAAGGCATAACTTCTGAAGTGGCTACTTCAGAAGTTCTGAAGATTCTGAAGAAGTTCTGAAGAGGATTCTGAAGACACTTCTGAAGAAGTTCTGAAGATGTTCAGAAGCAGTTCTGAACATGTCTGTTATTTTTGTACTGTAACTTTAGCTTTTCCATTTGTATATAAATAGATAGTTTGATCGGTTGTTATAACTAACGTTGATAGATAGAGCTTGTAAAGATACACATATTGTAATACAATTCAGTGATCAATACTACATACAACTTCAGTGATCTAATTCTTGTTTTTGTTCTTTAATCCTTCTACATTCTTGATTGTTTGGGATCTAACAATTGGTATCAGAGCCAATTCATCTGTTCTTGACATTCAGAGAAGAACTTGTCAGATCTGACAATTCTTGATTTTCTTGATTGATAAATTCAAGATTCAATTTCAGGTGAATTCTCGATCTATTTCAAATCAAAGATGTCGAAAGAAATCGTCTCCATCGGATCAGAAACTAAACCACCAACTCTGTTTTTGGGTGAATATCATCAGTGGCGAATCAGGATGATTCAATTCTTGGATAATATCGATGAAGCTTTAATGCAATCGATCATAAATGGTCCTCTGGAGGTGTATGTGGAAATACCATCAGTACCAAGAACTGAGTCAACTTCTGAGATACCTGCATCGAGAATCAAGAAAAGCCCATGTATGTACAGTACTGCTGAGAAAGCTCAAGATAAAATTGACAAAAAGGCATTAACTCTTCTTACAATGGCCATTCCAAACGAGATATTCAATAGGGTAGATAGTTTAACATCTGCCAAAGCCATGTGGGATGAGGTTGAAGCTCAAATGCAGGGTAGTACAAAGGCCCAAGCACAAAGATTGATATCTGTGTGGGTACTTATGAAAACTTCAGCTATAAAGAAAATGAATCTATTATAGGGACTTATCATAGATTCAACAATATCCTGAATGGTCTGAGAAGAAATGGTATTCAGAAATCAAACTCTGAGATAAAAAATAAATTTCTGAACAATTTGGGTAATTAATGGTCAAGTTTTTTTTGACAACATGGTTACTAGAAATATTTCTAGAAAATCCATTCATGATGTCTATGGCATTCTGTTTCAACAAGAAGACAAAATCAAGACTAGACAGAATGAACAAAAGAAGGCAAATGAAACAGTAGCCTTGTTGAGCAAGAAGTATAATAATTCTATGACCATTTCTGCTAAGAGCAAAATCTGTGAGATCCCAGAAACAAATTTGTGTGATGGGGATGAATCAGATGAAGAACTTAAGAGAATTTATGATAATATTGCTTTTATGACAAGACAATTTACTCAAAGATATAATCAAAAATATCAGAACAAACCAAAATCTGAAGTTGGTCTCAAGAAAAGTCAAGATGCTGGTCAAACTGAGACATCTGAACAAGCAAGATGCTTTAATTGTGGTAAGCGTGGTCATTATGCAAGACAGTGCAAAATGCCCAAAGTAAAAAACTCAGGCTACTATGAGAAAAAGCATCTTCTTGCTAAAAAGAAGGAGCTTAATCCAGCTTTGGTTACCAAATATGAAGAGGATTGGTTAAACTGGAGTGATGGTGAATATGATGAAGAAGTAGCTCACTATGCATCAAAATACTACATGTGCCAAATGGATCCAGAAGATAAACATGCACATGATTTTGAGGTAATTTCTTCATCTTCTGAACTAAATTCTGAAATAGATTACTCTTCTGAACCAAATTCTGAACAACTTTGTGGAGATTCTGAAATGCAAAATCAAGTTCAGAATATGTTTTCAGAGCTGAAAGTCAAATCCATAAACAAAATTGTCAGAGCTGAACAATCTCTTGAAAAAATTTCTGAAGAAAAATTATTGTTAAAAGAAAAGATGGAAAGTTTACAAAAAGATATCATAAATGAAAAATCTGAAAAAGAAATTCTGAATGTTAAAATGAACTTTCTGAATCAAAAAAGACTTGATCTTTACAAGAAGATTAAGGAATTGGAAGATCTGAACTTTAAAAGAGGACAAACAGAACAGACTCTGAATATTTTGACAAACCAGGCTCACAATTCAAAATTTTACAACATAAGGCAGGATTGGGATATAATGAAAGTCAAATTCTGAAAAAGGCACCTGCAAATCTTTATGACTATTCAAAAATGAAATTTTTTAATGAAACTAATACATGTGTCATATCCAAACCTGTTAATCTCTCTTTGCCTGAAAGAATTCCTTTTGTAAGATCAGACACTCTATTTTCTGATGAAAAATCTCTAAATTTTGGTAAAACAGAGACAATTTCTGAAACAGAAGTAATGCATAAAAACATTATAAACATTACTAAACTTACTTCTGAATCAAAAACTGTTTCTGAAGAAAAATCTGAACCATCTATTAAAACTGAGAATTTTTTTGAATTATCTTCTGAACTCACTTCTAAAAGATTATCTGAAGTTCTAAACGTAGATAATTTTGATAATAAATCAGAACATGAAGAAAAATATGACGAATTCTCAGATGTTGAATATCTACAAGATAAAAATGAGAATTCAGAAATTATTTTTGATAATTCTGATGATGAGTCTGAAAATATTTTAAATCAAAAATCTTTTGCATCTAGCATGACTCAAGATAAGTTCTCAGATTTAATGAATGCTTCAGATTCAAAAGATGATGAAGATCCTATGGTTCAAGTTATTGATAAAGATGGATATTTGGTATACAAATTACAATCAAATATGACTGAAGAATAAATTTTAAAATCAGAAGCACCAAAAGTTCCTTCTGACAAGTTTAATACTGTTTTTCTGAAACCAGTATTTCTGAAAACTGCAACTTCTTCTACTTCATCAAATGATACTCCTATATCCACAAAAACACCTCTATCTTCAATATCATCATCTGATTTTGTAACCAGAATTAAAAAGTTTGAAAAAGGACAATCTTCAAATTCAACTTCTACAGTTCATAATTCAAATCCTAAATCTGAAGTTAAAATTAAAGTAAGTAAAAGAATTTCTTATACTAATCCTCATTTCTTATCTTTTACAGAGCTATCCACTTTTGTTTGGAGAAAGAAAGGTGAAAGACTATCAAAGACTGACAAATTAGATAGTTTTTCAAATTCAAAGAAAATTGATGTACCAAAGATTAATAAAGTGAATAAAAGAACTACTGTTGACAAATCAAACAATGTTGATTCTTGTTCATCTACTGCTGTATTAAATATTCTGAAGAATCATATTCACTGCATTAACTGTGGTCATCATAATTTTCATCTGAACTCCAAAACAAATAAGACAACTCTTGAGAAATCAATTCAGAAATTTTCAGCTACATTGGCAAACAAATATAAACATAAAAAGAAAATTCAAAATAATACTAAAAATGACAAATTAAAAAATTCTGAACAAACTTCTGACTTTCAAAAGATTAAGTCAAAGTTTAGAAATGTGTGGGTCTTAGATTCTGGATGTTCAAGACACGTGACACCTTTCAAAGAACTTTTAGCTGATTATCATGAAAGATATGGAGGAACAGTTAGCTTTGGAAACAATGCAAAAGGTTATGTGATAGGATATGGAACTTTTTCCAAAGGAGATATTAAAGTAATGAAGGTTTTCTATGTGGAAGGTCTTAAACATAATCTCTTCAGTATAAGTCAATTCTGTGGCAAATATTGGAAGGTAAATTTTGATATAGACTAATGTCATTTTCTGAGTTCATCAAACAAAAATGAGTTAACTGCTTATAGAGATGGAGATATCTACACTACAACTTTCACTGCAATTGGTCAATAAAAGGAGTTCGTTACATTTCCCCAACTATGAGAAATGATAGTTGGCTTTGGCATAGAAGAATGTCACATCTGAACTTCAAAGCCATTTCTGAACTGGAAAGACACAACTCTGTAAGAGGACTACCAAAGATCAGATTTGAAAAGAATTCTTTATGCTCTGCATGTGAACTAGGGAAGATTAAAAGAAGCTCCCATCCTCTGAAAATGCTATCTTCATGTAAAGCTCCACTTGAAATGCTACATATGGATTTGTGTGGACCAATGAAGACTCAAAGCATAGGTGGAAAGAAGTATATTCTTGTGATTGTAGATGAATATTCAAGATATACCTGGGTTGAATTTTTAAGACTCAAATCTGATACTTCTGAAAGACTCATTCCTTTTCTGAAGAAAATCCAAGTTCTTCTTCAACTACCAGTTTAAAAGATCAGAAGTGATAATGGCACAGAATTTACAAATTCTACACTTCAGAATTTTTTGGAATCTGTTGATATATCACATAATTTTTCCGCTGCCAGAACTCCCCAACAGAATGGTGTTGTTGAAAGAAAAAACACAACATTGGTAGAAGCTGCAAGGACCATGCTAGCATATTCTGAACTTCCTTTATCTCTGTGGGCAGAAGCAATTGCAACTACATGTTTTACTCAAAATAGGACAATTCTGAATAGAAGACTACTTAAAACTCCTTATGAAATTATTAAGCAAAGAAAACCCTCTATTGATTATTTTAAAATTTTTGGTTGCAGGTGTTTTCTTCTGAATGATACACAACATCTGGATAAATTTGCACCTAAGGGTACAGCTGGTATCTTTGTTGGCTATTCTCAAAGATCAAAAGCATACACAGTACTTATCAAAGGAACACAAATAATCATTGAGACTTCAAATATTAGATTTCATGAGCCAACAATGACTTCTGAACAAGACAGTTCAGAACTCAAGCTTAACCAAGTTTCTGAGATTTTGGATTCAGAAAACAGCAAGACAAATCACACTTCTAAATCTCAAACTTTACTTAAATCAAATTTAGATACCTTATGTCAAGACTTATTTGATATTTCTGTGAATGTTTCTGCAGATTATCAAAATCCTTCTTTACTCAGAAGTATTCCTGCACAAGAATCCACATAACCTATGATATCAAATATTTCTGGACCACCAATCTCAACCTTAAATTCAGAATTTTCTACTTCTGAACCTGTACAAGTTATTTCAGAAACAGTGCAAGTCATTTCTGAACCCGTTGTCCCTGTTTCTGAACCTATGCATATTATTTCTGAACCAGTACAGAATATTCAATTTGAGGGGAAGACTTCAGATCTACATTCAGCTATCAATCATGATACTGAAACTCAAGCAATCATTGATGATTATGATTCATTTAACAATGTTTCATCTGTTCAACCATTGCCAGATGTGAAAAAATGGACACCAAGTCATCCAATTCATCAGATTATTGGTGATGTATCAAAAGGTGTACAAACAAGATCAGCCACAGCAAATGAATGTTTATATGTGAATTTTTTAAGTAGTATAGAACCCAAAAAGCCATATGAAGCCCTTCAAGATCCAGACTGGGTTTTAGCCATGCAAGATGAGCTAAATCAATTTGAAAGAAATAAAGTCTGGAGATTGATTCCAAAACCAAAAGGTAAATCAATCATTGGCACCAAATGGGTTTTCATAAATAAAAAGGATGAACATGGGATTGTTGTGAGAAACAAAGCAAGACTTGTAGCTAAGGGTTATTGTCAACAAGAGGGCATTGATTATGATGAAACTTTTGCTTCTGTTGCAAGGCTAGAAGCTATCAGAATCTTTCTTGCTTAGTTGCTCACAAAAACATGAAAGTTTTTCAAATGGATGTTAAGTGTGCATTTCTGAATGGAATTCTTCATGAAGAAGTATATGTTGAGCAACCAGAAGGCTTTGTAAGTAAAAAATTTCCAAATCATGTATACATCTTAGACAAAGCCTTATATGGACTTAAACAAGCACCAAGAGCATGGTATGACACTCTCACAACTTTTCTTCTGAATTCCAAGTTCAAAAGAGGTACTGTTGATACAACTTTATTTCTGAAAAAGGAAGGTGATGATATGATCTTAATACAAATATATGTAGATGATATTATATTTGCTTCTACAAATCCAAAATTTTACAGAAATTTTGAGAAAATCATGCAAACTAAATTTGAAATGAGTATGATGGGGGAGTTAACATTTTTTCTTGGTCTTCAAGTAAAACAACTACCCACTGACATATTCATTAATCAATCTAAGTATATCTCTGATTTACTTAAGAAGTTTGACATGACTGGCTGTTCTGGTATTCAAACTCCAATGGCCACTGCAACAAAATTAGAACCTGATTTGAATGGAAAATCTGTTGATCAGAAAAAGTACAGAGGCATTATTGGATCTTTGCTTTACTTAACAGCTAGTAGACCTGATATAATGTTTGCTACATGTATTTGTGCTAGATATCAAGCTAATCCTAGGAATCTCATCTTCATGCTTCTAAAAGAATCCTTAGATATCTCAAAGGTTCTCCTTCATTGGCTTTGGTATCCAAAGGATTCTGGTTTTGAGCTAACAACTTTCACAGATGCAGATCATGGTGGTTGCAAACTAGACAGAAAAAGTACATCTGGATCATATCAATTTTTAGGTGATAGACTTGTGAGTTGGTCTTCAAAGAAGCAGAACTATGTTTAAACTTCTACTGCAGAGGCTGAATATGTTGCTGCTGCTGCAATTTGTTGCTCACAAGTTATTTGGATGCAAACACAATTAAAAGACTATGGCTACACATTCAAAAAGATTCCTCTTTATTGTGATTCAAAAAGTGCCATAGCAATTACTGCAAATCCAGTACAACATTCAAAGACTTAGCACATTGATGTCAGATATCATTTTATCAAAGATCATGTTGAAAAAGGTAATATTGAAATGTTTTTTTGTTCAGACTGATTATCACATAGCTAATTTATTTACCAAAGCACTTGATGAAAAACGTTTTAATTTTTTGGTAAGTAAATTGGTATGATGAATATGTCTGTGTAAGTATTAAGCATCAATTCAAATTTAATTTTTTTTTTCTGTTCTGAGTTTATTTCCACAAATTTTAGAGAAAGCTTACCTTTAGAGTTTCTGTAGTTAAGTTTTCAGAACTTTATTTTTTCTAACTCAGAGGCATAATTTTTCAAACAAATTGATTTTCTTATAATACTTGCAAAAAAAATTTCTTTCATTTCTCTATCTTTTATTTGTAACAATTTTGATGTCTAGCCTTGTTTAAGGGGGAGAATCATAATATTTCTTGATTCAAGGGGGAGTTAAACTCAAATTCAAGTCTTTCCCACTTCTCTATAACATTCAAGATCTGAAATGGAGGATAAAACATTAAATTGTACACTTCTGAAGAATCTGGACAAACTTCTGAAGATAAACTGTTTTTCATATTGATCAAACCTACTTCTGAATTATTCAAATGTTTTACATTTTTCAGAAGTTTGTAGTTTTAAATGATTTTTGTGATTTTGAAAAGTTCTGAACTTATTTCGAAAGTTCTGAAGTATTTATGAATCATTTCATTCAAACTTCTGAACTTATTCTCAGAAGTTCTGAACTACTTCTGAATTTTTTTGAACTTGTTCACAAAATTTTTCTTCACGTTTATAAAAACTAACGTGTGCCATGTGTTTTAATTTCATTGGCTAATCCTTAAGCACGTCGATTAAACGGTTCATTTATCCGAATAAATGATGATTACTACTCTAATCACTCTTACTTTTGGCCACGTGTCCATCCACGATTATTCAGTCATTTATAATCCATGATTTCATCTTCGTCTTCACTTTCTAGCAATCTTTCCCTCCGAAATCTTTCCCTGTTCGTTGATTTTCATTCAAACTCAAGTTTCTCATCATTTTCAACTATGTCGACTTCAAATGTTCAATCTGCAAAATCTCGTTTCAGTGACAGTAATGGATCATCAAGCAATGATTCATTCAAAATAGTTCCGAAGAAGATAATGGTTGGATCGATGGAGATCAATCTAGATGATGAACAGATTTTAAAAGACACTGCTACTACTGTGATTTCTGAAGCTGGTCCTACAAATCCAAATCCCAAATCAAACCCTAACCCTAACCCGCGAACTGACAAAATTGGGGAAACTCAAATCGAGCCTATTGAAGTGGCTTCTGAGTCAAATGTTGGTGTTGCTGACTCTCAATCACGTGCACAGAGTAGTGATGGTCCTGATTTGTCCAAACTATATGTACCTGAAGAGAAACTACTTGAAATCAAGAAGAACAACTGCGCCCTGAATCTAAAGTCTACTGATTTCAATGAAGATCAAATGATCCTAATTGAAATTCTGAAGAAACATCCACTTCGAGCCTTGCTATACAGGAAATTTTTGGTCCCTACTTCTTATCTGTAACAATGGTGGTTTCACGTAGAAGTTGATGAAGAATCAGATGATATCTCTTCATATGTTCATGGCTATAGAGTCTGCATTTCTGTTGAAGACATTAGAAGTATACATTTTCTACCTAAGGAGGATGAAGTTGTTGGGAAAACTTCATTTGATCCTATTCCATCATCTTCTGAGATGATTTCAGACTTTATGAAGTTAGGATACTCTGAGCAACTCAATGCATTAAGCTCATTCAGAAGAAAGTGTTTACCCCCTATCTGGTATTGCTTATTTAAAATTCTGAACACTTGCCTATCTGGTAAAAGCTCAAGTCTGGATCAAGCATCAACAAATGGGAGAATAATTTTTCATGGAGTAGCATTCAACAACCATTATGATTATGCTTCACTTATTTTTGATGAACTCAAGTCTGCAGTTTTGAAGAAGTCTACTTACAACTATATACCCTTTCAAGGATTCTTTCAAACCTTCATCAAAGTGGCAATGAAAGTTTTTCCTGCAATTCCTGTTCTGACTCATGAGGTACATGTTCCCCTTTTCTCAATGGATAATCTCAGACCACCAAATGCTAAACTACAATTTCCTAATGCTTTACCATTACCAAGTTACTTACTTGCACTTGTAAAATCATCAAATAGGTTCTTGAGTGAGTACTGTGAATCAATGGGACTACCTAAACCAGTAGTCTCTTCCCCTGATTCTACCAAGAGTGGTGAGCATCGTGAGGTGTCGAAAAGTCCTAGGCAGAGTGGGGTGGTTGTTCATGGGGGAGAACAACCTCATGGTGTGAAGAGGAAAAATGAAAATGAGAGGTTGGGTAGAAGAGTGAGAAAAAGAACTGAAGAGGGGAGACCACAAGTACAAAATAAAGAAACTTGTGAACTACCTGTTCTAAGCCGGGCACCCACATCATCTATTACTCCACATCCTTTGGTGGGTAGTATTGACAAAGCAGTGAGCCCATGGCAAAACTTGTTAACCCCTCCAACCACTCACCCATCTCTCAACAGAAGGGTATTTCAATAACACATATGGGGCAAACAACTAATCTACCAATAGGTTCTCATTTGGAAGAACCTATTGTTGAAAAAGAAGGATATATGTCCCCCCTTCACAGTTTCGAGCACTTTGAGTCTAAGAGTCCACTCAACTTTGGGCCTTCTGAAACACTTAATGTGGATTTTATTCACATAAGCACACATCTTTCAGTTGTCCACAAGCAAACTGTTAGTCATTTTGCCACAACAACCATAGATATACCTATTACAGGGTATCAAGGATTGGTTGGAAGACCTGGTGGAGAGAACATCACCAAAGCTCCATTAACAGAATCACAAGTGATTCATGATGTTGTGGCATCTACAGGCCAACCTTCTTCTGAAGGATTGCAAACAAGACCATTTGTTGGTCTTGGACATTTTCTCTCATCTTCGGATTTTCTGAATTCAAAGATTTATGTACTTCTGAATTTGCAAAGATTCAGAAGGACATTAAGGAATTGACGGATAAAAACAGTAAGATGATGGAGGATAGGTTGGATGGACAGGAGAAGAAAGTGGTGGATAAATTGCATGAATTCCAACTTGCAACTGTTTCTGATCTCAACAATTTTCAAAAGGCTATTCTGGATTCTTTTTCTGAAGTTATTTCAACAGTTCAATCCTTAAAGACTTCTATGCCATCTTCTTCTACTCAGACAACATCTTATGAATTTGCAACAAAGGATGACATATCTTAGATTCTGTATCAATTAACTTCTATTCAGAATTCTCAAGTCTCCTTGAACAATCGTTTTTCTGCATAGGAGTGTGGTTCTCAGGCAAAGACTTTAAAGCGTAGTCTTGATGATCAAGATGATCCTGATAATCAAGAGGGGGAGAAGAGACAGAAAGTCTTTGAAGATGTTGCAATTCCACAAGGTCAAAATTCTGAAAAATCTTCTGAAGAAGCTCAAGTTCAAACTTCTGAACGATCTTCTGAGAAAACTTCTGAAGAAGTTCAGAACACTGAAAACGATGAAATTAATAGAACTTCTGAAGCAATAGAAGATATTTTACATGCAGAAGATGAAGGTCTAGAAGCTGAAAAAGTCACTTCTGAAGAAACTATGGAAGAAGGATATGAGACTGAGAAAGTGTCTCTTGATTCTGAAAAAAAACTCAGTTCTGAAGACACAGATGTTATTCCTGACTCAAATGAAGAAATGTTGAATGCGTATCTTGCTTTTGAAGACATTATTGGAGAGCCAAGTGATTTATCTGATGTAATTCTTTTTGATGAAGAGATGGAAGTGAATGAAGGAATGGTTGAAATAAATGAGAACAGAGATCTGATTTTATGGGAACCTAAAGTTCTAAGAATAGTTGAAAGTAATGAAGTTTCTGAAAACTTGTGTATATTGGTTAGTCAATATTGTTGGAGATACATCATTTTGAATCATCCAAGGAATCTGGAGTGTAGATTCTTGGATGAAAGACTAACAATTTTCAAAGAATTTCTTAATCAACCAGCTGAGTGGTTTGAAATTGAAATTGATTTAAGTCGTATGGAAGCTTTTGAGTTTACAGATGAAATTTTGATGATTGCTGCAGATAAGCCACATGTCAGATTCAGAAGCTGCATAAACATTCCTCTGATTGATTTTCTTATTCTTGAAGAACCCATAGTTGATCAAGTCTGTGAAAGTGATATGATTTTTGAAATATCTGGAGAAAGTCAACTTATCTTTCCTGAAGATACTTATTTTGGCATGTATAGAAAAAATCTCAGGTATGCAACCTTAGAAGACTATGTAAATGATGAATGGTCTAAGGATTATATTTCAATAGTGAGGTCTTATGTATAAAGACATGGGGTACAAGTTTCGGATGACTCAACTTTAATCGAGAAGATCAGATGTATATCTAAAGCCTTTGAAGGTGATCTGTATATAATAAAGTTTGGAGCTGAAAGGAGAGATGGTTCTTTGACAGAATTCTGTTTATTTGATTTCTACAAGTTGAGATTGTAGGATAAACTCACTGTTCTGAATTTTTGTGTCAAGAGAGAAGATTCTGAAGTTGTTTCTGAGATAAGAAGAATTCTAGGGATCTATGTCAGAAATCTAATTAAACATGATTTTCAACTGGCATTAGAATTCAGATTAGAAAATGTCAATCTCTTGGAGCCTGAAAGTATTGAAAGACAGGAAATTACAAAGATCTTCACAAATCCAGATTTGGGATTCACTTACAGAATAGGAGCAGATCATTCAAAGACATTCATTGTTTCAGACATACCAAAGTACTCAACCTCTACTCTGAAATGGTAAATAGAATATGCAGAACAATACCTTCCTTCATCTGTTGTTGTAGAAGAAATAATTTACTTGATCAAGGAAAGGATATTTTTCAGAGATTATGTAAGAAAAAGTTCTTTGACTGTGCATACAAGAATAAATCAAATCAAAGGAGCTGATTATCTTCTGAGCAATGCCTATGACTTTTAGATTCACACAAAGAAACAAGACATTGAAGAAATTCAGAAGCTCTCTCAGAAGATGGAAAGTTCAGAAGTTAAAGAAGTAGAAAAAGGAAAAGAAAAGGTTTCTGAAAATACTCTAGATGAAATTGTTCCTATTCCTCAGAAGTCTGAATTTGAACAATTACAAGAGCAAAGGATTGAAGAACATGCTTTGACAATGTTTCTTGAGTACTTTCATCCAGAAATGTTCATGGAATATGAACAAAAGTTCAATTGTATTGATTGTTGGATTCAGAAGTCTTTTGGATGGAAACAATGGTATTCAGATATCATTAGAAAAATCAGACTTCCTGTAAGTGAAGTAAGAAAAGAGAGCCCAATAGTGAAAGTAATCACTGCTGATCTGAAGCAGAAAAACAATTACAAGCATGCTTACTTTACTGTTGAGAGAAAAGATGGTGAGATCTCAACTTTTACAGGAGCTGATTTTCAAAATGTCTATCTCAGAGATTTGATAAGAGTATACAGAAGTTTGTATCCCTTTCATGATTCTATTGCCAAGTTCAGAAAATCTTTCCCAGTTCTCAGAGATGGCTTGTACAGAGAATTCATTTGGGCAGCTAAGACAGATTTCCAAGTGGCTTATTCAATGAGCAAAGAGAAAGTTCATATGAGTTCTCCAAATCTAAGCTTACCAAATATTGAATATCTCAAAAGCAGTACTCTAGTCATTCAGCCTCCAGGTTTTGTGTGCAAATGCTTTGACAGATTATTATTTGTAAGATTTGAAGAGTTACACAAGTGCTGTAATGGAACTCTTACGATTATAAGAGATAAACTGGAGAAGAAGAAAAATAAAAGACAAAAGAAGCTTAGTGATGAATAATGGGAGAAGTACAGAAAGCTGGCAAAGGAAATGATAAGGATCATTGAATCTATACTGGAGTACAGAAAGCTTATTCTTAAAGATGTTAGAGAAATTCTAAACTTCTGGAAGTATGACTTAAACTTTTGAAGCTAAGGGGGAGATTGATAGATTTCAGAAGTAGCTTCAAAAGAAGACTAGGTTCTGAAAAGAAAGATTCAGAAGTCTGAATACAAGTGAAGTAAAGCCTAAGGCATAATTTCTGAAGTGGCTACTTCAGAAGTTCTGAAGATTCTGAAGAAGTTCTGAAGAGGATTCTGAAGACACTTCTGAAGAAGTTCTGAAGATGTTCAAAAGCAGTTCTGAACATGTATGTTATTTTTGTACTATATCTTTAGCTTGTCCATTTGTATATAAATAGATAGTTTGATAGGTTGTTATAACTAACGCTGATAGATAGAGCTTGTAAAGATACACATATTGTAATACAATTTAGTTATCAATACTACATACAACTTCAGTGATCTAATTCTTGGCCTTCTTCTTTAATCTTTCTGCATTCTTGATTGTTTGGGATCTAACACTGGTAGTAAATTCAATGGCAGGGAGTTCATTTCCCTTGTCAGAGGTGACGGTGGTGTAGTAGGCAGTGTACCAGAACTGTTGGAGATTAGTAGTGATTCGAACAGGGATGTGGGTGAATGAACTCATCAGAGGCCACTTCTTGATGAATCTAGCATGATCATTAAAATGAGGCCTATTAGCAGGGATGTCCACCAAGGCGATGTAGTTGCTTGGCTTCACTTGGACTTGCTCAGGAGTGAAAGTAGCTTCAGAAGCACCAACAAAGTTTGTAACTGGGAGGACTTCATTTTTAGCGTATGTGTTGACGTTCATGCTTGAGGATGCCATTTTTGTTTAGAAAATGGGAACACCAAATAGAAAATCATGGTTTAATACAACAATGTATAAACCAGAGAGTTGGGTATAAAGAATTTCGATAAAATGGGAAAAATAAGTCTTTTGATGAACAAGGTCAAAATACTTGTTCATTGGCATATTTTAACAAATACGTTTGGACAAGGTTTTGGTAAAATGATACCAAAGTGTTTATTTTTGGTATAAAAATAGACCATAAACAGATTTGTGAAAAGATTTAGATGATTTTGGATCAAACGTACCAAAAAGTGTTTTGTTCAAAGAAAGAAGCTTAGAGCAAGTTATTATTAAGATTTGGTGTTTTAAAACCGTTTTCAAACATAAATCTTTATAACCAAAAGCTTATAAAAAATGAGTAGAAGGTACAAACAACATTTAAGTTGTTTAAACCTTGAAAAAGTAAGGAGAAAAAAAAAGCACATGTGCGTGTTCTAGGTATTCTTGAGGATTGTAGAGAGAATTCAGATTGCTTTCTTGCCTTAGAAGATTTGAGCGCATAAAAAATGAAAATGAAATAATTTTTCCTTATATAGGTGGATGAGGGAGAAAAAGGATAGAGAAGAAAACTAAATGACAGTTTTATCTTTTTGAAAAAGGTAATGATGAGCTATTGCACGTTCCTAGGGTTTGATAGGATAGCGAACGTTGAGGTCCGTCGTGTGTCAGAAAAAGGTCTGACATGTCCTTTTTAGAAAAATGATTAGATTATCATTTAAATTATATATTTTAATCATTATCCATTTAAAATCCTCATCATTTGAAATAAATGTTTCGGTGATGGGTTTTTCTCTTTTGAGATCCATTCTCTGAATAAGAAAGACATTCAGAGAGTGTAAGGAATAGAAATACATACCTTGACGAGATATATGTATATCGATGAGTCAAAGTTCAGAGTATGACTAATGAATTTGAAGAGCAATTTGATACTCACTAACTAATATTAATCAATGAAAAATTGTTATTCTTCAGCGTTTAACATACCAAGTTCGCTGATTAATAGATTGAATCTAGTCTCATCAAGAGGCTTAGTAGAAAGGCCAGCGAGCTGGTATTCAGTGGGTACAAAATGAAGTTTAATTTCACCATTCAGAACGTGATCTATGATAAATTGATATTTGATCTCAATATGCTTGGTTTTTGAGTGAAGTACAAGGTTATTTGCTATTGCAATTGCACTAGTGCTATCGCAGTAGATAAGAATTTTAGATAGCTTGATATCAAAGTCTCTGAGTTGGTTCCTCATCCAAAGGATTTGGGCACAACAATTTCCAGCGGCTACGTATTCAGCTTCAGCGGTTGATGTGGACACAAAGTTTTGCTTTTTACTTGTCCAACTTACCAACTTACCACCTAGTAGCTGGCAAACACTAGTGGTGCTCTTCCTATCAATCTTGCAACCTGTAAAATCACTATCAGAGTAACCGGTAAAATCAAACCGTGAGCCTTTGGGATACCAAAGACCTAGATTAGGAGTTCCTTTTAGATATCTGAAGATTCGCTTTACATCGATCAGATGGGATTCCTTGGGTTCAGTTTGATATCTTGCACATAGACAAGTAAAATACATGATATCATGTCGACTAGCTGTTCAATATAACACAGAGCCAATCATTCCGCTATAGGCAGTGACATTGATCGGTTTCCCATCAGGGTCCTTGTTCAGGGTCAGAGGAGGTGCCATTGGAGTATTCATCGCTGAACTTTGAGTCATTTCAAACTTTTTCAGCATGTCTTTAACATATTTGCTTTGACATATAAAGATGCCTTTTTCAGATTGTCTGATCTGCAAACCTAGAAAATATGTTAGTTCACCCATTATACTCAGTTTGTATTCTTTCTTCAAACGCTTTGTAATACGAGTACATAGTTTGAGTCTTGTCGAACCAAATATGATGTCATCTACATATATTTGAGCACGTATAGTATGTCCTTTATATTTCCTAATAAAGAGGGTTTGTTTAATATTTCCACGAACAAACTTTTCTTTGAGAAGATATTTAGAAAGGTTATCATATCAAGCTCTAGGAGCTTGTTTTAACCCGTAAAGAGCCTTTTGAAGTTTGAAAACAAAACCAAGATGTTTAGGATTAGAGAAACGAGGAGGTTGCTCGACATAAACTTCCGCTTTAAGTTTACCATTTAGAAAATCACTATTAACATCCATTTGAAAACTCTAAAGTCTTTATGGCAGCATAAGCTAAGAAAAGTCTTATGGCTTCTAGTCTAGCAACAGAAGCAAAAGTTTCATCATAATCGATTCCTTCTTCTTGTCTATATCCCTGAGCAACAAGTCGAGCCTTGTTACGGATAACAGTGCCATTTCCATCTAATTTGTTACGAAATACCCATTTAGTACCTATAACAGTTTTACCAGATGTACGAGGTACAAGATTCCAAACTTTGTTTCTATGAAACTTAGTTAGCTCTTCTTGCATAGCAGAGACCCAACTTGGATTAGTGATAGCATCATCAATCTTCTTTGGTTCGGTTAGAGAAATAAAGTTTACATAAAGACAGATATTACTTGTACCCCTACGGGTTTTAATACCAGCATTTGGATCACCAATAATTTGATCTATTGGATGATTCACAGTTCATCGTTGAGCTGGCGGTTGAGGAGTTTGATCAACATGAGATTCAGCGACTTGCTCTTGTTCAGGGAGGACGGTAGATGCTTCATAAATAGGTTCTTTAGTATTTCTTATCATCTCTGAAGAAGATCCAGAGGGACGTTCAGATGAGAATGAAACTTGGTTGTTCACTAACGAATCACCATTTGAGGAATCAGAGGGTGAGATCTGATTTAGAGGAGTAACATCTATTCCCTGAGGAGGATTCATCATTACTTGAAGTAGGAATGAAGTTATGACCTTCATCATCATTATTTTCAGTGCCCATAGTGAGATTTCATCCAATTATTCAGTTCCTCGTCTTCATCAAAGTTCACATGCATGGTTTCTTCAACATGTTGTCTTCGTTTGTTGAAGACTCTGAATGCCTTAGATATTGAAGAGTATCCAAGAAATATACCATCATTTTCCTTTGGATCAAATTTCCTAAATGATCTCTATCATTCAGAATATAACATCTACATCCGAAGATATGTAGATATCTCATAGAGGGTTTTCTTCCATGAAATAATTCATAGGAGGTCTTCTTTAATCTTTTTACTATAAGGGATCGATTCTGAGTGAAACATGCAATGTTAACTTCTTCAGCCCAGAATTGAGTTGGTAGATGTGATTCGCTGAGCATGAAACGAGCAACTTTAATGATCGTTCGATTTCTTCTTTCAGGAACGCCATTTTGCTGAGGGGTTCTCACTGATAAGAAATTATGTTCTTTTTTCATCAAAGAAAGTAACCAAGGTACTTTTTTTTGAATTTAGTTCCACGATCACTTCTCATGGTACGAACAATGAGATTGTTCAGTACTTCCATTCTTTTGATAAAGGAGATAATTTCATCAGGTGTATCACTCTTAGATCGAAGAAAGAATACCCAGGTGTATCTGGAATATTCATCAACGATTACCATAGTGTATTTCTTTCCGGAAATGGATTGGACGTTGACTAGTCCAAATAGATCCATATGAAGTAATTGAAGAGGAATAGTCACTGGAGAGACTTTCTTAGATATGAAAGTGGCTATTGTCAGCTTTCCTTTTTCACAAGCTGAACAAAAAGATTCCTTTGTAAAAGAGTGTTTAGGGAGTCCATTGACAAGTTCTTTTTGAGATAGATCATTGATCATCTTAAAGTTCAGATGAGAGAGTCTTTTGTGCCAGGGAAAATTAACATAATAGGAGGCTCTTGAGAGAAAGCACACATTCTCTGAGTGAGGACTATCCATGTTAATGACGTATACATTCTCTGATCTTTTGCCTTTGAGAGCAAGTTTGTAGTTATTATCAGTGACCGCACATCTTGTCTTTGTGAACAAGACTTTGAAGTCTTTGTCACAGAGTTGACTAATGCTTAATAAATTATGTTTTAGTCCTTCAACATAAGCAACACGACTAAATGAGGGTGCTCCATTGGATAGAACGCCATAACCCTTGGTGTATCCTTTGCCATTTCCACCAAAGGTCACCGAGGGACCAGTTTCTTCCTTGTATTCAGAGAGCATGGACTTTCTGCCAGCCATGTGTCTTAAGCATCCGCTATCTAGATACCAGATACCTTCAACACTCTGCATTTGACAAAGGAATTAATTTTTCATAGGTACCCATACTACTATGGGTCCTGCATTGTTAGTGGAAACAACAGGTATGGCGGTCTTGTTAGTTGCTGAAGAATTTTCTTTAGTGGTTATCTTCACCTTGCATGTTTTACCAACCTTAGTGGATTTCACTTTAGGTGATTTCTCAGCATGAGCTACTTTATTACCATGAGCTACTTTATTACCATGAGCCAATCTTTCAACTTTAGTAACATTTGGATATTTACTAGCAATGTGGGTAGTTTCACCACAGTGATAGCACTTCCGATATTTGAAAATAGGTTTTGAGCTGGAAGCATGCAAAGAAGTGGTCAAAACATTTTCAGGACCAGGACCAAGAATTCCTTTCTCAGGTTCAGATGGAGTGAGATCAATCTTAATTCTGGGAGTTGATCTCTGAACATATTCAGGGCTCTTCTTTTTAGTTTTAAGTTGCCTTGCTGAAGGAACTAAAAGATTCTTCTTCAGTCTTTGGAAATTCTTGATCGAAGGAACATGGTCAAGTAACTTCTCCTTGATCACTTTCCCTGAATCCTTGGTAAAAGATTTAGAAGGTCTTTTCTCAGAGATAGAACCATTCTGAGAAGAGGGATCAGGGATAGAAGAAACAAGCATTCCAAATTTTAACATGGATCGGTCAGTGTCTATTTCTTCTTGGTCAGAGGAATATCCCAGACCACTCTTGACCTTTTTAGGAATCTGAGTATTTATGATCTTATTAACTTTCTAAAAATCCTTACACCGTCCTTCAATGGTAACCTTTTCAGCTTTAAGATCAGTTACGGCCTTCTCGGGCTCAGAGATAGCTTGTTCTTTCTCAATGCTAATTGTCTCATTTACAAAGATTTGGTCTTTAAAATCCTCTTCGATTTTAGTAAGTTCTTTGATTTTAACATGACAATTTTTAAGCTGTTAAGAGAGATCTATATTTATTTATTCAGCTTTTATTTTTCCATTGAGAGCATTGTAAAAGTCGATGGTCATAGAATCAAGAGATGTCAAGCTATCATTCAAAGATATAGAGAAGTTAGAAGGGATAGGTACCTGAGTCGATGGAGACTCTGAAGAAGAGGTGTCAGATGCCTCTTCAGCTTCCTCTATCCGTGCCATAAGACATATGAAAGTTTTGTCTTCTTCATCTGATGCAGATTCATCAGTGGTTTTAGACCAGTCTTCTTCTTGATCCCATTCTACTTCTTCAGCGACAAGGCCTTTGCCTTTTCGCTGGTTCTTCTTTAGATTTTGATATTTCTCTTTTAACTCAGAATATTTTTTATTTTTAGTTTTATAAGGGATATGAGAAGATGAAGTGGCTGCGACCTTTTTGGATCTGCATTCGCTGGCAAGGTGACCTTTGCGCTAACAGTTGTAGCAGATCGCTGAGGCTTTTTTAGCAAGAAGGATTTTTGACTTATCAGAGTCAGTGATAGCTGGGGTCTTTCTGAAATTACTCTTTCTAGCGAATCTTCTTAAATTGTTAGTGAGAAGTGTTAGAGAATTATCAAATTCAGAGATATCAACATCAATGATATCCTCTGGGTTAGTTTGATCTAACTCAATAATAGAGGCAACAGAAGAAGATACAAGTTTAGAAGGTTCCGTCTCTAAAGTCACTAACGCCAAAAAAGTACTTTTTGGCAGTTTTATCGTCCTTTATGAGGTTTCTTTTTAAAGTTTGGGATTGCTCAAGATTGAGCAATATTCCATATAAAGCACTTAGAGACAAGGTTTCAGTATTCTTTGACAATTTAAGACACGTGGTAAAAGTGCCCATTGTCAGAATTTCAGAGTTATACTCCCTATCAACTATTTTCATGCCTATTAAAAGACAATTAAATCTTTGGTGAATTTGTGAAAGTGTTTCATTTTTCTGGAACATGAAACTTTCATACTGTCTCACCAGATTGATACGGTGAGTTGAATGATTTTATAACGAATAGACAAATTTATAGTTGCAAGCGAAATAAGAACAAGTATTTAAACCTATTCTATTACAACTAAAGAAATCACTAAGTTTGTTACACAACAACAAATAGAAAAGCAGTAGAGGTTTTAACAGAGAAATAGTATGCATAAAAATGAAAAAGGTATCTTCGTCTATTTATACCCGTTGCGTTTAATGCAAAGCAAAAGGTATATGCCACGTGTCAAGTTTCTATTTGAGACTTGTCCTTTGTTCAAAAGCAACCATGCTTTTGGCCCTATATGAACAGTAACCAAATCAGATCTGACGGGGCCATAAGAGACAATCCGTTGGTCCTTTCCAACAAGGCATGCGGGTTTTGACTTTTGTGCATCGAGGATAAGATCAACATCAATCACGCTGAGTAGGCCCCAATTGATCCCTGAACCATAATCCTCAAGGATGAAGTCTTCGGGTATCACTGAGGCTTACACAAGATCACACACTTCAGGTAGCTGATTGTTTCTCTCGCTGAACAACTTCAGGTCACTTAGTTGATCAACTCTTTCTTCAGCTTAGGTCTTCGACTATCGCTGAATGGTCTTGTGGTGTGAGTGTTGTTCTTCATATCTTCACGGATAGGATTATGTTATTGATCTTCAGCGATCACTGAGTACAATCAGTGGATGCTATCGCTGATATTGAACAATATCCTATAAGTGGAATTTTCACTAAGTATACAAGGAATCATATTCAAATCACTTAAAGGAGTTTGGATCAATACTATTTTTTGATTTCTATATTTTCTTTGGGTTGTATTAAACCTAACTTTATCTCATTTAATCATTCTTCTAGTCAAATACCGATAAAATCTTGTTTTCTTTACTACCATTTTGGATGTGTAGTTTTCCTTGAACATGCACGCATATCAATGTTCATATAATCAATATTGATTACTGTATAATAAAGAAATAATCAATAGTTCACAGCTTGATGCGGTGGGAACAATTACATTTTTCACTAGACTAATGAGATAATAAAGTAGTAAACTTTATTAGAGGACTTACTATGTATTCTACTTCCATTCTGTTCTTAAATGGAATTAGAGATGGAAACTTTTCATGGTTGTTGTCTTTGTTCTACGTGTGTGTAATGGTTATTGTCTTTAAAAGTATTTGTTTTTTTTAATTGTATATAAGTTCATTAATCTGGAATTTATTGCCACGTTAATCGTAAATCGTAGGATCGATTTTTGGTAGTTGGTGAGATACACCATATCAATTCCTTTCTATGGTGTTATTCATGTATTGTTTTTGGGATTAAAAGTGATCAACGGTCCAAATCCGTTCTTACAATTCTCATGTTAACTCTTATTCTCATAGGATCTTTCGTCTATTGTCTTATTTGTTCAATTGATTGAATACACATTTCATCAGATCTTCCCTTTAAAAACATTCGCTTGGAATATTAGTAATTGGCAGAAAGCTCTTGCTATTTAGGAACTAGTAAGTCAACTCTCAGTATTATGATTATTGTACTATGTAGGGTTAACCACTTTTCTTTCTTACTAATGTTTTCTACGATGAATAAATAATGATTAATAGATTAATATATTAATTCTTACATTGATCATTCATGGTAAATTTCTATTTTCTACTGCACTAGTTGATGTATCACAACTTCTGCGCACCATTTATGCTATGAGTATCTTGTTGAAAGAGGTTTTGGTGCAGGCAGTGTGTAATGAATTAAGCAATAAGTGGTTATATAGATGGTCATGTTCATTCAACAATGTATTCTAGGGTTTTCCATTTGTCTAGGATGATGTGAAAAACACATTTAGAAGGATATGTATAAACCATAAAACAAAGTTGTCCATGTTTACATAAGTAGGGAACATACAACAAAAAGTAAACACTTTGAACTACAACATATCAATAAAACATGGCCAAAGAAATTCTTGCATTAACATCTTGTAATATGTTCATCATTTATGGTATGTTGTAGTGCCATTCCGCGACTGTTTGTGTTCTTTTTTGGGTCCACGAAACAGCAGCAAGGTGCAGCCTTGGTTCACTTACTATGTAGGCTTGAAATCGACAGCTAAAGTATTTGTTTTGGGGGTAAAAAATAGCAGCAAAAAGGTGCTGTTTTGTGGCTAAAAATCAGCAGCTAGGGGGCTGTTTTTTGGCTCTGCTTGAGGGTAAATATCAGCAGCAGCTAAAGGGCTTGTTATGTGGCTAAAATTCAGCAGATGTGGGGCTGATTTATGGCTCTGTTTTGGGGGTAAAAATCAACAGCTACAACAGGGGCTTTTTCTGGCTAAAAAACAGCAACTATAGGGTTGTCTTGTGGCTAAAAATCAGCACCTATATGGTTCATTTGTGGCTCTGAGTTGGGGGTAAATATCCGTAGCTAAAGGGGTTGTTTTGTGGCTAAAACACAGAAGCCATGGACCTATTTTGTGGCTAAAACTCAACAGCTAAAGAGGTTGTTTTGTGTCTAAAATCGAGATTTCTTTGGGCCATGTTTCGAGGTTGTTTATACCTGTTCTAGGGCACTGCTTATAGGTGTTTTTGGAAGCATTTAGGACTTGTTCAGAGAGGATACTTTACACGAATCCTAGATTTGAATAGAAATATGGGTAAGTTGTGTGATGCTTATATTGTGCTATATTGTTAACTCGTTCACCTTGCTTAATCGTCCCTCTATGTTGAGTTATAACATAGAAGAAGGGACCAAAGAAATATGTGTTTAAGGAACTCGTTGGTATTCTTGTTATTAATTTTGTTTTTGGTTATTACAACCGAGATGCATAATCATTCAACTAACCAACAACCACAAAAGGGTTGTGACCCGATGTTGTAGCAGCAACGAATCAATAATAGTTCAAATGATGTTACTTTACTAAGCAAAGTACCAAAAGACATAAGTTTTAAAACATAAATTTAGTAATATACAACAAAGTGTATGCATATCAGTGGACAATTTCATGTAAAAAACCACATTTAGAAAATTGAATTGAACTTCAATCAGGGATGGAGATTTCATATTATAACACAAACATAGATGAGAACATGTATTACCAAGTTCTTCATCAGAACTGCTACGCGATTGATATTCATCCTCAAAATCTGGATTTTCATCCTCAATTTTCATTGATGTCTTCATCATCGTACCAATCATCCCCACTTGAATAAATTTGCTCGTCCATAGCCTACACACTAGAACAATAGAGATGGAGATAATCGTGGTTAAAGAAAGACTAGAAACAAAAACAATTGAAGCTTAAACACGCTTTGGATTCCCACCCCAAATCTATAGAAGGATACTTCAATTAGGGTTCAATACGATTTGGTTTCCCGCCCTAAATTTGTGGAGACATACCAATTTATAACTCCAAAAGTATATGAAGATAACCCATAACTCTTGTGAATCTTGGATGGAGTTGGAGAAGGAGAAGACAAGTTGCAGGAGAAGATGGGGATGAGCGGTACGTGCATATCATATAGATATAAAAAAATCAGAATTAAGTAATACGATATTATGTATAAGTTAATATTGCATTTTAAATATTTTGTTTTATATAACATTCCTATTTTTCCTTATTTATTAATAGTAAGACTGGGAAGTTGGAAAAAAATTACAAAAATTATTTTTACCATTTTATAACATACCAAGTTTTTGGAAACCCATAAGTTTATGTTAAATATGAAAAACCTACAATATTTTAATTAAAAATTAATTATTTTAAATAAACAAATCATATCAAACATATCTGATTTAGTTAAATTATAGATTAGAGAGACAAAATAGAGATGTTTGTACTGAATTTTAAGAATAAGCTTTTAGTCGTTCTCATTTTTTATTTTATAATTAAATAAATTTGGTTTAGTTATAACTTACGGTATGGTTTATAATTTACACATTTAAAATACGTAACATATTAAAAGGATTATGATAGTAATTCAAATTCAAAATATTTTTTAGAAGCTGGTGATGGTCGTTTGATGAGGTAAGATTTGCAACTAATGGCGCCTTTTTACCCGCTGACCTTGTTCTTTTTACCGGTTGCGGGTTCTATATGGATTGGTCACGAATTAAATATGGTTAGAGTTTTTTGTGTCTTGAACTTATAGTAAATGTGGTTAATCTCAACAGAGCGTTTGAAATGAACAGTGCATTGTAGGTATAGTAAAACCGCAAACCAAACCACATGGAGTTTTGTGATTTTCGAAACCGTATATGACACAAACGTCAATAAGGTGATTGATGTTGTCTTGTTGAGCTTTATGGTGAGGCTTATGGTTAATGACGTTGACTAAATCATGTTCCCGATAATCCATTGGCTTAATACTTTTTATGAGTTCTACATAGGGCGTTTTCCATGGACAGTTGTGGTTTCATTATATGTCAACCCATGATGCATTCGCTTGTTGCTCCCATGTTAATAAGCATAATATGTTGAAATGATTATCACTCTTATTCCATATTCATAATATTTTGTAGAATTGTGTGGTCTTTGACACATATGTTTGGTGGATGAACACTTTAAACATGATAGTTCGAAAAGCATTCCACTTGATACGTCTTTTACAAATTATGTTATTCTTCAACATTTACCACAAACACCACAAACTGTAAAAGTTTTTGCTATTGGCTTGATGAGCTTCATTTTATGTCTTAATGAAATAAGCCAACCTATGGTGCCTTTACTCATTGCCCCATGTTTGTTATTAATTTGTGGCTAGGGTCATTCCCTATAACCGGTGTAACGTGGTTTATATTCATAACGACAAACCAAACCATAGATGCAATTTGAGATTCTTAATCAAACTATATATGCTGCTTAAATACGAATGGTGTTCGATGTTGACTTGATGAGAGTTATGGATAGATTTATGGCTAACTGAGGTAAAACAAGCCATGTTGTCAAGAACACATTGCTAAACTTCATATATTTAATGTAATAAATTATCGTAAATATAAATTTAAGTTTGATGTATAAACATAATAAAGTCATTCACGAACACGAGTGAGTCGCATGTGAAATATATACTTATACTGATATATTTAGTGCAATATTAAACATTAACTTAACTTTTGTAAAATTTTATAAAATTCAAATTTAAAACTTAAACTTTATACATATAACTTCTTAAAAACACCACATTCGAATTTTTAAAAATATGAACCAGGAACTAAGTGATGAACACGTTCAAACACACATAATCATTGAGTCCTACTAATACGCTTGAATACTCTATATAACTGATATTCAATCAAAGAATTATATCAAAATCACACAAAAGTACAATAAAGAAACTCGAGAGAGCATAAGAAAATAGACATAAATATTAATCACGACTGTAGGTTCGAGTTATCGATTTTTTAACCAAAAGGGATCACGACTTTAGGTTCGAGTTATGCATTGCATAACTATATATTTTTTTATATGTTCTTCACAAATTAACTTGTTAAATGAACAAATATTAAATTTATTTGAATTTTATTTTTGTTATCTGATGAAATGATTATTTTATATAGTCAGATAATTTATGTTACATTATTTTTATCATAAGAAGTTATTAAACCAAAATAATTTTAGTTAAAGAGGAGTATTCTCTTGAACAGTGGGCGGAGACAAAGGGGGACTGGGTGGTGCTACCAAGGTTCGAATCCTTTAACTTAGATTCAATTTTTTATTTTATGTTTCTTATTTAAATGCCAATCTTTTCCCTTTTTTCCACTTTGTTTTTTGTTAACTATATTTTTTAAGTATTTTCATTTACCTTCTATATCATCATTAAAAACATTTTTTTGTCAAACATTTTAATAAAACATCATTACATCAAAACTCATAATAAATTAAATCAATATTGATGCTATTATATTAAAATTAAAAATATATAAATCAAGATTTTAACATTATAATTTTTTAGACTATAAATTTCATACTCTTACCTTTTTTCTCTAGAATTAGTAAACATGCTTTTTGTTCATGTACTAAAGAAGTTTATATTGAAGTTATTTATGATATGTATTCATAAATTTATGAAGTAATAACACACTTATTATTAAAATATCTTTTTGAGTTCAAATAACAGTGTAAAATAAAATATTCATCTCTTTTATAACATTTCACAATAAAAAAAAGTCAAAATATTCATGTGGTTTATTTTTTATTTTTTATCCATAGATGACACGACTCAAATTTTCCTCAAAAAATCTCATGAAACTTATTAAAATTAACATTAATCGCATATCCCACATAAAACTTTTTTTTGAAAACGTCAATCGACAAGTTAAATCTTGATATTTTAAGCCCTCCCTAAATTAAAATCCTGGCTACGCCTCTGCTCTTGAACTTGATTTAAATAACTATACTTCTATATATTTATTACTTTTTATCAGAAATCACTAAGAATTCTTGTACATGGAAGACTGTGTATCCCTTCCCCTCCTGATCCGCCTCTTCCAACAATCTCTAGCCTTCCTTCTCCGACTTCTCTAGTGTATCTGGCTCCTTTTCTCCCCTCTGCGTTTTTACAGCTAATATTTGAACTCATGGTTTTCTATTTCAAGTTTCTTTTCTTTGTAAATTACAAGATACATGGGTTTTGTGAAGCAATAGATTTTGAATTACATGATACATGAGTTTTGTGAACGTAAATTTTGTTAATGAATTTGATGAGATGTTAAAAATAATACTAACCTTGTATATATAGAGTATGCATAGTAGGTGTTTGATTAAATGTCTAAAAGAAATAGTGTTTAGAATTTTACAATGGTACTTTATGGTGGGGTAATTGATGTTTAGGGACCATGAATTTGATTTTTATTAGGAAGTGTGTCAAAGATATGAGACAATGCAACAAAACAACTCTTTTTAGATGGTGTCATAAACCATATGTCATATGTTGCTTTTGGACACTTCAGAAGGCAAATCGGTACCTAAGAAATCAAGCCACTTTTGAATATCATGGAACCAACAAATAAGAAGGACCCGTCTTTTCATCAAACCTACAGCACCAAACAAAATTGGTGTATGGTGCACCAGCCTTGCCATCATCGTCAAACTAGCAACATTTGTAGAATTAAAACAACACTAGGATATTCTCTCCACTCTTAGATGGCAATTAAAATAGACAACTTATATATATATATATATATATATATCCAAGTATCCTTTTGGTTACATCTTTTATATTGAAATCTCATGTTTGCATCATAACCATCATGTTATATTTTTTTGAACGATAAAACAAAAAAAAACTTTTATTGCCATCACTAAAGTATATAAATTGGTGTTTAAACCATCGTAAGGAACAAATGGAAGTTTGACAAAACATATGCCCAAACGAAACAAATCACCAGACCTCATATCACATATTTGTCCCAAATACATTCTTCCATTGAAACTCGATTCCATACTAAAACCTGATCACACAATAAGAGGGTAGCTTATAAATGGATCACCACCCCTCGAGTCGTATGTTTACCAGTAGTAAACAACCCCAAAATCTGTTATATGCATCCCCGTTCTACCTTGAAGCCAAAAACCAATCAGCGTGTGACCCATAGAACTTGCAACTTAATATGAACAACCAAAAGACGAACCTGGAGCATAATATGGAGAACTTAATAAGGACACCTTAATATGGATAACTTAATACGGACACCTTCGTATGGACAGCTTAATAAGGACAGCTTAATAAGGACAGCTTAATATGGACAGCTTAATAAGGACAGCTTAATAAGGACAATAACTTCACACTGCTACTGCTATACAAACAGCAGCTTCAAAACGTAGTCGGTGTAGTCCCGAATACACCCCTCTCTGCTGCACTTTCCCCCATCCCTTACCCGAATCCACCTATCTTCCACTTGCTCAGTACAATACTACCTTGTTGTTTCGAAGTTCTCTTCGTCCCCTGTATAGTCTTCATGCAACAAAACTTACCCAATTCACCTCTTCCAAATCGACCCTCCACCATTTAATATTCAAAATTTAGTCATGTATTGTTTGTGTTTTCATGGTCTTTTATGTGTTGAAGTGTTTAACACATGTTAATTTAGATATTTTTTGCATAAATTTTATTGCTATCTGAAGTTTGTTTTGTATCATGTTTTGAGAATTACTAACCTCTTATATCCCAACTCAATTACTAGCTTACTATCACTGCTGGAACCCCCTGCGGTTGTTCGGCTGTTTCATTTTCAGTCATTCTTCTTTTTACTATTTTAGCAACTTTGCTAGAAGTAAAGCTTCTCCACAAACCTTAACTAAAATTTCGATTAGGAGACGCAATCGCAATGTGTATGAGTAAAAAACGCTTATCGTTAATAAAATGGGGTTGCCCACCCGTTTCACTTCTGTCCCGGAGGAAATGGGATTCGAACCCATGCATGATGCAATCTTCTTGTATGTCGATTTAGCAAACCAATCCCTTAAGCCACTCAGCCATACCTCCAAGTTGTCCCCAATTCATTCAGTTTGCTTTTGTTTTTGGTCTAGCACCAAAAAAAACAATTGACCATGCCACTTATTATTCATTAATAATAAAAAAATCACCAAGAACCAAGTCCATTTTGTACGATTTGTGTTTGTTTTAGTCCACGAGACAGCAACAATGTACAGTCTTGGTTCTCAGACTGTATAGGCTCGAACAACAGCTGTAGGGCTTGTTTTGGATGTAAAAATCAGCAGCTAAAAGGGATGTTTTGTGGATAAAATTCAGAAGCTAGGGGGCGGTTTTGTGTCTAAAAATCAACAGCGAAAGAGGTTGTCTTGTGTCTAAAAGAATCACCAACAATCGGGACTGTTTGGATGTCGTTCCAAGATTGTTTTAGGCTACGTTTAGAGGCTGTTTAGAGTTGTCCTAAGGGGTCGTATACAGACATTTTGCAGTTTTGGAAAGCATTTAGGACTTGTTTACACGGTAGTTTACACCTATTGTAAGAGAAGCTTTATCCTAGATTAGAATATAAATACAGATAAGTTGTGTGGTTTTAATATCATTAAATATTGGACATATTTTTCTTTTTTAACACAATATTTTAATCAATAGAAATAACAAAATGGATAAATCATGGATACGTACAAATAGAATGAAAACCCCGTATATAGATGGAGCCGCTGCATTTCTCAAGTATGTTGTCCACCAATTGAATATTTCGAGGAACATGGACCCACAAAATACTACCGAAAAAATTCAAATTCCATGTCCATGTGAATGAGCATTCTCAATAAGAGAGCTCGGATAGCAATACCGATTCGATCCGAGCTCTCTTGGAATAAGTTCGGCAGCGGATCACGAAATCTTGGTCATCTTCTCTATCTAATGAATGGGGAGTCTGCTTTAAAATCGTCCGCCCTGCACCCACCCCCCGAGTATATGCTTCAACAGGACTTCCACCACGTCAAGGTGACACTCTACCGCTGAGTTATATCCCTTCCCTGCCCCCATCGAGAAATAGAACTGACTAATCCTAAGGCAAAGGGTCGAGAAACTCAACGACACAATCCTCTTCCCGCCGAGCCCCCTTTCTCCTCGGTCTACAGAGACAAAAGCAAATTATCCATCCAATCTCAATCTAATAGTGATTCAATGCCTGAACACTCAGAGATTCTCGCGGCTTCATGCATATTACTCGATTTATTAACATAACAGTTTGAAATAACTTCTACTTACAAAAAAAGATTGTGTGGTTTTCTAAAACAATTTCTCTCGTGATGTTGAGGAGGTTGATCATCACCTATTCAACAAGGGAATCGATCCAAACAATACTAATTGGACTAATCATGGGGAAAAGGATGAGCCCTCAAGAAGTACGTCTGTTAATGTCGACCATGATCAACACATAGAAGACTTTGATGATTTTAAAATGGGAATTCCCACAGATGCTCTAGAAACAATTGAAATGGTTCAAGCTCTAGAAGAAAATTTCCTAGAGGACCATGAGAAGTTTCAAGAGCTACTTGAAGATGCTGAAAAGCCCTTATACATAGAGTGTCCCAACTTTATGAAGTTTTCTGCAATGGTCCAGTTGTTTAACTTGAAGAGCAAGTATGGAGCATCAAACAAATTTTTTTACTGAACTACTAGCTTTGTTAAAAGAGATGCTCCGTGAAGGTAATGAGATGGTGAAAAGTACATATGAGGCAAAGAAAACAATGAAAACAATGGGTTCAGGGTATAAAAAGATACATGCTTGTATCAATGATTGCATCCTTTACAGAAACGAGTACAAGAATTTAAAAGTTTGTTCGACTTGTGGTAAATCAAGATGGAAATGGACGATAAGACAGAAAAATAGTATGAGAATATTTCGGCAAAAGTGTTCAGATACTTCCCCATCATACCAAGAATAAATTACTGTATCAATCAAAGATCAGAGCCAAAGACTTAATATGGCATAAGACGACTAGAAAAAAAAAGGTGGTGTTTTACGTCAGCCTGCAGACTTCGGAGCATGGAGAACGATAGATCACAAATTTCCGAAAATTGCAAATGATCCAAGAAATTTCCGGCTTGGCATTTCGGCTGATGGAGTTGATGTAACTTGAGGAAGCAAACATCATAGTGTATGGCCGGTATTAACTGTGATTTACAACCTTCCACCGTGATTGTGTATGAAAAGAAAGTTCATCATCCTATCATTACTAATATCAGTACCCCTTCTAATGACATTGATGTTTTTTTGGAGCCTTTGGTTGATGATCTTAAACTAATTTTTTAGGTGGGATTGGAAACAATATTATGCGTATACCCAACAGAAGATTACTTTACGTGTTGTTGTTTTATGGACGATAAATGATTAACCTGCTCTTGCTACATTGTGTGGTTGCCCTTTTAGCGAATACAAAGGTTGTGTAGTATGTCAGAAGAAACTGTGTGTGTTAGACTTCCTTACTAAAAAAAACAGAGTTATATTGGTCATAGAAGATACCTACCATATGATCTTCCATTTAGAAGGCAGAAAATGGCATTCGATGGGAAACAGGAAGACAATGCTCCAACGCCTATGACTAGAGAAGAAATATACAAGGCGGTGAAATCTATAGAGAATTCATGGGGTAAGGGAGTGAATCATATTGAAGTGGAATTAATGCAGACTTCGATGGGAAGAGGTGGAAAGATGTAGAGAAACAACAAAACGGCAAAGGAAACTGTGTATTAGAATAAATGCAACATATTGCAACGATGCCTACGATATTGGCGGTATAATTTTGTTCAACATTGTATAGACTTTATGCACGTTGAAAAGAATGTTTGTGAGAGTCTTGTCGGAACATTGCTACACATGAATGGGAAGTCGAATGATGGATTTGCTTCTAGAATGGATTTGGTGAGACTAGAGTTGGAACCTCAGACAAAACACAACAGAACAATACTTCGGGTAGCATGTTATACATTAACCAAGGAGAAAAAAGACAAGTTTCGTGAAACATTATACGATTTAAGGATTCCACAAGGGTATTGTTCAAATTTTGCTAGCCTCGTGAGTCAAATAGATCGTAAGTTTATCGGACTTAAATCACATGACTATTATATGCTAATGCAACAGTATTTGTCTATTGCGATACGATCGATCATGCCAAAACCAACAAGATAGCTATTAACAGGTTCTGTTTCTTTTTCAGATCAGTATCTAGGAAAGAAATCAAGGTGGAAGAGTTAGATAAACTGCAACAAGAACTTTGTGTTACATTATGCTTGCTTGAGAAATACTTTCCTCCATCTTTTTTTGATATCATGATTCACTTAACTATGCATCTTACCAGGGAAGTGAAAGTATGTGGTCCAGTGTGTTTTCGATGGATGTATCCATTCGAAAGGTGTATGAAAGTTATCAAAGGTCATGTGTGAAACAAAATTAAACCAGAAGGAAGCATCGCTGAAGAGAATGTTGCAGAAGAGACTATTGAGTATTTCAGTGATTACCAAAGAATACACTTGAGGATGGTGAAGATGAGGGTTAGCCAATGTCAGCCGGTAAACTGATGAAAGCTTGTCCTAGAATGTTGTCGAAAACACATTTCTATGTATTGCAGAATACACTTGAAGTTCAGCCTTATATCGAAGTAAGTATTACTTATATATATACATATATATATATATATTGGTTTGTTCAACGTTTACAAATAATATGAAATTTATCATTGTATTTTCTAGTCGACACATGGTCTATTTGAAATAACAACATCATGAACAACGACAAGCATGGTTGGAGAAAGAGCATAGTAAAATGTTCGGCTAATGGTTACGAGATGAGGTAATTGTTATTTTTCCACTGTTAACTTTATTTTAATGCAAAAGTTCATGCTTATATTCATTTTTAAGTTAAGAGAGAGTTAGCAGTCTCTAGAGAAAATATTGGAGAAACCATAAGATGGATATCGCACGGCCCACAACTTGAGGTAATGAAATACACGTCATATCACATCAATGGATTTCTGTGTTGCGCAAAATCTCATGAAGGTAGAATCTATCAGAATAGTGGGGTTGGTGTAGAGGCAATTGACATACACATTTCAAGAGATGGTGTAACCTATGGTCAAGCATTTTATTATGGTGTTTTACAAGAGATTTGGGTGCTAGATTATCATACAAGAAAAATTCCATTTTTTAAGTGTGATTGGGTTGACAATAAACTCGGGGTCAAAAAAGATGGTCTTGGCTAGAACCTGGTTGAGCTTAATAGGTTGGGACATAAGGACCATCCATTCATCTTAGCATCACAATATAGACAGGTTTTCTATGTAAAGGACCAACTTGATAAGAGGAAATCTATTATCTTTATGACACCATCCAAAAACTACAGAGATGCCTATGATGACGTGGACGAGGAAGTTAGTAAAATAATTCTTCCTCAAATTGATAACATTGTGTCGCGTGTAGATCCGCTTGATTTGGGTAAGGGATCCGGGATGATTACTTTTGGACCGACTGTCAGTGTATAACTGTATACAAAGAAAACTGAAATGCTTCAACTCTCTTAATTTCTTCATGATGTTGGGAATGGTAGGGATATAAATGATTTATAGTTAACACTAGTACAAAAAACCTATTTGTTTATATATCAAGACTTTTGAAAGAACATAAAAGATAGCTTCAAAATACTTAGCATAAAGACAGAAGACTTCTGAAGTATGTACTTCAGAAGTTCTGAAGGTTTAATTGAAGTTTTGAAGAAGTTCTGAAGATGCTCTGAAGAACTTCTGAAGACAGTTTCTGAAAACAGTTCAGAACCATTTCTGAACTGTGTCTGTTATCTTGTTACAGTTTCTTTAGTATTTCTAATTTGTGTATAAATAGTAGATCTTTGAAAGTGGTTGTTCTAGATTTGTTCTTGTATTGTATATGACATATCTGTAATCTTTGAATATCAATACAACATACGACTTCAGTATTCTAAATTCTGTGTTCTTTACTGAGTTTATTGTTCATCTTTGATGTCTGGGATCTAACAATTGGTATCAGAGCCAATTCATCTTACAATCTGGTAGTCAATTCATTTACGAAATTGTCAGATCTGACAGTTTCTTGGATTCTTGGATTCTTGAAATCTTGAATTAATCTTTCGAAGATTAATTCGAGTTGTGTTTCAATCATTACCAAAGGTGAATTAGCGATCAATCAAATCAAAAATGAACAAAGACATCGTTTCTATCGGATCTGAAACAAAACCTCCTACCCTGTTCTTGGGCGAATACCATCAATGGCGGATTCGTATGATCTAGTTCTTGGATAATATTGATGAAGCTTTGATGCAATCAATAGTGAATGGTACCCTTGAAGTGTATGTGGAAATACCTGCTGTTCCTTGCACTGAAACAACTCCAGAAATTTCAGCGACAAGAATTAGAAATTTTTTTGGAATGTACAGTAATGCTGAAAAGGAACAAGCAAAAATAGATAAGAGAGCTCTTACCCTTCTGACTATGGCTATACCAAATGAAATATTCAACAGGGTTGATAGTTTAACTTCTGCAAAAGCTATGTGGGATGAAGTTGAGGCTCAGATGCAGGGGAGTACAAAAACTCAAGCACAGAGATTAAACATATGTATTGGTACATATGAGAACTTCAGATACAATGAGGGAGAGGTTATTACTGATACTTATCACATATTTAACAACATTCTGAATGATCTAAGGAGAAATGGAGTTCAGAAATCAAATTCTGAAATTAATAACAAATTTCTGAACAATCTTGGTAGTGAATGGTCAAGTTTTTCTGTTAACATGATCACAAGAAATCTGTCCAAGAAATCCATTCATGATGTGTATGGTATTTTGTTCCAACAAGAGGACAAAATAAAGATCAGACAGAATGAGTTAAAGAAGACAAATGAAAATACTGTGGCATTAATTAGTAAGAAAATTAACAGTTCATTGAAAATCTATGATATTCCTGAAGCCAGTATATGTGACGGAAATGAGTCAGATGAAGAACTGAAGAGAATTTCTGAAGGTATAGCCTTCATGACAAAGCAGTTTCATCAGAGATCAAATTCTGAATATGACTTTAGAATTTGAAACTTTAACAAACAGAATAAAAGGAGAAAGGTTATTAGTTAACCAATTCAAAATAGAAAGTCAGGTATATAAAGTAAATTGTCAAAATGCTGAAGAAACTCTTGAGAAGATTTCTAAAGAAAAATCTGAATTAAAAGAAAAAATGGATAATATGCAAAAGGAAATAGTGAATGCTAAATCTGAAACAGAGGTTCTGAATGTCAAAATGAATGTTTGAATCAAGAGAGACTCGAGTTATACAGAAAGGTTAAGGAATTAGAAGATTTGAATTTCAAAAGAGGTCAAACTGAGCAAACTTTGAATATTTTGACAAGTCAGGCTAAAAATTCAAAATTTTATAATAGAAAAACAGGTTTAGGATACACTGAAAGTCCAGTTCTGAAAAAAAGCACCATCAAATTTATATGACATTTCAAACATGAAAATTTTTAATGAAAAAAGTAAAGGACTAGTAAGTAAACCTGTAGATTATTCTTTGCCTGAGAGAATTCCTTTTGTAAAAGCAGAAGTTTTGTTTGCTGATGAATCTGAAACACATTCTGAAGAAATTAAGTCTACATCTGAACCATTTTCTGAAGAAAAGTTTGAGATTATTTCTAAACTTGTTTCTGACTCTATTTCTGAAGAAAAAAATTTAAAATTCAAACATTTCTGAAGTCATCTCTAAAAATACTTTTGAACAACTAAATTCAGAAATATCTCAGACTTCTTCAAACTCAAAGAAAGAAGACATTTCTGAAGAAACTTATGAAGAATTTTTAGATATGGAATCTTTACATAATAAGGATGAATCTTCAAAGATTTTCTTTGATGATTCTGAATTTTTTTTTAAACCATCATCAAATTCAGAAAGCAAAAATAAAATTTCAAAACTAAACAATTTTGCTTCAGAAATGACTCAGAACACAATCTCAGATCTAATGAATGCTTTAGATTCTTCAAATGATATCAGTTTTACTTCTGAATATTTCAAAATTTCAAATTCTGAAACTGAATTCAATTTCAGATTCAAATTTCACTAAAACTGAATTCAAAGATCTGAAATCTTCTTTGAAAGGAAAATCATCTATGTTAACTTCAGATTTCATCAGTAGAGTCAAATCTTTTGAAGAAGGACAAACTTCAATTTCTACATCTAAATCTCTTAACTCTGAAGTTAAGCAAAAAATAGAAACAAAGTAGTATCTTTATATGTTTCAGAGTTATCCTCTCTAGTATGGAAAAAAAAGGGAAACAACTTATCAGACAAAGACAAAATAGATAGGTTTCCTGTTTTTCATAAAAATGTTGTAACCAAAAACAACAAGATGAATAAGAGAAAACATTCAGTTTCAAATCTCAAATTTGCTCATTCTTATTTCAATTCTGCACAAAATGGTTATCCTTCTGAATCAAATGTGATAAAACAAAAACATAAATATCAAAGGAATTCTTCAGCATATGGCAAACCTAAACAGACTACTAATCTGAATAAGACTAAACAAGCAAATATAAATTCTGAACAAGTTTCCATCTTTTATCTAAAATGCCAAAAGATAAACTTTTTTCACTGTTAGCTAATCTGAAAGGACCCATTTTTAAATGAGTACCTAAAACTAAATAATTTCTTTTGCAGTTATGTCATGTGTGGGTGTTAGATTCTGGATGTTCAAGAGACATGACACCATAAAAAAAATTACTAACTGATTATCATGAAAGATATGGAGGAACAGTTAGTTTTGCAAATAATGCAAGAGGGTATGTAAGAGGTTATGGAACTTTTGTCAAAGGAAATGTTCAAGTTCAGAAAGTTTTCTATGTGGAAGGGTTAAGACATAATTTGTTTAGTATAAGCCAGTTTTGTGACAAATACTGGACTGTCCATTTCAATATTAATGTTTGTCAAGTTTTGGGTGCTACAAAAGAGAAACAACTAACTGCCTATAAAGATGGTGACATCTATACTGCCACTTTCACAGAAAAAGGTCAACTCACAGGGGTCTGTTATATGTCAACTGAAATGAAGGAAGTAAGCTGGTTGTGGCACAGAAGAATGTCTCATCTGAATTTCAGATCTATTTCTGAATTAGATAGACATAAGTCAGTCAGAGGTTTGCCCAAGATCAAGTTTGATAAGTGTTCTCAATGTTCAGCATGTGAACTTGGGAAAATTAAGAGAAGCTCTCATCCTCTGAAAATGCTCTCTTAATGTCAAGCTCCACTTGAAATGCTTCATATGGATTTATATGGTCCAATGAAGACTCAAAGCTTGGGAGGAAACAAGTATATCCTTGTTATTGTCGATGAGTATTCTGGATATACTTGGGTTGAAATTCTTAAACTTAAATCTGATACTTATGAAATACTAATTCCATTTCTGAAAAGATCACAGGTTCTTCTTCAACTTCCTGTTCAAAAGATCAGAAGTGACAATGGTACAGAATTTACCAATTCTACACTTCAGAACTTCTTGGATTCTGTTGGAATAACCCATAATTTTTTTGCTGCCAGGACTATGCTTGCTTATTCTGAACTTCCTCTCTCTCTTTGGGCAGAAACTGTTGCTACTGCATGTTTTACTCAAAACAGAACTATTTTAAATAATTTTTTTTTGAAAACCCCATATGAAATCATTAAAAAGAGAAAACCAACAATTGATTTCTTCAAAAATTTTGGAAGCGGATGTTTTCTTCTAAATGATGTTCAATACCTTGAAAAATTTGCTCCTAAAGGTTTAGCTGGTATATTTATTGGATACTCTCAAAGATCAAAGGCATACAGAGTACTGCTAAAAGGATCAAAGAGAATCATTGAAACTTCCAACATCAGATTTCATGAACCTACAATGACTTCTGAACAAGACAGTTCAGAACTCAAGCTTAATTCAATTGTTGAACAATTATACACGGACTCCACTATTACTGAAAAATCTTCTGAGCCTAATTCATTACTAAAAGAAAATTTAGATTTACTCTGTCAAGATTTATTTGATATTTCTGTTAATGTCTCTGCAGATTATCAAAATCTATCACTTCTAAGAGCAACTCCAGAGTTTGTTCCACCTGCCATATCAGTATCAAATCTTTCTGAACCTCCAATCTCAACCTCAACAACATATCAACTTACTTCTGAAAATGTTCAACCAACTTCTGAACTTCACCAAGTAACATCTGAACCAGTAGTTCCTACTTCTGAACAAATTCAGAATGATACTGTTGAGGGAGACTCTTCCGAATTACACTCAGCTTTAAATCCAAATTCTGAAGCTGCAATTATTGATGATTATGAACCACTTAACAATGTTACATCTATCAATACATTGCCAAGTGTTACAAAATGGACTTCATGTCATCCAATACATCAGGTTATAGGTGATGTCTCAAAAGGTGTACAAACAAGATCAGCTACTGCAAATGAATGTTTGTATGTCAATTTCTTAAGCACAATAGAACCTAAAAAGCCTAATGAAGCTCTTCAGGATCCAGACTGGGTTTTAGCAATGCAAGATGAACTCAACCAGTTTGAGAGAAGCAAAGTCTGGAGACTAATTCCAAAACCTCAGGGCAAATCAATTATTGGCACCAAATGGGTTTTTAGAAATAAGAAAGATAAGCATGGGGTAGTTGTGAGGAACAAGGCTAGATTAGTTGCTAAAGGCTACTGTCAACAAGAGGGCATAGATTATGATGAAACATTTGCTCCAGTTGCCAAAGTAGAAGCTATCAGAATCTTCCTAGCCTATGCTGCTCATAAGAACATGAAGGATTTTCAGATGGATGTGAAATGTGCATTTCTGAATGGTGTTCTCCATGAAGAAGTATATGTTGAACAACCAGAAGGTTTTGTGAGCAAAGAATTTCCAAATCATGTTTACATTTTGGATAAAGCATTGTATGGACTTAAACAAGCACCAAGAGAATGGTATGACACACTCACAAGTTTTCTTCTGAATTCCAAGTTCAAAAGAGGTACAATAGATACTACCTTAATTCTGAAAAAGGAAGGTGAGGATATGATTCTTATTCAAATATATGTAGATGATATTATATTTGCTTCTACTAATCCAAAATTTTGTAAATTTTTTGAAAAGATCATGCAAATTGAATTTGAAATGAGTATGATGGGAGAGTTAACATTTTTTCTTGGTCTTCAAGTAAAACAACTTCCCACTAGCATATTCATAAATTAATCTAAGTATGTTTCTGACCTACTTAAGAAGTTTGACATGTCTAACTGTTCTAGTATTCAAACTCCAATGGCAACTACCACTAAACTTGAACCAGATTTGTTTGGTAAACAAGTTGATCAAAAGAAATATAGAGGTATCATTGGATCTTTGCTTTACTTAACAGCTAGAAGACCTGATATAATGTTTGCTACATGTATTTGTGCTAGATATCAAGCTAATCCTAAAGAATCTCATCTTCTAGCTGCTAAAAGGATACTTAGATATCTCAAAGGTTCTCCTTCAGTGGGACTTTGGTATCCAAAGGATTCTGGATTTGAGCTAACAGCTTTTACAGATGTAGATCATGGTGCTTGTAAATTGGATAAAAAGAGTACATCAGGTTACTTGTCAATTTCTAGGTGACAGGCTTGTGAGTTGGTCTTCAAAGAAGCAAAACTGTGTTTCAACTTCTACTTCAGAAGTTGAGTATGTAGTTGCTGCAATATGTTGCTCACAAGTCATTTCGATGCAAATTCAACTTAAAGATTATGGCTACAATTTCAAGAAGATTCCTCTGTATTGTGATTCTAAAAGTGCCATAACAATAACTGCCAATCCTGTCCAACACTCAAAGACTAAACACATTGATGTGAGGTATCATTTTATAAAGGATCATGTTGAAAAAGGCAACATAGAAATGTTTTTTTTTGTTCAAATAGATTACCAGTTAGCTGATTTATTTACCAAACCTCTTGATGAGAAAAGATTTACATATTTGGTAAGCAAACTTGGTATGATGAACATAACCTCATAAGTATATTACTCACACCTAAGTAATAAGAATTCACTTCTGAACTCATTTTCTTACACTTATGAACTTCATACTTCAGAATTTCTGAAGTAATTTTTTTCAGAAGTTTCTATCTTTCCATTCAGAAGTACAGATTTCTTATTACCAAATTGTTTGTAATACCTTTTGAATCACATTTCTATTTAGCATTTTTCAAGGGGAAGCTTCAGTATTTATTTTTTTTCTTCATTCTTGTTTCAAGGGGAAGTTTTTTGATAAATACTTATCACTGTGATTATACTGACAATCTTGATCTATCCTTGTTTCAAGAGGGAGTTCTAATAGGTGATTTTTTTCTCTGGAATGCAATCTTGAAAGCATGAACAAACTTCTCCTAAGATTTTCAATCATTTTTTAATTGCTTAAACTACTTCTGAAATACTTCAAATTATTTTTTTTCTTTCAGAAGTATGCATTTTAATTAATATTTTTTTTTTCTCTCTGAAAGAAATATTTCATTTTAGAAATATTTTTGAAGGAATAACCATTAAAAGTATGGACAAACTTTTCTTGATACTTACTTTCAGATCGTTCAAACTATTTTTGAATCTTCAAATTGTTTCAGATTTCAGAAATATGTAGTTTTAAACCGGTTTCATTCATATTCTAAAGATATTTCATTGGTTCTGAATTGTTTCTCATAACTTCTGAACTTCACTTCTGAAATCTTTCTCAGAAGTTTTGAACTCTCAATTCAGAAGATACCTACTCTTCGCGCGTGGCTCACGTGTTATTTTCTTATTGGCTACCCTCTAAACGGTTCATTAATCCAGATTACATGTTTAATCGTCATTACTTTTAGCCTACTTTTCTGCCACGTGTCTGACATCTATTGTAACACCCTAAAAATTAGAGTAAAATAAAACCGAATAATAAAATGCGGAATATATAATATCACCCAAAAATGGGGAGGGAGGGAGAGAGTATGGGAGTTTACACCTAGACATGGATACTAAAATAACAACCTATTAATCTATACAATTCGGAATATAGATTACAGTCTGGTGTTACTAGCAACCTCAAAAATAGTAGTTCTAATAACTCCAATCATGTACACTTTAAGTACACTCCTCAAAAGGTGCCTCCACCGGCACCACGCTCCACTCCCTTCAAGGGAGGCCCTCCGACTCGATCACCTGCTATGCCACATTTAAAATCAAGTGTTAGGCTTACGCCTAGTGAGAACAACAGTTAAATGGATAAATTAATGAAATATTTAAACAACGAAACAGTTTAGTTTATCCCATTTAACTCGACTTGAAAGCTTACTCTTGGTGAGCAAAAATCTTTTAAAAACAATCAGGAGAGACCCGATATTCCATCTTGTGTGACAGATACAAATGTAGGTCACTACTAGATGTTCAAGCTATTCATAGGAATCAATGGCAACTGGCAACCCCAGCTAACGGCCCTCGATGACTCCTACTAAGCCCGTGCAATAGGTCAATGGCAACCGGCAAATCTCCGGTTAATACACTAAAGTGAAAAGCCCCCGATGACCCCCCGATGCACCCAATGTAGTCAATGGTAATCGGTAAATCTCCGACTAAAACACCTAAGTGTAAGGCCCCCGATGACTACAATTGAAACCAAAAAGGGACAACAATCCCGTCTTAAAACCAACTAAATGCCTATGGATCCATTACATAATAGTCTACTCTCCAAATACATCAAACGAGACGTATTTATAGTTTTCTCAACACCGAAAACCCTTACAATATCATTTCTCTTTGAAATACACTTTCCACCCAAAAGTTAGGTCAAAACATTTCGTTTCCAAAATCAAGGTTTATAAGCCTTCTCAAGTATTTTAAACCAACTAAAATATTCATTTCAACATCTAGCTCAAAAATCCCCAAAATACCTCATTTTGACCTAAAACCTCCAAACTCAACCAAATACATAAACTCTTGACAATATAAGTTTAAAATCAACGAGACACAACATTTACAACATGTATTTGAGATTAAAGGGTTTGGATTTGAACTCACAAGGCTAGAGTTAAGTGAACCCTAGAAAAGCTCTTAAGAAGATGGAGGTGATCAAGAGATCTGAAAGGAATCAAGAACACCACTACTTGAAGCTTTAATGGTGGAATCAACTCTTGGATCTTCACTTAATGCAACATTCAATGCTCTTTGGAAGGGGTAGATGAAGAGTTATGAGCCCTAAAAATCGCCTCTGATCTTTTGCTCTCGACACTGATAATTGTAACTGATAAAATGAGAAATAGGGCTGAAAATCGCACCTTATTGTGCCCTGAACCCCTCAAGGGTGATACTGCCATGCTATGCTGCCATGGCAGCATCGCCAAAAGTACTGCCATGCTATACTGCCATGCTTTGCTTCGTTTTCGTTCGATTTTCTCCGATCCAAAAGTACTCCAATATAATACACTTTTAACCCCTTTCATTTAATTGTAAAATGACATTTTACAAAGCCATGATCATAACTTTTAGATACGAATTTTCCGGGTGTTACAATCCTCTCACCCTTGGAATTAATTTTGTCCTCGAAATTTACAAGTTAACCAAACAGACTCGGATATCTCCTCTTCATATCCTCTTCTGCTTCCCATGTAACGTTTGATCCACGATAATGCTTCCATTGCACTTTAACCATGATGATTTCCATGTGACGTAACTTCTTAGACTTGCTTTCTAAGATCGCCTTCGGTTCTTCTACATAACGACTATTGTCGACTCGAATCTCCGAGAGAGGTATTACGCTCTCCTCTTCCGCTAAACACTTCCTCAAATAACAAATATGGAATGTAGGATGTATGCCGGCCAACTCGGGTGGCAACTCCAACTTATATGCTTGTCGTCCCACCTTTTCTAAAATCTTGAACGGTCCAAGGAAACGAGGACTAAGCTTCCCACGCTTCCCAAACCTTATAATACCCTTCCATGGGGATACCTTAAGCATTACCCGCTCCCCCACTTGGAATTCCATAGGTCTCCTCTTCTTATCGGCAGAACTCTTTTGACAGTCTTGAGCCTCTTTTAGCCGCTCACGAATACCCTTTACTTTGTCAGCCGTCTCTTGAACAATCTCGGGTCCGGCAAATTGCTTCTCACCAGCTTCTAACCAACACACCGGTGTTCTACACTTCCTTCCATACAAGGCTTCAAACGGAGCCATCCCAATACTAGAATGATAACTATTGTTGTAGGCAAACTCCACGAGTGGTAAGTGCGAATCCCAACTTCCACCGAAATCAATCACACAAGATCTCAGCATGTCTTCCAGAGTTTGGATGGTCCTTTCACTTTGACCATCGGTTTGAGAATGGTATGCGGTACTTAGGTAGATCTTGGTTCCTAACCCTTTTTGCAGACCGTCCCAAAAATTTGAAGTGAACCGACTATCCCGATCCGATACGATAGTTAAAGGCACACCATGCCTTGAGACGATTTCATCCACATACAACTTTGCAAGTTCATCAACGGGGCCGACCTCACGCATAGGCAAAAAATGAGCACTTTTCGTCAAACGATCCACCACCACCCATATGGTATCATGATTTCTCACAGTCTTGGGCAACTTAGTCACGAAGTCCATGGTGAGGTGCTCCCACTTCCATTCCGGTATTTCTAACGATTGGAGACTTCCATATGGCTTTTGATGTTCCGCTTTCACTTGCAAACACGTCACACATCTTAATACATAATTGGCCACGTCCAACTTCATAACGGGCCACCAATAGGTCAACTTTAAATCTCTATACATCTTAGTGCTACCCGGATGAATCGAATACTTTGATTTATGTGCGTCTTCCAAAAGTAGTTCACGGTTGCCTCCAATCTTGGGTACCCAAACACGGCCTTGGAACAACTTTAAACCACGACCGTCTTCCGTCAAAAGTAGATGTTGCTTTACCATCACCTCGTTCTTGAGGTTTTCTTCCAAAAGTGCCTCCGCTTGAGATACTTTGATTCGGTCAATCACACTAGACGTCACCTCAATCCAAGCAAGTACAGCACGCGTCCCACTACCGTATTCCTTCCGACTAAAAGCATCCACTACCATGTTGGCTTTACCCGGGTGGTAAAGCAACTCACAATCATAGTCCTTTAGTAGTTCGAGCCAACGTCATTGCCTCATATTCAGTTCCTTTTGATCGAAAACATACTTTAGGCTCTTGTGGTCGGTATAGAGAGTGCATTTGGTACCATAGAGATAATGCCGCCACAACTTCAAGGCAAACACTACTGCCGCTAACTCTAAGTCGTGGGTAGGGTAATTCTTCTCTTGCTCTTTAAGTTGCCTTGATGCATACGCAATCACCTTGCCTTTTTGCATCAACACGCAACCTAATCCCATCTTGGATGCATCACTATATACTACAAAGTCTTCGGACCCTTCCGGCAGGGAAAGAATTGGCGCTTCACATAACTTCTTTTGAAGAGTCCGAAAAGCTTGCTCTTGCTTCTCGGTCCATACAAATTTCACATTTTTCCTTGTCAAGGCCGTCAAAGAAGAAGCGACCTTGGAGAAATCTTGAATAAATCTCCTATAATAACCCGCTAATCCCAAAAAGCTTCGAATCTCTGACAGGCTCTTTGGCGGTTCCCAATTCAACATTGCTTCAATCTTAGAAGGGTATACTTTCACTCCGGTTTGAGTGACTATTTGACCCAAAAACTGGACTTCCTTTAACCAAAAATCACACTTGGAGAATTTAGCGTACAACGTTTCTCCTCTCAAAACTTCAAGAACTTCCCGAAGGTGTTGCTCGTGATCTGCCTCGTCCTTAGAATACACGAGTATGTCGTCAATGAATACGATTACCGACTTGTCAAGGAAAGGCCTACATACTCGATTCATCAAGTCTATAAATACCGCTGGTGCATTTGTCAAACCGAACGGCATTACTAGGAATTCGTAATGACCATACCGTGTTCTAAAAGCCGTCTTTGCCACGTCCTCTTCTCTCACCTTCACTTGGTGATAACCCGAACGAAGATCAATTTTTGAGAAAAACCCGCCCCTTGAAGTTGATCAAAGAGATCATCAATTCTCGGGAGAGGGTACTTATTCTTCACGGTCGCCTTATTTAATTCCCTATAATCAATGCACATCCTCATCGAGCCATCTTTCTTTTTCACAAACAAAACTGGTGCTCCCCATGGCGATGAGCTCGGCCTCACGAAGCCTTTCTCTAATAGGTCTTGTAGTTGTGACATCATTTCATGCATTTCTGACGGTGCCAATCGGTAAGGTGCTCTAGCTATTGGAGTAGCTCCCGGCACAAGGTCGATTCGGAACTCTACTTGCCTGTCGGGTGGCAACCCGGGCAAGTCTTCAGGAAAGACATCCGGAAATTCCCTAACAATACGAACATCTTCAAGTTTTCCTTTTTCCAAATTAGCATCTAGGACATATGCCAAAAATGAAGGACATCCCTTGGTTAAACACTTGCGCGCCTTTGCTAAATTCAACAATACTACTTCACCCTTCCTTCTTTCCCCGTACGCCACCACCATACTGCCATCCGGTAGTAGAATCCGGATCAATTTCTTTGAGCAAACAATCTCGGCATGGTTCTCGGCCAACCAATCCATTCCTATAATCACATCAAATCCCCCTATAGCCATAGGCACAAGATTTACTCCAAACTCACTTCCTTCGATCCCTAACTTACAATCTTTAAGGACATCCCGAACTACCACTTGCTTACCATCGGCTATTTCAACCACGTAAGCATCTTCTAGGGTGCTAAGTGGTGTAAGAAGTTTCGGGTAGAAGGTAGAAGACACAAAAGAAAAAGTAGCACCAGAATCAAAAAGTACATGAGCGGGGACGGAGTTAACAAGGAACGTACCCGATACAACGTCCGCTGTCGCCTTTGCCTCCTCCGTGGTCATCTTGAAGGCTCTCCCCTTGGCCTTAAGGGGATCTTCCTTCTTCCATGAGTATCCCCCAGCTTTCCACTTCGGGCAATCCCTTTTGAAGTGCCCCGGTTCCTTACACTCAAAGAAGACGATTCCCCCGGCTGGGCATTCCCGAGCGAGGTGCCCACTCTTACCACATTTGTAGCAACCCTCGGAGGGTGAGTTGCATGGTCCTAAATGTTTTCTCTGAAATTTGGGGCACCAATTGGGCTCCCTCCTATTGTCGACCCTTTGGTTGCTGTTGTTGATGTAACTGTTATTGTTGTTGTCGTTGTATCTGTTGCTGTTGTTGTAACTCGATTTCTTTGAAGGCACAGAGTTGCCCTCCCACTTCCTCTTCTCTCCCACTATCTTCCTTCTTCTTTACCTAACTCGTAGGTATCCTCCACCATTTGCGCCTGGTCTATTGCCTCTCTTAGAGTAGAGGTCCGCGTCGTTTGAACCATTGCCATCATGCCAGATGGAAATCCTTTAATATACGCCTTCATCCTTTCCTTTTTGGTGGGAGCCGCATGCTCCACCAAACTCAGCTTTTTCACAAACAGTTCTGTATACTCCCTCACGGTCTTATCCCCCTTCTTCAGGGCTCGGAACTCATCCACTATGCGATCAATGGCCCTTTTGTCACAATATTCCTCCAAGACTTTCGCTTTGAACATTTCCCAAGTAAGCATTGCGACAATGACGGGACCAAGAGTTTTGGTGGTGACATTCCACCACCTTAAGGTCGCGCCTCTCAACATCTGGGAAGCGAACTTCACCTTTTTATTTTCTTCGCATTCAATCGAGCCAAAAGCTTGCTCGATTTCTTGGAGCCAATCCATGCAGACTACAGGGTTAGATGTCCCGGAGAACTCGGGTGGTTTGGAGCACAAGCAGGTTTTGTAAGAGCAACCCTTACCCGCCCTTCTTATTTCTGTCACACGCGTCTCTTCAGTAATGTGAACGGCTCCATTCCTGCCGGAACCCCCCACTTGGTTCTCCGCTGTCACTTTGTGCCTTCGGTAACTGGCATCTCTTTCCTCGAACATTTTAAGAACCGACTCATGCTGCTGCGTCATGAGAGTATTGACCGCCTGTAATAACTGGACTTGCAGTTCGTCCTGAGAACCCGCTTCTACCATTAGAGGACCTCCCGCGTTGAGGTTAAGCGGTGGGATAATAGATAATCTGGGCGGGTCTCTAATGGTTAAAGGAGGAATAGCTGGAGATCGTTGAGTAACCTCCACCGCCGTTATTGGTTCTGGGTTCGTAACATTTTTGGTCGCGCCTTCCGCTTCATTCCGAGATCTAGTACGCGTATTCACCATCTTAGTCTGTCAAGACGGTAAAGTAGGGTAAGACGAGGCTAACATAAATACGTATAACAGATTCACAAATCATCGTAACAATAGTAAAGTAAGCATGCTCAGAATACAATGTACCCAAAATAGCATTAGCTACGTGATATCTTGGATATATTATACGCATAAGAATTCCCATTACCAAAGTCGCATTTCATGATTAGTGCATTTCCGTCGACTCTAAAGCTCTCCTATCTCAATGGTGTCTACCCACATCTCACAAATCCACACTTAAAGTCTCAGCTTAAGTCTAGGCATTTCAGATTCACACCTAGTTCACTTAAACTAAGGCTCTGATACCAACTTGTAACACCCCAAAAATTAGAGTAAAATAAAACCGAATAATAAAATGTGGAATATATAAAATCACCCAAAAATGGGGAGGGAGAGAGTATGGGAGTTTACACCTAGACATGGATACTAAAATAACAACCTATTAATCTATACAATTCGGAATATAGATTACATTCGGGTGTTACTAGCAACCTCAAAAATAAGAGTTCTAATAACTCCAATCATGTACACTCTAAGTACATTCCTCAAAAGGTGCCTCCACCAGCACCATGCTCCACTCCTTTCTAGGGAGCCCCTCCAACCCGATCACCTACTATGCCACATTTAAAATCAAGTGTTAGGCTTACGCCTAGTGAGAACAACAGTTAAATGGATAAATTAATGAAATATTTAAACAACGAAATAGTTTAGTTTATCCCATTTAACTCGACTTGAAAGCTTACTCTTGTGTGACAGATACAATTGTAGGTCACTACTAGATGTTCAAGCTATTCATTGGAATCAATGGCAACTGGCAACCCCAGCTAATGGCCACTGATGACTCCTACTAAGCCCGTGCAATAGGTCAATGGCAACCGGCAAATCTCCGGTTAATACACTAAAGTGCAAAGCCCACGATGACCCCTCGATGCACCCAACGTAGTCAATGGCAATCGGTAAATCTCCGACAAAAGCACCTAAGTGTAAGGCCCCCGATGACTACAATTGAAACCAAAAAGGGACAACAATCCCATCTTAAAACTGACTAAATGCCTATGGATCCATTACATAATAGTCTACTCTCCAATCACATCAAACGAGACGTATTTATAGTTTTCTCGACACCGAAAACCCTTACAACATCATTTCTCTTTGAAATACACTTTCCACCCAAAAGTTAGGTCAAAACATTTCGTTTCCAAAATCAAGGTTTATCATTATATAAATCCTTCTCAAGTATTTTAAACCAACTATTTCAACATCTAGCTCAAAAATCCCCAAAATACCTCATTTTGACCTAAAACCTCCAAACTCAACCAAATACATAAACTCTTGACAATATAAGTTTAAAATCAACGAGACACAACATTTACAACATGTATTTGAGATTAAAGGGTTTAGATTTGAATTCACAAGGCTAGAGTTAAGAGAACCCTAGAAAAGCTCTTAAGAAGATGGAGGTGATCAAGAGATCTGAAAGAAATCAAGAACACCACTACTTGAAGCTTTAATGGTGGAATCAGCTCTTGGATCTTCACTTAATGCAACAATCAGTGCTCTTTGGAAGGGGTAGGTGAAGAGTTATGAGTCCTAAAAATCGCGTCTGGTCTTTTGCTCCCGACACTGATAATTGTAACTGATAAAATGAGAAATACGGCTGAAAATCGCACCTTATTGTGCCCTGAACCCCTTAAGGGCGATACCGCCATGCTATGCTACCATGGCAGCATCGCCGGCAGCATAGCCGAGAGTGTACCATAGGTAAAATCCATAAAAACCCAAGTTTTAAGCCAAGGGCGATACTGCCCTGCGATACTGCCACTGGCAGCATCGCCTGGCAGCCTAGCCGGGGAGTCCCGCACGCGTTTTGCTTCGTTTTCGTTTGATTTTCTCCGATCCAAAAGTACTCCAATATAATACACTTTTACAAAGCCATGATCATAACTTTTAGATACGAATTTTCCGGGGGTTACATCTATCTGCCATGACATAATCACACGATTACAATCCATGACTTCATCATCTTCATCATTTTACTCAGATTTTTCCCTCCGAAACCTATTCTCTGCAATTTTTGAAAATCCACAACTCTCAGAAGCTGCAAGTTCATCAATCATGTCTCAATCAAATGTTGATCAACCGATTGTTTCTGCTAAATCCACTTTTAGCAACACTGATGATTCATCGAGCACACGATCATTCAAAATTGTTCCAAACACTAAGACCATTGGTTCGATTGAAGTTCCTTTAAACACAAATTTATGGATGCTGTTGTTTCTTCAAACCCAAACCCTAACCCTAATGCTGAAATTGGGGGAAACCAAATGGAGCCGATTGAACTTAATTCTGAATCTGAAAGTCAGAATGTTGTTGCTGATGCTTCTGATTCTGCTGCTTATGGGCCTGATCTTTCCAAACAAACAATCCAGTTGGTACTCGCAAAGCAATTCAGAAAAATAATGATGCTCTGAACTTAAATTCTGAAGAGTTCACTAATGATCAGCAAATTCTCATTGAGTTGTTTAAAAAGCATCCATTTAGAACAACTATGACTAAGCATTTTCATGTTCCTGAAGAATATTTACAGCAATGGTGGTATTATGCTGAAGTTGATAAAGAAACAAACAACATTTCTTCTCTTGTTCATGGTTATCGTTTCTTCAACATAGTAGCTGAAGATCTCAGGAGTATTCTAAATCTTCAACAACCAATTGTGGTTAATGGTAAAGAAACATTTGATGAAATTCTTGCCAATTCTGAGTTGTGAGCTGATATCTTGAAGCTGGGATATTCACAAAATCTAACTGCCTTAAGTTCTTTCAGAAGAAAGTCTTTACCTCCAATTTGGTATGCTCTATTCACATTTCTCAACACCTGTGTAGCTGGGAAACATTCAAGTCTGGATCAAGCATCTTCTAATATGAGGATCATATTTCATGGTATTGCTTTCAACAAGAGGTATGACTATGCAAGTCTAATTTTTGAAGATATTCAGACTGCTATTTCCAAAAAGAGCAAGTATCCTTATATTCCATATCAGAGGTTCTTTCAATTTTTCATTAAAGGCGCTATGAGGTCACTTAAATCAATACCCAGGCTTGATAATGACGTGTTTGTTACATTGTTTACTATGGATAGCTTGAGGCCATCTCTTGCTAAAGAACCCTTTCCAAATGTTGTACCTTTGTTCCTTGAGTTGTTAGCATACATCAATCCTAGGAACAAATGGTTAAGTGAGTATTGTGGATCAATGGGATTACCTAAACCAGTAATCTCTTCCCCTGATTCAAATCACAGAGGTGTGCAAAGTGAGTGGTCTAGATCATTTAGTGAGAGAGGGGAGGAAGTTCTAGGTGGGGAACAACCTCAGAGTGAAGAGAGGTAAAATGTAAATGAGAGACTGGTTAGCTATGTGAGCAAAAGAAATAAAGAGAGGAGAACACAGGTAAAAGAAAAGAAAACTTGTGCACCACCTGTTACTAGCCGGGCAGCCACACAATCTACTGCTTCACACTCTTTGGTGGGTAGTATTGAAAAAGTCAGTGAGCCCATGGCAACCTTTGATAACCCCCAAGCCACTCACCCATCTCTCAACAGAAGGGTGTTTCAATATCACATATGGGGCAAGCAACTTATCTACCATTTGATTCTCCTATGGAGGATGCAAATGTTGAAACGGAAGGATATATGTCCCCCCTTCACAGAAATGTGCATATTGAGTCTGAGAGTCCACTCAATGTTGAGCCTAATGAACCACTAAATGTGGACTTCTTTCACACTAGCACACATCTTTCAGATGTACATCCGCAAAGTGTATGTCACATTGCAACAACAACTATAGATACTCCTATTTAGGATATCAAGGATTAGGTGGAAGTCCTGGTGGGGTGAACATCTTAAAAGATCCATTTAATGAATCACTTGTGATTCATGATGTGGTGACATCTACAGGCCAGCCTACTTCTGTAGGACTGCAAACAGGACCATCTGTTGGTCCTGGTACTTTACCCTGGTCTTCTGAGATTTCAGAGTTTAAGACCTTTTGTACTTCTGAATTTGAAAAGATTCATAAGCACATAAAGGACTTATCTAAATCTTCCAATAAGGGGATGGAGGATAGGATGGAAAAGAAGTTAGAGGATAAATTGGATACTCTCAAGCAAACTACTTCTAATGATTTCAAAACTTTTCAGGATGCAATTAAGCAATCTTTTTCAAAAGTTATTTCATCTGTCTCTACCATTGGTCAATCCATGGTGTCTCCACAACCAGATCTCTCTAACCTGGCAACCAAAGATGATATTCAACAACTTCAGAATACTAAATCTCATTTAGATCAAAGAATTTATGCTTTGGAATGTAGACCACAGGCAGATACTTTGAAGAGGAAGCATGATGATCAGGATTCTGATCATCATGAGGGGGAGAAAAGAAGGAAAGTATCTTAATCAAACAACGAAGAACTGTTGCTGTTAAAATGTTCTTCTTCTGAACCTCAAGTGATTATGGATAAAACTTCTGAAAGATGATAATTCTGAAGCTATTAAAGAAATTCTTATGGCTGAAGGTGATCAAGGTATTCCTAAAGATGTTGGTATTATTTCTGAAAATATGAACTTTTCTGAAGATGAAGGTAATGAGACAGAAAAGCTATCTCTGAATTCTGAAGATAATACTGGTACAGATAATACAGATGTTCTACCAGACTCCAATGAAGAAATGTTAAATGAGTATTTGGCTTTTGAAGAGGTAGTTGGAGAACCTGGTGATCTTTCAGATGTGATTTTGTTTGAAGATGAAGTGGAGGTGAATGGACATAGAGAATTGGTGATTTGGAGACCACAAGTTTTGGATAGAGTGGTAAATGATGAAATAGTTGAAATTTTATGGAGTTTGATAAGCCAATTCTGTTGGATATATGTATTTCTGAATAGTCCAAGGAATCTGGAGGGTAGATTTTTGGATGAGAGATTGTTCATTTTCAAATATTTTCTGAATCAATCGGCTCAATATTTTTATATTGAGATGGATATAAGTCATATGCATAATGCTGAAATTTCAGATGAGATTCTGATAGCTTGTTCAGAACAATGGAAGTCAGATACAGAGAGTGCATTTGTTTTCCTACAATTAGTCTTCCAGCTCTTGAAGAACCAATTGTTGATCAAGTGTATGAAGGAGATACGTTATTTGATAGTTCTGGAGAAAGTCTAATTGTTTTTCCAGAAGATTCTTACAGTGATCTTTACAGAAAAAGTCTAAAATATGCAACTTTAAAAGATTTTCTGAATGATCAATGGTCTGCAGATTATACTTCAAAGGTAAGATCATTTCTGCAAAAACATGGAATCCAAGAAATGCATGATTCCTCTTTGATAAAGCAGATCAGATGTATGTCTAAATCAGTTGAAGATGATATACAAGTTGTAAGATTTGGTGCTGAAAGAAGATATGGTACATTGACTGAATTTACTCAGTTTTACTTCTACAAGTTAAGATTACATGATAAACATACACTTCTGAGTTATTGTGTCAAGAGAGAAGACTCAGAACTTGTATCAGAAGTCAGAAGAGTACTGGGTATTTATATCAGAAATCTTATCAAACATGATTTCCAACTTGCTTTAGAGTATAGACTTACTAAAGTAAATTTGTTGGAGCTAGTGAGCATTGAAAGACATTGATATAAAAACGTCGACCCACAAGTTATATATAACTTGGAACCTTCGTATGAGATAGATTAGGAAGCGAATATCCCGGTATAGGAATCTTCAACTAAACCTAGAGCAATCCTTGACCCGTTAGTTAGTAAACTAAGAACCAAAGGAATCTTGAACGCCACAAGATCGTGCTCACAATCTTGATAAGTTCTTGAACTATTTAAACTCAAAATAAGTGTTTATAATTCAAAGGATGATGATCTCAAATGACTACAAAAGGATCCTATTTATAGGGTTCTAAAGACACTTCAAAAGCCTTACTTTAAATGCTACATCATAAATTTCAATCATGAATTAAAGGCAAACCTTTAATTCATGAACCTAGACATGCTTAATACCTTTATTCAAAGACTTTTGGACATCTAAATCCTAAGATAGCCAAAAACACGGATTAGGCTTTCTTTGAAAGTTTATGGGGCCTAAAAACTACTTAAGGCAAAGTGAAAGGTTCAATTTGGGCTCCAAAAGTAATGGTTGATGGATTTATTATTTGAAGTGGCCCAAATGATTCTTTTTATGGTCTTTTATTGACCCAAAGCTCCAATATGCATAATCCAATGTGTTACATGCAAATCTTCATCGGTCTTTACTTCATTTACTTGAACCGCCGCAACTAAGCACATCAATGCTTCCTTGATTTGTTTCGACCTTGATCTTGTAACAGGGCCATCTTGAATCTTCAATGGGTCTTTCAATGCGTGAGAAGTATGGTTGGATGGTTCTCCATCATTCTCTCCCCCCTTGAAAAGGATTCGTCCACGAATCATCACCTACATCATAGGGAGAAAGATCAGCAACATTAAAAGTAGAGCTTACTTGATACTCACCAGGAAGATCAAACTTATAAATATTATCATTGATTCTTTGGATGACATGGAATGGTCCATCTCCTCTAGGATGCAACTTTGATTTTCTTTTTGCGGGAAACCTTTCTTTCCTCAAGTGCAACCATACCCAATCACCGGGTTCAAACACAACTCTCTTTCTACCTTTGTTTGCTTGCTTCATGTATTGATTGGTTCTCTTCTCAATGTTTTGTCTTACCTTCTCATGCAATTGTTTCACTAGTTCAGCCTTCCTTTTTCCATCTAAACTCGTACGCTCTTCAATGGGAATAGGAACAAGATCAAGGGGACTCAAAGGATTGAAACCATACACAATCTCAAAAGGAGAATAGTTAGTAGCAGAATGAACAGTTCGATTATAAGCAAACTCAACAAATGGCAAACAACTCTCCCAACTTTTAAAATTCTTTGAAATAACAGCTCTAAGTAATTGAGATAAGGTTCTATTAACTACTTTAGTCTGTCCGTCAGTTTGGGGATGACTTGCAGTAGAGAATAAAAGTTTAGTACCAAGTTTACTCCAAAGCACACGCCAAAAGTGACTCAAAAATTTGACATCCCTATCACTCACAATAGTACGTGGTACACCATGTAGACGCACTATTTCTTTAAAGAACAAGTCAGCAATGTGTGACGCATCATCGGTTTTATGACATGGAATAAAGTGTGTCATCTTGGAAAAACGATCAACAACGACAAAAATAGAATCTTGGCCATTCTTTGTCCTAGGCAATCCTAGCACAAAGTCCATGGATATGTCTACCCAAGGTTCACAAGGAATTGGTAGTGGGGTATACAATCCATGAGGCTTAGATTTTGATTTGGCTTGTTTACAAGTCACACATCTTTCACAAATTTTATTTACATCTTCACGCATTTTTGGCCAAAAGAAATGTTCTTTTAAAACTTCTAAAGTGTTTTAAACTCCAAAGTGACCCATTAGACCTCCCCCATGAGCCTCACGCACAAGTAATTCACCCAGAGAACACTTTGGAATGCACAACTTGTTTTCTTTGAAAAGGTATCCTTCATGCTTATAAAATTTATCAAGTGATCCATGTTCACATGCAACATATAAAGAAGAAAAATCAGAGTCTTCCACATACATTTCCTTAATTGATTCAAATCCAAGAAGTTTAGAACTCAAAGTGGTGATGAGACTATGACGTCTTGACAACGCATCGGCCATAATGTTTTCTTTTCCTTTTTTGTATTTAATCACGTAAGGAAATGACTCAAGAAACTCAACCCACTTGATATGCCTTCTACTTAGCTTACCTTGACCCTTGAGATACTTAAGAGATTCGTGATCGGTATGTATCACAAACTCTTTTGTTCTCAAATAATGCTGCCATGTTTGCAAAGACCTTACCAAAGCATAAAGTTCTTTGTCATATGTTGAATAATTCAATTGTGTCCCCTTAAGTTTTTCACTAAAATATGCAATTGGACGACTTTCTTGAATTAAAACAGCCCCAATACCCACCCCGGACGCATCACACTCAAGTTCAAACATGTTATCAAAATTTGGTAATGCAAGAATAGGAGAAGAGGTCAACCTTTCCTTTAATAAGTCGAAGGCATCTTGTTGCTTTTCTCCCCATTGAAAACTTACCTCTTTCTTCACCAGTTCGTTGAGTGGAGCGGCTATGGTGCTAAAGTCACGAACAAACCTTCGGTAGAAGCTGGCAAGCCCGTGAAAACTTCTTACCTCCGAAACACTCGTTGGAGTAGGCCATTCTTGGATTGCCTTGACCTTCTCAATGTCCACTTCAATTCCCTTGCTACTTACGACAAATCCTAGAAAAACAACTTTATCCATACAAAATGTGCATTTTTTTAAGTTAGCAAACAATGATTCTTTTCTCAAGGTGTCCAAAACAACTCGTAAATGCATCATGTGATCTTCCATGTCCTTACTATAAATTAAGATGTCATCAAAGTAGACGACAACAAATTTACCAATAAATTCACGCAACACATGATTCATCAATCTCATGAATGTACTAGGTGCATTAGTTAACCCAAAAGGCATAACCAACCACTCGTACAAACCTGATTTTGTTTTAAAAGCGGTTTTCCACTAGTCACCTTCTCTTATCCTAATCTGATGATACCCACTTTTAAGATCAATTTTTGTAAAAATGACAGCCCCATGCAACTCATCTAACCTAGGAATAGGAGAGGCGATACTTTACCGTTATTTGGTTGATGGCTCGACAGTCAGTGCACATTCTCCATTCACCGGTCTTTTTAGGCACCACAATCACGGGAACAACACAAGGACTCAAGGATTCTGGAATCCTTCCTCTTGACAATAAGTCCTCCACTTGTCTTTGTATCTGTTTTGTCTCCTCGGGATTGGCTCGATAAGCCGAACGATTTGGAAGAGTGGCCCCCGGAATGAAGTCAACTTGGCTCCTCCTTCGGAAATATGTCATCGTATTCTTGTATGAGATTAACAACAAAACTCGGAAGATTTTGGGTTAGGTCAGTAGTACTCAAACAAGCCTCTTTAAAAACCAAAACCATCACCCTCTTGTTTTCAACTATTACCCTCTTGACCTCACTTGATTTTACAAAAAAATTCGGCTTAGTATTCTCTCTTTTCTTTTCTCCATTTTCACCACTCTTTTGTTTTTCATCACTCTTTTTTTTATCTTCGCTCCTTTTTGTATAATCACTCTTTTTTATATCGTCACTCTTTTTTTCTCATGATTCACCACTCTCATTATTTTTCTTTTTAGCCTTTCTCTCTTGCCTTGCGGTGATCATTTTAATTTGATCCTCGTGAACTTGTTGTGGAGATAATGATACAAGAAGAACTTTCTTGTCATGATGTTTGAAAGTATAATGATTATGAAAACCATCATAGATAACTCTTCGATCAAATTGCCACGGCCTCCCCAAAAGTATATGACTAACATGCATTGGAACAACATCGCACGTCACTTCATCTTTGTATTGACCAATGGAAATGAGATCAATACTTGTTTGGTTACTTTCACTTCTCCACACTCATTTAACCATTGAAGTTTATATGGTTGTGGATGATTTAAAGTGTGCAAACTTAACTTCTCAACAACTTCAGTACTTACAACATTGGTACAACTCCCTCCATCAATTATTAATGTACGTACCTTGTCTTGAACCAAACATCGTGTATGAAAGATGTTTTCTCGGTGTTGTGTGTGGTCCACCTTCACTTGCAAGTTTAGAGCTTTTTTTACCACCAAAAGTTCACCATTTTCCGCCTCAGTTTTCTGCACGTCCTCTTCCTCATCCAAGGAATCATCTTTTTCACTTTTGGATTCCACTTCACCACTTTCATGAAGAATCATGACTCTTTTATTCGGGCATTGTGAAGCAATATGACCCAAACCTAGACAACGGAAACACTTAATTTCATGAGATTTAGTATGAGTAGAACCAATACCTTTACCCTTGTCCACTTTTTCTCCTTTGAGAGTTTCACTTTGAGCTTTTGAAGATGAAGAATTTGAAGCCTTGGTTGCCTCTCCTTTAAATTTATTGAAAGATTGGAAATTAGATGCTTGCCCTCTTGAATAAGTACTCCTATTTTTTAGTTGCCTTTCAACTTTCATGGCTGTGTGCACCATGTCTTCAAGTTCCACGCAGTATTGTAGTTCCACCACATTTGCTATGTCACGATTTAGGCCACTCAAAAACCTTGCCATCGTTGCCTCCCTATCTTCTTGTTGGTTCCAGATTCCTTTAAACCGATTGTTAATTGAGAGTATTGAATCAAAGTGAAATGCGGAAGCAGATCAATTAACAATTTAAAGCAATAGAACAGTAAACAGAATGAAGAACAAAGATTATGAAAGTTATGAATTACGCACAGTATTCTTCAAAATGTAAATGTATTGATCGACCACTTTTACAAACACAATACAATGCTATTTATACAGATACAAAAACAGAAAGTCAAAATGCTAGCCAATTACAAAGTGCCATGTGTCTAAAAGGGAGCGTCTAACAACAATTAGTTATAACAAGAATAGTGTGTTGACTTTTGTAGACATCTCTTCTTTGACTCATACTTTAATTTCTAACATTCTCCCCCTAAGTATGAAGTCAAAAAACTTTCTTCGCAGAGGATCAACGAAAGAATGATACTTGAAATATTATCGATAAGCTCTCTCTGTTCTTCTGAAGTCCATCAAGTCTTTTCTCTACTTTCTTTGCAACCTCTGGATTTGTCGTGTCTAAGCCAGCATAGCACTTGATGATGTAGACTACCTCAGAAGAGTATTTGTGAGCTTCTTTGATGCGAAAGAAGCTCTTTCCATTTGGTCTTTTGAATATGATTCCCTCTTTCCGGTTCGGTAAGAAGTCTACCCACTCGAATTTGCTTATCCCTTCAAGTTCCTAATTTGGTGCGTAGATAGCCGCATTATCCATTTTGAAATTTAAGCCAACTGAAGTCGACTCGCTTTTTGTATCTAATGTATGATTTCATACATAGAATAATTCTAGTGTAGGCAACATGGTCTTGTGGATCTTTGCGTTCAGAAAGCTGAGTCTTCATAAATTCTTCCAGAAAAATGAGATCAGCTGGATGGATGGACAACAGATCATTATCACATATGTAATAACTCTTGTTGTTTGATCTGACTATCTCGTAGATTGTGTACCAAATGGGTGTATCTTGAAACTGCTTATGTTTCATGGCCGTGATCTTTGTAATTGGAGCAAGAGTGAAAACCGTCTTTCGTCTTGTTTATGAGCCATGAAGTTATCTTTAACTTCATTGCTTACATTGTATTGGTTTGCGAAGTTAGGCATCATGAGATAAATCTTCTGATCTGTTGGAGCATACATGTGCCTTTTCTCAACTTCAAGTGTTGGAAGTTCAATGTTTCCAACTTTGTTTAATTTTTCTTCAAATTCTCCTCTTCTGATCTCTTTCTGCTTCTGAGCGGCCTCTGCTCTGACTCTTGCTCTTTCTTCAGCTTCAAAATTTTGTCTCTGTAGTTCTTCTTCAAGTCTAGCCTTCTCTCTTTCCCGGATTCTCTCTTTCAAATTCTCCTCTCTATCTCTATTTGTTCTTCAACGATTAGCCTCGCGTATTATCTCTTCTTCTTTTTCTTTTTCGGCTACGAACACTTCCTCATCCTCCTCTCTCGGCCCTTTCTTTTTCAGCTTTAGCTCTTTCCTTTGCAGCTTTAGCTCGTTCTCGTTCTTCGTGAGCTCTGACTATTTCAGCCCTTTCAGCCGGAGAGCTCGGGATTCTGCTTTTTCCCATAAGATCCAGAATGAACTTAGCTAGATCTGGATCTCTGGGTAGAGGCCCAGAATGCGTAGCCAGAGGTGTTGGAGTGAGCGGCACATGTTTTGAAGAAGGTTGCTGTGATGGTTTTGGAGTTGAAGAGTCAGCAGTGGTCGTGTTTGGTTCTGGTGGTGTTTGTTTGGCTTGCTTAGGCTTAGGACCTTTCTCCCCCTTCTGAGAATCAGGATCCTGATCCTCAGAACGTTTTCTTTTCAGCTCTGCCTTTTTGCAAGCCCTTTCTTCCTTGGCTTTCTTCATGGCAATAAACGCCTCAGCAATAGAAGAAACCAGAGGCACGAGTTGAGATAGAGTAGATTCGATGGCAGCAATTTTCTGGTCTGTTGAGGATGTGGAGGGCTTGGAAGAGTACTTTGAAGCGATGGTAGACATTCGCTCAAGAATAATCTTCTGGAAAGAGGCGAGATCAGATTTCTTGACGAGCGTAGACCCAGAGGGATCATCAGAAGGAATGATGGTCTTGATAATCTTCTGTATATCGGCCACCAGAGAGTTGTAGTCTACAGAGGCACGTAGAGAATCTGGAAGTTGAGAGATTGCCTCTGCATTTGCTTGAAGACCATTATTCAAGAGCAAAAATTGTTCAGCAAAATAGGCCTTCTGATCTTCTTGAGAGGTACTCATTTGGCGCTGAAGATCTGCTAAGAGAGAGTTCTGACTTTCAATTTTAAATTGAAGGCTCAGAAGAAGAGAATTGTTAGTAGTCACGGATAATTTTAGATCTTCCACAGATCTCTGAATTTGATCAGCAAATGCCAAGAACGCTGCATTTGTGACGAAATCAGAAGATGTAACCGGTGCATCTCCAACACATGGAGCCCCTTTACCCTCGCGTTCAGAGGGGCCTTCTACACCTGTTTTGACGTTGAGTGTAGAAGGACTTCCAACCAGTCCTTGAGGGCTGTTATTCACAGGCTCCTCTTCGGTTGTTCGGACTGTTTCAACATTATCCTCATCATCAGAGGATGAGGTGCTGAAGACAGTATGCTTACCTTGGTGAAGTGTAAACACTCCGGTAAGAGGTGCATTCCTAGGTCAGTAACCCCTCCGATGGGAATTCATCAGCATCTATCCTAGGAGAGGATGTGGACTCATCCTCTGTGCGTATTGGTATGTCAGTCACGGAGACATGAACATGTGGTGAAGGAAGTGGCGAGTTCTGGGACGAATGAACTCTTATATTATCATCATCATCCTTTTGGGAGGATGATGAAGTGGAGGTGCTTTCCCCAGATGAATTTGATTCAGAAGAAGAAGTATCCTCTGAACGGCTGGTTTCTTGGTGGTTTGAACTGGGCTGTTCTATATCAATGAGTGGAGACGTGGTGACATCAACCTCAGAAGTTGTGGTTGCCCTTTGGGGAATAGGAGAGGAACACTCATATGTGTCTCTGAGGACATCTTCTGTACCTTCATTTAATAGAAGGTCGGCATGGGTAGAAGCACTCGGATGTTCACTCCTATTTTTTTCAAGCTCATGCTCACCAGACCCCTGACCACCTACACCGGCTCTAAGTGCTGCGGGGTAGGAATTCTCTCGTTCGAGAAAACCATAGAGCTTCTATAGATTTGGAGATTAGAAGAGCTAGATGGGATTAGGTTTAGCATGTACTGGATAATTCTCTCGGGTGCAGGAAGTAGCCGATCTTGTCGATGGTTGATCTATGGGAGCTCATTGATGCAATTTTGCGGAATGGGCCGAATCGGGGAGCTTCGATTGCCCCAATTGCAGGATGAGTGATGAGAGATAGAAATCTTGGGAACATGAGTGCTGGTAGTGGCTTTCCCTGACTCTGATGGATCACCTTAGTGTGCACAGCTGCTTTGATCTCTTGGAAGATGAGACTTGCATAGTCCAAGGGTCGATTGAAGAACATCCCATACATTATAGTCAGAATGTTTCGGCTAGCCTGATCCAGAGAACCTATTTTGCAGGTTAGGCTCTTGTTGAGAATGGAGACGAGTAGATTCCACATTAGGGGCAACTTCTTCCTCTTGAATTCGGACAGCCTTGTAAGAGGTTCATTGTAACCCAGAAGATTTATGAAGGCTAGGAGGGCTTCTTTGGAAGGGTTTTCTTCTAGGGCAGGATTGGAAATGGTTTGCCCATCCACTTCGATCACAGAAAGGGGAAGATGGAAATATTTGGCAAGTTTTCTTTTGGTGATGGGGATTTGAACAGCAATTTCCACTTGTTCAGGATGGGTGATAGAACCGGCGAGTGTTTCATCAGTCTCGATGATCATTGTTTGCCACAGTTCTTGGACATAGATTTCAGGGATGTTTGGGTTGGTTAGGGTTAGGGCTCGATTCAACTGGTGTTGTTGTAGAAACTCGATCATGATGCGAAATTCTGGTTGATAAGTGTTAGGGTTGAGCAGTACCTGCACATTGTTCGCCTTCAATGGCAGTTTCACAATGGGAGTACTATCCGCAGTGGAATCGATGATTCTTTCTTCATCATTGTTGGAAGGACGGGCACAGTTGGAAACCATTTTGAAATTTCGAATGCTTGACAGTAGAAAACTTTGTCTTTGCAAAGAGAATGAACACTGATATAGGGAATTTTTGCGAGGAAGAAGATGAAGGTTGATATTGGGGGTTTTATGTGAGAGAGAAACTGTAGAATGGGAAGGGGTTATTAAGTTTGGGGAAAAACAAAACGGTTCATTTGAGCTGATGTAAGCACGCGGGTATACACATGCAGTGTTTCGATTGGGGACACGTGTACGACGAGACACATGGATGATGATGATTTAGTAGCAGATGCTGTTTTTCTTAAAAGCAGAAATAAACAAAAGTAATAAAAAAATCTGTTTAATTAATCAATTAATTTTGAATTAATTGAATAAACACAGATTTTAATCTTAATTTTATTTATTTAAGTTTAAAAATCGACCAAGTGAAAACAAAAATCACATGAGAGTTTAGTTTCTATAAAAGAATAATAAAGAAGAATTTGCATTAAACATATAGATTTAAACAACCTTGGAGGCAAGAGTTGATTGAATTTATATATTTAATGGAAATTATAAGAAATATCAATTTATAGAAAATGTAGTTGAAAAACATGTCGACTTGATTTATATTTAAAAAAATTTTGAAATGAATCAAAAGTCTAAGAGACCTTGGCGGCAAGAGAAACTCAGAGCAGATAGATTCAAATAAAATTTAAGTGAAATAGTAAATCAGAAGACAGCTAACCAGAGTTAGACTTAGACGAATATCTTCTGCATTGTGAAACTCCCCCTTGAATGGTAAACTCCCCCTTGAATGGTGAACTCCCCCTGTAGTAGCTTCTTTACCTCGTTTCTCAATCTGCACTTTATGATTTCTCTTGAAAGAAAAATATTATTATGAAACAAAATCAGAGTAACTCGGAAGGCTTCGAAGTGTTCGAAGAGTTCAGAAAGCATCAGAGACTTCTGATGACTTCTGAAGTATCGTCAGAATAGTTCAGAGGCTTCTGGATGCTTCTGAAGAAATCATTTTTACATATTAAGCATTCCCAACTTGCTAATTAAGAAGTTAAAACGTCTCTCATCAAGAGCTTTTGTGAAAATATCAGCAAGTTGATAATCAGTAGAAACAAAATACATTTCGATTGTACCCTTTTCGACATGATCCTTGATGAAATGATACCTGACATCGATATGCTTTGTTTTGGAATGTGCGAATCTGGATTTTACGTAATGGCGATAGCACTTTCGGTAATCACGAGAGGATGGGAATCTTATCGTATATCAGACCATAATCTCTGAGTTGGGTCTTCATCCAAATAACTTGTCAACAACAACTAGCAGCAGCAACATATTCAGCTTCGTAGATGTGGATACGCGATTTTGTTTCTTGGATGTCCAACTTATAAGTCGATTTCCCGAAGTTGACGGCTACCGATGTACTTTTTCCGTCAAGCTTACAACCCGCATGATCGAATCAGTATACGCCATTAAATCAAATCCAGAATTTTTAGGATACCAAAGGCCCAACGATGGTGAACCTTTTAAGTACCTAAAACTTCTTTTTACAAAGACAAATGAGACTCTTTAGGATTGGCTTGATAACGAGCACAAAGACAAGTGGCAAACATAATATCGGGTCTACTTGCCGTTAAATATAAAAGAGAACCAATCATTCCTCCGTAGCCGGTAATATCAACGTATTTACCGGAGGAGTCGAGTCCTAATTTCATACCGGGAGAGATAGGTGTTTTCATGGATGATGAGTTTTGAAGATGAAACTTTTTAAGCATGTCGAAACATATTTTGCACGATTTATAAAGATACCAGTAGGTGCTTTGTTTAACTTGAAGTCCTAGGAAGAAAGTTAATTCTCCCATCATACTCATTTCAAATTCGGTTTCCATCAACTTAGAAAACAAATCAACTTCGTTTGATGAGTAGAACCAAATATTATGTCATCCACGTAAATTTGAACTATAGTTAACATACCTTTGCCTCTTTTGATGAACGTAGTTCTATCGATTTTACCTTTTTCATATCCTTTGCAGATCGTAAATTTCGATAGTCGTTCATACCAGGCTCTTGGGGCTTGCTTTAGACCATAGAAAGCTTTGTCAAGAAGATAAACATATTACGGATATCTTGCATCTTTGAAACCATCGGGTTGTTCAACATACACTTCTTCTTTTAGACATCCATTAAGAAATGCACATTTAACATCCATTTGGTAGACTTTGAAGTTTTTGTATGCGAGAGAAAGCCAAGAATATTCTTATTGCTTCTAGTCTTGCAACGGGAGCAAAGGTTTCATCATAATCGATACCTTCCTCTTGACAAGAGCCTTTAGCCACCAAACGAGCTTTATTTCGACAACAATTCCATCTTCATCCTTTTTGTTCCTAAATACCCATTTTGTGCCAATAGCAACTTTGCCTTTTGGTAAAGGAACAAGACGCCAAACTTTATTTCTTTCGAATTGAAGTAGTTCTTCCGCATAGCATCCACCATTGGTTCAACTAAGGCTTCATGTACACGTTTAGGTTCGATCATACTAAGAAAATTAACAAAGAATGCTTCATTTGCGGTAGCGAGATCGTGTTCGACCCCTCGGAAGGACTACCAATTATAAGATCCGGTGTGTGAGATTTAGTCCATTTCGTCATTCCGGGTTGAGAAATTGATTGGGGTGTTTTATTTGACGAAATGATTTCATCCGGAAACACAAAATCTTCTGTATTTTCTTCTGTATGTCCTTCTGGTATCTGTTTTGTCACCTGTCCTTGTGTCTCCCCCTCAGATGAAACAGAAGAAGCAGGACCAGAGAGAGTAATGCCTGAGGCTTGGAGAATATCTGGTATCTGCAAATGTGGAGGTGACATAGCTTCTGACACAACTTCGTCGCCCAGAAAATCTTGAAAAATAGCATCAATCTCGGATTCTCTGGAACCTGAAAGATAGTCAGAAGTAACAGTATTAAGCTTGAGTTCTGAAGTAGAGTGTTCGGAAGTCAGTTGGGTGTTATCATCGAAGTCAATGTTGATGCTTTCCATAACAGTTTTTGTTCGTAAGTTAAAAACTCGGAAAGCTCTTGAATTTAACGAGTAGCCTAAAAATTTAGCTTCATCGGACTTCGGATCAAATTTGCCAAGATTATCTCTGTCGTTTAAGATAAAACATCTGCAACCAAAGATATGAAAAAATTTTACAGATGGTTTTCTTTTATTAATCAGCTCATAAGAGGTTTTGAGATGCCTCTTGACAATAATTGAACGGTTTTGAGTGAAACAAGCAAGAGCAACAAATGCTTCGGCCCGAAGTGAATTGGGAGTCCGTAAGCTGCGAGCATCGTTCGTCGCTTCAACCAAGGTTCTGTTGCGACGTTCAACTACACCGTTTTGTTGTGGAGTGCGAACAGCAGAGAAGTTTTGAGTAATTCCTTGTTCAACAAGATACGATTCAAGCTTGGCGTTCTTGAATTCTGTACCATTATCACTTCGAAGCTGCTGAATCTTCTGATGTAGAAGAACTTGAATTCTGGTCATCATATTCTGTAGTACCACCGGGACTTCGACTTTTGACGAACGAAAGCAAGCCAAGTATATCCGGAAAATTCATCAATTAGTACCGTAATATACTTTTTACCGTATAGACTCGAATTGCAATTGGACCACCGAGATCTACACGTAATAATTGCAGAGGTCTAGTACAAGAATGATCACTTTTTGTTTTATGAGATGCTCGTTTAATTTTGCCCATTTCACATGCAGCGTAGGTGATCTTTTTGAAAATGAATATCCGGAAGTCCGTATACCGGCTTTGTTTTTAACAAGCATCTCAAGATTATTAAAATTTAAGTGAGACATTTTATGATGCCGTAGCCACGCAACTTCACTCTTTTTGGAGATGAGACATAAAGTTTCCTTACCATCCTTAGAGATAAAATTCATCATATACAAGTTACCTTTCCCGTTCGCTCTCCAAAGTTCTTCACCTCGCCTTAGAGAATAAATAACAATGTTTTTCATCAAATACTACTAGTATTTTAGAATCACAAAGTTGACTTACACTAAGGAGGTTATGTTTCAAGCCAGAAACATGAGCTACCTTTGATAAGGTGATATTACCTTCTTGTAGAGTACCGTAGCCTTTTATTTGACCCTTACCATTATCACCAAAAGTTACTACTCCACCTGATTTGTCCTTGAATTGGGATAGTAAATTTTGGGATCCAGTCATGTGCCTCGAGCATCCAGAGTCAAGATACCAGATATGCACACGCTCGTTTCTGCAATCAAAGATCAGAATTTCTTAGGTACCCATCGCATAATGGGTCCTTTTATGTTAGCTTTTGGAGTATGCTCGTTTTTTGATTTAACAGAAGGTAAAGACTTTATTTTTGGTTTTTGGTTTTTTTTAATTTTATTCTTTTTGTGATAAACATACTGTGAATTGGAATGATCAGAGGTTTGCGAGAAAAATTGTTTTAACTTTAAGAACAGTGAAAAACATTCAGAAGACTGAAACATAGAAGATTGAATTGAATTTTCATTGCGAGAATGGTAATTACAATTATTCTTTCTAAAGTCTTTTCTAGTATCAGTTGTTCTAGAGAACCTATCTAGACTAGACTTTTGTTTTAGTTCTGGCTTTTTCTTCTCTGTGTTCTTCCTCTGATCTACTTTTGCAGAAGCTCTGTTATTTACTGAAAAAGGAACATAAGTATTAGAGGATTTCCATTTGCCTTTTTGAATATTAGTAAACTTCGGAAGAGTAGAGTTTAAAAACTTTTGATTTTGCACTTTGTTTTTGAGTTCTGCCTCTTTCTCAAGTTCAAGACATGTTTTGGCTTTGAGACACATATCTAAGAAGTCTGGATGTATAGATACTGATTTTCTCGGTTCTGGAACAGAAACAGGAAGAATAGGTATACCACTTGAAAGTTTTGCACAATCTCTATCAGAAGTTCTGATTTCTTGAGATTTATCAGTATACAAATAATCATCCTTTTTATCAATAATTTCTGAATTATTTGTGATAACTTTTGATGATTTAAAAGAATTAATTTCTAAATTTGAAAGGTAATTTTCAGAGTTATCAAAAAATTCTTCATCATTATTGTCATTCTCCCATGGATACGTAATCTCAGCCAAGCTTTCTTGAGTTTCAGAAAGATGTAAATCTTCAAATGAACAGGGAGAGATCTCTGGATGATTCTCACAAAGAGTTTCATTTCTAAAACACTTATCCAGAGTAGAGAGAATATCGTTTTCAAACATAAGTCGTAGATCTTCCTCTGCCTGACTTGGAACAAAAATATCTGCCTCTAGATTCAAAATTGTATGTTTATTTGAACCAAAATTGAAAATATCATCTTTCTTCTGAACTTTATTCGGCATCAACATTTGTTTTACAACAATATTCAATATTTTCGAATTTAAGTTTGCCTTTTTTATGATGGTTTTCATATCTAGATTTTTTAAAAATAGATTTTTCATACAAAATTGGAAACTTTGGCTTCTGTATTTGTCCAACACAAAAAACAGATTTCAGATCTGACCTTTTCTTACACGTGTAGGGATCTAGGTCCTCGAAACCAAGTCCAGATCTTCCTACTTGTGTGTTAATTTTGTCATGAACCTTCTGTGCATCCAGATATGTTATAATCTGTAGCTTTTTCTGTTGAAGTTCAATGTGTAAAAATTCTCTCTCTTTCTGAAAATAGTTTTTAAGTGCTACAGAGTTGAGTCTATCACTCTCTTTGTCTCTGATTTCTTTCTCTTTTCCTTCCGTGTTTATTGAGATTCAAAATTTCCTTTTTAAGTTTTTCTTCAGAAAGTTTTAAACTCATGGAAATCGTTTCCTTTGCAGTATTTAATTCGAGTTTTTCTTCTGTAAGTAAATCCATTTCTCTTTTGAAAATATCTCTTTCCCTTTTGATTGTAGAAAGAGTTTTCTCAGTACTTTTTCGTAATTTCTTTTCGATTGTGAGTTTCGCTTTAGTTCCTCAAAATTGTTTGATAACATCACAATCGTTTGTTCAAGCTCGGATGATCCAGAGAAATTACTAACCGGTGACTCGCAGGGTTGATCCTCCGATTCGTTTGTGTTTGCCATTCCACGTAACATGGCTTCATCACCGCCGGATTCATCTTGCACCCGCTTTTCTTTTTCTCGCAAAGTGTGCTCTTTCGGTGACATTGTACTTATATTTGTTTTTGTAATAAGTCTTATCCTTTTCCGCAGCTCCTCCGCAATCTCTCGAGTAATGTCCGGCTTGCCACATCCGTAGCGTACATCTTTCTTCCTTTTTAATTCTTCTTCTTTCTTCTCTTCTTCTCGTTTTCTCTACTCTCGTACTTCTTGTTTAGGAACATAGGGACGATCAAATCGTTTATTTCCTTTCAAAGACCTATTTCCAAAACGATTAGTAAATTGCTTGGTTATTAAAGCCGTAGAGTCGGCAAACGCTTTAATTTCATCATCCGATTCGCAGTCATCTTCCGGAGCAGCCTCTCGATATGAAGGCCTTCGATTTCTTCCCGTCATCACTTCGTCTTCTCGATTCCTTTTGTTTCGAGATCAAAGCCGGAGGACCTCCGATGTTTGTTCTTTTACGAACAACTTCTTTTTCATGAGCTTGCGATACCGAATACATCATGCGGCGACCATTGTTCAAGGTCCCGATTGGCTTGTAGTGACATGGATAGATTTGACCATTCGAGGTTTAACCTTTTGAGAAATAGAACATTGTTGTCTTCCTTTGATCTAACAATGTCACATCTCTTGCAGATTAATCGTATTGTTGAATCGATGAAATGTTTGTTCCGCAGATTCATCGATCCGCTTGAAAACTATTATATTCATTTAGAGCTTGGGCTCTTCTCGTTCTTTTTCATTTTCGCACCACCTTCTAAGAGATTCTCCAATTGATCCCATAAATCTTTTGCCGTGTCACATGAGTCCAGCAGTTTGAAAAATCTCATTTGGAATGGCCATTATCAACGGAGACTTAGCTTTCTTAGCTAATTCCACCTTAGCCTTTTCTTCATCGGTCAGCTTATTCCTTGACTTCGAACCACCTTGCCGGTACCTCATCCGTATTTGCGGTGGTGGAATTTCGGGAATAGTAGTGGTGGGAACAAACGGACCGTTTTGAATAATTGGATATAACTCAGCATCCAATCCCTCATAGAAGTTAACCATTCGAATCTTCCATTGTGGGTATTCATCACGTACAAGAGTTGGAGGTTTAGTCAGGGACCCAGACGTATAAACAGCATTCAAGCTCGAATTTGCCATTTGAGTAGGATAGAAGAGAAAATTTGAAGATTTGAAAGAAATTTAGAACAATTAAATCTCAATTTGATAGAAGAACAGTCGATAATATCACCGTTTCTTCGCATTACAAAATGAATGACTCAATTTAAGAGAAGATTGTTAACGATTTAACAAAATCTCGTAAAACAGAGTGGATTAATAAACAAATTTTGAATCTGAGAAAATACTGTTCGATCGAAAGGAATTTCTTCAATGGAAGAGATCTAATAATCAATAGATTGATTAGAAGGCTCTGATACCAATTGTTGGTTCCAGATTCCTTTAAACCGATTGTTAATTGAGAGTATTGAATCAAAGTGAAATGCGGAAGCAGATCAATTAACAATTTAAAGCAATAGAACAGTAAACAGAATGAAGAACAAAGATTATGAAAGTTATGAATTACGCACAGTATTCTTCAAAATGTAAATGTATTGATCGACCACTTTTACAAACACAATACAATGCTATTTATACAGATACAAAAACAGAAAGTCAAAATGCTAGCCAATTACAAAGTGCCATGTGTCTAAAAGGGAGCGTCTAACAACAATTAGTTATAACAAGAATAGTGTGTTGACTTTTGTAGACATCTCTTCTTTGACTCATACTTTAATTTCTAACACTTCTTCAACATTTGCTCAAATCATTGCAATCTCCATCTCTTTGTAATAGTCCTCCACAGATTTTGTTCCCTGATTTAAAGATTGTAATTTGCAATATAAATCTCTAAAATAATGAGAAGGAACAAACCTCTTACGCATAACCGCTTTCATTTCACCCCAAGTAGAAATCGGCCTCTCACCATATCTCCTTCGATTTGTCACCAATTGATCCCACCATACTATTGCATATTCCGTGAATTCAATGGCCGCTAGTTTTACCTTTTTATCTTCAGAATAGTTGTTGCAATCAAATATGAGATCAACCTTTTTTTCCCATTCCAAATAAGCTTCCGGATCACTCTTACCTTGAAATTGTGGAATTTTCATTTTTATATTATTAAATCCCCCATCAACCCTTTGATTACGTCTTCTACTACCACGCCTTCTTCTATGATGTCGTGGTCCATCTTCATACTCTTCCTCCTCTTCATCCTCCTCTTCTCGATTAGATCTTGGCGTTCGTGGTTCTTCTTCCTCCTTTCTTTCGATTCTCTCCAATCTTTTCATCACACCTTCTAATACAACTCCGAGTCGTTGGAATTGTTGTTGCATGGCTTGCAATTGAAGGTTTGGAACGGGTTGTTCATCCCCCATGTTGAAATCTGCAAAATTTAAGGTTAATGCCTCACAACACTCCCTCACGTGTTTCTCTCAACTCTCGTGTTTCTTATAAATGGCTTTTACCTCCCCTCAATTGTTCTTACACACTCAATGCCTTTTACCTCTCGATCTCTTGTAGAGCTCAATTCGTAAAAGAACAAATCAAATTAAAACACAAACCTCGGTGTTCAAGTATCCTTTTAGAACTTAATCAAACAAACGGATCTTGATTTTTGAAAATGAAGGTCTTCAAAAGCAACTTTTGAATTGGAAGTTTTTTTTTTGTGGCTACAAGATCAACAATAATATGAGATAGGAATCAACCAAGAACGCAACTTTCTATTTTTTTGGGTGTGTTTGACACAATATTGCTGTTTTTCTTTTATTTTATTTTTTGTTTTTTTTGGAATGCCTTTTTTTGGGCAACTTTTTTTTTTGAGATACAAGAAGAAGATGAAGTAGATATAAGAAGGGAAGTAGATGAAGGATAAAAGGAAAGAAGAAAAGGACAAGATATTAAAAGAAACCAAACCTTAGCTCTGATACCAAAAAATATAAAAACGTCGACCCACAAGTTATATATAACTTGGAATCTTTGTATGAGATAGATTAGGAAGTGAATATCCCGGTATAGGAATCTTCAACTAAACCTAGAGCAATCCTTGACCCGTTAGTTAGTAAACTAAGAACCAAAGGAATCTTGAACGCCACAAGATCGTGCTCACAATCTTGATAAGTTCTTGAACTATGAATACTCTTACAAGAAATCAAAGCTCACAAATGATTTAAACTCAAAACAAGTGTTTATAATTCAAAGGATGATGATCTCAAATGACTACAAAAGGATCCTATTTATAGGGTTCTAAAGACACTTCAAAAGCCTTACTTTAAATGCTACATCATAAATTTCAATCATGAAGTAAAGGCAAACCTTTAATTCTTGAACCTAGACATGCTTAATACCTTTATTCAAAGACTTTTGGACATCTAAAGCCTAAGATAGCCAAAAAAACGGATTAGGCTTTCTTTGAAAGTTTATGGGGCCTAAAAACTACTTAAGGCAAAGTGAAAGGTTCCATTTGGGCTCCAAAAGTAATGGTTGATGGATTTATTATTTGAAGTTGCCCAAATGATTCTTTTTATGGTCTTTTATTGATCCAAAGCTCCAATATGCATAATCCAATGTGTTACATGCAAATCTTCATCGGTCTTTACTTCATTTACTTGAACCGCCGCAACTAAGCACATCAATGCTTCCTTGATTTGTTTCGATCTTGATCTTGTCACAGGGCCATCTTGAATCTTCAATGGGTCTTTCAATGCGTGAGAAGTATGGTTGGATGGTTCTCCATCAGACATGGGCTTACAAAAAATTTTACAAATCCAGATATTAGTTTCATTTATGAAGCAGAAGGAATGAGCACAAGAACATTCATTGTTTTTGATATACCAAAGTACTCAAGTTCAACTCTGAATTCGTTAATGAAGTATGTTAAATGGTTTGTTGTTCCTTGAATATTTCATCCAGAAATGTTCATGGAATATGAACAAAGATTCAATTACATTGACTGTTGGATCAAAAAATCTCATGGATGGAAGCAATGGTGTATAGACATCATCAGAAAAATAAGAATTCCTGTGAGTGAAGCAAGAAGAGAAAGTCCCATTGTGAAAGTTATTACTGCTGATATAAAGTCAATGAATAATTACAGATATGCTTACTTCACTGTAGAAAGCAAGAATGGTGAGATTTCTACATTCTCAGAAGCTGATTTTCAGAATGCCTATCTTAGAGATTTACTCGGAGTTTATAAAATCTCTATCCTTTTCATGATTCAATTGCCAAATTCAGAAAGTCATTTCCAATTCTCAGAGATGGACTATACAAAGAATTTATATGGGCTGCTAAAACAGATTTTCAAGTTGCATATGTTCTTGATAAAAGAAAGGTGCATTTTAGTAGGCCAAACTTCAGTTTACCAAACATTGAAAATCTGAAACAAAGCACTCTTGTTGTTCAGCCTCCAGGTTTTGTATGCAAGTGCTTTAAACAGTTATTATTTATCAGATCTGAAGAAATGCACAAGTGTTGTAATGAAACTCTGATGGCAATAAGAGATCGATTAAAAAGAAGAAAGAACAAAAGGCGAAGAAGTCGAAGTGATGATGAATGGGAAACGTACAGAAAACTTGCAAAAGGAATACTCAGAAAAATTTAATCACTGTTGGAATACAGAAGTCTTATTCCAAAAGATGTCAGAAAGATCTTAAATTTTTGGAGTTATGATTTGAACTTTTGAAGCTAAGGGGGAGATTGAAAGAACATAAAAGATAGCTTCAAAACACTTAGCATAAAGACAGAAGACTTCTGAAGTATGTACTTCAGAAGTTCTGAAGGTTTAATTGAAGTTCTGAAGAAGTTTCGAAGAAGTTCTGAAGATGCTCTGAAGAACTTCTGAAGACAGTTCAGAACCATTTCTGAACTGTGTCAGTTATCTTGTTACTGTTTCTTTAGTATTTCTAATTTGTGTATAAATAGTAGATCTTTGAAAGTGGTTGTTCTAGATTTGTTCTTGTACTATATATGACATATCTGTAATCTTTGAATATCAATACAATATACGACTTCAGTGTTCTAAATTCTGTGTTCTTTACTGAGTTTATTGTTCGTCTTTGATGTCTGGGATCTAACAATTTTGCTTACAAAAGGTTTTAGTTGTAATTTGATTTCAATTTATTTATTGTTTTTTCTCACAAAGGGTTTAGAAACTTCCCTCTGCTGGGAGGTTATCTTGGTTGGATTTTCTTATTTGTTTTGTACAACAGATGGCTTCTCTATTGATCTGGTGTGCATCCTTTATCTTTTTTGTTCTAGTTTTCATATGTTGCTGCCTTTTTTGGCATGTTCAATTTATTCAGATTCAGAAAAGTATGCACATCATTATAGGGTCCTTTTGATTGTTTTGGTTTCAAATCAGACTTAGATTCAGACCTGTTCAAATTTTGTTTAGATGTGTAGATTCTAAATTTTGTTAAAGTTATTGTTTTTCGGTGTCATTCCTAATTTTGTTTCTAGAGGTAGTTCAAAGTTTGAAAGTTTGTCAAATGGTGGTACTAATAATGGATCTGATATGTTGGATATGGATTTTTTTAGCCAGCTCAAATTGCTCACAGATTGCAGATTATGCTCGTGCCATCATATCCAACACATTGGGTCCGTCCCTAGCGATGATGATCTTTCTGACAAGGTTTTGTCTTTTCTATAACTATCTGAATTAGTCGTTAATGGATCAATTGATGGTCCTCTAGTTGGTTATGTCGTTTCATATGTTGTATTTCTGTTGTTTGGCTTCTTATATGTATTTGTTATTTGGGTATCAGAGTTTTATAGATTTTTCCTGACGCTACATTTGGCCCTGCGAGGGTTCTGCTTTGGGGAAGGCAAAAGGTCAGGTCTCATATGGTCGGTACCTACAAAATTCTATCGTTTTGTTGGTTTAGATCTCCTATATTGTTGTTTTATATGTTATGGGATGTGAGGATTTGAGCCTGGTATCGAATATGTGGTTTACTTTTTATTTACATCATCTGATACCTGTTGGATTTCATTTACCCGTAGCCATATCACAATTTACTATCAGCAACTTCATACCTTAATTTACTATTGGTTGCATCAAATGCTTTTTTCTCATCTGGTACTTCTTGGAGGTACGTAGTTCATATTTCTTGTCGTTAAATATGATGGTGGTTAAAGTTTAATTTTTAATTTTGATGCACGTGGGAATTGGGTTAGATAATAATAATGGAGATATAAGGTGGGTGAATTTCGTTAATATGAAGTTTGGTAATTGGAGATTGAATATGGATAAGGTCTTGATGGTTTATAGATTTGAATGTGTTGGTAAGTAGAGTGAATTTCGTTAATATGATATGCTGCTTCTTAACTGTTTGTAGTCTGCTGGGATTCTGAAATACTTGGATTTTCAATGGGTGGTTGTTGTTTGAATTGACTCATGTCCAATCTAGTTGTGAAATTTTCATAAATGGTGATTTTTTTTGAAAGGCCACTTCATATTAAACCAAAACACCGAATACAAAGGCAATATAAATGACAAAGAGCCTACGACCAACAACCATATTCCACAAGAACAGCAATTGGAACAGGTTTGCGAGAGGTAAACCATATTCCAAGTCAGCTAATCTAGTGAAAAGAGAACAAATATTAGAACAGTCGCAAAATAACGCAAGGCTCAAACTTCAAAGTCCTATACCGCTACAAGGTTTGTTACTTTGGTCAGTAACTATCTTTTATTCGTTGTGCAGCAGAATCTCTGTCCAAACACCTCAGAACATCACACGATATCCACCTATAACGACATCTCCAATCTTCTTCTTTTTTACAGCAACAGCGCTGTCCAAACAGTCGGTTTTGGCAACATCATATCAGCACCGTCCAAACAACCCCTTTTTGGCAACATCAGCGCTATCCAAACAGCCCCTTTTAGCCAACAGCACGCACTCCAAACAACCCCTTTTTGGCAGCTGTTGTTGTTGGGGATGGCCTAGTTTTTGGACTTTGAACAGATCAGAATGGTGTTTTGTTTTCAACTGTATCAGAGTGTGGCATTTGGGAAATTTACAAAATACTCACCTGGTAAGGGCATACCGGTAAATTCAACACCATCATTTACCTAGCAGGTAAGTTTTTAGTCCAAAAAAAGGGTTAGACTCGTCACCCTCACTTACGAGGTAAGACTCTTGGTCCTTGAGTCACTCTTACATTGTAAGAATCTTGATTTTCCCATATTCTTCCTATAAGTTGACGTGACTTGGTAAACAGTTATCCGGGTAATTATTTGGTAAACGGTTACTAAATTCTAATCAAAAGAGGATTGTCTAGTTTAGTATTCTATCAAGTCCGGTATTTCAGATCAATTTCAGTGAACTTTATTTCTTGGGATCTGCTTGGGACTAGATCCATTTTTTGTGTGGATCAGCTTGGGACCAAATTATTTGGTATTTTATTTAGTTGTTGTTTGTATTGTCAAATAATTTTAGTTGTGTTAGGCTGCTAGTCTGTTTTATGGGTGTGAGAAACTAGTCTGTTTTTTAGTTGTATTGAATTATTCCTACATGTAGGGGTTGTTGTGTTGTGGCTTCTAATTGGTGATTCATATCATGTTAGAACTTTGGAAAAAGTGCCTCTTGTTATCAAGATTCCAATAGACCCTTTGTTGGTTTTATATTTGGATCTTCAAATATGATGGTTAACGACAGGGGTCCGGGGTCATAGACGTGGGATGCGTTATCCACCTAATACCGCCTCATTTCCATCCCTATCAGGTGATTCCCGTGGGCCTCTTGCTGCCCTGGGTCGTCGCCCTAGTGGCCTTATAAACAAGGCAAGTTGTGTGCATTAATTGAAATAGAGATATATCTTATCATAGTCATTATTGACTGAGTTATCAACACTGAATAAACTTTATTGTTGATATATATTTATTGGTTCAATCACTTCTTGAATACTGATTGAATGTTAATAAGTTCAAGTTCTTCCTGTTAATGATCTATATTTCATATATCATGTATCAGGGGCCATATGATCGTTGGTTGGGAAGAAAACTCTGGTTGCTCCAATCGAGCTTAATTTCCGATCACTGAATTGTTGCTAATTAATTTCCCTTGTTCTCCAATTGATTCATGTTGCTCTCAGTTGGTCCACATCACTATCTTTCACGTTGTTCTACAATTGATCCCGATCCATACTACTTTCCTTCTTGATGTTCTCCAATCGATCCAGATTACTCTCTCAACTAGGTATTGCTTTATCATTTGTTTTACATGTTTTATTATGTTCTTCCGGGAGATTTTACTTCTTTGTGTGTTTGTTTCTCTTTGTTGTACATCTTTTATTATGCTCTTTTGTTCTATCAATCTCCCAATCCTTTTCTCTTATTTGTTTAGTTCATATTGCCTATTGTGAAATAAAGCCATAATTAATATCGTACTTAACTTGGTTAGCCCAATTTCACTTCTATGTGTTTATATGGTCTTTTTGCGTTACACTTACCTCATCATAATAATTTTGGCCCAAATACTTTAATTGAGTGTTTTGATGGTGAGCAAAAGTCAGGCCAAAGGTTGGTGCTACCGGCGGTCGGTGGTTCGTTACTACATTCTCAATTGCCACCCAAACAACCATTGGCTGCTATCGGCTGTTGGTTCAGTCAGGTCTACTTGCACGGCCTCTATGGCCACTATTTTCTTGCAATTGGTGCAACTTGCATAGCCCTTGGTTGGTGCTTCTTATTGTCGGGTCACTAGAAACAGCCGTCTGCTCTATGTAGACTAGTCTAGTATCTTCCTATCCTCATTGTTTGATACTGTTAAACTTCTGGAAAACAAACCAAGTCTATCGTTACAGATACGCTTATGTTTTTCAAGCATCCATCTGCTCCATGTAGACTTGACAAAAATGAAAATGTTGTTTTTTTTCTTTTTCTTTTTTTAGGTTGCATTGGGACATTGACTTTTGTTAAATGATTCTTCATGGCTATTAGGGACTTGTTATTGCATGTCCTTGTGCTTCAAAAAGCTTAATGTTGTTACAATTTGATACACGTCTAAAAATCATGTTCATTGGTTTGACATGATGGGAAATGTAACTAGACTAGTCAAGTATCTTTTCATGTTCATTGGTTGATATTGACACACGTCTAGAAATCAACTTGTAATTAATCGTTACGGTTGCACTTCTTTTTAAGCTTGCAGCGGCTACATTTGGTTCCTACATTTGCTCTTGGTTGGAGGCTTTATTGTTACTTATAAATCATATTCTATCGCTGGAACAAATTTTTAGTGAATGGTGATTCTCATATATTTCTTTTTTATGTATTTGCATATAATGTTGTTGTTATTGTCAACCTAAAAGGAGAAATGAATGGTTCTGCTATCACTGGAGTGATTGGGATAGAATGTGTCGATCTTTGGCCAAAAATTCCAAGTGCAGCAAATGCTATTGTTTAAGTTGTTTTCCCTTGGCTACAAACCTTGTAACTCATGTGTGCAGACTCACTACAGGAATGAATTTTGGATCTATTTATACACCTGGTAGTTTTGTATTTTAAGTTAATTGTCGGTCTTTGTTGTATTGTATGCATGACATTCTGTTGGAAATGCCTGACTTGGTCCTCTACTTTTAGTCGTGTTAATTCAAAATCCAAGTGTTAATTAAAAGTCAAAAGCATTTTTTGTATTTAATTGACAAATGATGGAAGCCTAAGCTACGGATATTTGCTTATTTTAAATTTATCATATTAGAATCTTTTCTTATTAGCTTGGTTGTAACACATGGAGTATTCTTACTACATATTTGATTAATGTACTAAAATTGTTCATTTCTAACTTTACATCTCTAACTTATAAGAGATCTCACTGGAGTTTTATTTCTGCAGTTCCACATTATCCAGAAAAGTCTTATGATGGTTTCAAACGATAATCGAAGACTCATCTTCCTTTTGCTCAATTTTGGTTGTGTAGAAAGTATAAACTTTCTTCTTTCAATTGACAAATTGTTAGTAATTTAATAAGATACTTGTGGCTTAAAATACGGATCAAGACTTGTCATTAGGTTGATTGTATGATGTAAATTTTTAAATGCATCAACAAATATTTTAGAATATTGCAAATTCCAAATTTCTACTTATAGTGATTTAAAACAATAAAATATTATTTATAAAAATGATTGTTGATATTTTGGTCTGGGTAAAAAACGGAAGAAAAATTTATGTAGACAATTTTGAAGTACCAACTAAGTTATCTTGTTTACATGACCTTACATATGGTTATGGTGAATCTTTCCCCTATGTCTATTGGTTACATTTACAACTTTTAAAATGACCATTCATTACCCTAAAGGCAAGGATATTTAGTTTAGGGGAGGCAAATGGAACCCCTATATTATGCTAATGGCACCCCTACAAATTGAATCCTCCTCATCCATGTCAATGTCAAAACCCCCTTTTGACATTCCCAATGCTATACAAGTGCAAAAAATTCCATACGCATCCCTACTAAGAGGGTTCCATTAGCACTCTCCTTAGTTTAACCGTTACATTAACTATACTTACAACTTGTTAATGCCAAAAATTGCACCACGAATTAATTTAGCAAATCTATATATGCCAAAAATTGCATAAAAATTATCAATTTAAGGTAGGGTGCGGACTTTATCAACTATAGATTGAACCTTCGGAAAAATAAGAAAAATGACGGAGAAAATATAAATAAGACAAACCATTTTGGTGACGCGGAAAACCACGTCGTGGGTAAAAACCACGGACGACAATGGAGATCGTCAATTCACTAGTGACGTTAAACAAGGACCTCGTCCTTTAGAATAGAGATTATAGTTACATATCGCGGATTAACATATCGATTGTGGATAATTTGTTGGTCCCAAAAGGGTCTACAAGAGTTCAATAAATAGTAAACAGTTTGTAGAAGGGGGGGGGGGGTTGAATACAAACACACAGATTTTGGGTTTTAAATGAGTTTATATATCATAAACAAATTTACAGTTACAAGCGGAATAAGAACAAGTTTAAAACCTGTTCTATTGTAACTAAGAAACACTAAGTTTGATGCACAAGAAGAAGGAAGAAAGAAATACAGAGGGTTTAGGTTAGAAGGAAGCATGCATTTAGATGAAGAAGATATCTTCATCTTATTTATACCCGTTTGCATCTAATGCAAGACAAAAGGTACATGCCACGTGTCAAGCTTTGATAGGAAGCTTGTCCTTGCTAATAAGACAGCCATGTTTTTGGCCGAATATGAACAGTACCATATCAGATATGATGGGGAGATAAGAGACAATTCGTACGTCCTTTTCTGACAAGGTATTAGGTTTGACTTTTGTGCATCGTGGATAAGATCAATCTTTAATCTTGTAAAGGAAGCTTCATTTGATCGCTGATTCTGAATCTTCAAGGATGAATCTTTAGTATCGCTGAGGCTTCACACTTTAATTAGATAATAGCTGCTATCGCTGAACTGCTTTAGTTCACTTAGCTGATTATCTCTTTCTTCAGCTAGGGTCTTCGACTTTCGCTGAATGGTCTTCTGGTGTGATAGTTGATCTTCAGGTCTTTAGAGATAACCTTGTTGTTCCTTGATCTTCAACGATCGCTGATGGTAATCAGCGTATGCTATCGGTGAATATTAACAGAAGCTTATACAATGGAATTTCACTAAGTATACAAAAGGAATCATATTCAAATCATCGAGAGGAGTTATGATCAACATAATTGATCATCATCACGGGGATATGACGTGGATAATCGTTGTTGTCATTTAGTTCTAAGTTGTTGTCGCTAGTACTGACGGTTGTCCCTGGTTTGGGACGTGAGACAAGTCGTGAGGACCGGATGTGAGTTCCGGCGACCGATGAATATTGAGAGAGTATCATTCAAGTGAATTTGTTTGATGCGGGAGAGTATACGATGTGTTTTCAGGTGAATGGATTGTCTCCTCTTCTCTTCCTACGAGAGTTTTATTAGAGGGTCTAGGAACAAGATTCCAAACTTTATTTCTACGAAATTCAGTTAGTTCTTCTTGCATAGCTGAAACCCAGCTAGGATCAGAGATAGCTTGATCTATTTTCTTAGGTTCAGAGAGACAAATGAAGTTAACATAAAGACGAATATTACCTGTACCTCTACGTATTTTGATACCTGCATTGGGATCACCAATAATTTGATTTATTGGATGATTTGCGGTCCATCGCTGAGCTGGAGGTTGAGGAGAGAGATCAAGATCAACAGCAGATTCAACGACTTGTTCTTCAGTTTCTGGAATAGGACTTGTTGTTTCAGCAATAGGTACTTCATTTAAAATCAATTCAGGGAATTGATTTTCAGATATAGTTTGGTTGTTCACTGAGGAATTTCCAAAAGAGGAGTCAGCAACCGGAATCTGATTTAGAGGAGTAACATTCATCCTTGAAGATGGATGATTGTCATTTGAAGGATTTACAGGGATTTCGTCATCACGTGCTTCAGCAGGAGGTTGATTGCTGAAATACGTTTTAGGTTCCCCATAATGAGATCTCATCCAGGCATTTAATTCTTCATCATCATCATGAGTATGAGAAGTATGAATGGGACGAGATTCATCAAAGTTGACGTGCATGGATTCTTCAACATGTTGTCTTCTTTTGTTGAAGACTCTGAAGGACTTAGATGCAGAGGAGTATCCAAGAAATATACCATCGTCAGCTTTTGGATCAAATTTACCCAAATGGTCTCTGTCATTCAGAACGTAACATCTACATCCAAAAATATGGAAATATTTCAGAGTAGGTCTTCTCCCATGAAACAATTCATAGGGGGTCTTCTTAAGTCGCTTAACTATCAGGGATCGATTTTGAGTGAAGCGTTGTATTGACTGCTTCAGCCCATAACTGAGTAGGTAGATGCGATTCACTGAGCATTGAGCGAGCAGCTTCAATGATAATTCGATTTCTTCTTTCAGTAACACCGTTTTGCTGAGGAGTTCTTACTAAGGAAAAGTTGTGAGATATGCCTTTTTCTTCAAAGAAGTTTACCAGAGTGTTGTTTTTGAATTCAGTACCATGATCACTTCTTATGGAACGAACAATTAGATTGTTCAGAACTTCCATCCTTTTGATAAAAGAAATTATTATTTTAGGGGTATCACTTTTGGATCGAAGGAAGAACACCCATGTGTATCTGGAGTATTCATCAACAATCACCAAAGTATATTTCTTTCCAGAAATAGATTGGACATTGACAGGTCCAAATAGATCCATATGGAGTAGCTGAAGTGGAGCGGTCACTGAAGAAATTTGCTTTGACCTGAAGGAGGCTTTTGTCAGCTTTCCTTTTTCACACGCTGAACAAAGAGATTCCTTTGTAAAGGTATAATTTGGGAGGTCTGTGACTAGATCTTTTTGAGACAATTCATTTATTGTCTTAAAATTGAGATGAGAGAGTCTTTTATGCCATAACCAGTTTATGTCAGTGGATGCTTTAGAGATAAAACACATGTTCTCAGAGTGAGAACTATTCATATTTATGACATACACATTTTCCACTCTTTTGCCTGTTAGGGCAAGCTTATCATTTCCGTCAGTGACAGCACATCTATTCTTTAAGAATTGAACTCTGAAGTCTTTGTCACATAACTGACTAATGCTCAAAAGATTGTGCTTTAGTCCCTCAATGTAGGCAACACGAGAAAACGATGTGGCTCCGTTGGATAGAATTCCATAACCTTTAGTGTATCCTTTGCCATTTCCACCAAAGGTCACTGATGGACCATCTTCTTCTTTGTAATCAGAGAGCAGAGATTTTCTGCCAGTCATATGCCTTGAGCATCCGCTATCAAGATACCCGATACCTTTGACACTCTGCATACAACAAAAGATTAATTGTTTAAAGGTACCCATACTACTATGGGTCCTGCTTGGTTAGATAAAGGATTGGCGGATGAGCTACTAGCAGAAGAACTCTCTTTAGTGGATATCTTCACCTCTGGTGGTTTTGCAACCTTGGTGGATTTCACTCTCGCTGATTTATCAGCTTGAGCTACTTTCTTTCCATGAGCTAGTTTATCAGCTCTAGTAGCGTTAGGACATTTACTTGTAATATGGGTAGTTTCACCACAGTGATAGCACTTCCTATATTTAAAAGGTTTGGAATTCAGAGAGAAAGCAGGAACTTTTTCAGGGATAGGACCAAGAATTCCTTTATCCATAGTAATTGGAGGTATAACAACCTTTTTCAGGGGTAGGAGTGAGATCGATCTCAATTCTGGGGGTTGGTCTCTGAGAAAAGTCAGAGCCCTTCTTCCCAGATTTAGAATTTCTCTGAGGATTTCTTATTCCTATTCTGAGCGATTTTATTCTTAGGAACTTGGTCAAGAAACTCGTTCTTGATCACCTTCTTAGAATTTGTCACAGGAAACTTCTTTTTAATAGAAGATGAAAAAGTTGAAGAAGAAGGATCAGGGATAGAAGAGACAAACATTCCAAATTTGAGCATGGAACGATCATTCTCTGTTTCTTCTTTTTCAGGGTTATAGCCTAACCCACTTCTTATTTTCATAGGTATTTGGGCATTGATGATCTTATTGACTTTGTCAGAAGCCTTACACCATCCTTTGGTGGTTACCTTTTCAGACTTGAGATCAGCGACAACCTTTTCCTTATCAGCGATGGCTTGCTGCTTCTCGATGCTTATGGTTTGATTTGCAAAGACTTGGTCCTTGAGAGTTTCCTCAATTTTAGAAAGTTCTTTGATTCTTATATGGCAATTTTTTAATTGCTCAGATAAATCAGTGTTAATTTTCTCGGCCTTAATCTTTCCATTTAAAGCATTATAAAAATCAATAGTCATAGCATCGAGAGCTGACAAGTTATCATTTTCAGAGAGTAAAGAGATAGAAGGAATTGTTACCTGAGTAGAAGGGGACTCAGAGGAAGAAGTTTCAGTAGCTTCTTCAGCGTCCTCTATTTTTTCCACTAGACAGAGGAAGGCAAGATCTTCTTCATCAGAACCAGACTTTTCAGAGGTCTTGGCCCAGTCATCTTCAACGTCCCAATCAACTTCTTCAGCGATAAGACCTTTGTCTTTTTGCTGATGTTTCTTCAGATCATTGTATTTGTTTTTCAATTTCAAATACTTCTCCTTTTTATCAGAGGTCTGAGAGGTGATAGGAGCTGTAACTTTCTTTGATCTACATTCACTAGCAAAGTGACCCTTTCGCTGACAGTTGAAGCATATAGCTGAGGCTTTCTCAGTGGGCAATGTCTTTTGCTTTTCAGAGTTAGAGAGATTTGAAGGTTTTCGAAAGTTGCTCTTTCTAGCGAATGTTTTAAAATTATTTGTTGAGAGAGCTAGAGAGTTATCAAACTCAGAGATGTCAGTATCAGTGAGTTGATCTTCTGAATCAGTTTGACCTAATTCAGTGATGGAGGTAATAGTGGAAGAAGAAACATTTTTAGGAGGAGTTGCCTCTGAAGTCACAAGTGCTAAAGAAGTACTTTTGGCACCTTTGAGTTAATTTATGAGGTTCTTCCTCAGAAGTTGAGATTGTTCCTCATTTAAGAGCATTCCATATAAAGCATTTAAGGATAGAGTTTCAAGATTCTTTGACAACTTTAAACATGTAGTGTACACTGCCCATTGATCGGGTAGTGCCTCCATGAATTTGGTCAGTATTTCAGCGTTAGAGTACACTCTGTTTACTGATTTAAGATCAATCAACAAACAGTTGAAACGCTGGTGAATTTGAGAAAGAGATTCACCTTTATGATACATAAAACTCTCATATTGTCTTACAAGGTTTATGCACCTGGTAACTTGTACTTCAGAGGTTCCTTTCATATTGGATACATAGAGTATCCCACATGGCTTTAGAAGTTCTCATTTTCATAATAGAATGATAGACTTCATCTGGTAAAGACATTGCTATTATAGATCTAGTTTTTGAGTCAATAGCAATTTCTTTCTTATCTTCTTTAGTCCATCGATTAGGAGTTTTAATAATACTCCTTTCAGGGATGGCTGGAGTAGTAGTGGTGGCAGGAACACCAGCTACAATAGTTGTAGGAACCAATTGTCCGTTTTCTAGATAGTAGGGGATCTTTGGGTCAAATCCTTCTAGAAATAGAGACATTCTTTCCTTCCATAATGGAAAATTATCATGGCTAAATCTTGGAGGTTTAGCTAAAGATCCATTATCATTGTAGTTCGTATTTGGGTTTGACATTTTAAAATAGTTTATAAGAAAAATATTTTAAAGATAAAAGAAGCAAACACTGCTCTGATACCACTTGTTGGTCCCAAAAGGGTCTACAAGAGTTCAATAAATAGTAAACAGTTTGTAGAGGGGGGGGGGTTGAATACAAACACACATATTTATGTTTTTAAATGAGTTTATATATCATAAATAAATTTACAGTTACAAGCGGAATAAGAACAAGTTCAAAGCCTATTCTATTGTAACTAAGAAGCACTAAGTTTGATGCACGAGAAGAAGGAAGAAAGAAATACAGAGGGTTTAGGTTAGAAGGAAACATGCATTTAGTTCACTTAGTTGATTATCTCTTTCTTCAGCTAGGGTCTTCGACTTTCGCTGAATGGTCTTCTGGTGTGATAGCTGATCTTCAGGTCTTCAGAGATAACCTTGTTGTTCCTTGATCTTCAACGATCGCTGATGGTAATCAGCGTATGCTATCGTTGAATATTAACAGAAGCTTATACAATGGAATTTCACTAAGTATACAAAAGGAATCATATTCAAATCATCGAGAGGAGTTATGATCAACATAATTGATCATCATCACGGGGATATGACGTGGATAATTGTTGTTGTCATTTAGTTCTAAGCTGTTGTCGCTAGTTCTGACGGTTGTCCCTGGTTTGGGACGTGAGACAAGTCGTGAGGACCGGATGTGAGTTCCGGCGACCGATGAATATTGAGAGAGTATCATTCAAGTGAATTTGTTTGATGCGGGAGAGTATACGATGTGTTTTCGGGTGAATGGATTGTCTCCTCTTCTCTTCCCGAGCTTTGTTTATATAGGGCCCGTTGCCATAAATTGTCTTTATGAGCATTAATGACCGTAACAATCACCGCCTTTAATGCTATTGAATGCATGACTTCGGTTACGCTTTTATCTCTAGTGCTCTTAAATGCGGTTCTTCCATTATTTCCTTTAGCATAAGTGATGGGAGACCTACACTAAACATTGGAAAACGGTCGTTTGTCGAGAGTTAGTAGCGATAAGTGTAGGTCGTGAAAAACTTGCGACAGTCACTGGTTAGTGACGACTAGTAGCATAATTATCGTTAACTGTGGATCAGACATGCGATTGTCATAAGTAGTTAAGACCATTAGTTATATGATCATTGATCATGAGACACTAGCGACCCTCGCCAGTTAGTGGTGACCAATAGCTTAATTGCCAATCAGACATATAGTTGGTATCAATAGTGGCAACCATAAGTTTATGGTCATCGGTCGTTACTTCTTGTTTACAAGATATATCTGGTTGTAAGTTCTTATTAACTGATTGGGTAAAAAATCACACCCTTGACCGAGGTGGATAATACCCACGACAGTCATACCCTCAACCTACAAGGATAAATACCCACGACAGTTGTTCAGGTAAAAATAGTCAAAGTCATGACCGAAAAGTCACGATCTTACGACCAAAATCTTACGTCCGACGTAGAAACTTACAATCAGATATATCTTGTAGATAAGAATTAACGACCGATGACCATAAACTTATGGTCTCTACTATTGATACCAAGTGTACGTCCGGTCCGCAATTAAGCTATTGGTCACCAATAACTGCGACGGTCGCTAGTGTCTCATGATCAATGATCATATAACTATTGATCTTAACTACTTATGACAATCGCATGTCTGATCCACAGTTAATGATAATTATGCTACTAGTCATCACTAACCAGTAACAGTCGTAAGTTTCTCATGACCTACACTTATCGCTACTAACTCTTGACAAACGACCGTTTTACAATGTTTAGTGCAGGATTCCCATCACTTATGTTAACGGACGTAACGGAAGAACCGCATTTAAGAGCATTAAAGATAAAAGCGTAACCGAAGGCATGCATTCAATAGCATTAAAGACGCTGACCGTTACAGACATTAATGCTCATAAAGACAATTTATGGCAACGGTCCCTATATAAACAAAGCTCGGGAAGAGAAGAGGAGAAAACCAATTCACCCAAAAACACATCGTATACGCTCCCACATCAAGCGAATTCACCTGAATGATACTTTCTCAATATTCATTGGTCGTCAGAACTCACGTCCGGTCCTCATGACTTGTCTCACGTCCCAAACCAGCGATATCCGTTGGAACAACCGACAACAGCTTAGAACTAAATGACAACAACGATTATCCACGTCATATACCCGTGACGATGATCAATTATATACAATCGATATGTAATTCCGTGATATGTAACTGTAATCGCTATTCTAAAGGATGATGTCCCTGTTTGACGTCACTAGTGAATTGACGACTTCTGTTGTCGTCCGCGGTTTTTACCGTAGACGAGGTTTTTCGCGTCACCAAAATCGTTTGTCTTATTTATATTTTCTCCGTCATTTTCTTATTTTTTCGAAGGTTCAATCTATAGTTGACAAAGTCCGCACCCCTACCTTAAATTGTTCTATATGCAATTTTTGGTATATACGGTTTTGCTAAAATAATCTGTGGTGCAATTTTTGGCATTAACACAACTATACAACTTTAATATTAACCATAATCATTTTGTGGCATATAATTATGTTTATTCTTTAGAATAATAAGAATAGTGGCCAATTCATGACATATGTCTATGCTTACTTTTTAGAAACGCTTCTGTTGGTTACCTTTTGGTCATACAATATAATAACAACCATGTCTATCAGTTATCTTTTCATCACATAATAAAAATATAATCGTGGTCATAAGTTATATATTAGTGATAAAAGTTGAATTGTTAGAATCGTGGCTAATTGCGACATATACCTACAATCATGAAAAATTTATATTAATTGTGAGCAATTCATGATACACAGTTATGCTTAAATTTTCTAAACATGACTAATGGTCAGTTGCTGGTGACACAATATAATAAAAAACCGTGGCCAATTCACGACATACAAGTATGCTTAATTAATATGTACAATTATGGGTACCGGTTACCTTTTGGTCACACAAAGTATTAAAAACCATAGCCAAATTCATGTCAGATACTTACATTTAATTTTTATAAACGTGGGTGTTAGATACCTTTGGTCATGCAAACTATTAGAGAACGTGACCATAAACCATTTATTAGTCACACAATTGATTCGTTAGAATAATGGCTATTGGTCAGCTTTTAGTAACAATAGATTAATTTAATCGCGTTTTAACTATACTAATAGTTACATGCATTTCATATTAACAGTGACGAAATCATCACATATAGTTACGCTACATATTTATAACTGCGACTACTGTAACATTTTGGTCACAAAAAATAAATAAAACCACGACTATTAACACCTATGACTTTGGGCCACGTTTTACAAATTTTCGTGGCTATATTCATATTTCGTTTGGTCATGAAAAATTGGCTTCATGTGGCCATATATTGGTCTATAGCCACGGATAATAATTATTAAGTATCTAAAGATTTCTTCAAAAGAGATAGCATTATGAAGTATGAAGTTCAGATGTTCTGAACTTAGTTCATAAAGAAAAACTTAAGGCATAACTTCTGAAGTGGTGACTTCAGAAGTTCTAAACTACTTCTGAGAAGTTCTGAACTACTTCTAAAGGGGTGACTTCAGAAGTTCTGAACTACTTCTGAAGGGGTGACTTCAGAAGTTCTGAACTACTTCTGAAGGGATGACTTCAAAAGTTCTGAAGACTGGTTCTGAAGAACGCGTGTATAGAGGTCATTGGTCTGTCACGTTACCTAGCTGTTAGTTTAGACTTTCTATACATGTATATATATGAGGTATGTATTTCTGTTAGTAGTTAACGTGGACTTTCCGTATTCATACTGTTTGTAGTCTTGTGCAAATTCAATACAACAGCCGACTACTTCGCAATCTATCTTGTGATCTTTACTAGTTTTAGACATTCTTATATACATGAAATATCAATTGGTATGAGAGGCGTTCAACTGTTCGTGATCGATTTCTTAAATCTTGTTAGATTTGACAATTTGTTATCAAATATTCGATTAATTAGTTTTTGATTGATCAGATCTACTTCGTTTATCTCTTACAGTTGAATTTGTTGATCAACTCACAAGAATGTCGAAAGAATATGTTTCAATCGGTTCCGAGACTAACTCTCCTGCTTTGTTCATAGAAGAATATCATCAATGGCGGATAAGGACGATTCAGTTTCTAAACAACATTGATGAAGAACATATGAAGTCAATTTCAAATAGGCCACTGGAAGTTTATGTTGAAATTCCTACTGTACGAGCAACTGAAGATAGTCCAGAAATTCCAGGGACACAAATCAAGAAGAAAACATCTGTGTACAACAATGTTGAGAAAGCTCACTTGAAGATTGATAGACGTGCTCTAACTCTCCTCACAATGGCCCTACCAAATGAGATATTCAATAGGGTTCATAGTCTTTCTTCTGCGTAAGAAATGTGGGATGAAGTTGAGGCACAGATGTAGAGGAGTGCAAAGTCAAGGGAACAAATGATCAATATCTGTATAGGAATATATGAAGAATTCAAAGCTAAAGAAGGTGAATCTCTGACTAATACTTACAACATATTAAATGATCTAAGAAGGAATGGAGTTCAGAAATTAAATTTTGAAACCAACAACAAATTCTTAAAGAATTTTGGATCTGGGTGGGAAAGTTTCATTGACACAATGGTCACTAGAAATTTGTCTAAAAAGAACATTCTTGAAATATTTGGAATCGTGTATCAACAAGAAGACAAAATAAAAGCAAGACAGAGTGAAAAGAAGAAAGGAAGTGATTCCCTAGCTTTTCTGACTAATACCATTAATAGTCAGAGAGCTCTCCAATTCCTACAAAAGTGTGTGAACTTCCTGAAATGGAAACTTTATCTGGATATGAATCTGATGAAGAAATAAAAACAATGGATGAAAGTATTGCATTTCTCACTAACAGGTTCCAGCAAAGGTATAATAATAAGTATAAGAATGGTGGAAATGTAAAGCCTACTGCCATTTCTGAGTCAGATATTAAGGTATAGAAGGAAGAAAAGAAAGATGAAAAAGAAACAGCAAGGTGTTTCAACTGTGGAAAACCTTGTCACTTTGCAAGACAATGTAAAATGCCAAAAGTTAAAAATACTTCTTACTATGAAAAGAAGATTGCCTTGTCAAAGAAAAATGACATAAACGCTGCTCTTATTACGACATATGAAGAGATTGGCTCACATGGTCAGATGATGAATATGATGAAGAAGTAGCTCATTATGCTGCTAAATGTTATATGTGCCAAGAGCATCCTGAATCCTCTCATGAGCATGATTCTGAGGTAAAATTCTGAAAATAATTTGTAAGAACAAATTTTACAAATGAACTCTAAACTTGAAAATTTGAGCAAAAAGATAAAAGGAGAAAGACTTTTGGTCAACAAATTTAGAGAAGAAAGTCAAAATTTCAAATTAAACTGCATGGATGCAGAAGAGCAACTTGGCAAAATTTCTGAAGAAAAATCTGCATTAAATGAAAAGGTTAATATTCTGAATATGATTATGGAAAATGAAAAATCTGAAAAAGAGGGATTAAATGTCAAACTAAACTTTTTAAACAAAGGAAAAATTGGATTGTACAAAAAGGTCAAAGAATTAGAAGATCTGAGTTTTAAAAGAGGACAGACTGATCACAAAAAGAGAAGTCCTCTTTAGTATGGAGGAAGAAAGGATCAAGCCTATCACAAAAAGACAAATTAGATAGGATTAATTCTTGTAATGATCACAATGATGTATCTGATTCAAAATCAATAAATAAAGAGAAATCTTATGTATTGTCATAATAAACATTCATGTCTTTGTTATAATTGTTAAAATTACTTGAGAATGAAATTCATTGTACTAATTGTGGTCATCATTCCTTCAAACTAAATTCAGAATTGACTTAGAAATTTCCAAAGAAATTTATCAAGTCTGCTCAATCAAAAATCAGAACTAATACCACTAAGTCGCAAACAAAAGATAAATTTGTGATGAAATGGATTATTAAAGAAAGTTTTGAACAAACTTCTCAGAAGTTAAATAAAGTTCTGAATCCAAAGTTCAGACTTTCCTCTTTTATGACTAATCTGAAAGGACCCATTTTCAAATGGGTACCTAAATCTAAGTAATTGTTTCTGCAGATTCGTCATGTGTGGGTCTTAGATTCTGGATGTTCAACACACATGACACCTTTCAAGGATATTCTAACTGATTATACAGAGAGAAATGGTGGAACAGTTAGTTTTGGAAACAATGCTAAAGGATATATAAGAGGATATGTTACATTCATCAAAGGAGATATTACACTAATGAAAGTATTTTATGTTGAGGGATTGAGACACCACCTATTTAGTATAAGTCAGTTATGTGACAAACATTGTACTGTTCATTTTGACATAGAACTCTGCCATGTTCTGAACTCTAAGAAGAAAGAATCCCTCACGGCTTACAGAGATGCAGATATCTACACAACTACTTTCACAGAAGATGGTCAACTAAAAGGTGTATGCTACATGACTAAACCAGTTCTTAAAGAAGGATGGCTTTGGCATAGAAGAATGTCACATTAGAATTTCAATTGAATTAATGATTTGCTAAAGCAAAATGCTGTTATTGGTTTACCAAGAATTAGGTTTAAGAAGAACTCCTTATGCTCTGCTTGTGAAATGGGTAAAATGAAAAGAAGTTCACATAAGCTGAAAATGAATACATCATATAATTCACCGCTAGAAATGCTTCATATGAATCTCTGCGGTCCTATGAGAACTCAGAGATTAGAAGAAGAAAAAAATATATCTTGGTCATAGTTGATGAATACTCAAGATATACATGGGTTGAATTTCTGAGACAGAAATCTAATTCTTCAGAAGTTGTTATTACATTTCTGAAGAAAATTCAAGTTCTGCTACTGCTACCAGTTCAGAAAGTCAGAAGTGATAATGGCACAGAGTTCAGAAATGCTTAAATTGAAGCATTTTTAGTTTCTGTTGGTATTTCACATAATATTTCCACTACCGGAACTCCACAACAAAATGGGGTAGTTGAAAGAAAAAAAAGAACTTTGGTTGAAACAGCAAGAACAATGCTGACATATTCAAATTGACCTATGTTTCTATAGGCAGAAGCAATTGCAACTGCTTGTTTTACACAGAACATAACTTTTACAAAAGAGAAGATTCTTTAAAACTTCTTATGAATTAATTCGTAAACGAAAGCCCACAATTAAATATTTTCATATTTTTGGATGCAGGTGTTTTCTGTTGAATGATAAAGCAAATCTGGGCAAATTTGATAAGAAAGCGAATTCAGGGGTTTTTGTTGGATATTCTTCTAGATCAATAGATTTCCGAGTCTATAATCCACATACAAGAACAATAACAGAAAGCATTCATGTTGATTTTGATGAACCACATACGACTTCTGAATAAGACAGTTCAAAACTCAGGCCTATTCAGAATTATGAACAATTTGATTCAGAAAATGGGTTACATGATACATCTGATTTAAATTCTAATAACGAATCCCTTTAAGACAAATTAAATATGTTATGTCATGATTTATTTGATGTTTCAATTGATGTCTCTGCAGATTTTCAGAATCGATCCCTTATCAGAGATAATCCAGATCAAATATTAGAAGTACATAGAACATCAAATATATCTGACCCAACTATCTCAACCTCAACTTCAAAAATTCTTATTTCGGAACCTCAACCTGCAACTTCTGAACAATTTCCTTTAGAAGTTAATCCAACAGTTGAGGGGGAGATTCAGATCTGAATTCAAATGTTAACTCAGAACACGAAACACAAGCTATTGTTGATGATTATGATTCTCAGAATAATGTCACAACTGTTCAACCACTTCCAAATGTGAAAAAATGGACAATCAATCACCCTGTTCATCAAATCATAGGTGATGTCTCAAAAGGAGTACAAACCAAACCTGCCACATTTAATGAGTGCTTATAGGGAAAATTTGTATGCAACATTGAGCCTAAAAAGCCTAGTGAGGCACTTCAAGATCCAGATTGGATTTTAGCAATGCGAGATAAGCTTAATAAATTTGAAAGAAGCAAAGTCTGGAGACTATTTCCAACACCCAAGGATAAATCTATCATAGGCACAACATGGGTCTTTAGAAATAAAAAGGATGAACATGGAATTGATAGACTTGTAGCCAAGGGATATTGTCAACAAGAAGGAATAGATTAATGATTGTTCCCGTAGATCAAGATATAACATGAATAGTAAGAAAAAGAACAAGATTGGAGCAGTGAAGTCGGATGTAGTATTAATATAAGCAAGATTCGAGTAGTTACCATAGTTAATATTAAAACTTATTTTTTTATATTTTAATATATAATTTAGTTTTATTTTAACATTAAAAAGGATCAATGATATAATTCATATACCAAAAACAAAAATCCAACAATCAAGTTTCATTCATATACCAAAAACAAAATTCTAATTTTCTTTAATTGTAAGGAATAATTTTGTCCCCTCCTTCTTTTGTTTTCTGTTTTTTTAATAAATATATTTTCGATTATCAGCTTCACTTATTACCAACAAAACAACCAAATCAATAACTAACTAACTAACAGACTAACAGGTCTAACTAACTGCCTTTCTATTTATACAAGAAAGGAGATACTATACTAACAGGTATTTACATCACAGACCTATAGTATCTATACACGTGTAAGCCTTCACTTCACAACTGCTTCAACATGTCTTACTTCTCAGAAATCTTCAGAACTTATGAAGTTGCCATTTCAGAAATTATGCCTTAGGCTTTTCTTCATAATCCAGTCTCTTTTGAAGCAATTTTTAGATACTTAACAATCTCCCTCTTTGCTTCAAAAATTCAAGTCATATCTCGAGAAGTTTAAGGTCTTCAGAACCTCTCCCAAAATAAGCCTTTTGTACTCCAGAAGTTATTCAATTCTTTTATTCATATCCTTTGCAAGCTTTTTATGATCAGACCAATTTTCATCATTCATATTCTTTGGCCTTTTCTTCTATATTGTTGTCAATCTTTCACTAATTGCAATAAGAGTACCATTACAACACTTGTGTATCTTCTCATATCTGACAAACAACAATTTTCCTTCTACTTTGCAAACAAAACTAGGAGGATGAACTCTCTTTATTTTATCCAGACCATTAAGCTCACAATTAGGTCTGCTCAAATTCACTTTCTCCTTTCCAAGTACATAAGCTACTTGAAAATTTGTGTTAGCAGCCCAAATAAATTCTCTATAGATGCCATCCTTCAAAACTTGAAATAGTTTTCTGAACTTAGAAATTCGATCATAAAATGGATTAAGTCTGTTGTACACTTTAACCATATCTGTTTAATATACATTTTGAAAATCAGCTTCAATAAAAGTACTTATTTCTCCATTTTCCCTTTCCACTTTCAAAAATGCATATTTGTATCCCATTTTGATCTTTTGATTTGCATCAATAACTTTCACAATTGGACTATCTATTCTGGCTTTAGAAATAGGCAACTTTAGACTATTAATGATTCTACAGTACCATTGTTTCCATGGAAACTTCTTGTTAAGCCAGCAATCAATATAGTTAAACCTTTGTTCATGCTCCATGAACATTTCAGGATGAAAATATTTGAAGGAACAGACGGTAAGCATGTTCTTTAATTCTTTCTTGTTGAACCTGCTTCAAACATTTGTCTTGCTTGTACTTGCCCATCAATAACTTCTTTATTTTCAGGTGTTTCAACCTTTTCCTTTCGTTTAACAAAACTTTCACCAATCTTTTCAGAAGCAACAACTTTTGAACACTGAATGTTTTGTGCTTCTTCTAATACTTCAAATCAACTCAATGTTCTGCTCTTTAGGATGAACATAAAAATCATAACAATTACTCAGTAAGTAATCAACATCCCTTTAAGTATTTATCCTTAAATGTCCAGTAGATAAGCTTCTTCTGATAAGCTCTATGAAATGAATTCTTTCATGGATCAAATAAACAATTTCATCTTTTATCTCTTTAACACCAGGAAGCCATATCACATACTCAGAAAGCCATTTTAGAGTTGAAGTAGAAAACTTTAGGAAGTAAGAAATTATGAAGGTACATTCACTTGATCTATTTGGGTTATATTGAAATCCAAGCTCTGGATTTGTAAAGACTTTGAAATGCCAACAAGTTCAACAATAACCGGTTCTAATAAGTTCACTTTCTTCATTCTTCTTTCCAATGCAAGCTGGAAATCATGCTTTACAAGGTTTCTGAGATAGATACCAAGTATTCTTCTAACTTCAGGTACAAGCTCCATATCACATCTTTTAACACAAAAATTCATCAATGATAATTTGTCTTGGAGCCTTAAATTGTAAATATCAAATTGAGTAAACTGAATCAGAGTACCATCCTTCTTTCAGCTCTAATCCTTATAATTTTCAGATCTTCTTCTATCTGCCTACTGATGCTTCTGAAATGTTTTATTAAAGTGGAATCAAGCATATCCTGAATTCCATGTTTTTTATGATAAGCTCTGACTTCTAAAGCATACTCTTCAGACCATTCATCACTAATTAAACTTTCTAAAGTAACACTTGTCAAGCCATCTTTGTACATGTAGAAATAGGTTTCTTCTGGAAAAACCATCATTTCATAAATGATTTGATTGAATATAGTTTTCTTCATGAAAACTTGATCCAAAATTGGTTCTTCAAGTATTGGCAGTGTAATTCTTGGTATTTCAATAAAATCTTTGTACTTCACCACAACTTCTTTTGTAAATTCCATCAGCAATTCATCAACAAAATCAATTTCATCTACATGACTGAGATCAAGTTGAATGTAAGCTTCTTCACTCAACTGATTATAGAAATCTTTAAACACAGATAAACTACCATACATGAATCTACACTCAGATTCCATGTAGAGTTCAAAAAATCAGAGTCATTTTCACTCATAAACCATTCAATCATTTTCAAAAGGTCTTCTTCATTCTTCTGACATTTAGCAGAGATACTTCTGGCCTCCAAATTATAATATCTGTTACTTCATTAATTTCATCCTCATCATAAAATCTAATAACATCTGATAGATCACCTGGTTCACCAACCTCTTCTTCAAAAGCTAGATATTCATTTATCATTTCTTCATTTGATTCAAGAATTACATCTGTTTCATCAGTATTATTTTCACCATCTGAATCAATAGAAATCTTCTGAGTTTCATAACCTTCATCTTCTTTTTAAGAAATAAGAATATTGGAATCTACAAGCACTTCAAAACTTTCAACTTCTGGAACAACAACCTCATAATCAACCACATCAGCTAAAATAACATCTTCGTAAAGTAGAACTTCTGATAATTCAGGTTCAGAAATAAGAATATCTTCAATTACTTCTGAAGGCTTCTCAACACCATAATCTTTCTGAACATCTTCAGAAGATCTTTCAGAAGATTGGGCTATAACATTTTGTGCATCTTAAGAATCTGAAACTCTTCTCCTTTTCTCCCCCTCATGATTATTAGGATCCTGATCATCATGTTATCTTTTGAGAGTTTCAGCTTGAGGTCTGCATTCTAAACCAGTAATTCTTTGATCCAAAGCTGCTTGAGTATTCTACATAGTATTCAAAGATTCAAGTATCTTCTGAATATCATCTTTTGTGGCCAACTTAGAAAGATTTTGAGGTTTAGAAGTTGATGGCAAAGAGTTCTTGAGAGCAGAAACAGATGATACAACTTCTGAAAAATATTTTAGAATTATTTCCTGGAATGATTTCAAATCATTATGAGAAATAGTTGCTTCTTCCAAGATACTAGTTTTAGAAAGAATCTTTTGCTCTTGTCCATCCACCCTATCCTCCAGACTCTCTGTGATTTTGCCGTCAAATCCAATATGTCCTTCTGAATCTTTGCAAATTCAGAAGTACAGAAATCCTTGAATTCTATGAGTTCAGTAGATTGGGTAAAAGAACCAAGACCAACAAATGGTCCTGTTTGCAGTCCTACAAAAGTCGGCTGGCCTATTGATGTCACCACATCATGAATCATTACTAATTCAGTGAATGGGGCTTTTGTGATGTTCACCCCACTAGGACTTCCATCAAATCCTTGATTATCCATAATAGGAACATCTATTGATGTTGTAGCAATGTGACATACACTTTGTAAGTTGAAGTCAGAAAGACTTGTACAGTGTGAAGAATATGAACATTTTGTGTTATGTTAGGCTCTAGATTAAGTGGACTCTCAGACTCAAAGTGCTCAAGACTATGAAAGGGGGACATATATCCTTTTTTTCATCATTGAGTTCCTCCAAATGGGTACCCAATGTTTGATGAGTTGCTTTCCCCAATTGTGTTATTGGAACACCCTTCTATTCAGAGATTGGTGAGAGTGGATGGGGCGTGGGTTAACAAGATTTTCCATGGGCTCACTTGTGTTTCAATATTACCCACCAAAGAGTGTGGAATAATAGATGATGTGCTTGCCCGGCTAGTAACATTTGGTTCACAAGTTTGGTTTTGTTTTACTTCTGTTCTCCCCTCATCAATTATTTTCCTCACATTTCTACCCTGTCTCTCATTCACATTTTCCTCTTTGCACTATGAGGTTGTTCACCACCCTGAACTTCCTCCCTTTTCTCCCTAGGATTGCTAGACCCCTCACCATGCACGCCACTGGGATTTGAATCATGGGTAGGGATTATAGGTTTTGGTAATCCCATTGATTCACAATACTCAATCAAAACCTTATTCCTAGGATTGACATATGCTCTGAGTTCTTCTGGCAGTGGAATGGCATTAGGAAATTGATCAATCTTTGATGTGGGTGGCCTCAGATTATCCATTGAAAAACGTGGAACTTTAAGTAATGCACCATGAACAAAACCTGAAAGAATCTTTGTAAAGGTATGTAGGCAGGTTTCTTGGTTGAAGTCAGTACAATTCTTAATTCATCAAAAATTAAGGATGCATAGTCATGAAAGATGGTTCTGATGTTTGCAAAGGCTTGATCCAGGCTAGAGATTTTTCTAGATAAACATGTGTTAATGATAGTGAACAGAGAATACCAGATTGAAGGTAGATGCTTCTTTCTGAATGCACTCAGAGTTGGCAGAGATTCATAATATCCCAACTTCATGAAATCATCTATCATTTCATTATTGTTCTTGATGTTGTCATATCTTTGCTTGCCTACCACATTGTGTGTAGGAAGATCCTATAATTTTTTGATGTCCTTGGATTTGATGCAGAATAAATATCCTCCCACATATGATAGAAGAGTTTCATTTTCTTCATCATACTCCATAAAACACCACCATTGCTGCAGGTAAATTTTAGGAACTTGAAAATTCCTAACAAACAGCTTTTCCAAAGGATGTCGTTTGATAACCGCAATCAAAATTTGTTGCTCTTCTGTAAAATCATTAGACTTCAGATTGAGAACACAAGTATTCTTCTTGATATCCAAAATGTGGCTCAAAGGAACGAACATTTTGCTCGGAATAGGACCAGTAGTTCAAGATCCTTCATTGGATTGACCTTGTTGAGTAGACATAGCATCACCAGAATCACCTTGTGATTCATTTCCAGCCGCAATTGACTCGGAACCAACATCAATTGGTTGTTCTTGATTTTCCCCAATATTAGAAGGGTTAGGGTTAGGGATAAGGTTTGAACATTCATTTGAGGTTCCTTTTGTGGTTATATCTTCCAGAGTTGGATCATTTGGGATTGCAACTTCAATCGATCCCACTAACACACTCTTTTGCACGATTTTGAATGATGCGGTAGTTGAAGAATCAATATCGCTACTATTGAAACGGGATTGAACAGTTTGAAGAGGTTGATTCACTTGATAGGAAGACATTTTTGAAGAAATGTTAAGATCAGGGATGAAATTTAGTGCTAGAAGTTCAGAAAAGCTTTCGGAGGGAAAAATTGCAGAAGAAATTTGGAAGATGATTGAGGAATCATATTTATCGGATTGGGAGATGACGTGGGACACGTGGCAGAAAAAGTAGCAAAAAGTAATCACACTTAGTAGGTAATGACGAATTAACAACGATTAAATCTACTACTGAAACGGTTTTAAGACGTGATTAAAAATGGTCTAATAGAAATATAACACGTGGCACAAGACGCTAAATGAAAGACTTATTATTCTTCTAAGAGGCAAATTAAGAAGTTCTAAGAGGAGAGTTCAGAATTCTGAGAAAAGATTCAGAACTTCTGGATAAAATTCAGAATTCTGAGAAAAGTTCAGAACTTCTGAGATAAAATTCAGAGTTCTAAGAAAAGTTCAGAACTTCTGAGAAATCATCTGTATCCTTGAAAATCAATTAAAATACTAACTTCTGAATTCAGAAAATGATTTTATAATTCAGAAGTAGTTTGAACAATGAAAAATATGTTTCACAATAGAAGTTTGTCCATACTTCTAAGTGATTAAGCTCAAGATGAATTATCACCAGTTCAGATCTGTATCAGAAGTAATAAACTAAGAAACTTGTTAGCAAACTTGATGATCTGTATATCATAATACTTCCCCTAGAATCATGCATTGGATAAAAAAAAAAAAAAAACTCCTCCTTGAAAAATGCTATATAGAAATGAAAGAAGAGAAATCAATTACAAATACTTCAGGGGTAAGAATATAAGAAAATATCACTTCAGAATTAAGAACTTAATACTGAATTATATATTCTTATATTTATTATTAAGTTCTTAAATGTAAGATTCAGACTTCTGAGAAACAAACTTCAGAACTTCTGAAGTTGGTTTTTCTGACTTCTGAACTAACTTTTCAGAACTTAATACTTAACTCTCTTTCTAAGTAAACGATTTATCCAGAAAGATTCATCATGCCCAATTTATTCACCAAAAATTTAAATCTTTTCTCATCAACAGCCTTTGAGAAATGATACCTTACATCAATATATTTTGTACATGATCTTTAAGGAAATGATAATCTTTCTGAACAAAAAAATTTCTATATCACTTTTTTCTACATGATCTTTAAGGAAATGATACCTTACATCAATATGCTTTGTTTTGGAATATTGGACATGATTGGCTGTGATGGCAATGGCACTTTGAGAATCACAACAAAGTGGTATCTTCTTGAATGTATAGCCATAGTCTTTTAATTGAATCTACATCCAGGTCACTTGTGAACAACAAATAGCAGCTGCAACATACTCAACTTCTGCAGTTATAGTTGCCATACAATTTTTCTTCTTGGAAGACCAACTTATAAGCCTGTCTCCTAAAAATTGACATGATCCAGATGTGCTTTTCCTTTCTAACTTGCAACCACCATGATCTGCATCTGTGAAAGTTATTAGCTGAAAACCAAAATTCTTAGGATACCAAAAGCCCAATGAAGGATATCGTTTAAGATATCTAAGAATTCTGTTAGCAGCAAGGAGGTGAGACTCCTTAGGATTGGCTTGATATCTTGCACAAATACATGTAGCAAACATAATATCAGGCCTACTAGCTGTAAGATACAGTAAAGACCCAATTATACCTCTATACATCTTTTGATCCACAAATTTACCATTTAAATCTGGTTCAAGTTTTGTACCAGTGGCCATTGGAGTCTTGATACTTGAACAATCAGACATATCATAATTCTTAAGTAAGTCATTAACATACTTAATTTGATTGATGAATATACCAGTGGGAAGTTGTTTTACTTGTAAACCAAGAATGAAAGTTAACTCTCCCATCATGCTCGTCTCAAACTCAGATTGCATCATAGTCTTAAAGTTTTTACCAAATTTTGGGTTAGTAGATGCAAATATTATATCATCCACATAGATTTGTATCAAAATTAAATCATCACCTTCCTTCTTCAGAAATAAGGTAGTATCAATTGTACCTCTTTTGAATTTGTAATTCAGAAGGAATGTTGTGAGAGTGTCATACCATGCTCTTGGAGCTTGTTTTAATCCATATAAAGCTTTGTCTAAAATGGAGACATGATTTGGAAACTCTTTGCTTACAAAGCCTTCTGGTTGATTAACATACACTTCTTCATGAAGGATTCCATTCAGAAATGCACATTTAACATCCATCTGGAAGACTTTCATATTCTTATGAGCTGCATATGCTAGAAAAATCCTAATTGCCTCTAATCTAGCCACAGGAGCAAAAGTTTCATCATTTTCTATTCCTTCTTGTTGACAATATCCTTTAGCCACATGTCTTGCTTTATTTCTCACAACTATACCATTTTCGTCCTTCTTATTTCTGAAAACCTATTTTGTTCCAATTATGGATTTGCCCTTGGGTCTTGGAATGAGCCTCCAAACTTTGTTTCTTTCAAACTGATTTAGGTCGTCTTGTATTGCTAGAATCCAGTCTGTATCTTGAAGTGCTTCAATTGGCTTCTTTGGCTCTATGCTGCATAATTTTTTTACATATAGACACTCATTTACTGTTGCAGATCTAGTTTTTACTCCTTTTGAGGAATTACCTATTATTTGATGAATACGGTGACTTGATGTCCATTTCGTCACATTTGGAAGTGGTTGAACAGATGAGACATTGTTTTGTGAATCACAGTCATCAATGATAGCTTGTGATTCTATGCCTGGATGAACTTCTGAGTTCAGATCTGAAGTCTCCCCCTCAACATGTCGATTGATCTCTAAAGTTAAGGGTTCAGAAATTTCTTGTACAGTGTCAGAAGTTACTTGTACATGTTCAGAAGTAACTTGTACACGCTCAGAAGTAGTAATTTCTAAAGTTGAGGTTAAGACAGGTGGTTCAGAAATATTTGATATGTGTGATTCTTCTGAGATAGGCTCTGGAGTGTCTCGGACAAGTGATGAATTTTGTAAATCTGCAAAGACATCAATAGACACATCAAATAAATCTTGACATAGTAAGTCTAATTTTGCTTTAAGTATATTGTCATTAGAGTTAGGTTTATCAGTAAAGTCCTTCTCTGAATCAAGTTGCTCAGAGTTCTGAATAAGCTTGAATTATGAACTGTGTTTTCCATAAGTCATTGTTGGCTCATTGAATTTGACATTTGTTCTTTCAATGATTGTTCTTGTTTTCTTCATGAGAATTCCATAAGCTTTTGATCTCTGAAAGTAGCCAAAAAATATTCCAGATAAGCCCTTTGGATCAAATTTACCTAGATTCTCTCTGTCATTCAGCAGAAAGCACTTGCATCCAAAAACTCTAAAATAATCAATGGAAGGTTTTCTATTTCATATCAATTCATAAGGACTTTTAAGATGTTTCCTATTCAGAATTGTCCTGTTTTGTGTAAAACATGTTGTTGCTATAGCTTTTGCCCAAAGAGATACTGGTAGGTCTGAATAAGCAAGGATGGTTCCAGCAACTTCTACCAATGTTTTTTTCTTCCTTTCAACTACCCCATTCTGTTGTGGAGTTCTTTCAGCGGAAAAATTGTGTGATATACCAACAAATTCCAAATAATTCTTAACTTTTGTATTTGTGAATTCTGTTCCATTATCACTTCTATTATTCTAAATAGGTAGTTGAAGCAGAACTTGTATCTTCTTTAGAAATGGGATTAAAACATTTGAGGTATCACATTTTTGCCTTAAAAACTCAACCCATATATATCTTGAATATTCATCAACTATAACTAGGATATACTTCTTTCCTCCTAAACTCCGAGTTTTCATTGGCCCACATATAAATCCATGTGCAATATTTCTAGAAGAGCCTTGCGTGAAGAAAGCATTTTCAAAGGATATGAACTTCTTTTGATATATCCTAGTTCACATGCAGAACATAAGGAATTCTTCTGAAATTTAATCCTAGGTAATCCTTTAACTGATTGTTGCTTTCTAATTCAGAAACGAATTTGAAGTTTAGATGTGACGTTCTTCTATGCCATACCCAACTTACTTCTAAAACAGGTTTAGAAATATAGCGAATTCCTTTCAGTTGACCATCTTCTGTAAAAGTAGCTGTATAAATGTCACCATCCCTATATGTTGTTAGTTTCTCATTCTTCTCAAAGTTCAGAATACGGCAGAATTCAATATCAAAATGAACAGTCCAATATTTATCACAAAACTAACTTATACTGAAGAAGTTGTGTTTGAGTCCTTCAACATAGAAAACCTTCATAACTGTTACATCCCCTTTTACAAAAGTTCCATATCCTCTTACATATCCCTTAGCATTGTTTCCAAAGATGAATGTTCTTCCATTTCTCTTATGATAATCAGTCAGAAGATCCTTATAAGGTGTCATATGTCTTGAACATCAAGAATCTAAGACCTACACATGAAGGATCTGCAAAAACAATTACTTGTATTCAGTTACCTATTTGAAAATGGGTCCTTTCATATTAGTAATGAAAGCAGTAATTTTGAATTTTGACTTTGAAGTAGATTTTGATTTTTCAGAAGATAATTCAGAATTTGGTTCAGAACTTTGTTTGACAACCCTTTTTAAGTCATATTTTTGCTTTTTATGATTTTTAGAGTTGTTTATTTGTGAAATATGTGAAGCATCCTTGATTTGTTTCTTTGGAGATACATTGTTATTTTTTGAATTTATTTGAAAGTTCTGATGTCCACAGTTAGTACAATGAATATGATTCTTAAGCAATTTTATCATATCATAACATAAACAAGAATCAACAAATTTAGATTTAGTAACAACTTTCTTTCTTTTATTCATTGTAAGAACATGTGATACATCTTTTGATTTAAAAGACTGAAAACTATCAAAGTTGTCTTTCTTTGTCAAGTTTTCATCTTTTCTCTTCCAAACTAGAGTGGACAGCTCTGAAAATGATAAAAAATGAGGATTAGAATAATGAGGCTTTGGAGAGTTCTTATTGACCTTCTGAACCTAAGGCTTTTTGAACTGATATTCAGATTTAGTATTAGAAGCTTGACTCTTTTCAAGGTTCTTAACTTTTGAGTCAAAAGAATAGGTAGACAACTTAGATGTTCCTGTATTAAGGATAGGCTTAACTTCTGAATTAGGTTGAGGTGAACTAGTAAATTAATCTGAATTAGATAAATTGGATTCAGAGCTAGAGAAATTCAGATATTCAACTTTTAAGAATACTGAATTAATCATTTCTGAAGGAAGTTTAGATTCTTCAGATTTTAACCTATCACCTTCTACCATTGAAGTTTTTCTTTTATAAATCAGGTACCCTTCCTTATTTAATACAGCAACAACTGATTCATCATTTTCATCTTCAGAATCTCAAGCATTCATAAGATTTGAAAATTTGTCTTCATTCATATTTTCAACAAAATTGTTTAAATTTGAAAATTTGTTAACACAGGTAAGATTTAGATTTGAATTCTGAATTTCTTCTATTATATCTTTGTCAGATTCATTATTAGAATTATCAAAACATATTTCTGAATGATCATGACCATCTACTAAAGATTCATCATCAGAAAATTCTTCATATTGTTCCTCAGAATTCACATCTGAATTGTCTTTAGAGTTAACATCATGATATTCTTCAGAAGAATTAGAATTTAAAACTTCTGAACTATCTTTAGAAACTTCTTCAGTAGTTTCTTCTGAAATCTTACTTTAAAATCTTACTTTCAGCATAACCCAAACCACCTTTTATGTTATAAAATTTTGAAATCTGAGTCTGACTTGTCAGAATATTCAAAGTTTGTTCAGACTGACCTCTTTTGAAGATTAAATCTTCTAATTCTTTAATATTTCTATACAATTCAATTCTTTCCTTGTTCAGATATTCCATCTTAACACTTAAAACCTCTTTTTCAGATTTCTCATTATGAATATTTTTTTGTAGAGTATCCAATTTTTTTTTTCAAAATAGATATCTCCTCAGAAAGTTTATCAACTTAATCTTTAGAATTTTGACAATTTAGTTTATAAATCTGAGTTTCTTCTCTGAATTTATTAACCAAAGTTCTTTCACCTTTGATTATGTTTCTTAAGGTTTCAAATTCCGAAGTCATTTTTATAATTTTTTCTTGCATATTATTTTCAGAAGTTGACTCAGAAGTAGATTCAGAAGAGATTTGTACCTCAATGTCATGATCATGACTAGCTTCTGGATACATTTGACACACGTAGCAGTTTGCTGCGTAGTGAACAACCTCTTCATCATACTCATCATCGCTCCAGCAAGCCAATCATCTTCAAGCTTAGAAAACAAAGATGGATTTTATTCCTTCTTCTTGGCTAATAGATGTTTCTTTTCATAATATCCAGCATTTTTAACCTTAGGAATTTTACATTGTCTAGCAGAATGACCAGGTTTAACACAGTTACAACTTCTTGCTGGTTCTGCTACATCCTTCTTTACCACTTCCTTATTCACAGCTTTCTCAGCTCCATCTTCAGTTTTAGGTTTACCTTTATAATTCTGATTGTATCCTTGATTGTACTGTCTTGTCATAAAGGCAATACCCTCAGCCATCCTCTTCATTTCTTCATCAGACTCATTTCCCTCACATAGACCAACTTCTGGAATTTCACATATTTTGGTCACAGAAGACATGGGTTTGGGATTATTTACTTTTTGTCTTAAAAGAACCAGAGTCTCACTAGTTTTCTTCTTGTCATTTTGGCTAGTCTTGATCTTGTCTTCTTGTTGAAACAAGATACCATATATATATATCATGAATGGTTTTTCTAGACATGTTTCTTATATACCCAAATTGTTCAGAAATTTGTTATTTATTTCAGAATTAAGTTTCTGAACACCATTTCTTCTCAAATCATTCAGAATGTTGTTGAATCTATGATATGAGTCAGTAATAGATTCACCAATTGCTTTGAAATTTTCATAAATCCCAATACAAATATATAGTCTATGGGCTTGTGATTTGGAACTCCCCTTCATCTAGGCTTCAACTTCATCCCACATTTGCTTTGCTGAAGTAAGACTGTCAACTCTGTTGAATATTTCATTGAGAATCTCCATTGTTAATAGTGTTAAAGCTCTTTTATCTATCTTCATTTGAGCCTTTTCAGCAATATTGTACTTGTTTGGACTTTTCTTGATTCGAGTAGCATGAATTTCAGGGGTGTTTCAGTTGTTTGAACAACATCAATCTGTACATACACTTTCAAGAGGGCCATTAATTATTGATTGCATCAATGCCTCATCAATATTATCCAGAAACTGAATCATACGAATCCTCCATTGATGATATTCTCCAAGAAATAAAGTCGGTGGCTTTGTCTCTGATCCAATAGAAACGTATACTTTAGACATCTTGAATGTGATCTCAATTCACCAATTGAATGAAAAACAGTAGATCTAATCAATCAAGATTTGATTGATTAAAAAAGTTTAAGAATCTTGTCAGATTTGACAAAGATCGATCTACAACAAAGTAGATCTAAGAATCAATTAGATGAACGTCTCTGATACCAATTGATAGTTCCTGTAGATCAAGATGTAACAAGAATAGTAAGAAATAAGAACAAGATTGCAGCAGCGAAGTCGAATGTAGTATTGATATAAGCAAGATTACAAAGTATGTCTTTAAAGTACAAGTATGATCACTAACTAACTAACAGGACTAACTGCCTTTCTATTTATACAAGAAAAGAGATACTATACTAACATGTATTTACATCACAGACCTATAGTATCTATACATGTGTAAGCCTTCACTTCAGAACTGATTATGAACATGTCTTCAGAAGTTACTTTAGAAGTTCTACAGAACTTCTTCAGAACTTCTCAGGAATCTTCAAAACTTCTGAAGTTGCCACTTCAGAAGTTATGCCTTAGGTTTTTCTTCATAACCTAGTCTCTTTTGATTATGATGAAACCTTTGCACCTATACCAAGGTTAGAAGGAATCAGAATTTTTCTAGCCTATGCAGCTCATAAGAACATGAAAGTGTTTAAAGATGTGAAATGTGCATTTCTAAATGCAATTCTTCATGAAGAAGTGTATGTTGATCAACCAGAAGGATTTGAATGCAAGGAATTTTATGATCATGTATATATTCCATTATGTTGATCATAACTCCTCTCAGTCAGTGTTTTGAATATGATTCCTCTGTATACTTAGTGAAATTCCATTTGTAAACTTAAGTTCAAATTCAGCGATAGCATACGCTGATCGCTATCAGCGATCGCTGAAAATCAGGAACCTCAAGTGTACCTCTGAAGATTTGAAGATCAACCAACACACCAAAAGAACATTCAGCGAAAGTCGAAGACCAAGCTGAAGAAAGAGATAATCAACTAGTGATCTGAAGTGGTTCAGTAATAGCAAGGATTATCTAAACAAAAGTGTGAAGTCTTGTCAAGCCTCAACGATACTATGAAAGTTCATCCTTGAAGTTCCAAGTTCAGCGATCAAGTGAAGCTTCTCAAACAAGATTAGAGTTGATCTTATCCTCGATGCACAAAAGTCAAACCTTATACTATGTCAGAAAAGGACGTACGGATTGTCTCTTATGTCCCTATAATATCTGATATGGTACTGTTCGCATGCGGCCAAAAGCATGGTTGCTTTTAAACAAAGGACAAGCTTCCTATGAAAGCTTTACACGTGGCATATACCTTTTGTCTTGCATTAAATGCAAACGGGTATAAATAAGATGATGATATCTTCTTCATCTTCATGCATGCTACTTTCTATTTCTAAAACCTCTGTCTCTTTTCTTTCTCATTTCCTTGTGCATTAAACTGTGTGTTCTTAGTTACATTAAAATAGGTTGAAATACTTGTTCTAATTCCACATGTAACTGTAAATTTGTTTATTCAATATAAACTAATTTAAAAACTAAAAATCTGTGTGTTTGTATTCAACCCCCCCCCCTTCTACAAACAGTTTCTATATCCTTGAACTCTTGTAGACTCCTTTGGGACCAACAAGTGGTATTAGAGCAGTGTTTCTTGCTTATTTTTAAAATATCTGTTAACAAAACTATTTTAAAATGACTAATACTAATACAAACTACATTGATAATGGATCTTTAGCTAAACATCCAAGATTTATCCGTGACAACTTTCCATTATGGAAGGAAAGAACGACTCTGTTCCTAGAAGGGTCAGATCCTAAGATCCCCTACTATCTAGAAAATGGACCGTTTGTTCCTATAGCCCTGGTAGCTAGTGTTCCTGCCACCACTATTACTCCAGCCGTCGCTAAAAGGAGAATAATCAAAACTCCAGTCGGTGGACTGAAGAAGAAAAAAAAGGAAGTAGCTATAGACTCTAAAGCTAGATCCATATATAATTGCAATGTCTTTACCAGATGAAGTCTATCATTTTGTAATGAAGATGAGAACATCTAAGGCCATGTGGGGTACCTTGTGTATTCAATATGAAGTCCAAATAACTAGATGTATTAATCTGGTAAGACAATATGAAAGTTTTATGCACTTAAAAGGTGAAACTCTTTCTCAAATTCACCAAAGGTTTAACTGTATCTTGATTGATATAAAAACTGTCAACAGAGAATATTCGAATGACGAAATTCTGACAAAATTCATGGACGCACTACCTGAATAATGGGGAGTATACACTACGTGTCTAAAATTGTCAAAGAATCTTGAAACTCTCTCTCTTAGTGCTTTATATAGAATGCTCGTAAATGAAGAGCAATTTCAGGTTTTTAAGGAAAAACCTCATAAATGATATCAAGGGTGCCAAAAGTACTTCTTTGGAACTTGCCACTAGTGACTTTAGAGACAGAACCTTCAAAACAAGTTTCTTCTTCTATCACCTCTATCACTGAATTAAATCAAATTGATTCAGAAGAACTCGCTGATGCTGACATCTCTGAGTTTGATAACTCTCTAGCTCTTCTAACAAACAAATTTAGAAGATTTGCTAGAAAGAGCAAATACTATCACCGACTCAGATAAGTCAAAAACTCTGCCCGCTAAAAAAGCATATGCTATATGCTATAACTATCAGCGAAAAGGCCACTTTGCTGGTGAGTGTAGATCTAAGAAAGTAGTTGCACCCACCACCTCTCAGAACTCTGATAAAAAGGAAAACTATTTTAAATTGAGAAATAAATACAGAGATCTGAAAAAGAACCATCAAAATGGCAAAGGTCTAATTGCTGAAGAAGTTGACTGGGATCAACAAGACGATTGGGCCAAAACTCTGACGAATCAGGCTCCGATAAAGAAGATATTGCTTTCCTCTGTCTAATGGCAAGAATTGAGGAAGCTGAAGAAGTCTCTGAAACATCTTCCTCAGAGTCTCCTTCAACTCAAGTAAACATTCATATAAACTCCTCTATACCTGAAAGTGATAACCAGTCAGCCCTCGATGTTATGACTGTTGATTTTTACAATGATCTAAATGGAGAGATTAAAGCTGAACAAATTAATATTGATCTTTCTGAACAACTGGAAAATTGTCATTTAAAAATCAAAGAACTAACAAAGATTGAAGAAACTCTAAAAGATCTAGTCTTTGCAAATCAAACCATAAACATTGAGAGACAACAAATTATCACTGAAAGGGAAAAGGCTACCGCTGATTTTAAGGCTGAAAAAGCTACCATCAAAGGATGGTGCAAGACCTTTGATAAAGTCAGCGAGATTATCAATGATCAAATCCCTCTGAAAATCAAAAGTGGGTTAGGATATAACCTTGATAAAGAAGAATCAGAGAATGATCGTTCCATGTTGAAATTCAGAATGTTTGTCTCCTCAATCCCTGATCCTTTTTCTCAAAAATCTCATTTAACTGAGAAGCTGCCTATTCTTAAATCTAATGATTCTAAGAAAATGATCAAGAACAAAGTTCCTGACCATGTTCCAAAAATCAACAACTTTCATAAACAAAAAAAGAACTCCTCTGTTCCCTTAGTAAGTCATCCTAAAACTAGGAAGAAAATCCCTGGATCAGTTCAGAGATCAACTCCCAGAATTAAGATCGACCTTACACCTGTCCCTGAAAACATTGTTATAACCCCAAGGACATCGGAGAAAGGAATTCTTGGCTCTGCTCCTAAAAATGTTTCTTCTTGCACTGTGAAATCTTTCATTTCCAAACCTATTCACAAATATAGGAAATGCTATCACTATGGTGAGACTACCTACATTGCCAGCAAATGTCCTAATGCTACCAAAGCTGAAAAATTAGCTCATGGAAAGAAAGTAGCTCAAACTGATAACTCAGCAAGAGTAAAATCCACCAAGGTTGGTAACACATCCAAGGTGAAGATATCCACCGAAACAAATTCTTCAGCTAGTAGCTCTTTCGCCACACCTTCCACTAGCACAGCAGGACCCATAGTAATATGGGTACCTATGAAAAAATAATCCTTCTGTTGTACGTAAAGTGCCAAAGGTATCTGGTATCTTGATAGCAGATGCTCAAGGCACATGACTGGCAGAAAATCTCTGCTCTCTGAATATAAGGAAGAAGCTGGTCCGTCAGTGACCTTCGGTGGAAATGGCAAAGGATACACTAAAGGTTATGGAATTCTATCCAATGGAGCCACTTCATTCAGTCGAGTCGCTTACGTTGAAGGATTAAAGCACAATTTATTGAGCGTTAGTCAGCCATGTGACAAAGATTTCAAAGTTCTATTTCAAAAGAACAGATGCGTGGTCACTGATTCTAATGACAAACTTGCCTTAACATGCAAAAGAGTTGAAAATGTGTATGTCATTAACATGAATAGCTCTCACTCTGAGAACATGTGCTTCATCTCTAGAGCCTCCTCAGATACAAACTGGTTATGGCACAAAAGACTCTCTCATCTGAACTTTAAGATTATCAATGGATTGTCTCAAAAAGAACTTGTCAGGGATCTCCCTAACCATACCTTTCCAAAGGAATCTCTTTGCTCAGCGTGTGAAAAGGGAAAACTGACAAAAGCCTCTTTTAGATCTAAACAAGTTTCCTCAGTGACCTCACCTCTTCAGCTTCTCCATATGGATCTGTTTGGACCTGTTAATGTCCAATCTCTATCTGGAAAGAAGTACACTCTTGTGATAGCTGATGAATATTCCAGATACACATGGGTGTTCTTTCTTCGATCCAAAAGTGGTACATCTGATGTAATCATTGCATTTATTAGAAGAATGGAAGTCCTGAACAATCTTATCGTTCGCTCCATGAGAAGTGATCATGGTACTGAATTCAAAAACAATACCTTGTTTAATTTCTTTGAAGAAAATGGAATCACTCACAACTTCTCATCAGTGAGTACTCCTTAGCATGTTGCTGAAAGAAGAAATCGAACGATCATTGAAGCAGCTCGCTCAATGCTCAGCAAATCGCATCTACCTACTAAATTCTGGGCTAAAGCAGTAAACACAGCGTGCTCTACTCATAATCGATCCCTGATAGTGAATCGATTCAAGAAGACCTCCTATGAACTATTTCATGGAATAAGACCCTCTCTGAAATATCTACACATTTTTGGATGTAGATGCTACATACTGAATGACAGAGATCATTTGGGTAAGTTTGATCCAAAAGCTGATGATGAGATATTTCTTGGATACTCTTCTGTATCCAAGACTTTTAGAATCTTCAACAGAAGAAGACAACACGTTGAAGAATCTATGCACGTCAACTTTGATGAATCTCGCCCAACAAATTCTACTCCTATCCCTGAAGAAGATGAGGAGTTGAATGAATGGATGAAATCTCATTACGGGGAACCTGAAACTTATTTCGGCAACCAACCTACCGCTGAAACAAATGATGATGGGATCCCTGATCTACCTATCTTGAGCAACGATCCATCATCATCAGGGATCAACATCACTCCTCTCAATCAGATTCCTCCATCCAATACCTCATTAGGAAATTCTTCAGTGAATAACCAAGCTTCATCTTCTTCTGATCAATCCTCTAAATCACCTCCAGAATTGATATTATATAATGAAGTACCTGTTGTTGAGACAACCAACGTTATCCCTGAAAGAGAATAAATCGTTGAATCTATTATTGATCAGTCTCCTCAACCTCCCGCTTAGCGATGGACCACAAATCATCCAATAAATCAAATTATTGGTGATCCAAATGCAGGTATCAAGACTCGTAGAGGTACAGGTAATATCTGTCTCTCTGTTAATTTTATTTCTCTATCTGAACCTAATAAGATAGATCCTAGTTGGGTCTCTGCCATGCAAGAAGAACTAACTGAGTTTCGTAGAAACAAAGTTTGGAATCTTGTTCCTCGTCCATCTAATAAAACTGTGATACGAACCAAATGGGTCTTTCGAAATAAGCTACATGAAAATGGCACTGTTATTCGCAATAAGGCTAGACTTGTTGCTCAGGCATATAGACATGAAGAACGTATTGACTATGATGAGAACTTCGCCCCTGTTGCTAGATTAGAAGCCATAAGACTTTACTTAGCTTATGCTGCCCATAAAGATTTTAAAGTTTTTCAAATGGATGTTAAAAGTGCTTTTCTAAATGATAAACTCAGCGAGGAATTTTATGTTGAACAACCTCCTGGGTTCTCTGATCCAAACTATCCTGGTTATGTTTTTAAACTTCAAAAAGCTCTTTACGGGTTAAAACAAGCTCCTAGAGCTTGGTATGATACTCTTTCAAAATACTTTCTTAAAGAAAAATTTGTTCGTGGAAAAATTGACCAAACTCTATTTTTAAGAAAATATAAAGGTCATATACTATTCTTGCTGAAATATATGTTGATGACATTATTTTTGGCTCTACAAGACTTAAACTATGCACTCGTTTTGCAAAAAGAATGAAAAAAGAATACAAACTGAGTATCATGGGTGAACTAACATATTTTCTAGGTTTATAGATTAAGCAATCTGACAAAGGAATCTTCATTTATCAAAGTAAATATGTTAAAGACATGCTGAACAAGTTTGATATGAATCAATGCTCAGCGATGAAGACCCCTATGGCACCTCCTCTGACTTTGAATAAGGACCCAAATGGGAAACCTGTCAATATCACTTCCTACCGTGGGATGATCGTAACTCTGCTATATCTTAAAGTGAGTAGACCCAATATCATATATTCTACCTGTCTCTGTGCTCGATATCAAGCTGAATCAAAGGAATCTCACCTCATCGCTGTAAAGTGAATCTTCAGATATCTGAAGAGAACTCCTAATCTGGGTCTTTGGTATCCCAAAGGCTCAGGGTTCGATCTAATCGGTTACTCTGATAGTAATTTTGTAGGATGCAAGATTGATATGAAGAGCACCACTGGTGGATGTCAGCTATTAGCTGGTAAGTTGATAAGTTGGACTAGTAAAAAGCAGAACTTTGTGCCCACATCTACCGCTGAAGCTGAGTATGTAGACGCTGGTAGTTGTTGTGCTCAAATCCTATGGATGAGAAATCAACTGAGAGATTACGATCTCAAACTTTCCAAAATCCCTATCTATTGTGATAGCACTAATGCTATTGCAATTGCAAACAACCCTGTACTTCATTCCAAAACCAAGCATATTGAGATTCGATATCACTTTATGAGAGATCATGTGATGAATGGAGAAGTTGAACTTCATTTTGTACCAACTGAATATCAGCTCGCTGATCTTTTCACCAAGCCTCTTGGTATGTTGAACGCTGAATAACTCTCCATTCTCTGAACTCTGATTCATCGATAATTGATTTATCTCACTCTGGTATGAATTCTTAAATCTCTACATTCTCTGAATATCTCTTTTCAGAGAATAGTTCTTCAAACTAAAAACCCATCACTGACAATCCTTTATTTAAATGATAATCATTTTCAAAATTTTCAAATAAGAAAAGGACACGTCAGACCTTTATCTAACACATGACAGACCACGACGTTTCCTTTCCCACTTTTTTCTAGGAACGTGCGTTAGGTCATCATTACTTTTCAAAAAACTAAAACCGTCGTTTAGCTATCCTTTTCTCTCTCCTCTTGCTATTTAAGCAAATCTTCTCTTCATTTGATTCTTTACGCACTCATAACTCTCTAAAAAGCAAGAATCTCCTTCGAATCTTCAAGTTTTCTTCAAGAACACCAAGAACACGCACTTGTGCCTTTTTCTTTGTTTTTCACTTTTAAGGTTTGATATAACCTTTTTATTCTTTATTTAAAACAACAATGTCGTTTATCACATCTTTACATTCTTTATAACTTCTTATTTTAAATCAAATCCTGTTTTAAATCTAAAATAAATGTGATAAAACCCTAAATCTTTCTCAAAACCTGTTCTGGGTTTGTCTTAGAATAGAAGACCATTTTTGGTATCTTTAAGCATGTTTTTTTTAAATAAAAATCTTCAAAAGGAACCACTTCGTTCCGTACCCTAGATTCTTTGCTACTATCATGGAGTTTGCCTTCAAGGAGTAGTATCTAAAGGTTGCCAACCAAAGCTTCTCCATGGTCGGCAAGAAGTCCCTGGATATTGATGTACATCCAGATGATGCTCCCTACACTCCATACATGCAGCAACTCATTGAAGCTGCAGTACCTGTGTCCGTCTCACTGAACAGCCTATCAGTGAGTATCCCAGACACCTCCACTCCCTCTAAAAGAAAGGAACCGACCGATGGTCACAAAAAGACCATTGCTCACAAGCCGGCGGCAAAGAAACCAAATGAGGGAGTCTCTCAAAAGACTTCCCTCTCTGATTCAGGCGTTGTAACATCCTATACTAACCATACCATATTATAAGTATATAGAGCAACTAAGGTAATTTTACATAACAAACTATTCATGGTTATAGACAACCAATTGTTAGGTTACATAATATTTACAACCCAAAAGTAACTATACAAAAGTGTGGTCGTCTATCCAGTTAGCCTCCAAAATGCACTCCTGGTCACTCAACCCGGATATACCCCAGTCAGTCCTTAAAACCTGCCACGGAATAACAAACGTGGGTGAGCAATAACTCAGTGAACAGATCAACAATATGAATAATAAGCAAAGTTCAATACGAATGATAATCAACGATGCATAAACAATGAAAATTATAGAAATCAGTTGAAATCAGAAAGATATAACAAGTGGGTTTACATAATCACCCAATTCCGTGTTTCATGTTATCCAAGTTCACATAATCACCCAAATACACTAACACGTTGTTCCCAAAAGGATGTACGGTCCTATGGCTATAGGTGAGATCTAGCAGTGTCGGTACAACATCCACTAGCCCTCGACTACTATTAAAGTAGTCCTAATTCTGTTCGGTTCCTAGGATATCCATCCGCCCCCATGGCCGGTTCCAGGCCAGCGCACTCACCACGCATATACGAGGACGCCATAGTGATTATAGCCACCATGGAAACATCACATGGTCGGTGCCCCCGACCAAGTGTCTGGGTAAATAATAACAACAAATGCAATGTAACAGAATCACAAGAATTGATCAATAATCTTTCATAGCAACAACCATTCGTGCCTCAACATTCGGAGTAAAACTCAAGAACCGGGCCAATGGTCCCTATTAGGAGCAATCAACCTTGGAACATTTCTAAGTTGTGCTCAACTAATGGAACACCAAATGGAAATCAAACAAGGAATAATAACAATGAAATCCAAGAATATATGATTATTGAAGTCTTTCGTACTTCAAGTTTACCATTAGGTAAATCAATTTCGAATAGAATGACCTTTAACAATAGTTCACTCCCGTGTCAAAGTAATAAGAGATCCGTACCTTATATAGTCGAGAATCAAAACAAGATTCTCTTATGCCAATCGTTTCAACCTTTGCTAGTCGGATATCCTATCACAAATAATGTATACTTAAAATTGTACCATAATTACCTACGTTTGTTTAATCATCCTAATCCTATGTGTACCCTCCCTTAATATTAAATAAGCCTTAATATCATACCAATAAGCTTATGTTACAATCCTAGTGTTAATAAGGGTATGACATGGGTTAAACAAAAATTAACTTGCAAAAGAGATATTTCATCCCCTGCATAATTCAGCTTCTGTCCATCAATTTTGTGGACAATTATCCTATACTTAGAAGCTCAATTGATTGATACTTTACAAATAAAAGTGTAGACATGTGTGTTAGGAGTTCATCCCAAGAAGATTCATGTCATTTGAAGCTATGACCTATTCGATATGAATTTTTTGCCAACAGTGTGCAAATCCCGAGTACACTGTGACCAGCTACTATAATTCACTGTTTTGACCCACTTAAACTCCGAATTAGCTCTCGGACTCTTCATGGCCGTTGTAGTAGACATTCTAAGCTTTCCAAAGACATATTATACACCTTAATTGGATCAATGGTTGATTTTATACAATATTTAAAAACCAACAGCACCTACTGTTTACTACCAACAATATTTAGTTATTTGAAGGTACCATCACTATCAAATCACTACCAAATCACTACCACATGAATTGGTAACCATTCTAAACCAACTATTGACCAATTTAGAACATTTTTACATTTCTATAACACCCCTTAATATCAATCACACCAAAACCCATATGCATATTAGATTACTAAACACCTAACTCAAGGATTTCAATGTTCTTACCTTAGGGATGATTATGATATCATCAAGAAATTGATTTCTTCAATCCCTTCAAATTTTCAGCACCTAATCAAAACACATATTCACACACTTAGAATATGTATGACAATAAAATAACATAGATTCAAGTTACACAATTGTTTACCTTCAAGATTTGGCTTCAAAACCTCAAGATTTCATCATTTCATCATCATTTTAGCCCTAATTTGAAGGAAGATGATTTTGGTTCTAGGGTTCTAAAGAAATCGTGAAATGGGGAAAAAGAGAGGAGAAATCATATTATGATTTTATTAATTTCAATTTGGCTTTTATATTTTTCAGTTTTTCACATTTAGTCCCTTAAGTTTCAAAAATTGTGTCCTTACCATGATTAGTGAATTCTTTTACATTTAGGTTTAATTCTAGTTTCAATTGTTCATGTTTAATCCCTCACATGGTTATATTTGACAAAGTTAGTTTGGATTCAAGTCTTTATGCCTTATGTACAAGCATACAAAGCAATGACTAACTTTTCACTTAAAGTTCACTTAAATTGGTAACTTTTCACAACGAGTGCCACGGATTGGAGAGACTTTAACAAAGACATGATCACCTGGATGGAACTCTAAAATCCGTCGGTGTTTGTCGGCATAAATTTTTTGTCTAGACTGGGCTTCCCGCATTTTCTGTTTTGCCAACTTGACCTTTTCTGTTGTGATCTGGACTAATTCAGGATCCTCAATCTTCTTTTCACCCACTTCATTCCAACATACTGGAGCTCTACACTTTCGACCATATAGAGCTTCAAATGGGGCCATTCCGATTGAAGATTGATAATTGTTGTTGTATGAAAATTCAACTAGAAACAAATACTCGTCCCAATTTCCAGACCACTCTAGAGTACAAGCACGTAACATATCTTCCAAGGTTTGAATAGTCCTTACGGATTGACCGTCAGTTTGTGGGTGATATGCGGTGCTTATATTCAATCGAGTTCCCCAAGCATTTTGAAATCCGGTCCAAAATCGTGAAGTGAATTTTGGATCCCTGTCAGAAACAATAGAAACAGAAGCACCATGCAATCTAACAATTTCATGATTGAAAAGATCGGCAAGTTTACTGATAGAATCTCTCTTTAATCGGAAGAAAATGTGCCGATTTTGTAAGTCGATCGACAACAACCCATATAGCATTATTCTTCCGAGAAGTCCTCGGCAAACCGGTTAAGAAATCCATAGTGATATTCTCCCATTTCCAGACAGGAATATCCAACGGATGTAATAATCCACCGGCTCTTTGATGTTCAATTTTGACCTTTTGACAAGTTAGGCATTTAGCAACAAACTCGGCCACGTCTCTTTTCATCCCATTCCACCAAAATTGTTGTTTTAAATCATGATACATCTTTGTGGAAACTGGGTGAATAGAAAATGGAGAATTATGAGCCTCAGCCAAGATTGCTTCCTTCAGTTCTTGTACTTTTGGAACACACAATCTGTCACTAAACCACAATACGCCTTTATCATCAACACGAAAATCGGTTTCAAAATCATCTTGGATCTGTTGTTGTATTGCCCAAAACTCACCATCAGATTGTTGAGCTTCTTTGATTTTTGAAATAAGAGTCGGTTCAACAACAAGATTAGCTAACACCCCGTTTCCGACTTGACAACATAGTTCAATTCCCATTCTTTCCAAATCTTCCGCTAATTGGGGTTGAACATAAAAGCATGATACAAATCCAACACCTTTCCGACTAAGAGCATCAGCCACAAGATTCGCTCTTCCAGAGTGATATTGTATTCGAACATCATAATCCTTCAACAATTCAAGCCATCGACGTTGTCTCATGTTCAGTTCTTTTTGTGTGAAAATGTATTTCAGACTTTTGTGATCGGTGAACATGTCACAGGTTTCACCGTATAAGTAATGCCGCCAAAATCTTTAAAGCGAAGATAACTGCAGCTAGTTCCAAATCATGTGTCTGGTAGTTAACTTCATATGGCTTGAGTTGACGCGAAGCATAAGCTATAACACGTCCATTCTGCATTAATACACAACCCAATCCGGATTTGGAAGCATCACTGTAAACTTGATACCCGCCTGACCCAGATGGTAAGGTAAGTACCGGTGCAGTTACGAGCCGTCTCTTTAACTCTCCAAAACTCATGTCTTGTTCGTCACCCCATACAAACTTTACTCCTTTTCGGAGGAGTTTAGTCAACGGAAGTGCGATCCTGGAAAAGTTTTCAACAAAACGTCGATAATAACCAGCTAAACCAAGAAATGCACGTACCTCAGAAACGTTCATTGGTTTCGGCTAATTTGTAACGACTTCAACCTTAGTTTGGCATATAACTTTTTCTTTCGAAGTATATCCAAAACTAATCGGAGATGTGTTTCATGTTCAGAGTTTGACTTTGAATAAACAAGAATATCATCAATAAAGACAATAACAAAATCGTCCAAATAATTCTTGAATACTCTATTCATCATATCCATGAAGATTGCTGGAGCATTTGTCAACCCGAATGGCATAACTATAAATTCATAGTGGCCGTATCGAGTTCGAAATGCAGTCTTTGGTATATCTGAATCCTTGATTCTGAGTTGATAATAACCTGATCTTAAATCAATCTTTAAGAAACAACTGGCACCCTGTAACTGATCAAACAAATCATCGATCCTGGGTAAAGGGTATTTCTTCCGAATAGTGAGACGGTACAATTCTCGGTAATCGATACATAGTCTCATGGAACCATCCTTCTTCTTAACAAAGAGTACAGGTGCGCCCCACGGTGGCACGCTGGGTCAGATGTAACCTTTGTTTGATAGATGTTGCAGTTGTTCCTTCAGTTCTTTCATCTCAGACGGGGCCATACGATATGGAGCTTTCAAAACTGGGCCAGCTCTTGGAATAAGATCGATTGAAAATCCAACTTCCCGTTCAGGTGGTAGTCCGGGAAGTTTATCTGGAAAGACATCAGGAAATTCTTTCATAATTGGAATATCTTCCAATTCAGGACTTGCTTTAGAAACATCCTGAACCGCAACTATAAACACTTCACACCCACGATCCATTAATTTATGCGCTTTTAAAGCAGATATGACACCGATAAATTTGCGAGGAGGAATGCCTTGAACAACATATTCAGGCTTGGTGACATCACCAAATATAACTTTTTTGGCTTCACAATCAATTGTGACACGATGTTTGGCCAACCAGTTCATACCGAGTATGAGATCAAAATCTCTCATTCTCATAGGAAGTAAAGTGGCTATCCAAACTTTTTCCCCAATCATTAATGGACAATCAACATATTCATCGTTGACATATTCCTTGTAGCCCGTTGGGCTTGCAATAGTAAAGAATTCATCTAATGGCCGTTCATATGGCTTGAGATATTTCACAAACCTTTCTGACACAATAGAGTGAGTAGCTCCAGTGTCTAATAATGCATACAAATGTTTATCATTAATAAGAACAGTAGCAGAAACCATACCATCGGTAGTTTGATCCGCTAATAGCGTGAAGACTCGCCCGCCTGCAGTGGTTTGCTTGCCTTTATCTTTCGATCCCGATCCACCACCTTGATTTCGTTTACATTCTTTAGAAATATGACCTTGTTGGCCACAAGTATAACACACACCTGTCATTTTAAAACACGGACCTGTCCTATGAAATTTACCACAGTCTTTACATAGAGTAGGGGAAGTGAAGTTTCCTGAATTTCTTGCTGGTTCAGAAGATAAGGAAGGTCGTGAACTGCCTTGTTTGCGTTGACCTGCAAAAGAATTCTTTTGACGGGTAGATATCTGTCCACTCTTACTTCCGGATGAAGAATGTCATCTCTTTTTCTTAGAATCACCCTTAGTAGCTAAAAAGTCAATCAGATCAAGCTCGATGTCTCTGGCTGTGTTAATAATATGAGATAACTCTTTGAATCTTTGCCCCATCAACTTTGAACGGTATTTGTATTGTAAGGCCCATTTAAACTTTTGAATTTGATTAGCGTCTGTACCGGCAAGTGATCCGGCAAAGGCGACTAATCGAAGAAAGCGGGCCACAAAATTTGTTATTAACTCGTTCTCGTGTTGTTTTATTGTAGCAAAGTCTCGAATAAATGATTCATGATCGGCTTTAGTAAAATACTGTTGTAGAAATGCATCTCTAAATTCAACCCACGTAAGATTTTCCACAACTGTATTACCTCCTCGTGGCTGCTTCCAGATTGCCACCACTGATTGGCATCACCCTCTAGTTTGTATGCAGCCAATCTGACTTGAATGTTATCAGGACATTCTAATACATCAAATATCTTCTCAAGGTGTTTAATCCAATGCTCGGCCTCAATAGGATTCGCAGCTGATGAGAAAGATTGTGGCTTCTGTTTATGGAACTTTTCTAACCACTGGTGTAGGGTTAGTTGAGTCCCAACTGCAGTAGCAATACCTGTAACACCAGTGTCTCCGGCAGTATTAGGAGTTGTAGTCTCACTAGCTTGACGAACCGCTTCAACAACCTGAGTTATTAGACCGGGTATCATTGAGTTCAAGGCTTGTTGAACTGCCTCAGAAATATCCAGATTCGGATGATTAGGAGTGGGAATATCATCTGTATAGACCTCCTGTATTCGCCTCCTACGAGCATTCTTTCTTGGTGGCATTCTTATTACACCACAAAAATCATCACGATTAGTAAATTTATCTAAAATAAAATTTGTTAAGTAGTACATAATCTAATATAACATAAAGACTATTTCTATTCTCATCCTAAGTCTACCCATTTGTCACAGGTAAAACTTAGATATATTCTACAGGTCGCAACCTAGGCTCTGATACCATAGGCGTAATACCGACGTCCTCTTTAGCCACAACCACGACAAAGGTCTCTACATCCGTTGCCGTTTCTTCAGCACTACCACCATTTTCAGCGACTCCGGTCACTAAAAGTGTTATAGCCAGCTCCGCTGAGGCTGGATTAGGTACTACTTTCACAGCCCTCTCTTGTTCCTCCACCTTCTCTTCTTTTGTCCTTACACAAACATGTGATTTAGAGAGAGTTGTCCCTATCTATGATGATATTGAATCGCACGCTGCCCAAACTTCAGTGTTGTTTCGACAATCTGAACTTTGGAAAGCCAGTATGACAGGACCTCATCATGTCTCTCACAGACATACTAAGACAAAGGCTAGTGATCCACATGACACTACCGTCGTACACGATATCCCTAAGAGTAATCCTCATGATACTCTCAAGGTAAATAACGTGTCTTGTCACCCTTCACCTAACCCAGAGCTCTTTTTCGCTGCTCTGTCTATGTTGTCATTAGGTATCACACCTCCTCTCTCTACCACAGCGACCACCACTACTACCACGAAGGCTGCTGCTGCTCCCTCCAGCGGTAGCAAAGGAAAATCTCCACAGCCACCAAAGACTGCTGCAGACCTGCGCCGGATCAAGCAGGAGAAGTTTGCCTCCAAACTTCCTCCCTTCGCTGTTGAGATTCCAAAGGTTGTTCTTCCCAACCCCACATTCCCTGCTATTGACTTCTTGGTCAACGAATGTGCTCTCACAAGGGTAGGGTGGACAATCTTCAGACGTCTGCTGAATTCATCTTTCAGACGGTCGCTGGTGCTCCAGGTATGAAGACCATAATAAATAATGTCTACACTGACATCCAGTCAGTGAAGGCGGACAATCTGGCTAATGGGCAAGCAATTGCCAAGCTGGAGAAGCAGGCGCAAGCACAAAACCTGGTGCGAGAGTCTATTCAGAAGACTCGGTCCGATACGATGCAGATGCTGACGAAGCTCTCTGAGGCTGGCTCCTCCTTTACTGCTGCTGATCGGACCTCGCTGAATCAGGTCCTCCACACCCAGACCACGCACACTGAGTCTCTGAAGGACATTGGGTCGAATGTGCGTATAATGGTGGTGCAAAAGAACCCTATGCCTATCAGCTGAACCAGAGAACCCTATGCCTATCAGCGTGGTGGATGATTTCTACTTCCTATCTAAAGAGGAGAGAGCACAAGCACTTGAAGCTCAGAGAATCAGGGACGAAAAGATGAAGAAAACATAAAATGATCTTTAGCTAGCAAGAAAGATACTCAGGGAGGATGCTGCAAGAGATGAAGCGACTAAAAAGCTGAACGAGAAAAGTAAAAGAGTCGCTGAAGCTCTGGCACAAAGAGAATTGAATTAAGGAAATCTAAATTCGAATCCTATCCTTTCTCAAGAAAAGATCCTAAGTGTAGTAACTGATGAAGATACAAGCCACAGAGAGAAAGAACTACGCTGGTGCACTGAACGATTCAATTTTCGACGGTCAGATTCAAAAATCATTCGTGCAACTATTGAAGGACGTCCTTCCAAAAGAAGTGGCCTGAAGGTATTTGTACGAATGTACAGATATTCGAATTGTGAAAAAGAAGAAGCCAAGTTCTTAAAATTCTATGGATACTCTAAATGGCTAGAAATCAGAGACTCCATTAAGGGTTCCAAGTCTAAGTTCGAAGATGTGGTGGAAAGCGCATTGGATCAGCTACTTCAAAGGATGTCACAGCCTGTGCAAGTTCCTCCTCTCCCTGAGCCTACAAGAAGAAGAAGATCAAACGCTGAAGGAGGTTCATCTTCTAAAAGCGAACATGAAACCAAATTCAACTATGAAAGCATTCTTGGCCATCTGTAAATCCCTGACGTCTCAATGTTGAACTCCTCTCTCAATCAAGATCGAAGATATGAAGAAAATGAAATCTTCATATTCCCTGAACCTAGTATGGTTTATGTGACAACTTTCAAAATTCGAGCTTTCAGGTTAGCTTCTATTAAGTTTATTAGTGTTAGTATAAATTAATTTTAAGAATATAAGTTAGTTGGTTTAGAATGGCCGAAAAATCCCTAGCATTTCCGGTAGTCGCGTAAAATGTCCAGTTCGGACCCGTAACTGTCCAAAACGTCCAATACAGTGCCAAATGCTCTAATTTATACCCAATTCATATAAAATATATAGTTTTGGTATTTTTATTATAAACCTTTTATTTTAGGATTAGAAATTAACCATTTTAGGGCCTAGATTTTGAGAAAAAGGTCAAAATTGACAAAATGGACTTCCAATTTAGCATTTTGGGCTTAAAATAAAGTTTTAAAGAAACATTTTTGGGTTTTGGGTGGGGCCCATCACCATGGCCGCCCCCCCCCCCTCTCTAATCCACATATAAAAATGATTTTTTTTTTCATATCCCCTCATTTCTCAAGTTTCCTTTCAAATTTCAAAAACTCTCTCTCTCTCTCTCTCTAGAACCCAAGAGCCATTTTAAGAACACTTTCATCATATTCATCAAACTCCAGCAAAAATCCATCCATTTCTTCATAAAAAATCAAGTTCATACAAAGATTTGGAAGCTGTAATCATCATCCAAAACAAGGTAACAACTCTACTCATCTTTTCTTGCAAATTTTGGGTGAAAACCCCACTTTTCTTACATTGTTTAGCTACTTTCTTCTATAATCTGAAATTTCTGAGTCAGTGGAGAGATTATACACCAAAACATGTAAAAATGTTCATACAATGGTGGTAATCTATGATCCACACAATAAAACTCAAGAAAATAGGTGAAAACATGATTTTATGTGATTATGAACAACAATGGTGATTTTTGGTGCTGACAGATTTCATGCATGTGAATAAATCGTCCATTTCTTGCAAATAATATGTTCAAATATCATACTTTTTTTTCCAAATGTTTAGTTAGTGAGTTGGGGTTCCAATCCAACTGGTTTCACTAAAAAACAATGAGTTTTGATCCCCCAAATGCTCATAGCAAGATGAATGTGCATCTGGAAGTTCAATAGTAAGTAAACCTTATTTTGAACGACCATAACTCTTTGAATATTCATCCAAATCACTTGATTTTTCTTCTGGAATTTAATTTAGTGAGTTAGCTTTCAAATGCCACTGGTTTCATTAAAAAATATGGTGATTTGAAGTTTCAATTAATCAAAACAAAATGAGGGTGCATTATGTCCAAAGCTGACAGATTTGTGCATGCATGTTCAAATGGCCATATCTCTTTCAAAACTCAATGAAAAAGGATGATTTTTTTTATAGTTAGTTTTATGAGTTATCTTCTGTTTGCAAGTGGAATTACATGAAAATATGTAGCTTTGATCCTCCAAACACCTAAAACAATTTAGGTGTGCAAACTGTGAAACCACCGGTAGGTAAACCCTACTTTGCATGTTAATACCTCTTTGAATATTTGTCCATAATGCATAATTTTTCTTCTGGAGTTTTCTTTTATGAGTTAGGGTTTATATTAATCCAGTTTCATTCAAAAATATAAAGTTTTAAGGCATTAACCAATGACAGAATTGTGCAATCTTTCTACTAATGACAGAATTGTGCATGCAACTTTGTGGTATCATAGCTCCTTCATAACTCATCCAAAATGAGTGATTCTTATTTCAAAAGTTTTCTTTATGTGTTATGCCTATAATCCAACTGAAATTTCTGAAAAATATTAAGTAGAACTCCTCAAATGACTGTTTTACTAACAGTGTATAATCTGCTATGCTTGCTGTGACACACTGTTTGATATAAATTATTTGAACCCTTTTTATATGTTTAAAATGCATGAAATTTGGTCACAATGACCTTAACTCAGTACTGCATCACATATAGAAAGATGGGAAATTTTATTATTTTGGATGTTACATTAAATTTGATCATTTTTGGGACTTATAGTTTCTGTCAGGAAATGAAATTCCGAAACTATTTGAATTCATTAATTAGGATCACTTAAAAGAATATACATTATATTTTTGGTATAAATTATTTCCTTAAAGAGCATATGTGCATTATGTATAATGGGACAATAGTAGACCAAGTTGGACATATAAGGACTTATAAGCGCACTCACAGTATTCATTAGACATATAAGTGACTATGTTGGGTGTTTCTCTTTGATAGGGAAACGTTAGGCCGACGGGTAGGTGCGGATCGTGCTTTGTTGATTGGAGCTTTTTGCTATAAGGTGAGTATTCACAGAACCACTTTTAAAGTACTTTATACGTTTTGGGGTGGAAAGCATGATTAAATGAAATATTTGAGCTATTTGCATTACCGAATGTGAAACAATATGAAATTGTTGTTTTTGGGCACTAAGGCATGTACACTAATAGATTGTATTGAGTAAAATGTTCCATAAAAGTTTGTACACTACAATTAACTCAAGTGAGGAGCCGAGGGTATTTGTGGATAGCGCTATTGGACGGACAATCCCACCTAAAAACCAAAAACTAGGGGTGGGGATAGCAATTCCACCGGAATGTTTAGTTATGTGGACGCATCAACATCAATCAAGTTTTTATTTGAAACTGTTTCGTTTAAACACTATGTTTACTTTATTTTGTTAAGATTTTGGGATTGTAAGATGTAATTCCGAATTTAATATTTTATGTATTTGAATGGATGATTGGTGTTGTTTATGTCCTATTGCTATGATATCGTGAACTATCACGCCTCGTGTTTAAGCTTTAGCGGGATGTGACAGACTTGGTATCAGAGCCATAGGTTATATAGAACACCGGTTTTTCTATAAAACCAAATACTATAACCAAAAGTTTTAGAAAACTAATTTCTAAATTAATTTAGTTAATTTTTTTAAGCTTATTATTGGTATAACTGAATTAGGTACTGACTTAGCATATTACAATTAGGCAAAGCTTGATCACCTATGTCTAATTTAATATGTATAACGATGGACATGAAACAATTATATGTAAAATTCTTGCTCAAATGAAAAGCATATTCATAAGTGTGAGTTTGAATAAATTTTTTTCTTGTGAACTGATTATTTACTAAGTGCATTTTATAATTTTGTTACTGTCGCAGTTTAAAAATGTCTCACTCTTCTTCACACCCTAATCACTCCCCTGATGAGTCCGATTACTATACTAGCATTCCTAGGAGAAACCAACCCGTTCAAGAAGAAAGTGATCCGTCAGAAGAAAGTGACGCGGCCACTCAAGATTCCACTACCGAATCTTCCACACCTGCGCCAACTCCGGTCGATGTGGCTAGACCGTCACGTGAACCAAGGACTATACGGACCGCTTGGAAGCGTGTTCTCCCTCCAAGAAGAGTGACCCTCATAGTTCCCACCGAACCTTCTGATGAGCCATCTGGATCCCGAACCAGATCGCGGAGTGTGACCACTCCTCCACCCGCAGTTGGAGTACCTGTGCCCCGGCCTCAAGGAATGACCGCAGCGGAGAATTACTGGGTCTCGGGTATGGCCAACGAAGTACATAGTCATCGGCTAAGGTTGGACCATTTTCAGCAGTCCATAGACGGCATTTTTACAGCCCTGTACTCACAGGATGAGATTACTAATAGGATCATGGTGGTTACCTCCGAGTCTAGGAGGGAGATTAGCAGGATGTACACTTACTTGGCTTGGGCAATAGGAGCACTGATGGTGATGCTAGGAGTACTGATTTGGGTGATGATCCAGTAGATAACTTCTGTTATTATGAATCTTTTGGATGACAATATTTGCTTTTGAGGCTTGTAGCCTAGATGTTTAAGTTTAAACAATTTTATGTCTTATGAGTTGTACATTAAAACTTATGTTTGGTTTACTTTGCTTTATTTATGGTAATTATGCATGATATCTAATTGTCACATGTTGTTTTCAGTATGTGTTTCTTGAATGTTGTTAGATGTATGTTGTAAGATACGCATAACCTAGTATGTAGACTTTATGCGGTTATAGTAATAGAAATTTGACCAAACCTCAATTTGAAAATTGTGTTTTAGAACAATGCCTCCAAGGAGAGAGAACCCAGAAGTCGCACGACTTGTATCTTAACAACTCATAGCTGCACTTGCAAATATTGTTAGTCAGGTAGCAACTGGCCTGAACACTAACCAAAATAACAACCGAGGATCGGGAGATAGGGAATGTACGTATAAATCCTTCAGGGGTTGTAACCCTAAAGAATTCCACGGAACTGAATGAGCCGTTGGTTTACTAACCTGGTTAGAAAGCATGGAGTCGGTTCTCCACATTAGCAAGTGTACTGAGGGAAAGAAGGTGGAGTATGCTACTTGTGTGTTGCAAGGGAGAGAATTAACCTGGTGGAACACTCAAGTACAGACGCGAGGAAGAGAAGCAGCAAACAGTCTTACATGGGAAGATTTTAAAAGAATGCTGAAGGAAGAATATTGTCTAAGAAGTGAGATACAAAAACTAGAAGCAGAATTATGGAACCACGAAATGAAGGGAAACGACATTGATGCTTACACCACTCGTTTCCATGAATTGGCGAAACTGGTACCACACTTGGTGACACGTAAGAAAAATAGGGTTGACCGGTATGTTTGGGGTCTGTCTCCTGAAATAAGAGGAGATATTACTTCAGCCGATCCAAAGACACTTCAAGAAGAAGTAAATTTAGCAAAACGACTCACCAACAATGCGAACCGTACGGGAATTTTTACAAGCAGCAAGGCATTAGGAAAAAGGAAGGTGAATGAACTTGCGAGAAGACAGTTTGGAAAGAGGACAGTTAAGGAGCAAAGAACGTCAGGGAACTACGGAATTCAGACTTAATCAGTAGAGAAGGAGAAAAAAGCTTATCCCGAGTGTTACAAGTGTAATAGACAGCATGCTGGACGATGTGTTATCTGTCATAAATGCAACAAAGGAGGTCAATATGCTGGAGATTGCAGGAGTACAGGAAGGCGGGCTTGTTTCGAGTGTGGAAGCCCAGATCACTTTCGGAATGCATGTCCAAAATGGAACTAGAGACCGAACACTAATCAAGCACGACCAGCCAACCAAGGAAATCAAGGAGGCCAGGCAAGAGGTCGAGTATTTGATATTGGAGCTGAGGAAGCAAGGCAGAACCCAGATGTAGTTACAGGTACGTTTCTCTTGAACAATTATTACGCATCTGTACTGTTTGATTCTGGAGCAGATCGAAGTTTTGTGTCGTTAGATTTTAGACCAAAGATAAATCTAAGACCTCAAAGGTTGAAAAAAGCATACTTCATTGAATATGCCAACGGTCAAGTATGTAGTGTCATGGATGTAATAATGAACTGCACTATAAACTTGGCTAGTAGAGATTTCTGTATAGACTTAATCCCGATCAAACTAGGAAGTTCTGACATAGTTGTGGGCATGGATTGGTGTTTATAGATGACACACTTATTTATTCGCGAGATAAGAAGGAGCACGAGCAACATTTAAAGTTGACATTGGAATTGCTCAGAAACGAAAAGTTGTACGCCAAATTCTCTAAATGCGAATTTTGGATTCGTAAAGTGCACTTTCTTGGCCACGTGGTGAATGAAAAAGGAATTCAAGTTGATCCAGCTAAGATTGAAGCTATTAATAAATGGGAAGCCCCAAAGACACCAACGGAGATCCGCCAATTTCTGGGATTGGCAGGTTATTATCGACGATTCATCGAAAATTTCTCTAAGATCGCGCAACCACTAACAAGTCTAACCCAAAAAGATAAAAGTTTATTTGGGTAGAGAAACAAGAGGAAGCATTTCAGAGACTCAAACACAAGTTATGCAACGCACCGATTCTGGATCTACCGAAGGAGTGGATAACTTCGTAGTCTACTGTGATGCTTCACATCAGGAAATGGGATGCGTGTTAATGCAAAAAGATTCACGAGAAGACAACTGAAGATTCACGAGAACACAAGGTTATTGCATACGCATCAAGACAACTGAAGATTCACGAGAAGAATTACACTACTCCTGATTTGGGTTAGGAGCGGTGGTGTTCGCACTCAAGATCTAGAGACATTATCTCTACAGTACTAAGTGTACTATCTTCACAGATCACAAGAGCCTTCAACATATTCTTGACCAGAAAATGTTAAATATGAGGCAAAGAAGATGGGTTGAACTACTTAGTGACTACGACTGTGAAATAAAGTACCATCCAGGCAAAGCTAATGTAGTAGCCGACGCGTTAAGCCGAAAGGAAAGAGTAAACCCAACAAGAGCATGTGCTATGGGAATGGTGGTTCAGATAAGTCTAAAAACTCAAATTCTGGAAGCACAAGGAAGCTTTGAAAGAACAAAACTTGAAGAATGAAACCTTGCAGCACCTAGAGAAGGAATTTGAAATGCAAACAGATGGGGCACAGTACTTTAAGAATAAAGTATGGGTACCGAAAGTTGGTGATCTACGATCAACCATTTTGGACGAAGCTCATCGATCCAGATATTCGATTCACCCAGGAGCAGATAAAATCTATAAGGATTTGAAGGAGTATTATTGGTGGCCAGGAATGAAGAAAGATATTGCCGTGTTCGTAAGCAAGTGCCTGACTTGTGCTAAGGTAAAGGCCGAACATCAGAAACCATCTGGTTTACTTCAACAACCTGAAATACCACAATGGAAATGGGAGCAAATAACCATGGATTTTGTAACTAAGCTACCCAGAACTGGAAAGGGGCACGATACTATATGGGTTATAGTAGACCGACTCACCAAATCGGCTCATTTCATTCCTATTCGCGAAGATTTTAGTATGGAAAAGCGTGCCCAAATCTACATCAACGAGATAATTACACGTCATGGTGTGCCTACTTCCATTACTTCGGATAGGGATACACGATTTACGCCACGACTTTGGCAATCTCTTCAAAAGGCACTGGGTACAAGTTTGGATTATAGCACCGCGTATCATCCTCAGACGGATGGATAGTCAGAAAGAACTATCCAAACGCTAGAGGATATGTTACAGGCATGTGCAATAGATTTTGGTGGGAGTTGGGATACCCACCTGCCACTCGTTGAATTCTCCTACAATAACAACTATCATACCAGCATACAGTGTGCGCCGTATGAAGCTCTTTATGGACGTAAATGTAGATCGCTGCTTAGCTGGGTAGAAATTGGAGATAGACAGTTGACAACGCCCGATATTATTCAGGAAACTATTGACAAGATCCCGACCATCAAAGAAAGACTCAAGACAGCAAGAGATTGTTAGAAGAGTTATGCGTATAATCGGAGAAAGACGTTGGAGTTTCAAGTGGGAGATAAAGTGCTTTTAAAGGTGCCACCATGGAAGGGACTGGTACGCTTCAGGAAGAGAGGCAAGCTGGGTCCCAGATACATTGGTCCATTCGAAATACTCGAAAGAATCGGACCAGTAGCGTACAAGTTGAAGTTACCACCGAATCTAAGCGCCATCCACGACACATTTCATATTTCGAATCTAAAGAAATGTCTAGCAGATGAAACATTGATGTTACCCAAGGACGACATTCAGATTAACGATCGGTTAAACTTCGTTGAAGAAACAATTGAGATATTGGACCGAGAAGTTAAACGGTTGAGGCGCAGTAAAATCCCTATTATTAAATTCCGTTGGAATGCAAAACATGGTCCAGAGAATACATGGGAACGCGAAGATTTTATGAAGCATAAGTATCCCAGCTTATTCACCAACACCCCGGAGAAGGCTAGTTCTTAAATTTTGGGACGAAATTTCTCTAACGGAGGAGACTATGACAACTGTCAAAATTCGAGCTTTCAGGTTAACTTCTATTAAGTTTATTAGTGTTAGTATAGATTAATTTTAAGAATAAGAGTTAGTTGGTTTAGAATGGCCGAAAAATCCCTAGCATTTCCGGTAGTCGCTTAAAATGTCCGGTTCCGACCCGTAACTGTCCAAAACGTCCAATACAGTGTCAAATGCTCTAATTTATACCCAATTTATATAAAATATATAGTTTTGGTATTTTTATTATAAACCATTTATTTTTGGATTAGAAATTAACCATTTTAGGGCCTACATTTTGAGAAAAAGGTCAAAAATTGACAAAATGGACTTCCAATTTAGCATTTTGGGCTTAAAATAAAGTTTTAAAGAAACATTTTTGGGTTTTGGGGTGGGCCCATCACCATGGCCGCCCCCCCCCCCCCCCCTCCCTCTCTAATCCACATATAAAAATGATTTTTTTTCATTCCCCCTCATTTCTCAAGTTTCCTTTCAAATTTCAAAAACTCTCTCTCTCTCTCTCTAGAACCCAAGAGCCATTTAAGAACACTTTCATCATCTTCATCAAACTCCAGCCAAAATTCATCCATTTATTCATCAAAAATCAAGTTCATACAAAGATTTGGAACCTGTAATCATCATCCAAAACAAGGTAACAATTCTACTCATCTTTTCTTGCAAATTTTGGGTGAAAACCCCACTTTTCTTACATTGTTTAGCTACTTTCTTCTATAATCTGAAATTTCTGAGTTTGTGGAGAGATTATACACCAAATCATGTAAAAATGTTCATACAATGGTGGTAATCTATGATCCACACAATAAAACTCAAGAAAATAGGTGAAAAACATGATTTTATGTGATTATGAACAACAATGGTGATTTTTGGTGCTGACAGATTTCATGCATGTGCATAAATCGTCCATTTCTTGCAAATAATATGTTCAATTGTCATAATTTTTCATACGAAAGTTTATTTAGTGAGTTGGGGTTCCAATACATGTGGTTTCACTAAAACACAATGAGTTTTGGCCCCCCAAATGCTCATAGCAAGATGAATGTGCATCTGGAAGTTGAACAGTAAGTAAACCTTACTTTGAACGACCATAACTCTTTGAATATTCATCCAAATCACTTGATTTTTCTTCTGGAATTTCATTTAGTGAGTTAGCTTTCAAATGCCACTGGTTTCACTAAAAAATATGGTGATTTGAGGTTTCAATTAATCAAAACAAAATGAGGGTGCATTCTGTCCAAAACTGACAGATTTGTGCATGCATGTTCAAATGGCCATATCTATTTCAAAACTCAATGAAAAATGATGATTTTTTTTTGAGTTAGTTTTATGAGTTATATTTTGTTTGCAAGAGGAATCACATGAAAATATGGAGTTTTGACCCTCCAAACACCTAAAACAATTTAGGTGTGCAAATTGTGAAACCACCAGTAGGTAAACCCTATTTTGCATGTTAATACCTCTTTGAATATTTGTCCATAATGCATAATTTTTCTTCTGGAGTTTTCTTTTATGAGTTAGGGTTCATATGAATCCATTTTCATTCAAAAATATAATGTTTTGAGGCATTAACCAATTTATTAAAGTTAAGTGTGCAATCTGTCAACTAATGGCAGAATTGTGCATGCAACTTTGTGGTGTCATATCTCATTCATAACTCATCCAAAATGAGTGATTCTTATTTCAACTGGAATTTCTGAAAAATATTAAGTAGAACTCCTCAAATGATTGTTTTACTAACAGTGTGTAATCTGCTATGCTTGCTGTGACACACTGTTTGCTATAAATTATTTGAACCCTTTTTATATGTCTAAAATGCATAAAATTTGGTCCCAACAACCTTAACTCAGTAATGCATCACATATAAAAAGATGGGAAATTTTATTATTTTGGATGTTACATTAAATTGATCATTTTTGGGACTTATAGTTTCTATCAGGAAATGAAATTCTGAAACTATTTGAATTCATAAATTAGGATCACTTAAAAGAATATACATTATATTTTCGGTATAAATTATTTCCTTAAAGAGCATATGTGCATTATATATAACGGGACAATAGTAGCCCAAGTTGGACATATAAGGACTTATAAGCGCACTCATAGTATTCATTAGACATATAAGTGACCATGTTGGGTGTTTCTCTTTGAAAGGGAAACGTTAGGCCGACTGGTAGGTGCGGATCGTGCTTTGTTGATTGGAACTTTTTGCTATAAGGTGAGTATTCACAGACCCACTTTTAAAGTATTTTATACGTTTTGGGGTGGAAAGCATGATTAAATGAAATATTTGAGCTATTTGCATTACCGAATGTGAAACAATATGAAATTGTTGTTTTTGGGCCCTAAGGCATGTACACTAATAGATTGTATTGAGTAAAATGTTCCATAAAAGTTTGTACACTAATATTATCCCAAGTGAGGAGCCGAGGGTATTTGTGGATAGCGCTATTAGACGGACAATCCCACCTAAAAACCAAAAAGTAGGGGTGGGGATAGCAATCCCACCGGGAAACTACAGGTAGGGGTCCACCGCGGAGGTAGAACTAAAAATATTTTTGTGGTCGAAGGTTTAGTGGTGGTTCATTACTTACTAATAATTAGGGTAGAAAAATGCCTTGAACGTTTTATGATGTAAAGATTTATTAAGTGCCATAAAAGTATTTTGCTCAATATTCATTTATGCAAAAGATGTTATAATATTTAAAACCTGTGAACTCACCAACTCTTTGTAGTTGACCTTGTTTTATCATGCTTTTCAAGAGTAAGGGAGGTAAACCGAAATGTTTAGTTATATGGACGCGTCAATATCAATCAAGTTTTTATTTGAAACTGTTTCGTTTAAACACTATGTTTACTTTATTTTGTTAAAGTTTTGGGATTGTAAGATGTAATTCCGAATTTAATATTTTATGTATTTGAATGGATGATTGGTGTTGTTTATGTCCTATTGCTATGAAATCGTGAGCTATCATGCCTCGTGTTTCTGCTTTAGCGGGGTGTGACAGACTACTTGGATAATGAAGGATTCTTAGGATACTTCAGAAACCGAGAGGTCAATAAGGCGCCATCAGCTTTCATAAAGATCATGCATCATTACTGCTGGTCAGATGATCTCTTGATGAATCGACAAAAGAAGATCTTTGAAAATGAACTACGAAGAAGACATGAAAGACTCTCTGATATCTGTAGTCTTCTTTTCCTTTGTAGTATTTCTTTTCAGCTTGTTGTACTTCATCTTTCAAAAATTGTAATTTCATTTTCTATGTAATTCTTCAGATTATTATTAATTAAATTTCAAATGAAGTACTGTAACATCCAACTTTCTAAACTTTCTTAAATATAGTGTTTGAGTAAAATGACATGTTACATTTTGCTAAGTGTGAGTAATAGAGTATATAAGAGGGCCTATAGGTAGGATGATTCTTGTGACAAGTGACTATTACCAACACCTCAGAATTAAGATGATTAGGTGATGTAAAGGTTCAAATTACAAAGTACATGGCCTAAATGGAAATTGGGTAGGTAACTAGAATGCCTAAATGGGAAAAATCTACCCAAAACTTGAACGGATGATCTAAATGGTGATGTAAAAGTTGGAACACCTTTGAATAAGTTAATGTGAAGTGTTAGAATTGACGGAGATCGAAAAAGTCGTGTAGATTGCATTTTATGCAAACTGAACAGAATACGTTGCTATTTCGGTAATCTACGCGCGCAAAACTCAAATGGTAGGTGTATGATGGGAGTTTAAGCTTTGGAACTAAGTTTTAAACCTATTAGGAGTTGTTGTAGGTGTCGGAAAATTTTTACAGGATTTCGAGCTCAAAATCACGAACGACAAATTACAAAGGAAAGCATAACACTTACAAATGTGTAAAACTGCTTTTATTGGGAGATCTTTGCTGGAACATTTTTATTGGAAGTTATAGGTTATCTTATTACGAATGCGTAGGCGAAAACCTCATCGAAAACGGAGGTCCGAGCGAAAAGTTATGATATTTTTAGTGTTTAATGGTCAAATGGGTCAAAACCGGGTCAAACCCGACCCAACTCGGTTTAATGGGTAAAATTGACGAAAATTACCCTATTTTCTCCCCATATCAGTCCTAGAACCATTACACACAGTGAAGGTGCGATTTTCACATAGTTAAGCTCAAATCATCCAAATCTTGATGATTTTGAAGAAAAAAATGTTAGATTCTTGAAGATTATGTGTTATTTATCAAAGGTATGCTTCTAATTTCAAGTTTAATCTTGATAATTAGTGTTAATTAAGGATGTTAGGGTTGCATGTTTGAGATTAATGGAGATTTTGTAAGATTAAGGTTATATGCTGGTTAATATCTTGTTATTTTGAAGAAACTTGGAATAATTGTTTGTATTAGCAAGAAAGTCATGAGATTAAGTAATGTTAGTGATGATTAATGTGGGAAATCATGTTTATATGCTAATAATAATAGAATTTCTGAGATTTTATGATGAGTATGTAATATAAGAGATGAAATGCAAGACAATAGGTCACTATAATGGATGATATGGGTGAATTGATCATGGAAGTATATTGTTGCAGCCCTGTTTTTGAAAAATCATAGAAAATTGAAGAAAAATCGTATGCTTATGAGATCACTGTCCTTGGAAAGATAACAAAATGAACTACAATTCATCTTCAGACTTGAAAATGTGAATTTGAAGTTAAGATGGGTAAAAACAGCAACATGTACTGTGCTGTTAAGCTGAGTTTTGACAGCTTTGAGCTGTTGTGTTGTAAATTACATAATAAATTGTTTTCTATTTTATAGATTTTTTAGACTCTTAAACCCGGGATTTTTGCCAGATTTAGCGTCAGAAAAAGCGGGAGCCTTGGGCATTGATTATTGGGCGCTCAGCGACCCCCTTTGTGAGGAGGCACCCCTTCTCCCGAAGTTACGGGGCTATTTTTCCGAGTTCCTTAGAGAGAGTTGTCTCGCACCCCTAGGTATTCTCTACCTACCCGAAAAATCACAAAAATATGAGGTCAGTTGCATTAGAAAGATATGCTATTATACTTTATTTCATATTCAGAAGTCAATGTCTAATTTTGAGTTTAATTGAGGTAAAACGAAATTTGAACGAGAGAGTTGTGCAAGAGAAATTGAAAGTAGGATAGTCAAAGTTTAAAAGTGTATAACTTGAGATTGGTTTATAGTTTGATAATGATATTTGAAATGTTTACTCCAGGGGTTATATTAAGGATATTTGGAGCTTGTGAAGATTTAATCCTATTGTTGGTTGGAATTGGATATTACCGCATTCGGTTGTTTATATTGAAGCACTGTGAGTTTATATCGAACATACACTTATGTGTAATATATGTATATGCTTTCTTACTATAAATTAGTTTAATTTTCATATTTTACTGAGTATGTTGAGTCCTCTAGCCAGGTATTGGTATTCGTTGTTCATTTCGTGTTATCAGTTGAGTCCGGATCCGAGACTGTTTTCTTTGGCCTTTTGGTAAACCATGATCTACGGGTATCACTTCGGGTGATATGTTGTAGAATAGAGTATGACCACGTATCCCAAGGAGAGGGTGGTTGGGTGTGGCATATTGACTTTTTCGTACTCATGTATCCCGATTGGTAAGGAGCCGGGTGTGAGTATTTTGCACGGGCACTGTAGACGAAGAGAGGGTGTGGTGCACATGTATACCTTATTCGTGATAAGGTTATTTCTGTTTTGATATGTTTGTTATGCTTTAATTGATGTTGGCATGATATGTTGATCGTTCGGTTTTTAGTTAAACTACTACTTTTGTTTTGTTTCAGTTAATATATGTATTTTTACATCATATTTATACGCTTTGATATATTCTCACTAAGCATTGTTGCTTATTCCATTAGAATACATTTTTTTTTCAGGAAGAATGGTAATGGGGAAAGGTAAAGATAAAGTGGTGTAGATTCAGTAGAAGGTTTCAAGATCCCAGACGACATTTTGGTACTTGTTATGTTAATATTTCGTCATGGGTTGTATTTATGTAGTATTGTAGTCGGTTAGTTATATATTTTATCCCGACTATTAGTATTGTAATCGTTAATCGTAAGTTTTGTTGAACTTTTAGGTTGACATGTTCTTGTTACTCGGTTGAACCGAACTTAACTTTTTGGTGAAAATCTAGAATTTATATCCCGTATCTGTTTTGAAGATTATATTTTGAAATGTGTTTTGGGTTTATAGTAAACGAACTTAGTGTAACCTGATGTTACAATTATGGTATCAAAGCAGCGGTTTAAGCGATCTAGATATCAGAAATGGTATCTAGACCTAAACCTAGGCATTGAGATCCTATAGTAACTAGGTGATGATTTATACGGGATATGGACCAATAGGAGAGACCTAAGTTGGGTTGGGATGAAGGGTAGGATTGTATTTAATATATTTGTGTTGTAACTTTCAGAAAAATGTCGGAGCATGATGAGCAAAGTCAAACGCAATAGTTTGTTATGAGCTTCTAGCTCAATGAGAGAGTTATTCTATGGGAGTCGATTAAGGTGTAAGTGTGTGTTTTCTGTAAGTGTTCTTATATTCAATATTTCAATAAAGGATGACTTGAGTTATTCTATATTAGGCCTGTTGTGATATGAGAATAACATTAAGATCATTGTGTGACATAGTAGCTTCTTCTAGAATTTCCAGTTTATCCATAATCTTTTTCTCCTGACCCTTCACCCTATCCTCCAGCACCTTTTGAGATTTTGCCGTCAATTCATAAATGTCCTTCTGAATTTTTGCAAATTCAGAAGTACAGAACCTCTTAAAATCTAAGAATTCAGAGAAAGAGGGTAAAGGACCAGGAACAACAGATGTTCTTGTTTGCATGCCTACAGATGTTGGATGGCCTGTTGATGTCACCACATCATGAACCATAAATGATTCAGTGAATGAGGCTTTTAGGACGTCTGCTTTACCAGGTCTTCCATCAAATCCTTAAATTTTCATACCCAATTACATAAAGACTTGTCATCAGAAACTCTATTCAGAAGTTCTTCAGAACTTCTGAACTTTCTTCGGAACTTCTCTTCAGAAGTTGTCTTCAGAACTTCAGAACTTATGTTCTGAACTTCAGAATATCTGAATAATGACTTTTACAAAACATTCAAAACATAGGATCCAAATTCATAGGATTCTTTGGATCCTAACAATCTCCCCCTATCTTTTGTAAAGGAATCATTGTCTTTAATCTTCAGATCTCTCCCCCTTGATTTCTTTGAAAAACATTAGTTTTGTTGGTCTTCAAGAACTCCCCCTTGAATAAAGCTCTTATCTTTAATTTAAACTTTAACATCAAATTCAATGTACATTAGCCCCGATTGAGTGCACTAAAATCAGCTTGAAACTGTAGAAATTCCACACATCTGATAAGCTCACAAGAAAATTAATGTGTGAATTATATGTCCTGACAATCCATTGTGCAACTGCAATTTATAACAAAAAATTATGTTTGTCTTTGAATCATGGGTTGAATAAGCATTCAGCTCAATAACTTCTTCTAATAAGCTCAAGAAATGGGGAATCAACACAAAACTTGGTCGACCAATGCAAACACTTTTAGACAATTAAGCTTCGGGAGAAAGATGACATTATGAACATAGCTTCTTGATCAGCAAAGTCAAACTAAAAAAATATGCCGATTTTTAGAATACTTCCAGAAGACTGAATAACTAAAACCAAATCCAATCTTCTTAATCAGATGAATGAATACCATCATTCAACATTCTAGATCACAACCAAATCTCCAAAGCAGTAAATGGTTAGGAATTATACACACATTCAATGGCATACATTCACTAACATTGGCACCTAAAGAAAACTCCAGAATTTGATTGCAGAGAGTCAGGCTTCTAATTAATCTGACTAAACACAAACTTCAATCACTCAGTTCTGAAAACTTTACAAACTCGGCTCTTCAAATAGCATAAATGAAACTTTGACTAAGAAGTCAAACTGTCAACAGTTGCTGATGAGCTTGAAGAATTAAGCTTGATGAAATAGTAGGGCCATGATAAAAATATAATGATAAACTAAGTAGCTTGAGGATGTTTAGCATTGACAATGAAGCACTCTCTTGTCTAACAATAAGCTATAATGAACTGTGTTGTCATATGCATTATGCCAAAGCCTTCAATCTTCAAAAATTCAGAAGTATGACAACAAGATAATATTGTAGACAAGTGATGAAAAATCAGTGATTTATATACGATTCATGAAATCTTTTTGAAGAACAATGTCCCCCTCCTGAGACTTAGCATGGGGGTCCCGCGAACCAAGGTCAACGAGCAACGCCCTTGCGGGGGGTCCCGCTATTCAATAGCATAGACTTCTGAAATATCTTCTGAAGATGTTCAGAATATCTTTGGTGATAAAACAAATGAAGTTGCTGAAATTATTATGTCTGAAGTTACTAATTCTAGATTTCCTGAATCATAAGTTAATATGGGTGATCATGTTGGAAATTCTGAAGATGGAGAAGAAGCCTACGAAACAGAAAGGATAATTCTGACTGAGTCTGATGGTTCTAAATTTTCAGATGAGACAGAATTTTTGCCAAATTCTAATGAGGAAATGGTGAATGAATATTTGGTAAATGAAGAAGAGTTTGGTAAACCTGGTGATCTGTCTAATATTATAAGGTTTGATGATGAAGAAGAAGTGAATGAATAAGAGATATTATTTTGTGGAGACCAGAAGTTATTGTAAATAATGACAATTGAGGAGAAGAAGATCTTCTAAGTGTATTTTAATGGTTGAAGAATTTACTAATTCTGAATTCTGGTTTTCTAAGCTCTACATGGAATCTGGATGTTAGATTCATGTATAGATCTGTTCTTAGATATTTTTTCAATCAACCAACTTATGAAGAAGAGATTGAGATTGATTGTGATCATTTGTCTGAAATCTATCTGACTGGTTCAAGTTTAAAAGATTGTCTGTTCTATAGAGATCATTTGTCTGAAATCATTTGTCTGTTCTATAAAGATTGTGATCATTTGTCTGAAATCATTTGTGATCATTTGTCTGAAATCTATAGAGATCTATCTGTTCTTAGAGAATTTACTAATTCTGAGATTGATTGTGATCATTTCCAAAGATTGTCTTTCCAGAGATTGAAGTTCCTGTTCTGGATCAAGTTTTTGTAAAGGAGATTTTATTTCTTGAAGAAGATGATGAAAGAATAATGTTTCCCGAAGAAATGTATTTGGAGATGCACAAAGATAGTTTAAGGGGATGCTATTTGGAGCATTATGATGGTAACTAGTCAGAGGAATATGCAGTTGAAGTTAATAGTATCATCAGAAGTACAGATTAAGAAACATGAATGATGATACTCTTGTTAAAAGAGTTGATCAAATAAGCAGAAGAATAGTTGGAAATTTACAAGTTGTGATTATTTGTACTAAAAGCGAAGATGGTTCTTTGATTAGCTTTACATCATTTGACATGTACAGTCTCATACTTCAAGACAAGCTGATTTTACTAAATTACTTGATAAGTATACAAAATAAAGAACTTGAAGCTGAACTCAGAAGAGTATTGGGCATCTATCTTACATATCTTGCCCTACATGACTTTTAGATTGCACTTGAAAGAAGGTTGAATCATGTTAATATGCTAGAGCCTGTGTTTGTAGATGCTCATAGCATTAATAAAATTTTTCACATCTCCCGATCTAGGTTACTTTTATACCAAACCAGAAGTTCAATATGGGTATTCTTTTGTTGTGTTAGATATTCCAAAGTACTCTATTGCAACTTGGCTATGGATTGCAAAAAGAATCAAAGAAGATACCTTTTCAGAAACCAAACCAGTAAGTGATGAACTGGTTTTCCAGATAAATGAAAGAATTCAATTAAGAGCGGTGATCAAAAAGAGTTTTTCTTTAAGCTATTCTGAAAGAAATTCTAAAAAGAGTGCATATTATTTCTTGAGTTATCTTTATGACTTTTCAATTCATCCAAGGAAGGTAGTTTTGGGTTAAAAGAATTTATTTCAAGTTGAACAGATTAAACCAAATAATGAAGATCAATCAATGAAAGATTCTGAAATTTCAAAGTCTGAAAAAGTTGATTCTGAGAAGGGTAAAAAGGTTGCAGAAGAGGAACAAGTTCAAGGAAAAATGTAGATCCCAAATTAATCAGGTAACCATGTAATATTAAGAACAATATGAAGCAAACCTTATGTCATATATCTAATTTGATAATCGTGGTTACAATGAATGCAGTGAAAACCTTAACTCACGATCTTTCTAATAAGCTCTCTAATGAATTCGTATTTCTAATGAATAGCCCTAACCCTCTATTTATATGAGAAGAGAAAATACACAATAAGGAAACAAAAAGATAAGGCAATATTCACTTGCTTTATTTACAAAGTGATCTTTTCCATATTTATGACTTTGTTGACTTTATGCGTTGGCCCTTTACGTCTTCAATAGTTGTCATCTCGTATACAATATTTTCAAACCTAACAAGCTCCCCCTATTCGAGATTACAATTCAGCAAATCAGCACTCTCTTGAAGACGATGAAACTTTGTCAACAAATCTTTATCTTGAACCTTTTGCTACCCCTACGAAAATGATCATTTGATAGGCTCCATAGCTCGCTCTTAACATTAGCATGAAGTTCAGTGACACAATGTCGAAGGAGCTGTGATGTTTTAGGGTAAAAATTATCTTCAAGTAGACATGATAAGTTGCAAGGAGAATTTCGAGAAATGGTGTGCGCTCATCAGATAAAAATGTTTGTCGGTAAGGGTAATGCGACAAACTGAGTTGTCGGATTTTTGAGTTGCGATAAACTTCAAGTCATTGTTCTGTGTGATCTTTTTGCGTGTCTTTTGATGTACACATTCTCCCCCTCATCACGAGCATTTGTCTTTGATACACTTTTTCTCCCCCTCAGAATGATAAGGAGAATCCGAAGCATTATGAACAATCAAAGACAGCAAGTAGAAGTGAAAATATCTCTGTGGATCAATGGGTAATGGGCTAACAGAAAGAAGCACGTATAGCAACTGTTATCACTTAATCAAAACAAAGTCAATTAAGTGGCCTATTTTCAGTGTTGGAAGCAGTTTAGCACTGATAGGACTTCCAGTTATCACAGAAGTAAGTTATAAACTTATCTTCTCAAACTGTTCCGGCATAAACACAAAGATATGCTTGTGGAATCACAAAGACTCGTGCAAGTGTATAAAGAATTAAGCACTAATGCTATTTAAAAGGCTCGAAATGTGAAAATTCATTTCACAGGCTCGATGTGCATTTGAATATGAAGTTCGGAGACCGGAGGTGTGTCTTTCTTTTTCAATATCTTAATCTTTCGAGTGAAGAAAAGATAGCAGATATGCTCATTCTCCGTGATATATGAAACAAATATCTTTTGTGAGATACTTGAGTAGCTAGGTGGGGTGACACGAGTTATCGGCATTGGCTCCATGTCTATTTCAATATTCATCTCCAAAGAATCGAGAATGAATAGATTGTGTGGCTACCCGGATAACTGTTTAGGTTGGTGAAGACCAAATATTTTATTTTAATTCTTGTCACACTCTCCCGATTTAGGGATGTGTTTCATGGGTAGGTTCTTCTAGCTTTGGACTGACCATAGAAACTTCTAATTCCTAACACACAAAGAGTTAAAACATTAAAGTCTGAGTTCTGAACTGAAGTATTCAGAAATCATAATGTTAATAGCAGGTTCATAGCTGAGATACTATGGAGCTAAAAAATATGCTACAAAGATCTGGTACTCCTCCTCAAATGTAGCACAACCTTTTTGAATGATCAAGTCATGTAATGAAAATATTCTAAATTTAGAATACACATGACATACCTACAAAACAGATTAAAAAGATTTTGGTACCCAAGCTTTGTTGGGTCCTCGGAGGTTAGCTTTAAATGTAACAAATGGGGTAGTAGGGATACTCTAAGTACCATACCATTTATGAATGAACCTTTGATCGACAAAATCATTTGTTCCACAAGTAGAACAACAAATCTTTGTGGCATTTAGACTAATTAGCTGATTGATAGATCTTACAAGATAAGGAAAATTAGTCTTGGAAACAAATGATCTTGTATCAACTACAGGAGATGTATGTGGCATGTTTCCAACACTATCATCTGTAGTTGATTTCTTCCTCCGAACCATTTTAAACTTCTTAAAATTACCGGAATTAGCAACAAAATCATTGTGAAACCGATTAGAATTATGAGTTCGAGAATTTGAAGAATCATATGATTTGAAGCTGTAAGAATAACCATTTGATTTAACACTCGAAGAATAGTTATTCTGAAAGACACTAACAGGAGAAAGATGAGTCATCTTTGAACTTGAAGCAGAATCGAAATCATTAGGAAAAATCATTTTTTCAAGGTCATCTAACTCCGCATTTATTTGTTCGGGAGTGACTTGTTTGAATGATTCTGAATTCATTTGTTCTTGCTTTGAAATCTCGTTTTCAAGTTCTTTAATTTAGCTTGAGAGATGATCTCTTTCTTTCAACATCAAATCATATTTATTTTTAAATTCAGATCTGAAGTTCTTTTCAATCATAAGATTTGATTGTAATTCAGATAATCTCTTTGAAAGTTTACAAATATCCTTTTCAAAAACTTCCTTTTTATCTTCAACTTCATTTTCTAAACATTTATTTTTATTGAAAATTAAAACACTTTTCTTTAAAACGTTACTTTTATCACTTTCAAACATTTTTCTTTCTTTTTCTAAAAGATTTTGAAGTTCAGAAATTTGTTTTGAAAGCTTCAGACATTTTATTTTAGATGATTTTCTTTCTAAAATCACAACTTGTTTGAAATCTGACACTTATTTAGAAAGTTTTTGAATGGTCAGTTCACAAGTTCTAGTTTTGCTTTCAAAGGCTTTTCTCTTAATTTCAATCTTGCGTTTCTCATCAGAAAAAATCTTACTTTTATTCTCAAAGTCTGTTCTTTCAGAATCTAAAAACTTTTCAAGTTTATCATTAGTCGTTGCAGAATCTTTCCTCCTCTCTAGCTCAAAAATCTTGTTTTTCAGTTCAAAATTTATTTTTATTAGATCAAGATTTTTCTTTTTACAAAAGTCTTCATACTTCATATGATGAGAATTTCTTGCTAGCTCTGTGAGTTGTTCTTCCAAAAACTCATTTTTATTTTTCAATACTTTAACTTTTGTGTTTCAAATCATTTAGATATACATTTTCTGTTAAAAGTTCATCAAGCACGTTCATGTTTTTCGTATGTCTTGCTTCGAGTTTAACAATTTTAGCATTTAGCTCAGAAATTTGTTTTTGAGAATCCATCAAAAAAATATAAGCACCGGTTACCTGATGAAGTGATCTCGATCGGTGAGTTTTGAAAAAATTCTAAGAGTTCTTTTAAAAATAAAAAATAAAATCTCGATTTGCCAGAAAAAATGTCGATAGATAAAGATGCGATAAGAATTTATGTCGGGTTAAGGTAACTCGACAAGAAAACTTATCGGATGAAGGTAGTATCGACAAGATTTTATGTCGGGTAAACAGTAGTCGATAAGTGTGTCTATCCGGTAATAAGAGGCCGACAAGATTTGATATCGGTTCTTAAAGAGCCGACAAGACTTCTTATCGGGTCTAAAGGACGCGATAAGACAATATTTGAATTTCCTTTTTAACTTGATTTTGAAATTTTGAAGAGTAAGAACGAATCCTTCAACGACAAAAAAGAAACAAGTCTTTTTAAGGAAGAGAAGATATAAGTTCCCAAGTCTCTAAAAATATCGAAATAAAAAAAAGGAATTACTAAAGTTTTAAGACGTGTACTTGAGAATTCTTAAACCAGAAAAGCTGCAGAAGTCAGTGACCTTGTGTTTTCCAATAAAAGTGAATCAAAAGTACTATGGATTAAATTAAAGTAAAAAAATTTCGAATTTTACTAAGGTTTAAGGCGTGTAATTGAGAACTCTTAAACCAGAAAAGCTGCAGAAGTCAGTGACCCTGAGTTTCCAATAAATGAGAAGCAAAAGTACTCCAGATTAAACAAAAGTAAAAAAAAATTAATTAAAAGAATCTTGTCGATAAGAATGGTGTGATATAAACTCTTGTCGATATAACAAAAAAACTTTATCGAACTTATGAGGGTGCGATATAAAATTCTTATCGAGCTAGTCGACCGGACATAATGTATTTTTCGATATTTAAAAGGTACTACTGATCTTGGCCTATGGTATCCCAAGGATACGGGTTTCGGGTTAACTGCTTTTTCAGATGCTGATCACGCCGGATGCATGCTTGATCGAAAAAGAAGAACGGGCCACATTCAGTTCTTAGGAGACAAACTAGTATGTTGGTCTTCAAAGAAACAAACATGCATCTCCACATCCACTGCGGAAGCCGAATACATTGCTGCCACAAGTTGTTGTTCCAAAGTCTTGTAGATGCGCACGCAACTCAAGGACTATAGTTTCTGGTTTGATAAAATCCCCATTTACTATGACTCCAAAAGCGCAATCACCATTTCAAGCAACCCAGTTCAACACACAAAGACAAAACACAACGATGTCCGGTATCATTTTATTAAAGACCATATTGAAAGAAGTACGATTGAACTATATTTTGTTAATATAGAACTTCAACTTGCTGATTTGTTCACAAAAACATTGGATGGAAAACGCTTCCTGTTCTTAGTGTCCAAGTTGGGCATGCAAAATCTCAAAACCTGATTTACAATCAGTATTTTAAAAAATACACAAAAAGGCCATCCAAGCTTTATGAACATTTTCCTTCTTAAAGTGAATTGCTCATCATTCTTGAATTCTCGTTTTGTGAATTTTTTAACTTAATTTAAATGTTCTGTATTTTCAAATTTATTTGTCTCGTACAATTTTCGTCTTGTCTGTGTCTTTTCCTTTTGTCTCGATGTTTTTATCTAACTTGTCTTCATTCAAGGGGGAGCGGTCGGGTAAGTTTTTCTCTTAACACTCTGTTGATCATACCTCCTCTCGATGATTTGAATATGATTTTTTTTGTATACTTAGTGAAATTCCATTGTATAAGCTTCTGTTAATATTCAGCGATAGCATATGCTGATTACCATCAGCGACCGCTGAAGATCAAGGAACAACAAGCTTATCTCTGAAGACCTGAAGATCAGCTATCACACCAGAAGACCATTCAGCGAAAGTCAAAGACCCTAGCTGAAGAAAGAGATAATCAACTAAGTGAACTGAAGTGGTTCATCGATAGCAGCGATTATCTAATCAAAGTGTGAAGTCTTGTGAAGCCTCAGCGATACTGAAGATTCATCCTTGAAGATTCAGAATCAGCGATCAAATAAAGCTTCCTTTACAAGATTAAAGATTGATCTTATCCTCGATGCACAAAAGTCAAACCTAATACCTTGTCAGAAAAGGACGTACGAATTGTCTCTTATGTCCCCATCATATCTGATATGGTATTGTTCATATTCGGCTAAAAACATGGCTGTCTTATTAGCAAAGAAAGCTTCCTATCAAAGCATGACACGTGGCATATACCTTTTGTCTTGCATTAAATGCAAACGGGTATAAATAAGATGAAGATATCTTCTTCATCTTAATGCATGCTTCCTTCTAACCTAAACCCTTTGTATTTCTTTCTTCCTTCTTCTTGTGCATCAAACTTAGTGTTTCTTAGTTATAATAGAATAGGTTTTAAACTTGTTCTTATTCCGCTTGTAACTGTAATTTTTTTTATGATATACTAGTAGTGTACCCGCGCAATGCGGCTGGGACGCAAAGATTCTATCAATGTAAATTCAGCTTTTTTATATCAAAATTTTGCAGGATATCTTTGAAATATTTGTGGTTCACATGTTGTGTTAAGATTTTTTTCACAATACAATAGAATGTATCGTAAATCCAAAAATGAAAATTTAATACAATTTGTCATTGAAAGAATCTAAAAGTTTATGTTTAGACAGAATAGAAATTACGATAATTGAAAATAGTAGACTCGTGTTTGTAATCCATGAAAAAAACGCAAATAGAAAACAACAATAGAAGGCATATTCAACTTCTTAAGTAACATCCACCTCTCATGTCAAGATATCATTTGAAACCACCGTTGCACCAACACATATGTAATCCGAAACAAAATTGTAAAATAATAGATCTATTTTAACAAAACTTTATAATTGACTATCAAATTAACAACCACATTTGTTCCAGCCAATCAACCAATCATTGGTGCGATAAGAGATGCTCAAAATATCAATCAATCCAACCTAAATAAAACACAACACATGGTAACCCGACATATAGTTGATACATAAAATAGGTCAAACCACATCTATTGGGTTGGAATCGGGTTCGGTAATTTAAACCCAACTCAATGAACCCGATGTCTTTATATACTATGAATTTATTACGATTGTTAACTCTTTTATTAATATATGTACATTAAATCAACCCGCATAGTTTGATTTGGGTTGTAATTTTGCTTGGGTTGGGTCAATCAACCAACCCATGAGCAGCCCTAAGTGCCATTGATATCAGTCCAATTAATTAAGGCCAATTTGATCATTGACAAAAAAAGAGAGAAATCATTATGATATAGAAAAATCTACATATAATTCCATCATAAAGTTATACTAAAAATTAAATTCGAACTCCAATTTCTATGAAAAAAATGGAATGTTCATGTTTGTCATGTTGAGTTGTTGTCTTGTTATTTTTAATCAAGTTATTTATTAGTTTGTTATGTTGGGTCAATCGATTCAAATTATTATTATTCATACAAGGTAATACTTTAGATAAAATGGTATTCGGTAGGGAAAAAAAGTTGCATTTTACATTACATGCATATGCTTATGAAATAAAAAACAATTAACAATTTTTGAACTTGATATTTTTTTTTGTAAAGAATAAAATTTTCGTAGCAACAACCTCCTTTTTGGAAAACTATATTAAAAATAAAACACAACATAAATATGAATTAATACCCATATGCTTAATCAAAAAGATACTTAATCCACAAACCTTCACATTTATAAACCCAAAACCCTAATCAATAAGCCTCGAGATTTTTGAATCTATATAAACTAAAGGAGAAGACCCAAACCCAAGGAGACAAAATTCCCAAAAGCTAAACTTCTATAAAACAGCAGCTTGGAAAACCAAAAACCAACCTTGCTGGACCTCACTTATTAAAACAACATATAAATTTCTTGGCCTCAAAATGAAACTACATATTTGATAACTCCAGCACAAAAGGAAATCCCATGACTACAAGATTTACCAAATGTATCAGTAAACTGTTAAAAACAACAACGATAAAGAAACAGACTTAAGACCAAAAAAAATTAAATAGATGATAGAGGTATATATCAAATGGACATCTGATCTGAAGCCATTGACAGAACAAACGTAAGATATTATTGGCTCCCAATATGTACATATAAAGTTGGCATGTCCTTGGCATATAAAGTCCAAACTTGTTGGCTGCTTCTTTTCTTATTATACCAAACTTGAACTTTGCAACAAAAACCCATCAAAAAATCATTAGAACCAAACAAACTTATACGCCATTAGTATTATCATGTAAAATTATTCTAACATACAATACCATCACATACTTCAGGATCAAATTTGGGGTTTTTTCTTATCTTCCCACTATTGTAGGATTATAAACATAAATCAATAGATATATATATATATATATGAGGCGAACTAAAACTCACCTAGATATTCAAAGATGATGATGATATGATAATCAAATAACTCAACTGGGATCTTCTTGATAAAGATATGCACCAATATAAACCATTATTCTCAACTGTGAGTAGAAATGAAAGTTCCTCCTCCACCAACAAATAACATGAAGTTACCTACCACATAACCAAGGAACTTAAAACCAACAAACCAACATGAAGCTTTTGCTATTTCCTTGGTCGGTAAATCACAAAAATTCTCATTGATATAATGACTAATCATGCTGATAAAGTGATATCCAACTAAACGACCAAACATCAAAAGAAAACTAATGCTAAAAAAATTAATAACAAAAAAATCTATAAAGAATGGAACTAACCAATTTTCAGTAGCAATAGATAGAAAAACCGATTCCAACAAAAATTAAATGAGAGGCCATCAGTGTGGGGAGGAGCAGGACTGAAACATCAAAGGCAGAAAACATAAAACATGTTAGGTTTGTGAAGGAAGAATAAACAGGTCATTGGATGATAACAGATCTATGTAAAAAACATACAGAAGAAAAAACATCAATGGTGTTGGCTTTTTGCACAGTTTTAACCATTAAAACCACAACTGGAAGACAAATGGAATAGTATTTACCATAATCCTGTAATTCACATAAGAAACAAACAACTTTCCATCAAAATGAATCCACGAATCCAGCAAAAGTTTATTTGGTCATTCTCAGATTTTGAAATTTTGAAAAAAGAATCCAACAAATGTTGCATTGATCAAACACCAAAGTAGAAGAATCTTGTGTACAAGTTAGGGCAAATAAATAGTAAATGAGTTATAAGAAATTACACAGAGAGAGTCGTATGAGGCATTGGTAGCAACTCAGAGAGCTTTCCTTCAAACAACGTCATGGTAGACTGGTAGTGGAGCCAAACATAATAATCCCTTTTCCTTCACCTGATGAACGATGGATCTCCCCAAACCTTATAACCATCTCCAGCCATAATCAACTTATTATTGATAGCCATTGTAGCAGAAGAAGTCACAGATCCTTGATATTATTACCACCTACCTATAAATCAAATCCGAATTTGAAAGGAAAAAAGGTTAGAATCGATGTAAAATAAGGACTCTGGGATTATTACAAGCATTTGCGATTGAAAAATTACAGATAATGGAGAAAGGGTCTTACCCGTTCGAGTAATGATGGAATGGGGGAGCGGTAGGGAAAGTAGGAATGGTATGAACCCTAAATTGGTAGAGAAAAATCCATGAAAAACCGCTGTTATATCAAAACACCATCTCTTTTTATGTAGCTACCTCAAAACCCCAAAAAACCAGGGTACATCCGGATACAAAATACCATCTCCATCATAGTCCTAGTGGAGAGAAGTTGATTTGGGAGAGCAGAGTGTGTTGTGTGAACTATGAAGTTACCGGGGGGGATTTTAGAGGGCAACTGGACAAGGGGCGGGCGCTTTTCAAAATTTAAACCAAAGGCGGGAACAAAAAAACTATGTTGGAGCTAAAACAGGAAAGTCAAAAAGTGTTTTGGAAGAAAAGATAGTTCTGAATCTTCCCTTTTTTGTGTGTCGGGGTATTGCATTCTCAACTTGCACATCATGATACAACCTTGTACTTAAGAGTTTTTTAAGATTTATGCATAAATTGGTTGTACTCTATGCATAGAAGATTGTAATTAAGACATTTGGTGTAAACCAATATTAAGGTAGTATAGATAAACTCATTTAAAAACAAAAATCTGTGTGTTTGTATTCAACCCCCCCCCCCCTCTACAAACTGTTTACTATTTATTAAACTCTTGTAGACCCTTTAGGGACCAACAAGTGGTATCAGAGCAGTGTTTGCTTCTTTTATCTTTAAAATATTTTTCTTATGAACTATTTTAAAATGTCAAACCCTGATACGAACTACAATTATAATGGATCTTTAGCTAAACCTGCAAGATTTAGCCATGATAATTTTCCATTATGGAATGAAAGAATGTCTCTATTTCTAGAAGGATCTGACCCAAAGATCCCCTACTATCTATAAAACGGACCATTTGTTCCTACAACTATTGTAACTAGTGTTCTGCCACCACTACTACTCCAGCCATCCCTGAAAGGAGTATCATTAAAACTCCTAATCGATGGACTGAAGAAGATAAGAAATAAATTGCTATTGACTCAAAAGCTAGATCTATAATAGCAATGTCTTTACCAGATGAAGTCTATCATTCTGTTATGAAAATGAGGACTTCTAAAGCCATGTGGGATACTCTATGTATTCAACATGAAAGAACCTCTGAAGTACAAGTTACCGGGTGCATAAACCTTGTAAGACAATATGAGAGTTTTATGTATCATAAAGGTGAATCTCTTTCTCAAATTCACCAGCGTTTCAACTGTTTGTTGATTGATCTTAAATCAGTAAACAGAGTGTACTCTAACGCTGAACGACTGACCAAATTCATGGAGGCACTACCCGATCAATGGGCAGTGTATACTACATGTTTAAAGTTGTCAAAGAATCTTGAAACTCTGTCCTTAAGTGCTTTATATGGAATGCTCTTAAATGAGGAACAATCTCAACTTCTGTGGAAGAACATCATAAATGAACTCAAAGGTGCCAAAAGTACTTCGTTGGCACTTATGACTTTAGAGGCAACCCCTCCTAAAAATGTTTCTTCTTCCACTATTACCTCCATGATAGCAATGATTATCTAAATAGAAGTGTGAAGTCTTGCTAGGCCTCAGCGATACTCTGAAAGTTCATCCTTGAAGTTTCAAAGTTCAGCGATCATGTGAAGTCTATAAGCAAGATTATTGTTGATCTTATCCTCGATGCGCAAAAGTCAAAACCTTATAGTATGTCAGAGAAGGACGTACAGATAGTCTCTTATGTCCCCATCAAATCTGATTTGGTGATGTTCACACGCGACCAAAAGCATGGTTACTTTTGAACAAAGAACAAGCTTCCAATGAAAGCCTGACACGTGGCATATACCTTCTGTCTTGCATTAATTGCAATAGGTATAAATAGATGAAGATCCATTCTTCATCTTCATGCATGCTACTTTCTATTTCCTCAAACCTCTTCTTCTTTTCTTTCTTATTTCCTTATGCATCAAACTGTGTGATTTCTTAGTTACAATAGAATAGGTTTCATTACTTGTTCTAATTCCGCTTGTAACTGTAAATTTGTTTATTCAATATAAACTCATTTAAAAATAAAAAATCTGTGTGTTTGTATTCAACCCCCCCCCCTCCACAAACTGTTGCTATATCCTTTAAATCTTGTAGACACCCATGGGACCAACAATTGTAGCCATACATAACAATTTAGTCATGGTTTTGTCTAAAGCATTGCACTTATTTAAACATGTTTGGTAATTGTCACGATTATTGAGTTAAATCGTGGCTAACCCAATGCTAATTTTTTTATGACTTTTAGCCACGGTTCTAAACCCAACCGTGAATAGCCTCACTTTTCAAAACCATTACAAAAAATCATTTTTGTACTAGTGGATGTTGGAGTTGAACAAGGCTTGTTGTGTCTTCTTACCAATTAATCTTGTTATTAGACCAACCTTAAGCTTCAATGGGTCTTTTGTGTTCTTCCTTGATAGGCCTTCATCACTCCCTCTCCCTTGAAAAGGATTTGTCCTCAAATCAGCTTCATCATATACATTAAAAGGAGTCAAGTTGGATACATCAACAGTACCCCTTACATTATACTCACCTAGAAGATCTAGCTTGTAGGCGTTGACATTGATCTTTGTAATGACATAGAATGGGCCATCACCTCATGGTTGTAGTTTGGACTTTCTCTTTGCTGGAAATCTTTCTTTTCTTAGGTGTAAACCACCCCAATCGCCCGATTCAAATGCAACTACCCTTTCATAGTATTCCGTCCTTTTTTCTATATATTAATCCAAGTTCCTTTAGTGATTTAATTATGATTCCTCCATTCTTAGTGAAATTCTTAGTATTAGATATTGTTGGAACCCATATCCCTATTAATACTCAATAGATGTTGATTATGAATATGAAATAAGTAGTAAGCAGAAACGATAACTATCAACAATCAAACTAGAATAAAAAACAGTAATGGAAGAGAATAACAATATGATGTAATTGATAATTTGTATTTCATTCAAGATCCCAAGGATTACAATACTGGAAACACAAATTACTCTCTCAAGTTTTCTCCAATATCATTGACACATATTACAGTGATAGCGCTCTCTATTTATATGAATACAAATAGGAAAAGTCAACTAGATAACCTATCACGTATTGACACGTCAGTAAGTACTTTAACATAATCAGTTATGCACGAAGAGCATCACTTGCCACGTCATTACACATGCGTGTAATCACTTAAGTAAGATCCAGAAGATGCCTAATCTTTTGGATAGTCACTGTAGCTTCTGAAGTAATCTTCTGAAGTGACTATCTTCTGGAAAGTTGAACTTGTGTTCAGGAGAGTTTAATTTTTTTTCTTCAAGGAAAGTTCTGATTCATACTTTTACATACAAAATGAGGTCTAACAATCTCTCATAATCTGAATTCAGAACAATGGCAAAACAAAATAGAAAGAACAAATTTGAAATTGCATTATATTACTAAAAGTATATTACAAGAAATACAATACAAGTAATGACTAAAATGAAGCCTGTGGATGCCCGCTGATGACCTTATAGAATTGGTTTGTAATCTCGCTTAACTTGATTACACCTTCTATATGCCTCTCCATTTCATGGGCTGCCTTTTTTATTTCAAAGTTCACATTTTCCTTTCTGGAGGCCCCCAAACCTCTGATAACATCCAACATACCATTTAAATAATTGAAAGCGTTGAAAAATCTTCTTGAATGAGGTCTTCTGAACACAATCCCTCGTTCTGGTTCAAGTAGAGAGCTCACCAACTCTCTTTGAATCAACACCCTCTAACTCTTCATTTGGAACCGTAATGCTCAACCGATCAACTCCTCTTTCAAATCCGATTTGGATGTCAACTTTGGCTCTATGGTTCACAAAAGCTTCCATACAGCTCAGGATTCTTAGATAGGCAATCTTATAGAGTGAAATTTGATATTTTCTTTGTTTCATTACCTCCCAAGAGGTATCAAGTCTGAGGGATTTAAGGACAACAAGTCGTTGTCACAAAACAAAAATATTTTGCCATATGCTCTTTCTACTCGGTACACAGTGTACTTAATTGTATTTTCAAATTTGTTAGTTTTGACTTCCATTATCTTTCTGATTGGAGAAGAACCAAAAACTGCCTTTCTATCTTGTTTAAATCTTGCATATCTAGCCCTTGTTTGACCTTCTGCTCCACCAGAAAAGTCCGGTACTATCAAACCGATTCTTTCTTCTCTTTCAACGTATAAATAATTGAAGCATAATTCTCTTGTTCCAGAAGTTAGGTTGTTGGGATAAGTAACTCTGTTTATCTATTCTGGATCCATGTTTCTGATAGCAGCTAGGTTTTTCAATGTAGCTTCATAACTGGATGATGCATGACCTAGTAGTGCATTAACTTCAGGATTTTGAGGGGTTGTTTCTTGAATTGGTTCTTGAGGTGCAGAGGTAAGAGCGTTAGAAGTTGGAACTTCAAAGGTTGGGATTTCAGAAGTTGGGATGGTTTCCTTTGGGATTGTTTCAGGAATTGGGACTTCAGAAGTTGTGGCAATTGAAGTGTTCATTGTTGGAGTTGGTTGTGTTGATGCCTAATCTTGAGGGCTTGATGTGGATGTTTGACCAGGAAATATGGATCGTGTGGTTGTGTTCCTTGGTCTTTTAGGAATAAGGATTATTGGTTGTCTTCTGGTACGTTCAAGACCAAGGATGAAGTTTGCTACTTCTGTATTTGAAGGTAATGGGCGCATTGCCAGAGGAGTTGCAGGAGCAGAAGTGTTTTCTTTTTGTTGCTCTTGCTCTTTAGGTGGTTGTTCTGTTGGTTGTTAAGCTTGGACCAGTTTAGAGGGTTGATCTTTGGCTGGTTCAAAAGAGGGCCCTACCTTCTGCCTTTTCTCCCCCTTCTAAGGATCAGAGGCATTAGGATCTTGATCCTCGGATGTTTTCCGTTTGAGATCTGCTTTCTTGCAAGCTCTATCTTCCTTTGTTTTCTTCCTTGAAGATTGATATTCAGAGAATTATTTGACTGTTGTCTTAATTGCACTCACAGAGGTACCCATAGCAGTTATCTTATGAGTAAGCTTAGTTGTTGGGACAAAATTGATATTTGAGACAAATTTGGCATTTACTTCATTGAACTTTTCTAGCAGTGCTTTCTGGAAGTTGGCGAAGTTTCATCTATACACCAAACCAGATGATGTTGAACCTTCTGAGGGAATGACTGCATCTAATAACTTCTTCATATCAGCAGCAAACGTAGTGAATTCTTCTATAGTAATAGTATTTGGTGGAGTTGGAAGACAGAAGGGAGCTTTGGGATGGCTTCGGTGTTGGCTTTAAAATCACTCTCCAGCTTCTGGAACTGCTCGATTGATAGGTTTCGTTGGGCATCGTGAGCAGAGATGAGAAAGTTTTTCATCTAATCAAGCTTTTCAGAGTGATCTTTCTGTGTTGCTCTTATGTCACAGAGTGAGAAATTCACTTGTGTTAGCTCTGCACTCAGGTTAGATTAAAAAATTTCAACGGTTGATTTTAGATCTGCCACGGATCCCTTCATTTGATCAGCAAATGCTTGAAACACAACATTTGTGACAAATTCAGGTGGGGGTAACTGATGCATCTTCAACACATGGAGTCTCCTTACCCTTGCGTTTAGAGGGGCCCTCATTTACACTTGTTTTTTCTTTGAGTGTAGAGGGAGTTCCATCCTGACATCGAGGGCTCCTAGGAGATTCTTCTTCGGATGTTCTAACCTCATTGACTTGGTCTCCAATGTCAGAGATTGTAGAGCCAACGATGGTGTGTGTACCCCTAAAGATATTGAAAGCTGAAGTACGTGGTGCATCATGTTGCCATAACCCCTATGACGGGTTTTAATTGGCATTTTGATTGAGAGGTTCCATGGACGTGGCAACCTCCATCCAATCTACATCCAGTCGATTGATGTTTTGTTAGGTAGTGGGTGAGTTCTGGGACAATTGAACTCTTATGTTTTCATCTTCATCCTGTTGAGAGGACGAAGATGAGCTGGTATCATCGGAAGTGCTTGATGTAGAAGTATTTGAGATATCTTCTGATCGGTTGGGTTTGGGTTTGGGTTTGGGTTTGGGTTTGGGTTTGGGTTTGGATTTGGGTTTGGGTTTGGCTGAGTTGATGTCCTGTTTCAATAGGTGTTGATGTGTTGGTATCAACCCTAGCAGATGTGGTTCCTCTGGATGAACTAGGTTGTAATCTCTCATTTGTGCCTGCATGGACATCTTTTGTGCTCTCTTTTAACAGTCTCTCAGCATGGGTAGAAAAACTCTGGTGGTCATTCATATTGTTTTCATGCTAAGGCTTAATCGACCCCTTACATTCTAATATGGTTTCTAAATACTCTAGGGTAGGTGATCTCTGTTCTGAGATCACCATAAAGTCCCTATAGTTTTGGATTCTAGGAGAAGTGGGTGAGATTAGATTAATCATGTACCAGGATAATTCTCGTGCCTTCTTGTAGCCATCCTTGTGTATTGTTGGGTGATGAGTTTTCATAACATGGATTTTGCAGAAGGGTTGAACACATGGAATCTTCCATTTAGTGATTGCTCCTTGAATGAATACAGCTATAAATCTTGGGAACATCAGAGTTGGGAGAGGTTTTCCTTTTGTTGGTAAAGAACATTGTTGTGTACGGCACCATAGATTTCTCTAAAAATGAGATCTGCAAAATCTAGAGGTCTATTGAAGAACATTCCGTACATCATCGTGATTATATTAGTATTGGCTTGATCCATTGAGCCTATTTTGCATGTAAGACTCTTGCTCAGAATGGAAACAAGAACATTCCATATGGGGGGTAAGAACTGTCTCTTGAACTCAGAGACTCTAGTTATTTCTTGGTTGTACCCTAAATATTTCAGGAAATCAACCAGAACATCGGATGTTGGATTTTGCTCAAGTTCTAGATTTGGCTCAAGCGATCCGTTGATTAATATTTGAGACTCGATGAAATGGAAACCTTTAAAAATCCTCTTTGATTTATCTGCACTTCTATTGCATGTTCGTCGTCATTTGGAACGTTGAAACTGCCAGATAGGGTAAATTCATCAGTGATGTAGAGCGATTGCCAAACTTCTTCTACGAATTGATCAGGGATATTTGGGTTGGCTATAGTTATGGCTCTATTTAGAATGTGGCTTTGGAGAACCTCTATCATGATTCGATAGTCTTCGTTGTAGGTCAAGGGGTTGAGCAATACCTGGAAATTGTTGGGGTTGAGTGTTAGAGGCACTATCGGTGCACTTTCAGCGGTTGAATCCACCATTTGATCTTCGTGGTTATGCACATTTGCATGAATTTGGTTTGGAGCAGCCATTGAATCAGTCAAGGTTTTTCGAGAGTTGCAGGTTTGCAGCAATGGAGGTTCTTGAAGCACAAGGAAATTTGAGAGTAGGGATGGTAAAAAGTGAAAATGAGTTTCTACATCGAGTTATAATATTTGGAGTGAAAAGTGTACTCGAGTGGTAAAAGATAATGGAACGGTTTTGATGACGTGGGATATGAATTGATAAACCATGCGGACCATGGGGTTCTTACGCGTCTCTTGACGGTTCATATTTGGATCGTGTAAGATTTTGACACGTGGTTATGTCCGAAAAAGATGCCGTTTAGAGGAATAGGCATATTTAGCGGTTTGGCATCTCCAATTGATTTCCCTTAATCCTTTGAATTCGAACGGTTATCTGAAAAATCATTTTAAAATCTATCTAGCTGGTCTTTGAAAAATCCTTTGATGACCAGTAGAGGTTTAATAAGGAACATATTTTAAAAGATTCTCTTAAGTTCTTAAAAAATATCCTTACAAAAACTTTGATAGACATACCAGAGACTTCTGTATAACCTTAGAGGCAAGAGTTAGTACAGAGGTTCTAAATGACTACTTAACTTTTGAAAACATTTTCTGAAGCTTTAATCCAGATGAGATTCCATCCAGAAGATTGTGAATCTTCATTAAAACATTAAAATCAATCAATTGGTCGAATAAAGTGTTTTTGGGACCAAGATAAAGTTTGTGATTTTTGATGATTTTTCAGAGAAAATTATAGACATCTCAGAATCTTCTGTATAACCTTGACGGCAAGAGTTAGTATAGAAGGGAATGCCATGTATAGTGTTCAGAGAAAAATACATTCAGGAGATTACTAAGACAATCTAGAGGCCTCTGTATGACTTAGAGTATAAGATTTGATACAAAGATTCCGGATGACATTAGCATTAGCAGAAGTTCAAAAACCCAGAAGGAACGATAGACATGCTAGAAGCTTCTGGTTAAGCTTCGCGACAAGAGTTAATCCAGAGGTTCTGGTGTGTTATCTTCTGAAACAAAGATACTTGTACAAAAGCTGAAATTGCTCCCCCTTGAATTATGCATGTGTATTTGCTCCCCCTTGACATGTTGAATTTACGTTTCTCTGCTCCCCCTCAAACTGTGCTTGGATCAGAAAATCGTGAAAAATATACATTTTGAAGTACAGAGAGAATATCAGTATATGAAGAAGCTTCTAGAATGCTTGCGAATGAAGAATGAGTTTAGAAGATAAAAGATAAAAGATTTTGATAAAGACATGCTTAAGGAAAGGATACAGAAGAGCTATTTAATCAATAGATTTTAGACTTTTATCACATATTAAGCATGCCCAACTTGATGATTAGAAAATTGAATCGATTTTCATCTAAAGCTTTTGTAAATGAATCAGCAAGTTGGTAATCAATAGAAACAAAGTACAATTCAATTGTACCTTTTTCCACATGATTCTTTATGAAATGATACCTGACATCAATGTGCTTGGTTTTTTAGGGCTGCACTGGATTTCCTGTGATGGCTATTGCACTTTCTGAATCACACATCATAGGAATTTTGTCATACACCAGGACATAATCTCTGAGTTGGGTTTTCATCCATATTACTTGTGAACAACAGCTAGCAGCAGCAACATATTCTGCTTCTGCTGTAGAACTTGACACACAGCTTTGCTTCTTGGATGTACAACTGATCAACCTATTTCCTAGAAATTGACAGCTCCAAGAGGTGCTCTTTGTGTCTAACTTACATCCTGCATGATCAGAGTCACTATAGGAATTTAAATCAAAGTCAGAATGCTTTGGGTACCAGAGACCCAGAGAGGGTGTCCCTTTTAGGTACCTAAAGATTCTTTTCACATCAACCATTTAAGATTCCTTTGAATTGGCTTGATATCTAACACAAAGGCATGTGGCCAACATTATATCTGGTCTACTTGCTGTTAAATATAGAAGTGATCCAATCATACCTCTGTAATTCTTGACAGCTACTTGTTTCCCAGAGGAATCAGAGTCGAGTTTTGAATTAGGAGATATTGGAGTTTTCATGGTTGTGGAATTGTGAAGTTTATGTTTCTTTAAAATATCATAGACATAGTTGGCTTAGTTTATAAAAATGTCAGAGGTAGTCTGTTTGATTTGAAGCCCTAGGAAGAAGGTTAGTTCTCCCATCATACTCATTTCAAATTCACTTTGCATCAATGTTGGAAATAGCTCAACTTCTGCTTGATTAGTAGAGCCAAATATAATGCCATCCACATAAATTTGAACCATGCTCAATTCACCCTTGCAACGCTTGATAAACAGAGTAGTACCAATTTTACCTTTCTTATATTCATTGCCGATCAGAAAATTTGATAAACGGTCATACCAGGCTCGAGGGGATTGCTTTAAACCATACAAAGCTTTGTCTAAGAGATAAACATAATGTGGATGATTTGCACTTTCAAAACCAGGGGGTTGCTGAACGTAAACTTTTTCTTTCAGTTTGCCATTCAGAAAGGCACATTTTACGTCCATTTAATAAAATTTAAAACCCTTATATGCACAGAAAGCTAAAAACAATATAATTGCTTGAAGCTTTGCTACTGGAGCAAAGGTTTGATTGTAATCAATGCCTTCTTCTTGACAGTAACCCTTAGCCACCAGCCTTGCTTTATTTCTGACCATAATTCCATCTTCATCCTTCTTGTTTTGGAATACCCACTTTCTGCCAATTGCAGTTTTATCCTTAGGTAAAGGCACAAGTTTTCATACTTGTTTCTATCAAATTGAAGAAGTTCTTCTTGCATGGCGCCTATCCAGCTTGAAGAGCTTCATAGACTTTCTTAGGCTCGATCATGCTAAGAATGTTAACAAAGAGAGTTTCATTTGCAGTAGCAGATCTGGTTTTTACACCTTCAGAAGGATTGCCAATTATTTGATCAGCCTTATGATCTTGTGCCCATCTTTTCATGCGAGTCTGGGAGATCTGTGGGGGTTGTATTGCAATTAATGGTTCTGTTGGAGTATCTTCTGGAATTACAACTTCAACTTCTGGAAAGGAGCCTAATCTCTCCCCCTAAAATGAAGGCATAGAGGAGATTGGATTAAGAGTGGAGCTCTCTGTATCAAGATGAGACAGAGATTCCTCTGGACTTGAATTTGTGTAGCTGGACATAGAGGGACCTGAAATAGTAATTCCAGAAGCTCGAAGTACCTCTGATGGACTGAGTGATGGATTTCGTTCTATCTCTGCAGATGGTATTTCTTCTCCAAGAAATTCTTCGAATATAGCGTCAATCTTGGATTTTCTAGAGCTGGAGAGATAGTCAGAAGTGACATTATTGATTTTGAGTTCTGAATCAGAATAATCAAAAGTCAGTTGTGCTTGATCATTAAAGTCTACGTTGATGCTTTCCATGACCGTCTTGGTTCTGAGATTAAATATTCTGAAAGCTTTCGAGGTCAGAGAATGTCCTAAAAATTTAGCTTTATTAGATTTTTTGTCGAATTTTTCAAGTTTTTCATGATCATTCAGAATAAAACACCTGCATCCAAAGATGTATAAGAACTTAACAGTGGGTTTTCTATTATTGATAAGCTCATAAGAAGTTTTGAGATGTCTCTTGACGATTATAGATCTGTTATGTGTAAAACAGATAGTGGAGACAACCCCAGCCCGGAAGTGTGTGGGTAGTCCAGAGGCTGCAAACATTGTTCTTGTTGCTTCAACTAATGTACGATTTCTTCTTTCCACCACACCATTTTGTTGAGGAGTGCGTGCAACTGAGAAGTTTTGTGATATGCCTTCGTTAGTGAGATACTCATCAAGTTTTGCATTCTTGAATTCAGTACCATCATCACTTCTCAACTTTTGTATTTTGCTTTACAGAAGCACCTGTATCCACTTCTATGTTAATTAAGACAATTGGGACTTCTGACTTCTGTCTAACTAAAGCAAGCCAAGTGTACCTGGAATATTCATCAATTAGTACCAGTATGTACTTTTTGCCAGAGAGACTCTGCACTGCAATGGGACCACATAGGTCAACATGGAGCATTTCAAGAGGTCTTAAACAATAATGATCAATCCTCGTTTTATGGGAAGCTCTTTTTATTTTTCCCATTTCACAAGTAGGACAGAGGTGATCCTTCTGGAAGTAAACCTCGGGAGGCCCTCAACCAGGTTATGTTTGACGAGCAATTCAAGAGTTTGAAAGTTTAAGTGAGAAAGCTTGTGATGCCAAAGCCGAGCTACTTCACTCTTCTTGGAGATAAGACAGAGGGTTTCTGTTCCATCCTTAGAAGTGAAGTTCATCATGTACAAATTACCTTTTCTGTCGGCTCGCCATAATTCTTTTCCTATCTTAGAAAGTAAGTAACAATGTTTTTCATCAAAAAAAACCAACATTTTTGCATCACAAAGTTGACTTACACTAAGATAATTATGTTTTGATCCAGAAACATGAGCAACCTTAGATAAGGTGACATGTCCTTCTTGTAGTGTACCATAACCTTTTATTTGACCATTTCCATTATCTTCAAACATTACTGCTCCACCGGTTTTGTCTTTGAACATGGAGGGTAAGTTTCTTGTACCAGTCACGTGCCTCGAGCATCCAGAGTTTAGATACCAGATGTGCACACGCTGTTTATGCAATTAGAAAATCAGAGAGATTTAGGTACGTATTTCATAATGGGTCCTATGTAGTAAGGCTTGGGAAATACTTTATATTTTTCTTTTGCACAGAAGATGTTGCAGGTTTTCTAGAAACTTCTGGGTTGCCTGACTTGGTTTGAAAATTCTTTTTCTTCTGGTTTTTGAAATTCGAACGTTTATGAAAATCAGAAGGAAAATTATGTGGACTTGAGAAGAAATGCTTTAGTTTAAGAAATAAAAGGAAGTATTAAGAGTTCTGAGACATAAAAGAATTCATTGAATTTTTATTTTTGGAATGATAGTTAGAATAATTCTTATTGTTGTCTATTCTAGCATCAGTTGTTCGACTGAACTTCTTATCTAGACTAGACTTATTCTTTAGAACTGGTGAATTCTTCTCTGAAGCCTGCTTCTTTGGAGTCCACACTTTCTGAACTTTTTTCGAAGTTACTGAAATAGAAGATTGAACATTAGCATCAAATTTCCACTTTTCTTTTTGTTCCTTTGTAAACAAGATATTCTTCTGAGGTTGTGGCCTTGGAGATTGTTAAACGATTTTTGCTTGTTTCTTGATTTCTTTCTGCTTTTCAAGATCCAGACACGACTTTGCTTGAATGCACATTCCAAGGAAATCTGGATGAATGGAAAAACCTTTTTCTTCTGTTCTTTAGGAGGAATAGAGTTCATAGGTATTCCGTCTTGGAAGTTTTTCAACTTCTGGTCCAACAGCCCTTACTTCTGTTTTATCAAAGGATTCCTTATTGTTTGTGTTTATGAAGAGCATGGGCGCATTCTCCACATATTTGACAGGTTTGATAGGGAAGTAAGTAGAGGGCAGACTATTTTCAAAATTATCAAGATATTTCTCTGTATTAATGAAATAATCACAATTTTGGTCTTCAGTTTCCCATGGATAGATTTCAAACATATAATTATCCTTTTCTGAACAGAGATTTAGATCAAAAAAAGAGTAGGGAATTATCTCTGGATGGTTTTGAAAAGATGTAAAAACTTCTGGTATTTCCTTTTTAAGAGATATATTTTGAATAGCACACTCATCTAGAGTTTTAAGAAGATCTTTCTCAAATTTGAGTCTTAATTCTTCTTTTGTATTTGTAGGGATAAACTCATCAACTTATGAATTTAAAGTGATATGACTAAATGAACCGAAGTGAAAAATACAATTTTCTTCTGAATGTGTTTAAAATCAACTTGACACACTCTTTTAGAAGAGTAGTTTATATTTCTATACTTGAGTTTTCTTACTTGATGTGCATTCTCATTTTTTGATCTTTTAAAGACTGATTGTTCATATAAAACAGGAAAATCAGGTTTTTGCACTTTTCCCAAACAAAATACAGAATCTAAAGTAGATCTCTTTTTGCATGTGCAGGGATCCATATCATCGAAACGAATACCTGTTTCCCCAACTTGTGTATTTATTTTTTCATGCACTTTTTGAGCATTTGATATTTCTTAATTAAGAGTTCCTTCGATTGAATATCTATGTGCAGAAATTCGCTTTCCTTTTGAAAATAGTTTTGAAGTGCTACAGAATTTTATTTATCACTTTCTTTAGCCTCAATCTCCTTATCCTTGGCCTTCAGAAGCTTTTTAAGCTCATCAATTTCTTCTTTTAATAGAACCTCTGTGGATTTACTAAGTTTTGAAATCTATTGATTTTCCACAAAGAGTTCTTGGTTTTCTTCTGTAAGGTTTTCCATTTCTCTTTTAAAAATGTTTCTTTCTTTTTCAATAAAAGTAAAGGATTTTTCAACATCTTTTCTTATTTTCTGCTCATTCAGAAGGTTGTTCTTCTGTATCACTTGACATAGCCATTCAACAAAACATGGCCTCTACATCGCTTGATTGGTCTAAGAGCCAGTTCTCATGTTCAACATATTTTGCTCTCTCGTCAACATTGTACTTGTATTTGTTCTTGTAGTACATTTGATATTTGACTATAGCTTTTTTGCAGTCTTTTGAGTAATGGCCTGGCTTGCCACATCTATAGCACACATCCTTCTTCTTCGTTTTCTCTTCTTCTTTGTTCTCTGCATCTGTTTTCTCAACCCTTGTACCTTCTTGTATGGGTTCGTAGGATTGAGTTGGGCGTTCACTTCGATTGTCATACCATCCTTTGCTTTGAAATGAACGGTTACCAGACTTTCTGGTGAATTGTTTGGTAATAAGAGCCAAGGACTCAGCGAAATCACTTATCTCATCATCATCATCTGAACTAGAGAGACGAGCTTGCGTATCGGCTTCTGAGATTAAAGCCTTGCTCTTCCCTTTCTTCTCAGCTTCTCTATTTATCCTCCTTAACCCTCAGGATTCTGAAATAAGGGCTAAGGGACCACCAACGTTTACCTTCTTCTGTTGTACCTCTTTTTCATGGGCTTGTAATTCTCCAAAAACATCATGAAAATACCATTGCTCAAGATCTTTGTTTGCTTGAAGAAACATGGACAGGTTTGACCATTCAGGATTCAGACGTTTAAGAAATAGAACGTTGTTGTCTTCCTTTGATCTAATAATGTCACACCTCTTACTTTGATTTATCAACGTATTGAATCTGTGGTAAGTCTGCTCAAGAGTTTCTTCTGGAAAAGCCTGGAAACTGTTGTACTCATTCATGACTTGGGCTCTTCTATTTTTCTTCATCTTTTGCAGAATCACATTGATCCAGAGATTGGAAAATGTCGTTGGGAATTGTCATGATAAGGAGACGTTTTACTTTTTGATCAACTTCAGTCTTCTTTTTATCTTCTTCATTCCAATCCTTTCTATCCTTTGGAATTTGCGTTGCTAGAATTTCTTCAGTAGTAGCAGTGGCAGGAATGCGAGGTATAGTAGTAACTGGAACATAAGGACCATTTACCACTGAAGAGTATAGATCTAGATCTAACCCTTCATAGAAGTTAATCATGCGTATCTTCCATTGGGGATATTCATCCCTAAGCAGAGTAGGAGGTTTGGTTAGGGAACCGGAACTGTACATGGCATTCAGATTTGAATTTGCCATTTTGCAGAAAAACAGAGTATGAGAATTTCGAGAAGATATTTGAGAATTAAAAGAGGTTTCGATTTACTGAACTTCAAGACGGTTTTCGATGGGCATCAAAACTCAGATTTAAGCTAGAAATACTACTGAATTTGAGGAAATTGTAAAAAAAAACTCGTAAACAGGGTATAGTGAAGAACAGTAGCTTAAAATTGGATTCCACCAAATTGGATTTGATCAGTTAATCAATTGATTCATTATCTGGCTCTGATACCAATTGTTGAAACCCAGATCCCTATTAATACTCGATGGATAAAGACTATGAATATAAAATAAGCAGTAACGGAGCGATAACCGTCAACAATCAAACTAGAATAAGAAGTAATTGAAGAGAATAACAATATGAAGCAATTGATAATTTGTATTTCACTCAAGACCCCAAGGATTACAATTCTGAAAACACAAATTACTCTCTCCAGTTCTCTCCAATATCATCGACACATAATACAGTGATAGCACTCTCTATTTATATGAATACAAATAGGAAAAGTCAACTAGCTAACCTATCACGTATGGACATGTAAGCAAGTACTTCAACAGAATCATTTATGCACAAAGATCATGACTTTCCACGTCATTACACACGTGTGTAGTCACTTAAATAAGATCCAAAAGATGCCCAATCTTCTGGATCGTCACTATAGCTTTTGAAGTAATCTTCTGAATTGACTATCTTCTAGAGAGTTGAACTTGTGTTCTGGAGAGTTTAACTTTGTTCTTTAAGGAAAGTTCTGATTCATACTTTTACATACAAAATGAGGTCTAACAGATGCTATCCAGGTTCAACGAATGCAAACATTTATTGCACTAAGTGATCGCTGAAACCATCAGGGATAATATCCATTCTTGAACAACTGAAGACAACATTCACACAAAGGAACCTTCATAGAATTTTGAAGACTGAGTTGAGAATAGAGACAATCAACTCGTGATCTGAAAGCGATTCAGTGGTAGCAAATATTGTCTACATAAAGTGTAAGATCCTGTGTACAATTCAGTGATACCTGAAGGGATCCTGCTTGAGCCCTTAGGTATCAGTGATCAAAATGAAGCATACTCAATAAAATTAAAGTTTGTCTTATCCTTGATGCGCAAAAGTCAACCTCCCATACCCACGTTAGATAGTATGTACATAGTTACTTTAGTGCCTCCCACGTGCTTACCAACCCTGTCCACTATTCATATTCGGCTAAAAGCATGGTTGTTTTATGAATAAGGGACAAGCCTCTAATGGATGCTTGACACGTGGCATGTACTTTCGGAGTTGCATTTAATGCATTGGGTATAAACAGATGAAGAACCTATTCTTTATCTTCATGCATACTTGTCTTTCTCCTCAAACCTCTGATTATTTTGTATCCTTATCTTGTGCATCAAAATCTTAATGATTTTTAGATTGTAATAGACCAGGTATTCATTCTGGTTCCCATTCTGCTTACATTCTGTAAATTTGTTTATTCATAATAAACTTATTTAAAACTTTGAAAAGTTGTGTTTGTACTCATCTCTCCCCCTTCTACAAACTATATTGATACTTAAAGACTCTTATGGAATTCTTTGGGACCAACAAGTGGTATCAGGGCAGTGACAATGGATCCTAATAGATACTATAATGACTAATATCTTATGTTTTTAAAATGGCTAATCCTAATACATACTATAATGACAATGGATCACTTGCAAAACCTCCTAAATTTAGCAAGGATAACTTCTTTGTTTGGAAGGAAAGAATGACTCTATTTTCAGAGGGTTCAGATCCTAAGATCCCCTACTATATAGAAAATAAACCGTTTATTCCAATAGCACTAGTACCTGTTGTCCATGAGACAATAACCTGTGTTGCTATTCCTGAGAGACGTGTCCCCAAAGCTCCACGTCAATGGAATGACGAAGACATGAAAGAAATAGCTGTTGATACAAAAGCTAGATCTATTATTGCTATGTCTCTTCCAGATGATTTGTATCATTCTGTCATGAAAATGAGAACCTCAAAATCTATGTCGGACACACTCTGTGTTCAATATGAACGAACTAATAAGGTGCAAGAATCTCGAAAAATAAACTTGGTAAGAGAAAATGAAAGTTTCATTTGTGGTAAACATGAAACCCTTTCTGAAGTTCAGAAAAGGTTTAAATGTTTGATCATAGATTTGAAAACAACTTGTCGGGAATTTTCTAACTCTGAACTATAGACAAAGTTCATGGATCTGTTCTTGAACAATGGGACACATTTACTACATGTCTCAAATTATCAAAGAACACTAACTCTATTTCCTTAAGTGCTTTATACGGAATCTTGCTCAATCATGAGAAATCCCAAGTTTTAAAGAAAAATTTGTTAAAGGATACAAAAAGCTCCAAAAGTTCTTTTTTGACTTTAGTGTCATCAGAGACCGATCCCTCAAGAACAGTCTGTTCCTCAATACAATCTATCACATGGTTAGATCAATCTAACTCGAAGGACATATCAGATGATGATCTTTTAGAATTCGATGGGTCACTAGCTCTTTTGACTAACACTTTTAGAAGATTTACCAGAAAAAGAAACTTTAGGAGAAATCCCTCTATCAGCTCTGTTAAGTCAAAGATTTCTTCCGTTGATAAAACATCAACAATATGTTTTAACTGTCAACACCTTTGCTAGTGACTGCAAATGTAAGAAACGTGTTGCTCCTACCACTTCTCAAACCTCCTTTAAACCTATAGATAACAAATATCTCAAGTTAAAGGACAAATACCCGAATATAAAGAAAACTCAGGGAAAAAGGTACAGGTCAGATTGTTGAAGAACATGACGGGGCAGACACCAATGACGAGTCAGATTTAGATGAACAACACACGACTCTTGTTTGTCTTATGGCAAGGATTTAGGAAGCTGAGGAAGTCTCTGAATCTACGACATCAAAAATTTCCTCATCATCTACTTAGGTATCTAATCTGAAAGACTCATCTATCCATGACAAATATAGCTTGTTAACTCTCGACGCTTTTTCCGTTGTAAGGCAAATGAGATCATTAATGCTCAGATCCCATTAAGGTTAAAAGTGTTCTAGGATACTCTTCTGATCATGAAGAACCCACTAAATATAGTTCCATGCTTAAGTTTGGAACCTTTGTATCTTCTCCCCGACTCTTCCACTCAGGGTTGCTCAACACCTGAGTAAAAACTTTTTAAACCCTTTCCTAGGGAATCAACGAATTGAATTACAGACAAGTCCATCATTCACATTCCTAAGGTCAAGAAAACTCCTAAACAGAAGAACAGTCTTTCTACTACTTGAATGAGTCAGCCTTCACTTCTAGGAAGAAGATCCCTGGATTTGTTTAGAGATCCACTCCCCGAATCAAGATAGTTCTCACTCCCTCTAAACTTGAGAAACCAGTGGTTCCTCCAGGGTCTATGGAGAAAGGAATTATTGATCTTGGTTCTGAAAACCTTAAAGGGGCGTTTGGTTCGCAGAATGGAATATGTAGGAATGGAATATGTCAAAGGAATTGAAATATTGAATGAATTGGAATGAAATGTTATCAGGTTTGACCAAGTGTTTGGTTTACAGGAATGGAATGTAAGAATTGAAATATGTCTGTTTGGTTTGCAACAAAATTGGAATGGAATGATGAAAAATGACAAAAATACCCTTTCTTTTATATGGTAAACTATGGTTAGATCCAAACATGAAATTTTGATTAAATCAAGATCCAATAAGAACATCAAAGAAATAAATCTCAAGATCCAAACAAGAAATTTTGATAAAATCTCTATCTCAATCAAAATCTAAATACAAAATAAATATCTTAAGTACATCAAATCCTGAAAAATAAAACGAAAATATGATCCTTAAGAACACGAAGCTTGAAAACCTTCGATCTGTACAAGGAAGAGATGAAGCTTCTTTCGATCTGCATCAAGGAGGAGATGAAACTTGAAAACCTTCGATCTACAACAAAGAGGAGATGAAGCTTCCTGGATCTGCATCAAGGAGAAGATGAAACTGGAAAACCTTCGATCTGTAACAAAGAGGAGATGAAACTTCCTTCGATCTGCATCAAGGAGGAGATGAAGCTTGACAAACTTTGATCTGCAACAATAGGAAGGTGAAGAAGACGATCGATGAAGAAGACGATCGATGAAGACGACGAAGTCCTTCAGCACCGAAGCAGATTCAGCAGTGAAGCATATTTACCAGCAAGTTAAAGTCGACCGATGTAGAGGACGAAGTCGTTGAGATGGAGAGAAACCAATCGATATGTAGCAAACGACATGGAAAAGGTGCAACTAGGGTTATTAAATTTGTAATGAGGTTATTTTTGTCATTTAAGAATTTGGGATGGAATGGATTTCAATTCCATCGGTTTTTGGAAGGAATGGTGAAATCCTTTAAGTGAGGGAATGCTTGGAATTTAATTCCATTCCATAGGTAAGCAAACATTGGAATGGAATTTGGTCGACGGAATTGAATATTCCAATTCCATCATATTCTAAAGAATTCCGGCACAACAAACGCCCCTGTAAGGCTTCAATTATTCATGCTTTTGGTACTAAATTTTCTTTCAGATATAGGAAGTGCTGTCATTGTGGGGAACAAATCACTTTGCAAGCAAGTGCGCTAATACCACTAAGGTTAAGAAGATCTCTCATGAAAAGAAAGTAGCCAAGACCGAGAAATTAGTTAAGGTGAAGTCCACCGAAGTCGGTAAAACAACTAAGGTGATGAAGTCCACTTAAGTAAAACCTTCAGAGAGTGAGAAAAATGATGTTTATAACGTTTCCACTAACCTTCATATGTGAGAAAGGTGAATGTTGGTGGTCCTGTGGCTCTCATTTCTGAATCCAAAGGGTCAAGTAGAAGAAATAGAGAAGCAAAGAAGAAAGGAAAAAGCAAGACTCTGGTGTTAGAAGCTGGACTTTTGGCTTCAAAAGAAGATGTATTCAGTGCCTTCGCTGAATCTATAGCTATGATCACCAAACATTGCACCAGAAGATTTTGAAATATATCAATTCAGAATAGAGGAAGATATGATAACAGAGGTGAACGACCGAGTCAAATCTGTGTGCCTAGACAAGAGGCTCCTCTGATTAAGATCAAGAAGGAAGAGAAGAAGGAGAAGTTGAGACAAAAGAAAGACGTCTGCTACAGATGTGGCGAACCTAGTCATTACTCCAAGGAATGCAAAGGCCCTTTTGTCAAAGATCAAATGTACTACAAGAACAAATACAAGTACAACAGAGACGAGAGAGCAAAACATGCCATCAACAAAACTAGTGTTCTAATCAATCAAGTGATGTAGAAGCCATGTTTTGTGGTATGGCTATGGAGAATGATGTAGAGGATCCAACTTCTGACTCGTAGGTTTGTTCTATTTCTGGAAAATCTGAACATGAAGACACTGTTCTTAATATTACTCAAGAATTTGAAATACTTAGACACAAGGTCTCATCTGAAAAACAGAAGAGAAAAGCTCTTAAAAAATCTTTTGAACTTTTAGAAAAAGAAAGAAATATTTTCAAAAGGAAATGAAGCTTCTAACTGAGGAAAAGTTAGAACTCTCTGTAGAAAATGAACAACATTTAAAACATAAAGGTTCTATAGAGGTTATCTACAAGAAGAAGATTGATGAGCTTAAACATATCCTGAAATTGAAAAACAAAGAGATCAAAGTAAAAGAGAGCGACTGATTGAATTTTGTAGCACTCAAAAATTATTTACAAAAGGAAAGGAAGTTTTTGCATATAAACCTTCAGAAGAAGGAGCTCTTCATTAAGAAATATCAAGATGCACAAGATGTGCACGACAAAATAAACATGCAAATGGATAAGGTTGGTCTTGGAGTTGATGATCTTGACCCCTATACATGCAAAAAGAGATCTACTTTGGAATTTGTATTTCATGTGGGAAAGGAACAAAAACCTGCTTTCCCAGTTCTGTATAAACAATTTGTTTACAAAATTTCAAATATATGAAATGGACACATAGTTCGAAAACTAAAGTATAAAAACATTAAATACTCTTCCGATCGAAAAACCAGCAGAATAAATCAAGTTGATTTAAAACTGGTACAGAAGAAAGATGAATTTTTCAACATTGGCTCATCTACGCACATAACTTTAAATCCGGAAGAAGATGAGTTCATCCCCATGTATGCAAAAGAAGAAACAAGATCTAATTTCGAAAAGGATATACTTGCAACTCTAGATGATTGTTTTATAAAAGAAGCTCCAGAGCTAGAAAACTATTTTTTTAAATGAACCTTTGATTTGCTCTGCACCTATTTCAAATTAATCAAGAAATAATGTCTTGTACCTTCATTGATTTAAATGACTGCCAAGAAAAGGATGATGAATTTGACACTTATCCATGCGAAATAAAATATCAGAATGATGATGAATTATTTCAATATTCAGAACAACTTCTAACATCTTTTGAGAATAGATTATCTTCTGGATACGTTCCAATAGCCTGTCCATATCCTGAACATGGTGAATATTTATTCACTAATGAGTCAAGAATGAATACAGAAGTTAACATAACGGAAAGGAAACCATTTGTCCCAAAGTTTAGTAAACATTCAACTGGAATACCTATGATCTATGTTCCTTTAAAAGATCAGAAGTCTAGAGTTTATATTCATCCTAACTTTCTGGACATGTGTTTATAAGCAAAGTCCTGTCTTGTGTTAGAAAAAGAAGTTGCACTCAAAGAAAGAAATAAATATGAAACTCTTAAACCTTCTGTGCAAATTCTAAATTTCAAAAACCTATTAAATTCACTAAGGAACAGAAAGTAAAATGGATTATGAAAGAAAATCTAACAACTTCTGTTTCAGTGAAATCTCCTACGGTTCAAAGGGAGTGGACTACCCAGAAGAAAACTCAAGAGAAGACATCAAACTTCAGAGAAAATAAACCTAAACTAGATAAGAAGTTCAATAGAACAACTGATGATAGAATGGATATGAATAAGAAATCTTGTAATTCCAGAAATGAAACTTCAATGAAATCATTACTTTCTCAGAACTCTTAATGTCTCTCTCTCTTATGTTACAATTGTAAAATATCTTCTTTAGTCCACATTGTTTTCCTTTTTACTCCAAACAATGTAAAAATTCCAAGAGTCAAATTCTTTGGTCCTCACCTCAGCAAGTGACTCAACAATAGTTATCCCTATCCCTGATAATGCTGAAATGCACGCAGTCCAAACCTCATTATTGTTTAGGCAATCGGAGTTTTGGAAGGCCAAATTAAAAGGACCTCAGAGTATCTCTTTCAGATACTCTAAGACACTGGTCAGTGATCCTCTAGACACTACCTTTGCAAATGTAGTCCCTAAGAGTAATCCTCAAGATACTCTCAGGGAGTTAAATAAAATTTTTCATCCTTCTTCTAATCCGGATATGTTTTTGGCATCTTTATCTATGTCATCATCAGGTGTCGCTTCTATTCCTACCTCAGCAACGACAACCACCACCACCAGCGCTCCTCCAACCACCAAGGATAAGGGAAAATCACCCCAGGACCATCCCTCTGCTGCAAAGATCAGGGAGATTAAGCAAGAGATGGCTGCTCCCAAGCTTCCTACAGTCGTCGACCTGCCTCCCATTGTCCTTCCCAACCCCACATTCCCTGCAATTGACTATCTGGTCAAAGAATGTGCTCTCATAAGGGCTAGGTTGGACAACCTTCAGACATCTGCGGAGCTTATCTTCAGACGGATCATTGGTACACCAACGATCAAGACGAATGTCAGCAACCTGATCTCTGACGTTTTCAGCCTAAAGGAAGATAACAGGGCCTTCCATCAGACCCTGACAAGCTTGGAGAAGAAGGTTAATGCTCAGGCAACCGTCCTTGAGTCTGATGGTCCATGCTTCAAGGAGCTGAGGAGAAGCTGAAGGATGTTCAAACCAACGTTCGTACTCTGATGGTGCATTGTCTACCTCCTGATAACATTGAGGGGGAGAGATGTGCCAAAGAGTTCGCTGATGAACTCATCTCCGAGCATAACAAGAGGTTCCCTGAAGAGAGAATCTATCCTTACATTCAGCGGCCTGAAGGTGAAGCTGCTGATGAAGAAGATGAAGAAGAAGAGGATGATGATGAAGAATATGATGAAGAACCTATCCCTCACTATGGGGGGATGGATGATGATGAAGAGATGACGACATTGGAAGTGCATTAGAGCACTTCAGACTGTCAAGACCTGGCGTCGCTCATCAAGAGCCCTTGGGGGACGGACCGCAACCTTCTAAGGAACAATCCAGTCCCTCAGGCAAAGGAAAGGAAGTGGTAGATCAGGACGCCACTATCCCTATATCTGAGGGGGAGACCACAATTGAGGTATCTCTTCCTCTTATCCCTTTCTCTGCACCTCTCCCTGAAACTCCCATAATCTCCTCTTCACCCACAAAAACTCCCTCTGACAAAACTATTTCCTCCTCTCCTTCCCTCAGTGATCCCCGTCCCCCAAAGGACCCAACTTCAAGGAGGGAACCTTCCTCTGAAGGGCAGTTTATGTACATAATTGAAACCGACTCTGAAGAAGAAGATGGCCTCATTCCCAGGCGTCGCGTTCAAAAGCCGATTATAAGCGATCCTGAAGAAGAAAAAAGGCGAATAAAATTCCTTAGGGAATTTGAAGCAAGAAAAATAAGGGTGCCTGAAGCTGAACCCATTGAAGCCGTACCAATAAGGATGGTGGATGAATTCTATTTCTTGTCCAGAGAAAAGAGAGAACAAGCATTGGAAGCACAAAGAATCAGGGATGAGGAAATAAAGCAAACTGAGAATGATCTTGCTTTAGCAAGAAAATTGCTCAGAGAAGACTCTGCAAGAGATAAGGCGACTCAAGAACAATTGAAAAAGAGTGAAAGGGTCGCTGAAGCTCTCGTACAAAAAGAACTTGCACAAGAGCACATAAATGTAGACCCAATTCTAGCTCAATAGAAGATCCTAAGTGCACTAACCGCTGAAGCCACTAAGCAGAAAGACAAAGAGCTTGATTGGTGCACTGACAGGCTGAAATTTCGAAGATCTGAAGCCAAAATCATTCATGAAACTATCCAAGGGCGACACTCCAACAGAGGTGGTCCAAAGGTATATGTAAGAATGACAAGGACGAACAGGACAGAGAGAGAAGAAGCCAAATTCTTAGGAATTTATGGATACACTGAATGGCTAGAAATCAGAGACGCCACTCAGAGTTCTAAATCCAAATTCAAGGACGTGGTGGACAGTGTGCTGAATCAATTGCTGCAAAGAATGTCACAACATGTGCAAGTTCCCCCACTCCCTGAATCTTCCAAAAACAAAAGATCAAAAGCTGAAGGAAGTTCAAGTGCTAGAAATGAGCATGAAACTAAGTTTGATTATCAAAGCATTCTTGGTCATCTTGAGCTCCCTTATATATCAATGCTTTGTACCTCTCTCCCTCAAGATAGTAGATATGTAGAAGACGAAATCATCTCACTGCCTGAACCTGGTATGATATTCTTGGATAATGAAGGAATCTTAGGACTCTTCAGAAACCAAGAAATTCACAAGGCCCCATCCTCTCTCATAAAGATTATGCTTTGGCGCTGCTGGTCAGATACTCCTCTGATGAATCGACAGAAGACGCTTTATGAGAATGAGCTACAAAGAAACCAAGAAATTCACAAGGCCCCATCCTCTCTCATAAAGATTATGCTTTGGCGCTGCTGGTCAGATACTCCTCTGATGAATCGACAGAAGACGCTTTATGAGAATGAGCTACAAAGAAGAAATGTGAATATCTCTGACTAGTCATAGTTTTCTACTTCCTTTGTAATATTTCTTCAGTGTACAAGTACTTTACCTTTATAATTGTAATTTCATTTCGCTGTAATTCTTCAGATCATAATTAATGAAATTCAAAGTATTTTACTCCATCCTAGTACTGAAAAGATCCCTGAAAATAGTAAAAGGGACAATGAACATAAGAGTTCTATTTTCGTTACAATATCTTTTACTCACTGATCTTTCACTCTGAAAATTCAATCAGTGAATGTACTTTAAGCTTATCTACTTGTAAAAAATTGTGCTTTCATATCCTTATAAATGAAACTCAATTCAGATAATAGACTAGCTGAAAAAGACTTTACAGATTAGCACTTAGAAAATTTTTCTTTCATATTTCCTAAGTCCTTTACTAGTGTCTTAAAGCAATTTTCGTATGTTGCTTAATCATAATAAAATAGGGGGAGATTGTTGATCATAACTCCTCCCAGTGATTTGAATATGATTCCTTTACTATACTTAGTGAAATTCCATTGTTAAGCTTCTATTCAAATTCAGCGATAGCACACGCTGATTGCTATCAGCGATCGCTGAAGGTCAAAGAACTACGAGCTTATCACTGAAGACCTGAAGATCAATTATCACACCAGAAGACCATTCAGCGACAGTCGAAGACTCTAGCTGAAGAAAGAGATAATCAGCTAAGTGAACTGAAGCGGTTCAGCGATGGCAGCGATTGTCTACTCAAAGTGTGAAGTCTTGTGAAGCCTCAGCGACACTGAAGGTTTATCCTTGAAGATTCAGTATCAGCGATCAAATGAAGCTTCCTTTGCAAGATTAAAGATTGATCTTATCCACGATGCACAAAAGTCAAACCTAGAACCATGTCAGAAAAGAACGTACGACTTGTCTCTTATGTCCCCATCATATCTGATATGGTATCGTTCATATTCGGCCAAAAGCATGGTTGTCTTATTAACAAGGACAAGCTTCCTATCCAAGCTTGACACGTGGCATGTACCTTTTGTCTTGTTTTGAGGACAAACGGGTATAAATAAGATGAAGATATCTTCTTCATCTCAATGCATGCTTCTATCTAACTTATACCCTCTTTATTCTTTCTTTCATCTTCTTGTGCATCATACTTCGTGTTTCTTAGTTACAATAGAATAGGTTTTAAACTTGTTCTAATTCCGCTTGTAACTGTAAATTTGTTTATTCTAATAAACTCATTTAAAAACCAAAAAATCTGTGTGTTTGTATTCAACCCCCCGCCCTTCTACAAACTGTTCTCTCTTAATTGAACTCTTGTAGACCCTTATTGGGACCAACAACTTCCTACTCACTTCTTGGTTGAGGCTGTCGTAAAGGCGTGCTTTACATGGAATCGTTCAATAGTAGTCAAAAGACATCTAAAAACTGCATATGTACTTATTAATAAAAGAAAACATAATATAGAGTTCTTACATGTCTTTAGTTGCAGATGTTTTACTTTAAATGATCGTGAAAAACTTGGCAACTTCGATAAGAAGTCTGATGAAGCCCAATTCCTTGGATATTTAATCACTTATAAAGCTTATAGAGTCTTCAATCTTCGAACCAAAACGATCATGGGAAGCATCAATGTCAACTTTAACGATCAGGCTCAGCTAACTTCTGAGTATTCCAACTCAGAACTTAAACTTAACAATGTTACTTGATTTTTCTCCAACACAGAGCTTACCAGAAGGTGAACATCGAGATACAGAAATTGCACCTCCTTTAATTTCTCAACCTCCCTTGAAGAAGTGGACTATAGACCATCCTTCAGACCAAATCGTTGGTAAGCCTTCTGATGGTGTAAAGACCAGGTCTGCCACTGCAAATGAAGCTTTCTTCGTAAACTTTCTTAGCGTGGTAGAACCAAAAGGAGTTCATGAAGCCCTCCAATATCCAAGTTGGATAGATGCCATGCAGGAAGAGTTCCTTCAATTTGAACGAAATAAGGTATGAAAACTCTCTCCTTTACCTAAAGATAAAACTGCTATTGGTACTAAATGGGTTTTCAGGAACAAAAAGGACGAAGATGGAATAGTGGTCAGAAACAAGGCCAGATTGGTTGCAAAGGGATATTGTCAAGAAGAAGGCATTGATTATGATGAAACCTTCGTTCCAGTAGCAAGACTAGAAGCAATTGGTTTTTTTCTTGCTTTCTCTGCATAGAAAGATTTCAAGGTATATCAGATGGACGTCAAATCTGCCTTTCTGAATGGCGCACTCAACGAAGAAGAATATGTCCAGCAACCCACTGGTTTTGAGAGCTCAGCTCATCCAGATTATGTCTAATATTTAGATAAAGCTCTGTATGGGTTGAAACAAGCACAACCAGCCTGGTATGATAGACGCTCCAAATTTTTGATCAAAAATCACTACGAGAAAGGTAAAATTCATATAATTATGTTCATCAAAAGAAGCAAAGGTGAGTTAACTCTAGTTCAGATATATGTGGATGATATTGTATTTGGTTCTATAAATCAAGAAGACGTAGATATCTTTTCTAAGTTGATGACAAGTGAGTTTGAAATGAGCATGAAGGGAAAGTTAAATTTCTTTCTTCGGATCGAAATCAAGCAAACTACCTCTGGCATTTTTTAAATCAAGTCAAGTATGTTTCTGATATTCTCAAAAAGCACAAACTTCACAACTCAACAACAATGAAAACACCATTGTCTACCAGTACTAAACTTGGCATTGATTTTTCTAGAAAATCAGTTGATGTCATGACTTATAGAGGTATGATTGGATCTCTTTAAATTTGACTGCCAGTAGACCAGATATAATGTTTTCTGGATATCAAGTCAATCCAAAGGAATCTCATATGACTGTTGTCAAGAGGATCTTTCGATACGTTAAAGGAACCCAATATTTGGGTCTCTAGTATCCTAAGTACTCTGATTTTGATTTAATTGCATATACTGACTCTGATCATGCAGGATGTAAATTAGACAGAAAGAGTACATCTAGAAGTTGTCAAGTACTTGGAAACAAGTTAGTTATTTGGACATCCAAGAAGCAGAATTGTGTGTCCACCTCTACAGTAGAAGCAGAAAATGTTGTTGCTGCCAGTTGTTGTTCACAAGTCATCTGGATGAAAACTCCACTCAAAGACTACGGTCTTCTCTAGGACAAAAGTCCCATCCTCTGTGATTCAGAAAGTATAATTTCAATCACTACAAATCCACTACAGTTTTCAAAAACCAAGCGCATTGATGTCAGGTATCATTTTACAAAGGATCATGTTGAAAAGGGTACAATTGAAATGTACTTTGTTTCGACTGTTTTCCAACTTGCTGACATGTTCAGAAAAGCTTTAGATGAAAAGAGATTATCTTTCTTAATCAACAAGTTAGGCATGCTCAGTATGCAATGAGAATATAAATTGTGTACGGTTATAGAGTCTTTGTATTCATATCTTAAGCACGTCTTTCCTTTCTCTAGTTCATTCAGTTCTTCTATATTATCGCTTTATTCTTAAAGGATGCATAAGCTTCTGTATACTCTTTAGGAGCCTCTGTACCTCAAACTTTGCAGCACTTACGTTTCTTTATGATCCAAGCATAGTTTGAGGGGGAGCAAGAACAAATGCATGATTCAAGTGGGAGCAACGGCTTCCTATCTTAAGAAGAAATTCTAAGCTCCAACTCTTGCAGAAGCAAATTCACTAAAATTCAAATACTCACTCGTGGCTTCTGTATACACTCTTTCCTCAACGACTATACAGAAGCTTCTAGCATGTCTATCGATTCTTCTGCAAACCATTTTAAAAAATTTCAGATGATCCTTCAGAACTTCAGGTTATACTTCTTGTTTCAATGACTGTACAGATGGTTCTAGAATGTCTATCAAATTTTCTGTAAATATTTCGTAAATTTCAGAATCAATCACTACTTCTGATTACACTCATTTCTAAACGAATATACAAAAGCTTCTGATATGCTTACATGATTCTCTGATTTACAAATTTAAAACTTTCTTTTGGTCCCAAAAAGTTTATATATGACCAGTTTGAATGCTTTTTAAATTTGTTGTGTTACTTTATGAACTTTAAGTTCCAGAACCATGGTAAGTACATCTATAGATGAAGTTTGCACATCATCTCTTCTGTAAAGGTTTTACACTTTTGTGGTTTTCCCTCGTACTTATCCACGAGTGACTCAGCAAAAAGACCGTCATGTCCCTGTATCTTATCCCTTCGATGACGTGTTCTTTTCCTGACAAATGGACACGCGTCAAAACCCTATGGCCCCAAGTACTGAACCGTTTTCTATTTCACGTCACTCGGCAACGCTACAGCACCCCATGCACTCAAGTACTTTTCCACGTCCGATTATTTATACTTGATTTCCACATCCATTTCACTTTTTCACCATCCCTACCATTGATATTTACTTGTGCTCCAAGGTCTTCCTATTTCAAACCTGCAACTACAAAAATCTAATAACCCAAAATCTCACCATGGATGCTCTAAATGTAAACATCGAAAATATGAATGTTGGCGTTCAACTATAACCATCCACTACTACTGAAAGTGCCCCTTTCGCCCCCTACCAATAAAACCTAACAGCTTCCAAGTATCTCTTACCACAAGCAACTATGGCGCTGAATTTGGAATCACGATTGAACTTCTAAAGACCCATGCTCTATAACCTACTCTAGAAATCGTTGATGCAACAGTACCTGTGCAATTTGTACAAGAATACTAGCAATCCTGTGAAGTGAGTATTGATGGCAAGGAAATAACAGGTGACTTTGATGTACCAAACACGAATAATGTCTGCAAAGTGAAGATAACAAGAGACAAGATAGCCTCACTCTTTTTCATCCCTACTATCCAAGAACTTCAAATTGATGATTATGAATCGAATTCAACCACTAATATTCTTGTTGACTTCCTGAATTTCTTAGGGTACAACCAACCCATTTCTAGGGTTTCAAAATTTCAACAACAATTCCTACCACCAATGTGGAATCTGATGGTTTGCATCCTGAACAAGGGACTCACATGCAAGATTGTCTCAATGGACAAAGCCAACACAAATATTATGACCATCATGTATGGGATGTTCTTCAACAGAAATCTTGATTATGCTGAGCTACTATACAGAGAAATCAAAGCTTCTGTCTACAACAAAGTTCCCTCCAAGAGAAAGGAAAGAAGCTTCATCCTCTAATGTTTCCCAAATTTCTTCCAATCTTCATACAAGGAGCCAAAACAAGATACAATGTTCCATGTGAAGCTCCGTTTTGCAAGTTTAATGTTATGAAGACTCACCATGCAACCGTACACACCATTGGCAATCCAAAGGAAAGGAGACTATCAAGGTACATGCTCTCTTCCATTCTTAGCACCTCTGTCATCCTTAATCTCTACAAAAACTCTACAATGGTCTTAGCATAGAGACTAGCTACCCCAGAGTTATTACAATCCAGACTAGTAACTGAATGGTCGAGTGAGGCAGAGTCTGAAAAGAATTTGAGCGACAACAAGAGTGCTTCTGCCCATCCAGAGCGAATAAAAAAAGTGAGTACAAAAGATGTCTAAAGAGAAATAAATGAGCGCATCCATCCGAGTCCACCCAGAGCACCGACATCATCTAGGACTGGTGTTCAAGCGCTAGGACCTATTGAAGAAGGATGTAAGCTCAGTCCAATCCCTGAACCCATCCAAGCCAATCCAGAAGCGCCTCTTCATGCTTTTGGATCAAGCATATCCGAGGAAACCACTTCTTCATCTTCTTCCTCCCAACAGGAAGAAGACCCGGATATAAGAGTTCAGTCTCCTCAGAACTCGCCACTCACCCTAAACTCCGTGGAAGCCTCTATGGCCCACGATGTTGATTGGAACGAAGCTGTCACGTCCATGGCAACTTCTGCTCCACAAGCCATGAAATCCTGTCAAGGGGGTTAAGGGATCTTTTTGCACAACGTACCTCTGTACTTGATATGCATCAAGGTACTTACATCTACATTAAATCTCCATCCTCAAACGACGTAAAACAAGTTAATGAGATCAGAACATCCGAAAGGGATATTAGTAAGAGCCCCCAAAGATAGTGTGGAAGTCCTCCAGCACTCAACATCGGTTACACCCCCTCATGCGTTTGTCTCTCAAGCTGCGTTCCAAGCTTTTATAGAACAAACAAAGGGATCCTTGGACGATCTAAAAAGTACAATTGATTCTCACCAACAGCATGTATCGACCGCTATCTTTATGTCGACTTTGCTCTGACTTAGACCAACATCACAACTCAGCTTAAAACCATCCAGAACATCGTTCAAACCTCTGCTGACAGCAATATAAATTGACTAAGGAAAATTTTCAGAACCTTACATATGTGATCAAGGATAACACAGAAGCAATTTCCAAACTTCCCTCCATTTCGTCAACTTCTGGATCTTCAACAACAATTTATGCAGATGATTTCAAAAGGTTCACAGAAGATCTTCAGAAGATGATTGCTTCTGTAGTACCAACAACTGGCTCCAACCCTTCTACTTTCTTTCCAAGGCTGGTCTTGCTAGCTTTCAAAATGCTTTTATTGACAAATTCACAGAGATAAATGCCAAATTTGTGTCAAAGTCAAATGCTACGATCAATGTATTTAATGCGTAGTTGGCTAAACCTATACCTACTCAACAATCAATCAACGAGCCTCCTTTCAGTCAGAAGTTAACTTCCATTGAAACTACTCTGAAGGGTACAAAGGATCTAATTCAGTCAGTCTGAAGCAGTCAAAATAAAATGAACAATGCCAACGAGGCATGTAGGCAGGTTGATTTGAAGAGAAAGGGTTTTGATGATCAGGATCCAAAGTCTCCCAATCCTTAGAAGAGGAAGAATGCAAAGAAACAAAAACTTGCTGATACTTCTGCACCAACTTCTTCTGCTACTCAATCCCCAATCTCAACCACAACAACCTCAACAACAACAGCAATAATAACAACCACAACAACAACAACAACAACAACAACAACAACAACAACAACAACAAAAGGTTGCTACCATCACTCCTCCTTTACCCAAAATTTTAACGCCTATCGTTGCGGTAACCAAAGCAGGAACATACTTTGTTGTAGGAGATATATCCATAACAATTCCTACTTCTAAACCAGACGCTCCTCAATTGGCCGAAGTCGTTAAAGCTCTAGAAATCCAAATAAGACCACCGATCCCAACCAAACCAAGATCATTAAGGCCAGTCCTAACTGCAATTCAGAAGTCTCCACAAGCCTTCAGAAGCTCAAAAGCCTTCTTCAATATTCACTTCTGTTTAGAAGCCACTTTAACTGACAAAGGTTTTTTTTCAAACAAGATACCAGAATCATCCACCTTTGCAAACATCAAGCCATCATCTGAAACAATAAAAAAACCCAAAGATCTAGAAAGAGCCAAAATGCTTGAGAGAACAAGAAAGGCAAAACAAGAGAATCCCCTTGCTAGAGAGTTGATCTACAGACAGATAAACGCCTAAAAGGATGAAGAAGCGATCTTGTAGATATCAGTCTTTGAACCAGAGGCTATGTCACACATAAAGGCCAGATTTGCACAAATCGGGCAAGAAAGGAAATATGTCTACTCAACTTCTGCCATAAAGAAGGTGTGTGGGATGAAAGTCAAGTTCTATGCTAACTGAGCAAGTGTGTATACGGAGTACACTGTCAGAAGAGACGATGGGAAATTGTACACGTTCAATGAAAACGATCTTCTGTCACTGAACCGACGTGACTTTTTACTTCTTGGACAATATTTAAAGGAGCGGCAAGGCAAATGACAACAATATTTTGTTGCCTTCTAGATGTTAAAGGGAATTATGGAAGAGTTTGTGGAGTATCCGGCAAAGATAGATTTCCAAACAGCCATGGAACTAGATAAAATTTATCTAAGTGTCACTGCTCCGAATGAGGACCTAGAAGGAGTTGATGCACTACAATTTGGCATGGTTTTAACGGAAAAGAATATAAGAATTATGTTCAAAAGACCTCAAGGCAGAAAGTTCTTCAGAATAAAAGAAAGTTTCAAATACTCGTCAGAAATGCTGAGAATACTGAATGGGTTGATTGTACTAAAGATGGAAGATCCGAACTCAAAAGTTAGAAAAGTTGCTTGTGATAAGGATTTACGCATCAAAGGTATCTTCAGCCTCAGAGAACTTATAAGCACCTACTTCAAAATTATCAGCGGTCATCCAGAAGCCTCGTTCTAAGTATTACTTGTAATTTCTATCTTTATACTTTTTTATAATGTAAAAACTTTCACTTCTGTCTTTTATGATTATTTTGAATTAAATATGTTTTCATACTTAGGGGGAGATGATTAGAATATAATTAGGTGTAAAGCATGAATAAAACATCTCCAAAGACAAAGTGTTTCCTTCTCCAGAAGATCTTTCTAGAAGGTTGTCTACAATCAGAAGACTACTCTAGAAGACAGACCTTCAACCTATAAGATAGAGTTTCTTCTGGTTACTTATACAAGAGTCTACACATGACATTTGCGTGGCATAACGCATGACGTACATGTGTAACAAATTCTAATTAAATCACTTAGATAATTTGCTTACGTGTGTCAATGTATGATAGGATAGCTCTTTGACATTGATCTATGTAATAGTATAAATAGATAGAGCGTCCCTTGTATTAAATGTCGATTGATTTGGAAAGATTACGAGAGCTGATTTGTATTTCTTCAGTACTGTAATTCTTATCATTCAACGAAATACACATTGCATTACTTAATTGATCTTATTCATCCTTATCAATTAACCGCTCTAGTTTATTGTATTGATCATAGAACTGCTTCCGCTACCATTAATTACTATTATTGATCAATACTATTTGAGTGTAATCGGGATCTAGGTTCTATAAAGCCATTGACTTTTCCTAGCCTATGATGCCCATAAAGACTCTATAAAGTCTCTTAGATGGATGTTAAGAGGAAGTTTCTGTTGAACAACCTCCACGTTTCACTGATCCAAAGCATCCAGGTCATGCACTTAAACTGGATACGGCACTCTATCGGTTAACACAAGCTCCAGAGCATGGTATGATACCCTATCCAAGTTTCTCTTAAAAGATCTAATCAATTGTTCTTAATTTCGAATCATGTCTTGATATTGATCAATTCATTCTTGATCTATCACCTTTTGTTAATTCTTGATCAATCTTAGTTCGATTGATCAAATTTTGTATTTTTAATGAATTACTATTGAATTTCGATCATACAAATAAAATGTCGAAAGAATACGTCTCGATTGGATCCGAAACTAAGCCTCATGTCCATTTCATTGGAGAATAGCATCAATGGCGAATCAGAATGATTCAATTCCTGGATAACATCGATGAATAGCTTATGAAATATATATTAATGGACCACTAGAAGATTATTTTGAAATTGATGCAGTCCCAACAACTAGACATACCCCTGAGATCCCTGCTACAAGTATCTTGAAAAGTACTACAATGTACCATGCAGCTGAAATGGCTCAACTAAAGATCGATAGACAAGCCCTAACTCTACTGACCATGGCTCTACCAAACGATATATTCAGCAGAGTTGACAATTCAAAGTTAGCGAAAGCCATGTGGGTTGAAGTCGAAGCCCGAATGCAAGGGAGCTCTAAAGCTCTGGAGAATAAGCTGAACATCTGCATCGGTACTTATGAGGGTTTCGAAGCAAGAAAAAACGAATTACTCTCTGATACATATAACAAATTCAATAATATCTCTAATGTTTTAAGGAGAAATGGTGTCCAAAAGCATAGCTCTGAGATAAACGATAAATTTTTAAAGAATCTTGGTCCAGAATGGGACAGTTTCACTTACAACATGGTTACAAGGAACTCGTCAAAAAAGACTATACATGATGTATATAGAATTTTGCATCAACAAGACGACAAGATTAGATCAAGGCAGACTGAGAAGAAAAAGGTTAGTGAATCTATTGCCTTTCTGACCAACAAAGTAAACAGTCAGAGAACTACTACTACTCCAAAAGCCATTAAGATCTCAGGTCTTGAAGATTTTTTTGGTCACGAATCTGATGAGGAGATGAATAAGATGGTTGAAGGTCTTGCATTTCTATCAAAGGCCTTTAATCAAAGATACAATAAGAAATATAATAAAGGTGGAAATGTCAAGCCTGAAGCAAAAATGGCAGAGAAGAGTTATATAGGAAGAAGGGGGTTAAGGAGAAAGAAGAAGGCGAACAGCTAGATGCTTCAACTGTGGGAAGCCAAGCTATTTTGCAAGAGAGTGCAAAGTCCAAACTGTGAAGAACACAAACTACTATGAGCAAAAGGTTGAACTTTTAGGCAAAAGACTTAAAAAAATTTAATGTGAAAGCAGGTCTTGGTTTTAATGAAAATAAGACCTTGCAAAATGCACCTTCAAAACCCTATAATTTATCAAAAATATAACTTTTTGATGAAGGCAAAAGGAGTTTTGAGTAGAAACCTATCAATTCCAACTTGCCAGAAAGAATTCCAATAGAAAATATGTTTGTAAAATCTGAAACTCTATTTTCAGATGAAAAGTCTAAGAGTTTTTATGAATCAAATACAAAAAACAATTCAGAACATTCAAACCAAACTAGAGAACATTCAGTAAATATCTCTTAAAATATAAATAAAGAAATTTTTGAAGAAATTTCAAATGAAAAATCAGAAGAAATTTTTAAAGAAAAATATGAAGAAATTTCGAATAAATAATATGCAAAATTTTTAAAGATATATCTACTGAATTCTCTGAGAGTAAACTGAGGACAAATCTGATGAAAATTCTAAAGATAATTCCAAAGAATTTTTAGATGATGAATCTGGAGAAGAATTTCATAATACATCAAGTATCTGTTTTGATAGATCCGAAGATGAATCTAATGAAATGTGCCTACAAAAGGATTCAAAAGATTCAAAGACTGAAAATAACTGTGAAAATCATTCAAAATTAAATGATTTTGTGCGAAATATGTATGAAGACAAATTTAATGATTTAATGAATGCTTCAGATTCTGATAATGATGATGAAATAGATGATCCTACTGTTGATGTTATGAAGACGGATGATACTTAGTTTACAAATCTAAATCTGCAATGATAGAAGAAGACAAACTTAAATATGAGGAACCCAAGTTACTTGCAGAAATGTTTGATTCTATAATTTTAAAAGAAGAATATAGAAAAAATCAATCTTCTTCATGTAATAAGGAGAATTCAGATCAAAATGTTTGAAAATTTCATACCAACTCAAATTTGGAATCACAAATTAAATCTGGATATTCTGAGGTAACATCATTTACTTTTCAGTTTCAGAGTCAAGAATTTTGAAAAAGTACAATCTTCTAATTCCAATACTGAAAATAAGACTGAAAAGGTCAAGACAAAGAAATCTAATTCAGCTAAATCTAATTATCATTTCTTAACTTTTTTAGAGAAGTCTAATGTAGTTTGGAGAACGAAAGTGTAAGTCCCTAATTACAATATATTTGATATGAATTGCTCAACAATCCTCATTTTATTAAGAACTGGAGAAAACCTTACAGAAAACACACACTATACCTTTCATCGACTCTTATAATGAGCAAGGAGCTCATTACAAACTATTTATACATGAAACGTAAAACTAAAATAACAGACATTTAAATCACAGCCCATTGCATTAATACACGTCACCAAAAACTCTATTAAGAAGTTCTTCAGAACTTCTGAACTCTGCTCTTCAGAACTTCAGAATTGTCTTCAGAACTTCAAAACTTTCTCTTTGAACTTATGAACTGTTTTCAGAACTTCAGAACTTTCTCTTTAGAACTTCTGAACTGTAAATTCCGAACTCTGATCTGAATAATAACTTTACAAATCATTTTAATAGTGTTGTTTCTAAGACTGGTGTAACCAATAAAAATTCAGTGAATAAAGGAAAGTTTTTGTTGACAATTCTCATAACAATCTTGTTCATTCATGCTTATGTACTAAAATGATAAAATTGCTTAAGAATCATATTCCCTGTATTAATTGTGGACATCATATGTTCAAACTAAATTCATAAAACAAACATAATTTTCCTAAGAAAAATATTTAGTCTGTTCACACGTCTTATAAATCTTGCAAGAAAGAAACAAATGTTTAAAAAAATCTGTGATAAAATGGTGTAACACCCCGTCCCGCGTGGTGAAAAACGAAAGATGCCACAATAGGTTCACAAGATTAACACAAGGTTTATCATCATGGATTACCTTTAGTTTTGCCATCTTAGTAGCTCTCATCCCAAAATCCTTGCTAAGATATGTACCTGTCGAGGACAAAGAAAATCTCGGCTGAACTTAATGCTCAGTGAACGGATAATAACAATTAACCAATTTATATGAGATAACAAGTTCAAAATGAATTCATAATGGTTAAGTGATAGACCAAAAGAAAGTTAGGCAACAAATGGCCCGAAGGCATATCAAGGGTCCGAAGACTGAACTGTATCACAATGATACGTTGTTCCCAAAGGATGATCAGTTCATTCGGCCGTTGGTGAGGAAAGGGTGTGAACACAACACAAGCAATCCTCTCCGTGGATTTAACCACGGCCATAATTATTATCCAATAACGGTTCCTAGGGTCTATCCATACACCCTCTAATTGACCGGTACTAAGTCAAGAAAATATACCATTGAGGACGCCATGATAGTTTTAGCCACCATGGAAGCATCTCAATATTGGTGCTCCAATATTGAGTCTATAGAAAAAGGTTCACAATCGATACGAATTCACAAGTCAAGTGATCAAAGTGATCAATATTCAAATAAGAATGTACATCATAGTTCGAAAGGAAACAAAGTTCCATAATATTAACAAAAATAAAGGGAATTTGGAATCAATGTATTCAAACTTTATCGTATGTTATTCGAATTAGGAAGCCTTATGCAAAGGCTATCCCCGTTTCAAATGAGATGGATATCTGTACCTTAACCGAATTGGAAAACCTAACGCACAATCAAATGGAGTTCACAATCAAGTTTGCGTCTCCGTTGTGCCTAACGAATACATAAACGGGTTATTATTTGCAACGCATATAAACCATAACATAACTATTCTAATAGAGTTACTAGTAGGTATTAATGATCCTAAACAACATATACTTCAAGAAGGACAGCCGTATACGAATTGAGAACTCAAACGCAACATTTAGCCTTATGCAATTTCATTCCAACAACTCATATCTCTCTTCTTTTTGACCATTTTCACCCTATTTAGAGGTCAATCCAGGTTCTATAATCTAAATAAAAGTTGTAGAGTGAACTCTTATGAGTCTATTGGCTTTGGAATCAATTCATTTGAATAATCTATCTATGAGATATGACTTAAACAAAATAACATCTATTAACCCGTATGCACACAAACAACCCTGTAAACTCACTGTTTTGAGTCACTTAGAAAGATAATTGAGTCCTCGACCCTTCATAATCAACCTAAGTATGTAAAAGATTTACTTAAAAAGTATAATATGTCTAATTGTTCACTAATAAAGACACCAACGGCCACTTGAACTAAATTGGATGCAGATTTAAGTGGTAAATCTGTAGATTAGAAAAATTACAGAGGTATGATTGGTTCTTTATTATACTTGACAACTACTAGACCTGATATTATGTTTTCTACATGTGTTTGTGCAAGATACAAAGCTAATCCTAAAGAATCACACCGTGTAGCAGTAAAATGAATTCTAAGATATCTTAACGGTTCATTAACACTGAGCCTTTGGTATCCTAAGAATTATGGATTTGAGCTAACATCCTTCACAGATACAGATCATGGTGGAAGCAAATTAGACAAGAAAAGCACCTCTAGATCATGTCAAGTTTTGGTAAAAAGGCTAGTAAGTTGGACTTCAAAGAAATAAAATTGTGTTTCAACTTCTACTGTAGAAGCAGAGTATGTGGTTGCAGCTAGTTGTTGCTCACAAGTGATCTGGATGCAACCACAACTCAAATATTATGGTTATGCATTCAAAAAAATCCCTTTGTATTGTGACTCAAAGAGTGCAATAGCCATAATAGCTAATCATGTGCAACATTTCAAGACCAAACATATAGATATCCAGTATCATTTCATAAAAGATCATTTTGAAAAAGGAAATATATAAATGTTCTTTGTTCTAGCATATTATCAAGTAGCACATTTATTCACTAAAGCTCTTGATGAGAAACGCTTTAATTTCTTAGTGAGAAATTTAGGCATGTTGAATCTGACTATGTAAATCTAAAAGTGATTAAAGAGTTACATATCAAACTTCTGAAAAATAAGGTTCAGAAGTCTGATAAACAAAATTTAGAATTATCTTATATTTCTGAGTTTTATTTCTCAAAAGTCGGATATCCTTATCTTCAGACTTTGATAAACCTTCTGACCAAGCGTAATTCATAATTTTTAAGATAGTCTCTCATATTTTACTTTGTCCAATATTTTCTATCTTTCGAATTCTGACCATATACTTCTCAAACTTTTTCTAACTTTGTAATGTACTTTCAGATTTTATATAACAAACACATTTCTTGAATCCGTTTTTCAAGAGGGAGTTTATTAATGATATGCATGATTTAAGTGGGAGCTTAATTATTAACTTCTGAAAGTCTTTCTTTGATATTACTAACTTCCTAAGTCTGGATGCTCTATCAAAAAAAGATCTGGGAAGGTATAATTTTTAACTCTCAGCTTAATCACTTAGAAGTATGAACAAACTTAAGGTGAAAGAATTTTTAATTGTTCAAACTATCTCTGAAAATTTTCACGAATTTTCCAAAATTTCAGAAGATCGATTTTAAATGAATTTGAATTCAGATTTTGACTTCAGATTCTGAAAGGTTATTCTTAGTACTCTGAGAAAATCTCTCTGAAGACACGTATGCAATTCAAAGACTAACACTTGCATATATTTTTCATCTGAATAAGTCCAACTTAGTGTGTGTGCCACGTGTTTTAATTTCATTGGATTGTGATTACCACGTCTTAAAAACGTTTCGGTGGTAATTTGACCGTTAGTAATCTCTTAATTACCCTTAATCGTCATTACTTTTTGGTACTTTTTTACACATGTCTGAAAAAGTAAAACCCTTTCGAATCTAGATCATTATATCCTACATTTCAATTTGTTTTCAAATCTATCTGCATACTTCAATCTTTCTTTCCAAGTGCGATTCTTCTAGGTTCTTACTATTTTTAGCAATCACATCTTCAACATCTTCTAACAATCATGCCTCAATCAAACACACAAGTTCAGAAACCTTTAGCGATTGCTTAATCGTGCTTTGATTGTTCAAGTGATGATTCTGATTATGAGGGATCATACGAAATTTCTCAAAAATCATGGTGGGTGACTTAGGAGTCCCTCTAATGAATGTTCCTAGTTTGGAAGATACGGTAACAAACAAGACTGATCTTAATGTTGAAAACCCTAACCCTAATATGGTGGCTAAAATTGGGGGAAATCAAAATCAGCCCATTCAAATCATTTCGAATCAAATTCTGATATTCAAGACTCTAAAAGAGACATTGTAGATGTTCAAACCTTTAAACCAACACAAACTGCTGAACAATCAAGGGCTTCTGGTCCCACACCGAGCAAAGTGACAGTTCATGTTGATTTACTGGTTGAAATTAAGAGGAAAACTGTGCACTGATGGTTTTAAAGATGATTTGAAATTAAGAGGAACAATCAAGGTCATATGGTTTTAAAGATGACCAACAAATCAATATTGAAATTTTGAAGAAACACCCTCTGAAAAGATTGTTTATCAGAAACACAATTGTGCCTGAAGAATATCTACAACAGTGGTTGTATTTCATCCCTTATGATCTTAAATACAATGACATTAGCTCATATGTTGGTGGCTATCCCTTCTCCTTAATAGTTGATGAGTTATGGAAAATGTTAGAATTGCTAGAGAAGAATGGAGTTGTGCGGAAAACAGATTTCGATGATATTCCTAAACCTGCAAAGATGATAGAAGACTTCATGTTCCTTGGATACTCAGATTCATTATCAAGCCTTAGTGCATTCTGAAAAAAGTTTCTTCCTCCAATCTGTTACACCTTTTCTCCATCATCAATATTGGCTTATCTAGAAAAGGATCAAGTCTGGATCAAGCTTCTACAAATATTAGGATAATTATTCATGGTATTGCATTTAATATGCATTATGATTATGCCTCTCTATTGTTTGATGAGATGAAGGGATTAATATTCAACAAGCCTATACATATTCTCTATCAAAGATTTTTCCAGATGTGTGTCAATGAAGAAATGCATGTAGAAAACAGGATCCTTGCAAAATAAGATGCTCCACATGTTCAAAAGTTTACAATGGACAAATTCAGACTACCAATAACACCTATGACAAAGTTTCCTAATGCCTTACCTCTGTCAATTGAGCTCAGAAATTATCTCAGGTATGGAAATATAATGCGGACATTAAGTGAAGGACCAAAGGTTATAATGAAGATTGTTCCTGCCGTTACTTCTGCAACAGGAAACATAATTCAACCGGCCATTGAAACAATTAAAAAGAAGAATAAGTATACTCCTGAGGAAAAAGCGATTGCAAAAGGATATTTACTATGTCGTTCCTTATTCTGCAAGGCATCCTGAATGGTATCTATAAGAGTATCGATAGTTACAAGCATTTGGAAAAATCCATGTGGGATCAAATCGAGAAGATCATGATGGGGTCCAAGGATCGCAATCAGATGAAGATGACCCACTGTATTACAAGCTAATAAAATTTTAAAGCGAAAGATGATGAAACACTTGAGGACACTTATCAATGATTTGCAAAGTTACTAAACGAGTTGGTTATGAACAACATCACCAAAATCAAGTAATGTGAACAATGTCAAGTTCTTAAACAACCTTCAACCTTGATGGAAAACATTTACAAATCACATGAAATATAACAAATATCTTGAGGATATTGATCTTCATGAAGTTTATGAGACTCTCAAGCAGAATGAGGAAGAGGCTATGAAATTAAGAAGTCAGAGAAAGAAATAAGAAGCATGTTGATGATATGCTTGCTCTAGTTGGAGAAAGAATGAGTAGACCAAAAGAGCATTCCGGTCTAGTCAGTCCGGACAAGAAACCAACAAGGGTACCTCCTTTGTGTATCGATAAAAAGTCGGTCTTAATGCTAAAACTTTCATAACTTTTTCTACGGGTTTCGTTTATACGGCCCACGACTAGTTAAATTGAAGTTTTGAACGAGGAGCATACATTCTCTGGAAGGTTTATGGTTATACGACGCGATTTTAGTGGGTTATGACGATCTACACCTTTAGCATTCGTTCGACTCCTGCAATATGTGGCTTTGGTAATTTGTGGCAGATTAACGGTCTTTTCTCACGTTCTTTCTCATGGAAAACATCTCATTCACATTGTAGATGGACCACGTAAAATTTTATAGCATTCTAGTCGGTCCGTAAGGCCCACGACTAGTCACACAAAAGCTTTTAATGAGAAACGCACATGTTCTCTAGAAGGTTTGTGTTAATACGATGCTGAATTAAATTTAAAGAAAATTCAATAAAAATGAAAATTAGAATATAACGGACGCAAATGAGATATGTGACTAAGATAAAAAAAAAATTCAAAGTTTTGAATTAGCTTTAAATGAAAATTCAGGTTTTCATATTTAGCATGCCTAATTTAGATACCAAGAAATGAAATGTAAGACCTTGGTAAATAAATCAGCAAGTTGAAATTCTATACTAACAAAATAGACTTCTATTGTACCTCTCTCAACATGATCTTTGATGAAATGATATCTGATAGCAAAATAAAAGGATATTTGAAACTTATCAAAAGTGATCGAAACACACCGAAACAATATCGAGACTCATCGAAAGTCATCAACACCTAAGAACACTTTGAAGATCCACAATTTTCAAACTTCCCAATTCATAACCAAACATGTTTATCCTTTGAATATATGTTAGAAACATGATTCTAAACACTTTTAATGAAGGATCAAATACCAAAAATGAATTAAATTGATCCAATTTGATCAAAAATCTTCAATAACACATAAGAAACTTTCACGTCTCTGTGACAAAATTTCAAACTCCAATCTGAAAATTGGTGTTTTAATTCAAAATCTTTTGATGAGATATGATTAGAAATTAATCAACAAACAACAAATCCACAATCAATTTCAAGAAAAAATACATCTAACTTCAAGAATTTGATGATTTTCATCAAAACCCATTCTCTTCAAAAAAACTTCAAGAAAAACTCCAAAAATCATCAAAAATATGCATGATTCTTCTGTTTTAGCTCTAATACCAACTGATAATCCCATATATGATCAATCGAGATGAAATCTGATAGAGATACTAATATAGCTTCAAAAGGTACTGGGTTCTGAAGAAAGAAAGACTCAGAACTCAGAAGACAAGCAGCTAAAAGCCTAAGGCATAACTTCTGAAGTGGTAACTTCAGAAGTTCTGAAGATTCTGAAGATACTTCTGAAGAAGTTCTGAAGAACGTTCTGAAGACACTTCAGAAGTAGTTCAGAAGTAGTTCTGAACATGCTTGTCATTTTTGTACTGTAACTTTTGCATTTCTATTTCATGTATAAATAGATAGTTTGTTAGATAGTTAGAACTAATGTTTTCATAAGCTTGTAAAGACATATTTTGTAATACAATTCATCTGATCAATATAATATACAACATTCGATGATCTATTTCTTGTTATCTTTCTATATCTTGGTTGTTTGGGATCTAACAATTGGTATCAGAGCCAATTCATCTGTTCTTGAAGTTTAGAAAAGAACCTGTCAGATCTGACAGTTCTTGGTGTGTTATTGATCGATAAATTCAAGATTTAAATTGAGGTGAATTCTCGATCTTTATCAAATCAAAGATGTCGAAAGAAATCGTCTCCATTGGATCAGAAACCAAACCACCAACTTTGTTTTTGGGAGAATATCATCAATGGCGAATCAGAATGATTCAATTCTTGGACAATATCGATGAAACTTTAATGCAATCGATCATAAATGGCCCTCTGGAGGTCTATGTGGAAATCCCTGCAGTTCCAAGAACTGAATCTACTCCTGAAATACCTGCATCAAGAATCAAGAAAAGCCCAGGTATGTACAGTACTGCTGAGAAAACTCAAGCAAAAATTGACAAAAGGGCATTAACTCTTCTTACAATGGCCATTCCAAATGAAATATTCAATAGGGTAGATAGTTTGACTTCTGCCAAAGCTATGTGGGATGAGGTGGAAGCCCAGATGCAAGGTAGCACAAAAGCCCAAGCACAACGATTAAATATCTGTGTGGGTACTTATGAGAATTTTAGATATAAAGAAAATAAATCAATTACTGAAACATATTATGGATTCAACAATATTCTGAATGATCTAAGAAGAAATGGTGTTCAGAAATCAAACTTAGAGATAAACAATAAATTTCTGAACAACTTGGGAAATGAATGGTCAAGCTTTTCTGATAACATGGTTACAAGAAATCTGTCTAGGAAGACTATTCATGATGTATATGGCATCTTGTTCCAACAAGAAGACAAGATCAAAACTAGACAGTATGAGCAGAAAAAGGCAAATGAAATTGTAGTCTTGCTAAGCAAAAAGTACAACAACTCCTTGATCATCTCTACTAAAAACAAAGTTTGTGAAATTCCAGAGACAACTCTGTGTGATGGGGATGAATCAGATGAAGAACTTAAAAGATGTTCTGATAATAGTGCGTTTATGACAAGGCAATTTACTCAAAGATATAACCAAAAATATCAGAATAAACTAAGGTCTGAAGTTGGACCTAAGAAAGGTCAAGATGCTGGTCAAACTGAGTCATCTGAACTAGCAAGATGTTTTAATTGTGGTAAGCCTGGTCATTATACAAGACAGTGCAAAATGCCCAAAGTCAAGAACTCAGGCTACTATGAGAAGAAGCATCTTCTTGCAAAGAAAAAGGAACAAAATCCAGCTCTAGTAACCAAGTATGAGGAAGAGTGGTTAAACTGGAGTGATGGAGATGATGATGAAGACGTAGCTCATTATGCTTCAAACTGCTACCTGTGCCAAATGGATCCAAAAGACAAACATGCACATGATTCTGAGTTATCTTCTTCATCTTCTGAACTAAATTTTGTTTATGAACCAAATTCTGAACAAATTTCTGAAAATTCAGAAGTGCAAAATTCAGAAGTGCAAAATCAATTTCTGAAAATTCTGAAGAATCATATTCACTGTATTAATTGTGGTAATCATAATTTTGAACTAAACTCCAAATCAACAAAGAATAATCTAAAGAAATCAATTCAAAACTTTTCAGCTAAATTGGCAAATAAAAATAAAAAGAAAAATAAAAATAAAAATAAACCTAAGACAGACAAATCTCAAAGTTCTGAACTAAAAAATCTGAAGTCAAAGTTCAAAAGTTCAAATTTTTTTACTAATCTCAAAGGACCCATTCTAAAATGGGTACTTAAATCTCAATAATCATTTTTGCAGATATGTCATGTGTGGGTCTTAGATTCTGGATGTTCAAGGCACATGACACCATTCAAAGAACTACTAACTGATTATCATGAGAGATATGGAGGAACAATTAGCTTTGGAAATAATGCAAAAGGTTATGTGAGAGGATATGGAACTTCTTCCAAAGGAGATGTTACAGTAATGAAGGTTTTCTATGTGGAAGGTCTTAAACATAATCTCTTCAGTATAAGTCAATTCTGTGACAAGTATTGGAAGGTAAATTTTGATATAGACTACTGTCATGTTCTGAGTTCATCAAACAAAAATGAGTTAACTACTTATAGAGATGGAGATATCTACATTGCAACTTTCACTACAAATGGTCAATTAAAAGGGGTATGTTACATTTCCAACACAATGAGAAATGATAGTTGGTTTTGGCACAGAAGAATGTCACATCTGAACTTCAAAGCCATTTCTGAACTGGAAAACATCACTCTGTAAGAGGACTACCAAAGATCAGAGTTGATAAAAATTCCTTATGTTCTGCTTGTGAAGTAGGGAAGATCAAGAGAAGCTCCCATCCTCTGAAAATGCTATCTTCATGCAAAGCTCCACCTGAAATGCTTCATATGGATTTGTGTGGACCAATGAAGACTCAAAGCATGGGTGGAAAGAAATATATTCTTGTCATTGTAGATGAATATTCAAGATATACTTGGGTTGAATTTCTTAGACTCAAATCTGATACTTCTGAAAGGCTCATACCTTTTCTGAAGAAAATTCAAGTTCTTCTTCAACTACCAATCCAAAAGATCAGAAGTGATAATGGCACAGAATTTACAAATTCTACACTTCAGAATTTTTTGGAATCTGTTGGTATTTCACATAATTTTTCCGCTGCCAGAACTACTCAACAGAATGGAGTGGTTGAAAGAAAGAATAGAACTTTGGTAGAAGCTGCAAGCACCATGCTAGCATATTCTGAACTTTCTTTGTCTCTTTGGGCAGAAGCTATAGCTACTGCATGTTTAACTCAGAACAGGACAATTCTTAACAGAAAACTACTTAAAACTCCTTATGAGATTATTAAACAAAGAAAACCCTCTATTGATTACTTTAAAAATTTTGGTTGCAGGTGTTTTCTCATAAATGATACAGAGCATTTAGATAAATTTGCACCAAAAGGTGTAGTTGGTATCTTTGTTGGCTACTCTCAAAGGTCCAAGGCTTAAAGAGTATTAATCAAAGGAACTCAAAGGATCATTGAGACTACTAATATTCGTTTTCATGAGCCAATCTTGACTTTTGAACAAGACAGTTCACAACTCACATTTAATCCTATTTCTGAAAGCTTGGATTCAAAACATAGCAAGACAAATCAAACTTCTGAATCTCAAACTTTACTTCAATCAAACTTAGATATCTTATGTCAAGACTTATTTGATATTTCTGTTAATGTCTCTGCAGATTATCAGAATCCATCTCTTCTCAAAAGCACAATAGATCAAGAAATTTCAGAAATTCAAATATCAAATATCTCAGCACCACCAGTCTCAACCTCAAATTCCGAAATTCCTATTTCTGAACCTATACACATGACTTCTGAAACAGTTCTGAATAGTTCTGAAACAGTTCTGAAATTCCTATTTCTGAACATGTGTCTACAACTTCTGAACCAGTACAAAATATTTCATTTGAGGAAGAAAATTCAGATCTACATTCAGTTATCAACCATGATACTGAAACTCAAGCAATTATTGATGATTATGATTCTTTCAACAATGTCTCATCTGTTCAACCATTACCAAATGTGAACAAATGGACATACAATCATCCCATTCATCAAATCATTGGTGATGCATCAAAAGGTGTTCAAACAAGATTGGCAACAGCCAGTGAGTGTTTTTATGTGAATTTCTTAAGTAGCATGGAACCCAAGAAGCCAGTTGAAGCTCTTCAAGATCCAGACTGGATTCTAGCTATGCAAGATGAGCTAAATCAATTTGAAAGAAACAAAGTCTGGAGATTGATTCCTAAACCAAAAGGTAAATCAATAATTGGCACAAAATGGGTATTTAGAAATAAAAAGGATGAAAATGGAATTGTTGTGAGAAACAAAGCAAGGCTTGTTGCTAAGGGGTATTGTCAACAAGAAGGAATTGATTATGATGAAACTTTTGCCCCTGTTGCAAGACTTGAAGCTATCAGAATGTTTCTTGCATATGCTGCTCATAAAAATATGAAGGTATTCCAAATGGATGTCAAGTGTGCATTTCTGAATGGTATTCTACATGAAGAAGTGTATGTTGAACAACCAGAAGGCTTTGTTAGCAAAGAATTTCCAGATCATGTTTACATCTTAAACAAAGCCTTATATGGACTTAAACAAGCACCAAGAGCATGGTATGATACTCTCACAAATTTTCTTCTGAACTCCAAATTCAAAAGAGGTACTGTTGATACCACTTTATTTCTGAAAAAGGAAGGTGATGATATGATATTAATACAAATATATATAGATGATATTATATTTGCTTCTACTAATCCAGAATTTTGTAGAAATTTTGAGAAATTTATGCAAACTGAATTTGAAATGAGTATGATGGGAGAGTTAACATTTTTTCTTGGTCTTCAAGTTAAACAACTTCCCACTGACATATTCATTAATCAATCTAAGTATGTCTTTGACTTACTAAAGAAGTTTGACATGTCTGAATGTTCCAGTATTCAAACTCCAATGGCCACTGCAACAAAATTATCACCTGATCTGAATGGTATATTTGTTGATCAGAAAAAATATAGGGGCATCATTGGATCTTTGCTTTACTTAACAGCTAGTAGACCAGATATAATGTTTGCTACATGTATTTGTGCTAGATATCAAGCTAATCCTAAGGAATCTCATCTTCTTGCAGCTAAAAGAATCCTTAGATATCTCAAAGGTTCTCCTTCATTGGGACTTTGGTATCCTAAGGATTCTGGTTTTGAGCTAACAGTTTTCACAGATGCAGATCATGGTGGTTGCAAATTGGACAGGAAAAACACATCTGGATCATGTCAATTTTTAGGTGACACACTTGTAAGCTGGTCTTCAAAGAAACAAAATTGTGTTTCCACTTCTACTGTAGAAGCTGAGTATGTTGCAGCTGCAATCTGTTGTTCACAAGTGATATGGATGCAAACACAGCTCAAGGACTATGGTTACACTTTCAAAAAGATTCCTTTGTATTGTGACTCAAAGAGTGCCATAGCTATCACTGCTAATCCTGTTCAACATTCAAAGACAAAGCATATTGATGTAAGATATCATTTTATCAAAGATCATGTGGAAAAAGGTAATATTGAAATATTTTTTGTTCAGACAGATTATCAATTGGCTGATTTATTTTCCAAAGCACTTGATGAGAAACGATTTAATTTTCTGGTTAGTAAATTGGGCATGATGAATATGTCTATGTAAGTATTTAGAAATTATTTTCTGAGTTTATTTTTTCTAAATTCGAAAAAATTTGAACTTTAGCTCATCTAAAGTTCTATTTTCAGAAATTTCTTCTATCAAAACTCAGAAGTTCTAATTTCTTCTTCAAAGTTGATTATTTTTCAAATACTTTCATTTTTTCCCATTTCACTAACATTTTCATTTATCTGATAAATAGCATTGTTTAAGGGGGAGAATCATAATTGTTTATGATTCAAGGGGGAGTGATGCTAAATTTCAAAATCATGAATAATCCTTTCTATCAAACAGATCTGAGATGCTGGTTACAAGTCTTGAATTTCAAATCTAAGTAGTATGGACAAGCTACTATAGATAAAATATCTTTGTTATTATCCAAACCTACTTCTGAACAGTTAAAACGATTTATATGTTTCAGAAGTATGTAATTATAAATGATTTTTGTCATTTTGGAGAAATATAAGTTTGGTTATGAACTTTCCTTGCAAGTTCTGAAGTGTTTCAGAATGTCTTCATTTAGACTTCTGAATTTTTTCTCAGAAGTTCTGAATTTCTTCTGAAGTTTTTGAACTTGTTCTCAGAACTTTACTTCCCGTTATTGATTTTAAGCGTGTGCCACGTGTTTTAATTTCATTGGAAAATCCTTAACCCACGTCGATTAAACGGTTCATTAATCTAAATAAATGATGATTACTCCTTTAATCTCGTTTCATTTCTGGCCACGTGTCCATCTATGCTTATTCAGTCATATGAAATAGATGGAATCATCGTCTTCTTCATTTTCTAGTGATTTTTCCCTCCAAAACCTCTCTGTGCTTATTCATTTACAATCTAGTGCGTATCTTTGTTCATTTCCAGTAATGTCGACTTCGAATATGATGGTTTCTGCCTCTTCAAGTTTCAGCAACAACATTGACTCATCCAGTGATGCATCATTCAAAATTGTGCCTAACAAAATAGTGATTGGATCAATGGAGATCCCTTTGAATGATGATCAAGTAGTCCATGATACAGCCACAACTGCTATTGGTGAAGCCAAACCTTCGAATCCAATTCTTAACCCTAACCCTAGTTCTGCTAATATTGGGGAAACTCAAATCAAGCCTATTGAGGTGGTCTCTGAATCAAATGCTGGTGAAAGTGAGTCTCAAATTGTATGTCCCTGAAGAAAAATTGCTCAATATCAAGAGGAATAATTGTGCTTTAAACTTCAAATCGACAGATTTTGCTGATGATCAAATGATCTTGATCGAAATTCTGAAGAAACACCCACTTCGTGTTTTGCTCTCAAGGAAATTTTCAGTCCCTGCTTCTTACTTGCAGCAATGGTTGTATTATGCTGAGGTCGATGAAGCTGCAGATGACATTTCCTCATATATTCATGGCTACAGGGTTTGTGTTTCTGTGGAAGATGTCAGAAATATACATTTCCTTCCAAAAGAAGATGAAGTTCTTGGGAAAACTTCATATGATCCAGTTCCATCTTCTTCTGAGATAATTTCAGATTTTATGAGCTTGGGATATTCTAAACAACTTAATGCTTTAAGTTCATTCAGAAGGAAGTGTCTACCCCCAATCTGGTATTGTCTATTCTCTATCTTAAACACTTGCCTCTCTGGAAAAAGTTCTAGTTTAGACCAAGCATCCACAAATGGAAGGATTATATTTCATGGTGTAGTATTCAACAAACACTATGACTATGCTTCACTAATCTTTGAAGACCTGAAGACTGCTGTTCTGAAGAAATTCACATACAACTACATTCCCTTCCAACGATTCTTTCAGACATTTATCAAAGGTGCAATGAAAGTTGTTCCTGTTATCCCTGATCTTGTACATGAGGTACATGCTTCTATCTTTACCATGGATAGTCTTCGTCCACCAAATGCAGAATTATCATTTCCAAATGCCATTCCATTACCTGCTTACTTACTTGAACTTGTAAATTCAAAAAATTGTGTGGGTGAGTATTATGAATCAATGGGACTACCAAAACCAGTGGTCTCTTCCCCTGATTCCCACAAGAGTGGTGAGCATGCTAAGGAGTCTAGACTATCTAGGAAGAGTGGGGAGGCTGTTCAAGGGGGAGAACAACCTCAAAGTCTGAAGAGGAAAAATGTAAATGAGGGTTTGGGTAGAAGGGTGAGAAAAAGAACTGGTGAGGGGAGAATACAACTAAAAAATAAAGACACTTGTGAACCAGATGTTACTAGCCGGGCACCCACATCTTTCAGATGTAAATAAGCAAAGTGTGTGTCACATTGCAACAACAACTATAGATACTCCTATTATTGGATATCAAGGATTAGTTGGAAGACCTGGTGGGATGAATATCATAAAAGCCCCATTAACGGATTCTTTTGTGGATCATGATGTTGTGGCATCTACAGGCCATTCTTCTTCTGAAGGACTGCAAACAAGACCATCTGTTGGTCTTGGATCTTTTCCCTCATCTTCTGAATTCACAAAATTCAAAGATTTTTGTACTTCTGAATTTGAAAAGATTCAAAAGGAATTAAAGGAATTGACGGACAAATCAAAAAGGTGATGGAGGATAGGTTGGACAAACAGGAGGTGTCAATGGTGACTAAATTGAATGATTTTCAAGTCTCTACTTCAAATGATCTTAATTCTTTAAAAGATGCTATTCTGAATGCCTTCTCTGAAGTGGTTTCTTCTGTATCTTCTCTTAAAGCATCTCAGCCTTCTTCTTCAAGTTCTCAGCCTCATACTTCTGAATTTGCTACTAAGGATGACATTAATCAAATCTTGAATCAATTATCTTCTATTCAGACGTCTCAGACAGCCTTGAATAACAGATTACTTGTGTTGGAGTGTAGACCTCAGGCAGATAATTCCAAAAGATATCTTGATGATCAGGATCCTGATAATCAAGAGGGGGAGAAAAGACAGAGAGTATCTGAAGCTGAAAATGTTGAAAATACTCAAGGTCAATCTTCTGAGAAAACTTCTGAAAAAGCTCAGAATATAGGTGAAGGTTCAAACAGAGTTTCAGAAGCCATAGAAGATATTCTTGCAGAAAATGAAGGCAAGAGGTTGGTGTTCCTTTTTCTGAAGAACATATTGATGAAGGATATGAAACAGAGAAAATTTCCTTTGACTCTGAAGGAAACTTAAATTCAGATAACACAGATATAGTTCCAGATTCTAATGAAGAAATGCTAAGAGAATATCTTGCATTTAAAGATGTAATTGGTGAACCAAGTGATCTTTCAGATGTGATTATGTTTGAAGAAGACGTGAATAATGAATTTGAAGTTAATATGGAAGAAATCTCAGAAGTTAATGAAGTCAGAGATTTAGTGATCTGGAAGCCACAACAAATTCTGAATGAGATTTATAGTGATATTTCTGAAGAATTATGGAGTTTGTTGAGAAAATTTTGTTGGGTTCATTTATTTCTGAACAATCCAAGAAATCTGGAGTGTAGATTTTTGGATAACAGATTGTCAATTTTTAAAGACTTTCTAAATCAATCAGATGAGAGGTTTGAAATAGAATTTGATCTAAATCACATGGGATGAATTGAAATTGCAGATGAAATTCTTATTCTTTTCTAAGAAAAGTTTGAAGTAAGGTTCAGACATTGTATTGATATTCCTGCAATAGATCTTCCAGAACTTGAAGAACCTATTTTGGATCAGATTTTTGAAAATGACATTGTGTTCATTCCTGGAGAAAGTTGTTTGGTATTTCCTGAAGATGCTTATTACTACATGTATAGAAAAAGTCTCAAGTTTGCAACTCTGGAAGATTTTCTGAATGATGAATGGACTGAAGATCATACTTCTAAAGTGAGAAATTATATTCAGAATCATGGTGTTCAGAACTTTCATGATTCAACCTTAATAAAGAAGATCAGATGCTTATCAAAGTCAATCGAAGATGACTTGTTTATAGCCAGGTTTGGAGCAGAAAGAAGCGATGGTACTTTATATGAATTTACTCAGTTTGATATTTACAAGTTAAGACTGCAAGATAGGCTAGCAACTTTGTTTTTCTGTGTTAACAAAGGTGAATCTGAACTAGTCTCAGAGATTAGAAGAATCTTAGGAATCTATGTAAGGAATCTCATCAAGCATGATTTTCAGTTGGCTTTGGAATACAGACTAAACAAAGTAAACTTGTTAGAGCCAGTTAATATTGAAAGATCAGGGCTGATAAGAGTATTTACTAATCCAGACATTGGATTCTTGTATAATGTGGAAGGATACAAAACTTTTCTTGTTTCTGATATTCCAAAGTACTCAACATCAAGTCTGAAATGGTTTCTGGATTTTGCTAAAGATGTTATTGAAGAATCAGATATAAAGGAAGAGATAGTTTATTTAATTAAGGAAAGAATCAATTTCATAGATTTTATAAGGAAAAACTATCTTGCTGGTCACACAGGGGTAAACAAAATCAGAGGAGTTGACATTTTGCTGAGTGATGCTTATGATTTCAATATCCATACAAAGAAACAAGACATGGAAGAAATTCAGAAGTTCACTCTGAATCTTGAAAGTTCAGAAGTAAGTCCAAAGGAAAAGGAAAAAGAAAAGGAGAGAATTTCTGAAAATGTTTCTAAAGAGTTGGTTCCTATAAAGCAAGTTTCTGAAGAGGAACAACTACAAGAACAAAGGATTGAAGAAAGTGCATTTACCATGTTTCTTGAATATTTTCATCCAGAAATGTTCATGGCACATGAACAGAAGTTTAATTATATTGATTGTTGGATTAACAAATCCTTTGGATGGAAGCAATGGTATTCTGATATCATTAGAAAGCTAAGGATTCCTGTTAATGAAGCAAGAAAGGAAAGTCCTGTTATCAAAGTGGTTAATGCAGATTTAAAGACAAGGAAAAACTATAATTGTGCATTTTTTACTGTGGAAAGAAGAAATGGTGAGATATCTACTTTTTCAGAAGCTGACTTTCAGAATGTTCACCTAAGAGATATGCTCAGAGTATACAGGAGTCTTTATCCTTTTCATGATTCAATTACAAAGTTTAGAAAATAATTTCCACTTCTCAGAGATGGTTTGTATAAAGAATTTATCTGGGCTGCAAAGACTGATTTTCAAGTTGCATATGTGCTGAATAAGAAACAAGTTCATCTGAGTAAACCAAGCTTAAGCTTACCTGATATTCAGTATCTGAAGAAAAGTACTTTGGTGATTCAATCTCCAGGATTTGTATGCAAGTGCTTTCAAGAATTACTTTTTGTAAGATTTGAAGAACTCCACAAATGTTGTAATGGAACTTTAATGGCTATCAGAGATCGTGTGGTTAAAAGATAAAACAGAAGACCAAAGAATCTGAATGATGAAGATTAGGAGAAGTATAAGAACTTGCAAAGGAGATGATCAGAATCGCAGAATCTCTGTTGGAATACAGAAGTCTAATTTTGAAGGATGTTAGACAAATCTTGAATTTTGGGAATCATGATCTGGACTTTTGAAACTAAGGGGGAGATTGATAGAGATACTAATATAGCTTCAAAAGGTACTGGGTTCTGAAGAGTAAGAAAGATCTGAAGAAAGAAAGACTCAGAACTCAGAAGACAAGCAGATAAAAGCCTAAGGCATAACTTCTTAAGTGGCAACTTCAGCAGTTCTGAAGATTCTGAAGATACTTCTGAAGAAGGTTCTGAAGACACTTCAGAAGTAGTTCTGAAGAAGTTCAGAAGTAGTTCTGAACATGCTTGTCATTTTTGTACTGTAACTTTAGCATTTCTATTTCATGTATAGATAGATAGTTTGTTGGATAGTTAGAACTAATGTTTTCATAAACTTGTAAAGACATATTTTGTAATACAATTCATCTGATCAATATAATATACAACATTCGGTGATCTATTTCTTGTTATCTTTCTATATCTTGATTGTTTGGGATCTAACAAAATCTATATCAAAAGCTCAAATACTCAACAATGGAGTTCGAGAGAAAAAGTCAAATGTCATATATTCAAATGGACTCTTACAAAGTGAAATGGACATGGAGAAGGATATTTATACCCTTACAAAATAAGCATGTAAGTACAAAAGCTTGAATACAACAAAGCTAAAATACCTTCCCAACATCCCCTGATTAGACTCGTTAGGTATGAATATGCCCATTATACCCCCCTAAGACCCAAATGGCCCATTATACCCTTTAAGACCCACGGTTTGTTGTAAAATCTTTTTCCTTTCAACATATTGCTAGAGGCATCGTCCTCTTTCCCAAAAAAGTGATCTAATCAGAATCATTATCACCCATTTAGTGCCATTTTGTCCCAGTTATACCCATTTAGGATTAATATGTCGTACTATAGCCACTATGTCACATTTTGTATCATTTTCACCAAATTACACTAGTTTAGGATAAATAGGCCCATTATACACACTTACGACCTAAATGGCCCATTAAGGTCTAATCACACTCATTATAATCTATTTACTGTCATTGTGACCTAATTACACTCGTTTAGTAGAAATATGCCCATTATACCTCCTACGACCAAACTGATACATGAAAATGTAATCGGACTCATTATCACCCATTTAGTGCCATTTTGCCCGAATTAGACTCCATATCAAGAAATAGGCCCATTAAGGTCTAATGAGACTCATTATAACCCATTTAGTGTCATTTTGACCCATTTAGATACGTTTAGTAAAAATATTCCCTTTAGACCCCCTAAGACCAAAATGACATTAAGGTGTAATCAGACTCATTATCAACCATTTAGCGCCATTTTTCTCCAAATATGCCTTACTATACTCGTTATAAACCAATGGCCTATTTAGTACCATTTTCACCAAATTACATTATTTTAGGTGAAATAGGCCCATTATACTCCCTAAGACCAAAATGACACATGAAGGTCTAATGAACTCACTATCACCCATGGTGCAATTTTCCCCAATTAGACTCGTTAAGGAGAAATAGGCCCATTATACCCCTATGAACCAAATGGCCCATTAAGGTCTAATTAAACTCATTATAACCATTTAGAGTCATTTTGATCAAATTAGACTCGTTTTGTTGAAATATTCCCTTTATACCCCCTAAGACCAAAATGGAACATTAAGGTCTAAGCGATCTCATTATCACCGATTTAGTGCCATTTTTCCTCAGTTAGACCCGTTCAGGACAAATATGCCTTAATATACCCACTAGGGGTGTAAATGATGTGACTCGAGCTCTAGTATCATTATACTCGACTCAAACTCGAAACCTAATTTTCAAGCTTAAAATCGACCCGAAAACTCGCGAGTAATGAAAATCCAAAGTCAACTCGAACTCGAAACCCAATTTCGAAGCTTAAACTCGAACTCGTTTCATAGCTCGTTTCAAGCTCAAACTCATAATTGTTTCAAAGTTCGTTCCAAGCTCGAACTCAAACTTGATTCAAAGCTCGTTTAAAGCTTAAAACAAACTCGCTCAGTAAATAAACTTCAATAGAAAATTCTTAACGACCTAAAAGGTGCAACCACTTAATTTTATGGGGTACTCAAAAATATTTTAAACTACAAAGATCAAAATTAACATTTAATTAGTTCAAGTTTGCAACTTAGCAAGGTTGGACAATCCAAACCACCCTTACAATTGTTATTATATAGGTGGTCATGAGGTTGAATCCCTCTAGGTTGCCAATGTGGGATGAGAGAGTATTTATATAGGAGGGTAACAAGGTGAGTTGCCTTCAATTCATCAATGTGGGACAAAATAAGGAGATGAGCCAGTCACATGCTCCTTCACAAATTTAACCTTAGATGGTTTATTTTCATCTTAAGTTCAAATTTTAATTTAATATCATATTATTAATATTTTATATTAAATTAGCTGTTACTAAATTATTTATATTATATTTTAAAACTTATAATATAAAAATATATTCGAGTATCTTACGAGCTTATCGAGTCGAGTTTCAGGTACCTCGACTCGACTCGTTAGTATGTCGAGTCGAGCTCGAATTTGAGTTGAGCCTATTATAGTCGAGTGTTGACCGAGTCGATCTCGACTAGCTCGCGAGTTGTCTCATCTCATTTACATCCCTAATACCCACAATGACCCAAATGACCCATTTAATACCATTTTCACCAAATTAAACTTGTACAGGAGAAATAGGGTCATTATACTCCCTAAGACCAAAAAAAATCATTAAGGTCTAATCGGATTCATTTTCACCAAATTAGTGTCATTTTCCCCAATTAGACTCGCTAAGATGAAATAGGCACATTATGCCTCCTAAGACCCAAATGGCCCATTATACCCCCTAAGACCCACGATTTGTTGTAATGCCTTTTTTCTTTCGATATATTGCTAGAGGTATCATCCTCTTATTATTTTTATTTTATCAAAAAGAGGTATAATCAGACTCATTATCACCTATGTAGTGTCATTTTGCCCCAAATGGACATGTTTAGGATAAATATGATAAATATGCCTTACTATAGCGATTATGATACATTTAATATCATTTTCACCAAATTACACTAGTTTAGGGTAACTAGGCCCATTAAACCCCTAAGACCAAAATCACACATTAAGATCTAATGGACTCAATATCACCCATTTAGTGCCATTTTACCCCGATTAGACTCGTTAAGGAGAAATAGGCCCATTATACCCCTTACGACCTAAATGGCCCATTAAGGTCAACACATTCATTATAACCCATTTAGTGTCACTTTGACTCAATGTCACTAGTTTAGTATAAATATGCCCATTATACCCCCCCCCCCCCCAAGACCTTAATGATACATTAAGGTCTAATTGGACTCATTGTCACCCATTTAATGTCTTTTTGTCCCAATTAGACTTGATAAATAGGCCCATTAAGATCCAATCACACTCATTGTAACCAGTTTAGTGTCATTTTGACATAATTAGATTATTTTAGTAGAAATATGGCCTTTATAACCCCTAAGACCAAAATGACACATTAAGGTCTAAACATAATCATTTTCACCTATATAGTGCCATTTTGCCTCAATTAGACCATTTAGAAGAAATATCCCTTACTATACCCACTGTGACCCAAATGGCCTATTTAGTACCCTTTTCACCAAATTACACCAATTTAGGAGAAATAGGCTCATTATACTCACTAAGACCAAAATGACACAGTAAGGTTTAATCGGACTCATGTCACCCATTTAGTGTGATTTTTCTCCAATTAGACTCGTTAACGAGAAATAGACCCTATTGGAACCTAGATCCCTTAATTACTCACAAACAGTTGATTACGATATGAATAAGAAGAGTATGAAGCGGAAGCAATTAATCAACTGAGATATAGAATTTTAATAGATAAATGAAGAACAATATGAAAAGCAGTAATTTGTATTTCACTCCATATGTTAATGATTACAATATGCAAATTACTCTCTCGTGTTCTCTCCAATTCGATCGATCGTAGTAACTATAAAGGCTAGCCCTATATATACTATTACAAAGGGAAAAGTCAAAGACCTAGCCTATTACAAAGTGACACGTCAGCCATACTTCAAACAAATTCAGTTAAGCACCAGAGGCATGACTTGCCATGTCATCAATGCACGTGTAGTCCATAAAGTAGAAACCAGAAGATGCCCAATCTTCTGGATTAACGAAGTTGCTTCTGGAGTGGATAATGTGCTTTTTGATAGTTAACTTGTTTTCTTCTGAATAGGTTCTGATTTACACTTCTAAGTTCTAACAATCTCCTCTAAGTGTAAAGTCAGAACCATTCCCATACAAGTTTGAAAAGAAACAAGTTGAAAATTTTGATTACAAGAGAATTTTGATTACAAGAGAATTTTCAATACAAGACATTACAGAAGATAGAAATTTAAAAGGAGCCTGAGGATGTCCACACAGAACTTTGTGAAATTGATTTGTCATTTCCCTCAGTTTCATAACCCCATCCAGATGTTTTTCTATTCTTTCTGCAACTATTTTGATCTTTGTTTCAATCCACTGTTTTCCTTCTATAGTAAGACCAATCCTTTAATGATTTCCACTATTCCAGCTAAGTACTTGAAAGCCTCATTAACTCTGAAGAATCTTCTTCTTCCTGGTCTTCTGAAAACCACTCCCTCTTCTGGTTAATGAATTATGTGCCCAGGTTGAAGATGCTAAATACCTTCCCTATCTTCATTTGGAGCATTTATGCTTAAGATGGTTACCAGATGCTCGAATCCAATCTGGAAGTCAACTTGCTTTCTATACTCCATAAAGGCTTCCATACATCTTATGATTCTGAAAAATGCAACTTTGTCTTGACTTTCTTTACTTGTTTCTAGCCTTTTCTTCATGAGTCTTCCCAGAGGAATTAAATCAGCAGGATTTAGAGAAAGCAAGTCTTTGTCACAAAAATAGTTGGTTTGTTTGTTTGCTCTTTCAACCTTATAGATACTATAAAGAATATCTGAATTTTCGAATTTCAGATGTCTTATTCCAATGAGCTTTCTTATAGGCGATGGAGAGAAAATGTCTTTTCGTTCTTGCCTATGTTTCTGAAATTTAGCCTCAACTTCATCACTTACATTGTAGTCTCTTGCACAATTTGGCAAAGTTAGAGCAACTCCTCTATCTGTGGCAGCATACATGCATCTATGGACAGTTTCTCTTATAGAGGACATTTGCAAAGGAGTAATTCTTTGTAGTTTATTATGATTACATTTGTCTTTTAGCTGCAGTCTTTCTTAACAACTTTTGTGATTCAGTAAGAATCAAATCTTGCTTATCCTTGTTGGTTGGAGGTTCAGAACTTTGATTCTCTGGCTGATTTGTTACGGACTTGGTGGTTTCCAGAATTGTAGAGGTTAGGATTTCAGAAGTTTGAGTTGGTGGGACTTTAGAAGATTGAGCTGATGGGATTTCAAAAGATGAGCTAGTGGATGTTTTCTTCTGGAGGATTGGTTGGTAAACTTGGTTTAGCAGAGGTTGGTGGATTTTAAGCTTTAGCTTTGGGTCTTGTGTTCATGTTCCTTTGTCTTCTGGGAACTTGTATTCGTGTCTTTTCAAGGATCTTGATGAAGTTGGGTACTTTTGGATTTCTCGATAAAGAGCGCATAGCCAACGGAGTTGGCATTGTTGGAGCTTCTTGATTGGCTCTGGAAGAAGGATTTTTCTGTACACGTTCTTGCTCGAAGACCTTTTCTGTCGCGTCTTCTGAAACACCTTCTGGGGAATCCTGAGTTTGATCACTAGTTGTTGCTTGTGTTTCAGAAGAGGGACCCACATTTTCCTTTTCTCCCCTTTTGAGGATCAAAATTATCTGGATCCTGGTCCTCAGATCTTTTCCTCTTGAGATCAGCCTTTTTACATGCTCTTTCTTCTTTGCCTTTTTTTCTTGATTCATCGTGCACATAAATCGAGTTTACGGCTGTTTCAAGTGTTGTCACAGAAGTATCAAGAGCAGATACCTTCTGTGTCAGTTCAGCTATTGGGGCAAAATTAATCATGGAAACAAACTAAGCATTGACACTGTTAAATTTGTCAAGCAAAGAAGTGTGAAGGTTAGGTAAATCTGATTTAGTGACAAACCCAGAGGAGGAGAATGAGTCATGGGGAATGACAGCTTCAACCAGCTTCTTTAAATCTGCAGCAAATAGAGTAAAACCCTCTATAGATATTGTGGCCGGTGGAGAGGGAATTCTGGAGATAGCTTATGTATTTGACTTTATGCTGCCCTCTAACGTTTGAAATTGCTAAGTTGCCAAATTCTCTTGTGAATAGTTAGCAGAACTTAAGAAGGTCTTGATACCTTCCAGAGTTTGAGTGTGCTCCTTCTAGGTGGCTCGAATTTCGTTCAGAGAAAGATTAACTTGATTTTTCTCTGTATTAAAGTTGGTAGTGCATGTTTCAACGGATTGTTTTAGATCCATCATAAATCCCTTTATTTGATCCACAACTGTTTGAAATGCAACAGTTTTGACAAATTCGGGGGGGGGGGGTAACCTATGCATCTCCAACACATGGAGCCTCGTTTCCCTCTCGATCAGAGGGCCCTCATTCACACCTATTTGTATCTTGAGTATGGAGGGACTTCCATCCTGTCCTTCAAGGCTCCTAGGAGACACCTCTTCAGATGTTCTGACTGTATTAACTTGATCTCCATCATTAGAGGGTGGAGAGTTATTAACAGTGTCTGTACCTTGAAAAAGTTCAAAAATAGAGGTACGTTTTGTGCCCTGTTGTCATAACCCCTCTAATGGGATTTCATTGGCTTCTGGGTTAGAAGTTAGCATGGACGTGCCAACTCTTGTGCAGTCTATATCATCGATCATAGAGACATCGATGTTTTGTGTAGGAGGTGGGGAGTTCTAGGCCGATGGAACTCTTATATTTGCATCATCATCCTGTTGAGAGGATGATGATGAGGAGGTTTCCCCGGATGTGCTTGTCATGGAAGAACCAGAAACTCCTTCCACTTGGTTGGCATTTGGGTTAGGGTTTGGACTTAGCTCAAGTCCTTGTTCAATAGGTGAAGATGTGTTGGCATCAACCCTAGTAGATGTGTTAGCTCTGGGTGGACTCGGCTAGATTTTCTCATTTGTGTCAAGTATGACAACTTCTGTCCCTTCTCTCAAAAGTCTCTCTGGATGGGAAGAATTACTCGGTTGTTCACTCTAATTCTTTTCAAGCTCGGTCTCATTCAACCACTCACTATCTATGGTGGCTTCTAAGTACTTAGGGGTAGGTAATCTCTGTTCTGAGATTACCATTGAGTTTCTGTATTTCAGAAGAAGAGAAGAGGTGGGAGGTACACGGTTTAGCATATACCTGGAAATTTTGCGCTGTGTTGGGTAGCCTTCTTTATGAATTGTAGGATGATGAGATGTCATTACATGTATCTTTCCAAAAGGTTGAACACAAGGGACTTTGAATTTAATGATTGCAACTTGGTTGAATTAGGCGATAAATCTTGGAAATAGTAGTGCAGAAGGGGGTTTTTGCCTCTTGATTGAAAGATCCTTGTTGGGTACAGCTCCACATATTTCTTGAAAGATCATGTCTATGTAGTCCAGTGGGCGATTGAAGAAGATACCATACATCATTGTGATGATATTCGTGCTTACTTGATCCATAGAGCCGAGTTTGCATGTGAGACTCTTGTTTAAGATGGAAATTAGAACATTCCACATTGGGGGCAAGAATTCTCTTAAAATCAAAAAGTCGAGTAATCTTCTAGTTGTACCGTAGAAATTCCAGAAACTTCAACAATACTTCAGGAGAGGGATTTTCTTCGAGATCAGGGTTGGGTGTTGGAACTTTGTCTTCCCAGAGATGCGAATCAGGGGTTTGGAAAAGTTTGGCGATTCTTCTTCTGGTTATGGGCACTTTAACTGCTTGTTCATCATCATTTGGTACACCAAAACTACCAACGAGAGTGAAATCGTCTTTGATGTAGAGGGTTTCCCAAACTTCTTTAATTAAGATGTCAGGCACATTTGTGTTGGCTTTGATAGTGCTCTGTTTAGTGGATGATTTTGGAGAACTTCGATCATGATGCAATATTCTTCAGAAAGAGAGTTGGGGTCTAGAATAACCTGGAAATTGTTGGGTTTGTTTGGTAGGATTACAATTTGAGGACTTTCAGCAGTTGAATTAATCATTTGCTCTTCTTCATTGTGTACATTTCCAGGATTTTCACTTGGTGCAGCCATTAGGAGGTTAGGGTTTTTGGTGAACTTCCAGATATTGAATAGGAACATTTTTAATTGCAGGAATTTTGAGAGTATCTGAGACGGTAAAAATTTGAAATTGTGGTAACTTCGAGTTTGTATACTGGGAGTGAAAATCGTACTCGAGTGGTAAAAGAATAGGAATCGGTTTTGATGACCGTGGGATACACATCAACAACACATGCGGACCATAGGAATAGGACGTGTGTCTTGGCGGTTCCTATTTGGCTGGACAGGGTTTTGATACGTGTCTTTTGTCAGAAAAAGAAAGATTCATTTGAGCGTGAGATATGCGTAGAAAACTCAAACGTTTTCTTGGTACTCAAAAATTCATCTCCTCATCTCAGTAAATTAATTTAAAATCAATCTAGCTGGTTTTAAAAATAAACCATTTGATTCTCGGTAGAAGGTTTTAATTATAAACATTTAAAAATAAAGGAATAGAGAAGAAAAATCTTTTAATGACCTTGACGGCAATAGAAATGAAACCATTGAAATTTCTTAAGTCCTTACTGAAAATTTTCTTCTAGAAGATATGGTTACCTTAGAAGATTTGGAACCAAGAGAAGGTTTGTTCCTTTTTGAATTAATTTCAGAGGAAATTTCAGTATTTTAGAGGCTTCTGGATAACCTTGACGGCAAGAGTTAGTCCAGAAGAGAGTGAGGATCAAAAATTCTCAAAGAAAAGTTCATTCAATAGGCTTCTAAGTCAAACCATAATATTCTGTATTACAAAAAAGTAAGGTTGAATTAGGTATTTTTGAAATTGTTGAACCAGAAGAAGTTTTGAAGATTCAGAAGCTTCTAGTTAATTCGAATACCAAAAATTCCCCCCCTTGAATTGTGCAGGTAATCGTTTGCACCCCCTTGATATGTGGATTTTTCTTTTTCCTCCCCCTCAAACTATACTTGGATCATAAAAACGTAAGACACGCAGAAAGAATGTTTTAGAAGAGCTATTTAGTAAAAAACTTCTGATTTTTTTATTACATGTTAAGCATACCCAACTTGCTGATTAAAAAAATGAAACAATTTTCATCTAAAGCTTTTGTAAAAATATCAGCAAGCTGGTAATCAGTGGAAACAAAACACATTTCAATTATTCCTTTTTCCACATGATCTTTTATGAAATGGTACCTGACATCAATGTGTTTTGTTTTTTAGTGCTGAACTGGATTTTCCGTGATTGCTATTGCACTTTTTGTGTCACAGAGGATTGGAATCTTATTGTATATCAGTCCATAGTCTCTGAGTTAGATGTTCATCCTAATTACTTGTGAACAACAACTAGCTGCAGCAACATATTCTGCTTCTGCAGTAGATGTTGATACACAATTTTGCTTTTTGGATGACCAACTAATTAGGCGATTTCCATGAAGTTGACAACTTCCAGAGGTACTTTTTATGTTTAACTTGCATCCTCCGTGATCAGAGTCAGTGTATGCAATTAAATCAAAACAAGAATCTTTTGGATACCAAAGGCCCAGAGAGGGTGTTCCCTTTACATATCTAAAGATTCTTTTCACAACAGCCAAGTGAGATTCTTTTGGATTTGCTTGAAAACGAGCACGGAGGCATGTAGAAAACTTTATATCTAGTCTACTAGCAGTTAAGTATAGAAGAGATCTAATCATACCTTTGTATTTCTTGACATCAACAAGATTTCTAGAAGGATCAGAATCTAGCTTTGTGTTGGGTCAAATTGGCGTTTTCGTTGTAGTGGAGTTGTGAAGTTTGTATTTCTTTAGAATATCAGAAACATAGTTGGCTTGATTTATAAAAATGCCAGAGGTAGTTTGTTTGACTTGAAGCCCTAGGAAAAAGGTTAATTCTCCCATCATGCTCATTTCAAATTCACTTTCCATTAGTTTTGAAAACAACTCAACTTCTGCTTGACTTGTAGAACCTAAAATAATGTCATCTACATATATTTGAACTACAATTAACTCACCTTTGAACCTTTTGATGAACAGAGTAGTGTCGATCTTACCTTTCCTATACTCATTGTTAGTCAGAAACGGTGATAAGCATTCATACCATGCCTAGGAGCTTGCTTTAAGCCATACAGAGCCTTATCTAGAAAATAAACATATTTTGGATGAGCTGCATTTTCAAAGTCAGGAGGTTGTTGAACGTAGACTTCTTCTTCTAGTTTGCCATTTAGGAAGGCACATTTCACATCCATTTGATATACTTTGAAATTTTTTTATGTAGAGTAGGCCAAAAATAATCGAATTGCTTCCAACATTGCTACAGGGGCAAAAGTCTCATCGTAATCAATGCCTTCTTCTTGACAGTAACGTTTAGCAACTAGCCTTGCCTTCTCTCTGACTACAATCCCGTATTCTTCCTTTTTGTTTCTGAAGACCCACTTGGTATCAATAGTTGTTTTTTTATTTGGTAAAGGTACAAGCTTCCACACTTTGTTTCCGTCAAATTGAAGAAGCTCTTCTTGCATTGCGTCTATCCAACCACTTTCTTGCTGAGCTTCATGGATCTTCATTGGTTCTGTCATGCTTAAAAAATTTACACAAAATGCTTCGTTAGCAGTGGTAGATCTTGTTTGAACACTAGCTGAGGGATCACCAATGATGTTATTAGAAGAATGAGCTTTTGTCCATCTTCTCATTCTTGTTTGAGGAATTTATGGGGGATCAATTTCATTTTCTGGGAGTGAATTTTCTTGACTTTCTTCTGGAACCGGGACAACTTCTGAAGTAGAGCCTAATCTCTCCCCCTCAAGTGATGGCACAGAAGAATTCGAGATTGGAGTGGAGCATGCTGTATCAGTTTGAGACAGAGATTCCTCTGGACTTGCATTTGAATTGTGTGATCCAGAAGGGTCGGAGAGGGTGATTCTAGAAGCTTGAATAACTTCTGAAATATTTATGGAAGGACTTCTGACTATTTCCTCAGATGGAGTTTCTTCTCCTAGAAAATCATTGAAGATTGCATCAATGTCAGATTCCCTGGAACCTGAGAGATAGTCAGAAGTGATACTGTTGAGCTTAAGTTCTGAATTGGAGTTATCAGAAGTTAATTGAGCTTGATCATCAAAGTCGATGTTAATGCTTTCCATTACTGTCTTGGTTCTCAGATTGAAGACTCTAAATGCTTTTGAGGTCAGAGAGTATCCCAAGAATTTAGCTTCATCAGTCCTCTTGTCGAATTTGCCAAGCTTCTCTCGATCCTTTAAAATGAAACACCTGCAACCAAAGATATGCAAGTATTTGACGGTAGGTTTTCGGTTATTGATAAGCTCAAAAGAAGTTTTGAGATGTCTCTTGACGATAATTGATCTATTCTGTGTAAAACATGAAGTGGAGACAGCCTCAACCCATAAATGAGTGGGTAATCCAAAAGCTGCAAACATGGTTCTTGCGGCTTCCACTAAGGTACGATTTCTGCGTTCTACCACACCATTTTGTTGAGGAGTACGCACAACAGAGAAGTGATGTGTTATTCCTTCAGTTTCGAGATACGCATAAAGTTTGGCATTCTTGAATTCAGTACCATTGTCACTTCTCAATTGCTGTATGTGTTCATGTAGTAGCACAATATATCCTCTTCATCATGTTGATTAAGACAACTGGTGCGTCTGATTTTTGTCTTATGAATGCAAGCCATGTGTACCTAGAATATTCATCAATTAGCACTAACATGTACTTTTTACCCGAAAGACTCTAAACTGCAATGGGACCACAGAGGTCAACATGTAATAGTTGCAGAGGTCTTGTGCATGAATGATCACTCTTTGTTTTATGGGAAGCTCTTTTGATTTTTTTCCATTTCACAAGCAGGGTAGAGATGATCCTTCTGGAAGCGAACCTCTGGGAGGCCATCAACCAGGTTGTGCTTGACAAGTAATTCAAGAGTTTGAAAATTTAAGTGAGAGTTTATGATGCCAAAGCCATGCTACTTCACACTTCTTTGAGATGAGACAGAGTGTTTTTGTGCCATCTTTAGAAGTGAAGTTCATCATGTATAAGTTACCTTTTCTGTCAGCTCTCCAAAGTTCTTGACCTGCTTTAGAAAGTAAGTAACAATGTTTTTCATCAAATAATACTAACATTTTAGCATCACAGAGTTGACTTACACATAGAAGATTATGTTTCAATCCAGAAACATGAGTTACTTTTGATAAGTTGACATTACCTTCTTGAAGAGTAACATTGCCTTTGATTTGACCCTTACCATCATCACCGAACGTTACTGCTCTACCAGATTTATCTTCGAACATGGGGAGTAAGTTCCTTGTCCCAGTCATGTGCCTCGAGCATGCAGAGTCAAGATACAATATGTACACACGTTGTTTCTAAAATCATAATCAGAGAGATTTAGGTACCAATTTCATAATGGTTCCTTTATAGTTAGCTTTCTGATTTGTATTTACTTTGTGTTCAATAGATTTTGCAGATTTGTGGAAAACTTCTGGTTTTGGTTTACACTTATATGATTGCTGATTTTGAAATTTGATCGTTTCTTGGAGTTGTAAGAAAAATTACAATGATTCGAGAAGAATTGTTCGAGTTTGAGAAATAGAGAAAAACATTCTGAGTTCTGAGACATAAAAGAATTCATTGAGTTTTTATTACTCAAATGATAATTACAATAGTTCATATTCTTGTACATTATAGCATCAGTTGTTCGAAAGAACTTCTTATCTAGCCTAGACTTATGCTGAGGAACTGAATGATTCTTCTCTTATGTTTTTGTCTTGAAAATCTTCTATTTTGGCTCTCTGGAAGAGTTTACTTCAACAGAAGGAGTAAAAGTGTTAAACTTCCATTTTACTGCAACAGAAGGAGTAAAACCAAGTAAAAGTTTTCTGAGGCTTGGATTTGGGATTTTGTTGCGCAAGTTTGGCATTTTGTTTAGATTTGGCCTCTTTTTCAAGTTCCAGACATGATTTAGATTGTAAACACATTCCATGAAAATCTGGATGAATGGGAACCTCTTTCCTCTGTTCTTTTGGAGGAATAGAGATTATTGGTATTCCATTTGAAAATTTTGCAATTTCTAATCCAGCTGCCCTAACCTCTGTAGGTTCATTCATGTACATAAAAGGAGAATTGTTGTCTTCTATACATGATGTAATTCGTATATAGGTAGGAGGCAAATTGTTTTCAAAATTAGAGAATGATTTCTCTAAAATGTCAAAGAAATCATCATCATTTTGATTTTCATTTTCCCAAGGATATACAACTTTAGTATCATTCATTATCTGTCTCTAGATCAAGATTTAAATCAATGAAGGAGCAGGGTAAAATCTCTGGAATATTTTGAAATGATTCTATTTTAAAATCTGTACTTTGTAGATTCGTACAAACATCTAGAGTTTTAAAAAGATCATTTTGAAATTTGAGTCTTAATTCTTCTTCTGCTTGAATGGCTATGAACTCATCAGCTTCTGGGTTTAAACTAATATGAGTGAAAGATCCAAAAACAAACATGACTTTCTTCTGAATTTGTTTCACATTAACTTGTGTAACCTTTTCAGAAGAATTGTTAATGTTTTTATATTTGAGTTTTCGAGATTTATGACCATTCACATATTTTGATCTTTTAAACACAGATTGTTCATATAAGATTGCAAAATCAGGTTTTTGTTCTTTACCCAAAAAATAACAGAATCTAGAGTAGATCTCTTTTTACACGTAAAAGGGTCCATATCCTCGAAACAAAGTCTTGTTTTCCCAACTTGTGTGTGTATTTTTTCATGCACCTTCTAAGCATCTTGATATTTTTTTAATCAAGAGCTCCTTCTTTTGAAGCTCAATGTGCATAAATTTCCTTTCCTTTTGAAAATAGTTTTTAAGTGCTACAGAATTTAATTTGTCACGTTCATTGGCTTCAATTTCTTTATCTTTAGCTTGCAGAAGATTTTTACACTTATCAACGTCTTCTTTTAACAGAACTTCTATGGTTTTACTGAGTTTTGAAATTATTTGATTTTCCACAGAGAGTTCTTGCTTTTCTTCGATAAGAATATTCATCTCTATTTTAAAAATATTACGTTCTTTTTCAACAAGAGCAAAGGATTTTTCAAGATCTTTTCGTAATTTCTTCTCATTTAGAAGTTTTTCTTTCAAACTTTCAAAGTCTATTGTTAAGCTTAAAATTGTTTGTTCAAGTTCAGATGCTTCAAAATTAGAGCAAACCGGTGTTTCAGAAGGTTGATCTTCTGCATCACTCATCATGGCCATTCCACAGAACATAGCCTTTGTGTCGCTTGATTGATCAGAGAGCCAGTTTTCATGCTCAGCATATTTTGCTCTCACATCTTTCTTGTATTTATACTTGTTTTTGTAGTAAGCTTTATCTTTGATGAGAGTTCTCTTGTAATCCTTTGACTAATGACCTGATTTGCCACATCTGTAGCATACACCCTTCTTTTTCTTCATCTCTTCCTCTTTCTTCTCAGCTTCTGTCTTTTCTACTCTCACAGCTTCTTGTCTAGGTGGATAGACTAGAGTAGGGTGTTCACTTCTGTTGTCATATTGTTTATTGTTCTGGAAGGAACGATTACCAAACTTCCTGGTGAATTGTCTGGTAATAAGAGCTAGTGATTTAGCGAATGAATTTATCTCATCATCTTCTTATCCAGAAAGACCAGCTTCTGTATCAGCTTCTGAGATTAGTGCCTTGCTCTTCCCTTTCTTTTCAGAGTCTCTACTTCTCTTCCCTGACCCTCTGGATTCAGAGATTAGGGCCAAGGGACCATCAACGCTTGCCTTCTTTTGCACCACCTCCTTCTCATGAGTTTGAAGAGTTCCAAACACATCATGCAAGGACCATTGTTCCAGATCTTGGTTCGCTTGTAATGACATGGACAAATTTGACCATTCAGGATTTAGCCATTTGAGAAAACAACACATTATTATCTTTTTGTGATCTTATGATATCACATCTTTTACGTTGATTAATCAATGTGTTGAATCTGTGAAATGTCTGTTCAAGGGATTCTTCTCGAAGAGCCTGAAATCTGTTATACTCATTCAGTGCTTGAGCTCTTCTGTTTTTGTTCATTTTGGAGCCCCCTTCGAGTTGATTGGCCAACTGATCCCATAAATTTTTGGCAGATTCAAACTGATCCAGAGATTGAAATATTTCATTTGGAAGGGCCATTATGAGAAGTCTCTTTGCCTTCTGATCAAACTCCACCTTCCTTTTATCTTCATCATTCCATTCATTTCTCTCTTTTGGAACACGTTTAGCTGAAACTTCCTCTGTTGTGGTCGCGGGAGGAACTCGAGGAATTATGTTGAATGGGATATAGGGACCATTCTGCACAGATGAGTTCGAGATCTAAACCTTCGAAAAAGTTTATCATGCGAATTTTCCACTAGGAATATTCATCCCTTTGTAGAGTAGGAGGTTTTGTTAGTGAGCCGGAGCTGTATATGGCATTCAGATTTGGATTTGCCATATTTTTCAAAAAGACAGAGTGTATCGATTTAAAGACTAAGATGAAAAAAATACGATTTTAGTTACTGAACTTGAAACAACTGATCGAGAAAATGAATATTTTAAATTTTCAACTAGAAATACCACAGTTTATGAGAAAGTTTGTGTTGAACGACAAAAACTCGTAAAAACAGGCTAGAGTGAAGAACAATAGTTAAAAACAAAAACAGTTCTAAATGAGTAGGGATATCTCCATCCTAGATTAGATCAACTAATCATAAGATTGATTAGATGGCTCTAATACCAATTGTTGGAACCCAGATCCCTTAATTACTAACAAAACAGTTGATTACGGTATGAATAATAAGAGTATGAAGCGGAAGCAATTAATCAACTGAGATATAGAATTGTAACAGTTAAATGAAGAACAATACGAAGAACAGTAATTTGTATTTCAATCCATATATAATACTCTAAGGCCATTTGTAGCTTGATGGATGCCATGACAAGTATCAGGCCTGAGATAGCTTATGTAGTGGGACGGTTGAGTCAGTATTTCAAAGAGTGTTTAAATATCTCAAAGAAATCATGGATTATGGTTTGAGTTATTTGGGATATCCTTCGGTGTTAGAAGGATATTCGGATGCATGTTGGATATCCAATATGGAGGATCACTCTTCAACGAGTGGATGGGTATCTTTTTGTTGGAGGTGGTGCCATTTCTTGGGCATCCAAGAAGCAAAGTTTTATTACAAACTCAACGATGGAATCTGAGTTTGTATCTTTAGCCGCTGCCGGTAAAGAGACAGAATGGTTAAATATGGTTAAATAATCTTGTTTATGATATTCCATTGTGGTCGAAACCGATTGCACCTATTTCTATCCACTGTGATAGTGCAGCCACTTTGGCTAAGGCTTATAGCCAAGTGTACAATGGCGAGTCTAGACACTTGGGTGTTCGACATAGTATGGTTAGAGAGTTAATCATGAATGGTGTAATCTCTGTGCAGTTTGCTAGATCGCAACTAAATTTGGCGGGTCATCTGACAAAGGGTTTAGCAAGAGAGTTAGGGCACAAGTCTGCTATTGGGATGGGATTAAAGTCCTTATAAATCTATAATGGTGAGACACCCAATTCCCTTCTAATATGACATTTGATGCTCAATTCAATGAGGAAATCTCACACTTATAAGATTGGAACACATGATATATTATCCTAGGTATGTGTTCGGTACTACAGTAAGTAGGTTGAAGTTTATTTTCTTAATAAGTCCTTTGATAAAGTGTATTTGTAGTTACACGAAGTAAAGGAATTACCTATATGATCGTGAAATGTAACCGCATTTCAAAAGGTTGGGGACTTGGCCTTTATAAGATCATGAAGGGATTAGCACACACGGCTTTATAATTATGTCATGTTTATTTTCTATACAAGTAAGTGAAACTTGTACGTATTTAGCTTTAGGTATTCAAATGAGTTGATGGGTTCAATTCTTGGGATACCTTGATTCTCGATTATTTAAAACGTGTAAAATACTAATGTGGAAAAATTCAATCGTTTCGATATTTTCATTTATGCGCAAATTTTGGTGTTGTTCATTCTTAAGAAGTTATTTCATCGGTCACACTAAAATGGGGGAGGATTGTTGGTTATTTTAGTGTCACCGGTCCATTTATATGGGTTTTATACTTAAATCTAATTCAAGTTAGGTGGTGCGGAATGCATGCTTGTTATAAGGCGAGTATGAACTCAGTAACAACGAAATGGCGGGGGTCAACTGAATACAACAAGGTTCGATTGGAACCCCGTCAAGCTTGACTGGTTCCATTCAACCTCTATGAATTTGATAATGGCATCCTTTGGATGACCCGACTAGGCCAGTCGTGCCAGTCGAGTCTATGCTGGATTTGATCTTGGCATTCTCTGGAAGATCTGACTGGCCAGTCGGGCCAGTCGAGTCTATAGTGGATTCGATGTTGACATCCTCTAGAAGACTCGACTAGCCAGTCGAGTCTATACTAGCCAATCGAGCTTTTAGAAACGGTTATTGTGCATTTGTACTGCATTTATTTAAAAGTTAATGGAAATGTGCAACTGAAATTTCAGCCATGACAATGATTTCGGTTACGTTAATTTTGAGTATAAATAAGAATGTATATTTATGAGTTTAGACACCGGTTTTCAACAATCTTCATACACTCTCTAGATAATTGCTTATATTTTTGTGCCTAAAAACGCAAGTGCTTTGAGTCATATCGTCTATTGAATTTCGGGAACCAAGACATAGGGTTGAAATATCAATACGGAAAGTGTTTTCACACGATTCTCAATTTAATCCAGTGATCGGTTTACCCTATATTCCACTAACCTGTTTTTACACAACATAGATCGAACAAAAGAAGAAAAGAATCGACTCAATTTGATCGAACAATGATCAAATTGAAATTAGAAGAAAACAATCTATTATCGCTCTAATACCATGTGCGGAGAGAAAACCAAACAAGAGAGAAATAAACAGAAAATAAACTCCTAACTGAAACTTGTTACAACTCATGTTTTCTTTATTTTCTGCTTCGAAATTTTGTATTCTCCATTCTACGTTTTGAGGTTTCGTATTTTCCATTATAGGTTTTGAGGTTCTGTATTCTGCATTTCAGACGAACACACAAAAGGGGTTTCATGTCATGGATTTACCATCTAGGTTTGCATCCATTTCCATTTTCCTGAAGATTTTAGGTAATTTTTTTGATTTCCAACCCTTTATTCACAAAGCTCGTCATATTTCCTCAGTTGCATATTTTTTTGTTCAAATTGCTGCTTTTGAAGATTTTAGGTTCTTGAGAATTCGTTTTGTTTGTTAAATTAATGAATGATAGGGTTAGTACTTAATTATATGGTTGTATATTCAAATTTGAATCTCTGTATTTGGTTATCTTTTGATCTCGGAAGTTGATGATGTGATTTCAGGTTCTTAGTGAGTATAAATCATTTCCTTTCTTGATGTTCAATTTGAAGTAATTTTCTCTTGTTTATCGTCTTTAGGTTAATATTCCTTCTAGGTTTCAGGTAGATTTTGTTTGATTGTATGTTTGATACTTTTTTTGCTCACACCGTATAGAAATCTGAAAAGTCAATTGAAATTTGTACATGGAATCAAATAGTAATAGTTTGAAAGAATGGAAAACAATCTGTTTTAAATTTAATGGATCAAAAGAGATCGATAATATTGTTATGTGAAATACAAAGAAAAGCTCTAAATAAATACTAAGTTAATGCAGGTACAGTAAGGAAACTAGCAAAAGTTTAGGCTAGAAATAAGGTAAGCAAATCGGGATAAATACGGAAATGATCGAGATATATATGGAGAGCATAAGGAACATATATTGGAATTCCAATACTCCCCATCAAGTTGGAGCGTGTAGATTACGAGTGCCCAACTTGCCAAGTAAGAACCGTAGCTATTCAGTTCCTAATCCTTTCGTGAGAAGATCGGCAATATGCATTATAGAGGTGATAGACAGTGGTCAACCTCCTGTGACTCTACTCTTTCACGGACCAAAAGACAATCCATCTCGAAGTGTTTGGTTCTCTCGTGAAACACCATGTTGTTTGCAATGTGGCGGGTGGCTTGATTATCACAAAATAAAGGAGTTGGCTTGCCCGAGTGAAGGAACGTGAAACAACTGATTGCTTCTTGGTTTTCTAGGATGTTGGTGCACCGCTGAGGACAAGTAAGTACCCAGTTCGTGACCTTCAGGTGAATGGACATCCGAGCCAGTCCGAGTCATAGTAGTCGGTGAGAACACACCCTCTCTCACGTGGAAGGAGAATTCCTTGTCCCGGTGTACCTTTCAAGTAGCGAAGGACCCTATGTGCAGCGTCCAACTACGGTTGTCTCGGGTCTGCTACGAATTGGCTTAACACATTTACGGAGTATGTTATATTTGGTCGCGTAGTTTGCAAGTAATGTAGTCTGCCAACTATATGACGATAAAGACTGGCATCAACTTTCGATTCCTTTTCGGCTCTATCAAGATTCAAATTCTGCTTGATGGGAAACAGACTTGTCTTGCATCCTTGTAACCTACAATCTTCTAGGATGTCAAGTATATACTTACGCTGATTTAGCATGAGACCTTCCGACGTTCGAGTCAATTCTATGCCGAGAAAATACTTGAGATTTCCTAGGTCTTTGATGCTAAACATGTCATTTAGATCATTTTTTGTTGCTTGCGCTTTTGCCGGGTCGTTTCCAACCATGACTACATCATCGACGTAAATGAGAGCCGCAACAAAACTGTTTCCTTTCTTGTGAATAAAAAGGGAATAGTCGGCTCGAGACTGTCTAAAACCGAGGGTGACAAGGGCTTTGGTAACCTTTTGATACCAATTGCGTGAAGCTAGCTTTAAACCATATAACGACTTTCATAGAAGACAGACTTTAGCATCGCCTTCCTTTGCAAAACCTTGGGGAATCATCATGAAAATTTCTTCATTTAAGTCGCCATTTAAAAAGGCCTTGTTGACATCGAGTTGGTGGATTGCCCAATTCCTGTTGACAGCTACGGCTAAGAAGGTTCTGACAGTCACAAGCTTGGCCACCGTAGCGAATGTGTCGTGAGTCATGGTCCTCCATTTGGGTAAACCCTTTTGCAACGAGATGAGCTTTGTATCTTTCAACCTCAGCGTTGGGTTTGTATTTTACTTTGTAAACCCAGTTTGAACCAATGGCATGTTTCCCTTTTGGAAGATCTTTCAAAGTCCACATTTCATTCTTCTTTAAAGATTGAATTTCTTTTCTCATAGCTTCCTTCCACCTGTCATTTTTAACTGCCTGATGAAAGTATTTTGGTTCATCATTGGAATCGATGGCCGTCAGGAAAGCTTTGTGAGCATTAGAAAACTTTTCATAACAAATAAAGTTAGATAGAGGGTGTACCATTAAGGAAGCCTAACTTGGTGGAGTTTGTGCATGGTCTACCGATGGGGGAAGTTAGACGTGATAATCGACAAAGTGCTTCGGTTGACTTCTGTTTCTTTTATCACGAGTCGGAATATTTGTAGAAGGTTCAACGGCAATACCTTGCTGTTCAAAGTGGGTTTCTTGGTTATCGTTGGAGGTTTCTGGATCAGTGTGTGTCCCATTGATGTCTTAATATGGGTTCCCTTCATCAACGTCCTGGATCAACGCACGTGGTGCATCTGGGCCTTGGACATAAGTGGATTGTCCATTGTCATTGTTCCATACGGTTTGTTCGGTGTCATAATGAACCGACCCATTATATACTCCATCGTCAACCTTTAGTGGGTCGTCGTTTTCACGTTCATCGTCCCTTTTGTAGAACGGAAACTGGTTCTCATGGAACCTCACGTCCCGTGAAACAATAATCCTTATGTTTTCGATGTTAAATATCTTATAACCTTTGGTCCCTTGTAGGTAACCCAAAAAAACCCCGGCCCTCCCTTTTGCTTCGAAATTGTCCCCCTTTGTCTCATTACTTCAGAAATAGGCCAAACACCAAAAAAATTTCATGTGTTCATAGTCCGGTTTTTGTTGGAAAATGATCTCATAGGGGGTTTTATTTCCTATCACCTTAGATGGCAATCGATTCATAATATACGCAGCGGTTAAAACATATTCACCTAAAAATCTTCTGGGGAGATTGGCTTCAAATCTAAGAGCTCGTGCGGTTTCAAGGAGATCTCTGTGTTTTCGTTCCACCACCCCTATATTGTTGTGGGGTGTGAGGACACGTGGTCTCTAATAACATTCCTTCCTCACCGTAAAAATTAATCATTTCATTAGACGTGAATTCCCCCCCCCCCCCCCCCCCCCCGCCCATTATCACTTCTAACTCTTTTGACTGATTTTCCAAATTTAGTTTTAATCTTTCTATAGAAGTCAATGAGACACTTGCTTGCTTCGTGTTTGTGTTTTAGAAGAAAATCCCACACCCCCTGCTAAAATCATCAACAATGGTTAAAAAATAGCTTGCTCCCGAAAGCGAGGGAGAACGATATTTTCCCCAGACATCACAATGCAATAACTCAAAACAACCATTGGTTTTTATTTCACTATTTTGAAAAGGAAGTCTAATGTATTTAGCTCTAGAACAAGAATCACACAACTTATTGAAAGAAACATTCTTAAGAAAATCAATCTGGGTAAGTTTTTCACCATAAGTGTGACCAAGTCTTCTGTGCCATACATCCGTCGTTGTCATTAGAGCCTTCTTCTCGGTTCCAAACATCCCCATTCGGTAAAGACCTTTTCGGCATTCACTCGCACCAATCAAGCTCCTCGTGTGAAGTTTCTGCATTACACAAAAATCAGAAAAGATTGTTATTGCTAATTGCAGATCTTTGCTTAATCGACTAACCGACAAAAGATTGCAAGTGAACTTGGGGATATGAAGGACCCCCTTTATTCTTCCACCCCCGATAAGGTGCATTCACGTTTTCCTTCACCGGGTATAGAATCTCCGTTAGGGATAACTACGGGGTTCTCATGGCAAATTCGAACCCTGTTTTTAAGAATCTCGACGTTGTGTGTAATGTGTTAGGTTGATCCCGAATCAATTACCCAATCGTCTACAGAATCAGTTTTACGTGCCATGAAAGCCGTCGGAGCCGGATCCTTCTTTGTTTCTTTTCCGCTACCTGTAAAGTGTTTCAAAAAGGTTCATATTGCTCATTAGTCAAACCTGGAACGGGGCTTGCACTGGTCTTGATACAGGCAGCTTTGGGTTTGTTTTCGTCTCGCTTTTTGTTCTCCGACAACCAATCGGGATATCCTACCCGTTTGAAACAACCCTCTCAGTTGTGGCCGTCTTTGCCACAGATTGTGCAGTGTTACACTATGTCGCCTCGTTTGTTGTCTTTTGCGACCGGTTTGTCTCGTTGCTGACTGGAGTTGCCTTCTCTTCGGCCGTGTGTGAAGTCCTTGAAGGCGGCAGATTGGGTTGTGGGTTTCTTGTCGCCGGATATAGCTATTTGTCATTCATCTTCTGCAATGAGGTGGTAAGCGTTTCCTAAACTTGGAACCGGATTCATGCCAAGAATATGTGTTTTGATGACAGAAAACTTGTTATCGAGTCCCATAAGAAACTCGTAAAGCCTTTCCTTTTCTTTGAGTTCCACTATCTTCTTTCCAACGTCAGATATACAACCATTGTATGTACAGCGTGGGATAGAAAGAACAGCCTGTATCTCGTCTCAGAACCCGCGCAACTTCGTGTAATAGGCAGAAACAAAGGTGCCTCCTTGTTGTATTCCGGTGAGGCTTTGTTTTAATTCATATGCGCTAGGAGCCCTTTCGTTCCCGAAACGTTCTAGCAGATCAGTCCATATCTCACTAGTAGTACTTGCGTATTTCACACTGTTCCGGATATCCTTCTCCATTGCCGTTGTGAGCTATCCTTTCACCATGGCTTCACATTGCATCCATATCATATAGTCCATGGTAGTCTTATCTGGTTTTTTATGGACCCATCGACAAAACCGACTTTGATTTTGGCGAATAGGAAGTTCGTCATCTCCTTTGACCAATCAGCTTAGTTGTTGTTGGTGAGAACGTCGTTGACATGCATTTGTTTCGGATAATCCGAGGCATGTATGTAGAGGGTGAGTTTGCATCGGGACTGGCTTCATGTTTCGAGCCAAACTCTAGGTTTTCTCGGTTGCCGGCCATGGATGGGGGTGGCGGCAGTTTAGGTTTGGTGGTTTTAGGTCAGACCTGCTCTGATACCATTTTAAATTCAATGGATCAAAAGAGATCGATAATATTGTTATGTGAAATACAAGGAAAAGCTCCAAATAAATACTAAGCTAATGTAAGTAAAGTAAGGAAACTAGTAAAAGTTAGGCTAGAAATAAGGTAAGCAAATCGGGATAAATTCGGAGATGATCGAGATATGTATGGAGAGGATAAGGAACATATATTGGAATTCCAATAATCTGTCGTCGTTTTTATTTGTGGATGTTTTACTTTTTGAGGGGGGGATTTTTTGTTGCATAACGAGTGTTATTGCCAGGTTATTTCTTTTTGTTCCTCTTTAGAGTTCTCTCTATGTTCTAGATCACAATATTTTATACGCCTTGTCGCATACCCAACAACAAACAAATAACAAACCTTTTGGTTGGTTTTCAATTTTATTTAACACAAAGAAACCAAGTCAAGAATCTATGTCTAGATGGTTGTTACCCGTTTCAACAACATCTACTTCATTGGATTTCCTGTGATTTGCTATGTTCTCGGATGACAATAGTTCATATGGGTTTGGAGAGCTAAAAAGTGCTTGAGTGCTACCCATATTTTATTAAGATACTAAGGGGTCATTTACCGAAGGGTTACAACGTAAGCACTTATCTACAAAAGTTATTGATCTCACTTACCTGATACGCACTTACCAGGTAAGGTTAAGACTCGCGGTCCATGCCCTTGCTCTTATCGGGTAAGATTCTCGATCCTTGTCATGTTCTTCCGGTAAGGTAATGTGAATTGGTAAATACTTACCAGTAGGACAAATATGTACATTAACCACCTTACCTTTATACGTGTAATATCATCCTCGACATCTCTCTCATTCTAAATCGTGGAACATGACATTGTCACTTTAGTGTACTATATATTTGCTCTCTACTATTTTAGTGTTAACCATTCTGTCTATATTTATTCCGATGGATTTTTATCCGCAAATAACATGTAAAATAAAATACAGTTTTTATGTATTATATCATTGTTAATTTAAATGACTTGATAATCATTTACAAACTCAAACGCCAAATATTTATGAGCTACATGCCTTTAAGCAATTGTAGCTACTTATTCAAAAGTTAAATGTACAATTTGAATTTAAATTAATAATAAATGATGATAAGATATCCTTTCTTAGTTAACCATTGTGCAATCACGTCTGATCTCACCATTGTTTCCGGTCATTCGGCCAAGCTTGGTGATCGCTTTAACGAACGCCTGGTTGAAAGCACCATTGCTAGACGCAAATTGGTTGACCGTTGACTTTGACTGACTGTCCGTGAACAAGATTTGGTCAGAGACAAACAAACCCTTTCCTTGTTGGAGGTTCTAGAAGTATGCATTGTCAAAAGTTCGAGAGGTGCTAGGGTCCATGTTAATCACAATCCTAGGGTCCACATTGATCGGGTACATTTGTCTAAGTTGAAGTGCGTATTGCCTGTTTAGGGTAGGGTCTATTCCCTTCTTTGAACAAATCCGACCCGAAAATTTGCCACAATCAGAGAATCCAAGTGTATGTGCACCTAGAGAATGATTAAATGCAATTCCTAATGAATAAATGAAACTTTTTTTAATTATAAATTAATATAAGTAAAACAATTATTTATGTAGGTACATTTTTATAAAATATTCACGTGAAAGTGCAATCATATCTGTTTGAGATAGACCACGAGTTGTAAACATGGTGTTAAGTTGGTCCAACTGAAAATTTGGATGTAGAAGACGGTGTTGAACACTTGATATTGTTGAAACTCTGCCATCTCTCCTTCCTAATTCTACTTTGTAGGACGGGCCACCTGCCTGTACGTATTCAGACAAACAAAAAATATATAGGTTATAATTTAATTGAATATATAGTAAAGATAACTGCAACAAAATTACATAAAAATATTTAAATGTCCTAATAAAGTATTTTATAAGACGAAATAATTATGTCTTATCTAAAAGTGTTATAAAATAGATTTATCACATTCTTCTGGACGTTTTAACAAGAAAATTATATATTTTTAAAATAAATTATCGTACTAGATTTTGGAGAAATCATGCGAACACATTTTTTTATAGGATATTTGTTTTAAAAGACAATCTTTTGAAATAATGTCATATAAAAAATATTAATACGATGATTTATTTTTAAAAAGTTGTAATTTTTTTTGTTAAGATGGCTAAAAATATTTTATAAACTAACAGTAACACTTTTACATTGAACTATTGTTTAATCTTGTAAACTTAAATATATAGAGCAGCCTAATAGCTACAGTTATACGATTTTTACATCCTATAAAAATTATTTTGTTGTTGTGTACTAACTATAAATATATAAAGAATCATGGTCAAATCTATAGAAGAAAAAAATTATGATTGAGTTCATACGAGGGATACGACATCTCTGGTAGCAAGAGCTAATATATCTGCACAAGAAACTTTATTCCGGCAACTTGGGTTGCTGTCAAGCGCAGCCCTGGCTTTGATGACGGTATCAAATCCATCTCCGGCGAGCGACAAGTTGTCGGGATGGTCCTTCTCAGTTTTTGGGTTCGCATTTGCGAGAAGAATGATGCGTCACAACCCTATATATATATATATACATACACACAAGATATATGTGTATATGGTTAATTAATTGAGTTAGAAATTGAAATTAAAGCAAAAATGCCGAAAATTAATGAATGAGACAAACCCGAACGAAACAATGGTGATGAAAGTCTGTTGGAATTTCTTGTTAACGGCTGATCGGACTATGGATTCGACATTAGGGCAACTGTTTTGGTAGAAATTTTGTCTGAGTTGGCATATGATGAAACAACAAAGAAAGAAAGCACCAACAAACATAGTAATTGTGTCTTCATTTTGGATTCCTTTTTCTCGTGCTTTGTTATAACATTATGGATGATGAAGGCGTTTATATATAAATACTTACATATATTATTATATTATATCATGGTGGCTCTCACACATACACACATACTTATACATATAGGGGTGGGTTCAAATGTGAACCTATATTTGGTTGTGAAAATGAGGATGAATCTCAGCCATCCATTTAAAATCAGATCAAAAAATAAAGGGATGAAACGCGCGGTGGCATTGTCGTAAATAACGGGAAAACTCAGGTCACGGCTTAAAGAATACTAAGCGCTTAGGGGTAAAATAGTAAATACCACCTTACGATTCAAATCAGAAACACGTCCCCGTTCTCTAACGCCTTTTCGATTCCGTCCCAAATTTCTTGCGTTCATCTTCCCAAAAAGAAAACTTTGCCCTAAAATCCATTTTCTACTGAAAATCAACGAGATTACTCTTATTCATAAAACAAAAATGGTCTAGTAGCGAAGAATGCAACGATATTAATCTAATTGAAGCTTTTGAAGAAGAAGGTAAAAGTTTTTATGTTTATATAAATTTTTATTTTGAATATTTAGGGTTTCTAGTGTAATCGTATTGAATATCTTCTTGTTAAATGATGTTTGATACTTGCAAAAACTTGTATTCAGTCTTAATATAAAAACTACGGTCTAATATTCAGTCTTAAATTCTATTATACTCTGTAGTGTTTATATTCAGTCTGAATATAAGGTAAAAGATTTTGTGTGTAGCTTATATTCAGTCTGAATATAAACACTAAATTCTATATACTCTGTAGTATTTATATTCAGACTGAATATAAGCTACAGATAGTATTTTGAATAATTTTAGCTTATAATCAGTCTGAATATAAGCTACAATTAGTGGTTTGTTTAATCGCAGCTTATATTCAGTCTGAATATAAACACTAAATTCTATTATACTCTGTAGTAGCTTATATTCAGACTGAATATAAGCTACAAATAGTATTTTGAATGATTTTAGCTTATATTCAGTCTGAATATAAGCTACAATTAGTTGTTTGTTTAATCGCAGCTTATATTAAGTCTGAATATAAGGTAAAAGATTTTGTGGTGTAGCTTATATTCAGATTGAATATAAGATACAAATAGTTCATATGGGTTTGGAGAGCTAAAAAGTGCTTGAGTGCTACCCATATTTTATTAAGATACTAAGGGGTCATTTACCGAAGGGTTACAACGTAAGCACTTATCTACAAAAGTTATTGATCTCACTTACCTGATACGCACTTACCAGGTAAGGTTAAGACTCGCGGTCCATGCCCTTGCTCTTATCGGGTAAGATTCTCGATCCTTGTCATGTTCTTCCGGTAAGGTAATGTGAATTGGTAAATACTTACCAGTAGGACAAATATGTACATTAACCACCTTACCTTTATACGTGTAATATCATCCTCGACATCTCTCTCACTCTAAATCGTGGAACATGACATTGTCACTTTAGTGTACTATATATTTGCTCTCTACTATTTTAGTGTTAACCATTATGTATTATATCATTGTTAATTTAAATGACTTGATAATCATTTACAAACTCAAACGCCAAATATTTATGAGCTACATGCCTTTAAGCAATTGTAGCTACTTATTCAAAAGTTAAATGTACAATTTGAATTTAAATTAATAATAAATGATGATAAGATATCCTTTCTTAGTTAACCATTGTGCAATCACGTCTGATCTCACCATTGTTTCCGGTCATTCGGCCAAGCTTGGTGATCGCTTTAACGAACGCCTGGTTGAAAGCACCATTGCTAGACGCAATTTGGTTGACCGTTGACTTTGACTGACTGTCCGTGAACAAGATTTGGTCAGAGACAAACAAACCCTTTCCTTGTTGGAGGTTCTAGAAGTATGCATTGTCAAAAGTTCGAGAGGTGCTAGGGTCCATGTTAATCACAATCCTAGGGTCCACATTGATCGGGTACATTTGTCTAAGTTGAAGTGCGTATTGCCTGTTTAGGGTAGGGTCTATTCCATTCTTTGAACAAATCCGACCCGAAAATTTGCCACAATCAGAGAATCCAAGTGTATGTGCACCTAGAGAATGATTAAATGCAATTCCTAATGAATAAATGAAACTTTTTTTAATTATAAATTAATATAAGTAAAACAATTATTTATGTAGGTACATTTTTATAAAATATTCACGTGAAAGTGCAATCATATCTGTTTGAGATAGACCACGAGTTGTAAACATGGTGTTAAGTTGGTCCAACTGAAAATTTGGATGTAGAAGACGGTGTTGAACACTTGATATTGTTGAAACTCTGCCATCTCTCCTTCCTAATTCTACTTTGTAGGACGGGCCACCTGCCTGTACGTATTCAGACAAACAAAAAATATATAGGTTATAATTTAATTGAATATATAGTAAAGATTACTGCAACAAAATTACATAAAAATATTTAAATGTCCTAATAAAGTATTTTATAAGACCAAATAATTATGTCTTATCTAAAAGTGTTATAAAATAGATTTATCACATTCTTCTGGACGTTTTAACAAGAAAATTATATATTTTTAAAATAAATTATCGTACTAGATTTTGGAGAAATCATGCGAACACATTTTTTTATAGGATATTTGTTTTAAAAGACAATCTTTTGAAATAATGTCATATAAAAAATATTAATACGATGATTTATTTTTAAAAAGTTGTAATTTTTTTTGTTAAGATGGCTAAAAATATTTTATAAACTAACAGTAACACTTTTACGTTGAACTATTGTTTAATCTTGTAAACTTAAATATATAGAGCAGCCTAATAGCTACAGTTATACGATTTTTACATCCTATAAAAATTATTTTGTTGTTGTGTACTAACTATAAATATATAAAGAATCATGCGTCACAACCCTATATATATATATACATACACACAAGATTTTTACATCCTAAAGAATTATTTTGGGTTCGCATTTGCGAGAAGAATGATGCGTCACAACCCTATATATATATACATACACACAAGATATATGTGTATATGGTTAATTAATTGAGTTAGAAATTGAAATTAAAGCAAAAATGCCGAAAATTAATGAATGAGACAAACCCGAACAAAACAATGGTGATGAAAGTCTGTTGGAATTTCTTGTTAACGGCTGATCGGACTATGGATTCGACATTAGGGCAACTGTTTTGGTAGAAATTTTGTCTGAGTTGGCATATGATGAAACAACAAAGAAAGAAAGCACCAACAAACATAGTAATTGTGTCTTCATTTTGGATTCCTTTTTCTCGTGCTTTGTTATAACATTATGGATGATGAAGGCGTTTATATATAAATACTTACATATATTATTATATTATATCATGGTGGCTCTCACACATACACACATACTTATACATATAGGGGTGGGTTCAAATGTGAACCTATATTTGGTTGTGAAAATGAGGATGAATCTCAGCCATCCATTTAAAATCAGATCAAAAAATAAAGGGATGAAACGCGCGGTGGCATTGTCGTAAATAACGGGAAAACTCAGGTCACGGCTTAAAGAATACTAAGCGCTTAGGGGTAAAATAGTAAATACCACCTTACGATTCAAATCAGAAACACGTCCCCGTTCTCTAACGCCTTTTCGATTCCGTCCCAAATTTCTTGCGTTCATCTTCCCAAAAAGAAAACTTTGCCCTAAAATCCATTTTCTACTGAAAATCAACGAGATTACTCTTATTCATAAAACAAAAATGGTCTAGTAGCGAAGAATGCAACGATATTAATCTAATTGAAGCTTTTGAAGAAGAAGGTAAAAGTTTTTATGTTTATATAAATTTTTATTTTGAATATTTAGGGTTTCTAGTGTAATCGTATTGAATATCTTCTTGTTAAATGATGTTTGATACTTGCAAAAACTTGTATTCAGTCTTAATATAAAAACTACCGTCTAATATTCAGTCTTAAATTCTATTATACTCTGTAGTGTTTATATTCAGTCTGAATATAAGGTAAAAGATTTTGTGTGTAGCTTATATTCAGTCTGAATATAAACACTAAATTCTATATACTCTGTAGTATTTATATTCAGACTGAATATAAGCTACAGATAGTATTTTGAATAATTTTAGCTTATAATCAGTCTGAATATAAGCTACAATTAGTGGTTTGTTTAATCGCAGCTTATATTCAGTCTGACTATAAACACTAAATTCTATTATACTCTGTAGTAGCTTATATTCAGACTGAATATAAGCTACAAATAGTATTTTGAATGATTTTAGCTTATATTCAGTCTGAATATAAGCTACAATTAGTTGTTTGTTTAATCGCAGCTTATATTAAGTCTGAATATAAGGTAAAAGATTTTGTGGTGTAGCTTATATTCAGATTGAATATAAGATACAAATAGTATTTTGAATAATATTATTTTATATTCAGACTGAATATAAGCTACAAATAGTATTTTGAAATAATTTTAGCTTATATTCAGTCTGAATATAAGGTAAAATATTTTGTGGTGTAGCTTATATTCAGTCTGAATATAAGCACTAAGAGTGTTGCAATGCAATTTAGTGTTTATATTCAGACCGAATATAAACTACAATTATACAAACCAAAAATTGTAAGTTATATTCAGTATGAATATTAGGACTATAGTCTATTTTGAGGAAAACATGTTATATTGATAATAAATATTTAATTAAAACAGGAAGAAAAAGAAAGAGTCAAGAAGAATGTTCTTCACCAAAAAGCAAAAAGAAGTCAACAGATTGCAGATGAATTCAGATCACCATATAATTTAAAATCAGTTGATCCATGGATCGAGGAAACAGATACTGAGAAGAATGTTGCCCAATGGATGTTCTTATTCATAGGAGACCAAATGTAAGTTTTAAAATTGAGCACACCGTTTTACTCAGTCTGAATATCAAGATGTTTTTAAATAAATTCTAAGACATAATCATAATCACAGGGACGAGGTTTTTGAATCAAGTATAAGGCAAACAACTATAAAAGTTTTGCTTGAAAGCTTGATTCCATAATCAGAACCTTTTTCAAATGTAATAGACACCTTCTCTTACATCTTAAATTCTGATAAATTATTGAAGACAAACAATGAACCAAATAAGTTATATTGTTCAACAGAAGTGTTGGTAAGAATATAATTATCATAGTTTAACATAGTATAGATTACTTTGTTATTCTTCTTTATATCACTTTATAATCTTCATAGACATTCATCCCTCTGGAGGTCTATGTGGAAATCCCTGCAGTTCCAAGAACTGAATCTACTCCTGAAATACCTGCATCAAGAATCAAGAAAAGCCCAGGTATGTACAGTACTGCTGAGAAAGCTTAAGCTAAAATTGACAAAAGGGCCTTAACTCTTCTTACAATGGTCATTCCAAATGAAATATTCAATAGGGTAGATAGTTTGACTTCTGCCAAAGCTATGTGGGATGAGGTGGAAGCCCAGATGCAACGTAGCACAAAAGCCCAAGCACAACGATTAAATATCTGTGTGGGTACTTATGAGAATTTTAGATATATAGAAAATGAATCAATTACTGATACATATCATAGATTCAACAATATTCTGAATGATCTGAGAAGAAATGGTGTTCAGAAATCAAACTCAGAGATAAACAATAAATTTCTGAACAACTTGGGAAATGAATGGTCAAGCTTTTCTGATAACATGGTTACAAGGAATCTGTCTAGGAAGACTATTCCTGATGTATATGGCATCTTGTTCCAACAAGAGAACAAGATCAAAACTAGACAGTATGAGCAGAAAAAGGCAAATGAAACTGTAGCCTTGTTAAGCAAAAAGTACAACAACTCCTTGACCATCTCTACTAGAAACAAAGTTTGTGAAATTCCAGAGACAACTCTGTGTGATAGGGATGAATCAGATGAAGAACTTAAAATAATTTCTGATAATATTGCTTTTATGACAAGGAAATTTACTCAAAGATATAGTCAAAAATATCAGAATAAACCAAGGTCTAAAGTTGGACCCAAGAAAGGTCAAGATGCTGGTCAAACTGAGTCACCTGAACCAGCAAGGTGTTTTAATTGTGGTAAGCCTGGTCATTATGCAAGACAGTGCAAAATGCCCAAAGTCAAGAACTTAGGCTACTATGAGAAAAAGCATCTTCTTGCAAAGAAAAAGGAACAAAATCCAGCTCTAGTAACCAAGTTTGAAGAAGATTGATTAAACTAGAGTGATGGAGAATACGATGAAGAGGTAACTCATTATGCTTCAAACTGCTACATGTGCCAAATGGATCCAGAAGAAAAACATGCACATGATTCTGAGGTATCTTCTTCATCTTTTAAATTAAATTCTTTTTTCTGAACCAAATTCTGAACTAAATTCTGAACAAATTTCTGAAAATTCTGAAGTGCAAAATCAATTTCAGAATATGTTTTCTGAATTTGAAACTCTCAGAAACAGAATCAAAGGTGAAAGAATGGTAAATCAATTTAGAGCTGAGAGCCAAAAGGTTTCTGAAGAAAAAGTTAAAATTAAAAGAAAAGATGGACAGTTTAATGAAAGATATCATTAATTAGAAATCTGAAAAAGAAGTTCTGAATGTAAAAATGAACTTTCTGAATCAAGAAAGACTTGATCTTTACAAAAAGATTAAGGAATTAGAAGATCTAAACTTTAAAAGAGGTCAAACTGAACACACTCTGAACATTTTGACAAATCAGGCTCAGAATTCAAAATTTTATAATATTAAAGCAGGTTTGGGATATAATGAGAGTCAAATTCTACAAAAGGCACCTGCAAATCTTTATGACTATTCTTCAATGAAAATTTTTAATGAAACCAACACAGGTATCATATCCAAACCTGTTAACTACTCTTTGCCTGAAATAATTCACTTTGTCAAATCAGAAACTCTGTTTTCTGAAGAAAAATATTTTGATTCTAATAAAATTGAGATAATTTCTGAATCAGAAATAATGAGTAATAATGTTTCAAAACCTTCTGAAATTATTTCTGAATCTAAAATTATTTCTGAAGAAAAATCTGAACCATCTGTTAAAACTGAGAAAACTTCTGAACCGATTTCTGAATCACCTTCTGGACAAACTTTTGAGATAAACTCTGAAGTTCTTTCAGAAAATAATTTTGATAATAAATCAGAACATGAAGAAAAATATGATGAATTCTCAGATATTGAATCTTTTCAAGGTAATGATGAGAATTCAGAAATTATTTTTGATAATTCTGATAATGAGTCAAAGATAATTTCAAATCAAATTTTTTTTGCTTCTAGCATGACTCAAGATAAGTTCGCAGATTTAATGAATGCTTCAGATTCAGAAGATGATGATGATCATATGGTTCAAGTTATAGATAAAGATGGATATTTGGTATACAAATTACAATCATCTATGATTGATGGGGACATTTTAAAATCTGAAGAACCAAAGTTATCTTCAGAAAAGTTTAACACTGTTTTTCTGAAACAAGAGTTTCTGAAAACTAATATTTCTTCCACATCATCTAATGATACTTCTATTTCTCCAAATAAATCTTTAACTTCTGAAAAATCTTCAACATCATCATCTGACTTTATAAATAGAGTCAAATTCTTTGAAAAAGGACAGTCTTCCAATTCAACTTCTGAAGTATATAATACAGAACTTAAATCCAAAGATAAATCTAAAGTTGGTAAAAAGACTACTTATACTAATCCTCATTTCTTATCTTTTACAGAGTTGTCCTCTTTAGTTTGGAGAAAGAAAGGTGAAAGACTATCAAAGACTGACAAATTAGATAGTTTTTCATTTTCAAAGAAACAAGATGTACCCAAACTTAATAAAGTGAATAAAATAAATTTTGTTGATAAATCTAATAGTGTTGATTCTTGTTCATCTACTGCTTTATTAAATATTCTGAAGAATCATATTCACTCTATTAATTGTGGTAATCATAATTTTCAACTAAACTCCAAATCAATAAAGAATAATCTTAAGAAATCAATTCAGAACTTTTCAGCTAAATTGGCAAATCAAAATAAAAATATAAATAAAATTAAAAATAAACCTAAGACTGACAAATCTCAAAGTTCTGAACAAACTTCTGAACTGAAAAATCTGAAGTCAAAGTTCAGAACTTCAAACTTTTTTACTAATCTCAAAGGACCCATTCTAAAATGGGTACCTAAATCTCAATAATCATTTTTGCAGATATGTCATGTGTGGGTCTTAGATTCTGGATGTTCAAGACACATGACACCATTCAAAGAACTACAACTGATTATCATGAGAGATATGGAGGAACAGTTAGCTTTGGAAATAATGCAAAAGGTTATGTGAGAGGTTATGGTACTTTTATCAAAGGAGATGTTACAGTAATGAAGGTTTTCTATGTTGAAGGTCTCAAACATAACCTCTTCAGTATTAGTCAATTCTGTGACAAATATTGGAAGGTCAGTTTTGATATAGACTATTGTCATGTTCTGAGTTCAGAAAACAAGAAAGAGTTAACTGCTTATAGAGATGGAGATATCTACACTGCTACCTTTACAGCAACTGGTCAATTAAAAGGGGTATGTTACATTTCCAACACAATGAGGAATGATAGTTGGCTTTGGCACAGAAGAATGCCACATCTGAACTTCCAAGTCATTTCTGAACTGGAAAAACATCACTCTGTAAGAGGACTACCAAAGATCAGATTTGATAAGAATTCCTTATGTTCTGCTTGTGAACTAGGGAAGATCAAGAGAAGCTCACAACCTCTGAAAATGCTATCTTAATGCAAAGCTCCACTTGAAATGCTTCATATGGATTTGTGTGGACCAATGAAGACTCAAAGAATGGGTGGAAAGAAGTATATTCTTGTCATTGTAGATGAATATTCAAGATATACTTGGGTTGCGACATCCATCAAATTTAAGCTTCTAGATTAGTATTTATTAAGCCCTTGTTAGTGTTATTTTAGATAAGTTATAAGAATAGGAGTTAGTTAGATTTGATTGGCCGAAAAATTTCTAGAGTTCCCGGTAGTTGCTTAGAAAGTTCGGTTCGGACCCGTAATTATCTGAAACGTCCTATATAGTGCCAAATGCTCTAATTTATATCCAAATTACATAAAGTATATAGTTTTAGTGTTTTAAATATAAAACTTTTATTTTTATAGAATTTAACCACTTTAGGGCTTGCATTTTGAGGAAAAAGGTCAAAATTGAGAAAAATGACATTTTAAAACATTTTGGGCCTTACATTTATTTAATTTAATAAAATAATATTTGAAACACCATGGTTTTGGGGCCCCATGGCCGGCCTCCCCCCATACCCCACATATAAATACAATTTTTTTTTTTCTAAAATCCCTCATTTTTACATTTCAAAATCAAGATTTTCCCTTCTCTCTCTCTAAAAACTCAAGGGACACTCCAAGAGCATCTCCTTGTTCCAAACTCCAGCCAAATTCAAGCTCATTTCATCATCAAAAATCAATATTCATCAAAGCCTTGAAGCTCTAGTCATCAATTAAACAAGGTAACAACTTTACCCTCATCATTTCTTACAATTTTTGTTGAAAACCCTATTTTTTTTTGGTGTTCTTTGTTGTTTTTCAACCATCCACGAATTTGTTAATTCTAAGGGGAGATTATACACCAAGATATGTGAAACATATCTATGATAGTGATAATCTATGACCCAAACACATAGAACACAATAAATCTAAGCAAAAACACATTTGCATGGTGGATTGGTTCATAAAAATGCATTTTTGTTGCTGACAGATTATACATCAGTGATTATGTCGCCCATTTCTTGTAAAATTTCTTGTTCAAAAGGCATGATTTTTCTTCTAAAAGTTTATTTATTGAGTTGGGGTTTTAATCCAAGTGGTCTCACTAAAAAACATTAAGTTTTGACCCCCCAAACACTCAAAACAAGTTGGATGTGCATCTGGGAGTTTTTCAGTAGGTAAACCCTACTTTAAACAACCATAACTCTCTAAATAATCATCCAAATCACTTGATTTTTCTTCTGGAATTCAATATACTGAGTTAGCTTTCAAATACATTTGGTCTCATTCAAAAATATGAAGATTTGACCATTTGAAACATTGAAACAAATTTGTTGTGCAAAGAATACAATCTGGACAGATTGTTGCATGTGTATTAAAAATGCTATAACTCCCTCAAAACTCTATGAAAAAGGATGATTTTTCTTTTGGGAGTTATTTTTATGAGTTATCATTACAACCAAAGTTGTTTCACTCAAAAATATGAAGTTTTGAACCTCCAAACATCCAAAACATTTTGGTTGTGCAACAGTGAACTAACCAGTAATTGAACCCTACTTTGCATGTTTGTATCTCTTTGATTATTTAGTCAAATTGCATGATTCTTCTTCTAAAGTTTTCTTTTATGAGTTAGGGTTCATATGAATCTGGTTTCATTCAAAAATATGAAGTTTTGAGGTATTAACCAACTTATTTAAGTTGAAAGTGCAATCTGTCAATCAATGACATATGTGTGCATGCAACTTTGAGGTGTCATATCTCCTTCATAACTCATCCAAATTGAGTGATTCTTCTCTTATAAGTTCCCTCTATGTGTTATGTTTACATTCTAACTGGAATTTCTCAAAAAAATTTAGTAGAACTCCTCAAATGGTTGTTTTACTAACAGTATGTAATCTGCCATATCTGCTGTGTCACATAGTTTTGTGTAAGGTATCGTATATAAAAATATGGGAAATTTTATCATTTTGAATATTACTCAAAACTGACCATTTTTAAGACCTATAGTTTCTGTCAGAAAATGAAAATGCTTAAATGTTTGATTTTATGAATTTTATTCATTTGAAGGACTATAATGCTACATTATGTATAACGAGACTATAACTTATCATATTAAAGAGCATATGTGCATTATGTATAACGGGACTATAGATAATCAAGTTGGACATATAAGGACTTATAAGCATTCTCTTAGTAATCGTTAGTCATATAAGTGGTCATTTGGGTATTTTGCTTTGATAGGAAAGCGTTAGGCGTCAAGCGGACGTCTCTTGTATTTAACTGGAAGCATTTGCTAAAAGGTGAGTATTCACAGTCCCTCTTTTAATGTTTTATATATTTTGGGGTGAAAAGCATGTTTAAAGTTGAAAAATGATTGATTTATGTAAAAGAATGTCAAATTGTTGATATGAGCACTTAGGCATGTACACTAGTAGTTTGTATTTGAGTAAAATTTAACATAAAAGTTTGTACACTACTATTAACTCAAGTGAGGAGCCGAGGGTATTTGTGGATAGCGCTATTTGGACGGACAATCCCACCTAAAAACCGACAAAGTAGGGGTGTGGATAGCAATCCCACCTGGAAACTACAGGTAGGGGTGCACTATACCTATAAAAACGAAGGTTCTACATATGTGGGGTTTTAGTCCCACCGCTAAGGTAGAATTATAAAAAGATATTTTTGTGTGGTCGAAAGGTTTAGTGGTGGCTCTATACTTGCTATGAACTAGAGTACATTATGCCTTGACACGTTTCTCATTACAAGGATTAATTAAATGCTCATAAATTTCACTATTTTATACTTGGTGTGAACGTTCGTTCCACAAGAACTGAAAACTGCATAAAAACTGTTTTGTGCATATGAAAACCTGTGAACTCACCAACTCTTTGTAGTTGACCTTGTTTTTATCATGCTTTTCAGGGGTAATAAGTAAGCTTCTGTAGATAAAGCTTAGTAAGGATCCAAAAGTATACCGCGTGAAGACTTGAACGTTTTTGCAAAGACTTCTTTTAATTATGGATTGTTGTAATTTTACTTAAAGAACAATATGTAAAACTTCTATTATATTCTAAATGCCTATGGTTGTTTATCTAAATCTGTGGCTGTGTCATCGTTAGAGCTGTCGTGCCTCGTGTTTCCGCTTTAGCGGGGTGTGACAGATTTGGTATGAGAGCCATAGGTTATAGAGAAAGCTGGTTTTCCTTTGGAAAGCCTCAACTATAGCCAAAAACAACAATCAAAGATTATAAACATAGTAGTATTATGACTGAGTATGGGGTGTATTATTGGACCTCAATTAAACAGAGTCTGATCACCTTTGTTTGATTAAGGGACGATGCATACAAACTAGAAATAGTTATAGTAAGAGTATGTTCAAAATGATTTATATATATATATATATATATTTACAAAAATCACGCGTGGTACGACTAGCCAATAGTGTAGTATAGACATCTACACTCATGCGCCTAGAGATTAGGTACACTATTAACTACCTGCGTACGTAGACTCTAAGAATTGTTCGTATCTCAGTATCACGATGTCATCATCATCATCCTCGTCTTCTTCTAGCGTGGAGTACTCAGCCGACAAATCGGGATATGTTACCGGACGTCCCCGCAGCAATCCATCCCACAGCAACACTAATCCCGAGAGGGAAATTACTAGTGAAAGGAGGCAGAACAACCAACTTGAAGCATCACCCGCTTCAGCATTACCTCAACTCGCATCAACAAATCCCGAAACGAACTGCGTACGGACTAGGGAAACTGCTAAAAAAATGGATATGAATTCCTAGGAGAGTAGCACTAAAGTCAACGCAACCCCACACTAGGACACCCCCGGTGGTACAAGTAGTACCAATAGGATACCTGCTCGGCATGAACCGGGAAGAGGCTCGGTGTATGCATGCCATGTCACTAGATATCCATGACTGCGGAGCTAGGGTATTAGCAGGGACAGTCATTGACAGGTTTAGTGGAACTGGCTGACCTTGTGTACGAGTGTTCAACTCGGGCGTGGTAAAACGCCAATGCAGCCAGGAAGACTGCAAGAAGACGTGATCCCCTTGCAAACATTTTCATTTATGTATTATGTAATTTGGATTTCCGTGAATGTTTACTCGCACTTTAAGATCATGTGGTATCGATTTTTTTTGTTTATGATGTTCTTTGTAATATTTGAATTTTGATGAACAAGTTCTCTTATGCAAACTTTTAAAGTGACATGATCAGTTATTGTAAATTTAAATTCTCAAATTTTTGAAACATCAAAACTCTACAACTAAATTTTTTTAATAAACAGTTTTACAATCAAGGTTGTACAAAATTTTAATCAAACCAATTTTTTTTTTCTTCCAAATATGTTTCTAAAATCTTGCCTACAAGGAGATCCTTATGCAACATGGGAGAGAATCCTAAACACTAAAGACCGAACATAACACAACTCACCGCACAACGAATTCAGCAAGGAAAGAGGGTTGGTAGTAGTTCATGGAGGAATTAGAAACCAGCAAGAAATTTTGGAGTAAGGACCTCAGGAACATAGGCAGCATCGTGGACCCACATCAAAGTGTAACAAGTTTTACACTCACCATGCGAGCCCGCCTTGTTTGTAAGAAGATAGGGCACTACACTAAGAACTATAGAATGGACAAAGGACTCCAGGAAGGAAGAAGAGCGTGTTTTGAGTACAGAAGTCAAGACCACTTCCGTAATATGTGCCCAAGGTTGAGTAGAGTAACAGTCAATAACAATATCGGGAATCAGGCAACACGAGCTAACCAAGGGAACCAAGGAGGACAGGCTAGAGGACAGACATTTTCTATAAGAATAGAAGAGGCACATCCGAATCCTAACGTGGTCACAGGTATGTTTCTCCTAAACAAACAGTATGCAACAGTACTATTTGACTATGGAGCAGATAGGAGTTATGTATCACTAGAATTTAGGCCAAAGGTAAATTTAAGATCCCAAAAGTTGAAAAGAGGTATACGTTATTGAATATGCCATCGGGCAGGAAAGCAGAGCCAAAGACATAATTATGAACTGTACCTTAAATTTGGCCAAAAAGGACTTTGGTATGGACTTAACTCCAATCAAGTTAGGAAGCTTTGATGTATTTGTGGGTATGGACTGGTTGTCCAACAACCGAGCTGGAATTTGCTGCTCTGAAAAGATCGTTCGAGTTCCACTACTCGAAGGAGGAATTCTTGAAGTACATGGAGAGAAGCCCAGAAGGAATATTAATAAAAATGGTGACGTGTATGAAGATGCGAAGATATTTGAGAAAGGACTGCATTGCATTTTGGCTCATGTTGTGGATAAGAAGAACAAAGAGAAGAGTATTCAAGATCTTCCGATAGGTCGGGATTTTCCTGAGGCATTCCCAGATGAGTTGTCGGATTACCCCCACCAAGACAAGTTGAATTCCACATTGACTCAATTCCAGGAGCTGTGCCTGTGGCAAAATCACCTTATGATTTGGCACCATCATAAATGAAAGAATTATCAGAACAACTTCGAGAGCTGCTCGATAAAGGATTCATTAGACCTAACTCTTCACCTTGGGGAGCTCCAGTTTTATTTGTTAAAAAGAAGGATGGGTCTTTCCAAATGTTCATCGACTATAGAGAACTCAATAAGTTGACTATCAAGAACCGATACCCACTTCCTCGAATAGATCACTTATTTGATCAACTACAAGGTGCTACATACTTCTCAAAGATCCATCTTCGATCGGGGTATCATCAAATGAGGGTCCGTGTAGAGGATATTCCCAAAACGGCTTTTAGGACTCTCTACGGCCATTATGAGTTCCTAGTTATGCCCTTTGGATAAACAAACGCACCAGCAGTCTTCAGAGATTTGAAATAGAGTATGTCGACCATATCTAGACAAGTTCGTGATCAGGTTCATAGATGACATACTCATTTATTCTCGCGATAAGAAGGAGCAGAAACAACACCTGAGGTTGATACTAGAATTGCTCAAGAATTAAAAGTTGTACGCCAAGTTCTACAAATGCGAAATCTGGATTGGTGATGAACACTTTCTTGGCCATGTAGTAAATGAGAAAGGAATTCATGTCGATCCGGCTAAGATTGAAGCCATTAAGAACTGGGAAGCCCCGAAGATACCAACAGAGATTCGCCAGTTTCTTGGATTGGTAGGCTACCACCAGCAATTTATCGCAAATTTCTCCAAGATCGCAACCAGTGACGACACTAACCCAAAAGGACAAGAAATTCAATTGGGGAGAAAAACGAGAGGAAGCATTCAAGACACTTAAGCACCAGTTATGTAATGCATCGATTTTCACATTTCCAGAAGGAATGGATAACTTTATAATTTACTGCGATGCTTCACATCAAGGATTGGGATACGTACTAATGCAAAAAAAAACAAGGTTATTGCATATGCATCAAGACAACTGAAGGTTCACGAGAAGAATTATAGCACCCGTGACTTGGAGTTAGGAGCGGTGGTGTTCGCACTTAAAATCTGGAGACACTATCTTTACGGCACTAAATACACCATTTTCACCGATCACAAAGCCTTCAACACATCCTTGATCAAAAGATGCTCAATATGAGGCAAAGAAGATGGGTTGAGTTACTTAGTGACTATGATTGTGAAATAAAGTACCATCCGGCCAAGGCTAACGTAGTAGCCGATGCATTAATGAGAAAAGAAAGAGTAAAACCGTCAAGAGTAGGAGCTATGGGAATGTTTGTTCAGACGAGTTTAAAAGCTCCAATTCTTGAAGCACAAGAAGAATCGTTGAAAATAGAGAATCTGAAGAACGAGACCCTACATCACTTGGAAAATAAATTTCAAACAAAGTCCGATGGGGTACATTACCTTGAAAATAGAGTTTAGGTACCAAAGGTTAGTAATATATGATCAACCATTTTGGATGAAGCCCATTGAGATATTTGGTTCACCCAGGAGCGGATAAGATGTACAAAGACCTAAAGGAATAACACTGGTGGCCAGGAATGAAGAAAGACATTGTTTTGTGCGTAAACAAGTGCTTAACCTGTGCTCAAGTCAAGGCCGAACATCAGAAACTAGCCGGTCTACTTCAGCAACTCGAAATTCCCCAATGGAAATGGGGCAAATAACCATGGAGTTCGTAACCAAGCTACCCAGAATTGGGAAAGGACATGATTCTATATGGGTTATAGTAGATCGACTTACAAAATCAGCTCATTTCATTCCCATTCGTGAAGATTGCAGTATGGAAAAAAAAGACGTGCACAAATTTACATTAATGAAGTCATTTCGCGTCACGGGGTACCTATTTCTATTATCTCGGATAGAAGTACTCGTTTTACGTCACAATTGCGGCAATCACTCCAAATATGTGACAACTGTCAAAATTCGAGCTTTCAGGTTAGCTTCTATTAAGTTTATTAGTATTATATAGTTTAAATTTTAGGATTAAGAGTTAGTTGGTTTAGAATAGCCGAAAAACCCGTAGCATTTCCGGTAGTTGCTTAAAATCTCCGGTTCCGACCCGTGAGTGTCTGAAAAGTCCAATATAGTGCCAAATGCCCTAATTTATACCCAATTATTATAAAATATGAAATTTTAAAGTTTCAAAAATAAAACTTTTTATTTTAATTGAAATTAACCATTTTGGACATTCATTTTGAGAAAAAGGTCAAAAATTTGAGAAAAATTGCATTTTATCATTTTGGGCTTGTGTTTTCTTTTAAAAATAAAATAAAATTTGGGCTTGGGGTGGGGCCCACAATCCATGGCCGGCCCCTCCCTCTCATCCCCATATAAATATATATTTTTTTTCATTTTCCTCATTTCAACACCAATTTTTTTTTGAAAAACCTCTCTCTCTCTCTCAAGAATTCAAAGGGGCACCTTTGAAGAACACTCATCTTCATCATCATTTCCAGCCATTTTGGTTCCAAAATTCATCAAAGTGGAGTTTTATTTGAAGATTTAGAGATTTAAAACATCATCCAATCAAGGTATGAACTCATGTTTACGTTTTTGCATCATTTTGTGCACACTTTGTGCCATTTTCTTGTGTTCTTGCATCATGTTTATGAATCTGAGTTTTGGGACATTTTGCATGCATAAACTAATACATATTTTGAGTATTTCTTTGTGTTAAACACAATATTTTATGGTGGGGATACCCTCTTTGCAAATGAACCACCATTCTTATGGAATTTCATGCTTAAAAACCCTATTTTGTACTTTTAACTTGCTGTCCAGAAAATGGTCTGTGTTTGGACGACCACTTAGAGTAAATTTCAAGTTCAAATTCGTATTTATTTTAGATGGTGTTTATGTTTTATGTGTTGGGGTTCTAATCCAAGTGGTTTCACTCAAAAACATTGAGTTTTGATCCCCCAAATGCTCCTTGCAAGATGCATGTGCATCTGGGAGTTCAACAGTAGGTAAACCCTACTTTGAACGACCATACCTCTTTGAATACTCTTCCAAATCACTTGATTTTTCTTCTGAAAGTTAGCTTAATGAGTTACCTTTCATATGCATCTGATTTCATTCAAAAATATGGTGATTTGAGGTTTCAAATGATTAAAACAAAATGAGTGTGCAAACTGTCAAACAATGACAGAATTGTGCATGCATGTTCAAATGGCCATATCTCTTTCAAAACTCAATGAAAAAGGTTTATTCTTCTTTTGAGAGTTATATTTATGAGTTATCTTCAGTTTGCAAGTGAAATCACTTAAAAATATGGAGTTTTGACCCTCCAAACACCTAAAATACTTTAGGTGTGCAATCTGTGAAACCACCAGCAGCTAAACTCTACTTTGTGTGTTAGTATCTCCTTTGTTATTTGTCCTTAATGCATGATTCTTCTTCTAGAACTTCATTTTATGAGTTAGTATTCATATGGATCCAGTTTCATGCAAAAATATGAAGTTTTGAGGCACTAACCAATTTATTTAAATTAAGTGTGCAATCTGTCAGCTAATGGAAGAATTGTGCATTCAACTTTGTAGTGTCATACCTCCTTCATAACTTCTTGAAAATCAGTGAATCTTATCTCAAAAGTTTCCTTTATGAGTTATGATTCCAATCCAACTGGAAATTCTAGAAAAAACTGAGTATAACTCCTTAAGTGAGTGATTCACTAATATGGTGTAATCTGTTTTACCGGTTGTGATATAATATTTTGCATGAATTATTTGAACCACTTGTACATGTCCAAAAGGCATGAAATTTGGTCACAAAGACCATAACTCAGTAATATATCTTATATAAAAATATAGGAAACTAGATCATTTTGGAAGCCCTTGAAAACTGATCATTTTTTAGGACAATTAGTTTCTGTCCAGAAGAGAAATTCTGGACTTAATTGATTTTTATAAATATTGATCATGTGATGGATAATAAGATCACTTTCGGTATAAATTACGATATTAATGAGCATATGGGCATTTTGTATAATTGGACATATATAGACACTTATGGGCTTAAGATTTATTCACCTCTAAGTAGTATTAGACCTATAAGTGACGGTTTTGGGTATTACTCTTTGATAGGGAAGCATTAGGTCGTTGTGCGGAGATTCGGATTGTATTGTTTTGCGTTGCGGAGCGTTGCTATATGGTGAGTATTCACAGCCCCTCTTTCAAAGTGTTTTATACGTTTTGGGGTGAAAAGCATGATTGAATGTGTTTTATGAGCCATTGTCATTATGATTATGAAATCTTGTTAAATTTGATGTTGTGGGCACTAAGGCATGTACACTAATAAGTTATATTGAGTAAAATGTAACATAAAAGTTTGTACACTACTATTAATTCAAGTGAGGAGCTGAGGGTATTTGTGGATAGCGCTATTTGGACGGACAATCCCACCTAAAAACCGATAAGTAGGGGTGTGGATAGCAATCCCACCTAGAAACTACAGGTAGGGGTGCACGATACTTAAAAACGAAGGTTCTACATATGTGGGGTATTAGTCCCACCGCTAAGGTAGAATTAAAAATATTTTTTTGTGGTCGAAAGGTTTAGTGGTGGCTCTTTATATACAAAAATTAGAGTACATAATGCCTTAACGTTTTAAGATATCAATAAGTGCCAAAAATTTATTTTTGCTCATATTCACTCATACAATTGATTAATTTTTGAAATATTGAAAACCTGTGAACTCACCAACTCTTTGTAGTTGACCTTGTTTTTATCATGCTTTTCAGGGGTAAGAAAAGATTAACCGAATCTTTCTTTTATGTGGGTGCATCGACATCAACCGTCTTGTTTATTTGAAAACTGTTTAGTTGAAACACTTGGTTTATTTTGTTTTTGTTAGAACTTGTACTTGATGCAAAATGTAAAATTTTAAACTTAAACTGTTGTTTATTTGAATGGATGGTTGGTGTTGTTTTTATCCTATTGTTATGAAATCTTGCGCTATCACGCCTCGTGTTTCCGCTTTAGCGGGGTGTGACAGACTTGGTATCAGAGCCATAGGTTATAGAGAACACCGGTTTTTCTAAACAAATACTATAACCAAAAGTTTTCGAAAACTGTTTTAAAAAAAAAAGCTTAGTACTAGTATAATTGGAATAAGTGTCGACTTAGCATATTGATATTAGGCAAAGCCTGATCACCTATGTCTAATTCAATATGTATAGGGGAGACATGGAACAATTATATTGGGAACTTCTTGCCCAAATGGAAAGCATGGTCATAAGTGTGAGTTGCATAAGTATTTTAATTTTTTTTTACTAAAGTACATTTAGTAATTAAATTTGTTACTGCCGCAGTTTAAAATGTCTAGCTCTTCTTCCACTCCCGATCACTCCCCCGACGAATCTGGGTACTTTACTAGCCTCCCTAGGAGGAACCAGCCCATGCTTGAAGAGAGTGATCCGTCTGAGGAAAGTGACGCGGCCACCCGAGAGACTTCTGTGGAGACTTCTGTACCTGCGCCACCTCCGGTCGATGTGGCTGGACCGTCACGCGGACCTAGGACTATTCGGACAGCCCGAAAGCGTGTCCTCCCAGGCCGAAGGGTGGTATTCACGGCTCCGTCCGACCCGTCGGGCGAACCAGCTGGATCGCGATCTCGATCGCGAAGCGTGACGCCTCCGTCTCCGGCCGTGAGAGTTCCAGAGCCGCAGCCTCAAGGGATGACGGCAACCGAGAGCCTCTGGGTCACAGGATTGGAGGTTCAGATACAGGGACAGCGAGATAGACTAGAAGGGTTTAAGCAGGCCTTAGAAAGCATTCTTACAGTCTTGCACACTCAAGACGAGATCACTACGGGGATCAGGGTGATCGCACATGACACCGGGAGGGCTACTCGGAGGCTGTACACGTATCTGTCTTGGGCATTAGGAGCACTGATGGTGATGATAGGAGTATTGATTTGGGTAATGATCCATTAGGGAACTTCTGTTATTAAGAATCTTTTGGAGGACCATATTTGCTTTTGAGGCTTGTAGCCTAGATGTTTAAGATTAAACAATTTTATGTTATTTGGGTTGTACTTTAAAACTTATGTTTGAATTACTTTGGTTTATTTTTGATAATTATGTAAGTTATCTATTTATCTCATGTTGTTTTGAAATGTATGTGTTCGTGAGTAGTATTGGATGTATGTTATAAGATGTGTATGATTTAGTAAGTAGATTTATAATGGCCATTGTAACACAAAATTGACTAAAACTCAATTTAAAATCGTGTTTAGAACAATGCCTCCAAGAAGAGAGAATTCCGAAGTTGCGAGACTTGTGTCCGAACAACTCATGGCTGCACTTCCGAACATTGTTAGTCAAGTGGCAAACCGGCCCGAACAATAATCAAAACAACCAAGGGTCCGGAAACGAGAGAATGTACATACAAATCCTTTAGGAGTCGTAACCCAAAAGAATTTCATGGAACTGAGGGAGCCGTGGGATTATTAACTTGGATAGAGAGCATGGAGTCTGTGCTCCATATTAGCAAATGTACCGAAGGTAAGAAGGTAGAGTTTGCTACATGCTTATTACAAGGACGAGCGTTAACATGGTGGAATATACAAGTACAAACCCGTGGTCGAGAAGCTGCTAACAGTCTTACGTGGGAGGATTTCAAGAAAATGTTGAAATAAAAATACTGCCCAAGAAGCGAAATTCAGAAGCTGGAAGCGGAATTGTGGAATCATGAAATGAGAGGGAATGATATCGACTCCTACACAGCCCGATTTCATGAATTGGCAAAAATGGTACCGCATCTGGTAACGCCTGAAGAGAACCGCGTTGATAGGTATATTTGGGGATTATCTCCGGAGATACGCGGGGATGTTACCTCAGCAAACCCAAAAACTCTACAAGAGGCAGTAAGTTCGGCAACCAGACTCACAAACAATGCTACTCGCGCAGGATTGTTTGTAAGGGATAAGGCACAAGGGAAGAGAAAACTGGATGAACCAATGAGAAAGCAAGCTTTGGAAAAAGGACAAGCAAGGAACAAAGAACTACAAGTAACTACGGAATTCAAACTCAACTGAGAGAAAGGGAAAGGACCTTATCCCAAATGTGACAAATGCAATAGACAGCATACCGGACAATGTATTATCTGTCAAAAATGCAACAAAGGAGGTCATTATGCCAAGGATTGCAGGAGCACAGGAAGGCGGGCATGTTTTGAGTGCGGAAGCCCGGATCACTTTCGGAATACATGTCCACGATGGAATCAGAGACCGAACGCTCATCAAGCAAGACCGGCCAACCGAGGAAATCAAGGAGGTCCGGCAAGAGGTCGAGTGTTTGAGATTGGAGCAGAGGAAGCAAGGCAAAACCCAGATGTCGTTACAGGTACGTTTCTTCTGAATAATCATTATGCGTCTGTACTATTTGATTCTGGAGCAGATAGGAGTTTTGTGGCGACAGAATTTAGATCAAAGATAAATTTAAAACCTCAAAAATTGAAAGAAATATATGTCATTGAATATGCCAACGGACAAGAATGTAGGGCTAAAGACATATTAATGAACTGCACCTTAAGTTTGACCAATAGAGATTTTAGTATAGATCTAATACCGATTAAATTGGGAAGTTTCGACATAATCGTGGGTATGGATTGGTTGTCCAAAAACCGAGCTGAAATTTGTTGTTCCAAAAAGATCATTCGAGTTCCGTTACCCGAAGGGGGAAAACTCGAAGTACACGGCGAGAAAATTAGAAGGAGTGTTAAAATAGTAACGTGTATGAAAATGCGAAAGCATTTGAGAAAGGATGGTATTGTCTTTCTAGCTCACGTTAAGAATAAGAAAGCTAAAGAAAAACGCGTTCAAGATATTCCTATAGTTCGGGACTTTCCCGAAGTATTCCCAGACGACTTGCCTGGAATACCCCCGCCAAGACAAGTTGAATTTCACATCGATTTAATTCCGGAGCCGCGCCCGTGGCGAAATCACCATACCGGTTAGCGCCATCTGAGATGCAGGAACTGTCAGAACAACTTCAGGAGTTACTCGATAAGGGATTCATCAGACCCAGCTCTTCACCTTGGGGAGCTCCAATCTTATTTGTTAAAAAGAAAGATGGATCTTTTCGAATGTGTATCGATTATAGGGAACTCAACAAGTTGACAATTAAGAACCGATACCCCCTTCCCCGGATTGATGATTTGTTTGACCAACTTCAAGGTGCAACGTACTTCTCGAAGATCGATCTTAGGTCTGGATATCATCAAATGAGAGTGCGAGAAGAAGATATCCCCAAGACGGCCTTTAGGACTCGATACGGTCACTACGAGTTCCTAGTTATGCCATTTGGTCTAACAAACGCACCGGCAGTCTTCATGGATTTGATGAATAGAGTATGTCGACCATACCTAGACTAATTCGTGATCGTATTTATAGATGATATACTCATTTATTCTCGAGACAAAAAGGAGCATGAGCAACACTTGAAGTTGATATTGGAATTGCTCAGAGACGAGAGGTTATACGCGAAATTCTCTAAATGTGAATTCTGGATTCGTGAGGTACATTTTCTTGGCCATGTGGTGAATGAAAAGGGGATCCAAGTTGATCCAGCTAAGATTGAGGCCATTAAGAAATGGGAAGCCCCAAAGACACCGACCGAGATCCGACAATTTCTGGGATTGGCAGGTTATTACCGGCGATTTATCGAGAATTTCTCTAAGATCGCGCAACCACTAACAACTCTAACACAAAAAGATAAAAAGTTTATTTGGGGAGAGAAACAAGAAGAAGCCTTCCAGACGCTCAAACACAAGTTATGCAACGCACCAATTCTGGCTCTACCTGAAAGAGTCGAAAACTTCGTAGTCTACTATGATGCTTCACATCAGGGAATGGGCTGCGTGTTAATGCAAAAAGACAAAGTTATTGCATACGCCTCGAGACAACTGAAGATTCACGAGAAGAATTACACCACTCATGATTTGGAATTAGGGGCGGTGGTGTTCGCACTCAAAATTTGGAGACACTACCTATACGACACCAAGTGCACCATTTTCACTGATCATAAAAGCCTCCAACACATCCTTGACCAGAAAATGCTCAATATGAGGCATAGAAGATGGGTGGAACTACTTAGTGACTACGACTGTGAAATAAAGTACCATCCGGGAAAAGCTAATGTGGTAGCCGACGCGTTAAGCCGAAAAAAAAGAGTAAAACCAACAAGAGTATGTGCTATGGGAGTAATGGTCAAGACGAGTTTAAAAACTCAAATTATTGAAGCACAAAGAGAAGTTTTAAAAGAAGAAAATAGGAAGAATGAAACCTTGCAACATTTAGAGAAAGAAATTGAAATGCAAGAGGATGGTGTGTATTACTTCAAGAATAAAGCATGGGTACCGAAGGTTGGTGATTTACGGTCAACCATTTTGGATGAAGCCCATCGATCCAGATATTCGATTCACCCAGGAGCAGATAAAATGTATAAGGATTTGAAGGAGTATTATTGGTGGCCGGGAATGAAGAAAGATATTGCTGTATTCGTAAGCAAGTGCCTGACTTGTGCTAAGATAAAGGCTGAACATCAGAAACCATCTGGTTTACTCCAACAACCTGAAATACCACAGTGGAAGTGGGAGCAAATAACAATAGATTTCGTAACTAAATTACCCAGAACTGGAAAGGGGCACGACACAATATGGGTTATAGTAGACCGACTTACCAAATCGGCTCATTTCATCCCCATTCGCGAAGATTTCAGTATGGAAAGGCGTGCGCAAATCTATATTAATGAAATAGTTACACGTCATGGTGTGCCTATTTCCATTATTTCGGACAGAGATACACGATTTACATCGCGTTTTTGGCAATCACTCCAAAAGGCATTGGGTACACGTTTGGATTATAGCACCGCCTATCATCCTCAAACGGATGGACAATCGGAAAGAACTATTCAAATGCTAGAGGATATGTTACGGGCTTGCGCAATTGATTTCGGTGGAAGTTGGGATACCCACCTGCCACTTGTTGAATTCTCCTATAACAACAGCTATCATACCAGCATACAATGTGCACCGTACGAAGCTCTATACGGACGTAAGTGCAGTTCACCGCTTAGCTGGGTAGAAGTCGGAGATAGACAGCTGACAACGCCTGATATTATCCAGGAAACCATTGATAAAATCTCAATCATCAAAGAAAGACTCAAGACAGCAAGAGACCGTCAGAAACGTTATGCGGATAATCGGAGAAAGTCGTTGGAGTTTCAAGTGGGAGATAAAGTGCTATTAAAAGTGTCCCCATGGAAGGGACTGGTACGCTTCAGAAGAGAGGCAAGTCGGGTCCCGTATACATTGGTCCATTCGAAATACTCGAAAGAATCGGACCAGTGGCGTACAAGTTGAAGTTACCGCAAAATCTAAGCGCAATCCACGACACATTTCATGTGTCGAATCTAAAGAAATGCCTAGCAGATGAAACTTTGATGTTACCCATAGACGACGTTCAGATTAATGATCGGTTAAACTTCGTTGAAGAACCAGTTGAGGTTTTGGACCGAGAAGTTAAACGGTTAAGGCGCAGTAAAATCCCTATTATTAAGGTCCGTTGGAATGCGAAACATGGTCCAGAATATACCTGGGAACGTGAAGATTTGATGAAGCAAAAATATCCCAGCTTATTCACGAACACCCCGGAGAAAGCCACTTCTTAAATTTCGGGACGAAATTTCTTTAACGGGGGAAGACTGTGACAACTGTCAAAATTCGAGCTTTCAGGTTAGCTTCTATTAAGTTTATTAGTATTATTTAGTTTAAATTTTAATATTAAGAGTTAGTTGGTTTAGAATAGCCGAAAAACCCCTAGCATTTCCGGTAGTTGTTTAAAATCTCCGGTTCCGACCCGTGACTGTCTGAAACGTCCAATATAGTGCCAAATGCCCTAATTTATACCCAATTATTATAAAATATGAAATTTTAAAGTTTCAAAAATAAAACTTTTTATTTTAATTGAAATTAACCATTTTGGACATTCATTTTGAGAAAAAGGTCAAAAATTTGAGAAAAATTGCATTTTATCATTTTGGGCTTGTGTTTTCTTTTAAAAATAAAATAAAATTTGGGCTTGGGGTGGGGCCCACAAGCCATGGCCGGCCCCTCCCTCTCATCCCCATATAAATATATATTTTTTTTCATTTTCCTCATTTCAACACCAATTTTTTTTGAAAAACCTCTCTCTCTCTCTCAAGAATTCAAAGGGGCACCTTTGAAGAACACTCATCTTCATCATCATTTCCAGCCATTTTGGTTCCAAAATTCATCAAAGTGGAGTTTTATTTGAAGATTTAGAGATTTAAAACATCATCCAATCAAGGTATGAACTCATGTTTACGTTTTTGCATCATTTTGTGCACACTTTGTGCCATTTTCTTGTGTTCTTGCATCATGTTTATGAATCTGAGTTTTGGGACATTTTGCATGCATAAACTAATACATATTTTGAGTATTTCTTTGTGTTAAACACAATATTTTATGGTGGGGATAGCCTCTTTGCAAATGAACCACCATTCTTATGGAATTTCATGCTTAAAAACCCTATTTTGTACTTTTAACTTGTCAGTCCGTAAAATGGTCCGTGTTTGGACGACCACTTAGAGTAAATTTCAAGTTCAAATTTGTATTTATTTTAGATGGTGTTTATGTTTTATGTGTTGGGGTTCTAATCCAAGTGGTTTCACTCAAAAACATTGAGTTTTGATCCCCCAAATGCTCCTTGCAAGAATACTCTTCCAAATCACTTGATTTTTCTTCTGAAAGTTAGCTTAATGAGTTACCTTTCATATGCATCTGATTTCATTCAAAAATATGGTGATTTGAGGTTTCAAATTATTAAAACAAAATGAGTGTGCAAACTGTCAAACAATGACAGAATTGTGCATGCATGTTCAAATGGCCATATCTCTTTCAAAACTCAATGAAAAAGGTTGATTCTTCTTTTGAGAGTTATATTTATGAGTTATCTTCAGTTTTCAAGTGGAATCACTTAAAAATATGGAGTTTTGACCCTCCAAACACCTAAAATACTTTAGGTGTGCAATCTGTGAAACCACCAGCAGCTAAACTCTACTTTGTGTGTTAGTATCTCCTTTGTTATTTGTCCTTAATGCATGATTCTTCTTCTAGAACTTCATTTTATGAGTTAATATTCATATGGATCCAGTTTCATGCAAACATATGAAGTTTTGAGGCACTAACCAATTTATTTAAGTTAAGTGTGCAATCTGTCAGCTAATGGCAGAATTGTGCATGCAACTTTGTAGTGTCATACCTCCTTCATAACTTCTTGAAAATCAGTGAATCTTATCTCAAAAGTTTCCTTTATGAGTTATGATTCCAATACAACTGGAAATTCTAGAAAACATTGAGTATAACTCCTTAAGTGAGTGATTCACTAACATGGTGTAATCTGTTTTACCGGTTGTGATATAATATTTTGCATGAATTATTTGAACCACTTGTACATGTCCAAAAGGCATGAAATTTGGTCACAAAGACCATAACTCAGTAATTTATCTTATATAAAAATATAGGAAACTAGATCATTTTGGAAGCCCTTGAAAACTGATCATTTTTTAGGACAATTAGTTTCTGTCCAGAAGAGAAAGTCTGGACTTAATTGATTTTTATAAATTTTGATCATGTGATGGATAATAAGGTCACTTTCGGTATAAATTACGATATTAATGAGCATATGGGCATTTTGTACAATTGGACATATATAGACACTTATGGGCTTAAGATTTATTCACCTCTAAGTAGTATTAGACCTATAAGTGACGGTTTTGGGTATTACTCTTTGATAGGGAAGCGTTAGGTCGTTGTGCGGAGATTCGGATTGTATTGTTTTGCGTTGCGGAGCGTTGCTATAAGGTGAGTATTCACAGCCCCTCTTTCAAAGTGTTTTATACGTTTTGGGGTGAAAAGCATGATTGAATGTGTTTTATGAGCCATTGTCATTATGATTATGAAATCTTGTTAAATTTGATGTTGTGGGCACTAAGGCATGTACACTAATAAGTTATATTGAGTAAAATGTAACATAAAAGTTTATACACTACTATTAACTCAAGTGAGGAGCCGAGGGTATTTGTGGATAGGCGCTATTTGGACGGACAATTCCACCTAAAAACCGATAAGTAGGGGTGTGGATAGCAATCCCACCTAGAAACTACAGGTAGGGGTGCACGATACTTAAAAACGAAGGTTCTACATATGTGGGGTATTAGTCCCACCGCTAAGGTAGAATTAAAAATATTGTTTTGGGGTCGAAAGGTTTAGTGGTGGCTCTTTATATACAAAAATTAGAGTATATAATGCCTTAACGTTTTAAGATATCAATAAATGCCAAAAATTTATTTTTGCTCATATTCACTCATACAATTGATTAATTTTTGAAATATTGAAAACCTGTGAACTCACCAACTCTTTGTAGTTGACCTTGTTTTTATCATGCTTTTCAGGGGTAAGAAAAGATTAACCGAATCTTTCTTTTATGTGGGTGCATCGACATCAACCGTCTTGTTTATTTGAAAACCGTTTAGTTGAAACACTTGGTTTATTTTGTTTTTGTTAGAACTTGTACTTGATGCAAAATGTAAAATTTTAAAGGAAAGGCTCAAGACAGTAAGAAATCATCAAAAGAATTATGCGGATATTCGGAGAAAGCCGTTAGAGTTCCAAGTAGGTAATAAAGTGATTCTGAAAGTATCGCCAAGGAAAGGACTAGTACGCTTCAGGAAGAGAGGCAAGATGGGTCCTAAACACACTGACCCATTTGTAATACTTGAAAGAATCGGGCCAGTGGCGTACAAGTTAAAATTACCACAAGAGCTCAGTGCCATTCATGATACATTTCATGTATCGAATCTCAAGAAATGCCTATCTGACAAATCGTTAGTATTACCATTGGAGGAGATTCAAGTCAATGAACAAATGCGCGTTATGGAAGAACCAGTTGAAGTTCTTGACCGAGAGATCAAACGATTAAGGCATAATAAGATTCCGATTATAAAAGTTCGTTGGAACTCAAAGTATGGGCTGGAATTTACCTAGAAGCAAGAGGATTTCATGAAAGGCAAATATCATTATTTGTTTGCAAAGAAATCCATTGGAAGTAGCAGTCATTAAATTTCGGGACGAAATTCCTCTAACAGGGGGAGACTGTGACATCCATCAAATTTAAGCTTCTAGATTAGTATTTATTAAGCCCTTGTTAGTGTTATTTTAGATAAGTTCCCGGTAGTTGCTTAGAAAGTCCGGTTCGGACCCGTAATTATCTGTAACGTCCTATATAGTGCCAAATGCTCTAATTTATATACAAATTACATAAAATATATAGTTTTAGTGTTTTAAATATAAAACTTTTATTTTTATAGAATTTAACCACTTTTGGGCTTGCATTTTGAGGAAAAAGGTCAAAATTGAGAAAAATGATATTTTAAAACATTTTCGGCCTTACATTTATTTAATTTAATAAAATAATATATGAAACACCATGGTTTTGGGCCCCCATGGCCGGCCTCCCCCCATACTCCACATATAAATACAATTTTTTTTCTAAAATTCCTCATTTTTACATTTCAAAATGAAGATTTTCCCTTCTCTCTCTCTAAAAACTCAAGGGACACTCTAAGAGCATCTCCTTCTTCCAAACTCCAGCCAAATTCAAGCTCATTAATATTCATCAAAGCCTTGAAGCTCTAGTCATCAATTAAACAAGGTAACAACTTTACCCTCATCATTTCTTACAATTTTGTTGAAAACCCTATTTTTTTTGGTGTTCTTTGTTGTTTTTAAACCACCCACGAATTTGTTAATTCTAAGGGGAGATTATACACCAAGATATGTGAAACATATCTATGATAGTGACAATCTATGACCCAAACACATAGAACACAATAAATCTAAGCAAAAACACATTTGCATGGTGGATTGGTTCATAAAAATGCATTTTTGGTGCTGACAGATTATACATCAGTGATTATGTCACCCATTTCATTTAAAATTTCTTGTTCAAAAGACATAATTTTTCTTCTAAAAGTTTATTTATTGATTTGGGGTTTTAATCCAAGTGGTCTCACTCAATACATTGAGTTTTGACCCCCCAAACACTCAAAACAAGTTGGATGTGCATCTGGGAGTTTTTCAGTAGGTAAACCCTACTTTAAACAACCATAACTCTCTAAATAATCATCCAAATCACTTGATTTTTCTTCTGGAATTCAATATACTGAGTTAGCTTTCAACTACATTTGGTCTCATTCAAAAATATGAAGATTTGACCATTTGAAACATTGAAAAAAAAATTGTTGTGCAAAGAATACAATCTGGACAGATTGTTGCATGTGTATTAAAAATGCTATAACTCCCTCAAAACTCTATGAAAAAGGATGATTTTTCTTTTGAGAGTTATTTTTATGAGTTATCATTACAACCAAAGTTGTTTCACTCAAAAATATGAAGTTTTGAACCTTCAAACATCCAAAACATTTTGGTTGTGCAACAGTGAACTCATCAGTAATTGAACCCTACTTTGCATGTTTGTATCTTTTTGATTATTTAGTCAAATTGCATGATTCTTCTTCTAAAGTTTTCTTTTATGAGTTAGGGTTCATATGAATCTGGTTTCATTCAAAAATATGAAGTTTTGAGGTATTAACCAACTTATTTAAGTTGAAAGTGCAATCTGTCAATCAATGACATATGTGTGCATGCAACTTTGAGGTGTCATATCTCCTTCATAACTCATCCAAATTGAGTGATTCTTCTTTTATAAGTTCCCTCTATGTGTTATGTTTACATTCTAACTGGAATTTCTCAAAAAAATTTAGTAGAACTCCTCAAATGGTTGTTTTACTAACAGTGTGTAATCTGCCATATCTGCTGTGTCACATAGTTTTGTGTAAAGTATTTGAACCCTTTTTACATCTTTTTAGAGCATAAAATTTGGTCAAAATGACCTTAACTCAGTAAGGTATCATATATAAAACTATGGGAAATTTTATCATTTTGAATATTACTCAAAACTGACCATTTTTAAGACCTATAGTTTCTGTCAGAAAATGAAAATGCTTAAATGTTTGATTTTATGAATTTTATTCATTTGAAGGACTATAATGTTACATTTTCGGTATAAATTATCATATTAAAGAGAATATGTGCATTATGTATAACGGGACTATAGATAATCAAGTTGGACATATAAGGACTTATAAGCATTCTCTTAGTAATCGTTAGTCATATAAGTGGTCATTTGGGTATTTTGCTTTGATAGGAAAGCGTTAGGCGTCAAGCGGACGTCTCTTGTATTTAACTGGAAGCATTTGCTAAAAGATGAGTATTCACAGTCCCTCTTTTAATGTTTTATATATTTTGGGGTGAAAAGCATGTTTAAAGTTGAATAATGATTGATTTATGTAAAAGAATGTCAAATTGTTGATATGAGCAGTAAGGCATGTACACTAGTAGTTTGTATTTGAGTAAAATTTAACATAAAAGTTTGTACACTACTATTAACTCAAGTGAGGAGCCGAGGGTATTTGTGGATAACGCTATTTGAACGGACAATCCCACCTAAAAACCGACAAAGTAGGGGTGTAGATAGCAATCCCACCTGGAAACTACAGGTAGGGGTGCACTATACCTATAAAAACGAAGGTTCTACATATGTGGGGTTTTAGTCCCACCGTGAAGCTTTAGTTTCGTTGCCGGCCAGAGCTCCTAGCCGACGACCGGCTACCCCTTTCGCTAAGGTAGAATTATAAAAAGATATTTTTGTGTGGTCGAAAGGTTTAGTGGTGGCTCTATACTTGCTATGAACTAGAGTACATTATGCCTTGACACGTTTCTCATTACAAGGATTAATTAAATGCTCATAAATTTCACTATTTTATACTGGTGTGAACGTTCGTTCCACAAGAATTGAAAACTGCATAAAAACTGTTTTGTGCATATGAAAACCTGTTAACTCACCAACTCTTTGTAGTTGACCTTGTTTTTATCATGCTTTTCAGGGGTAATAAGTAAGCTTCTATAGATAAAGCTTAGTAAGGATCCAAAAGTGTACCGCGTGAAGACTTGAACGTTTTTGCAAAGAATTCTTTTAATTATGGATTGTTGTAATTTTACTTAAAGAACAATATGTAAAACTTCTATTATATTCTAAATGCCTATGGTTGTTTATGTAAATCTGTGGCTGTGTCATCGTTAAAGCTGCCGCGCCTCGTGTTTCCGCTTTAGCGGGGTGTGACATGGGTTGAATTTTTTAGACTCAAATCTGATACTTCTGAAAGGCTCATACCTTTTCTGAAAAATTCAAGTTCTTCTTCAACTACCAATCCAAAAGATCAGAAGTGATAATGGCACAGAATTTACAAATTCTACACTTCAAAACTTTTTCGAATCTGTTGGTATTTCACATTATTTTTCCGCTGCCAGAACTCCTCAACAGAATGGGGTGGTTGAAAGAAAGAATAGAACTTTGGTAGAAGCTGCAAGGACCATGCTAGCATATTCTGAACTTCCTTTGACTCTTTGGGCAGAAGTTATAGCTATTGCATGTTTCACTCAGAACAGGACAATTCTTAACAGAAAACTACTTAAAACTCCTTATGAGATTATTAAACAAAGAAAACCCTCTATTGATTACTTTAAAATTTTTGGTTGCTAGTGTTTTCTCAGAAATGATACACAGCATTTAGATAAATTTGCACCAAAAGGTGTAGCTGGTATCTTTGTTGGCTACTCTCAAAGGTCCAAGGCTTACAGAGTATTAATCAAAGGAACTCAAAGGATCATTGAGACAACTAATATTCGATTTCATAAGCCAACTTTTACTTCTGAACAAGACAGTTCAGAACTCACACTTAACCCTATTTCTGAAAGCTTGGATTCAGAACATAGCAAGACAAATAAAACTTCTGAATCTCAAACTTTACTTAAATCAAACTTAGATATCTTATGTCATGACTTATTTGATATTTCTGTTAATGTCTCTGCAGATTATCAGAATCCGTCTCTCCTCAGAGGCACAACAGACCAAGAAATTTCAGAAATTCAAATATCAAATATCTCAGCACCACCAGTCTCAACCTCAAATTCAGAAATTTCTATTTCTAAATCTGTACACATGACTTCTGAAACAGTTCAGAATATTCCTATTTCTGAACCTGTGCCTACAACTTCTGAACAGTACAAAATATTCCATTTGAGGAAGAGAATTCAGATCTACATTCAGTTATCAACCATGATACTGAAACTCAAGCAATTATTGATGATTATGATTCTTTCAACAATGTCTCATCTGTTCAACCATTACCAAATGTGAACAAATGGACATCCAATCATCCTATTCATCAAATCATTGGTGATGCATCAAAACGTGTTCAAACAAGATCAACAACAGCCAATGAGTGTTTGTATGTGAATTTCTTAAGCAGCACGGAACCCAAGAAGCCAGTTGAAGCTATTCAAGATCCAGACTGGATTCTAGCTATGCAAGATGAGCTAAATCAATTTGAAATAAACAAAGTCTGGAGATTGATTCCTAAACCAAAAGGTAAATCAATAATTGGCACAAAATGGGTATTCAGAAATAAAAAGGATGAAAATAGAATTGTTGTGAGACACAAAGCAAGGCTTGTTGCTAAGGGGTATTGTCAACAAGAAGGAACTGATTATGATGAAACTTTTGCCCCTGTTGCAAGACTTGAAGCTATCAGAATGTTTCTTGCATATGCTGCTCATAAAAATATGAAGGTGTTCCAAATAGATGTCAAGTGTGCCTTTCTGAACGGTATTCTACATGAAGAAGTGTATGTTGAACAACCAGAAGGCTTTGTTAGCAAAGAATTTCCAGATCATGTCTATATTTTGGACAAAGCCTTATATGGACTTAAACAAGCACCAATAGCATGGTATGACACTCTCATAACTTTTCTTCTGAACTCCAAATTCAAAAGATGTACTGTCGATACCACTTTATTTCTGAAAAAGGAAGGTGATGATATGATATTAATACAAATATATGTAGATGATATTATATTTGCTTCTACTAATCCAAAATTTTGTAGAAATTTTGAGAAAATTATGCAAACTGAATTTGAAATGAGTATGATGGGAGAGTTAACATTTTTTCTTGGTCTTCAAGTTAAACAACTTCCCACTGGCATATTCATTAATCAATCTAAGTATGTCTCTGACTTACTTAAGAAGTTTGACATCTCTGATTGTTCCAGTATTCAAACTCCAAGCCACTGCAACAAAATTATCACCTGATCTGAATGGCATATCTGTTGATCAGAAAAAATATAGGGGCATCATTGGATCTTTGCTTTACTTAACAGCTAGTAGACTAGATATAATGTTTGCTACATGTATTTGTGCTAGATATCAAGCTAATCCTAAGGAATCTCATCTTCTTGCTGCTAAAAGAATCCTTAGATATCTCAAAGGTTCTCCTTCATTGGGACTTTGGTATCCTAAGGATTCTGGTTTTGAGTTAACAGCTTTCACAGCTGCAGATCATGGTGGTTGCAAATTGGACAGGAAAAGCACATCTGGATCATGTCAATTTTTGGGTCACAGACTTGTAAGCTGGTCTTCAAAGAAACAAAACTGTGTTTCCACTTCTACTGCAGAAGCTGAGTATGTTGCAGCTGCAATCTGTTGTTCACAAGTGATCTGGATGCAAACACAACTCAAGGACTATGGTTACACTTTCAAAAAGATTCCTTTGTATTGTGATTCATAGAGTGCCATAGCTATCACTGCTAATCCTGTTCAACATTCAAAGATGTAAGATATCATTTTATTAAAGATCATGTGGAAAAAGATAATATTGAAATGTTTTTTGTTCAGACAGATTATCAATTGGCTGGTTTATTTACCAAAGCAATTGATGAGAAACGATTTAATTTTCTGGTAAGTAAATTGGGCATGATGAATATGTCTATGTAAGAATTTAGAAATTATAGTCTGAGTTTAATTTTTCTAAATTCTGAATAATTTGAACTTCAGATCATCTAAAGTTTTATTTTCAGAAATTTCTTCTTTCTAAACTCAGAAGTTCTAATTTCTTCTTCAAAGTTGATTATCTTTCAAATACTTTCATTTTTTCCCCATTTCTCTAACATTTTCATTTCTCTGATAAATAACATTGTTTAAGGGGGAGAATCATAATTGTTTATGATTCAAGGCGGAGTGATGCTAAATTTCAAAATCATTAATACTCCTTTCTATCAAACATATTTGAGGTGCTGGTTACAAGTCTTGAACTTCAAATCTAAGTAGTATGGACAAGCTTCTATAGATAAAATATCTTTGTTATTGTTCAAACCTACTTCTGAACAGTTAAAACGATTTATATGTTTCAGAAGTATGTAATTTTAAATGATTTTGTCATTTTGGAGGGATTTAAGTTTGGTTCTGAACTTTCCTTGCAAGTTCTGAAGTGTTTCTGAATGTCTTCATTTAGAGTTGTTCTCAGAACTTTACTTCCCGTTATTGATTTTAAGCGTGTGCCACGTGTTTTAATTTCATTGAAAAACTCTTATCCACGTCGATTAAATGGTTCATTAATCCAAATAAATGATGATTACTCCTCTAATCTCGTTTCTTTTCTGGCCACGTGTACATCTACGCTTATTCAGTCATATAAAATCGATGAAATCATCGTCTTCTTCATTTTAAAGTGATTTTTCCCTCCAAAATCTCTCTGTGCTTATTCATTTTCAATCTAGTGTGTATCCTTGTTCATTTCCAGTGATGTCGACTTCGAATGTGATGGTTTCTGCTTCTTCAAGTTTCAGCAACAACAATGGCTCATCTAGTGATGCATCGTTCAAAATTGTGCCTCAGAAATTAATGATTGGATCAATGGAGATCCCTTTGAATGATGATCAAGTAGTACAAGACACAGCCACAACTTGTATTGGTGAAGCCGGACCTTCTAATCCAATTCCTAACCCTAACCCTAGTTCTGCTAAAATTGGGGAAACTCAAATCAAGCCTATTGAGGTGGTCTCTGAATCAAATGCTGGTGAAAATGAGTCTCAATCTCGTGCTGAGAGTAGTGATGGACCTGATTTGTCCAAATTGTATGTCCCTGTAGAAAAATTGCTCGATATCAAGAGGAATAACTGTGCTTTGAACTTCAAATTGACAGATTTTACTGATGATCAAATGATTTTGATCGAAATTCTGAAGAAACATCCACTTCGTGCTTTGCTCTCAAGGAAATTTTCAGTCCCTGCTTCTTACTTGCAGGAATGGTGGTATTGCGCTAAGGTCGATGAAGCTATAGATGACATTTCCTCATACATTAATGGCTACAGGGTATGTATTTCTGTGGAAGATGTTAGGAATATACATTTCCTTCCAAAAGAAGATGAAGTTCTTTGGAAAACTTCATATGATCGAGTTCCATCATCTTCTGAGATGATTTCAGATTTAATGAGCTTGGAATATTCTGAACAACTCAATGCTTTAAGTTCATTCAGAAGAAAGTGTCTACCCCTAGTCTGGTATTGTCTATTCTCTATCTTAAACACTTGCCTATTTGGAAAAAGTTCTAGTTTAGACCAAGCATCTACAAATGGAAGGATTATATTTCATGGTGTAGCATTCAACAAACACTATGACTATGCTTCACTAATTTTTGCAGACCTGGAGACTGCTCTTCTGAAGAAATCCACATATAACTACATTCCCTTTCAAAGATTCTTTCAGACATTTATCAAAGGGGCAATGAAAGTTGTTCCTGTTATTCCTGATCTTGCACATGAGGTACATGTTCCTGTCTTTACCATGGATAGTCTTCGTCCACCAAATGCAAAATTAACATTTCCAAATGCCATTCCATTACCTGCTTACTTACTTGAACTTGTAAATCCAAATAATATGATTGTGAGTGAGTATTATGAATCAATGGGACTACCAAAACCAGTGGTCTCTTCCCCTGATTCCCACAAGAGTGGTGAGCATGCTAAGGAGTCTAGACTATCTAGGAAGAGTGGGGAGGCTGTTCAAGGGGGAGAACAACCTCAACGTCGGAAGAGGAAAGATATAAATGAGAGTTTGGGTAGAAGGGTGAGAAAAAGAACTGATGAGGGGAGAACACAAGTAAAAAATAAAGAAACTTGTGAACCAGATGTTACTAGATGGGCACCTACATCATCTATTACTCCACATTCTTTGGTGGGTAATATTGAAAAGGCCAGTGAGCCCATGATAACACTTTTTAACCCCCCAAGCCACTCACCCATCTCTCAAAAGAAGGGTGTTTCATTAACACAATTGGCGTAAGCAACTCATATACCATTAGGACCCCATTTGGAGGATCCTTTTGTTGAAAAAGAAGGACATATGTCCCCCCTTCACTGTTTTGAGCACATAGAGTCTGAGAGTCCACTCAATGATGAGCCTAATGCACCACTAAATGTGGAATTCCTTCACACCAACACACATCTTTCAGATGTAAATAAGCAAAGTGTGTGTCACATTGCAACAACAACTATAGATACTCCTATTATTGGATACCAAGGATTAGTTGGAAGACCTGGTGGGGTGAACATAATAAAAGCCCCATTAACAGATTATTTTGTGGATCATGAAGCTGTGGCATCTACAGGCCAGCCTTCTTCTGAAGGACTGCAAACAAGACCATCTGTTGGTTTTGGATCTTTTCCCTCATCTTCTGAATTCACAGAATTCAAAGATTTTTGTACTTCTGAATTTGAAAAGATTTAGAAGGAATTAAAGGAATTGACGGACAAATCAAAAAAGGTGATGGAGGATAGGTTGGACAAACAGGAGGTGTCAATGGTGAATAAATTGAATGATTGTCAAGTCTCTTCTTCAAATGATCTCAACTCCTTTAAAGATGCACTTCTGAATACTTTCTCTGAAGTTGTTTCTTCTGTATCCTCTCTTAAAGCATCTCAGCCTTCTTCTTCAAGTTCTTAGCCTCATACTTCTGAATTTGCTACTAAGGCTGATATTAATCAAATCTTGAATCAATTATCTTCTATTCAGACTTTTCAGACAGCATTGAATAACAAATTATCTGCGTTGGAGTGTAGACCTCAGGCAGATAATCAAGAGGGGGAGAAAAGACGGAAAGTATCTGAAGCTGAAAATGTTGAAAATACTCAAGGTCAATCTTCTGAGAAAACTTCTGAAGAAGCTCAGAATATTGGTGAAGGGTCAAACAGAGTTTCAGAAGCCATAGAAGATATTCTTGCAGAAAATGAAGGGCAAGAGTTTGGTGTTCTTTCTTCTGAAGAATTTATTGATGAAGGATATGAAACAGAAAAACTGTCTTTTGATTCTGAAGGAAACTTGATGTGATTCCAGATTCTAATGAAGAAATGCTAAGAGAATATCTTGCATTTGAAGATGTAATTGGTGAACCAAGTGATCTTTCAAATGTGATCATGTTTGAAGAAGATGTAAATAATGAATCTGAAGTTAATATGGAAGAAATCTCAGAAGTTAATGAAGTCAGAGATTTAGTGATCTGGAACCACAACAAATTCTGAATGAGGTTTATAGTAATATTTCTGAAGAATTATGGAGTTTGTTGAGAAAATTATGTTGGGTTCATTTATTTCTGAACAATCCAAGAAATCTGGAGTGTAGATTTTTGGATGACAGATTGTCAATTTTTAAAGACTTTCTGAATCAACAAGATGAGAGATTTGAAATAGAGTTTGATCTAAATCATATGGGAGGAATTGAAATTGCAGATGAAATTCTTATTGTCTTCTCAAAAAAAATTGAAGTAAGGTTCATACCTTGTATTGTTATACCTGCAATAGATCTTCCAGTACTTGAAGAACCTGTTTTGGATCAGATTTTTAAAAAAGACATCGTGTTCATTCCTGGAGAAAGTAGTTTCGTATTTCCTTAAGATACTTATTACTACATGTACAGAAAATGTCTGAAGTTTGCAACTCTGGAAGATTTTCTGAATGATGAATGGTCTGAAGATCATATTTCTAAAGTGAGAAACTATATTCAGAATCATGATGTTCAGAACTTTCATGATTCAACCTTAATAAAGAAGATCAGATGCTTATCAAAATCAATCAACGATGGCTTGTTTATAGCCAGATTTGGAGTAGAAAGAAGGGATGGTACTTTATGTGAAATTACTCAGTTTGATATTTACAAGTTAAGACTGCAAGATAAGCTGGCAACTTTTTCTTTCTGTGTTAACAAAGGTGAATCTGAACTAGTCTCAGAGATTAGAAGAATCTTGGGAATCTATGTAAGGAATCTCATCAAGCATGATTTTAAGTTGGCTTTGGAAAACAGACGAAACAGAGTAAACTTGTTAGAGCCAGTTAATATTGAAAGATCAGGGTTGACAAGAGTATTTACTAATCCAGATATTGGATTCTTGTATAATGTGGAAGGATACATAACTTTTCTTGTCTCTGACATTCCAAAGTATTCAACATCAACTCTTAAATGGTTTCTGGATTTTGCTAAAAATTTTATTGAAGAATCAGATATAAAAGAAGAGATAGTTTATTTGATTAAGGAAAGAATCAACTTCAGAGAATTTATAAGGAAAAGCTATCTTGTTGGTCACACAAGGGTAAACAAAATCAGAGGAGCTGACTATTTGCTGAGTGATGCTTATGATTTCAATATTCATACAAAGAAACAAGACATGGAAGAAATTCAGAAGTTCACTCTGAATCTTGAAAATTCAGAAGTAAGCCCAAAGGAAAAGGAAAAAGAAAAGGAGAAAATTTCTGAAAATGTTTCTGAAGAGTTGGTTCCTACAGAGCAAGTTTCTGAAGTGGAATAACTACAAGAACAAAGGATTGAAGAAAGTGCATTTACCATGTTTCTTGAATATTTCCATCCAGAAATGTTCATGGAATATGAATAGAAGTTTAATTATATTGATTGCTGGATCAACAAATCCTTTGGATGGAAGCAATGGTAATCTGATATCATTAGAAAGCCAAGGATTCCTGTTAATGAAGCAAGAAAGGAAAGTCTTGTTATCAAAGTGATTAATGCAGATTTAAAGACAAGGAAAAACTATAATTGTGCATTTTTCACTGTGGAAAGAAGAAATGGTGAGATATCTACTTTTTCAGAAGCTGACTTTCAGAATGTTCACCTAAGAGACATGCTCAGAGTATACAAGAGTCTTTATCCTTTTCATGATTCAATTACAAAGTTCAGAAAATCATTTCCAGTTCTTAGAGATGGTTTGTATAGAGAATTTATCTGGGCTGCAAAAACTGATTTTCAAGTTGCATATATGCCGAATAAGAAACAAGTTCATTTGAGTAAACCAGACTTAAGTTTACCTGATATTCACAATCTGAAGAAAAGTACTTTGGTGGTTCAACCTCCAGGTTTTGTATGCAAGTGCTTTCAAGAATTACTCTTTGTGAGATTTAAAGAACTCCACAAATGTTGCAATGGAACTTTAATGGCTATCAGAGATCGTTTGGTTAAAAGACAAAACAGAAGACCAAAGAATCTGAATGATGAAGATTGGGAGAAGTATAAAAAACTTGCAAAGGAGATGATTAGAATTGCAGAATCTCTGTTGGAATACATAAGTCTAATTTTGAAGGATGTTAGACAAATTCTGAATTTTTGGAATTATGATATGAACTTTTGAAACTAAGGGGGAGATTGATAGAGGTACTATTATAGCTTCAAAAGGTACTGGGTTCTGAAGAATAAGAAAGATCTGAAGAAAGAAAGACTCTGAACTCAGAAGACAAGCAGATAAAAGCCTAAGGCATAACTTCTGAAGTGGTAACTTCAGAAGTTCTGAAGATTCTGAAGATACTTCTGAAGAAGTTCTGAAGAAGATTCTGAACACACTTCTGAAGAAGTTCTAAAGAAGTTCAGAAGTAGTTCTGAAGAAGTTCAGAAGGTGTTCTGAACATGCTTGTCATTTTTGTACTCTAACTTTAACATTTCTATTTCATGTATAAATAGATAGTTTGTTAGATAGTTAGATCTAACGTTTTCATAAGCTTGTAAAAACATATTTTGTAATACAGTTCATCTAATCAATACAATATACAACATTCGGTGATCTATTTCTTGTTATGTTTCTATATCTTGATTGTTTGGGATCTAACATTCATGATGAATACTAGTTTAACATTTTTGTTTTTTACAACAGCCGCATGACATTTTGGAAAAGTTTGATGTCAAGAAAAACCAGACTATATTCTCAAAAAATCTGCGTCACAATCTGGATAAATCTGCAGATATTGCTGTGATGGGAAATGTAGATTTGGTATGAAACAAGCATTTTAATGTTATTAAATTAACTATCTTTTTATTCATACATTATTTATAAATGATATAAACTATTTATGCAGGTATTTTTCCCTGTTGTGAGGAGTAATCATTATTATGTAACATGCTTTGACCTGAGAAATGGATCCATCCATATACTAGACAACAGTGCAGCAAAACTATCAAATGCTAAAAAATATCAAGGCGTCCCAGAAACCGTGGTAAGTATGTTATTCAGTTTGAATATAAAAGAGATTTTAATGAGTTGTATTATTATTATTTTGGATTTTAATAAAGTTTTCATTAAAATTTTCATCATGAAGCAAACACTCTTCATCAACTATCTGAAAGAGATTGGGGATGAAAGGCACAGATCATTAGAAGACAAAAAGCCTAAAAGGGAAGAAATGATATGGAGGAGCAAAAAAAATAACAAAGACTGCTCGATATTCATGATGTTGCACATGGAAACCTTCAATAGAGGGGAGCATTTGAATGATTGGCATTGTGGATTGGATGATGAATCATCCAAAAACCAGAAAAAACAACTCAATAGTCTCAGAAAAAAAAATATTTCTAAAATATTGTTGGCAGATGTCAATAAAAGGAGAGACTATGTCATAGAAGAGGTCAAATACTTTCTTAACCTTGAATCAAGTTTGAAGAAAAAGTATTTAAAAAAACAAAGAAGGAAATTGATGCAAGGTTTGCAGCCTTTACATAGGTGGTTCAGGGAGGTGGTGGAAGGTGATGGAAGGAGTGGTGCAGATGACTGTTTTGAAGGATCCGGTTTTTGTTGAATATTAGTTTAACATTTGAACATTAAAAAAATAGTATGTTAATATAATTTGTTTGAATGATTGTCTTGTGTTTTGCTTTGAATCAATTAATCAACAAATTAATATAATAGTATGTTAATAGTATGTTAATCAATTTGTTTGAATGATTGTCTTGTTAATATAACTTTTGTTGAATATTACTCTGAATACCCTTCATTATCCTGTCTTGTGTTATATTCAATCTGAATATTGCCTAAAATGTAAGGCTTGTTTACTTGTAGTTCATATTCAGTCTGAATATGAGCTACATTAATTTGAATAATTGTAGCTTATATTCAGTCTGAATATAAGCTGCAATTGAGGATTTTATAATTGTAGATTATATTCAATCTAAATATAGTGTAGAATTACGTGTTTGGATACTTGAAAATTATATCCAGTCTAAATATAATCTGCAAGTTGGGTTTTTACGTTATATCTGAATTTAAAATATATATCTGAATATAGTGTAAATTTAGCTTATATTCAGTCTGAATATAAGCTCATATTCAGTATGAATATAAGCTAAAATTTGAAGTTTGTAAAATCGTAGCTTATATTCAGACTGAATATATAAGCACTTAGAATCAATTTAGCTTATATTTAGACTGAATATAAGAACTACAATTATGTGTTTGTATTCAGACTGAATGTAAGCTAAATTTAGGTTATAATATTAACTTATATTCAGTCTGAATATAAGCAGTAAGAAAAAATTTATCTTATAATATTAACCTATATTCAGTTTGAATCACAGTGCTTACATTCAGTCTGAATACAAACACGTAATTGTAGTTCTTATATTCAGTATGAATATAAGCTCATATTCAGTCTGAATATAAGCTAAAATTTGAAGTTTGTAAAATCGTAGCTTATATTCTGTCTGGATATAAGCACTAAGAATCAATTTAAGCTAAATTTAGCTTACATTCAGTCTGAATACAAACACATAATTGTAGTTCTTATATTCAGTCTGAATATAAGCTAAAATTTGAAGTTTGTAAAATCGTAGCTTATATTCAGACTGAATATATAAGCACTAAGAATCAATTTAGCTTATATTCAGACTGAATATAAGAACTACAATTATGTGTTTGTATTCAGACTGAATGTAAGCTAAATTTAGGTTATAATTTTAACTTATATTCAGTCTGAATATAAGCAGTAAGAAAAAATTTAGCTTATAATATTAACCTATATTCAGTTTGAATCATAGTGCTTACATTCAGTCTGAATACAAACACATAATTGTAGTTCTTATATTCAGTCTGAATATAAGCTCATATTCAGTCTGAATATAAGCTAAAATTTGAAGTTTGTAAAATCGTAGCTTATATTTAGTCTGGATATAAGCACTAAGAATCAATTTAAGCTAAATTTAGCTTACATTCAGTCTGAATACAAACACATAATTGTAGTTCTTATATTAAGTCTGAATATAAGTTAAAATTTGAAATTTGTAAAATCATAGCTTATATTCAGACTGAATATATAAGCACTAAGATTCAATTTAGCTTATATTAAGACTGAATATAAGAACTTCAATTATGTGTTTGTATTCAGAGTAACTGAATATAAGAACTACAATTATGTGTTTGTATTCAGACTGAATTTAAGTTAAATTTAGGTTATAATATTAACTTATATTCAGTCTGATTATAAGCATTAAGAATCAATTTAGCTTATAATATTAACGTATATTCAGTCTGAATATAAGCTAAATTGAATCATAGTGCTTATATTCAGAGTGAATATAAGCTAAATTTTGAAGTTTGTAAAATCGAAGCTTATATGAACTACAATTATTCAAATAAAATTGTAGCTTATATTCAAACTGAATATGAACTACAATTTTATGTTTATATTCATTTAAAATTATTTTAGCTATATATCACAATATATGCTTATATTCAGTCTGAATATAAACTGAATATGAACTACAATTTTATGTTTATATTCATTTAAAATTATTTTAGCTTTATATCACAATATATGCTTATATTCAGTCTGAATATAACCTAAAATTGTTCAAATACCTAAATGTATCTTATATTCAGACTGAATATAAGCTAAATTTTGAAGTTTGTATAATAATAGCTTATATTCAGTCTGAATATAAGCTAAACTTTAATTCAACCATTTTTGTAAAAAAGTGGAAAACTCGAGAAATGCTTTAAACAATTATTAGTGCGTAGGGGCAACATCGTAAATATAACATGCCCGTTCAAATTACACATAGGCTATCATCATGTTGTATACTGCTGTTGCTGCAAAAGACGTCGCCCCCAAAAATATTCATCACCATCATTAAAAAACAAAAATTCGCCGTCAATCTTTTCTATCTTCGCCGTCCCCAAAAAAAAGATTTCGACATACATCATTTCATCTTCGTCTTCAACAAGAAACTTATTTGCTACAGAGTATTAAAGTTTTATTTGAAAAGATTAAAATGGTTTCAGACAGTGAACAAAGCAACGACGTACCTCTAATTCAAGTATTTGAAGAAGGTAAAAGTTTTTCTGCATAAATAAAAGTTTATTTTGAATATTTATACCTTATAATGCACTTGAATTTAATATTTAGTCAAAAGTTATGTCTTTATATTCAGTCTTAATATAAGATAAAGTTATGTGTTTGAATACTTGTAGTATATATATTCAGTCCGATCATAAGAATAAAATAGTGATATGACACTCTCATGATTATATTACGTCTAAATATAAGCTAAAATTATGTGTTTAAAAAGTTGTAGTATAAATTCAGAATGAATATAAGCATAACATTGTTATAATATCACTATGTCATGTTTATATTCAGAGCGAATATAAGCTAAAATTATGTGTTTGAATGTAAACATGACATTGTGATATTCAGTGTGAATATAAGCTACAATTATGTGTTTGTATAATTGTAGCTTATATTCATTCTGAATATAAACATTACTTTATAAAACTTGTAAGACTTGGATTTACATAGTTATCTTTATATTCAGTCTGAATATAAGCTACAATTATGTGTTTGTATAATTGTAGGTTATATTCAGTGTGAATACAATCTACAATTATGTGTTTGTATAGTTGTAGTATGTATTCAGTCTGAATATAAGAATAACATTGGGATATCATTATGAAACTGTTGTATTTCATAACATATGTCAATTTTCTAATTTTAACCACTGTTTAAATGTTAAATTAAATAGGAACAAAAAGAAAGAATATCAGACGAACTCTTCATTAAGAATGAAGAAGAAAACAAAAACAACTGTTACAGTTGAAAAACAACAACAAGAAGACCGACTCACAGTAAAAACGACAAGAAACAAAACAAAAAAAACTGTTACGGTTGAAGAACATCAACAAGAAGACCAACTCACGGTACAACAGACAAGCAACAACCAAGTAATTAAATCGCTATCTACGAGAACAACGACAAAGAACTTAATGACAGCAATGAGAGAGTTAAAAACACATCAAGCAAATTGTGAAGGAAATTGGATTTCAGAGCCTTCTTGGGATGAAGTTTGATTTTTTGCCATCAAAGTTGGCCTATTATGTTGTTGACAACTTTGATACATAGAAGATGGTGATAAGAATACCAGCAGAAGAAATACCGGTGAATGAGGACTCTGTTAGTCAAATCTTAGGACTTAAAAATCAAGGATTAGACATAATAGATGATATTCAGACGACAGAAAGCTGTGGTGAACTGATATTAAATTGGAAAAGCCAATTTTAGAGCACTTCACATATTCGTCCAAGTGATGTTTCTGGACAAACTCAGAGAATGCAATAATGCAAAATGGAAATTCAAGACAAATTTCATTGTTCTGTTTGTAAATGCTATAGCAATTTCAATGAAGATGGGTACATGCAACCTAGCCATTCTCTCCAAACTTGAAGAAACGTTGGATTTCTCAACAATAAATTGGTGCAAATACATCATCAAATGTGCAAAAGAAAGCACACAAACATGGAAGAAAGAAACTGATGAATGTGTTTACACAGGGCCAATCATATTTTTGACGGTATATATTTGATTTTAACCTCTGTTTTATTCAAGCATTATGATATTTTGACTGAATATAAACTGTTTTGAACAAAATCTTTTTATATATTCAGTCTGAATGTAACAGTGATACAAACCCATATGATAGGTTATATTCAAACTTTAGAATATTTGAAAATAAGTTTGTTACAAACATTTATTCAGAGTGAACATCGAAGTCAAATAAAACAATATGATGTCTTATATTTAGTGTGAAGATAAACAGTTTACTTAAGTACATCTCATTCAAACTGAATAGTAGTTGATATTCATTCTGAATATAAAGTTTTTTTTTATCAACCTTTATTCAGCCTAATACCCTTTTAACTATTCACAATGAATGATATGCAGCTATTATATCTTGACTCTACAACATGTGATGAGCTTGACCATAAAAGGATGAGTCCAGCTACAAGGTATTGGACATCGGAGAAGATGAAGATGAGGGAGAGAAAAGAATTGAGCTTAGGAGGTTTCGGATCAGGAAAGCTGAAGGAACCATATGTCGTAGCAAACACAAACACGTCGAAGGAAAAAAAGAAGAACGTGACGGTATTTACTATTATCCTATTCATTAAGAACATTGGTTATTACTTATATACAATTATTCATAACGTATCACAATGATTGAATTGTAGTACTTCCTCTACTAACTTACATAATAATTGACAAACAAGACCTTATAAAATCGCTGAATGATGGTTTGGAAGAACTTCTTGCAAACAAACATAATTTGGAAACCAACTTCAATCAAGCAATAGAGTTGAATCTAGACAACAAACTTTTAAAGGAGTGGAAAAACATATGAAAGTTTTTATCAATTCAATCAAAAAGGAAGGATCGAAGAAGAAAAAGAAAGTAATGAAGGAGAGATTCAACAACAACATAATGATGTTGATGCTAGTGATGAAAGAGAAAATAATGAACTAGATCTTGATTTACAGATTGTTCAGTTAGTAGAAGAAACTCAAGAAAAAGAGGTGGAGGAAAAAGAGAAAGATAAAGAGAATGAAGAGAGAGAGAGAGAGAGAGAGAGAGAGAGAGAGAGAAGGAGGCAGAGGAGGAGGAGCATTCAGAGAAGGAGGAGGAAAATGAAAAATTGGAGATGAATATTGAGCATGAATTGAAATCACCATATCACTTGAAGCCAGTAGATCCAAGGACATAATTGACAGAAACCGAGAAGAAGGTTGCCAATTGGATGTTCTCATTCAGAGGAGATAAATTGTGAGTTTTAAAACTAAACAAAATTTACATTTATATATTCATTCTACTTTACATATTGATATTCAGACTGAATATCAATATGTAAAGCAGAATGAACAAACTGAATATCTTACTTAATATGTAAAGCATGAATATGCAGATGTTATTCATTGCAAATGTTGTTCTTATTGATCATGATCTTTAAACATTCAATATAATTATCACAGGGATGAAGTATTCCTATCAAGTAAAGGTCAAAATGTTGTTCGAGTTACGTTTGAAAGCTTGATTCAAGACTGAGAACCATTTGTAAATGTAATAGACACCTTTACTCACATTTTAAATGAAGAAGAAAATGTGAAGACAAAGAAACAACCAAAGAAGTTTTATTTTTCTACTGCATTGTTGGTAAGAATATTATTATTAAACTTTAACATAATATAAATGGCAAATTGCATTAAAAGGTAACATACTTTCTTTTAATTCCTATTTTAGGTAACAAACTTTTAAAACTTCTGTTTTGGTACCTAAGATGTGATATTTTAAACTTATAAGTACTTGGGTAACCTGATTAGCCATTAACCGGTCATTGTGTTGATGTGGCGGATGATATGGCAGATGACTCATTATTATTTGTTTATTTGACCAATGATGTGGACTTTTTTTTATTCTATAATTTCTTTGCCTTTTTCATTATATCTTTTTTATTTGCATTTCACAAAACAAATAAAAATAAGAACATGAATGAACATTCATATTTATTTTCTTCCACCCAGAATATGAATATCAATTAAAATTAACATCAGTTCATAATCAAAAAGATGAAAACACCAATGATAAATATTATATAAATTAATTATAAAAACTTGTAGTACAAAACCCTAAATCAACAATGTTATCTTATCACCTTAAAATAAAAAAACAAGAAAACCCTAAATCAACAATATGTTCTGATCTTCTCAAACCCCATAAGAACAGGAAAAAAACCCCCCACCAAAACATGATACGTAAAAGTAAAACCGTAAAAGTTCCAACCATCCATTTTCGAGCAAAACCAATGATTCAAACACCAAAACAATTCCAAGCTTTTTGGATATCGATTTCGGGATTCTTGTTCACAGAATCAAGTATGGTGAGGACGCCGATGCAGGAGAAGGGAAAACATCGTTAATAAAGAACAGCAAGCATCGTCGACAAAGAACGGCAAACATCGTCGGAGAATGCCATATTGCAGTTGAAGAATGGAGGAGACGAGGAGTTGAGATGGTAACTATTTGCTCCTTGGCGGCGGATTTTTTGTGAAATGGAAGATTAGGGTTTAAAGTGGATGGGATCTGGACAATGTGGTGGAACTAAATTCTGTGTTTGAAACAATTTTGAATCTTGGTTTTTATTTTATTTTATTTTTCTAAAAACCCAAATGAAAATTAAAACATTCTAATAAAATACAAAAATAAAGTTAAAACCAAATTTATTTTTGTATATAATATCCACATCATTGGCCAAATCAATAAATAATAATGAGTCATCTGCCATGTCATCCGCCACATCAACACAATACCAAAAATTCTAGATCACTTGGCGTAGGACTACCATAGAGTATCATTTGAAAATGATTTCTCATGAAAAAATTTTCATTCGCTCTGCTCGGCGCCGGGCATGACCGGTTAATGGCTAATCAGGTTACCCAGGTACTTATAAGTTTAAAATATCACATCTTAGGTACCAAAACAGAAGTTTTAAAAGTATGTTACCCAAAATAGGAATTAGAAGAAAGTATGTTAACTTTTAATGCAATTTGTCCTAATATAAATTGCTTAATTATTCTTCATTTCTATCAATTTATAAGCTTTATAGGCATTCATAATAAATAATACGTTAACATTTCTTATTTACAACAGCCACAAGAACTATTCAGAACAAAATCTTCTTTGAAGAAAAAAAAAGAACTGTTCACAAAGAATCTCATTCAAGAACTGGATGAATATGCAGACATTACAATGATGAGGCTTGTTGAATTGGTAAGACAAGCATTTTAATAAAAATCATTTAATTATCTATGTATTCAGACATTATGTATAAATGATAAAAACTATTTGTGCAGGTATTTTTCCCTGTTATCAACAGTGGTTATTATTACGTACTATGCTTTGATCTGAATAATGGCTCAAGCCATATATTAGACAACAGTGCAGAGAATATGACAAATGATGACAAATACGGCGTAGTGCCTACAACAACTGTAAGTATATTATTGAATAATACAGAATAAATACAAATTAATTTTATTATTAATATGAGTTTTGATAAAATTTTCATTATAATTTTCATCATGCAGCTAAAACTGTTCATGTCATATCTTGAAATGATTGGAGATAAAAGGCATAAATCATTCAAAAATGTAAAACCTAAAAGAAAAGAGATGCGATGGAGAACAAATAAAAATCACACAGATTGCTCTGTCTTTATGATGTTGCATATGGAAACATTTAATGGAGGACAAAATGTGAATACATGGGATTGCGGATTGAATGATGAATCATCACCAAACCAGAAAGAACAACTTACAATGCTCCGATCAAAATATCTTTCAAAATTATTGTTGTCAGATTGTTATCTAAGGAAAGATTTTGTGATCGAAGAAGTAAAGGAGTTTGGTAAACTTGATACAAATGAAGTGACAACGCTTTTAGAAAAAGCAAAAAAGAACAAGATAGAAAGGTTTCTTAGCTTTACATAGGATTTGAATGTTTGAAGATCAAAACAATTGTTTGTTAATGTATTTTTTTAAGTACTTTGATTGGTTGTTTAATTGCTTTGGATGAATTATTCAGTGCTTGTTTTCAAAGCATTTTAAAAGTTATATTCACAATGCTATGTTTAGATTGAGTCTAAATATAAAATAAAATTTTAGCTTATATTCAGTCTGAATATAAGCTACAATTATGTGTTTATATTCAATTAGTTGTTTATATTCAGACTGAATATATTTAATTATGTGTTTATATTCAATTATGAGACTGAATATGAGCACTAACAGTGTAATTGTGTAATTGTATCTTGTATTCAGATTGAATATGAACACTAACAGTGATATTGTTCAAACTGAATATACAAACTACAAATTGGTTATTGTGTAATTGTAGCTTATATTCAGACTGAATATAAGCTAAAATTACGTGTTTGTATAATTGTAGCTTATATTCAGTCTGAATGTAAGGTAAAATTATGAGTTTGTATAATTGTAGCTTATATTCAGACTGAATATAAGCATTACATTGTGATTTATCACAATGTTATGCTTATATTCATACTGAATATAAGCTAAAATTATGTGTTTGTATAATTGTAGCTTATATTCAGTCTGAATATAAGCTAAAATTATGAGTTTGTATAATTGTAGCTTATATTCAGTCTGAATATAAGCTAAAATTATGTGTTTGTATAATTGTAGCTTATATTCAGACTGAATATAAGCATTACATGTGATTACAAGATAATTATCCTTTCCTTATTTAACATAATTCTAATTCAACCCTAACTCTGATTGTTAAACATTTCCATATTTATGTATTTTTTTTTACTTTACGCTTTAGGTCCTTCATGTCGTTAATAGTTGTCATCTCGGATACAATATTTTCAGACCTAACACTAACCATATGGTGCCTTGCAATTCCTTCATCCTTACAAAAATGATCAAATTCACTTGAACAAAACTCCAATCTGCTACCCGTTCGCAACCTCTTTATCTTCTTCCAATCTTTAAACTTCTCAAACGACTACCTCTTATGTTTCATAATGAATACCTAAGTCATCCTAGAGTAGTTGGCAATGATCGAGAGGAAGTAACGACCACCACCAAGTGAAGGTACTTGCGAGGGACCCCAACAATTAGCGTGAAGATAATCTAAAGTCGACTTGGTTGTATGGACAGCCTTTGAAAAACTCACTCTTCTATGTTTTCCAAAGATGCAATGCTCACAAAGACCCAAATCAGCAACTTTATGACCTCCAAGAAGTCCTTTGTTGCTGAGAATTACCATGCCTTTTTTTGCTAATGTGCCCCAACCTCATGTGCCACAAGCGGGTAAGATTTGACTCGTTTTCTGCAGAGTTAAGGGCTGGTGCTACTGATCCAACAACCATACTACCTTCAAGTACATACAATGTACCTCTCTTGACTCCTTTCATCAATACTAAAGAACCCTTAGTGACCCGAAGTACTTCACTCTCACCGGTGTACTTGTAGCCCTTTGAGTCGAGAACTCCCAAAGAGATCAAGTTTTTCTTCAACCCGGGTACGTGACGAACATAGGTTAGAGTTCTCACTATCCCTTGATGCATTTTAATGCTCACCGATCCAATTCCAACAACTTCACACCGTATGTCATTTCCCAACAAAACATTTCCGAGTTTGTGAATCTTATCATAAGTGTTGAACCAATGCTTATGTGGAGTCATGTGAAATGACATCCGGAGTCAAGAATCCATACCTCTAACTGACTTTTGCATTCAACCACCGAGAACACGTAATGAGCCTCCGAACCCGAGTCATCTTTTGCAACAACAACTAATCCTTTTGCATTCAGTTTTGAACACTCGTTTTTCCAATGACCGAGTTCTTTACAATAGTGGCAAATATCTCTTGGGTTTCCGCTTGGACCTCTAGTCTTTGATTTTGATCGGCCTCTATTTTTCCATTTCCCTTTTCCTTTCTCTCGGCTTTTGTCTCTACCTCTGTCTCTATCTCCGTTTACAACCGACAAGCCTACAGATTGGCTTGCGGAACTGCTTCTCGAAGCTTTATAGCGCAACTCTCGTGAGTGCAGATTTGAACGGACTTCTTCCAAGGTGATTGTGCCTCTACCAATAACAAACGAGTTGACAAAATTCTCATATGAAGTGGGCAGTGAAACCAATAAGATGAGGGCAGCATCCTCATCTTCAATCTTGACTTCGACATTCTTCAGTTCCATAAGAATAGAGTTCAACTCGTCAAGATGTTCCTTCAAAGGCATTCCCTCCTTCATTCGTAACGCGAATAGCCTTTGCTTTAACAACTTGTTCGTCAACGAGTTGGTAATGTAGAGACTTTCTAATTTCGTCCATAGAGACGCAACAGTCTCCTCATCCGCAACCTCATAAATCACCTCATCCGCCAAAGACAACAAGATGGTAGAGTGTGCTTTCTTATCTTGTTGTGCAAATTCAGATTCAGCCAGTTCTGTAGGACTCTCCCCAGCCAAGGGAGTCCAGATGGCTTGTTGTTTTAGGAGAGTTATCATCTTGATTCTTCGTAAACTAAAATTATTTTTCCCAGTAAACTTGTCAATCTTTATCATTTGTGAAGGCATTTTTCTGAAATCTTAAAAGGAACTCTATTTGTTCTTTAAAAGTTGTCTTGAGTCGCCCTCCAAAGAACACTCAATCGATTACCAAGAACTCCAATGGAAATTACGATTTCAACAAGATGAATCAAAGTCAATAAATCGATTCCATTGTGTTCGATTCAAACAGAATTGATAAGAGAAAAAAACAATTTCTGATTTGTGCGATTAGGATGGAATTGAATTCAGATTGTTGTTGATTAAAAAAAAATCTATTCCAAACGAGGCGACGTTCAAGAAAAAATTGCGATTCCAAAATCAATTAGAGAAGCCGATTCCAAATTTAGCGACTACAGGTGAATACGACTCCTAGAGAAATAGATTCTATAAACAGATTCAATTCCAAATTTGGCGATTCCCAAAAAAAATGCGACTGGAAGACAAACGATTCCAGGGAATGGGACCATACAAAATCGAATCCAGATTTAGCAATTTCAGGAAAAAACTGCGACTCAGACTAAATCGATTCTAGATATATTTTATTCAAACAAAATCGATTCAGATAAAATCGATTCGGACATAATCGATTGTTGGTTTGGTGATTCCTGATAATGCGACACCAAGATAGATTGCGATTCAAACAAAATCGATTTTAACAATCGATCCAAATTAGTCGACAACAGAAGAAATTGCGACTTTAGACAAAAATTGATACCAAATCGATTCCAGAAAACGATTTCAAAGTGAAATCCGACTCTAGTAAAATCAAAGAAAATGATTTAAGAGAAATTTGACTCCACGACAAAATCAGAGTCGATAAAGATGAAGTAATCCAAAAAACGATGGAAAAGATTTGATCGAATATAGCTCTGATACCAGTTTGTTAAGAAATTGAAGATAAAACAATGTAGAAAGAGAAATATTCAAGAACTGGAAAGCAAAAATTTTATTCACTCTAATTGATTATACAAAGATAACCCAACTATTTATTGGAAGTACAAGACAAGCTAATAGAATTATCTAACTAACTAATCACTAACCAACTCAATTAAAGCCACAACTAACACACAAGATCAAAATAGAATATAATTGAATATAATTGTTTTCTTCTCATTCAAGTGAATAAAAACGTATGCAAGGAAGGACATATATAGGGGAGCAGGAGCCTATACAAAGACACTATAAAGAAGGAAACTACCTATTTACACTTGTAGTCCCTGAACTTATACAATTCTAACACTCTCCCTCAAGCTGGAGCATATATATCATAAGCACCAAACTTGTTATACATATATTTGACGCGTGCTCCTCGTAGAGACTCTGTAAATCCCTCTGTAAGTTGATCATTAGAATTAACAAACTCAATAATAATAAGGCCATCGAGCAACTTTTATCTGACGAAATGACAATCGATCTGAATATTTTTTGTTCTTTCGAGAAACACTAGGTTGGACGCAATATGAAGAGCTGATTGGTTGTCATATATAAGCCTCATTTGAGAGACCTTGCAAAACCTTAGTGCCCCAAGAAGTTGTTTGATCCAAACAAGCTCACACGTTGCATTTGCCATGGCACATTATTTTGCTTCTGCACTTGATCTGGCAACCACATTATGCTTCTTACTCTTCCAGTAGATTAAGTTACCCCCAAAGAGAACACAATACCCGGAAGTTGATCTCCTATTAAATAGGCAACCTTCATAATAGCATCGACGTAGCAAGATACCTCTGTACTTCTTTTGTTCTCATATAGAAAACCTTTCCGTGGAGCTCCTTTGATACTTTAGGATCCGTAGAGCGGTTTCCCAATGAGTGTCAAAAGGAGCATTCAGAAACTGACTAACTACAATCACAACAAAGGAAATATCTGGACGTGTTACTGTGAGATAGTTGAGCCGACCAACCAATCTTCGATACTTCCCTTGATCTGCCAATAGCTCTCCCTGACGCGGTAGAAGTTTGACATTAGGATCCACTAGAGACTCAATTGGTTTGCAGTCGGTTAGATGAGCTTCCTCTAAAATATCTAGAGCATACTTTCGTTGAGATATTGAAATCCCATCCATGGACTAGGCAACCTCGATACCTAGAAGTTATTTGAGACTTCCCATGTCTTTTGTCTGAAAGTGTTTAAGCAAGTGCTCTTTTAAGTGGTTGATCCCCTGATGATATTTCATGTAATAACAATGTCATCAACGTACACTATCAGGTAAATGCATTGTACTCCTGAAATACGATAGAACACTGAATGAATAGCCACACTTTGACACGTCCCAAATTCTTTTACCACGGGACTGAATCTCTCGAACCAAGCTCAAGGAGATTTTCTTAAACCATAAAGTGATTTGCACAGCTTGCAGACCACACCAGACCCCCTGAGCAACAAACCCAGGTGGTTGCTCCATGTATATCTCTTCCTGTAGATCACTGTTGAGTCACCGATGATTTGGTGATGAACCACCTTCCTTTATATGAATGAATTTTTACAGGTTCTTTTGAAGGTCTGAAATATGCTTCAAGTATTGAAGAGTCAAAGACTATTCAATCAAGGGGTTGTACATCAAAAAGTGGAATTTTGGATGTATCAACCAACTTCAATATTCAGATCATTTTGCCAAGTCAAGACCAATATAGTGGGTCACCGATGGTACACTCAAAAGTCATCAAAAGTACTAAGGACATCAAATAAGATGAGGTCATCAAGTTTGATGTCATGGTCACCGACACTATAATCTTGGTCACCGAAATTGCAGGTATATTTTCTAAGGCTGTGATTGTTCAAGGGTGTATACTTTTGTCATTTAGTGAAAGATGAAGTTTATCAAGAAAAGTATACACTTATCAACTCCAGCCTTACAAGGTATCCACCGATGTGATACATAGTGTGATGTATCACTTAGCAATTTCAAAGAGATAAGTTCTTGACTCACATCAATTGCAAGACACGTGAGCCAGCAAGAACTTGGGCATCAAGCTTTAAATAAAGACATTCACTTTTATTCTTATAAAAGGAATATTTGTCTTTTAGCTAAAAGGTTGATGGGACTTCACAGAGCATGAAGAAAAGAAGATAAAGTTATCTGACATTACGTGCTACAAGGAATGGTTCATCCATTATTCTAGTACAAAGGAAGTGGTCTCTTCCTTTGTCCAGCAGATAATCTTCCAGCTAATGAAACCTTGACAGCTGTCCACTTGCATCCCATGCATGGGCACTATAAAAGGAGATGAAGTCCTCCCCAGAAATCTCACGCTTTCAACAAATCTTCAGAGTGATTATTTGTGTGACTGTGGCAAAGTTTGTGTGCTATAACGTATTGTTTTAACTTCCTTAGTGTATAAGTTAATTACGTTATCCGTGTGTTTAGTTTGATAGAATAGTCCGCTGTTCTTTTCCGCATCAAACTATCTGTGTGTAAATTTTTAATATTTATATTAAAAAATTTAAAAAGAGTATATTCTGTGTGTTTTATATTCAACCCCCCTTCTACAATACCCTCTCTTAGTTAGCCATCTCTCCTTGGGGACTAACAAGTGGTATTAGAGCAGTTGGTTTAATCTCATAAACCAGATCTGTGATGGCTACTACCTCAAATGTTGATGGTACCTTGCAAACCTCTTCCAGTAATACATATGATTTAGGATCTTTGGCTAAACCCCCAAGATTCAACCCAAACAATTTTGGGTTATGGAAAAATCGCATGTTATTATTCTTGGAAGGGATCGATTGCAGATATCCCAACATTCTCAGTAAGGGACCTATTGTTCCTAAAATATGGGCTCGCTTTGGCCCTCAAAAGGACGCTGAAGGAAAGGACATAGAGTCAGATGATGAAAGAAGTGAGAAAACTGGTAGATATATCATCAAACCTTCTAACAAACTTAGTGAGGATGATAAACGCCTAGTTGCTTTAGACACTAAAGTCAAGTCTGCTCTTGCTGTATCCCTTCCTGATGATGTGTATCATTCTCTTCTTAACCTTCCCACTGCTAAAGAAATGTGGGATACTTTGAGTGTCTTATATGAAGGCACCAAAGAAGTAAAGAAATCTAACAGGATCTGTCTTGTTAGAAAGTATGAACTCTTCTCCCACGAAAAGGGAGAATCTCTTTCTACCTACTTTAATCGCTTTAACTGTCTTCTCAATGATCTCAAAGTTCTTGGACGAGTCTATGATAATGAAGAAGTTCTCTGCAAGTTCATGGACTGTCTCCCAGACTTCTGGGAAACTATCTGTACTTGCATCAAGCAAACCAAGGACTTAGAAATAATGCCTTTAACTACTCTCTATGGAACTCTTCTTCACTATGAACAAACTAAGAACCAGAGAAAATCTCTTATAAAGGATATCAAATCCTCTTCTATTGCTTTAATAGGTGATTCAAAATCTTCTTCTTGTATTCCTAGAATCACCTATCCTTCTTCTGATTCTGAAAAAGATATTAAGGAAGACTCTTCTCATCTGTCAGATGCATACTATAGTGCTGCTGATGATGAAGGAGAAGAATCAGCCATTGACATACTTTCTGATAGTATGGCAATGCTTGCTGGAAACCTTAAGAATAAAAGATTTTCTTCAAACCGCTCCAAATTTAATAGAAAACCTTTTTCTCAAAAATCCTCTTCTGATAAAGCAAATGAAGAATGCTTCAATTGTGGAAAGAAAGGTCATTTTGCTTCTGAATGCAGATCAAAAGCTTCCTCTTCTGTCAAACCTTCTTCTTCTTATGGCCATGACTTCTCAAAATCAGCTTCTAGGAAGCATGAAGAGAGAAATAGCCAATCCTCTAAAGAAAATTCTGAATCAAAAGAAACCTCCAGGTATAAGAAATACAAAGCCAAATACAAGAGAGAAAAAGAGAGAAACCAAGGTAAAAATAAAACGTTGGTTGCTGAGGCTCATTGCTGGGAAGATGAGCAAACCTCTGAGAGTGAGAGTGAGTATGTCACTAAATGCCTCATGGCAAAAATCGATGAGATAGAAGACATGGAGAAGTCACTCTACACCACCCTTGTATCTGCTGAGGGATCCACTTCAGGGACAAAACCTCAGGTACATCCTTTTACCTTTCTCTCTGATGATCAAAAGGCTGATGCCTTTTGATTCTTTAACTGTTGACTTCTGTGACTTAAAGATTCAAAAGAAAAAAGCTGATATGCACATAAAATGTCTAAATGATCAACTCCTCTCTTGTTTTTCAAAACTAAAAGATTTTGACAAAATGAAAGCTGATCTGGAAAACTTTCGGTACTTAAACGACAGTCTTTCTGAAGAAAAATCAAAGATCTCTTCCACTCTTGAAAAGGAACAAGAGGTTCTGTCTAAATGGACTAAATCCTCTAAGAATCTTGAAAGGATCCTTCAAGATCAAATCACCAGCAAGGATAAGTCTGGCCTTGGTTATGAAAAAGATGTTCCTCAACCTTTTGACCTTCCACCTCATTCTTCTGAGTGTCAAGGTTTTCCTGCTGGTTTCATTTCCGATGACGATGATGATCTCTTCGGTTACTCATCTGAGGATTCTACCTCCGTTCACTCTATAGATCTACTTGACATGCTCAAAGTAGAATCCGGTTCTAAAAAGTTTGGAGTCTTTGTTAAAGCTAAAGAAATCTCTTCTGAGTCTTCAAAAGTTTCAACTCTTCCAAGCTCTTCTTCTTCTCCCAAACCTATCCAAATACTTTTAAACTCCTTAAGTCTGCATGAGTCAAGGTACTCCCAGGAGCAGCCTTCTGACGTTGCTGAATATCCTTCTTCAAAAAGATTTTCTCCTCAAAAGAAAAATTTTTCTAAATCAAATTTTTCATCTAAAAGGAAATCTCAAATAGTTACTGACTTTATTCCTCGGTCAGTAAACTTGAAGAAATCAAGAAATCCTGGTAAAGGTATTCTTGGACCAAGACCAGGTGTTGGACACCCCTCTTCTTCTCAATCGTCAACCTCTGTCCAAAGTTTTGATGATAGGAATTGTAAAAAGGCCTTTCCTTTAAAGAAGTGCTATAACTGTGGCAACACTCTTCATCTTGCTAAAAATTGCCCAAAAGACTTGATTCCTTGCAAAACTAAAATGCCTTCTAATCCCAAAGGACCCACCTCAAAATGGGTACCAAAAGTCTAAATTTGTTTCTGGGTGCAGGTACCAAATAAAGATCACATATGGTACATGGATAGTGGGTGTTCAAGACACATGACCGGAAACAAACTTCTTCTCTCTAACTTCTCAAAAGAAAAGGGACCAACTGTTTCCTTTGGAGGGAATGGAAAAGGGGTCACCAAAGGATATGGTACCATTTCAAATGGAACCATCACTATCTCCAGAGTTGCTCATGTTGAAGGGCTAATGTACAATCTTCTAAGCATCAGCCAAATATGTGATTTGGGCTATAAGGTCATGTTCCAGCTGTGTGTGTGCTTGGTCTTTGATGTACAGAACAAGATTGTGCTAGCAGGAACCCGACTGAATGACGTGTACATAATCAACATAAAGGAAAGTGCAATAGGAGAAGCTGTGTGTCTCCTCTCTCAAGAACTAGCCAAACAAAGTTGGCTGTGGCATAAAAGGTTCTCTCATCTAAACTTTAAAACCTTGAACAAACTCTCCAACAAAGAACTGGTTGTTGGAATGCCAAAAATAGTTTTTGAAAAAGAAAAGCTGTGTGGAGCATGTGAAAAAGGAAAACTCACCAGAACTTCCTTTAAAACAAAACAATGCTCTTCTATCTCTCAACCTCTTCAAATGCTTCACATGGATCTATGCGGTCCAGTAAGCACACCCAGTCTGGGTGGTAAAAAGTATATGCTAGTAATCGTCGATGAATTCTCTAGATATACTTGGGTGTTCTTTCTGAAACACAAGAGTGATGCTGCTGAAGAAATCATCAGGTTTACAAGAAAGATTGAGAATTTGAATGGTAAACAGGTGAAGTCCTTCAGAAGTGATAATGGCACGGAATTCAAAAATGCTGCTCTGGAAGATTTCTTTGACCTAAAAGGAATCTCTCAGAACTTCTCTGCCGTACGCACTCCTTTGCAAAATGGTGTTGTTGAGAGAAAGAATAGAACACTATGTGAAGCTGCAAGGTCTATGCTGAGTGAATCCAAGTTGCCAACCTATTTTTGGGCAGAAGCAGTTAACACTGCATGCTTTACTCAAAATAGGTCTATCATAGTCAAAAGGCATGACAAGACCCCGTATGAAGTTTTCCATGGTAGAAAACCTGCAGTTGACTTCTTCCATGTGTTTGGCTGTGCATGTCACATGCTAAATGACAGGGAACAACTTGGAAAGTTTGATCCGAAGTCTGATGATGGAATTTTCATGGGCTATTCTCTCTCCTCAAGAGCCTTCAGAATTTTCAACCTAAGAAGACAATGCATAGATGAATCCGTGCATGTAAAGTTTGATGAGTTTGAAACTTCTTCATTATCTTGTGATGAAGAAGAATTAAACCTATGGATAAATTCATGTGTTGGTGAAATTCCATCCTCCTCTCAATCCAATCCTCCAGATAGCAACTCTTCTCAGCCTCCCATAAACTCCACCTTACCTTCAGAACCTTCTCTTTCTTCTCCACCTCCTGAAACCAACTCTACAGAAGACCTTACCTACCAAAACACCATATCTCCCTCAAACCTTTCTTCACCATCTCAAATTCCCACCTCATCCTCTTCTCTACCTCCCTCCTTACCTCCTGCACTAAAGTGGACCATGGATCATCCAATAGATCAAATCATAGGTGATCCACAAGTTGGTGTAAAAACCAGAAGAGGCATAAGCAATCTGTGCTTATATGTCAACTTTGTTTCCATTGTTGAGCCTAAGCTGATAAATGAAGCCCTAGCTGATCCTAGCTGGGTAATTTCCATGCAAGAAGAACTCTCACAATTTGAGAGAAACAAAGTCTGGAAGTTAGTTCCTCGTCCATCCAATAAAACTATTATTGGAACAAAATGGGTGTTTCGAAACAAGATGGACGAAGAATGAACTGTCATAAGGAACAAGGCAAGGTTGGTTGCTCAAGGATATCGGCAAGAGGAAGGAATTGATTATGATGAAACCTTTGCTCCTGTTGCCAGATTGGAAGCTATCCGAATATTTCTTGCCCATGCAGCTTACAAGAATTTTCGGGTATTCCAAATGGATGTCAAAAGTGCCTTCCTGAATGGTGAATTAGCTGAAGAAGTGTATGTGAAGCAACCTCCTGGGTTTGAAGATCCAGTCCATCCATATCATGTATATAGGCTGGATAAAGCTCTATATGGACTGAAGCAAGCTCCACGTGCCTGGTATGACACTCTCTCAGAATATCTACTTAGAAATAAGTACATACGAGGCAAGGTTGACAACACTCTCTTCTTCAAGAAATCACAAGGTAATATCATTCTTGTTCAAATCTATGTTGATGATATTATTTTTGGAGCCACCGATGAATCCTTGTGTGATGAGTTTAGCTCCCTCATGCAAAAAGAATATGAAATGAGCATGATGGGGGAATTAACTTTCTTTCTTGGTTTGCAAGTAAAACAGTCTCCAGAAGGTATTTTGATAAATCAAAGTAAATACATTAAAGACCTTCTGAAAAAGTTTCAGTTTGATACTTGCTCTACCATGAAAACTCCTATGGCTCCTCCTCTTAGACTCTTTTCTGATCCTGATGGCATTTCTGTTAATATTACAAATTATAGAGCCATGATAGGATCCCTTCTCTATCTAACTGCAAGTAGACCTGACATTATGTTTGCTACTTGTCTGTGTGCCCGATACCAAGCAAATCCTAAAGAATCACATCTGGCTGCTGTGAAAAGGATTTTTCGGTATCTGAAAGGTACCATAAATCTGGGTCTTTGGTATCCCAAAGACTCAGGTTTCGATCTCATCGGGTACTCTGATTCTGATTTTGCAGGTTCAAAAATAGACAGAAAGAGTACAACTGGAAGTTGTCAGTTACTTGGTGGAAAGCTTGTGAGCTGGTCAAGTAAGAAACAACATTCGGTGTCTACATCTACTGCTGAAGCACAGTACGTGGCTGCGGGAAGTTGTTGTGCACAGATATTGTGGATGAAAAGAAAAAGAAAAAGAAAATAAATATATATATATATATATGTACAGTGTCAGTGACTAAAGTCACCGACGGCCCTATCTCTCTCTCCTCTCTTTCATCTCATAAAACCCTAACCCTAAAAACCATACACTCCACCATCCACTTTCCGACAGCCACCACACCACCGAAAGCCACCACCATAATCAACCACCGTCGGCGCCCCAAGCCACCGACGGCAACCTCACCAACGTGCTGTCTCTCTCTCTCCATTCGCCGACGTCGCCGACAGCCACGAGGCCACCAACGGCGGCCCATCCACCGTCGTCGACCCACCGACGGCGACACCACCATAGCCACTTTCCGACGAATCTCATCCACCGACGTTACCTCGATCCCAAGCCACTGACGTCACCTTTCCGATCACCGCAGCTCTCACCGACGTTCTGATTACGTCACCCGTCGACGTCATCACTACACCCACCGACGTCTCCCACCTTTGCATTCCACTCACCGAGGTTGCCACCCTAAGCCACCGACGTTGCACCTTGGTTCGAGCCACCGACGTTGCACCCATATTCGAACCACTGACGTCTTACTGACGTCAGCTCACCGACGTTTGTCCCTTCCCATACAAGCCACCGACGTTCAAACCACTCACCGAGGTAATCCCTAAAACCCTTCATTTCTCTAACACTTTAGAGATAACCCTTGGTTTGCTATTCTTGGTAACCAAGAGTCTTTGAACTTATCCATAATCACATCACCCACGTCATAAATGTCAGAACATGCGCCGATTGCCAAGTCAAAACCCTTAGAATTTCTGACCTTTCAATCACCAAAAGTAATAATTACCTTTGAAAGTTGAATTTTCCCTCCCATATATAACTTCCTTCCCCACTTCTTCACCACCTTTTTCGCACCCATCTTCTTCTTCATTTGCAAGAACTTCAAACCTGCAACTTCATTTCTTCTTCAATGGCATCTCCATCTAGAATTTCTGAAGAACAAACAATCACCTTTGGATCCTTATCCTTCCCCGCATGCAACTACTATGGACGTATTGGAACTGATAATACTCATCCTGAGTATAATGATATTTGCTGGTTTCTTCAGAGGTGTCCTCTACAATATGCACTCACTGCAAAACCTAAGATGAGTAAGTTTCTTCTTGGAAACTTTTGGCTTTCTTGTACATATGATGCTTCCACAGATCAAATCCTTGCATCTGTTGTTACCAATGAAGAACATGATGTGGTTTTTGATGTTGAGGATGTTCGAAGAATCCTAAGGCTTCCTGCTTATGATTCATATGAGACATTTCCTTTGGGAAATGAACACCAAATGGTGGTGGCTGCTTTGAACTACTTGGAAGAAAAGAAGGGATCAAAGTCAAAGGGTCCAGGTACTTTACTGTGAAAGAATATGGGAAGTATTTGGAACTTTCTATTTGCACATCTGATTCTATGCCTTAGCAAGAAGACAGGTGGTCCAGATCAGTCACCTTCCCAAGTAACTGAGCTGGCACATGCTCTAATATTTCAGAGGAAAATAGACTTTGCAAGTTATTTTTTCAATGAAATGATCTCCTCCTTCTCTACTCTCCGACGTCCTCAGGTACCATTTCAACGCCTCTTCTCTCTTATCATTAATGCTAAATTGGGTGATAAACTTGAGAAAAGGAATGACATCATATATGATCTCCCTCTTCATCAAGTGGGAAACCAAGTTATGAAAAGGTTGTCTTAGCATCAGACAACCCTCTCCGACCCTCTATGGTTGAGTTTGCAAGGAATGCAACTCTTACTTGGGGAGAGAATGAACCGAGCCTTCATAGAACCTCAGGTATGTCCTCTATCTCTTCTACTCCTAGAGTAGCTGAGGTGCCCAAATCTCTTAAGAGATCCAAAGCGTCGGGCACTTCTACCTCCGCACCCACCGATGCTACGAAGCCAAAAGAACCTTTGGCTTCCACCCAAGCATCTAAATCCCATAAGCGGAGACACTCTAAAAGCCCCCCAAAGACTTCCTCAAAGAAGTCCAAGGGTACCCAAAGGGTTAAAACGCATAATCCATCTACTGCCTCCCAAAAGACAGTAGATGTTGAAAAGATCCTCACTAAACCCAAGGAACACTCATCCATACCCAGCTCCTCCAGGGCCTCTCAAAAGGACATGGTTGTAAATAGGGACACCCGTACTATTCCTTCATCAACTTTCTTACTAGTTGATGAAGATGACTTGGAGTATCCCATCCAAGGTATCTCCTCACCCCCGGAGCTCTCACAGCTCCTATTCCACATGAGGGTGCATCACAACCAGGTGCATTTGATGGAACATCCCTTTTTACTGACCCCAAAATAAGAAGACCACTCAACCTACTACCAAAGCCGCCGACGCCGACACTGCCAAAACAGCCGCCGACGCCAGCATCTTGCCAGCCACCGACGTGGCTCTTACAGCCACCGATGGTGGTGTGGTCACAGAGGTGGTCCCTGTTCCCTTGGTACCCGAAGCAGCTGTTGAGGGGGAGAGTGTCAGTGCTCAACCCCTTGAAACTGAAGAAGAAAAGAGGAGAAAAGAAAAAGCCAAAGGAAAGAAGCCTCTTTCCTTTGAAGAACAGAAGGAAGAGAAAAAGAAAAGGAAGAGGATGAGAGATCCTCAAGCAGATACTCTGAGACTTCAGCCTGCCCCAGCACTCACCGATCCTCTTGGGGTAATTCTCTCTGAGGCTGAAAGAGAAGAAGCCATCAGGGCTCAGCTTGAATTTGATCAGACTAATGTACTCAAGCTAGCTCATGATGAAGCTATTCATGCACAGGTAGCCGATGCTCTTCAAGCTCAGAAAGATGAGCTTGAGAATATAAAGAAAAAATCTGAAGCTGCAAAGATGCTTGAAGAAGCAAAGAAAACAAAAGAAGTTGAATGGTTTAACAGAAGGCTGAAGAATAGAAAGGATGACTCAAAAATCATTGGTGCTACCATCCATCCTCCAACAAAGAATTCTCCCAAACTTCTTGTCACAATTAAAAGAGCTGACTCACTCTTGAAAGTTTATGAATTAGAATGGCTTGAAGTTCTTGGGATAACTGAATGGTTGGAAGTTGGAAATTGTGTCTCAAAGAGTAGAGGAAAGTACAAGGAGCATGTACTAAATACACTTAGAAATTTTTTCATCAAAATGGTGAAAATTCAGAAGGAGCACAATATCTTGGTAACAACTATTGAAGCACAACAAATGTACTTTATCCAGCGAGGGCTTTCGGGGGAAATAATCAATCCTCCCAAATCTAAAAAGAAGGGACATTTTGTGATGCTTCATGAACGTGGCATAAAGATTGATGCTTCAGGTATAAATACTTCTATTCCCACTCCTATTGCTTATCCAGAGCAAACCATGGTGACTGAGCCTGAACTTGGAGTATTCTTTGAGGATATCTATGGCAGCATAGGTTTCTTCGTAGCCTCTGACATTCCAAGGGCTCACAACTCCTTTTTGTCTGCTATTCTTGGAGTGCCTCCCATTGAAGACCATGGCATCACAAGAATGATCTTGGATGAACTTAAAAGAAGAGAACCCTCCTCAGATCCTTGATCCTACAGGCATAGTATAGTGTGAACTTTATTAATCATGTACTTTGATCAATCTATGTGTTGATTAATAAAAGTTCATACTTTTCTTCCATTCCATCTATTGTTAATATTTTTACAAGCTTTGCACATATTTAAACTTATACTTATTCTTTCATTTATTTTATACTCTTATACTGTACATACTCAGTTAAAAAAAATGAAAAAAAAAATCAAAATGAAAAAAAAAAATCTGAGTCAAAAGAACCCAAAAGAAAAATAGAAAGGGTCAAAAAGAATTCTTTTCTAACCTACAGGTATCATCATCAAATAGGGGGAGATTGTTGGGTCACCGATGATTTGGTGATGAACCACCTTCCTTTATATGAATGAATTTTTACAGGTTCTTTTCAAGGTCTGAAATATGCTTCAAGTATTGAAGAGTCAAAGACTATTCAATCAAGGGGTTGTACATCAAAAAGTGGAATTTTGGATGTATCAACCAACTTCAATATTCAGATCATTTTGCCAAGTCAAGACCAATATAGTGGGTCACCGATGGTACACTCAAAAGTCATCAAAAGTACTAAGGACATCAAATAAGATGAGGTCATCAAGTTTGATGTCATGATCACCGACACTATAATCTTGGTCACCGAAATTGCAGGTATATTTTCTAAGGCTGTGATTGTTCAAGGGTGTATACTTTTGTCATTTAGTGAAAGAGGAAGTTTATCAAGCAAAGTATACACATATCAACTCCAGCCTTACAAGGTATCCACCGATGTGATACATAGTGTGATGTATCACTTAGCAATTTCAAAGAGATAAGTTCTTGACTCACATCAATTGCAAGACACGTGAGCCAGCAAGAACTTGGGCATCAAGCTTTAAATAAAGACATTCACTTTTATTCTTATAAAAGGAATATTTGTCTTTTAGCTAAAAGGTTGATGGGACTTCACAGAGCATGAAGAAAAGAAGATAAAGTTATCTGACATTACGTGCTACAAGGAATGGTTCATCCATTATTCTAGTACAAAGGAAGTGGTCTCTTCTTTTGTCCAGCAGATAATCTTCCAGCTAATGAAACCTTGACAGCTGTCCACTTGCATCCCATGCATGGGCACTATAAAAGGAGATGAAGTCCTCCCCAGAAATCTCACGCTTTCAACAAATCTTCAGAGTGATTATTTGTGTGACTGTGGCAAAGCTGTGTGCTATAACAGTATTGTTTTAACTTCCTTAGTGTATAAGTTAATTATCGTTATACGTATGTTTAGTTTGATAGAATAGTCCGCTGTTCTTTTCCGCATCAAACTATACGTATGTGTAAATTTTTAATATTTATATTAAAAAATTTAAAAAGAGTATATTCTGTGTGTTTTATATTCAACCCCCCTTCTACAAAACCCTCTCTTAGTTAGCCATCTCTCCTTGGGGACTAACAATCACCATAGAGAAAGGAATTTTTGATGTCCAGTTGATATAGAGGTGTAGATCCCATATTATATCAAGTACACGAACATAATACAAAACATATGAAGAATGCGATGAATATGATGAATAAACGATGTCTTATATCTCACTTGATGTATGTATTGATTACAATGTAAGCACACAATATATCGCCTCTCTCTTTATGATAAGTCTAGCCCTAATGAATGACCTTAGACTCCTATTTATATTTCCAGGGATAATGATATAAGAAAACATTAAGAAAGGCATTATACACTTGCCATAAATACAATAAAACAAGGTTTCCTTATTTTGACACAATTCTGTATAGATCCCTCACAATCTCCCCCTTTGTGGCAAAGTAATTCTTTATCTTCTTAGCTCGAGCATGCCTTCAAATCTTCTAAGGGCCTGGTGATAAATCAGGTGTTTATAAATAAGTTCAACAGCTTCCAAAATATTTTCTCTTTCATCAGGCTTTAACTTCTTTATCTCTCTCTTCATATCATCACTTATTTCCGCAGATAATCGGTTTCGAATTCCCCATAACGTTCCATCAGAATAAGCAATTATTTCGGTAAATCGTAAGAAGCGTTTCTCCCCAGATTCTTTCATGTAAACAACTCCATGTGCTGGCTTGGTTAGAATGGTTGTTACACTTAACTTATCCAAGTCAGGAACAGTTTGATTCGGTTCAAGAAGATACACTTTCTTCTGTTGACTTTCAATTCCTTGTTGTAGATCGTGAAGGTAGCTGAATCGTAATTCTTTTTGAACGTGTCTCACGACTACTCTTAGTGCTCTTTGTTCATCAAAAGATCTTCTTGGCTTGTCTCGAAGCTGAGTATAGAGTTTCCATGTCAATAACGTCGATATTTGCAAAATCAGCTTCAGAGAACTCATATTCTTTTCTATTATCTCGAAGGACACTGAAAGTTGGTTATTTTACTTGAAACAAACAATCAAAGTTGATTTCTTTGATGCCGACGATCTTGTATCTTGACATTACCTCTCTTGGTGGCTTTGCTTTCATCTTTAACATCCATACATACTCTTTTACTTGCTCGACATCCATTTCCATGACTAGATGAATATGAGCTAAGTCTTCAGTAGTCTTCTTTTCCACAAAAATCTTGTGCATCGTTTCTTCAACATAAGGAACTCTAATATGTTGATTAACCCGTTTAGAGTTATTGCTTTTGAGTATCCTTTCCCAACGAATGTAGTGAGGTAGTAGCTCTTTTCCTATAGTAGATCCCGGACGATAGTTCAAATTCGTATGTTGTAAGTGCACATAATCTTCTTCACTTAACACTAGAGCATACGGATCTTCGAACCAATTTCTCACTTGTTCTCGCAGATTATGAACAATTACCAGTTCATCATCGACCGATTCCGGTTCTACTACATGAGACATACGCTAAACATTTAAATCTGCCGGGGCTTTTCAACCGTTGGCTGATTTTCATCATGATGCATAGGAGGTGGATTCGCTTGTTGTCGAGTCGGTGGAGCAAATGAAGAGCCTGGAGCACTGGTAGAAGCTTGTCGAACAGGAGCTTGAGTTCGCGTTACCCAACATTGAGTCTCCCCCTCAGGGCGATTAGTAGCGGAATCTGGATCGTCCGTCGACGTCGTAAAAATCTTTCAGCGGGCTGGCAGGAATCCTTAATCTCTTGACAAAGTGCAGCAATAGCGCCAAGAATATTATCTTCAGTTTGCTGATTCTTAGTCTCCATCGCTCTTAGTCGCTTGTCTATATCTGCTTTAAAGCCATCAAACTCATGACGAGTCACCGTAGGAATAAGCAGATTTTGGCGTAGAAGACTAGTAAGTTCATCTTCAGGCTGACCGCGATCCTCGGCTTCCGCAAGTAATTTGGCTAAGAGCATGGACATCAGTTCATCATTGTTGAACTAGGATTTTCAGGGTGAAGAACGTCGAGGTCGGGGCTCAGAGTTAGATTCTGAGTCGGAGGATGAATCGACGGTGAATGGAGGAGGTGATCGACTTGTGATCGGTCTTGATGAACTGGCTAGAGAAGCAACGGGGAGGCCTTGAAGCGGAATCGAATGATAGATTATTGCGAAAGAGCATATGCATCCTAGCTTTGTGAGCATCCAGAGAGTCGCGAACCTGACGGAACTCAACATTTACAAGATCTTGCATGTCTGGATTGATTGTGAATGGTGGTGAAGGAGTATCTGTAAGGTAAACACCGGGGTCACTTAGAACACCCATTGTCACCACAGTTGAAGCAACCGTGGGACCTACGTTCAGCGTTGGCGTAGTTGTAGTGCTGGTAGGATTTCCTCCCGATCCTCATGAAATGCCAGATATTGACACCACTATAGGAGTTCCGACTGTGCCACGGAGGCTATCATTGTGCACTGACTCTTGTGTCTTAGGGGGATCTAGACTCAATGTGGAGAGAAATGAAGTCGAAGTAGTCAGAATACTACTTCTATTTTCAATAGTTATGCCTCCCGAGAGAAGGGAAACTAGGTGAGGAGCTAGATCCGCAATCATGGATGAAATTGTAGACTATTGAGAAACTACAGAGTGGATAGTTGAGGTGTGCAATTGCGTTTTTGGGTCCATAACGTCTTATCCAATATCGGTACCCAACGGATGAGTATCGACATGAGACGCGGTTACCCGGCTGGTGGCGATTGGTATCTCACTCTCAAACATGTTGTCCTCCCCTTCACTCATTCTCACATCTACATTTTCAACTAAGGCTCCTTCCGTTCTCCTTTTGTGTTTGTCATTGGGCTCAGAATGTTGGATTGGTTCGGATATGGGATCAGTGTGAGGAATGGAATCATTACCGTGATCTGAGTTGGTCTCATCAGAAGATCATTCTTGGATGGACGGCTGACGACCATTATGTTCAATGCATCATCAGCAGTTGAGATTCTTCGGCGTTGTCGCGATCGTAGATCTTTAGAACTGTCATGTAGATCAAAGGTTTCATCGGTTTCAGAGTCGGATGAGGAACGTTGGCGAACGACGCAACTACGACTGACTAGTAGTTTAAGGCAGGGAACTCGAGTAGTTGGGCTAGAGGAGGAATGGGAATGGTTGGGATAGAAGTATTGTGGATCGGTTGATTAGATGCACCCCCCTCATCATTGCCCCTCACTTCAACGAATCTCTCAACACCCTGTTCAGGATCCCCTTGATCCTGAAACTGCTCGTCTATTCTAGGACCCTCTCCTAACTTATTGTTTTCCTCCTGGGCTGGCTCTTGGGCAGGCTCTTCCGGTATTGGAGGAGCCATCAAGCCGAGTCGCTTCCTATATGCTATCACACTAGGTGCATTCTGATCAGCATAGGCTAATAAGGGAGCAGGGATAGGCATGACATATGGGAAGTGACGGTCATTCAGATCTAGGTATCTCTGGGTGAAGGTCGATCCAAGTGGTGTGCCAGCTCTCCTTGGAATCTTTCAGCGGGAATGCATCGTAGAATGGATGCACAATTGAAGAAACCGTTGATAGGGTAAGAATTGACGATCTCTTTCGGTGCCTTTTTGTGAAACATATTCCACCAAATCAGACCAGATGAGCGTTGCATAATCGTAGTTCCAACTGTAGATGATCCCATGAAAGATCCGAAGCACAGCCGTGCTACCCTTGTCCATACCAGTTTGTTTACCTGTCAGACATTTATTGACGAGGGAAAAGAGAGTGAACCATATGTGTGGCAGGTACATGCGTTTGAATTGGCCAACACTTGTGATGTAACATCCACTTTCTCAAATACGTTGTAATTATATTCTTTATACGTGTTTATGTGACTAAAACATGATAGATTACGTGTTTGAAGAGTTAAAGTTGAACTAAGTGTTAGTCAAGGATCAAAAGGTTTTAAAGTGAAAGCTCGTGGTCTAAAACCGATTTTTTTCGAGAAATATTTTCTGGAATATTTTTATTTTAGGTTGTAGATTATCTTGTTACGAACGCGTGAGTGAAAACCGCGTCAAAAACGGAGGTTCGAGCGAAAAGTTATGTGATTTTTAGTGTTTAGTGGGTGAAACCGAGTTTCAGCCGAGTCAACTCGGCCCCAACTCGTAAAAGTCGTTTTATATACGATTTTTCTTCATTTTCACCCAAAATCAACTCTAAACTCAGATACACTCTGCCAGGGGCGATTTTGGGTTCTTAATGATGAGTCAAGCTTGATTATTATACCGAAATCATCCACAAATCAAGGTAAATCTACTTTCTTGGTTAATCTCATGATTTGAAGCTTGCTAGGGTTGAAATTGGTGATACTAGGGTTTGGGTTTATGAACCCTAATCTGAATTACATTAGAATTAGGTTGTTTTTAGCTTTGTTATAGCCTAACTAAGTTGCTTTGATGCTTAATTGATCAATTAGAGCTTTTGAAAATGAAGAACATAAGTTAAAAACTTTGATTTTTTTCATTAATAGCTATTTTGGTGAAATTCTTGGGTGATGATCTTGTAAACAATATTATAAACATGTTTAGATGATATTTTGATTGTTGGAATAAAGATTAAATTCAAAATATGGATTTTAGCCTATTTTTCCAAGTAAATTTGACAGCACCAATATATCCGAGAGGCTGTTTTGATGGTGCAATAACTTGCTCATCGTAGCTCGGATTACTATGATTCTGGACATTTAAGAAAGCTTATATGTAGCTCTAAACCTGTCATTTAGACACTTTTTAGAAATAAGGAATGTATGTTGGTTAGAATTGCCTCTCAAAATTGATAAAAAGTGAATTTTTAGCTAAAAACTAAAGTAACTAAAATAAGTTTAAATTAAGTTTGGTTAAGTTATTGTTGTCAGATCTTTATGAAACTTTGCATACATATTACAAGTATTAAATAAGCTCACTTGGTCCTTTCGGAGTGATCATTTGTTGACGTTTACGCGTATATGGACTAGGAGCCTAATTTGGCTCAATTTTGAAAAAAAAAACATTGTGAGTTTATGGGATTGCTTGACTTACTATTTGCTAAACATGTGTTATCTATTTGTAACTTGCTTCCATGCTTATCCATGTTATATCCCCTTATCTATTTCAAATTATTATTTGTTATTGTACCCTGTCCTTCCATACGTGCTACCCGGTGGTTACTTCGTGTTTCACCCGGGGAGGGCACAATTAAGCCCATATCAGCTGATATTACTCGAGTATGGTGCATATTTGACCGTGTTAGAGTCCGGTCGTTCTCCCCGCTGTCCGGGATAGGTCTGGCAGGAAGATCATTCCAATGGCCGGGATAGCTCGAGTGGTATGATATCTATGATACATTGTTGTACTTGCCACGTCCGGGATAGCTCGGTGGTCGTACATATCTATTATTGATTTCCACGTGATATATTTGTTGCATACTTTAATATTTAGATGTTTGATTCCCGAATGATGATTATTTGTTACATTATTTACATTCTTCATGATCATTGATTTCTATGGATTACATTTGTAAAGCTTTAGTAGTTAGTAATTCCCGTTTACTCACTAAGCATTTTGTGCTTACCCCTTTAGTTGTTCATATTTTTACAGGCCGTGTGGATAAAGTGAAGAACAAGCTCGAGTAGATTGAGATCTTTACTTTTAGTGCTTCCGGTAGTACGACTCTTTTGTTATTAAGTAGTTAGTCGAATACAACTTTAGGTTGTAAATTATTAGTCGTCTTTTGGTTGTAACTTTAAGTATCTAGTTAACGGATAGCTATTGTCCTTCGTCTTGTATATAGTTTACGTTTCCGCAAAGTTATTACTTAAGATTTGTCCGTTTTGGTATATTTTGGAAAACATGTGCTTATGGAAACGTCCTGTAAACCAAGAGGACATTTCGAACTTGAAACTCGTAAATATCATATTTCGTTTGTCCTCCAATGGTCTAAAAAGTAACTTTTGGTATTAATTATGTAATTTAGGTTTTTCATGTGAAGTAAATCCCAAGGCGTGTATGTCTCTACACAAATCTTCTTCGGACACAGGGTCTTCATAGTTATCTGAGAGAGGGAGGCGTAGGACACGGCGAAGATAAGATGGAGTGAGTCGTGTCACATAGTCGTCAATTTGCACGGTGAAGTGATGGTTGCCTTCTTCCGGATGGTATTGCATTGTGTACCAGAACTGTTATAGATAGATGGTATTGCATTGTGTACCAGAACTGTTATAGATAGAAAGGAAGGACTCGTTGTTCCAGAGAGAAAACAAATCGGAGAGGATGTCTTTTCAGAATTTCCATTATGACCTGATGTTCGAGAGTCATGTTGAGGTCAAGACGGTGGTTGTTCGATTCAAGCTTCTTCTAGTGGGGGCATTAGCACATCGTCCCGGTTTGGAAGATTGTTATTGGGTGCGGTTGATCGTTCTGAGGGCATGGGGTGCTCATCATCTGACATGTTGGGATCATGTTTGGCTGCCATGGAAACTGAACAATCAGGGTTAGCAAATCATAGAAGACAAGTTAGATTCCAAAAATGCTAAGTGTGAATGTCGCATGATGAAGATGAGGTGTGATGCGATATAAACTTGTATCGAGTCATATGCTGTTGAGACAAACAGGTTATCGAGTAACAAGTAGTCGACAAGTGTTTGGTGCAAGGAAGAAACTTATCGAGCTTTGAAGAGTCGATATAAATAGATGTCGAATGAATTTGAATCGATATATGAAGTGCAAATATTTATGAAGACATATTAAGAAATGATGTCGGGTCTATAGGAGTCAACATAAATACATGTCGAGTCTAATAGAGACGAGATGAAGACTTAATAATGTGTAATAAATTTTTGAAGAAGATATATCAAGTGATGAATAGGTGACAAAAATTTATGTCGACTCTAACGAAGTCGATAAAAATCTTGAAAAACACTTAGTGTAAAATATGTCGAGCTTGAGGGATGCGACAAAAATTTTTAGAGCGTGAAGTCGAGTGCATGTGACGCGTCAAGAAAAGATGTCGAGTTATTGGGATGCGACAAAAGCACTTAAAAGACTTTAAAGTTATCAAAGCAGGGCTTGTCGATTCTTTGGGACTCGACAAGAAGGCATGTAGGGTCAAAGGGACTCAATGAAAGTACGTAGAGGTTTTCCAAAGAAAAGATGGACAATCATGTCGATCTAATGACAAGTGACAAAACGTCAAGTCGGGTCATAAGGACTCGATAAGACTTGAAACAAATGTTAGAAAAAATTCCTAAGTGTTCAAGTGACCCAAACTCCAAATTGATTGATTAATGACTTCTATGCTTAGATCTAGGGTCGATGGGTGTCGCCTAACATATGAAAAACTAATCCTAAGGCAAAAATAGAGCCAGAAGCACCAAAAAGTATTGAAAATTGGAAACCCCAAGGGTTTTGGAAAACCGAACAGTCAGTCATGAAATTGACTAGCATGCAAGCATTAAAACTGAAAATCGCAAGAATTAAAGATGAACAGGAAGAGATTACGAACCTGATGGTGTGATCGGATTGACAAACTTCGAATATTTAAGAAAAAACTTCGAGAATGCTTAGTGCTCAAGGGAGTTTGAGAGAAAAAAAGAGAAATTAAAATTTTAAAGAAGTGAATAGTGCTTGTGGGGTCCTTGTGCTTTATATATTGGGCCCGAGACATGTGGCATGAATGTACCTGGCCGATGACACAAAAATGGGGCTTGTCGAGTTCTATTGAGTCAACTGAGGAATATCTATCCAAGGAGGCAATAAAAAAAATATCTCAGAAAAAGTTTTCACAGAGCACCCTCTTGAAATGTGCTTAAGGTAAGAAAATTTAGCTCCTCGTACAAGTGTGAGTTAAGAAAAACTTACTTGATCGCTCCTCTTGAAAACTGAAAGGTTAGGAAGGAAAAAACAAACATCAAGATATCTAGAACAATAAAAAGACCCACACCTGACGAAAAAGGTACGGGTACGAAAAATACAGAAATTTGAAAATGTTTAAAGTTTCAGAAAACGAGAATACAAGTATAATGCAGATTCACTACAAGGGGTGAATGTACAAGTAAACCTGAATGGGCTTTTTGTGAAGTTTTAAAGGTGCAGATTGAGAATCAGGTTATGAGATTTAGCATGCTGATAGCAAAAGATCGTATAGGTTCACACTATGGGTATGAAGTCCCCAAAGTGGCGATGCAAGTGCACGCCGATACTAGGATCGCTTTTAAAGTAATAAAGTGGTATAGTACCAAGATCGTATCCATAGGGATTGGACTTCAAAGTTTCGAGTAGTAAGTTGAGAATACAACTATTTCTTTTAGAGAAGGAAAATATATTTGAGTTTGAAGATTTTCACAATGAAATCTAAATAAGCAACTAAAAATGGGTATGGTGTAAATTTTCCTTAAGGTATTTTGTGGAAACAAATGGTTAAATACTCTGTAAATCACTAGAGTGGTTTATATATACTCCAATCTCTGGAAAGTGAATAAATATAAACCGTGCTTTACAAAGTACTTATAAAGTTTCCATAATTACCGCTTAATAAGCTTGACGATTTAGTTAAGTTTGATATGTAAAATCAACTTCGATTAGTATAAAGTATTATACCCAAATCTCTTTGTGATATAATACTCGACTAAAGTTTGAACCTTAGTAAATCATACAAAACACGTATCTCTACGTGGTTATCAAAGACTCCCTCAAATCTTTGTGCATCACTTAAACCGTATTTCGAACCTGCCCCTCTCGAGTTCTAAGGTCTAATATTAACACTTCAAAGTGATCGACTTATCCGTATTGAGTTATGTCTCGACTTAAGTGATCAAGCTTAAGAACTAGTAATTATGGCAACACCCAAGTGTTGCCAACTAGCCTTATGTTTGATTCACACCCACACCCAAGGAGGTGATTAGCTCATGCTAAAAATGAAAGACATAATAAATAAATACTTGAAATAAAATTGTATTAAAAATAAAATACAAAGACTTGAAATTAAATTACAACTACAACTAAAATATAAACAAAGGATTGGAATTTCTAAATTGTTGGAGCTCTCCTCAAATGAATCCTAAGGTCTCTTATTTATAGGGAGGAAGAAGATGAGTGAATGTCATTCCCATTAAAAAATATTTCTTTAAACTTCTAGGTGGTAGGACACTATTCACCCCATACCCAAGAAATTGTCAGGGATTCATATCTTCTAAAATCTTCACAATATTGCTCCAAATGTCCATAATATATAAAAGTACGATTTGTCCAAAGAAACACGTCATTGCTCACAGTGGGCAACAGTGAGCAAATCTACACATCTGCAGTCCAACATTTAACCAAAAATGACGCATCTAACCATCAAAATACAAACTTTTATTCTCAACAGCTCCAAATAAAAATAAATAAATAAATAAAAGAATGTGAACACATAAATAGAAAACACAACTAAAACGGACATAAAACTTGTATAAATAATGTGTAAATAATGCTCAAAATGAGAGTTATCACACCCCCAAACTTAACTTGTTATTTGTCCCCAAGTAACTAAAATGACAAACTTAAAAACAAATAAAGATAAACACACAAGAAGACTAAGTATTAGGGGTGAGCATCGGAACCGGGTACCCGTCTTTGGAACCGGAACCGCTTCGGAACTGCTGGTTCCGGAACCGGAACCGATGTGATTGGTTCCGGTTCCGGTTCCTAAAACGCGGAACCTATCAGGACCGGTTCCGGTTCCGGTTCTCACTTTTTTGGAACCGTTACCCGCTAGGTACCCGCTACCCGCCACTTTTAAATAAAAAATATTTTATATATTTATAAGTAATAAAGAAAAACTCAAATTTTCTAGTTTGTTTATGTAATAATTAGTTTTTATCGGATTAGTTTTGACCATTTGTTGTATTTATTACTTTAAGTCGGTATTTTGTAATTTATAATTATATTTTTATCGTACGCAATTTAAAAAATTTCAAAAAAAAGTTGAAACCGGGTACCCGGTACCGGAACCGGTCCCGTCGGTTCCGGTTCCGGTTCCAAAATATAAGGAACCGGTGTTAGCGGGTTCCGGTTCCGGTTCCGGATTTCGAAGAACCGCCGGTTCCGGTTCCATGGAAAATAGCCGGGTACTCGGTTATGCTCACCCCTACTAAGTATCACACACGGGATCTTCAATATTATTTTCTTTTCTTTTCCTTTTACCTTGTTTTTATTTTTGCAACCAAAATCCCTTCGATTAAAAATATCCGTAGTTTTTCATACCCTTTCCACTCTATAATATTTGTTGCATATTTGATTTCCGTAGGCTAAACTATAATTCAACCTATCTTATGATATTTGACTCTGCAGACTTAGATCCATAGGACTTTGAGGGTTATTGTTTAAGGCTTCTCACTTTCAATACATTTTTCATCTTCCCCCAAACTTGTCTTTTTGGGTTACACCAAAAAAATTACTATGTAGTTGATGTGTTTTGCCCAACTTTTCATCTCCATTTGTGAAACTCTACCATTTTTATTTTTCTTCCAATTTTTCGAAGGATTTTATTTTTTTCAACACATGTGTTTCCTCCCACCAAACTTAAAATACACAATGTCCTCATTGTGGAGGGAATAGTAAGACTCAAAGGCTTGGGTAAGGCAACAAAGGAAAAGTGTATCGGTCAAGTGTTTAAAAAAATCCTATGTAATTTCTAAAGTTAGAAAGTTTATCAATATGGATACCGGGGAATTGGTTGCTTAGTTCTAGAAATCTGCTAGTAATAGATAGATTATTCAAAGTATGATATAAAAAAAATCTAAGGATATTAGATGCAAATGACATTTATTTATTATTTTTTTTTTGCTTTTTTATTTGATACCAAAAAAAATTTATACTAGTCAGAAAGAAAAAAAAAGACTCAATTTATACACAAAAATATAAAACAAAAGACACAAAATTGGAGCCGAGGGTAAAAAAGAATGTTTGCATAAGGTTATGTAGGATGCGATTCACCACCCCACATGTGCATCTTCAAAAAGTGGAGTGGTTTCAAGATAATAGCCACCACCATCATACCAAAGGTTCTTCCAACAAATTCACCACCCAAAGAACATGAGCTAGGCAAAACTTCAGAGCTTTTGATCACAAAAATCCTCCCGTCGGTCCATGGTATGACAACTTTAGGAGCGTTATGGTCACAAAAAAAAGACTGCACAACATGAGCAAAAATCATTAAGTTAGGAATTTTAGCATCTTGAAGCACTTCTTCACTATTTGGAAGTAAAGAAAGTTTGCTCATGTGCTCGAAATTTGTCTCAAAAATCTCCAACTCATTTTTAACATCACTCTCATCCTTACGACACATTTTAACAATTTCATTGTCACTTGGTAAGGGACCTCGACTTTGATTTTTCAACTCGTTGACTAGTATTCAAGGCCTCGAAGAGGTTGTGAAATTTCCTAAAAATGTTGTAAAATTTTCTATTAAGCTTGGGGAAAAGGTTTCAAAAGAGTGAGATGGTTCGGGTTGTTCAAAAAGATTCTCGGGTGGGTTGTTGGAAACAAAGCACGATAATCCATAGCAAGGATCACTCCCATGAAAATCACATAAATAATCACAATTCTCCTGCCATGATTGGTCAAATGTATTTATATACGTGTTATTCCAAACTTGATAGAGAGGTGAAAATGAAGGATAGGTGCCATCATCTTGAATATTTGTCAAAACGCTAGGATGTTATTCCCATGAATAATCGAAAGTATTGAAATTTGGGGCATCCCAACTAAAACCGTCCATTATGGTGAAAGAAAAATCAATGTAAACCTCAACTTATAACTCAAGAAACTCTGGAAATACGCCAATCCCCAGCAGCGGCGCCAAAAACTTGATAGCAAAAGAACGTATAGGTTCACACTATGGGTATGAAGTCCCCAAAGTGGCGGTGCAAGTACACGCCGACACTATGATCACTTTTAAAGTAATAAAGAGTTATAGTACCAAAATCGTATCCATAGGGATTGGACTTCAAAGTGTCGAGTAGTAAGTTGAGAATACAACGATTTCTCTTAGAGAAGGAAAATATATTTGAGTTTGAAGATTTTAACAATGAAATCTAAATAAGCAACTAAAAATGGGTATGGGTGTAAATTTTCCTTAAGGCATTTTGTGGAAACAAATGGTTAAATACTTTGTAAATCACTAGAGTAGTTTATAAATACTCCAATCTCTCGGAAGTGAATAAATATAAACCGTGCTTTACAAAGTACTTATACAGTTTCCATAATTACCGCTTAATAAGCTTGACGATTTAGCTAAGTTTGATATGTAAAATCAAGTTTGATCAGTATAAAGCATTATACCCAAATCTCTTTGTGATATAATACACGACTAAAGTTTGAACATTAGTAAATCATACAAAACCGGTATCTCTACGTGGTTATCAAAGACTCTCTCAAATCTTTGTGCATCACTTAAGTCGTATTTCAAACCCGCCCCTCTCGAGGTCTAAGGTCTAATATTAACACTTCAAAGTGATCGGCTTATCCGCATTGAGTTATGTCTCGACTTAAGTGATCAAGCTTATGAACTAGCAATTATGGCAACACCCAATTGTTGCCAACTAGCCTTATGTTTGATTCACATCCACACCCAAGGAGGTGATTAGCTCACGGTAAAAATGAAAGACATAATAAATAAATACTTGAAATAAAATTGCATTAAAAATAAAATACAAAGACTTGGAATAAAATTACAACTACAACTAAAATATAAACAAATGATGGAATTTCTACATTGTTGGAGCTCTCCTCAAATGAATCCCAAGGTCTCTTATTTATAGGGAGGAAGAAGATGAGTGAATGCCATTCCCAATAAAAAATATTTCTTTAAACTTCTAGGTGGTAGGACATAATTTACCCCATACCCAAGAAATTGCCAGGGATTCATATCTTCTAAAATCTTCACAATATTGCTCAAAACGTCCATAATATATAAAAGTACGAATTGTCCAAAGAAGCACGTCATTACTCACAGTGGGCAATAGTGGGCACATCTGCACATCTGCAGTCCAACATTTAACAAAAAATGACGCATCTAACCATCAAAATACAAACTTTTATTCTTAACAGCTCCAAATAAAAATAAATAAATAAATAAAATAAATAGGAACACATAAATAGAAAACACAACTAAAACAGACTGAAAACTTATATAGATAATGTGTAAATAACGCTCAAAATGAGAGTTATCACATGCCAACTTTGACACTAGAAATTGGTAGCGTTTCTCATCACATTCCTTTGTGAACAAGTTAGCAAGCTGTATTTCCGTATTAATGAAGTATAATTCGATTGTATCTCTTTCGACATGCTCTTTATTAAAATGGTACCGGACATCGATGTGTTTTGTATTGGTGTGTTGTACTGGATTGCTTGATATGCCGATGGCGCTCTTTGAATCACAATAGATGAGAATTTTATTGAGCCAAAAGCCATAGTCTTTGAATTGCGTGCGCATCCAAATTACTTGTGAGTAACAGTTGGCGGCAGTAATGTATTCGGCTTCCGCGGTGGATGTAGATACGCACGTTTGTGTCTTTGAAGACCATCTGACTAATTTATCTCTCAGGCAGCCGGCATGATCAGCATCTGAAAAACCAGAGAACTCGAAACCCGTATCCTCAGGATTCCATAGGCCAAGATCAGTAGTACCTTTTAAATAACGAATAATCCGCTTAATGGCACTAAGATGAGATTCCTTGGGAGACGCTTGATATCGAGCGCATAAGCATGTGGCAAACATTATGTCTGGTCGACTAGACGTTAAGTACATTAGAGATCCAACCATTCCCCGATAGGTTTTAGAATCTACCGCGTGTAGTTTTGAACCGGGAGACATGGGGGTACCAATCGGCGTACAAGTCGTCATGTTATATTTATATAACATATCCAAGATGTATTTCGATTAGTTAATGAATAATCCCATTGAAAATTGTTTTACTTGAAGGCCGAGGAAAAAATTCATTACTCCCATCATGCTCATATTGAACTTGGCAACCATGAGCTCGGAGAAGTTTTTACACTGTTTTGGGTTAGTCGAGCCGAAAATAACGTAGTCCAGATATATTTGAATAAGCATGATATCACCATCTTCCTTCTTAATAAAAAGAGTAGGGTCGATCTTACCTTTGGAGTACCCGTTTTTGACTAAGTATTTGGAGAGACTGTCATACCATGCGCGTGGGGCTTGTTTCAGACCGTAAAGAGCTCGGTCGAGGATGTAGACATGATTTGGTTTTGAAGAGTCTACAAATCCGTCAGGCTGAGAGACATACACCTCTTCGTATGGAACACCATTCAGTAAAGCTGTCTTGACATCCATTTGGAAGACAACAATGTTTTTGTGAGCCGCGTACACCAAGAACATGCGAATGGCTTCAATTCGGGCAACAGGTGTGAATGTCTCGCCATAATCTATGCCTTCTTACTGACGGTAACCTTTTGCTACAAGTCGTGCCTTGTTGCGTATGACAATGCCATCCTCGTCTTGTTTATTTTTGAATATCCATTTGGTGCCAATGATGGTTTTGTTCTTTGGTCGTGGAACGACACGCCATACTTTTAGGCTTTCAAACTGATTGAGTTCTTCCTGCATAGCCACAATCCAATCTGGATTATATAGGGATTCTTGAATGGTTTAGAGTTCGATTTTGCTTACGAAGGTTGAGAACAGACAATCGTTGGCCGAGGCAGATCTTGTGGTGACTGGCTTGGACGGATCTCCAATAATTTGATCGGGTGGGTGAGATCGGACCCATTTATGAGAATGAGGAAGCGGTTGTAGTGATGTGAGGTCGGAATGGTCATCCTCATATGTTCCGAGTGGAAGATCTTGAACGGGTTCCAAGGCTGGAGTCACTTCGGAAGAGCGAGTAGAACTCGAAACATCCGTTTGAGCGGGTTTCGATGGTGGGGAAGTGGATGCTGGATCTGGATTCATAGGCGACGGTATTAGGGCTTCAGGGTGTGGATCCGTTGGAGGTGTATTTGTGGGAGCGACTGGGTTTGGAATTTTGGGGGTTTAATCTGTTTCCGTTGATGCAGATGGACTTGGAGTTGTAGCAGCTGAGACGGTTTCTGTAGATAAGGGCGGTCTAGAAAGAGTCGTGGTCTCGGTAACTTCCAAGGTAGGTGGATTGATAGTTTTTAGAATTTCTGTGTAGGGTCCGAAATAATCTGAGTAGAAATGCTCGAAAAGGTCATCCAAATCTGAGGTGGCGTTTTTGGATGTGGATGCTTGAATTGGATGAGACTAGTTATGAACATGTTCCGAAGGTAGGTGTTCGGAAGCTAAGACGCCAGTAAGTGCGGGTCCATAACTATTTTGTTAAGGAGCCATTTTGGCCTTTGTATCGAATTTGATATTGATGCTTTCGGTGACACACCTTGCATTTTTCACATAGACCCGATAGGCAGATGCGTTTGGTGAGTATCCAGGAAAGTATGCTTCAGCTGCTTTGGTTTGAACTTTGCCACCATCCACCTTATCATTCAGAATAAAACATCGACCACCAAACGTATGGAGATGATGTATGGAAGGAACGTGTTTGTTGATCAATTCATACGGGGTTTTGGTGAACCGTTTGTTCATGAGGGAACAGTTTTGAGTGTGGCAGGCGGTGTTGATGGCTTCGGCCCAAAGATAGTGCGGTAGATTGGAATTAGCGAGCATAGTACGAGCAACTTCGACTAACATACGGTTACGTCGTTCTACCACACCATTCTGTTGTGGAGTTTGAACCGCAGAGAAAGTATGAGAAATACCAACAGAAGTTAGATAAGTGTCGAGCGTGTGGTTCTTGAACTCGATGCCATTATCCGTACGAAGAGTTTGGACGGTAAGTTCCAATTTGACTTGAATGTTCTTCAAGAAGGCAATGATAGTCTCGGAGGCTTCGTCTTTTGAGTGAAGAAATCGGACCCATGTGTAACGAGAATAGTCATCCACCATAACTAGAATGTACTCCTTGTTGTGAATGCTTTGAGTCCTCATGGGACCGCACAAATCCATATGAATAAATTGAAGAGGACGGGTCGTGTCGTGGTCCACTTTGGGTTTGTGTGACACTTTCTTCATTTTGCCCATCTCGCAAGCACCACATAAGTGAGTCTTTTCAAATTTGAGTTTTGGTAAGCCGGTAACCAAACCTCCATTTTCGAGTCGACTGATGTTCTTGAAGTTCAAATGAGAGAGTCGGCGATGCCACATCCATCTTTTGTCATTTGAGATTTGGGAAACTAGACATACATTGGTTGGTGTGTCAACTTTTGAAAGATCAATGGTGTAAAGATTTGACTTTCGAGTGCGGGCTAATATCTCGTTTCCTTCATAGGTTCTAACACAGCATCTTTTGGATCGAAAATTAACTTCAAGTTCTTTGTCACAGAATTCACCTATGCTGAGTAGATTATGACCAAGGTCTTGAACATATGACACTTTGGAGATTGTGAGGTTATTGTTAATGATATCGCCGTGTCCTCTGATTAGTGATAAATGGTTGTTCCCGAAAGCGCACAGTGTGGCCATGTTTTTCAACGTAATTGGCGAGAAGTTTCTTTTTACCCGTCATGTGTTTCGAGCATCCAGAATCTAAGTACCACACATCACGGTCCTGCAAAAAATCAAGTAGATTTAGGTACGAATTTGTAAATGGGTCCTTCGGGGTTAGATGACTTTGCAGCCTTTGGTACCCATTTGAAGTGGGACTTAGGTGCCATAGTCAAAGGCCTCTCGGGAACACATCTATAAACAGGATAATTTGGAAGAGTATTGACTTGATGATAATCGTAAGAATCGTGCATGTTAGAATAATAATCATAACCATATGAATGTAAGCGCGCAAAGTCAATCACACCACAATTTAAGCAACAAATTTTATTTCTTGAAAATTTAATTAAATGTCGAACAGAATGAATAGTAGCTGGAAATTGAAAACTATTATCCGAGTTTTTGAACTTTGAAAAATTAAAATAGTCTCTCTTATTGCGAAATGTAGACTTTGCTTGATTTGCGCCTTTTTCAACTGAAACTTATGTATGCTTTAGAGGGCGTAAAGCTGAAACATGAAACGGACGTGTAGTAGTATTTTGAGAGTGAAGTCTTTTCGATAAAATTGATTCGTTCCTTTTGTTGAGATGAAGAGGGGTTTGAAAAACTGGTGGAACAGTCATTTTCAACATTAGGAAGGTGAACAGTTTCTATGGGATTTTTTCCTTTATCTAGAAAATTCTCATGACTTGGAAAAGAAGGATTGAATTCAAAGTTGTTGAGCGATTCATTTGAACATTCCTTAGAGTCATGTTGAGAACTATATGTGTTTTCCTTTGGAGAAGTCATTTCTTCAAGCTCATTTAACTCCCGATCTATTTGTTCGGGAGAAAGGGAAGATTTTTGTTTAGGAGGACAATAGTTAGGATCAATCTTATAGTAGGAAATAATCACAATCATCCAGTTATGAGCTAACAAAGGTTTTACATGAAGAAATATTTGAAGCTGTGTTAACTTCGGGGTTTTAAGATTGTAAAGCTTTGTTTTCTAAAGTTTGGATTTTGATGATTAATGTCTCTTTTTCCTTTGTCGATGAAGATCGTTCAGATTCCAACACTTGTTCAAGTTGAATGATTTTCTTTTCCAAAAATAAGGTGGGAATGTAAGGTTTAAAATTTGGAGGCTCGCTTTGTAGTTCTTCATCGGTGTAGGAAGGAAAGTAATTAATTGGGAGAGATCCATTTGAAGACTCCTTTTCCACTTCTTTTGGATAGTAGAAAGTAATTTGATGAAGTTTCTTGTTTTCCTATTCCAATCTTCCCGTCTCTCGATTGTAATAGATATTCGAATTTATAAGACTCGGGTAGTATATAAGGCGTTTGCTAAGCATTTTGGATTTTCAAAACCAAGGCCCCGAACATACTCTTTTGGAGCGTTTAAGTGAATCATTTGTTCAGTTTGACCGAGTTTGTAAAGTTTAACTTCCAAATCCTTAGTTTGTTTAAAAGATCGTTTCTTTGGATAGTGGCAAAAGCATATTTTGAAGAAAAATCTTCAGCCTCACGTTCGGATTTGTCAATACGTTTCATGTGTTCTGAAATTTGTTGTTTAAGATCTAAATTCTCATTTTTTTAAAGTAGTCTTTTCCGTTTGCAAATTTTCAACATCACTTTTATAGTTGGCAAGTTCGGATGTTACATGCAGAAGTTGATTATGATTATTTTCTAAACGTGCTTCTAAGCTGGAAACTAAGAGCTTCTCGGTTTTCAACTTAGATTGTAATTCATGCAATTGTATCATTAATCATTCATTTGCACAACAAAATTGTCATAGTCAGAGTGACTTACCTCGGGTGTGTAGTCGGAAGCGTGAGAAGAATCTTCACCAGAGGGGTCAGAATATGCCATCAGACTGAAGTGAGCTTGAATTTCCTCATCCGGTTTGTTGTCATCATGATGTAGCCAGTGTTCATCTTCTGCCATGAGAACTTTGTCGGCCTCTTCTTGTTTGGCAATCATCAATTTGTAAGTGAAATAATTGGCATCTTTGACAACTGGCTTCTTGCACTCGCGAGCATAATGACCAGTTTTTACACAGTTGTAGCACAGGCTCTTTTCTCCTTTGAATGTGTCTTCCGGTTTACCCATTGGGCGGTTTTCATCGTTTCTTGGCTTTTATTCGAAGATCGTTTTTGTTCGAAGATCGCTTTACGCTCGAAGTTCTTTGGTCCCGAAGCATATCGTTGTTGGTTGAGGTTGGGACGATGAGAGAATTTAAGTTGGAAGGCTTGAATAAGAAAGACCAATTGTTGTTGAAATTGAGCTACCTCCGGAAAGTTATCTTGAGAGATGCTTCGAGATGTGTTAACTTCTTCTTTAGCAACAAGAGCAATTGGATCGGAAGGTTTTTTAAGCTTGTTGTTGGCTTTCATCACTTCGAGTACCTCTTCTTCATCTTGTCTCAAAGCCTCGTACACTTCATGAAGATTATGTTCAGCAAGAAATTTGCTATGTTTAATTTGATTAGCAAAGCGTCACTATTCGGGTTGGAGATTGCTAACAAATTTTACATTGTTCTCGATTTTAGACTTATGGATGTCGTTTTTTCTTAGCTCGTTTACTAAGTAAACAAAGCGGGTGTAGGTATCCGTAAGACTTTCATCATCTTTAGCTTTGAATTCTTCGTACTGACTGATGCAGTTTATGATCTTCAGTTGGGTTCCGATCTTAGTGCCAAGCATGAACTTCTCGATTTGTTTCCACATCCCTTTGGCTGATCTTTTGTGACTATCAATACTCATGTAGATTTCATTAGGGATGCTGAGTAGTAGGTAAGACCGAGCAAGTCGATCTCCTTTTGCTCGTCGAGATTCAGCCTCAGTGTATTTTGATTTTGGTTTGATTTCTTGTCGAGCAGGAAGGGGTGGTTCATTGTTCAGCATAGCGAGAAGTTCATGATACAGAGTTGGAGGTGGTCCTTCAGTGATTGAAATCATAATTTTTTCCGCATAGTCATGTCTTTCGATAAAATCCAAAAAACGATCTTTCCATTGCGGGTATTCTCCCCGGAAGAGAATTGGTGGTTTAGTGTCTGAACCAATATCCATGGCTTCACGAATAGTCATTGTACTTGATTTTGATTTGATCTCGATCAGTGAGTTTTGGAAAAATTCTAAGACTTCAATGAACGTAGATAGAATTTCTTTCGAGGGACAAAGGCTGGACAACAATTTATGTCGGGTTATACTGCTTCGATAAGAATTTATGTCGAGTTAGTGGGAATCGACAAGAATTGATGTCGGCTGAATGGGTTTCGATGAGGTTTCTTATCGGATGACCAAGACTAAAAAAATAAATGTCGCATAAAGTGAGTCGATAAGACTTAAAAAATCTAATTCTGTTTTGTCTTTAGTTGATAGATCAGATAGCAAAAACGAAGGATTCTTGACTAAAAAGATCTAGCGTAACAAAGTTATCTAGTCATTTTATTGAAAAGCATAGCTAAGTTCTTGTCTTTCCGATTTTCTCAATTAAGTTTGATGTAAATTTACTAAGGTTTATGATGTTTACTTGAGGACTCTTTAACCAGAAAAGCTACAGGAGTCAAAAGATCCTGAGTTTTCTATTGTTATAGAATAGCAAAAGTAACGGAAAATAAACGAAAGTAAGTTAATTTAAATAAAAAAAGAATTTTGATTCGTTTATTAAGTACTTATCGTGTGAAGCAAAATATTCAGAGATGCGACAAGACTTAAAAAAAACAGAAAATTCGATAACTAATTAAGAATAAAATTCTTGACAAAAAAAACATAGATTTGATCGATAAAACTACATAATCTAAATACGAAATAGCAGAAATCGACAAAACTTAATTTAACTAGGTTAACAGATATAGATCAGGCTTTGAATTTATATTGACTAACATGATGGTTGCTTAGAATCGACAAGAATGCAAATAAACAGAGATTAAAGGAATGTCGATGAAAGCATACTCGATAAGAAGGTAAACCAGAACAGTCGAGATTTATACCTAAAATTCCATGAAATCGGTCATAAGGAGTCCAAAACTCAGATTGTTTGCTCTGATACCAATTGTAGATCCCAGATTATATCAAGCACACGAACATAATACAAAACATATGAAGAATGTAATGAATATGATGAATAAACGATGTCGTATATCTCACTTGATGTATGTATCGATTAGAATGTAAGCACCACAATATATCGCCTCTCTCTGTATGATAAGTCTAGCCCTAATGATTGACCTTAGACTCCTATTTATATTGCTAGGGATAATGATATAATGAAACATTATGAAAGGCATTATACACTTGCCATAAATACATTAAAACAAGGTTTCCTTATTTTGAAACAATTCTAATTAGATCCCTAACAAGAGGCCAATCCCGCATAGCAACCATGGATAGAAGAAGGAGAATACTGGTCTTCTTGGCAACTAGGAGAAGGTATCACTATAGTCCAGGCCAAAGATTTGAGTATAACCCTCGGAGACTAAACGAGCTTTCAGACGATCAAGTTTAGCATCCAACCCAACTTTAGGAGCGAATATCCAGCAGCATCCAAGTTTTGATTTTCCAGGAGGTAATGGAACTAACTCCCATGTCCCGCTCTCGTGTAATGCTTACATCTCATCGACCCTATCCTTACGCCACCCTAAATGTGATAAGGCCTCATTGATGGTGTTAGGAATAGGTACCGATGCAAGACTGGCAACACAGGCTGAAAAGTTAGGGGACAATTGATTGTAGTGTACATATATATAAATGGGATAGGGATTGGAAGTTGAGCGTTTACCTTTTCGTTAGGCAATAGGGAGGTCATCACTATACGAACCTGAAGCTGGTGGAGTGACCGGCAAAGAGGACGAGTTAGTGGTCTATGTATTAGGAGGATCTGTGTCTTCAGCATTAAAAGGATAAGTGTGTGTAGTAGGACGAGGATGACGATGATAAGTTTGTAGTGGAGGAGGATCGACAACAACAGGATAGGAAGTGTTTTCAGTTAAGGGAATATGGAAAATGGGGAATAGGAACTGGAAGGACCTGATCGACACTGGATTTGTTTTGTGAATCAGGAGGGTAATAGAGGTGATTGTCAAAGAATACTACATTGGCAAACGTGAAATATTGTTCAGACCAGGAAAGTAACATTTATAACCTTTCTGTAGCCTTGAGTAGCCAAGAAAGATAGATTTGACTGCTTTTGGAGCAAGTTAATCTCTACCCGGATCCAGACATTGGACGAAACAGAAAGATCCAATGGGATGTAAAGGAAGACGATAAAGTTTCTGATTGAGAAACAAGATAGAAAAGGGAGTTTGATTCAGTGTGACAACTGTCAAATCAGAAGCTTCAGGTTAGTCATAGTTTAGGACTTCCCTACATATTAAAATTTATTTAGCATGGCATAATTAGTTAGTTAAGTGCGTAACCGGCTTAGATTTCCGGTGTCTTATCCCGATAGCCGCTATTGCAAGTATAAGATAAAATTTATCTTAACGTAATGCCAAAAATATTTAATCTCACCAAATATAATAAGATTTGATGATATAAAATTCTAATTTCAAATATAGAAGTCCAACTTAAAATCTAACCATTTTGCCAAAAATTGAGAAAAAGTGTCCTAAATTTACTTGTATTTCATTTCTTACTTTTCTATGATCACATAAACAAAAAGTTGGGCTTTTTTTTTCAAAAACAATTATATTTTTTTTGTGGACTTGGGCCTTATGGCTGGCCCCCCTACCCCAAACCCAACTCCCACATATAAAAGTTCGAAATTCCCTCATTTCCTCATTTCCCACTTCTTTTTCTTTAAAAGTCCTCTCATATTCTCTCATCTTCTCTCTTCTCCTGCATATTTATAGCTAAATTTCATACCAAAATCCATCATTTTAACCAGTTATTGAAGATATTGAAGCCCTTTTATCATCCAAGAAATGTAATAACTTCATTTTCATCTCTTTCTTTCAAATTCCGGTGAAACCCCCATTTTTCTTGCACTTTAATTACCCTTCTTCTAACCTCCCAATTTTCTGAGTTCTAAGGAGAGATCATACACCAAAGACATGAAAAAATGTTCATATAATGGTGGTAATCCATGACCCAAGCATTAGAACATAAGAAAGTAGGTAAAATCAAGTTGCATGTGGGTTTTAACCCATGAAAATGGCATTTTTGGTTCTGACAGATTACTACCTAGTACTTATGTCGCCCATATCTTGCAAAATACTCGTACAAATGTCATGAATATTCTTCTAAAATGTTATTCTATTATTTGTGGTTCTATTCCAAGTGGAATCACTCAAAAACATGGAGTTGTGACCCCCAAAACACTCAGCTCAAGTAAAGTGTGCAAACAGTGAGTTCAACAGTAGGTAAACCCTACTTTGAACGGCCATATCTCCTTGACTATTTATCCAAAATGCTTGATTTTTTTTCTAGAGTTTAGTTTAATGAGCTATCTTTTGAATGAAACTGGTTTCACCTAAAAATATGGAGATTTGGGGGTTCAATATTTAAAAACAAAACAAGAGTACAATTTGTTCAAAGCTGACAAATTGTTGCATGCATGTTAAAAATGTCATAACCTTCTCAAAACTCAATGAAAAAGAGTGATTTTTCTTCTGTAAGTTAGGCCTATGAGTTAGCTTTGTAATCCATTTGGAATCATTGAAAAAGAACAATCTTTGATCTCCCAACCAACGGTAACTTTCAGATTGTGCATCCTGTCTTAAAGATTGTGACCCTTAAAAGTGAGAATAACTATTTACTAATTTAAGCCCCTCCAAAATTCGTTATATTTTGACTAAATGTTGCTAACTCAGTAACTTAAATCATACAAAAATTTGGATAAGAAAATAATTGAGGATGTAATTTGGGGTTGATTTGTAAGGTGAAGTATCTTGAAGACCAATATGAACTTTCTGGAATTTCATGATTTTATATGAAACAAGTTGGAACCTCTAAAAAAATTGGAGTTAAATAAACAATTTGGACAAATCAAGGACAAAATATATTACAACTCTATATATATTAAATTGCCATTACATAAGATAGGTTTTGATACAAGCAAAGACCTAATTCTTTTAGACTCGAAAAGGAAAAGTGACTAATTTCATACCTTGCTTTGATAGGAAAGGATTAGGCCGGACAAGTAAGCGGCTACGTTCATCTTTCAAGATTAATAGCAAACCAGTGAGTATTCACAACCCCTCTTTTAAAATGTTTTATACGTTTTGGGGTGAAAAGCATGCTTAAATGGAATTTTGAGCTGATTACATTATCGAATGCGAAATATTATGAAAATTGATGATATGGGCACTAAGGCATGTACACTAATATATTTGTATTTGAGTAAAATGTCCTGGAAAAATTTGTACACTAGAATTAACTCAAGCGAGGAGCCGAGGGTAACTGTGGATAGCGCTATTCGGACTGACAATCCCACCTAAAAACTGACAAGTAGGGATGCGAATAGCAATCCCACCTAAAAACTTGCAAGTAGGGGTGCACATTACTTATAATAAATGTTCTACATATGTGGGGTTTTAGTCCCACCGCTAAGGTAGAACTATAAAGAGCATTGTGGTCGAAAGGTTTAGTGGTGGCTCAAAACTTACTATAAATTAGGGTACAGTATGCGTTGTGAAGTTTCGTAATTCAAAGATTTATAAGTGCCATAAAAGTTATCTCAATCAAAATTCATTTATGCAAAAGATGTTTATCGTATTGAAAATCTGTGAACTCACCAACTCTTTGTAGTTGACCTTGTTTTATCATGCTTTTCAGGACTAAGGGAGGTAAACCGAAATGTTTAATTATGTGGACGCGTCAACATCAATCAATTTTTTATTTGAAACCGTTTCTTTTGAACACTATGTTTACTTTATTTTGTTAAAACTTTGGGATTGTAAGATGTAATTTCGAATTTAATATTTTATATATTCGAATGGATGATTGGTGTTGTTTATGTCCTATTGCTATGAAATCATGAGCTATCATGCCTCGTGTTTCCGCTTTAGCGGGGTGTGACAGACTTGGTATCAGAGCCATAGGTTATATAGAATTCCGGTTTTTCCATGAAAACCATACACTATAACCAAAAGTTTTCAAAGACTATTTTCCTAAACGAACTTTAAACCAAAAGCTTACTACTAGTATAACTAGAATAGGTGTCGACTTAGCATATTATAATTAGGCAAAGCCTGATCACCTAACCACAAGTCTTGTGGCGTACTGGTTAAGGCTTGTGGGGGATGTGGTTAGGTAACCCATCTACCCCAGGTTCGAATCCAGGCGCAAACAACTTGTGGCCACTGGGGAATTATCTCAGGACTACATGCTTTAGCAGTCATAAAATTGCCAGGGATTAGTCTAGGCAAAGCCTAGGATACCCTTTCCAAAAAAAAAAGCCAGATCACCTATGTCTAATTTAGTATGTATAAGGAGGGACTTGGACTGGTTATATTAGAAGTTGGACTAAAATAGAAACTTCTTACTCAAATATGAAAAGCACGGTCTTGTGTGTGAGTTTGCATAAGCATTTCATGATTTTGATATTTCATATAGCACGCTTAGTAATTAAGTTTGTTACTATCGCAGTTCATTATGTCACACTCATCCACCCCTACTAAGTACTCTGCTGACTCCTCAGGCTATGTGACTAGTCAACCTAGGAGAGAACTTTTTGACTACTTTGTTGGTTAAATTTGGAAACTTAGTTTGGTGGCATGTAGCCCATTATTTAGAACTCTAAGATACTTGATGTCTTTTGGGAATTATTTTTGCTGGATATTGAAGTTATGTGATTTTAAAGCTATGATTTTATGAAGCGAGTGTTTTATATGCATAACTGAGTTAAGTAGACTCGTCACAAATAGTAATAGTAATATAACCCAACCTCAATATAAACTTATGCCTAAATACGATGCCTTCAAGGAGAGAAAACCCCGAGATCGTGCTACTTGTGCCTGAGCAACTCATCGCGGCACTTCCGAACATCGTTAGTCAAGTGGCAGCGGGTCTAAATGCTAATCCGGGAAAGAACTGAGGATCTGGAGCAAGTGGAGATAGGGAATGCACATACAAAGCTTTTAGGACCTGGAACCCGAAGGAATTCCATGGAATCGAAGGAACTGTGGAATTATTAACTTGGATTGAGGGTATGGAGTATGTTCTCCATATCAGCAAGTGTACTGAAGAGAACCAAGTGGATTTTGCCGCTTGTCTGCTACAAGGACGAGCATTGACCTGGTGAAACACCCAAGTGCAAACCCGAGGCCGAGAAGCAGCCATCAGTCTTACTTGGGAGCAATTCAAAAAAATGCTCAAAGAAGAATATTGCACGAGGAGCGAAATCCAAAAGTTGGAAGTGGAGCTATGGAATCATGAAATAAAGGGAAATGACATAGACCCTTACACTTCCCATTTCCATGAACTGGCAAAGATGGTACCACATTTGGTGACACCTGAAGAAAACCCAGTTGATAGATATGTTTGGGGTTTATCTCCTGAAATACGCGGGGACGTAACTTCGGCGAACCCCAAAACTCTTCAGGATGCGGTGAACGTGGCAACCAGACTCACCAACAATGCTAATCGTTAGGGAATCTTTGCAAGAGACAAAACTCAAGGAAAGAGAAAGATGGAGGAACCAATGAAAAGGTAATTTGGAGGAACGACGGGTAAAAATCTGAAGATGATAGGGAATATGGGATTCAGACTCAACCAGCAGAGAAAGAGAAAAGAGCATACCCTAAGTGTGATAAGTGCAATAACCATCATGGTGGAAGATGCATCATTTGCCTCAAATGCAATAAGGGAGGCCATTTTGCTAAGGATTGTGGGAGTAGCGGAAGACGAACATGTCATGAGTGTGGAAGTCCAGATCACTTTCGAAACACATGTCCGAGACTGAATCGAAGACCAAATACTAATCAAGCACGACCTGCTAATCAAGGGAATCAAGGAGGTCAGGCAAGAGGTCGAGTATTCGAGATTGGGGAAGAAGAAGCAAGAAAAAATCCGGACGTGGTCATAGGTATGTTTCTTCTAAACAATCATCATGCATCAGTATTGTTTGATTCTGGAGCTGATAGAAGTTATGTATCGCTAGAATTTAGGCCAAAGATAAACTTAAGACCCCAAAAATTAAAAAAGGTATACGTTATTGAATATGCCAACGGGCAGGAAATTAGTGCCAGGGACGTAATTATGGATTGTACCTTAAATTTGGCCAAAAGGAATTTTAGTATAGATCTAATTCCGATTAAGTTAGGAAGTTTCGACATAATTGTGGGCATGGATTGGCTGTCCAAGAATCGAGATGAAATATGCTCTTCCGAGAAGATCGTTCGAGTTCCAGTACCCGAAGGAGGAATACTCAAAGTACACGGAGAGAAACCCACAAGGAGTATTAAAATGGTGATGTGTATGAAGATGCGAAAATATTTGAGAAAGGACTGCATTGCATTTTTAGCTCACATTGTGAATAAGGAGACCGAAGAGAAACGCATTCAGGATATCCCTATAGTTCGGGATTTTCCCGAGGTATTTCCAGATGAGCTACCCGGACTGCCCCAAGACAAGTTGAATTCCACATTGATTTAGTTTCGGGAGCTGCGCCCGTGTTGAAATCACCTTATCGACTGGCACCGTCGGAAATGCAAGAATTATCGGAGCAACTTCAAGAGCTAATCGATAAAGGATTCATTAGGCCTAGCTATTCACCTTGGGGAGCTCCAGTCCTTTTTGTTAAAAAGAAGGATGGATCCTTTCGAATGTTCATTGATTATAGAGAACTTAACAAGCTGACCATTAAGAACCGATACCCCCTCCCTCGAATAGATGACTTGTTTGACCAACTCCAAGGTGCTAATTTCTTCTCAAAGATTGATCTTCGATCTGGATATCATCAAATAAGGGTCCGAGAATAGGATGTTCCCAAGACGGCATTTAGGACTCGCTACGGCCACTATGAGTTCTTAGTTATGCCTTTCGGGCTAACAAACGCTCCAGCCGTTTTCATGGACCTAATGAACAGAGTCTGTAGACCGTATCTGGACAAATTGGTGATTGTATTCATAGATGACATACTAATTTACTCGCAAAACAAGGAGGATCATGAGCGACATCTAAAGTTGATACTAGAACTACTCAAGGAACAAAAATTGTACGCGAAGTTGTTGGTCCCAATAAGGGTCTACAAAATTTCAATAAATAGTAAACAGTTTGTAGAAGGGTGGGGGGTTGAATACAAACACACAGATTTTGGTTTTTAAATAAGTTTATATATCATAAACAAATTTACAGTTACAAAAGGAATAAGAACAAGTTTAAAACCTATGCTATTGTAACTATAGAAACACTAAGTTTGATGCACAAGAAGAAGGAAGAAAGAAATAAAGAGGGTTCAGGCTAGAAAGAAGCATGCATTGAGATGAAGAAGATATCTCCATCTTATTTATACCCGTTTGCATTTAATGCAAGACAAAAGGTATATGCCACGTGTCAAGCTTGGATGGGAAGCTTGTCCTTGCTAATAAGACAGCCATGTTTTTAGCCGAATATGAACAGTACCGTATCAGATATGATGGGGACATAAGAGACAAATCGTACATCCTTTTCTGACATGGTTCTAGGTTTGACTTTTGTGCATCGAGGATAAGATCAATCTTTTGTCTTGTTAAGGAAGCTTCTTTTGATCGCTGATTCTGAATCTTCAAGGAGGAATCTTTAGTATCGCTGAGGCTTCACAAGACATCACACTTTGATTAGATAGTTGTTGTTATCGCTGAACCGCTTCAGTTCACTTAGCTGATTATCTCTCTCTTCAGCTAAGGTCTTCGACATTCGCTGAATGGTCTTCTGGTGTGATAGCTGATCTTCAGGACTTCAGAGATAAGCTTGTTGTTCCTTGATCTTCAGCGATCGATGATGGTAATCAGCGTAGGCTATCGCTGAATATTAACAGAAGCTTATACAATGGAATTTCACTAAGTATACAAAAGGAATCACATTCAAATCATTGAGAGAATTTATGATCAACAATCTCCCCTATTTGATTATGATTAAGCAACATAGGAAAATTGCTTTAAGAGACCAGTAAGGACTTAAGAAAAAATTGAAGTAAATTTTCTAAGTACTAATTTGTGTAATCTTTTTCAGCTAGTCTACTATCTGAATTGAGTTTCATTTATAAGGATATGAAAGCCCAATTTTTACATGTAAATAAGCTTAAAATACATTTACTGATGAATTTTTCAAAGTGAAGAATCAATGAGTAAAGTAGTTTGAAGAAAAATAGAACTCTTATGTTCATCGTCCCTTTTACTCTATTCAGGGATCTTTTCAGTACATAGATGGAGTAAATTACTTTGATTGAATTTCATTAATTATAATCTGAAGGAATTACAGGAAAATGAAAATACAATGATAATAGTAAAGTACTTGTACACTGAAGGAATATTACAAAGGAAATAGAAATCTATAACTAGTCAGAGATATTCTCGTTTCGTCTTTGTAACTCATTCTCATAAAGCGTCTTCTGTCGATTCATCAGAGGGGTATCTGACCAGCAGCGCCAAGTCATGATCTTTATGAGAGAGGATGGGGCCTTGCGAATCTCTTGGTTTCTGAAGAGTCCTAAGAACCCTTCATTATCCAAGAATACCATACCAGGTTCAGGCAGTGAGATGATTTCATCTTCTTCATATCTTCGGTCTTGAGGGAGAGAGGTACAAAGCATTGATATATCAGGGGGCTCAAGATGACCAAGAATGCTTTGATAATCAAATTTAGTTTCATGCTCATTCTTAGAACTTGAACCACCTTCAGTAGTTGATCTTTTCTTCTTTGTTGGTTCAGGGAGAGGGGGAACTTGCACATGTTGGGACATCCTTTGCAGCAACTGATCCAGTACACTTTCCACCACATCCTTGAATTTGGATTTGGAACCCTGAATGGCGTCTCTGATTTCTAACCATTCAGTGTATCCATAAATCCTTAAGAACTTGGCTTCTTCTCTCTCAGTTTTGTTTATCCTTGTCATTCTTACATATACCTTTGGACCACTTCTGTTGGAGTGTCGCCCTTGGATAGTTGCATGAATGATTTTGGCTTCAGATCTTCGAAATTTCAGTCTGTCAGTGCACCAGTCAGCTCTTTGTCTTTCTGCATAATGGCTTCAGCGGTCAGTGCACTTAGAATCGTCTGTTGAGCAAGCATTGGATCTACATTCAAATTTTCTTGTGCAATTTCTCTCTATACAAGAGCTTCAGCGACCCTTTCACTCTTTTTTAGTTGTTCCTTGGCCACATTGTCTTTCGCAGAGTCTTCCCTGAGCAATTTCCTTGCTAAAGCAAGATCATTCTCAGTTTGCTTTATTTCCTCATCCCTGATTCGTTGTGCTTCCAATGCTTGTTCTCTCTCTTCACTCGACAGAAAGTAGAATTCATCTACCATCATTATTGGTACAGCGTTAATGGGTTCAGCTTGAGGCACTCTTATTCTTCTAGCTTCGAATTCTCTAAGGAATTTTATTCGCCTTTCTTCATCTTCAGGCTCGCTTATGATTGGCTTTTGAACGCGATTCCTGGGAATAAGGCCCTCTTCTTCTTCAGAGTCAGTTTCTATTATGTACATAAATTTCTCTTCAGAGGAAGGTTCCTTCCATGAAGTAGAGTCCTTTGGGGGACGGGGATCACTGAGGGAAGGAGAGGAGGAAAAAGAATTGTTAGAGAGAGTTTTTGTAGGTGAAGGAGGTGTGGGGGTTTCAGAGAGAGGTGTTATATAAGGGATAAGAGGAAGAGATACCTCATGAGTGGTCTCCCCCTCAGATATTGGGATAGTGGCATCCAGTTCTTCCACTTCTTTTCCTTTGCTTGAGGAACCGGATTGTCCCTGAGAGGGATGTTGTCCGTCCCCCAAGGGCTCTTGATGAGCGACTCCAGGCCTTAACAATCTGAAGTGCTCTAAGGCACTTCCAATGTCACCGTCGTCATCATCATCATCCATTCCCCCGTAATGAGGGATAGGATCTTCTTCTTCTTCATCTTCATCATCATCTTCCTCTGCCTCATCATCTTCAGCAGTCACTCCTTCAGGGAAGGAAGATTCTGGTGGCTGGATGTAAGGAGAAATCTTTTCTCCAGGGAACCTCTGGTTGTGCACCGAGATGAGTTCGTCTGCAAACTCTTTGGCACATCTCTCCCCCTCGATGTTATCAGGAGGTAGACAATGCACCATCAGAGTGCAAACATTTGACTGAACGTCCTTGAGCTTCGTTTCATTCTCTTGAAACGTAGTCCGATCAGCAGCAGTGAAGGAGGAACTTGCCTCAGAGATCTTGGAGAGTATCTGCATCATATCGGATTGAGTCTTTTGAATAGACTCAAGAACGTTCGCTTGAGCAGCAAGCTTCTGCTCTAGGCTGGTCAGTGTCTGATGAAGGGCCCTGTTGTCTTCCTTCAGAGAGAAGACGTCAGTGATGAGGTTGCTGACGTTGGTCTTGATCGCTGGAGTCCCAACGATTCGCTTGAAGATCAGTTCAGCGGGCGTCTGAAGGTTGTCCACCCTAGCCCTAGTGAGAGCACATTCCTTGACCAAATAGTCAACTGCAGGGAATGTAGGGTTGGGAAGGACAATTGGAGGAAGATCAGTGACGGGAGTAGGAAGCTTGGGAGCTGCCATCTCGGTCTTCACATCTCTGAGCCGTGCAGCAGTGGGATGGCCCTGAGGAGACTTTCCCATGTCCTTGCTGATGGGAGGAGCACTGGTGGTGGTGGTTGTCGTTGTCGCTGAGGAGAAGAGAGGAGCAACACCTGATGATGACATAGAAAAAGTAGCCAAAAACACATCTGGATTAGATGATGGTAGAAAAAATTTATTTTTCTCCTTGAGAGTATCATGAGGATTACTCTCAGGGACTACATTTGCAGAGGTAGTGTCTTGAGGATCACTAACCAGTGTCTTAGAGTATCTGAGAGAGACACTATGAGGCCCTTTTAAATTGGCCTTCCAAAACTCAGATTGCCTAAACAATAATGAGGTTTGGACTGTGTGCATTTCAGCATTATCAGGGATAGGGACAACTATCGCTGAGTCATGTGCTGAGGTGAGGATCAAAGAAGAGGAGAAAGAAGAAGATAAGAAGGTTGTGAAAGTAGTACCTGATCCAGCTTCAGCAGAGCTGGCTATAACACCTTCAGAGACCGGAGTCCCTGAAGATGGAGGTAGTGCTGATGAAGCAACAACGGATGTAAAGACCGTTGAAGTGGTTGTGGCTGCAGTTGGTGTTGGTAGTACACCGAGAGAGGGTGGTCTTTTGAGAGACCAACTTCTTTGGCTTCTTGGATGCGATGGTAATTTTTTGACCATCAGATGGTTGTTTTCTCTTGGTGGCAGTAGCAGCGGTGTCCGGGATGCTCGCTGTTGGGTTGGGTAGCGAGGTAGACACGGAGATAGGGGCTCCAATCACTTTCAGCATAGGGCGTGAAAGGAGCATCACTTGGACGTTCTTCAATGTCCAGAGACTTCTTCCCCACTACGGAGAAGGAGTGATCGCCGACCTTCGGGTATTCTTCCCCGAAGGAAACCTCCAGAATGGTTTCTGAGAAGCGAGGGTAGGGGATGACAGGGTGTCTGGTGGCAGCATTGATGCGACTAACCATATCGCTGAAGATGTAGTCAGCGTAGTTGAGTTTACGGCCAGTGTAGAGAGAGTACGCAAGATCCTGGAAATGCTTGCTCGCCTGGTCATGCGAACCAATCTTTGACCCAAGGCATTGGATTACCTGTGTAAAGATATATTGCCAGCGAGCAGGCGATCTCTTCTTTTCAACCTTGGAACCCACCGTCTTCAGTGATGGATTCTCCCAGGCGTAACTGATTGAGTCCAAGAAGGTGTCTATCTGCAGCTTGGTTGGCTCAGCTCCCCATTGTGCATTCTTGCCATGGACAGGGAGACGAAGGGATTTCCTCACGAACCCAGCAGTGAATGAAAAATAGCCAAGATCTGGAATCTTGAAGCCTATGGCAGAGAGCACGTTTCCCTTGTCTGTCGTGAGAGTGGTACTGTGAGTTGTGTACGAGAGAGCTTAGAGATGAGAGGAGATGCTCACTGGGTTGTGGACGAAAGCGTACATTAGCGGGCACGCGTTGATGAAGGTAGCTCCTTCAGCGAATTGAGGGCGATCAGCTGGAATGTCTACCAATGCAATGTAATTGCATGACTTGAAGATTGCTTTCTCCATGGGAAAGTGGTAGGTTGGTGCAGCAACCAGGGTGTTGTCTTCAGCAGCCGAGATTGCAGCGGTCTTACTTGCAGAGGCCATTTCTGTAGTAAAGATGGGAGCACCAAAGAGATAAATCATGGTTTTATACATGAATGTATAAACCATAGTTTGGTATAAAGAGTACCAAATGAAAGATTCAAAGAAACAAGTATTTTGATGAACAAGATCAAAATGCTTGTTATAAAAACAATAAAAATAGAAGATTATTTTTAAAAAGAAATAGAAGATAAATAAAAATGGATAAAACTTTAAGAGTAAAGTCTTCTGTTCTAAGGAAAGAACTTAGAACAGGGTTTTGATAATAGAAATTTTTTTAAGTTTAATCCAGATTAGTTTTATTTTTTTTCTAAAACATGTTTTTATATCATTTTAGAAGATTTAAGGAGAAGAAGACGTGAAACAAGATGTTTCCAATCTTAAGTAAGTTAGATCAAACCTTAGTTGATTTCGAGAAGGAAAAACACACAAATGCGTGTTCTTGAGAAAACTTGAAGATTCGAAGGTTCTTTTGCCTTTTTGGAGAGTTATGAAATCGGAAGGAATCAAGTAAGGCAAAAGAATTTCTTAAATAGCAAGAGGAGAGAGAAAGAAAGGAGTGCTAAACGACGATTTTAACTTTTTGAAAAAGAAATGATGACCTGGCGCACGTTCCGAGAAAGGAGTCGGAATGGAAACATAGCGGTCCGTCGTGTGTCAGAAAAATGTCTGACGTGTCCTTTTCTTATATTTAAAAAGATTATAATGATAATTATCCATAAGGAAAGTTTATCATTACTAATTAAAAAAAATCTTCATCACTGATAATAAAGGATTGTCAGTGAAGGGTTTTAGTTTTCAGAGATTCATTCTTTGATGAGAAAATTTATCAAAAAGTGATAAGGATTAGAAGATAATACCTGAGGAGATGACACAGATATCGCTAAATCAAAGTTCAGTGAATGGAGAGTTTGAAGGCTTTATTTGTAACCCTTGTTGTTAATCACTGAATAAGAAATTATTCAGTGTTCAACATACCAAGTTCTCTGATGAGTAGATTGAATCTAGTTTCATCAAGAGGCTTGGTAAAAAGATCAGCGAGCTGATATTCAGTGGGTACAAAATGAAGCTCAACTTCACCATTCATCACATGATCTGTGATAAAGTGATATCGGATCTCAATGTGCTTGGTTTTGGAGTGAAGTACAGGGGTGTTAGGAATTGCAATAGCACTAGTACTATCACAATAGATAGAAATTTTGGAGAGCTTGATATCGTAGTCTCTGAGTTGATTTCTCATCCAAAGAATTTGAGCACAACAACTACCAGCGGCTACATATTCAGCTTCAGCGGTGGAGGTGGACACTGAGTTTTGCTTTTTACTTGTCCAACTAATTAACTTTCCACCTAGTAGATGACACCCACCAGTGGTGATCTTTCTATCTATCTTACAACCTGCAAAATCACTGTCAGAATAACCAATAAGATCAAATTCTGAGCCTTTGGGATACCAAAGACCTAGATTTGGAGTTTCTTTCAAATATCTGAAGATTCGCTTTACAGCGATTAGATGGGATTCCTTCGGTTCAGCTTGATACCGAGTATAGAGACATGTAGAAAACATGATGTCTGGCCTACTCGCTGTAAGATACAGCAGAGATCCAATCATCCCTCGATAGGCAGTGACATTGACTGGTTTCCCATTGGGATCCTTGTTCAAAGTCAGAGGAGGCGCCATAGGGGTCTTCATCGCTGAGCATTGATTCATGTCGAATTTATTCAGCATGTCTTTAACATATTTGCTTTGACAAATAAAGATTCATTTGTCAGATTGCTTAATCTGCAAACCTAGAAAATATGTTAGTTCACCCATCATACTCATTTTATATTGTTTTTGCATTCCTGCAGCGAAACGAGTACACAGTTTGGGTCTTGTGGAACCAAAGATAATGTCATCAACATATATCTGAGCGAGTATAGTATGACCTTTGTATTTTCTTAAAAACAGGGTTTGGTCAATTTTTCCACGAACAAATTTTTCTTTAAGAAGAAATTTAGAAAGGGTATCATACCAAGCTCTAGGAGCTTATTTTAACCCGTAAAGAGCTTTTTCAAGTTTAAAAACATAACCAGGATGGTTAGAGTCTGAGAAACCAGGGGGTTGTTCAACATAAACTTCCTCGCTGAATTTTCCATTTAGAAAAGCACTTTTAACATCCATTTGAAAAACTTTGAAGTCTTTATAGGCGGCATAAGCTAAAAAGAGTCTTATGGCTACTAAACGAGCAACAGGTGCAATGGTCTCATCATAGTCAATTTCTTCTTCCTGTCTATAACCTTGAGCAGCAAGTCTAGCCTTATTGCGAATTATAGTCCCGTTTTCCACTAGCTTATTTCTGAAAACCCATTTGGTTCCTATGACAGTTTTATCAGAGGGTCCAGGAACAAGATTCCAAACTTTATTTCAACGAAATTCAGTTAGTTCTTCTTGCATAGCTGAAACCCAGCTAGGATCAGAGATGGCTTGATCTATCTTTTTAGGTTCAGAGAGGGAAATGAAGTTAACATAAAGACAGATATTACCTGTACCTCTACGTGTTTTGATACCTGCATTGGGAACACCAATAATTTGATTTATTGGATGATTTGGAGTCCATCGCTGCGTTGGTGGTTGAGGAGAGAGATCAACAGCAGATTCAGCGACTTGTTCTTCAGTTTCTGGAATAAGACTTGTTGTTTTAGCAACAGGTACTTCATTTAGAATCAATTCAGGGGATTGATTTTTAGATATTGTTTGGTTGTTTACTGAGGAATTTCCAATAGATGAGTCAGCAACAGGAATCTGATTACGAGGAGTAACATTCATCCCTGAAGATGGATGATTGTCACTTGAAGGATTTACAGGGATTTCATCATCACATTCTTCAGCAGGAGGTTGATTGCTGAAATATGTTTCAGGTTCCCCATAATGAGATCTCATCCAGGCATTCAATTCTTTATCATCATCATGAGAATGAGATGCATGAATGGGACGAGATTCATCAAAGTTAACATGCATGGATTCTTCAACATGTTGTCTTCTTTTGTTGAAGACTCTGAAGGATTTAGATACAGAGGAGTATCCAAGAAATATACCATCATCAACTTTTGGATCAAACTTACCCAAATGTAACATCTACATCCAAAAATATGAAAATATTTCAGAGTAGGTCTTCTCCCATGAAACAATTCATAGGGGGTCTTCTTAAATCGCTTAACTATCAGGGATCGATTTTGAGTGAAGCACGTTGTACTGACTGCATCGGCCCAGAACTGAGTAGGTAGATGTGATTCCATGAGCATTGAGCGAGCCGCTTCAATGATAGTTCGGTTTCTTCTTTCAGCAACACCATTTTGCTGAGGAGTTCTTATTGAGGAGAAGTTGTGAGAGATGCCTTTTTCTTCAAAGAATTTTACCAGAGTACTGTTTTTGATATCAGTACCATGATCACTTCTTATGGAACGAACAATTAGATTGTTCAACACTTCCATTCTTTTGATAAAAGAAATTATCATTTCAGGGGTATCACTTTTGGATCGAAGGAAGAACACCCATGTGTATCTGGAGTATTCATCAACAATCACTAAAGTATATTTCTTCCCAGAGATAGATTGGATATTGACATGTCCAAATAGATCCATATGGAGTAGCTAAAGAGGAGCGATCACTGAAGAAACTTGCTTCGACCTGAAGGAGGCTTTTGTCAGCTTTCCCTTTTCACACGCTGAACAAAGAGATTCCTTTGTAAAGGTATGATTTGGGAGGTCTCTGACTAGATATTTTTGAGACAATTCATTTATTGTCTTAAAATTGAGGTGAGAGAGTCTTTTATGCCATAACCAGTTTATGTGAGTGGATGCTTTAGAGATAAAGCACATGTTCTCAGAGTGAGAACTATTCATATTTATGACATATACATTTTCCACTCTTTTGCCTGTAAGGGCAAGCTTATCATTTCCATTAGTGATAGCACATTAATTCTTTAAGAATAGAACTTTGAAGTCTCTGTTACATAACTAACTAACGCTCAAAAGATTGTGCTTTTGTCCCTCAACGTAGGCAACACGAGAAAACGATGTGGCTCCGTTGGATAGAATTCCATAACCATTAGTGTATCCTTTGCCATTTCCACCAAAGGGTCACTGATGGACCAGCTTCTTCTTTGTAATCAGAGAGCAGAGATTTTCTGCCAGTCATATGCCTTGAGCATCCGCTATCAAGATACCAGATACCTTTGGCACTCTGCATACAACAAAAGATTAATTGTTTAAAGGTACCCATACTACTATGGGTCCTGCTTGGTTAGATAGAGGATTGGCGGAGGAGCTACTAGCTGAAGAACTCTCTTCAGTGGATATCTTCACCTTTTGTGGTTTTGCAACCTTGGTGGATTTCACTCTCGCTGATTTATCAGCTTGAGCTACTTTCTTTCCATGAGCTAGTTTAGCAGCTCTAGTAGCATTAGGACATTTACTTGCAATGTGGGTAGTTTCACAACAGTGATAACACTTCCTATATTTAAAGGGTTTGGAATTCAGAGAGAAAGAGGGAACTTTTTCAGGGACAGAACCAAGAATTCCTTTATCCATAGTCCTTGGAGGTATGACAACCTTTTCAGGGGTAGGAGTGAGATCGACCTTAATTCTGGGGGTTGGTCTCTGAGAAAAGTCAGAGACCTTCTTCCCAGATTTAGAATTTTTCTCTAAGGATTTCTTGTTCTTGTTCTGAACGATCTTATTCTTGGGAACTTGGTCAAGAAACTTGTTCTTGATCACTTTCTTAGGATTTATCACGGACAACTTTTCTTTAGAAGAAGAACAAGAAGTTGAAGAAGAAGGATCAGGGATAGAAGAGACAAACATTCCAAATTTGAGCATGGAACGATCATTCTCTGATTCTTCCTTTTTAGGGTTATAACCTAACCCACTTCTTGTTTTTATAGGTATTTGGGCATTGATGATCTCATTGACTTTATCAGAAGCCTTACACCATCCTTCGATGGTTGCCTTTTCAGACTTGAGATCAGAGATAACCTTTTCCCTATCAGCGATACCTTGCTACTTCTCAATGCTTATTGTTTGATTTGCAAAGACTTGATCCTTAAGAGTTTACTCTATTTTAGAAAGTTCTTTGATTCTTATATGGCAATTTTTTAATTGCTCAGATAGATCAGTGTTAATTTTCTCGGCCTTAATCTTTCCATTTAAGGCATTATAAAAATCAACAGTCATAGCATCGAGAGAGCTGACAAGTTATCACTTTCAGAAGGCAAATAGATAGAAGAGGTTGTTACCTGAGTACAAGGGGACTCAGAGGAAGAAGTTTCAGTTGCTTCTTCAGCATCCTCTATTCTTGCCATTAGACAGAGGAAGACAAGATCTTCTTCATCTGAACCAAACTCTTCAGAGGTCTTGGCCCAGTCATCTTCAGCGTCTCAATCAACTTCTTCAGCGATAAGGCCTTTGCCTTTTTGCTGGTGTTTCTTCAGATCCTTGTATTTGTTTTTTAATTTCAAATACTTCTCCTTTTTATCAGAGGTCTGGGAGGTGGTGGGAGCTGCAACTTTCTTTGACCTCCATTCACTAGCAAAGTGACCCTTTCGCTGACAGTTGAAGCATATCGCTGAGGCTTTCTCAGTGGACAATGTTTTTTGCTTTTCAGAGTCAGAGTGGTTAGAAGTTTTCGAAAGTTGCTCTTTCTAGCGAATCATTTTAAATTATTAGTTAAGAGAGCTAGAGAGTTATCAAACTCAGAGATGTCAGCATCAGTGAGTTGATCTTCTGAATCAGTTTGACCTAATTCAGTGATGGAGGTGATAGTGGAAGAAGAAACATTTTTAGGAGGAGTTGTCTCTAAAGTCACAAGTGCCAAAGAAGTACTTTTGCCACCTTTGAGTTCCTTTATGAGGTTTTTCCTCAGAAGTTGAGATTGTTCCTCATTTAAGAGCATTCCATATAAAGCACTTAAGGACAAGGTTTCAAGATTCTTTGACCGCTTTAGACATGTAGTGGACACTGCCCATTGATCGGGTAGTGCCTCCATGAATTTTGTCAGTATTTCAACGTTTGAGTACACTCTGTTCACTGATTTGAGATCAATCAAAAAACAGTTCAATCGCTGATGAATTAGAGTAAGAGATTCACCTTTATGATGCATAAAACTCTCGTATTGTCTTACAAGGTTTATGCACCTAGTGACTTGTACTTCAGAAGTTCCTTCATATTGGATACATAGAGTATCCCACATGGCTTTAGAAGTCCTCATTTACATGACAGAATGATAGACTTCATCAGGTAAATACATTTCTATTATAGATCTAGCTTTAGAGTCAATAGCAATTTCTTACTTGTCTTCCTCAGTCCATCTGTTGGGAGTTTTAACAATACTCCTTTTCAGGGATGGCTGGAGTAGTAGTGGTGGCAGGAACACCAGCTACAATAGCTGTAGGAACACATGGTCCATTTTCTAGATAGTAGGGGATCTTTGGGTCAGATCCTTCTAAAAATAGAGACATTCTTTCCTTCCATATTGAAAAATTATCATGGCTAAATCTTGGAGGTTTAGCTAAAGATCCATTATCATTGTAGTTCGTATTAGGGTTTGACATTTCAAAATAGTTTATGAGAAAAATATTTTAAAGATTAAAGAAGCAAACATCGCTCTGATACCACTTGTTGGTCCCAATAAGGGTCTACAAGAGTTCAATAAATAGTAAACAGTTTGTAGAAGGGAGGGGGGGGGGTTGAATACAAACACACAAATTTTGGTTTTTAAATAAGTTTATATATAATAAACAAATTTACAGTTACAAGCGGAATAAGACAAGTTTAAAACCTATTCTATTGTAACTATAGAAACACTAAGTTTGATGCACAATAAGAAGGAAGAAAGAAATAAAGAGGGTTTAGGCTAGAAAGAAGCATGCATTGAGATGAAGAAGATATCTCCATCTTATTTATATTCGTTTGCATTTAATGCAAGACAAAAGGTATATGCCACGTGTCAAGCTTGGATAGGAAGCTTGTCCTTGCTAATAAGACAGCCGTGTTTTTAGCCGAATATGAACAGTACCGTATCAGATATGATGGGGACATAAGAGACAAATCGTACATCCTTTTCTGATATGGTTCTAGGTTTGACTTTTGTGCATCGAGGATAAAATCAATCTTTTGTCTTGTTAAGGAAGCTTCTTTGGATCGCTGATTCTGAATCTTCAAGGAGGAATCTTCAGTATCACTGAGGCTTCACAAGACATCACACTTTGATTAGATAATCGCTGCTATCGCAGAACCGCTTCAGTTCACTTAGCTGATTATCTCTCTCTTCAGCTAAGGTCTTCGACATTCGCTGAATGGTCTTCTGGTGTGATAGCTGATCTTCAGGACTTCTGAGATAAGCTTGTTGTTCCTTGATCTTCAGCGATCGCTGATGGTAATCAGCGTATGCTATCGCTGGATATTATCAGAAGCTTATACAATGGAATTTCACTAAGTATACAAAAGGAATCATATTCAAATCATTGAGAGGAGTTATGATCAACAAAAGTTCTCCAAATGTAAACTCTGGATTCGCGAGGTACATTTTCATTGCCACATAGTCAATGAGAAGGGAATTCATGTGGATCTGATGAAAATTGAGGCCATTAAAAATTGGGAAGCTTCGAAGACACCAATGGAAATTCGTCAATTCCTTGGTTTAGCAGGCTATTATCGGCGATTTATAGCGATTTTTCAAAAATTGCACAACCACTAACAACATTAACCCAAAAGGATAAGAAGTTTATCTGGGGAGAGAAACAAGAAGAAGCATTCCAGACACTTAAGCATAGATTATGTTAATGCACCGATTTTGGCATTACCAGAAGGCACAGAGAATTTCGTGGTCTACTGCGATGCATCACACCAAGGTTTGGGATGTGTATTGATGCAAAATGATAAAGTCATTGCATATGCTTCAAGGAAACTTAAAGTCCATAAGAAGAACTATACCACTCATCATTTGGAGCTAGGAGCCGTAGTATTCGCACTCAAGATTTGGAGACATTATCTTTACGGCACTAAATGCACTATCTTCACAGATCATAAAAGTCTTCAACACATTCTCGGTCAGAAAATGCTCAATATGAGGCAAAGAAGATGGGTTGAGTTGCTTAGTGATTATGATTGCGAAATAAAGTACCATCCGGGCAAGGCTAACGTTGTAGCCGATGCATTAAGAAGAAAGGAAAGAGTGAAGCCATCAAGAGTACGAGCTATAGGAATGTTGGTTCAGACGAGTTTAAAAACTCAAATTCTTGAAGCTCAAGTCGAAGTGTTGAAGATGGAGAATCTAAGAAACGAGACCCTACACCAGTCGGAAAATAAGTTTCAAACAAAGTCGGATGGGGTACGATACCTTGAAGATAGAGCTTGGGTACCAAAGGTTGGTAATCTACGAACAACCGTTTTGGATGAAGCTCATCGATCAAGATATTCGGTTCACCTAGGAGCGGATAAGATGTACAAGGACCTAAAGGAATACTATTGGTGGCCAGGAATAAAGAAAGACATTGCCTTGTACGTAAACAAGTGCTTAACTTGCACTAAAGTTAAGGACGAACATCAGAATCCATCTTGTCTACTTCAACAATGCGAGATTCCCCAATGGGAATGGGAAAAAATAACCATGGATTTCGTAACCAAGCTACCTAGAATTGGGTGGGGACACGATTCCATATCGGTTATAGTAGATCGACTTATAAAATCAGCGCATTTCATTCCTATTCGGGAAAATTACAGTATGGAAAAGCGTGCGCAAATTTACATCAATGAAATCGTTACATGTCACGGGGTGCCAATTTCCATTATCTCAGATAGAGATACTCGTTTTACGTCACGATTTTGGCAATCACTTCAAAAGGCATTGGGTACGCGGTTGGACTATAGCACTACCTATCATCCACAAACGGATGGACAATCGGAAAGAACCATTCAAACACTAGAGGATATGTTGCGTGCGTGTGCGATAGATTTTGGTGGGAGTTGGGATACCCATCTGCCACTAGTTGAATTCTCCTATAACAACAACTACCACACCAACATTCAATGTGCGCCGTACGAAGCCTTGTACGGATACAAGTGTAGATCACCGCTTAGTTGGTTGGAAGTTAGCGACAGGCAACTGACCAGGCCCGACATCATCCAGGAAACCACTGACAAGATCTCAATTATCAAGGAAAGGCTCAAGACAGTAAGAGATCATCAGAAAAGTTACACAAATAATCGGAGAAAACCATTGGAGTTTCAAGTGGGTGATAAGGTGTTGTTAAAGGTATCACCATGGAAGGGACTAGTACGCTTCGAGAAAAGAGGCAAGCTGGGTCCTAGATATATTGGCCCATTTGAAATACTTGGAAGAATTGGGCCAGTGGTGTACAAGTTAAGTTACCACAGGAATTAAGCTCCATCCACGATACGTTCCATGTGTCAAATTTGAAGAAATGCTTAACGGATGAATCATTGGTACTACCCCTAGAAGATGTTCAGATTAGTGATCGGTTACACTTCGTAGTAAGATTCCTATTATAAAAGTTCGCTGGAACTCGAAGCATGGCCCAGAGTATACTTGGGAGCGAGAAGACTTCATGAAGCATAAGTATCTTCACCATTTTGGGAACACCCCTGGGAAAGCCAGTCATTAAAATTTCGGGACAAAATTCTTCTAACAGGGGGAGACTGTGACAACTGTCAAATCAGAAGCTTCAGGTTAGTCATAGTTTAGGACTTCTCTACATAGTAAAATTTATTTAGCAAGGCTTAATTAGATAATTAAGTGCGTAATCGGCTTAGATTTCCGATGTCTTATCCCGATAGCTGCTATTGTAAGTATAGGATAAAATTTATCTTAATGTAATGCCAAAAACATTTAATTTTCACCAAATATAATAATATTTGATGATATAAAATTCTAATTTCAAATATAGAAGTCCAATTTAAAATCTAACCATTTTGCCAAAAATTGAGAAAAAGTGACCTAAATTTACTTGTATTTCATTTCTTTCTTTTCTATGATCACATAAACAAAAAGTTGGGCTTTTTTCTTAAAAAACAAATTTTTTTTTTTTGTGGACTTGGGTCTTATGGCTGGCCCCCCTACCCCAAACCCAACTCCCACATATAAAAGTTCGAAATTCCCTCATTTCCTCATTTCCCACTTCTTTTTCTTTAAAAGTCTTTTCATATTCTCTTATCTTCTCTCTTCTCCTTCATATTTCCAGCCAAATTTCATTCCAAAATCCATCATTTTAACAAGTTATTGAAGATATTGAAACCCTTTTTATCATCCAATAAATGTAATAACTTCATTTTCATCTTTTTCTTTCAAATTTTGGTGAAAACCTCCGAATTTTCTGAGTTCTAAAGAGATATTATACACCAAAGACATGAAAAAATGTTCATATAATGCTGGTAATCCATGACCCAAGCATTAGAACACAAGAAAGTAGGTAAAATCAAGTTGCATGTGGGTTTTAACCCTTGAAAATGGCATTTTTGGTGCTAACAGATTACTACCTACTACTTCTGTCGCCCATATCTTGCAAAATACTCGTCCAAATGTCATGAATCTTCTTCTAAAATGTTATTCTATGAGTTGTGGTTCTAATCCAAGTGAAATCACTCAAAAACATGGACTTATGACCCCCAAAACACTCAGCTCAAGTAAGTGTGCAAACAGTGAGTTTAAGAGTAGGTAAACCCTACTTTGGACGGCCATATCTCCTTGAGTATTTATCCAAAATGCTTGATTTTTTTTCTAGAGTTTAGTTTAATGAGTTATCTTTTGATTTCAACTAGTTTCACCCAAAAATTTGGAGATTTGGGGGTTCAATCTTTAATAATAAAATAAGGGTGCAATCTGTTCAAAGCTGACAGATTGTTGCATGCATGTTAAAAATGTCATAGCTTTGCAAACAGTGAGTTCAATAGTAGGTAAACCCTATTTTGACGGCTATATCTCCTTAAGTATTTATCCAAAATGCTTGATTTTTTTTTCTAGAGTTTATTTTAATGAGTTATCTTTTGAATTCAACTAGTTTCACCCAAAAATTTGGAGATTTGGGGGTTCAATCTTTAAAAATAAAATAAGGGTGCAATTTGTTTAAAGCTGACAGATTGTTGCATGCATGTCAAAAATGTCATAACCTTCTCATAACTCAATGAAAAAGAGTGATTTTTCTTCTGGAAGTTAGGTCTATGAGTTAGCTTTGTAATTCATTTGGAATCATTGAAAAAGGACAAGTTTTGATCTCCCAACCAACAGTAACTTCCAAATTGTGCATTCTATCTTAAAGATTGTGACCCTTAAAAGTAAAAATAACTATTTACTAACTTAAGCCCTTCCAAAATTCGTAATATTTTAACAAAATGTTGCAAACTCAGTAACTTAAACCATACAAAAATTTGGATAAGAAAATAATTGAGGAGGATGTAATTTGTGGATGATTTGTAAGGTGAAGTATCTTGAAGACCAATATGAACTTTATGGAATTTCATGATTTTATGTGAAACAAGTTGGAACCTTTAGACTTTTGTTCAGGATTGAAACCAGCACGTTCCACATTGGAGGTAATTTCTTCCTCTTGAACTCATATAGCTTCGTGAGTTGTTCATTATAACCCAAGAAATTGATAAAGGCAAGCAGGGCTTCTGGGGTAGGGTTTTGTTCAAATTCGGGATTTGGCACTTTTTGACCTGCAACATCGATAATGGGTTGGGGCAAATGAAAATACCTTGCGAGTTTCTTCCTTGTGATAGGTATTTCCACAGCAGTTTCAGGGTCGTTGGGTGGCTAAAGTTTCCAAGAAGAGTTTCTTCATCTGCTACATACATTGATTGCCTTACTTCTTGGACATAGATTTCAGGGACATTGGGGTTGGTTAAAGTTAGGGTTCGGTTGGTGAATGGTTTTGTAGGAACTCGATCATTACCCTGTAATCAGCCAGATAGGTGTTTCGATCAAGAAGAACTTGAACATTGTTGGTTTTCAATGGCAGTTTAATGATCGGAGCACTATCGGCCGTTGAATCGATTAACCTTCCTTCTTCGTCTTGGACATTCAGATGTGCAGATTGGTTTGCCATTGATGGAATTTGGGGGTTTTTGGAAAGCGGTGAGAGAATAGGTATGCAATTTCGAGTAATAGCTTGAGGAAGAAGACGATGCACTGTAGTTGTGAATTCCTAATTTGAGGTTTATATATGAGAGAGAAAGAGTACTCGAGTGTGACTTTTGATGGGAAGGGTTTTAATTTAGGAATAGGCAAAAACGGTTCGTTTATGCTGATGTAAGCACGCAGGCGTGCAGTCATGCAATTCCACAATCAATGACACGTGGACAATATGGTAGCGTGTATTTGATGACTGGCGCGTGTATTTGATGACTGGCGCATGTATTGATGAGTCATTGAAAAGGTTTTAGCGCTTTAAACCATGGAGTATTCCCTCCAAAATTAAAAAGAAATTCATAAGAAAAAAATATTAATTAAACAACAAGTAATCTGTTGATTAAAATAATTTTTGAGATTAATAAATCCTTTTAATGAATTTAAAAGAAGACATTTTGATGAATAAATCAGTTTGGTACCAAATGAACGTTTAATATTCTATGACAAGTATTTCTTAAGAAATTTTAATAAATTAAGAGAATTTTAATTAACCTTGAAAGCAAGAGTTAAATAAAATGAACTTATTAGAAAGAAAATTTCAGAAGAAAAACAAAGTTAGAAAATACCTGGTCAGAGAAAACAGTTTGTGACCAATAATGTCAAAGAACATCTTTTTAGAAAAAAAAATTAGTTGCATATGAAAATTCTTAGTAACCTTGACGGCAAGAGTTATTTAGAAAAAACAAAGTCAAAGAAAACTCTTAAGTAAAGAGAGGTTCAGAAGACAGCTAACTTCTGTTGGATTTGATATGCTCCCACTCGAATTGTTGTATCTTGCTCCCCCTTGCTTTTTCAAGTAATGCTCCCCCTCGAATGTAAGATGTATTCTTTGATGAACAGAGATGTCCAGAGTCCTCTGAGCGCCTCTGGAATAAATCATCAGAAGTGACTAAAGACTTCTGGACAGTTCTAATTTACTCGAACAGAAAAAAATAAGACAGCTAAAAAAACAATCAAAAGAACAAAACAATATGTACAAAAATAAGTCATTACACTTAATCCTATGAAGATCATAGAAATAAAGATATTTACATATTTAACATGCCTAATTTGCTGAGTAAGAAATTAAACCGTTTCTCATCCAGAGCTTTTGTGAAAATATCCGCAAGTTGATAATCAGTAGAGACAAAATACATTTCTATTGTGCCCTTCTCTACATGATCTTTGATAAAATGATACCTGACATCGATGTGTTTTGTTTTGGAGTGCTGAACTGGATTTTCAGTGATGGCAATAGCACTTTCTTAGTCACTTAGGATAAGAATTTTTTCGTATACTAATCCGTAGTCTCTGAGCTGAGTCTTCATCCTTATAACTTGGGAACAACAACTGGCAGCAGCAACATATTCAGCTTCTGTTGTAGATGTTGAAACACAGTTCTGTTTCTTGGATGTCCAACTAATGAGTCTGTTTCCCAAAAGTTGACAGCTACCAGAGGTACTTTTTCTATCCAACTTACATCCTACATGATCAGAATCTGTATATCCCATTAAATCAAATCTAGAATTTTTAGGATACCAGAGACCTAGTGATGGAGTTCCATTTAGGTATCTAAAAATTCTTTTAACAGCAGCCAAATGTGATTTTTGGGTTTGGCCTAATATCGAGCACAGACGCAAGTGGCAAACATAATATCTGGTCTACTAGCTATCAGATACAGAAGTGATCATATCATACCTCTATAGCCCGTAGCATCCACTGATTTCCCAGAAGGATCAGGGGTAAGTTTCATGCTAGGAAAGATAGGAGTTTTCATAGTTGAGGAATTTTGAAGATGAAATTTCTTAGCATGTCAGACACATACTTGGCTTGATTTATAAAAATGCCAGAGGCCTTTTGTTTGACTTGGAGTCCTAGGAAGAACGTTAGTTCTCCTATCATACTCATTTCAAATTATTTTTCCATCAATTTTGAAAATAAATCAACTTCTGTCTGATGAGTAGAGCCAAATATTATGTCATCCACATAGATTTGGACAGCAATTAACATACTTCTGCCTCTTTTGATGAACAGGGTTGTATCAATTTTACCTTTTTCGTAACTGTTACTGATCAGAAACGTAGATAATCGTTCATAACAGGCTCTTGGTGCTTGCTTCAAACCATATAAAGATTTGTCGAGAAGATAGACGTACTATAGATGTTTAGCATAAAACCAGTAGGTTGTTCAACGTACACTTCTTCTTTGAGAAATCCATTTAGATATGCACATTTCACATCCATTTGATACACTTTGAAGTTTTTGTATGCAGAGAAGGCCAGAAATAGTCGGATCGCCTCAAGTCTTGCTACAGGGGCAAAGGTCTCGTCGTAATCTATTCCTTCTTCTTGACAATACCCCTTAGCCACCAGTCGAGCCTTGTTTCTGATCACTATGCCGTCTTCTTCTTTCTTGTTTCTGAAGACCCACTTAGTGCCAATTGCGATTTAGTCCTTTGACAAAGGTACTAAGTTCCAAACTTTATTTCGTTCAAACTGAAGCAATTCTTCTTGCATAGCTTCCACCCAGTTAGGTTCTTGCAAGGCTTCATGAACATGCTTTGGTTCGATCATGCTAAGAAAATTTACATAGAAAGCTTCATTTGCAGTAGCAGCTCTTGTTTTAACACCTTCAGATGGACTTCCAATAATGAGATCTGGAGTGTGTGACTTTGTCCAACTCTTCATCCTAGTTTGAGGTACTTGTTGAGCTTGAACTTCTGTTTTAGAAGATTGGATAACCTCATCTGGAATTGATTCTGAATCTTGAACTACATCTAAAGTCTCCTCCTCAAATGAAGGCACAGAAGCGGCTTCTGGACAGTCACTTGATGGAATGGGAAGGACAGAAGTTGCTGGTGGACTCTCTTCAAATAATGCAGGACTAGAAAGAGTACTTCAAGAAGCTTGGAAAACTTCAGGAATACTCAAGGATGGGTTCTTTGGTATTTGTTCTGAAAATATTTCTTCGCCCATAAAATCTTGAAAAATTGCATCGATTTCGGATTCTCTGGAACCTGAAAGATAATCAGAGGTAACTGTATTAAGTTTGAGTTCAGAAGTAGAATACTCATAAGTCAATTGAGTTTGATCATCAAAATCGATGTTTATGCTTTCCATAACAGTCTTAGTACGTAAATTAAAAACTCTAAAAGCTCTTGAATTTAACGAATATCCTAAGAATTTAGCTTCATCTGATTTCTTATCAAACTTGCCAAGTTTTTTTCTGTCATTTAAAATAAAACACCAGCAACCAAAAATATGAAATAATTTGACAGAGGGTTTTCTTTTATTTATAGGCTCATAAGAGGTTTTGAGATGCCTTTTGACTATAATGGAGCGATTCTGAGTGAAACAAGCAGTGGCTACAGCTTCTGCCCAAAAATGGATAGGGAGTCCAGAAACTGCAAGCATCGTTCTCGTTGCTTCCACCAAGGTTCTGTTGCGTCTTTCTAATACACCATTTTGTTGAGGAGCGCGTACAACAGAGAAGTTTTGTATAATTCCATGTTCAACAGGGTATGCTTCAAGTTTGCCATTCTTGAAGTCAGTACCGTTATCACTTCTTAGCTGTTGAATCTTCTGGTGTAGAAGAACTTGGATTCTGGTCATCATATTCTGCAAAACGATAGGCACTTCTGATTTCTGTCTCACAAATGCGAGCCAAGTATACCTGAAAAATTCATCAATTAGTACCAGTATATACTTTTTACCAGATAGACTCTGAATTGCAATGGGACGACAGAGGTCGACATATAACAATTGTAGAGGTCTAGTGCATGAATGATCACTTTTTGTTTTATGAGATGCCCGTTTTATTTTTCCCATTTCACATGTCGGGCAGAGGTGATATTTTTGGAAATGAAGTTCTGGAAGACCAGTTACCAAATTTTGTTTAACTAGCATCTCAAGGTTATCAAAATTTAAGTGAGATATTTTGTGATGCCATAACCACGCAACTTCACTCTTTTTGGAAATAAGACAGAGGGTTTCTTTACCGTCCTTTGATGTGAAATTCATCATATATAGATTACCTTTTTTGTTAGCTCTCCAGAGTTCTTCACCTGCCTTAGAAAATAAATAACAATGCTTTTCATCAAAAATGACAAGTATTTTAGAATCACAAAGTTGACTTACACTCAGCAGGTTATGTTTCAAGCCAGAAACATGACCTACTTTAGATAAGGTAATATTACCTTCTTGTAGAGTACCGTAGCCTTTTACTTGAGCCTTACCGTTGTCCCCAAATGTTACAGCTCCACCACATTTGTCTTCGAATTGGGAGAGTAAGTTTTTCGATCCAGTCATGTGCCTCGAGCATCTTGAGTCAAGATAGCAGACGTGCACACGCTGCTTCTGTAATAAAAAATCAGAGTGATTTAGGTACCCATTTCATAATGGGTCCTTTAGTGTTAGTTTTATGCTTTTGAGTCTTTTTATTTTGCAGCTGATTTGATGTGGCAGATATTACGGGTTTGCTCTTTTTATTTTCATTTTTTTTATTTGGTTTAGTTCTAAAGTTTGAAAAATTATTATATGAGCGATCAGAGGGCCTCGAGAAAAATTGCTTTAGTTTTAAGAAAAAAGAAAAACATTCAGAATTCTGAGACAAAAGATTGCGTGGAATTTTCATTAGAAAAATGATAATTACAATTCTTTTTATTTCTGTCTATTCTAGTATTAGTAGTTCTACTGAACTTCTTAGCTAGGCTAGACTAATGTTTAGGATCATAAGTGTTCTTCTGCTGAGACTTCCTCTGATAAACCTTCTTAGGAGCTTTGAGAGTTACTGAAACTGGAGCAGAAAGTTTAGATTTCCATTTGCCTTTTTGAGTAGGAGTAAACTTTGGAGGACCTGATTGCAGAGATTTTTGCTGAGCATTCAATTTCTTTTTAAGACACTGTGACAACTGTCAAAATTCGAGCTTTCAGGTTAGCTTCTATTAAGTTTATTAGTGTTTATATAGTTTAAATCTTAAGATTAAGAAATAGTTGGTTTAGAATGGCCGAAAAACCCCTAGCATTTCCGGTAGTCGCTTAAAAATGTCCGGTTCCGACCCGTAACTGTCTGAAACTTCCAATACAGTGCCAAATGCTCTAATTTATACCCAATGTATATAAAATATATAGTTTTAATGTTTCAAATATAAAACTTCTATTTTTATAGAATTTTATCACTTTTGGGCTTACATTTTGAGGAAAAAGGGCCAAAAAATGAGAAAATGACATTGTATTCTTAATTGGGCTTGAGTTTTATTTTATTTATAAAACAAATATATGATTTTGAGAGGAGTGGGCCCCCATGGCCGGCCTCCTCTCTAAACCCCCATATAAATACATTTTTTTTTCATTTTTCTCCTCATTTTGCATGTTCAAAATTCAAAATTTGCTCTCACCTCTCTCTCTCTAGAAGTGAAGAGACATTTTCTCCCTCTCTAAAACAAAAACTCCAGCCATTTCTCATTTCAAATCATCATCAAGATCAAGTTCATACAAGGATTTAGAAGCTCTAATCATCATCCAAACAAGGTAACAACTTTACCCTCATTTTCTTACCATTTTTGGGTGAAAACCCCACTTTTCTTACATTTTTTTAGCTACTTCTTCTAATATCCAAAAAAATTCTGAGTTTGTGGAGAGATTTTACACCAAAACATGTAAAATGTTTATAAAATGGTGATAATCTATGACCTACACAAATAAAACTCAAGAGAATAGGGGAAAAATCATGATTTTATGTGTTCTTGAACAAAAATGGTTATTTTGGTTCTGGCAGATTCATGCATGTGTGTAAATCGTCAATTTCTTACAATTTTTATGTTCAAATATCATGCATCTTCTTTCTACAAGTTTATTTAGTGAGTTGGGGTTCTAATCCAAGTGGTCTCACTCAAAAACATTGAGTTTTGACCCCCCAAATGCTCATAACAAGATGCATGTGCATCTGGAAGTTCAACAGTAGGTAAACCCTACTTTGAACGACCATAACTCTTTGAATATTCCTCCAAATCACTTGATTTTTCTTCTGGAAGTTAGCTTACTGAGTTACCTTTCATATGCATCTGATTTCATTCAAAAATATGGTTATTTGAGTTTCAACTCTTCAAAACAAAATGAGTGTGCAATCTGTCCAAAGCTGACAGATTTGTGCATGCATGTTCAAATGGCCATACCTCTTTCAAAACTCAATGAAAATGGATGATTTTTCTTTTGAGAGTTATATTTATGAGTTATCTTCAGTTTGCAAGTGGAATCACTTAAAAATATGGAGTTTTGACCCTCCAAACACCTAAAATACTTTAGGTGTGCAATCTGTGAAACCACCAGCAGCTAAACTCTACTTTGTGTGTTAGTATCTCCTTTGTTATTTGTCTTTAATGCATGATTCTTTTTCTAGAACTTCATTTTATGAGTTAGGATTCATATGGATCCAGTTTCATGCAAAAATATGAAGTTTTGAGGCACTAACCAATTTATTTAAGTTAAGTGTGCAATCTGTCAACTAATGGCAGAATTGTGCATGCAACTTTGTAGTGTCATACCTCCTTCATAACTTCTTGAAAATCAGTGAATCTTATCTCAAAAGTTTCCTTTATGAGTTATGATTCCAATCCAACTGGAAATTCTAGAAAACACTGAGTATAAATCCTTAAGTGAGTGATTCACTAACATGGTGTAATCTGTTTTACCGGTTGTGATATAATATTTTGCATGAATTATTTGAACCACTTGTACATGTCCAAAAGGCATGAAATTTGGTCACAAAGACCATAACTCAGTAATTTATCTTATATAAAAATATAGGAAACTAGATCATTTTGGAAGCCCTTGAAAACTGATCATTTTTAGGACAATTAGTTTCTGTCCAGAAGAGAAATTCTGGACTTAATTGATTTTTCTAAATTTTGATCATGTGATGGATAATAAGATCACTTTCGGTATAAATTACGATATTAATGAGCATATGGGCATTTTGTATAATTGGACATATATAGACACTTATGGGCTTAAGATTTATTCACCTCTAAGTAGTATTAGACCTATAAGTGACGGTTTTGGGTATTACTCTTTGATAGGGAAGCGTTAGGTCGTTGTGCGGAGATTCGGATTGTATTGTTTTGCGTTGCGGAGCGTTGCTATAAGGTGAGTATTCACAGCCCCTCTTTCAAAGTGTTTTATACGTTTTGGGGTGAAAAGCATGATTGAATGTGTTTTATGAGCCATTGTCATTATGATTATGAAATCTTGTTAAATTTGATGTTGTGGGTACTAAGGCATGTACACTAATAAGTTATATTGAGTAAAATGTAACATAAAAGTTTGTACACTACTATTAACTCAAGTGAGGAGCCGAGGGTATTTGTGGATAGGCGCTATTTGGACGGACAATTCCACCTAAAAACCGATAAGTAGGGGTGTGGATAGCAATCCCACCTAGAAACTATAGGTAGGGGTGCACGATACTTAAAAACGAAGGTTCTACATATGTGGGGTATTAGTCCCACCGCTAAGGTAGAATTAAAAATATTGTTTTGTTGTCGAAAGGTTTAGTGGTGGCTCTTTATATACAAAAATTAGAGTACATAATGCCTTAACGTTTTAAGATATCAATAAGTGCCAAAAATTTATTTTTGCTCATATTCACTCATACAATTGATTAATTTTTGAAATATTGAAAACCTGTGAACTCACCAACTCTTTGTAGTTGACCTTGTTTTTATCATGCTTTTCAGGGGTAAGAAAAGATTAACCGAATCTTTCTTTTATGTGGGTGCATCGACATCAACCGTCTTGTTTATTTGAAAACTGTTTAGTTGAAACACTTGGTTTATTTTGTTTTGTTAGAACTTGTACTTGATGCAAAATTTAAAATTTTAAACTTAAACTGTTGTTTATTTGAATGGATGGTTGGTGTTGTTTTTATCCTATTGTTATGAAATCTTGCGCTATCACGCCTCGTGTTTCCGCTTTAGCGGGGTGTGACAGACTTGGTATCAGAGCCATAGGTTATAGAGAACACCGGTTTTTCTAAACAAATACTATAACCAAAAGTTTTCGAAAACTGTTTTTATAAAAAAAAAAGCTTAGTACTAGTATAATTGGAATAAGTGTCGACTTAGCATGTTAATATTAGGCAAAGCCTGATCACCTATGTCTAATTCAATATGTATAGGGGAGACATGGAACAATTATATTGGGAACTTCTTGCCCAAATGGAAAGCATGGTCATAAGTGTGAGTTTGCATAAGTATTTTAATTTTTTTTTTACTAAAGTACATTTAGTAATTAAATTTGTTACTGCCGCAGTTTAAAATGTCTAGCTCTTCTTCCACTCCCGATCACTCCCCCGACGAATCCGGGTACTTTACTAGTCTCCCTAGGAGGAACCAGCCCATGCTTGAAGAGAGTGATCCGTCTGAGGAAAGTGACACGGCCACCCGAGAGACTTCTGTGGAGACTTCTGTACCTGCGCCACCTCCGGTCGATGTGGCTGGACCGTCACGCGGACCTAGGACTATTCGGACAGCCCGAAAGCGTGTCTTCCCTGGCCGAAGGGTGGTATTCACGGTTCCGTCCGACCCGTCGGGTGAACCAGCTGGATCGCGATCTCGATCGCGAAGCATGACGCCTCCGTCTCCGGCCGTGAGAGTTCCAGAGCCGCAGCCTCAAGGGATGACGGCAACCGAGAGCCTCTGGGTCACAGGATTGGAGGTTCAGATACAGGGACAGCGAGATAGACTAGAAGAGTTTAAGCAGGCCTTAGAAAGCATTCTTACAGTCTTGACACTCAAGACGAGATCACTACGGGGATCAGGGTGATCGCACATGAGGCCGGAAGGGCTACTCGGAGGCTGTACACGTATCTGTCTTGGGCATTAGGAGCACTGATGGTGATGATAGGAGTATTGATTTGGGTAATGATCCATTAGGGAACTTCTGTTATTAAGAATCTTTTGGAGGACCATATTTGCTTTTGAGGCTTGTAGCCTAGATGTTTAAGATTTAACAATTTTATGTTATTTGGGTTGTACTTTAAAACTTATGTTTGAATTACTTTGGTTTATTTTTGATAATTATGTAAGTTATCTATTTATCTCATGTTGTTTTGAAATGTATGTTTCGTGAGTAGTATTGGATGTATGTTATAAGATGTGTATGATTTAGTAAGTAGATTTATAATGGCCATTGTAACACAAAATTGACTAAAACTCAATTTAAAATCGTGTTTAGAACAATGCCTCCAAGAAGGGAGAATTCCGAAGTTGCGAGACTTGTGTCCGAACAACTCATGGCTGCACTTCCGAACATTGTTAGTCAAGTGGCAGCTGGCCTGAACAATAATCAAAACAACAGTCAAGGGTCTGGAAACAGAGAATGAACATATAAATCCTTTAGGAGCTGTAACCCTAAAGAATTTCATGGAACTGAGGGAGCCGTGGGATTATTAACTTGGATAGAGAGCATGGAGTCTGTGCTCCATATTAGCAAATGTACCGAAGGTAAGAAGGTAGAGTTTGCTACATGCTTATTACAAGGACGAGCGTTAACATGGTGGAATATACAAGTACAAACCCGTGGTCGAGAAGTCGCTAACGAGCCTTACGTGGGAGGATTTCAAGAAAATGTTGAAAGAAGAATACCGCCCAAGAAGCGAAATTCGAAGCCGGAAGCGGAATTGTGGAATCATGAAATGAGAGGGAATGATATCGACTCCTACACAGCCCGATTTCATGAATTGGCAAAAATGGTACCGCATCTGGTAACGCCTGAAGAGAACCGCGTTGATAGGTATATTTGGGGATTATCTCCGGAGATACGCGGGGATGTTACCTCAGCAAACCCAAAAACTCTACAAGAGGCAGTAAGTTCGGCAACCGTACTCACAAACAATGCTACTCGCTCGGGATTGTTTGTAAGGGATAAGGCACAAGGGAAGAGAAAACTGGATGAACCAATGAGAAAGCAGTTTGGAAAAAGGACAAGCAAGGAACAAAGAACTACAGGAAACTACGGAATTCAAACTCAACCTGCAGAGAAGGGAAAGGACCTTATCCCAAATGTGACAAATGCAATAGACAGCATACCGGACAATGTATTATCTGTCAAAAATGCAACAAAGGAGGTCATTATGCCAAGGATTGCAGGAGCACAGGAAGGCGGGCATGTTTTGAGTGTGGAAGCCCGGATCACTTTCAGAATACATGTCCACGATGGAATCAGAGACCGAACGCTCATCAAGCAAGACCGGCCAACCGAGGAAATCAAGGAGGTCCGGCAAGAGGTCGAGTGTTTGAGATTGGAGCAGAGGAAGCAAGGCAAAACCCAGATGTCGTTACAGGTACGTTTCTTCTGAATAATCATTATGCGTCTGTACTATTTGATTCTGGAGCAGATAGGAGTTTTGTGGCGACGTAATTTAGATCAAAGATAAATTTAAAACCTCAAAAATTGAAAGAAATATATGTCATTGAATATGCCAACGGACAAGAATGTAGGGCTAAAGACATATTAATGAACTGCACCTTAAGTTTGGCCAATAGAGATTTTAGTATAGATCTAATACCGATTAAATTGGGAAGTTTCGACATAATCGTGGGTATGGATTGGTTGTCCAAAAACCGAGCTGAAATTTGTTGTTCCAAAAAGATCATTCGAGTTCCGTTACCCGAAGGGGGAAAACTCGAAGTACACGGCGAGAAAATTAGAAGGAGTGTTAAAATAGTAACGTGTATGAAAATGCGAAAGCATTTGAGAAAGGACGGTATTGTCTTTCTAGCTCACGTTAAGAATAAGAAAGCTAAAGAAAAACGCGTTCAAGATATTCCTATAGTTCGGGACTTTCCCGAAGTATTCCCGCACGACTTGCACGGAATACCCCCGCCAAGACAAGTTGAATTTCACATCGATTTAATTCCTGGAGTTGCGCCCGTGGCGAAATCACCATACCGGTTAGCGCCATCTGAGATGCAGGAACTGTCAGAACAACTTCAGGAGTTACTCGATAAGGGATTCATCAGACCCAGCTCTTCACCTTGGGGAGCTCCAATCTTATTTGTTAAAAAGAAAGATGGATCTTTTCGAATGTGTATCGATTATAGGGAACTCAACAAGTTGACAATTAAGAACCGATACCCCCTTCCCCGGATTGATGATTTGTTTGACCAACTTCAAGGTGCAACGTACTTCTCGAAGATCGATCTTAGGTCTGGATATCATCAAATGAGAGTGCGAGAAGAAGATATCCCCAAGACGGCCTTTAGGACTCGATACGGTCACTACGAGTTCCTAGTCATGCCATTTGGTCTAACAAACGCACCGGCAGTCTTCATGGATTTGATGAATAGAGTATGTCGACCATACCTAGACAAATTCGTGATCGTATTTATAGATAATATACTCATTTATTCTCGAGACAAAAAGGAGCATGAGCAACACTTGAAGTTGATATTGGAATTGCTCAGAGACGAGAGGTTGTACGCGAAATTCTCTAAATGTGAATTCTGGATTCGTGAGGTACACTTTCTTGGCCATGTGGTGAATGAAAAGGGGATCCAAGTTGATCCAGCTAAGATTGAGGCCATTAAGAAATGGGAAGCCCCAAAGACACCGACCGAAATCCGACAATTTCTGGGATTGGCAGGTTATTACCGGCGATTTATCGAGAATTTCTCTAAGATCGCGCAACCACTAACAACTCTAACACAAAAAGATAAAAAGTTTATTTGGGGAGAGAAACAAGAAGAAGCCTTCCAGACGCTCAAACACAAGTTATGCAACGCACCAATTCTGGCTCTACCTGAAGGAGTCGAAAATTTTGTAGTCTACTGTGATGCTTCACATCAGGGAATGGGTTGCGTGTTAATGCAAAAAGAAAAAGTTATTGCATACGCCTCGAGACAACTGAAGATTCACGAGAAGAATTACACCACTCATGATTTGGAATTAGGGGCGGTGGTGTTCGCACTCAAAATTTGGAGACACTACCTATACGGCACCAAGTGCACCATTTTCACTGATCATAAAAGCCTCCAACACATCCTTGACCAGAAAATGCTCAATATGAGGCAGAAAAGATGGGTGGAACTACTTAGTGACTACGACTGTGAAATAAAGTACCATCCATGAAAAGCTAATGTGGTAGCCGACGCGTTAAGCCGAAAGGAAAGAGTAAAACCAACAAGAGTATGTGCTATGGGAGTAATGGTCCAGACGAGTTTAAAAACTCAAATTATTGAAGCACAAAGAGAAGTTGTAAAAGAAGAAAATAGGAAGAATGAAACCTTGCAACATTTAGAGAAAGAAATTGAAATGCAAGAGGATGGTGTGTATTACTTCAAGAATAAAGCATGGGTACCGAAGGTTGGTGATTTACGGTCAACCATTTTGGATGAAGCCCATCGATCCAGATATTCGATTCACCCAGGAGCAGATAAAATGTATAAGTATTTGAAGGAGTATTATTGGTGGCCGGGAATGAAGAAAGATATTGCTGTATTCGTAAGCAAGTGCCTGACTTGTGCTAAGATAAAGACTGAACATCAGAAACCATCTGGTTTACTCCAACAACCTGAAATACCACAGTGGAAGTGGGAGCAAATAACAATGGATTTCGTAACTAAATTACCCAGAACTGGAAAGGGGCACGACACAATATGGGTTATAGTAGACCGACTTACCAAATCGGCTCATTTCATCCCCATTCGCGAAGATTTCAGTTTGGAAAGGCGTGCGCAAATCTATATTAATGAAATAGTTACACGTCATGGTGTGCCTATTTCCATTATTTCGGACAGAGATACACGATTTACATCGCGTTTTTGGCAATCACTCCAAAAGGCATTAGGTACACGTTTGGATTATAGCACCGCCTATCATCCTCAAACGGATGGACAATCGGAAAGAACTATTCAAACGCTAGAGGATATGTTACGGGCTTGCGCAATAGATTTCGGTGGAAGTTGGGATACCCACCTGCCACTTGTTGAATTCTCCTATAACAACAGCTATCATACCAGCATACAATGTGCACCGTACGAAGCTCTATACGGACGTAAGTGCAGATCACCGCTTAGCTGGGTAGAAGTCGGAGATAGACAGCTGACAACGCCTGATATTATCCAGGAAACCACTGATAAAATCTCAATCATCAAAGAAAGACTCAAGACAGCAAGAGACCGTCAGAAAAGTTATGCGGATAATCGGAGAAAGTCGTTGGAGTTTCAAGTGGGAGATAAAGTGCTATTAAAAGTGTCCCCATGGAAGGGACCGGTACGCTTCGGGGAAGAGAGGCAAGCCGGGTCCCGTATACATTGGTCCATTCGAAATACTCGAAAGAATCGGACCAGTGGCGTACAAGTTGAAGTTACCGCAAAATCTAAGCGCAATCCACGACACATTTCATGTGTCGAATCTAAAGAAATGCCTAGCAGATGAAACGTTGATGTTACCCATAGACGACGTTCAGATTAATGATCGGTTAAACTTCGTTGAAGAACCAGTTGAGGTTTTGGACCGAGAAGTTAAACGGTTAAGGCGCAGTAAAATCCCTATTATTAAGGTCCGTTGGAATGCGAAACATGGTCCAGAATATACCTGGGAACGTGAAGATTTGATGAAGCAAAAGTATCCCAGCTTATTCATGAACACCCCGGAGAAAGCCACTTCGTAAATTTCGGGACGAAATTTCTTTAACAGGGGAAGACTGTGACAACTGTCAAAATTCGAGCTTTCAGGTTAGCTTCTATTAAGTTTATTAGTGTTTATATAGTTTAAATCTTAAGATTAAGAAATAGTTGGTTTAGAATGGCCGAAAAACCCCTAGCATTTCCGGTAGTCGCTTAAAAATGTCCGGTTCCGACCCGTAAATCGTCCGAAACTTCCAATACAAGGCCAAATGCTCTAATTTATACCCAATGTATATAAAATATATAGTTTTAATGTTTCAAATATAAAACTTCTATTTTTATAGAATTTTATCACTTTTGGGCTTACATTTTGAGGAAAAAGGGCCAAAAATTGAGAAAATGACATTGTATTCTTAATTGGGCTTGAGTTTTATTTTATTTATAAAACAAATATATGATTTTGAGAGGAGTGGGCCCCCATGGCCGGCCTCCTCTCTAAACCCCATATAAATACATTTTTTTTCATTTTTCTCCTCATTTTGCATGTTCAAAATTCAAAATTTGCTCTCACCTCTCTCTCTCTAGAAGTGAACAGACATTTTCTCCCTCTCTAAAACAAAAACTCCAGCCATTTCTCATTTCAAATCATCATCAAGATCAAGTTCATACAAGGATTTAGAAGCTATAATCATCATCCAAACAAGGTAACAACTTTACCCTCATTTTCTTACCATTTTTGGGTGAAAACCCCACTTTTCTTACATTTTTTAGCTACTTCTTCTAATATCCAAAAAAATTCTGAGTTTGTGGAGAGATTTTACACCAAAAAATGTAAAATGTTTATAAAATGGTGATAGTCTATGAACTACACAAATAAAACTCAAGAGAATAGGGGAAAAATCATGATTTTATGTGTTCTTGAACAAAAATGGTTATTTTGGTTCTGGCAGATTCATGCATGTGTGTAAATCGTCAATTTCTTACAATTTTTATGTTCAAATATCATGCATCTTCTTTCTACAAGTTTATTTAGTGAGTTGGGGTTCTAATCCAAGTGGTCTCACTCAAAAACATTGAGTTTTGACCCCCCAAATGCTCATAACAAGATGCATGTGCATCTGGAAGTTCAACAGTAGGTAAACCCTACTTTGAACGACCATAACTCTTTGAATATTCCTCCAAATCACTTGATTTTTCTTCTGGAAGTTAGCTTAATGAGTTACCTTTCATATGCATCTGATTTCATTCAAAAATATGGTTATTTGAGGTTTCAACTCTTCAAAACAAAATGAGTGTGCAATCTGTCCAAAGCTGACAGATTTGTGCATGCATGTTCAAATGGCCATACCTCTTTCAAAACTCAATGAAAATGGATGATTTTTCTTTTGAGAGTTATATTTATGAGTTATCTTCAGTTTGCAAGTGGAATCACTTAAAAATATGGAGTTTTGACCCTCCAAACACCTAAAATACTTTAGGTGTGCAATCTGTGAAACCACCAGCAGCTAAACTCTACTTTGTGTGTTAGTATCTCCTTTGTTATTTGTCTTTAATGCATGATTCTTTTTCTAGAACTTCATTTTATGAGTTAGGATTCATATGGATCCAGTTTCATGCAAAAATATGAAGTTTTGAGGCACTAACCAATTTATTTAAGTTAAGTGTGCAATCTGTCAGCTAATGGCAGAATTGTGCATGCAACTTTGTAGTGTCATACCTCCTTCATAACTTCTTGAAAATCAGTGGGATTGCTATCCGGTGGGATTGCTATCCACACCCTACTTTTCGGTTTTGAGGTGGGATTGTCCGTCCGATAGCGCTATCCACATATACCCTCCGCTCCTCACTTGAGTTAATAGTAGTGTACAAACTTTTATGAAACATTTTACTCAACACAATCTATTAGTGTACATGCCTTAGTGCCCAAAACAATAATTTCATAATGTTTCACATTCGGTAATGCAAATAGCTCAAATATTTCATTTAATCATGCTTTCCACCCCAAAACGTATAAAAAACTTTAAAAATGGGGCTGTGAATACTTACCTTTGCAAGCTCCGCTACTCAAAAGCACGATCCGATCCCCACCCAAAGGCCTAACGATTCCCTAACAAAGAGAAATGCTCAAAACCATCACTTATGGGTCTAAAACTACTTATGGAGGTGAATAAGTCTTAAGCTTATAAATGTCCACATACATCCAACTTGATTTTCTATAGTCCAATTATACATAATGCAGATATGCTCGTTAATATAGTAATTTATACCGTAAGTTGTGTTATAAACCATCAAATGATCAATAATTGTTAAAATCAAGAAATTCCAGAATTTTACTTCTGGACAGAAACTTGTATTACTAAAAATGATCAAAATGTAGAGACTTACAATATGACATAGCTTCCCATATTTTTATGTGTGATATCGTACTGGGTTATGGTGATTGTGACCAAATTTGATGCATTTTGGACATGTAAAAATAATTCAAATAATTTATGCAATGCAAAGGGTCACAACTGGCATGGCAGATTACACCATGTTAGTAAATCACTCATGTGAGGAGTTCTACTCAGTGTTTTCTAGAATTTCCAGTTGCATTGGAATCATAACTCATAAAGGAAACTTTTGAGGTAAGAATCACTGATTTTGAAGAAGTTATGAAGGAGATATGGCACTACGAAGTTGCATGCACAATTCTGTCATTAGCTGACAGATTGCACATTTAACTTTAATAAATTGGTTAATGCCTCAAAACTTCATATTTTTGAATGAAACTGGATTCATATGAATCGTAACTCATAAAAGAAAGTTTTAGAAGAAGAATCATGCATTAAAGACAAATAACAAAGGAGATACTAACACACAAAGTAGAGTTTAGCTGCTGGTGGTTTCACAGATTGCACACCTAAAGTATTTTAAGTGTTTGGAGGGTCAAAACTCCATATTTTTAAGTGATTCCACTTGAAAACTGAATATAACTCATAAAACCAACTCTCAAAAGAAAAAAATCATCCTTTTTTATTGAGTTTTGAAAGAGATATGACCATTTGAACATGCATGCACAAATCTGTCATTGGTTGACAGTTTGCACACTCATTTTGTTTCAATTAATTGGAACCTCAAATCACCATATTTTTTAATAAAATCAGTGGCATTTGAAAGGTAACTCATTAAATTAACTTCCAAAAGAAAAATCAAGTGATTTGGAAGAATTTTCAAAGACTTATGGTCGTTCAAAGTAGGGTTTACCTACTGTTGAACTTCCAGATGCACATGCATCTTGTTATGAGCATTTGGGGGGTCAAAACTCAATGTTTTTGAGTGATACCACTTGGATTAGAACCCCAACTCACTAAATAAACTTGTAGAAAGAATATTCATGATATTTGAACATGTTTATTGCAAGAAGTGGACGATTTTTGCACATGCATATAATCTGTCAGCACCAAAAATCACCATTGTAGTTCAAAAACACATAAAATCATGATTTTTACCCATTTTCTTGAGTTTTATTGTTTGGGTCATAGATTACCACCATTATATGAACATTTTTACATGTTTTTGGTGTGTAATCTCTCCATAAACTCAGAAAATTCAAAGGTTAGAAGAATAAGTTTAAAAATGCAAGAAAAATGGGTTTTTCACCCAAAAATTACAAGAAAAAGGTAAAAGGATGTTTGTGCTTCCTTGATTGATGTATGGATCCTCTACTTCTTGAAAATCTTGAATTTTTTATGGTGTTTTCCCTTGAAATTGGCTGGAAATAGTGATGGAAGAAGAGGGTTTTTGATTTATGACCTTTGGTTTTAGAGAGAGAGAGAGAGAGAGAGATGAGAGGAAATTTTGAAATTGGAAATGAACAAATGAGGAGAAAAAATGGTTTTTATATGTGGACAAGGGGGGGGGGGGAGTGGCTGGCCATGGATATGGGCCCCACCCAAGTCCATTAAAAAAAATTACAAATTTATTTCAAGCCCAAAAAATGTAATTAAAAGTCCATTTTCTCAATTTTTACCTTTTTCCTTCAAAATATAAGACCAAAAGTGTTTAAATTATATAAAAATAAAAGTTTTATATTTAGCATTCTAAACTATATATTTTATATAAATTAGGTATAAATTAGAGCATTTGGCACTGTATTGGACGTTTCAGACAGTTACGGGACGGAACCGGACATTTTAAGCGACTACCGGAAATGCTAAGGATTTTTCGGCCATTCTAAACCAACTAACTCCTATTCTTATAACGTATCTAAAATAACACTAATATAAACTTAATAAGAACTAACTTGGAAGCCCAAATTTGACAGTTGTCACAGTCTCACCCTGTAAGAGGAATTTTGTCCCGATATTTAATGACTGCTACTTCCAATGGATTCCTTTGCAAACAAGTGGGGATATTTGCCTTTCATGAAATTCTCTTGCTCCCAGGTAAATTTCGGTCTATAGATTGAGTTCCAATGAACTTTTATAATCAGAATCTTATTATGCCTTAATCGTTTGTTCTCTCGGTCAAGAACTTCAACTTGTTCCCCCATAGCGCGCATTTGTTCATTGACTTGAATCTCTTCCTATGGTAACACTATCGATTCGTCAGATAGATATTTCTTAAGATTTGATAAATGAAATGTGTCGTGAATGGCACTGAACTCTTGTGGCAGCCTGAGTTTGTAAGTGACTGCTCCGATTCTTTCCACTATCTCAAATGGTCCAATAAATCTAAGACTCAGCTTGCCCTTCTTTCCAAAACGTATCACTCCTTTCCACGGTGACACTTTTAGTATCACTTTATTGCCTACTTGGAACTCTAACGGTTTCTTGCGATTATCCGCATAACTTTTCTGGCGATCCTGTGCTGTTTTAGTCTTTCTTGAATTGTCATGATCTTGTCTGTGGTTTCTTGTACAATGTCTGGCTTTGTAAGTTGTCTATCACCAACTTCAAATCAACTAAGTGGAGATCTGCATTTGCATCCATAAAGTGGTTCGTATGGCGCACATCGAATACTGGTATGATATCTGTTGTTGTAGGAGAATTCGATTAACAGTAAATGATCATCTCAGTTACCTCAAAATTCTATCACACAGGCACGCAATATATCTTCTTAGGTTTGGATAGTCCTCTCCGTTTGCCCGTTCGTTTGAGGATGATCAGATGTGCTCAAATCCAACCTTCTGCCCAACGCTTTTTGTACTGCCTGCCAAAACCGTAAGGTAAAAGCGGTTGTCTCTGTCTGAGATGATAGAAATGGGTACTCCATGACGCATAACGATCTCATTGATGTGTAGTTGCACACGTCTTTCCATTTTAAATTCTTCTTGCATAGGCAGGAAGCGTGCAGATTTCGTGAGTCGATCCACAATAACCCAAATCGAATAGCGACCCTTCTTAGTTCTGGGCAACTAGGTCACAAAATCCATTGAGATCTGCTCCCACTTCCATTCTGGAATCTCTAGTTGTTGCAGAAGACCAGATGGCTTTTGATGTTCAGCCTTGACTCTCGCGCAGGTTAGACATATACTTACATACAAGGCTACGTCCATCTTCATTCCTGGCTACCAATAATATTCCTTCGGTTCTTTGTACATCTTATCGGCTCCTGGATTGAATCGAATATCTGGATCGATGGACTTCATCCAAGATGGTTGATCATGGATTACCATCCTTTGGTACCCATACATTATTCTTAAGATAATGCACTCCATCTGATTGTAATTCAAATCCTTTTTCTATGTGATGCAAGGTCTCATTCTTCAATTTCTCATTTTTTTTAAAGCTTCTTTTTGTGCTTCAAGAATTTGAGTCTTTAAACTCGTTTGAACCATCATTCTCATAGCTCGTGCTCTCGTCGACTTCACTCTTTCCTTTCTGCTTAAAGCGTCAGCTACTACGTTAGCCTTTCCTAGATGGTACTTTATCTTACAATCGTAGTCACTAAGTAGCTCGACCCATCTTTTTTGCCTCATATTGAGCATTTTTTTTTGGTCAAGAATGTGCTGAAGGCTTTTATGATCAGTGAAAATGGTGCACTTAGTGTCGTAGAGATAGTGTCTCTATATTTTCAGTGCGAACACCACCGCCCCTAACTCCAAGTCATGGTTGATGTAATTCTTCTCATGAATCTTTAATTGCCTTGATGCATATGTGATTACTTTGTCTTTTTGCATTAGCACGCATCCCATTCCTTGATGTGAAGCATCACAGTAGACTACGAAGTTATCCACTCCTTCAGGTAGAGCCAGAATCGGCGCGTTGCATAACTTATGCTTGAGAGTCTGGAATCCTTCCTCTTGTTTCTCTCCCCAAATAAACTTCTTATCTTTTTGACTTAAGTCGTCAGTGGTTGCTTGATCTTGGAGAAATTTTCGATAAATCACCGGTAATAGCCTGCCAATCCAAGAAATTGACGGATCTCGGTTGGTTTCTTCGGAGCTTCCCATTTTTTAATGGCCTCGATTTTAGCTGGATCAACATGAATTCCCTTTTCATTTACTACGTGGCCTAGAAAGTGTACTTCTCGGATCCAAATTTCGCATTTGGAGAACTTGGCGTACAACTTTTCATCCTTGAGAAATTCTAGTATCAACCTCAGATGTTGTTCATGTTCTTTCTTATCACGAGAATATATGAGTATATCATCTATAAAAACGATCACGAACTTGTCTAGGTACGGTCGACATACTCTATTCATTAAATCCATGAAGACTGCCAGTGCGTTTCTTAGCCCGAAAGACATAACTAGGAACTCGTAACGACCATAACGAGTTCTAAACGTTGTCTTAGGAATGTCTTCTTCACGAACTCTCATTTGATGATATCCCGATCGAAGATCGATTTTTGAGAAATACGTAGCCCTTTGGAGTTGATCGAATAAGTCATCGATTTGAGGGAGAGGGTATCTGTTCTTGATTGTCAACTTGTTGAGTTCCCTGTAATCGATACACATACAGAAAGATCCATCCTTCTTTTTAACAAAAAGGACTAGAGCTCCACAAGGTGAAGAGCTAGGCCTCATGAATCCTTTATCGAGCAGCTCTTGAAGTTGCTATGATAATTCCTGCATTTCCGACGGTGCTAGTCGATAGGGTGATTTTGTTACAGGCGCAACTCCCGGAATTAAATCAATGTGGAACTCGACTTTTCTTGTTGGGGGTAGTCCGGGTAACTCATCTGGAAATACCCGAAATACCGAACTATAGGAAGGTCCTGAATGCGTTTCTCTTCGATCTCCTTATTCATGACGTGAGCTAGAAAAGCAATGCAGTCCTTCCTCAAGTATTTTCGCATCTTCATGCACGTCACTATTTTAACATTCCTTTTGGGTTTCTTTCCATGTACTTCGAGAACTTCTCCTTCGGGTAGTGGAACTCGGATGATCTTTTCGGAGCAGCAAATTTCAGCTCGGTTTTTAGACAACCAATCCATACCCCTAATTATATCAAAGCTTCCTAACATGATTGGGATTATGTCTATGCTAAAGTTCCTCCATCTTTCTCTTATCTTGAGCTTTCTCTCTTGCAAATATCCCCGAATGATTAGTATTGTTAGTGAGCCTGGTTGCCAAATTCACCGCATCTTGAAGGGTTTTTGGGTTTGCCGAAGTTACGTCCCCATGTATTTCAGGAGATAAACCCCAGATATACATTTCGACTCGATTTTCCTCGGGCGTCACCAAATGTGGTACCATCTTTGCCAGTTCATGGAAACGTGCAGTATAAAAGTATCATTTCTCTTCATTTCATGATTCCATAGCTCCGCTTCCAACTTCTGGATTTCGCTACTCGGCAGTATTCCTCTTTGAGCATTTTGAATTCCTCCCAAGTAAGACTGTTGGCTGCTTCTCGTCCTCGGGTTTGCACTTGGGTGTTCCACCAGGCCACTGCTCGTCCTTGTAGAAGACAAGAGGCAAGCTCCACTTTATTTCCTTCAATGCACTTGTTTATGTGGAGAACGGACTTCATATTCTCAATCCATGTCAGTAATCCAACAGCTCCTTCAATTCCATGGAATTCCTTCGGGTTGCTGGTCCCAAAAGCTTTGTATGTGCATTCCCTATCTCCACTTGCTCCAGATCCTCAGTTGTTTCCCGAATTAGCATTCAGACCCGCTGCCACTTGACTAACGATGTTCGGAGGTGCCATGATGAGTTGCTCAGGCACAAGTCGCGCGATCCCGAAGTTTTCTCTCATCGAAGGCATTGTCTTTAGGCATAGGTTCATATTGAGGTTAGGTCATATTGCTATTACTATTTTTACGCTAAGTCTACTTAACTAAGTTATGCATATAAAACATTCGATTCATCAAATCATAGGTTTAAAATCACATAACTTCAATATCCAGCAAAAATAATTCTCAAAAGACATCAAGTATCTTAGAGTTCTAAATAGTGAGCTACATGCCACCAAAATAAGTTTCCAAGTTTAACCAACAAAGTAGTAAGAAATTTCTCTCCTAGGATGACTAGTCACATAGCCTAAGGAGTCAGCAGAGTACTTACTAGGGGTGGATGAGTGAGACATATCGAACTGCGATACTAACAAATTTAATTACTAAATGTACTTTAGTAAATAGCAATTTATAATATGCTTATGCAAACTCACACTTATGACCATGCTTTTCATTTGGGCAAGAAGTTCCCAGTATAATTGTTCCATGTCTCCCTATTAAATTAGACATAGGTGATCAGGCTTTGCCTAATATCAATATGCTAAGTCGACACTTATTCCAATTATACTAGTACTAAGCTTTTAAAATTTTAATTAGTTTAGGAAAATAGTTTTTTGAAAACTTTTGGTTATAGTATTTGGTTTTTTTTAGAAAAACCGGTGTTCTCTATAATCTATGGCTCTGATACCAAGTCTGTCACACCCCGCTAAAGCGGAATCACAGGGAGTGATAGTTCAAGATTTCATAGCGATAGAGCGATAACAACACCAATTGTCCAATCAAATACATAACAAAATAAAACTGAACATTACATCATACAAGTTCAAGTTTTAACAAAATAAAAGAAATAAGATGTTCTACAAAATGATTTCAAATTTAAACGTGGATGATGTTGATGCGCCCCAAACACAAGCATTTTCACTTACGCTTTCTTACCCCTGAAAAGCATGAATAAAACAAGGTCAACTACAAAGAGTTGGTGAGTTCACAGGTTTTCAATATTATAAACATCTTTTGCGTAAATGAATATTGAGCAAATAACTTTTATGGCATTTGATAACTTTTCATCTTAAAACATTCAAGGCATTTTTGTACCTTAATTAATAGTAAGTAATGAGTCACCACTAAACCTTCGACCACAAAAATATTTTTAGTTCTACCTCAGCGGTGGACCTAAAGTCCACATGTGTAGAACCTTCTTTTTAGTTCTACCTCAGCGGTGGACCTAAAGTCCACATGTGTAGAACCTTCTTTTTAGTTCTACCTCAGCGGTGGACCTAAAGTCCACATGTGTAGAACCTTCTTTTTAGTTCTACCTCAGCGGTGGACCTAAAGTCCACATGTGTAGAACCTTCCCTTTTAAGTATACTACACCCCTACCTGTAGTTTCCCGGTGGGATTGCTATCCACACCCTACTTTTCGGTTTTTAGGTGGGATTGTCCGTCCGATAGCGCTATCCACATATACCCTCCGCTCCTCACTTGAGTTAATAGTAGTGTACAAACTTTTATGGAACATTTTACTCAATACAATCTATTAGTGTACATGCCTTAGTGCCCAAAACAATAATTTCATAATGTTTCACATTCGGTAATGCAAAAAGCTCAAATATTTCATTTAATCATGCTTTTCACCCCAAAACGTATAAAATACTTTAAAAATGGGGCTGTGAATACTCACCTTTGCAAGCTCCACTACTCAAAAGCACGATCCGATCCCCACCCAAAGGCCTAACGATTCCCTAACAAAGAGAAATTCTCAAAACCATCACTAATGGGTCTAAAACTACTTATGGAGGTGAATAAGTCTTAAGCTTATAAATGTCCACATACATCCAACTTGATTTTCTATAGTCCAATTATACATAATGCACATATGCTCGTTAATATAGTAATTTATACCGTAAGTTGTGTTATAAACCATCAAATGATCAATAATTGTTAAAATCAAGAAATTCCAGAATTTTACTTCTGGACAGAAACTTGTAGTACTAAAAATGATCAAAATGTAGAGACTTACAATATGACATAGCTTCCCATATTTTAATGTGTGATATCGTACTGGGTTATGGTGATTGTGACCAAATTTGACGCATTTTGGACATGTAAAAATGATTCAAATAATTTATGCAATGCAAAGGGTCACAACTGGCATGGCAGCTTACACCATGTTAGTAAATCACTCATTTGAGGAGTTCTAATCAGTGTTTTCTAGAATTTCTAGTTGTATTGGAATCATAACTCATAAATGAAACTTTTAAGATAAGAATCACTGATTTTGAAGAAGTTATGAAGGAGATATGGCACTACGAAGTTGCATGCACAATTCTGTCATTAGCTGACAGATTGCACATTTAACTTTAATAAATTGGTTAAAGCCTCAAAACTTCATATTTTTGAATGAAACTGGATTCATATGAATCCTAACTCAACAAAAGAAAGTTTTAGAAGAAGAATCATGCATTAAAGACAAATAACAAAGGAGATACTAACACACAAAGTAGAGTTTAGCTGCTGGTGGTTTCACAGATTGCACACCTAAAGTATTTTAAGTGTTTGGAGGGTCAAAACTCCATATTTTTAAGTGATTCCACTTGAAAACTGAATATAACTCATAAAACCAACTCTCAAAGAAAATATCATCCTTTTTTATTGAGTTTTGAAAGAGATATGGCCATTTGAACATGCATGCACAAATCTATCATTGGTTGACAGTTTGCACACTCATTTTGTTTCAATTAATTGGAACATCAAATCACCATATTTTTTAATGACATTAGTGGCATTTGAAAGGTAACTCATTAAATTAACTTCCAGAAAAAAAATCAAGTGATTTGGAAGAATATTCAAAGAGTTATGGTCGTTCAAAGTAGGGTTTACCTACTGTTGAACTTCCAGATGCACATGCATCTTGTTATGAGCATTTGGGGGGTCAAAACTCAATGTTTTTTAGTGATACCACTTGGATTAGGACCCCAACTCACTAAATAAACTTTTAGAAAGAAGATTCATTATATTTGAACATGTTTATTGCAAGAAGTGGACGATTTTTGCACATGCATAGAATCTGTCAGCACCAAAAATCACCATTGTAGTTCAAAAACACATAAAATCATGATTTTTACCCATTTTCTTGAGTTTTATTGTTTGGGTCATAGATAACCACCATTATATGAACATTTTTACATGTTTTTGGTGTGTAATCTCTCCATAAACTCAGAAAATTCAAAGGTTAGAAGAATAAGGTTAAAAATGCAAGAAAAGTGAGTTTTTCACCCAAAAATGACAAGAAAAAGGTAAAAGGATGTTTGTGCTTACTTGATTGATGTATGGAGCCTTTACTTCTTGAAAAATCTTGAATTTTTTATGGTGTTTTCCCTTGAAATTGGCTGGAAATAGTGATGGAAGAAGAGGGTTTTTGATTTATGACCTTTGGTTTTAGAGAGAGAGAGAGAGAGATGAGAGGAAATTTTGAACTTGGAAATGAACAAATGAGGAGAAAAAATGGTTTTTATATGTGGACAGGGGGGGGGGAGTGGCTGGCCATGGATATGGGCCCCACCCAAGTCCATTAAAAAAATTACAAATTTATTTCAAGCCCAAAAAATGTAATTAAAAGTCCATTTTCTCAATTTTTACCTTTTTCCTTCAAAATATAAGACCAAAAGTGTTTAAATTATATAAAAATAAAAGTTTTATATTTAGCATTCTAAACTATATATTTTATATAAATTAGGTATAAATTAGAGCATTTGGCACTGTATTGGACGTTTCAGATAGTTACGGGTCGGAACCGGACATTTTAAGCGACTACCGGAAATGCTAAGGATTTTTCGGCCATTCTAAACCAACTAACTCCTATTCTTATAACTTATCTAAAATAACACTAATATAAACTTAATAAGAACTAACTTGGAAGCCCAAATTTGACAGTTGTCACAGACTCTGATCTCCAGAGGTTCATTTGTATATGAAAAGGGTGCTTCCTTATTCTTACATACCTCTGGAACCTTTTTGTAAACAGGAGGTAATTGATTTTCTAAATTTGAAAAATATTTTTCTGAGTTATCAAAGAAATTATCACTTTGATCATCTTTCTCCCAGGGATATGTGATTATTTCCAATTTTTCTTGAGTTTCTGAAAGATTTAAATCGACAAAAGAACAAGGAAATATCCCTGGATGGTTTTCTGAAGAAATTTGCTGAACATTTTCATGTTCAAGTTTAAAGCATTTATCCAGAGTTGAGAGAATATCATTTTCAAAACTAAGCCTTATATCTTCTTCTGCTTGTGTAGGAATAAATGCATCAGCATCTGGATTCAAAGTTATATGAGCATTTGAACCAAATCTGAAAATGTCACTTTTCTTCTGAATATTATTAAGATCAACATTTGTTTTTCCAGATGAATACTCGATATTTTTAAACTTGAGTTTTATTTGATGATGACCATTTTCATATTTTGATTTTTTAAAAATAGATGGCTTATACAAAATTGGAAACACAGGCTTTTGAACAAAATATGACCATTTTCATATTTTGATTTCTTCTGTTTTTCTTCATTTTAGCTCCTCCTTCTAGAATATTTTCTAGATGATCCCGTAGCTCTTTAGCAGTATCACACGAATCCAGAGACTGGAAAATCTCATTTGGAATTGCCATGATTAAGAAACTCTTTGCCTTTTTAGCCAATTCCACTTTTGCCTTTTCTTCATCAGACCAGTTATTCCTCAGCTTTGGAACTTGTCTAGCAGGTATTTCATTGGTATTGGCAGTAGCAGGAATCCTCGGAATGGTTGTCATTGGAATAAACGAACCATTTTGAACAATAGAGTAAAGTTCTACATCCAAACCCTAATAAAAATTGATCATACGGATCTTCCATTGCGGATATTCATCACGAATTAGAGTAGGAGGTTTGGTCATGGATCCGGAGGTGTATACGGCATTCAAACTCGAATTTGTCATTTTTGAAACAGGGATTTGAAAGAATTACTGAATAATTGTTGAAATTTGGAACAAATAAATTTCAGATGAACTGAAATAGGACGATATTGTTACAGATTTTCAGATTTAAGCCAAAATTACCACCGATTTAGAGAAAATTGTTATGAAATTAACAAAATCTCGTAAAATAGAGTAGAATGACAAACAGTAGCTTAAAACTGAAAATTACTACAAATAGAAGAGGGATTTCTCCAAAAGAAAGAGATCTAATAATCAATAGATTGATTATCAAGCTCCGATACCAATTGTTGGAACCCAGATCCCTTTCTAACAATGAACCGATAGATCAAATAATGAAATACGAGTGGAAGCAAAGTAGATCTATGATTTAATACTAGTTAATAGCAATTAATAGTAAGAACAGTATGAACAATAATGAAGAATAATTGTTAATATACGATTACAATCTAGCCTATTAGAAATTGACACGTAAGCTAAGCTAGTAACAAATTCAGTTACACAATTAATTACACGGAAAGTGTGCAGGCCACGTCATCAGGAGCGCGTATGTTGCATCTGTTGAACTCCAGAGGTTCTTCCAATCTCTGGCGTCTCTGTGATGAGTGGGATCAAAAGATAAACTTCTGATCATCTGCACTTGAACAATTCTGGTTCATACTTCTCTGTAAATGAGGTCTAACAGAAAATTAGCAAACCCAGTTAATTTTTCCGATGTGATTGATTCATTGATTACCAGTTACGATAAAAGACTGAGTAATGGGAGAATTAGTGTCGGTGTTGACAACTTCACCCATGGTTGTTTGTCCAGATGTTGCAAATTGGGATTTAATCACCAACGATAATGTTTGTTTTGATGGCGTTGAAACGGATTTCCAAATAAAACAGAGGACGACGGCGAAGATGGGAATCGATCAACAGCAAGAAGCACCTCAGTTGTTGATACACGATGTAGAGAAGCAATGATCAAGATGAAAAACTAATAGAAGACGGCAGCGGATTAGGGTTTCACAAAAAAAACGTAATGTTCACACCGGAGTACTATTCACGCCGGAGTTAATGATTGAAACCTTACTCTGATACCATGTGAAATTAGAGTATGCGAAAAATAGAGAGAGAACTTTTTTCTTCTCATCCAAGTGAATAAAAATGTATACAAGGACATAGATAAGGGGAGCAAGGGCCTATACAAGGAAACTATAAAAAAAGGAAACAAGCCTATACAAAGAAACTATAAAGAAGGAAACTACCTATTTACACTTGTAGTCCCTAAACTTATTCAATTCCAACAACCCCATATACATATATATATATATATAGTTTTATACATTACTGCTATAAACTGGAATAAAAAAGCAACTGAAATTGTAGTCACCTAAACGATTTAGATCTTATCTGACATTTGAGAGGTCAGATTGTTTTCCTACACTCCATTTCAGAGTTTAACAAAAGAATCATAATACCCCTCTCACGAACCTACGCAACCCATATATTTGCCCTAACAAAATAGACCCTGATCAATTACAAAAACGCCCCTATTACCTTTATTATTCTAAATTATCACTTTGCCCCACTAAAACAAACCACTTACTTGCCCCTCCTTCCATACGTAAAACGGACCGGAGGATTAGCGACACCCCCCTCAAAAACTCGAATCTGTCGTCAAGGTTACAACCTGGAAACTGTTGAAGCAGGAAATCTAACACTTCCCAAGAAGCTTTGAATTCGGTAATCCCTTCCACTTCACCAACACCTCTAATGTCCTGCATCACCATTCGGTATCTGTCAAACTCCGATAATATCTTCAGCGACTGCTTTCAGCTCTAATTCCTCAGTAAAATGTTCTGGTAATGCGTTTGATGACAGATTACTTCCAATTACCAGTCTGAGTTGTGAAACATGGAATATCGGATGAATCGATGTCATTGTCGGTAAGGCCAACTTGTACGTAGACCTGGCAAAAACTGGGACGACACGCAAACCCGACACGAACTCGACACGAATTAAACGGGTTTGGGTAATACATTTCAACCCGTCTAAGTAAACGGGTTGGCACGACACGAAAATTAAACGAGTAAGGTCAGGGTCAAAAATTTCAACTCAAAAATGACCCGAATAACCCGTTTATATTATGCCCCTTTGGCCCTTAGGCAAATAACGTCAACAACTCACAGTTTATAGTTTTTTTAAACAAAATATATACTAAATAATAATAAAAAGTGATTGTAGATTCCATGTCGACCTGACAAAAACTATCACAACATGCTAACTAGACACGAACTCGATACGAATGAAACGAACTTGGGTAATATATTTCAACTAGTTTAAGTAAAAGGGTTGACACAAAAATGACACGAAAACGACACGAAAAATAAACGGGTTGACACGACACGACACGAAAATTAAACGGGTCGGGTTAGGGTTAGGCACTCTCAAACCATTTAACTTTGAACCCGACACGACACGTTCACTAGGTCTACTTGTACGCTACCTCCCCTATCTAAGATAACACCTTGTATGGACCATCGAACCGTGCAACCAACTTAGGATTATTCCCCTTTATCAACGATTTCGGCCTATATGGCCTCAATTTCAATAAGACAATCACCGGGAGTAAAAATCACCTCTTTTCTATGTAAGTCAGATTGTTGTTTCATATGTCATTGAGCTATCAACAAGTACATTTGAATGTTATCCAACATTTCCTCCCTGTCGCCCAACTCTTGGTCTACAATTTGCAAACGTGAGCCACCTTCTTTTACCTTAACAAAGGGGGAAGATCCCGCCTATATAACACTCGAAATGAGGAATCTTGAGTGATGTGTGATAAGTTGTGTTGTAACTGAATTCTTCCCAAGGCAGCCATTTAGTACTTAGGTGTATCAGAGAACCAACATCTCAAATACTGCTCTAGGCCTTTGTTCACTACTTCAGTCTTTCCATCCATTTGAGGGTGGTATGGAGAGCTATATTCATCCTTGTTCGCTGCAATTTAAAAATTTCCCTCCAGAAATTGCTTAAGAAATCTTGTGACGATCTAACACGATGGCTTCCGACACTCCATGTAATCATACAATTTCTTTGGAAAACACTTCTGCTACTGTTTGGGCTGTATAAGGATGTTTAAGAGCCATGAAATGAGCATATTTGCTCAAACGATCAACTACCACTAATATTGCACTCAACCCGTTCGACTTTGGTAAACCCTCGATAAAAACCATAGAGATTTCATCCTATTCCCATAGTGGTAATGAAAGAGGCTATAACAGCCCTACTGAAGTACTACTCAAACTCTTGTTACGTTGCCAAACTTCACATTGTTTCATCAAATCTATTGTGTCCTTTCTCATCCCAGTCCAGAAAATTTCAGAAGCAGTCCTTTGATAGGACCTATCTTCACTTGCGTGTCCCTCAACAGGAGAACCACGAAATTCCTCAAAAATTAAAGGGTTTAACGACGACGTACGAGGTATCATCAACCTGCCCTTATACAACAACAATCCTTGTTGTATCTCAAAACCCTTGTGCTCTATTTTGCCACTCTCCAAATCATTCTTAATTTTAAGTAAAAATTCAATACTTTCAATCTCGCGTTTGAATTCATCCCACTACCGCCATTGAGGCCCTCCTAAACTAGCACATTCTACTTTTGTTACCTTTCTTGATAATGTATCAGCAGCCTGATTTGCACTCCCTGTCTTATACACAATTGAGAAATCATACCGCAAGAGTTTACTGACCGATTTCTGATATGCTGGTTTGATCACGCACTGTTCTAAATAAAAATTTATAGCTTTGTTGATCACTCTGAACAACGAACTTTCTTCCAAGTAAGTATGGTCTCCATCTTCGAACAGCCAAGACAATTGCCATCAATTATTTTTCATATATTGCTTTCTGCTTGGCGCGTGCACCCAGAGCTTGACTGAAATAAGCAATTGGTTGTTCTATTGCATCAGAACCGCTCCCAAACCAAAACCTAAAGCGTCGGTTCCAATAACAACGTCTTTTGAAAATCCTGGCACCCTTAACACCGAGGATGTTGTTAATGCTGCCTTTAGATCTTGAAACGCCTGTTGAGCCTTCTCATTCCAACCAAATTGATTTTTTTAATAACTCGGTCAACGGTCCAGCCATCCCTCCATACCCTTTTATAAAGTAGAACTTGATATGGCACAATTAGCTTGTGATATGATCCATGTAATTCAACTCTTAGGGACGATGTAGCTCACTTGTTGATAGCATATCAACAAGCAAAAAGGGATCAAGAAGGCTTGGTGAAGCAAAAAGCGAAAGTAACATGGTTGAATGAAGGATATCAGAATACCAAGTTCTTTTTCCATGCTATTCGGGATAAAGGAACGACAATCGCATTGTGTCGGTCAGAGATGAAATGGGTATGTTTTTTGAAAATGATGATGTTCCTAATGCTTTCATTCAGTATTTTTCTTCTATTCTTGGATCTGTTGATTTGGCGGTTAACCCGGCCATGGAAGATTATAATTTTAGTAGACGTTTGACACTCTCTGAAGCACTTCGTCTGATTCGGCCAATTACTGATGATGAATTGAAATAAAGGACTCAATTTTTAGTATTAGGGATGACAAGGCCCCGGATCAGATGGGTTTTCTTCTAAGTTCTATAAAGCCGTGTGGAGTGTGGTTGGAAAGGATATTCAAATTGCCATTTATAACTTCTTCAATTCTGGAGAACTTGAAAAACAATTGACCCATACCACTCTGTCTTATACCGAAAATACAAAATGTCTGCCAGGTTACGGACTTCCGTCCTATTTCTTGTTGTAATGTTTTGTATAAGTGCATAAGTAAGATTATTGTTGATCGTTTGAAGCGTTCGTTGGATTTTCCTATTAGGAGGGCTCAATCTGCATTTATTTCGGGTAGGCACATCTCGGACAATATCATGATGGCGCATGAGCTGGTGGCGGGGTATCAGATGAATGAGGGAGAACCAAGATGTGCTTTCAAAATTGATATAAGGAAAGCATGTGACACGGTTAATTGGCAATATCTTACTGGGATGCTTGAAGGCATAGGTTTTCACCCGGTTATGGTTAATTGCCTGCGAAGTATGGTCTCTACTCCGTCGTACTTTATATGTGTGAATAGCATTCCAGAAGGTTTTTTTAAAGGCAAAAAGAGGTATTAGATAGGGTGATCCGATATCTCCCTATCTTTTCACGGTGGTTATGTAGGGGCTATCGATGATTCTTAGAAGATTTATTGAAGACGCGAATGAATTCTCGTTTCATCGTGGATGTGAGGTAGTTCAACTTACACATTTCTGTTTAGCTGATGATTTATTTGTTTTCACAAGGGGTGATATTCAGTGGTGGTCGAAGGCAACTGATAATCTCGGTTTTACAATCGATGCAGACATTTTGGATGTCAGTCTTTCTCATTCCTTCCACTACCATTCACGAGATAGAGTTACTTTATCGGAACTTTTTATGGGCGCAAGGGGACAAAGCTAATGGTAAATGCCGAATAGCTTGGGATATGGTTTGTAAACCGATTAAATGTGGGGGAGTTGGAATCAAAAAATTGGCATTGTGGAACCGTTGTCTCCTTCTAAAACAGGTTTGGGACGTATTAACATGGAAGGGACTAGTACGCTTCAGGAAAAGAGGCAAGCTGGGTCCTAGATATATTGGCCCATTTATAATACTTGAAAGAATTGGGCCAGTGGTGTACAAGTTAAAGTTACCACATGAATTAAGCGCCATCCACGATACGTTCCATGTGTCAAATTTGAAGAAATGCTTAATGGATGAATCATTGGTACTACCCCTAAAATATGTTCAGATTAGTGATCGGTTACACTTCGTAGTAAGATTCCTATTATAAAAGTCCGCTGGAACTAGAAGCATGGCCTAGAGTATACTTGGGAGCGAGAAGACTTCATGAAGCATAAGTATTCTCACCTTTTCGTGAACACCCCTAGGAAAGCCAGTCATTAAAATTTCGGGACGAAATTCTTCTAACAGGGGGAGACTATGAAAACTGTCATATCAGAAGCTTCAGGTTAGTCATAGTTTAGGACTTCTCTACATATTAAAATTTATTTAGCAAGGCTTAATTAGATAGTTAAGTGCGTAACCGGCTTAGATTTCCGGTGTCTTATCCCGATAGCCGCTATTGCAAGTATAGGATAAAATTTATTTTAATGTAATGCCAAAAACATTTAATTTCATCAAATATAATAAGATTTGATGATATAAAATCCAGATTTCAAATATAGAAGTCCAATTTAAAATCTAACCATTTTGCCAAAAATTGAGAAAACGTGACCTAAATTTACTTGTATTTCATTTCTTTCTTTTCTATGATCACATAAACAAAAAGTTGGGCTTTTTTCTTAAAACACAATTATATTTTTTTTGTGGACTTGGGCCTTATGGCTGGCCCCCCTACCCTAAACCCAACTCCCACATATAAAAGTTAGAAATTCCCTCATTTCCTCATTTCCCACTTCTTTTTCTTTAAAAGTCCTTTCATATTCTCTCCTCTTCTCTCGTCTCCTTCATATTTCCAGCCAAATTTCATACCAAAATCGATCATTTTAACAAGTTATTGAAGATATTGAAGCCCATTTTATCATCCAATAAATGTAATAACTTCTTTTTCTTTCAAATTTTGGTGAAAACCCCATTTTTCTTGCACTTTAATTACCCTTCTTCTAACCTCCGAATTTTTTGAGTTCTAAGGAAAGATTATACACCAAAGACATGAAATTTTTTTCATATAATGCTGGTAATCCATGACCCAAGCACTAGAACACAAGAAAGTAGGTAAAATCAAGTTGCATGTGGGTTTTAACCCTTGAAAATGGCATTTTTGGTGCTGACAGATTACTACCTAGTACTTATGTCGCCCATGTCTTGCAAAATACTCGTCCAAATGTCAAGAATCTACTTCTAAAATGTTATTCTACGAGTTGTGGTTCTAATCCAAGTGTAATCACTCAAAAACATGGATTTTTGACCCCCAAAACACTCAGCTCAAGTAAAGTGTGCACACAGTAAGTTCAACAGTAGATAAACCCTACTTTGGACGGCCATATCCCCTTGAGTATTTATCCAAAATGCTTGATTTTTCTTCTAGAGTTTAGTTTAATGAGTTATATTTTTCATTCAACTGGTTTCACCCAAAAATATGGAGATTTGGGGGTTCAATCTTTCAAAATAAAATAAGGGTGCAATTTGTTCAAAGCTGACAGATTGTTGCATGCATGTTAAAAATGTCATAACCTTCTCAAAACTCAATGAAAAAGAGTGACTTTTCTTCTGGAAGTTAGGTCTATGAGTTAGCTTTGTAATTAATTTGGAATCATTGAAAAAGGACATGTTTTGATCTCCCAACGAACAGTAACTTCCAGATTGTGCATTCTATCTTAAAGATTGTGACCCTTAAAAGTAAAAATAACTATTTACTAACTTAAGACCTTCCAAAATTCGTAATATTTTGACAAAATGTTGCTAACTCGGTAACTTAAGCCATATAAAAATTTGGATAAGAAAATAATTGAGAAGGATGTAATTTGGGGATGATTTGTAAGGTGAAGTATCTTGAAGACCAATATGAACTTTCTGGAATTTCATGATTTTATGTGAAACAAGTTGGAACCTTTAAAAAAAATGGAGTTAAATAAACAATTTGGACAAATCAAGGACAAAATATATTACAACTCTACATATATTAAATTGGCATTACATTAGATAGGTTTTGATACAAGCAAATACCTAATTCTTTTAGACTCGCATAAACGAATTTTTGTTCTACGTCTCCGAGCGATATATCCCCGTGTAATTCTGGTCATTGAATAAATGAGAATCGAATCTCTTTAGAAAAAAGATCTTTTGTCTCATGGTAGCCTGCTCCAGTCCCCTTACAAAACTTTCGTTATTGGGTTAGCCTACCAATTTGTCACTCAAACGATCAAACTTTGCTTATTTCTTTTTTTGAGGATCGCGCCTAATTCATGTCGAGTAGACCTTGTTGTTGTGAGAATTCTTAATTCATGAGTTGTAGGGAGAAAAGACAGTTCTTTTCTATTATATTAGTATTTTCTATTTAATTCATATTAGATTAGTCTTTGAAACTTTCCATATATAGAAAAGCAATAGAAAGAGATAGAATAGAAATGACATATGTTATGTCAATGACACCAAAAGGACAAAAGACCCACACCCAAGTTCCATAGCTTTTGGTCCGTTGCTTTATATATTTATTACATTTTTTTGTCTGTGATTTGTCTGTGATTCAGCAATCCCAAAGTTGCTTACTGGAGTTCCATCTCTTTTCCATTTCCATTCAAGAGTTCTTATGTGTTTCCACGCTCCTTTGAGACCCAGAAAAATGGACAAATTAAGGAAAAGTGACTAATTTCATACCTTGCTTTGATAGGAAAGGATTAGGCCAGACAAGTAAGCGGCTACGTTCATCTTTCAAGATTAATAGCAAACCAGTGAGTATTCACAACCCCTCTTTTAAAATGTTTTATACGTTTTGGGGTGAAAAGCATGATTAAATGGAATTTTGAGCTGATCACATTATCGAATGTGAAATATTAGGAAATTGATGATATGGGCACTAAGGCATGTACACTAATAAATTTGTATTTGAGTAACAATCCCACCTAAAAACTGACAAGTAAGGATGCGGATAGCAATCCCACCTAAAAAGTTACAAGTAGGGTGCACATTCCTTATAATAAAGGTTCTACATATGTGGAATTTTAGTCCCATCGCTAAGGTAGAACTATAAAGAGCATTGTGGTCGAAAGGTTTAGTGGTAACTCAAAACTTACTATAAATTAGGATACAGTATGCCTTGTGAAGTTTCGTAATTCAAAGATTTATTAAGTGTCATAAAAGTTATCTCAATCAAAATTCATTTATGCAAAAGATGTTTATGTTTATCGTATTGAAAACCTGTGAACTCACCAACTCTTTGTAGTTGACCTTGTTTTATCATGCTTTTCAGGAGTAAGGGAGGTAAACCAAAATGTTTAGTTATGTGGCCGCGTCAACATCAATCAAGTTTTTATTTGAAACCGTTTCGTTTGAACATTATGTTTACTTTATTTTGTTAAAACTTTGGGATTGTAAGATGTAATTTCGAATTTAATATTTTATTTATTTGAATGGATGATTGGTGTTGTTTATGTCCTATTGCTATGAAATCATGAGCTATCACTCCTCGTGTTTCCGCTTTAGGCGGGGTGTGACATTCAGTAAGAAGGAAGATGCCATACGATTGACCAGATAGCAAGAGGTCATCACAACATCAACCCAAAATTTGAGTGGTAGGTTGGCATGTAATAATAATGTGTGTGTCGTTTCAATGAGGTGACGATGTTTCCTCTCGGCAATTTTGTTATGGAATTCCAGGGCAAGATGGATGTAAAATATCGTTAGAAGACATAAACTCCTAAAACTGTGTAGAAAAGTACTCAAGAGCATTGTCACTTCTAAGAACACAAATAGGTTTACTGTTAGGACCCAAACAATCAAGATATCAATATATGAAAAGATTATAACAGGAATGATAATAGCCAAATGTAATATGTATTGATTGAATGTACTGTATTACAGAATATATCTTTACAAGGTATATGAAAACATTAGTTCTAACAATCTAACTAACTATCTATTTATACATACAATAGAAAGACTAAAGTGACAAAGCCTTCATAACAGACAAGTTCAGAATGGGTTCTGAACTCCTTCAGAACTTCTTTAGAAGTGTCTTCAGAACTTCTTCAGAACCTCTTCAGAAGTGTCTTCAGAACTTCTTCAGATCTTTTTCTCTTTAAGAACCCAGTACCTTTTGAAGCTATTATGATATCTTTATCAATCTCCCCCTTAGCTTCAAAAGTTCAGATCATACTTCCAGAAATTCAGAATTTCTCTTACATCCTTCAGAATTAGTCTTCTGTATTCAAGTAAGGATTCAGCAACTCTAACCATTTCTTTTGCAAGTTTCTTGTGCTTCTCCCAATCTTCATTGCTCAGATTCTTTGGTCTTCTATTCTGTCTTTTTACCAAACGATCTTTGATTGCCATGAGAGTTCCATTGCAACATTTGTGGAGTTCGTCAAATCTCACAAACAATAGTTCCTGAAAGCATTTACAAACGAAGCCAGGAGGATGAATTACCAAAGTGCTTTTCTTCAAATTTTGAATATCTGGTAGACTCATTCTTTGCATCCCATATAAATTCTCTGTATAATCCATCTCTAAGCACTGGAAACGATTTTCTGAACTTGGTGATCGAGTCATGGAAGGGATAAAGACTTCTATACACTCTGAGAAGATCTCTGAGATGAACATTCTGAAAGTCAGCTTCAGAAAAGGTAGAAATCTCACCATTTTGTCGTTCAACAGTAAAGAATGCATATTTGTAATTCTGTCTTGTCTTTAAATCAGCATTAATCACTTTGATCACAGGACTTTCTTTTCTTGCTTCATTGATTGGAATCCTTATCTTTCTGATGATATCTGAGTACCATTGTTTCCAACCAAAAGACTTTTGAATCCAGCAATCTATATAGTTGAATTTTTGTTCATATTCCATGAACATTTCTGGATGGAAATATTCAAGGAACATGGTGAAAGCACTTTCTTCTATTCTTTGCACTTGTAGTTGTTCCTCTTCAGATATTTGCTCTTCAGGAACCAACTTTTCAGAAACTTCTTCCTTTTCTTTTTCTTTTTCTTTGTGACTTACTTCTGAACTTTCAAGATTCAGAGTGTACTTCTGAATTTCTTCCATGTCTTGCCTCTTTGTATGGATCTTGAAGTCATAAGCATCACTTAGTAAATAATCTGCTCCTCTTATCTTGTTTTCTTTCATGTGACCAGCTAGATAACTCTTTCTCACAAATTCTCTAAAATGTATTATTTCTTTGATCAGATAGATAATTTCTTCTTTGATGCCATATTCTTCAATAAAATCTGTCATGTAGTTCAGAAGCCATTTGAGGGAGGATGTAGAATACTTTGGAATATCAGATACAACAAATGTCTTAGAGACTTCTTCAACAAGATACATGAACCCAATATCTGGATTAGTGAACAATCTTGTCAGCCCAAACCTTTCAATATATACAGGTTCCAACAGATTTACTATATTAAGTCTGTATTCCAAAGCCAACTGAAAATCATGCTTTATGAAATTCCTTATATATATTCCCAAGATTCTTCTAATATCTGAGACTAACTCAGATTCACCTGAGTTAACACAAAAAGACAAGGTTGCCAACTTATCTTGTAGTCTTAGCTTGTAGACATCAAACTGAGTGAATTCACACAAAGTACCATCTCTTCTTTCTGCTCCAAATCTGAATATAGTCAAATCATTCTGAATTGATTTTGATATGCATCTGATCTTCTTTATTAAAGTTGAATCATGAAAATTCTGAATAACATGATTCTGAATAAAGTTCTTCACTTGAGCAATATGATCTTCAGACCATTCATCATTCAGAAAGTCTTCCAACTTTGCAAACTTCATACTTCTTTTGTACATGAAGCAATAAGTGTCTTCAGGAAATATCAGGCTGCTTTCTCCAGAAATAAACACATTTTCCTTTTCAAACACTTGATCCAATACAGGTTCTTCAAGTACTGGAAGATCTATTTTAGGAATGATAATACAAGGTCTGAACCTAACTTCAAATTTTCCTGAGAAAACAATTAGAATTTCATCAACAATTTCAACTCCTTCCATATGAGCTAAATCAAATTCCAATTCAACTCTTTCATCTGGTTGTTCAAGAAAATTTCTGAAGATAGAAAATCTGTTGTCCAAAAGTCTACACTCCAGACTTCTTGGATAGTTCAGAAAGACATGCACCCAACAGAATTGATCCACAATCTTTTAGAGACACTTCTGAACTCTTCACTCAGAAGTTGTTGAGGCTTCCAAATTACTAAGGCTTTTATTTCTTCTGAACTTTCTCCCAAATTTACACCAATCATATCCTCTTCAAACATGATCACATCAGAAAGATCACTTGGTTCTCCAATGACATCTTCAAAAGCAAGGTATTCCCTTAGCATTTCTTCATTAGAGTCTGGAATTATATCTGTGTTATCTGAATCCAAGTTACCTTCAGAATCAAGAGATAACTTTTCTGTTTTATACCCTTCTTCTATCATTTCTTCAGAAGAATTATCATTTATCTCTTGTACCTCATTTCTGCAGATAAAATATCTTCTATAGCTTCTGAGACTTTATTTGATTCTTCACCAACATTCTGAGTATCTTCAGAGGTTTTCTCAGAATTTTGAACTTGATCATTTACATTAGTTTCCGGTTCATATACTCTCTGTCTTTTCTCCCCCCCTCTTGATTATCAGGATCCTGATCATCAAGACTCCTTTTAAAAGTATCTGATTGAGATCTGCATTCCAGAGCAGATAATCTTGTGCTTAATTCTGATTGAGAACTCTGAATGGAGGAAAGTTGATTGAGAATCTGAGAAATATCATCTTTAGTGGCATAAGCTTGTGGAGCAGAAGAAGAAGAAGTCTGAGAAGCTTTCAAAGAAGAAACTGAGGAAGCCACTTCAGAAAAAGCTGACAAAAGTGCTTGTTTAAACAAATTAAGATCATTGGAAGATTTGAGATGAAAATCATTCAGCTTGTTAACCATATTTTCCCCATGTTGATCCAACCTAACCTCCAACACCTTTTTGGTAGAGTCCGTCAATTCCTTGATGTCCTTCTGAATCTTTGCAAATCCAGAAGTACAGAAATCTTTGAATTCTGTGAATTCAGAAGATGTGGGTAAGTTGCCAAGATCAACAGATGAACTTGTTTTCAGACCTTCAGAAGAAGGTTGGCCTGTATGAGCCACAAAGGCATCATGAACCACATGTAATTCTGTGAATGGAGCTTTTGTGATGTTCACCCCACCAGGTCTTCCAGCTAATCCTTGATATCTAGAGATAGGAATATCTATAGTTGTTGATGCAATGTGACAAACACTTTGCTTAGGAACATCTGAAAGATGTGTGCTTGTGTGAATGGATGCCACATTAAGTGGTTCAGAAGGCTCAAAGTTGAGTGGACACTCAGACTCAATGTGCTCAAAACTGTGAAGGGGGGACATATATCCTTCATTTTCAACAAAAGGAACCTCCAATTGGGGTCCTAATGGATTATAAGCTGCTTGCCCCATATGTGTTGGTGAAACACCCTTCTGTTGAGAGATGGGTGAGTGGCTGGGGGGGTTAACCAAGGTTGCCATGGGCTCACTGGCTGTTTCAATATTATCCACCAAAGAATGTGGAATAATAGTAGATGTGGGTGCCCGGCTTGTAACAGGTGGTTCACAGGTTTGTTTTTCTTGTACATGTGTTCTCCCCTCATCAATTCTATTTCTTACCCTTCTACCCTGTCTCTCATTTTCATTTTTCCTCTTTACTCTTTGAGGTTGTTCACCCCCTTGAACAGCCTCCCCTCTCTTTCTAGTAATTTTAGACTCCCTTGCATGATCACCACTCTGGTTTGAATCAGGGGAAGGGACTACTGGTTGAGGTAATCCCATAGATTCTAAATGCTCACTCCCAATCCTAGATGGTGTACTTACAAGATCAAGTAAATGAGAAGGAAGTGGAACTGCATTTGGAAAAGTAAGTTTTGCATTTGGAGGTCTCAAGCTGTCCATAGTAAAAATAGGAACATGTACCTCATGAGCTAGAACAGGAATTTTAGAGACAGCCTTCATTGCTCCTTTGATAAGTGTTTGAAGAAATCTCTGAAATGGTATATAGTTGAATGTAGACTTCTTCAAAATTGCATATTTGAGTTCATCAAAGATGATACTAGCATAATCATAGTGTTTGTTGAAGGCAACTCCATGAAATATAATCCTCCCATTTGTTGAAGCTTGATCTAAACTTGAGCTCTTCCCAGATAAGCAGGTATTCAGAATGGAAAATAAACAATACCAAATTGGAGGTAAACATTTTCTTCTAAAAGAGCTCAAAGCACTAAGGTTTTCAGAGTAACCCAAGCTCATAAAATCTGAGATCATCTCTGATGAGGATGGAATTGAGTCATAACAGGTTTTCCCAAGAACCTCATCTGGTTTTGGCAAATAGTGAAGGCTCCTAATATCATCGACAGATATACATACTTTGTAGGCATGAACATAAGAGACTATTTCATCATCAGTTTCATCTACCTCAGCATAATGCCAGAATTGTTGAAGATAAGAAGCAGAAACAGAAAATTTTCTTGAAAGTAGAGTGCGCAGGGGATGTTTCTTCAGAATTTTAATCAACATTACTTGATCATCAATAAAGTCTTTGGATTTGAAATTCAGTGCACAGTTATTTCTTTTGATGTCAAGTAATTTCTCAGCAGGTACATAGAGTTTGGACATATCACCACTTTCAGCAGGAGTTTGGGATTCACTTTCAGCAACATTTGATTCAGAAACAACATCAATGGGTGTATGTTGTGTTTCCCCAATTTTAGCAGTTGTCGGGTTAGGGTTAGGGTTAGGGTTAATGATAGGGTTTGAAGGTTCGGCTTGATGAGTTGCAGTTGTGGCTGTGTCATGAAGCATTTGATCATCATTTAGTGGGATTTCCAGTGATCCAACCATCAATTTTTGAGGCACAATCTTGAACGAACCATCACTTGATGATCCATTGTTATCATTGGAACTCGAGGAAGTAGAAATCATGGCATTTGAAGTAGACATGATGTTGGAAAAACACGGATTGGTAACAGAAAGAGAATCACTAAACACAGAAAGATTTCTCAGAGAAAAATTGCCAAAAGAATGAAGATGATGAGGAATCCATTGATTTATATGACCGGATAAGTGTTGAAGGACACGTGGCCAAAAAGTAAATGTGATTAGAGAAGTAATCATCATTTATTAGGAGAAATGAACCGTTTAATGGTCGTGTTTAAGAGAGAGCCAATGAAATTAAAACACGTGGCACACGCTTAAGTGAAAAATCAACGGGAAGTTTAGTTCTGAGAACAAGTTCAAAAACTTCAGAATTTGTTCAGAACTTCTGAGAAAAAGTTCAGAAGTCTGAAAGAAAGAATTCAGAAGAACCGCTGAATTTTTAAGTGGAGTTCAGAACTAAACTTGGATCATCTTAGAAGACCAAAAAGCATTTAAAAATATAAACTTCTGAAAAATATAAAACATTTTGAGAATTCAGAAGTAGATTTGAACAAATAGAAAACTGATTTTATCTAAGGAAGCTTGTTCATACTTCTTAGATATAAAGTGCAAGACTTTATTTCACCAATGCAGAGTTGTTATGTAGGAAAGAGTAGTAGAGAAATTTGAAATTAATATCACTCCCCCTTGAATCACTAGCAAATATGATTCTCCCCCTTAATTATTGCAACTTTATCAAAGAATCAATCAAATATTAGTGAAATGAGAAAAAAAATATGAAAAGTATTAAAATACAATCAACCTAGATACAGAAGAGATATACGTCTGAGTTTGAAAAGAAGCAAAAATCTGAATGTTAAACTTCAGAATATACAAAGTAATTCTGAAGAGCAAAGTGAAGAGCAAAGTATTCAGAATTTGATATAAAAAAAAAACCTCAGAATGTAACTTCTAGAGTATAGATGATGTATAATACCTACATAGACATGTTAATCATGCCCAATTTACTTACCAAGAAGTTAAGTCGTTTTTCATCAAGTGCTTTGGTAAATAAATCAGCTAACTGATAATCTGTCTGAACAAAAAACATTTCAATATTACCTTTTTCCACATGATCTTTGATAAAATGATATCTTACATCAATGTGCTTGGTTTTTTAATGCTGAACAGGATTGGCAGTGATGGCTATGGCACTCTTTGAATCACAATACAAAGGAATCTTTTGGAAAGTGTAACCATAGTCTTTTAGTTGAATTTGCATCCAGATCACTTGTGAGCAACATATTGCAGCTGCTACATACTCAGCTTCTGCTGTAGAAGTAGAAACACAATTTTGTTTCTTTGAAGACCAACTGACTAGTCTATCACCCAGAAACTGACATGATCCAGAAGTGCTTTTCCTGTCTAATTTGCAACCACCATGATCTCGTATCCGTAAATGTCGTTAGTTCAAAACTAGAATCCTTAGAATACCAAAGTCCCAATGAAGGAGAACCTTTTAGGTATCTAAGTATTCTTTTTGCAGCTAGAAGGTGTGATTCCTTAGGATTAGCTTGATATCTGGCACAAATACATGTAGCAAACATTATATCTAATCTACTAGCAGTTAAGTAAAGCAATGATCCAATTATGCCTCTGTACTTTTTCTGATCAACAGATTTGCCATTTAGATCAGGTTCTAGCTTAGTGGCAGTGGCCATTGGAGTTTGAATACTTGAACAATCAGTCATGTCCAACTTCTTAAGTAAGTCAGAGACATACTTAGATTGATTAATGAATATGCCAGTGGGAAGTTGTTTAACTTGAAGACCAAGGAAAAATGTCAACTCTCCCATCATACTCATTTCAAATTCTGTTTGCATGATTTTCTCAAAATTTCTACAAAATTTTGGATTAGTAGAAGCAAATATAATATCATCTACATAGATTTGTATCAAAATCATATCATCACCCTCCTTTTTCAGAAATAAAGTTGTATCAACAGTACCTCTTTTGAATTTAGAATTCAGAAGAAAAGTTGTAAGAGTATCATACCATGCTCTTGGTGCTTGTTTAAGTCCATATAAGGCTTTGTCTAATATGTAAACATGATCTGGGAATTCTTTGCTTACAAATCCTTCTGGTTGTTCAACATACACTTCTTCATGTAAAATACCATTCAGAAATGCACATTTCACATCCATTTGAAATACCTTCATGTTTTTATGAGCAGCATAGGCAAGAAAAATTCTAATGGCCTCTAATCTGGCAACAGGAGCAAAGGTTTAATCATAATCAATTCCTTCTTGTTGACAATACCCCTTAGCTACAAGTCTTGCCTTGTTTCTCACAACAATTCCATTTTCATCATTTTTATTTCTGAACATCCATTTTGTGCCAATGATAGATTTACCTTTTGGCTTTGGTATCAATCTCCAGACTTTGTTTCTTTCAAATTGATTTAACTCATCCTGCATGGCTAAAATCCAGTCTGGATCTTGAAGTGCTTCATATAGCTTTTTGGGTTCCATGCTACTTAAAAAATTTACATACAGACATTCATTTGATGTTGCAGATCTTGTTTGAACACCTTTTGATGCATCTCCAATTATTTGATGAACTGGATGACTAGATGTCCATTTGTTCACATTTGGCAATGGTTGAACAGATGAAACATTATTCAGAGAATCATAATCATCAATAATTGCTTGAGTTTTAGTATCATGATTGATAGCTGAATGTAAATCTGAAGACTCCCCCTCAAATGGAAAAATCTGAATTGGTTCAGAACTATGAGGTTCATGGTCAGAAATATTTTGAATCGGTTCAGAAACAACTTGAATTGGTTCAGAAACAACTTGAATTGGTTCAGAAGTTGAATTTTCAGAAGTTGGAAGTTCTGAATTTGAGGTAGAGAGTTGTGGTGCTGATGTATTTGAAATTTGTATTTCTGAAATGTCTTGATCGGTTGAGTTTCTGAGAAGAGAAGGATTTTGATAATGTGCAGAAACATTTACAGAAATATCAAATAAGTCTTGACATAAATTGTCTAAATTGGATTTAAGTAAAGTTTGAGATGCATAAGTAGAGTTTGTCTGATTGTGTTCTGAGTCCAAACTTTCAGAAGTTGGTTTATGTGCGAGTTCTGAACTGTTTTGTTCAGAAGTCATTGTTGGCTCATGAAATCTGACATTTGAAGTCTCAATGATTCGTTGAGTTCCTTTAATGAGTACTCTATAAGCTTTAGATCTTTGAGAGTAGCCAACAAAAATACCAGCTACGCCTTTTGGTGCAAATTTGTCAAGATGTGGAGTATCATTCTTTAGAAAACACCTGCAACCAAAGATTTTAAAATAATTAATAGAGGGTTTTCTTTGTTTTAACAATTCATAAGGAGTTTTAAGAAATTTTCTGTTAAGAATGGTTCTATTCTGAGTAAAACATGCAGTTACAATTGCTTCTGCCCAAAGAGAGAGAGGAAGTTCTGAATATGCAAGCATGGTTCTTGCAGCCTCTACCAAGGTTCTATTCTTTCTTTCAACTACCCCATTTTGTTCCTCCATATCTTTCATGATAATCAGTTAGAAGTTCTTTGAAAGGTGTCATGTGTCTTGAACATCCAGAATCTAAGACCCACACATGACATATCTGCAAAAGAGATTATTGAGTTTTAGGTACCCATTTCAGAATGGGTCCTTTGTGATTAGTAATAAAATTTGAAGTTCTGAACTTTTTCTTCAGATGTTTCAACTCAGAAGTTTGTTCAGAATTTTGAGATTTATCTTTATTTCTATTTCTTTGTTTGATTGAATTTGTCAATGTAGCCAAACATTTCTGAAAAGATTTCATCAAATTTCTCTTGTTTGTTTTGGAGTTAAGAAGAAAATTATGATGACCACAATTAATACAGTGAATATGTATTTACAACAGTATTAGACACATAAGAATCAATAACATTTGATTTTTCAACAAAAATTCTTTTATTCACGTTCTTTGTTTTAGGTACATCATTCTTCTGTAAAATGAAAAACTCTCTAATTTGTCAATCTTTGACAGTCTTTCATCTTTCTTTCTCCATACTAAAGTGGATAGCTCTGTAAAAGATAAGAAATGAGGATTAGTATAAGAAATTCTTTTGTTCACTTTGGGTTTTTCTTTAGATTTTGTGTTAATTTTCTGAACTTCAGAGAGAGAATTTGAGGATTGTCCTTGTTCAAAAATTTTAACTCTGGTGTGAAAGTCAGAAGATGTTACTGAACATGGTGTTGTATTTGATGATATGTTTGTATTAGTAGGAGAAAAATCGGAATTCTGATATTCTGGTTTTAAAAACACAGGATCAAATAATTCTGAAGGTATCTTTGAAACTTCAGATTTTAATTTTTCTCCTTCAGTCATACATGATTGAGATTTATAAACCAAATAGCCATTTTTGTCAATGACTTGCACCATTTGTTCATCATCATCTTCTGAATCAAAAGCATTTATTAGATCTGAAAACTTATTATGAGTCATACTTGTTGCAAAAATATTTGAATTTTTTGTTGTTGTAGACTCATTATCAGAATTATCAAAAAATATATTGGGATTCTCATCAATATCTTCTGAGGATTCAATATCTGAGAATTCATCATATTTTTCTTCATGTTCTGATTTATTATCAGAAGTATCTTCTGAAATGTTTTCACAATTGGATTCAGAAGTTATTACAGAAGTAACTTCAGAAACAATTTCAGATTTAACAATTACTTCTGATTTTTCTTCAGAAATAATATTTGATTCAGAAGATTTACAAATATTTGGAATTATATTCATTTCTTCTGTTTCAGAGATACTTACTGGTTCACCAGTTTTAAGAGGTGTTTCTTCTGAAAACAAAGTCTCTGATTTTATAAAAGGAATTCTTTCAGGCAAAGAATGGTTTACAGGTTTGGAAATGATGCCAGTATTTGATTCATTGAAAATTTTCATTTTAGAATAATCATACAAGTTTGCAGGTGCCTTTTTTAAAATTTGACTGTCATTATATCCTAAGCCTGCTTTTATATTGTAAAATTTTGAGTTACGAGCACGACTAGTTAAAATATTCAGAGTTTGTTCAGTTTGTCCTCTTTTAAAATTTAAATCTTCCAATTCCTTAATCTTTTTATAAAGATCAAGTCTCTCTTGATTCAGAAAATTCATCTTAACATTTAGAAATTCCTTTTCCGATTTTTCATTTATAACTTCTTTTTGTAAACTATCCATTTTTTTTTAAAACAAGTTTTTCTTCAGAAACTTTTTCAAGAATCTGTTCAGCTGCTTGACAATTTTCTTTATATATTTGACTTTCAGCTCTGAATTGATTGACCAAAATTCTTTCACCTTTAATTCTGTTTTTGAGTGTTTCAAATTCAGAATACATATTTTGAAATTGATTTGTCATTTCTGAATCTTTAGTATTAACTTCAGAATTTTGTTCAGAATTTTGTTCAGAATTTTGTTCAGAAGATGAAGAAAATACCTCAGTGTCTTGTTTGTCCTTTTCTGGATTCATTTGACACATGTAGCAATTTGTTGCATAGTGAGCAACTTCTTCATCATCATCTCCATCACTCCAGTTTAACCAGTCTTCTTCATACTTGGTCACTAGAGCAGGATTAAGCTCCTTTTTCTTTGCTAATAGATGCTTCTTCTCATAATAACCTGAATTCTTGACTTTTGGCATCTTGCATTGTCTAGCATAATGTCCAGGCTTTCCACAGTTGAAGCATCTTGCTGGTTCAGATGTTTCAGATTGACCAGCCTCTTGACCCTTCTTAGGTCCAACTTCAGATCTAGGTTTATTCTGATATTTTTGATTGTATCTTTGTTTAAATTGTCTTGTCATGAAAGCAATATTATCAGAAATCCTTTTAAGCTCTTCATCTGATTCATCCCCACCACACACTGTTATCTCTGGGATGTCACAAACTTTTTTGGTAGCAATGGTCAGAGAATTATTGTAGTTCTTGCTCAGAAGGGCAACTGTTTCTTGTGTCTTCTTTTGTTCATATTGTCCTCTTGTTGGAACAAGATGCCATAGACATCATGAATTGTCTTTCTAGACAAGTTTCTAGTTACCATATTATCTGAAAAACTTGACCATTCATTTCCCAGATTGTTCAGAAATTTGTTGTTTATCTCAGAATTTGATTTCTGAACACCATTTCTTCTTAGATCATTCAGAATGTTATTGAATCTATGATATGTATCAGTGATAGATTCATTTTCTTTGTATCTGAAATTTTCATATGTTCCTACACAGATATTTAATCTCTGTGCTTGAGCCTTTGTACTTCCTTGCATCTGAGCTTCTACTTCATCCCACATGGCTTTTGCTGAAGTTAAACTATCATCCCTATTGAATATCTCATTGGGAATTGCCATGGTGAGTAAAGTTAATGCTCTTCTATCAACTTTCATTTGAGCCTTTTCAGCTGGATTATACATTCCAGGACTCTTTTTGATTCTTGATGCAGGATTTCAGGGGTAGATTCAGTTCTGGGAACTGCTGGAATCTCAACAAATACCTCTAGTGGGCCATTTGTGATAGATTGCATTAAGGCTTCATCTATGTTATCCAAGAATTAAATCATTCTAATTCTCCATTGATGATATTCCCCCAAGAAGAGAGTTGGTGATTTCGTTTCAGATCCGATTGAGACTATTTCTTTAGACATCTTTGATTGTTAGAAGATCGAGAATTCACCTGTGTTGATTTTGAATTTTGTAGATCAAGAACACCAAGAACTGTCAGATCTGACAAGTTCTTTCACAAATCTTCTTCAAGAACAGATGAATTGGCTCTGATACCAATTGTTAGGACCCAAACAAATAAGATATCAATATATGAAAAGATTATAACAGGAATGATAATAGCCAAATGTAATATGTATTGATTGAATGTACTGTATTACAGAATATATCTTTACAAGGTATATGAAAACATTAGTTCTAACAATCTAACTAACTATCTATTTATACATACAATAGAAAGACTAAAGTGACGAAGCATTCATAACAGACAAGTTCAGAATGGGTTCTGAACTCCTTCAGAACTTCTTCAGAAGTGTCTTCAGAACTTCTTCAGAACCTGTTCAGAAGTGTCTTCAGAACTTCTTCAGATCTTTTTCTCTTTAAGAACCCAGTACCTTTTGAAGCTATTATGATATCTTTATCATTTACCAAACTAGGTTTTTATTTCATTATAAATTTTTTGAATATCGAAAATAATTTAGAACGATGTTTCATCAAAAATAACCACGTTGAACGTGAATAATCGTCAATAAATTTAACAAAACATTGTAACCTAGTATAGAACAGACTCGACTAGGAACCCACACATCAAGGGAAAAAGAAGACTTACACGACTATTGACACGGTTAAGAAAGACACCACGAGTGTGTTTTCCTAACTGACATGACTCACATTCGAAGGACTATAATGATGACAGGCTTGGAACAATTTCTTTAACTTGGACAGGGAAGGATGGCCATATAAGTGATGTAAATACAATGGCAACACTGCACTAGCTGGAATGGAAGGACAAGATCCACCTAGATAGTAGTGACCTTGTGACTCATGCCCTTCGCCAATCATCCGTCCCGTGCTCAGGTCCTGTAGAAAAACAGTGTCAAGAGTAAAGGCTATGGAACAGGATTGGGTTTTAGCGATGTGGCTGACTGATAGTAAATTGAAAGGAATTTTAGGAACGTATAAAATCGAATCCAGGGACAATGAAGAGATGGATTGGGCTTTTCCTATTCCCTTTACTGTAGTCTTATTTCCATCAGCAATTGTGATTGGCAGTAAAGAATCAGAACAATTTAATTGAGAGAAAAGATGTTTGTTACCACAAAGATGATCGGTAGCTCCTGAATCAACAATCCAAGGGCTAACAAACTGACCTTGTGTAGCAAAGGCTGAGGGAGTTCTTGTGTGGCTAGTTGCAATGGAGGTTGGATGCTGAGCTGCTTTAAATCTCATAAACGCTTCATAATCAGATACATACATACTAATATTCTGAGTTGATGAAGGAGCACGTATGGAGCCAACAGTAGACTGACCGGTTGGAGTTGGTGAGCAGATGCTTCTTCTAGCGCTTGTCCTCCATGTGACCAAGTCGATGGCAGAACTCACATGATGGGCGTTTGCCATTATTTCCTCTCTTGGAACCCGAAGCAAAGAGAAAAAGGGGTTGGGGTTGGATTGACAATGAAAGCAGAAGAATTTGGACCATGTTTTACCGTATGAGTGCCAGTCATGTTCAGTAATCTGCGAAAAGTATCCTTCATGGTGGGTGAAGTAGAGCTGGTAAGAATTTGATGCCTAGTTGGTTCAAATTCTGGTTTGAGGCATGAGAGAGCAGCTACCATGAAGAATTTCTCCTGTTGGCAGTATCAGCATGTGATTTTACAAATGGCGTAAGAGCATTAATCTCCTGAATCAAGGCACGAACATGTCCCAGATATGACTCCATACTTCCATTTTGCTTTAAACTTGGGATATAGTGAACAACGGTGTACAAACGTTGTATGTCGTTTGTATGGCATTCAGATGCTTCATTCCAGACATCACAACATGTTACGAATGGTCGACATTGGAACCACATCTTGACTGAGGTTGCCCATGACAGATAATGTTGAAACCCATATCCCTTTCTAACAATGAATCAATAGATCAAATAATGAAATACGAGCGGAAACAAAGTAGATATATGATTTAATACTAGTTAATAGCAATTAACAGTAAGAACAATAATGAAGAACAATTGTTAATTCGTATTGATAACCTGGAAGTCGATTACAATACGTTGAATGGAATGCGCAATTAGCTCTCAAAATATCTTTCAGATCGTTACATATTACATTCATGAATAGAGTTATTTATACGATTACAATTATAAAAGTCAACAGTCTAGCCTATTAGAAATTGACACGTAAGCTAAGCTAGTAACAAATTCAGTTACACAACTAATTACACGGAAAGTGTGCAGGCCACGTCATCAGGAGCGCGTATGTTGTATCTGTTGAAGTCCAGAGGTTCTTCCAATCTCTTGGCGTCTCTATGATGAGTGGGATCAGAAGATAAACTTCTGATCATCGGCACTTGAACAATTGTGGTTCATACTTCTCTGTAAATGAGGTCTAACAATCTCCCCCTAAGTATGAAATCCAGAATGTGGAGATCATAGCCTTGTTTGAAGATCAGAAAGGAGTGCTTGAATAAGATTAAAAAATCTTGAAGAACAGATCCGTAAGTTCTCTGATCCTCAAGATTTTGTTGAGTTTTTTATTCATTCTTTTGGCGACGTCTCTGTCCTTTAACTCCTTTGCAGTATTATCAATCTGAAGAGAAGCGAAGCTCTGGACAATGTGCACAACTCTTGACGAGTATTTGTGAGCTTCTTTAATTCTGAAGAAGCTTCTTCTGGTTGGTCTTCTGAATACGATACCATCTTCAGGTTCAGTTAAAATTGCTCCAACAGTCAGATGGTTGAGTCCTTCTCTTTCTTCATTTGGAGCAGAGATACATAAGATTGGCATCTTGTGATCTAGCCCAGTTTGGAAATCAACCTGTCTTCTGTATGTGATGAAGGCTTTCATGCAGTTTAAGATTCTGAAGAAGGCAATTCTATCTTGATCATCAACCCTTAGATCCATTTGGATTTTCATAAACTTTTCTAGAGGTATGAGATCAGAAGGATTGATAGATAAGAGGTCATTGTCACAGAAGTAGTACGTCTTGTTATCTTTTCTTATCACTTCATAGATCGTGTACTTTATCTCAGTGTTCTCAAAATTTACATGCTTGACTCCAGAGACACTTCTGATTGGTACAATAGAATACGTCTCTTTTCTCACTTGCCTATGACTCATAAATTTATCTTTTACTTCATCACTTACATTATAGTCATTGGCGAAATTTGGCAGCATTAAGAATATTTTTTAATCTGAGACGGCGTACATATGCATATTTTCTATCTCTAGAGTTGGAAGATCTAATCTCACCAACTTTTGTCTTATTGCGTCTGTTTCTGCTCTTTTCTGGAGTGATGCTTCTTTTTTTGCCTTTTCAGCTTCAGCTCTAGCCTCATCAGCTTCAGCTTTGGCTTTTTCAGCTTCAGCTTTGGCTTTTTCAAATTTTCACTTGGCTTTTTCGGTGTTCGGCGCTAGTTCCGTTTTCGCTTCGGCCCGATTCTGTCTTCTTCAGCTCTGGCTCTATCGGCTTTAGCACTGGCTTTTTCAGCTTCAGCTCTGCCTCTGTTTTCAGCTTCGACATTTCGTTGTTGAGAGGCACGAGCAGAAGTTCTGGTGAATTCTGAAGTTCTTGCACATGATAGTTGAGATTGTCTCCTTGTACTTCCAAGAATCTCAAGTAGAAACTTGGCCACCTCTGGATCTTTGGGAAGAGGACCAGAGTATGAAGCTAGTGGAGTTGGTGTTAGTGGAGTTTGTTTAGAAGAGGGAGGAGGTGCAGAAGGTGAAGAGGCAGGAGCTTTACCTCTGTCTTGATCCATTTTCTGACCAATTTTGATTTTTCACCTTTTTGAGTTTTTCAAGATTCTCCCCCTTCTGAGAATCAGGATCCTGATCCTCAGACCTCTTTCGCTTTAGATCATCCTTTTTGCAAGCCCTTGCCTCTTTAGCTTTTTTCCTATCATTGTAGGCCTCGGACAGAGTGTTGACCAGAGTCGATAGCTTCGAAACAGAGGTTTCTAAAGTTGTGACCTTCTGATCCATGTTGGAATTGCTTGTATTTGTTTTAGAAACATATTTCGAAGTCAAGGCATTTATTCTTTCTATCATGGATTTCTGAAAAACAGCCATATCAGATTTCTTAACCAGAGAAGAGGAGGAGGTAGAAGCATCTTTAGAGGGAATCACGGTCTTGATAATTTTCTGAATGTCAGCAACAAAGGAACCATATTCATCAACAGAAATCGTGACCTCTGGAGTAGGAAATTCTGCTGGAAGATTAAAAATGGCTTCTGATGTAGCCTTAATGCCAGTGTCCAAGGAGTTGAAATGTTCAGAAGCAGAATTCCTCTGAGATTCTGCATTGTCAGATATGAGCTTTTTGATGGCTTCCAGAGCTTGAGTCTGAGCAAGTTGTTCTATACGAATATTATTGAGCACGGTTTGTTGAGATTCAAGGGATTGTTTTAGATCTTCCATAGATCTCTGAAGTTTATCACCAAACGCCAGAAACGCTGCATTGGTGACAAAATCAGAAGTGGTAACTGGTGTATCTCCAACACATGGAGCCCCTTGTCTCTCGCATTCAGAGAGGCCCTCATTCACACCTGTTTTTACGTTGAGTGTGGAGGGACTTCCAACCTGTCTTTGAGGGCTGTCATTGACAGGCACCTCTTCGGTTGTTCCGATTGGTTCAACTTGTTCCTCAGCATCAGAGGATGAGGAGCTGAAAACAATGTGCTTACCTTGGTGAAGTATAAATACTCCGGTAAGTGGTGCACCCTGTTGCTGTAACCCCTCTGTCCCTAGGACTTCGTTGGTCACGGAGAAATCAACTATTGGTGAAGTTTGTGGCGAGTTCTGGGGCAATGGAACTCTTATATTTTCATCATCACCCTTTTGAGAGGATGACGAAGAAGAGGTGGTTTCCCCTGTTATGCTTGATTCAGAGGATTGAAGAGTGTCCTCTGATCGGTTGGCTTCTGGGTGGTTTGGACTGGGTTGTCCTTTTTCAGTGAGAGTAGATGTGTTGGCATCTACCTCAGGTATTGTGGTTACCCTTGGGGGACTTGGTGAGATTCTCTCATATGTGTCTCTGTGGACATCTTCAGTACCTTCTTACATTAAGAGGTAAAGATGGGTAGAAGCATTGGGTTGTTCACTCAAATTCTTTCCAAGCTCAGTCTCACTTGACCTCTCACTGCCTAAACTAGGCTCAAAATGCTCTGGGTAGGTATTCTCGGTTCTGAGTATACCAGAGAGCGTCTATAAGAGATGAGATTAAGAGATATTGAAGGGATAAGATTTAGCATGTACCTGGAGAGCTCCCTTGGTGAGGAATAACCATTGCTGTCGATTGTAGGCTTGTGAAAACTCATGGATGCAATTTTGCAGAATAGCTGAAGCAGTGGAGCTTTCAGAGCCCCTATTGCTGGAAAAGTGAACAAGGACAAAAACGTTGGAAACATTAGGGATGGACGGGCTTTCCCTTGCTTCTGGTGTGAAACCTTTGTGTGTACAGTAGCTTTCATTTCTTGAAAAATCAAGCTCGCATAATCCAGGGGTCTATTGAAATACATTCCATACATGATTATAAGGATGTTCTTGCTCGCCTGGTCTAAGGAACCGATTTTGCAGGTTAGACTTTTGTTCAGGATTGAAACCAACACGTTCCACATTGGAGGTAATTTCTTCCTCTTGAACTCATATAGCTTCGTGAGTTGTCCATTATAACCCAAGAAATTGATAAAGGCAAGCAGGGCTTCTGGGGTAGGGTTTTGTTCAAAGTCGGGATTTGGCACTTTTTGACCTGCAACATCGATAATGGGTTGGGGCAAATGAAAATACCTTGCGAGTTTGTTCCTTGTGATAGGTATTTCCACAGCAGTTTCAGGGTCGTTGGGTGGCTAAAGTTTCCAAGAAGAGTTTCTTCATCTGCTACATACATTGATTGCCTTACTTCTTGGACATAGATTTCAGGGACATTGGGGTTGGTTAAAGTTAGGGTTCGGTTTGGTGAATGGTTTTGTAGGAACTCGATCATTACCCTGTAATCAGCCAGATAGGTGTTTCGATCAAGAAGAACTTGAACATTGTTGGTTTTCAATGGCAGTTTAATGATCGGAGCACTATCGACCGTTGAATCGATTAACCTTCCTTCTTCGTCTTGGACATTCAGATGTGCAGATTGGTTCGCCATTGATGGAATTTGGGGGTTTTTGGAAAGCGGTGAGAGAACAGGTATGCAATTTCGAGTAATAGCTTGAGGAAGAAGACGATGCACTGTAGTTGTGAATTCCTAATTTGAGGTTTATATATGAGAGAGAAAGAGTACTCGAGTGTGACTTGGGATGGGAAGGGTTTTAATTTAGGAATAGGCAAAAACGGTTCGTTTATGCTGATGTAAGCACGCAGGCGTGCAATCATCCAATTCCACAATTAATGACACGTGGACAATATGGTAGCGTGTATTTGATGACTGGCGCGTGTATTAATGAGTCACTGAAAAGGTTTTAGCGCTTTAAACCGTAGAGTATTCCCTCCAAAATTAAAAAGAAATTAATAAGAAAAATTATTAATTAAACAACAGGTAATCTGTTGATTAAATTTTTTTTTGAGATTACTAAATCCTTTTAATGAATTTAAAAGCAGACATTTGGATGAATAAATCAGTTTGGTACCAAATGAACGTTTAATATTCTATGACAAGTATTCCTTAAGAAATTTTAATAAAATAAGAGAATTTTAATTAACCTTGAAGGCAAGAGTTAAATAAAATGAACTTATTAAAAAGAAAATTTCAGAAGAAAAACAAAGTCAAAAAATATCTGGTCAGAGGAAACAATTTGTGACCAATAATGTCAAAGAACATCTTTTCAGAAAAAAATTTAGTTGAATATGAAAATTCTTAGTAACCTTGACGGCAAGAGTTATTCAGAAAAAACAAATTCAAAGAAAACTTCTAAGTAAAGAGAGGTTTAGAAGACAGCTAACTTCTGTTAGACTTGATATGCTCCCCCTCGAGTTGTTCTCTGTGCTCCCCCTCGAATTGTTGCATCTTGCTCCCCCTTGTTTTTTCAAGTAATGCTCCATTTCTGTCATCACTTGGTTCAGAAATGTAAGATGTATTCTTTGATGAACAGAGATGTCCAGAGGCCGTTGAGCGCCTCTGGAATAAATCATCATAATTAACCTGAGACTTCTGGACAGTTCTGATAAACTCGAACAGAAAAAAATAAGACAACTAAAAAAACAAACAAAACAACAAAAAAATATGTACAAAAATAAGTAATTACACTTAATCCTATGAAGATCATAGAAATAAATATAATTACATATTTAACATGCCCAACTTGCTGACTAAGAAATTAAACCGTTTCTCATCTAGAGCTTTTGTGAAAATATCAGCAACTTGATAATCAGTAGAGACAAAATACATTTCTATTGTGCCCTTCTCTACATGATCTTTGATAAAATGATACCTGACATCGATGTGTTTTGTTTTGGAGTGCTGAACTGGATTTTCAGTGATGGCAGTAGCACTTTCTGAGTCAAATAGGATAGGAATTTTGTCGTATACTAATTCGTAGTCTCTGAGCTGAGTCTTCATCCATATAACTTGGGAACAGCAACTGGCAGCAGCAACATATTCAGCTTCTGCTGTAGATGTTGAAACACAGTTCTGTTTCTTGGATGTCCAACTAATGAGTCTGTTTCCCAAAATTTGACAGCTACCAGAGGTACTTTTTTATATCCAACTTACATCCTGCATGATCAAAATCTGTATATGTCATTAAATCAAATCCAGAATTTTTAGGATACCAGAGACCTAGTGATAGAGTTCCCTTTAGGTATCTAAAAATTCTTTTAACAGCAGCCAAATGTGATTCTTTGGGTTTGGCCTGATATCGAGCACAAAGGCAAGTGGCAAACATAATAGTCTACTAGCTGTCAGATACAGAAGTGATCCTATCATACCTCTATAGCCCGTAACATCCACTGATTTCCCAGAAGGATCAGGGACAAGTTTCGTGCTAGGAGAGATAGGGGTTTTCATAGTTGAGGAATTTTGAAGATGAAATTTCTTTAGCATGTCAAACACAGAATTGGCTTGATTTATAAAAATGCCAGAGTCATTTTGTTTGACTTGGAGTCCTAGGAAGAACATTAGTTCTCCCATCATACTCATTTCAAATTCTTTTTCCATCAATTTTGAAAATAAATCAACTTCTGTCTGATGAGTAGAGCCAAATATTATGTCATCCACATAGATTTGGACAACAATTAGCATATCTTTGCCTCTTTTGATAAACAAGGTTGTATTAATTTTACCTTTTTCATAACTATTACTAATCAGAAACGTAGATAATCGTTCATAATAGGCTCTTGGTGGTTGCTTCAAACCATATAAAGCTTTGTCGAGAAGATAGACGTACTCTGGATGTTTAGCATCTTTAAAACGAGCAGGTTGTTCAACGTACACTTCTTTTTTGAGAAATCTAATTAGAAATGCACATTTGGTCAGGGATCCGGAGGTGTATAAGGCATTCAAACTCGAATTTGTCATTTTTGAAACACGGATTTGAAAGAATTACTGAATAATTGTTGAAATGTGGAACAATTAAATTTCAGATGAATTGAAACAGGACGATATTCTAACAGATTTTCAGATTTAAGCCAAAATTACCACCGATTTAGAGAAAATTGTTATGAAATTAACAAAATCTCGTAAAACAGGGTAGGATTACGAACAGTAGCTTAAAACTGAAAATTACTACAAATAGAAGAGGGATTTCTCCAAAAGGAAGAGATCTAATAATCAATAGATTGATTATCAAGCTCTGATACCAATTGTTGGAATCCAGATCCCTTTCTAACAATGAATCGATAGATCAAATAATGAAATACGAGCGGAAGCAAAATAGATCTATGATTTAATACTAGTTAATAGCAATTAACAGTAAGAACAGTAAGAACAATAATGAAGAACAATTGTTAATTCGTATTGATAACCTGGAAGTCGATTACAATACGTTGAACGGAATGAGCAATTAGCTCTCCAAATATCTTTCAGATCGTCACATATTACATTCATGAATAGAGCTATTTATACGATTACAATTATAAAAGTCAACAGTCTAGCCAATTAGAAATTGACACGTAAGCTAAGCTAGTAACAAATTCAGTTACACAACTAATTACACGGAAAGTGTGCAGGCCACGTTATCAGGAGCGCATAAGTTGCATCTGTTGAAGTCCAGAGGTTCTTCCAATATCTGGGCGTCTCTGTGATGAGTGGGATCAGAAGATAAACTTTTGATCATCTGCACTTGAACAATTCTGGTTCACACTTCTCTGTAAATGAGGTATAACAAATAATTAGCAAACCCGGTTAATTTTTCCGATGTGATTGATTAATTGATTACCAGTTACGATAAAAGACTGAGTAGTGGGAGAATTAGTGTCAGTGTTGACAACTTCACCCCTGGTTGTTTGTCCAGATGTTGCAAATTGGGATTTAATCACCAACGATAATGTATGTTTTGATGGCGTTGAAACGGATTTCCAAATAAAACAGAGGATGACGGCGAAGATGGGAATCGATCAACAGCAAGAAGCACCTCAGTTGTTGATACACGAAGTAGAGAAGCAATGATCAAGATGAAAAACTAATAGAAGACCGCAGCGGATTAGGGTTCAACAAAAAAAAACGTAATGTTCACGCCGGAGTACTAATCACGCCGGAGTTAATGATTGAAACCCTACTCTGATACCATGTGAAATCAGAGTATGCGAAAAATAGAGAGAGAATATTTTTCTTCTCATCCAAGTGAATAAAAATGTATACAAGGACATATATAAAGGGAGCAAGAGCCTATACAAGGAAACTATAAAAAAAGGAAACACGCCTATACAAAGAAACTATAAAGAAGGAAACTACCTATTTACACTTGTAGTCCCTGAACTTATACAATTCTAACAACCCCATATATATATATATATATATAGTTTCATACATTACTGCTATAAATTGTATTCACCTAAACGATTTAGATCTTATCTGACATTTGAGAGGTCAGATTGCTTTCCCACACTCCATTTCAGAGCTTAACAAAAGAATCATAATACCCCTCTCACGAACCTACACAGCCCATATATTTGCCCTAACAAAATAGACCCTGGTCAATTACAAAAATGCCCCTATTACCTTTATTATTCTAAATTGTCACTTTGCCCCACTAAAACAAACCACTTACTTGCCCCTCCTTCCATACGTAAAATGGACCAGAAGATTAGCGATACCCCCCTCAAAAACTCGAATCTTGTCGTCAAGGTTACAACCTGGAAACTGTTGAAGCAAGAAATCTAACACTTCCCACGAAGCTTCAAATTCGGATAATCCCTTCCACTTCACCAACACCTCTAATTGTCCTGCATCACCATTCGGTATCTGTCAAACTCCGATAATATCTTCAGCGACTGCTTTCATCAATAAATTCCTCAGTAAAATGTTCTGGTAATGCCTTTGATGACAGATTATTTCCAATTACCCGTCTGAGTTGTGAAACATGGAATATCGGATGAATCGATGTCATTGCCGGTAAGGCAAACTTGTACGTAGACCTGGCAAAAACTGGCACGACACGCTAACCCGACATGAACTCGACACGAATTAAACGGGTTTGGGTAATACATTTCAACCCGACTAAGTAAGCGGGTTGACACGACACGACACGAAAATTAAACGAGTAAGTTCAAGGTAAAAAATTTGAACTCGAAAATGACCCGAATAACCCGTTTATATTATGCCCCTTTGGCCCTTAGGTAAATAACGTCAACAACTCATAGTTTATAGTTTTTTTTAACAAAGTATATACTAAATAATAATAAAAAGTGATTGTACATTCCATGTAGACCTGACAAAAACTGGCACAACATGCTAACTAGACACGAACTCGACACGAATGAAACGATTTTGGGTAATATATTTCAACCAGTTTAAGTAAACGGGTTGACACGAAAATGACACGAAAATTAAACGAGTTGACATGACACGACACGAAAATTAAACGGGTCGGGTTAGGGTTAGGCACTCTCAACCCGTTTAACTTTGAACCCGACACAAACCCGACACGACACGACACGTTTGCCAGGTCTACTTGTACGCTACATCCCCTATCTAAGAAACACCTTGTATGGACCATCGAACCGTGCAACCAACTTAGGATTATTCCCCTTTATCAACGATTTCGGTCTATATAGCCTCAATTTCAATCAGACAATCACCGGGAGTAAAAATCACCTCTTTTCGATGTAAGTCAGCTTGTTGTTTCATACGGCATTGAGCTATCAATAAGTACATTTGAATGTTATCCAACATTTCCTCCCTGTCGCCCAACTCTTGGTCTACAATTTGCAAACGTGAGCCACCTTCTTTTACCTTAACAAAGGGGGAAGATCCCGCCCATATAACACTCGAAACGAGGAACTCTTGAGTGATGTGTGATAAGTTGTGTCTGAGTTCTTCCCAAGGCAGCCATTTACTTCTTAGGTGTATCAGAGAAGCAACATCTCAAATACTGCTCTAGGCCTTTGTTCACCACTTCAGTCTTTCCATCCGTTTGAGGGTGGTATGGAGAGCTATATTCAGCCTTGTTCCCTGCAATTTATAAAGTTCCCTCCAGAAATTGCTTAAGAAAATCTTGTCACGATCTAACACGATGGCTTCCGACACTCCATGTAATCATACAATTTCTTTGGAAAACACTTCTGCTACTGTTTGGGCTGTATAAGGATGTTTAAGAGCCACGAAATGAGCATATTTGCTCAAACGATCAACTACCACTAATATTGCACTCAACCCGTTCGACTTTGGTAAACCTTCGATAAAAACCATAGAGATTTCATCCCAATATAGTGGCAATGAAAGAGGCAATAACAGCCCTACTGGAGTACCACTCAAACTCTTGTTATGTTGGCACACTTCACACTGTTTCATCAAATCTGTTGTGTCCTCTCTCATCCAGTCCAGAAAATTTCAGAAGCAATCCTTTGATAGGACCTATCTTCACGTGTGTGTCCCTCTCGACAAGAGAACCACGAAATTCCTCAAAAATTAAAGGTTTAACGACGACGTACGAGGTATCATCAACCTGCCCTTATACAACAACAATCCTTGCTCTATTTTGCCACTCTCCAAATCATTCTTAATTTTAAGTAAAAGTTCACCACTTTCAATCTCTCGTTTGAATTCATCCCACTACCGCCATTGAGGCCCTCCTAAACTAGCATATTCTACTTTTGTAACCTTTCTTGATAATGCATCAGCAGCCTGATTTCTGATATGCTGGTTCGACCACGCACTGTTCAAAATAAAAATTTAAAGCTTTGTTGGTCACTCTGAACAACGAAATTTCTTCCAAGTAAGTATGGTCTCCATCTTCAAACAGCCAAGACAATCGCCATCAATTATTTTTCATATATTGCTTTCTGCTTGGCGCGTGCACCCAGAGCTTGACTGAAATAAGCAATTGGTTGTTCTATTGCATCAGAACCACTCCCAAACCCAAACCTGAAGCGTCGGTTCCAATAACAAAGCCTTTTGAAAATTCTGGCAGCCTTAACACCGGGGATGTTGTTAATTCTGCCTTTAGATCTTGGAACGCCTGTTGAGCCTTCTCATTCCAGCCAAATTGATTTTTTTAATAACTCGGTCAACGGTCCAGCCATCCCTCCATACCCTTTTATAAAGTAGAATTTGATGTGGCACAATTAGCTTGTGATATGATCCATGTAATTCAACTCTTAGGGAAGATGTAGCTCACTTGTTGATAGCGTATCAACAAGCAAAAAGGGATCAAGAAAGCTTGGCAAAGCAAAAAGCGAAAGTAACATGGTTGAATGAAGGAGATCAGAATACCAAGTTCTTTTTCCATGCTATTTGGGAAAAAGGAACGACAATCGCATTGTGTCGGTCAGAGATGAAGCGGGTATGTTTTTTGAAAATGATGATGTTCCTAATGCTTTTATTCAGTATTTTTCTTCTATTCTTGGATCTGTTGATTTGGCGGTTAACCCAGCCATGGAAGATTATAATTTTAGTAGTCGTTTGACACTTTCTGAAGCACTCCATTTGATTCGGCCAATTACTGATGATGAATTGAAACAAAGGACTCGATTTTTAGTATTGGGGATGACAAGGCCCCGGATCAGATGGGTTTTCTTCTAAGTTCTATAAAGCCGCGTGGAGTGTGGTTAGAAAGGATATTCAAATTGCCATTTATAACTTCTTTTATTCTGGAGAACTTGAAAAACAATTGAACCATACCACTCTGTCTTATACCGAAAATACAAAATGTCTGCCAGGTTACGGACTTCCGCCCTATTTCTTGTTGTAATGTTTTGTATAAGTTCATAAGTAAGATTATTGTTGATCGTTTGAAGCGTTCGTTGGATTTTCTTATTGGGAGGGCTCAATCTGCATTTATTTCGGGTAGGCGCATCTCGGACAATATCATGATGGCGCATGACCTGGTGGCGGGTTATCAGATGAATGAGGGAGAATCAAGATGTGCTTTCAAAATTGATATAAGGACAGCATGTGACACGGTTAATTGGCAATATCTTACTGGGATGCTTGAAGGCATAGGTTTTCACCCGGTTATGGTTAATTGCCTGCAAAGTATGGTCTCTACTTCTTCGTACCTTATACGTGTGAATAGCATTTCGGAAGGTTTTTTTAAAGACAAAAGAGGTATTAGATAGGGTGATCCGATATCTCCCTATCTTTTCACGGTGGTTATGGAGGGGCTATTGATGATTCTTAGAAGATTTATTGAAGAAGCGAATGAATTCTCGTTTCATCGTGGATGTGAGGTAGTTCAACTTACACATTTTTGTTTTGCTAATGATTTATTTGTTTTTACAAGGGGTGATATTCAATGTGTCGAAATTATAAAGAAAGCTCTTCAAATTTTGAAAGAGAGATCTGGGATATCCCCGAGTCTAAAGAAAAAGTGAAGTCTTTTTTGGAAACGTTGAAGAGGGTACTAAAAGGGCAATTCTTAATTGCTTACCTTTTTCCAATCATATACTTGGGAGTGCCTTTGTCCCCAGTTCGACTCAAAGTGAATGATTTTAACACTTTAGTTGTGAAGGTCAAAAACCGATTGCATAATTGGAAGAACAAAAAAATTTCGTATAGTGGTAGAAGGCAACTGATAATCTCGGTTTTACAATCGATGCAGACATTTTGGATGTCAGTCTTTCTCATTCCTTCCACTACCATTCACGAGATAGAGTTACTTTGTCGGAACTTTTTATGGGCGCAAGGGGACAAAGCTAATGGTAAATGCCAAATAGCTTGGGATATGGTTTGTAAACCGATTAAATGTGGGGGAGTTGGAATCAAAAGATTGGAATTGTGGAACCGTTGTCTCCTTCTAAAACATGTTTGGGACATATTAACCATACGAAGTTCTTTATGGGTCGATTGGATTCATACCAATTATATCCATGAAAAAGAATTTTTGGTGATACAAAACCGGAATAGATGGTCATGGCTCATACGAAATATTCTTGATCTTAGATCGCAATGTCGACGGTTTTTTCTCTCATGTGGGAAATGCTATGTGTACAAATGCCTGGGAAGACATATGGTATACGATTGGACCACTTTTCCAACATGTTTCTTACCGATTCATACATAGCCATGGTTTTGAGACTAGATCGACGGTAAAGGATGTTATGGACCGATTTGGGAACTCATGGCCGGATGAATGGACGCAAAGATACCCTCAACTTATGAATGATGTAATTCCTATCCTAAGTGATAGAGATGATCGTATTTTATGGTTGGGGTCACAACAGATTCGCCAAGAGTTCTCCGTTCAACTAGAGTGGAAGTTATTGGAAGAGTCGGGATCAATTGTGCATTGGCATAAAGTTGTTTGGAATAAAGAATTTATTCCTAAACATGCTTTATGTATGTGGATGGCATGCCATAAACGTTTACCAACCCAAGATCACATTAAACAGAATGAGCCACCGGACTTGAAACGTGTTTTCTATAAAGCGACAATTGAGACCACAATCATCTTTTTTTTAATGTAGCTTTTCAAAGGCTATATGGGATGTGATAAAAAAAATGAAGTGGAGATTAAAACTTGCCCGAATAATTGGAAGTTGATTTTAACATATTGGATGGCGGGCAATTGGAGATCTTGGTCGACTATGCAAAAGTTAGCAATTTCGGCTACGGTTTACCACATTTGGATTGAAAGAAATAGGCGATTCTTTGATAAATGTTATCAAAGTGAAGAAATAGGCGATACTGTTAAAAACACTAGCTTTTACACCGTTTTATGGACCGTCTATAAAAAAGTTTAAATTTTAATGCTGCTGTAAATGACAACGGTGTATAAAATTGATAAATTTAGACGTTTCAATGACTTTCGGGTCATCTTTTTTCACGGTTCTACAAAACAAACTGTATCAGGGTCATTATTTTTCAATATTATATGGAAAAAAAACAACATAAAAAGCTCACCGCTTTACATAAATTCCATTAAAATTAACATATTTTTTACAACTCTAAGAAAACAAAAACTTGAAAAAAATAAAAGTTTTTAACACGTTTTCCGAAAAAACTGTTAAAAAACAAGATTTTCACCGTTTTATAGACCATCTATAAAAAAGTTCAAATTTTTATGCTGCTGTAAATAACAACGGTGTATAAAGATGATAAATTTAGACGTTTCAATGACTTCCGGGTCATCTTTCTTCACGGTTCTACAAAACAAAGTGTATCAGGGTCATGATTTTTCAATATTATATGAAAAAAAAACAACATAAAAAGCTCACCACTTTACATAAATTCCATTAAAATTTACATATTTTGTACTACTCTAAGAAAACAAAAACTTGAAAAAACTACAAGTTTTTAACATGTTTTCCGAAAAAACAGTTAAAAATACTAGCTTTTACACCGTTTTATGGACCGTCTATAAAAAAGTTTAAATTTTAATGCTGCTGTAAATGACAACGGTGTATAAAAGTGATAAAATTAGACGTTTCAATGACTTCCGGGTCATCTTTTTTCACGGTTCTACAAAACAAACTGTATCAGAGTCATGATTTTTCAATATTATATGAAAAAAAACAACATAAAAAGCTCACCGATTTACATAAATTCCATTAAAATTAACATATTTTTTACAACTATAAGAAAACAAAAACTTGAAAAAAATGAAATTTTTAACACGTTTTCCGAAAAAACTTGAAAAAACTACAAGTTTTTAACATGTTTTCCGAAAAAACAGTTAAAAATACTAGCTTTTACACCGTTTTATGGACCGTCTATAAAAAAGTTTAAATTTTAATGCTGCTGTAAATGACAACGGTGTATAAAAGTGATAAATTTAGACGTTTCAATGACTTCCGGGTCATCTTTTTTCACGGTTCTACAAAACAAACTGTATCAGGGTCATTATTTTTCAATATTATATGGAAAAAAAACAACATAAAAAGCTCACCGATTTACATAAATTCCATTAAAATTAACATATTTTGTACAACTCTAAGAAAACAAAAACTTGAAAAAAATGAAAGTTTTTAACACGTTTTCCGAAAAAACTGTTAAAAAACAAGATTTTCACCGTTTTATAGACCATCTATAAAAAAGTTCAAATTTTTATGCTGCTGTAAATAACAACGGTGTATAAAGATGATAAATTTAGACGTTTCAATGACTTCCGGGTCATCTTTCTTCACGGTTCTACAAAACAAAGTGTATCAGGGTCATGATTTTTCAATATTATATGAAAAAAAAACAACATAAAAAGCTCACCACTTTACATAAATTCCATTAAAATTTACATATTTTGTACTACTCTAAGAAAACAAAAACTTGAAAAAACTACAAGTTTTTAACATGTTTTCCGAAAAAACAGTTAAAAATACTAGCTTTTACACCGTTTTATGGACCGTCTATAAAAAAGTTTAAATTTTAATGCTGCTGTAAATGACAACGGTGTATAAAAGTGATAAAATTAGACGTTTCAATGACTTCCGGGTCATCTTTTTTCACGGTTCTACAAAACAAACTGTATCAGAGTCATGATTTTTCAATATTATATGAAAAAAAACAACATAAAAAGCTCACCGATTTACATAAATTCCATTAAAATTAACATATTTTTTACAACTATAAGAAAACAAAAACTTGAAAAAAATGAAATTTTTAACACGTTTTCCGAAAAAACTTGAAAAAACTACAAGTTTTTAACATGTTTTCCGAAAAAAGCTTAAAAATACTAGCTTTTACACCGTTTTATGGACCGTCTATAAAAAAGTTTAAATTTTAATGCTTGTAAATGACAACGGTGTATAAAAGTGATAAATTTAGACGTTTCAATGACTTCCGGGTCATCTTTTTTCACGGTTCTACAAAACAAAGCGTATCGTGGTCATTATTTTTCGATATTATATGGAAAAAAACAACATAAAAAGCTCACCGATTTACATAAATTCCATTAAAATTAACATATTTTGTACAACTCTAAGAAAACAAAAACTTGAAAAAAATAAAAGTTTTTAACACGTTTTCCGAAAAAACTGTTAAAAAACAAGATTTTCACCGTTTTATAGACCATCTATATAAAAGTTCAAGTTTTTATGCTGCTGTAAATAACAACGGTGTATAAATGTGATAAATTTAGACGTTTCAATGACTTCCGGGTCATCTTTCTTCACGGTTCTACAAAAAAAAGTGTATCGGTGGTCATGATTTTTAAATATTATATTAAAAAAACAACATAAAAAGCTCACCGCTTTACATAAATTCCATTAAAATTAACATATTTTGTACGACTCTAAGAAAACAAAAACTTGAAAAAACTACAAGTTTTTAACATGTTTTCCGAAAAAACAGTTAAAAATACTAGCTTTTACACCGTTTTATGGACCGTCTATAAAAAAGTTTAAATTTTAATGCTGCTGTAAATGACAACGGTGTATAAAAGTGATAAAATTAGACGTTTCAATGACTTCCGGGTCATCTTTTTCACGGTTCTACAAAACAAACTGTATCAGAGTCATGATTTTTCAATATTATATGAAAAAAACAACATAAAAAGCTCACCGCTTTACATAAATTCCATTAAAATTAACATATTTTTTACAACTCTAAGAAAACAAAAACTTGAAAAAAATGAAATTTTTAACACGTTTTCCGAAAAAACTTGAAAAAACTACAAGTTTTTAACATGTTTTCCGAAAAACTGTTAAAAATACTAGCTTTTACACCGTTTTATGGACCGTCTATAAAAAAGTTTAAATTTTAATGCTTTGTAAATGACAACGGTGTATAAAAGTGATAAATTTAGACGTTTCAATGACTTCCGGGTCATCTTTTTTCACGGTTCTACAAAACAAACTGTATCAGGGTCATTATTTTTCAATATTATATGGAAAAAAACAACATAAAAAGCTCACCGCTTTACATAAATTCCATTAAAATTAACATATTTTGTACAACTCTAAGAAAACAAAAACTTGAAAAAAATAAAAGTTTTTAACACGTTTTCCGAAAAAACTGTTAAAAAACAAGATTTTCACCGTTTTATAGACCATCTATAAAAAAGTTCAAATTTTTATGCTGCTGTAAATAACAACGGTGTATAAAGGTGATAAATTTAGACGTTTCAATGACTTCCGGGTCATCTTTTTTCACGGTTCTACAAAACAAAGTGTATCAGGGTCATGATTTTTCAATATTATATGAAAAAAAACAACATAAAAAGCTCACCGCTTTACATAAATTCCATTAAAATTAACATATTTTGTACGACTATAAGAAAACAAAAACTTGAAAAAACTACAAGTTTTTAACATGTTTTCCGAAAAACAGTTAAAAATACTAGCTTTTACACCGTTTTATGGACCGTCTATAAAAAAGTTTAAATTTTAATGCTGCTGTAAATGACAACGGTGTATAAAAGTGATAAAATTAGACGTTTCAATGACTTCCGGGTCATCTTTTTTCACGGTTCTACAAAACAAACTGTATCAGGGTCATGATTTTTCAATATTATATGAAAAAAACAACATAAAAAGCTCACCGTTTTACATAAATTCCATTAAAATTAACATATTTTGTACTACTCTAAGAAAACAAAAACTTGAAAAAAATAAAATTTTTAACACGTTTTCCGAAAAAACTTGAAAAAACTACAAGTTTTTAACATGTTTTCCGAAAAAACAGTTAAAAATACTAGCTTTTACACCGTTTTATGGACCGTCTATAAAAAAGTTTAAATTTTAATGCTGCTGTAAATGACAACGGTGTATAAAAGTGATAAATTTAGACGTTTCAATGACTTCCGGGTCATCTTTTTTCACGGTTCTACAAAACAAACTGTATCAGGGTCATTATTTTTCAATATTATATGGAAAAAAAACAACATAAAAACCTCACCGCTTTACATAAATTGCATTAAAATTAACATATTTTGTACAACTCTAAGAAAACAAAAACTTGAAAAAAATAAAAGTTTTTAACACGTTTTCCGAAAAAACTGTTAAAAACCAAGATTTTCACCGTTTTATAGACCATCTATAAAAAAGTTCAAATTTTTATGCTGCTGTAAATAGAAACGGTGTATAAAGGTGATAAATTAAGACGTTTCAATGACTTCCGGGTCATCTTTTTTCACGGTTCTACAAAACAAAGTGTATCAGGGTAATGATTTTTCAATATTATATTAAAAAAAACAACATAAAAAGCTCACCGCTTTACATAAATTCCATTAAAATTAACATATTTTGTACGACTCTAAGAAAACAAAAACTTGAAAAAACTACAAGTTTTTAACATGTTTTCCGAAAAAACTGTTAGAAATACTAGCTTTTACACCGTTTTATGGACCGTCTATAAAAAAGTTTAAATTTTAATGCTGCTGTAAATGACAACGGTGTATAAAATTGATAAATTTAGACGTTTCAATGACTTCCGGGTCATCTTTTTTCACGGTTCTACAAAACAAACTGTATCAGGGTCATGATTTTTCAATATTATATGAAAAAAAACAACATAAAAATCTCACCGCTTTACATAAATTCCATTAAAATTAACATATTTTTTACAACTCTAAGAAAACAAAAACTTGAAAAAAATAAAAGTTTTAACACGTTTTCCGAAAAAACTTGAAAAAACTACAAGTTTTTAACATGTTTTCCGAAAAAACAGTTAAAAATACTAGCTTTTACACCGTTTTATGGACCGTCTATAAAAAAGTTTAAATTTTAATGCTGCTGTAAATGACAACGGTGTATAAAAGTGATAAATTTAGACGTTTCAATGACTTCCGGGTCATCTTTTTTCACGGTTCTACAAAACAAACTGTATCAGGGTCATTATTTTTCAATATTATATGGAAAAAAAACAACATAAAAAGCTCACCGCTTTACATAAATTCCATTAAAATTAACATATTTTGTACAACTCTAAGAAAACAAAAACTTGAAAAAACTACAAGTTTTTAACATGTTTTCAAAAAAACTGTTAAAAACACTAGCTTTTACACCGTTTTATGGACCGTCTATAAAAAAGTTTAAATTTTAATGCTGCTGTAAATGACAACGGTGTATAAAAGTGATAAAATTAGACGTTTCAATGACTTTCGGGTCATCTTTTTTCACGGTTCTACAAAACAAAGTGTATCAGGGTCATGATTTTTCAATATTATATGGAAAAAAAACAACATAAAAAGCTCACCGCTTTACATAAATTCCATTAAAATTAACATATTTTTTACAACTCTAAGAAAACAAAAACTTGAAAAAAATAAAAGTTTTTAACACGTTTTCCGAAAAAACTGTTAAAAAACAAGATTTTTCACCGTTTTATAGACCATCTATAAAAAAGTTCAAATTTTTATGCTGCTGTAAATAACAACGGTGTATAAATGTGATAAATTTAGACGTTTCAATGACTTCCGGGTCATCTTTCTTCACGGTTCTACAAAAAAAAGTGTATCAGGGTCATGATTTTTCAATATTATATGAAAAAAACAACATAAAAAGCTCACCGCTTTACATAAATTCCATTAAAATTAACATATTTTGTACTACTCTAAGAAAACAAAAACTTGAAAAAACTACAAGTTTTTAACATGTTTTCCGAAAAAACTGTTAAAAATACTAGCTTTTACACCGTTTTATGGACCGTCTATAAAAAAGTTTAAATTTTAATGCTGCTGTAAATGACAACGGTGTATAAAATTGATAAATTTAGACGTTTCAATGACTTCCGGGTCATCTTTTTTCACAGTTCTACAAAACAAAGTGTATCAGTGTCATGATTTTTCAATATTATATGAAAAAAACAACATAAAAAGCTCACCGTTTTACATAAATTCCATTAAAATTAACATATTTTGTACTACTCTAAGAAAACAAAAACTTGAAAAAAATAAAATTTTTAACACGTTTTCCGAAAAAACTTGAAAAAACTACAAGTTTTTAACATGTTTTCCGAAAAAACTGTTAAAAATACTAGCTTTTACACTGTTTTATGGACCGTCTATAAAAAAGTTTAAATTTTAATGCTGCTGTAAATAACAACGGTGTATAAAAGTGATAAATTTAGACGTTTCAATGACTTCCGGGTCATCTTTTTTCACGGTTCTACAAAACAAACTGTATCAGGGTCATTATTTTTCAATATTATATGGAAAAAAAACAACATAAAAAGCTCACCGCTTTACATAAATTCCATTAAAATTAACATATTTTGTACAACTCTAAGAAAACAAAAACTTGAAAAAAATAAAAGTTTTTAACACGTTTTCCGAAAAAACTGTTAAAAAACAAGATTTTCACCGTTTTATAGACCATCTATAAAAAAGTTCAAATTTTTATGCTGCTGTAAATAACAACGGTGTATAAAGGTGATAAATTTAGACGTTTCAATGACTTCCGGGTCATCTTTTTTCACGGTTCTACAAAACAAAGTGTATCAGGGTCATGATTTTTCAATATTATATGAAAAAAACAACATAAAAAGCTCACCGCTTTACATAAATTCCATTAAAATTAACATATTTTGTACTACTCTAAGAAAACAAAAACTTGAAAAAACTACAAGTTTTTAACATGTTTTCCGAAAAAACAGTTAAAAATACTAGCTTTTACACCGTTTTATGGACCGTCTATAAAAAAGTTTAAATTTTAATGCTGCTGTAAATGACAACGGTGTATAAAAGTGATAAATTTAGACGTTTCAATGACTTCCGGGTCATCTTTTTTCACGGTTCTACAAAACAAACTGTATCAGAGTCATGATTTTTCAATATTATATGAAAAAAACAACATAAAAAGCTCACCGTTTTACATAAATTCCATTAAAATTAACATATTTTGTACTACTCTAAGAAAACAAAAACTTGAAAAAAATAAAATTTTTAACACGTTTTCCGAAAAAACTTGAAAAAACTACAAGTTTTTAACATGTTTTCCGAAAAAACATAAAAATACTAGCTTTTACATTGTTGTATGGACCGTCTATAAAAAAGTTCAAATTTTAATGCTGCTGTAAATAACAACGGTGTATAAAAGTGATAAATTTAGACGTTTCAATGACTTCCGGGTCATCTTTTTTCACGGTTCTACAAAACAAACTGTATCAGGGTCATTATTTTTCAATATTATATGGAAAAAAAACAACATAAAAAGCTCACCGATTTACATAAATTCCATTAAAATTAACATATTTTGTACAACTCTAAGAAAACAAAAACTTGAAAAAAATAAAAGTTTTTAACACGTTTTCCGAAAAAACTGTTAAAACACAAGATTTTCACCGTTTTATAGACCATCTATAAAAAAGTTCAAATTTTTATGCTGCTGTAAATAACAACGGTGTATAAAGGTGATAAATTTAGACGTTTCAATGACTTCCGGGTCATCTTTTTTCACGGTTCTACAAAACAAAGTGTATCAGGGTCATGATTTTTCAATATTATATGAAAAAAACAACATAAAAAGCTCACCGCTTTACATAAATTCCATTAAAATTAACATATTTTGTACTACTCTAAGAAAACAAAAACTTGAAAAAACTACAAGTTTTTAACATGTTTTCCGAAAAAACAGTTAAAAATACTAGCTTTTACACCGTTTTATGGACCGTCTATAAAAAAGTTTAAATTTTAATACTGCTGTAAATGACAACGGTGTATAAAATTGATAAATTTAGACGTTTCAATGACTTCCGGGTCATCTTTTTTCACGGTTCTACAAAACAAACTGTATCAGGGTCATTATTTTTCAATATTATATGGAAAAAAAACAACATAAAAAGCTCACCGCTTTACATAAATTCCATTAAAATTAACATATTTTTTACAACTCTAAGAAAACAAAAACTTGAAAAAAATAAAAGTTTTTAACACGTTTTCCGAAAAACTGTTAAAAAACAAGATTTTTCACCGTTTTATAGACCATCTATAAAAAAGTTCAAATTTTTATGCTGCTGTAAATAACAACGGTGTATAAAGGTGATAAATTTAGACGTTTCAATGACTTCCGGGTCATCTTTTTTCACGGTTCTACAAAACAAAGTGTATCAGGGTCATGATTTTTCAATATTATATGAAAAAAAACAACATAAAAAGCTCACCGCTTTACATAAATTCCATTAAAATTAACATATTTTGTACGACTCTAAGAAAACAAAAACTTGAAAACATACAAGTTTTTAACATTTTTTCCGAAAAAACAGTTAAAAATACTAACTTTTACACCGTTTTATGGACCGTCTATAAAAAAGTTCAAATTTTTATGCAGCTGTAAATAACAACGGTGTATAAAGGTGATAAATTTAGACATTTCAATGACTTCCGGGTCATTTTTTTCACGGTTCTACAAAACAAACTGTATCAGGGTCATGATTTTTCAATATTATATGAAAAAAACAACATAAAAATCTCACCACTTTACATAAATTCCATTAAAATTAACATATTTTGTACGACTCTAAGAAAACAAAAACTTGAAAAACATACAAGTTTTTAACATGTTTTCCGAAAAAACTGTTAAAAATACTAGCTTTTACACCGTTTTATGGACCGTCTATAAAAAAGTTTAAATTTTAATGCTGCTGTAAATAACAACGGTGTATAAAAGTGATAAATTTAGACGTTTCAATGACTTCCGGGTCATCTTTTTTCACGGTTCTACAAAACAAACTGTATCAGGGTCATTATTTTTCAATATTATATGGAAAAAAAACAACATAAAAAGCTCACCGCTTTACATAAATTCCATTAAAATTAACATATTTTGTACAACTCTAAGAAAACAAAAACTTGAAAAAAATAAAAGTTTTTAACACGTTTTCCGAAAAAACTGTTAAAAAACAAGATTTTTCACCGTTTTATAGACCATCTATAAAAAAGTTCAAATTTTTATGCTGCTGTAAATAACAACGGTGTATAAAGGTGATAAATTTAGACGTTTCAATGACTTCCGGGTCATCTTTTTTCACGGTTCTACAAAACAAAGTGTATCAGGGTCATGATTTTTCAATATTATATGAAAAAAACAACATAAAAAGCTCACCGCTTTACATAAATTCCATTAAAATTAACATATTTTGTACGACTCTAAGAAAACAAAAACTTGAAAAACATACAAGTTTTTAACATGTTTTCCGAAAAACCTGTTAAAAATACTAGCTTTTACACCGTTTTATGGACCGTCTATAAAAAAGTTTAAATTTTAATGCAGCTGTAAATAACAACGGTGTATAAAATTGATAAATTTAGACGTTTCAATGACTTCCGGGTCATCTTTTTTCACGGTTCTACAAAACAAACTGTATCAGGGTCATGATTTTTCAATATTATATGAAAAAAAACAACATAAAAATCTCACCGCTTTACATAAATTCCATTAAAATTAACATATTTTGTACAACTCTAAGAAAACAAAAACTTGAAAAAAATAAAAGTTTTTAACACGTTTTCCGAAAAAACTGTTAAAAAACAAGATTTTCACCGTTTTATAGACCATCTATAAAAAAGTTCAAATTTTTATGCTGCTGTAAATAACAACGGTGTATAAAGGTGATAAATTTAGACGTTTCAATGACTTCCGGGTCATCTTTTTTCACGGTTCTACAAAACAAAGTGTATCAGGGTCATGATTTTTCAATATTATATGAAAAAAACAACATAAAAAGCTCACCGCTTTACATAAATTCCATTAAAATTAACATATTTTGTACGACTCTAAGAAAACAAAAACTTGAAAAAACTACAAGTTTTTAACATGTTTTCCGAAAAAACTGTTAGAAATACTAGCTTTTACACCGTTTTATGGACCGTCTATAAAAAAGTTTAAATTTTAATGCTGCTGTAAATGACAACGGTGTATAAAATTGATAAATTTAGACGTTTCAATGACTTCCGGGTCATCTTTTTTCACGGTTCTACAAAACAAACTGTATCAGGGTCATTATTTTTCAATATTATATGGAAAAAAACAACATAAAAAGCTCACCGCTTTACATAAATTCCATTAAAATTAACATATTTTTTACAACTCTAAGAAAACAAAAACTTGAAAAAAATAAAAGTTTTTAACACGTTTTCCGAAAAAACTGTTAAAAAACAAGATTTTTCACCGTTTTATAGACCATCTATAAAAAAGTTCAAATTTTTATGCTGCTGTAAATAACAACGGTGTATAAAGGTGATAAATTTAGACGTTTCAATGATTTTCGAGTCATCTTTTTTCACGGTTATACAAAACAAACTGTATCAGGGTCATGATTTTTCAATATTATATAAAAAAAACCACATAAAAAGCTAACCGCTTTACATAAATTCCTTTAAAATTAACATATTTTGTACGACCCTAAGAAAACAAAAACTTGAAAAAAATACAAGTTTTTAACATGTTTTCCGAAAAAACTGTTAGAAATACTAGCTTTTACACCGTTTTATGGACCGTCTATAAAAAGGTTTAAATTTTTATGCAGCTGTAAATAACAACGGTGTATAAAGGTGATAAATTTAGACGTTTCAATGACTTCCGGGTCATCTTTTTTCACGGTTCTACAAAACAAACTGTATCAGGGTCATGATTTTTCAATATTATATGAAAAAAACAACATAAAAATCTCACCACTTTACATAAATTCCATTAAAATTAACATATTTTGTACGACTCTAAGAAAACAAAAACTTGAAAAACATACAAGTTTTTAACATGTTTTCCGAAAAAACTGTTAAAAATACTAGCTTTTACACCGTTTTATGGACCGTCTATAAAAAAGTTCAAATTTTAAAGCTGCTGTAAATAACAACGGTGTATAAAGGTGATAAATTTAGACGTTTCAATGACTTCCGGGTCATCTTTTTTCACGGTTCTACAAAACAAAGTGTATCAGGGTCATGATTTTTCAATATTATATGAAAAAAAACAACATAAAAAGCTCACCGCTTTACATAAATTCCATTAAAATTAACATATTTTGTACGACTCTAAGAAAACAAAAACTTGAAAAAAATACAAGTTTTTAACATGTTTTCCGAAAAAACTGTTAGAAATACTAGCTTTTACACCGTTTTATGGACCGTCTATAAAAAGGTTTAAATTTTTATGCAGCTGTAAATAACAACCGTGTATAAAGGTGATAAATTTAGACGTTTCAATGACTTCCGGGTCATCTTTTTTCACGGTTCTACAAAACAAACTGTATCAGGGTCATGATTTTTCAATATTATATGAAAAAAACAACATAAAAAGCTCACCGTTTTACATAAATTCCATTAAAATTAACATATTTTGTACTACTCTAAGAAAACAAAAACTTGAAAAACATACAAGTTTTTAACATGTTTTCCGAAAAAACTGTTAAAAATACAAGCTTTTACACCGTTTTATGGACCGTCTATAAAAAAGTTCAAATTTTAAAGCTGCTGTAAATAACAACGGTGTATAAAGGTGATAAATTTAGACGTTTCAATGACTTCCGGGGCATCTTTTTTCACGGTTCTACAAAACAAACTGTATCAGGGTCATGATTTTTCAATATTATATGAAAAAAAACAACATAAAAAGCTAACCGCTTTACATAAATTCCTTTAAAATTAACATATTTTGTACGACTCTAAAAAAACAAAAACTTGAAAAAAATACAAGTTTTTAACATGTTTTCCGAAAAAACTGTTAGAAATACTAGCTTTTACACCGTTTTATGGACCGTCTATAAAAAGGTTTAAATTTTTATGCAGCTGTAAATAACAACGGTGTATAAAGGTGATAAATTTAGACGTTTCAATGACTTCCGGGTCATCTTTTTTCACGGTTCTACAAAACAAACTGTATCAGGGTCATGATTTTTCAATATTATATGAAAAAAACAACATAAAAAGCTCACCGCTTTACATAAATTCCATTAAAATTAACATATTTTGTACGACTCTAAGAAAACAAAAACTTGAAAAACATACAAGTTTTTAACATGTTTTCCGAAAAAACTGTTAAAAATACTAGCTTTTACACCGTTTTATGGACCGTCTATAAAAAAGTTTCAAATTTTAATGCTGTAAATAACAACGGTGTATAAAAGTGATAAATTTAGACGTTTCAATGACTTCCGGGTCATCTTTTTTCACGGTTCTACAAAACAAACTGTATCAGGGTCATTATTTTTCAATATTATATGGAAAAAAAACAACATAAAAAGCTCACCGCTTTACATAAATTCCATTAAAATTAACATATTTTGTACAACTCTAAGAAAACAAAAACTTGAAAAAAATAAAAGTTTTTAACACGTTTTCCGAAAAAACTATTAAAAAACAAGATTTTCACCGTTTTATAGACCATCTATAAAAAAGTTCAAATTTTAATCTTTCTTGTAAATAACAACGGTGTATAAAGGTGATAAATTTAGACGTTTCAATGACTTCCGGGTCATCTTTTTTCACGGTTCTACAAAACAAAGTGTATCAGGGTCATTATTTTTCAATATTATATGGAAAAAAAACAACATAAAAAGCTCATCGATTTACATAAATTCCATTAAAATTAACATATTTTGTACAACTCTAAGAAAACAAAAACTTGAAAAAAATAAAAGTTTTTAACACGTTTTCCGAAAAAACTGTTAAAAATAAGATTTTCACCGTTTTATAGACCATCTATAAAAAAGTTCAAATTTTTATGCTGCTGTAAATAACAACGGTGTATAAAGGTGATAAATTTAGACGTTTCAATGACTTCCGGGTCATCTTTTTTCACGGTTCTACAAAACAAAGTGTATCAGGGTCATGATTTTTCAATATTATATGAAAAAAAACAACATAAAAAGCTCACCGCTTTACATAAATTCCATTAAAATTAACATATTTTGTACGACTCTAAGAAAACAAAAACTTGAAAAAACTACAAGTTTTTAACATGTTTTCCGAAAAAACTGTTAAAAATACTAGCTTTTACACCGTTTTATGGACCGTCTATAAAAAAGTTTAAATTTTAATGTCAGTAAATGACAACGGTGTATAAAATTGATAAATTTAGACGTTTCAATGACTTCCGGGGCATCTTTTTTCACGGTTCTACAAAACAACCTATATCAGGGTCATGATTTTTCAGAAATTATATGAAAAAAAACAACATAAAAAGCTAACCGCTTTACATAAATTCCATTAAAATTAACATATTTTGTACGACTCTAAGAAAACAAAAACTTGAAAAAAATACAAGTTTTTAACATGTTTTCCGAAAAAACTATTAGAAATACTAGCTTTTACACAGTTTTATGGACCGTCTATAAAAAGGTTTAAATTTTTATTCAGCTGTAAATAACAACGGTGTATAAAGGTGATAAATTTAGACGTTTCAATGACTTCCGGGTCATCTTTTTTCACGGTTCTACAAAACAAACTGTATCAGGGTCATGATTTTTCAATATTATATGAAAAAAACAACATAAAAAGCTCACCGATTTACATAAATTCCATTAAAATTAACATACTTTGTACGACTCTAAGAAAACAAAAACTTGAAAAACATACAAGTTTTTAACATGTTTTCCGAAAAAGCGTTAAAAATACTAGCTTTTACACCGTTTTATGGACCGTCTATAAAAAAGTTTAAATTTTTATGCCGTAAATAACAACCGTGTATAAAGGTGATAAATTTAGACGTTTCAATGACTTCCGGGTCATCTTTTTTCACGGTTCTACAAAACAAACTGTATCAGGGTCATGATTTTTCAATATTATATGAAAAAAAACAACATAAAAAGCTAACCGCTTTACATAAATTCCATTAAAATTAACATATTTTGTACGACTCTAAGAAAACAAAAACTTGAAAAAAATACAAGTTTTTAACATGTTTTCCGAAAAAACTGTTAGAAATACTAGCTTTTACACCGTTTTATGGACCGTCTATAAAAAGGTTTAAATTTTTATGCAGCTGTAAATAACAACGGTGTATAAAGGTGATAAATTTAGACGTTTCAATGACTTCCGGGTCATCTTTTTTCACGGTTCTACAAAACAAACTGTATCAGAGTCATGATTTTTCAATATTATATGAAAAAAACAACATAAAAAGCTCACCACTTTACATAAATTCCATTAAAATTAACATATTTTGTACGACTCTAAGAAAACAAAAACTTGAAAAACATACAAGTTTTTAACATGTTTTCCGAAAAAACTGTTAAAAATACTAGCTTTTACACTGTTTTATGGACCGTCTATAAAAAAGTTTAAATTTTAATGCAGCTGTAAATAACAACGGTGTATAAAGGTGATAAATTTAGACGTTTCAATGACTTCCGGGACATCTTTTTTCACGGTTCTACAAAACAAACCGTATCGTGGTAATGATTTTTCAATATTATATTAAAAAAAACAACATAAAAAGCTCACCGCTTTACATAAATTCCATTAAAATTAACATATTTTGTACGACTCTAAAAAAACAAAAACTTGAAAAAAATACAAGTTTTTAACATGTTTTCCGAAAAAACTATTAGAAATACTAGCTTTTACACCGTTTTATGGACCGTCTATAAAAAGGTTTAAATTTTTATGCAGCTGTAAATAACAACGGTGTATAAAGGTGATAAATTTAGACGTTTCAATGACTTCCGGGTCATCTTTTTTCACGGTTCTACAAAACAAACTGTATCAGGGTCATGATTTTTCAATATTATATGAAAAAAACAACATAAAAAGCTCACCGCTTTACATAAATTCCATTAAAATTAACATATTTTGTACGACTCTAAGAAAACAAAAACTTGAAAAACAAACAAGTTTTTAACATGTTTTCCGAAAAAACTGTTAAAAATACTAGCTTTTACACCGTTTTATGGACCGTCTATAAAAAAGTTCAAATTTTAATGCTGCTGTAAATAACAACGGTGTATAAAAGTGATAAATTTAGACGTTTCAATGACTTCCGGGTCATCTTTTTTCACGGTTCTACAAAACAAACTGTATCAGGGTCATTATTTTTCAATATTATATGGAAAAAAAACAACATAAAAAGCTCATCGATTTACATAAATTCCATTAAAATTAACATATTTTGTACAACTCTAATAAAACAAAAACTTTAAAAAAAATAAAAGTTTTTAACACGTTTTCCGAAAAAACTGTTAAAAAACAAGATTTTCAATGTTTAATAGACCATCTATAAAAAAGTTCAAATTTTTATGCTGCTGTAAATAACAACGGTGTATAAAGGTGATAAATTTAGACGTTTCAATGACTTCCGGGTCATCTTTTTTCACGGTTCTACAAAACAAAGTGTATCAGGGTAATGATTTTTCAATATTATATTAAAAAAAACAACATAAAAAGCTCACCGCTTTACATAAATTCCATTAAAATTAACATATTTTGTACGACTCTAAGAAAACAAAAACTTGAAAAAACCTCAAGTTTTTAACATGTTTTCCGAAAAAACAGTTAAAAATACTAGCTTTTACACCGTTTTATGGACCGTCTATAAAAAAGTTTAAATTTTAATGCTGCTGTAAATGACAACGGTGTATAAAATTGATAAATTTAGACGTTTCAATGACTTCCGGGTCATCTTTTTTCACGGTTCTACAAAACAAACTGTATCAGGGTCATGATTTTTCAATATTATATGAAAAAAAACAACATAAAAAGCTCACCGCTTTACATAAATTCCATTAAAATTAACATATTTTGTACGACTCTAAGAAAACAAAAACTTGAAAAACATACAAGTTTTTAACATGTTTTCCGAAAAAACAGTTAAAAATACTAGCTTTTACACCGTTTTATGGACCGTCTATAAAAAAGTTCAAATTTTAAAACTGCTGTAAATAACAACGGTGTATAAAGGTGATAAATTTAGACGTTTCAATGACTTCCGGGTCATCTTTTTTCACGGTTCTACAAAACAAACTGTATCAGGGTCATGATTTTTCAATATTATATGAAAAAAAACAACATAAAAAGCTAACCGCTTTACATAAATTCCTTTAAAATTAACATATTTTGTACGACCCTAAGAAAACAAAAACTTGAAAAAAATACAAGTTTTTAACATGTTTTCCGAAAAAACTGTTAGAAATACTAGCTTTTACACCGTTTTATGGACCGTCTATAAAAAGGTTTAAATTTTTATGCAGCTGTAAATAACAACGGTGTATAAAGGTGATAAATTTAGACGTTTCAATGACTTCCGGGTCATCTTTTTTCACGGTTCTACAAAACAAACTGTATCAGGGTCATGATTTTTCAATATTATATGAAAAAAACAACATAAAAAGCTCACCACTTTACATAAATTCCATTAAAATTAACATATTTTGTACGACTCTAAGAAAACAAAAACTTGAAAAACATACAAGTTTTTAACATGTTTTCCGAAAAAACTGTTAAAAATACTAGCTTTTACACCGTTTTATGGACCGTCTATAAAAAAGTTTAAATTTTAATGCTGCTGTAAATAACAACGGTGTATAAAAGTGATAAATTTAGACGTTTCAATGACTTCCGGGTCATCTTTTTTCACGGTTCTACAAAACAAACTGTATCAGGGTCATTATTTTTCAATATTATATGGAAAAAAAACAACATAAAAAGCTCACCGCTTTACATAAATTCCATTAAAATTAACATATTTTGTACAACTCTAAGAAAACAAAAACTTGAAAAAAATAAAAGTTTTTAACACGTTTTCCGAAAAAACTGTTAAAAAACAAGATTTTCACCGTTTTATAGACCATCTATAAAAAAGTTCAAATTTTTATGCTGCTGTAAATAACAACGGTGTATAAAGGTGATAAATTTAGACGTTTCAATGACTTCCGGGTCATCTTTTTTCACGGTTCTACAAAACAAACTGTATCAGGGTCATTATTTTTCAATATTATATGGAAAAAAAACAACATAAAAAGCTCACCGCTTTACATAAATTCCATTAAAATTAACATATTTTGTACAACTCTAAGAAAACAAAAACTTGAAAAAAATAAAAGTTTTTAACACGTTTTCCGAAAAAACTGTTAAAAAACAAGATTTTCACCGTTTTATAGACCATCTATAAAAAAGTTCAAATTTTTATGCTGTAAATAACAACGGTGTATAAAGGTGATAAATTTAGACGTTTCAATGACTTCCGGGTCATCTTTTTTCACGGTTCTACAAAACAAAGTGTATCAGGGTCATGATTTTTCAATATTATATGAAAAAAACAACATAAAAAGCTCACCACTTTACATAAATTCCATTAAAATTTACATATTTTGTACTACTCTAAGAAAACAAAAACTTGAAAAAACTACAAGTTTTTAACATGTTTTCCGAAAAAACAGTTAAAAATACTAGCTTTTACACCGTTTTATGGACCGTCTATAAAAAAGTTTAAATTTTAATGCTGCTGTAAATGACAACGGTGTATAAAATTGATAAATTTAGACGTTTCAATGACTTCCGGGTCATCTTTTTTCACGGTTCTACAAAACAAACTGTATTAGGGTCATTATTTTTCAATATTATATGGAAAAAAAACAACATAAAAAGCTCACCGCTTTACATAAATTCCATTAAAATTAACATATTTTGTACGACTCTAAGAAAACAAAAACTTGAAAAACATACAAGTTTTTAACATGTTTTCCGAAAAAACTGTTAAAAATACTAGCTTTTACACCGTTTTATGGACCGTCTATAAAAAAGTTCAAATTTTAAAGCTGCTGTAAATAACAACGGTGTATAAAGGTGATAAATTTAGACGTTTCAATGACTTCCGGGGCATCTTTTTTCACGGTTCTACAAAACAAACTGTATCAGGGTCATGATTTTTCAATATTATATGAAAAAAAACAACATAAAAAGCTAACCGCTTTACATAAATTCCTTTAAAATTAACATATTTTGTACGACTCTAAAAAAACAAAAACTTGAAAAAAATACAAGTTTTTAACATGTTTTCCGAAAAAACTGTTAGAAATACTAGCTTTTACACCGTTTTATGGACCGTCTATAAAAAGGTTTAAATTTTTATTCAGCTGTAAATAACAACGGTGTATAAAGGTGATAAATTTAGACGTTTCAATGACTTCCGGGTCATCTTTTTTCACGGTTCTACAAAACAAACTGTATCAGAGTCATGATTTTTCAATATTATATGAAAAAAACAACATAAAAAGCTCACCACTTTACATAAATTCCATTAAAATTAACATATTTTGTACGACTCTAAGAAAACAAAAACTTGAAAAACAAACAAGTTTTTAACATGTTTTCCGAAAAAACAGTTAAAAATACTAGCTTTTACACCGTTTTATGGACCGTCTATAAAAAAGTTTAAATTTTAATGCCACGTAAATAACAACGGTGTATAAAAGTGATAAATTTAGACGTTTCAATGACTTCCGGGTCATCTTTTTTCACGGTTCTACAAAACAAACTGTATCAGGGTCATTATTTTTCAATATTATATGGAAAAAAAACAACATAAAAAGCTCATCGATTTACATAAATTCCATTAAAATTAACATATTTTGTACAACTCTAAGAAAACAAAAACTTGAAAAAAATAAAAGTTTTTAACACGTTTTCCAAAAAAACTGTTAAAAAACAAGATTTTCACCGTTTTATAGACCATCTATAAAAAAGTTCAAATTTTTATGCTGCGGTAAATGACAACGGTGTATAAAGGTGATAAATTTAGACGTTTCAATGAATTCCGGGTCATCTTTTTTCACGGTTCTACAAAACAAAGTGTATCAGGGTCATGATTTTTCAATATTATATGAAAAAAAACAACATAAAAAGCTCACCGCTTTACATAAATTCCATTAAAATTAACATATTTTGTACAACTATAAGAAAACAAAAACTTGAAAAAAATACAAGTTTTTAACATGTTTTCCGAAAAAACTGTTAAAAATACTAGCTTTTACACTGTTTTATGGACCGTCTATAAAAAAGTTTAAATTTTAATGCAGCTGTAAATAACAACGGTGTATAAAGGTGATAAATTTAGACGTTTCAATGACTTCCGGGTCATCTTTTTTCACGGTTCTACAAAACAAACTGTATCAGGGTCATTATTTTTCAATATTATATGGAAAAAAAACAACATAAAAAGCTCACCGCTTTACATAAATTCCATTAAAATTAACATATTTTGTACTACTCTAAGAAAACAAAAACTTGAAAAAAATAAAAGTTTTTAACACGTTTTCCGAAAAAACTGTTAAAAAACAAGATTTTTCACCGTTTTATAGACCATCTATAAAAAAGTTCAAATTTTTATGCTGCTGTAAATAACAACGGTGTATAAAGGTGATAAATTTAGACGTTTCAATGACTTCCGGGTCATCTTTTTTCACGGTTCTACAAAACAAAGTGTATCAGGGTCATGATTTTTCAATATTATATGAAAAAAACAACATAAAAAGCTCACCGCTTTACATAAATTCCATTAAAATTAACATATTTTGTACGACTCTAAGAAAACAAAAACTTGAAAAAACTACAAGTTTTTAACATGTTTTCCGAAAAACAGTTAAAAATACTAGCTTTTACACCGTTTTATGGACCGTCTATAAAAAAGTTTAAATTTTAATGCTGCTGTAAATGACAACGGTGTATAAAATTGATAAATTTAGACGTTTCAATGACTTCCGGGTCATCTTTTTTCACGGTTCTACAAAACAAACTGTATCAGGGTCATGATTTTTCAATATTATATGAAAAAAAACAACATAAAAATCTCACCGCTTTACATAAATTCCATTAAAATTAACATATTTTGTACGACTCTAAGAAAACAAAAACTTGAAAAACATACAAGTTTTTAACATGTTTTCCGAAAAAACTGTTAAAAATACTAGCTTTTACACCGTTTTATGGACCGTCTATAAAAAAGTTCAAATTTTAAAGCTGCTGTAAATAACAACGGTGTATAAAGGTGATAAATTTAGACGTTTCAATGACTTCCGGGTCATCTTTTTTCACGGTTCTACAAAACAAACTGTATCAGGGTCATGATTTTTCAATATTATATGAAAAAAAACAACATAAAAAGCTAACCGCTTTACATAAATTCCTTTAAAATTAACATATTTTGTACGACCCTAAGAAAACAAAAACTTGAAAAAAATACAAGTTTTTAACATGTTTTCCGAAAAAACTGTTAGAAATACTAGCTTTTACACCGTTTTATGGACCGTCTATAAAAAGGTTTAAATTTTTATGCAGCTGTAAATAACAACGGTGTATAAAGGTGATAAATTTAGACGTTTCAATGACTTCCGGGTCATCTTTTTTCACGGTTCTACAAAACAAACTGTATCAGAGTCATGATTTTTCAATATTATATGAAAAAAACAACATAAAAATCTCACCACTTTACATAAATTCCATTAAAATTAACATATTTTGTACGACTCTAAGAAAACAAAAACTTGAAAAACATACAAGTTTTTAACATGTTTTCCGAAAAAACTGTTAAAAATACTAGCTTTTACACCGTTTTATGGACCGTCTATAAAAAAGTTTAAATTTTAATGCTGCTGTAAATAACAACGGTGTATAAAAGTGATAAATTTAGACGTTTCAATGACTTCCGGGTCATCTTTTTTCACGGTTCTACAAAACAAACTGTATAAAGGTCATTATTTTTCAATATTATATGGAAAAATAACAACATAAAAACCTCACCGCTTTACATAAATTCCATTAAAATTAACATATTTTGTACAACTCTAAGAAAACAAAAACTTGAAAAAAATAAAAGTTTTTAACACGTTTTCCGAAAAAACTGTTAAAAAACAAGATTTTTCACCGTTTTATAGACCATCTATAAAAAAGTTCAAATTTTTATGCTGCTGTAAATAACAACGGTGTATAAAGGTGATAAATTTAGACGTTTCAATGATTTTCGAGTCATCTTTTTTCACGGTTATACAAAACAAACTGTATCAGGGTCATGATTTTTCAATATTATATGAAAAAAAAACATAAAAAGCTAACCGCTTTACATAAATTCCTTTAAAATTAACATATTTTGTACGACCCTAAGAAAACAAAAACTTGAAAAAAATACAAGTTTTTAACATGTTTTCCGAAAAAACTGTTAGAAATACTAGCTTTTACACCGTTTTATGGACCGTCTATAAAAAGGTTTAAATTTTTATGCAGCTGTAAATAACAACGGTGTATAAAGGTGATAAATTTAGACGTTTCAATGACTTCCGGGTCATCTTTTTTCACGGTTCTACAAAACAAACTGTATCAGGGTCATGATTTTTCAATATTATATGAAAAAAACAACATAAAAATCTCACCGCTTTACATAAATTCCATTAAAATTAACATATTTTGTACGACTCTAAGAAAACAAAAACTTGAAAAACATATAAGTTTTTAACATGTTTTCCGAAAAAGCATTAAAAATACTAGCTTTTACACCGTTTTATGGACCGTCTATAAAAAAGTTTAAATTTTAATGTCTTGTAAATAACAACGGTGTATAAAGGTGATAAATTTAGACGTTTCAATGACTTCCGGGTCATCTTTTTTCACGGTTCTACAAAACAAACTGTATCAGGGTCATGATTTTTCAATATTATATGAAAAAAACAACATAAAAAGCTCACCGCTTTACATAAATTCCATTAAAATTAACATATTTTGTACGACTCTAAGAAAACAAAAACTTGAAAAAAATACAAGTTTTTAACATGTTTTCCGAAAAACTGTTAAAAATACTAGCTTTTACACTGTTTTATGGACCGTCTATAAAAAAGTTTAAATTTTAATGCAGCTGTAAATAACAACGGTGTATAAAGGTGATAAATTTAGACGTTTCAATGACTTCCGGGTCATCTTTTTTCACGGTTCTACAAAACAAAGTGTATCAGGGTCATGATTTTTCAATATTATATGAAAAAAACAACATAAAAAGCTCACCGCTTTACATAAATTCCATTAAAATTAACATATTTTGTACGACTCTAAGAAAACAAAAACTTGAAAAACATACAAGTTTTTAACATGTTTTCCGAAAAAACTGTTAAAAATACTAGCTTTTACACCGTTTTATTGACCGTCTATAAAAAAGTTTAAATTTTAATGCTGCTGTAAATAACAACGGTGTATAAAAGTGATAAATTTAGACGTTTCAATGACTTCCGGGTCATCTTTTTTCACGGTTCTACAAAACAAACTGTATCAGGGTCATTATTTTTCAATATTATATGGAAAAAAACAACATAAAAAGCTCACCGCTTTACATAAATTCCATTAAAATTAACATATTTTGTACTACTCTAAGAAAACAAAAACTTGAAAAAAATAAAAGTTTTTAACACGTTTTCCGAAAAAACTGTTAAAAAACAAGATTTTTCACCGTTTTATAGACCATCTATAAAAAAGTTCAAATTTTTATGCTGCTGTAAATAACAACGGTGTATAAAGGTGATAAATTTAGACGTTTCAATGATTTTCGAGTCATCTTTTTTCACGGTTATACAAAACAAACTGTATCAGGGTCATGATTTTTCAATATTATATGAAAAAAAACAACATAAAAAGCTAACCGCTTTACATAAATTCCTTTAAAATTAACATATTTTGTACGACCCTAAGAAAACAAAAACTTGAAAAAAATACAAGTTTTTAACATGTTTTCCGAAAAAACTGTTAGAAATACTAGCTTTTACACCGTTTTATGGACCGTCTATAAAAAGGTTTAAATTTTTATGCAGCTGTAAATAACAACGGTGTATAAAGGTGATAAATTTAGACGTTTCAATGACTTCCGGGTCATCTTTTTTCACGGTTCTACAAAACAAACTGTATCAGGGTCATGATTTTTCAATATTATATGAAAAAAACAACATAAAAAGCTCACCGCTTTACATAAATTCCATTAAAATTAACATATTTTGTACGACTCTAAGAAAACAAAAACTTGAAAAACATACAAGTTTTTAACATGTTTTCCGAAAAAACAGTTAAAAATACTAGCTTTTACACTGTTTTATGGACCGTCTATAAAAAAGTTTAAATTTTAATTCATAAATAACAACGGTGTATAAAGGTGATAAATTTAGACGTTTCAATGACTTCCGGGTCATCTTTTTTCACGGTTCTACAAAACAAACTGTATCAGGGTCATGATTTTTCAATATTATATGAAAAAAACAACATAAAAAGCTCACCGCTTTACATAAATTCCATTAAAATTAACATATTTTGTACGACTCTAAGAAAACAAAAACTTGAAAAACAAACAAGTTTTTAACATGTTTTCCGAAAAAACTGTTAAAAATACTAGCTTTTACACCGTTTTATGGACCGTCTATAAAAAAGTTCAAATTTTAATGCTGCTGTAAATAACAACGGTGTATAAAAGTGATAAATTTAGACGTTTCAATGACTTCCGGGGTTCTACAAAACAAACTGTATCAGGTCATTATTTTTCAATATTATATGGAAAAAAAAACAACATAAAAAGCTCATCGATTTACATAAATTCCATTAAAATTAACATATTTTGTACAACTCTAAGAAAACAAAAACTTGAAAAAAATAAAAGTTTTTAACACGTTTTCCGAAAAAACTGTTAAAAAACAAGATTTTTCACCGTTTTATAGACCATCTATAAAAAAGTTCAAATTTTTATGCTGCTGTAAATAACAACGGTGTATAAAGGTGATAAATTTAGACGTTTCAATGACTTCCGGGTCATCTTTTTTCACGGTTCTACAAAACAAAGTGTATCAGGGTCATGATTTTTCAATATTATATGAAAAAAACAACATAAAAAGCTCACCGCTTTACATAAATTCCATTAAAATTAACATATTTTGTACTACTCTAAGAAAACAAAAACTTGAAAAAACTACAAGTTTTTAACATGTTTTCCGAAAAAACAGTTAAAAATACTAGCTTTTACACCGTTTTATGGACCGTCTATAAAAAAGTTTAAATTTTAATGCTTCTTGTAAATAACAACGGTGTATAAAGGTGATAAATTTAGACGTTTCAATGACTTCCGGGTCATCTTTTTTCACGGTTCTACAAAACAAAGTATCAGGGTCATTATTTTTCAATATTATATGAAAAAAACAACATAAAAAGCTCACCGCTTTACATAAATTCCATTAAAATTAACATATTTTGTACGACTCTAAGAAAACAAAAACTTGAAAAACATACAAGTTTTTAACATGTTTTCCGAAAAAACTGTTAAAAATACTAGCTTTTACACCGTTTTATGGACCGTCTATAAAAAAGTTTAAATTTTAATGTTGCTGTAAATAACAACGGTGTATAAAAGTGATAAATTTAGACGTTTCAATGACTTCCGGGTCATCTTTTTTCACGGTTCTACAAAACAAACTGTATCAGGGTCATTATTTTTCAATATTATATGGAAAAAAACAACATAAAAAGCTCACCGCTTTACATAAATTCCATTAAAATTAACATATTTTGTACAACTCTAAGAAAACAAAAACTTGAAAAAAATAAAAGTTTTTAACACGTTTTCCGAAAAAACTGTTAAAAAACAAGATTTTCACCGTTTTATAGACCATCTATAAAAAAGTTCAAATTTTTATGCTGCTGTAAATAACAACGGTGTATAAAGGTGATAAATTTAGACGTTTCAATGACTTCCGGGTCATCTTTTTTCACGGTTCTACAAAACAAACTGTATCAGGATCATGATTTTTCAATATTATATGAAAAAAACAACATAAAAAGCTCACCGCTTTACATAAATTCCATTAAAATTAACATATTTTGTACTACTCTAAGAAAACAAAAACTTGAAAAAACTACAAGTTTTTAACATGTTTTCCGAAAAAACAGTTAAAAATACTAGCTTTTACACCGTTTTATGGACCGTCTATAAAAAAGTTTAAATTTTAATGCTGCTGTAAATGACAACGGTGTATAAAATTGATAAATTTAGACGTTTCAATGACTTCCGGGTCATCTTTTTTCACGGTTCTACAAAACAAACTGTATCAGGGTCATTATTTTTCAATATTATATGGAAAAAAACAACATAAAAAGCTCACCGCTTTACATAAATTCCATTAAAATTAACATATTTTTTACAACTCTAAGAAAACAAAAACTTGAAAAAAATAAAAGTTTTTAACACGTTTTCCGAAAAAACTGTTAAAAAACAAGATTTTTCACCGTTTTATAGACCATCTATAAAAAAGTTCAAATTTTTATGCTGCTGTAAATAACAACGGTGTATAAAGGTGATAAATTTAGACGTTTCAATGATTTTCGAGTCATCTTTTTTCACGGTTCTACAAAACAAACTGTATCAGGGTCATGATTTTTCAATATTATATGAAAAAAAAACAACATAAAAAGCTCACCGCTTTACATAAATTCCATTAAAATTAACATATTTTGTACGACCCTAAGAAAACAAAAACTTGAAAAAAATACAAGTTTTTAACATGTTTTCCGAAAAAACTGTTAGAAATACTAGCTTTTACACCGTTTTATGGACCGTCTATAAAAAAGTTTAAATTTTTATTCAGCTGTAAATAACAACGGTGTATAAAGGTGATAAATTTAGACGTTTCAATGACTTCCGGGTCATCTTTTTTCACGGTTCTACAAAACAAATTGTATCAGGGTCATGATTTTTCAATATTATATGAAAAAAACAACATAAAAAGCTCACCGCTTTACATAAATTCCATTAAAATTAACATATTTTGTACGACTCTAAGAAAACAAAAACTTGAAAAACATACAAGTTTTTAACATGTTTTCCGAAAAAACTGTTAAAAATACTAGCTTTTACACCGTTTTATGGACCGTCTATAAAAAAGTTTAAATTTTAATGCTGCTGTAAATAACAACGGTGTATAAAAGTGATAAATTTAGACGTTTCAATGACTTCCGGGTCATCTTTTTTCACGGTTCTACAAAACAAACTGTATCAGGGTCATGATTTTTCAATATTATATGAAAAAAACAACATAAAAAGCTCACCGCTTTACATAAATTCCATTAAAATTAACATATTTTGTACTACTCTAAGAAAACAAAAACTTGAAAAAACTACAAGTTTTTAACATGTTTTCCGAAAAAACTGTTAAAAATACTAGCTTTTACACCGTTTTATGGACCGTCTATAAAAAAGTTTAAATTTTAATGCTGCTGTAAATGACAACGGTGTATAAAATTGATAAATTTAGACGTTTCAATGACTTCCGGGTCATCTTTTTTCACGGTTCTACAAAACAAACTGTATCAGGGTCATGATTTTTCAATATTATATGAAAAAAACAACATAAAAAGCTCACCGCTTTACATAAATTCCATTAAAATTAACATATTTTGTACGACTCTAAGAAAACAAAAACTTGAAAAACATACAAGTTTTTAACATGTTTTCCGAAAAAACTGTTAAAAATACTAGCTTTTACACCGTTTTATGGACCGTCTATAAAAAAGTTTAAATTTTAATGCTGCTGTAAATAACAACGGTGTATAAAAGTGATAAATTTAGACGTTTCAATGACTTCCGGGTCATCTTTTTTCACGGTTCTACAAAACAAACTGTATCAGGGTCATTATTTTTCAATATTATATGGAAAAAAAACAACATAAAAACCTCACCGCTTTACATAAATTCCATTAAAATTAACATATTTTGTACAACTCTAAGAAAACAAAAACTTGAAAAAAATAAAAGTTTTTAACACGTTTTCCGAAAAAACTGTTAAAAAACAAGATTTTCACCGTTTTATAGACCATCTATAAAAAAGTTCAAATTTTTATGCTGCTGTAAATAACAACGGTGTATAAAGGTGATAAATTTAGACGTTTCAATGACTTCCGGGTCATCTTTTTTCACGGTTCTACAAAACAAAGTGTATCAGGGTCATGATTTTTCAATATTATATGAAAAAAACAACATAAAAAGCTCACCGCTTTACATAAATTCCATTAAAATTAACATATTTTGTACTACTCTAAGAAAACAAAAACTTGAAAAAACTACAAGTTTTTAACATGTTTTCCGAAAAACTCGTTAAAAATACTAGCTTTTACACCGTTTTATGGACCGTCTATAAAAAAGTTTAAATTTTAATGTCAGTAAATAACAACGGTGTATAAAATTGATAAATTTAGACGTTTCAATGACTTCCGGGTCATCTTTTTTCACGGTTCTACAAAACAAACTGTATCAGGGTCATGATTTTTCAATATTATATGAAAAAAACAACATAAAAAGCTCACCGCTTTACATAAATTCCATTAAAATTAACATATTTTGTACGACTCTAAGAAAACAAAAACTTGAAAAAACTACAAGTTTTTAACATGTTTTCCGAAAAAACTGTTAAAAATACTAGCTTTTACACCGTTTTATGGACCGTCTATAAAAAAGTTTAAATTTTAATGCTGCTGTAAATGACAACGGTGTATAAAGGTGATAAATTTAGACGTTTCAATGACTTCCGGGTCATCTTTTTTCACGGTTCTACAAAACAAACTGTATCAGGGTCATTATTTTTCAATATTATATGGAAAAAAACAACATAAAAAGCTCACCGCTTTACATAAATTCCATTAAAATTAACATATTTTGTACTACTCTAAGAAAACAAAAACTTGAAAAAAATAAAAGTTTTTAACATGTTTTCCGAAAAAACTGTTAAAAATACTAGCTTTTACACCGTTTTATGGACCGTCTATAAAAAAGTTTAAATTTTAATGCTGCTGTAAATAACAACGGTGTATAAAAGTGATAAATTTAGACGTTTCAATGACTTCCGGGTCATCTTTTTTCACGGTTCTACAAAACAAACTGTATCAGGGTCATGATTTTTCAATATTATATGAAAAAAACAACATAAAAATCTCACCACTTTACATAAATTCCATTAAAATTAACATATTTTGTACGACTCTAAGAAAACAAAAACTTGAAAAAACTACAAGTTTTTAACATGTTTTCCGAAAAAACAGTTAAAAATACTAGCTTTTACACCGTTTTATGGACCGTCTATAAAAAAGTTTAAATTTTAATGCTGCTGTAAATGACAACGGTGTATAAAATTGATAAATTTAGACGTTTCAATGACTTCCGGGTCATCTTTTTTCACGGTTCTACAAAACAAACTGTATCAGGGTCATTATTTTTCAATATTATATGGAAAAAAAACAACATAAAAAGCTCACCGCTTTACATAAATTCCATTAAAATTAACATATTTTTTACAACTCTAAGAAAACAAAAACTTGAAAAAAATAAAAGTTTTTAACACGTTTTCCGAAAAAACTGTTAAAAAACAAGATTTTTCACCGTTTTATAGACCATCTATAAAAAAGTTCAAATTTTTATGCTGCTGTAAATAACAACGGTGTATAAAGGTGATAAATTTAGACGTTTCAATGACTTTCGGGTCATCTTTTTTCACGGTTCTACAAAACAAAGTGTATCAGGGTCATGATTTTTCAATATTATATGAAAAAAACAACATAAAAAGCTCACCGCTTTACATAAATTCCATTAAAATTAACATATTTTGTACTACTCTAAGAAAACAAAAACTTGAAAAAAATACAAGTTTTTAACATGTTTTCCGAAAAACTGTTAGAAATACTAGCTTTTACACCGTTTTATGGGCCGTCTATAAAAAAGTTTAAATTTTAATGCTGCTGTAAATGACAACGGTGTATAAAATTGATAAATTTAGACGTTTCAATGACTTCCGGGTCATCTTTTTTCACGGTTCTACAAAACAAACTGTATCAGGGTCATGATTTTTCAATATTATATGAAAAAAACAACATAAAAATCTCACCGCTTTACATAAATTCCATTAAAATTAACATATTTTTTACAACTCTAAGAAAACAAAAACTTGAAAAAAATAAAAGTTTTTAACACGTTTTCCGAAAAAACTGTTAAAAAACAAGATTTTTCACCGTTTTATAGACCATCTATAAAAAAGTTCAAATTTTTATCTTATGTAAATAACAACGGTGTATAAAGGTGATAAATTTAGACGTTTCAATGATTTTCGAGTCATCTTTTTTCACGGTTATACAAAACAAACTGTATCAGGGTCATGATTTTTCAATATTATATGAAAAAAAAACATAAAAAGCTAACCGCTTTACATAAATTCCTTTAAAATTAACATATTTTGTACGACCCTAAGAAAACAAAAACTTGAAAAAAATACAAGTTTTTAACATGTTTTCCGAAAAACTAGAAATACTAGCTTTTACACCGTTTTATGGACCGTCTATAAAAAGGTTTAAATTTTTAATCGTAAATAACAACGGTGTATAAAGGTGATAAATTTAGACGTTTCAATGACTTCCGGGTCATCTTTTTTCACGGTTCTACAAAACAAACTGTATCAGGGTCATGATTTTTCAATATTATATGAAAAAAACAACATAAAAAGCTCACCGCTTTACATAAATTCCATTAAAATTAACATATTTTGTACTACTCTAAGAAAACAAAAACTTGAAAAACTACAAGTTTTTAACATGTTTTCCGAAAAAACTGTTAAAAATACTAGCTTTTACACCGTTTTATGGACCGTCTATAAAAAAGTTTAAATTTTTATGCTGTAAATAACAACGGTGTATAAAGGTGATAAATTTAGACGTTTCAATGACTTCCGGGTCATCTTTTTTCACGGTTCTACAAAACAAACTGTATCAGGGTCATGATTTTTCAATATTATATGAAAAAAAACAACATAAAAATCTCACCGCTTTACATAAATTCCATTAAAATTAACATATTTTGTACGACTCTAAGAAAACAAAAACTTGAAAAAAATACAAGTTTTTAACATGTTTTCCGAAAAAACTGTTAGAAATACTAGCTTTTACACCGTTTTATGGACCGTCTATAAAAAGGTTTAAATTTTTATGCAGCTGTAAATAACAACGGTGTATAAAGGTGATAAATTTAGACGTTTCAATGACTTCCGGGTCATCTTTTTTCACGGTTCTACAAAACAAACTGTATCAGGGTCATGATTTTTCAATATTATATGAAAAAAACAACATAAAAATCTCACCACTTTACATAAATTCCATTAAAATTAACATATTTTGTACGACTCTAAGAAAACAAAAACTTGAAAAACATACAAGTTTTTAACATGTTTTCCGAAAAAACGGTTAAAAATACTAGCTTTTACACCGTTTTATGGACCGTCTATAAAAAAGTTTAAATTTTAATGCTGCTGTAAATAACAACGGTGTATAAAAGTGATAAATTTAGACGTTTCAATGACTTCCGGGTCATCTTTTTTCACGGTTCTACAAAACAAACTGTATCAGGGTCATGATTTTTCAATATTATATGGAAAAAAAACAACATAAAAAGCTCACCGCTTTACATAAATTCCATTAAAATTAACATATTTTTTACAACTCTAAGAAAACAAAAACTTGAAAAAAATAAAAGTTTTTAACACGTTTTCCGAAAAAACTGTTAAAAAACAAGATTTTCACCGTTTTATAGACCGTCTATAAAAAGGTTTTAATTTTAATGCTGCTGTAAATGACAACGGTGTATAAAATTGATAAATTTAGACGTTTCAATGACTTCCGGGTCATCTTTTTTCACGGTTCTACAAAACAAACTGTATCAGGGTCATTATTTTTCAATATTATATGGAAAAAAAAACATAAAAAGCTCACCGCTTTACATAAATTCCATTAAAATTAACATATTTTTTACAACTCTAAGAAAACAAAAACTTGAAAAAAATAAAAGTTTTTAACACGTTTTCCGAAAAAACTGTTAAAAAACAAGATTTTTCACCGTTTTATAGACCATCTATAAAAAAGTTCAAATTTTTATGCTGCTGTAAATAACAACGGTGTATAAAGGTGATAAATTTAGACGTTTCAATGATTTTCGAGTCATCTTTTTTCACGGTTATACAAAACAAACTGTATCAGGGTCATGATTTTTCAATATTATATAAAAAAAACAACATAAAAAGCTCACCGCTTTACATAAATTCCATTAAAATTAACATATTTTGTACGACCCTAAGAAAACAAAAACTTGAAAAAAATACAAGTTTTTAACATGTTTTCCGAAAAAACTGTTAGAAATACTAGCTTTTACACCGTTTTATGGACCGTCTATAAAAAGGTTTAAATTTTTATGCAGCTGTAAATAACAACGGTGTATAAAGGTGATAAATTTAGACGTTTCAATGACTTCCGGGTCATCTTTTTTCACGGTTCTACAAAACAAACTGTATCAGGGTCATGATTTTTCAATATTATATGAAAAAAACAACATAAAAATCTCACCGCTTTACATAAATTCCATTAAAATTAACATATTTTGTACGACTCTAAGAAAACAAAAACTTGAAAAACATACAAGTTTTTAACATGTTTTCCGAAAAAACGGTTAAAAATACTAGCTTTTACACCGTTTTATGGACCGTCTATAAAAAAGTTTAAATTTTTATGCAGCTGTAAATAACAACGGTGTATAAAGGTGATAAATTTAGACGTTTCAATGACTTCCGGGTCATCTTTTTTCACGGTTCTACAAAACAAACTGTATCAGGGTCATGATTTTTCAATATTATATGAAAAAAAACAACATAAAAAGCTCACCGCTTTACATAAATTCCATTAAAATTAACATATTTTGTACGACTCTAAGAAAACAAAAACTTGAAAAAACTACAAGTTTTTAACATGTTTTCCGAAAAACATTAGAAATACTAGCTTTTACACCGTTTTATGGACCGTCTATAAAAAGGTTTAAATTTTTATGCAGCTGTAAATAACAACGGTGTATAAAGGTGATAAATTTAGACGTTTCAATGACTTCCGGGTCATCTTTTTTCACGGTTCTACAAAACAAACTGTATCAGAGTCATGATTTTTCAATATTATATGAAAAAAACAACATAAAAAGCTCACCACTTTACATAAATTCCATTAAAATTAACATATTTTGTACGACTCTAAGAAAACAAAAACTTGAAAAACATACAAGTTTTTAACATGTTTTCCGAAAAAACTGTTAAAAATACTAGCTTTTACACCGTTTTATGGACCGTCTATAAAAAAGTTTAAATTTTAATGCTGCTGTAAATAACAACGGTGTATAAAAGTGATAAATTTAGACGTTTCAATGACTTCCGGGTCATCTTTTTTCACGGTTCTACAAAACAAACTGTATCAGGGTCATTATTTTTCAATATTATATGGAAAAAAAACAACATAAAAAGCTCACCGCTTTACATAAATTCCATTAAAATTAACATATTTTGTACAACTCTAAGAAAACAAAAACTTGAAAAAAATAAAAGTTTTTAACACGTTTTCCGAAAAAACTGTTAAAAAACAAGATTTTCACCGTTTTATAGACCATCTATAAAAAAGTTCAAATTTTTATGCTGCTGTAAATAACAACGGTGTATAAAGGTGATAAATTTAGACGTTTCAATGACTTCCGGGTCATCTTTTTTCACGGTTCTACAAAACAAAGTGTATCAGGGTCATGATTTTTCAATATTATATGAAAAAAACAACATAAAAAGCTCACCGCTTTACATAAATTCCATTAAAATTAACATATTTTGTACTACTCTAAGAAAACAAAAACTTGAAAAAACTACAAGTTTTTAACATGTTTTCCGAAAAACAGTTAAAAATACTAGCTTTTACACCGTTTTATGGACCGTCTATAAAAAAGTTTAAATTTTAATACTGCTGTAAATGACAACGGTGTATAAAATTGATAAATTTAGACGTTTCAATGACTTCCGGGTCATCTTTTTTCACGGTTCTACAAAACAAACTGTATCAGGGTCATTATTTTTCAATATTATATGGAAAAAAAACAACATAAAAAGCTCACCGCTTTACATAAATTCCATTAAAATTAACATATTTTTTACAACTCTAAGAAAACAAAAACTTGAAAAAAATAAAAGTTTTTAACACGTTTTCCGAAAAAACTGTTAAAAAACAAGATTTTTCACCGTTTTATAGACCATCTATAAAAAAGTTCAAATTTTTATGCTACTGTAAATAACAACGGTGTATAAAGGTGATAAATTTAGACGTTTCAATGACTTCCGGGTCATCTTTTTTCACGGTTCTACAAAACAAAGTGTATCAGGGTCATGATTTTTCAATATTATATGAAAAAAACAACATAAAAAGCTCACCGCTTTACATAAATTCCATTAAAATTAACATATTTTGTACGACTCTAAGAAAACAAAAACTTGAAAAAACCTCAAGTTTTTAACATGTTTTCCGAAAAAACTGTTAGAAATACTAGCTTTTACACCGTTTTATGGACCGTCTATAAAAAAGTTTAAATTTTAATGCTGCTGTAAATAACAACGGTGTATAAAAGTGATAAATTTAGACGTTTCAATGACTTCCGGGTCATCTTTTTTCACGGTTCTACAAAACAAACTGTATCAGGGTCATGATTTTTCAATATTATATGAAAAAAAACAACATAAAAATCTCACCGCTTTACATAAATTCCATTAAAATTAACATATTTTTTACAACTCTAAGAAAACAAAAACTTGAAAAAAATAAAAGTTTTTAACACGTTTTCCGAAAAAACTGTTAAAAACCAAGATTTTCACCGTTTTATAGACCATCTATAAAAAAGTTCAAATTTTTATCTTCTTGTAAATAACAACGGTGTATAAAGGTGATAAATTTAGACGTTTCAATGACTTCCGGGTCATCTTTTTTCACGGTTCTACAAAACAAAGTGTATCAGGGTCATGATTTTTCAATATTATATGAAAAAAACAACATAAAAAGCTCACCGCTTTACATAAATTCCATTAAAATTAACATATTTTGTACGACTCTAAGAAAACAAAAACTTGAAAAAACCTCAAGTTTTTAACATGTTTTCCGAAAAAAGCATAAAAATACTAGCTTTTACACCGTTTTATGGACCGTCTATAAAAAAGTTTAAATTTTAATGCTGCTGTAAATGACAACGGTGTATAAAATTGATAAATTTAGACGTTTCAATGACTTCCGGGTCATCTTTTTTCACGGTTCTACAAAACAAACTGTATCAGGGTCATTATTTTTCAATATTATATGGAAAAAAAACAACATAAAAAGCTCACCGCTTTACATAAATTCCATTAAAATTAACATATTTTTTACAACTCTAAGAAAACAAAAACTTGAAAAAAATAAAAGTTTTTAACACGTTTTCCGAAAAAACTGTTAAAAAACAAGATTTTCACCGTTTTATAGACCATCTATAAAAAAGTTCAAATTTTTATGCTGCTGTAAATAACAACGGTGTATAAAGGTGATAAATTTAGACGTTTCAATGACTTCCGGGTCATCTTTTTTCACGGTTCTACAAAACAAAGTGTATCAGGGTCATGATTTTTCAATATTATATGAAAAAAAACAACATAAAAAGCTCACCGCTTTACATAAATTCCATTAAAATTAACATATTTTGTACGACTCTAAGAAAACAAAAACTTGAAAAAACTACAAGTTTTTAACATGTTTTCCGAAAAAACTGTTAAAAATACTAGCTTTTACACCGTTTTATGGACCGTCTATAAAAAAGTTTAAATTTTAATGCTGCTGTAAATGACAACGGTGTATAAAATTGATAAATTTAGACGTTTCAATGACTTCCGGGTCATCTTTTTTCACGGTTCTACAAAACAAACTGTATCAGGGTCATTATTTTTCAATATTATATGGAAAAAAAACAACATAAAAAGCTCACCGCTTTACATAAATTCCATTAAAATTAACATATTTTTTACAACTCTAAGAAAACAAAAACTTGAAAAAAATAAAAGTTTTTAACACGTTTTCCGAAAAAACTGTTAAAAAACAAGATTTTTCACCGTTTTATAGACCATCTATAAAAAAGTTCAAATTTTTATGCTGCTGTAAATAACAACGGTGTATAAAGGTGATAAATTTAGACGTTTCAATGATTTTCGAGTCATCTTTTTTCACGGTTCTACAAAACAAAGTGTATCAGGGTCATGATTTTTCAATATTATATGAAAAAAAACAACATAAAAAGCTCACCGCTTTACATAAATTCCATTAAAATTAACATATTTTGTACGACTATAAGAAAACAAAAACTTGAAAAAACTACAAGTTTTTAACATGTTTTCCGAAAAAACTGTTAGAAATACTAGCTTTTACACCGTTTTATGGACCGTCTATAAAAAAGTTTAAATTTTAATGCTGCTGTAAATAACAACGGTGTATAAAGGTGATAAATTTAGACGTTTCAATGACTTCCGGGTCATCTTTTTTCACGGTTCTACAAAACAAACTGTATCAGGGTCATGATTTTTCAATATTATATGAAAAAAACAACATAAAAAGCTCACCGTTTTACATAAATTCCATTAAAATTAACATATTTTGTACTACTCTAAGAAAACAAAAACTTGAAAAAAATAAAATTTTTAACACGTTTTCCGAAAAAACTGTTAAAAATACTAGCTTTTACACTGTTTTATGGACCGTCTATAAAAAAGTTCAAATTTTTATGTTGATGTAAATAACAACGGTGTATAAAGGTGATAAATTTAGACGTTTCAATGACTTCCGGGTCATCTTTTTTCACGGTTCTACAAAACAAACTGTATCAGGGTCATGATTTTTCAATATTATATGGAAAAAAAACAACATAAAAAGCTCACCGCTTTACATAAATTCCATTAAAATTAACATATTTTGTACTACTCTAAGAAAACAAAAACTTGAAAAAACTACAAGTTTTTAACATGTTTTCCGAAAAAACTGTTAAAAATACTAGCTTTTACACCGTTTTATGGACCGTCTATAAAAAAGTTTAAATTTTAATGCTGCTGTAAATAACAACGGTGTATAAAAGTGATAAATTTAGACGTTTCAATGACTTCCGGGTCATCTTTTTTCACGGTTCTACAAAACAAACTGTATCAGGGTCATGATTTTTCAATATTATATGGAAAAAAACAACATAAAAAGCTCACCGCTTTACATAAATTCCATTAAAATTAACATATTTTGTACGACTCTAAGAAAACAAAAACTTGAAAAAAATACAAGTTTTTAACATGTTTTCCGAAAAAACTGTTAAAAATACTAGCTTTTACACCGTTTTATGGACCGTCTATAAAAAAGTTTAAATTTTAATGCTGCTGTAAATGACAACGGTGTATAAAATTGATAAATTTAGACGTTTCAATGACTTCCGGGTCATCTTTTTTCACGGTTCTACAAAACAAAGTGTATCAGGGTCATGATTTTTCAATATTATATGAAAAAAACAACATAAAAAGCTCACCGCTTTACATAAATTCCATTAAAATTAACATATTTTGTACTACTCTAAGAAAACAAAAACTTGAAAAAACTACAAGTTTTTAACATGTTTTCCGAAAAAACTGTTAAAAATACTAGCTTTTACACCGTTTTATGGACCGTCTATAAAAAAGTTTAAATTTTAATGCTGCTGTAAATGACAACGGTGTATAAAATTGATAAATTTAGACGTTTCAATGACTTCCGGGTCATCTTTTTTCACGGTTCTACAAAACAAAGTGTATCAGGGTCATGATTTTTCAATATTATATGAAAAAAAACAACATAAAAAGCTCACCGCTTTACATAAATTCCATTAAAATTAACATATTTTGTACGACTCTAAGAAAACAAAAACTTGAAAAACATACAAGTTTTTAACATGTTTTCCGAAAAAACAGTTAAAAATACTAGCTTTTACACCGTTTTATGGACCGTCTATAAAAAAGTTTAAATTTTAATGCTGCTGTAAATAACAACGGTGTATAAAAGTGATAAATTTAGACGTTTCAATGACTTCCGGGTCATCTTTTTTCACGGTTCTACAAAACAAACTGTATCAGGGTCATTATTTTTCAATATTATATGGAAAAAAAACAACATAAAAAGCTCACCGCTTTACATAAATTGCATTAAAATTAACATATTTTGTACAACTCTAAGAAAACAAAAACTTGAAAAAAATAAAAGTTTTTAACACGTTTTCCGAAAAAACTGTTAAAAAACAAGATTTTCACCGTTTTATAGACCATCTATAAAAAAGTTCAAATTTTTATGCTGCTGTAAATAACAACGGTGTATAAAGGTGATAAATTTAGACGTTTCAATGACTTCCGGGTCATCTTTTTTCACGGTTCTACAAAACAAAGTGTATCAGGGTCATGATTTTTCAATATTATATGAAAAAAACAACATAAAAAGCTCACCGCTTTACATAAATTCCATTAAAATTAACATATTTTGTACGACTCTAAGAAAACAAAAACTTGAAAAAACCTCAAGTTTTTAACATGTTTTCCGAAAAAACTGTTAGAAATACTAGCTTTTACACCGTTTTATGGACCGTCTATAAAAAAGTTTAAATTTTAATGCTGCTGTAAATGACAACGGTGTATAAAATTGATAAATTTAGACGTTTCAATGACTTCCGGGTCATCTTTTTTCACGGTTCTACAAAACAAAGTGTATCAGGGTCATGATTTTTCAATATTATATGAAAAAAACAACATAAAAAGCTCACCGCTTTACATAAATTCCATTAAAATTAACATATTTTGTACTACTCTAAGAAAACAAAAACTTGAAAAAACTACAAGTTTTTAACATGTTTTCCGAAAAAACTGTTAAAAATACTAGCTTTTACACTGTTTTATGGACCGTCTATAAAAAAGTTCAAATTTTTATGCTGCTGTAAATAACAACGGTGTATAAAGGTGATAAATTTAGACGTTTCAATGATTTTCGAGTCATCTTTTTTCACGGTTCTACAAAACAAAGTGTATCAGGGTCATGATTTTTCAATATTATATGAAAAAAACAACATAAAAAGCTCACCGCTTTACATAAATTCCATTAAAATTAACATATTTTGTACGACTCTAAGAAAACAAAAACTTGAAAAAACTACAAGTTTTTAACATGTTTTCCGAAAAAGCTCGTTAAAAATACTAGCTTTTACACCGTTTTATGGACCGTCTATAAAAAAGTTTAAATTTTAATGCTGCTGTAAATAACAACGGTGTATAAAGGTGATAAATTTAGACGTTTCAATGACTTCCGGGTCATCTTTTTTCACGGTTCTACAAAACAAACTGTATCAGGGTCATGATTTTTCAATATTATATGAAAAAAACAACATAAAAATCTCACCGCTTTACATAAATTCCATTAAAATTAACATATTTTGTACGACTCTAAGAAAACAAAAACTTGAAAAACATATAAGTTTTTAACATGTTTTCCGAAAAAACTGTTAAAAATAATAGCTTTTACACCGTTTTATGGACCGTCTATAAAAAAGTTTAAATTTTAATGCTGCTGTAAATAACAACGGTGTATAAAAGTGATAAATTTAGACGTTTCAATGACTTCCGGGTCATCTTTTTTCACGGTTCTACAAAACAAACTGTATCAGGGTCATGATTTTTCAATATTATATGGAAAAAAAACAACATAAAAACCTCACCGCTTTACATAAATTGCATTAAAATTAACATATTTTGTACAACTCTAAGAAAACAAAAACTTGAAAAAAATAAAAGTTTTTAACACGTTTTCCGAAAAAACTGTTAAAAAACAAGATTTTTCACCGTTTTCTAGACCATCTATAAAAAAGTTTCAAATTTTTATGCTGCGGTAAATAACAACGGTGTATAAAGGTGATAAATTTAGACGTTTCAATGACTTCCGGGTCATCTTTTTTCACGGTTCTACAAAACAAAGTGTATCAGGGTCATGATTTTTCAATATTATATGAAAAAAACAACATAAAAAGCTCACCGCTTTACATAAATTCCATTAAAATTAACATATTTTGTACGACTCTAAGAAAACAAAAACTTGAAAAAACTACAAGTTTTTAACATGTTTTCCGAAAAAACTGTTAGAAATACTAGCTTTTACACCGTTTTATGGACCGTCTATAAAAAAGTTTAAATTTTAATGCTGCTGTAAATGACAACGGTGTATAAAATTGATAAATTTAGACGTTTCAATGACTTCCGGGTCATCTTTTTTCACAGTTCTACAAAACAAAGTGTATCAGGGTCATGATTTTTCAATATTATATGAAAAAAACAACATAAAAAGCTCACCGTTTTACATAAATTCCATTAAAATTAACATATTTTGTACTACTCTAAGAAAACAAAAACTTGAAAAAACTACAAGTTTTTAACATGTTTTCCGAAAAAACTGTTAAAAATACTAGCTTTTACACTGTTTTATGGACCGTCTATAAAAAAGTTTAAATTTTAATGCTGCTGTAAATGACAACGGTGTATAAAATTGATAAATTTAGACGTTTCAATGACTTCCGGGTCATCTTTTTTCACGGTTCTACAAAACAAAGTGTATCAGGGTCATTATTTTTCAATATTATATGGAAAAAAACAACATAAAAAGCTCACCGCTTTACATAAATTCCATTAAAATTAACATATTTTGTACGACTCTAAGAAAACAAAAACTTGAAAAACATACAAGTTTTTAACATGTTTTCCGAAAAAACTGTTAAAAATACTAGCTTTTACACTGTTTTATGGACCGTCTATAAAAAAGTTTAAATTTTAATGCAGCTGTAAATAACAACGGTGTATAAAGGTGATAAATTTAGACGTTTCAATGACTTCCGGGTCATCTTTTTTCACGGTTCTACAAAACAAAGTGTATCAGGGTCATGATTTTTCAATATTATATGAAAAAAACAACATAAAAAGCTCACCGCTTTACATAAATTCCATTAAAATTAACATATTTTGTACTACTCTAAGAAAACAAAAACTTGAAAAAACTACAAGTTTTTAACATGTTTTCCGAAAAAACTGTTAAAAATACTAGCTTTTACACCGTTTTATGGACCGTCTATAAAAAAGTTTAAATTTTAATGCAGCTGTAAATGACAACGGTGTATAAAGGTGATAAATTTAGACGTTTCAATGACTTCCGGGTCATCTTTTTTCACGGTTCTACAAAACAAACTGTATCAGGGTCATGATTTTTCAATATTATATGAAAAAAACAACATAAAAATCTCACCACTTTACATAAATTCCATTAAAATTAACATATTTTGTACGACTCTAAGAAAACAAAAACTTGAAAAAAATACAAGTTTTTAACATGTTTTCCGAAAAAACTGTTAAAAATACTAGCTTTTACACCGTTTTATGGACCGTCTATAAAAAAGTTTAAATTTTAATGCTGCTGTAAATGACAACGGTGTATAAAATTGATAAATTTAGACGTTTCAATGACTTCCGGGTCATCTTTTTTCACGGTTCTACAAAACAAACTGTATCAGGGTCATTATTTTTCAATATTATATGGAAAAAAAACAACATAAAAAGCTCACCGCTTTACATAAATTCCATTAAAATTAACATATTTTGTACAACTCTAAGAAAACAAAAACTTGAAAAAAATAAAAGTTTTTAACACGTTTTCCGAAAAAACTGTTAAAAAACAAGATTTTTCACCGTTTTATAGACCATCTATAAAAAAGTTCAAATTTTTATGCTGCTGTAAATAACAACGGTGTATAAAGGTGATAAATTTAGACGTTTCAATGACTTCCGGGTCATCTTTTTTCACGGTTCTACAAAACAAAGTGTATCAGGGTCATGATTTTTCAATATTATATGAAAAAAACAACATAAAAAGCTCACCGCTTTACATAAATTCCATTAAAATTAACATATTTTGTACTACTCTAAGAAAACAAAAACTTGAAAAAAATAAAAGTTTTTAACATGTTTTCCGAAAAACTGTTAAAAAACTAGCTTTTACACTGTTTTATAGACCGTCTATAAAAAAGTTTAAATTTTTATGCTGCTGTAAATAACAACGGTGTATAAAGGTGATAAATTTAGACGTTTCAATGACTTCCGGGTCATCTTTTTTCACGGTTCTACAAAACAAACTGTATCAGGGTCATTATTTTTCAATATTATATGGAAAAAAAACAACATAAAAAGCTCACCGCTTTACATAAATTCCATTAAAATTAACATATTTTTTACAACTCTAAGAAAACAAAAACTTGAAAAAATAAAAGTTTTTAACACGTTTTCCGAAAAAACTGTTAAAAAACAAGATTTTTCACCGTTTTATAGACCATCTATAAAAAAGTTCAAATTTTTATCTTTGTAAATAACAACGGTGTATAAAGGTGATAAATTTAGACGTTTCAATGACTTCCGGGTCATCTTTTTTCACGGTTCTACAAAACAAAGTGTATCAGGGTCATGATTTTTCAATATTATATGAAAAAAACAACATAAAAAGCTCACCGCTTTACATAAATTCCATTAAAATTAACATATTTTGTACTACTCTAAGAAAACAAAAACTTGAAAAAACTACAAGTTTTTAACATGTTTTCCGAAAAAACTGTTAAAAATACTAGCTTTTACACCGTTTTATGGACCGTCTATAAAAAAGTTTAAATTTTAATGCTGCTGTAAATGACAACGGTGTATAAAATTGATAAATTTAGACGTTTCAATGACTTCCGGGTCATCTTTTTTCACGGTTCTACAAAACAAACTGTATCAGGGTCATTATTTTTCAATATTATATGGAAAAAAAACAACATAAAAAGCTCACCGCTTTACATAAATTCCATTAAAATTAACATATTTTGTACGACTCTAAGAAAACAAAAACTTGAAAAAAATACAAGTTTTTAACATGTTTTCCGAAAAAACTGTTAAAAATACTAGCTTTTACACTGTTTTATGGACCGTCTATAAAAAAGTTCAAATTTTTATGCTGCTGTAAATAACAACGGTGTATAAAGGTGATAAATTTAGACGTTTCAATGATTTTCGAGTCATCTTTTTTCACGGTTCTACAAAACAAACTGTATCAGGGTCATGATTTTTCAATATTATATGAAAAAAAACAACATAAAAAGCTAACCGCTTTACATAAATTCCTTTAAAATTAACATATTTTGTACGACCCTAAGAAAACAAAAACTTGAAAAAAATACAAGTTTTTAACATGTTTTCCGAAAAAACTGTTAGAAATACTAGCTTTTACACCGTTTTATGGACCGTCTATAAAAAGGTTTAAATTTTTATGCAGCTGTAAATAACAACGGTGTATAAAGGTGATAAATTTAGACGTTTCAATGACTTCCGGGTCATCTTTTTTCACGGTTCTACAAAACAAACTGTATCAGGGTCATGATTTTTCAATATTATATGAAAAAAACAACATAAAAATCTCACCGCTTTACATAAATTCCATTAAAATTAACATATTTTGTACGACTCTAAGAAAACAAAAACTTGAAAAACATACAAGTTTTTAACATGTTTTCCGAAAAAACTGTTAAAAATACTAGCTTTTACACCGTTTTATGGACCGTCTATAAAAAAGTTTAAATTTTAATGCTGCTGTAAATAACAACGGTGTATAAAAGTGATAAATTTAGACGTTTCAATGACTTCCGGGTCATCTTTTTTCACGGTTCTACAAAACAAACTGTATCAGGGTCATTATTTTTCAATATTATATGGAAAAAAACAACATAAAAAGCTCACCGCTTTACATAAATTCCATTAAAATTAACATATTTTTTACAACTCTAAGAAAACAAAAACTTGAAAAAAATAAAAGTTTTTAACACGTTTTCCGAAAAACTGTTAAAAAACAAGATTTTTCACCGTTTTATAGACCATCTATAAAAAAGTTCAAATTTTTATGCTGCTGTAAATAACAACGGTGTATAAAGGTGATAAATTTAGACGTTTCAATGACTTCCGGGTCATCTTTTTTCACGGTTCTACAAAACAAAGTGTATCAGGGTAATGATTTTTCAATATTATATTAAAAAAAACAACATAAAAAGCTCACCGCTTTACATAAATTCCATTAAAATTAACATATTTTGTACGACTCTAAGAAAACAAAAACTTGAAAAAACTACAAGTTTTTAACATGTTTTCCGAAAAAACTGTTAGAAATACTAGCTTTTACACCGTTTTATGGACCGTCTATAAAAAAGTTTAAATTTTAATGCTGCTGTAAATGACAACGGTGTATAAAATTGATAAATTTAGACGTTTCAATGACTTCCGGGTCATCTTTTTTCACGGTTCTACAAAACAAACTGTATCAGGGTCATGATTTTTCAATATTATATGAAAAAAACAACATAAAAAGCTCACCGCTTTACATAAATTCCATTAAAATTAACATATTTTGTACGACTCTAAGAAAACAAAAACTTGAAAAACATACAAGTTTTTAACATGTTTTCCGAAAAAACTGTTAAAAATACTAGCTTTTACACCGTTTTATGGACCGTCTATAAAAAAGTTCAAATTTTAATGCTGCTGTAAATGACAACGGTGTATAAAATTGATAAATTTAGACGTTTCAATGACTTCCGGGTCATCTTTTTTCACGGTTCTACAAAACAAACTGTATCAGGGTCATTATTTTTCAATATTATATGGAAAAAAAAACAACATAAAAAGCTCACCGCTTTACATAAATTACATTAAAATTAACATATTTTGTACAACTCTAAGAAAACAAAAACTTGAAAAAAATAAAAGTTTTTAACACGTTTTCCGAAAAAGCTGCTAAAAAACAAGATTTTCACCGTTTTATAGACCATCTATAAAAAAGTTCAAATTTTTATGCTGCTGTAAATAACAACGGTGTATAAAGGTGATAAATTAAGACGTTTCAATGACTTCCGGGTCATCTTTTTTCACGGTTCTACAAAACAAAGTGTATCAGGGTCATGATTTTTCAATATTATACGAAAAAACAACATAAAAAGCTCACCGCTTTACATAAATTCCATTAAAATTAACATATTTTGTACTACTCTAAGAAAACAAAAACTTGAAAAAACTACAAGTTTTTAACATGTTTTCCGAAAAAACTGTTAAAAATACTAGCTTTTACACCGTTTTATGGACCGTCTATAAAAAAGTTTAAATTTTAATGTCACGTAAATGACAACGGTGTATAAAATTGATAAATTTAGACGTTTCAATGACTTCCGGGTCATCTTTTTTCACGGTTCTACAAAACAAAGTGTATCAGGGTCATGATTTTTCAATATTATATTAAAAAAAACAACATAAAAAGCTCACCGCTTTACATAAATTCCATTAAAATTAACATATTTTTTACAACTCTAAGAAAACAAAAACTTGAAAAAAATAAAAGTTTTTAACACGTTTTCCGAAAAAACTGTTAAAAATACTAGCTTTTACACTGTTTTATGGACCGTCTATAAAAAAGTTTAAATTTTTATGCAGCTGTAAATAACAACGGTGTATAAAGGTGATAAATTTAGACGTTTCAATGACTTCCGGGTCATTTTTTTTCACGGTTCTACAAAACAAACTGTATCAGGGTCATAATTTTTCAATATTATATGAAAAAAACAACATAAAAAGCTCACCACTTTACATAAATTCCATTAAAATTAACATATTTTGTACGACTCTAAGAAAACAAAAACTTGAAAAAAATACAAGTTTTTAACATGTTTTCCGAAAAAACTGTTAGAAATACTAGCTTTTACACCGTTTTATGGACCGTCTATAAAAAGGTTTAAATTTTTATGCAGCTGTAAATAACAACGGTGTATAAAGGTGATAAATTTAGACATTTCAATGACTTCCGGGTCATTTTTTTCACGGTTCTACAAAACAAACTGTATCAGGGTCATGATTTTTCAATATTATATGAAAAAAACAACATAAAAATCTCACCGCTTTACATAAATTCCATTAAAATTAACATATTTTGTACGACTCTAAGAAAACAAAAACTTGAAAAACATATAAGTTTTTAACATGTTTTCCGAAAAAACTGTTAAAAATACTAGCTTTTACACCGTTTTATGGACCGTCTATAAAAAAGTTTAAATTTGAATGCGGCTGTAAATAACAACGGTGTATAAAATTGATAAATTTAGACGTTTCAATGACTTCCGGGTCATCTTTTTTCACGGTTCTACAAAACAAACTGTATCAGGGTCATTATTTTTCAATATTATATGGAAAAAAAACAACATAAAAACCTCACCGCTTTACATAAATTGCATTAAAATTAACATATTTTGTACAACTCTAAGAAAACAAAAACTTGAAAAAAATAAAAGTTTTTAACACGTTTTCCGAAAAAACTGTTAAAAACCAAGATTTTCACCGTTTTATAGACCATCTATAAAAAAGTTCAAATTTTTATGCTGCTGTAAATAACAACGGTGTATAAAGGTGATAAATTTAGACGTTTCAATGACTTCCGGGTCATCTTTTTTCACGGTTCTACAAAACAAAGTGTATCGGTGGTCATGATTTTTCTATATTATATTAAAAAAACAACATAAAAAGCTCACCGCTTTACATAAATTCCATTAAAATTAACATATTTTGTACGACTCTAAGAAAACAAAAACTTGAAAAAACTACAAGTTTTTAACATGTTTTCCGAAAAAAGCGTAAAAATACTAGCTTTTACACCGTTTTATGGACCGTCTATAAAAAAGTTTAAATTTTAATGTTGCTGTAAATGACAACGGTGTATAAAATTGATAAATTTAGACGTTTCAATGACTTCCGGGTCATCTTTTTTCACAGTTCTACAAAACAAAGTGTATCAGGGTCATGATTTTTCAATATTATATGAAAAAAACAACATAAAAAGCTCACCGCTTTACATAAATTCCATTAAAATTAACATATTTTGTACAACTCTAAGAAAACAAAAACTTGAAAAAAATACAAGTTTTGAACATGTTTTCTGAAAAAACAGTTAAAAATACTAGCTTTTACACCGTTTTATGGACCGTCTATAAAAAAGTTCAAATTTTAATGCTGTAAATAACAACGGTGTATAAAGGTGATAAATTTAGACATTTCAATGACTTCCGGGTCATCTTTTTTCACGGTTCTACAAAACAAACCGTATCGTGGTCATGATTTTTCAATATTATATGAAAAAACAACATAAAAAGCTCACCGCTTTACATAAATTCCATTAAAATTAACATATTTTGTACGACTCTAAGAAAACAAAAACTTGAAAAAAATACAAGTTTTTAACATGTTTTCCGAAAAAACTGTTAGAAATACTAGCTTTTACACCGTTTTATGGACCGTCTATAAAAAAGTTTAAATTTTTATGCAGCTGTAAATAACAACGGTGTATAAAGGTGATAAATTTAGACGTTTCAATGACTTCCGGGTCATCTTTTTTCACGGTTCTACAAAACAAAGTGTATCAGGGTAATGATTTTTCAATATTATATTAAAAAAAACAACATAAAAAGCTCACCGCTTTACATAAATTCCATTAAAATTAACATATTTTGTACGACTCTAAGAAAACAAAAACTTGAAAAAACTACAAGTTTTTAACATGTTTTCCGAAAAAACTGTTAAAAATACTAGCTTTTACACTGTTTTATGGACCGTCGATAAAAAGTTTAAATTTTTATCTAAAATAACAACGGTGTATAAATTTAGATAAATTAAGACGTTTCAATGACTTCCGGGTCATCTTTTTTCACGGTTATACAAAACAAAGTGTATCATGGTAATGATTTTTCAATATTATATTAAAAAAAACAACATAAAAAGCTCACCGCTTTACATAAATTCCATTAAAATTAACATATTTTGTACGACTCTAAGAAAACAAAAACTTGAAAAAAATACAAGTTTTTAACATGTTTTCCGAAAAAACTGTTAGAAATACTAGCTTTTACACCGTTTTATGGACCGTCTATAAAAAGGTTTAAATTTTTATGCAGCTGTAAATAACAACGGTGTATAAAGGTGATAAATTTAGACGTTTCAATGACTTCCGGGTCATCTTTTTTCACGGTTCTACAAAACAAACTGTATCAGGGTCATGATTTTTCAATATTATATGAAAAAAACAACATAAAAAGCTCACCGCTTTACATAAATTCCATTAAAATTAACATATTTTGTACGACTCTAAGAAAACAAAAACTTGAAAAACATACAAGTTTTTAACATGTTTTCCGAAAAAACTGTTAAAAATACTAGCTTTTACACCGTTTTATGGACCGTCTATAAAAAAGTTTAAATTTTAATGCTGCTGTAAATAACAACGGTGTATAAAAGTGATAAATTTAGACGTTTCAATGACTTCCGGGTCATCTTTTTTCACGGTTCTACAAAACAAACTGTATCAGAGTCATGATTTTTCAATATTATATGGAAAAAAAACAACATAAAAAGCTCACCGCTTTACATAAATTCCATTAAAATTAACATATTTTGTACAACTCTAAGAAAACAAAAACTTGAAAAAAATAAAAGTTTTTAACACGTTTTCCGAAAAAACTGTTAAAAAACAAGATTTTCACCGTTTTATAGACCATCTATAAAAAAGTTCAAATTTTTATGCTGCTGTAAATAACAACGGTGTATAAAGGTGATAAATTTAGACGTTTCAATGACTTCCGGGTCATCTTTTTTCACGGTTCTACAAAACAAAGTGTATCAGGGTCATGATTTTTCAATATTATATGGAAAAACAACATAAAAAGCTCACCGCTTTGCATAAATTCCATTAAAATTAACATATTTTGTACGACTCTAAGAAAACAAAAACTTGAAAAAACTACAAGTTTTTAACATGTTTTCCGAAAAACTCGTTAAAAATACTAGCTTTTACACTGTTTTATGGACCGTCTATAAAAAAGTTTAAATTTTAATGCAGCTGTAAATAACAACGGTGTATAAAAGTGATAAATTTAGACGTTTCAATGACTTCCGGGTCATCTTTTTTCACGTTTCTACAAAACAACCTGTATCAGGGTCATTCTTTTTCAATATTATATGAAAAAAACAACATAAAAAGCTCACCGCTTTACATAAATTCCATTAAAATTAACATATTTTGTACGACTCTAAGAAAACAAAAACTTGAAAAAAATACAAGTTTTTAACATGTTTTCCGAAAAAACTGTTAGAAATACTAGCTTTTACACCGTTTTATGGACCGTCTATAAAAAAGTTTAAATTTTTATGCAGCTGTAAATAACAACGGTGTATAAAGGTGATAAATTTAGACGTTTCAATGACTTTCGGGTCATCTTTTTTCACGGTTCTACAAAACAAAGTGTATCAGGGTCATGATTTTTCAATATTATATGAAAAAAACAACATAAAAAGCTCACCGCTTTACATAAATTGCATTAAAATTAACATATTTTGTACGACCCTAAGAAAACAAAAACTTGAAAAAAATACAAGTTTTTAACATGTTTTCCGAAAAAACTGTTAGAAATACTAGCTTTTACACCGTTTTATGGACCGTCTATAAAAAAGTTTAAATTTTTATGCAGCTGTAAATAACAACGGTGTATAAAGGTGATAAATTTAGACGTTTCAATGACTTCCGGGTCATCTTTTTTCACGGTTCTACAAAACAAACTGTATCAGGGTCATGATTTTTCAATATTATATGAAAAAAACAACATAAAAAGCTCACCGCTTTACATAAATTCCATTAAAATTAACATATTTTGTACGACTCTAAGAAAACAAAAACTTGAAAAACATATAAGTTTTTAACATGTTTTCCGAAAAAAGCTTGTTAAAAATACTAGCTTTTACACCGTTTTATTGACCGTCTATAAAAAAGTTTAAATTTTAATGCTGCTGTAAATAACAACGGTGTATAAAAGTGATAAATTTAGACGTTTCAATGACTTCCGGGTCATCTTTTTTCACGGTTCTACAAAACAAAGTGTATCAGGGTCATGATTTTTCAATATTATATGAAAAAAACAACATAAAAAGCTCACCGCTTTACATAAATTCCATTAAAATTAACATATTTTGTACGACCCTAAGAAAACAAAAACTTGAAAAAAATACAAGTTTTTAACATGTTTTCCGAAAAACTGTTAGAAATACTAGCTTTTACACCGTTTTATGGGCCGTCTATAAAAAAGTTTAAATTTTAATGCTGCTGTAAATGACAACGGTGTATAAAATTGATAAATTTAGACGTTTCAATGACTTCCGGGTCATCTTTTTTCACGGTTCTACAAAACAAAGTGTATCAGGGTCATGATTTTTCAATATTATATGAAAAAAACAACATAAAAAGCTCACCGCTTTACATAAATTCCATTAAAATTAACATATTTTGTACGACTCTAAGAAAACAAAAACTTGAAAAACATACAAGTTTTTAACATGTTTTCCGAAAAAACGGTTAAAAATACTAGCTTTTACACCGTTTTATGGACCGTCTATAAAAAAGTTTAAATTTTAATGCTGCTGTAAATAACAACGGTGTATAAAAGTGATAAATTTAGACGTTTCAATGACTTCCGGGTCATCTTTTTTCACGGTTCTACAAAACAAACTGTATAAAGGTCATTATTTTTCAATATTATATGGAAAAAAAACAACATAAAAACCTCACCGCTTTACATAAATTCCATTAAAATTAACATATTTTGTACAACTCTAAGAAAACAAAAACTTGAAAAAAATAAAAGTTTTTAACACGTTTTCCGAAAAAACTGTTAAAAAACAAGATTTTCACCGTTTTATAGACCATCTATAAAAAAGTTCAAATTTTTATGCTGCTGTAAATAACAACGGTGTATAAAGGTGATAAATTTAGACGTTTCAATGACTTCCGGGTCATCTTTTTTCACGGTTCTACAAAACAAAGTGTATCAGGGTCATGATTTTTCAATATTATATGAAAAAAACAACATAAAAAGCTCACCGCTTTACATAAATTCCATTAAAATTAACATATTTTGTACGACTCTAAGAAAACAAAAACTTGAAAAAACTACAAGTTTTTAACATGTTTTCCGAAAAAACTGTTAGAAATACTAGCTTTTACACCGTTTTATGGACCGTCTATAAAAAAGTTTAAATTTTAATGCTGCTGTAAATGACAACGGTGTATAAAATTGATAAATTTAGACGTTTCAATGACTTCCGGGTCATCTTTTTTCACGGTTCTACAAAACAAACTGTATCAGGGTCATTATTTTTCAATATTATATGGAAAAAAAACAACATAAAAAGCTCACCGCTTTACATAAATTCCATTAAAATTAACATATTTTTTACAACTCTAAGAAAACAAAAACTTGAAAAAAATAAAAGTTTTTAACACGTTTTCCGAAAAAACTGTTAAAAAACAAGATTTTTCACCGTTTTATAGACCATCTATAAAAAAGTTCAAATTTTTATGTTGCTGTAAATAACAACGGTGTATAAAGGTGATAAATTTAGACGTTTCAATGATTTTCGAGTCATCTTTTTTCACGGTTATACAAAACAAACTGTATCAGGGTCATGATTTTTCAATATTATATAAAAAAAACAACATAAAAAGCTCACCGCTTTACATAAATTCCATTAAAATTAACATATTTTGTACGACTCTAAGAAAACAAAAACTTGAAAAAAATACAAGTTTTTAACATGTTTTCCGAAAAAACTGTTAGAAATACTAGCTTTTACACCGTTTTATGGACCGTCTATAAAAAGGTTTAAATTTTTATGTAGCTGTAAATAACAACGGTGTATAAAGGTAATAAATTTAGACGTTTCAATGACTTCCGGGTCATCTTTTTTCACGGTTCTACAAAACAAACTGTATCAGGGTCATGATTTTTCAATATTATATGAAAAAAACAACATAAAAATCTCACCGCTTTACATAAATTCCATTAAAATTAACATATTTTGTACGACTCTAAGAAAACAAAAACTTGAAAAACATACAAGTTTTTAACATGTTTTCCGAAAAAACTGTTAAAAATACTAGCTTTTACACCGTTTTATGGACCGTCTATAAAAAAGTTCAAATTTTAAAGCTGCTGTAAATAACAACGGTGTATAAAGGTGATAAATTTAGACGTTTCAATGACTTCCGGGTCATCTTTTTTCACGGTTCTACAAAACAAACTGTATCAGGGTCATGATTTTTCAATATTATATGAAAAAAAACAACATAAAAAGCTCACCGCTTTACATAAATTCCATTAAAATTAACATATTTTGTACGACTCTAAGAAAACAAAAACTTGAAAAAAATACAAGTTTTTAACATGTTTTCCGAAAAAACTGTTAGAAATACTAGCTTTTACACCGTTTTATGGACCGTCTATAAAAAGGTTTAAATTTTTATGCAGCTGTAAATAACAACGGTGTATAAAGGTGATAAATTTAGACGTTTCAATGACTTCCGGGTCATCTTTTTTCACGGTTCTACAAAACAAACTGTATCAGGGTCATGATTTTTCAATATTATATGAAAAAAACAACATAAAAATCTCACCACTTTACATAAATTCCATTAAAATTAACATATTTTGTACGACTCTAAGAAAACAAAAACTTGAAAAACATACAAGTTTTTAACATGTTTTCCGAAAAAACTGTTAAAAATACTAGCTTTTACACTGTTTTATGGACCGTCTATAAAAAAGTTTAAATTTTAATGCTGCTGTAAATAACAACGGTGTATAAAAGTGATAAATTTAGACGTTTCAATGACTTCCGGGTCATCTTTTTTCACGGTTCTACAAAACAAACTGTATCAGGGTCATTATTTTTCAATATTATATGGAAAAAAAAACAACATAAAAAGCTCACCGCTTTACATAAATTCCATTAAAATTAACATATTTTTTACAACTCTAAGAAAACAAAAACTTGAAAAAAATAAAAGTTTTTAACACGTTTTCCGAAAAAACTGTTAAAAAACAAGATTTTCACCGTTTTATAGACCATCTATAAAAAAGTTCAAATTTTTATCTTTCTTGTAAATAACAACGGTGTATAAAGGTGATAAATTTAGACGTTTCAATGACTTCCGGGTCATCTTTTTTCACGGTTCTACAAAACAAAGTGTATCAGGGTCATGATTTTTCAATATTATATGAAAAAAACAACATAAAAAGCTCACCGCTTTACATAAATTCCATTAAAATTAACATATTTTGTACTACTCTAAGAAAACAAAAACTTGAAAAAACTACAAGTTTTTAACATGTTTTCCGAAAAAACTGTTAAAAATACTAGCTTTTACACCGTTTTATGGACCGTCTATAAAAAAGTTTAAATTTTAATGCTTTCTTGTAAATAACAACGGTGTATAAAATTGATAAATTTAGACGTTTCAATGACTTCCGGGTCATCTTTTTTCACGGTTCTACAAAACAAACTGTATCAGGGTCATTATTTTTCAATATTATATGAAAAAAACAACATAAAAAGCTCACCGCTTTACATAAATTCCATTAAAATTAACATATTTTGTACAACTCTAAGAAAACAAAAACTTGAAAAAAATAAAAGTTTTTAACACGTTTTCCGAAAAAACTGTTAAAAAACAAGATTTTCACCGTTTTATAGACCATCTATAAAAAAGTTCAAATTTTTATGCTGCTGTAAATAACAACGGTGTATAAAGGTGATAAATTTAGACGTTTCAATGACTTCCGGGTCATCTTTTTTCACGGTTCTACAAAACAAACTGTATCAGGGTCATGATTTTTCAATATTATATGAAAAAAACAACATAAAAAGCTCACCGCTTTACATAAATTCCATTAAAATTAACATATTTTGTACTACTCTAAGAAAACAAAAACTTGAAAAAACTACAAGTTTTTAACATGTTTTCCGAAAAAACAGTTAAAAATACTAGCTTTTACACCGTTTTATGGACCGTCTATAAAAAAGTTTAAATTTTAATGCTGCTGTAAATAACAACGGTGTATAAAAGTGATAAATTTAGACGTTTCAATGACTTCCGGGTCATCTTTTTTCACGGTTCTACAAAACAAACTGTATCAGGGTCATTATTTTTCAATATTATATGGAAAAAAAACAACATAAAAAGCTCACCGCTTTACATAAATTCCATTAAAATTAACATATTTTGTACAACTCTAAGAAAACAAAAACTTGAAAAAAATAAAAGTTTTTAACACGTTTTCCGAAAAAACTGTTAAAAACCAAGATTTTCACCGTTTTATAGACCATCTATAAAAAAGTTCAAATTTTTATGCTGCTGTAAATAACAACGGTGTATAAAGGTGATAAATTTAGACGTTTCAATGACTTCCGGGTCATCTTTTTTCACGGTTCTACAAAACAAAGTGTATCAGGGTCATGATTTTTCAATATTATATGAAAAAAACAACATAAAAAGCTCACCGCTTTACATAAATTCCATTAAAATTAACATATTTTGTACGACTCTAAGAAAACAAAAACTTGAAAAAACTACAAGTTTTTAACATGTTTTCCGAAAAAACTGTTAAAAATACTAGCTTTTACACCGTTTTATGGACCGTCTATAAAAAAGTTTAAATTTTAATGCTGCTGTAAATAACAACGGTGTATAAAAGTGATAAATTTAGACGTTTCAATGACTTCCGGGTCATCTTTTTTCACGGTTCTACAAAACAAACTGTATCAGGGTCATGATTTTTCAATATTATATGGAAAAAACAACATAAAAAGCTAACCGCTTTACATTAATTCCTTTAAAATTAACATATTTTGTACGACCCTAAGAAAACAAAAACTTGAAAAAAATACAAGTTTTTAACATGTTTTCCGAAAAAACTGTTAGAAATACTAGCTTTTACACCGTTTTATGGACCGTCTATAAAAAGGTTTAAATTTTTATGCAGCTGTAAATAACAACGGTGTATAAAGGTGATAAATTTAGACGTTTCAATGACTTCCGGGTCATCTTTTTTCACGGTTCTACAAAACAAACTGTATCAGGGTCATGATTTTTCAATATTATATGAAAAAAACAACATAAAAATCTCACCACTTTACATAAATTCCATTAAAATTAACATATTTTGTACGACTCTAAGAAAACAAAAACTTGAAAAACATACAAGTTTTTAACATGTTTTCCGAAAAAACTGTTAGAAATACTAGCTTTTACACCGTTTTATGGACCGTCTATAAAAAAGTTTAAATTTTAATGCTGCTGTAAATGACAACGGTGTATAAAATTGATAAATTTAGACGTTTCAATGACTTCCGGGTCATCTTTTTTCACGGTTCTACAAAACAAACTTTATCAGGGTCATTATTTTTCAATATTATATGGGAAAAAAACAACATAAAAAGCTCACCGATTTACATAAATTCCATTAAAATTAACATATTTTGTACAACTCTAAGAAAACAAAAACTTGAAAAAAATAAAAGTTTTTAACACGTTTTCCGAAAAAACTGTTAAAAACAAGATTTTTCACCGTTTTATAGACCATCTATAAAAAAGTTCAAATTTTTATGCTGCTGTAAATAACAACGGTGTATAAAGGTGATAAATTTAGACGTTTCAATGACTTCCGGGTCATCTTTTTTCACGGTTCTACAAAACAAACTGTATCAGGGTCATGATTTTTCAATATTATATGAAAAAAACAACATAAAAATCTCACCACTTTACATAAATTCCATTAAAATTAACATATTTTGTACGACTCTAAGAAAACAAAAACTTGAAAAACATACAAGTTTTTAACATGTTTTCCGAAAAAACTGTTAAAAATACTAGCTTTTACACTGTTTTATGGACCGTCTATAAAAAAGTTTAAATTTTAATGCTGCTGTAAATAACAACGGTGTATAAAAGTGATAAATTTAGACGTTTCAATGACTTCCGGGTCATCTTTTTTCACGGTTCTACAAAACAAACTGTATCAGGGTCATTATTTTTCAATATTATATGGGAAAAAAACAACATAAAAAACTCACCGATTTACATAAATTCCATTAAAATTAACATATTTTGTACAACTCTAAGAAAACAAAAACTTGAAAAAAATAAAAGTTTTTAACACGTTTTCCGAAAAAACTGTTAAAAACCAAGATTTTCACCGTTTTATAGACCATCTATAAAAAAGTTCAAATTTTTATGCTGCTGTAAATAACAACGGTGTATAAAGGTGATAAATTTAGACGTTTCAATGACTTCCGGGTCATCTTTTTTCACGGTTCTACAAAACAAAGTGTATCAGGGTCATGATTTTTCAATATTATATGAAAAAAACAACATAAAAAGCTCACCGCTTTACATAAATTCCATTAAAATTAACATATTTTGTACTACTCTAAGAAAACAAAAACTTGAAAAAACTACAAGTTTTTAACATGTTTTCCGGAAAAACTGTTAAAGTTACTAGCTTTTACACCGTTTTATGGACCGTCTATAAAAAAGTTTAAATTTTAATGCTGCTGTAAATAACAACGGTGTATAAAAGTGATAAATTTAGACGTTTCAATGACTTCCGGGTCATCTTTTTTCACGGTTCTACAAAACAAACTGTATCAGGGTCATTATTTTTCAATATTATATGGAAAAAAAACAACATAAAAAGCTCACCGCTTTACATAAATTCCATTAAAATTAACATATTTTTTACAACTCTAAGAAAACAAAAACTTGAAAAAAATAAAAGTTTTTAACACGTTTTCCGAAAAAACTGTTAAAAAACAAGATTTTTCACCGTTTTATAGACCATCTATAAAAAAGTTCAAATTTTTATGCTGCTGTAAATAACAACGGTGTATAAAGGTGATAAATTTAGACGTTTCAATGATTTTCGAGTCATCTTTTTTCACGGTTATACAAAACAAACTGTATCAGGGTCATGATTTTTCAATATTATATGAAAAAAAAACATAAAAAGCTAACCGCTTTACATAAATTCCTTTAAAATTAACATATTTTGTACGACCCTAAGAAAACAAAAACTTGAAAAAAATACAAGTTTTTAACATGTTTTCCGAAAAAACTGTTAGAAATACTAGCTTTTACACCGTTTTATGGACCGTCTATAAAAAGGTTTAAATTTTTATGCAGCTGTAAATAACAACGGTGTATAAAGGTGATAAATTTAGACGTTTCAATGACTTCCGGGTCATCTTTTTTCACGGTTCTACAAAACAAACTGTATCAGGGTCATGATTTTTCAATATTATATGAAAAAAACAACATAAAAATCTCACCACTTTACATAAATTCCATTAAAATTAACATATTTTGTACGACTCTAAGAAAACAAAAACTTGAAAAACATACAAGTTTTTAACATGTTTTCCGAAAAAACTGTTAAAAATACTAGCTTTTACACCGTTTTATGGACCGTCTATAAAAAAGTTTAAATTTTAATGCTGCTGTAAATAACAACGGTGTATAAAATTGATAAATTTAGACGTTTCAATGACTTCCGGGTCATCTTTTTTCACGGTTCTACAAAACAAACTGTATCAGGGTCATTATTTTTCAATATTATATGGAAAAAAAACAACATAAAAAGCTCACCGCTTTACATAAATTCCATTAAAATTAACATATTTTGTACAACTCTAAGAAAACAAAAACTTGAAAAAAATAAAAGTTTTTAACACGTTTTCCGAAAAAACTGTTAAAAAACAAGATTTTCACCGTTTTATAGACCATCTATAAAAAAGTTCAAATTTTTATGCTGCTGTAAATAACAACGGTGTATAAAGGTGATAAATTTAGACGTTTCAATGACTTCCGGGTCATCTTTTTTCACGGTTCTACAAAACAAAGTGTATCAGGGTCATGATTTTTCAATATTATATGAAAAAAACAACATAAAAAGCTCACCGCTTTACATAAATTCCATTAAAATTAACATATTTTGTACGACTCTAAGAAAACAAAAACTTGAAAAACATACAAGTTTTTAACATGTTTTCCGAAAAAACTGTTAAAAATACTAGCTTTTACACTGTTTTATGGACCGTCTATAAAAAAGTTTAAATTTTAATGCTTCTGTAAGTAACAACGGTGTATAAAAGTGATAAATTTAGACGTTTCAATGACTTCCGGGTCATCTTTTTTCACGGTTCTACAAAACAAACTGTATCAGGGTCATTATTTTTCAATATTATATGGAAAAAAAACAACATAAAAAGCTCACCGCTTTACATAAATTCCATTAAAATTAACATATTTTGTACAACTCTAAGAAAACAAAAACTTGAAAAAAATAAAAGTTTTTAACACGTTTTCCGAAAAAACTGTTAAAAAACAAGATTTTCACCGTTTTATAGACCATCTATAAAAAAGTTCAAATTTTTATGCTGCTGTAAATAACAACGGTGTATAAAGGTGATAAATTTAGACGTTTCAATGACTTCCGGGTCATCTTTTTTCACGGTTCTACAAAACAAAGTGTATCAGGGTCATGATTTTTCAATATTATATGAAAAAAACAACATAAAAAGCTCACCGCTTTACATAAATTCCATTAAAATTAACATATTTTGTACGACTCTAAGAAAACAAAAACTTGAAAAACATACAAGTTTTTAACATGTTTTCCGAAAAAACTGTTAAAAATACTAGCTTTTACACCGTTTTATGGACCGTCTATAAAAAAGTTTAAATTTTAATGCTGCTGTAAATAACAACGGTGTATAAAAGTGATAAATTTAGACGTTTCAATGACTTCCGGGTCATCTTTTTTCACGGTTCTACAAAACAAACTGTATCAGGGTCATTATTTTTCAATATTATATGGAAAAAAAACAACATAAAAAGCTCACCGCTTTACATAAATTCCATTAAAATTAACATATTTTGTACAACTCTAAGAAAACAAAAACTTGAAAAAAATAAAAGTTTTTAACACGTTTTCCGAAAAAACTGTTAAAAAACAAGATTTTTCACCGTTTTATAGACCATCTATAAAAAAGTTCAAATTTTTATGCTGCTGTAAATAACAACGGTGTATAAAGGTGATAAATTTAGACGTTTCAATGATTTTCGAGTCATCTTTTTTCACGGTTATACAAAACAAACTGTATCAGGGTCATGATTTTTCAATATTATATGAAAAAAAAACAACATAAAAAGCTAACCGCTTTACATAAATTCCTTTAAAATTAACATATTTTGTACGACCCTAAGAAAACAAAAACTTGAAAAAAATACAAGTTTTTAACATGTTTTCCGAAAAAACTGTTAAAAATACTAGCTTTTACACCGTTTTATGGACCGTCTATAAAAAAGTTTAAATTTTTATGCAGCTGTAAATAACAACGGTGTATAAAGGTGATAAATTTAGACGTTTCAATGACTTCCGGGTCATCTTTTTTCACGGTTCTACAAAACAAACTGTATCAGGGTCATTATTTTTCAATATTATATGGAAAAAAAACAACATAAAAAGCTCACCGCTTTACATAAATTCCATTAAAATTAACATATTTTTTACAACTCTAAGAAAACAAAAACTTGAAAAAAATAAAAGTTTTTAACACGTTTTCCGAAAAAACTGTTAAAAAACAAGATTTTTCACCGTTTTATAGACCATCTATAAAAAAGTTCAAATTTTTATGCTGCTGTAAATAACAACGGTGTATAAAGGTGATAAATTTAGACGTTTCAATGATTTTCGAGTCATCTTTTTTCACGGTTATACAAAACAAACTGTATCAGGGTCATGATTTTTCAATATTATATGAAAAAAAACAACATAAAAAGCTAACCGCTTTACATAAATTCCTTTAAAATTAACATATTTTGTACGACCCTAAGAAAACAAAAACTTGAAAAAAATACAAGTTTTTAACATGTTTTCCGAAAAAACTGTTAGAAATACTAGCTTTTACACCGTTTTATGGACCGTCTATAAAAAGGTTTAAATTTTTATGCAGCTGTAAATAACAACGGTGTATAAAGGTGATAAATTTAGACGTTTCAATGACTTCCGGGTCATCTTTTTTCACGGTTCTACAAAACAAACTGTATCAGGGTCATGATTTTTCAATATTATATGAAAAAAACAACATAAAAATCTCACCACTTTACATAAATTCCATTAAAATTAACATATTTTGTACGACTCTAAGAAAACAAAAACTTGAAAAACATACAAGTTTTTAACATGTTTTCCGAAAAAACTGTTAAAAATACTAGCTTTTACACCGTTTTATGGACCGTCTATAAAAAAGTTTAAATTTTAATGCTGCTGTAAATGACAACGGTGTATAAAATTGATAAATTTAGACGTTTCAATGACTTCCGGGTCATCTTTTTTCACGGTTCTACAAAACAAACTGTATCAGGGTCATTATTTTTCAATATTATATGGAAAAAAAACAACATAAAAAGCTCACCGCTTTACATAAATTCCATTAAAATTAACATATTTTGTACAACTCTAAGAAAACAAAAACTTGAAAAAAATAAAAGTTTTTAACACGTTTTCCGAAAAAACTGTTAAAAAACAAGATTTTCACCGTTTTATAGACCATCTATAAAAAAGTTCAAATTTTTATGCTGCTGTAAATAACAACGGTGTATAAAGGTGATAAATTTAGACGTTTCAATGACTTCCGGGTCATCTTTTTTCACGGTTCTACAAAACAAAGTGTATCAGGGTCATGATTTTTCAATATTATATGAAAAAAACAACATAAAAATCTCACCACTTTACATAAATTCCATTAAAATTAACATATTTTGTACGACTCTAAGAAAACAAAAACTTGAAAAACATACAAGTTTTTAACATGTTTTCCGAAAAAACTGTTAAAAATACTTGCTTTTACATTGTTTTATGGACCGTCTATAAAAAAGTTTAAAGTTTAATGCTGCTGTAAATAACAACGGTGTATAAAAGTGATAAACATAGACGTTTCAATGACTTCCGAGTCATCTTTTTTCACGGTTCTACAAAACAAACTTTATCAGGATCATTATTTTTCAATATTATATGGGAAAAAAATAACATAAAAACTCACCGATTTACATAAATTCCATTAAAATTAACATATTTTGTACAACTCTAAGAAAACAAAAACTTGAAAAAAATAAAAGTTTTTAACACGTTTTCCGAAAAAACTGTTAAAAACAAGATTTTCACCGTTTTATAGACCATCTATAAAAAAGTTCAAATTTTTATGCTGCTGTAAATAACAACGGTGTATAAAGGTGATAAATTTAGACGTTTCAATGACTTCCGGGTCATCTTTTTTCACGGTTCTACAAAACAAAGTGTATCAGGGTCATGATTTTTCAATATTATATGAAAAAAACAACATAAAAAGCTCACCGCTTTACATAAATTCCATTAAAATTAACATATTTTGTACTACTCTAAGAAAACAAAAACTTGAAAAAACTACAAGTTTTTAACATGTTTTCCGAAAAAACTGTTAGAAATACTAGCTTTTACACCGTTTTATGGACCGTCTATAAAAAAGTTTAAATTTTAATGCTGCTGTAAATGACAACGGTGTATAAAATTGATAAATTTAGACGTTTCAATGACTTCCGGGTCATCTTTTTTCACGGTTCTACAAAACAAACTGTATCAGGGTCATGATTTTTCAATATTATATGAAAAAAAAACAACATAAAAATCTCACCGCTTTACATAAATTCCATTAAAATTAACATATTTTTTACAACTCTAAGAAAACAAAAACTTGAAAAAAATAAAAGTTTTTAACACGTTTTCCGAAAAAACTGTTAAAAAACAAGATTTTCACCGTTTTATAGACCATCTATAAAAAAGTTCAAATTTTTATGCTGCTGTAAATAACAACGGTGTATAAAGGTGATAAATTTAGACGTTTCAATGACTTCCGGGTCATCTTTTTTCACGGTTCTACAAAACAAAGTGTATCAGGGTCATGATTTTTCAATATTATATGGAAAAAAAACAACATAAAAAGCTCACCGCTTTACATAAATTCCATTAAAATTAACATATTTTTTACAACTCTAAGAAAACAAAAACTTGAAAAAAATAAAAGTTTTTAACACGTTTTCCGAAAAAACTGTTAAAAAACAAGATTTTCACCGTTTTATAGACCATCTATAAAAAAGTTCAAATTTTTATGCTGCTGTAAATAACAACGGTGTATAAAGGTGATAAATTTAGACGTTTCAATGACTTCCGGGTCATCTTTTTTCACGGTTCTACAAAACAAAGTGTATCAGGGTCATGATTTTTCAATATTATATGAAAAAAACAACATAAAAAGCTCACCACTTTACATAAATTCCATTAAAATTAACATATTTTGTACTACTCTAAGAAAACAAAAACTTGAAAAAACTACAAGTTTTTAACATGTTTTCCGAAAAAACTGTTAAAAATACTAGCTTTTACACCGTTTTATGGACCGTCTATAAAAAAGTTTAAATTTTAATGCTGCTGTAAATAACAACGGTGTATAAAAGTGATAAATTTAGACGTTTCAATGACTTCCGGGTCATCTTTTTTCACGGTTCTACAAAACAAACTGTATCAGGGTCATTATTTTTCAATATTATATGGGAAAAAACAACATAAAAAGCTCACCGATTTACATAAATTCCATTAAAATTAACATATTTTGTACAACTCTAAGAAAACAAAAACTTGAAAAAAATAAAAGTTTTTAACACGTTTTCCGAAAAAACTGTTAAAAAACAAGATTTTCACCGTTTTATAGACCATCTATAAAAAAGTTCAAATTTTTATGCTGCTGTAAATAACAACGGTGTATAAAGGTGATAAATTTAGACGTTTCAATGACTTCCGGGTCATCTTTTTTCACGGTTCTACAAAACAAAGTGTATCAGGGTCATGATTTTTCAATATTATATGTAAAAAACAACATAAAAAGCTCACCGTTTTATATAAATTCCATTAAAATTAACATATTTTGTACTACTTTAAGAAAACAAAAACTTGAAAAAACTACAAGTTTTTAACATGTTTTCCGAAAAAACTGTTAAAAATACTAGCTTTTACACCGTTTTATGGACCGTCTATAAAAAAGTTTAAATTTTAATGTTGTTGTAAATGACAACGGTGTATAAAATTGATAAATCTAGACGTTTCAATGACTTCCGGGTCATCTTTTTTCACGGTTCTACAAAACAAACTGTATCAAGGTCATTATTTTTCAATATTATATGGAAAAAAAAACAACATAAAAAGCTCACCGCTTTACATAAATTCCATTAAAATTAACATATTTTTTACAACTCTAAGAAAACAAAAACTTGAAAAAAATAAAAGTTTTTAACACGTTTTCCGAAAAAACTGTTAAAAAACAAGATTTTTCACCGTTTTATAGACCATCTATAAAAAAGTTCAAATTTTTATGCTGCTGTAAATAACAACGGTGTATAAAGGTGATAAATTTAGACGTTTCAATGACTTCCGGGTCATCTTTTTTCACGGTTCTACAAAACAAAGTGTATCAGGGTCATGATTTTTCAATATTATATGAAAAAAAACAACATAAAAAGCTCACCGCTTTACATAAATTCCATTAAAATTAACATATTTTGTACTACTCTAAGAAAACAAAAACTTGAAAAAACTACAAGTTTTTAACATGTTTTCCGAAAAAACTGTTAAAAATACTAGCTTTTACACCGTTTTATGGACCGTCTATAAAAAAGTTTAAATTTTAATGTTGCTGTAAATAATACCATCACACCTCCATGAACCATTCGACGTATTAACATCGTCGCCCCAAACCTCCGATTGCATTCTTTTCCGGTGGGAAGAACACCCTGATGAGTCATGCGCCTGTACAATCGTCCTCGACAGTCCCGAAGAGTGGCAAATCCTTGCTTTCATCGTCTTCCTTCAGATTCGTGAGAGAACGACATCGTAAACGGGGGGGACAAGGGTCTTTCGACAGTAGCTGTAGTGGTGAGTGGAATCCGACCGACAATTCTGGTGGTGGACAATAGCAGCTTCTTGGTAACAAAGAACAAAAATATGGTGGTTCGTTGGGTTTATGAAGGTGTTTAAGGCGATGGATCTAGAGAATGGGGCAATCGTCAATATTATGTAAAGTTTGTTCACAAATTTAGAGTTTTTTGTTTCCTAAAATTATGTTTGATTCCATGAGGTGAATTCACATGTAGATGATGTTATATTTATATGAGATATGGTTAAGCATATAATAACAAGAATGAAGGCATAGGAACATAAACACATAATCAGAAATCGATTTAACATAATATCGTAAAGAGTTTAATAGATCTAACCTGAAACACTTGAGTTATATGCAACGAAGTTCATTGAAGCGGAAGCGGTTACCGTTGCTTGCAGATCGAAGTCTTCTAAAGCTCTACACGGTTTGCTTCAGAATGGGGCTGAACTAAGTGCAGATTCGTGTAGGCTATAGGGACTTGATCTCCTTTATATATATAGGCCATGGAAAACTAGAGACTCATCCCATAAGGAGTCCTAGTTTATCTATAGAATTGATATTAAATAATAAGAGAAGATATGCACTTACCTTAATGTTAATCAGGTAATTAACTTAATGATTATCCTACTCATATTAGGAGATATATATCCAAATATGTAACCGGATTATAACTGATATAGAATTCTCTTGATAAGTATAATAATTTAAATCAATTGTCCTTTAATAATTAATACAGATAATGTTAAAGTCCAATTTATTTCCAACATTCTCCCACTGGACTTAATATAATCTGTAAAGACAAGAGAACCATAAACATTATATTTATCAAATGAAGGGCGCGCTGAGAAATTCTAACAGTTGTGAATTCTTTCAAACTTGGTCAGAATAGACACCATATGTAGGACTCAGAATCTATACCAGTTTGACAAACTAGTTTGATTAAGAACCACTGACACATAATATCATATTCCACATAAGTTCATAAGTGCCTGTATTTGAGCATTTATGCAAATAATTATATCTACCTGAATTAGCATAAAAGTATAGCTCATAGTCCACCGAATGTTTTTAGAAAAGTTTCTAAAACGTACAAGCAAAAGTTCTTAACACTAGTGAACCGAATTTTGCTTATGTAGTCCGCAATTCTTGCTTAAGTGCGGTGATTCACTTGTTTGATATAGATAATGACATAAACTTTATTTTTATTTTTGTAACACAAATAACATAACTTATATACTTGAATTCCTCATTTTATCAAAATGTGCCAAAAGAAAATTCCTACGAACAATGGAAAATTACAAAATAACTGGCTAGACTAATCTCGACTCCCACAAACCTCAACTCCCACTAATCTCAAGTATCGAGTTCAAGTAAGATTCTCATATCCCTAACATGTTTTCTGAAACTTACTACTGAAAAGGCTTTAGTGAATGGATCAACAAGTTGAGATTTGTTACCAATATATTCAACAATAACCTTTTTTCCTCTTAACCCTTTGTCTCACTCACACTGAAATATTTAAGACCATTGTACTTTGAATTGTTTGATCTTTTACTATATCCACTGAAAAAGACTGCAACTTCATTATCACAAATCATCTCTAGAGGACTTGAAACTGTAGAGCTTAAGACATTCTTTTCAATCAAGAAGTTCTTGTTCCAAATGCCCTCACAAACCCCTTCATGAATGACTATAAATTCATCTCCCATAGTGAAGTTGCAATTAGGGATATATTTTTTTTTATAGCCCCTTGAGTGAGCATAAAAATATAGCCATAAGTAGATTTATTTGAGTTTGGATATTTACATGCAAAATCTAAATATGTGTAGCATGTGAGCTTTAGTTCTTTGCAAGTGACGAAGTACTTTCTTACCTGTAGTGATCTTTAGTTTGGGTTTTGTTGAAAACTGGACAAAATTCCTATAACATATGTCAAGTCAGGCCAGATACATAATTGTGGGTACATTAGACTTCCTATTAATTGTATCTAAAACTTGTAATCCATTTCACAGGCTAAATCATTCCCCCCATTTTTAGAAATTTTGGACAGTTTATTATCTTTTTGACATAGACTAGTCTTGTTTAACAAATGGATAGGATCTGACCTTAGATTTTGGCTTATAGGTTCTTCAACTAGAATAAAAAAAAACTAGATTTGACAATATTTTGTGTTAACAAATGCTTTTAGTTTGTCATTAGAAATGTGGTCTAACCTTCAATGCTAAAGATTTACAAAAAAAAATCTATAAAAATGGTGCTTTTTGTGTCTGCTATAGTGTTTATTTTCAATAATAAAAATCTCTTGATTAACAAGAGAACAATTTAATTGCAAATACTAATGAACAAAATTGCATAACCAAGATAATCAAAACCCTGAAATATTTTAATTCCAACAAAATCAATGACTAGGTTGCAACCATTTTTAACTAGAAGCGCTGCAAAAATTAAATTTTTCTTAACTCAGGAAATAAAATAAACATTTTCCAAACAAATAGGTTTCCCGACCCTAAATCTAGTTCCAATGTTTCTATAGCCTTAACTGCAATTTTAAGTGCATTTCCTACACAAACTTGTTCGGACTTATGAGGTTTTCTCTCTTTTGTTATACCCTGCAAGGAAGTGGTAATGTGAATTGGTGATCTTGAATCATTCCAATAATTAAGTGGAGAAATGTTAATTAACTTCTAAAGAAAATAGTTAATTTGAGAAAACATTGCCCTTCTTAATCATCCAGGCTATGAAGCCATTCCACTCCTTCTTCATGTGTCAAATTTCTTGCAAAAGTAACACTTATACTTAAGGTTTCGGAGCCTTTATTTTCTATAGTTTTTCTCTTAGCCTTGAAGTTGGTAGTCTTGTGTGGCTTGTACTTGTTTTCTTTCTTTTCTTTAGGTTTCTCTAACAGGTACATCACAAGTGTGTCTTTCTTAATTCTCTCTCGTTCCTCACAACACATATAAATGAGTTTGTTTAAATCCCATTTTTTTATCTTGAGCATTATACATGCTCGTTAAGTTGTTGTAGGCTGTATGTAGAGATTGTAGTCCCACATGAACTACATGTTCATCTGTAACCCTTATATCCAAGTCTTTAAGCTTCTGGTTAATCTTAATTATAGACAATAAATGATCTCTCACCAAAAAAAAAAACTTTAGTTCTTTAAACATCTTAGAGAGTCTAACACAATCGACTATATCGCTGATCTCCTTAAAATTTTCTGTAATATATTTCAAATAATCGACTACATCTTTAGGATCTTCTATGGATCCTCATGGAAAATCTTATCATACTCTTAGTCATCCTATATGTCAAGTGTCATTTAGCATGGGAATTAATGTCAACTTTAGTGTTATTTTTAGTTAAGTCTGTTAGTTTTTCAACTATCAAGCAATAAGGTAAAATTTCTCTTTATGTTCTCCATTGCTTATAATTGGAACTAATCAAGATCAAGATCAAGTTAAAGTTGACAAAGCCTAAAAACAATACAATAAAAGGAATATTAACTTGACAAAGCCCAAAAACAAGACGATAAAAGGAATACATATAAGTTTTCATTTGTAATTTATCATTATCTTAACCCCACAACTGAATACAAATATCAAGTAATACTTATGGTAGTATAAAACTCAATATTTAAAATTCTATATCATCACACTACACACTACACATGTCAGTTATCCAATGAAAACAATCAAATCTATGGATAAGAAGAGTTTCAAAGTATCAAGATAGACATGTGTGTTTATATGTGATGCTGTTCTTAAACCAAAATTACTCAGAATGCCTCTTCTATGGAAGAATATAATTCAAGTAAATGTGATTTGAGATACACAAGTTATGACTGATTAGTATGTATAATTTTCTCTAAAAAGATCAATTGCTATGGCAACATGATCTTATGGTTTAGAAAAATTTCAGTCAAGATTATGTAGTTTGTGAACTGATGAAGAAGATAAACAATCCAATTTTCATATAGGTTGGGAGATATTAGGATTGTTCAAAAATTCACAAAAATTTGTTTATCAATTAGGTGTCAATAGTCATTCAATAGTTGATATATGATTTTATAAACATATATGTAGATATATTGAATAATCCATAAACCCACGTACTATATATTGATAACCATATTGGTTTAAGCTTTTAATGCTTTAGATTTGATCAATATTGTTCTTAAAAACATACTTTAGTTAATAATTGGACAACACCAAAATTTAGAACAAGGTAAAACTTTAAAACTTATAGAATTTTTCATAGTTTGATTAAGCTATTGATCAAATCACTTAAGTTAAGGTATATGAATCCTAATTTTGAGATGTGAATCCCAAGATCTTCTATATGATAAATCTTATTCGAATATTACTTTAAACTTCTATAGGTCATTTTTATGAAAAGAAAGAAAAATGTAAAATTTTCAATTTCACAATCTTAAAGTTAACTTTAAGTAAACAAATAACTTAATATTAATTAACCCAAAATTAAGCTTAATTGGCTCTAAAGTTATTCAAATTAAATTATTGACCTAAAATTGAATTATATCAATAATTAATAGAAGGAATATATTATATAATGACTCAAACATATCTCCAAATAACTTATGCTCAACAAATGCATTTGAAAATAACTTAACAAGACCAAATACTATAAAAGTCACATTAGACGAATGCATTAAGGTAGAAAATGAAGTAATTATATCAACATATCCGATCTAGTTGAATTAAAAGTTAAAAATTCTTAACTAATTTAATTAGTTCAATTAAATCATTTGTCTATATAATAGATATATGACTGTAAATCTATAATGGATCTTGAACCAAATAAATTAACATTTGCTCTAAATATGGTCATCGCTACAAAATTTAAATTAGATTATTGATTCAAATTTGAATACAATTAATCGGTCATAAATAATTAATTTTAAAAAATGGATAAACATAAAGAAATGTAAATAGAGGTAACGTTCTCGCCTAATTTCGCAATTTGTTTTATTTTCCCGTCAAAACTAATAAATTAATAGGGGATAATTATGAGATAAATATCACAAACTTTAGGATAAAGTAGTTCAACTAAAATATAAATTAATTATCATTATTGATAATGATCTCATTCCATATTTTCAAAATATATACTAAAAACTAAAATTTCTATTTATCACATAGATGATGACGGTATAAGACATAAATTATTTAATTAAACAAATAAATTATTCTAAACATATATGTCATGAGATATATAATACAAAATAAATTCCTTAATTTACAAGGGTCTCTAATAACATACTTAAAATGGATAATGTATATATATATACATGTATGTATATTCTATAAAATATAAACCTTACTAGAAGTTTAACATAAATATTAATTGACCCAAACAAAAATAATATGCCCAATTAAATAAATTAATTCCTCAAATGAGAAAAAATCAATTACGATATTTTATATTGAATTAAGTGATCCATTAATCGTAATTCAAAATAAACTCAAGACTGGATATAAATTAAAGTAGACCAAAATCATATAGAATCCATGTTTATGTATAACCGATGTAATTCTCAAATTAAATTTTGACTTGGTCAAAAATTTATAAGATGCCTAAATCATACTTGGGCCCTGGAAGGAGGAGATGTAAAAAAAATCACCAACTTGATGTAAGAAAAATCACCAACTTGACTTTTAGCCGAGGTATCATATTTAGTTATTTAGTAAAATACTAAAATCACCCCCAATCAATTAAATTGATATCTTAATTTTGAATCAATTTAAATGAAACACCTTTTATACTTATCGAATAAATATTTTAAGATATCAAAATATATACAAGGAGATGTTCTTAAAAAAGACAGGCATTCATACGAAATTATTATCACTAATTTAATCGATCAATTAAATTGCCATGAGGAAAAGAAAAAATCAATGATATACAAGGCACAACAAAATTCGTGTTGACCATTTTTCCAAAATCAAGGCTTCAAAGAAAAAGGTAGAGAATGCATAACTTAATGAAAAAAGGTAGGTAATGCCCAACTTAATGCAATCCATCTTCGGTTTTTAACACAGATTTCCTTCTGTTTTCTTTTACACAGTTTACTTTAGCTTTAAAAAAAAACAACTTTCATATCCAAATCACAATTGTTTTAACGAAAAATTTCTAAGAACTTAAAATGGTTTATGAACCTATATTGATTTAGGCTCTGATACCATTTGTTATATTTATATGAGATATGGTTAAGCATATAATAACAAGAATGAAGGCATAGGAACATAAACACATAATCAGAAATCGATTTAACATAATATCGTAAAGAGTTTAATAGATCTAACCTGAAACACTTGAGTTATATGCAACGAAGTTCATTGAAGCGGAAGCGGTTACCGTTGCTTGAATATCGAAGTCTTCTAAAGCTCTACACGGTTTGCTTCAGAATGGGGCTGAACTAAGTGCAGATTCGTGTAGGCTATAGGGACTTGATCTCCTTTATATATATAGGCCATGGAAAGCTAGAGACTCATCCCATAAGGAGTCCTAGTTTATCTATAGAATTGATATTAAATAATAGGAGAAGATATGCACTTACCTTAATGTTAATCAGGTAATTAACTTAATGATTATCCTACTCATATTAGGAGATATATATCCAAATATGTAACCGGATTATAACTGATATAGAATTCTCTTGATAAGTATAATAATTTAAATCAATTGTCCTTTAATAATTAATACAGATAATGTTAAAGTCCAATTTATTTCCAACAGATGAAAGTTTATGTTTGATTTCATTAGGTGAAGTACCATATAGACGGGAATTGGTTTGACTTTATGTGGTGAAATAGATTAATAGGAAAAGTTTATTTGATTTCATGTACTGAAAATTATATTTTATTTTAGGAGGTGAAATAAGGTTAATACGTGTTTCATGTGATGAATTACCATGTGTTTCATATAGTGAATCGTGTTTCATATGGTGAATCGTATTTCATACGGTGAATCTGTGACGTGTTTCATACGATGAATAAATATGTATGTTTTACGTGGTGAATCTTCTTACCAAAATGACGATTATACCCTTTATTTAATTAAAATGAGTTTCTAATTAAAACCATTAGAAAGGCTTAGATCAATCCTTACGGTTTTTAACATTTTTTTGGTTTTTATTTGATTTAACCCCTATATACATATATATATATATATATATATATATATTTCACAGCCATTATATATATATATATATATATATATATATATATATATTTCACAGCCATTAAACCTTCTGCTTAACATACCTCTGTTTATGTTTTTAGAGTTCAAAGTTTACACACACTGCTTAAATCTTAAAAAGTAGACACATTTATACAACCATTACATATCGATATCCAACAGGCAGAGCTCTTGAAACATCTGTATTAATTCCAACAGATGAGTAGAAGCTGGTCTATGCCGGTTTCCATACAGTAAGCACTTCTTGAAACATCTCCTGTATCAATTCTCTCTCTGCAGTCCTAAAGAAGTTGTTAATTTCATCTCTAAGATCATATATCTTCCCAAAATCAAACAAATATGTCAGACATCCTTTCTTCAATTTATCCAGCTGGTAAAGCCAGGCCTCTTGCAGCCTCTCAAGAACATTACCAGAATTTATGTCTTCTAACAAGCTTTCCTCACACAAATCCTTCAAATTTGTGATTGCATACTTATTTGCTGCCCCGAGTAGCCCAAGGCGGTGCTTCCAGAAATCCTCTTGCTTAATGGTTCCATATAAGTAAGAGAGAAGGGCAGTGCAGGATTCGAGTGACATATCCTGGATATTGATTGTAGAGGATTCTTTCTCCTGAAGGTTGTGTAGGAACATGCTATGGAAAACCGGAGAGCTCGCAGAAAGAATGGCCTTGTGAGCTTTCAAAGTTCCATCCCCTGTGTTAATGGTGACATCAGCATCAATTGACTCATGTAGCATGCGAGAAAGGCACCGAAGAATGCTTTCGCTTGCTGATGATCGCAGCATTCCATCATTCGGCCATATCGAACTTGCTTCTTCACCCTGAAGTAAAATTAATTAATCAGATGCCGAGAGAAAACCAATCATTCATCATCCCCTTTTAAGTTTAACCATGACACTACCTACAACAAAATTGAGTTTATAGGACGCCTAAGTGTCTTAATAAACTAGTTTATAGGACCAAACACTTGTATGTAAAAATGTTATAATAAGGAGCCGTTTACCAAAACTTACCCGGTTAATTATTGCATACAATGCCGTTTTTGCGGACTAAAATCTTACTCGGTAAGTAAATGATAGTGTTGAATTTTACTGGCAAGCACTTACCGAGTAAATGTTTGGTAAACGGCCCCTAAGTTTATAGACCGCTTGTACAAGTTATTTTGGACACTTTTATAATAAAGTGTCGTAGTGGTGGCTTTATTTACATGCAGTTGTCTTATGAATCGTTTTGTAGGGCTTATTTTCATAAAACACCTTTTCAAATAATGTCATAAAAAAAATTAATAGGACGTCTTATTCAAAAGTGTCCTAAAAAACTTTGTTAACACACCCAAAAGCATCTTATAAACTTATTGTAATACTTCTTACATAGGAGTATAGGAATAGTTTAGACAATTGTATGGTCCTATAAACGGGAGTCCGATAAAAACTACCACTTGGACATTTTTAGCGTCCTGTGTAGTGTGCTAGTGTGAAATGTCAATTTTCTTACATTTACTGAATAAACCTGTAGGTCCAAAAACTCAACATCAATGATGAAGCGACCATGGAAAGTAGAATCAACAGGCCAGACAAAGTCTTCACTTGTCCGGAGAAGTCTCTCATGAACTGCAGTATTAAGCAACATTGGAATTAGAGAACTACTCTAGCTACAGCTACAAACAGTTCAAACTCAATAATAGGTTTGTGACTCTTACCTGCACGAGGCTTACGATTATTAAAACCAAACAAACACAGTATATTCCATAGAGAGGTTATGTTGTTCTTAGGGGCCGTTTACCAAATCTTACCCGGGTAAGTGCTTACCGGCAAAATTCAACACTATCATTTACTTATCGGGTAAGATTTTAGTCCATCAAAACGGCATCGTATGCAACATTTTACCCGGTAAGTGCTTACCGTGGTAAGAGTTGTCGCAATCACTTACCGGGGTAAGACTCTTGGTCCTTGTTTTCCTTGTCTTTGCTCTTACCGGGTAAGATTTTTGGTACTTGTCATATTCCTCGGTAAGGTAATATGACTTGGTAAGTCTTACCCGGGTAAGCGTTTGGCAAACGGCCCCTTAGTACGTACAATTGGCTGGCAACATACATTGTAATGAATTTCTTTCCAGTGCTCCAGAAAAAGTTCACTTCTTTGTTATGAATGTTCAACCTAGTACTACAAATTTAATAGTTTTTCAGTAGTGATGTAGTTGTCATTATATTCGCTACAAGCAAAACAACTCCATTTTTGAAGTTAAGAAGAAACTCACTTCACGTGGACTCTTATTTGGAGCAGAGTATTTTGTGGTTATATGCTTATTCACACATTAGTTAGACCATGACTCAAGTGGGTTTAGCATTGTCTCCTGAATTGATTCATGGAAGTACACGGGATGGTTGCACAAAACATTTGCATCTTGTAGATGGTATAGCAAAACAGAATAAGAATAATATATATGGTTCATGAATCAACTGAGAATAAATGGGTTCCAAAACACCAATTCTGAGGCATGTATTGCTTTTACATTTCCTATAGGCCCAAAATGCAGTCATCTACTAAAGTTATCCCTTCTAGTACCAAAACAAAGCCACAACACAATAGAAATAATGCTATATTTGAAAAACTAGATCAATAGTTTATGTTTCATATTAGGATGCTAATGATACGTAAGTAAATAATAAAAACTGATAGCACCTCCCTTTTTTTACCTTGCACACCTAATGGTGCAGCGTGCACGTAATTAACTCATGCCCAACTCAACTTTTCGTTGATTTGTGGGAATAGCGAAAGTTCTTTCGAAAAAGAGGAGAAAACTTAAACTTTATTTAATAAAATACGTGAACCCTAATTCAAGCCATAGCACCCTATTTAGATACTAGAAATCCAAGAAAAACAAGGATGCGGATATTAGGGGCTGTTTGGTAGCTTCTTAATGATACTATTTAGAGCGGGCGCTTTATTCTGGCGCCGCTTAGAAAAGATCAAGCAGACACAATAGGCATTGCCATGCGAAGAGCTTTGCTTGGAGTTTTTAGTCTCAGCATTACACAATTTAACTAGGAAATTCTTTTTGTTCTTTTCGCAAAGCAATGAAAAAGGCTATAGAATTAACTGAACAAGCAACACCTGGTTCGTTTAGAGGGAGATGTTGTTTGGCAAAAGAAAATTGACATGAATTATTCTAAAACCCTCTGAGCGATTCTTTAGCTAGGGTATCCCTAAATCATTCAGAGCCCATTTTCTTCCTAGACTACCCTTCACCCTATTACGTTGTCATCTTTTACGCCGCTCTCGTATTGAATCAGCTTCCTCACGCAGGCGCCAGTTTTCCCCTCATCTCATATCTGATTCCTCACACCATTTCTGCTATGATAACAAAAACAACTTTTTAGAACCTCATAAGTCAACTCTATGCAACAATTTCATCGATCACCATTCCCTTTTGCTTGCTTCTACCATTATTGATGTTGGTGCCCTTGTTAGAATAGACTTCTAGAGGCAAAATGCATGTGATTTAGCTAAACAGAAGATCTGAACACTTAGGCATGCCTGGGACTGCAATGCAAATCCTGGTGCCAATTAAATACAAAATAAAAATGATGCATGGTCGGTAGTGCACATCCATCCTTCTTACCAAAGATCATCAACAAAAAAATGTGTTTTTTGGTTAAATTTGAATTTGAATTAATGTCATTTTCGAATTGATATATTGATATTGTGTTTTGATCAAGTAACATCGTGTTTTGATTTATTTGCAATGTGATACCAATTGATAAGAACCAGATTTACTAAATAATCAAAATAAAAAATGTTGATGAAGCAATAGCCGGTTGCTTGATTAACAAGAAAATAATGGATAACTAGCTATTCGAGAGACTAGACTCTCCGAAGGACAAACTCAATATTTTCTCTGCATGCCCTACTCTCCCCTCTACCCCCAATTTATTAACAGCCCTAATAACCCTAAGGATACCTAGATGACATTTAGCTTGAAGCCGCTATCAACAGCAAAATTTGTGTTCATTTTCTCAAGGCCTCGTCGGTTATTACCTCACACATACACAACAACAAGAAAACCCTGAAGGACATACTAAGAAGTATACTAGAGACCCAACAAAGGCAATATACTTCATTTTAGAAAGTGCAAGAACTTGGGTTAGATGATGCTCACAAATGAGACAATGGTCCAACTCCACAGAAAGAAGTATATTATAGAACCAACAAAGACAAGTCAAGGGACCTTGAGCAATGGTCAAACTCCAAGCACACTCCCAAGAGGTTGGTCCATCCAAATATAACCTTCGCTAAATCTCTGAGCAAGGGTATAACCCCGTTGCCCAACAACCACACTACATGATGCTTTGAGACCTAGCATTTCGAGTGTCCATCCCATAATAAGACTACTACTTTCCTATGCTTCTACTTCACTCTCATACACCCCCCCCCCTTCTTTCAGATTGTCATTCTCATGCTAGTATTTGAAAACCTATTATTTCTCTTGCAAAACATCTCCCCTAGTTTGAGCATAAGAGTCCTTGGAGAAATCTTACTCTCTAGGATTTGCATATGCACCTAGGTCCAAAGAGATTGGACAGATGCCGGTAAAGGGATGAAAAAAGAAGCAATTGGAAAAAGAATGAAAGAGACAAAGAAGAAAGCTATTCAAGTCATGGAAAAGGTTTGTTGCATTGATCACGGGATTGATGATTAGAAATTTCATTCATTTTTGTCATCTTGTCCATAGGCCATGAACTTGACTTGACATTGACATTTGCTTTATGCCACTTTTAACAGGATTTGTGTTTTTGAATTAATTAACCATGCAGCTTTATAACCACCTATTAAGGGAACTTGGATAACTTAACACCAGTCATAATGAGACAAGCATGCATCATTTTTAAAGGAAGATGAAAATAAAGCTACTAGCTTCAAGAGTGACCAATTGGATTGATGCCTAGATAATGGTCTACAAATAGGTGAGCCGTCCCCTTTATATTCCTGGTTAGTTCTCATTCCCTTCATTGACCGTTTCCTGGCTAAGCAACAGGGGTTAAAAAACTACATTTACTAAATCATTTGTTGATACAACAACTCGTGTATATTAAGCAACAAAACCCTAAAAACTCTATGTACTTCCGCAGTCAAGTATAGCATCCATAAATTAAAAAGTTAGTGATAGTCTGGCAGCTAAGGAGTCGGAACACTGTCAATTGAAACATTAACAAACCAAACACTAAAAGTTCAAAGTATTAGAATTAGAGAAAAGCAAAAGATGCGTACTCGGTGAGATATAAGGTCTGCGATTGGTTCCCGTAGTGGTGACTCGTAGTATGAATTTGGCAATCGGCGGTTGTTCTTTGGATAGCCTAGACGGCTCTGGAAACAGACGAATATAAAGATATCGATTCTTCTCAACTGATAATTGCCTGTTTATTTATCTCAATAAACATTACTATTAATCAACATAAACTACTTCAATCACAAGTGTGGAGAGAAATTCGGTACCAGTTCCATATGCCGATTTTGAAAGGCTCGGACCTTTTGTAAGTACAAGGTCCGAAATTGTCGATCCTCCATTGAGCCAACCTGGATATTGTCTCTACCTTGGTATCCACCATCCCAGCTCAAGAACTATTCCCCTGATATGCACCTGAGAGAGAGAGAGAGGTATTTGGTTGAAGGGGAAATCTTTTATCGCTTCCTTCTTCCGGCGAGGCTGGACCGTAGTCTTCGTTTCATACGTGCTTTTTTCTAGTATAGTTCGATTTCGATACTTTTGTCATTTTATGGTTATCGTCTCTCGAAATTCTTGTTCGTCAAAATCTCTTGTCTTTTGTGTGATAGTGATTATAATTTTTTTCTTTCTTCGTTAACTCCAGTCAAATAATGTGTGTTTATTAAAACAAGAGTAAACTCGGATTTTGATCCCTGCTCTACCTGTATGTATATATTTGATAACTCTAAAAATCATTGGTGTTGTTTTTATTTTGTTTTAAAAGTGATCCCTGTCAGTGGTCAATAAGGGGTTGTTCGGTTCATTTTCTGTTAAAATCTGTATGAATATAGTTGTCTGTATTGATATAGTTATCTGTATGTTAACAGATAAGTTATTGTTCGGTTGTTGTACTGAATAAACGATTTAAATGTCAGAAATGACCATTTTACCCTGATCTTTTAAAATAACTTTTTATTATAAAAAAATAGCAATTTTTAGTTTTTTTCCATTAAATTTAAGAGACAGATTTGGGTTTTTCTTCCAGATCTGAAGAAGACGTTTGAGTTTTTCTCCATATCAAAATTGCCAGACGAGGACGTTTCAGTGAGGAAGAGGAATCAGGTGAGGAGGATCCGTTGAGGAAGACGATTCAGGTGAGGAAGAAGATTCGGGTGAGGAGGATTCGGTAAGGAAGACGATTCAGGTGAGGAGGATTCAGTGAGGAAGACGATTCAGGTGAGGGGGATTCGGTGAGGAAGACGACTCAAATGAAGAAGACGATTTGGTGAGGAGTATTGCCGGAGAAGATGGACCAGTAGTCCGTCGGAGAAGATGAACCAGCAGGGAGGAGCCTCGATTTGACATCAAACCCATATGGCTTCCTTCTCAATAAGCCCTTCATTAACAGAGTAGATTGATTTCAGAGAAGCAAGGTTCATTCCAGAGAGTTTCTTCCGGCGAATCAAGGTTCATTAGGTCCTATTTCAGGTAAGGAAGATGATCTGTTGGATGGGTAAATCAAGGTTCATTAGGTTCCATTTCAGAGCTGAATTTTTTTTTGGGGATTGTATAAATGGAAGGGACAAACTTGGAAGAGTGGGATGAATAAACGGCCGAGTCCAAAGGACTTCACTTTTCTAGTTGAATCGTTCAGCCACCAGCTAACCAAATAAGCATCTACCGAACATGAAGATATGGCTGAGCGAATCAGCCATATAGGCTTTTCAGCCCAATAAACATCTACCGAACAACCCCTAACTTTATTGAGTTTCTTTGTTAAAGCATCTGCAATCATAAACCTCTCAAGTCGTGTTTCTCTCTCTGTCTCGTCACTTTTCTCTCTCTTATGTTTTTATAAATCTTTTATCTTTAACCATGAACCCGTCCATGATTTATAAAATAAAGGAAAATATAATAATAAAAACTACTCACTATAATTACAAGATTATAATTAAAAATTACAATAATAAAATCATAATTATTAAAAATTACAAATATAAATATTGCATTAACAAAAAAATCATAAAAAGTAAAATTTATAATACATACATTAAGAATAGTAAATATTAGGTAAAACAAAATATTTTACAATATTATAAATAGGTTTTACACATTAAGAATTCGAAGTATTATTGTTTAATATATAAAAAAAGAAATGAAAAGAGTAATAAAGAGATAGAGATGAAAGGCCCACATGTAAATAGATGGATCGGTCCATCTGCAAGGACCTTTCTCTTCCGGGTCCAATGGTGTACATAAAATTAGACCGGTTCTTAGACATCTCCAATAACATTCTTTATTTTATTCTTTATTATAGAAAGTAAAATAGAGAGTTGATCATATCTACTCCAATGATATTCGCTATTTTATTTTCTAAAATAATGTTCAATAAACCTTTTGTATTTATTAACATTATAAATTATACCCTTATATTTTTATTTTCACAGTATAACCTTATATTTATTAATTTTATCATGTTATTTTGACAACATTATAATTGAAGGGTCAATTTTATCATGTTTTAGTTTATTAAAATTGATATTAGGACAACAACTAAAATAAAAATACAACAATTCAAAGAATTGACGGGCCAATTTGTAATTATCAAAAGTAAAAAAAATAGAGAGTAGTGAATAATAACTCTCTATATTTAGAGAGTTACTATTCAATTCTCTATTTTAGAGAGTGAAATAGAGAGTTCATTGGAGTGAAAATAGAGAGTAAAATAGAGAGTTCATTGGAGATGGTCTTATGGTGGCGAGGAGACAAACAACCTCACCATATCATAGCGGCACTTTTGTTCATTTAAACTACTTTCCTAATTATTTTTAAGTAATTAAACATATAACATATTGTATTCATATATAATATATATATAATATTTGGATGATAATCAAATAAAAACCACAAAAAAATTACAAACTCGTAAGAACCGATATACAAATATTTTTAACATATGTTTGTCTTCACCTCATGAAAAAATTACATGTAAGAAAAAATTAACCACCTAGTGAAACGAAAAATACGTATAAAAAGTATTGATATGATGAAACAAATACATTTAAAACTTTTACATTATGAAACAAATATATGTGAAATAATATCTTAAAACTTGGAAATTGATGAAGGAAATAAATCATGAAAAAAAAATTAATCAGTTTTCACAAGTTTGTATGATTGTTGTGGTTTTCATTTGATTTAACTCTATAATATTTATATATAAAGAGAGACTCCTTCATTTAGAAAATCTTTTAAATAGTAGAAACTTGTGAAAACCAATATAAAAAAATCATATTTTTTTATCAAATATTATGATTTAAGATATTGTTCACATGTGGTTGTGTTCATATGAAAAAAAAATGTTGATTCACTTTCGCATATGAAACAAAATTCATATGATGAAACAAATAAGTAACCAACGTTTTTTCTTCCACATTAATAATTTTTTTCCATATGAACACAACCATATGTGAAACAATATATTAAATGATAACATTTGATGAAAAAATATATGAAAAAAATTACTTTTATATTGATCTCCATGAGTTTTTATTCTTTATAAAGTTTTTAATAGATTCTATATTATATATATAGAGGGACGAACTTTTAGAAACTTTTTAAAGCGTAGAAACTTTGGAAACCAAGGAGAAAATCAATATAAAATAATTTTCCTAATTTTTTTACATGTTATGATTTTATATATTATTTCACATATGTTTGTGTTCGTAGGAAAAATATATTACATTTAAAAAAACCGATGGTTCACTTATTTGTTTTACCATATGAATTTTGTTTTATATGTGAAATTAACAACGTTTTTTGTTCACATATAAATTTTTTTTCCTATGAACACAAAAATATGTGAAACAATGTCTTAAACAAAACATTTGATGAAAAAAATTATTTTATATTGGTTTTTCTCTTGGTTTTCAAAGTTTTAGTTTCTAAATGAAGGAGCATTTGTATAATATTGTATATATATATATATATGTATAATATGACACGTCTTCAAATACAAACTCATGAATTGTCCTTTACCCATGGTTCGGGAAGTGGTGGAGTGATTCACAAGTGGGTCCAACGATACCAGCTTCTTGTAAATTATCCTTTACCCATGCAAATAATAAGGATACAACGTTTTGGGTAGACGTACACCATAACCTCATGGACTTCTTGGTTAAAGTGGCTTGGCAAACAATGGAAGGTCTGAAAACTATTATTCCATGGCATAAAAGTATGTGGTTTTCGAGACATATTCCAAAACATGCATTATGTGTTTGGATTTCCTGTCATAATCGATTACCCACGCATGATCGTTTGGTTGTTTGGAGTCGTGACACCTCAAACCTAATATGTCCTCTTTGTAAGGAATGCATGGACTCGCATAACCACCTTTTCTTTCAATGTGGATTTCCGCATGATGTATGGTATATTATAAAGCAGATGGGGGGTCTTCAGGGGTGGCTAGACAAGTGGGATGATATTGTGTTGGCTATGTCGGATGTTAGATGATTTCCAACAAACCTGCTTTAGAAATTGTTTCTTGGGGCCATGGTTTACTTCATCTGGCGGGAAAGAAATGGTAGATTGTTTAAAGACCATGTGAGAACGGTTGCGGAAATTGTGAAAAAGATAAAGACTATGGTCCATTTGTGGGCAACTTGGAAGAACATAAACCGTCCGCTGACAATCATTGATGGGTTGTGATTGGACTCCTTGGTTTTTATCATATTTGGGTTCTACTTATGGGATTGTTTCTCTCGTATTTTGTTTTGTATGCTTTTTGTTTCTTGCGAGTTGTGCCTGTTTTGGTTATTAGTTGCTTGGTGCGGTGTTCTTTCCAAGTTTCTTTTTTATTGGTTGGCTTTTGGCGTTGCCTAGATAGTTGTGATTTTCTTCTTTAAAAATCTAGGGTTTCTTGCCAATGCTCAGAACATCAAACATATTATACACGACCAAGAATCATGTGGCTACTTCGAGAATCTTATGACTAGGAATCTTATCAACCATACGAAGTTTATAGTAAGTTCTATTACATATTGTTATTTTGTATTCTTTTTCCTGTTTTATAGTTGCAAACACATTCACATATGGTTTGTTTGTTGGTTGTTTAGTAATAGTAAGTGATTTTCATTCTATTTTGTAGAAGATTAGCCTACCTTGTTTTCGACGAAGATTAATCATGGTGGGTTTTTTTCCAACTTTCCTGGAAGGAGATATCTTAATGGGAAGGTAAGTCATATGGACCTAATAGATGGTGATAACTTTTAGTATATGAGATCGAAACATTCAGCTATCGACTGACACACTTTGCCGGAACATCGATCGTAAACGACGGATAGCCAGACCCCGGTTCCCAGGGTACATTCAATGATGCAACAGTTGGGGTATTGTGATGATGTTCAGAAACTGTTTTACCATTTTATGATACCAAACACAGATTTGGATTTTGGTTTACAAGCACTACATAGTGATCAGGATGTGCTTCTTTTGTTGAAATATTTTGATCAATATAAATAAATAGATTTTTACAGTGAACATGGGATCACCTACTGTAACACCCCTAAATGGGAGTTAATTTAAACCAAAATAAAATGCGGAATAAGACTTAATAAATAAGCATCACTCAAAAGATGAGGAGAAAGTAATTGAGTTTACAAGACTATTCGGATACTAAATAACAACCTACTAATCTATACAATTCTAAAATATAAATTAAGTTCGGGTGTCACTAATATCCTCAAAATAAATGCTTCTAGTAACTCCATTTGTACACTCGAAGATGTACTTCCAAAAAGGATGCTTCTACCGACACCTAGCTCCACTCAACTCTTCGGAGTCCCACTATGACGATCACCTGATATACATGTCATTTTACGAAAAAATGTTAGGCTTAAAGCCTAGTGAGAAGAAACAGTTTATATAAGAAAATCATTAAATCTTTGAAAGCGGTAAATAAATATTTGACCATAAAACTTTCTTGTTCATTCATTTCGTTTACTCACACTTGTTCTTGAAAGAACACATTTGAGGGAAAATACGGTGGCGACCTGCTATTGCACTAATAGAAATTAGTGAGTAGGTAAGCTCGAGAGGATAGAAATCTTCGGCTTATGGGTAACGAGTTCAACCCCTATCCAAGATCTGTTACTCGCTACCTAAATCTAAACAAGCTCAACCCCTATCCAGGATCTGTTACTTGTTCCATCCCCAAATAAAACTGAATTTTATACCTATGGATCTATTACATTAGTCTAATATTTTAATACATCCATTTCCGATGTACTACCCTTTTATCAACATAAAATCTTTGTAGGATAAATATCCCTCATCCAAAACTCTTTTCCAAAATTAGGTCAAAATAACATCTAATTCCAAATATCATTTTTCTTGGGAAATAAACTTGAACAAAGGGTTCTAAAATCGTTCTTTATGCTCATTTCAACTTATTAAAGAGAAACCCTAGATGACTCAAGTTGACCCAGTTCTTCGAAATCCACCAAGTATAGAAATACTTGTTTAACCATTTTATAGGAAATAAAATACATCATTTTGACATGTATAAAGTTTTGGAAAGGTAAGAATGAACTCACAATACTAGAGTTTGAGGAAACTCTCGAAATCTCCAAATAAAAACTCTTGAATAAGAAGTGAAGATGAAGAACACTTAGAGGCTTGAACCTTAACACTTGAGTTCCAAAGCTTGATCTTGATCACTTGATGGAGAGCAATAAGTGGTCTTAAAATTACCCCTTTAGGGTTTGGTCTTGAGAGTAAATGCTGAGAGAAAAATATCTGATTTGAGTAATAAATGATAACTCAGCTTAAAGTCCCGTTTTTATACTCAGCCCCAAACTACGATGATGGCACTACAACCATGGCATGGCAAGGTCGCACCTTCCATTTCTAGACCTTCGGTACACTAACTGCGATGATGGCACTGCGACCATGGCATGGCAAGGTCGTACCTCCCAGGTCGCACCTTGCATGATTAACCTATGGTACATCAACTGCGACCATGAGGTGCGATGGTGGCACTGGCTAGGTCGCACCTTACAGGTCGCACTTCACACCTAATTGTCCAAAAGACTTTAATACCCTACTTATTGAAATACCAAACTTGTATATATTAAAAGAGGGTCGAGAGATGTGAAATTCAGGTTGTTACACCTACTTGAATACCTATCTCATGTCACCGCAAACGTCTAAAGTTAGAAGTGAGAAACTCTGTGACGAGTCTTTAGTAGAACATACAGATGTCAATATTGTAAGAAGAAACTATTACTTCTTAATCTGTTAGTTTATTTTATTTTGTATCTTATGCAGATAAGCCAAAGGTTGTAACAACATCGTCGGGGTAAAGGTTATTCTACCAAGTACGATGCCATCGGCAAAAGATAACATTCCAAGATTATCAATGAAGTCAAAGAGTAACGTTTCTGCATTGAAATTGAAGACTTGAAACAAGACATCAAAGGTTGGAAGTTCAGTTACAACAAATAAGCCAAAGGTGGTAACAACATCGTCGGGGTAAAGGTTATTATACCAAGTACGATGTCAACGACGGATGATAACATTCCAAGATCATCAATGAAGTCAAAGAGTAACGTTTCTGCATTGAAACTGAAGACTTCAAACAAGACATCAAAGGTTGGAAGTTCAGTTACAACAAATAAGGCTACCATTTCAGAGGCAACGTGTCAACATAAGTGCTGGGATACTCCTGTCAAAGGTAAGAAATCAACTACACCGTTGAAATCGAAGATTACAAAGCCAAGTCCCAACAATAGAAAATCAAAAACACTTGTCAAGGAGAAGAGCACAAGTACACCAATGACACCTAAGAGTTCAAGTGCTACGACTGGAGCTAATAAGTCAACAGAACCTGAAAAAGTTGTTAGATCAAAAAAATAGGGGAGTTCAAATGCTATGACTGGAGCTATGAGAATAAGAAGTCATACAAACAAAGTATCACACTAAAGGGATAAGAGCATTGATCAACGTCATGACTGACATTATACTAAAAAACCTATCATCTTGCCCATGTTCTTCATTGCCTAAACTTCAACAGGAATCGATGGATTGTAGGGGGAATTCCGATATCAAAATCGTCTGGATCATGCCATGCTTGAAGATCCATGTCAGTTTCTACTCTATCCTTGTTGTTGGACGACGATTCACTAACATGTTTCTTACCGTTGCCCATTTCGTATCGCTGTTGTGCTTATTGTGCTATGTTTCTCCTTTAACCGTGATGTATTTTTGCTTTGTATCGATGTTGATTCTCTGAAGAACATCCAATGATTTCATAAGATAACGATATGATTAAAGAATGATTCATGAAATCATTGCAAAAAAAGGATTGAATTTGAATTTGGTCCGTTGAGATAAATCAGGAAACAAATCAAATTGAAATAATCACATTTGAAACCGTCAACTAAAAAATTTAATGACTAATTATTAAATTTAAACAACTACTGTTAGTCCCTGTTTAGAGATGGCTATGTAAGTGAGGGTTTGTAGAGGGGGGGGGGGGGTTGAATACAAACACACAAAATTTTACTGTTTTAAATTTTTTAATATAAATATTAAAAATTTACACACAGAAGTTTATTGCGGAAAAGAATAGACACACTATTCTAACAAACTAAACACATGAAACACATGATAACAGTAATTAACTTGTACACTAAGAAATTTAAAATACAACTGTTAGAACATACAGGATTGCCAGAATCAAACAAATGGTCACTCAGAGAATTTGTTGAAAGCGTGAGATTTATGGGAAGGACTTCATCTCCTTTTATAGTGCCCATGCATGGGATGCATGTGGACAACTGTCAAAAATTCATTAGCTGGAAGTATATCTTATGGACAAAGAAAAAGGCCACTCCCTTTGTACTAGGTTAATGGATGAACCATTCTTTGTAGCACGCAATGTTAGATAACTTTATCTCTTTTTCTTCATGCTCTGTGAAGTCCCATCAAACCTTTTAGCTAAAAGACAAACATCCCTTTTATAAGAATAAAAGAGAATGTCCGAATTTAAGATTTGGTGCCCACGTTCATTGTTGCCCACGTATCTTGCATTTGTTGTGAGTCAAGAACTTATCTCTGAAAATTGCTAAGTGATATATGGAACCATGTATCACATCGGTTAGTGGCTTGTAAGGTTGGAATTGATAAGTGTACACATTGTTTGGTGATCCTCATTTTTCACTAAGTGTTGGCAAGTGTACATCCTTGTATTAGTGACTTGTTATCACAACCTTAAGTAAAGGCAACTGCAATTTTTCGGTGACCATGTATGAAAATCGGTGACCTCATGTACAATGTCGGTGACCTCCATGCAATGTCGGTGACCTCTATGTACCATGTCGGTGACCTTATCTTTTAGGTCGGTGACCTCATCTTGTATTGGTGACCCAATACAACATAATTGGTGACCCAATACTCATCTTGATTCGGCAAGTGTCTAAATATTAAAGTTAGTTGATACATCAAAAATTCCACATTTTGATGTACAACCCTTGATTGGATAATCTTTGATTTTCCAATACTTGAAGCATATTTCAGACCTTCAAAAGAACCTGTAAAAGATCAATCAAATAATAGAGAAGGTTCATCACCAAATCATCGATGACCCAACAATTACCATGATACCCTTTTCTATTAATTATATAAATCAAATAATTATTTTAAATTGATTGGTTAGAATTGGATCTCATAGTTATCCTCGAATAGGGTATTCTCATTTGATTAAGCCCCTATATATCTTAATCAAATGAGAATTGTGTAGTTTGTGATAACCGTGAGATCCAATATGAACCGCTCATTTGAGATGTTTAATAATATTTTTTAAATTAGTTAAAAGGGTAATTTAATAATTTCATTTAGTACAACTCATCAAAATATTTAATTATTTTTAAAGGAAATATTTAATTAATTTTAATTACCTAATATAAAATTACATAATATTACTTAGTATATGTATCACAAAACAAAACAAAACAATGTGTAAGATTTTAAATAAGGAACCTCAACCAAAGTGTATCGCAATGGTAATATTCACAATGTATCACAATGTGTCTTAGAATGTATTCGAAGTGTATCACAATGTGCATTTTCGTTATTTTCATCATTTTACAAAGGGTATCACAAATTGTATTTTTATTATTTTCTTTGCTTTACAAAGGTATCACAGTGTGCATCTTGTATATATATTTCAATATCACAGTGAAAATCGACTGTATCTATCTTTTTAGCAATGTTTTTTTAGCTATCACAGTGTGTATCATGTTTTCACATAAGGTTCACCAGAATAAGATTCTGGTATAACGTTTGGAGGAGAGAGAATATTTTTAAAATACCTAACATGCCCTTAATTAATATTTTAAGTTAAAATTAGTATTGTAAATTTATTAATTTATCATTTGATTTGTGGTTGAGATTGAATCTCATGGTTATCACAAATTATTGAGTTTTCCTTTGAATGACCCCCCCTATATATATACACATAGAGAGAGAGAGAGAGAGGTAGGTTCATACGAGAATGATATCTCTTTTTAAAAAGTGGCCAAATTATGTACAAAATCACATGTGATTTTACATTAACGGGCAAAAAAGGGGACACAGGCGACTTGAGGTCGCAGGGCAAGTCGCGCAGAATCACATATGATTTGGCCATTCTCTTATTTTCTTAAATAAGTATTATTCTCGTATGAACCTGCCTATATATATACATATATATAGGTGGAGGTTCAAACGAGAACACCTCCATTTTACGAGAACGCGAGAACACCCTTATCACATGTGATAATACATGTGAGGGGACCAGGTGGTGTGCGAACGCCGTGCCCTACGACTTAGGTCATGCCTAAGGTCATCTACGTATATGATTTAGTATCACATGTGATGGTATTGATGGATTATAGTATCACACCAATAACATCCTTATCACATGTGAGAGGGCTTTGTGGTGTAAGGGCGACTTGACCCGCACCCTAGTTTGCGCCAAAAGTCGTCCACTTCTCTGACTTAGTATCACATATATATCATATGTGAAGAAATAATAGTATCACATGGGATTGTCTATAGTAAAGAAGTGTTCTCGCGTTCTCATAAAATGAAGGTGTTCTCGTTTGAACTCTTCCCTATATATATAGTAAGTTCAAATGCGAACTCAAATTTGGTTGTGAACGTGAGGACAAATGAGAGCACGACACATGTCATATTCAGACTGAATAATGAAGGAAAATATTCAGACTGAATGTAGTATTATTCAGACTAAATAATACTACATTAAGTCTGAATATTTTCGTTCATTATTAAGTCTGAATATGACACATGTCCCGCTCTCATTTGTCCTCACATTCACAACCAAATTTGAGTTCTCATTTGAATTCTCCCCTATATATACTTATTTAGAAAGTATTTAAATAGTAGAAACTCGTAGAAACCAATATAAAATAAAAAAATTGTAATTTTTTTCATCAAATGTTATGATTTAAGATATTGTTTCACATATGTTTGTGTTCATATGAAAAAAACATTACATGTGGAAAAAAAACATTGGTTCACTTGCACATATGAAACAAAATTCATATGGTGAAACAAAATTCATATGGTGAAACAAATAAGTGAACCAACGTTTTCTTTCACATGTAATTTTTTTTTTTCATATGAAAATAAACATTTGTGAGAATTTTTAAATCATAACATTAATGAATAAATGTATGAATTTTTTTATTTTATATTGATTTCCACGAGTTTCTACTATTTAAAAAGTTTCTAATAGATTGTTCCTTTATATAAGGAAAATATTATTTGAGAAGTAAAGAAATGATCCTAGCCCTTCATCTGGTCAACATTTGCAGCTTTGACCGTGAAACACATAACAATTTCTCATATGGTATACCGAAGATAGGGGAGTAATTTTGTAACTTTTACAAATAAACGCACGGGTTCATATGTGAACCCATGTAATTCATATATGAACTATATGTTTTTTTGGGGAATTCTCCAGGCAATATTATAAAAACTCAAAAAAATGGCAAAAGCCTTACAAGAAAATCAAGACAAAGTCTTTGACGAAAGTATACCAAGCAATACAAAACCAGAAGCTACATAACCCAATAAAAGAAAAGAATGGACAAACAAAACAATAAAAGGGTTACAGCCTTCAACGACACCATCCATCAAACGCGGATCCAAACGAAAAAAACTAATTTGTTCCATTAGTTTGAGGTTTCCCTTTTAACTGATGCTTCCAAGCCATTCTATGTAACACCTTCTCTCGTATTAATCGAATAATGTCATCTTCCCTTCTGGAGTGGTTTTCAAAAAGTCTCTTGTTTCTTTCCTGCCATATGTAATAGACCGCAGCTGCAATCGCTATTTTCTGCTCAATCTTCATATTTAAATTTGTTCTTCCCGACCATTGTTCCATTATGTCATTCCAAGAATTTGGAAAAGACATCATTACAGTTTCCGTCTTTGTTGCTTCCAATACTGTTGTCGAGAAAGTGCATTCAAAAAATAAATGGGAGTGAGAGTCCATGCACCTTTGACATAACAAGCACTTCATGTCGGGGGTTTCTTCTTTCCATTTACTAATTCGGTCTTAGGTTGGTACCCTGCATTTTCAAGCTAACCATATACAGAAAGCATGTCGTGGTATTTGCCCCTCGAAACTAAACATTCTTGGTCCATTCAACCACCGTAGAGTCACTTTGAAGAGAATACCATGCTTCTTTTACCGAGTAGTCCACAAGTGTATTTCTTTTCCCTTCCCAACGCGTCTTATCAATAATATCTGAGTTTAGCACAGGGATTTGCATGGTTGAAAGAACTGGAACTCTCAAAACCCACTCATCCGGCCATCGTTCATCAAAACTCTCCATAAGATCTTTAACCGTAGTTCTTGTTCCCTAGCCATGTGCATGGACCCAACGGTACGTAAAATGATTTGATAGTGGGCCACAAGGTAGCCATCGATCTTCCCAAGTATTTATGTTTTCTCCATTTCCTAGTTGAACATAGAAAAAAATTGGCGTAAATGAGGCCGGAGATCTAATAACTTTCGAAAGACCCAAGACCATTTCGATCTCTTAGGTATTGTCCACAAGTTTCGGTTTTGGATGCAATGCAAATGTATCCATGTAACCCATAGAGAGTTCCTCTTTTGTAAAAGATCATTTACATACTTGGCAAGCAAAGCTCTATTCCATAATCCCAACTTTTTCAATCCCAATCCTCTATTGGAAATTGGTTTACAAACCTCATTCCAAGCTATACGACACTTACCCCTTAGTTAGATCCTTGAGACCAAAGAAAGTCTCTAAAAAGTCTCTCCAGATCATGAATGACCCTTGAGGGAAACGAGAAAACCGCCATCCTGAAAACTTGTAAACTTTGGAGAACATATATAATCAGTTGTCTTCTTCCCTCGAAAGATAGGTACTTGTTCTTCCGGTTATGAATTCGATGTTGGACCTTTGAAATAATAGGTCCATAATCCGAAGCCTTCAAGAAAACCGGGGAAAGTGGAACCCCTAAGTATCTGATCGGAAAAACTCCCACTCTGAAAGCAAGTTGGCCCAAAATCCCTTCCTTAACATCATTGGCCACATTTCCAAAGAAAATTTCACTTTTCTCTAGATTTGGAAAAAAAGACCCGAATGAAGCTCAAACAACTACAACGTTTTCTTAAGCACCTCCACGGATTCCACATCCCCTCTAGTAAATACAAAGAGATCATCCGCAAAGAAAAAATGAGTCGGCTCTAACTCTTGACATTTATGAGGATAGCCAAATTGAGTCGCTTCTGCAATGCATCTCTTCAGAATCAATGAAAATCCTTCCATAACAATTGTGAATAAGAAAGGAGAAATAGGGTCTCCTTGACGAATACCCTTTTTTCCCACAAAAAAAACCCCTCCCCCATTATTTGCGATAGAAAAAAATGTTGTATTCAGCATTTCAGAAATCCTTTCACAAAAACAGGATGGAACCCATGATTCGATAACATCATCAATAAGTAGTTCCAATCCACCGAATCATAAATTTTCTTTATATCAATCTTGAAAGCGCATCTTGGAGGCCCAGAATTCCCATTATAACCCGAAACTGGTTCATGTGCCGTTAGAATGTTGTCAGAAATTCTTTTCCCCGAGATGAAGGTCGATTGTGTTGAGCTAACAATATGATTCAAATAACCTTTCATCCTATTTGTGATGATTTTACTTATACATTTGTAAAGAACCGAAAAAGCAATAGGCCGGAAATCAGACACCTTATTTGCATTTGGAACCTTTGGAATTAAGCAAAGAAGTGTATGATTAAGCCTTTTAGACAACTTTCCCGAATAGAAAAAATTATGATCGCTACTTGTACATCATTTCTCACAACACTCCAAGCCGACTTGAAAATTTTGGCCGTGAACCCATCGGAACCAGGCGCTTTATCATTGCCAATGTCAAACATAGCCTCCTTAATCTCTAGATTAGTAATCGGCCTAATGATGTCCAAGGATTCTGTCAGTGTTAGCTTTCGATCAAACCGTTCCAACGGAATTCTAGGGTCCACCATGTGATTGGCAACTCCTGGAAAACTCTGGAAATGGTTTACAAACACTTCTGGCACATCATCTCCAAACGAAACAAATCGAATGGATAATGTTGGCACCACGTCGTTCTTTAACCGATTGGTGAAAGAAATTTGTATTGTTGTCACCTTCATTTAACCATTTGATTTTTGCATGCTTTCTAAAGAACGTCTCCCCATCAATTTTGCTTTGTTGAAAAGCAAGTAAAATATGTGCCAAGTCCTCCCGTAAGTCTTCATTATGAGGGTCCATATCACACGCTAATTGAATAGCCTCTACTTCCACCCGAAGTTTAGCCACATGTTTGGAAACATTTCCATATGATAACGAAGTCTCCTTAAAGGCTTTTTTAAATCCTTTAGCCGACAAAAAAGACGATGCATAAAACTACCATGCACTTCAGTCCTCCATCCTTCTTCCACCACGTTGAGAAACCGTGGATTTTTAGTGATCATATTATCAAATTGGAAACCCTTTTTCACCGAAATTAGGCCCCCCGAAAAAGATAAACTACCTACCGGATGATCTGATATCCCTCGCGGATGAAAGTAAGCACATGCATTCGGGAATTTCGACAAAAAATCAGTATTTACAAGAATACGATCTAATTTCCGTTGTATCCCTTCACCTCCACTCGGCTTTTGACACCAAGTGTACTAGACACCCTTGTAGTTTACATCCAATATCTTGATATCTTCCAAGCAAAGGAAGAAGTCATCCATATTCACGTCCCTTCTCGAAGATCCTCCTACCCCATCATGTGGAAAGAGCATGACATTAAAATCTCCCATTACACACCATGGCTTATTTCCCATAATTACCTTTGCTTTTCGTAGACCCGACAATAACTCCCTTCTATTCATTCCTGCCAAGGCTCCATAAGTGACCGTGATGTAAAAAATCTCCGTATCCCCTTTTAGCCGAATCAAGCAATGCATAAACTGAGCATGCATGTCAATTAATACAACATCCATTACATGCTCATCCCATGCAATAAGAATTCTAATCCCCGTAGGACATAAACCTCCATTCGAGATCCATCCCTTTCTTCCAAAAATACCATTACAAATATCTTCCAATTTACATGTTTGAACATGCGTTTCTGAAAGAGCCAAAAGATTAATATTATGAGCATGTAAAAAATGCTTTACTTCCATTTGTTTAGTTCGGGCGTTCAGACCTCGAATGTTTCAACACGCCGTTTTTAACATGATTGGTTGCTTGTGGTTCCCTTGCTCTTCTCCATGCCTACCCCATGGTCATTGGGTGGTTCCGATAAATCGATCTCCTCAATATCCTCTTCCTCTTCGCTCGACGAGAATACCTTAAAACGGTCCGTAGAAGGAGTAATGAGATTACCTCGCACCGACATTTGAAATGATTTCATTATCGATTGAACAAGTGAAACCTCAACATCCTTGCCTTTACCTCCCTTATCGGCATTCACCTGTGCAACATTTACCTCTTTGCTCCCGGTTGCGGTTCTTTCCCTTTTACCTCAGTTGCAGTTTGGCTTGGTAATACAAGTACTTGTTCATTCTTCCTTTCAGTTGGTTTTTTACGTGAAGCCGTTAATTAGTTCACATTTGAACTCTTTAACTGATTCATATATGAATCAATTAATTAGTTCATATGTGAATCACACATGTTAATGTGAATCGGTTAAAATAATTCATATGTGAATTACACGGGTTCACATATAAACATATAATTCATATGTGAATCACATAGGTTCACATATGAATCCGTTTGCCTTCTATTTGTAAAAGTTATGAATCTACCCCCTCTATTTTTCACATAGCCGCAATTTTTGACCAGTCAAAGCCTCAATTTTTGACCACTCAAATCCGATCTTGACCGTATGAAGGGCTAGGATCACTTCTTTACTTCTCAAATATTTACCAGTTCTCAAAATAATCTTTGGCTATATATACATACATACATAGAGGTTAAATCAAATAAAAACCAAAAAAAGTTAAAAACTGTGAGGACCTATCTAAGCCTTAATTTGGTTTTGATCTTATGGTTTTAATTGAAAGCTATTTTTATTTAAAAATAGGCATAACTGTCATTTTGGTAACAAGATTCACTAGATGAAACATACATATTCACTCACCATATGGAACACACATATTCACCATATAAAACACATACTAATTCACCACATGAAATCCAAATATAGTTGATCGTTATTTATAGAACACATACTAATTCACCAGATTCACCATATGAATCCATAACACATGCTAATTCATCATATTCACCATATGAATACATGTAGTCGACGATAAATTAGAAACGTCAAAAATGACGGCTGTAACAAAACTACTATTATGCCATTCTCTTTTTATTATTACAAAAATGTCACCATGATTAGTAACTTTTGAGTAAACTCATTAATGACTGAGATTAGTCCTCACGGTCTTCAACCTTTCTACGATTTTTATTTGATTATCCCCCTACATACATACATATATATAGAGGAAAGTTCAAACTCAAATTTGGTTGCGAACATGAGGACAAACGAGAGTGCGACACGTACCCCATTTAGTCTGAATAATGAACGGCATTAAGTATGAATAACAATTGTGAAGTTCATTCATTATTCAATATGAATAACACGCATTCAGAGTGAATAACACAACATTCAGACTGAATGTTGTGTTGTTCACTCTGAATGATGTTTTACACTTTGAATGCATGTTATTCATACTGAATGAATTTCACCTTTGTCATTCATACCAAATTCCCTTCATTATTCAGACCGAATGTGACACGTGTCACGCCCTCCTCTCGCAACCCAATTTGAATTCGCATTTGAATTTCCTATATATATAATTTTTATTTTTATTTTTTCCAATCTATATTTATATAAAAGGAAATCCTCCAAGAATGACGCCCAATCTTCGGTTTTTTTGATTTTAAAAAAATACTTATTAAACTGATGACATTTGTGCCCCTATATGAAAGTTACATATAGCATTATAAGAAGGGTTTTTTTGGTAATTTTGTTTCTAATTTAATTATCTTTAATGTCAAAACCATCCAACTTCCTTGGTAGGTGTTACTTTTACCCTCTATATAGTTATTCCTCTTTCTTTCATTGCCTCACAATAGTGTTTGCCAAACTAATCCCCACCAATATAAGGTAGAGAACAACTAAATCCGTCAAGGCAACCATCGTCACTGTCAATTCTTTCGGTTGTGTCGAAAAGGTTAGTTATTAGTTATGGATGATCGTTTGGTAGGTATTGCTTTTACTCTCTTTATAATTCTTCCCCGTTCTTTCACTGCGTCACAATAGCGTTTGCCCAAACTAATCACCACCAATATCAATTAGAGAACAGCCAACTCTGTCAAGGCAACCGTCGTCGCCATCAATTCTTCCTATGAAAGATTAGTTTTAGTTATGGAAGATCGTTCTTCGAATGTAAAAAGAGTTACGTCTTCTCACGGAATGTTAGTTTATTATATTTAAAACAAAGTTAGGTCATCTTTTTTATAATTTTGATATTAACACCGAAAATAATTATGTGTTTGATTCTCTAATGGTATATTTGTACTAAAATAATAAAAGACAAAACTAAGACATATAGGCTTTCTACCGGTGACACTTTCTGCTATCCTCACCCCACCTCTAACCAACCAAGTGACACCCAACTTATGTTAGTATGCTTCCTTTATGGTAACTTTGTGTATTCTTTTTTGTCTCGCTGAACAAGTTTTTACACGTAATTACTTTATTTAATACATACATATAATTAATTTATCTTTTTATTTTTCCAATAAAATAATAAAGACAAAAATGAGACATGTAAGGCTTTCTTTGTGCCATCCTCATCCTACCTCTAACCAACCAAGTGACACCCAATGTATGATACCTTTATGGTTCTACTAGCCACAATCAGAGTAGTAGCAATCTAAAGTGGTTCAGCGTCCAAAAACATGTAATTGATTGCAAGCTCATCGGACAATCCAAAACGTTTTTGAAATCAAATTACAAGGGCCAACATTATAAGTGTAATAAAGAAACTCAAATATGTTTGATGGTTGAGGTGATGAACTGACCTTTATGGCATGTCAATATCAAATAGAGTGAGTGTATATGTATGTATGTATGTATAAGATATTAAAAGGACCACGAATGCGGGGCCGTATGGAGGAAACTACAGGACCAAAATATAAGCAAGCAAAAATACAAATGGTATGAGTACAGAAAACTCTAAAAGAAGGAATGAATAATATCTTGAAAATTGTTACTCTTTAATCTAACGTCTGATCTGAAGAAGAAAACTGTCCAAAAATGTCTGGACATGAATCCCACTTAGCTTCTTCTCTGGCCTCCCAATAACCCCCAGTATAAACAAAACTATCACCTCCTTTATCCTTTGCAAACCACTGTGGCTTCCACCCCCTCTCTTGCATTTTCCGAGCCTGAATCAAAAATCAACTTTTGGGTATGGTATGGTATGGTTTAAAAAGAAACAAACAAACAAAGAAAGGATTAAACATGAACCTGTCGCTGACGCTGCTCTAATCTTAGCTTCTCAGAATTGGCCGTTTCATACTCCCCATTTTCTAAACACCTTTGGTCTGGCCTTAGCCGTGAATCAGTTGGTGGAAGCTTCTCCTAAAAAAAGGAAACATCACAAAATGAACCAACTTTAGAAGAAAAAACAGAAGAAAGAAATGATTATTATTATTTATTATACCTTTAGTCCAGGGGTAAGCTCATTCAAGGTAATAGCAAAACGCGTTAGATTATATCTTGTGGGAACCAATGGAGGCTTGCTCCTTTTCCAGAGCAAATGAGCATCCGCATACGGGTCACTTCTTCCCTTTCCAGAACAGTCTCCATTCACATAATGCATGCTCTCATCCCATTTACCAATTAAAGTTGCCAGAGTCTTTCCACTCCGATCTTGAACAACGCCTTGTACCTGAATCATGAAATGCCATAATTTGATCAAGTTAAAGTTCAAGTATTACCCTTTTTTTTGTGTTTATAAAGTACATTAAGCAAGAGATAATGTACAATTACTTTTAGCTTTCAACGGTGGACTTTGGGGTATGGGTTGAATCAACAACGGTGGACTTTTACACCATGTAAAATAGGTTTGTTAAAAACATGAAAGAATGGAAGTTCTATTAATCCAAGTCATCATACATAGTATCCAAAGCGGCTCAACAACCGAGAAACTAGGTAAACCTAATACTAAACCAATAACCAAAAGTGTATACTTATCCTATATTTCGGCAAATATCAAACCAGAATTTTACATCACATTCTCCACTAATGTGAGATAATAAGATGGCAATCAAAACCCAAAATCCAGAGGAAAGCAGATATTATCAGCATCAGCGATTGATCTAGGTGAATGTGAATGCAAGTATGGCCATATTTAATCCATATACTATTTTACCTGGTGCACTTTTACATGAGATTAAATGGTCATTTGACTTGTCAGCCAATTGGAAAAGAAGAAATAGAACCCCCACCACTACCGGATGGTTATTTACTTTTTATAGCACTACATGGTGATAAACAACAAATATAATAATCCATTATATAACAGAGGCCTCCCGCCTACTCTTGCTGTTGTAAACTAGGAGGGAAAAATCTTGAGAACAATGGAGGAAATAGAAAAACCTGATGCGGGTTACGCTCTATGATTGACTGCTCCTTGAATTTCAGCTTACAGGAATAATTGCGGTTCCCTTGGATACGCATAGTGCCATAGTGGTCACAATATAGCTTGCCCAAAATAAGGTTGTATATAGATGTTGTTACCTGAAAGAAGAGTCAACATCAGATTAATCTCATACAGATTGGAAATTCGATAAACATTTATGCAATACCTTACTCCACTGAAAAATTTCTCCATCATCAAATTGCAGAGTTAAAACCCCAACAGGGTCAAGCTGAATTGAACGACCCCAAAATTTGCTTTTCAGGTTGCTATCTCCCCAAAATTTCCATCCTGTACCCTCACAATGACATGCTACAATCATTGGGTGATGACTAACCTGTTGCATAAGTAAACTAAGTAACTGGAAGGGTTCAACATAATATTCCACACCAAAGAAAAGACATTCCCCAGTCCCTTAAAAAATATATATCTATACTATATTATAAAGCATTTGACCAAAAACTCTTAAAAACAACTTTTTAAGCCTTAGGTACTGCTATTTAATGCTAATTACTTAATTTTCAAGATTACAATTAAATTGTGCGTAAGTACAACTTATTAAAGCTTTATTTCTGAATTCGTGTAACTAACTGCAGATAACCATCATCCAAAATATAGGATAAACATTTAATTTTAAATATAAAAAATCTAAAGTAAAATTAAGATAATCATTGATTTCTAACAGAAAACTTAATTATTCTCATTATAAAAAGTTATGTTATTAAACAAAAAATAAATTATTTTGTTAAACATTATTATATTATGATAAAAAAATTGAATTAAAGAAATTGCATAAAAAAGAGAACTTTTAAATGAACATTAAAATCGTTTTCTCAAAACCACATAAAACCATTAGAATATCGATAGAACAAAAATTAAAATAAAACCTAAAATCGAGATGTATCTCGCTGTATTGCGCGAGTAACCTTCTAGTATATATATATAGGGGAAGTTTCAATTACAAACCATATGATTCATACAAACTTTACAAACCGATCTCAACCGTACATGTAGATAATCAACGGTGTGTATTAAGCCGGTTACTAAATTTACTCTCAATCGCATTTTATAACCGCCTCTAAATTTCAAAGTAAACGAAATCAATGGTTGAGATTAGGTTTATAGGGTTTGTAATTAAAACTCCCGTTATATTTATATATATATATATATATATATAGGGGAAGGATCAAATGAGAACCACCCCTCCTTAAAGGAACAAAGGAAATGATTTAATATTATGTGGGACCCACATCATATGTGATCCACAAGTGTCCCTTTGTTCATTTAAAAATGCAAAGTTCTCATTTGAATCTTCCTCTCTCTCTCTCTATATATATATATATATATAGGGGCGGGTTCAAATGAGAACTCAAATTTGGTTGTGAACCTGAGGACAAATGAGAGGGCGACACGTCTCATTTCAGACTGAATAATCAAAAAAATATCCAGACTGAATACAGTACTTGTTCCGTCTGAATGTAGATTATTCAGACTGAACAATTACTATATTCAGTCTGAATATTTCTTTGATTATTTAGTCCGAATAATCTACATTCAGACACGTGTCGCGCTCTCATCTGTCCTCACGTTCACAACAAAATTTGAGTTTGCATTTGAACTTTCCTTTCTCTCTCTCTCTCTCTATATATATATATATACATATATATATACACATACATACACACGTGCGTAAAGTGGTAGGGCATGCACATTTTTTAAAGGAGGTTCTCACATGACAAATATTAAAATTTAATGTATACTACCTTATAATGCATTTAGGTAAAAACTCTTAAAGACTACTCCTTCAGCATAAGGTACTGCTCCTTAAAGTCTATACTACCTTATAATGCATTTAGGTAAAAGCTCTTAAAGACAACTCCTACAACATAAAAACTATGAATTACAACACATTAAGGACAATGTACTACTCCTTAGTACATAAATATCAAAACTTTATGAATAACAACCGGGTATGCATAAAGTACAACTTCTTGTTACACCACCAACACAAAGTTGAAAGGTTTAACTTTACTTTTTTGCTTATTCAACTTCTTACTTCCCATTTGAGCATTGGGTAGAATATAGTTCGTTCCCATGCTTATATCCTCACATCTCCTTATAAACATTTAACCCATTTCTTTCTTCGATTTCAGCTTTCTTGTTGCCTAATCTGGCTGCAGAGTTCATTTCGCCATGCTTTTAACCCATCAATGCCAAGAAAAAGTGGTGCTGCTTTTTTGTATTCCTACTGAATCCAAATTTTGAAACCATCTCCATCTCCATCTCCATCACCACCACCATTCCCGCTTCTCTCGCATTACTCAATCGTGTATTAGACGACCGATTTGATGTATCATGATCTCATGATACATATAACTCCCTCCTCCTTGAGTTTTGATTTCACACTTTCTTCAAAACCCTAGAGATTTCTCACAGGTATGCTATCGATTTTGATTTTTAACTTCAAAGTATGTTCTTTAAAACCCTATTGATTTCCATTTCAAATTGATTTAGATTTCCATTTCGATTTTGCAGCTAAATATCAGACGTGATTTTGTTCTCTCCATCAATTTCTCCATTGGTTTCAAACGTGGTATGTTGTTGATTTCCATTTCGATTTAGATTTTGACATATGAGTCCATACTTGAGTCCATATGTAATTTGAGCCCATACTTTTTCCATGGTTTTTGTTCTTCCAAGGTTTTTGTTCATACAGAGATGTCCAAGGAAAGATTTTTCTGACATTCAGTTCTTCAATTCACTTCTGGGTATGTTCCACTTTATGTTTCTTTTTTGCTTTTGAGGTTTTTTTTTGGTTGCATTTTCAAGCTAATGGTGTTAGCACCAAACTCTGAGCTTCTTTTTGAGCGATTAAGGGGATACCTTATCTTGTTAAGACTTAAGAGTGCCTAATAACAATGGAAGTTTCATCTCAGCCTTTCTTAAGCTTCCTGCCACAGACCCTTCTGTACTCTTCTCCATTACCGCTGGTGAGTGTGATCTTTAGAGAGAGAGGCGAGAGGGAGGGAGGGGGAGAGAAAGATGAAGTGGTTATGCGATGGTTTTTGTTAATGGGAAAACATACTAAAGAAATACACTTTTGCTCCTCAAAGTTCATAAACATTCATATAATCTCCATTCCATGAAGTTTGTGTGCGAATGATGACATTGAGGCTTGCATTCATATTTATTTGAATTTTTGTGGACTTTGACATCATATTGAGATTAACATTTGATTGATTAAGTTCATTTTGGCAGATATTTGATGCAACTGTTCTTCTATATATCATTCATTTCAATGATAAAATGACAACGAAGATAAACATGTCAACTATACTTCTCAATTATGGAGTAGATTTTAGCACCAACTTTTAGATCCTTGTAACTTGTTGCTTGGATGAAGCATTCTGCTAAAATATGCATACTAGAAGTATCCTTTTGTTGTCGAAGTCCGATATGCATACACACATTATGTGATTCTTGATAGTTTCTTTCGTATTTCTTTTTTCCATTTAAGACGCTTTAAGTTGTTATTGACATATTTTTTTGATAAATAGGAATTGAAATTACAAACTGGTTTATCAGTTGACTTGAAAGTTTGTAGATTTTATAAACTTTACTTCCTAAACAAAGTTGCATCCCTTAAGCCAAATTGCAACTTAGGGGTCATTTACTCGAACACTTACCCGGTAAGCATTGACGGGTAAGAGTCAGCACTCCCAACACTTTATCGGGTAAGATTATAGTCCATCAAAACAATACCCGATGCAACAATTTATCTGGTAAGCGCTAACCGGGTAGGAGTCATCACCCTCACTTACCGGGTAAGACTCCTCATAGTTCATACCTATCATCGCTCTTACTGGATAAGATTCTCAGCCGATGTCATGTTCATCCTGTTAGGCAAAGGACCTAGTAAGCGCTTACCGGGTAAGTGTTTAGTAAACGACACCTTAATATTCACACTTTAGATCTAAAGCTCTGTAAATTCCATAAAAAACAAAGTCTTTGATGTTTGACCCTATACAATGACTCCTTGTGAACCTGAATAGTGAAACCAGGACTCTTTATTAGCCGAAGGGTTAAGAAACTCTTTAAATGACAAAAACACTAAAATAGTTTGTGGGAACAATAGAATCTTGGTTGTTCTGAAATGAAACAGGTATTTTTGCTTACTTGAGAACCTTGTGCATAAAAATGTTTACCCAATTACCTTGAAATTACTATCTACTTTTTGGGTTTAGGGTATCTAACCTTGCATGGAGACATGAATAAGAAGACAAATCAAGTGTCAATTGATTAGGCATAGAGAAGTAGAATTTCAATGGTACGTAGTGATATAAGGGTGATTAAGGGCTAAGTTATTGCTTCAGAATTGTGATCCAAAATCATGAAATAAAATCAAAAGGGATGGAGAAACATGATTGAGGGCTAAGTTATTGCTTCAGAATTGTGAATCACTTGTGCCGCATCGCGCGGGTATGCAACTAGTGTAAATATATAACTATTAGCAAATGCAACATTCACACATTAAACCATAGAAGTTAGGTAGGTTGTCAATTATGCTATGGGTTATTTCATAACGGCGAAGGCGCGTCATGCGCCATATCACGTTATACCACCCGGAATTTACGCTACTATCTCCTATTTTGAGTTCAACTATAAATGTAGTCCTCTAGTCTTTAAGTTAAGCTCCTTTGTTTGTTTTTGGGCGTTCTAGTGTTGGCACTTCAAAACTCAAGGAAATGATCGATTATGGAAGGAAAAGTGGGTAAAGCTAGTTGCGAAGTTAGTTTCAGGGCTGAAGCTAGTTGGTCGCTAGTTGTAACTAACGAACAAACTAGCCATACCTGAAGCTAGTTGGTCGCTAGTTGTAACTAACGAACAAACTAGCCATACCTGAAGCTAGTTGGTTGCTAGTTGTACTTGTACCTAGCGAACAAACTAGGGAACAGTTTTGTTTGCTCGGGCTAGCTGGTGGCTAGTTGTAACTAGCGAACACCCCCTGATCAGCTTTTTAAGGTCCGATTTTTGGGTTTTCACTCTCATTTTTCTCACCTAACTCATTTGTCTCCCAAACTTTTTCCTCCCCCCTCATTAAGTGCAATTTTTGGAGTCTTTACTCCTCATCACCAACCATCTAGGAACATTTAATCCATCATCCAGAGGCAAGATCCAAGCCAAGTCTTCAAGATTCTTGTGCTCTTCATCTTCTTCACCAAGTGTTCTTCCTCACAAAGCTTTCTTGAGTTTTTCTAGGGTTTCTTCAAACCCTAGTATTGTAAGTTCATCCTATACTTTTGCAAAACTATATACAGGTCAAAATGATGTATTTTACTTCCTCTATGTTCATATTTCAAGCATTTACACATTTTCATGATTTTGACAAATTAGGTTAAACCTGGGTAAATTAGGGGGTTTTACATATTTTGACAATATGATTATAAAGAATGGTTTTAGACACTTGGGGGATGATTATTTCAAAACATTGATGGATTTGGAACACAAAATGCTTACACCATAGTATTTGTTACTTCACAAGCAACATTGGATTTTATCACTTGATGGGGTTTTGTATACAACTTTAGCATTGGCTAAAGATTGGTATATCTAAATGATGTATCTATTTGTAAGACTAGAATGTAATGGATCCATAGGCATAGAAGTCGAGTCATTTTATTTATGAATGGAGTGTTAATCCTTAACTCCATGGTGAAATAGGCATTTGGTCTTTATAGGACATTAAGGTGTGGGCTCTGGGAGTCGGGCATCGGTCATCGATCATTAAAATGTATTTCCAATTATTGTAGTTTGAAATAAGCATCGGGGTCCTCTTTGGCACTAAGGTGTGAGCACTGGGAGTCAGGCATCGGTCTTTGACCATTAAGGTGTAATTTCTCACGAACGGGTTGGTTTGCTTTAGCTCCAATACTGAATGGTGACTCACTTCATGTGTTTCGTCACCATAAATGGTAACACGGGTCTTCCCCGTTATCTTTAGATACAGTATACCCTTCCAAGGGTAAGCGTAAGTTCAAATATTTTAAATACCTCGTTTAAAGTGATGTATTTGTTTTAAAAGTTCTATAGCTTTATTCATATAACTGTTTGTTCTCACTAGGCGTTAAGCCTAACACTTTTTCTCAAATGACATGTATATCAAGTTCTCTTAGCAGTGGGGCTCCCAAAGTTTGAGCGAAGCGTATTGCCCATAGAGGCATTTTTGGATTACAGGGATGTGTGTAATTGTTGGAGTTGGAAGTTATTATTTGAAATTTAAGGATATTAGCAACACTCGAATGTAATCTATATTTTGATCTAGTGTAGATCATTAGATTGTTGTTTAGTATCCAATCCTTGATGTAAACTCTTGTACTATTTCCCCTTTATTTGGTGATTTTTATGCCAATTAAGCTTTATTCCATTGCTTGTTCCGGTTTAAATCGTCTCTTATTTTAGGGTGTTACACACGTCATGGCGCGCCTTTTTGAACACTGATCCCATCCCAGTTGGCATTAATTGATATCATCTCCTTCAAAGTAGCCAAAACATCTCCTCTCAACCCCAATTCCAAAAACCCCATAGTTTTCTACTCGTTAAATTTCTTTGAAAACCCTTCATCAATCTCTTCGTCGAGTCTTTATGATGCTTGATTCTAAGGCTTTCAAGAAGAGTGTTCAAAGAGGACTCTTCTGTAATATGGATTGTGGTGGCCACAGTAATGGGGGAGAGAGCCCTAAACTCTACGAGACAGGTGGATTTTGGAAAAAAGAGAAAAGAAGAAGCGGATGATGGAGGTAGAAGATAAAGATAGGGTTCAGAATCTTGTAGTTGCTCCCATTTTTTCCAAAATCAACAAGAGTGTTGGTGATCTCAATGGGTAAAGAAGGGAAAATTCATGTCTGGATTGACACATTTTCCATTCTATCTCTAGACATAGCACGATCAGAGCATGGTACCTAGTCAAAGCTTCATTTTGGTTTTGGTAATACACCAACCTTTTACTTGGGTAAGAGGTGATAAGAGACAGATAAGGAGTGCCTATCTTGATATGTTCCATCAACACAAGAGAAAAATTACAATAAAAAATAAGAACACGATAGAAGCAGCCATTTAATATGCTCAGAAAATAAATCTAGCACAACCATGACCCATTGCTCCTCTACGGATAAGCGCTTCTTCGTCAAGGTTTCGAGCAGCTCTTTCAACTGCCGCCGAATCCCCTAGCATGCTCAAAAATTGAGAGCCGCCAAGGGACTGGATTCCACCAAGGCATTGTTTGGCAAATATAAGTTAGCTTATAAGCAACAACTTATTTTTTGAGTAATTTCTTGGATGAACATAAGTTAGCTAATAAGTCGACTTATAAGCTAGCTTGTTGATAAGCTACTTGGAGTAGCTTTTGAAAAGCTTCTTGACACTTTTTCCAGTTATAAATATTATATATTTATCTATTATTATTATTACTTATAAATAAATATTAATTATTCATAAACATCAATTTATAGAAATTAAAATTAATTTTAATTATACATTGTTAACTAATTTTAATTATACAATAGATATTAATAAGAACTAGAAATTATTTATATATGTTATTAACTACTATATCAATTATTTTTTAATTATTGTTCAATATATTTAGATATCAAAAAGCAAATATATCAATTCTAAAAATGTTTATGTAAGATACAAACATAAAAACTAAAGTAATATGTAATTTAATTATTAATTATATTTTTGAAAAGTATTAATTAACATATTATATTATTAGAAATTTGTTTTAATTATATATTAGAAAATTATTTGAATTATATTACGAATTGTTTGTAATTGACTACTTTTTCAAAATGTCCTTTTTGGTCGATTTTACATGCTTATAAGCTAGTTTTTGCCAAACATAATTTGTTCATGCTACCAACTACCTTATAAGTTCAGCTAGCTTATCAGTTATCAGATAGTTTGCCAAACATAGCCCAAGAGGTTGTACAAAAAGGAAAGGCTCCCAGACACTATCTCTTTAGTCTCAACCTTGAGAATTGGCCAATGGTCTATAAAAGTATACCCGAAATCGAAAACTTAAAATTTTAAATTTTATACAATTAGATCTATCAAACAAGAACCTTACTATATTTCCAGTTAACTTGTCTCTCCTATTGTTACCATCTAAATAGAGAGAAAACTATATATACATAGGGAAAAAAATTTGGCTCATGAGCTTTCAGCCTATCTTTAAATCAATCACATAACATAGCCCGTCAATCATTTTCATCCATGAGAGTTTACCCCATCCAACATATCTTTTAAATTTATTAAAAAAAAAACAATGGCTCACTTTTTGATCGATAATCATAATGTCAAAACAAAGCCGAGGTTTAGTTTAAATTTATTAAAAATCAAACAACGGCTCACTTTATGATTGATAATCATAATGTCAAAACAAAGTCAGGGTTTAGTATATGTCCCAATCATCTTTTGTCATTTTAGCCTATTATCCTGCTCTTTGGAGTTCATCTTCATGTTCTTCACCTATCAGGGTGAGCTTTTTTTCTATCTTTAGATTTTTGTATCAGATGTCCTTCCCATTAAGAAGTTCCCTCTTCTCCTAAAGGCTGATAAAAAAAAGAGCACATACTAGCTAATAATGTAAGATGCACTATCAGACCTCGCGATAAGATTAGTGTATATGGGAACTAAAGTTCATTGCCCATTCTGATCACAGCTTAAAAGTGATTACAAGTGCAAAAAAAACGTTTTTGAGGTACATTTCGTGCAAATGATTTATATTTGATGACACAGCTATATTAATCATGTGTTGTGTAAAACTAAAGATCTAAGGAAATGGCACATGATAAGATAATGATTCACGGTCTAGATAAGAAATAAACCTTCTCAGAAAAAAACCGAAGCCCTTTATCTGGATAGTCTGCTTCATACGTCTCCCCTAGTAATGGATTAAATGGTTTGCAGTTTCTTCCTTCAGTAGAAGCATATCCAGATACTGCAAATGCAGCCACATTCAAAATCCGCATAAGGCTGTTACCCTAAAACGGATTTGATAGTAAAAGAGGTGAGACTCAAATCAAAGAAGTCTGTAGCAGTCATTCAAGTAAATAATGAGATAAACACATAAATAAACAAGAGCCAGTAGAAGATAAATTATTAACAGAAGATGACCAGATGTATATGAGGTATGGATGAAAAGGAAAGGAAGACCAACAAGCAAGAAGTCCACAATAAAACATTTGGTTGAAAGGAGGTACTAAGTTCTCGTGTCCAACAAATCCTGAAATCCAGGACTTTTCAAGCTTCACATATCCCCAGGCTTATGTTAAAGCTTTTATGACCAATTATAGCAATTCAAGGTGATGCCTTGCTTTGTCATTACATCTAAGCATAACCATTAACGTGCATTGAGGAGAAAGAAAATTTTCTGAATCCACATTTAGAGCTTCACTTCATTACGTACAAGACCTGCATATTTTTCTCCTCTTTCGTGTACACATGTTTTATCTAACTACTTCCATATTAACCATGAGTAACAAAATCTCATCTATCAGCTTGACAAGATCATATAGGCCACAAGTCTTGTTTCCATGTCATCTATGACTTCTTATCCTAACTCTAGCAAGAAAATCACTGAAAACGTTTCAATTGCTCATATATCAAAGAACTATTAGCCATTGTTGTCCAGAGATGAATTTCATTCTTATTTTCAGCAATTTTTCAATTTATTTACCGTATCAGACATCAATATTTTCACCCTAACTTACCACCATGCCTCTGCTGTCACTGACACCAGGCCACCACAATCATAAATGGTCCCACCCAACTCCACACTAACCAACAAAAGCTTTCATCCAATATACCACTGAAATATAACTATACCTGCCTACTACAGTGTTGTGATCACTATTTGTCAAACTACCCCAATCATTTGCACATGAACAAGATAGTAGCATTCACCTACTCAATCAAAGCCACATAATTACAGATGAAGGCATCGTCAATCATCACAAATGATGTAACCCTCCACAACCATCATAAATGTTAGAGCTGCCTACACAGATGGTTTCTATTGTTAAAAGAGTGGGATGTATAAAACAGCAATACTAAACAGATATGAAATTTATTCTGGGAGAGAAAGAATATGGAAGATGGAATTTATATAACCCGACTTCAAGGATCTTAATTGATTTAGGGGATTACTCCATCTCCAATTTTTATAATATTTTCAACTCTGGATTCATCATGGCAGTCGGTTTTCAAAAGAAGATCTTTAAGTATGCTAATCATACTGCTTCCTACCAAAGCTAATCAAAGCTACTACTAAAAAGCTTACACCTGTTATATTTCTATCAACAGTGCTTCCTGTTATCCTTTTGCTTTCATTTATCACCATACCTCGGACTATCTATAAATTGTCATAATCCTACCAATCATGTTTTAGTACAAATATCCACATCCATACTTACCTTTCCATCCCATGCATCCTTCATCTTCACTACCAAACTTAAAATCAATGGTATGATATGATCAACCTCAAAGAGTAATAAAAGCACCATTCCCTCCATTTCGTACATACTTCAGGTCATGCCCTATTTGCATACAATAAACCTTACATCCCAGAACTAATGCCTAACAAATCTCTCTTCCATCTGGTATTAACTATAATATTGAGAAAATAAAGTTCTTAGGTATTCCGGTTATAAGATATATGATCCCTCTATGTCATAACTTGCAACACTAAAGTAGTTGTATATGCACTCATCCTTCGTCATATTTAACTAGAACTCAGCCACGATATCATTAAGTGATTATCATATCATGAAAATTAATCCTTTTAAGATAACCTTGATCATTTATTTGGTTAACAATAATATTCCCGGCCTGATAATCAAATATCAATGTATTTTCTACAACTTTTAAGGCCAAAGAAAATTTGAATACGAATTAGAAAACAGGTTGAAAATTTTCTCCATGACTACCATTGCAAAAAAAACTCTCCTCTCGCGTCAGATGACATGATCCATAGATTAGCAAATTGAAATTAATGTAACTTATGTAGTGCCCATCCACATTTTTCTACAAAATAACATTATCGGATTTCCAAAGTTATATAGGCTAACATCATACATCATGTGTAGCAGATATCAGGCAACTTATAAATAAGGAATGACTGAGAGCATGATGAGAACCACAAAGTGCTGTGATGCAGTAGTAAAACTAAGTACAGCTATTCTAACTTCATACTTACAAAAAGTTTAGGCTCTGTGGTCAATTTATGGGACCATATAATGTTCTATGGAATTCGAACATGAGACATTTAAAATAGAACAAATTGTATCAAAATTAAACGTCCTTTCTTATGATTTCCTACTTTGGGGAACCTACTTTCAAATTCCATTTTGGAGAACGTACCATGTCTTTGATGCAATTGAGGGAACTTACTCTTAACTTTGTAAACAAAAACAATGCATTATAATGTTGTAAACAAAAAATCATTCTTGAAATAAAATTATTATACTTTCTTGTTTCAGAGGCCTTGTAGACAGCAAAATAGAGCTTAAGGAAGTAGGATTCTCAAAGTAGGAACCAGAAGAAAGTATGTTCCTTTTCGGTGCAAATTTTCCCTTCTAAATAATATGTTGTCTTTCCCATTTTGTCAACCATTTTATCATTATTTATCGATGCATTTTAGTAATATACCAGGTAGTTCAAATTAATAAATAACTATTTGACCATATTGAAATATCTACCGAGTGACTTATAATTTTTTTAAATAACATTTCAATGAGTCTTTTAGAAAAGTACTCTCTTTCTCATAGTAAATTGATTTTATATAAAAATTATGCATATGGAAAACTACTCACCCTTTTGCCCCATTCATATGCCCGGTCAAGAAGATAAGAGTACTCCAAATCTTCAAAACATTTTTGCAGAGAGGATAAAGGTTCATTGAAGTATACAGGAAGGCACACTTTGGTAAGATCTTTTCCAATGTTGTCTTTGATCATTGACCAAAGACTTACCCCCTTCTCCTTTTCAATAGGATCAGGCAACTTCTTCCGCCGCTTAACACGAGGGAAGTTAGTACCAACTGATCTAATGGAAGCATCAATATCTGATCCATTAACTTGAAGGTCTTCGTCATCAGATGAAAAAGATGATGATCGCATGTCGGACCCAGTACTTCGAAAAGAACCAGATGATAGAAAGTCCCGAGTGTCGAAGAATGCATTGTCTTCGTCATCAGTCTCTTCTTCTGCAGCATCTCCCCTATCATTGTCATCTTCGGATTCACTTGCACTTGCTTCTGGCAAATAACAGAAGATGTCAAATACAAGTGGGAAGGCAGCAGAGAAATTTATATATTCTTCAAAATTTTCAGAGAGAGTTAACTTTAGCAGTTAAAAGCTATATGATCAATACATACAAACTAACTGAGAAAAATTGCTTTCTATATCATCTTAATCCACATGCCTCTAATGTGATCTGCAGTCAATATCAGGTTATAAACATGGCAAGGATACAAGGCACAAATAACATAGAAACCATTATCTAAAAAAGGAGCATAAAGCCTAGAAGATGACATCATACATCAATTTCCTTGTGTATAATAATTGCAAATTTGCAACCTTAGAAACTACTACAATTGTACCAATTACAGAATTTTACAAATTTGAAAGTGCTATCAAACTGTAATCCTTCTGTGGTTGTAATTAAGTCTCCCGAAAGTCCAAACATCTATGGCCCATGAACTTTTCAATGCATAAAGTGAATAGCAGACGTGATTTTTATAAGCTAAAATTGTTGGACCTCTTGGTCATAAAAAGAAAACATCATGATGAAACAAATCAAGGTGATAGACTAGCCTACACGAGATGATAGTTCTGGATCTTATTCCCTGCTTGGATTTTACTAGATTGTGCACCCATCCACCAAGTCTCCTGAATGCATGAAACTCCTATCATTTTCACTCTTTCCGTGTTTTCCATCACCTATCTTTGATGGATTCATCAGCATTTTACTTCTGTAACATAGTCTATGGAGCTGCAAGTCCTCTCCTTATTTAATGTTTATTCAATCAAATTATTGTAATATAACCAGCTTTTCATTTGTTAAACCGGATGATTAATATCGCAGAAGAAAATGTAAAACAATGTGGGTTCTAACTTCTTTCATTTAGTATCAATGTAGCAGTCATTTTTCAGATCTGTGGTGGAGCATATCCATATCGACACACATCCACAATCCACAGAAAGATATCCTTGGTTGTGTCCGGCTGTCCTAGACTACCAACACAAACAATAAAATCATCATATTCCTTCTAGAAGAAAAGACAGTCTTAAATGTCAAAGAGTGAAAAACGGAATCAATTAGAGTCAAATAACATGAGTACATGACTTCACAAGCCTACCACTGTACTTCTCTTGCCTTAGTCTCGAAGTTGCCCCAACCTCCTTTGACTGCCTTTGGCTCTCATCTACTACTGTGTTCTCGAGGTCAACCTTTTCTGTCTACAAGCAACAGAGAGCATATTATCGAAACATGAAATGATTTTAAATGTAGTACAGATCATTCGAGTCTTTTCATTTACTACTACCATACAGCATACAGTTAGAGTATAAATACAATACTACTTTCTACAAAAGATAATAGTGTTGTATTAAATTTGTAAATAGAAAAATAACTTGTACAAGTGTATAACAAATGGAAGAATAGAAGGCTCTAGCTCTTTACTGATAAAATACCATATGGTAGTCATACTGATACTACATTGAGGGGCAAAAAAAAATGTCAGAATGAAGAACTGACTTCAGCCTGGACAAAGAATAAGGATGACCACGACGCTACAAGGCTCCTCAGCTTTGCAAGGTTGGAGAATGAAGTGTTTTTGTGCAGCCTTGTGTTACATCTTCGCAAAAAGAATGGTTGACTCAAACCTGTGATATTCCACTCATAATGAAGCAACCTTACTGGTTGTGGTTGCTCCAAGGCTCACCCCATCCAACAAACACAAGAGAAGTGTGAAAACAAAACCCAAAAGAATATTTTTGAGGGAGAAAAACAATATCATGGGCCAACGCAGAGACAGAAACCTCCAAATTTTGTAATAACAATGCTAATAACCCATATATCTAACACTCATCAAGTTTAGCATATATATCAAACATGTCAAGCTTGCTACATATAGGATTTCTAATATTTGGGGGCCAGTCAAATGAACGCGAACCCAAACCCTAGATCCGACGACATGGAGCATGGACCTCCTAACAGATAATTATGTTTTTAGTTAAAAGAATTGAAACAGAATCCATATGATTATATCTCAGTTGAAGAGATAAGGCGTTATCTCTTATAACAATTTAATGTGGTTTACATCTCCTATATGCTAATGTCCTCCCTCATCAAATGAATGTCATGCAAATATATACAAGAATTCCCATCTGCCTCTAGAGTTTAGAGGATCATCAATAGTTCCTAGGATATAGACATTGGCGGACCCACGAATTTTTTTAGTGGGTGCACCTTTAAGCTGAATCCATAAAGCAGCGGTGTGACCTGGGGGAAGTCAACATGGTTTGACCCGAGAAAAAGTCAATTGTGTCGATTTGGGGAATATAACTCCTTTTCTTTCAAATGGAATCGATCTTAACCTTTGAAATAAATATATTTTTCCTTGAAAATGAGATAAACGACTTTTAATATGAATTTGCAATGAAAATGAAATTTAATCATGAAGAAAAGTAATAAAATCAAAATGGGAGAAATCAATTCCTAAGATGTAGGAAAATCAATTCCTAAGATGTAGGAATTGACTTGCAACCTATCGTATCTCACAATTTAATCTAAGCATCTAAACCATCTCACCCATGTTTGATATCTATTATAAATTTGGTTTCAAAATATTTGAGAGCCCCCTTCAATATCAAGCGGGTGCACCTACCTTTCAGGTGCCTAAATTTTTTTCTCTTACAATAACAAAGTGAGCGGGTGCATGGGAGCCTACTCAGCTCTTAATAGGTCCCCCTGGATATGGAAGTTGGATACAAAGTCAACCCTTGTGACCATCTTCTCCATAACCAGAAGGCTCATAAGGGAGCATCTCACACCTCAAGTGGTCTAACTGTGGAAAGTATAGCCCTAATTACATATTTCTATCATCTAACTGGGTGTCAAAGTTATATACTGGTTAAGTCACTATTTGCTTGAGTCATCACAGTTGCATGTTATGCACCGACCAAGACCAAGATCATATTTTCAGAACGGGTGATTCAGGGTTTCTAGAGTAGTAGGGGTAAGAAAGGGAATGAGTATCCCCGAGTCCGTGATGCCTGTTAATAACTAGGGAGAGGGTGGGAGTGAGAAAAGCATCCAGAAAAACATTTAGAGTACGTTCATAGGAGCTCTGGCATCTCGAATAGCCAGAAACCATTGTTTTCAAGCATCCGACCGTTGTTCTTTCAATCGTGTCCCTGTTTTGTTTGTTCATTCTATCTGGTTCATAACAAATTTGTATCAGAGTTGTTCCTAATCCGTGGCTCTTGATATGAGTTCGCCAAAGGTTTGATTGCAAAAGAAGATGACTATAATCCAATACATCGTTTCCAATCTTCAAAAGCAACTCTAAGACCAGATAACGAGCCTATATCAGAAACTGACAGAGATGGTGAAAAAGAATGCTCAATTTCATGCTATTATTCGTGAAGAGGAACATAACACTAACCAAAGTTGAGTACAAGGTGGCTTTGTGGGGGCAGATTAATGTTATCCACTGGCCTAAGCCTAAGCCCACGCCCACCAAAAGGTTATATTCTAGAAGGAGTAATTCAGGGTTTTTAGAAGAATAAAAAAATAGAAGAGAGTGGGAGTGAGAAAAGCATTCATAAAAATTAGAGTATGTTGTTCATTGGAGAGCTCTGGCCTCTCAAATAGCCACAAGCCTTTCTTTTTCAAGCATCCGCTGGTTGTTCTTTCAATCCTGTTCCTATTTTAATTGTTCAACTAGCTGGTCCATAACATTGTATGCTTAGGTTCTAAGAACCTTTAATAAAGAGAGGTTTACGAATAACCTACAACCTGTTTTTGTTGGTTAAATGACAAAGATACGTACGTCTCCTGATGAGAAATGATGACTAAAAGATGTGATCAAACTCTTGCGGTTTTCAAGATATTGCTTTTTTCATTCAAGAAATCATGTTTCTTGGAGTTTCTACCTCAATTTAAGGCATGCATGATAGATCAATTGATGATTTGACCCCCATAGAAATAATCTAAATAATATGAACTTTCCAACAGCATATTATATACATTTTGGGGCCTAGAGCAAGAAAGTTACGGCCTCAAGAAGATATGGTCATGACCACAGATCAGTTGGAACTCTAGTATGAGTTGGAGAAGAAGAGCAATCATGATTCTCCTTGCCGTTGCAACAACTCCATATAAGCAACTTCTGGCAAGCAAATGGAATTGCAAAAAAATAAATAAACAAAACTAGAAAAAGAACACTACAACCATTAAAGAAAGAAATTTAGAGGCTATCTGTACTTAACCTATAAATTCCGACCGGAGACTTCAACAGTAAAATACGTATTGTTTGATTAACCTATTTACACATTTTTTTCAGCAATAGCTGATCCAAGATCAACGAACAGAAGGAATCAAAATCGGTCATGGTTTGAATAGCCTAACATAGACAAGGTACACAAAGAATGAAGTAGCCAGGAAGAGTGTCGACAACACCATGAATTACAATATTATTAGATTATTAGTAAGTGGAAGCAAGGATTAACAAGAACTATGGTAGGATGTGGTTGAACACGGAATTAAATGGCAAATAAAGATCAAAATCAAAGACACGTGTGGATATAGTCACTAACTAATAACGGACGTCATTCGGGTACTAGAAAAACATAAGTTATGTAAGAATATTTGATGTAATGGAGTTCATAAAACAATTTCAGTTCATGTCAATTGTCACCCAAATGAATTAGAAGTACACTTTCCTCAACCCTTCATGGCTGCATCTATACAAATCCAAATGAAACAAAAATTATGACCTACCAAGCCAATAAGATTAACAGATGATGACCTACATCCCTGCTGGAAATAAGTCATGCGTCTAATTAGCAAACACAAAAGGTTTTAGAGCTTCAATAAAAAGAAACCCAAGTAAACCCAAATTTTGAGATATTACATGTACCTCTAGCATACGCAGTGTATCCATGAGAAGCAGGTGCTTCTGCTTAAGAAGCACTAATTGATCTTGCATTGCTGAAAACTCGCTCCTCATAATATGTTCGCTGTCCTGGATGGCTGCCTCACTTACACCTTCTTCCAATAACCTTTGCCTTAACTTTTCTGTTGACACTGAAATGCCGCCTACAGGAGCCATTAATTCATTGTTAGACAGTCGAGGGAACATGCCCTTCACAGCCTGCAAAGCTTCCATCCATGCAATTCGATCATCCCTCGTGTCTGCCCTCAAATGCAGCCTTTTTGTTCCCGTAAAAATGGAAAATCTTTTATCATCGGACCTACTTTCACGAATGGATGAAACCTAGAAAACATAGCAGGAAACAATCTCATGAAGTGTAGTAAATAGAAAAGCAAATGCAAAACCATCAAATTCAAATGGAATTACTTATAAAACAGTCAAAGTTTACAACCCCATATAGCACATAGTGAATGCACAATAAGAAATCCCCCTTCCATTTTTATAGGGCAAATTTCATTGCAGGACCATAGAGAAACAGGTATTCAAAGGTATTTAAAAAAAAAAACAGTTTCAACCAGCAAGTTGTCAACATACAGAATAAAAACATCAATGGAACTGTGAAGTTGAAAGAGGTTTTTGGCCTCCTTCAAGCTGATGTAGAATAAATACCGAATCCAAAAGCAAAGAGGGAATTCACAAAATTCTTGTGGATGTATTAAGTGGAAAATAAAGGGAACAAGTTCAAGAAAGTCCAACCAACAGAAATCAGAACAGGCAGATTGCTCGACATAGAAGCTTGTACATAAAATCTACAGAATATGGTCAAAGAATTGAAATTGCCAAAGCAAATCGCAAAGATATTTTATAGATTCGTGATCACCGAAATTTAATAGAAGGGTAACTGAATTGACCTTGAGATGGACTTCACCGACGGGCTTGCGGTGGGGACGATGAGAATTGGTAATATTAAGGACGGAATTACGGTGACGAGATAAACGGCGGAAGGACTCGTCGCCGATGACCCTTGACCCTTTCTCAGTCTCCTTACTAACAACAATCTTATCAGGTCCATGAATCTTATAGTAGGAAAGCACGCCGTCTTGTAACACAAACCATCTTGGCCGCCAGCCTTTACCATAATTAACCCACTTATGCAGAACCCCTGATATCCCATTCCCCACGATATCATTGATCTTGACATCTCTCTGATCTCCACCCGACAACCTCATCGTCGGTGGTTGCCGTGCAGCATCTGACACCGTATTAAAAGCAACGTGGTGGTTATGGTCGTGGTTGTTATTATTGTTGATATGTATCGGCTTGGAGGAATCCGATCCCAGGACGGCAGATGAGGAGGGAGTAGCAGGCATGGAATTATTATGATCGGCTGGAACACAGCAAAAGGGATGCATATATATACGATAATTTAGAAGAAAAGATCGGAGAAAAGACAAGTAGATGTGGCGGTGGTCATAACAGCGCTTCGGCGGCCGGAAAAATCGAGTACTCCATCACAATCATCATCTTCATCATGTTTCAATGGTGGTCCTGCGATGGGTATGGTATATAATCGCGTTTATTTAGGGGAAACGAAGAGGGAACGGTGAGGGCGTGAATTTCGGGTGGAAGAGGTCGCCGGAGGGATTGGAAAGGAATATACCCGGTGGTTTCAATTGCCACTCAAAAAGACGCAACCAGCACTTTTTTGGACCGACTCACATGCTTTTATTCGTCTCTACGGTAATATTTACCAACAAGATTGCGATCTTTAGTTAGGGTTGGGGTGAAAAGGGTCTAGTTTTGGTGAGAAGCCCTTGGATTTGGATGTATACTAATAAGATGAGATTTACACATATACACCAAAATGCACCGGTTTAATTCCCGTATGAAACGTGATTCATGGGTGGATTTGAGATTAAAAGCAATCAATGGTCAAAATCATTTTCTTACGTTTCTCGTCTTAACTTTACTTCTCACATGATCTCATGTTTAGGGTGCAATTATATATATCACTGATCACGGTCAGTCTAAAACCGTCGTTAGATCCGAACCGTTTGGACTAATCTGAGATTCAAACCGGACCTTTTAAATTAAGTATTTTACGGTTGTTTTTATCCTGAATGTCTCTGACCCTCTCTCCCACTTCCCTTCCTAGTTTCTCTCCCACGTCCGCCTATCTCCTCTTCACTCAGTCGGTTCTGTCACATCGCAGCTTAACTCCCTCCATTTGTTCCTCCGTCCATGACATTCCTACCGACAATCTCTCTCTCTCTCTCTCTCTCTCTCAAATCACCGCTTCTAACGCAGAAACAGTAAACCCCTATTGTCTTCCCCCTACAAACATAGATAGCACATACAAAAACCCATTTGGAGTTGTATTCAGATCTACATCTTTGGCAACTGGAGATTTCCTCATTGAGGATTTGATAACGGGATTCCTTATCAGGGAGAGGGATGTTGATGCGTAGGTGGATGGGTAAAAAGAGATATAAGACTAGGGTGAGATCAACTATCTGATTAGCTCAACGATATAGTACTTTAATATAGTACTTAAACACAACACTTAAACACCACCAAGATTAATCAAATTGTCAAAGGTTGATGTCACTAGTGACAAAGCAACATCACCATACTAAGAACAATTAAGAATCGACTCCTTTTGTGTATGAACACTCAAAACAACTTTACAAGCTATTGTAAACTCATCGTTCAAATGATGTTTTCCTGCTACAACTTGGAACCTATATATAGGGTTGGAAAATAAACATAACTCTTGAAAAATGAAAGGAGTAAAGAAAGACCAAAAGTTGGAAAGCAATTAAAGGACTATGAAGCAATAATGAGAAAGACTCTTAATTTCCTTTGGGCTACCAGATAATTATACTCCTTCCTTTAATTGTTTCGAACCCAAAATAAGAGTCTGAATCAAGCCCAAGTTGAGCTGGAGATATCAAGTGGGTCTGTCTTGTACCGATTGAAAATAACATGGATGCCTCTGCATCAATCTCCTCTAGTTGGGAAGGATTTGCCCTCAAATCTTCCAATGGACCATCTTCAAGATAAGGAGAAAGATCTCCAACATTGAAAGTTGCTGATATTTTTGTATTCCCAGGTAACTGTAGTTTGTAGGCATTATCTCCAATCCTTGCCAACACCTTATATGGTCCATCTCCTCTTGCCATTAGCTTGTTCTTCCTTTTTAAAGAAAATCTTTCCGTCCTTAAGTGCAACCACACGAGATCTCACGGTTCAAAGAGAGCCTTTTTGCGATGCTTGTTGGCCTTTTTCTTGTACAAGTCGTTGACATGCTCAATCTGTGCTTTGATTTGTTCATGAATCTTTTGCATTTCTTTGGCTCGAGTTGATGCTTCAAAGTGAACTTCACTACCCTTGGGTTCTGAAATTAATAGTTCAGATCTTCTAAACTAGTCCTGTAAAGATAAATGAAGAAGTAAAGCTTAGAAGTCTAAGAAAGAGTTCTCAGAAGGAAAACTTAGAAGAAAAGCTTAAGGCATAACTTCTGAAGTGACAACTTCAGAAGTTCTGAAGACAACTTCTGAAGCGATTCTGAAGACATATTCAGAAGTGGTTCTGTAGTGAAGCTCACACGTGTAAAGATACTATTGGTCTATGTTGTAACTACTTGTCAGTATAATATCTCTCTTTGTATATAAATAGAAAGTTAGTCTGTTTAGCAAGTGATCATACGTGTACTTTCATGATACATACTTTGTAATCTTGTGAATTTCAATAATACATCCGCCTTTGCTGCTCCAATCTTATATTTTGCTTGTTGTTCTTATTTCATCTTGATCTACGGAAAATATCAATTGGTATCAGAGCCAATTCATCTGTTTGTTGCTAGATCTGCGAATTTCTTGATCAGAATCTGTCAGATCTGACAAGTTTCTTGAAATCTTTTTGATCAATCTAATATAGATTGATCCAATCTACTTTCTTTCACTCAAAAACAGGTGAATTCACGATCATTCAATCAAGATGTCTAAAGAATACGTTTCAATCGGATCTGAAATAAAGCCACCTACTCTATTTCTTGGAGAGTATTACCAATGGAGAATTCGTATGATTCAGTTTCTAGATAATATTGATGCGACATTAATGCAATCAATCATTAATGGACCTCTTGAAGTATATGTGTAAATTGATTCTATTCCAGCAACTGAAAATACCCATGGAATCCCTGCCACCCGAATCAAGAAAAGTCCAAATATGTATAACAATGCTGAAAAGGCTCAAATGAAGATAGACAAAAGAGCTCTTACTCTGTTAACAATGACAATCCCAAATGAGATATTCAACATAGTTGATAGTCTTACTTCTGCTAAAGAAATGTAGGATGAAGTTGAAGACCAAATGCAAGGGAGTGCCAAATCACAAGCTCAGAGACTGAATATCAGTATTGCTACATATGAAAACTTTAAAGCAAAAGATGGTGAATCTATTTCTTATTCATATCACAGATTCAACAATATTCTGAATGATCTAAGAAGAAATGGTGTTCAGAAACTGAATTCTGAAATAAACAACAAATTTTTGAACAATTTGGGTTCTGAAGGGGAAAGTTTTTCTGACAATATGGTAACCAGAAATCTGTCAAGAAAGACTATCCATGATATATATGGTATCTTGTTTCAACAATAAGACAAGATAAAATCTAGATAGAGTGACAAGAAGAAAACCAATGATATTTTGGCCCTGTTGACACAAAAAGTTAACAATCCCAAACCCATATCTTCTATGACCAAGATTTGTGAAATTCCTAAAGTTGAACTCTGTGATGGAAATGAATCAGATGAAGAGATGAAAAGAATGGCTGGGGGTATAGCCTTTATGACTAAATAGTTTAATCAAAGATATAATCAGAAGTATAAAGGCAGACCTAAAACTGAAGTTGGAGCTGAAAAGGTTGTGAACAAGGAAGTTGTTCAGAAGGAAGAGAATGAACCAGCAAGATGCTTTAATTGTGAAAAACCTGGATATTTTGCTAGACAATGCAAAATGCCCAAGGTTAAAATTTTAGGATATTATGAGAAAAAACATCTATTAGCCAAGAAGAAGGAAGTAAATCCTGCTCTTACTACAAAATATGAAGATGATTGGCTTAATTGGAGTGATGAAGAGTATGATGAAGAGGTTGCTCACTTTGCAGCAAATTCTTAATGTGCCAAATGGATCCAGAAGCTACACATAACCATGATTCTGAGGTACATAACTCTTTTGAACCTTCTTCTGAATCTACTTCTGAACCTCTTTCTGAAAATAACATGCAAGATCAGATTATAAAAATGACTTCTGAATTTGAAACCTTGAGAAACAGAATAAAAGGAGAAAGAATTTTAGTTAATAAATTCAGAGAAGAGAGTCATATTTATAAACTAAATTGATAAAATGTTGAAGAACAACTTGATAAACTTTCTGAGGAGAAATCTGTTTTAAAAGAAAAATTGGATACTCTGCAAAAATATATTCATAATGAGAAATCTGAAAAAGATGTCTTAAGTGTTAAAATGAACTATCTGAACAAGGAAAGAATTGAATTGTATAAAGAGATTAAAGAATTAGAAGATTTAAATTTCAAAAGAGGCCAAACAGAACAATCTTTAAATATTCTGACAAGTCAGGTTCATAATTCAAAATTTTATAACAGAAAAGCAGGTTTCGGTTACAATGACAGTCAAATCTTAAAAAGACACCTTCTAACCTTTACAATTTGTCTGAAATGAAAGTTTTTAATGAAGGTGTTACTTCTAAACCTGTAAATCACTCTTTACCAGAAAGAATACCATTTATCAAATCTGAAGTTCTGTTTACAAATGATAAATCCCAGAATTCTAAAAATTCAAAAGTTAATATCAAGTCAGATGATTCAAAAATATTAACTTCTGAATCTAATTATGAAGAAATTTTTGAAAGAAAGTTTGAAATGACAACTCGGAATTTTTCGGAAGAAACTTCTGAGAAAGTTTCAGAAGATATTTCTGAAGAATATTGTTGGTCCCGGTTAGGGTAATGGCAAACAAGTAAAGGATTTGTAGAAAGGGGGTTGAATACAAATACACAAAGTTTTTCTCTTTTAATTTTTTTAATATTGAAATATTAAAAACTTGTTGAGCATGTCCAGACTTTTACACAGAACCCAAGATAAAAAATATTTGACTAAGGAAACACAAAGTATTTGACTAAGGAAAGATTAAGGAGTTATCAACACATCATCGGTGACCCAACAATCTCCCCTTATTTGATGATGACACCAAATATTTTAACTAAGGAAAGATTGAGGAATCATCAACAAATCATCGGTGACCCAACAATCTCCCCCTATTTGATGATGAGACCAATATCTTGTCTTGAAAGCTGAAAAAGAACTCATAAGTACTTTTGATCCTTTCTTGCTCTTTTTGGGTTCTTTTCACATAGAGAATTTTTTTTCATTTGTTATTGTATCCGATATTTACAGTATGAAAAAAATATTTACAACATATGTATAAAAAGAATAATAAACAAATTTACATATATACCAAGCATCCGGGTACTTGAAGGGAATTGTTGCAGCATCAACATCTCTACTCTTGAGTTCATTGAAGATTAAGTTGTAGAGAATTCCTTCTTCTTTGCTGTAGAGGACCACACTTAGAATTTCTTGAAGAAAGCTGCTATCGGCAAGGGAATATTGGTAGCCTTGGAAGAAACCTTTGTTCCTAAGATCATCTTCAGATAACATACCATATTCTGGAGCAGTGATAAAGGTTGTTGCTGATTGAACTAGCAAGGTTGGATTTGATAGATCAAAAATTTGATATATCATGAATCCTTCCTTGGGAGAGAGAAGAATTCAGTCTGCATCATGGTTAACTTCTTGTCTGTCTTTGATTTTCTCCCCCTCAACAGCTACTTTCGACTCATTCTTCTTAGAATCACTTAGATACTCCCCCTCAGCTGATACCTTGTCACTTAGAAGATTTCTTCCCGTTCAACTGAAATCTCTTTTTGAGAAAATTTCTTCTTCTCTGTTGATTTCTCCTTTTAAGAGGATTTCTTTTTCTCCTCCTCAGCTTACAATATTTTAGCCTTAGAAGAGGCGAGAGAAGATTTTACTTTAGCCTTAGAAGAGGTGAGAGAAGATTTCTTTTCTCCTCTCAGCTGCTGTTGATTTAGCCTTATCAGTTTTGATTCCTTGAGAATATTTCTTTTCTCCTCTCAGCTGCTGTTGATTTAGCCTTATCAGGAACTTTGAATTTTCTCCCTCTCAGCGGCTGAGGAGAGAAGATATTTTAACGAGGTGAGAAGGTGGAAGAAATTCGAGGAGTCCACCAGAGGGATAAATAAGCCTTCAAAAATAAAAAAATAAATTTTTTAATTTTCATTTCTCAAACCCATATATCGGAGAGTTCACTAGGTGGAAACATTTCTGCTAGAAGGAGATGTTGGTGAACAAAAAAAAAGGTGGGAGTCCCTCCAATTCGTCCAGTTTCGCCAAATCTTCACAGAGATGTGCAAGGTCATCAAGATCATAGATCTTGGGTGCAACGCTGTGATGTGGCAAAAATAGTCCTTGGAATGGGGCAGGTTCCTAAGTCATCCTTATCAACCAAAGAGAATGTTGATGAGGGTTTAATGTGGGTCCCCGAAAATACAATCATGTCCTTTGCAAAGGGCATGAAGGAGGTAGTGAGGTTTTAAAGGATTCCCTGGGTCTAGTAGGGAGAATTTCAACACCCAACGATTTTTGGGAATCGGTGAGTGGCTTGTGAGTATTTGACCCTTGAGGTTCCCTAAGTCTCTTTGAGGAGAACTTGGGGGGGATTTTTAAACTCCTCCGCTTTTTAGAAAGGATATTGGCTTGGGTAGATACTGAAGGCTTTTTCAGTTTCGTAGCCGTAGAAGCAGGTGCGGAGGTGGAAACGATAGAAGATTTATAAATATTAGATTTCTTTTTCTTTCTAACCAGGTCCATATGTCGGAGAGAGAAATTTGAGAGTAAAATTTGTGGAATTTTTATGCTCATGAGATCAGAGAGAATAAAGTTTGAGGGATATTAAGTATCCGAAATTGGAGAGAGAAACATCGGAGAATTTCTATATCCATCGGAGACTTTTGAGAGATTTTTGAAAGAGAAAGGATTGAAGAATTTTTGACAAGTCAAACATTGGGGAGAATTTTGACAGTCAAAATTGGAGAGTATTTTCAGTCAAAGATCGGAGAGTATTTTGACAGAACCATCAGAGAGATTTCTAACATGACAAAAGTTAGAAGGTGACAGCAAGAAAAACTCGGAGAGATTTTTTTTACAAAGATATATAGGGAATAGTATATCTGAGGAAATTTACAGAGATAGAAGTAATTTCAAGAAATTAGAAGTAATTTAACTGTCAAAAATCGGAGATAGAGAAAGAGAGTAGCTGAAATTTCAAGAAGGGAAATGTCAAAAATTCGGGGCATGAATTTTGGGGCTTGCCAAAATTTTGAAATTCTTGAGAAAATTTCGGAGAGTATCCGAAATTTTGGAGTAGAATTAGGAAGGATTTTCAAGAAAATTTCGGTGAGTAACCAACAAATTCGGAGAGTATGAAAAGAAAATTGGAGAGTAGGAGAAGAGAGAAAAGAAAGAAATAATTTCGGAGAGTGGACTGCCAAAATTTTAAAATTCTTGAGAAAATTTCGGAGAGTAACCAAAATTTTCGGAGAGAAGAAGAGGAAAAATTAACACATATTTTTATTTTTTATTTTTAAATTTTCGGAGAGTCATGGATAGTAAAAAAAATATTTTTTTTAATTTAAATTTTCAGAGAGTCAGAAGATAGTCCAAAAAAAATATTTTTTAATTTTTTTAAATCGGAGAGTATGACGTCATGCCGACGTCATCGATTTTTTTTAATAATCGGAGAGTATGACGCCATGCTGACGTCATCGATTTTTTTAATGATCGGAGAGTATGACGTCATGCTGACGTCATCGATTTTTTTAATGATCGGAGAGTATGACGTCATGCTGACGTCATCGATTTTAAAAAAAAAAATTAAATTTCGGGGAGTATTAGAGTCACTGAAAAACAATTTTTTTTTTAAATTATATTTAAAGATATATGTGTATATATATATTTCGGAGAATGGGATTGGAGATATCAACAACCGAATTTATTATTATTAGTATTATATATATATAATAGAAATTGAAGAGATAACATATCTAGTTCTCCGATGAGAGAGTTGAATTGGCTTCATCCAATGACTTTGTGAAGAGATCGGCCCAGTTGAAAGTCGGTAGGCATAAAATTAAGCTCAACATCACCTTTACCCAAATCTTGAGTGGAGAAAAGGATTATTTGCAATAGCAATTGCACTTGAGTTGTCACATAGTATGAGAATTTTGGAGTAGATCTGATCATAAACACGGAGTTGGTTTTTCATCCATATTTACTTGAGCACAACAGCTTTCAGTAGCAACATATTCGATTTCAACATTAGAAGTGCAAACTGAGTGTTGCTTTTTTACTTGACCAGCTGACAAATTTTCCACCAAGAAGTTGACAACTTCCAATGGTGCTCTTTGGATCTATCTTGGAATCTGCAAAATCATAATCCAAATACCTGATGATATCGAAACCTGAGTCTTTGAGATACCAAAGACTCAAATTCAAGGTATCTTTTAGACTGGTACACCATCAGGGTTAGAAAGAAGTTTAAGAGGAGGAGCCATCAGAGTCTTTACTGGGATACATGTGTCAAAGTTAGTTTCTTATTTTTTTTAAGTCTTTTAAAAAAATGCCTTCAGAAGGATGCTTAACTTGTAGACCAAGAAAGAAAGTGAGCTTACCCATCATGTCCATTTCATACTACTCTTAATGAGGGAGGCAAACTCATCACACATAGTTGCATTGGTGACTCCAAAAATAATAATATCATCAACATAAATTTAAATAAGAATGATATTACCTTTAGATTTTCTGAGAAGAAAGTGTTGTCAATTTTACTTTGAACAAGTTCATTGTCCAGAAGAAAATTGGAGAGAATGTCATACCAGACGCGAGGAGCCTGCTTCAGTCCATACAAAGCTTTGTCTAGACGATAGACATAGTTAGGATGGATGGTATCTTCTAACTATGAGGTTGTTTCGCATAGACTTCTTCTTGCCTTTGTCCTTTTGTTTCTCCCCCTTAGAGCTAGCACCGATATTGGTATCTTCATTAAGTTAGACACTGGACTTCTCCCCCTGAGTATCGGCGCCTGTGAATTTAGTAGCCTCTTCCTGAGCTATTTTGAGCACATTTCTTTGGTCAAACTCAAGTTGAGCTTTTATTGCTTCTTCCCTTTCAGCTTTGGAAAGAATAAAACCTAGAGGATTTTCGAAGAGTGGTCTGGCAACAGGTTTTAGCTTGAGAGTGTCAGCATCTAAACCTCTACCTCTATTTCTTATTTTCTTTTCGGCCTTTTCTGCTTGTATTCTGGCTAACTGTTGTGCATATGATACTGGTTTCTTTCCTTCAGCTTTAGCCTTTTTCATCTTTTCTTCTTCAGTTTCTTCAAGAGTTCAGACACTGGTTTCCTCCTCCTGAGATGATGCTTCAGTTTCTTTGATGGCCTCATCTCTAGTTGTCCCAGTGTTAACCGGTACTAGAGGTTCATTGGCTTGTGGTTGAATTTCGGCGGCTGTTATAGTGACCAATGGTTCGGAGACCACAACTTGGTTAACCAATGGTTCGGAGACCACAGGTGGTGGATCGGAGACTACAGCTGGATGATTGGGTTGTGAACTGGATTTCTCCCCCTCAGTGGTTGAACTCTTGAAACCAAAGGAAGAAAGAAAATTTCGGATGCCTGTAACATCGGCACTTAAATCACCCAGCTTCCTCTCAATACGTTGAATAACAAATCGATCGTCTACCCGGAAGAAGGTATCACCTGTATCAATTTCAATAGAAGGAGGAGAAGTTGGTACCTTGTCAAGCTTCCTATGAAGAGAAGTAAGAGAATCCAAAATGGCTTTTTGATCCTTGACAAGAGAAGCAATATTGAAAGCTTGCTTAGCCGACTCCTGTTGAAGAGCAGAAATAGTGGAGGAGACTACATCATTAATAGCTTTGATCTCTTTTTCAAGATTAGATACATCCAGGTAAATAAGATCTAGACAAGTTACTATAGATGGATGAGTGACAGAGAGTTCTTCAAACATTATCTTTGAGAAGTGCAAAGAGATGTTCTGTTGCATTAATCAAAGTATTTAGTTTCTCCTGTCTTTCCATTCTTAAAGATAGCTTTGAGTAAGCAATATTGCTTTGTTGTGAATAGCAATACCTTCTTCATCCTTCTTGTCTCTGGAAATCCATTTCGTTTTGTGAGAAGGACAAGAAACCAATTTTCAGACTTTATCTCTCTCAAAATGAGAGGGCTCTTCTTGAATGGCTAATATCCAGCTTCGATCAGCTAGATTTCACCAAGTTGTTTATGTTCAATGATGAAGAGACAATTCACATCGAAATAGAGATTTCCAGTTCCTCTCCGAGTTTGAACATCAACTTGTTGATCACCAATTATTTGAGCAATTGGGTGATCTTTTGTCAATATCAAGGCTGGGGCATTTTGAAGAGGAAAAGTAAGATTTGTGTTTGAGATGGAAGATATGTCGGCTGATATAGAGGATGGTGTTTAAGGGTGGAGGTTCTTCCTCTAAAGGAATAATTTCAAGAGATGGGGTTTTGTGAACAGGTTCAGAAGGTAGAGAATTTTTGAAGAGGATGGAGGAAAGTTGGTGTCGCCGACATTTCCATGGAATGTTAGTGGGAGGAATATCGCCATTCTCAAAATATGGTCGAGGTTCAAAAGATGAGGTGGAAGATGGAGTGATGTGAGAGATATCTCCGATACGTGAAGAAATTGGAGATCATCAAATTTGACAAGTATGGAATTATCAAATACATAAGGAATATCCCATGAAAATTTCATGAAGATTCCTTCATCAGCTTGGAGATAAAATGTCTCAAGATTTGCTTTGTCATTTAAGACATAACACACAACCAAAATATGAAGAAAAGCCAAAGTTTGGTTTTCGACCATGAAACACTTCATAAGCTATTTTGTCGTGTCTCTTGACAATGATGGACTTATTTTCACATAGTTGACTGATGCTTAGAAGAATATACATCAGTCCTTCAATATGGACAACTTCGTTGAAGGTTATGGTTCCATCGGAGAGAGTTCCATAACCTCTTGTGATTCCTTTGCCTTGCCCATAAAAATTTACACATGATCCTTTTTCCTTCAAATCGTTCAATATAAGTTATTTGTTCCTGGACATGTGCCTAGAGCCCAACGCCTATATATCAGATATGCTCTATATTTGGGACCTGCAATTATGAACAAAAATAATTTCTTGGTATCCATTTTGAAGTGGGTCCTTTGGGTTAGAGAAACTTTTCTTTTGTTCTTTTGAACAACATAATCTTTCGGATAGTCTTTTGCAAGATGAAAAGTATCACCAAAATTATAGCATATTCTATACACTTTTTCTTGGAAGAATTATTATTTTCCTTAGATGGCATCGGTGAGAGAGAGGTGCCGATTCCAAGGATATCTTTTACAGAATAAGGCATAGTAGAGATAGAAGAAGTCTTGACCTTGATTTTTCCTTATATTGACAGCTCTAAAAATATAATTAATGGGCTGAGTTTGAGATTGGATGTTTTGAAAAAGAATTCTTTTTTTTAGAAGAAAGATTAAGGGAAATAGGGAACTTTCCTTTTTCAGCCGAAGAAAGCTTCCTAGAAGGATTTTGGAAGTTCCTATTGATGATTTTTGAATGGTTGGGAAAAAGGAGTTGGTTTCATCAATACTTAGAAATTTAAGCATGTTATGAATGGGTTTAACAACCAAGAGCTTCAGATGTCTCTAAGGACATTGATTTCTTTGCCTTCACAAATCAATACAGAGAATCAATATAAGAGAATATTGAGTTCGGAGAGTTCAAGGTGTCTGACTTCGGAGAGATTGGAGAGATTTTTGACAAGTAAAAATTCGGAAAGAAATTTTATTTTACAGGTAAAATTCCGGAGAGAAATTTCATAGGTAAAATTCGGAGATAAATTTTAAAGTAAAAATCGGAGAGAATTTTTAAAGAAAAAAATTCTGAGAGAAATTTTACAGGTAAAAATCGGAGAGAATTTTCACAGATAAATTTCGGAGAGAAATTTCACAGGTAAAATTCGGAGAGAAATTTTACAAGTAAAAACCGGAGAGAATTTTTTGAGGTAAAATTCGGAGGGTATTTTTACAAGTAAAAAATGGAGAGAATTTTTACAGGTAAAAATTTGAGAGATTTTTGACAGGTAAAAATTTGGAGAGAATTTTTACAGGTAAAAATAAATATTAAGAAAGAGATGAAGTAAGATGAAATATATCGGTTAAGAGGAGTTGATAAGAGAGATCAAGAAATAAAAGAAAGATAGAATATTGAAGATAAGGTGAGGTGACCCAATAAAGAAAGAGATAAAATAAAGAAAGAGAGATAGAGAGATAGAGGAAATGAAAGAGAGAGCTTAAGATCCTTTTTTAAAATTCTACCCTTGAAACCCATTTTCTTTTTAATTTACTCATCGATCTCAAAAAAATTTGTTTTAACAAAACAACTTTTTTTAAGGATCAACATTTTTGAAAGTCTATATTTTATTTTTATTTTTTGAAAGAGAGAGAGAAAGAAGGAAGGACTTAGCCAATTTTAAAAGACTTTAGCAATTTCAAAAGACAAAAAGACTTGACCAATTTCACAAGACTTGGGCATTTTCAAAAGACCAAAATACTTAGCCAATTTCAAAAGAAAATTTAGCCTCATTTCAAAAGACAAAAAGACTTGGCTGATTTCTAAAAGACTTGGGCACTTTTAAAAGACTTGGTCAAAATTAAGAGACCAAAGGACTTGGTCATTTTTAAAAGACAAAAAGACTTAGTTATTTTCAAAAGACAGAAAGACTTAGTTAGTTTCAAGAGACAAAAAGACTTAATCATTTTCAAGAGAATAAAAGACTTAGTTATTTTCAAGAGACTAAAAAACTTAGTCATTTTCAAGAGACAAAAAGACTTAACCAATTTTGAAGATTCAATCATTCGGCTAATCCATCATTTTTAAAAGTGAAATTTCAAAAATAAATCACACAATGTCTTTTTGATATCAAAATCCTTAATAGAGAGAAAAACATAATTTCACCTTTTTTTTAAAGGATTTACAACAGCAAGAGAAGATAGAAGAATTAATCACTCAGTAGCTAAAAGAAAATTTATTTGAGAGAATTACACAAATTCATCGGTCTCACTTTCAGAAGTGAGTTCAACAACAAGACCTTTTCCTTTTCTTAGAATACTTTCATTTCTCTCCTTTTTCGTACTTGGCCTTATATTTAACATATAAGACAAGGTCACTAGTTTAAGAAGAGTTGTGATTTTTCAAGAGATTGGCTCATCCTATCAGCTGTTTTTTTTACTTGCCGATTTAGAGGATTCATGGCTTGAAGAGGTAAGAGACTCAAACTTTTGGAGGAACCCAAAATTTTCACTTAGAAGCAAAAGTCCCATTTTACCATAGATGAAACACCTATCATTTATTTTGACAGAAGAAGAAGATTTTAGAAACTTAGTTTTTAGAAGAAGGAGAGTTTTGAAACACTTAGTTTTCTTTAGAAGAATGAGATTTTTGAAAGGAAGAAGATTCTCTTAAGTCTATGAAGATTTGAAGAAAAGCTTTTGTTCTTGAAATTTCCAGCCATCATAGCCATACTATCGGAGAGTATGTCTATGACTTGACTCCCCACCATCATCATTGGCATCACAAAGATGAGCCTCTAATAAGTGGGTGGAATCTTCTTTACTTCAAAAATTTCTTTATACAAAACACTTAGTAAAACAGAAGTACAAAACACAGAGTACCCCACATTTCTTTGGCAGTAGAGAGATTTACCAAAGAATGAAACACTTCATCAGGAAGAGAAACAGCTAAAACATATTTGACTTTGGTGTCTAAATATACAAGACGTTTTATCATCTTCAGTATATTGTTTGGGACTTTTAATCAGACATTTGTTATTAGCTTCAGATTCCTCTTCATCTGAAGATTCAAGAATTTTACCAACAACGATTTTGTTGGACCCATAACGTGCCCAAATTTTTAAAATAAATAAGTTCTTCACTCATAAAGATAGGATACCTGTTGTCAACTCCTTCCAAGAACAGTATCATACGACTTTTTCACAAAGCAAAGTTATTTTTATTAAACTTTGATGGCTTGGCTATGGAGCCTGAGTCGTGTGAACCAGCGAAGAGATTTTGCAGAGTAGCTCCAGGATTTGAGGAAGAAGAAGAAATGGCCATTACAGATCTGGTTTATTAGATTAACCAATTTGCTCTGATACCACTTGTTGGTCCCGGTTAGGGTAATGGCAAACAAGTAAAGGATTTGTAGAAGGGGGGGGGGGGGTTGAATACAAATACACAGAGTTTTTCTCTTTTAATTTTTTTAATATTGAAATATTAAAAACTTACACTCAGAAAACAGATTGTTGCGGAAAAGAAAAGGTCAAATCTATTCTAACAATCTAACACTCAGAACACATAGAAATAACTTAAACACAAAGTAGTTATGTTGATGCCAATCATCAGCTTCTCACTTAGAAGATCTCTCTCTTTTCAAAGGCAAGATTTTCATGAGAGGCCTTCTTCTCCTTTTAGAGTGTCTTATGCTTGGAGAGCAAGGGACACTTGCCACAATATAATTTGATGGATAAGTTTTCTTTTAATAAAGATGGGTGCTATACTTTATGGTACAGATGACACTATTCACCTTTTCTTCAAGTCTTCATTTGTTGTCCCATCAACTTTTAGGTAACCATCAACTTGGGGACCACGTTGTTGCAATAGATAAACAAACCTTTGGATAAAGTCTTTATCTAAAACTTGGGGAACAAGTTTTAGATAAAGACAAACAAACCTTTAGATAATGTTTGTATCTAAAACTTGGGCAACACATTCTTGATATTGATGATAAGGAGTATCTTCATAAAAGTTCTTCCAAAATACCAGATAGGACCACTAGCCGAATGTATCAAAGGATATATCGGCTAGTGTCTTCTACTGTCCTTTTTCTTACCGATTTTGGTCTTCACTTTTGGCTGAACATTTTAGCTGATGATTCGGCTAAGTCTGGATGGCAATCATATCTTCATTTATCCACAAATGTTGATATGCTTCCTTATAAATCAGTTAGTCTTCGATTCGCTGAACTTGTTGAGCATGGCCAGACTTTTACACATAACACAAGATACAAAATATTTGACTAAGGAAACACAAATTATTTGAGTAAGGAAAGATTGAGGAGTTATCAACACATCATCGGTGACCCAACAATCTCCCCCTATTTGATGATGACACCAAATATTTTAACTAAGGAGGAATCATCAACAAATCATCGGTGACCCAACAAATATCATGATGATAACTCTAAAGATACTTCTGATGAGAATTCTAAGAATCAGTTTGAAGAATTTTCTAATGATGAATCTGATGAGAATATTAAGAAAAAATTTTAGAAGTCTGAAACAAACCTTAACTCTGAAGATTTTTTTTTAAAGATTAATCATTTTGTTGATAGCATGAATGAAGATATTTTTTCAAAACTCATAAATGTTTCAGATTCTGAAAGTGATGATGAAAATTCTGAACCTGTTGTTGCTATAATCAATAAGAAAGGGTACATGGTTTATAATAAAAAAAGTTCTATGGTTGAGGGTGATAGATTAAAATCTGAAGAACCAAAACTTCCTTAAAAAATGTTCAATTCTGTTGTTAGATCCCAAACTAGCAACAATTGAGAAAACTCCATATAATGTAGAGAAGATATAGAGAATTAAAGAACATTAATCATCAAATCATCAAATCATATTCATGTATTCAACAATATGGAGGGAAATGTGAAAAATACCACACATTGGAAGGAATCGACTCTCATAAGTCTGTGTGTGTAAAAAGTGTATTCTTTCCCAAGTCTCACATAATAAAATGACCAAGACACCATTTATAGGTGTCCATTACATATGTTAAGCCCAAGCCCATAAAACACTAAAAAGCCCAAAATACAATTCTTTATAAAACTTTCTATCTAATTGGGGATAGGGAAATGTTAAAAAAAATCCAACAAACTATCTCATTTTGAATGGTTAAGTCCCTAAACTATATTTTTGAAGGAAAAAACCATTAAACTTTCTAATTTTGAATGATTAAGTCCCTGGACTATTGATTTGAATGAAAAAACCATTAAACTTTCTCATATTGAATGATTAAGTCCATGAACATTTTTTTTGAATAAATAAACCATCGATCTTTTAAAAATTAGTTGTCTACATCTTTTTTTTAAATAAGCTACATGTAGCTCACTAAAAACGTTTTAAATTAAAAATAAACTTAAATCAGTTTTACCGTTCAAAACCCCTACGCAATTAAAACCCCTAGCAAACAACGGTATCGCTTCCCCTCGTCACTCCCCGTTACCCCAACGTTGTCCGTTCTCCATTTCGACTTACACGTTGTTGGCCCCTGCCATCAATTTCCCTATTTTTGATCTATTTTTTTATCCATCATAAGAGGGAGAATAAAAAGATAACCGATTAAAGGTAGTTTATTTAGATTAAAAATGATTTAAGTAACCAATTTTTAAAAATTCGATAGTATAATTTCTTGAAAAAAATTTCAAGGACTTAATCATTCAAAATTAGAAAGTTTAATGGGTTTTTCATCCAAAAAATAGTTCAAGGACTTAATCTTTCAAAATGAGAAAGTTTAATGGTTTTTTCATTCAAAAAAATAGTTTAAGGACTTAACTATTCAAAATGAGATAGTTTGTTGGGTTTTTTTGAACTTTTCCCTTGGGGATAATTAAATCTAACAATCTCCCCCTAAAGTTCTATAAAGAAAGCATCATCAATTCGGTCATCTATGGCAACAATTGTAGATTTGGTGAATGATATTGGAGTTTTGGTGCTTCGATTGTTTCAATCGCATGAACCTAAACCCACATATCACTTCTATGTTCTAATTTTCTATTTCGAGCTTATTTGAGATCCAATATTTCATCCAGATGAGATTTGGATGATCATTAATAGAAGATTTTATTGATTCTAAACCCAATTTGATTCTGCACACCACATGTTTGATGAAATGTGTCTGTGAAGATTTAATTTCAATTTGATTAAATCCGATCAGTTTATTACATGTGTATGTGTTTTTGGTTAAATCTGATCTCCCTCATTCATTGGTCTAATTTTTAGCACTAAGTAGGTGGTTGGTCTTTGATCCCATCTTGTTGTGTGCTTGAGTTCATAGCTTCTTAGCATCATGGTAGTAGGGCTGTTGATCTTTGATCTGGCCTTATATAAATCCGAGATTGAACTCTCTTTTTTCAGTTGGGTTTAATTAACAACAAATCAACACTTCAGATTGGGTTTGCCGCTGCCCATGGTTGATTTTGTATAGCAACATGTTTACACAACCTTGATATAGTCTGATTTTTGTTCAAGGATGTTCGATCTTTCAATTTTTTGCAGTTCTAATTCCAAAACAGGTTGTTTCTGCTGTTGTTGGTTTAAAACATAAAAGAAAGTGTATAATACTCAACGGAGTTGTTTATTGTTTTGATTTTTCAGAAGTTGCTGCAGTGATCTCTTTCTGAACAAGAACGTGAATCATTTTCTGTTTAGACCCTGAGCTACGGCAAAGTGCCTAGCAGCACTAATTGTTTCTTGACCTGAATTGTTGTCAAATTTGTGGGGTTTTTCCAAAGTTGATTGACAGGTTTAACGAGAGGGAAGAAAATGTGAAGATGGATTTATTTATTTTTATCAGTGTGTGCAACTGATGTAAATAAAGAAGCTAGTGAACCCTCAAAACTGTGCTGGGAATGTTTAAGATGAGATTTATTTGCAAATACAGCTGCTAGAGTGGGCCCTGCTGTTGTCAATATTTCTATTGCTTCTCCTGATACGCAATCTATTATTGATGAATCATGGCCTTCAAAATCATAATTTGTCTTCTGCCAGCAACATGGTTATGGGTATATGAACATGATGCGTATCCTGATCAATCTGCTCTGTACACCCAAGCCCTTATGGAAATTATTCTTGTCCATAAAACTCAGATGAATATGTCTCTAGCTGGACCAGTCGACAACTGCACCAACTCAACAATGATAGAGGATGATGGTAGTTATGACCAGCAATAAGTTCCACGAACCTAAGCACCTGGTGATCACACTAGCCAAACGAACGGTTCTGCTTATTGTTAAAATCAGCAAGGTCAAGATATGCCTTCTGCTGAAGATCACTTTCTCCAAAAGGACTTGAATCTGTGAAACATAAAGCTGAGCCAACAGTTCCTTCTGCTGAATTGGCAAAGAAGGTTGCTGTTTTTGAAGTACAAAGGATTAGCTTCTTACCTTTCAATCTGAAATGCATTGAGCGATGAATTGAGAACAAACTGCAAAGAACTTCAAAATAAGTTCTATGGGTTGGCTGAACAAAACGAGCTTGCTGAAAAATCCAACACAGAGGAGGCACCAGTTTCGAAGTCTGAGAACCTTGAACTTAATGAAAAAGTCACTGATCATGTTATCTTCTGCAGTATGTGATCCAGCTGCATATGTATTGACAGACTTGGGAAAGGATCCATTCATCTATGGTGCTTATCCATACATTGCTGTTGGTGCAAACTACAACTGTGCAGACGCACGATGAAAAATCTCTTAGAGATTTTTCCTCAGAAGTACTTCCCATCGATACTTAGCATGATTGGCAGCTGATAAGCAAAGATCGTACTATTCTTCTAGTTGTGATATGATACGGTCACTGTTTTTGCACATTATGCATTTGTTTCAAGAGCTAAGGAAAGCGATGTTGCTTCCTTCTAGAAGATGGGATGATATGGTGACAGTTACCCCCGACTTGAAGATCAGTGGCTTCTATATTTTCTTCCATCACATTGGGTCATATGAACTTTGAAGGTCATGTAAAGCCATCTGGATCTGTGGCATCTCGGTCACCCGAGTGTCGCCATCTAGAGCACCGTGTCTATTTGGTGTGCAGACTAAAAAATATTTTTGGTCATTTCGATGAATCAGAAGCTTCAATACAATCAGATATAATCAGAAAATGCTAACCAGAAGCTTATTCAGAAGCAAAGGCACTTCAGAAGTGATGCAAAACTTCTGAAATCTGACCAGAAGTCATATAAAAGCTCATTCAGATTAAAAGATGTCCAGAAGTTACAATCTGATTCAGAAGCATTTATGAAGAAGCTTAATAAGAAGCTTAATCAGAAGATGCAACCAGAAGCAATCAGAAGTTGCTATAAAAAGCAAGCTACAATGGATCAGAAGCAAGGATTTTAAAAGTTTTTTTTCCAGAGGGCTGCTGTATTAAGCCGAATAGCTAGCTGTCATACCTGCTTGAAGTTTGTGGGGGAATGGGCTCTACATTGGTGCTCAGGATGCACTTGCGGATGCTCATTCAGTGCTTGACAATGGAGAAAACTTATACAGCAGTCAGAAGTCTGCTTAGTCTGAATCAGTAAAAGTGTTTGCTGCCCAAAAGTGCACTTCTGATCAGTTTTCTTTTGTACATCAGAAGTTGATCAGAAGATGTGGTATTTCAGAAGGAATTTATATCTGAAGCTTACCGTCAGAAGAACTTTCGATTAGAAGCATTCTTTTTTTTTTTTGGAAGCTTATCATAGAGCCTGAGCTTAATTAGAAGAAGCTTGATCAGATAACATTTTTTTGAAGCATTCGATCAGAAGGTATTGTTTCCAAAAGCTTAATTAGAGCTTAATCAACTCTATGTATCTGATGTTATGTCCAGAAGTACTCACAATCTGTCTAGAAGGTGTGTAAAAGCTTATTCAGAACAGAAGATGTAGCTATCCAGAAGTTTTGTTTGAGTTCTAAAGCTATCATCCAGAAGTTGCTGTCCAGAAGCTCTGATTGATGTCTTTTTATGGCTTTCGGTACGATAAAAACTCTCTAATCAGAGCCCACAAAGACCAAACTTCATGATGGACCAGAGACGGACCAGAGGTAGTCCAGAGCATCAAAATGAATGTATGTTGGTCCAGAACTGACAACGAACCAAAGCCCATAACCCGATCATTTTTTGGTTTTCTGACAACATTGTGCTGTTTCAGAAACACGCACACATCTTTTCACTCGAAGCTCCAATTTACATGAATCCAGTTGCGTTGGAACGATAACTCACAAATGCACGAATTTGAAGTTTTGAGTTTTCTCAAATTCAGTGAGCTGATGTGTCCTATTCACTGTCAAAGTTTGCTGACCGATGCTGGAACGAAAACATTGATTTTCACTCATACTCCTTCCGATTTCAGATGCGTGTTCGCATGTCCGTTCTTCATGGATTCAATAAACATGTGTGATATATTTCTTGTCACTATCTCCTCTGTTTGTCATTCTAAAGCTCGGAGCTAAAATCAACTCAACGAGGTCTAAAGCGTCAAATCCATTGTTTGCAGACTGTTTTGCGCAGCCGAGGGAAAACTTGCACAACTCACTTAATTTTCATCCAAATTGTTTGAATCAAAGCTTGTTGATAAGCTAAGAGGCTGAAGTTCAATGTGCATGTTTTATGTTTTCTCTCAATCAGGCTCCTTAATAGTCAAAAATAACGATAAACTTGAGTCATGAAAACTGGGCAAAAAGTGTATTTTGTCTGGATCTTTCAAGAATATGAGCCTACATTTAAGGGGGAGTTTGTAACGATTTGCAAGGAATGAAGAATGGAACATAAGAGCTTCTAAAGAAAGCAAGGGGGAGTTTATTTGATGATGGTTTCTTTATAAAACTTTAGGGGGAGATTGTCAGATCTAATTATCCCTAATTAGCTAGAAAGTTTTATAAAGAATTGTATTTTGGGATTTTTAGTGTTTTATGGGCTTGGGCTTAACATATATAATATACACTATAAATGGTGTCTTGGTCATTTTATTATGTGAGACTTCGGAAAGAATACACTTTTTACACACATAAACTTATTAGTCGATTCCTTCCAATGTGTGGTATTTTTCACATTTCCCCTCCATATTGTTGAATACATGAATATGATTTGATGATTTAATGATTTGATGATTAATGTTCTTTAATTCTCTATCTCTTCTCTACATTATATGGATTTTTCTCAATTGTTGCTAGTTTGGGATCTAACAAATTGTTAGAACTTAATTTATGAAAGTATGAACCAAAATCTGCTAAGTCCTAAACCTCAGAAGACAAACCAGAAGTTCATCTTCTGATCTCTCTCATCACAGAAGCGCCCAGAGACTTCAAGACTGTCTGGATTTCAACTACCTTTATACACGCGCTTTAGATGACATGGCAGTCACTATTTCCGTACGTAACAAATTCTGTTAGTCGTACAAGTGACGTGTCATTCAGTGATAGGCGAGCTCATTGACTCTTCTCTTTGTATTAGTATATATAGAGTTAGTTATCACTATAAATGTGTGGATTCCTTGAGAGAGAAATAGGATTTTCATTCCATGTATTGTAATTAATCTTCAGATTATTCAATACTCATTCTCATTCAATCTTCATACTGCGCTTACTGATTTAAATTACCGTTCTAGTTATTATCATTGATTTATATTGCTTCCGCTCATATCTGTTTATTAAATCTATTGATTACCTGAGTTTAAAAGGGATCTGGGTTCCAGCAATTGGTATCAGAGGTAGATAATCAATTTATTGATACTCGATCTCGTCCAGTTTGGAGAAATCCCCACTCAACTAGCAGTTAATTTCATATTTTAAACTAATGCTATTCATTCTACCCTGTTTCTTGAGATTTTGTCGATTTCATACAAATTTCTCTAAATCAGTGGTAATTATTGGTTTAATTCTGAAATCAGTAAGGGAAATCGTTTCGTTTCGATTTATTTGATGTTTATTTGTTCTAAATTTCAAGAGTATTTCTTGTAAATTTTGACTCTCTGTTTTCTGCAAAAATGGCGAATCAAAATCGAAACGCCATTTACACTTCTGGTTCCTTAACAAAACCTCATACTTTAATCCGTGACGAATATCCTCAATGGAAAATTCGTATGATAAACTTTTACGAAGGACTAGAGGCAAATATATATCCTACCATTCTAAATGGTCCCTTCGTACCCATGACCACCATTCTAAGAGTTCTGCTTACCGCATTAACGGAAGAAATTCCTGCTCGACTAGTTCCCAAAGAAAGAGGAAATTGGTCCGATGATGAAAAGGCCAAAGTGGAAATTGCCAAAAAGGCAAAAAGTCTTCTAATCATGGCAATTCCTAATGAGATTTCCCAATCTCTTGATTCTTGTGAAACGGCCAAGGAACTATGGGATCAACTTGCATATCAATTGGAGGGAGGTGCTAAAATGAAGAAAAACAGAAGAGCTCAAGCCTTGAACGAATACAACAGTTTTCAACTTGCATAATAATGTTTTATTCCTCAAACGCTTGAATCCAAAATGGTCAAATCTTTCCATGTCTCTTCAGGCCAATCAAGATCTGGAAATGTGGTCTTTGCATGATGTGTTTGGTACCTTGCAAGCACATGAGAAAGAAGTTATTCAGAAGAAGATAAGTGTTGGTGGACCTCTGGCCCTCATCTCTGAATCCAGAGGATCAGGAAGAAGAAGTAAAGAGACAGAGAAGAAAGGGAAGAGCAAGGCCTTTATATCAGAGGCTGGTACAGAAGATTTCTCTGATACAGAAGATGATGAAATCAGTTCATTTGCTGAATCATTGGCTCTAATTACCAAATAGTTCACAAAAAAGTGTGGTAATCATTCATTTCAAAACAGAAGGTTTGACAACAGAAATGAACGCCCTACTCCGCCTTATGTTCAAAGACAGGAAGTACAGAAGGGGGGAAAGTCAGAAACTGAGAAGAAAGAAGAAGAGTTGAACAAGAAGAAAGATGTTTGTTACAGATGTGGAAAGCCGGGTCATTATTCGAAGGGCTGTAAAAGTGTTCTTGTCAAAGACAAACAATATTACAAGAACGAATACAAATACAACAAAGTTGAAAAAGCACACTATCCTGAAAGAGAGAACTGGCTAGATGATCAATCAAGTGAAGATGAAGCCATGTTCTGTGGAATGGCAATGGCAGATGACTCATAAGATCAACCTTCTGAAACTCCGGTTTGTACTATCTCTAATTCTTCTGAACTCGAGCAAACAATTTTAAATATAACTGTTGATTTTGAAAATCAAAAATAGAAGCTTTTTGTTGAAAAGAAATTAAGGAAAAACATTGAACTATCTGTTTCTACCATCCAAAAGGAAAGAGATATTTTCAAAAGAGAGATGGAGATTTTAACTGATGAGAAACTTGAACTATCTGTATAGAATGAAAAGATTTTAAAACTTCAAAAATCAACGGAAGTCAAAGTCAGAGAAGCGAACCAAAACTTTTGTAAACTTCTGGAAACTAAGGATAAGGAGATAAGTGCTAAAGAAAATGACAGATTAAACTCTGTAGCACTTAAAAACTACTTTCAAAAGGAGAGGGAGTTTTTACATATTGAACTTCAAAACAAGGAGCTATAGATCAAAAAATATATGGATGCTCAAAAGGTTCATGAAAAGATAAATACACAAGTAGGGAAAACGGGCCTTGGTTTCGAGGATCTGGATTCTTATACGTGTAAAAAGAGATCTACTCTTGCTTCTGTCTTCTGTATGGGTAAAAAACAGAAACCAAGTTTTCCCATTCTATATGAACAATCAGTCTTTAAAAAATCAAAATATGAGAATGGACATCAACTTAGAAAACTAAAGTACAAAAACATAAAATATTCCTCTGAATAGAAAAGACAAGTTGATCTTATGCTTTTTCAGAAGAGGAAAGATGTTTTTAACTTTGGTGCATTCACTCATATAACCTTAAATTCAGAAGCTGATGAGTTCATACCCTTACAGGCAGAAAAGGAACTTAGACTCCTCTTTGAAAAAGATATTCTTACAACTCTTGATGAATGTTTTAAATCTATTCAAACAAATCTCAAACAAACAGTTTCTGAAAACCATCCAGAGATTTTTCCCTGCTCATTTATAGATCTAAATCCTTGTGAAGTCGAATATAAGGATGAGCTTATTGCTTATCCCTGGGAAAATGATAATCAAAATGATGATGAATTTTTTGAAAGTTCTGAAAACTATTTTTCAAATCTTGAAGATCTTTTGCCTCTTAATTTTACAAAGGTTCCAGAGGTTATCAAGGACGCAAATGCTCCATTTTTATATACCAATGAACCTATGGAAATTAGAGCTGCTGACTCACATGTTGCTAAACTCTCAAATAGAATACCACTAATCTCTGTTTCTCCAAAAGAACGAAGAAAAGAGGTTCCTATTCATCCAGATTTCCTTGGGATGTGATTACAGGCTAAGACTTGTCTTGAATTAGAAAAGGAGGCAAATCTCAAAGAGAAAGCAAACCTTAAGCACCAACCTCTGAAATCTCAATCATAGAAGTTTACTTGTTTTGAAAAAGGAAAATGGAAAGCTAACTCTTATACTTCTGTTTCAGTAAAACCAAAAGTTCCAGAGAAGTCTACACAGAAGAAACCCCCACAGAAGAATTCAAATGTTCCAAAGCATAAGTCTAGACTAGATAAGAAGTTCAATAGAACAACTGATGCTAGAATAGATAGAAATAAGAACAATGGTAATTATCATTCTAGTAATGAAAATTCAAGGAATTCTTTTATGTTTCAGAACTCTGAATGCTTCTCTTTATTTCTAAAACTTAAACAATTTTTCTCAAGTCCTTCTGGTTATTTCTCTGATGAACAAAAGCACTCAAACTTTAGACATCAGAACAAAAGAAATAATTCAAACAAAACAGGAAAACCAGTTGTCTCTGGAAAACCAGTCCATCTTTTCGCTCAAACAGAAAAGTTAAATAAAAAACCCAAACCTAACATCAAAGGACCCATTATCAAAATGGGTACCTAAATCTCTCTGATTTTGATTGCAGAAGCGGTGTGTGCATATCTGGTATCTTGACTCTGGATGCTTGAGGCACATGACTAGAACAAAAAACTTACTCTCTAAATTCAAGACAAAATTGGCGGAGCAGTAACGTTTGGTGATGATGGTAAGGGTCAAATAAAAGGCTACGGTACTCTTCAAGAAGGTAATATTACCTTATCCAAAGTAGCTCATGTTTCTGGACTGAAACACAATCTGTTAAGTGTAAGTCAACTATGTGATTCTAAAATGCTAGTTGTATTTGATGAAAAACATTGCTACTTATTTTCTAAGGCAGGTGAAGAATTATGGAGAGCCGACAGAAAAGGTAATCTATATATGATGAACTTTACATCCAAGGATGGTAAGGAAACTCTCTGTCTTATCTTTAAGAACAGTGAAGTTGCATGGCTATGGCATCATAAATTTTCACATTTGAATTTTGAAAATCTTGAGCTTCTTGTCAAACATAATCTGGTTAAAGGCCTCCCAGAGGTACACTTCCAGAAGGATCACCTCTGCCCTATTTGTGAGATGGGCAAAATAAAAAGAGCATCTCATAAAACCAAAAGTGATCATTCGTGCACTAGGCCTCTGCAAATGCTACATGTTGACCTCTGTGGTCCTATTGCAATTCAGAGCCTTTCTGGCAAAAAGTATATCTTGGTGCTAATAGATGAATTTTTCAGGTATACATGGCTGGCCTTTGTACGACAAAAATCAGAGGTTCCAATAGTGTTAAAGAATATGATGACAAGAATACAAGTTCTTTTGCAACAGAAAATACAGCAACTCAGAAGTGACAATGGTACTGAATTCAAGAATGCCAAGCTTGATGAATACCTTGTTGATAACGACATTACTCAAAACTTCTCTGCTGTACGCACGCCTCAGCAAAATGGTGTAGGGTTGTCAGATTCCAAAGGTTTCTTTGACAATAGCTGTTTGTCGATTTGGTGAAAGGGGAGATCATATTCAGTGTCATCCCTCTTTTTAAGCTTATCGGCAAGCTTCTCATTGGTGATTAAAGAGAAGAATCGTTGGAAAGGTACCTGAGGGCGCCAAATGGGGGAAAACGATGAGATCATCTCCTTGAAAAAATAAGCAGCAAAATCACTCTTTCTTTGAAAAATCAAAGCATGAGCCAACTCGGTGACTTGTGATGGAGATTGATCTGGACCACCTGTTTTCTTGCTTAGACATAGGATGAGATGAGAGAAAAAGAAATTCCAAATGTTTCCCATGTTCTTCCTTACTAGAGTACCAGGACCTTTGGACTTTGAAGAACCCTTCTTGTCTTCAGAATAGTTAAGAACAGTGACCACTTGTTGATGCTCATCTCGAAGAGGAAAAACTTCATATGAATCAAAGGTTGGAAGACGAAGAAGAGCACGAACATCATTGAAATCAAAAGTGACATCTGATTCTTCATCACTTAGTACAGAGGCACTTATGCGTTTGGATGATTCATCATAAGAGCAAGTTAACCAGAAGTTTCCTAGGAGAAAGTTGCTCATCTTGGGTTTGACAGTCATGGCATATTGGAGAGGACATCCTTGAAGAAACCAACAAACTTCATTGTACTCCGGGTGAGCATGATCGACACCAATGCGACCAATGTGGTTGCACGCCGGGAAGGTAAGAGACCCAAAGGTGACGATTTGATTTTCAGAGGCTTTAGGAGATTTTGTTGATGTGTTTGAGGAAGCCATTAATGAGTTTTGAGAGTTGCAGGTTGGAATTTTGAATCGAGAGAGAGAGAGAGAGAGGATGGAGGCGGTTAAGAAGAGAAAATGGGGGGGGGGGGGGGGGGATGGTTGAGTATTTATAGGAGGTGAGGAATTAGAAGAGTGATTGAAAGGTTAGAATTTGAAAGGTTTGCAGAAGAAATCCGGCGCATGCTCCTGACATTTATGATGTTGCTGACATCATATGGGTAGATACAAAGAATACTTAGTCACAAAGAATGGAAAATAAAGAGTTATCTTTTAAAAGATAGAATATGAATGGATTCTCGGGAAGTGTGTTTAGAAGGGCATCGGAAACTTTAGGGTAATCGGAAAGTGTAGAGACGTCGGGTAGTGAGTGAGAGAGAAAAGTCGGTTAGTGTATAGAGGGTATTAGTCGGGTAGTGTATAGAGAGTATTAGTCGGGTAGAGTGAAAGAAAGGAGCGTCGGAGAGTGGGAGAGGGACATCGGAAAGTGAGAGAGAGACGTCGGAAACTGTGGGCTAATCGGAAAGTGTATAGGCAATCGGAAAGTGTATGGAGACATCGGAAAGTGTATGGTGTCGGAAAGAATGGGACGTCGGAAGTATCGGGGAGTGTATAGACTCACTGATTATATAAGATATATATTTATTTATTTATTATATATATATATATATATAATTTTTTTTTAAATTACGCAATATTAACCATACCTAACTCACCGATTAAGAAGTTAAATCTTGCTTCATCAAGGGGCTTTATGAAGAGGTCAGCTAGTTGATAATCAGCTGGAATGAAGTGAAGCTCCACATAACCTTTAGAGACATGGTCTCTTATAAAATGATATCTGATGTCAATATGCTTAGATCTTGAATGAAGCACTTGATTGTTTGCAATGGCTATTGCACTTGAGTTGTCACACGGTATTGGGATTTTTGAGAAAATCTTATTGTAATCACGCAACTGGTTTTTCATTCACAATATTTGAGCACAACAACTTCTAGCAGCCACATATTCTGCTTTAGTAGTAGAGGTAGACACCGAATGTTGCTTCTTACTTGACCAACTCACAAGCTTTCCACCAAGAAGTTGACAACTTCCTGTTGTACTTTTTCTGTCTATTTTTGAACTTGCAAAAGAATTAGAGTACCCGATGAGATCAAAACCTGAGCCTTTGGGATCCTAAAGACCCAGATTTATGGTACCTTTCAGATATCGGAAAATCCTATTTACAGCAACTAAATGTGATTCCTTAGGATTGGCTTGATATCGAGCACACAGACAGGTAGCAAACGTTATATCAGGTCTACTTGCAGTAAGATAGATAAGGGATCATATCATGCCTCTATAACTTGTGATATTAATAGACACACCATCAGGATCAAAATCAAGTTTAAGAGGAGGAGCCATAGGAGTTTTCGTGGAAGAACAAGTATCAAGTTGAAACGTCTTCAGAAGGTCTTTAATGTATTTACTTTGGTTTATAAAAATGCCTTCTGGAGATTTTTTTACTTGTAAACCAAGAAAGAAAGTAAGCTCCCCCATCATGCTCATCTCAAACTTCTTTTGCATTAGAGAGCTAAACTCATCACACAGAGATTAATAGGTGGCACCAAAAATAATATCATCAACATAGATTTGGACAAGAATGATATTACCTTTTGACTTTTTGAAGAAGAGAGTGTTATCAACTTTTCCTCGAACATACTCATTTTTTAGAAGGTAATCTGAGAGAGTATCATACCAGGCACAAGGAGCTTGTTTTAACCCATATAGAGCTTTATTTAACCGATACACATGGTATGGATGGATTGGATCTTCAAATCCAGGTGGTTGCTTCACATAGACTTCTTCGGCTAGTTCACCATTTAGGAAAGCACTTTTGACGTCCATTTGGAATACCCGAAGGTTCTTGTAAGCAGCACGAGCAAGAAAAATTCGGATAGCTTCCAACCTTGCAATAGGAGCAAAAGTTTCATCGTAGTCAATTCCTTCTTCTTGCCGATACCCTTGAGAAACTATTCTTGCTTTGTTTCGAATGACAGTTCCTTCTTCATCCATCTTATTTCTGAACATCCATTTTGTTCCACTAAATGTTTTATTAGTGGACGATGAACTAACTTCCAAACTTTGTTTCTTTCAAATTGTGATAGTTCTTCTTGCATGGCAATTACCCAACTAGGATCAACTAGGGCTTCTTCAATCAGTTTTGGTTCAACAATAGATACAAAGTTTACATATAAGCACAGATTGCTGATGCCTTTTCTTGTTCAGACACAAATTGTGGATCTCCAATGATTTGATCAATTGGATGATCCATGGTCCATTTTAAGGCAGGAGGTAAGGAAGGAGGTATAGGAGAAAGTGAAGTTGGGATTTGAGAGGTTGAGGATAGATCATTTGTGGAAGGTATAGAATTTTGATTAGTGTGTTCTCCTAAAGAGTCAATTTCAAGAGATGGAGAAGAAAGAATGGGTTCAAGAGATATGGTGGTATTATTCAGGGGCTGAGGAGAATTTTTATCTTCTTGACTTGAATTATGGGATTGAGAAGGTTGTTGAGTAGAATAAGATGGAATTTCCCCAACACAAGAGTTTATACATTGATTAAGTTCTTCTTCATTGCGAGATAATAAAAATGTTTCGAAATCATCAAACTTGACATGCATAGATTCATCAATGCATTTTCTTCTGAGATTAAAGATTCTGAAAGCTCTGGAGGACATAGAATATCCCATGAATATTCCATCATCAAACTTTGGATCAAACTTTCCAAGTTGTTCCCTATCATTCAGCATGTGACATGCACAACCAAATACATGAAAATAGTCAACTACAGGTTTCCGACCATGAAATACCTCATAGGCAGTTTTGTTGTGTCTCTTGACAATGATTGACCTATTTTGAGTAAAGCATTCAGTGTTAACAGTTTCAGCCCAAAAGTAGGTTGGCAATTTATATTCACTCAACATTGACCTTGTAGCTTCACACAGTGTCCGATTCTTTATTTCAACAACACCATTTTGTTGGGGAGTGCCAACGGCAGAGAAGTTTAGAGAGATTCCTTTGCTGTCAAAGAACTCTTCCAAAACAACATTCTTGAATTCAGTGCCATTATCACTTCTGATAGACTTCACAAGTTGACCATTCAGATTTTCAATCTTCCTGATAAATCGAATGATTTCTTCAGCAGCATCACTCTTGTGTCTTAAGAAGAAAACCCAGGTATATCTAGAATATTCATCAACAATTACTAGCATATACTTTTTACCACCCAGACTGGGAGTGGTTACTGGTCCACACAGATCCATGTGAAACATTTGAAGACGTTGAGAAATGGATGAACATTGTTTTGTTTTGAAAGAGGTTTTGGTAAGCTTTTCTTTTTAACAGGCTCCAAACAATTTTTCTTTTTCAAAAGAGATTTTTGGCATACCAACAACTAGATCTTTGCTAGAAAGTCTATTTAAGGTTTTGTAATTTAGATGAGAAAAACGTTTATGCCATAGCCAACTTTGTTTAGCTAACTCTTGGGAGAGAAGACACATAGCTTCACCAATAACACTTTCCTTCATGTTGATAATGTACACATCATTCATTCGGGTACCTGCTAGTACTACCATATTCTGCACATCAAAAACCAAGCAAACACAATTGAAACATAACTTTATATCCTAAATCACATATTTGACTGATGCTCAACAAGTTGTACATCAGTCCTTCAACATGAGCCACTTTTGAAAAAGTTATGGTTCCATTTGTTATGGTACCATATCCTTTTGTGATTTCTTTTCCATTTCCTCCAAAGGAAACAATGGGTCCTTTTTCTTTTGAAAAAATAGATAGAAGAGATTTGTTTCCTGTCATGTGTCTTGAGCAACCGCTATCCATGTACCATATACGATCTTTGTTTGGTACCTGCAACCACAAATAAATTAGACTTTTGGTACCCATTTTGAAATGGGTCCTTTGGGATTAGAGTTCATCTTATTATTTCTACGAAGATCATTTTCCTTTGGAGAATCTCTTGCAAGATAAAGAGTATTTCCATAGTTGTAGCATTTCTTGATAGTGAAGGCCCTTTTGAAATTCATATTTTCAAAATCTTGGGACAAAATAGGCGACTGGGTAGAGTGGTGCCCGATTCCTGGTCTAGGTCTAAAGATGCCTTTTCCAGGAGTTTTAGATTTCTTTAGATTCACTGATCGTGGGACCAAATCAGTGACTATTTGAGATTTTCGTTTGGAAGAGAAATTTATTTTGGAAACATTTTTCTTTTCTAAGGAAGAAGTTCTTTCTGGAACTGGATATTCAGGAATCGGAGACCTAAGAGAAGAATATCTTGACTCATGAAGACTTAAAGATTTTGAATGGGTTTTTAGGATGAACTTGGATGTGTTGATTTATTTGAAGGCTTAGGAGAATTATCTTTGACTTTTACAAATACTCCAAACTTTTTGACCTTAGATTCTACTTTGAGCATTTCCAACAAATCTAGAGAGTGAATAGAAGTGGAGTCTTTAGATGAGTAATCTAAAATATCATCATCGGAGAGATGAAAACCAGCTGGAAAACCTTGATATTCAGATGATGAGATTTGAGAGCCAGAGGTTTGAGAATCATCTTTTCCATATCCTAGGCCAGACTTATCATTACAAGAAATTTGGTCTTGAAGAATCTTTACAAGACTTTTGGAAGACTTGGTCCATTTGGAGAGAACTTCTTGTTCTTTTTCAAGAGTGTTTGAAATCTTGTTTTTCTCTTTAAAAAGACTATCATTTAGGTATCTTAGATTTTCTAAGTCTGCTTTCATTTTGTCAAAATCTTTCAGTTTTGAAAAACAAGTGAGAAGTTCATCATTCAAAGATTTTATATGCATGTCAGACAGAAAACTAAAAGGATGTACCTGAGGTTTAATTCCTGATGTTGATCCTTCAGTAGACACAAGAGTTGTGCTGTGGAGTGATCTCTCCATTTCAACAATCTTGGCCATGAGACACATTTTGTTACATACTCACTCTCACTCTCTAAGGTTTGTTCATCTTCCCAACAGTGGGCTTCAGCAACCATGGTTTTTCCTTTACTTAGATTTTTCTCCTTTTCTCTCCTATACTTGGCTTTATACTTTTTATAACCTGAGATTTCTTCTGATTGTGAAGATTCATGGCTCTCCTTGGGAGATCGACTACTTCTCTCTTCAGGCTTTCTAGAAGCCGATTTAGAGAAGTCATGGCCAGAAGAAGATTTGTGTTTTGAGAAAACTTTAGATCTACACTCAGAGGCAAAGTGTCCTTTCTTTCCACAGTTAAAGCATTCCTCATTTGCTTTATCAGAAAGAGGTTTTTGAGGGAAAGGTTTTCTGTGAAACTTAGAACGATTTGAAGAAAATCTTTTATTTTTGAGATTTTCTGCAATCATTGTCATACTATCAGAAAGTATGTCAATGGCAGATTCTTCACCTTCATCATCAGCAGCACTATAGTAAGCTTCTAATAAATGAGATGAATCTTCTTTTATCTCATTTTCAGATTCTGAAGAAGGATAGGTGATTCTAGGAACTCATGAAGAATTTTTAGATTCACCTACTAAAGCAATAGAAGAAGTTTTGATGTCTTTGATGAGAGACTTTCTTTGATTTTTAGTTTGCTCATAGTTAAGGAGAGTCCCATACAAAGCAGTTAAAGGCATTTGATCAAGATCCTTGGTCTGCTTGATGCAAGTACATATGGTTTCCCAGAAGTATGGAAGACAGTCCATAAACTTGCACAAGATTTCCTCATTATCATATACTTTGCCTAACACTTTGAGATCATTTAGAAGACAGTTAAGGCGATTAAAGTAAGTAGAAAGAGATTCTCCTTTTTCATGAGAAAACAGTTCATATTTTCTTACAAAACAAATTTTGTTAGATTTTCTAACTTCTTTTGTTCCTTCATACAATACATTCAGAGTATCCCACATTTACTTGGCAGTAGAGAGATTTAGTAAGGAATGGTACACTTCATCATGAAGAGATATAGCAAGAGCAGATTTGACTTTAGTATCTAATGCAACCAGACGTTTATCATCCTCATTATATTTATTTGGAGGTTTGATGATATATCTGCCAGTTGCATCATTCCTCTCATCATCTGACTCAATATCTTTTCCTTCAGTGTCCTTTTGTGTTCCAAAGCGAGCCCAGATTTTAGGAATAATAGGTCCCTCACTTAGAATGTTTGGATACCTGCAATTGATTCCTTCAAAGAACAGTAACATACGATTTTTCTATAACCCAAAGTTGTGCGGAAAAGAACATATTACACTCTATTCTAACAATCTTAACACATAAAACACATAATAACAGTGATTAACTTATAACAGTAAGAAAACTAAGATTGAACTGCTAAAACACCCAGTTTGCCGGAATCAAACAAAAGATCACTCAGAGGATTTGTTGAAAGCGTGGGGTTCATGGATAGGGCTTCATCTCCTTTTATAGTGCTTATGCATTTAATGCATGGGGACACTTGTGAAGGTTTCATTTGCTTGTAGTATATCTGATGGACAAAAGGTGATGCCACTCCCTTTTGTACTAGATTAATGGCTGGACCATTCCTTATAGTACACAATGTCAAATTACTATACCCCTTTTTTCTCCATGCCTTCTGAAGTCATATTAAACCTTTTAGCAAAAGACAAACAACCCTTTTATGAGAATAAAAGAGAATGTCTGAATTTAAGGCTTGCTGCCCACGTTCTTGCTGCACACGTTTTTTGCATTTATTGTGACACAAGAACTAGTCTTCAAAATATGTTAAGGAACACATAACATGATATAATGAATATCGTCTAGTGTACATTAAGCTTGGGATCGGCAACTGTATTAATACTTGGATCGACAACTGTATTAATACTTAGATCGACAACTGTACCCGAGCTTGGATTGTCAACTGTATTTAAACTTGGATCGGCTAGTATAAGTTGATATTTCGGAGACTGCATTTCTTCATGATTTCGAAAAGTGGTATGGATTTTAATATTGGTTGGATTTTAATAGTGTCAGCAGACAGATAGAAGAAGATCTGAAAATTATCAGGATTGGAGCTGAAAGAAGGGATGGTACTCTGATTGAGTTTACTCAATTTGACATTTACAAGTTAAGGCTCCAAGACAAATTATCATTGCTGAATTTTTGTGTTAAAAGATGTGATATGGAGCTTCTACTGGGAGTCAAAAGAATACTTGGTATCTACCTCAGAAACCTTGTAAAGCATGATTTCCAGCTTGCATTATAAAGAAGATTGAATAAAGTGAACTTATTAGAACCAGTTCATGTTGAACTTGCTGGCATTACAAAAGTCTTTACAAATCCAGAGTTTGGTTTTCACTATGCACCAGATGAATCAAGTGAACGTACTTTTATAATTTCTGACATACCAATGTTTTCTACTTCATCTCTGAAATGGGTTTCTGATTATATGATATGGCTTCGTGGTGCTAAAGAGATAAAAGATGAAATTGTCTATTTGATCAATGAAAGAATTCATTTCAGAGAGCTTATCAGAAGAAGCTTATCTGTTGGGCATGTTAAGGTAAATACTTTAAGGGATGTTGATTACTTACTAAGTAATTGTTATGATTTTCATGTTAATCCTAAAGAGCAAAACATTGAATTTGAAGTATTAGAAGAATCACAAAACATTCAGAGCTCAGAAATTGTTGCTTCTGAAATGATTGGTGAAAGTTCTGTTAAAGAAAGGAAAAGGTTGGAATACCTGAAAAAGAAGTAGAAGCTATTGAAGAGCAAGTACAAGTGAGACAAATGTATGAAGCAGAACAACTTAAACAAGTAAGAATTCAAAAACATGCTTATACTCTGTTCCTTGAATATTTTCATCCTAAAATGTTCATAGAACATGAACAAAGGTTTAACTATATTGATTGCTGGCTCAACAAGAATTTTTCATGGAAGCAATGGTACTGCAGAAAAAGAGGAAGGGCCATTCCCTCTTTCCTTCGGGAAGGGCTTAAAAACGCCTTCGTCATGTCAAGCTTCAGGCAACCGATTGGCTGCTATAACTTAACAACCAAAAAGCTCTGCTTCGAACTTCAGCCCCTTGTTAATAGTCTAAAGCTGCCTAATTCTGAAGCCAGAAGAGATAGCTCAATTGTGAAAGTTATTGAAGCTGATCAAAAGAGCAGAAAGGGATACAAGTATGCATTCTTCAAAGTGGAAAGGGGAAATGGAGAAATAAGTACTTTTACTGAAGCTGATTTTCAAAATGTGCATTTAAGAGATATGGTTAAGGTGTACAACAGGCTTAATTCATTTCATGATATGATTTCTAAGTTCAGAAAAGTATTTCCAGTCTTGAAGGAAGGCATCTACAGAGAATTTATTTGGGCTGCTAAGACAGATGTTCAAGTAGCTTATGTACATGGAAAGGAGAAAGTGAATTTGAGCAGACCTAATTTTGAGCTTAATGGTTTGGATAATATGAAAAAAGGAACCTTAGTTGTTCATCCTCCTGGTCTTGTATGCAAAGCAAAAGGAAAGTTGTTGTTTATCAGATATGAAGAGATACACAAGTGTTGTAATGGTACTCTACTTGCAATTAGTGAAACATTGAAAAAAAGACAGAAGAGAAGACCAAAGAATATGAGTGACAAAAACTGGTCTAATCATAAAAATCTTGCAAAGGATATGAATTAGAGAATTGAAAAACTTTTGGAATACAGAAAGCTTATTTTGGGATAAGTTCTTCAAATCTTAAATAACTGGAGCTATGACTTGAACTTTTGAAGCAAAGGGGGAGATTGTTAAGTATCTAAAGATTGATTCAAAAGAGACTGGGTTCTGAAGTTAATAGTTCAGATCTTCTGAATTACTTCTGTAAAAAAAAATGAAGAAGTAAAGCTCAGAAGTCTAAGCTCAGAAGTCTGAGAAAGAGTTCTTAGAAGGAAAGCTTAGAAGAAAAGCCTAAGGCATAACTTCTGAAGTGGCAACTTCAGAAGTTCTGAAGTTCAGAAGAATATCTAAAGAGAACTTCTAAAGTGATTCTGAAGACATATTCAGAAGTGGTTCTGTAGTGAAGTTCACACGTGTAAATATACTATTGATCTGTATTGTAACTACTTGTTAGTATAGTATCTCTCTTTGTATATAAATAGAAAGTTAGTTAGTCTGTTTAGCAAGTGATCATACGTGTACTTTCATGACACATTGTGAATTTCAGTAATGCATCCGACTTTGCTGCTCTAATCTTATACTTTGCTTATTGTTCTTATTTCATCTTGATCTACGGGAACTATCAATATCAATAGGGGTAAGAGGATTCACTCCATAGTTCACTTCAAATGGTGTGCATCCAGTAGCATAAGTTGGATATCGATTATAACCAAACTCAGCAAAAGAAAGTTTAACATCCCAATCTTTCAAGGACTTGCTCACCATACTTCTTAGCAAGGTTGTGAGTGTTTGATTAGTTACCTCCGTCTGTCCATCCGTTTGTGGATGATACGCATTGTTGAACAATAACTTGGTACCCAATAACTTCCACAATGATTTCCAAAAGTAACTCAAGAACTTGACATCTTTGTCAGAAACTATGGTTTTAGGGTTTCCATGAAGACGCTCAATTTCTTTAAAAAATAAATCAGCAATATGAATGGCACCATTTGTTTTGTGACACAAAACAAAGTGCGCCATTTTGGAGAAACGATCCACCACAACCATTATAACATCTTTCTCACATTGTGTACGAGGTAAAGCCACAATGAAATCCATATAAATATCTTCCCATTGTTGAGAAGGAACATGTAATGGAGTATACAAGCCTTGATGAAACTGGCTTTTAGCTTGATGACATGTTTCACATCTAAGAATAAGAGCAGTAACATCATCTTCCATGTGTGGCCAGTAGAAATGTTCTTGTAACACACCAAGGGGTTTATTGATGCCAAAACGACCAGCCAATCCTCCTCCACGAGCCTCCCTAATTAGTAGCTCCCTTATAAATCTTTTAGGAATGCAAATTTTGTTGTTCTTGAAAAGGAACCCATCTTGGATGAAATAAGAACCACAAGCTCGTTTTTTTCATTCTTGAATAACCTTAGAAAAATCCGAATCATTTAGATACAATTCTTTAACGAAAGAAAAGTGTAGCACTCTTACCCCAAGAACAGTAAGCATGACATATCTCCTTGAAAGAGCATCTGTAACAATGTTAGAACTCCTTGCTTTATACTTTGAAACAAAGATAAATGATTGGAGAAATTCTACCCATTTTGCATGTCTTGGATTCAACTTGTTTTGGCCGTTTATATGCTTCAAGGCTTGATGATTAGAATGTAGAACAAACTGTTTTGGCCTCAAGTAATGACTCTAATGATCTAGGGCACGTACAATAGCATAGAACACCTTGTCATACGTACTATAGTTCTTCTTTGATTCACTTAATTTCTCCCTGAAATAGGCTATAGGGTGTTTATTTTGTACCAAGACAGCCCCTATGCCAACTCCGCTTGCATCACATTCAACCTCAAACAATTGGTTGAAATCTGGAAGGGCCAAGATAGGGAATGTGCACAAACATTGTTTGATTTTTTCAAATGCATCCTGGGCAGATTGAATCCATTTGAAAGAGCCTTGTTTGATACACTCGGTTAGAGGTGCAACAATAGTGCTGAAAGTCTTGACAAACCTCCTGTAAAACGAAGTAAGGCCATGGAAACTCCTTACTTATGTTGCAATCGAAGGTACTGGCCATGATTTGATTGCTGCCACCTTTGATTCATCCACCGAAATTCCATCTTTAGATACAACAAAACCAAGAAAGTCACTTTTGGAGAAAAAAATTCACACTTCTCCAACTTCCCATAGAGTTTTTGGCTTCCCCACACTTCAAATTCTCTTCTCAAATGCTGAGTATGTTCTTCTGCACCTTTTCTATACATAAGTATATAATCAAAGTATACAACAACGAAATCTGTAGGGTTTTGATACCGGGATCACAATAAATATGCGCAGCGAAACAAAAACAATAACCGGTAAAAACCCTAGATAGCCCGGATCCGTTACGAACAACTTTAAGGATTAAACATAACCATAGGAGTTTTAGAACAATACCTCAATGGTTTGGATTGGTTGATCAAGATCAAGCGTTAGGAATCAAAGTAGATTCCCTCTAGCGGTATCCACGCGAATGTGAACCCGATCACGAATGGTTGCTAGCCCGAATACCCGAAGAACACCAAGAAGAAATCAATTTCTTCTTGGTTGTGTGTGTGTTCGTCGATCACAAGGAGAAGAGAGGGAGGAGAGAAATTTCAGGTTTCTCAATCGTGTTATGAATTCTATAAGGCAATATGCCTTTATATAGCTTTCCCTCTAATCTCGGGCCGGACTCAATTAAGCCCGCAAGGCTTAGTTGATATAATTAAAATATTCCATATTTTAATTAATTAATTAATTATTAACTTAATACTTAATTAATCAACTGAGCTTGGACTTAAGCAAACTTTACTTAACCCTTATGGACTTTTTAAATAAAACATTATTGTAGGTCCGATGGATAATTAATTATAATTATTAAACATAATAATTAGTCCAATTTAACTATTAACTTAATAATTAAATTACATAATTAACATAATTATGTTTCACATAGTTTAATTATTATTCTACTAGAATAATAATTCTACACTTTACAACTTGTAACTTTGCCGGGTTATAACCAACTTGGTTAATTCATGATCTACACACTCTTATGCGTGTGACCCTCTAGGTTCATCTGACGTCAGCAGTGTTTTCATATGACGTGGACATATAAGATCCTACAGTCTACCACTTGTGCACGCCACATAAAACACAGACAGCGGTCATGTGTCTAGCAACGCGCCGCTGCCCCCAAAACCAAATGAATGAATGCTCTTCAGCTTTAAGTTTTATTGACAACAGTCAATGTGATGATCAGTGTATTCCTTATCCCTTTGCTTCACGATATCTTAATTGAACTCAAGGCATAAATCTGGCTCATCCTTGATTGTTCAATTATTATTGTGGATCCCAGATTTATCAAGCACAATAATAATTAAGAATAAAACATTAAGAACACGATCAATATGATGAATTTACGTAGTCGGATATCTCACTTGAACATATTACAATATGATTGACAGTATATCAGCTCTATAGTAATCGACGACATCTAATATGAATCCCTAGACTCCTATTTATATTGATAGGACTAATCTATTTAAGGAAGGAAAGAATTTAAGGAATTATAAACTTTCTTTTACATTTAAGCATATCCTTTCCTTATTTTGACACAATACACTTTTAGTCCTAACAATCCCCCCATTGTGGAAAAATAAATCTTCATCTCTTTAGCTCAAACATGCCTTCAAATCTTCTAAGGGTCTGACGAGATATTATCCTTTCGTCAATTATCTTGATAGCATCCAAAATTGAATTTCTTCTAGTCGAGCTCATCCTTGTAGTACTCTTTTGATCAGCACTAATCTCCGCAGATAATCAGTTGCGGATTCCCCATAACGTTCCATCAGAATAAGCAGCAACCTCGTCAAAACGCAGAAATCTTTTCTCACCTTTCATATGCATCCACACTACTCCGTGAGCTGGATGCGTAAGTACCGTTGAAACATTGTGTTTATCCAAATCCGGAATTCTTTGATTGGGTTTTGCGATATGAATTTTCTTTTGTTCACTTTCAATGCCTCGTTGCAGATCATGAATGTAACTATATCAGAGTTCGTTTTGAATGTGTCGCACCACCGCTCTTAAAGCTCTTTGTTCGTCCACATTTCGTTTCTTCTTGTCTCTTAACTCTATATACAAAGTTTCAAAGTCCAAAATGTCAAGACTAGCAAAATCAGCTTCGGAGAATGTATACACTTTTCCATCTTCTCTTCTAACTTTGAAAGTTGGATACTCGACTTGGAAAACTTTGTCAGAACCAATCTGCATAATTCCGATAATCTTGTGTCGTGAAATCACTTCATATGGCTTTCGAGCTTTCATCTTCAGAATGTGAACATACTCTTTAACTTGTGCTTGATCCATCTCCATTACCAAGTGAATGTGCGCCAAGTCTTCTGATTTCATATTCTTCCTGAATATCCGTTCCATGGTTTCTTCAAGATAAGGTACACGGATTTGCTGATTTACCCACTTTGAATTGCTTTCTGTTAGCATCCTTTGCCACCGAATTTGATGAGGTAGCAGTTTCGGTTCATTTGTATCTCTCGAAACATAATTCTTTTCCATATGCTTCAAATTCAGATAATCTTGTTCTTGGAGAACTGGTTCATATGGATCTTTAAACCAGTTTTTCACGGAGTTCCTTAGATTTTGTACATCTATTATCATTGGACTCCGTTTCAACAGCTTCAGACGTGCTCTCAAAATTGATATATATCGCGGGTTTTTCAACCGTAGGCGTATTAATTTCTTGAGTCATAATGGGACGTTGTCTTTGGCGGGATGATGGTGCAGATGGACCAGTAGCAGCTGGAGCAGATGGTTGAGACTGAGTTCTTGAAACTCGGCGTGTCTCCCCCTCAGGGCGATTAGGAGCAGAGCCCGGATTGTCCTGATCATGACGAGGGGCAAGAATGGAAACAGCCGGTCTACAAGAATCCTAAAGTTCAATGTGGAGGGCGGTAATGGCACAAAGAAACTCATCATGATTCCTTTGCTGAGTCGTATGCATATCGGACAACTTTTGTTCCATGTCGGCTTTGAATAGGTCAAACTCATACCGAGTGACTGTGGGAATTTTCAGATTGCGCCTTAGAAGACCAATGAAAGTGTCTTCAGGTAGACCCCGAGCAGTAGCTTCGGCAAGCACGCTTGCATACAACATGCACATGAGTTCATCATTGTTGTACTCATATTGATGTGGGGATGGAGGTCGATTCCGAGGATCCGGATTCGGAGCAGGATGCTAAGGTGGCAGAGGTGGAGTACGACTACTGCTTGGTCGAGAAGAGCTGGCCTGATTCGGATCTGGCTGGCAGGAGCGTGAAGCTTCAAGTATATCCTGAACAAATGCATGTCTTTCAGCAGTCATGCGAGCCGCATGAGCATCCCAAGACGCTTTAGCCCGTTGAAATTGAGCATCCATAAGAGCTTGAGCCTCGGGAGGAATTGTGAACAGAGGAGTAGTGGTACCTGAAAGGGAAACACTGGGATCACATAGATTACCCGTTGACATCACAGTTGAGTAAATTGGAGGACCTACGCTCAGTGATGGCAGTGATGTGGCACTGGTAGTATTTCCTTCCAATCCTCGTGGAATGTCCGGAAGGGACATCACTATGGAAGTTCCGACTGGGCCATGTAGGCTCGCAGTGTGCAATGACTCGTGTTCCCTATTTGGATCTAGACTCGAAGTGCACTCAACTGAAGTCGAAGCAGGTGAGCTACTGCCTCTTGATTCAATAGTTGTGCCTCCGGAACGGAGGGGAGCTAGATAGGGAGCAAACTCACAAGAATATTTGAAACTGTCGGCTGTTGGGAGCCTTCAGAGTGGCTAGGAGGGGCGTGCAATTGCCCTGCTAGGTCCACAGCGTCTTGTCCACTAGACATAGCCAACAAATGAGTAGTACTAGCAGACGCGGTTACCTGGATAGGGGTGTCTGGTATCGCTCTCACAATAGTTTTTCTCGTCCCATCACTCACGCTCACATTTTCTTTTTCAACTGAATCTCTCTCCTCTCTCCTTATCTCTCCAAAGTTTGGCTCGGTGAACATGTCGGACATGGATCCAGAGATATGGTCTGTTTCAAAATCAAAGGGTTCATTTGACTCATCATTGTCAGAAGTAGAATCTGATAGAGATCGTTGATAGCTAATTCGGTGAATAGCATGTTCTTCGACGGCTGTGGTTTGTCGACGACGGGTAAGCGGTTGATCAACGTACTCATCCTCATCAGACGATGAAGGTCGGGGGCGAACGCGGGTACGACTGACGAGCATTTTGAAGCGAGGAGTATGTCGGGAAGAAGAAGCAACTTGTGGGTTAGTAGGCGGCGAAATCGGGGCAGCTGTTGTTGGTATAGGCTGATCAGGTGCACCGCCCTCGTCTTCTCCCCTTACAATTCTCTAAACACCCTATTCAGGATCCCCATGATCCTGAACCTGCTCATCTATCCTAGGACCCTCTCCTTGCTCATGATGTTCCTCGTGGTTTGGCTCTTGGGCAGGCACAACCGGAGGTGGTTGAGCCATTAAGCCGTTCCTCTCCCTATAGGCTATAACGCTCGGTGCATTCTGATCAGCAATGGCAAGTAAGGCTTCAGGGATAGGCATGATGAAGTCGAAGTGTCGATCATTCAGTTTGAGGAACTTGAGTGAGTTGGTTGGCCCCAACGGGGATCCTGTTCTTCGGGGGATATCAGGTTGGGACGTCATCATGGCATGAATGAACAGTTGAAGAAACCGTTGAAAGGGTACGAAAATGAAATCGCGAAAGTTGGATTTGTCTTCAACAAGTTCAACGAAGTCCGTCCATATGAGCATCGCATAATCGTAGTGACGGTTGAACACGATCCCATGAAACATCCGTAAGGCCGTAGTATTGGCTTTGTCCATTCCGGTGTGTTTGCTAGTGAGACAGCGATTAATGATGGTGAACAATGAGAACCAGATCTGGGGCAGGTACATTCTTTTGAACTGTCCGGGGCTCGTTAGAGGTTCGGGGGAGTTATATCCTAGGGTCCGGATATCATTGCAGAGTTCCTCTTCGGTCACGAGAGCATCGAATGGTCTGTCTTCGGTTGCGACAGGCAGACGGAGGATTCGACGAATCCTAGAAGGTGTCAGACGGGTGACATAGTCATCGATCTTGGCAGTGAAGATAAAACAGGGGAACTCGATGATCTAGGGCAAAAGCAAAGCGAAGGGGGGTGGCATTGAAGGATGTCGAGGATGACTTGGTGTTCGATTGTGATGCTAAAATCGAGACGGTAGTTGTTCGGTTTGAGTTGTCTAAGTTTGGCTCTAGGCATTAAGAGGTCGTCTCGGTTAACCACATTAATACTTGGTTCTGTTGATCGTTCAGAGGGCATCGGGTGCTCATCATCGGAAAGATTTGGATCGTTGATAGCCGCCATTTGAACTAAAAGATAATAGTTAGCAAACCATAGGAGAAGTCAGTTCTATGGATGATGACAGGTTGTAAAAAAAATTTAAGTCTGAATGTCGAGTCCGGTTTGGTCGATAATAGCTGAAAACATATCGAGTCCTTTATGCAATGAAGGAAATTGAGCCTAGTAGGGTCGATATACAAGCATATCGAGTACAATAGGATCGAGAAAAAAAACTTGGAGATGTAAAAGATTCTTTAAGGGACGCGATGAAAAAGTATATCGGGTCAAGCTGGGTCGACATAAAGACTTAGTAAAATTTAAAGAATAAACCTGTGAGAGTCGATAAGGAGAATGTCGGGTCATGGGGAGTGGATAAAAGAGATTATCGGGTCTCAAATACTCAAGGAACAACACTTGACATTATTGAAGAGGATTTTATCGATCCATTGAGACTCGACAAAATTTTAAGTCGGGTCTTAGGGAATCGAAAAGAACACTTAGATATTTTAAGATGATCTTATCGAGTCTTTGATACGCGACAAAAAATTAAGTCGGGCCTTCAGGAGTCGATAAAAATGCAAGGGAGATCAAAGAATTTGTTCTAAGTGCGCAGATGCAAAAGTGGCCTAAAAGTTAAGGAAAATCCCAAATCTAAGTGCAACTAGTGACATCTATCAGATCTAAAATTAAACGTAATCCCAAAGATGTAAAAACAATCCTAAAAATTGACAGAAAGATCAAAACTCGGAAACCCATAGGGTTTTCGGAATTTCAACAGTTTAAGCCCTAAATCCCTATCATGCAATGGAAGAAATTAAAACGACAAGAATTAAAGTTTATCAGGAGAAGAATGCGAACCTGGTGATTCTTTTAGAATAGGAAAACTCGAAGATTTGAAATGACAATATCTGTAACTTTAGAAAGAAAGAGGGAAAATCAAACTTGTTTGAAAAGTAACTTTTTGACAGAGGGGGCCCGAGCATTAAATAGTGGGTCATCGAGCGATGACACGTGGCAGTCTCCCATTGGCCACATATGATGATGACATCAGGAAAATGTCGAGTGGAGTTTTTGTCGGGCCAGGTATGGTCGACAAAAAAAAATCTCGGGCCATTAGGGATTGTGAAAGAGTTATCTGATTTTGAAAAAAAAGGGAGTTTTTAGAAAAATAAAGATAATTGCTACCCCTTGAAAAAATGCCTAAGGTAAAAAAAAACTTTGCTCCGCCTACAATCGTGAGTAAAGAAAAACTTACCTTGCCACTCCCCCTTGAAAGCTGAAATGGTTAGACACATGACGAAAAGAACAGCAAAGAAAGAAATAAATTGAAAATACAGAACTGTAAATATGTGCGAAATCCAGAAAACGAGAAACCAAGAGTGATGAAGATTCACGTTAAATAAGGTGAATGTGCATTAGAACTTGGATGGACGTTTTGTGTATTTTGAGAAGACTGATTAGGAAATCAGGTTTTAAGATTCACCATGCCCAACTTGGACACTAGGAACTGGAAGCGTTTCTCATCCAAGGCCTTAGTGAACAGCTCGGCAAGCTGTAGTTCTATATTGACAAAGTATAATTCAATCGTACCTCTTTCGACATGGTTCTTTATGAAATGATACCGAACGTCGATATGTTTAATCTTCGTGTGTTGGACAGGATTGCTTGAGATGGCGATTGCGCTTTTGGAATCACAATAGACTGGAATTTTGTCAAGCCAGGAGCCGTAAATCTTGAGTTGGGTGCGCATCCATATGACTTGTGAGCAACAGCTGGTGGCAGCGACGTATTCGGCTTCCGCAGTGGATGTGGAAACACACGTTTGCTTCTTTGAGGACCAACTTACCAATTTGTCTCCCAAGAACTGAATGTGTCCCGTTGTGCTCTTTCAATCAAGCATGCATCCGGCATGATCAGCATCTGAAAAAGCAGTTAACTCGAAACCCGTATCCTTAGGATACCATAGGCCAAGATCAATAGTACCTTTTAAATAGCGAAAATTTCGTTTAACAGCACTAAGGTGAGACTCTTTGGGAGATGCTTGATATCTAGCGCATAAGCATGTGGCAAACATTATGTCCGGTCGACTAGCCGTGAGGTACATTAAGGAACTGACCGTTCCCCGATAGACTTTGGAATCTACCGTTTTTCCCAAAGTATCAGCGTGTAGTTTAGAACCAGGAGACATGGGTGTCCCAATCGGAGTACAAGTCGTCATGTTATATTTATGTAATATATCCGAGATGTATTTGGACTGGTTGATGAATATTCCAGTTGAAAATTGTTTGACATGAAGTCTTAGGAAAAAATTCATGACTCCCATCATACTCATATTGATTCGGGTTAGTCGAACCGAAAATGATGCCCATCGGGTTGAGAGACATAAACTTCTTCACACTAATGGGTTAGTTTTTTGCTCTATTTTGGAAACGCACTTATTTCGGAAAAATGCTTCTGATGTTTGTTCTAAAGTCTTTGGTCGTTGGGGTTGGGTGTCTAATACAAATCAATGTGACAACGTAAAAGAATTGTATGTGCATGGGATCCCAATATTATGAATGTTATGGTACTTGAATCTCGCATCCAATTCATGCATTGTGAAATTCTCATTCGGGGGAGATTGAGCCTATCTTCCTTACTATTGCTTATGGAGCTACTAATGGATCTGGCAGATAAGAATTATGGACGGGCATCCGTAAGTTTAAAATACTTATGGAAAACAAGCCATGGCTGATTATGGGGGATTTCAACTCCATGTTATTCCCTCATGACGGTTATGGAGGGGCATCTAGAAGGAATGGTGAAATAGATGATTTTAATTCATGCCTTGAGGACGTGGATATGTATGACTTGCCATATACGGGATATTCAATACACTTGGTACCAAAGCCGAAGGGTGAGGGTGGCATTATGAGAAAATTGGATCAGATACTTGTAAACAACACTTTCACACATCGGTTTCAGGATAGTTCTTGCCTTATTTCTCCCTAGAGGTCTTTCTGATCATTGTCCTGGTGTAGTAAGTTTCAAAGGGGGCAGAAGGAGGCAGGTAAAGGGCTATAAATTTGATAATGTTGTCGCTTCTCACCCCCATTTTATTTAGGTGGTGGCCGAAACATGGAATATCCCTATTCAGGGATCCTTTATGTATCAGGTTTTGACAAAGCAAAAAGCTCTAAAGCCGCAATTAAGAAAGATGTGAACGATGATGGGTGATCTAGGAAAGCATACGAAGGATCTAAAAGATGAACTTGACGTAATTCAAATGGCGTGTGAATCTGAGCCATCAAATAAAGATCTACACGAGGATCTTGTCCATATTCACCTGGCCTATCAGCAAGCCCTTCGTATGGAGAAAATGTTACTTAACAGAGAGCTAAGGTAAAATGGTTGAATGAGGGTGATGGTAACACAAAAATTTTCCATCATGCAGTTCAGGAGAGAAAATCGTCTTTTAGAGTGTCTATGGTTCTCAATACCCATGGTGTTTGTACTTATGAAGAGGAGGTGCCAAAGACCTTCATTGATTATTTCGCTTCAATTCTAGGGGAAGAGGATACCAGCTTGCAACCGTATATGGAACCAGACTTATTTGATCGCAAACTAACTTTATCTGAATCCCTGTTTATGATTCGGCCTATAGAAGATGGAGATATTTTGGCTGCTCTAAAATAGATTGGGAAGGATAAAGCACCCGGATCTGATGGATATTCGGCCAAATTTTACAAAGCAGCTTGGTCTGTAACTGGTAATGAGGTTATGAGGGCATTGCATAACTTTTTCTATTCTGGAAGGCTTGACAGGGAGTTGAACAATACTCTTTTATGCCTAATCCCAAAGGTATCTAATGCTAGTAGGGTTTCGGATTTCCGGGCGATTGCCTGTTGCTCGGTTTTGTACAAATGCATCAGTAAGATTATTTCCGATCGAACGAAGCCGATGCTGGATGTTTTAATAAACCCTGCACAATCGGCCTTTATCCCTGGTAGGAGGATTTCGGATAATATCTTAATGGCACATGAACTTGTGGCTGGGTAACACCTGTGCTCGGGAACGCCAAGGGGTGCTTTTAAAATTGATATTCGGAAAGCCTATGACATGGTGAATTGGGAGTTTGTAATTTGCATGCTTAAAGGTCTATGGTCCCATCCGGCGTTGATTAAATCGATCCAGGTAATGATAGCTTTACAACGAGAAACACATGGTTTTTTTATCGGGAAACGAGGCATAAGACAAGGAGATCCTATATCTCCTTATCTCTTTACGATCATAATGGAAGGTTTTTCACTTATCCTTAACCGCTGTATTGAAGAGGCTGCTGAATTTAGGTTTCATAAGGGATGTGAGGAATTCCATATTACTCACTTGTTCTTTGCGGATGACCTTTTTGTCTTTACAAAAAGAGATCTATTGTCAGTGGAAGTCGTTAAAAGGGATCTAGAGTTGTTTCAGTTGAAGTCTGGACTGGCCTCCAACCTCGAAAAGAGTGATATATTTTTTGGTTCCAGAAGATGTTAAGGTGACGATTCGTAATACCTTGCCTTTTCGTCAAAGGGTATTTCCTATAAGATATTTAGGGGTGCCTTTATCTCCTGTTAGACTACCTATGGTTGATTTTAATGGCCTTGTGGAAAGGGTTAAAGGCCGCTTAACTAACTGGAAAAACAAATTCCTCTCTTATGGCGGAAGAAGGCAACTCATTTTATCGGTTCTCCAGTCCCTCCAAGTTTATTGGATGTCGATATTTTTTTTTCCTGCAGGTATTATCTATGAACTTGAGTCCCTTTTCTGGGACTTCTTATGGGCCCAAGGGGACAAATCTCGTGGAAAATGCATAGTTGCCTGGGAGGAGATTTGCCAACCTGAAAGAAGTGGAGGCCTCGGTTTCAAAAAGCTAGCTCTCTGGAATCGCTGTCTGATCACAAAACACATCTGGGATATAGTGCGAAAAAGAAATTCCTTATGGGTAAGATGGGTAAGTAGACACTATATCCAAGGAATGAATTTCTGGACTCTGAAAAAGAAAGATTGGCGGTCTTGGATCTTCCGTAGTATTCTAAGGATTCGGGAACACATAAGGCAGTTCTTCCTCATTCAAATTGGTAGCAGGATGTCTACAAATGCTTGGGAGGATAAATGGCTTCCAATTGGTCATTTGAGTGCTCTAATAACCTACCGAAATATTCATGCCATGGGTTTTATGGCTCATGATACAGTTAGTGACATTATTCAGAAAATTGGCAATGATTGGCCAAATGATATCTTAGATCGAATCCCGCAATTGGCTAATATTCCAGTCCCTGTGCTCTCGCAAGAGGAGGATAAATATACTTGGATCGACCGGAATAATGTACAAACGGAATTTTCTATTCATAACGCGTGGGCCTCTATGGAACCGGCTTATGAAACTATCTCCTGGTCAAAGGTGGTGTGGAATAAAGCCTACATCCCCAAACATGCTTTATGCATTTGGTTAGCTTGTAGGATTCGGCTTGCCACTCAAGATCGTATTCTAAACTGGAAACAGGATCCCCCGGACATGAGGTGCCTCTTGTGTCATTAATGCTTGGAAACTCATAACCACTTATTCTTTTAGTGTGACTACTCGAAAGGAGTCTGGGACTTGATGAAAAAGGAAGTTTCTTTACGGCATATACCAGAGAGATGCGCTGATTTCATGGACCGGCTCAACAATGGTCAATATGCTGCTTGTTTCATTAACATTTGGCAGGAATGGAATAGGAGACTTTTGAAAACTACAATAGAAGTATTGAAAAGTTGTTCAATGAAGCCAGGGGCGTGATTCTCCAAAGAATGGCGTGGAAGAGGAATTTGTAGGCACGGTGCTACTGCAAATGGGGTTGCAATTTAGGGAGCTTGTTGTGGCTCTAGTTTGGAGTTGGACCTGGTTCTTTGCTTGTTGTTTGGGCGTCTCTATTTTTCTTTGTTTGTTCTGGTTACTAGTGGCTTGGTTTGTTCTTTCCAAGTCGGGCTTTTATTTCTTATTCTGATGTAACCTGTACCTGTATTTTTTCTTTTCAGTTTTAATGGATGTGCCTGGGTTTTCCGCTCAAAAGAAAAACTTCTTCACGGAGAACGCCATTGAGGAAGGCAGTTTTTTACATCCATTTGCAACACTCGGGCTTTGTTGCGTATGACAATCCCATCTTCATCTTGTTTGTTCTTGAAGATCCATTTGGTGCCAATAATGGTTTTGTTACGTGGACGGAGAATGAGACGCCAGACTTTCAAGCTTTCAAACTGATTGAGTTCTTCTTGCATGACCACAATTCAGTCAGGGTCAGACAGGGCTTCGTCAATGATGTTGGGCTCGATTTTGCTGAGAAATGAAGAGAACATGCAATCGTTGGCTGAGGCTGATCTCGTTGTGACCGGTTTTGTCGGATCTCCAATTATCAGATCGGGTGGATGTGAACGGACCCATTTGTTGGTGTGCGGAAGCGATTGTAGTGCATTCTGATCAGGGTTATCGTCCACATATGTGCCAAGAGGAAGATCTTGAACGGATTCAAGAGATGGGGATACTCTAGAAGGTCGAGAGGAACTAGAAACATCCAATGGTGGAGAGTGGGTAGGAGGGGGAGAGGATGTCAGTTCCGGTCTCATTGGTGAAGTCGGGGTAGTTCCATGAAGTGGATCGGTCGGCACAGTATTTGTGGGGATAGCTTAAGGTGATGATTCCGAGTTAATTGAGTTTGAGGGAGGAGTTTGTGCATCATTCGAGGATGTGCTTTGAGTTACAATAGTTGAGACGATTTCTGTAGATACTGGCGGTCCAGTAAGATTAGTTGTCTCGGCAACCTCCAAAGCGGGGGGTGATGGAGTCTTTGGAAGTACCACAGAAGAGCCAAAGTAATCTGAGTTAAAATGTTCGAACAAGACATCCAAATCGGAGATGGCGGTTTTGGACGTGGAAGCTTGAGGCGGATTTGGAACAGGTTCCGAACTGAGTTATCCGGAAGCTAATATGCCGGTAAGTGCGGGTCGTGAGCTGTCATGTACAGGAGCCATTTCGGCCTTTGTGCCAAATTGGACATTGACACTTTCCGTGACACATCTGGCTTGTTTCATGTAGACCCGATAAGCCGCGACATTAGGAGAGTAACCAAGAAAGTATGCCTCATCAGATTTTGGTTTGAGTTTCCCACGATCTTCTTTTTCATTCAGAATGAAACAACGCCCTCCAAAGGTGTGAAAATGATCGATGGATGGAATTCGGTTGAAGACTAACTCGTATGGAGGTTTATTGAATCTTTTTTTGATGATAGAGCGATTTTGAGTATAACATGCCGTATTAATTGCTTCGGCCCAGAGGTAGGGTGGCAATTCTGAATATGCAAGCATAGTGCGGGCAGCTTCAAACAACGTGCGATTTCGTCTTTCAACCACACCATTTTGTTGAGGCGTAGGAGCTGCATAAAAAGTGTGTGTGATAACAACTGACTCGAGAAAACTGTCAAGAGTATGATTTTTGAACTCGGTGTCGTTGTCAATTCTAATGGTTTGTGCGGTAAGCTCCAATTTTACTTGAATGGCCTTTAAGAAAGTTATGATTGACTCGGGAGCTTCATCCTTTGTGCGTTGAAATTTGACCCAAGTGAAGCGGGAGAAGTCATCGACCATCACGAGGACGTACTTCTTGCCATGAATGCTTTGAGTCCGCCTTGGGCCACACAAATCCATGTGAATGAGTTGGAGGGGTCGTGTGGTGTTGTGTTCTACTTTTGGCTTGTGAGTGACCTTTTTCATTTTTCTTTTTTCACATGCATCACAGATGTGAGGTTTATCAAACTTGATCTTTGGCAGGCCATTGACTAATCCCCCAATCGAGAGTCGATTGATATTCTTGAAATTTAGATGGGATAGTCTTCGATGCCAAAGCCAATTTTTCGCATTAGTCACTTCCGAAACGAGACACACAGCTGTGGGAGGTTGAACTTGAGACAGGTCGATTGTGTACAGATTTGACTTTCGATTGTGTATAGGTTGAACTTCATAAGTACGTACGCAACACCGTTCAGGTCTGAAATTGACTTCCAGTTCTTTGTCACAGAATTTGCCAATGCTCAGTAAGTTGTGGCTTAGCCCTTGAACATAGGAGACATCAGAAATGGTGATGTTCTTTTGAATAATGTCACCTAGGCCTTTGATTGGTGCTAAGTGATTGTTGTCAAACCTTACGTAACCACCCTTTTTCTCTTTGTAGTTGGCAAGTAGCTCCTTTTGTCCAGTCATGTGCTTGGAGCATCCAGAATCTAAGTACCACACATGACTGGCCTGAATAAAATCAAGAAAATTTAGGTACCCATTTGTAAATGGATCCATAGGGGTTAGTTGACTTAGCATCCTGAAGGGCCCTTTGGAGTGGGACTTAGGTGCGTTGGTCATTGTCGTTTTCGGAACACATTTATAAACAGGAAGAATTGGAAATTAATTCATGTGATGATTATAATAAGAGTTATGCATGACAAGATAGTAACCACAATCATAATTGAAAGAATTCAACTGCATAAAGTCATTCACACCGCAATTCGAGCAACAAATTTTATTTCGAGAATAATGAATTAAATGTTTAACAGAACGAATAGTGCAAGGAAATTGAAAATTGCGATTGGTTCTAGTAAAATTTGGAAATTTTGAAAAAAGAACGTTGTCGATTTTGCGGGATGATGACTTCAGAGCACTTTTGCCTTTTTCGATCCAAACTTGCTTTGACTTTAAAGTGCGAAACGCTGAAATATGAACATAACCACGGTTAGCACTTTTCACATAATGAGAATTAATGGGTTTTGAAAAATGGGTTTGATCCTTTTGGTTAGAATTAGGATTGCTTGTTGAGCACTCATGATTAATTTCTGGAGTGAAAGCAGTTTCCATTGGTTTCTTACCTTTATCTAAAAATTCCTTATGACTTTGAAGAGTTGGATTGAAATCAAAATCGGAAATAAAATAATCTAATTGTTCTTTAGATTGGAGGTTGCAAGAGGAGTCAATGTACTCGTCAAAACGAGGCATTTCCTCAAAATCATCGAACTCATCGTTGGAAGTTCGAGAGCTGCTTGGAATAGTTTTGACTTGGTCATCCAAATACGTGCTAACAAAAACTTTGCACGTAGAAGCCTTGGATATTTTATCAAGTTCTGTTTGCAAGGCTCTTTTTTCAAGAATTTGAACTTTTAACATCAAAATTTTCTTTTCCTTTATCGAAGAAGAACGCTCGCTTTCCAATTCCTTTTCTAATTGGATTATTTTCTTTTCAAAAAATAAGGTAGGAATTTAAGGTTTGTAATTTGGAGGTTCCATTTGAAGTTCTTCATCAGTATAGGAAGGAAAGTAGTTGTTAGGAAGAGTTTCTTGAGTAGTTTCTTGTTCCACTTGAGTTGGATAGCAAAATGGAATTTGATGATATTTTTTGTTCTTCCTATTCCAATCAGCTTGTCTCTCGACTTTGGCATCTGACTTCATGAATTGAATTTTGTACTCCGGGCCAAGGCCAAGATACTCAAATTTATATAAAGTCGGTGTATTGTAAATGGCTTTGTCTAAACATTTGGGATTATTTGATCCCAATCCGGCTTTACAACCTAAATCTTTTAGAGTATTTAGATAAATGGTTTGTTCCGTTTGACCAATTTTATACAGCTTGAGTTCCAAGTTTTTGAGTTTTTCTAAAAGGTCATTCTTTTGAATTATGGAAAACTCATATTTTTGAGAAAAATCTTCGGCCTCACTTTTGGTTTTATGAAGTTGAGTTGTGAGGTCCAAGATTTGTTGTTTTAGCATGACATTCTCATCGTGAAGTGTGGCTTTTTCCGACTGTAAATTTTTCGCAATGTTTTGCGAAGTAGCAAGTTCCGATGAAGTAATCAAAAGTTGGTTGTGATTATTATCTAGACGTGCTTCTAATTTGGAAACCAAGAGTTTCTCGATTTTCAATTTAGATTTAAACTCTTGCAATTGGATCATCATGTCATTCATTTGATTCACGAATATATCATAGTCAGAATGGCTTACTTCGGATGTGTAGTCGGAAGCGTTGGTTGTGGACTCATCAGTCGAGTCGGAGTAAGCCATTAAACTGAAGTGAGCTTGATGTTTAGTTTCCAGATCTTCATCATCATTGCCATGGTTCAGCCAGTGCTCATCTTCCGCCATTAACACATTTCCAGGCTCCTTTTGTTTGGCCAACATCAACTTGTAAGTGAAGTAATTGGAATCTTTGACTATTGGCTTTTTGCACTCTCGGGCATAGTGTCCGGATTTGCCACAGTTGTAGCACAAACTGATTTCTCCTTTGAATTTGTTTTCATGTTTGACTGGCTGACGGTGCTCATCTCTTTTGGGCTTTGATTCAAACATGGCCTTACGCTCATAATTCTTAGTTCCCGAAGCATAGCGTTGCTGATTAGGATTGGAACGACGAGAGAATTTTTGTTGAAAATCTTTAGTGAGCAGAACTAATTGCTGTTGAAATTGAGCAATTTCTAAATCATAATCAAATTCTTCATCGTTCAATTCAGGAATGGCTTCTTGAGAAGAATTACGGGAAGAAGTTTATGTTTCCTTTGTGACTAAGGCAATGGGATCAGAGGATTTCTTGACTTTGTTGTTAGTTCCCATAGCCTCGAGCACTTCTTCTTCGTCTTGAAGAAGGGTTTCATAGACTTCATGTAGATCGAGTTCAACAAGGAATTTGCTGTGTTTGATTTGGTTGGCAATTCGACGCCATTCAGGTTGTAGGTTACTAACGAACTTCACGTTGTTCTTGATCTTTGTCTTTCGGATTTCATTCTTGCTTAGTTCATTTGTCAAGTGAACAAACCTGGTATAGGTAGCAGAAAGACATTCACCTTCTTTGGCCTTGAAATCTTCATATTGCGAGATGCAATTTGTGATCTTGAGTTGAGTCCCGATTTTTGTACCAAGCATGATTTTCTCAATTTCTTCCCATATGGCTTTGGTAGTTCTTTTGTGGCAAAAGATAGGACATGGCAAGCTGATCGCCTTTTGCAATTTTCTTTTCGGTGTCGTTATAGGAAAATTTTGGCTTGATATCTTGTGGAGCAGGTAGAGGAGGGTCAGTATTCGGCATAGCAGGACGGGTTTGGTAAAAAACCGGAGGAGGTCCTTCATTAATTGACCGCATGATTTCAGCAGCATAGTCATTCCTCTCCACGAAGTCCAGAAAACGATCTTTCCACTGTGAGTCTCTCCGGGGAACAGAATTGGGGGTTTTGTGTCTAAACCAATGGCCATAGCTTCTCGTGTACTTGACTGGATGATCTCGATCAGTGAGTTTTGGTAATTTTCTGAGTTTACTTTGAAAAACAGAAGGTTTCCTCGATAGATGAAGGACCGACAAGAATTTTTGTTGGGTTAGACTAGGTCGACAAGTGATCTTGTCGGGTGATTAGGGCTCGATAACAAATTTTGTCGAGGGAAGGGGACACGATAAAACTTTCTTTGAAAAAATTGAGTCGATAAGCAGAAGTTATCGATCAGAAAAGACTCGATAAAAAAAATTCTTTGGATAAAAATCGAATCGATAAAAAATTTATACTGATCACTGTTGACTCGATAATAAATTTTGTCGATTGATGAGGACTCGATAAAAATTCAAGGATATCTAATCTGAATTTTCTTAACTGATAAACCAGAAAACAAGAACAAAGGGTTCTTGACTAAAAAGAACAAGTCTTTTTAAGGACAAGAATAGCTAAGTTCTCGAGTTTCTTATTTGTTCTGTCAAGAATAAAAACCAAAATTACTAGAGTTTATGATTTTTACTTAAGAATTCTTTAGTAAGAAAAGTTGCAAGAGTCACTAGTTCCTGAGTTTTCTTATGTAAAGAGTTTCAAAAGTAATCAAAATAAACTGGAATAATTTTAATCAAAACAGATTAAATAATTCGAATAAAAATCAAGTTTATCTTATTTTGAATCGACAAAAATTTAAGTAAAAGAACGATTAGGTTTTATCGGGTAAATAAAAAAGACCAAAAACAGATCTGGATTTATAAGACTTTATATTGGGTTAGGCGTATGAAGTATGGATCGAGAAAAATTCAAGGAAACGGAAATCGAGATTTTACCTTCTGTTTGCGATGAACACTTTAGAATATAGCCAAAACTCAGATAGATCTGCTCTAATACCAATTGTGGATCCCATATTTATCAAGCACAATAAGAATTAAGAATAAAACATTAATAACACGATCAATATGATGAATTTACGTAGTCGGGGATCTCACTTGAACAGATTACAATATGATTTGACAGTATATCAGCTCTATTGTAATCGACGACATCTAATATGAATCCCTAGACTCCTATTTATATTGATAGGACTAATCTATTTAAGGAAGGAAAGAGTTTAAGGAATTATAAACTTCCTTTTACATTTAAGCATATCCTTTTCCTTATTTTGACACAATACACTTTTAGTCCTAACAATTATGTTTCTCGATCCCGATATTTAATGAGAGAACAAGTACTATTGATTCAATCAATCTACTTGTGTATGGCCATACATTTCTCATTTTAATATCATCGAGGGGCCCAAAGATTTCTCTCTCAATTTGAGAGGAGCAAATTTCATATTGCATTCATACGACTCTTACATAGATCGTATTTCACCTAACATAGCCCTTATAATCACCCGATCAAAGGCGATGTTAGACTACAATACTCCTTATGCTTGAGGTCCCAATATACATCTCAGGTCAAAGGATAAAATGAATAACTATCATCTTCAAGATTCACTTTATGACGCCGATCTATGAAGTGGTATTGAAAACGGGTCTTCCAACACTTGAACGTACAAGTGCAAGTGACTTTGGTCGCAACATGCTGGCCCACTTGACCTTAACCAAACTTCACTATGATCTTAGTTTATCACCAGTCCCCCAGTGATAAGTGATCATGGATAGTTTAAACCATATCATATAGTTTAGGATCTAAACATGTTAATATAGAACACAATGAAATTAATGTAATCGCTCATACCTAGTATGCCAAAACAGATAGAATTTCATTGCTTAATGTTCCAAAGGTCATACTAATTTACAGATCATTTCAAACACTTAAAAACCTCAAACCTATCGAGCTAGTGTGGCAATCATGCCTACTTTGACTCATAGGTTTAGTGAACGGATCTGCCGGATTATCTTCCGAACGAACTTTGCAAATCTTCACATCTTCCCGATTGATCATCTCTCGGATAATGTGAAATTTCCTTACAATATGCTTGGACCATTGGTGCGACCTAGGTTCCTTTGCTTGTACTATGGCACCCTCGTTATCGCAATAGACTTCGATGGGTCCATCCACACTAGGAACTACTCCTAGGTCCGTTATGAATTTCTTCCTCCAAACGGCTTCCTTCCCGGCATCCGAAACTGCTAGGTATTCTGACTCAGTAGTTGAGTCTGCAATAGTGCTTTGCTTGAAGCTGTTCCAACTCACAGCACCACCATTGAGTGTAAACTCAAAACCTGATTGTGACCTAAAGTCGTCACAGTCGATTTGGAAGCTAGCATCTGAGTATCCTCGGACACACATATCTCTTTCTTCACCACCATATAACAGGAACATATCCTTAGTTTTTCTCAAGTACTTAAGAATATTCTTTATCGCAACCCAGTGAGCATCACCAGGGTTCAACTGGTATCTACTAGTCATGCTCAAAGCATAAAATACGTCAGGTCGAGTACATATCATGGCGTACATTATAAATCCAATAGATGAAGCATAGGGAACACCCTTCATGCGATCTATATCTTCCTTCCTCGAAGGACATTGAGACTTGCTCAGTTGTATTCCATATACCATTGGCAAGTTCCCCCTCTTAGAACTCTCCATCTTGAAGCGTTGTAAGACCTTGTCAATATATGTACTCTATCTTAATCCAATTAAGCTCTTCGATCTATCCCGATAGATCTTAATTCCAAGGATAAAGGCAGCTTTTCCTAAGTCCTTCATTGAGAAACACTTCCCTAGCCAGGCTTTTACACCTTTCAGTGTCGGGATGTGTTAGATCTAATTAGCCCCAATTAAATAGAAAGTTTTATAAAGTTAGCATAATTAATTGTAGTCCATTTAATTGTAATTGTAATTGGACTTGGGCTTGGGCTTTTAATGTAATGGGCCATATATAAGGAGTCTTAGGGTTGAGAGGAAATGTTATGAGAGTCGACTCCTAAATTTCGTGTGTGTTTTTCCACGGTGTTCTTGGTGTAATTGCAATTCTCCAATCAATAATATGAGTTTGGCTTGATTCATCTCTTCCTCTACCTAAATCTATATATGTATTCTTCCAACAAGTGGTATCAGAGCCATCTAATCAAGTTTTTGAATAGTCAATCCTTCTACACAACAGATTCAGGTAATTGATGATTATTTTATGAACAGTGGGTTTTTCTCGAAGAACAGTGTTTTCGGTCTCAATTTTTGGTGATTTGATTCGATTTTGACAGTATTTCATGTTTAAATTGCTTCCATTATCTTAGACTATAAGTATGGGTCAATTATTATTCAAAATTTTGGATTAATTTGAGCGTATTCAATCAGATCTGAAAAGTTTTTGAGAATACTCTTATACGAACTGGTTTTGATCATTTATGGAGATTCTCAATGATTTACTATGTTCTAATCTGATTCGAGCTCAAGAGTTTCATTATTTATGTCTCTAAACATAATATGATCACCAATTTGAAGATTTTATGAGCAGATTTGAGTTTCTATAATTTTTGAGATCAAACAGGAACTTATCGGATTTAGAAGGGATCGGACTTTGAATCTAAATTGGAATTTATCTACAAATCCGATCACTATCGGACTTTAGTTTTGAATTGGCCACTGATGGATTTTGGGCATCATCAACATGGATTGTGTATGAATTGGTTCCTGAATTTTGATAAACCAGAAGCTCCATACAGCTTCTGGTTCATTTATAAAGAATGCCTCTGTATTTCCGAACTTCTGCAAAAAGCTGTGTAGCTTCTGGACATCCTTCTGGACAAGTACCTTTTGATATGTTTAGCGTCCGGAACGAAGCTTCTGATATGTTTTAGCTTCTGGACAGGTTTTTCAGACAGACAGAAGCACTCAGAGGCTTCTGAATGCCTCTGGGATTTTATGCTTCTGCAACATCTTCTAGGATGTTGTATCTTCTGATCCGGTCCTCTGTATTAAGCTTATGAATAAGCTTGCTTCTGAATAAGCTTTGATTACAACATCTTCTGATTGCTTCTGATCCGAATGAGTTCTGATTAAGGTTCTTCCTCATCCAAACTTTGGCACTTTCGGGTAGGTGCATTCAAGATCTGATGCATCAGGATAAGGGGTGCACTATGCATTTTCAAAAAAAAATCTCGGGCCAGCCCCAGACCCCGCAAGGGCGTTGCCCCTTGACCCCACCCGCCAACCGGGTGGCGGGACCCCCGTGCTAAGTCGTAGGAGGGGGACACTGTTCTGAGCTTTTCACGTAAAGCAAGTGTGGCATCACTCTGATTTATTGTTTGTCGCATATTTGTTCGAGAAAATCACTGTTTAATTATTTCTATAACCCAAGACAACCTCGTGCTACATTGGTCTGTTCATAGCCCTGCGATATCATTCCTTGCATATTTTATATCGCGTATCAAGCCCTTCAGCTACTGTTCGTGACTTGACTTGTTAAAGTCAAATGTTTGATTTTCTGGGTTAAATTTCCAGCTTGTGAAATTTCAAGAGTCGGATTTGAAAAGTTTCCATAACTGGTGACTGATTCAGTATTTGATTGGATTGATTAGAAGTTTGAGTTTCAGCAATCATTTCTCTGAAGATTTATTCTTGAGGCAAGACCGCTGAGTGCTTGCAATCTGTGTTTTGACCTGATAACTTAGAGTATAGAGAGCTTGCAATTATTGTTCTGCACCGTTTTCTCAAGATGATAGACTATTGAGTGTCTTCAATCATCTTTCTGTCCTAATCAAGCAGAAGGTTGAGTGTCTACAATCAGTGCTCTGGCAACTTTATTTTGTGTTAGAAACTTGAGTGCTGATAATCATTCATCTGATTGTGAAGATTGGATCTGGATTTGGTTGGTCAATCTTCTGGAAGTTATGAGGAAATCGGCTTATCTTCCCAGTTTGAACAGTCGTTGATCAAAAAGCTATGTTTTTCATACTACTTCTCTTCCGAATGGTGTTTGTTATGGTTATCCAAGCTATTCACGAAGTATTTCGAAACCCCATCCTTTAAAGATTATGAGCTTTATTCAAGGGGGAGCTTGGAAAGTTTTGAAGACCAGCGACACTAAAGTTTTCTAAATGAAAGCAAGGGGGAGATTATTTTAAGATGCTTCTTGAAGACACAGATGCTTCATTTATAAAACTTTAGGGGGAGATTGTTAGATCTAATTAGCCCCAATTAGATAGAAAGTTTTATAAAGTTAGCATAATTAATTGTAGTCCATTCAATTGTAATTGTAATTGGACTTGGGCTTGGGCTTTGAATGTAATGGGCCATATATAAGGAGTCTTAGGGTTGAGAGGAAATGTTATGAGAGTCGACTCCTAAATTTCGTGTGTGTTTTTCCACGGTGTTCTTGGTGTAATTGCAATTCTCCAATCAATAATATGAGTTTGGCTTGATTCATCTCTTCCTCTACCTAAATCTATATATGTATTCTTCCAACAAGTGGTATCAGAGCCATCTAATCAAGTTTTTGAATAGTCAATCCTTCTACACAAATGATCTGTGTAATTGATGATTATTTTATGAACAGTGGGTTTTTCTCGAAGAACAGTGTTTTCGGTCTCAATTTTTGGTGATTTGATCCGATTTTGACAGTATTTCATGTTTAAATTGCTTCCATTATCTTAGACTATAAGTATGGGTCAATTATTATTCAAAATTTTGGATTAATTTGAGCGTATTCAATCAGATCTGAAAAGTTTTTGAGAATACTCTTATACGAACCGGTTTTGATCATTTATGGAGATTCTCAATGATTTACTATGTTCTAATCGATTCGAGCTCAAGAGTTTCATTATTTATGTCTCTAAACATAATATGATCACCAATTTGAAGATTTTATGAGCGTATTTGAGTTTCTATAATTTTTGAGATCAAACAGGAACTTATCGGATTTAGAAGGGATCGGACTTTGAATCTAAATTGGAATTTATCTACAAATCCGATCACTATCGGACTTTAGTTTTGAATTGGCCACTGATGGATTTTGGGCATCATCAACATGGATTGTGTATGAATTGGTTCTGAATTTTGATAAACCGTAAGCTCCATACAAACGGTTCATTTATAAAGAATGCCTCCGTATTTCCGAACTTCTCGCAAAAAGTCGTGTAGCTTCCGGACATCCTTCCGGGACAAGTACCTTTTGATATGTTTTAGCGTCCGGAACGAAGCTTCGATATGTTTTAGCTTCTCGGGACGGAGTTTTCGGACGGACGAAGCACTCGCAGGCTTCTGAATGCCTCTGGGATTTTATGCTTCTGCAACATCTTCTAGGATGTTGTATCTTCTGATCCGGTCCTCTGTATTAAGCTTATGAATAAGCTTGCTTCTGAATAAGCTTTGATTACAACATCTTCTGATTGCTTCTGATCCGAATGAGTTCTGATTAAGGTTCTTCCTCATCCAAACTTTGGCACTTTCGGGTAGGTGCATTCAAGATCTGATGCATCAGGATAAGGGGTGCACTATGCATTTTCAAAAAAAAATCTCGGGCCAGCCCCAGACCCCGCAAGGGCGTTGCCCCTTGACCCCACCCGCCAACCGGGTGGCGGGACCCCCGTGCTAAGTCGTAGGAGGGGGACACTGTTCTGAGCTTTTCACGTAAAGCAAGTGTGGCATCACTCTGATTTATTGTTTGTCGCATATTTGTTCGAGAAAATCACTGTTTAATTATTTCTATAACCCAAGACAACCTCGTGCTACATTGGTCTGTTCATAGCCCTGCGATATCATTCCTTGCATATTTTATATCGCGTATCAAGCCCTTCAGCTACTGTTCGTGACTTGACTTGTTAAAGTCAAATGTTTGATTTTCTGGGTTAAATTTCCAGCTTGTGAAATTTCAAGAGTCGGATTTGAAAAGTTTCCATAACTGGTGACTGATTCAGTATTTGATTGGATTGATTAGAAGTTTGAGTTTCGAGAATCATTTCTCTGAAGATTTATTCTTGAGGCAAGACCGCTGAGTGCTTGCAATCTGTGTTTTGACCTGATAACTTAGAGTATAGAGAGCTTGCAATTATTGTTCTGCACCGTTTTCTCAAGATGATAGACTATTGAGTGTCTTCAATCATCTTTCTGTCCTAATCAAGCAGAAGGTTGAGTGTCTACAATCAGTGCTCTGGCAACTTTATTTTGTGTTAGAAACTTGAGTGCTGATAATCATTCATCTAATTGTGAAGATTGGATCTGGATTTGGTTGGTCAATCTTCTGGAAGTTATGAGGAAATCGGCTTATCTTCCCAGTTTGAACAGTCGTTGATCAAAAAGCTATGTTTTTCATACTACTTCTCTTCCGAATGGTGTTTGTTATGGTTATCCAAGCTATTCACGAAGTATTTCGAAACCCCATCCTTTAAAGATTATGAGCTTTATTCAAGGGGGAGCTTGGAAAGTTTTGAAGACCAGCGACACTAAAGTTTTCTAAATGAAAGCAAGGAGGAGATTATTTTAAGATGCTTCTTGAAGACACAGATGCTTCATTTATAAAACTTTAGGGGGAGATTGTTAGATCTAATTAGCCCCAATTAGATAGAAAGTTTTATAAAGTTAGCATAATTAATTGTAGTCCATTCAATTGTAATTGTAATTGGACTTGGGCTTGGGCTTTGAATGTAATGGGCCATATATAAGGAGTCTTAGGGTTGAGAGGAAATGTTATGAGAGTCGACTCCTAAATTTCGTGTGTGTTTTTCCACGGTGTTCTTGGTGTAATTGCAATTCTCCAATCAATAATATGAGTTTGGCTTGATTCATCTCTTCCTCTACCTAAATCTATATATGTATTCTTCCAACAAGTGGTATCAGAGCCATCTAATCAAGTTTTTGAATAGTCAATCCTTCTACACAACAGATTCAGGTAATTGATGATTATTTTATGAACAGTGGGTTTTTCTCGAAGAACAGTGTTTTCGGTCTCAATTTTTGGTGATTTGATCCGATTTTGACAGTATTTCATGTTTAAATTGCTTCCATTATCTTAGACTATAAGTATGGGTCAATTATTATTCAAAATTTTGGATTAATTTGAGCGTATTCAATCAGATCTGAAAAGTTTTTGAGAATACTCTTATACGAACTGGTTTTGATCATTTATGGAGATTCTCAATGATTTACTATGTTCTAATCTGATTCGAGCTCAAGAGTTTCATTATTTATGTCTCTAAACATAATATGATCACCAATTTGAAGATTTTATGAGCAGATTTGAGTTTCTATAATTTTTGAGATCAAACAGGAACTTATCGGATTTAGAAGGGATCGGACTTTGAATCTAAATTGGAATTTATCTACAAATCCGATCACTATCTGACTTTAGTTTTGAATTGGCCACTGATGGATTTTGGGCATCATCAACATGGATTGTGTATGAATTGGTTCCTGAATTTTGATAAACCAGAAGCTCCATACAGCTTCTGGTTCATTTATAAAGAATGCCTCTGTATTTCCGAACTTCTGCAAAAAGCTGTGTAGCTTCTGGACATCCTTCTGGACAAGTACCTTTTGATATGTTTTAGCGTCCGGAACGAAGCTTCTGATATGTTTTAGCTTCTGGACAGGTTTTTCAGACAGACAGAAGCACTCAGAGGCTTCTGAATGCCTCTGGGATTTTATGCTTCTGCAACATCTTCTAGGATGTTGTATCTTCTGATCCGGTCCTCTGTATTAAGCTTATGAATAAGCTTGCTTCTGAATAAGCTTTGATTACAACATCTTCTGATTGCTTCTGATCCGAATGAGTTCTGATTAAGGTTCTTCCTCATCCAAACTTTGGCACTTTCGGGTAGGTGCATTCAAGATCTGATGCATCAGGATAAGGGGTGCACTATGCATTTTCAAAAAAAAATCTCGGGCCAGCCCCAGACCCCGCAAGGGCGTTGCCCCTTGACCCCACCCGCCAACCGGGTGGCGGGACCCCCGTGCTAAGTCGTAGGAGGGGGACACTGTTCTGAGCTTTTCACGTAAAGCAAGTGTGGCATCACTCTGATTTATTGTTTGTCGCATATTTGTTCGAGAAAATCACTGTTTAATTATTTCTATAACCCAAGACAACCTCGTGCTACATTGGTCTGTTCATAGCCCTGCGATATCATTCCTTGCATATTTTATATCGCGTATCAAGCCCTTCAGCTACTGTTCGTGACTTGACTTGTTAAAGTCAAATGTTTGATTTTCTGGGTTAAATTTCCAGCTTGTGAAATTTCAAGAGTCGGATTTGAAAAGTTTCCATAACTGGTGACTGATTCAGTATTTGATTGGATTGATTAGAAGTTTGAGTTTCAGCAATCATTTCTCTGAAGATTTATTCTTGAGGCAAGACCGCTGAGTGCTTGCAATCTGTGTTTTGACCTGATAACTTAGAGTATAGAGAGCTTGCAATTATTGTTCTGCACCGTTTTCTCAAGATGATAGACTATTGAGTGTCTTCAATCATCTTTCTGTCCTAATCAAGCAGAAGGTTGAGTGTCTACAATCAGTGCTCTGGCAACTTTATTTTGTGTTAGAAACTTGAGTGCTGATAATCATTCATCTAATTGTGAAGATTGGATCTGGATTTGGTTGGTCAATCTTCTGGAAGTTATGAGGAAATCGGCTTATCTTCCCAGTTTGAACAGTCGTTGATCAAAAAGCTATGTTTTTCATACTACTTCTCTTCCGAATGGTGTTTGTTATGGTTATCCAAGCTATTCACGAAGTATTTCGAAACCCCATCCTTTAAAGATTATGAGCTTTATTCAAGGGGGAGCTTGGAAAGTTTTGAAGACCAAATACACTAAAGTTTTCTAAATGAAAGCAAGGAGGAGATTATTTTAAGATGCTTCTTGAAGACACAGATGCTTCATTTATAAAACTTTAGGGGGAGATTGTTAGATCTAATTAGCCCCAATTAGATAGAAAGTTTTATAAAGTTAGCATAATTAATTGTAGTCCATTCAATTGTAATTGTAATTGGACTTGGGCTTGGGCTTTGAATGTAATGGGCCATATATAAGGAGTCTTAGGGTTGAGAGGAAATGTTATGAGAGTCGACTCCTAAATTTCGTGTGTGTTTTTCCACGGTGTTCTTGGTGTAATTGCAATTCTCCAATCAATAATATGAGTTTGGCTTGATTCATCTCTTCCTCTACCTAAATCTATATATGTATTCTTCCAACAAGTGGTATCAGAGCCATCTAATCAAGTTTTTGAATAGTCAATCCTTCTACACAACAGATTCAGGTAATTGATGATTATTTTATGAACGGTGGGTTTTTCTCGAAGAACGGTTGTTTTCGGTCTCAATTTTTGGTGATTTGATCCGATTTTGACAGTATTTCATGTTTAAATTGCTTCCATTATCTTAGACTATAAGTATGGGTCAATTATTATTCAAAATTTTGGATTAATTTGAGCGTATTCAATCAGATCTGAAAAGTTTTTGAGAATACTCTTATACGAACTGGTTTTGATCATTTATGGAGATTCTCAATGATTTACTATGTTCTAATCTGATTCGAGCTCAAGAGTTTCATTATTTATGTCTCTAAACATAATATGATCACCAATTTGAAGATTTTATGAGCAGATTTGAGTTTCTATAATTTTTGAGATCAAACAGGAACTTATCGGATTTAGAAGGGATCGGACTTTGAATCTAAATTGGAATTTATCTACAAATCCGATCACTATCTGACTTTAGTTTTGAATTGGCCACTGATGGATTTTGGGCATCATCAACATGGATTGTGTATGAATTGGTTCTCGAATTTTGATAAACCGTAAGCTCCATACGCCTCGGTTCATTTATAAAGAATGCCTCTGTATTTCCGAACTTCTGCAAAAAGCTGTGTAGCTTCTGGACATCCTTCTGGACAAGTACCTTTTGATATGTTTTAGCGTCCGGAACGAAGCTTCTGATATGTTTTAGCTTCTGGACAGGTTTTTCAGACAGACAGAAGCACTCAGAGGCTTCTGAATGCCTCTGGGATTTTATGCTTCTGCAACATCTTCTAGGATGTTGTATCTTCTGATCCGGTCCTCTGTATTAAGCTTATGAATAAGCTTGCTTCTGAATAAGCTTTGATTACAACATCTTCTGATTGCTTCTGATCCGAATGAGTTCTGATTAAGGTTCTTCCTCATCCAAACTTTGGCACTTTCGGGTAGGTGCATTCAAGATCTGATGCATCAGGATAAGGGGTGCACTATGCATTTTCAAAAAAAAATCTCGGGCCAGCCCCAGACCCCGCAAGGGCGTTGCCCCTTGACCCCACCCGCCAACCGGGTGGCGGGACCCCCGTGCTAAGTCGTAGGAGGGGGACACTGTTCTGAGCTTTTCACGTAAAGCAAGTGTGGCATCACTCTGATTTATTGTTTGTCGCATATTTGTTCGAGAAAATCACTGTTTAATTATTTCTATAACCCAAGACAACCTCGTGCTACATTGGTCTGTTCATAGCCCTGCGATATCATTCCTTGCATATTTTATATCGCGTATCAAGCCCTTCAGCTACTGTTCGTGACTTGACTTGTTAAAGTCAAATGTTTGATTTTCTGGGTTAAATTTCCAGCTTGTGAAATTTCAAGAGTCGGATTTGAAAAGTTTCCATAACTGGTGACTGATTTAGTATTTGATTGGATTGATTAGAAGTTTGAGTTTCAGCAATCATTTCTCTGAAGATTTATTCTTGAGGCAAGACCGCTGAGTGCTTGCAATCTGTGTTTTGACCTGATAACTTAGAGTATAGAGAGCTTGCAATTATTGTTCTGCACCGTTTTCTCAAGATGATAGACTATTGAGTGTCTTCAATCATCTTTCTGTCCTAATCAAGCAGAAGGTTGAGTGTCTACAATCAGTGCTCTGGCAACTTTATTTTGTGTTAGAAACTTGAGTGCTGATAATCATTCATCTGATTGTGAAGATTGGATCTGGATTTGGTTGGTCAATCTTCTGGAAGTTATGAGGAAATCGGCTTATCTTCCCAGTTTGAACAGTCGTTGATCAAAAAGCTATGTTTTTCATACTACTTCTCTTCCGAATGGTGTTTGTTATGGTTATCCAAGCTATTCACGAAGTATTTCGAAACCCCATCCTTTAAAGATTATGAGCTTTATTCAAGGGGGAGCTTGGAAAGTTTTGAAGACCAGCGACACTAAAGTTTTCTAAATGAAAGCAAGGGGGAGATTATTTTAAGATGCTTCTTGAAGACACAGATGCTTCATTTATAAAACTTTAGGGGGAGATTGTTAGATCTAATTAGCCCCAATTAGATAGAAAGTTTTATAAAGTTAGCATAATTAATTGTAGTCCATTCAATTGTAATTGTAATTGGACTTGGGCTTGGGCTTTGAATGTAATGGGCCATATATAAGGAGTCTTAGGGTTGAGAGGAAATGTTATGAGAGTCGACTCCTAAACTTCGTGTGTGTTTTTCCACGGTGTTCTTGGTGTAATTGCAATTCTCCAATCAATAATATGAGTTTGGTTTCATTCATCTCTTCCTCTACCTAAATCTATATGTGTATTCTTCCAACAGGATGTCGTTTCCAATGATCAGTATGTCATCCACATACACGACTAGGAAGACAACAATGCTCCCACTAGCTTTCTTGTATACACAAGGTTCATCTTCGTTTTTTATAAAACCAAATTCTTTGATTTTCTCGTCAAAACGAAGATTCCAACTCCTAGACGCTTGCTTCAGTCCATAAATGGATCTAAGCAACTTGCACACTTTACAAAGATGCTTAGGATCTTCAAAACCTTCTAGTTGTACCATGTACACGTCCTCGCTTAGCGTTCCGTTAAGAAACGCGATTTTGACATCCATCTGCCATATCTCATAATCGTGATATGCAGTTATAGCAAGCAAAATCCTAATGGATTTTATCATGGCTACCGGAGAAAAGGTTTCATCATATTCAACACCATGAGTTTGCGTGAAACCCTTTGCTACCAATCTAACCTTATATGTGTGCACGATCCCATCCATATCGTTTTTCTTCTTGAAAACCCATTTGCTCCCTACGACTTTACAGCCATTGGGCGCATCTACCAGATCCCAGACCTGGTTATCATCCATGGATTGAAGCTCGGCTTTCATAGCATCATGCCATTTGTCAGATTCTACATCTGACATAGCCTGTCGGTAGTTTGACGGTGTTAGGATCCAAAGATTCCTATAAATTTGGATCCTATATTTGAAACGTTTTGTAAAGTCACTGTTCAGATATTCAGACTTCAGAGGTCACAGTTCAGAAGTCTGAAGTTCATAATAGAAGTTCTGAAGTTCTGAAGAAAACTTCTGAAGACAGAAAAGTTCTGAAGATAACTTCTAAAGAGAAGTTTTGAATTCTGAAGACAACTTCTAAAGAAGTTCTGAAGTGAAAGTTCAGAAGTTCTGAGGAACATCTGAATAGAGTTTTTGATGACGTGTCATAATGTAATTGGGCTGTGCTTTAAATACATGCAGCTTTAACTTTTCTCTGGTAGTATAAATAGTTTGTTATGAGCTCCTAGCTCTGAGAGATTTATTCTATGAGAGTCGATTAAGGTGTAAGTATGTTTTCTGTAAGTGTTCTTATATTCAATATTTCAATAAAAGATGACTTGAGCGATTCTATATTAGATCTGTTGTAATATGGGAATAACATACGGTTCATCATCAACCGTATCGTCACAGCCAATTAGAAACCCTAGGTATCTATCTGGCTCTTGACGAATCATTCCCGACCTTCGAATCGTTTGTCTCTCGTTGGTACCCTCAGCATCTTGATGTGGTTCAACATCTTGTTGAGCGCTAGTGTCAACTTGTGCATCAGGTGTTTTCCGAACTTCCTCAAGTTCCACCCTATCCCCATCGCTTGCCTTAGTTAGAAAATCATTTTCTAGGAACTCGGCCTTGCGTGAAATGAACACCTTGTTCTTACTGGGGTTGTAGAAATAATACTCAATCGTTTCCTTGGGATATCCTACAAAGATGCATTTATTAGATCTGGGTTCTAGCTTCCTAGAAGCGTCTCTCTTAACATAAGCATCGCAACCCCAGACTTTCATGTAAGATAGACTTGGGATCTTCCCAGTACACATCTCATATGGAGTCTTGTCGACCTTTTTGGTTGGTACATTGTTTAGTATTTTGGCGGCTGCTTCCAAAGCATATCCCCAAAAGCTCATAGGCAACTTGGTATAACTCATCATAGACCTAACCATATCTAACAAGGTACGGTTCCTCCTTTCAGACACACCATTATGCTATGATGTTCTTGGTGGAGTAAGTTGAGATACTATCCCATACTTGCTAAGATGCTCAGTGAATTCATGGCTCAGATATTCACCGCCTCGGTCTGACCGAAGGGCTTTTATCTTCTTGCCTAGTTGGTTTTCTACCTCATTCGGAAACTATTTGAAGATTTTTCAAAGCTTTCAGACTTGTGCTTTATCAGATAAACATATCCATATCTACTGTAATCATCAATAAATGTAATGAAGTAGTAGCAACCATTTCTTGTGGCTGGGTTGAAGGGTCCACACACATCAGTATGTATCACTCCCAGCAACTCATTCGTTTTTTCAGTCTTTCCTTTAAAAGGTTCCTTAGTCATTTTCCCCAATAAACAAGCTTCGCATTTATCATACAAGCATGTAGTAATCGCAAAGTTTCAAATTTTTCTTGTCTCAGCTGTTGACCAAACATGGTCTTCAGACTGCTCATAATCTCCCAAGCTGTTAACTCCTCATGCTGCCGACGAAGTTCAGGAGTCATTGAGGCTAACATCAGATAGGCTACGCTGATAGAGTCTCTTTGGTACTTATAATAAGCTACCTGAGCACTTTCAGATGCGTCCCTTGCTGGAAGATTTGGAGGGGAAAGCTCGAGTATGTAGGATTTCTTTTCATATCTTAGGACAAGCCTTAACAGTTGGAACCAATCTAAGAAATTTTGTCCATTCAGAATTCCCACATTAAAAACCGGTCGAATAATGTATTGAGACAGGTTTGAGTTTTGTTTTCTTGATTAGCAGACATCTACAAAAATTAAAGTCCGATTTTAGTATTAATTTAAATTTTGAATAACCCTTAAAATTCAAACATTTTAACTAAGATCCATATTTCATTAATTTTCACGATTGGGCAATACGCAAATGGTGAAAACTAATTATTTAGGTAAGCAACTTCCAATTGTGATCATCACAACTCTTAGATCCTTCGTGAGATTCTTTTAAAAACAAAGACAAGTTTAATCACACTTCTTCACCTTAAGAGCATTTGTAGACGGGCAATATACAATGTACAAATATCACAAGTGAGTTTAACCATACTAAAACGTCACAGTTTCTACTTTGAGTAACAACTCAGAAATTGGCCGTCCGGGTCACGACTATCATTACAGGCGGGTAATACACAACGTGCAATGATCTCGTGAGTCGGCACATTATCTCACCACATACTTTTCCGACCCGGATTCGCCAATGCTCACCCGAAATCGACTAATTATGCGCTCGATAACCGTTTTAAATGGGTGGTGAAAAACTCAAATTTTAATTGTAAAGGGTTTTTACTGATCTCATTCCAAATTTTACAAATCATTTAATTTTAAAATTATTTTGAGTCGGTACCAATTTATTTAAAATTCATTATTTGATAACTTATCAAATTTATTTGTAAAAACATTTACAATTTTATCCAATCGGTATTAGTTTGATAGCTTATCAAATTAATTTTGTAAAAACATTTACAATTTACTGATATTAGTGGTTGTAAAATAATTTTTTTCAAATTTTAAAATCCAATGCAATAATTATAACATATAATTAAACGCAATAAAATACGAAAAATAAACAACCACAAACATGCAAACACACAATATGGATTCGATTAGGCCCAACTATGAGGCTTTTGTGAGCCCACACGAAAACCCCGGTCCAAACCCTAAGGACACCGCAAGTTGACTCCCACTAGCTCCGCCAATCATGGTGGACTCCGGGACGCCGTCTTCGATTCCTTCGGTCTTCCGATTTACAAAAATTAATCTAGGTTAACATAACCTAACTATCATATTATATTGAAATCGGAAACGATACGCAGATCACACAAAAATACAACCCATGAAATTAAATAAATTATAATTCAACCAACAGTGAAAATTAAAACAAACCACAGGTCAAGGCCTAAATCGAATCCATCATGGAAAACAACCAAATCAACCAAATGGGCTTAGGTCCAATTAAACATAATTAACAAGCCAAACGAATCAACCAAAATAGGTTAAAACCCTATTTTAGGCTCAAACGGGCCTAAACCGTGAAACCCTAAAAGGCCCAATTAACAAAAAGGGAAACCACCAAACAAACTGGAAACGCTCCACCTGAAGGTGGCCGTCGACGGTGGAGGAGCACCGCTCCGGCAGCACCGCGGCGCACGACGGCGGCGGTGGCGCCTAGCGGCAGCGACGACGATGGGGTGGTTTTTCCGGGTTCACGTGTTTAACCAATTTTCTATTGATTCTAACTCTAAATTCATTGTAACGGGGCTCTGATACCACTGTAGGGTTTTGATACCGGGATCACAATAAACATGCGTAGCGGAAACAAAAACAACCGGTAAAAACCCTAGATAGCCCGGATCCATTACGAACAACTTTAAGGATTAAACATAACCATAGGGGTTTTGAACAATACCTCAATGGTTTGGATGGGTTGATCAAGATCAAGCGTTAAGAATCAAAGTAGATTCCCTCTAGCGGTATCCACGCGAATGTAAATCCGATAACGAATGGTTGCTAGCCCGAATACCCAAAGAACACCAAGAAGAAATCGATTTCTGCTTGGTTGTGTGTGTGTTCGTCGATCGCAAGGAGAGGAGAGGGAGGAGAGAAATTTCAGGTTTCTCAATCGTGTTATGAATTCTATAAGACAACATGCCTTTATATAGCTTTCCCTCTAATCTCGGGCCGGACTCAATTAAGCCCGCAAGGCTTAGTTGATATAATTAAAACATTCCTTATTTTAATTAATTAATTAATTATTAACTTAATAATTAATTAATCAACTGGGCTTGGGCTTAAGCAAACTTTACTTAACCTTTTTCGGGCTTTTAAATAAAACATTATTCTAGGTCCGATGGATAATTAATTATAATTATTAAACATAATAATTAGTCCAATTTAATTATGAACTTAATAATTTAATTACATAATTAACATAATTATGTTTCACACACTCTAATTATTATTCTACTAGAATAATAATTCTACACTTTACAACTTGTAAAATTGACGGGTTATAACCAACTTGGTTAATTCGTGATCTACACACTCTTATGCGTGTGACCCTCTAGGTTCATCTGACGTGAGCAATGTTTTCATATGAGGTGGGCATATAAGATCCTTCAAAATCACCAAGAAAAGGTCTAAGAACCTCATTCATCAACCTCATAAAAGTACTAGGAGCATTGGAAAGTTCGAATGGCATTACCAATCATTCATACAACCCACCTTTTGTTTTGAATGGTTCCATTCATACCCTTCACGCATTCTGATCTGGTGGTATCCACTCCGAAGATCAATTTTTGAGAACAAATTGGCACCATGAAGTTCGTGAAGCATATCATCCAACCTCGGAATACGAAAACGATATTTGACCGTGATATTATTGATGGCTCTACTATCAACACACATGTGAGAACAGAGCAAGGACTCATGCTTTCACATACGCAGCCACGGTTAATGAGTTCTTGGATTTGAGGTTGTAGTTCTCGAGTCTTTTCTGAATCACATCGGTAGGCTGCTTTGTTAGGAAGGGGTGCTCCTGGAATTAGATCGATATGATGCTCAATACCTCTAAGGGAGGTAATTGTGGAGGTAAGTCAGAAGGAAAAAGGTCTTTAAACTCTTCTAAAAGCAGACGGACAACAACATGCAAAGGAGTTTCATCATCATCAAAATTGTTTCCAACTAGTAGCAAAACATAAACAGGTTTACCTTTGCAAATAGCTCTCTCTATTCGTGCTTCATTCATAAATAAACTTTTCTCAAATATAGTAACTTGCCTTGGTTCTTTTTTTTTGTAGTAAGGTAGATGGTAGTAGTTCGAGGATTACCTTCTTTTTATTCATGACAAAAGAGTAGGTGTTTTGATAACCATCATGCAAAACTTGTCTATCATATTGCCAAGGTCTTCCAAGCAACATATGATATGCATCCATAGGTATAACATCACAAGAACCCGATCTTGATAAGACTTACCAATAGAAAATGAGAGTATGGCATGTTTGGTTACTTTCATGTCGGATCCCTGATTTACCCATTGAAGGTTGTATGGATTTAGGTGAGATGAGGTCGAAATGCCAATTTTATTGATAAGGTTTGTGGATGAAACATTCGTACAGCTACCACTATGAATAATAAGGCTACATACATTCCCCTTGATCGTGCACCTTGGGTGGAATATCTGCTCCATTTTCTCCTCATTAGGGTCCACCTCTTTTGCATGGAAGGATCTTCGTATCACCAAGGGCTCTCCTTCGTCTGGTTTATCCCTTTCTTCATAGTAACATTCCTTATCATAGATTGGCATCTCGTCTTCTCCTTCTTCTACAACGTGAACCTCTTCAACCTCTTTCAAAGTCATGACTCTCCGGTTAGGACATTCAACTTGAAAGTGTCTAAATCCTGACACTTGAAGCACTTCTTTTTTGGTACATCAGTAGGACCTTTACCCTTGTCTTGCTTTGAGTTTTCACCTTTTGGTGGGTTTTCTTTATAGGGATTCTGGAATGAACTGTTGTACTTTGAAAATGGCTTGGGAGTTGACTATTATGCCTTCTTATTCTTATCATGCTTCTCAATCTTAGAAGCTAACATGCAAACCTCCACAAAGGACCAATAAGGTTGCAATTCAAGTTTCTCAGCAATATCATGGTTCAATCCGCCAACATGACGAGCCATAGTTTGTTCTGGATTCTCCTTAATTCCACTACGTAACACAAGTTGCTCAATTTCACGAGTGTAATCATCAATACGAAGATTACCTTGTTTTAAGTTGGTTATCTTGATGTAGAGATCTTGTTTGTAAGAATTTGGAAAGAATCTCTCCTTGAGTAGTTTTTTGAGTTTTCTCGAAAACCGGATCTTAGACTTGCCACTTTGTTCTCGCTTGGCTTTCATGTTTCCCCCCATAATAAGGCATATTTATTAAGCTTCAAAACAACAACTTCATAACTTTTCTCATCAGAATACCCCTTGACATCGAAAAGGTTTTCGATATCATTCAGCCACTCAATAAAATCATCCGGGTTTGACCCTCCATGGAATTCTGGAGCATCTGCTTTGACGTCTCTAAGATCATCTCTAACACTTCTTCTCGAACAAAAAAACTAACCTGATTCATTTGAACTTTAATGGTTACGGTCAGTTGAATCACTTCGTGGTTTGTAATCCAATAGCCTTGCAAGCTGTTGAGTTATGAATTCAGTAGTTCTTTGAAGTTTTGCAATCTGCCTATCACGCCTGAAATTTTGAGCCTCTTCGGCGGTCATACCATGAGTAATTGCCATGATAAGAAGTAGGGACACAACCCGAGGACAACCTGGCTTTACTTTGATACCAATTGATACGTAGGTGGACGGATAAAAAGAGAGGTAAGACTAGGGTGAGATTAACAATCCGATTAGATCAAGGGTAAATTACTTAAACACCACCAAGATTAACCAAAATGGCGAAGGTTGATGTTACTAATGATAAAGCAATATCACCACACTGACCACAATCACAAATCGACTCTTTTGTGTATGAACATTCAAAACAGCTTCACAAGCTCTAAACTCAACGTTCAAAAGATGCTTTTCTGCTACAACTTGGAACCCCATATATAAGGTTGGAAGATTAAAATAAACGTAACTCTTGAAAAATGAAAAGAGTAAAGAAAGACCAAAAGTTGGAATGCAATTAAAGGACTATGAAGCAATAATGAGAAAGACTCTTAATTTCCTTTTACTCCTCCCTTTAAAACCCTCAAACTTAGAAAGAGCGACTAATTTAAAATTTTCATCAATACAACAAATAAGGAATAAATCCTTCTCTTATAAAACAAAACTCGAATTGCCTCAACAAATATTCTAATTAAACCTCAACAAAGTTAGAACAAGTCTTATACAGAGACCTACAAATGGTCGGGTGTTACTAAACCGATACGTGTCGCTATCTCCGAATGCGGAAAATGTCACCAAAGCTAGATTTTTAACGTGTTACTCTCTAGCATTCAAGTTCACACGTGTCGATAGTACCAATCCCAACAATAACCTGATGCACATGCCGACAAAGAAAAACGTTAGGCTTAACGCTAGTGAGTTCAAAAGTTTATAACAATATTTATAATTTGTAGAAATCGAAAGATTGCTTGGTTGGATGATAATTTATCAATTAAAGGACTCCATTATAAAAACAATATTTTTTCCAAAATTCATCATTTCCATTATAAAGCTTTAAATCGAAATACCGAGGTAATAAAAGCTTTAATTAAAACTACCCGATCAGACACGATCTCCACCCTTTTTACTCACTCAAAACGTGAATGCATTTAAATGCTTCAAAAACAAATTATGGACAAAACTCCATTTCTATAATACCAAAAATATGGTCAAGTCCCCATGATGCAATTTTATAAATAATGGATAAAACTCCATACTCCAAATACGTCACCGAAAACAATGGATAAGACTCAATACCCAAAACAACACCTTTCGGTGATGGAGGAGACCCCGTATCCGTCGACAATGACGTAACACAAAGTAAACCATATTTTCAACATTGCTAGTAGCGCCCTAAGATCACGTTCCCGGTGTATGACCCATCAACGAGTACCCACTGCAATACCTAAGGTACCAGAGCCCGACCCATACGGATTCATCTCCGAAACACCCCGATCCTAGACCTACTAAAAAAAGAGACATGAGTCTCGACAACATACTCCAACGAGTTTCAACATCGTAATACCCTGGGTCGCAGAGGCATTCCCTCTTGGTTCCATCTCTGTAATACCCGCGGTCGTAGAGGCATTCCCACTTGGATCCATCTCTGAAATACCGACTACCAAAAACTACCAAGGTTGCATAGGCATTTCCACTTGGGTCCATCTCTATAATACCCACGGTCGCAGAGAAATTCCCACATGGGTCTATCTCTGAAATACTGACTACTAAAAACCCAATGGCTTATGGCCTCAAACGAGGGACTCAGAAGTCTTTCAATGACAAAAAGGCTGACACATGTACCTATCGATCCAAATGCGACTCAGTCTACTTTACATGACTCCGACATGAATGATCAACGCACCCAATGCATGTAAAATATCATATAATTATGCCATAATGCATGTAACACCAAAACTCAACATTTAGTCATTTAAATCGGACAAATGTCCATGAGACTCATTTTAGTCAAAATTAAGTAAAAGTGCTGTAACTCAAAACTTATGTGATGTCACAAGAGGTTTACAATCTTAACACCAGGTTTATTATGATGGATTATCTTTAGTTCTGCCATCTTTGTAGCTCTCATCCCAAAATCCCTACTAAGTCATGTACTTGCCAAGGACAAAGAAAATCTCGGCTGAGCTTAATGCTCAATGAACGGATAATAGCAATTAAACAATTAATATGAGATAACAAGTTCAAAAGGAATTCATAACATGAAGTGATACTAAAAAAGAATTAAGCAACAAATGGCCCGAAGGCATATCAAGGGTCCGAAGACCAAACCGTATCACGAGAATACGTTGTTCCCAACGAATGATCAGTCTGTTCGGCGTGAGTGAGGAAAGAGGTGCGAGCACAACACAAACAATCCTCTCCATGGATTTAACCCCAACCACAAAGATTATCCGATAACGGTTTCTAGGATCGTTCCATATGCCCTCTATTTGACCGGTACCAAGTCAAGTCAATATGCAATTGAGCACACCATGATAGTTTTAGCCACCCTGAAAGCATCTCAATACCGGTGCTCCCAATATTGAGTCTATAGTACAAGTTCACAATAGATACGAATTAACAAGTCAAATAATCAAGTGATCAATGTTCCAAATAAGAATGTAAGTCGTTGTTCAAAATGAATAAAGTTCAATAACATTTACCAAGCATAAAGTGAATTTGGAACCAATGAATTCAGAATTTATCATAAGTTATTTGGATTAGAAAGCCTTATGCAAAGGCTATCCCCGTGTCAAGTGAGGGATGATATACGTCCCTTAACTGACTTCGACAATTAACGTACGATCAAAGAGAAATCACGATCAAGCTTGACTCGCCCGCGTGCCTAACGAATGCATAAACAATTTATTATTTGCAAGACATAACAACCATAACGTACATATTCTTAAAGTTACTTAGGTCTTAATGATCCTAAACAACTCAGACTTCAACAAGGATAGACGTATATGAATTGGAAACTTAAACGTAAGATTTAGCCTTATTGCATTTTCATTCCAACAGCTCATATCCCTCTTCTTTTTGACCATTTTTATCCTACTTAGAGGTCAATCCAGGTTCTATCATCTCAATGAAAGTTGTAGAATGAACTCTTATGAGTCTATTGGCTTTGGAATCAACTCATTTAGATCATCCGTCTATTTTATACGAATTAAACAAAACAACAGCTAAGCTCTCGTACATATAGTAAACATCCATATAAACTCACTGTTTTGAGTCACTTAGAGTCAGAATTGGGTTTTCGACCCGTCATAACAGTTGTAATACACAGTAACGGCTTTCCATCTGCAAAATATGAGCTTATTTGGACTTACGGTTTGAGAGTTATGCACTGTCAAACTACTGGACATAAGGTTGTCCAAAAATCCAATTTCCACCTTTTTCCCCAACTCATTCTAATGATTCAAACTTCATAATTTGCTACTTTAAAACACTTTAATCATACCATAACATATCAAACATTACAAAAAAGCTTAATGATTAATACCCTAAGGTTAACTACACAATTTTGCTCTTTTGACATTTAACCAAACACTTAGGGGCTGTTTGGTTCACGGAATCCGATGGAATTGGAAGGAATTGGAATGGCCAAATCCATTGACCGAATTCCTTAATGCTGTTTGGTTCGCGGAATGAATAGACCGGATTCCATCGAATTCCATCGAATTCCATGGTTGATGGATTTGATCATTCCTTAACATATGTGAAGGATTTTGAATTCCATTTCGTATAAAATGCAACATAATTTATAAATTTCTTTTAGAAAGACAACAATAATTTTAACCACCACCCTCTCCCCGCCCCACCCTCATCGACAACATATCCGCCACCACCGTCAACACCGCCACCGCCAACGCCACTACCACCACCACCATCAATTAATATTATCATTCCACCACCGCTACCGTCACCCCCACCCCCACCCACCACGTCACTATTTTTTGCCGGCATACTCATAGTCGCCACCCACCCCTACACCCTACCCCACCCACTACCCACCACCACCACCACCCATCACTAATGTCCTCATCACAATTGTCACCCCCACTCCCGATAGATGCATATTTCTATTCTTTTACAAGATTCCATTCCAATTCCTATCAACCAAACGCATGGTCAAATTCCATCAAATTTCATTCCAATTCCTTCAAAGTCAAATTCCTTGATGGATTCCAATTCCATCGAATTCCATTCCGCGAACCAAACGCCTCCTTAGTTGCGGTTAATCTTATACACCCAACTTAACCTTATTGAATCCATCATTTAACCCTTTTTCTTTCTACATCAATTTTAGTTAATCCAACCATCCAAAACATGTATTTAACCACAAATTGCAATATAAATCCTTATACTAAACATCTAAACAATTATAAACCAACTTCACAAATACTAGCACAAACAAACTTAATGAATATGAAAGAAATTTATACCTTTAGAAAGGTTTTGAATAGTGGATTCCAAATATATAATTGTTACCTCAATTCTCTTAATAAATTGAGAGAATTTTTAGAAAGAAGAAGAGCTCTAGAATGATGAATATGGCGGTTAGGGAGAAATACAAAAGTCGGTGGTGAAATTTATTCTAATTTTGATATAAGGCTCCATTTCTTTATATATATATATATATATATATATATATGTATATAGTTTAATAAATTGACAACTTTAGCCCCTCAAGACTAAATTGTCAACTTTATGCCCTAGTAGGTATAAACTTAACAGTTTAAGTTAAATTTAGTTTCAACTTGTACGTGTGTGACCCCTGGTATACTATTACATCACAATTTAGTCCGAGATAGAAGTAGATAATGCATTTAATTTCCCATATAAATCCATATCCTGAAATTAGTCAGTAACAAAATCTAAGGTGTTATATTATGACATAAAAATAATGCTCACTTATAAAATAAAACATCAAAAAATCTCATATTTATGTTTTATTTATCAAGATGTCAAGAACCCCAATATAAATATTTTTCAAGATTTATAAAACCATTTATACCAAATAATTCGCATATTATCGAAATACTCACACATTTGACAAATAGCAACTAAACATGTTAAAATTCAACATGGACATTTTTGGCATGTACACCGTTTTCACAAAGCAACTAGAACTCACCTTGCTAGATTTAAGCTAAATCTAGGTTTAACCCAAAGGCCTCCTTTGAAAGAAGATCCAGATCTGCAACCATTTTCACTAGACATCATCTCTAGTTCACAAACAACAAATGGAGTTTGAAGAGAAACCCCAAAATTTGGCAACAATGGTGAGGGAGAGTTGGAGAAGATGAAGATGAAATCTTCCCAAAATACTCCAAGAACTTCTAATGAGTTTACCCTTATTGATTAGGCTTGAAGAGCTCCCAAAAATAAAAAATTAGAAAGAAGAATCAGCTAAATCCGAGTTAAAATGAAGAAGTTATGAAAGATTGAGTGAAATCCGAGTTTATGAAGAATTGTGGGCCAAACAGTGAGTTACACAGGCTGGGCCACGACTTGAGGTCGCGGACCTAGTTGCGCGCTAAGCGGGAAGAATGACGTCAGCTTCAATAAAAAATAAATTATCAACTGCTGACAACAGGGTTGGAACCCCTAACCTCCAACACCAATCAACACGTACTTACCACTATGCTACATCCCTGGTTTGTGTTAAAACATCACTATTAATTCTTTTATTCGCTCCAAAATATTATGAATTAAAAATCCGGGTGTTACAATCCTACCAACCTTAGAATGATTTCGTCCTCGAAATCAAATACCAATTCAAAACATGACTACTACAAGTCACCTCTCTTGGATTCACGATCTTGGTTATCTCCCAACCATAAAAGATTCATACCACTTTGATAAATTCTAGGGACCCACTCAACAATTCCAATGTTGCATCACGACTTAAATAAGCAATAAGAGTAATGAGCGGAAGCAAATTAATCAACCATAAACTAGAACTATAAACAGTAAAGGAAGAACATAATAAAAATCAATCGTAATTTGTATTTCACTCGTGATGTCGATGATTACAGCAATACAAATTACTCTTTCTTTAATTCTCTCCAATTCAATCGACAACATATACAGTAAAGGCTATCTCTATATATACTATTACAGGATAAAAGTCAAAGACCTAGCCTATTACGTATTGACACGTCAGCTGTACTTGTAACAAATTCAGTTACGCGCGAGAAGCATGACATGCCACGTCATAGAGGCGCGTGTAGTTCATAAAGTTAAATCCAGAAGATGTCCAATCTTCAGGATTGACAATGTTGCTTCTGAACAATTACTTCTGAAGTGTACATCTTCTAAAGTCGTTTGCCTCTGGAGAGATTACCTTGTTTCTTTGAGAAGGGTTCTGATCCATAATTCTAAAATAAATTCTAACATTCTCCCCCTAAGTATGAAATCAGAGTTATTGCATACAAAATATATAAAGAAACAAGATTGAAATTCATTTCATTACAAGAAACTGAAATTACAAAAGATAGTATAGAGATTCACTAGAATGGAGCATCTGGATGCTTACTAAGAACTCTATGAAATTGTCTAGTAATCTCTCTTAGCTTAGAAACCCCTTCAAGATGCCTTTGCATATCAAACGTTGCTCTATTGATAAGTACATTTATATCATCCTTTTTCAAAGCTATCAGCCACTAGTCGACATCAAAGTATCATCAGAATACTTGAAAGATTCATCCAGCCTGAAAAACCTCTTGCCTGTCGGTCTATGAAAGGCAACCCCTCTTTCAAGTTCTATTATAATATCACCAATCTTATTTGAAGCAATCCCTTCCAATTCTTCATTTGGAGCAGATATGGATAGTCTATCCACAAGTCTTTCAAGGCCTATCTGAAAATCCACCTTACCTCTAAAGGTAACAAAAGCTTCCATACTAGTCAGAATCCTTAAATATTCAATGTGATCATCTGGACTTATGTTTCGTAAGTGTTTCATGTATCTTCCAAGGGGAATCAGATAAGAAGGATTTAATGATAGAAGATCATTATCACTGAAGTTACATACTTGTCCATTAGCCCTTTCAACCTTGTACACTGTATACATAACATCAGAGTCTTCAAAGAATTGAATTGTCAACCCAAGTACTCTTCTAATAGCAGAAGACACGAACACATTTTCCCTGGGCTGTCTAAATCTCGCAAATCTAGCCATTGTACGCACATATGTGCCTTCAACAAAATTTGGTGCTATTATTCGTGTTCTTTCTTCTCTGTTTGCATATAGGTGCCTGTATATTATCTCTTTGGATATAACAACTTGAGTACCTGCCATTCTTTCATATTGTTCTGGATCCATAGAGTTCCATTGAATTTCAGCTCTATTTATGTGCGTTTGTTCAACAATGGTCTGATCACCAGCTTGATCAACCATTGGAGCCTTCATTCTTTGATCTCTGACAGGTTGACTCGTTGAGGCTTCATTATTGGATGTAGAGATGGGGACATTGGGAATAGGATCTAGTTATGGAATCACTTTTGGAATTGGGAGAGAAGTTTCTAGGATTGCAGAGGTTAAAGTGGATGGTTGACCAGATACTCTGGGTCGAGTTTTGGTGTTCCTTGGCCTTCTTCGGATATGTATTCTTGTTCTTTCAAGACCGAGAATGAAGTTGGAAACTTCTGGATTTCTTGGCAATGGGCGCATTGCTAAAGGAGTTACAGAAAATTGAGCCTCTGTGGCTTGTTGTGGTGGTTGGGATGATGAAGGTTGAATTGGTATAGGAGCGGTGGCTGATTCAGAAGTTGAAGCTGGTTCAGAGAGGGACCCACATTCTGCCTTTTCTCCCCCTTCTGAGGATCAGAAGGATCTTGATCTTGATCCTGATCCTCAGATCTCTTTTGCTTTTGTTCAGCCTTTTTACAGACTCTTTCTTCCTTAGCTTTCTTCCTGATGCATGATGTTCAGTGATTGATTGTACAGCTGTTGCGAGTGTATTCATAGAAGTATCTAAGGGAGATACCTTCTGGGTAAGTTCAGCTACTGGGGCAGTGTTTATCTTTTAGACAAACTTTGCATTGACATTATTAAATTTGTCAAGCATAGCAGTCTGGTAGTTTGCCAAGTCTGATTTGGTGAGGAATCCAGAGGAGCCGGAAGACTTTGAGGGAATGACAGCATCAAGTAACTTCTTCATATCTACAACAAACAAACCAAATTCTTCTATAGAAATAGTAGTTTATGGAGTTGGAAATTCAGAAGGGATCTTAGAAATGGCTTCTGCATTGGACTTGATATTATTTTCTAACTTCTGAAACTCCTCAATTGAAAGATTTTGCTGAGTGTCATGGGCAGTGATTAAGAAGTTCTTAATCTGATCCAATTTATCTGAATGAGTCTTCTGAGTGGATTTAATTTCATAAAGTAAGGAGTGCACTTGTTTTAGCGCTGCATGAATGTTAGACTCAGAATTTTCAACGGTTTGTTTTATGTCCACCATAGATCCCTTTATTTGATCAACAAATGTTTGGAACGCAACATTTGTGACAAACCCAGGTTGGGGTGTAACCGATACTTCTCCAACACATGGAGCCTCGTGACCCTCGCGTCTAGATGGTCCCTCATTCACACCTGTTTGGACGTTGAGTGTGGAGGGACTTCCATCCTGTCTTCGAGGGCTCCTAAGAGGCACCTCTTCGGATGTTCTGATCACATTGACTTCTTCTCCAACATCAGAGGGTGGAGAGTCAATAGTGATGTGCGTACCTTTAAAAAGATCAAAAACTGAGGTACGTTTTGTGCCCTGTTGCCATAACCCTCTGATGGGAATTGGTTGGCTTTTGGATTGGTAGTTAGCATGGACGTACCAACTGCCATCCAGTTTACATCATCGGTCACGGAGACATCGATATTTTGTGTAGGTAGTGGCGAGTTCTGGAGCAACTGAACTCTTATATTTGCATCGTCATCCTTTTGAGAGGAAGATGATGAGGAGGTATCCCCAGATGTGCTTGATTCATAAGAATTTGAGATGTCCTCTGAATGGTTAGGTTATTTGTTTGGGTTTGGACTATGCTCAAGTCCTGTATCAACAGGTGAAGATGTGTTGGCATCAACCCTAGTAGATGTGCTAGCTCTAGTTGGACTCGGTTGGATTCTCTCAGTTGTGACCATAAGAACATCTTCTGTGCTCTCTTTTAACAATCGCTCGGCATGGTTAGAATCACTTGGATTGCCACTTGGATTGTTTTCAATCTCGTTATCACTCGACCCCTCACTGTCTACACTAGCTTCTATAAACTCTGGGGTAGATGACCTCTGTTCTGAGATCACCATAGAGTCCCTATAAGATATAAGAATAGAAGAGGCTGAAGAAATAAGGTTAAGCATGCACCTTGATAGTTCGCGGTTCTTTGTGTATCCAATGGATACTATCCCTCCTTGTAGATAGTGGGTCAGTGAGATTTCATCGTCTAGATCTTGCAGAACGGTTGTACACATTCGATGTGCCATTTTGAGATGGCCCTTTGGATGAACAGAGACAGAAATCGTGGGAACATTAACGCTGGTAGAGTTTTGGCTTTCTTCAGGAGCAGATATTTGTTGTGTACAACATCATGGATCTCTTGGAAAATAAAATTTGTGAAGTCTAGAGGACAATTGAAAAACATGCCATACATTATAGTGATGACATTGGTACTGGCTTAATCCATTGAGCCAATTTTGCACGTTAAGCTTTTGTTGATAATGGAGACAAGTACATTCCACATAGGTGGTAGGCACTGTTTTTTGAAGTCAGAGACCCTTGTGATTTCCTTGTTGTACCCTATAAACTTTAGAAATTCCACCAATACTTCAGAAGTAGGGCTCTGCTCAAGAGCTGGATTTGGCACAAAAGTGGTTTCTTTCTCTTGAATGAATGATTCTGGAAGATGAAACATCCTTGCTATCATCCTTCTCGTAATCTGTACTTCAATCACGTGTTCTTCATCATTGGGTATACAGAAACTTCCAGCAAGGGTATCCTCATCTTTGATGTACACAGATTGCCACACTTCTTGAAGAAATTGTTTTGGAACATTGGGATTGGAAATTGTTAGGGCTCGGTTCAGGATATGGCGTAGAAGAAATTCTATCATGATGTGATAGTCAGCAGAGTAGGTTTGAGGATCAAGGAGCACTTGGAAGTCGTTGGGTTTGGAGGGTAAGAACACAATGGGGGCACTTTCAGTAGTGGATTCAATCATTTGGTCTTCTTGATTGTGCACATTAGCAAGAATTTCATTTTGAGCAACCATTTGGGATTTAGGGTTTTTGCGAACTTGCAGGTTTACAGCAATGGGGATTCAAGAAGCAACAAAAAATTCGAGAGCAGGGAGACGGTAAAAAGTACCAAGTGACAGTAATCGAGTTTAAATATGAGAGTGAAGAGTGTACTCGAGTGGTAAAAAGGATAGGAATGGTTTTGCTGACGTGGGGTACACATCGAGAATGCATGCGGACCATAGGGTTCTTCCACGTGTTTTGACAGTTCGTATTTGGCTCGAGTAGTGTGTGGATGCGTGGCTTTGTCAGATAAAGTATCCGTTTGGAGTGAATGTGTGTATCATTTGGAAAACCCAAACGTTTTCCCTTAATCCTTTGAATTCGCACGGTTATTCCAGAAAATTTATTTGAAAAACAATCTAACTGGTTTTAAGAAAAAATCATTTGATGACCAGTAGAATGTTTTAGTAAGAAACATTTAAAGATAAAGAGTTTAACTAAAATAACCTTTTCAATAACCTTGATGGGAAGAGAAGTTTAAAGATTAGTTTTTCTCAAGTTCTTATCATAAATGTCCTTTCAGAAGGTTTGGTACTCATACTAGAAACTTCTGTATAATCTTTGAGGCAAGAGCTAGTACAGAAGTTCTCAATGACTATATTTACCTTCAAAACCGTTTTCCTTCATCATTAATTCAGATCTTTAATCTCCGAACAACTTTAAATTCATTCAATTGCTCGAAGAAAAGTATTTTGGGACCAAAAGAAAGTTTATACCTATTTGAATGACTTTTCAGAGGAAATTTTGTTAACTCAGAGGCTTCTGGATAACCTTGACGGCAAGAGTTAGTCCAGAAGAAAATAAATTGCAAAAATTTTCAGAGAAAAGTACATGCAGTAGGTTGCTAATACATACAGAGGCTTCTGTATGACAATAATCATTGGAGTCGTTTTTAGAAGACTTGGATGTATCAGGTTCTTTTGAAATTTGGACAGGCCAGGAGGAGAGTTAGACGTGCCAGAGACTTTTGATTAACCTTGGCGGAAAGAGTTAACACAGAGGTTCTGAACATGCTATCTTATTAAAACATAAATATTCTCCCCCTTGAATTTTGCATGTAAGTTTGCTCCCCCTTGATGTGTGCTTCGCGGGTAGTTCGGAGTCACCGCATTTGAACCTCCATGGCCACAAGGGGATTTTTTTTACCCCTCCCTAGATTTGAACCTGGAACCTCCTGGTACTGTTGACCTTTGAGGCACCACCCTTGTGGTTATAATGTACAACTCTGAGATGCAGAGATATGGTTATTTAAGCCAGAGGCTTTTGTGATGCTTGCGATGGTGAAATTTATTCAGAAGATGATGAGAAATAAAGGTAAGGTAAAGACATGCTTTAAACAAATATATAGAAGAGCTATTTGAGAAATAAATTTTGGGTTTGCATCACATATTAAGCATGCCCAACTTGCTGATTAGAAAATTGAATCTGTTTTCATCTAGAGTCTTTGTGAAAGTGTCAGCAAGTTAGTAATCAGTGGAAACAAAATACATTTCAATTGTACCTTTTTCCACATGATCCTTTATGAAATGATACCTGACATCAATGTGCTTCGTCTTTGAGTGATGCACTGGATTTTCTGTGAAGGCTATTGCACTTTCTGAGTCACAGAGGATGGGTATTTTGTCATCCACAAGGCCAGAATCTCTAAGTTGAGTCTTCATCCATATGACTTGTGGACAGCAACTAGCAGCAACAACATATTCGGCTTTTGCTGTAAAAGTTGAAACACGGTTTTGCTTCTTGAATGTCCAACTAATTATCCTGTTCCCTAGAAGTTGGCAGCTTCCAGAGGTGCTTTTCCTGTCTAACTTACATCCTGCATGATCAGAGTCAGTATATGCAATTAAATCAAAGCCAGAATGCTTTGGATACCAGAGGCCCAAAGAAGGTGTTCCCTTAAGGGATCCAAAGATTCTTTTCACAACAGCCAAATGAGATTCCTTCGGATTGGCTTGATATCTAGCACACAAACAGGTGGCAAACATTATATCTGGTCTACTAGCAGTTAAGTACAGAAGAGATCCAATCATTCCTCTATGATTCTTGATGACTACTTGTTTCCAAGAGGGATCAGAGTCAAGTTTTGTATTTGGAGAAAATGGAGTTTTCATTGTGGTGGAGTTGTGAAGTTTGTATTTCTTTAAAATATCATAAACATACTTGGCTTGGTTTATAAAAATGCAGAGGTAGTTTGTTTGACTTGAAGCCCTAGGAAGAAGCTTAGGTCTCCCATCATGCTCATTTCAAATTCACTTTCCATTAGTTTTGAAAACAGATCTACTTCCTCATGATTAGCATAACCGAATATAATGCCATCCACATAAATTTGAACCATGGTCAACTCACCTTTGCACCTTTTGATGAACAAGGTAGTATCAATTTTACCTTTCTCATACTTATTTTCGATTAGGAACCTTGATAAGCGTTCATACCAGGCTCTTGGAGATTGCTTTAAACCATACATAGCCTTGTCCAGAAGATAGACATGTTCTGGATTAGTTGCACTTTCAAATCCTGGGGGTTGTTGGACATACACTTCTTCCTTAAGTTTGCCATTTAAAAAGGCACATTTAACATCCATTTGATATACTTTGAAATCTTTGTATGCAGAGAAGGCCAGAAATAATCGAATTGCTTCCAACCTTGCTACAGGGGCAAAAATTTCATCATAATCAATGCCTTCTTCTTGACAGTAACCCTTAGCTACTAGCCTTGCTTTGTTTCTGATTACAATTCCATCTTCATCTTTCTTATTTCTGAAGACCCACTTTGTACCAATTGTTGTTTTGTCTTTAGGTAATGGTACAAGCTTCCATACTTCGTTTCTGTCAAATTGCAGGAGCTCTTCTTGCATAGCATCAACATAGTTGGGGTCTTGTAGAGCTTCATGGGCTCTCTTTGGTTCTATCATGCTTAGAAAGTTTACAAAGAAAGCTTCATTTGCTGTAGCAGATCTAGTTTTGACACCTTCAGAAGGGTCACCAATTATTTGATCAGCTGTATGGGCTTTTATCCATCTCTTCATACGAGTTTGGGAGACTTGTGGAGGTTCAATCTCAACTTCTGGTTCCTGTGGAGTATCTTCTGGAATTTTAAGTTCCACCTCAGGAGATGAGCCTAATTTCTCTCCCTCAAATGAAGGCACAGAGGAAACTGAATGTTGAATAGAGCTTTCTGTATTAGGACAAGATGGAGATTCCTCTGGACTTGCATTTGAACTCATGGATACAGAGGGACCTGAGAGGGTGATTCCAGAAACTTGAAGTACTTCTGATATATTGACTTGAGGACTTTTGACTATATTTTCAAATGCAATTTCTTCTCCAAGAAAATAATTAAAGATGGCATCTATTTCATATTCTCTTGGGCTGGAGAGATAGTCGGAAGTAACATTGTTAAGCTTGAGTTCGGAATCAGAATAATTAGAAGTCATATGTGCTTGATCATCAAAATCTACATTGATGCTCTCCATGACTGTCTTGGTTCTGAGATTGAAAACTCTGAAAGCTTTTGAGGTCAGAGAGTATCCCAAGAATTTAGCTTCATCAGATTTCTTGTCAAATTTTCCAAGCTTTTCACGATCATTCAGGATAAAGCACCTGCAGCCAAAAATATGTAGAAATTTAATTGTTGGTTTTCTATTATTGTTAAGCTCATAGGAAGTTTTAAGATGCCTCTTGACAATGATAAATTTGTTTTGGGTGAGACAGAGTGTTTCTGTTCCATCCTTAAAAGTAAAGTTCATCATATATAGGTTACCTTTTCTGCCGGCTCTCCATAAGTCTTGACCTACCTTTGATATTAAGTAACAATGTTTTTCATCAAAGACGACTAACATCTTGGCATCACACAGTTGACTTACACTCAGAAGATTGTGTTTCAAACCAGAAACATAAGCTACTTTTGATAAGGTAACATTACCTTCTTGTAGCGTACCGTAACCTTTAATTTGACCCTTACCATTGTCTCCAAACGTTACTGCTCCACCGGATTTGTCTTTGAACTTGGAGAGTAAGTTTTTCATACCAGTCATGTGCCTCGAGCATCCAGAGTCAAGATACCAGATATGCACATGTTGTTTATGCAATCAGAATCAGAGAGATTTAGGTACCCATTTCATAATAGGTCCTTTATAGTTAGGTTTTTTATTCATGTTCAATTTTTCTTTAGGTCCAGAAGAGTTGGCACGTTTTCCCGAAGCTTCTGGTTTGCCAGATTTTGTCTTAAAAGTTCTTTTCTTCTTGTTATTGTAATTAAAGCAATTAGGTTTTGAGAAGAATTGTTTAAGTTTAAGGAATAGAGAGAAGCACTCAGAGTTCTGAAACATAAAAGAATTCATTGAATTTTCATTACTTGAATGATAATTACAATATTTCTTATTCGTGTCTATTCTAGCATCACTTGTTCGAATGAACTTCTTATCTATTCTAGACTTATGCTTCGGAACTGGTGAAGTCTTCTCTACGATCTTCTTCTTGAAAGTCCAATATTTAACTTTTGTTGAAGTTACTAAAACATAAGGAACATGAGCATTAGTTTTCCATTTAGCTTTTTATTCACCAGTGTACTTCTGAGGATGTGGCTTTTGACATTTTTGCACATGAGTAGCTTTCTTTCTGATTATTGCTTCTCTTTCAAGATCAAGACAAGTCTTAGCTTGAATGCACATACCAAGAAAATATGGATGAATGAGAACCTCTTTTCTCTGTTCTTTTGGAGAAACAGAGAGAATTGGTATTCCATTTGGAAGTCTTTCAACTTCCGGTCCAGCTGCGCCTTACTTCTGATGGTTCATTTTTATAAATAAAGGGAGCAGAGCTATCCTTTATACAAGGTTTTATCGGAACATGAGTAGAAGGCATACGATTTTCAAACTTAATGATTAATTTATCTGACATGTCTAAAAAATCATCATAACTTTGATTATCGTTTTCCCAGGGATAGACATCAAATTCATAATTGCCTTTATCTTGACAAAGATTTAGACCAGTAAAAGAACAGGGAATTATTTCTGGATGGTTTTCAAAAGTTGAAGCTTCTTCTTCTGGTTCTTTTTTAAGAGAAATTGTTTTAGGTTATGTACTACTTTTGGTAGCATACTCATCCAGAGTTTGAAGAATATCTTTTTGAAACTTGAGTCTAAGTTCTTCTTATGCATGTATAAGTATCAACACATCCGCTTTTGGGTTTAGAGTTATATGAGTGAATGAACCAAAGTTAAAAACAGCATCCTTCTTCTGAACTAAAAAAATATCAACTTGATTTTTTTCTTTCAGAAGAATAGTTTATGTTTTTGTATTTAAGTTTTCGCACTTGATTTCCATTCTCATATTTTGACCTTTTAAACACTGACTGTTTGTATAAAATAGGAAAATCAGGTTTTTGTTCTTTACCCATACAGAATACAGAATCTAAAGTAGATCTCTTTTTACAAGTATAGGGATCCAGATTATCGAAACCAAGACCTGTCTTCCCAACTTGTGTATTGATTTGTTCATGCACCTTCTGAGCATCTTGATACTTTTTAATCAAGAGCTCCTTTTTCTGAAGATCAATGTGCAAAAAGTCCCTTTCTTTTTGAAAATAATTTTGAAGTGCTACAGAGTTTAATCTGTCACTTTCTTTAGCTACAATCTCTTTATCCTTAGCCAACAGAAGTTTATTTAGCTCATCTATTTTATCTTTTAAAGAACTTTCTGAAGATGTTTTGAGATTGGAAATCTTTTCATTTTCTACGAAAAGTTATTGTTTTTCTTCTATCAGAATTTTCATTTCTCGTTTAAAAATATTTCTTTCATTTCCAATTAGAGAAAATGATTTTTCAAGATCTTTTCTTATTTTCTTCTCATGCAGAAGCTTCTGTTTTAGATTTTCAAAATCAAAAGTCAAGTTTAAAACTGTTTTCTCAAGTTCAGAAGATTCAGAGGATTCAGAAGTAATGCAAACCGGAGTTTCAGAAGGTTGATCCTCTGCATCACTAGTCATAGCCATTCCACAAAACATGGCTTCAGCTTCACTTAACTGGTCTGATAGCCAGTTCTCTTGTTCAGCATAGTGTGCTCTCTCGTCAACATTATATTTGTATTTTTTTTTGTAATACGATTATCTTTGACGAGACCACCCTTGCAGTCTTCCCAGCCTTCGCAACTTCCTGTCTTGGTACATAGGCTGGAGTAGGGCGTTAATTTATGTTTTCATACCTTCTATTGCTTGGGAATGAACGTTTACCAAACTTCCTGGTGAATTGTCTGGTAATAAGAGCCAAGGACTCATAATTTCATCATCTTCTGATTCAGAAAGACCAGCTTCTGTATCAGCTTCTGAGATTAGTGCCTTGCTCTTCCCTTTCTTCTCAACATCTCTATTTTTCCTTCCTGACACTCTGGATTCTGAAATAAGGGCCAAGGGATCACCAATACTCACCTTCTTCAACACCACTTCCTTCTCATAAGTCTGAAGAGTTCCAAACACATCATGTAAAGACCACTGCTCCAGATCTTGATTAGCTTGTAATGACATGGACAAATTTGACCATTCAGGATTCAGACATTTAAGGAACAAAACATTGTTATCTTCTTGTGACCAAATGATGTCACATCTTTTACATTGATTAATCAATGTATTGAACCTGTGAAATGTTTGCTCAAGAGTTTCTCATGGAAGGGCCTGAAAATTGTTATACTCATTCAGTGCTTGAGCTCTTCTATTCTTCTTCATCTTAGTTGATTGGCTAACTGATCCCAAAGATCTTTAGCAGAGGCACACTGATTCGGAGATTGAAATATTTCATTTGGAAGTGCCATAATGAGAAGTCTTTGCCTTTTGATCAATTTTATTTTTCTTCTTATCTTCCTCATTACAGTCCTTTCTATCTTTTAGGACCTGCCTTGCTGGAATTTCTCCAGTAGTGGCAGTTGCAGGTACACGAGGAATGGTGGTGAAGGGAATGTAAGGACCATTTAGTACTGAAGAATAGAGATCAAGATCTAAGCCTTCAAAGAAGTTGATCATGCGGATTTTCCACTGGGGATATTCATCCCCTTGTAGAGTAGGGGGTTTTGTAAGTGAGCCGGAGCTGTATATGGCATTCATATTTGGATTTGCCATTTCTGAGAAAAGCAGAGTAAAAGTTTTCGAGATGAAATTAAAGATTTAAGAGCGATTTCGAGTAACTGAACTTGAGAGCGTTTGTCGATGAACAATAAAACTCAGATTTAAGCTAAAATTACCACTGAATTTGAGAAAAATTGTATAAGAACAATAAAAACTCGTAAACAGGGTAGAATTAAGAACAGTAGCTTAAAAACTCGAGAAATTCTAGTTGAGTAGGGATTTCTCCAAACTGGACAAGATCAAATAATCAATAGATTGATTAGATGGCTCTGATACCAATTATTGGAACCCAGATCCCTTGAATACCCAATTACAGTTGATTAAGCATAAACAATAAGAGATAATGAGCGGAAGCAAATTTATCAACCATAAACTAGTATTATAAACAGTAAAGGAAGAACATAATAAAGATCAATCATAATTTGTATTTCACTCGTGATGTCGATGGTTACAGCAATACAAATTACTCTCTCTTTAATTCTCTCCAATCCAATCGAAAACAGATACAGTAAAGGTTATCTCTATATATACTATTACAGGATAAAAGTCAAAGACCTAGCCTATTACGTATTGACACGTCAGCTGTACTTGTAACAAATTCAGTTACGCACGAGAAGCATGACATGCCACGTCATAGAGACGCGTGTAGTTCATAAAGTTAAATCCAGAAGATGTCCAATCTTTTGGATTGATAATGTTGCTTCTGAACTATTACTTCTGAAGTGTAGATCTTCTGAAGTCGTTTGCCTCTGGAGATATTACCTTGTTTCTTTGAGAAGGGTTCTGATCCGTACTTCTAAAATAAATTCTAACAAGAACACCAAAAGTTGACACCAAATTAAATAACTTCTTGAGGCAAATAATCCCATAAATACTAACCTGAGGATTTATGAAACTAAAAGGTCACCACCAAGATAACGCGAAACGGGCCAAAAGCCGAATACCTTAAAAGCTTTTACACACACCGGTCGATCAGGTTAGATCCCCGAATTTCAAAACCGGCTCCGAAACAGATCAACCGTTACTTAAATCCACAGGTCCTCATCTAATCTTCATCTGCAATACTTACCACAAGATGGCTTTTACATTCAAGGCTTCTTAATGAGTTCAAGGTTTTACAAGAGTAGCATTAAATACATATGCCAATTTCATTTATCAAAGATTTAATAACAGACAATCTTTAAAATCAATTTACGCATACCTAAATATTTTTACCATAAACAGAAAATTGTGAAAAGCGACCACAACGTCCATATACAAGACCATTCAAAAGGTACGTGGTCATTATTTTAAACCAACGACGACTATAATGAGGTTATAAATAGTAAACTTTTAAAATGGACCGATAATGTCTTGTCACACATCCATTGACATCATGTATGCAAGATAAACTCATCCCCTAAAATAGTGTGCTACAAAATGTTTGCGCCAAATTTTCTGAAGATCTAACTTTTAACCATAAAAAGGCAAGGGGTAAAATTCCCAACAACACTAGCATGAAATCGGTTTATTTTCTCAAAGCTATTAAAACGTTATATGCATGCGTCTTGGTCATATCATGAAATCAATTTGATTTAGATTTCAACTCAAGCCAATTAACGAAATGTTTGTGTCTTTCTAAAACGTTGGTTACATAATGTAAAGAAGGTTACAATTAAAATGTATGCAAACTCTATGCAACAAATGATTCCTATAGAAATTAAAAGGACAATGAGGGAAGTTTTATAATTGTACGACATCAAAATCTTTATGCCCAAAATAAATGACACGAAATAAAATTCTCAATAACTCCTCATACTCAATACCGACACTAAAGAGAACTCATAAAATTCCCAAAATCTTATAATTGAATTATGAACATTACTCACCCAAAATTCAAATGAAACTTGTAAATAACCGTAGGAGGTACGGTAATTCATGCATTTCAAACTTGACCTAAAACTCACGTACACCAAATAATTTCTCCAAAATTCGTAAAAACGGTATTTGCACGTTTCTCGAGAAACAAGAGAAACAATTTAGGTTAGTTCCAAGTTTAACTCTCTTGAGGAGTGTATCTCAAATTTTTTGCATTCCTAGAAAAATAGTGCGAATTAAATTCTTAGTAAATGTGTATGCATTTCTCATGCAACTAAAACAATTTAGCAATTCTCGAGATACGGTTACACTCTTGAGTGTACCTAAAACGTTTTCCAAAATTTTAACTTCTCGGGTACAGAATCTTTTAACAATACAAGATATCTTTTTTTGGCAATTTCTTTTCTAAAATGATTGTCGTGCATGTATCTAGTTTGGACCCGAAGTCTTAAAACTACGCTTGCCAAGTCTACCAACCACAAGATTGACATTGGAAGCTTCCTATCTTAAGACCATCATCCACAACTAAATCCATTGATTTACAAATTTTCTCCCGGAATAAGGATGATTCAACACGCCTATGGTTCATAACTAACCACTATCTCCGACTCCGAAACGATCGAAATCACACATTCACCGTACTTAGTTGTCACCCAAATGACCATGCTACAAACACCAATTCTTTCAACGGTTAACTCATGAGAACCCATTCCCTACCCCATCGGTCATCACGACAATACGACTCAAGCACACACACATAACTGTAAATTCATATTATCACCGGCCGAATGATAATACAAATTTACTTCACATGCGGATCCTTGTTACCATCATTATGATTCTCGATTATAGTGCATCCATTAATCCTTAAAATATCCTATCTTAAAGTGTCTAATTGTGAAATCTCACCTCCAGTCACTTAACAATACCCTAGTTTGAGTCTAGGCATCTAAATTCAATACCTAAATCTCCCAAACTTATGCTCTGATACCAACTTGTAACACCCTCAAATTTGGAAAGATCGATTAATTTAAAATTTTCATCAATACAACAAATAAGGAATAAATCCTTCTCTTATAAAACAAAACTCGAATTGCCTCAATAAATATTCTAATTAAACATCAACAAAGTTAGACCAAGTCTTATACAAAGACCTACAAATGGTCGGGTGTTACTAAACCAATACGTGTCGCTATCTCTGAATGCGAAAAACGTCACCAAAGATAAATCTTTAGCGTGCTACTCTCTAGCACTCAAGTTCACACGTGCCACTAGTATCAATCCCAACAATAACCTGATGCACATTCCGACAAAGAAAAAGGTTAGGCATAATGCCTAGTGAGTTCAAGAGTTTATAACAATATCTATAATTTGTAGAAATCAAAAGATTGCTTGGTTGGATAATAATTTATCAAATAAAGGACTCCATTATAAAAGCAACATCTTTCCCAAAATTCATCATTTCCATTATAAAACTTTAAACCGAAATAACGAGGTAATAAAATCTTTAATTACAACTACCCGATCAGACACGAACTCCACCTCTTTTACTCACTCAAAACGTGAATGCATTTAAATGCTTCAAAATACCAAATTATGGACAAAACTCCATTTCTATAATACCAAAAATATGGTCAAGTCCCCATGATGCAATTTTATAAATAATGGATAAAACTCCATACTCCAAATACGTTACCGAAAAAAATGGATAAGATTCAATACCCAAAACAATACCTTTCGGTAATGGGGGAGACCCGTATCCGTTGAGAATGGTGTAAGACAAAGTAAACTATATTTTCAATGTTGCTAGTAGCGCCCTAAGATCACGATCCCGGTGTATGACCCATCAACGAGTACCCACCGCAATACCTAAGGTACTGGATCCCGACCCATACGAATTCATCTCCGAAACACCCCAATCCCAGACCTACTAAAAAAAGAGACATGGGTCCCGATAGCATACTCCAACAAGTTTCATCATTGTAATACCCTGGGTCGCAGATGCATTCCCACTTGGGTCCATCTCTATAATACCCGCGGTCGTAGAGGCATTCCCACTTGGGTCCATCTCTGAAATACCGACTACCAAAAACTACCAGGGTCGCAGAGGCATTCCTACTTCGGCCCATTTCTGTAATACCCACGGTCGTAGAGGCATTCCCACTTGGGTCCATCTCTAAAATACCGACTACTAAAAGCCCAATGCCTTATGGCCTCAAATGAGGGACTCGAAAGTCTTTCAATGACCAAGAAACTGACTCATGTGTCTATGGATCCAAATGCGACTCAGTCTAATTTACATGACTCCGACATGAATGATCAACGCACCCAATGCATGCAAAATATCATATAATTATGCCATAATGCATGTAACACCAAAACTTAATATTTAGTCATTTAAATCGGACAAATGTCCATGAGACTCGTTTTAGTCAAAAATGAGCAAAAGCGATATAACTCAACACTTATGTGATTTACTCGAATAATTGGTTGAGACAAACCATTTTCCTAAATGAAATCGTATTCATAAATTTTCAAAATGTCTCATAATGTAATAACATGTATTTTCCAAATGGGGTATAAATCTAATACTCTCAAAATGTCTATGACACCAAAATAATGCTCACTTATAAAATAAAACATCAAAACATCTCATAATTATGTTTTATTTATCAAGATGTCAAGAACCCAAATGTAAATATTTTACAAGATTTATAAAACCATTTATACCAAATAATTCGCATATTATCGAAATACTCACACATTTGACAAATACCAAGTAAAACATGTTAATACTTCAAAATGGACATTTTTGGCATGTACACCGTTTTCACAAAGAAACTTGAACTCACCTTGCTAGATTTAAGTTAAATATAGGTTTACCCAAAAGCCTCATTTGAAGGAAGATCCAGATCTACAACCATCTTTCACTAGAAATCATCTCTAGTTCACAAACAACAAATGGAGTTTGAAGAGAAACCCCAAAGTTTGTCAACAATGGTTAGGGAGGGTTGGACAAGATGAAGATGAAATCTTCCCAAAATACTTCAAGAACTTCTAATAAGTTTACATTTGTTAGGTCCGATTCAACAAGATCAAAAGAGGAATCATACGGAAATCATTGAGTCGTATGTTTTATTGAAGAAAGCATTAAAGATTACAAACGCGAATGTACTTTAGACGACTCTCATTAACGAATCCTCTACCCTAGACTCCTTTATATAGTAGGTGTCTATTACACGGTAAGCCCAAACCCATAAGGTATTAAACATAATATGGAATGTTATAATTAATTCATTCCTTCTATATAAAACTTTCTAAACTTAGGACTTTTAGTCCTAACAACATGTGATATTCGTCAACTAAAGCATTCAGGTTAGCAACTGGCTAGCATAATATATGCCTTAGTAGGTAGAAATAACTTATTTATAACTTAATTATGTTAGCCAAAACTTTAGTTCCCTAAAAATCCCGACAGTGTGCTTAGAAAGTCTTGTTACCGCATGCAACTGTTTAAGTCGTCTTATAAAATGCCAAATGCAGCAATTAACATTTAATTGTAACAAAAATAATAATAAAAAGAGTAATATGCAGTTTCTCATACCAAAATATAAATTTTTCTTAAATCAAATATTCAGGCAAAAATTGAAGAAAACAACTGGAATTTTGGCGTTAATCAAATATATTTTAGCAAAACTACCTAATACATATACTTATACACAATATTAATTAATTAAAAAAATATATAAATAAAAATTATAGCCAAAAATCATCCATGATTTGGCCTTCCCAATAAAAAAATCATTATAACACCCTCTATTCTCAAGAAACTCCTCATTATTCTACCTTTCACTCTCTCTTTTTAATTCAAATCCTCTCAAATCCTCCCAACACTCTGTCCCTCTGCCTCTTGGCCGAAAATTAGCCCCCCATCCATCCAAAAATCCTATTTTGAAGGTCTCTTGAAGGAAGATAACAACTCAAAGTAAGTATGTTCGTCACTCTTGAATTCTTTGCTTGTTTTCTTCATTTTTCGTGCAAAAATCTCTTCCTTTTCTTCATCTTCTTAAGTTTATGAGTTAAAGAACCCTCAAGCGTCTCTACATGGTAGGTTATACACCAATGACATGTTAAATGTCAAGCAATGGTGATAACCCATGATCCATACAACAAAAACTCAAGAAAACGAAGTTTTGATGATATGCATGTCCATTTTTCCTACAATCTAAGATGTTAGAGTTCATGCATGTGTTTTAAAAAGTTAAAGAATGATTTTTTTTATAAGACCTATGTTAAAATGGATGGTGAAAATGTTTTAACAAAGAATCCATCTTATGACTGAAAATAAGGATTAAAAACACTCATGTTATCATGTTTAAGCATTTTTTATATTTTGGCAGATTGAATGCATGGACTTCATCTGTCCATATCTTAAAAACTATTTAACCAAACGACATGAATCTAATTCTGGAACTTTATTTAATGAGTTACCTTTCTAACCCAACTGGTTTCATGTAAAAATATGGAGATTTGACCCCTCAACTACTCCTATTAAATTAAGAGCGCAAAGTGAATATGTTACAACAAAACCCCTACTTCTAGCAGCCATAACCTTCTTAATATTCCATAAAAGTTATTGATTTTTCTTCTGGAAGTAATTTTAATGAGTTATCATTCATACAAAATTGGTCTCATTCAAAAATATGGAGATTTAAGGTCTTAACCATTCAAACAAGTTGAGTGTGCAAGAACTGGACTCATGAATCAAAAAGACCATAACTCACTCAATACGGATCCAAATGTGGTGAATCTTTTTCTGAAAGATGTATCATTGAGTTAGGGTTAAAACCCAATTTGGATCACTGAAAAATACCAAGATTTGTCCCTCCAAATGATAGTGACAAAAAGAGTGTGCAAACTGCTTGGTTATCTGTGACCAATAACATTAATGAAATGATTAAAATGCATAATCACCTCTAAAAATGGTGCTATTAATGCCAAATGTTCCCTAAGTCACTAAATTAAAATATATAAAAAATTGGCTAAATAATAATTTGAGGAAAATACCTATTTATGACCATTTTTGGACCTAAATTTTCTGCCATTAGAAAATAAAATTCTAAAACATCCCTTTCCCTTTGATAATTTAATATATATATAACACCCAATTTAATATATATATATATATAACACCTAATTTAATATATATATATATATAACACCCAATTTAATATATATATAACACCTAATTTAATATATATCTATAACACCCAGTTTAATTTTTGTATCATCAAAATTTTACAAACTATATATATAAGTATATATTTATGAATCTCTTGTAATCAATAACACAAATTAATACCTAACCTTATAACTAAAACGAAAGGCATTTTATAAGACATGACGATCAAAGCAACACTTTATTTCTAAGAGTTAGGTCTCAAACTGATAGTGTGTTTCACTCCCATAGGAAGGACCTAACGCCGGGCATTGTACAATCGTGTGGCCACTCTTGGAACACTGCTGAACATTGTGAGTATTCACAGCCCCTTCTTTTTACTGATTTATACGTTTTGGGGTGAAAAGCATGTGAAATTACAAATTGTTACTACTATCGGATGTTGTTCATTGAAATTGTTGAATCTTAAATATAACTGATTATGCACTACGGTATGTATACTTTATGATGTACTTGAGTTTTAAATGAAAAAGTCCCCATTGGTTAGACACTATCTATTAACTCTTAATGAGCCGACGATAATTGTGGGTAGCGTTATTTGGTTTGACAACCCCACTTTTAACTGACGAGTTAGAAGTGCACTTTACCAGTAATAACAAGGGTCTTACACATGTGGAATTATTTCACCACTGAGGTAGGACGTGAAAGATTTAAGGGGCGTTGGTTGGTCGAAAGGTGTGGTAGTGGCTCAATGTCATGACATCACTGTATACTTTATACCAGGTGCAAATATTTGAACAATCAGATTTTTTTTTTAAAGAAAATTCCATCAAATCAAAGGATACGCCAGTCGAGAATAAATCCCATCTTTTTTAAACGTAAGCATCTTGTGAACGAATGTTTCATAATAATAATTTCTGCATACAAATTACTTTTTGTGCATACAAAAACATGTGAACTCACCAACTCTTTGTAGTTGACCTTTTTCTTTTATCATGCTTTTCAGGTACTAATAAGTAAGTGAAGCATGTAGGATGCATTTTGTGTGACGACATCAACATCAAGGACTTAAAACTTCTTTTGTTAAATTTTTCTATGTTTATTGTATTTGGAAACAATCTAGTTATGTCTTTGGATTTCGGTACCTTGTACTTCTTTAATTAGTGTTGTGGTTGGTGTTGTCTGTTACCTAATGATACGAAACCCTGAGCTGTCATATCTCGTGTTTCTGCTTTAGTTGGGTGTGTTCACCATGTCATCCTCGTCTACCCCTACTGAGTACTCTGCTGACGCGTCAGGCTATGTGACTAGTCGACCTAGGAGAGAACTTTTTGACTACTTTGTTGGTTAAACTTGGAAACTTATTTTGGTGGCATGTAGCCAACTATTAGGAACTCTAATTACTTGGCATCTTTTGGGGAAAACATTTTGTTGTTTATTGAACTTATGTGATGATTGAACCAATGATTATTTGAACTAATTGTTTTAAAATGCATGGTTATGAAATTACCATACGTTGGTATATTTATGTGTTTAAATGTTAGTTGTAGACATATACCGTATGATATTCATAACCTAGTTGAGGTCAGGATGTAATTATGGACTTTACCTTAAACTTAGCCAATAAGAACTTTAGTATAGACCTTATTTTAATTAAGTTAGGAAGCTCTGGCATAGTCGTGGGCATGGATGAAATATGTTGTTCCGAAAAGATCATTCGAATTCCACTACCTAGAGGTAAAACACTCGTTGTGTATGGAGAGAAGTCAGGAAGGAATTTTAAGATAGTGACGTGCATGAAGATGCTGAAATACTTGAAGAAGAAATGCATCGCGTTTTTTGCTCACGTTGTGGATAAGGAAATCGAAGAGAAACGCATTTAGGATTCTTCTATAGTTTGGGATTTTGCCGAAGTGTTCCCAGATGAGCTACCAGGACTACCCCCACCAAGACAAGTCAAATTCCACATCGACTTAATTCCTGGAGTTGCATCAGTGGGTAAATCACCGTATCGATTGACCCCATCGGAAATGCAAGAATCGTCAGGACAACTCCAGGAGCTGCTCGACAAAGGATTCATAAGACCTAGCTCTTCACCGTGGGGAGCCCTAGTTCTTTTCGTTAAAAAGAAAGATGAATCCTTGCGTATGTGCATTGACTATAGAGAACTCAACAAGTTAACCATCAAAAACCGATACCCTCTTCCTCTATCGACGACCTGTTCGACCAACTCCAAGATGCTGCTTACTTTTCAAAAATGGATCTTCGATCTAGATATCATCAAATAAGGGTCCGTGAGGAGGATATTCCCAAGATGGCATTTAGGACTCGCTACGGCCATTACGAATTTCTAGTTATGCCTTTCGGGTAAACAAACCCACCAACTATCTTCATGGACTTAAATATCAAGGTCTGCAGACCATACTTGGATAAGCTCGTGATCATGGTCATATTGTTGATCATAACTCCTCTCAGTTATTTGAATATGATTCCTCTAGATACTTAGTGAAATTCCATTGGTAAACTTATGTTCAAATTCAGCGATAGCATACGCTGATCGTTATCAGCGATCGCTGAAAATCAGGAACCTCAAGTCTACCTCTAAAGATCTGAAGATCAACCAACACACGAAAAGAACATTCAGCAAAAGTCGAAGACCAAGCTGAAGAAAGGGATAATCGGCTAGTGATCTGAAGCGGTTCAGTGATAGCAAGGATTATCTAAACCAAAGTGTGAAGTCTTGTCAAGCCTCAGCGATACTATGAAAGTTCATCCTTGAAGTTTCAAGTTCAGCGATCAAGTGAAGCTTCTCAAACAAGATTAACGTTGATCTTATCCTCGATGCACAAAAGTCAAACCTTATACTATGTCAGAAAAGGACGTACATATTGTCTCTTATGTCCCCATCATATCTGATATGGTACTGTTCACACGCGGCCAAAAGCATGGTTGTTTTTGAACAAAGGATAAGCTTCCTATGAAAGCTTGACACGTGACATATACCTTTTGTCTTGCATTAAATGAAAACGGGTATAAATAAGATGAAGATATCTTCTTCATCTTCATGCATGCTACTTTCTATTTCTATAACCTCTGCCTCTTTTCTTTCTTACTTCCTTGTGCATCAAACTGTGTGATTTCTTAAGTTACAATAGAATAGGTTTATTTACTTGTTCTAATTCCGCTTGTAATTGTAAATTTGTTTATTCAATATAAACTAATTTAAAAACTAAAAATCTGTGTGTTTGTATTCACCCCCCCCCCCCCCCCTTCTACAAACTGTTTCTATATCCTTGAACTCTTGTAGACTCCTTTGGGACCAACATAGATGATATACTGATTTATTCGCGAAACAAGGAGGATCATGAACGACATCTAAAATTGATACTATAACTGCTCAAGGAACATAAATTGTATGCGAAGTTCTCTAAATGTGAATTTTGGATTCACGAGGTACATTTTCTTGGCCACATAGTCAACGAGAAGGGAATTCATGTGGATCCGGCAAAAATAGAATCCATCAAGAAATGGGAAGCCCCGAAGACCTCGATAAATCCGCCAATTTCTCGGTTTAGCAAGCTATTATCAGCGATTCATTGCGAATTTCTCAGAAATTGTGCAACCACTAACGACATTAACCCAAAAGGATAAGAAGTTTATTTGGGGAGAGAAACAAGAAGAAGCATTCCAAACACTTAAGCATAGGTTATGTAATGCACCAATTCTGGCATTGTTGGAAGGCATGGAGAATTTCTTGGTCTACTGCGATGCATTCCACCAAGGTTTGGGATGTATGTTGATGCATAAGGACAAAGTCATTGCATATGCTTCGAGGCAACTTAAAGTTCATGAGAAGAACTACACCACTCACGATCTAGAGTTAGGAGCTGCAGTGTTCGCACTCAAGATTTGGAGACATTATCTTTACGGCACTAAATGCATTGTCTTCACCGATCATAAAAGCCTTCAACAGATCCTCGACCAGAAAATGCTCAATATGAGGCAAAGAAGACGGGTTGAATTTCTTAGTGACTATGATTGTGAAATAAAGTACCACCCAGGCAAGGCCAATGTAATAGCCGACGCACTAAGCAGGAAGGAAAGGGTAAAACTGTCAAGGGTGCGAGCAATGGGAGTGTTTTTTCCAGACGAGTCTAAAGACACGAATTCTTGAAGCTCAAGAAGAAGCATTGAAGGTAGAGAATTTGAAGGACGAGGCCCTATATCACTTGGAAAATAGATTTAAAACAAAGCCAGATGGGGTATGTTACTTTGAAGACAGAGTTTGGATACCAAAGGTTATTAACCTATGATAAACAATTTTGGGTGAAGCCTATCGATCGAGATATTCGATTCACCCAGGAGCTGATAAGATGTACAAGGACCTCAAGGAATACTACTGGTGGCCAGGAATGAAGAAAGACATTGCCTTGTACGTAAACAAGTGCTTAACATGTGCTAAAGTTAAGGCCGAACATCAGAAGACATCTGGTCTATTACAACAACCTGAGATTCCCCAATGGAAATGGGAACAAATAACCATGGATTTCATAACCAAACTACCCATATAAAACACCTGCAACCAAAAACTCGAAAGAATTTAATATTAGGTGCTCGTCTATTAGTTAATTCATATGGAGTTTTACCAAAACTTATGTTAACTATGAACGGTTCCGGGTAAAACATGCAGTATCTATGACTTCAGCCCAAAAATGAAACGGTAGTTTAGAGAAAGCCATCATTGTGGGAGTTGCTTCAACTAACGTTCTGTTTCGTCTCTCCACAACACCGTTTTGTTGTGGTGTTTGGGCTGCCGAAAAGGTATGAGTAATGCGGACTAAATCAAGATAAGCTTCTAGCATCTTGTTTTTGAACTTCGTTCCATTGTCGTTACGAACCTTCTGAACTGACAGTTGAAGATTGACTTGAACGTTTTTCAAAGGAGAAATAATCATTTCCGGTGCCTCGTCCTTTAATCTTAGAAACTCGACCCATGTATAACGAGAGGAATCATCAACAACAACCAAAATATACCTCTTTCCATTTACACTTTGAACTAGGGGTGTTCAAAAAAACCGTTGGACCACCCAAACCTATCGAACCAAGTCAAACCAGAACGTTTTTAGCGGTTTGGCGATCCGGTCTGGTCTGGTCTGAAAAATAGCCAAACAGCTTGGTCCGGTCTAGTCTGCGGTTTGAACATTTTTGAGTCGTCTGGACCGAACCGACTGTGAAAACAATATGTATTAATTGTATATATTTTTCATGTTGTAGGTTTTACTTTTATAGTCCAGTTATAAAGAATTAATTAAAGACGTTATGTTTTTTTAGTTTTCATTTCTAAATTGATAAAATTTTGAAATCTTTCAAAAATCAAATTACAAACCATAGTTCGCCTTACTTAATGTTTGTCCAAAATTCCAACTATTGTTGGTGGATTTGTATAATTTGTTCAATGTCTTTTTGTAATTTTAGAGATAGACGTTTTTTATAATCCCGTATACGTTTTTCTAATAGTGTAATATTGATAAAATTTCATTTTAGAGATATATATATATATATATACATGTCATTTTTTTAGTTTAAATCCCATAAGAGACTCAAACTGCCTAAATCGGTCGAACCAGACCGCCTTTTTGTGGTCCGGTTTGACCGATTTGGTCACTTGCTTGGTTTGAAAATTTTCTGAATCGCCATAATGGTTTTGTTTGCGGTTTGAGGAGTTAAACCATCCAAACCGGACCGCGAACACCCCTACTTTGAACACACATTGGACCGCAAAGATCCATATGTAAAAGTGATAGAGGTCTTTCAATGCCGAATTCTGTCGTAGATTTGTGAGAAGCCCTCTTCATCTTTCCAAGTTCACAGGCCACACATTAATGATCTTTTTGAAACTTCATATCTGAAATACCTCTAACCAGATTCCCATGTACTAACTTGTTCAGATTCTTGAAATTTAAGTGCGAAAGACATAGATGCCATAAATATTCTGTTATCCTGAAGTTTTGGACATCTAACAAACTTCTAAATCAACTTTCAGATTTGACAAGTTCTTTGAATACAAATTAGACTTCGTAGTCCCTACAAGTAGTTATTTCCCTTCCTTTGTCTTAATACTGCATTTCTTCTTCTTGAATGTGACTTCCAGATCTTTGTCATAGAATTGTCCTATGCTGAATAAATTGTGACTCAGTCCCTCCACATATGAAACTTTCTTGATCCTTAGATTTTCATGAACTATGTCTCCATGTAATTTGTTGTTAAATACTAATTTGCAGTAAACGACCAAGAATTTGAGAGGGAAATAAGCAAATCAGTGAAATATAACTAGGGTCTAGACAAGTAAATAAGAAAAAAGAAACACCTGAAGCCTTAAGGAGTGAGATTGAGAGCATATATGAAAGGGCAGAGGCTGATTGGGAAGAACTAAGAAGCGATCAAGTGAAGACCGGTCGCCGATCATGATTGGTGGGCATCACCAGTCATGAGTGAATGCCGAAAGGGCAAACATCAGTCAGTGATAGGCTAGGGCAAGAAGTAGGTCTGGAGTGTCGTTTGTTTAGCGAGGACTGAGGGTAATCAATGATGATAGGTGAGAGCGGCTACTTGAGAAAATGTTCAAATACAGAGCCTACCAAGCTTTATATAAGTGTTGGGCTGTGATGCCCTCTGGGCTTTGCTGCTCTGGGTCACCGCCTATTTCGCCAATACTTCGGCCGATTCTGCTTGATTCTTATGACTTTTGACAACCTAAACTTAGACTTGGGACAAAACAACAAGACGGGTCCTTATTAGACTCAAATGTAACTTAAAATGAAAATGCTAAAAGTAAGCTACAAAAATGGTCCAAACAAATTATTTTGCTAAATTTGTCAAAAATACATGAATAAAATCGTCAAATCTTTTTGTGCTTCATCAGCCAAAGTGAAGTATTTATCCATGTCTCCAATTCATATCATATCGATCTACACTAAATGAAATTAAGGGATACTAAACCACAGGGACTAAATTTGTAATTAATTCTAAAGTTAATCTTCAGAAATTTGACTTGAAGTCCTACCTCCCGGTCAGAAACGACACCTGTAGGTTGCGTAGTGAGAGAATGGTGACCAGTGACCGTTCAATACCGGTAGCAGTTTTCAACTTCTACTCTGTGAACAACGCTCTCTGTTTCAAAATTTTAAAAAGGGTAACTTTTACCCCTCCCCCGTTTCTCTTCCTATCCCCCAATTTGCATAATCTGCTTCCAAATCCTCTAGGGCACAGAAAAAAGACACTTGTTCTCTCACTCCCTCCCTGTTCAAGCTGGGTTTTCAATAGAAAAGCTAGTGTTCTTGAAATCAAGAAACTTCACTTGACATTTTTAGGGTTTTCTTTAACCATTTCTTGGTGTTGTGCAATTTTGAAAAAAAGGATATGATGGTTGATACGAGGGAAACAACAAATGGTCATGGCTGTGATTTGAATTGCAGTATGGGACCAACAACTGGAGCAACAGATGAGGGTGGGTTGTTTCTTGATGATAATAGCGGTGGTTTTAGTTTTGGCGAGGGAACTTCTTCAGAGGGTTTAAGAATCTACAAGAGGAGAAAACGCAGAAAGATGAGCAACTCGGATGAAATGACCAAGAGAATATTCAATGATAAGGTACTAAAATGGTTTAGTTCTTCAAAATTGTTTCTTTGATCGTCTTTTTGTTGCTAGACTTTTGTTCGTGGCTTTTGAGGATATTATGATTATATGTATGTAAAGGCAATTGCTCAAAGTTGTAACTTGTTTGCTAATTAGTTTAATTTTGGGCAATTTATGATTTGGGTAGAAGTTTGTAAAATCGATTATACGCCATATCAAGTGCTAAAGATGATAAGTTATATGCCTTCATCCCCCCTCACTACAATTACGATTTTTTTTTGAATTTTACAAAGATTTAGGATTTGAGTACCTTTTGAGTCGTAGACACGCACTTATATGGTCTTTGGATGAATTTTATATCTATACTTGTACACATATTGTAGCGCCTCCGCACCTGACTTGTTAATAGATGTAGAAATATATTATTCTATTTAGTATTTACTGAGTATTCATACCCCTTGTATTGATCAATACACAACATAATTTGAGGGTTCTTTTAGTTTCAACCTCTTTTCAAAAGGTGGAGATTCATCTTTTGAGATTCAAACATATTATTCTGTTTGGCTTTTAAAAACGATGGATGCCATACTCAATATATTATTTAAGTATCAATCTTGAAGCTAGAATCATTGAAGTTGATTATAATCACTGCTTCAATTGTAAATTAACTAACTTGCAACGTTTGGCAAGGTATCCTGCTGGATAGCATATGATTTATAGTTGGCTGCTTACAACCTTGGTTATTAGATCCTCCCATATTATTGCCTACTTATACTTGTTTGCTAGAGTCTCAGAATGTGATATGATGCTTGAGCTGAAAATCAAATGCTGAAATGCTTTCTTTTAGTAAAGTAGGAATCATGCAGCTTTTGTGCTATATTGGGTTTATTTTATTTTTATGAAAGAATTGAAGTAAACTTTTCCTACACCGGAGTTGATGGAGTCTTATCTATTTTGGGGTGTCTTCTACATCCTTAATGTTCGTAGTGTTCAACTAAATTTGGGTTTCCTGCAGATAAAGGCTGCTGATGGTGTTGCTTCCGATCAAGATGCTCTCAGGTTGAGTTTTGATGCATTTCCTATTGGGTCAGGTGAATGTTCTCTCAGGCACTGTAGGAAGATTGTCTTAAACCAGATGTATCAGTCACTTAGTGGGCGCGAAGATGGTCTTGGTCAGTGCATCCAAAATGCTCTTGTTTCTTATCCAGAAAGGGGTTCGGCTGAAGTTAAGGTAAAATACTTGCTCTAGATTTTTATAGTATTGGTTGATTTATGAGGAGGTGAACCCATATTGCTTTTTTAATGTTCTTTTCATTTGCTTGGATTCATGCAATAAGCTTCTTTTGCAGGAATCTCTTGACGGTGTTGAAAAACGTGACAACCAAACACGTAGTTCTGCTACCGAACTTTCTCATTTTATGTCTTGTGGATTATTAAATCAATCAGAAAATTCTACTATCTCCGAGTTGTGTGGACGTGCATTCTTCGATATTCTAATGTCCGACAAGTTCTCTGAATTATGTGCCCTACTTCTCAAGAATTTTGATGGTGTCAATGTTAATGGGATTTTGGACGTTAATGCTATAAACATGAAGATGAAAACTGGAGCTTATGAAAGTTCACCTATGCTTTACCTTAAAGATATCCAACAGGTATTCTTTTTGTCCAATGTTGACTTTTGCTATTCAAGTATTTGATCTACTAGTGAGAACCTGTAGCTTAAAGGATAATATTCCCCAGTGCATTGTTTCTTGAATCATAAAAGTTTGCATGCATATATATAAGCTCTTCTTCTTTATCTTTCTATGCCTTTGATAGTCAAATTGTTATCTTATAGAGAGAACAATTCTACTAGCGAGAGCTTGCAGCTAGGAGCATTACACAGTCCAGTGGGATTTTTGTAAATAATGCTACACTTGTCTTCCACATAAAAATGTATTCCCTTTTAACTTACCCTATATAATAAAACTATCACAAACTCAGAGTTGTAGTGAATAGATTTGATTGGGAAATTTCTATGAAGTCGATGAGATTTCATTTTCTACTGGTGGGTTCTGTGCATGATGTTTCTCCGGGTACAATTTGGCAACAGCTGTTTGTAGAAAAGGATTTTCTTTTTGCCCTGCTATAGTAGTTAAAACACCTTCCTTAGTCTTATTTATAGTTGTGATAGTGGAAGTCCCATTGAGTTGCAAAGATAGCATTTTCTACTGGTAATAGCTTGTGGCTTGATTCATTATATTGCACACTTGACACATAAGGTAATTGCAACAGTATTCAGGCATCAGAAAAGCATTCTCCTTCATCTTTCCATGCATTAGCGAAACGCAAGCTCATGCCCCTAACATAAACATGCAATATTAAAATTTACATCAAATTACTTGGTTATCATGTTGGCTTCCAGCCTAGGCTACCGACCTGACCGAGAAGGCATAATGTTAAAGACTAGAACCTTAACCCATCAAATACACTTTTGCTAATGCTTTTTTTTCAGTATGGATACAAGTGTACAATTATCCCTGAATTAGGTGGTAGATGATGCTTGTGACGCATCTGCATTATCTCTCCTGTCTATTGCCTTGATATCCGTTTTAATTCATATGAATATCCATCACCTAATATTTGGATTTGTTGTCTCCTGAGTCTTAGGATCATTAGCATTTCTGTCTGTTGTGATCGGGTGTTTTTGTATAAAAAGTAAATATCATCTTAGGTGTTCTTTAAAGTCTATTTTTTCTCATGTCTTCTAGTATCACTTTATCGCATGTCAGCTATTTTGTGTTCAATTTCTGAGTGGCTCAAGTAATCATATTAAGTACCAAATACAATGCCATATGAGGCTAGTTCAATGACTGAGATTGAGGCTAGTTCAATCACTGAGATTCGAGTCAGACCAGCAAGCACTAAGAGAGTAAGGGCCCTTCACCTAAATGCTTACCCGGTAAGCGCTTACCGGTAGGAGTCAACACTATAATTTATTTTACTGGGTAAAATTGTAGTACATTAACGGTATTGTATGCAACAATTTACCTGGCAAGCGCTTACTCGGGTAAGAATCGTCAACCTCACTTACCGGGTAAGATTCTCGGTCCTTTCCATGTACATCCGATGAGGAAAATTACCTGGTAAGCACTTACTGGGTAAGCGTAGTAAGAGGCCCATAAGGGGTCATTTACAAAACGCTTACTTGGATAAGCGCTTACCAAGTCATATTACCTTACCGGATACCGGATGAATATGGCAAGGACCAAGAATCTTACCCGGTCAGAGCACTTACCATGGTTAGCGCTTACCGGGTAAATTGTTGCATACAATATCATTTTGGTAGACTAAAATCCTATCCGGTAAGTAAATGATAGTCTTGAAATTTGCCGGTAAGCACTTACCTGGGTAAGTTTTGGTAAATGGCCCCTATGTCTCCTTCGAATAAAGACATTAGATATCGTTCCATGGGGTTTTTCGCATGGTGCAGATAATTGCTTTTCTCATCCTGCTACTTTACTTTCTTATAGCTTTTGTAAGAAGCACACTATATTGCAAGTCAACCATATTTAGAATTGAAATATGTGGTCCAGGGTGGGTTCCGGTGAGAAGGGATTACCAATCTTCGATGCACATTAGGATGAGGTGCACCTGATCAATTCCCTTTTCAAGCCCAATTCATGGGTGGGTTTGCGATTAAAGGTGATCGAGGGTTCACATCGCTTCTCACACTTCTCACCTTAACTCTCCTTCTCACAATCTCAACCAAATTATCTTGTGACGTCATACTACTCTTGTGCACTTGAGTCAGCTACTCTACTTCTGCCACTTGTCACCTGCATAATTGAAAACATTTGTTTTATTATTATAAATGGAGCATGCTTTATGTAATTGTGCGCTATTGTATGTATTGGGCGCCAATCATTCTGCTTTACGCGTATCTTTTTTGCCACATTTGTAATGAATACACCAACACACGAAATATCTTTAGGTTTTATCATGTTGACTAATTTCTTCAACTTGTTCAATTTGGATAGGTATGGACAAAGCTTCAACAAGTTGGAAATGAGATGGTTATGCTTGCCAAGGGTCTTTCTGACAAATCTAGGGATGACTATGAACAGTTTGTTCGCAAAGCCAAGGCATCAGAAGCTTGTAACTGCCAGGGATGTGGAGAAAAGGCAGATGTTGGAAACTGTTTAGTTTGTGATTCGTGTGAAGAGATATACCATGTGTCGTGTTCAGAGATTGTTGGTAGAGAAATTCCTCCTAAAAGTTGGTATTGTGCCAGATGCGTTTCAAATGGAATAGGATCACCTCATGATAACTGTGTAGTTTGTGAGAAGCTAAAAGCAATACCAACAAACGATGATCAAGTGGAAGAAGATGTACCAAATGGGTTTGAGGCAGATGTACATGATGAAATAACTGATGTAAGTTCAAAGATTTGTTTTATTTGCAAATCTGAGGTAAAGAAGGGAGACAATTTCCGAACTTGTGGGCATTTGTTATGTGGTCACAAGTTCTATCACCACAGGTGCCTAACAAGCAAGCAGTTGGGTGTGTATGGTCCTAGTTGGTTCTGCCCATCCTGTTTATGTCGAGGTTGCCTAGTGGACAAAGATGATGAGAATATCGTTCTCTGTGATGGCTGTGATCAAGCATATCATACATACTGTATGTCACCACAACTTCATTCTATTCCACAGGGAAGTTGGTTTTGTGCCAAATGTGACAGGGAACTGAAGCAAATAAGAAGAATGAAGCTAGCATATGAGAATATACAAAAGAAAGTGAAAGTGGAGGAGGGTGGTGGAATTGAATTGGAAAAGAAAGCAGAATATGAGGCTGTGGCTGTGGCTGTGGCTGTGATGGATGAAGATGAAGATGAAGAGAGAGACAAATCTGGTGGTGGATTGGAGATGCTTGTAACAGCAGCTAAAACACTAAGTCATCAAGAGAGTGAGTATGGATACCACCACTCTTAGGAATGAATATGTGATGAAAGAAATGTTTGTACCATAATGTACAAGTTTTTGTTGCAATCATATGGAATGCGGGGACAAGTCTTTTGGTAGGTTGTACACTACTATATGGAGGTTTCTGTTAACTCAACCAATACTTCTACCAATATTCAGCTTCTTATTTTTTTTTTTAACTGGTTTGGGAAGTGGGGGTTGGATTTCTTTTTGGCTCATGTCTGTAAGATTCTGCAGGTTGATGTCTCTGACATAAACTTGGACTTTTGCTATGTCAATTTGAGAATACCAATGGAGTGTTCTCTAATTACAAGTTATGTTTCATCAACATTAAAACCACATTTGCAAATTATTCATGGTTTTAATATCTATAATATCATACTTCATAGTTGGAGACGTAAGATTAGAGTAGGGATCCGTATTCCGTAGCTAGCGTGAATATGCTTACTGAGTTGATAGTTAGGTTATCAGTTTTTTAAAATAGACTAGGCCGTAGTTGCTTTTATTTGTATGTTAATGTTGAATGCTTATTGCTAACTAGCTTTTCAAAAGTTGGGTGCATTTGCAATTTTTTTTTCTTTGTACTTTTTAGTTTTTACACACCGATATGAAACTAATAATTGCTCCAACTCTAATCAGTTTTGTGCATATCAACGGCCCTCGACCCTACCTCTGGGTGGGTTATATTAGGCTCATTTTGTTTGTTCAATGTTTGTATATCAAAATATAAGAAATTTATATAACCTACACTGAACTAAGCATAGGAGAGGAGAAGAGTTAAGGTGAGAAGCGTAAGAAGAGATCTAAGCCATTGATCATGTTTAATCTCATACCCACTGATGAAATGTGCCTTAGAAAGAAGTTGATCTAGTGCATCTCGGTGTACCTAATCTCGATGCATCTCATCCTAATGTTCATTTTAATGTGCATTCAAGGGTGGAGATTCCTTCTAAACGCTTCTTACCATACGTCTCATTCTCATCGGAACCTAACCCCACTGAACTAATGGTTATTTAATGCTTGCTTTTTCATTGCTTTAGGTACATTACGTATATGTATGCTTAGGAGCATTAAGACCCATTACGATATGTAAATATGTATTTATATGCATTGGTTAAGCCTTTGTAGGTGGTTTTTTGAGTTATAGTCAAATCCCATCGAGCACAGAATATAATAGTTCAATTCATGTCTTATGAGTTGTGACACATAATTTTAAAGGATAGAGTAAATTACATGATTGGTCCATGTGGTTTACACAAAATCACACTATGCTTCCCTAAGCCAAAGTAGTTATGGAAAACGTCCCCGTGATTTACATTTTCACACGCCTTTGGTCCCTAATCCTAAGCACCGTTAAACGATTCCATTAATGTAAGTCAACTCTAAGGGTATTTTAGTCTTTTTATGTATTTTATTTTCTAACAAAAATTTATCCTTTGATTTAAAACACAGGGACTAAAAATATAATTTACTCTTATCTAACGGATGTATATTAACATATTTCTATAACGAGGAAAGTTCAAATGTGAACGTGAGAACAAATGAGAGCGTGACACGTGTCTGAATGTAGATTATTCAGACTGAATAATCAAATAAATATTCAGACTGAATATAGTATTCATTCAGTCCGAATAATGCTTATAGTATTTATTCAGTCTGAACAATGCTTATTCGGTTAATCAGTCTGAATATGACACTTGTCACACTCTTATTTGTCCTCACGTTCACAACTAAATTTGAGTTATCATTTGAACCCACCCCTTTATGTAACATACATATATATCTATACTACATTATAATGCATTCCTATCAAAACTCTTAGGACGCGTTTGGTTCGCGGGATTTGGATGGATTTGGAGGGATTTGGATTTAAAATGCAATCCATTCCGGTGTTTGGTTTGTCTAATGGTAAGGATTTAAAATTCATGGATTCATTTAAAATCCCATAAACATTGGATTTTGAAATCCTTGGCGGATGCTTGGGATTTCGCGGGATTTCATAGGATTTGTATGAAATAATGTTTTAAAAATGTTAAAAATATTTGTTTTGTAATAATTGATTAATAAAAATGTAATTTAATTATTTTTATATTTTTTTATATTTTTATATAAATTATTTATAAATAATAGAAATCCAATTCCATTCCAAATCCTACAAACCAAACACACCTATGGTTTTCAATTCCAATCCAATCCAAATCCCTCCAAATCCCTCCAAATCCTAATCCTTCCATGAAATCCAAATCCCACAAAAACAATCCCGCAAACCAAACGCACTCTTAAAAACAAATATTAAAGCAAGAGGTACAACCTTTTTAAGCATAATTTTTGAAAAACTATGAATTACAAGTTTAAATGCTGATGTACATCTCTCAAATCTATATCTATACTACATTATAATGCATTCCTATCAAAACTCTTAAACCCAACTTTCTTGTCCGTTGGCATATTCAATGACATATTTTTTCAACTTTTGAGGTTTTAGATTAATCTTTGGTCTAAAATCTAACGACACATAACTCCTATCTGCTCCAGAATCAAATAATACAGATGCGTGATGATCGTTCAGAAGAAATATACCTGTTACTACATCTGGATTTTGCCTTGCCTCTTCAGCTCCAATCTCGAACACTGGACCCCTCGCCGGCCCTCCTTGATTTCCATGATTTGTTGGTTGTGATTGTCTGGTATCTGGCCTCCAATTCCTCCTTGGGCATTTATTCCTGAAGTAATATGGGCATCCACATTCATAAGAAACCCGTTTCTCACCAATCCTACAATCCCTTGCAATATGACCTTTTCTGTTGCACTTGAGACAAGTAATGCATCTCCCCTGATGATGACTATTAGATTTATCACATTTCGGGTACACCCCTTTTCTTTTCTCTGTTAACTGAGTCTGAATCCCATAGTTTCCTGACATTCTCAAATTTTTGCCCATTCTTCCCCCAGATTGCCTTCTTGTGGGTTCTTCCATCTTCCTCTTGCCTTGAGCCTTCTCTTTTGCAAACAACCCTGAACGTGTAGCATTATTGGTGAGTCTGGTTGCCGAACTCACTGCTTCTTGTAGAGTGTTCGGGTTTGCCGAAGTAACATCTCCACGTATTTCCGGAGATAAACCCCACACATATCTATCAACTCGGTTTTCTTCAGGTGTTACCAGATGTGGTACCATTTTTGCTAGCTCATGAAAATGGGCTGTGTAAGAGTCTATATCATTTCCTTTCATCTCGTGATTCCACAACTTTGCTTCCAACTTCTGAATTTCACTCCTTGGGCAATATTCTTCCTTCGGCATCCTCTTGAAATCTTCCCACGTAAGACTGTTTGCCGCTTCCCTACCTCGCGTTTGTACTTGAGTGTTCCACCAGGTTAATGCTCGCCCTTGTAAGAAACAAGTAACAAACTCTACCTTCTTTCCGTCAGTACACTTACTAATCTGGAGAACAGACTCCATGCTTTCTAAGCAGGTCAATAAACCGACGGCTCCTTCAGTTCCGTGAAATTCTTCAGGGTTACAACTCCAAAAGGATTTATACGTACATTCCCTATCTCCTGATCCTCGGTTGTTATTTTGGTTAGTAGTCAGGCCAGCTGCTACTTGGCTAACAATACCTAGTAGTGCTGCCATGAGCTGTTCAGACACCAGTCGTGCAACATCGAGAGTTTGTCTCCTTGGCGGCATTGTTCTAAAACACAATTTCAAATTGAGTTTTGATCAAATTTCTATTACTATTTCCGAACTAATTATACTTACTAAGTTTAAGTGTATAATATAATATTCTTCTAATACTAATCATCTAAACATATATTCAAACAATAACGAGAATCAGATAACATGCATAACTTTTATAGATAGAAACAAAAAATCAAACATTTCAACATAACTTTCAAAATATAATTCCAAAAAGATAACAAATTGTTTATACCTTAAAACAAACAAATCCCAAAAAGTAAGGTAGTACAATTGTTCATAACTTAAACAAGCAATTCCCAAAAGAAGTGTTTTCATCCCAAAAAGCTTCAAATAAAGAGGTCGACTAGTTCAACATCAAGCTAATCAACACTCATAGTAAGACCACTAGAACTCCTATCGTCCATGCTAAGTATGTGTGCATCCTCCGAATTGCCCCCTAGGTTCAAGGGCCACTTCCATGACTCTATTCGTAAATTCATCCTGTGTGTACAGTACTGTCAGGATGTCGTCTAAGGAGTGTTGGTAATGCTCCAGTCTCATCCTGTGGAGCTCTACTTCATTAGCCATTCCTGACACCCACACGTGCTCCAACGCGGTCATGCTCTGTGGTCGCGGTACAGGGACTCCTATTGCCGGGGGAGGAGGAGTCACATTTCGCGACCGGGATCGCGACTGGGATGGTTATTCCGAAGATATGGAAGGAACCGTGAAAGTCACCCTCCTAATAGGGAGAACGCGCTTTCGAGCGGGCCTTATCGTCCTCGGTCCTCGTGATGTACCCTCGCCAGTAGGTGAAGGTACTGGCATAGAAGTAAGTGATCTAGCAGAGGAGTCAGAGGTATCCTCCTCGTGACTATGCTCGGATGGGTCATAGTCATCGTGGTTTGGGTAGTCTCTTCTAACTCGGCCGGTAACGTAGCCAGACTCATCCGGGGAATTTTCAGATGACGACATGATGCTGTGAAAAAAAATTTAATTTTATAGTGTATGGTTTTTGTTAGAAAACCGGTGTTCTCTATAACCTAAGGCTCTGATACCGAGTCTGTCACACCCCGCTAAAGCGGAAACACGAGGTACGACAGTTCTAGGTTTCACAACAATAGGAATATAAACACCAACCACACATATATTTAAAACGTCAAAGTTTAAAATTTAAAAGTTTACAACCCGACTACTTGAACTTTAACAAACAAATTACATCAAATGGGATATATAAAATGTCTTGATTGGTGTTCCACAAAAATAAGCTAAACTTGATCGGTTACCCTCTTATTTTCCTGTAAAGCATGTTAAAACAGAAGGGTCAACTACAAAGAATTGGTGAGTTCACAGGTTTTCAAATGCACAAAACATTTTATATGCAAGGTATAATAATAGCGAATCGGATGATCGCATCAACTTTAATATTTTAAAGTTTTAAGAGAAAAAATACACATTATATTTACACATGATATTAAAATCTTGAGCCACTACTAAGCCTAAACAACATTCTACGCCCCACGAACTACCTCAACGGTGAACCTAAAGTCCATATGTCTAGAGCATTCTTAATTGATAAAGTGCACCCCTACTTGCCAGTTAGGTGGGTATGTCAACCAAATAGCGCTATCCACAAATATCATCGGCTCAAACGAATACAGAGTTAAATAGTAGTGTAACACAGGGACTTCATAAAACTCAACATATCATTTGTGTAATATAAATTTGCTCATCATAATGATTTATATGCTTTTCATTAATCAATATAAATCAATTCACTTTCCTTTAAAACGACATGCTTTACACCCCAAAATGTATAAACATTTAAAAAGAGGGGCCGTGAATACTCACCTTTTAGCAAAAGCTTCCAGATGGATACCCGAGATGTCCGCTTGACGGCCTAACGCTTACCTAAGAAAGCAACGTACCCAAATTATCACTTATATGTCTAACAATTACTATGAGAGTGCTTATAAGTCCTTATATGTCCAACTTGGTCTACTATTGTCCCGTTACACCTAATGCACATATGCTCTTTAATGATATAAATTATCCCGAAAATGTAATGTTATAGTCCTTCAAGTGATCAAAATTCATGAAATCAAATAATTTCACAGTTTCACTTTCTGACAGAAACTTTAGATCCTAAAAATGATCAAATTACAGTGACATCCTAAATGACATAGTTTCCCATCTTTTTATATGTGATACATTACTGAGTTAAGGTCATTGTGACCAAATTTCATGCATTTTGGACATGTAATAATGGTTCAAATAATTTATATAAAACAGTGTATCACACAAGAAGGGCAGATTACACTCTGTTGGTAAAACAACAATTTAAGGAGTTATACAAAAGGTTTTTCAGAAATTCCAATTGGATTATAAACAAAACACATACAGGAAACTTTTAAGATAAGAATCACTAATTTTGAATCGGTTATAAGGAAGCTATGGCACCACAAACATGCATGCACACATCTGTCATTAGTTGACAGATTACACACTTAACTTTAATAAATTGGTTAATGCCTCAAAACTTCATATTTTTTAATGAAACCGGATTCATATGAACCCTAACTCTTAAAAAAAAACTCAGAAGTAGAATTATACACTATGGACAAATAATCAAAGGGATATTAACATGCAAAATAGGGTTTACCTACTGGTGGTTTCACAGTTTGCACACCTAAAATATTTTAGGTGTTTGGAGGGTCAAAACTCCATGTTTTCATGTGATTCCACTTGAAAACATAAGATAACTCATAAAACTAACTCTCAAAAGAAAAAGCATCATTTTTCATTGAGTTTTGAAAGAGATGTGGTCATTTGAACATGCATGCATAAATCTGTCACCTTTGAACATGTATTGTTACACCGTTGTGTTTATATTCAGTCTGAATACAACCTACAATTATACAGTCACCAAATTGTAGGTTATATTCAGAGTGAATATAAACATTACTAGTATATTGTTACACTATAGTGTTTATATTCAGTCTGAATACAACCTACAATTATACAATCACCATATTGTAGGTTATATTCAGAGTGAATATAAGCACTAACAGTGTAGCAATACGTTGTAGTGTTTATATTCAGTTTGAATACAACCTATAATTATACAATCACCAAATTGTAGTTTATATTTAGCGTGAATATAAGCACTAATAGTGTAACAATACACTGTAGTATTTATATTTAGTCTGAATACAACATATAATTATACAATCACCAAATTATAGGTTATATTCAGAGTGAATAGAAGCACTAACAGTGTAACAATACACTGTAGGTTATATTCAATCTGAATATAAGCACTACAACCTAGCAATACAATGTAGTGTTTATATTCATTCTGAATAAAACCTACAATTATACAATCACCAAATTGTAGATTATATTCAGTTTGAATATAAGCACTAACAGTGTATTGTTACACTGTAGTGTTTATATTCAGTTTGAATACAACCTACAATTATACAATCACCAAACTGTAGGTTATGTTTAGAGTGAATAGAAGCACTAACAGAGTAACAGTGTAACAATACACTGTAGGTTATATTCAAACTGAATATAAGCACTACAACCTACGTTAGAGGAGCGGTTTTCCACTCTTAACCGTTGCACACGAAAGAGGATCCCGGAACCAGCAAATGGGAGCCTGCTGGCAAAGAGAATGTTAGTGAAGTTTCCTTATGGGTGAGTTCATAGGTGGTTTAAGTCAAGTGTAGCGAAGGAAGTCAATGAAAAAAGAAAAAAGACGAAAGACGAGAATCTCGTCCATTAGCTGAAAGACAAAGATTAAATTAAAGGTAAGGTCTAACTAAACCGACTCAGTACTATGACCCCCAATTTCCTTATTTTCTTATTCCCGCCAGGCATACACTGTAGTGTTTTTATTCTGTCTGAATACAACCTATAATTATACAATCACCAAATTGTAGGTTATATTCAGTCTGAATATAAGTACTAACAGTGTATTGTTATATTCAATCTGAATACAACCTACAATTATACAATCACCAAATTGTAGGTTATATTCAGTTTGAATATAAGCACTAATAGTGTGTTGTTACACTGTAGTGTTGTTTTGTAGTCTGAATACAACCTACAATTATACAATCACCAAATTGTAGGTTATATTCAATCTGAATATAAGCACTACATCCTAACAATACACTGTAGTGTTTATATTCAGTCTGGATGTCATTGTTAAAACACCTTTATATTCAGAGTGAATAATAACGTTGTCTATAAACAATTTAAAAACATGTATCCTAAGACACTGTTATTATTCAGTCTGAATATAAAATAGATTTTGTGGAAAACATATCATATTCATTATGAATATAATAACATGACATAACCTCTGTTTAAATTTTAAATAAAATAGGAAGAAAAAGAAAGACTCTGGGAGGATGTGCTTCCCTAAGAAATAAAAAGATAACAATAGAATTAATACTGGATGCAGAAGAAGAGGAAGTACAAGAAGTCAGAGAAGAAGATATAGATGAAGATTTAAATAAATCAGTAACAACAAGAACAACATCAAAAAACCTGTTTTTAGCTATCAGACAGTTAAAACACATCAAGCAAAGTGTCTGAAGAAAATCGGATTTGAGGAAATCCTTGGATTAAAGATTGATATAATCCCATCAAAGTTGGCATGTTATATAATTAAAAACTTTGATACTGACAAGATGGTGATAACAACTCCAGCTGGAGAAATAAAGGTGGATGAGGAGGCTGTTAGTCAGATTTTAGGACTAAGAAATGATGGAGAAGATCTGAATGAGATGGAGGTGGATCCAAATTGGTTTAAGCTGTTAGATGATTGGAAGAAACAATTTGATAATAATACAAATATACATCCAAGTGACGTTCTACAAAAACTAACCGAATGCAACAACGCAACATGGAAATTCAAGACGAATTTCATCATTTAGTTTGTGAATGCAATGGCAATTTCAATGAAAATGGGCTGTTGGTCCCTAAAGGGTCTACAAGAGTTCAATAAATAGTAAACAGTTTGTAGAGGGGGGGGGGGGGTTGAATACAAACACACAGATTTTGGTTTTTAAATGAGTTTATATAACATAAACAAATTTACAGTTACAAGCGGAATAAGAACAAGTTTAAAACCTATTCTATTGTAACTAAGAAACATTAAGTTTTATGCACAAGAAGAAGGAAGAAAGAAATAAAGAGGGTTTAGGTTTAGAAGGAAGCATGCATTAAGATGAAGAAGATATCTTCATCTTATTTATACCCGTTTGCATTAAATGCAAGACGAAAGGTATATGCCACGTGTCAAGCTTGGATAGGAAGCTTGTCCTTGCTAATAAGACAACCATGTTTTTAGCTAAATATGAACAGTACCATATCAGATATGATGGAGACATAAGAGAAAATTCGTACGTCCTTTTTTGACACGGTTTTAGGTTTGACTTTTGTGCATCAAGGATAAGATCAGTCTTTAATCTTGTAAAGGAAGCTTCATTTGATCGCTGATACTGAATCTTCAAAGAGGAATCTTCAGTATCGTTGAGGCTTCACAAGACTTCACACTTTGATTAGATAATCGCTGCTATCGCTGAACCGCTTCAGTTCACTTAGCTGATTATCTCTTTCTTCAGCTAAGGTCCTCGACTTTCGCTGAATGGTCTTCTGGTGTGATAGCTGATCTTCAGGACTTCAGAGATAAACTTGTTGTTCCTTGATCTTCAGCGATCGCTGATGGTAATCAGCGTATGCTATCGCTGAATATTAACATAAGCTTATACAATGGAATTTCACTAAGTATACAAAAGGAATCATATTCAAATCATCGAGAGGAGTTATGATCAACAATCTCCCCTTATTTGATTATGATTAAGCAACATAAGAAAATTGGTTTAAGAGACTAGTAAGGACTTAAGAAAAGTTGAAGTATGTTTTCTATATCTGTATAATCTTTTTCAGCTAGTCTACTATCTGAATTGAGTTTCATTTATAAGGATATGAAAGCCCAATTTTTACAAGTAAATAAGCATAAAGTACATTCACTGATTAATTTTTCAAAGTGAAAAATCAGTGAGTAAAGTGGTTTGAAGAAAAGTAGAACTCTTATGTTCATTGTCCCTTTTACTTTTTTTCAGGGATCTTTTCAGTACATAGATGGAGTAAAGTACTTTGATTGAATTTCATAAAATATAATTTGAAGGAATTACAGGAAAATGAAATAACAATAATAAAAGTAAAGTACTTGTACACTGAAGGAATATTACAAAGGAAATAGAAATCTATAACTAATCAGAGATGTTCTCGTTTCTTCTTTGTAGCTCATTCTCATAAAGCGTTTTCTGTCGATTCATCAGAGGGGTATCTGACCAGTAGCGCCATAGCATGATCTTTATGAGAGAGGATGGGGCCTTGTAAATTTCTTGGTTTCTGAAGAGTCCTAAGAACCCTTCATTGTCCAAGAATACCATACCAGGTTCAGGCAGTGAGATGATTTCATCTTCTTCGTATCTTCGGTCTTGAGGGAGAGAGGTACCTAGCAATGAAATATCAGGGAGTTCAAGATGAGCAAGAATGCTTTGATAATCAAATTTGGTTTCATGCTCATTCTTTGAACTTGAACCACCTTCAGCAGTTGATCTTTTCTTCTTTGATGGTTCAGGGAGAGGGGGAACTTGCACGTGTTGTGACATCCTTTGCAGCAACTGATCCAATACTCTTTCCACCACATCCTTGAATTTGGATTTGGAACCCTGAATGGGTCTGTGATTTCTAACCATTCAGTGTATCCATAAATCCTTAAGAACTTGGCTTCTTCTCTCTCAATTCTGTTTGTCCTTGTCATTCTTACATATACCTTTGGACCACCTCTGTTGGAGTGTTGCCCTTGGATAGTTGCATGAATGATTTTGGCTTTAGATCTTCGAAATTTCAGTCTATCAGTGCACTAGTCAAGCTCTTTGTTTTTCTGCATTGTGGCTTCAGCGGATAGTGCACTTAGAATCTTCTGTTAAGCAAGGATTGGATCTACATTCAAGTTTTCCTGTGCAATTTCTCTCTGTACAAGAGCTTCAACGACCCTTTCACTCTTTTTCAATTGTTCCTTGGCCGACTTGTCTTTAGCAGAGTCTTCCTTGAGTAATTTCCTTGCTAAAGCAAGATCATTCTTAGTTTGATTTATTTCCTCATCCCTGATACGTTGTGCTTCCAATGCTTGTTCTCTCTCTTCACTAGACAGAAAGTAGAATTCATCTACCATCCTTATTGGTACAACGTCTATGGGTTTAGCTTGAGGCACCCTTATTCTTCTTGTTTCGAATTCCCTAAGGAATTTTATTCGCCTTTCTTCTTCTTCAGGCTCGTTTATGATCGGCTTTTGAACGCGACGCCTGGGAATAACGCCCTCTTCTTCTTCAGAGTCAGTTTCTATTATGTACACAAACTGCTCTTCGGAAGAAGGTTCCTTCCATGAAGTAGAGTCCTTTGGGGGACGGAGATCATTGAGGGAAGGAGAGGAGGAAAAATAATTGTCAGAGAGAGTTTTTGTAGGTGAAGGAGGTGTGGGGGTTTCAGAGAGAGGTGTAATATAACAGATAAGAGGAAGAGATACCTCATTAGTGGTCTCCCCCTCAGATATTGGGATAGTGGCATCCAGATCTACCACTTCTTTTCCTTTGCCTGAGGGACCGGATTGTCCCTGAGAGGGATGTTGTCCGTCCCGCAAAGGCTCTTGATGAGTGACTCCAGGCCTAGACATTCTGAAGTGCTCTAAGGCACTTCCAATGTCATCGTCGTCTTCATCATCATCCATTCCCCCATAATGAGGGATAGGATCTTCTTCTTCTTCTTCTTCTTCATCATCTTCCTCAGCATCATCGTCTTCTTCAGCTTCAGCAGTCAACCCTTCATGGAGGAAAGATCCCGTTCGCTGATTGTAAGGAGAAATCTTTTCTCCAGGGAACGTCCGGTTGTGCTCCGAAATGAGTTCATCTGCAAACTCTTTGGCACATCTCACCCCCTCGATGTTATCAGGAGGTAGACAATGCACCATCTGAGCAGTGCGGTGCTGGGATGGCCTTGAGGAGACTTCCCCATTTCCTTGCTGATTGGAGGAGCGCTGGTGGTGGTGGTTGTCGTTGTCGCTGAGAGGAGCGGCACCTGATGATGACATAGACAAAGATGCCAAATATACATCTGGATTAGATGATGGATGAAAAACCTTATTTTTCTCCTTGAGAGTATCATGAGGATTACTCTCAGGGACTACGTTTGCAGAGGTAGTGTCTTAAGGATCACTAACCAGTGTCTTAGAGTATCTGAGAGAGACACTCTGAGGTCCTTTTAAATTGGCCTTCCAAAACTCAGATTGCCTAAACAAAATTGAGGTTTGGACTGCGTGCATTTCAGCATTATCAGGGATAGGGACAACTATCGCTGAGTCATGTGCTGAGGTGAGGACCAAAGAAGAAGAGATATAAGAAGTTAAGAAGGCTGTGAAAGTAGTACCTGATCCAGCTTCAGCAGAGATGGCTATAACACCCTCAGTGACCGGAGTCGCTGATGATGGAGGTAGTGCTGATGAAGCAACAACGGTTGAAGAGACCGTTGAAGTGGCTGTGGCTTTTGGTGGTGTTGGTAGTACACCGAAATCAGAGAGATTGGTCTGTTGAGAGACCATCTTATTTGACTTCTTAATTTTGGTTGCGATGGTCTTTTTATAACCATCGGTTGGTTGCTTCCTCTTAATTTTGAACGGGATGCTCGCTGTTGGGATGGGCAGCGAGGTGGACACTGAAAGAGGGGCTCCAATCACTTTCAGCATGTAAGGCGTGAAAGGAGCATCACCTGGATGTTCCTCTATGTCCAGGGATTTCTTCCCCACTAAGGAGAAGGAGTGGTCACCAACCTTCGGGTATTCCTCCCTGAAGGCAACTTCCAAAATAGTTGCGAAGAAACGTGGGTAGGGGATGACGGGGTGTCTGGCGGCAGCGTTGATGCGACTGACCATATCGCTGAAGATATAGTCAGCGTAGTTGAGGTTGTAGCCAGTGCAGAGAGAGTAGGCAAGATCCTGAAAGTGCTTGCTCGCTTGGTCATGCGAGCCAATCTTTGACCCAAGGCATTGGATTACCTGGGTAAAGATATATGGCCAGCGAGTAGGGAATCTCTTCTTTTCTACCTTGGAGCCCACCGTCTTCAGTGATGGATTCTCCCAAGCATAGCCAATAAAATCCAAGAAGGCGTCGATTTGCATCTTGGTGGGTTCAGCTCCCCATTGCGTATTCTTTGCGCGTGCAGGGAGACGAAGAGCCTTCCTGACAAATCCAACAGTGAATGAAAAGAAACCAAGATCTGGAATCTTGAATCCAATAGCAGAGAGCACGGTTCCCTTGTCCGTCGTGAGCGTGGTACAGTGAGCCGTGTACCAGAGAGCTTGGAGATGAGAGGAAATGCCCACTGGGTTGTGGACAAATGCGTACATCAGCGGGCACTCCTTGATGAAGGTAGCTCCTTCATTGAAGTGAGGGCGACCAACGGGAATGTCAACCAATGCAATCTAATTGCATGACTTGAAGACGGCTTTCTCCATTGGGAACTGGCAAGTTGGTGCAGCGACCAGAGTGTTGTCAGCAGTTGTAGCAGCATATGTGTCAGCAGTCTTACTTGCAGAGGCCATTTCTGTAGGAAAAATGGGAACACCAAAGAGATAAATCATGGTTTTATACATGAATGTATAAACCAGAGTTTGGTATAAAGAATACCAAATGTAAGATTAAAAGAAACAAGCATTTTGATGAACAAGATCAAAATGCTTGTTATAAAAACAATAAAATAGAAGATTATTTTAGAAAAAGTAGAAGATAAATAAAAATGGATAAAACTTTTAAGAAGAAAGTCTTCTGTTCTAAGGAAAGAACTTAGAACAGGGTTTTGAAAATAGAGAAGTTTTTGAGTTTAATCCAGATTAATTTTATTTTCTTACTAAAATATGTTTTTATTTCATTTTAGAAGATTTAAGGAGAAGAAGATGTGAAACAAGATGTTTCCAGTCTTAAGTAAAGGTTTAGATCAAACCTTAGGTGATTTTGAGAAGGAAAAACGCACAAGTGCGTGTTCTTGGTGTTCTTGAGAAAACTTGAAGATACGAAGGTTCTTTTGCCTTTTTGGAGAGTTATGAAAGCGTAAAGAAACAAATGAGGCAAAAGAATTGCTTAAATAGCAAGAGGAGAGAGATAGAAAGAGTGCTAAACGACCGTTTTAGCTTTTTGGAAAAGAAATGATGACCTGGCGCACGTTCCAAGAAAGGAGTTGGAATGGAAACGTCGCGGTCCGTCGTGTGTAAGAAAAAGGTCTGACGTGTCCTTTTCTTTATTTTTAAAAGATTATAATGATAATTATCTATAAGGAAGGTTTATCATTACTAATTTTAAAAATCTTCATCACTGATAATAAAAGATTGTCAGTGAGGAGTTTTAATTTTCAGAGATTCATTCTTTGATGAGAAAAGATATCAAAGAGTGATAAGGATTAGAAGATAATACCTGAGGAGATGACACAGATATCGCTGAATCAGAGTTCAGTGAATGGAAAGTTTGAAGACTTTATTTGTATCACTTGTTGTAATTCACTGAATAAAAAATTTATTCAGCGTTCAACATACCAAGTTCACTGATGAGTAGATTGAATCTAGTTTCATCAAGAGGCTTGGTGAAAAGATCAGCGAGCTGATATTCAGTGGGTACAAAGTGAAGCTCAACTTCACCATTCATCACATGATCTCTGATAAAGTGATATCGGATCTCAATGTGCTTGGTTTTGGAATGAAGTACATGGTTGTTAGCAATGGCAATAGCACTAGTACTATCACAATAGATAGGAATTTTAGAGAGCTTGAGATCGTAGTCTCTGAGTTGATTTCTCATCCAAAGGATTTGAGCACAACAACTACCAGCGGCTACATATTCAGTTTCAGCGGTGGAAGTGGACACTGAGTTTTGCTTTTTGCTTGTCCAACTAATTAACTTTCCACCTAGTAGCTGACACCCTCCAGTGGTGCTCTTTCTATCTATCTTACAACCTGCAAAGTCACTGTCAGAATAACCAATAAGATCAAAATCCGGAGCCCTTGGGATACCAAAGACCTAGATTTGGAGTTCCTTTTAGATATCTGAAGATTCGCTTTACAGTAATTAGATGGGATTCCTTCGGTTCAGCTTGATACCGAGCACAGAGACATATAGAATACATGATGTCTGGTCTAGTCGCTGTAAGATATAGCAGAGATCCAATCATCCCTCGATAGGCAGTGACGTTGACTGGTTTCCCATTGGGATCCTTGTTCAAAGTCAGAGGAGGCGCCATAGGGGTCTTCATCGCTGAGCACTGATTCATGTCGAATTTATTCAGCATGTCTTTAACATATTTGCTTTGACAAATAAAAATTCCTTTGTCAGATTGCTTATAATTTGCAAACTTAGAAAATATGTTAGTTCACCATCATACTCATTTTATATTGTTTTTGCATTCTTGCAGCGAAACGAGTACACAGTTTGGATCTTGTGGAACCAAAGATAATGTCATCGACATATATATCTGAGCGAGTATGGTATGACCTTTATATTTTCTTAAAAACAGGGTTTGGTCAATTTTTCAACGAACAAATTTTTCTGTAAGAAGAAATTTAGAAAGGGTATCATACCAAGCTCTAGAAGCTTGTTTTAACCCGTAAAGAGCTTTTTCAAGTTTAAAAAATAACCAGGATGGTTAGGGTCTGAGAAACCAGGGGGTTGTTCAACATAAACTTCCTCGCTGAGTTTTCCATTTAGAAAAGCACTTTTAACATCCATTTGAAAAACTTTGAAGTCTTTATGGGCAACATAAGCTAAAAAGAGTCTTATGGCTTCTAAGCGAGCTACAGGTGCAAAGGTCTCATCATAGTCAATCCCTACTTCCTGTCTATAACCTTGAGCAACAAGTCTAGCCTTATTTCGAATTATAGTCCCGTTTTCATCTAGCTTATTTCTGAAAACCCATTTGGTTCCTATGACAGTTTTATCAGAGGGTCTAGGAACAAGATTCCAAACTTTATTTCTACAAAATTCAGTTAGTTCTTCTTGCATAGCTGAAAGCCAGCTAGGATCAGAGAGAGCTTGATCTATCTTCTTAGGTTCAGAGAGAGAAATGAAGTTAACATAAAGACATATATTACTTGTACCTCTACGTGTTTTGATACCTGCATCGGGATCACCAATAATTTGATTTATTGGATGATTTGCAGTCCATCACTGAGCTGGTGGTTGAGGAGAGAGATCAATAGCCGATTCAGCGACTTGTTCTTCAATTTCTGGAATAGGACTTGTTGTTTCAGCAACAGGTACTTCATTTAGAATCAATTCAGAGGATTGATTTTCAGATACAGTTTGGTTATTCACTGAGAAATTTCCAAGAGAGGAGTCAGCAACATGAATCTGATTTAGAGGAGTAACATTCATCCCTGAAGATGGATGAGTGTCACTTGAAGGATTTACAGGGATTTCGTCATCACATTCTTCAGCAGGAGGTTGATTGCTGAAATATGTTTCAGGTTCCCCATAATGAGATCTCATCCAGGCATTCAATTCTTCATCATCATCATGAGTATGAGAAGTATGAATGGGACGGGATTCATCAAAGTTAACATGCATGGATTCTTCAACATGTTGTCTTCTTTTGTTGAAGACTCTGAAGGACTTTGATACAGAGGAGTATCCAAGAAATATACCATCGTCAGCTTTTGGATCAAATTTACCCAAATGATCTCTGTCATTCAGAATGTAACATCTACATCCAAAAATATGGAAATATTTCAAAGTAGGTCTTCTCCCATGAAACAATTCATAGGGGGTCTTCTTAAGTCGCTTAACTATCAGGGATCGATTTTGAGTGAAGCATGCTGTGTTGACTGCTTCACCCCAGAACTGAGTTGGTAGATACGATTCGCTGAGCATTGAGCAGGCCACTTCAATGATAGTTCGATTTCTTCTTTCAGCGACACCGTTTTGCTGAGGAGTTCTTACTGAGGAAAAGTTGTGAGAGATGCCTTTTTCTTCAAAGAAATTTACCAGAGTACTGTTTTTGAATCCAGTACCATGATCACTTCTTATGGAACGAACAATTAGACTGTTCAAAACTTCCATCCGTTTGATAGAAGAAATTATCATTTCAGGGGTATCACTTTTGGATCGAAGGAAGAACACCCATGTGTATCTGGAGTATTCATCAACAATCACCAAAGTATATTTCTTCCCAGAGATAGATTGGTCATTGACAGGTCCAAATAGATCCATATGGAGTAGCTGAAGAGGAGCGGTCACTGAAGAAATTTGCTTCGATCTAAAGGAGGCTTTTGTCAACTTTCCCTTTTCACATGCTGAACAAAGAGATTCCTTTGTAAAGGTGTGATTTGGAGGTCTCTGACTAGATCTTTTTGAGACAATTCATTTATTATCTTAAAGTTGAAGTGAGAGAGTCTTTTATGCCATAACCAGTTTATGTCAGTGGATGCTTTAGAGATAAAGCACATGTTCTCAGAGTGAGAACTATTCATATTTATGACATACACATTTTCCACTCTTTTGCCTGTTAGGGCAAGCTTATCATTTCCGTCAGTGACAGCACATCTATTCTTTAAGAATAGAACTTTGAAGTCTTTGTCACATAACTGACTAACTCTCAAAAGATTGTGCCTTAGTCCCTCAACGTAGGCAACACGAGAAAACGATGTGGCTCCGTTGGATAGAATTCCATAACCTTTAGTGTATCCTTTGCCATTTCCACCAAAGGTCACTGATGGACCAGCTTCTTCTTTGTAATCAGAGAGCAGAGATTTTCTGCCAGTCATATGCCTTGAGCATTCGCTATCAAGTTACCAGATACCTTTGGCACTCTGCATACAACAAAAGATTAATTTTTTAAAGGTACCCATACTACTATGGGTCCTGCTTGGTTAGATAAAGGATTGGCAGAGGAGCTACTAGCTGAAGAACTCTCATCAATGGATATCTTCACCTTTGGTGGTTTTGCAACCTTGGTGAATTTCACTGTCGCTGATTTATCAGCTTGAGCTACTTTCTTTCCATGAGCTAGTTTATCAGCTCTAGTAGCGTTAGGACATTTACTTGCAATGTGGATGGTTTCACCACAGTGATAGCAATTCCTATATTAAAAGGGTTTGGAATTCAGAGAGAAAGCAGGAACTTTTTCAGGGATAGGACCAAGAATTCCTTTATCCATAGTCCTAGGAGGTATAACAACCTTTTCAGGGGTAGGAGTGAGATCGATCTTAATTCTGGGGGTTGGTCTTTGAGAAAAGTCAGAGCCCATCTTCCCAGATTTAGACTTTCTCTCTGAGGATTTCTTGTTCCTATTTTGAGCGATTTTATTCTTAGGAACTTGGTCAAGAAACTCGTTCTTGATCACCTTCTTAGAATTTATCACAGGCAACTTTTCTTTAGAAGAAGAGGAAGAAGTTGAAGAAGAAGGATTAGGGATAGAAGAAACAAACATTCCAAATTTGAGCATGGACGATCATTCTCTGATTCTTCCTTTTCAGGGTTATAACCTAACCCACTTCTTATTTTCATAGGTATTTGGGCATTGATGATCTCATTGACTTTATCAGAAGCCTTACACCATCCTTCGATGGTTGCCTTTTCAGACTTGAGATCAGCGATAGCCTTTTCCCTATCAGCGATAGCTTGTTGCTTCTCAATGCTTATGGTTTGATTTGCAAAGACTTGGTCCTTGAGAGTTTCCTCAATTTTAGAAATTTCTTTGATTCTTATATGGCAATTTTTTAATTGCTCAAATAGATCAGTGTTAATTTTCTCGGCCTTAATCTTTCCATTTAAAGCATTATCAAAATCAACATTTATAGCATCGAGAGCTGACAAGTTATCACTCTTCAGAGGTCTTGGCCTAGTCATCTTCAGCGTCCCAATCAACTTCTTCAGCGATAAGGCCTTTGCCTTTTTGCTGGTGAAGAGATCCTTGTATTTTTTTTTCAATTTCAAATACTTCTCCTTTTTATTAGAGATCTGGGAGGTGGTGGGAGCTGCAACTTTCTTTGATCTATATTCACTAGCAAAGTGACCCTTTCGCTGACTGTTGAAGCATATAGCTGAGGCTTTCTCAGCGGGCAATGTTTTTTGCTTTTCAGAGTCAGAGAGATTTGAAGGTTTTCGAAAGTTGCTCTTTCTAGCGAATCTTTTAAAATTATTAGTTAAGACAGCTAGTGAGTTATCAAACTCAGAGATGTCAGCATTAGTGAGTTGATCTTCTGAATCAGTTTGACCTAATTCAGTGATGGAGGTAATAGTGGAAGAAGAAATTTTTAGGAGGAGTTGCCTCTGAAGTCACAAGTGCCAAAGAAGTACTTTTGGCACCTTTGAGTTCATTTATGAGGTTCTTCCTCAGAAGTTGAGATCGTTCCTCATTTAAGAGCATTCCATATAAAGCACTTAAGGACAGAGTTTCAAGATTCTTTGACAGCTTTAGACATCTAGTGTACACTACCCATTGATCGGGTAGTGCCTCCCTGAATTTGGTCAGTATTTCAGCGCTTGAATACATTTTGTTCACTAATTTGAGATCAATCAACAAACAGTTGAACCGCTGGTGAATTTGAGTAAGAGATTTACCTTTATGATACATAAAACTCTCATATTGTCTTACAATAGTTGTAGGAACAAATGGTCCGTTTTCTAGATAGTAGGGGATCTTTGGGTCAGATCCTTCTAGAAACAGAGACATTATTTCCTTCCATAATGGAAAATTATCATGGCTAAATCTTGGAGGTTTAGCTAAAGATCCATTATCATTGTAGTTCGTATTAGGGTTTCACATTTTAAAATAGTTTTTAAGAAAAATATTTTAAAAATTAAAAGAAGCAAACACTATTCTGATACCACTTGTTGGTCCTTAAAGGGTCTACAAGAGTTCAATAAATATTAAGCAGTTTGTAGAAGGGGGGGGGGGTTGAATACAAACACACAGATTTTGGTTTTTAAATGAGTTTATATAACATAAACAAATTTACAGTTACAAGCGGAATAAGAACAAGTTTAAAACCTATTGTAACCTAAGTTTGATGCACAAGAAGAAGGAAGAAAGAAATAAAGAGGGTTTAGGTTTAGAAGGAGACATGCATTAAGATGAAGAAGATATCTTCATCTTATTATACCCGTTTGCATTTAATGAAAGATAAAAGGTATATGCCACGTGTCAAGCTTAGATAGGAAGCTTGTCCTTGCTAATAAGACAGCCATGTTTTTAGCCGAATATGAACAGTATCATATCAGATATGATGGGGACATAAGAGACAATTCGTACGTCCTTTTCTGACACGGTTTTAGGTTTGACTTTTGTGCATCGAGGATACGATCATTCTTTAATCTTGTAAAGGAAGCTTCATTTGATCGCTGATACTGAATCTTCAAGGAGGAATCTTCAGTATCGCTGAGGCTTCACAAGACTTCACACTTTGATTATATAATCGCTGCTATCGCTGAACCGCTTCAGTTCACTTAGCTGGTTATCTCTTTCTTCAGCTAAGGTCTTCGACTTTCGCTGAATGGTCTTCTGGTGTGATAGCTGATCTTCAAGACTTCAGAGATAAGCTTGTTGTTCCTTGATCTTCAGCGATCGCTGATGGTAATCAGCGTATGCTATCGCTGAATATTAACATAAGCTTATACAATGGAATTTCACTAAGTATACAAAAGGAATCATATTCAAATCATCGAGAGGAGTTATGATCAACATGGGTATATGCAACCTATCCATTCCATCCAAACTTGGAAAAGATATGGATTTTGTAATAATAAATGGGTGCAAATACATCATCCAATGTGCGAAGGAAAGCAAGAATGGCTGGAAGAAAGTCTCTGATGGAAGTGTTTATACAGGGCCAATCACATTTTTAATGGTATGTATTTAATTTTAATCTCTTTTTATTCAACCTTTATAATATTCATACTTAATATATTTTGTCTTGAAGAAAAGTTTTGTTATATTCAGACTGAATATATAATTCATATAAAACCATATGATATGTTGTATTCAGACTGAATATTGTAAGTAAATGTTAAATATTTGTTATATTTTTGGTTATATTCAGTCTAGTGCTCTATGAAGGTTTTATATCTTGACTATACAACATGTGACGGCCTTGACCATGAGAGAATGAGTACTCTTGCTACAAAGTGGTGGACGTCTAAAAAAATGAAAATAATAGAAAAACAAGAATTAAGCTTAGGAGGTTTTGGACTGGGAAAGTTGAAAGAACTGTATGTTGAAGCAAACAGAAACAAAAAAAATCTACAAAAGAAAAGAAGACATTGAAGGTATTAAATTTTATCCTATATCATTGAGTATATTAGTTATTACTAAAGTTTGAATTATAGTACTTTCTTTACTAACTTAAATAAAAATTGACAAAACATGAACTCGTGACAATATTAAATGATGGTTTGGATGAAATGATTGCACACAAGGAGGAATTAGAATTCAACTTCAATCAAGCAATGAAGTTGTATCCAGAGAGCAAAGTTTTGAAGAAGTGGAAACAAATATATGAAAAAAAATTCAATTCAAACAAAAAATAGTAAACGTTGATGAAGAAGGGTTTGTTGATGCTGGTGAAGAAACAGAAAATGATGAAGAAGAGTTTGTTGCACTGCAAGCAACATAATATGAAAATGATGAAGAAATGATTTTTTCGAAAGAAAGATGCAAATAGGATGTTGTTTTAAAGATCGGACAGGGAAAAGAGGAAAGTCAAGAGAAAGAGAAGGTGGAAAAGGAGAACAAAGAGAAAGAGAATGAAGAGAGAGAGAAGGAGGCAGGAGAGGATAAAAAATAGAGAGAAGGAGGGAGAGAAGAAGGAGAATGAAGATATGGTTGATGAATTCAAATCACCATATCATTTAAAAGCAGTGGATGCAAGGATAGAGGCAATAGAAACAGAGATTAAGGTTGCAAATTGGATGTTCTCATTCAGAGGAAAGAAACTATAAGTTTTAAAATTAAACACACTCTTTTATTCAGTCTGAATGTCAAGGTGTCTTATAATACATGATGTCTATTTATTCAGTCTGAATATCATAATTATTATGCTAAAAATATATACTCTGTTATATTCAGTCTGAATACAAATGGCTTTATTCAGATTGAATATCATTGTTAAAAAATTATATTCTTTTTAAAATACATGTTCTCTTTTTATTCAGACCGAATATCATACTAATTTGTTTTGAGTCTATTATTTTATATTCAGACTGAATAATAGTTACTATTCAGTCTAAATAATAACATGTTTCAAGTATATAATGTTCTTTCGTCCATGCTGTTGATATTCACAATGAAGATAAATATGTTGTTGAAATACATATTATATTCATACTGAATATTACATTGATTTTAAATATCCTATGTCCTCTATTACATGTTGTTTATATTCATACTGAATAATAGTTAATATTCAGTCTGAATATTACACTGTTTTTAAGAATACGATGTACTCTCTTCCATGTTGTTTATATTCAGACTGAATATCATACCGATATTCAGACTGAATATATATTAAGTGTGTTAAATATATATATATATATATATATATATTATGTTATAACATTCTTTTAATTATATGAACATGGATTTTGTGTATAAATCAAATAAAGGACAAAATGATATTAGAGTTATGTTTGAGAGTCTTATTCCAAAACGTGAACCATATGCAAATGTCATATACCGCTAACGTGATATTTTAAACCATGAAGAGAGGGTGAAAACAAACAACTCTCCAAAAAGATTATTTTGTTCAACCGAAGTCTTGGTAAGAATATAACCGTTTAATTTTAATTAACATAGTATACATTGCTTGCTTATTGTTCATTTCTATCACTTTATCAATTTTATAGACATTCATTCTGAATATTAGTTTATCATTTCTTATTTACAACAGCGACACAACTTGTTTAATCCAAAATCTACGACAAAGAAAAATATAGAGTTATTCACAAAGAATCTGCTTGAGAATATTGAAGAATCTAAAGATCTTAGTGTCATGGTGAATGTTGAGCTGGTATGAAACAAGAATTTTAATAAAATTCATTATTCTGAATTTATTCAGACTGAATATATACATGATAAAAAGTATTTACGCAGGTATTTTTCCCAGTTTTGAGGAATCAACATTATTATGTTATATGCTTTGATATGAAGAATTGCACTACCCATATAGTAGACAACAGTGGAGCTGATGTACCGGATAAATAAAAATATGGTGTTGTGCCAACAACCCTGGTAAGTATATTATTATAGTGTAAATATAAATTAATAATGAATATTATTATGTATTTTTATAAACTTTTCATTGTAATTTTCATCATGCAACAAAAACTGTTCATGATGCATCTTCAAATGATTGAGGATGAAAGGTACAAAACCTTCACAAATGTGAAGTCTAAAAGAGAGGAGATGAGATGGAGGACAAAAGACAATAACACAGACTGCTTAATCTTCATGATGCGGCATATGGAAACCTTCAAAGGAGGAGTAGATGTGAATAATTGGGATTGTGGTTTGGATGATGAATCACCAAACCAAACAACAGAACTTGAAACGGTGCGATCCAAATATCTAACAAAAATGTTGTTGGCAGAAAGCAATCAAAGGAAAGATTATGTAATAGAACAGTTAAATTTTTTTGGTAAATATACACTAGATGAGGTAACCAAACTTTTAGAAGATGCAAAAAGGAAAAAGGTAGTATCAAGGTTAAGTGAATTTATGTAATTTTGGATGGTTATTATGATGCTTGATTATTCAGGAAATTTGTACATCAAAACAATTGTATGTTAATATATTTTGTTAAGTAGTTTAAATGGTTGTTTAAATGCTTTGAATGTAAAAATCTTAATAATGTTTGTTTTGGTTGAATAGTAGTTTTATTTAGATTGAATAAAAATGAAACAAGCAAAACAAGTTAAATTTTAAAATAATAGTTATATTCGGACTGAATAAAAGGCTAAATCCATAATAAGGTAATATTCAGAGTGAATAAAAGTGACATAAATACAATATTTCATTCAGTTTGAATAAAAGTACAATAATTTTTTAAAAGATATAAAAGATGTTACATTATTTAGTCTAAATAATAGTTAATGTTACTCAAACTCAAATATAACTTGTTTTTGAATGATGCCTTTTATTCAGACCGAATGAAATTTTGAATATAAAATTGTAGTTATATTCACTTTAAAATTAATTAACAGTTATTATTCAGTTTGAATATAAAGTTGATCATTTTATTGACTTTCAATAAACCTTGTTCTGGATTTTTTTTTCACAATGAATAAATTTTTTTTAAAGAAAATACTATATTAAAATGTAATAGTATTCAGACCGAATATAACCTTATTTTACAGTCTGAATAAAAGTATTTTTTTTTCAAAATGAATAAAACATATGTGTTTATTATTTATGAATAAACTTATTCTAAATAGAAAAAAATAATACAAAAAAAATTGATTTTTAGCGTGTAGGGGTATAATTGTAAATAAAAAAACGACTATTCAAATCATGTACATGACACAATGGAATTCAGAACGCACCACAAATCCTTCATTTCTCACAAAATACTCTCTCATTAAAATTCCTCTGTTATATCCGATTTTTCTCTCACTAAAGTCATTCACGTTGATAATCTTCAAACGAAGGTCTTCTAGCAAAAATCATCAAATATGACAGGAAGCAAAGATTTACAAATCGTTCCATTTACAGCAGATTCTGAAACATGTAAGTTTTATTGTCTAAAACTTTATAATCTTCAAACGAAGGTCTTCTAGTTAGGGTTTGTATTCATACAAATTTCTTTAAATACATACAAATTTCTCTGTATAATGTAGATCTAGTGTTAGATTTCATCAATAAATGCTTGAAATCAAGAGCAAACAAGAGTTATAATGTTAAATAATGTTAAATATTGTATTATTAGACTGTAGAGTTTATATTAAGACTGAATATAACCAATAACTTGAGGTTCGCATAGTTGTAGGTTATATTCAGACTGAATATAAACACTACAGTGTATTATTAGACTGAATATAACCTATACATTGAGGTTTGCATAATCGTAGGTTATATTTAGACTGAATATAAACACTACAGTGTATTATTAGGCTGTAGAGATTATATTCGGACTGAATATAAACACTACAGTGTATTATTAGACCGTAGAGTTTATATTCAGACTGAATATAACCTATAACTTGAGGTTTGCATAATTGCAGGTTATATTCAGACTGCATATAAACACTACAGTGTATTATTAAACATTAGAGTTTATATGCAGACTGAATATAACCTATAACTTGAGGTTTGTATATTCAGACTGAAAATAACCTACAAGTTAGGGTTTGAATAATTGTAGGTTATATTCAGTTTGAATATAATTTACAATTTGGGGTTTGTATAATTGTATGTTATATTCAGTCTGAATATAATTTACAATTTGGAGTTTGTATAATTGTAGGTTATATTCAGATTCAATTTGGTTTTTTTATAGTTGTTAATATTCAGATTGAATATAATTTGGTATTTGTATAATTTAAGGAGGATCTTCAATGCCAACAAAAAAATTTAGAGCAAAAATATGTAAAACACTGAAGGAAACAGAGTCTTTGAAAAGGCAGGAAAAGGGAAAAACAGAGAAAAAAGCAACAAAAAGAAAGAAAAATGACAATGAAAGTGAACAAAGTCCAAAAAACAAGAAAACAAAGATTAATTCAAATGATGGGGGAAAACTAGAAAGTTCAAAGGATCGAATGTATAAGAGTCTACAAATAAGAACTTCTCCCAAAAACTTAATGATTGTGAAGGGGAGTTTAAAACAAAACCAGATCAAATGGATAAAAGAGATTGGTTTGGGAACTATTCTCGATATGAAGATTGATACTATTCCATCAAAGATGGCTTACAGTGTTTTTTACAATTTTGATACCAAGAAGATGGCAATAAAAGCTTCAAAAGGAAATATAGAGATTAATGAGGATTCAGTGACAGAGATCTTTGGATTCAAGAATGAAGGAGATGATATTTTAGAGATTGAAGTTGATGAAGACTGATATAGGATTAAAGAGGAGTGGAATAAATAATTTGAAGATGAAAAAAGATCGGATAAAAACATATTGTCAACAAGCTGAATAAAACGGTGTGGAAATGAACTTCATAGTCCTTTTTATAAACACGATGATCGACATAATGAAGATGGGAATTTGCAATACTAGTTTTGTGTCAAAGGTTGAATCAAATTTTGATTTTAAAAGGATAAACTGGTGCAAGTACATCCATGATACTGCACTGACAAGCAAGCTTCCATGGGACAACTCATCAAACGTCAGCTTCTATACCGGACTAATAACATTCCTCACAGTATGTATTCATTTTTATTATTTCTGTTTTTTAAAAATTTATACCATGAGTTAATATGAATTGCAAAAAATGCAGCTTATGTACCTAAATTCAACAAAGTGTTATGAAGTTGACCATACAAGAAAAAACCCTGCTATATTTGAGTGGGCTTTAGAAAAGATGAGGAAGAGGGAAAAGTTTGAGATAGAAAACGGTGGATTTGGGAGGTTAGAGCTGAACAACGAAGAGGTACATGATGCACTGATCTCAGAAAGAGAGAAAACAACAGAGGTATGAAAAATGTTCTGATTTGTTGGATCCCAGATCCCTTTTAAACTCAAATAATCGAAAGATTTAATAAACAGATATGAGCAGAAGCAATATAAATTAATGATTATAACTAGAACAGTAATTATATCAGTAAGAACAGTATGAAGATTAAATGAGAATATGTATTGGATAATCTGAAGATTAATTACAATACGTGGAATGAAAACCCTATTTCTCTCTTCAAGTGATCGACCCATTTATAGTGATAACTAACTCTATATATACTAGTACAAAGAGAAAAGTCAAAGAGCTAGCCTATCAGTGAATGACACGTCACTTGTATGACTAACAGAATTTGTTACGTACAGAAAAAGTTACTGCCACATCATCCAAAGCGCGTGTACAAAGGTAGTTGAAATTCAGAGGGTCTTCAGGTCTCTGGGCGCTTCTGTGATGAGAGAGATCAGAAGATGAACATCTGGTTTGTCTTCTAAGGTTTAGGACTTAGCAGATTTTGGTTCATACTTTCATAAATTAAGTTCTAACAATCCCCTACTAAGTATTAATTCCTGAACCAAGAATTAGATAAAGAATTACATAGCAAAGTAGAAGTTCATTTCTTTATAACGAACAGATACAATGAAAAGAAAAGTTACATTGTAAAAATTAAAATGGAGCATCAGGATGAAACGTAACAATCTATGGAATTGATCAGTGATTTGTCTTAGTTTTAAGGTTATGTTGAGTTGACTATCCATCCTCTCAGCTATAATTTTATCATGAGCCTCTTTGCTTCTATCATCATTCTGGAGTGATGCATATCCTTTGGCTGAGGAGATCATTGTCACAGAAGTAATATTTCTCTTCATCTTCCCTTTCAACTTCATATATGGTATTCAACAGCTCTGTATTTTCAAACTTTGTATGCTTGACCCCTGTTATGCGTTTGATTGGGGAAGTTGTGTAAGCTTCTTTCCTCATCTGCCTGTGGCTCATAAATCTTGTCTTGACCTCATCGCTCACATTATAGTCGTTGGCAAAGTTTTGGAGCATCAGATATACCTTGTGATCAGTTGCTGCATACAAATGCCTGTATTCAATTTCTATTGAACTAGGTATTTTGAACGCATCAAATTTTATAAGTTCCTCCTGTAAATGTGCCTTCCTTCTGTCTGAAATCTCTTTCTTCAATCTTTCTGCTTCAGCTCTAAGTTTGGATTGTTCAGAGATAGGAGGATGTTCAGGGACAGATGGTTTAGAGATAGGAATTTGTGAGCTTGAACTCTAACCTTTGGGATATTCCCTGGTTCTTGCACTGGTAGATATGGGTTCTGTTTGAGTTTGAGGTTTTGGAGGTTGAGATTGGCATGCCTTCTGGGTTTGAGCTTCTGGCTTCCTTTTATTTCCTAAAAGTTCAAGTATGAACTTCGCCATGTCTGGATCTTTGGGAAGTGGACCAGAATTGACAGCTAGAGGTATTGGTGAGAAGGGTGCTTGTTTGCTTGAAGTTGGTGGATCAGAAGGTGTTGAGGCATTAGCTTGACCTTCTTCTGAGCTTGATGTTGGAACCCAGATCCCTATTTTACTCAATTAATCCATAGTTCTAAGAGAAATATATATATGAGCGGAAGCAATATGAATCTATGATTAAGGCTTGAATAGTAATTAAATTAGCAAGAGCAGTATATGAAGATCAAGTGAGAATTTGTATTGAATAAACTGGAGAAAGATTACAATACGTTGAATGATAAACCCTAATTCTCTCTCAAAGATGATCGACACTTTTCACAGTGATAACTAACTCTATATATACAAGTACATAAAGAAAGTCAATGAGCTAGCCTATCACTGAGTGACAGGTCACTTGTACGAATAACATAATTGTTATGCCACGTCATCAAAAGCGCGTGAAGTATGGAAGTTGAAGTCCAGAGGATTATCAAGTGTCTAGGCGCCTCTAAGAAAGAGAGATCAAAAGATGAGCTTCTGGGCTATCCTCTAATGTTTTATACTTAGCTAATGCTGATTCATATTTTCATAATATAGAGTCTAACAATCTCCCCCTAAGTATGAAATCAGAAAGATACATTACAGTGCAAAAAAATGAAATTGGAGTTCATTCTTATAATAAAAAACAGACACTTGACAGGTACAAATGGAATACAAAGATTAACTAGAAAGGGGCATATGGAAGCCCATTAAGAACACTAAGAAATTGTCTAGTAATCTTCCTTAAATTTTCAACACTGTTTAAGTGTCGTTCTATCTCTATTGCTGCTATCCTGATATCTCCGTAAACATCATTCTTCTTCACGTTTATTGTCACACCCCGCTAAAGCGGAAACACAAGGAGTGATAGTTCAAGATTTCATAGCGATAGAGCGATAACAACACCAATTGTCCAATCAAATACATAACAAAATAAAACTGAACATTACATCATACAAGTTCAAGTTTTAACAAAATCAAAGAAATAAGATGTTCTACAAAATGATTTCAAATTTAAACGTGGTTGATGTTGATGCGCACCAAACACAAGCTTTTTCACTTACCCTTTCTTACCCCTGAAAAGCATGAATAAAACAAGGTCAACTACAAAGAGTTGGTGAGTTCACAGGTTTTAAATATTTTAAACATCTTTTGCATAAATGAATATTGAGTAAAATACTTTTATGGCACTTAAATAATCTTTACATCATAAAACGTTCAAGGCATTTTGTGACAACTGTCAAAATTCGAGCTTTCAGGTTAGCTTCTATTAAGTTTATTAGTATTATATAGTTTAAATTTTAGGATTAAGAGTTAGTTGGTTTAGAATAGCCGAAAAACCCCTAGCATTTCCGGTAGTTGCTTAAAATCTCCGGTTCCGACCCGTGACTGTCTGAAACGTCCAATATAGTGCCAAATGCCCTAATTTATACCCAATTATTATAAAATATGAAATTTTAAATTTTCAAAAATAAAACTTTTTATTTTAATTGAAATTAACCATTTTGGACATTCATTTTGAGAAAAAGGTCAAAAATTTGAGAAAAATTGCATTTTATCATTTTGGGCTTGTGTTTTCTTTTAAAAAATAAAATAAAATTTGGGCTTGGGGTGGGGCCCACAAGCCATGGCCGGCCCCTCCCTCTCATCCCCATATAAATATATTTTTTTTTCATTTTCCTCATTTCAACACCAATTTTTTTTGAAAAACCTCTCTCTCTCTCTCAAGAATTCAAAGGGGCACCTTTGAAGAACACTCATCTTCATCATCATTTCCAGCCATTTTGGTTCCAAAATTCATCAAAGTGGAGTTTTATTTGAAGATTTAGAGATTTAAAACATCATCCAATCAAGGTATGAACTCATGTTTACGTTTTTGCATCATTTTGTGCACACTTTGTGCCATTTTCTTGTGTTCTTGCATCATGTTTATGAATCTGAGTTTTGGGACATTTTGCATGCATAAATTAATACATATTTTGAGTATTTCTTTGTGTTAAACACAATATTTTATGGTGGGGATAGCCTCTTTGCAAATGAACCACCATTCTTATGGAATTTCATGCTTAAAAACCCTATTTTGTACTTTTAACTTGCTGTCCAGAAAATGGTCTGTGTTTGGACGACCACTTAGAGTAAATTTCAAGTTCAAATTCGTACTTATTTTAGATGGTGTTTATGTTTTATGTGTTGGGGTTCTAATCCAAGTGGTTTCACTCAAAAACATTGAGTTTTGATCCCCCAAATGCTCCTTGCAAGATGCATGTGCATCTGGGAGTTCAACAGTAGGTAAACCCTACTTTGAACGACCATAACTCTTTGAATACTCTTCCAAATCACTTGATTTTTCTTCTGGAAGTTAGCTTAATGAGTTACCTTTCATATGCATCTGATTTCATTCAAAAATATGGTGATTTGAGGTTTCAAATGATTAAAACAAAATGAGTGTGCAAACTGTCAAACAATGACAGAATTGTGCATGCATGTTCAAATGGCCATATCTCTTTCAAAACTCAATGAAAAAGGTTGATTCTTCTTTTTAGAGTTATATTTATGAGTTATCTTCAGTTTGCAAGTGGAATCACTTAAAAATATGGAGTTTTGACCCTCCAAACACCTAAAATACTTTAGGTGTGCAATCTGTGAAACCACCAGCAGCTAAACTCTACTTTGTGTGTTAGTATCTCCTTTGTTATTTGTCCTTAATGCATGATTATTCTTCTAGAACTTCATTTTATGAGTTAGTATTCATATGGATCCAGTTTCATGCAACAATATGAAGTTTTGAGGCACTAACCAATTTATTTAAGTTAAGTGTGCAATCTGTCAGCTAATGGCAGAATTGTGCATGCAACTTTGTAGTGTCATACCTCCTTCATAACTTCTTGAAAATCAGTGAATCGTATCTCAAAAGTTTCCTTTATGAGTTATGATTCCAATCCAACTGGAAATTCTAGAAAACACTGAGTATAACTCCTTAAGTGAGTGATTCACTAACATGGTGTAATCTGTTTTACCGGTTGTGATATAATATTTTGCATGAATTATTTGAACCACTTGTACATGTACAAAAGGCATGAAATTTGGTCACAAAGACCATAACTCAGTAATTTATCTTATATAAAAATATAGGAAACTAGATCATTTTGGAAGCCCTTGAAAACTGATCATTTTTAGGACAATTAGTTTCTGTCCAGAAGAGAAATTCTGGACTTAATTGATTTTTATAAATTTTGATCATGTGATGGATAATAAGATCACTTTCGGTATAAATTACGATATTAATGAGCATATGGGCATTTTGTATAATTGGACATATATAGACACTTATTGGCTTAAGATTTATTCACCTCTAAGTAGTATTAGACCTATAAGTGACGGTTTTGGGTATTACTCTTTGATAGGGAAGCGTTAGGTCGTTGTGCGGAGATTCGGATTGTATTGTTTTGCGTTGCGGAGCGTTGCTATAAGGTGAGTATTCACAGCCCCTCTTTCAAAGTGTTTTATACGTTTTGGGGTGAAAAGCATGATTGAATGTGTTTTATGAGCCATTGTTATTATGATTATGAAATCTTGTTAAATTTGATGTTGTGGGCACTAAGGCATGTACACTAATAAGTTATATTGAGTAAAATGTAACATAAAAGTTTGTACACTACTATTAACACAAGTGAGGAGCCGAGGGTATTTGTGGATAGCGCTATTTGGACGGACAATCCCACCTAAAAACCGATAAGTAGGGGTGTGGATAGCAATCCCACCTAGAAACTACAGGTAGGGGTGCACGATACTTAAAAACGAAGGTTCTACATATGTGGGGTATTAGTCCCACCGCTAAGGTAGAATTAAAAATATTGTTTTGTGGTCGAAAGGTTTAGTGGTGGCTCTTTATATACAAAAATTAGAGTACATAATGCCTTAACGTTTTAAGATATCAATAAGTGCCAAAAATTTATTTTTGCTCATATTCACTCATACAATTGATTAATTTTTGAAATATTGAAAACCTGTGAACTCACCAACTCTTTGTAGTTGACCTTGTTTTTATCATGCTTTTCAGGGGTAAGAAAAGATTAACCGAATCTTTCTTTTATGTGGGTGCATCGACATCAACCGTCTTGTTTATTTGAAAACTGTTTAGTTGAAACACTTGGTTTATTTTGTTTTTGTTAGAACTTGTACTTGATGCAAAATGTAAAATTTTAAACTTAAACTGTTGTTTATTTGAATGGATGGTTGGTGTTGTTTTTATCCTATTGTTATGAAATCTTGCGCTATCACGCCTCGTGTTTCCGCTTTAGCGGGGTGTGACACATTTTTGTACCCTAATTATAAGTAATGAGCCACCACTAAACCTTCGACCACAAAAATATTTTTAGTTCTACCTCAGCGGTGGATCTAAAGTCCACATGTGTATGACCTTCTTTTTAGTTCTACCTCAGCGGTGGACCTAAAGTCCACATGTGTAGAACCGTCTTTTTAATTTTACCTCAGCGGTGGACCTAAAGTCCACATGTGTAGAACCTTCTTTTTAATTCTACCTCAGCGGTGGACCTAAAGTCCACGTGTGTATAACCTTCTTTTTAGTTCTACCTCAGCGGTGGACCTAAAGTCCACATGTGTAGAACCGTTTTTTTAATTCTACCTCAGCGGTGGACCTAAAGTCTACATGTGTAGAACCTTCCCTTTTAAGTATAGTGCACCCCTACCTGTAGTTTCCCGGTGGGATTGCTATCCACACCCTACTTTTGGGTTTTTAGGTGGGATTGTCCGTCCAATAGCGCTATCCACATATACCCTCGGCTCCTCACTTGAGTTAATAGTAGTGTACAAACTTTTATGGAACATTTTACTCAATACAATCTATTAGTGTACATGCCTTAGTGCCCAAAATCAACATTTTCATATTGTTTCACATTCGGTAATGCAAATAGCTCAAATATTTCATTTAATCATGCTTTCCACCCCAAAACGTATAAAATACTCTAAAAATGGGGCTGTGAATACTCTCACCTTTGCAAGCTCCGCTACTCAAAAGCACGATCCGATCCTCACCCAAAGGCCTAACGATTCCCTAACAAAGAGAAATGCTCAAAACCATCACTTATGGGTCTAAAACTACTTACGGAAGTGAATAAGTCTTAAGCTTATAAATGTCCACATACATCCAACTTTATTTTCTATTGTCTAATTATACATAATGCACATATGCTCGTTAATATAGTAATTTATACCGTAAGTTGTGTTATAAACCATCAAATGATCAACAATTATGAAAATCAAGAAATTCCAGAATTTTACTTCTAGACAGAAACTTGTAGTACTAAAAATGATCAAAATGTAGAGACTTCCAATATGACATAGCTTCCCATATTTTTATATGTGATATCGTACTGGGTTATGGTCATTGTGACCAAATTTGATGCATTTTGGACATGTAAAACTGATTCAAATAATTTATGCAATTCAAAGGGTCACAACTGGCATGGCAGATTACACCATGTTAGTAAATCACTCATTTGAGGAGTTCTACTCAGTGTTTTCAAGAATTTCCAGTTGGATTGGAATCATAACTCATAAAAGAAACTTTTGAAATAAGATTTCACTGATTTTGAAGAAGTTATGAAGGAGATATGGCACTACGAAGTTGCATGCACAATTCTGTCATTAGCTGATAGATTGCACATTTAACTTTAATAAATTGGTTAATGCCTCAAAACTTCATATTTTTGAATGAAACTGAATTCATATGAATCCTAACTCATAAACGAAAGTTTTAGTAGAAGAATCATGCATTAAAGACAAATAACAAAGGAGATACTAACACACAAAGTAGAGTTTAGCTGCTGGTGGTTTCACAGATTGCACACCTAAAGTATTTTAAGTGTTTGGAGGGTCAAAACTCCATATTTTTAAGTGATTTCACTTGAAAACTGAATATAACTCATAAAACTAACTCTCAGAGAAAAAATCATCCTTTTTCATTGAGTTTTGAAAGAGATATGGCCATTTGAACATGCATGCACAAATCTGTCATTGATTGACAGTTTGCACACTTATTTTGTTTCAATTAGTTGAAACCTCAAATCACCATATTTTTTAATGAAATAAGTGGCATGTGAAAGGTAACTCATTAAATTAACTTCCAGAAGAAAAATCAAGTGATTTGGAAGAATATTCAAAGAGTTATGGTCGTTCAAAGTAGGGTTTACCTACTGTTGAACTTCCAGATGCACATGCATCTTGTTATGAGCATTTGGGGGGTCAAAACTCAATGTTTTTGAGTGATACCACTTGGATTAGAACCCCAACTCAATAAATAAACTTGTAGAAAGACGATTCATGATATTTGAACATATTATTTGCAAGAAGTGGACGATTTATTCACATGCATAGAATCTGTCAGCACCAAAAATCACCATTGTAGTTCAAAAACACATAAAATCATGATTTTTACCCATTTTCTTGAGTTTTATTGTTTGGGTCATAGATTACCACCATTATATGAACATTTTTACATGTTTTTTGGTGTGTAATCTCTCCATAAACTCAGAAAATTTAAAGGTTAGAAGAATAAGGTTAAGAATGCAAGAAAAGTGGGTTTTTCACCCAAAAAGGACAAGAAAAAGGTAAAAGGATGTTTGTGCTTACTTGATTGATTTATGGAGCCTCTACTGCTTGAAAAATCTTGATTTTTTGATGGTGTTTTCCCTTGAGATTGGCTGGAAATAGTGATGGAAGAAGAGGATTTTTGATTTATGACCTTTGGTTTTAGAGAGAGAGAGAGAGATGAGAGGAAATTTTGAACTTGGAAATGAACAAATGAGGAGAAAAAATGGTTTTTATATGTGGACAAGGGTTGGAAGTGGCTGGCCATGAATATGGGCCCCACCCAAGTCCATTAAAAAAAATTACAAATTTATTTCAAGCCCAAAAAAATGTAATTAAAAGTCAATTTTCTCAATTTTTACCTTTTTCCTTCAAAATATAAGACCAAAAGTGTTTAAATTATATAAAAATAAAAGTTTTATATTTAGCATTCTAAACTATATATTTTATATAAATTAGGTATAAATTAGAGCATTTGGCACTGTATTGGACGTTTCAGACAGTTACGGGTCGGAACCGGACATTTTAAGCAACTACCGGAAATGCTAAGGATTTTTCGGCCATTCTAAACCAACTAAATCCTATTCTTATAATTTATCTAAAATAACACTAATATAAACTTAATAAGAGCTAACTTGGTAGCTCAAATTTGACAGTTGTCACAGTCTCCCCCTGTTAGTGGAATTTCGTCCCGAAATTTAATGACTGCTACTTCCAATGGATTCCTTTGCAAGCAAGTGGGGATATTTGCCTTTCATGAAATCCTCTTGCTCCCAGGTAAATTCCAGTTTTATACATTGAGTTCTAATGAAATTTTATAATCGGAATCTTATTATGCCTTAATCGTTTGTTCTCTCGGTCAAGAACTTCAACTGGTTCCCCCACAGCGCGCCTTTGTTCATTGACTTGAATCTCTTCCAATGGTAATTCTATCGATTCGTCAGATAGACATTTCTCAAGATTCAATTAATGAAATGTGTCGTGAATGGCACTGAACTCTTGTGGCAGCCTGAGTTTGTAAGTGACTGCTCCAATTCTTTCCACTATCTCAAATGGTCCAATAAATCTAAGACTCAGCTTGCCCTTCTTTCCAAAACCTATCATTCCTTTCCACGGTGACACTTTTAGTAGCACTTTATTGCCTACTTGGAACTCTAACGGTTTCTTGCGATTATCCGCATAACTTTTCTGGCGATCCTGTGCTGCTTTTAGTCTTTCTAGAATTGTCTTGATCTTGTCTGTGGTTTCTTGTACAATGTCTGGCTTTGTAAGTTGTCTATCACCAACTTCAAATCAACTAAGTGGAGATCTGCATTTGCGTCCATAAAGTGGTTCGTATGGCGCACATCGAATACTGGTATGATAGCTGTTGTTGTAGGAGAATTCGATTAACGGTAAATGATCATCTCAGTTACCTCAAAATTCTATCACACAGGCACGCAATATATCTTCTTAGGTTTGGATAGTCCTCTCTGTTTGCCCGTTCGTTTGAGGATGATAAGATGTGCTCAAATCCAACCTTCTGCCCAACGCTTTTTGTACTGCCTGCCAAAACCGTAAGGTAAAAGCGGTTGTCTCTGTCTGAGATGATAGAAATGGGTACTCCATGACGCATAACGATCTCATTGATGTGTAGTTGCACATGTCTTTCCATTTTAAAGTCTTATTGCATAGGCAGGAAGCGTGCAGATTTCGTGAGTCGATCCACAATAACCCATATCGCATAGCGACCCTTCTTAGTTCTGGGCAACTTGGTCACAAAATCCATTGAGATCTGCTCCCACTTCCATTCTGGGATCTCTGGTTGTTGCAGAAGACCGGATGGCTTTTGATGTTCAGCCTTGACTCTCGCGCAGGTTAGACATATACTTACATACAAGGCTACGTCCATCTTCATTCCTGGCTACCAATAAATATTCCTTCGGTTCTTTGTACATCTTATCGGCTCCTAGATTGAATCGAATATCTGGATCGATGGAATTCATCCAATATGGTTGATCGTAGATTACCAACCTTTGGTACCCATACTTTATTCTTAAGATAATGCACTCCATCTGATTGTAATTCAAATCCTTTTTCTATGTGATGCAAGGTCTCATTCTTCAACTTCTCATTTTTTTTAAAGCTTCTTTTTGTGCTTCAAGAATTTGAGTCTTTAAACTCGTTTGAACCATCATTCCCATAGCTCGTGCTCTCGTCGACTTCACTCTTTCCTTTCTGCTTAAAGCGTCAGCTACTACGTTAGCCTTTCCTAGATGGTATTTTATGATCAGTGAAAATGGTGCACTTAGTGTCGTAGAGATAGTGTCTCTATATTTTGAGTGCGAACACCACCGCCCCTAACTCCAAGTCATGGGTGATGTAATTCTTCTCATGAATCTTTAAATGCCTCGATGCATATGTGATTACTTTGTCTTTTTGCATTAGCACGCATCCCATTCCTTGATGTGAAGCATCACAGTAGACTACAAAGTTATCCACTCCTTCAGGTAGACCCAGAATCGGCGCGTTGCATAACTTATGCTTGAGAGTCTGGAATGCTTCCTCTTGTTTCTCTCCCCAAATAAACTTCTTATCTTTTTGACTTAAGTCGTCAGTGGTTGCTCGATCTTGGAGAAATTGTCGATAAATCGCCGGTAATAGCCTGCCAATCCAAGAAATTGACGGATCTCGGTTGGTTTCTTCGGAGCTTCCCATTTCTTAATGGCCTCGATTTTAGCTGGATCAACATGAATTCCCTTTTCATTTACTACGTGGCCTAGAAAGTGTACTTCTCGGATCCAGATTTCGCATTTGGAGAACTTGGCATACAACTTTTCATCCTTGAGAAATTCTAGTATCAACCTCAGATGTTGTTCATGTTCTTTCTTATCACGAGAATAAATGAGTATATCATCTATAAACACGATCACGAACTTGTCTAGGTATGGTCGACATACTCTATTCATCAAATCCATGAACACTGCTGGTGCGTTTGTTAGCCCGAAAGGCATAACTAGGAACTAGTACTGACCATAACGAGTTCAGAACGCTGTCTTAGGAATATCTTCTTCACGAACTCTCATCTGATGATATCCCGATCGAAGATCGATCTTTGAGAAGTACGTAGCACCTTGAAGTTGATCGAATAAGTCATCTATTCGAGGAAGGGGGTATCAGTTCTTGATAGTTAACTTATTGAGTTCCCTATAATTAATACACATTCGGAAGGATCCATCCTTCTTTTTAACAAACAAAACTGGAGCTCCCCAAGGTGAAGAGCTGGGTCTGATGAATTCGTTATTGAGTAACTCCTGAAGTTGTTTTGACAGTTCCTGCATTTTCGATGGTGCTAACCGGTATGGTGATTTCGCCACGGGTACAACTCCAGGAACTAAATCTATGTGAAACTCAACTTGTCTTTGTGGGGGTAATCCCGACAATTCGTCTAGGAATTCTTGGGGAAAATACCGAACATAGGGATATCTTGAATGCTTTCTCTTTGGCCTTCTTATCCGTGACATAAGCTAAAAATGCAATGCAGTCGTTCCTCAAATATTTTCGCATCTTCATACACGTCACCATTTTAATACCCCTCCTGGGTTTCTCTCCGTGTACTTCGAGTTTTCCCCCTTAGGGTAACAAAACTCGAATGATCTTTTTGGAACAAAAAATTTCAACTCGGTTTTTAGACAACTAATCCATACCCACAATTACATCAAAGCTTCTTAACATGATTGGGATTATGTCTATGCTAAAGTTCCTCCATCTTTCTCTAACCTTGAGCTTTGTCTCTTGCAAATATCTCCGAACGATTAGCATTGTTCGTAAACCTGGTTGCCAAATTCAACGCATCTTGAAGGGTTTTTTTTTTGGGTTTGCCGAAGTAACGTCCCTACGTATTTCAGGAGATAAACCCTAGATATACATTTCGACTCGATTATCATCGGGCGTCACCAAATGTGGTACCATCTTTGCCAGTTCATGGAAACGTGTAGTATAAGAGTATCATTTCTCTTCATTTCATGATTCCATAGCTCCGCTTCCAACTTCTGGATTTCGCTACTCGGCAGTATTCGTCTTTGAGCATTTTGAATTCCTCCCAAGTAAGACTGTTGGCTCCTTCTCGGCCTCGGGTTTGCACTTGGGTGTTCCACCAGGCCACTGCTCGTCCTTGTAGCAGACAAGAGGCAAGCTCCACTTTATTTCCGTCAATGCACTTGTTTATGTGGAGAACGGACTTCATATTCTCAATCCATGTCAGTAATCCAACAGCTCCTTCAATTCCATGGAATTCCTTCGGGTTGCTGGTCCTAAAAGCTTTGTATGTGCATTCCCTATCTCCACTTGCTCCAAATCCTCAGTTGCTTCCCGAATTAGCATTCAGACCCGCTGCCACTTGACTAACGATGTTCGGAGGTGCCGCGATGAGTTGCTCAGACACAAGTCGCGCGATCCCGAAGTTTTCTCTCATCGAAGGCATTGTCTTTAGGCATAGGTTCATATTGAGGTTGGGTCATATTGCTATTACTATTTTTACGCTAAGTCTACTTAACTAAGTTATGCATATAAAACATTTGATTCAACAAATCATAGGTTTAAAATCACATAACTTCAATATCCAGCAAAAATAATTCTCAAAAGACATCAAGTATCTTAGAGTTCTAAATAGTGAGCTACATGCCACCAAAATAAGTTTCCAAGTTTAACCAACAAAGTAGTCAGAAAGTTCTCTCCTAGGATGACTAGTCACATAGCCTAAGGAGTCAGCAGAGTACTTAGTTGAAGTGGATGAGTGAGACATAGGGAACTGCGATAGTAACAAACTTAATTACTAAATGTACTTTAGTAAATAACAATTTATAAAATGCTTATGCAAACTCACACTTATGACCATGCTTTTCATTTGGGCAAGAAGTTCCCAATATAATTGTTTCATGTCTCCCTTATACATATTAAATTAGACATAGGTGATCAGGCTTTGCCTAATTATAATATGCTAAGTCGACACTTATTCCAATTATACCAGTAGTAAGCTTTTAAAATTACAGTTAGTTTAGAAAAATAGTTTTCGAAAACTTTTGGTTATAGTATTTGGTTTTATAGAAAAAAACCGGTGTTCTCTATAACCTATGGCTCTGATACCAAGTCTGTCACACCCCACTAAAGCGGAAACACAGGGAGTGATAGTTCAAGATTTCATAGCGATAGAGCGATAACAACACCAATTGTCCAATCAAATACATAACAAAATAAAACTGAACATTACATCATACAAGTTCAAGTTTTAACAAAATCAAAGAAATAAGATGTTCTACAAAATGATTTCAAATTTAAACGTGGTTGATGTTGATGCGCCCCAAACGCAAGCATTTTCACTTAACCTTTCTTACCCCTGAAAAGCATGAATAAAATAAGGTCAACTACAAAGAGTTGGTGAATTCACAGGTTTTAAATATTTTAAACATCTTTTGCATAAATGAATATTGAGTAAAATACTTTTATGGCACTTAAATAATCTTTACATCATAAAACGTTCAAGGCATTTTTGTACCCTAATTATAAGTAATGAGCCACCACTAAACCTTCGACCACAAAAATATTTTTAGTTCTACCTCAGAGGTGGACCTAAAGTCCACATGTGTGTAACCTTCTTTTTAGTTCTACCTCAGCGGTGGACCTAAAGTCCACATGTGTAGAACCGTCTTTTTAATTCTACCTCAGCGGCGGACCTAAATTCCACATGTGTAGAACCTTCTTTTTAATTCTACCTCAGCGGTGGACCTAAGGTCCACATGTGTAGAACCTTCTTTTTAATTCTACCTCAGCGGTGGACCTAAGGTCCACATGTGTATAACCTTCTTTTTAGTTCTACCTCAGCGGTGGACCTAAAGTCCACATGTGTAGAACCGTCTTTTTAATTCTACCTCAGCGGTGGACCTAAAGTCCACATGTGTAGAACCTTCCCTTTTAAGTATAGTGCACCCCTACCTGTAGTTTCCCGGGGATTGCTATCCACACCCTACTTTTTGGTTTTTAGGTGGGATTGTCCGTCCAATAGCGCTATCCACATATACCCTCGCCTCCTCACTTGAGTTAATAGTAGTGTACAAACTTTTATGGAACATTTTACTCAATACAATCTATTAGTGTACATGCCTTAGTGCCCAAAATCAACATTTTCATATTGTTTCACATTCGGTAATGCAAATAGCTCAAATATTTCATTTAATCATGCTTTCCACCCCAAAACGTATAAAATACTCTAAAAATGGGGCTGTGAATACTCACCTTTGCAAGCTCCGCTACTCAAAAGCACGATCCGATCCCCACCCAAAGGCCTAACGATTCCCTAACAAAGAGAAATACTCAAAACCATCACTTATGGGTCTAAAACTACTTATGGAGGTGAATAAGTCTTAAGCTTATAAATGTCCACATACATCCAACTAGATTTTCTATAGTCCAATTATACATAATGCACATATGCTCGTTAATATAGTAATTTATACCGTAAGTTGTGTTATAAACCATCAAAAGATCAATAATTGTTAAAATCAAGAAATTCCAGAATTTTACTTCTAGACAGAAACTTGTAGTATTAAAAATGCTCAAAATGTAGAGACTTCCAATATGACATAGCTTCCCATAAATTTATATGTGATATCGTACTGGGTTATGGTGATTGTGACCAAATTTGATGCATTTTGGACATGTAAAAATGATTCAAATAATTTATGCAATGCAAAGGGTCACAACTGGCATGGCAGATTACACCATGTTAGTAAATCACTCATTTGTAGAGTTCTACTCTTTGTTTTCTAGAATTTCCAGTTGGATTGTAATCATAACTCATAATCAAAACGTTTGAGATAAGAATCACTGATTTTGAAGAAGTTATGAAGGATATATGGCACTACGAAGTTGCATGCACAATTCTGTCATTAGCTGACAGATTGCACATTTAAGTTTAATAAATTGGTTAATGCCTCAAAACTTCATATTTTTGAATGAAACTGGATTCATATGAATCCTAACTCATAAAAGAAAGTTTTAGAAGAATAATCATGCATTAAAGACAAATAACAAAGGAGATACTAACACACAAAGTAGAGTTTAGCTGCTGGTGGTTTCACAGATTGCACACCTAAAGTATTTTAAGTGTTTGGAGGGTCAAAACTCCATATTTTTAAGTGATTTCACTTGAAAACTGAATATAACTCATAAAACCAACTCTCAAAAGAAAAATCATCCTTTTTCATTGAGTTTTGAAAGAGATATGGCCATTTGACCATGCATGCACAAATCTGTCATTGGTTGATAGTTTGCACACTCATTTTGTTTCAATTAATTGGAACCTCAAATCACCATATTTTTTAATGAAATCAGTGGCATTTAAAAGGTAACTCATTAAATTAACTTCCAGAAGAAAAATCAAGTGATTTGGAAGAATATTCAAAGAGTTATGGTCGTTCAAAGTAGGGTTTACCTACTGTTGAACTTCCAGATGCACATGCATCTTGTTATGAGCATTTGGGGGGTCAAAACTCAATGTGTTTGAGTGATACCACTTGGATTAGAACCTCAACTCACTAAATAAACTTTTAGAAGGAAGATTCATGATATTTGAACATATTATTTGCAAGAAGTGGACGATATATTCACATGCATAGAATCTGTCAGCACCAAAAATCACCATTGTAGTTCAAAAACACATAAAATCATGATTTTTACCCATTTTCTTGAGTTTTATTGTTTGGGTCATAGATCACCACCATTATATGAACATTTTTACATGTTTTTGGTGTGTAATCTCTCCATAAACTCAGAAAATTCAAAGGTTAGAAGAATAAGGTTAAAAATGCAAGAAAAGTGGGTTTTTCACCTTGAGAGTTTCCTACCTCATACGGCTCGGCAGTCAACTCTTTTTGTATCCCAGTTGAATCTACCATATCTAACTGGTATGGATAAAAGATCTTCGTATGTTATACTATTCAATTCTCGACGACGAATTAATGGAAGATTTGTTTCTTTATTGGTTTGGTTTTGACCGGATGGTTTCTTTAGTCGATCCACCTACACGTCTTGCTTTTACTGCTATACCCGGAGTTACTCCATGTATTGCTTGACGTAAAATAGATAGTGGATTTGTTTCTGTCTTTTGTTGAATCTTCCTACCCGTTTTAGTGGAAGGGCGTGCTATTTGTTTACATCCACCAAAAATGACAAGAAAAAGGTAAAAGGATGTTTGTGCTTACTTGATTGATGTATGGAGCCTCTACTTCTTGAAAAATCTTGAATTTTTGATGGTGTTTTCCCTTGAGATGGGCTGGAAATAGTGATGGAAGAAGAGAGTTTTTTATTTATGACCTTTGGTTTTAGAGAGAGAGAGAGAGATGAGAGGAAATTTTGAACTTGGAAATGAACAAATGAGGATAAAAAATGGTTTTTATATTTGGACAAGGGGGGAAGTGGCTGGCCATGGATATGGGCCCCACCCAAGTCCATTAAAAAAAATTACAAATTTATTTCAAGCCCAAAAAAATGTAATTAAAAGTCCATTTTCTTAATTTTTACCTTTTTCCTTCAAAATATAAGACCAAAAGTGTTTAAATTATATAAAAGTAAAATTTTTATATTTATCATTCTAAACTATATATTTTATATAAATTAGGTATAAATTAGAGCATTTGGCATTGCATTGGACGTCTCAGACAGTTACGGGTCGGAACCGGACATTTTAAGCGACTACCGGAAATGCTAAGGATTTTTCGGCCATTCTAAACCAACTAAATCCTATTCTTATAACTTATCTAAAATAACACTAATATAAACTTAATAAGAGCTAACTTGGTAGCTCAAATTTGAAAGTTGTCACATTTATCCATCCTCTGATCATTTGTAGAGTATCATCTGAATATTTGAAAGCGTCTTTGACTCTGAAGAATCTTTTTCCTATTGGCCTCAGAAATATGACCCCTCTCTCTGGTTGAAGTATAATATCACCAACTTCTTTAGTGTCCATGTCTACCAATTCTTCTAATGCATGAGGAAGAGAACACGTTATTTTTGGGTTGTTTAAAGAGAGAAAACCTAGCAATAGTTTGCACATTTGCATTTGATGCTTCAGCAAAATTTGGAACAACTAACCTTGCAACTTCATCTCTCTCAGAGTATAGATGCCTGTAGATAATCTCCCTAGAGATCACTATCCTTTCTCTGGAAATTCTTTCATGTTCTCTGGCAATTCTTTCACGTTGAGTAGGATCCATTCTATTCAGAAGGTCATCACTTCTTCTGTGGTTTGCTTCGGACGAAGATTCACCAAGATTTAAGTCTTCAGAATCTTCGATTATGGGACTTTTCATTCTTTGGTCGACTTCTGGCTGACTGGTGGAGGCTTCGTTGATTTGAACGTATGGATTTACAAAAGTGGATGCAGATATATCAGGGACGATGGTTTCTGTGGTTGGATTGAAGACCCTTGGTCTTGTGGTAGTAATTCTTGCTCTTCTGGGTGTAGGAGCCAAAAATTGTTGACGTCTAGTGCTCTCCAACCCCAAGAAAAAATTAGCCATAGATGAATTTTGAGGCAGAGGTCTCATGGCTAAGGGGGTTGGCATTGCTTCTTGATTCACGACCGGCGGTTCCTCTGTATTCTCCTTCTGAGTTTGATCTGAAACTTCATTTGAAGGTTGATCTGTTAGACGAAGAGAAGAAGATTTTGGTCTTGATGAAGGACCTGTAGCAGATGGATCTCCCCTCTGGCGTTTCTCCCCCTTCTGAGGATCAGTAGAGTCAAGGTCTTGATCCTCATATCTTTTTCTTTTGAGCTCACCCTTTTTACAGGCTTTTTCTTCCTTCTTTTTCTTTCGAGCCTCAAAATTTTCAGAGATAGAGCTAACTAATGGAGTTAGCTTAGAGATAGAAGCATCTAAGGTAGATACTTTCTGTGCTAACTCATTAGAGTTAGAGTTGTTGATCTTGGATACAAACTTGGCGTTGATGGCGTTGAATTTATCCATCATTGCCTTCTGAAAAGAGGCCAAGTCTGATTATCGAATTAGGTTAAACCCTGTTGATGTAGATGCTTCAGAGGGTACAACAGAGTTGATGAGTTTGTTAATGTCATGGACAAGATTGCCATATTCTTCAACAGAAATAGTAACTTCTAGAGGATGGATGTAATAAGGAATGTGAAAGATTGCATCATTATTGGCTTTGATCCCATCATCCAGCTTTGTAAAGTGTTCAGTGGCCAAATTCGTCTGACTTTCTGCTGTTGTAGAAATCAGAGACTTCAGTGTTTCCAGATCGCTGGAAAGATTGCTCTGAGTAGTTTGGATCTGACTAAGTGTTGCGTTCTGAGCACTGATCTCTGACTTAATGCTTGACTATGATTGTTGAATGGTTTGTTTTAAATCCACCATAGATTCCTTCATTTGATCAACGAATGCATTGAACACTACATTCGTGACAAAGTCAGGTTGTGTAACCGGTGCATGTCCAACACATGGATCCCTTTGTCTCTCGTGTTTAGAGAGGCCCTCATTCACACCTGTTTCAACGTTGAGTGTGGAGGGACTTCCATCCTGTCTTCGAGGGCTATTAAAAGTAGGCACCTCTTCGGATGTTCTGACGTAATTGACTTTTTCTCCAACATCAGAGGGTGGAGAGTCAATTAACATGTGCTTACCTTGAAAAAGTCCGAAGACTCTAGTAAGTGGTGCATTCTCTGGCCTTAACCCCTCTGATGGGATTTCATAGGCCTCTGCCTCAGAAGGTTTGGACGAACCTTCTGAGTTATCTAAGTTGGTCACAGAGACAGCAACATGTGTGGGAGGTGTCGAGTTCTGGGGCGATGGAACTCTTTTGTTAAAATCATCATCCTGTTGAGAGGATGATGAGGTAGTGGATTCCCCGGTTGTGCGTGATTTAGAGGATCTTGAAAAGTCCTTTGATCGGTTAGGTGTTGGGTGGTTTGGACTGAGCAATCCCGTTTCAATGAGTCTAGATGTGTAGGCATCTATCTCAGCATTTGTGGGAGCTCGGGATGGACTCGGCTGGATTCTCTCATATGTGTCCCTGTGGACATCTTCTTGGCTCTGTCTTAACAAATGCTTGGCATGGTTAGAAGCGCTCTGTTGTTCACTCGTATCATTTTCAAACTCAGCCTCATTAGACCCCTCACCATCTAAGCTAGGCTCTTAGTGCTCTTGGGTAGATATCCTTTGTTCTGAGAGTACCAGAGAGCTTCCATAAGAAGTAAGATAAGGAGCGGTTTGAGGAATCAGATCAAACATATACCTGGAAAGTTCACGTTGTACAGTGTAGCCATTTGTGTCTATTGTTGGCTTGTTAGAGTTCATGGTGGAAAGTTTGCAAAATGGCTGGATTAATGGAGCTTTAAGTGCAGAGATTGCTGGAAAAGTGAAAAGAGAAAGGAATCCTGGAAACATGAGAGCTGGGAGCTCTATTACATTGTTCTGTTGCAGGACTTTCAAGTTCACAGCAGTCTTCATCTCTTGAAATATTAGGCTTGCATAGTCCAGAGATTGATTGAAAAACATACCATACATTATGGTGAGTATATTTCTGCTTGCTTGATCCATGGAGCCTATCTTACAGGTAAGGCTCTTGTTGAGGATTGAGACCATAACATTCCACATAGGAGGAAGTTTCTTTCTCTTGAACTCAGATAGTTTATTGATGGATTCATTGTAACCCAAATATTTGATGAATGCAAGCAGAGCTTCAGTATATGGATTTTGCACGAGAGCGGGATTGGGTACATTCTGTCTATCAACTTCGACCATTGATTGAGGAAGATTAAAGAACCTTGCTATCTTCTTTCTGGTGATTGGTATTTCAAAGGCATTTTCAGTGTTTGTTGGATGACCAAAGCTACCAGAAAGAATGTCATCACTCTTGATGTATAGGGTTTTCCAGACTTCTTGAACATACATTTCAGGAACGTTGGGGTTTGTAAGAGTTAGGGCACGGTTAAGGGAATGATTTTGAAGGAACTCAATCATTACTCGATACTCAGACAGATAAGTGTTGGGATCTAAGAGAACCTGAACATTGTTGGGCTTTTGTGGTAATCGAAGAACAGGAGCACTTTCGACGGTTGAGTCGACGATTCGATCTTCTCCATCGTGAACATTCATGTTTGCACTCGGGTTTGCCGTTTGTGAGATTTGGGGAGCTTGAGAATCGAAAGTTGCAGGTTCGCAATCGAGGGTGAAAATTTGTTTGAGCACAGTAAAAGCTGGAGATTGAAGACGGTGAAAAGTGAAATTGGGAATTTACTCGAGTTTATATAGTAAGATTTGTAAATGCCCTCGACTATTTTTGAAGATCAAGAGTTTAATTGAGATCTGGGAAAGGGTTAGAATGGGAAGGGTTTAAATGTGAATTGGGGATTGGAAACGGTTTCTGACTGCTGACGTATGCCTAAAAGGCGTGCAAACATGCAAACCGTTGATTCATGACACGTGGAGGATCAATTGCGCGTGTATTAAGGGATGAGGGACGCGTGTTTTGTTAGCACAGGGCACTCAAACGTTTCTCGTTGGTTTTGGACGAGAAATTGTCTTTCTTTTGATATTTTGAATATTCCCTCCAAAAGAAAATCCATCAATTAATCAATAAAAATTGAATTAACAGAAGGTTTTTAAAAAAAATAAATCATTCAGTTAATCATGGTGAAAATATTTTGAAGATCAAAAAAAAGTTTTATATCTAATGAATAATTTCAGAAGTAATTTGATTAAGTTAGAGAGCTCTGAATTAATCTTGACGGCAAGAGTTAACACAAAACGTAGCTAATTTAAAGAAATGTCAGAAGAAAAGAGTATTCAGAAGACAACTAACCGTAGTTAGACTTTTAAAAATGCATTTTGGGAAATAAAAAAAAATATAAAATCAGTCATTTGGTCATATAAAGTGTTTTGGTCATATAAAAACCTTTCCAAAAGAATTTTAATTGAATTCGAGATTTCTTAATAACCTTGACGGCAAGAGTTAGTTCAGAAGTAACGAATTCGCAAAAATTTCTAAGTAAAAATATGCTCAGAAGACAACTAACATTTGTGAGTTTTGATTTGAAGAACATAAAATTCTCCCCCTTGAAGACATGTTGAATAAATAATCATACAAAAACTATAATATGGTATAGATTACATGTTTAGCATGCCCAACTTGTTAATCAGAAAATTGAACATTTTTTCATCCAAAGCTTTTGTAAATATATCAGCAAGTTGGTAATCAATGGAGACAAAATACATTTCAATTGTCCCTTTCTCCACATGATCTTTTATAAAATGATACCTGACATCAATATGCTTTGTCTTTGAATGCTGTACTGAATTTTCGGTGATGGCAATAGCACTTTCTGAGTCACAGAGGATGGGAATTTTATCATATACTAAACCATAATCTCTGAGTTGGGTTTTCATCCAAACAACCTGTTAACAACAACAACAGCAACAACATATTCTACCTCTGCTGTGGAAGTAGAAACACAATTTTGCTTTTTGGATGTCCAGCTGATCAACCTATTCCCCAGAAGTTGACAGCTACCAGAAGTGCTTCTTCTGTCTAACTTACATCCTGCATGATCAGAGTCAGTGTATGCAATTAAATTAAATTCAGAATTTTTAGGATACCAAAGACCTAGTGAGGGTGTTCCTTTAAGGTACCTAAAAATTCTTTTTACAGCAGCCAAATGAGATTCTTTTGGATTGGCTTGAAATCTCGCACAAAGGCAGATGGCAAACATTATATCTGGTCTGCTTGCAGTCAAATATAAAAAGGATCCAATCATACCTCTATAGTTCGTAACATCAACTGATTTCCCAGAGAGATCAGGATCAAGTTTCGTACTAAGAGAGATAGGAGTTTTCATTGGAGTGGAATTTTGAAGTTTGAACTTGTGTAACATGTCAGAAACGTACTTGGCTTGATTTATAAAGATGCCAGATGTAGTTTGATCTCCCATCAAACTCATTTCAAATTCACTCTCCATTAACTTAGAAAACAGATCAACTTCTGTTTGATCAGTAGAACCAAATATAATGTCATCCACATAAATTTGAACCACAGTTAACGTACCTTTGCCTCTTTTGATGAACAAAGTTGTATCAATTTTACCTTTTTCGTATGAGTGCTTAATCAAATATTTTGACAATCGTTCATACCAAGCTCTGGGAGCTTACTTTAAGCCATACAGAGCTTTGTCCAGAAGATAGACGTGATCTGGATGTCTCGAGTCTTCAAAACCAGGAGGTTGTTGAACATACACTTCTTTTTTTAGATCTCCATTCAAAAATGCACACTTAACATCCATTTGGTACACCTTGAAATCTTTGTATGCCGAGAAGGCCAGAAAGAGACTTATTGCTTCAAGTCTTGCAACTGGAGCAAAAGTTTCATCATAGTAAATTCCATCTTCTTGACAGTATCATTTGGCCACCAACCTAGCCTTGTTTCTGATCACTATTCCATCTTCATCCTTTTTATTTCTGAATACCCACTTAGTACCAATGGCAATCTTATCTATAGATAGAGGTACTAATTTTCACACCTTGTTTCTGTCGAATTGAAGCAACTCTTTTTGCATTTCATGCACCCAGCTTGGTTCTTGTAAAGTTTCATGAACTTTCTTTGGCTCAATCATGCTTAGAAAGTTTACAAAGAAGGCTTCATTTGCAGTTGCAGATCTGGTTTTGATTCCTTCAGATGGATCTCCAATTACCAGATATGGGGTATGAGACTTTGTGCATCTTTTCATCCTAGTTTAAGGAATTTTGTATCCATAGGTTGGATAACATCTTCTTGTAATGGAATTGACTCTGGTTCTGGATGAGCTCCTAGTGTCTCCCCCTCAAATGAAAGCACAGAGGTTACCTCTGGACTATCATTTGGTGATCCAGAAGGACCAGAATGAGTCCAGAGGCTTGAAGTACTTCTTGAATATTCAACGGTGGGTTGTTAGGTATTCTTTCTGAAGGTATTTCTTCTCCCATAAAATCATCAAATAGAGCATCAACCTCGGATTCTCTGGAACTTGAAAGATAATCAGAGGTGACAGTATTAAGGTTGAGTTCTTAATCAGAACATTCAGAAGTCAATTGAGTTTGATAATCAAAATAGATGTTTATGCTCTCCATTACAGTGTTAGTTCGTATATTAAAAACCCTAAAAGCTTTTGAATTTAACAAGTATCCCAAGAATTTGGCTTCATCAGATTTCTTCTCAAACTTGCCAAATGTGCCTCGATCATTTAGAATAAAACACCTGCAACAAAAAATATGGAAAAATTTAACTGAAGGTATTCTTTTGTTTATAAGCTCATAAGAAGTTTTGAAATGCCTCTTAATTATGATTGCTCGATTCTGAGTGAAACATGCTGTACAGCTACTGCCGAGAAGTTAGTGGGTAGACTAGAAGCTGCAAGCATTGTACTTGCTGCTTCAACTAATGTTCTGCTTCTTCTTTCTACAACACCATTTTGCTGTGGAGTGCGTACAACAGATGATAGAAATATCATAATAGCTTCAAAAGGAACTGGGTTCTTAAAAGAGAAAAAGATCTGAAGAAGTTCTGAAGACACTTCTGAAGGGGTTCTGAAGAAGTTCTGAAGACACTTCTGTCATTGGTAAATCTGTCATTGATACCAAAGCCAAAAAGGTAAATCTGTCATTGGCACAAAATGGGTGTTCAGAAATAAAAAGAATGAAAATGGAATCGTTGTAAGAAACAAGGCAAGACTTGTAGCTAAGGGGTATTGTCAACAAGAAGGAATTGATTATAATGAAACCTTTGCTCATGTTTCCAGATTAGAGGCTATTAGAATTTTTCTTGCCTATGCTGCTCATAAAAACATGAAGGTATTTCAAATGGATGTAAAATGTGCATTTCTGAATGGTATTTTACATTAAGAGGTGTATGTTGAACAACCAGAAGGCTTTGTAAGCAAAGAATTCCCAGATCAGGTTTACATATTAGACAAAGCCTTATATGGACTTAAACAAGCAGCAAGAGCATGGTATGATACTCTTACAACTTTTCTTCTGAATTCCAAATTCAAAAGAGGTACTGTTGATACAACTTTATTTCTGAAAAAGGAGGGTGATGATATGATTTTGATACAAATCTATGTAGATGATATTATATTTGCTTCTACTAATCCAAAATTTTGTAGAAATTTTGAGAAAATCATGCAAACAGAATTTGAAATGAGTATGATGGGAGAGTTGACATTTTTCCTTGGTCTTCAAGTTAAACAACTTCCCACTGGCATATTCATTAATCAATCTAAGTATGTCTCTGACTTACTTAAGAAGTTTGACATGACTGATTGTTCAAGTATTCTAACTCCAATGGCCACTGCAACTAAGCTAGAACCTGATCTAAATGGAAAATCTGTTGATTAGAAAAAGTACAGAGGCATAATTGGATCTTTGCTTTACTTAACTGCTAGTAGACCAGATATAATGTTTGCTACATGTATTTGTGCCAGATATCAAGCTAATCCTAAGGAATCACACCTTCTAGCTGCAAAAAGAATACTTAGATACCTAAAAGGTTCTCCTTCATTGGGACTTTGGTATTCTAAGGATTATAGTTTTGAACTAACAGCATTTACAGATGCAGATCATGGTGGTTGCAAATTAGACAGGAAAAGCACTTCTGGATCATGTCAGTTTCTGGGTGATAGACTAGTCAACTGGTCTTCAAAGAAACAAAATTGTGTTTCTACTTCTACAGCAGAAGCTGAATATGTAGCAGCTGCAATATGTTGCTCACAATTGATCTGGATGCAAATTCAACTAAAAGACTATGGTTACACTTTCAAAAAGATTCCTTTGTATTGTGATTCAAAGAGTGCCATAGCCATCACTGCCAATCATGTTCAGCATTCAAAAACCAAGCACATTGATGTAAGATATCATTTTATCAAAGATCATGTGGAAAAAGGTAATATTGAAATGTTTTTTGTTCAGATAGATTATTAGTTAGCTGATTTATTTACCAAAGCACTTGATGAAAAACGATTTAACTTCTTGGTAAGTAAATTGGGCATGATGAACATGTCTATGTAAGTATTATACATCACCTATACTCTAGAAGTTACATTCTGAAGTTTTTTTTTTATCAAATTCTCAATACTTTGCTCTTCAGAATTACTTTGTATATTCTGAAGTTTATCATTCAGATTTTTGCTACTTTTCAAACTCAGAAGTATATCTCTTCAGTAACTAGGTTGATTGTATTTTAATACTTTTCATTTATTTCTCATTTCACTAATATTTGATTGATTCTTTGATAAAGTTGCAATAATCAACGGGAAGAATCATAATTGCTAGTGATTCAAGGGGAGTGTTATTAATTTCAAATTTCTCTAACTACCCTTTCCTACATAACAACACTGCATTGGTGAAATAAAGTCTTGCACTTTATATCTAAGAAGTATGAACAAGCTTCCTTAGATTAAAACAGTTTTCTATTTGTTCAAATCTACTTCTGAATTCTCAAAATGTTTTATATTTTTCAGAAGTTTATATTTTTAAATGATTTTTTGTCTACTAAGATGACTCAAGTTTAGTTCTGAACTTCACTTAAACATTCTGCGGTTCTTCTGAATTCTTTCCTTCAGACTTCTGAACTTTTTCTCAGAAGTTCTGAACAACTTCTGAAGTTTTTGAACTTGTTCTCAGAACTAAAACTTCCCGTTGATTTTTTCATTTAAGCGTGTGCCACGTGTTTTAATTTCATTGGATTTCTCTTAACCACGACCATTAAACGGTTCATTTCTCTTAATAAATGATGATTACTACTCTAATCACATTTACTTTTTGGCCACGTGTCCTTCAACACTTATCCGATCATATAAATCAATGGATTCCTCATCATCTTCATTCTTTTAGCAATTTTTCTCTGAGAAATCTTTCTGTGTTTATTGATCATCTTTCAGTTACCAATCTGTGTTCTTTCTACATCATGTCTACTTCAAAAACCATGATTTCTACTTCCTCGAGTTCCAATAATAACACTGGATCATCAAGTGATGCTTCGTTCAAGATTGTGCCTCAAAAATTAATGGTTGGATTAATGGAAATCCCACTAAGTGAGGATCAAATGCTTCATGACACAGCCACAACTGCAATTCGTCAAGTCGGACCTTCAAACCCTATCATTAACCCTAACCCTAACCCGACCACTGCTAAAATTGGGGAAACACAAAATACACCCATTGATGTTGTTTCTGAATCAAATGTTGCTGAAAGTAAATCCCAGACTCCTGCTGAAAGTGGTGACCTGTCCAAATTCTATGTACCTGCTGAGAAATTACTTGACATCAAAAGGAATAACTGTGCACTGAACTTCAAATCCAAAGACTTCATTGATGATCAAGCAATGTTGATTAAAATTCTGAAGAAACATCCCCTGCGCACTCTACTTTCAAGGAAATTCTCTGTTCCTGCTTCTTATCTTCAACAATTCTGGCATTATGCTGAGGTAGATGAAACTGATGATGAAATTGTCTCTTATGTTCATGCCTACAAAGTTTGTATATCTGTAGATGACATTAGAAGCCTTCACTATTTGCCAAAACCAGATGAGGTTCTTGGGAAAACCTGTTATGACTCAATTCCATCCTCATCAGAGATGATCTCAGATTTTATAAGCTTGGGTTACTCTGAAAACCTTAGTGCTCTGAGCTCTTTTAGAAGAAAATGTTTACCTCCAATTTGGTATTGCTTGTTTTCCATTCTGAATACCTGCCTATCTGGGAAGAGCTCAAGTTTAGACCAAGCTTCAGCAAATGGGAGGATTATATTTCATGGTGTTGCCTTCAACAAACACTATGATTATGCTAGTCTCATCTTTGATGAACTCAAATCTGCAATTTTGAAGAAGTCTACATTCAACTATATACCATTTCAGAGATTTCTTCAAACACTTATCAAAGGAGCAATGAAGGCTGTCTCAAAAATTCCTGTTCTAGCTCATGAGGTACATGTTCCTATTTTCACTATGGATAGCTTAAGGCCTCCAAATGCAAAACTTACTTTTCCAAATGCAGTTCCGCTTCCTTCTCATTTACTTGATCTTGTAAGTACACAAACTAGGATTGGGAGTGAGCATTTAGAATCTATGGGATTACCTCAACCAGTAATCCCTTCCCCCGATTCAACCCAGAGTGGTGATCATGCAAGGGAGTCTAGACTTACTAGAATGAGGGGGGAGGCTGTTCAAGGGGGAGAACAACCTCAAAGAGTGAAGAGGAAAAATGTAAATGAGAGACAGGGTAGAAGGGTCAGAAAAAGAATTGATGAGGGGAGAACACAGGTACAAGAAAAACAAACCTGTGAACCACCTGTTACAAGCCGGGCACCCACATCTACTATTATTTCACATTCTTTGGTGGATAATATTGAAACAGCCAGTGAGCCCATGGCAACCTTGGTTAACCCCCCCAGCCACTCACCCATCTCTCAACAGAAGGGTGTTTCAACAACACAAATGGGGAAAGCAGCTTATAATCCATTAGGACCCCAATTGGAGGTTCCTTTTGTTGAAAATGAAGGATATATGTCCCCCCTTCATAGTTTTGAGCACATTGAGTCTGAGTGTCCACTCAACTTTGAGCCTTCTGAACCACTTAATGTGGCATCCATTCACACAAGCACACATCTTTCAGATGTTCCTAAGCAAAGTGTTTGTCACATTGCATCAACAACTATAGATATTCCAATTTTTGGATATCAAGGATTAGTTGGAAGTCCTGGTGGGGTGAACATCACAAAAGCTCCATTCACAGAATCAAATGTGGTTCATGATGCCTTTGTGGCTCATACAGGCCAACCTTCTTCTGAAGGTCTGAAAACAAGTTCATCTGTTGATCTTGGCAACTTACCCACATCTTCTAAATTCACAGAATTCAAAGATCTCTGTACTTCTGAATTTGCAAAGATTCAGAAGGACATCAAGGATTTGACGGATTCTACTAAAAAGGTGTTGGAGGTTAGGTTGGATCAACATGGGGAAAATTTGGTTAACAAGCTGAATGACTTTCATCTTAAATCTTCTAATGATCTTCATTTGTTTAAACAAGCACTTTTGTCAGCTTTTTCTGAAGTGGCTTCCTCTGTTTCTTCTTTGAAAGCTTCTCAGCCTTCTTCTTCTCCTGATTCACAAGCTTATGCCACTAAAGATGATATTTCTCAAATTCTCAATCAACTTTCATCCATTCAGAGTTCTCAATTAGAATTAAGCACAAGATTATCTGCTCTGGAATGCAGATCTCAATCAGATACTTTTAAAAGGAGTCTTGATGATCAGGATCCTGATAATCAAGAGGGGGAGAAAAGATAGAGAGTATCTGAACCAGAAACTAATCAAGTTCAAAGTTCTGAGAAGACCTCTGAAGATACTCAGAATGTTGGTGAATAATCAAATAAAGTCTCAGAAGCCATAGAAGATATTTTATCTGCAGAACATGAGGTACAAGAGATAAATGATCATTCTTCTGAAGAAATGATAGAAGAAGGGTATGAAACAGAAAAGTTTTCTCTTGATTCTGAAGGTAACTTGGGCTCAGATAACACAGATATAATTCCATATTCTAATGAAGAAATGCTAAGGGAATACCTTGTTTTTGAAGATGTTATTGGAGAACCAAGTGATCTTTCTGATGTGATCATGTTTGAAGAAGATATGATTGATGTAAATATGGGAGAAAGCTCAAATGAAATAAAAGATTTAGTAATTTGGAAGCCTCAACAACTTCTGAGTGAAGAGTTCAGAAGTGCTTCTGAAAGATTATGGGATATTCTGAATCAATTCTGTTGGGTGCATGTCTTTCTGAATTATCCAAGAAGTCTGGAGTGTAGACTTTTGGACAACAGATTTTCTATCTTCAGAAATTTTCTTGAACAACTAGATGAAAGAGTTGAATTGGAATTTGATTTAGCTCATTTAGAAGGAGTTGAAATTATTGATGAAATCTTAATTGCTTTCTCAGGAAAATTTGAAGTTAGAACCAGAACTTGCATTATCATTCCTAAGATACATCTTCCAATACTTGAAGAACCTGTATTGGATCAAGTGTTTGAAAAGGAAAATATACTTATTTCTGGAGAAAGCAGTTTGATATTTCCTGAAGACACTTATTGCTTCATGTACAAAAGAAGTATGAAGTTTGCAAAGTTGGAAGACTTTCTGAATGATGAATGGTCTGATGATCATATTGCTCAAGGGAAGAACTTTATTCAGAATCATGGTGTTCAGAATTTTCATGATTCAACTTTAATAAAGAAGATCAGATGCATATCAAAATCAGTTCAGAATGATTTGACTATATTCAGATTTGGAGCAGAAAGAAGAGATGGTACTCTATGTGAATTTAACCAGTTTGATGTTTACAAGCTAAGACTACAAGATAAGTTGGCAATCTTATCTTTTTGTGTTAATTCTGGTGAATCTGTGTTAGTCTCAGAGATTAGAAGAATCTTGGGAATATACATAAGGAATCTCATAAAGCATGATTTTCAGTTGACTTTGGAATACAGACTTAACACAGTAAATCTGTTGGAACCTATATATATTGAAAGGTTTGGGTTGAAGAGATTGTTTACTAATCCAGATATTGGGTTCATGTATTTTGTTGAAGAAGTCTCTAAGACATTTGTTGTATCTGATATTCCAAAGTATTCTACATCCTCACTCCAATGGTTTCTGAACTACATGACAGATTTTATTGAAGAATCTGACCTCAAAGAAGAAATTGTCTATCTAATCAAAGAAAGAATACATTTTAGAGAATTTGTGAGAAAGAGTTATCTTGCTGGTCACAAGAAAGTAAACAAGATAAAAGGAGCAGATTATCTACTAAGTGATGCATATGACTTCAAAATTCATACAAAGAGACAAGATATGGAAGAAATTCAGAAGTACATTCTGAATGTTGAAAGTTCAGAAGAAAGGCAAAAGGAAAAAGAAAAAGAAAAGGAAGAAGTTCTTGAAAATATTTCTGAAGAGTTGGTTCCTGAAAAGCAAATATCTGAAGAGGAACAACTACAAGTACAAAGATATGAAGAAAGTGCTTATACTATGTTCCTTGAATATTTTCATCCAGAAATGTTCATGGAATATGAGCAAAAATTCAACTATATAGATTGCTGGATTCAAAAGTCTTTTGGTTGGAAACAATGGTACTCAGACATCATCAGAAAGATAAGGATTCCGATCAATGAAGCAAGATAAGAAAGTCCTGTGATCAAAGTGATTAATGCTGATTTGAAGACAAGACAGAATTACAAATATGCATTCTTTACTGTTGAGCGACAAAATGGTGAGATTTCTACCTTTTCTGAAGCTGACTTTCAGAATGTTCATCTCATAGATCTTCTTAGAGTATACAGAAGTCTTTATCCCTTCCATGACTCAATTAAGGAATTATGTATCCATAGGTTGGATAACATCTTCTTGTAATGGAATTGACTCTGGTTCTGGATGAGCTCCTAGTGTCTCCCCCTCAAATGAAAGCACAGAGGTTACCTCTGGACTATCATTTGGTGATCCAGAAGTACCAGAAAGAGTTATCCCAGAGGCTTGAAGTACTTCTTGAATATTCAACGGTGGGTTGTTAGGTATTCTTTCTGAAGGTATTTCTTCTCCCATAAAATCATAAAATAGAGCATCAACCTCGGATTCTCTGGAACTTGAAAGATAATCAGAGGTGACAGTATTAAGGTTGAGTTCTTAATCAGAACATTCAGAAGTCAATTGAGTTTGATCATCAAAATAGATGTTTATGCTCTCCATTACAGTGTTAGTTCGTATATTAAAAACCCTAAAAGCTTTTGAATTTAACAAGTATCCCAAGAATTTGGCTTCATCAGATTTCTTGTCAAACTTGCCAAATGTGCCTCGATCATTTAGAACAAAACACCTGCAGCAAAAAATATGGAAAAATTTAACTGAAGGTATTCTTTTGTTTATAAGCTCATAAAAAGTGTTGAAATGCCTCTTAATTATGATTGCTCGATTCTGAGTGAAACATGCTGTACAGCTACTGCCGAGAAGTTAGTGGGTAGACTAGAAGCTGCAAGCATTGTACTTGCTGCTTCAACTAATGTTCTGCTTCTTCTTTCTACAACACCATTTTGCTGTGGAGTGCGTACAACAGATGATAGAAATATCATAATAACTTCAAAAGGAACTGGGTTCTTAAAAGAGAAAAAGATCTGAAGAAGTTCTGAAGATATTTCTGAAGAGGTTCTGAAGAAGTTCTGAAGACACTTCTGAAGAAGTTCTGAAGGAGTTCAGAACCAATTCTGAACTTGTCTGTTATGAATGTTGTGTCACTTTAGTCTTTCTATTGTATGTATAAATAGATAGTTAGTTAGATTGTTAGAACTAATGTTTTCATATACCTTGTAAAGATATATTTTGTATATAGTACATTCAATCAATACAAATTACATTTGGCTACTATCATTCCTGTTATAATATTTTCATATATTGATATCTTGATTGTTTGGGTCCTAACAACAGAGAAGTTTTGAGTAATGCCATTTTCAACAAGGTATTCTTCAAGCTTGGCATTCTTGAATTCATTACCATTGTCACTTTTGAGTTGCTGTATTTTCTGTTGCAGAAGAACTTGTATTCTTGTCATCATATTCTTTAACACTAATGGGACTTCTGACTTGAGTCGCACAAAAGAAAGCCATGTATACCTGGAAAATTCATCTATTAATACCAAGATATTCTTTTTGCCTGAGAGGCTCTGAGTTGCAAAGGGACCACAGAGGTCAAGATGTAGCATTTGCAGAGGCCTTGTGCATGAATGATCACTTTTGGTTTTGTGAGATGCCCTTTTTATTTTACCCATCTCACATGCAGGACAAATGTGATCCTTCTGGAAGTGTACCTTTCGGAGGCCCTTAACCAGATTATGTTTGACAAGAAACTCAAGATTTTCAAAGTTCAAGTGTGACAGTTTATGATTCCATAACCAAACAACTTCACTCCTTTTAGAGATAAGACAGAGAGTTTCCTTACCATCCTTGGATGTAAAGTTCATCATATATAGATTACCTTTTCTGTCGGCTCTCCATAATTCTACACCTGCCTTAGAAAATAAGTAACAATGTTTTTCGTCAAATACCACTAGCATTTTAGAATCACAGAGTTGACTTACACTTAACAAGTTATGTTTCAACCCAGAAACATGAGCTACTTTGGATAAGGTAATATTACTTTCTTTAAGAATACCGTAGCCTTTTATTTGACCCTTACCATCATCACCAAATGTTACTGCTCCGCCAATTTTATCTTTAAATTTGGAGAGTAAGTTTTTCGTTCCAGTCATGTGCCTCGAGCATCCAGAGTCAAGATACCAGATATGCACATGCTACTTCTGCAATCAAAATCAGAGAGATTTAGGTAACCATTTCATAATGGGTCCTTTGTGGTTAGGTTTAGGTTTTTTATTTATCTTTTCCTTTTGAGTAGAAGGATCCACAGGTTTTCCAGGTTTACTATAGATTATTGGTTTGCCTGTTTTGTTTGAATTATTTCTCTGGTTTTGATTTTTTGAGTGTTTGCGATTCTCATAAATAACCAGAAGGCCTTGAGAAAAATTGTTTAAGTTTTAAGAACAAAGAGAAGCACTCAGAGTTCTGAAACATAAAAGAATTCGTTGAATTTTCATTACAAGAATGAACATTACAATTGTTCTTATTTCTGTCTATTCTAGCATCAGTTGTTCGATTGAACTTCTTATCTAGTCTAGACTTATGCTTTGGAACATTTGAATTATGCTGTTGGGGCTTCTTCTGAGGAGACTTCTCTGGAACTTTTTGGTTTTACTGAAACAGAAGTGTAATAGTTAGCTTTCCATTTTCCTTTTTCAAAGCAAGTAAACTTCTGTTATAGAGATTTCGGAGGTTGGTGCTTAAAATTTGCTTCCTTTTCTAATTCAAGACAAGTTTTAGCTTGTAAACACATCCCAAGGAAATCTGGATGAATAGGAACCTCTTTTCTTCGTTCTTTTGGAGGAACATAGATTAGTGGTATTCCATTTGAGAATTTAGCAACACTTGAGTCAGCTGTTCTAATTTCCATAGGTTCATTGGTATACAAAAATGGAGCATTTGCATCCTTGATACCTCTGGAATCTTTGTAAAATTAAGAGGCAATAAATCAAGATTTGAAAAATAATTTTCAGAACATTCAAAAAATTCATCATCTGTTTGATTATCATTTTCCCAGGGAAAAGCAACAAACTCATCCTTATCTTCAAATCCGCAAAGATTTAAATCTATAAAGGAACAAGGACAAATCTCTGGATGGCTTTCAGAGATTTGTTGTTTGAGATTAGTTTGCTCTGATTTAAAACACTCATCCAGAGTTGTGAGAATGCCTTTTTGAAACATAAGTCTAAGCTTTTCTTCTGCTTCTATGGGTATGAACTCATCTACTTCTGGTTTTAAAGTTATATGAGTAAATGAACCAAAATTAAAAATAACCTTCTTCTTCTGAATAAGCATAAGATCAACTTGACTTGCTTTTTCTGAGGAATATTTAATATTTTTGTACTTTAGTTTTCTGACTTGATGTTCATTCTCATATTTTGATTTTTTAAAAACAGATTGTTCATATAGAATGGGAAAACTAGATTTCTGTTCTTTACCCATACAGGACACAGAATCAAGAGTAGACCTCTTTTTACACGTGTAAGGATCCAGATCCTCGAAACCAATGCCTGTTTTCCCTACTTGTGTATTTATCTTTTCATGCACATTCTGAGCATCCAAATATTTTTTGATCTGTAGCTCTTTGTTTTGAAGCTCAATGTGCAGAAATTCTCTTTCCTTTTGAAAATAATTTTTAAGTTCTAAAGAGTTTAACCTGTCACTTTCTTTCGCACTTATTTCCTTATCCTTAGTTTCCAGAAGTTTACTGAAGTTTTGGTTCGCTTCTATAAGTTTGGCTTCTGTTGATTTTTGAAGTTTTAAAATCTTTTCATTCTCAACAGAGAGTTCAATTTTTTCATCAGTTTTGAAAATATCTCTTTCCTTTTAAATGGTAGATACAGATATTTCAAAGTTTTTCTTAACTTATTTTCAACAAAAAGTTTCTGTTTTAGATTTTCAAAATCAACAGTTAGATTTAAGATTGTTTGCTAAAGTTCAAAAGAGTTAGAGATAGTACAAACCGGAGTTTCAGAAGGTTGATCTTCTAAATCATCTGCCATTTTCATTCCACATAACATGGGTTCATCTTCACTTGATTGGTCATCCAACCAGTTCTCTCTTTCAGCATAGTGTGCTCTTTCTGCTTTGTTGTACCTGTATTTTTTCTTGTAATACTGTTTTTCTTTGACAAGAACACTTTTAAAGTCCTTTTAGTAATGGCTAGGCTTTCCGCATCTATAGCAGGCATCTTTCTTCTTGTTCAACTCTTCTTCATTCTTCTCGGCTTCTGACTTCTCCTTTTGTACTTCTTGCCTTTGAACATAAGGTTGAGTAGGACGTTCACTTCTGTTGTCAAATCTTCTATTTTCTTTGAATGAGCGATTACCAACCTTTTTGGTGAACAGTTTGGTAATGACAGTTAAAGATTCAGCAAACGAAGTAATCTCATCATCTTCAGAGTCTGAGTCATCTATTGGTTTGGTTTCTGACATGAGTGCCTTGCTCTTTCCTTTCTTTTCTGTCTCTATATTTCTTCTGTCTAACTCTCTGGATTCAGAGATGAGGGACAAAGGACCACCAACATTTGTCTTCTTCTGTATAACCTCTTTCTCATGTGCTTGGAGAGTTCCAAACACATCATGTAGTGACCATATCTCCAGATCTTGATTAGCTTGAAGAGACATAGACAAATTTGCCATTCTGGATTCAAGCGTTTTAGAAACAACACGTTATTGTCTTCCTTTGATTTGATGATATCACATTTCTTACACAGATTTATCAGAGTGTTAAATCTGTGGTAAGTTTGTTCTAGAGTTTCTTCTCGGAGTGCTTGAAAACTATTGTATTCATTTAGAGCTTGAGCTCTTCTGTTTTTTTTTTCATTTTAGCACCTCCCTCTAGTTGATATGCAAGTTGATCCCATAATTCCTTGGCCGTCTCGCAGGAATCAAGAGATTGAAAATTTTCATTAGGAATTGCCATGATTAGTAGACTTTTTGCCTTTTTGGCAATTTCCACTTTAGCCTTGTCATCCTCAGTCCAATTTCTCTTATCTTTGGGAACTTGTCGAGCAGGAATTTCTTCAGTTGTTGGAGTGGGAGGAGCTCTTGGAATGGTGGTCATAGGTACGAAGGGTCCATTTAGAATGGTAGGATATAGATTTGTATCTAATCCTTCGTAGAAATTTACCATACGAATCTTCCATTGAGGATATTCGTTAGAGATCCAGATGTGTAAATAGAATTCCAATTTTGATTCGCCATTTTTGCAGAAAACAGAGATTCAAGAATTTGCAGGAAATACTATTGAAATTTAGAACAAATAAACTTCAAAATGATAGACACGAAAGATTTTACTTACTGATTTTAGATTTACACCAAGATTACCACTGATTTTGAGAAAATTGTATGAAAACAACATTTAAAACTTGAAATTAACTGCTTCTTGAGTAGGGATTTCTCCAAACTGGACGAGATCGAATAATCAATAGATTGATTATCAAGCTCTGATACCAATTGTTGGAACCCAGATCCCTATTTTACTCAATTAATCCATAGATCTAAGAGAAATATATACATATATATATGAGAGGAAGCAATATAATCTATGATTAAGGCTAGAATAGTAATTAAATCAGCAACAGCAGTATATGAAGATGAAGTGAGAATTTGTATTGAATAACCTGGAGAAAGATTACAATACGTTGAATGATAAACCCTAATTCTCTTTCAAAGAGGATCGAAACTTTTCACAGTGATAACTAACTCTATATATAGAAGTACATAATGAAAGTCAATGAGCTAGCCTATCACTGAGTGACACGTCAATTGTACGAATAACAGAATTGTTATGCACGGAAAGTATGACATGCCACGTCATCAAAGGCACGTGAAGTATGGCAGTTGAAGTCCAGAGGATTATCAAGTCTCTGGGCGCCTCTAAGAAAGAGAGATCCGAAGATGAGCTTCTTGGCTATCCTCTGATGTTTTATACTTAGCTAATTCTGCTTCATACTTTCATAATATAGAGTCTAACACTTCAGCACTTTGGAAAATTTCAGTCTTAGTCTTCTTCGCCGCACTCTCCCCCTTTTGAGAATCAGGATCCTGATCCTCACACTTTTTTCGCTTAAGATCCGCTCTATTACAGGTTCTGGCTTGTTTTGCCTTTTTCTTTGCCTCAAAGTCTGCAGAAATAAAACTAACTATGGCAGTTAGTTTAGAGACAGAAGTATCTAAGGTAGTTACCTTATGGGCTAAGTCATTTGAGCTCGATTTATTCTTGGATACGAACTTAACATTAATGGCATTGAATTTTTCCATTATAGCCTTTTGAAATGATGCTAAGTCCGATTGGCTTATGAGAGCAGAGGTATTTGAGGTTGAGGCTTCTGGGGGTGCCATGGCATTGATCATCTTCTAAATGTTTGCGACTAATGACCCATATTCTGAGACAGAGATAGTGACTTCCGGAGAAGGAATGTCATCTGGAATATGAAAGATGGCTTCTACATTAGCCTTGATCCTAGCATCCAATTTGTTGAAGTGGTCAGTTGCAGAATTCTTTTATGCTTCTGCATTGTCTGTTATAAGCTTTTTGAGAGTATCTAGAGCTTAAGAATGTTCTTTTTGAGTGCTCTAGACTTTACACATAAGGAAATTTTGAGCACTAACCTCTGATCGAAGATTTGACTCAGTTGTAAGAATGGTTTGTTTTAGATCTCCCAGACATCCCTGAATTTGATTAACGAATGCATTGAATGCTACATTTATGTCAAATTCTGGAGTGGTATTCAGTGCATCTCCAACACATGGAGCCCCTTGTCTCTCGCGTTCAGAGAGGCTCTCATTCACGTCTGTTTGGACTTTGAGCGTGGAGGGACTTCCATCCTATCTTTGAGGGCTATTATTAATAGGTACCTCTTCGGATGTTCTGATTGTTTCAACTTCTTCCTCATCATCAGAGGATGAGGAGCTGAAAACAATGTGCGTACCTTTAGGAAGTGCAAAGACTCCAATACGTGGTGCATCCTCTGGCCTTAACCCCTCTGATGGGATTTCGTAGGCTCTACTCTAGGAGAGGGTATGGACGTACCCTCTGTATTTCCTAAGTTTTCGTTAGTCACAGAGACGTCAATGAGTGTAGGAGGTGGCGAGTTCTGGGGTGGTGGAACTCTTATATTTGCATCATCATCCTTTTGGGAGGATAATGAAGATGTGGTTTCCCCAGTTGTTCTTGATTCAGAGGAATTCTGAATATCCTCTGATCGGTTAGGTTCAGGGTGGTTTAGACTGGGCTGTCCTGTTTCAGTGAGTGTAGATGTGTTGGCATCTACCTCAGTATTTGAGGGTACACTGGTTGGACTCGGCGAGGATCTCAAAAATGTGTCTCTATGGACATCTTCTTGGCTCTCTTTTAATTATCTCTCGGCATGGTTAGAGTCACTCAAATGTTCACTCTGATTATTTTCATCCTCTGGCTCACTTGACCCCTCACTTTTATTCTAGGCTCTAGATGCTCTGGGGTAGGTTTTCTCTCTTATGATAATACCGAAGAGCTCCTATAAAAAATGACATTAGGAGAGGTTGGAGTTATAATGTCAAGCATGTACATGAATAGTTCTCTCTGAGTGATGTAGCCATTTGTGTCGATGGTAGGTTTGTGAGAGCTCATCGTGGATATCTTGACAAAAGGTTGAATGAATGAAGCCTTCAATGCAGAGATTGCTGGATAGGTGAACAGAGCAAGGAATCTGGGAAACATGAGTGCTGGCAGAGCTTTTCCACTGGTCTGGTTCAATACTTTTAGATGCACAACTACCTTTATCTCTTGAAAAATCAAACTTACATAGTCTAGAGATCGATTGAAGTACATACCATACATGATTGTAAGGATGCTTTTTCTTGCAAAGTGAGGCTCTTGTTTAGGATGAAAACAAGAACATTCCACATAGGAGGTAGCTTTTTCCTCTTGAACTCGGATAACTTGGTGAGAACTTCATTGTAGCCCAAATGGTTGTTGAACGCCAACAGTGCTTCAGTTGAGGGACCAGCTTCAAGGTCAGGTTTGGGTATCTGTTGGCCTTTGGCTTCAATGATGGATTGGGAAGGTGGAAGAATCTGGCTACCTTCTTCTTTGTGATAGGTATCTCCACAGCATGCTTAGTGTCAGTTGGGTGTCCAAAACATCCAGATAAAGTATCATCATCCTTTATATACAATGTCTGCCATACTTCTTGAACATGGATTTCAGGGACATTAGGGTTGGTTAGGGTTAGGGCACGCTTCAGGGACTGATGTTGTAGAAACTCGACCATTACTCGATAATCTTTGATATATGTGTTTGGATCAAGTAGAACCTGCACATTGTTTGGTTTCAGGGGTAACTTCACGATTGGGCACTTTCAGCTGTGGAATAAATCACACGGTCTTCGTCATTTTGAATGTTCATAGTTGGTGACTGGTTCGCCATTTGAGGATTTAGGGATTTTGAAATCGGAAGTTGCAGAAATGCAATTGCACAGTAAAATCGTGAGGTTGAAGATGGTGTAAGGTTAAATTGGGGTTTTCTTCGAGTTTATATAGTAATAGTGAAAAACGGAACTCGAGTGATTTTGAATATCAAGGGTTTATTCGATTTGGGGATAGGGAACGGTTTTTGGGTGCTGACGTATTAAACGGAGCGTGCACACATGCAAACGGTCGATTAATGACACGTGAAGGAACTTTCTAGAGAAAATTTGTGGATTAATGACGCGTGTAAGGCTAGATGAGTCACTCAAGGGTTTCTCGTTGGTTTTCGATGAGAACCGTGTCCGCTTTATTTAATTTAAATATTCCCTCCAAAAATAAAAAAAACATCAATCAATTAATCAACACAAAAAAATGTGTATTAAAGGAAAGTTTTAGAAATTAATTTTGAAAAAGAAATTTGAAATCAGTCATTTGATCAAATAAATCTTTTTTGGATCAAAAGAGAGTTTTGAGTGTCCTATGAACAGTATTTTAGAAGAAATATTATTAAATAAGAGAATTCTACTGAAAAGAGAGATTTCTCCAGGCAATTTTATAAAGGCGAAAAACCAACCAAACGAGCCACAAATGAGCAAGTACAACAACGGAAACTATGGCTGTTAGTCCCTTATTACAACAGATCTGATATAGAATGCTCAATGAATCCTTATTTTATTAGAACTGTAGAAAGCTTTACAGAGAAACACACACTTACACCTTTAAACGACTCTCATGTGTGTTGTTCTATTTTTGTTCAACCACCTAACTGTCTAACAGACTCTCTATATATACTACAAAGGTAAAGCTACAGTTACATGTATTTAAATCACTGCCCAATGACATTAAGACACGTCATCAAAAACTCTATTCAGAAGTTCTGAATGTCTTCAGAACCACTTCTGAATTCTTCAGAACTTCTTCAGAATTTGTCTTTCAGACCTTTTCTGTCTTCAAAAGTTATCTTCATAACTTCAGAACTTTTATTCTGAACTTCAGAATATCTGAATAATAACTTTACAAAACATTCCAAACATAGGATCCAAATTCATAGGATTCTTTGGATCCTAACAGTGGCTTACAAACCAAGCCACAAGGAGCCAAAATAGACAAAGCGAAATACACCACAAAAGACAAACCGAAAAAAAAGCAAAAGCATTTCGCCAAAGACTCCCACCAACGAATAGCATCTCTAGCCTCACGTGTCATTGATTCTGTTAAGCGTCTTTTTAGTCTTCCACGCCATTCTTAAAAGAATCTTCGTCTTAATATTAGCCACAACTTTGTTTACGCTTTGGTTATGATCATCGAAAAACTTTCTATTTCTCTCCATCCACACATGATACACAGTTGCAGATATACCCATTTTTTGGACCGTAGACCACCTTCTCCAACTTCCCATCATCCTTCAAAACACACATTTGAGGTCCGGTGGTTCATTTTTCCATTGAATAAGGCGATCTTGCGTTGGCAATCTTTTCTGACATGCCATCCACATACAAAGAGCATGTTTGGGGATGTATGCTCTATTCCACACCACCTTGTGCCAATGTAAAACCGGGCCCACTTCTTCCAAAGTTCTCCATGCCACATTAACCGAGAAGGGCTGCCGTATCTGATTCGGTCCCACCCACCTGAAAGTATCCTCCAAAGCATTGGGGGATGGAATCATGATATTCTGCAGTTGAGGGAACCTTTGAATCCAACTAACCGGCCAAGCATCACCAAATTGTTGCATAAGATCATAAACCGTAGAGTTATTGTGGAACTCATGGCCATTAATGAATCGGTACGAAATCATATGGATAAGAGGGCCATATTCACTCCAAGTATCTTCCCATGCATGTGTGGATACCCCGTTACCCACATTAGAAATGAAGAATCTCCAACAATGAGGTCTTAATTCTAAGAGGTTCCGAATTAACCAACACCATTCATTTCTCTTCTTAATGACCCAGAAATTTCTCCCCCGTATACTATTGGAATGAATCCACGTAACCCACATGGAACTTCTTTTCGTAAGAATATCCCAAATATGTTTAAAGAGCAAGCACCGATTCCATAATGCCAACCTTTTCATGCCTAGGACCCAATTCTTTATTGGCGTGCAAATCCTCTCCCATGAGACACGACATTTACCCATCTCCCCCTCCGTTTTGTTCCATAAAAAGTTGCGACAAATCTGTTCAATTTCGTGAATGGTAGCAGCCGGGATCAGAAAAACCGACATCCAAAACGTTTGCATGGATTGCAAAACAGAAATAATAAGTTGCCTTCTACCTCCATACGATAAAAATTTATTTTTCCAATTCATTAAGCGATTTTTTAGTTTAACCACAAGCGGATTGAAATCGCGCACCTTCAGTCTAACCGGTGAGAGAGGAACACCTAAATATCGAATTGGAAACACACCTGGTCGAAACGGCAAACAACTTCTTATAGCACTTTGCACATCCATCCCTACATTCCCGAAAAATACTTCACTTTTTGCTAGACTCGGTGATAAACCCGATCTTTCCTCAAACGTTTGTAGGGCCCTTTATATAGCTTCTACCGACATGATATCACCTCTAGCGAAAATAAATAAATCATCGGCAAAGCATAAATGAGTAAGTTTAATATCTTCACATCCTTGGTGATATGCAAAGTTCACCTCCTCCTCTATACACTTCATAAGGATCATCGATAACCCTTCCATCACCACCGTAAACAAATAAGGAGATATCGGATCTCCTTGTCTAAGACCTCTTTTTCCATGAAAAAACCCTCCGAGCTTCCATTTATACAGATAGAGAAAGTAGGAGTCGAGATTAACGAATTTATCCAGTTAATCATGACCGGATGAAACCCCATCCCTTTAAGCATTCCAATAAGATATTTCCAATCAACAGTATCATAGGCTTTCCTGATATCTATCTTGAAAGCACATCTAGGCTCTCCCTCTTGCTTCTGGTAACCTGCAACTAACTCATGTGAAATCATAATATTGTCAGTAATTTGTCTTCTAGGAATAAAAGTTGATTGTGCCTTACTGACAAGGCTATCCAACGACCCTTTCATCCTGTCAGCAATAATTTTACTGATACATTTAAGCATAACATTACAGCAAGAGATAGGCCTGAAATCTGTCACACACGAAGCATTGGGGACTTTCGGTATAAGGCATAGGAGGGTATGATTCAACTGATATTCTATTTTACCAGAGTAAAAGTAGTTGTGTATAGCAATCTGAACATCTCGACCCACCACATTCCAAGCAGCTTTAAAAAATTTGGAAGAGAACCTATCTGAGCCCGGAACCTTATCATTACCAATATCAAACATTGCTTCCTTGATTTCCTTATCCGTAATAGGCCTGATTAGGTGGAGAGTCTCCGATAAAATAAATTTGCGGTCAAAAGAAAAATCCTCCATCGATGGGTTAACCAACATGTGATAAGTGCCCAAGATACCTGCAAAATGATTAAGAAAAGCCCTTGGAACTTCTTCATGTTCAAAAACCGTACCTGAAGAATCAGTAATGGCAGCAATGTGGTTCCTATTTCGGTTTTCTCTCAAAGTGTGGAAGAAGAACTTTGAGTTGCCATCGCCTTCATTCAACCATGTGACTTTCGCTTTTCGTTTGGCCAATTCCAATTGGTCACTCCTAGCCTGTTGGTATGCAAGCAAGATATGAGCAATATCCTCCTTAAGTGAGTCGTTAAACGGATCTAAATCACATGCCAACTGCGCAACGTCTAGTTCTACTTTCAAAGAAGCCACCTTTTTATCCAAACTTCCATATGAGTTTCTCATTTTTCGGAATTTTTTTTTGAGATCTTTCATTTTTAGTAAGACCTTCTTCATGTAGGAGCCTTGTTTCGGCTTCATCCAAACTTCCTCAACCGAACTAAGAAAAGATTCATGAGTGGTCAAGAAGTTGTCAAACTTAAAACCACGTTTCCTTTTACCCTTTCCTGCCTTGAACGAGAGAATACCCGGGGAGTGATCAGAAATTCCCCTTGGATGGAAGGACACCGTAGCATCTCCAAATCGGTCAATAAACTCCGAATTACCCAAGATGCGATCAAGTTTTCTCATAATTCCACCCTCGCCAGAAGGTTTTTGCGTCCATGTATATTGGCATCTCTGATATGAGATATCAAATAATTCCATATCCTCCAGACACGATGAAAGTCTTCCATATCCGAATTCCGCCTAGAAGACCCCCCCACCCCATCATGATGGAATAACATGGAATTAAAATCACCCATTACTATCCATGCTTTCTTATGGAAAACGATCTTAAACTTTCGCAAGCCACTCCATAATTCACGTCATTCCACACCAGTATTTCGTCCATAAACAAAACTGATAAAAATTGGTTCCGGAACACCAACAATTCGAAGTTCACAATTCAAATATTGAGGATTAAGTTTAATAACCATAAGAGATAAAACATTCGGATCCCATGCAGTAATAAGACGCGTTCCTTGATCACGAGCTAAAACATTCGAAACCCAACTCCACCGACCAAAAACTCTACCACACACATCCCCCATACTACTGTGCATAATTTTAGACTCAATTACACAACATAAAGAAATCCCATTTACATGTATGAAATCACGTACCTCCCTTTGCTGTATTAGGGCATTTAAGCCTCTAATATTCCAAGATGCAACTTTAATCATTGCGATAATGAAGTAGTGGCAGCACCCGCATCCATACTCGCTCCCATTCTATCTAGCCCACCCAAATTCGAAATTCCTCCATCATTACACCTTGAAGTTTCAATAATTTCCATGTCATCATCCTCACTTGAGTTCTCACTATTTAAAGGTGAGAATCGATTATTCATGGTCGTGTGGATTACCACTCCTGTTCGTGGTTTCAGATGTTGGTGAAACATTTTGACCACCGACTTGAATAATTCTGGATCCTTCATTGGTGGTCGGTTAACATTCGTGCTACCCTCCTTACCCCTTGGTGTTCTCCCTGCATTAACCGTACAGTACCCTCTCTCCACATTCTGCTTCCCTTCGCCTTTTAAGCCATTGAATTCCCCAATGTTACCAGTGGGTATAGACACATCGTCCTTCCTTGGCTCCACGTCAGCTTGTTTTTTCTCCTCATTAACCTGTTTTATAGAGCCCACACCAACCAATGTATCATTGGGGAGAGAATTGTTACCTTTAATCACCCTTGACGTTTCAGCATGATGCACAACAGGTGCCCCAGTTCTAGCTTTCGGCCTCCATTGCTGCCTTCTAGGTCGTTGAAAACCCTCCCTATCATGCACCTTTGGTTGTTCCTTTGCTTTTCGAACAACCCCTTTCTCACATGTAGAGTGTCTATGTCCAAATATTTTACATATTGAACATTGCAACGGTTCCCAATCATATTCCAACACCACCTTAACCACATCTTCACCGTCACCCGAAAAGCCTCAGGATAACCACTTCCACTTCCCGCTGCATCTCTCCCACGGCCCATAGATTCACCAAAGCTTTTGCAAAGTTTGTTCCCCCCCATGCTTTATCACACGTACTCGCCGTACATGCATCCATACGTATGGGAACCTCGACCGCACTAGTTATACGGCTAATACCCTCTCTATTGAACATAACTAGAGGGATATTAATGAATTTAATCCATAAAGGACACGTCATATGCTCAGGCTTGTGAAGTCCTTTGGACGGATCCCAAGGAGTAACAAAAAGGGGAACCCCTTTTATCATCAATGGGGAAGATTCAACAACTTGTGTACAACCACTGCCATCATTAAAACGAAAGAAAAAATAGCCAAGCTCATTCACTATGGCATCCTGAAATCCAAATTTTCCCCATGCATTTTGAACCGCACGTAAAACAATGGGTAACGGAAGTCGGGGGCCCAAAAAGTAGCCATAAAGAACCGTTTGAAAAGACTTAGCCATACCTCTTGTAGTTTCTAAAGGAAATTGAATTCTTGGTTTAACACATTTTTCAACCGGAAAATAAGCCAATTCCGGCTTTGGAACGCCTCGAACAAGTGAGGCAAAATTCTTCCCATTCTATGAATTTACCCCACTTGTGATCGTTGGAGAAATCCTCTCCCATAGCGAAACCCTAGATTTTGGTGCATCTTCAGGTACCACTCCGCTGCCGTCATGTTGTCCCTTGTTTGCATCAACCCTAGCATTGTTGTTGGCGTCATCATGCGCTTTGATGACATCAGCCCTACCACTATTATTGACCATAGGAGACGAACCTCCCAAGATCACTTCAGAAAATTAATAGGAGACGAACCTCCCAAGATCACTTCCGCAAAATCAATCATCTACACATCGACTGAGGACGGTCTCAATCCTAGTTTCGATCTCAAACCCTATTCCAATTGATGGGTTATACTGAAGCCTCAAAGCTGCACACAAACCCTAATCGACACCACAAAGAGATCCCGACTATTGTTTGTAGTACGAAGTTCAAGGAAACACGGATCACCCAAGAATCAGTAGAGAGAAAGATAACGAAATTCACCGTCACCGTCAATCACGAACTTGAAATCCAAAGAGCCAAGAACATCAACCCCTAGAAGCAATTGAAAAAGAAACCAAAACACACCACTGCCGAAGAGAGAAAAAACAAGAAATCCAAAGAAATAATAAAACAAAATAAATCCAACCTCCTATTGACCAATAGCTGCTCTCGAATTAATCAATAGCAGCCGCAATGTTTCACTAAGAAAACTCAGCCGCCGGCAATCTTCCAAACCCCAAAACGTGGCACAAAGCCTATTACCACCATCCAAACCCACTAAACAAAATCACCCAATCAGCAAACAACACCTAACCCAATCCCATGCACAATTAAAGCAATCAAGAAAGAACAAATCAGCCAATAAAACCCTAGAAAGCAAGAAACCCTAATCGCCATGCTCTCTCTCTCTCTCTCCATAATCCCCAAGGTCCTCCAAAAAAAAAAGAGAATTCTAATTAACCTTGACGACAAGAGTTACCTTTGAAGTAACTTATTAAAATAAATTTCTAGGTAAAAGCATATTCTGATGACAGCTAACAAGAGTTAGACTTTAAAATTTGATTTATTCACCCCTTTGAATGAGTCGGTATCCTATATTCCTTTTTTGGATCTTGCATGCAATGCTTCCCCTTGACTTCTGCATGTAATGCTCTCCCTTGACTTCTGCATGTAATGCTCCCCCTTGACCTATACTTGGATCAAAAAGTGAAGACAAGTATTCTTTTTGTAATCAGAGGCACCCAGAGACTTCTGAGTGTCTCTGATTCATTTTTCTTCAGAGGAATCCAAAGACTTCTGGGTGTCTCTGGTTTATTTATCAAAACTTTACTATGTATTAGAAACAAAGATATACTAAAGAGGTAACTAAACATAGAATGTAAAAGATTTTTAACATCCAAGTTAATTACATGTTTAGCATACCCAACTTGTTAATCAGAAAATTAAATCTTCTCATCCAGAGCTTCTGTGAATATATCAGCAAGTTGGTAATCAGTGGAGACAAAATACGCTTCAGTAGTCCCTTTCTCCACATGATCCTTTATAAAATGATACCTGACATCAATGTGTTTGGTTTTTGAATGTTGTACTGGATTTTCTATGATGGCGATAGCACTTTCTGAGTCATAGAGGATGGGGATTTTATCATATATTAGACGATAGTCTCTGAGTTGAGTTTACATCCAAATAACTTGTGAACAACAACTGGCAGGAGCAACATATTCTGCTTCTGCTGTGGAAGTTGAAGCACAGTTTTGATTTTTGGATGTTCAACTTTTTAGCCTATTACCCAGAACTTGACAGCTACCAAAAGTGCTTTTCTGTCTAATTTGCATCCTGCATGATCAGAGTCAGTGTATGCAATTTAATCAAATGCAGAATTTTTTGGATACCATAGACCAAGTGAATGTACCTAAAAATTCTTTTTTACAGCAGCTAAATGAGATTCTTTTAGATTGGCTTGAAATATCGCACAGAGGCAGGTGGCAAACATTATATCTGGTATGCTGGTTGTCAAATACAGAAGGGATCCAATCATACCCCTATAGTTCGTAACATCAACTGATTTCCCAAAGAGATCAGGATCAATTTTCGTAGTAGGAGAGATAGGTGTTTTCATAGGAGTGGAATTTTGAAGTTTGAATTTCTTTAACATGTCAGAGACATACTTGGCTTGGTTTATAAAAATGCTAGAGGTAGTTTGTTTGACTTGAAGTCCTAGGAAGAACGTTAATTCTCCCATCATGCTCATTTCAAATTCACTTTCCATTAACTTAGAAAACAAATCAACTTATGTTTGATCAGTAGAACCAAATATAATATCATCTACATAAATTTGAACCACAGTTAACATAACTTTTCCTCTTTTGATGAACAGAGTTGTATCAATTTTACTTTTTTTGTACGAGTGCTTAATCAAATACTTTGGCCATCGTTCATACCAAGCTCTAGGAGCTTGCTTTAAGCCATACAGAGCTTTGTCCAGAAGAAATACGTGATCTGGGTGTCTTGGGTCTTCAAAGCCAGGAGGATGTAGAACATAAACTTCTTCTTTGAGATCTCTATTCAAAAATGCACTTTTAACGTCCATTTGATACACCTTAAAATTTTTGTATGCTGAGAAGGCCAGAAAGATTCTTATTGCTTCAAGTCTTGCAACTGGAGCAAAAGTTTCATCGTAGTCAATTCCTTCTTCTTGACAGTATCCCTTGGCCATCAACCTTGTCTTGTTTCGGATCACAATTCCATCTTCATCCTTTTTGTTTCTGAATACCCACTTAGTTTCAATGGCGACCTCATCTTTAGGTAGAGGTACTAATTTCTACAACCTTGTTTTTGTCAAATTGAAGCAGCTCTTCTTGCATTGCATCCACCCAACTTGGTTCTTGCGAAACTTCATGAGCTTTCTTTGGTTCAATCTTCAAATACACCAACTTGGCATTCTTGATTTTAGTACCATTGTCACATCTGAGTTGTTGTATTTTCTGTTGCAAAAGAACTTGTACTATTGTCATTATATTCTTTAACACTATTGGAACCTCGGATTTTTGTCGTACAAAGGCATGCTATGTATACCTGGAAAATTAATCTATTAGTATCAAGATATACTTTTTGCCAGAAAGGCTCTGAATTGCAATAGGACCATAGAGGTCAACATGTAGCATTTGCAGAGGCCTAGTGCACGAATGATCACTTTTGGTTTTATGAGATGCTCTTTTTATTTTGCCCATCTTACAAGCAGGGCAGAGGTGATCCTTCTGGAAGTGTACCTCTGGGAGGCCTTTAACCAGATTATGTTTCACAAGAAGCTTAAGATTTTCAAAATTCAAATGTGAAAAAGTTTATGATGCCATAGCCATGCAACTTCACTATTCTTAAAGATAAGACAGAGAGTTTCCTTACCTTTTCTACCGTCTCTCCATAATTCCTTACCTGCCTTAGAAAATAAGTAGCAATGTTTTTCATCAAATACAACTAGCATTTTAGAATCACAGAGTTGACTTACACTTAACAAGTTGTGTTTTAGTCCAGAAACACGAGCTACTTTGGATAAGGTAATATTAGCTTCTTGTAGAGTACCGTAGCCTTTTATTTGACCTTTATCATCATCATCAAATGTTACTGCTCCACCAATTTTGTCTTTGAATTTGGAGAGTAAGTTTTTCGTTCCAGTCATGTGCCTCGAGCATTCAAAGTCAAGATATCAGATATGCACACACTGCTTCTACAATCAAAATCAGAGAGATTTAGGTACCTATTTCATAATGGGTCCTTTGATGTTAGGTTTGGGTTTTTTATTTAAGTTTTCTATTTGAGCGGAAAGATTGACAGGTTTTCCAGAGACAACTGGTTTTTCCTGTTTTGTTTGAATTATTTCTTTTTGTTCTGATGTCTAATGTTTGAGTGCTTTTGTTCATCAGAGAAATAACTAGAAGGCCTTGAGACAAAATTGTTTTAGGTTTTAGAAATAAAGAGAATCATTCAGAGTTCTGAAACATAAAAGAATTCCTTGAATTTTCATTACTAGAATGATAATTATAATTGTTCTAATTTCTGTCAATTCTAGCATCAGTTGTTTTATTGAACTTCTTATCTAGTCTAGACTTATGCTTTGGAACATTTGAATTCTTCTGTAGGGGCTTCTTCTGTGTAGACTTCTCTGGAACTTTTGGTTTTACTACAACAGAAGTATAAGAGTTAGCTTTCCATTTTTCTTTTTCAAAACAAGTAAACTTCTTTGATTGGGATTTCGGAGGTTGGTGGTTAAGATTTGCTTTCTCTTTGAGATTTGCCTCCATTTCTAATTCGAGACAAGTCTTAGCCTGTAAACACATCCGAAGGAAATCTGGATGAATATGAACCTCTTTTCTTCGTTCTTTTGGAGGAACAGAGTGTAGTGGTATTCCATTTGAGAGTTTAGCAACATGTGAGTCAGTAGCTCTGATTTCTATAGGTTCATTGGTATATAAAAATGGAGCATTTGCGTCCTTGATAACCTCTAGAAACTTTGTAAAATTAAGAGGCAAAAGATCCTCAAGTTTTGAAAAATAGTTTTCAGAACTTTCAAAAAATTCATCATCATTTTGATTATCATTTTCCCAGGGATAAGCAATAAGCTCATCCTTATCTTCGACTTCACAAGGATTTAGATCTATAAAAAAGCAGGGAAAAATCTCTGGATGGTTTTCAGAAGCTGTTTGTTTGAGATTTGTTTGAATAGATTTAAAACATTCATCCAGAGTTGTAAGAATATCTTTTTCAAAGAGGAGTCTAAGTTCCACTTCTGCCTGTAAGGGTATGAACTCATTAGCTTCTGGATTTAAGGTTATATGAGTAAATGAACCAAAGTTAAAAACATCTTTCCTCTTCTGAAAAAGCATAAGATCAACTTGTCTTTTCTTTTAAGAGGAATATTTTATGTTTTTGTATTTTAGTTTTCTAACTTGATGTCCATTCTCATATTTTGAATTTTTAAAGACTGATTATTCATATAGAATGAGAAAACTTGGTTTCTGTTCTTTACCCATACAGAAGACAGAAGTAAGAGTAGATCTGTTTTTACACGTATAAGGATCCAGATCCTCGAAACCAAGGCCCGTTTTCCCTACTTGAGTATTTATCTTTTCATGAACCTTCTGAGCATCCAGATATTTTTTAACCTGTAGCTCTTTGTTTTGAAGCTCAGTATGTAAAAATTCCCTTTCATTTTGAAAGTAGCTTTTAAGTGCTACAGAGTTTAATCTGTCACTTTCTTTAGCACTAATCTCCTTATCCTTAGTTTCCAGAAGTTTACAAAAGTTTTGGTTCTCTTCTCTGAGTTTGACTTTTTTTGATTTTAGAAGTTTTAAAATCTTTTCATTATCAACAGATAGTTCAAGCTTCTCATCACTTAAAATCCCCATCTCTCTTTCAAAATATCTCTTTCTTTTTGGATTGTAGAAACAGATAGTTCAATATTTTTCCTTAATTTCTTTTCAACAAAAGTTTATGTTTTAGATTTTCAAAATCAACAGCTAGATTTAAAATTGTTTGCTCGAGTTCAGAAGAATTAGAGATAGTACAAACCGGAGTCTCAGAAGGTTGATCCTCTGAGTCATCTGCCATTACCATTCCACAGAACATGGCCTCATCTTCACTTGATTGATCATCTAGCCAGTTCTCTCTTTCAGCATAGTGTGCTCTTTCAACTTTGTTGTATTTGTATTTGTTCTTGTAATATTGTTTGTCTTTGACAAGAACACTTTTACAACCCTTCGAATAATGACCCTACTTTCCACATCTGTAACAAACATCTTTCTTCTTGTTCAACTCTTCTTCTTTATTCTCAGCTTCTGACTTTTCCACCTTCTGTACTTCCTGCCTTTGAACATAAGGCAGAGTAGGGAGTTCATTTATGTTGTCAAACCTTCTGTGTTGAAATGAACAATTACCAAACTTTTTTGTGAACTGTTTGGTAATTAGAGCAAAGGGTTCAGCAAATGAACTGATTTCATCATCTTCTGTATCAGAGAAATCTTCTGTATCAGCCTCTGATAAAGGCCTTGCTCTTCCCTTTCTTCTCTGTCTCTTTACTGCTTCTGCCTGATCCTCTGGACTCAGAGATGAGGGCCAGAGGTCCACCAACACTTATCTTCTTCTGAATAACTTTTTTCTCATGTGCTTGTAAGGTACCAAACACATCATGCAAAGACCACATTTCCAGATCTTGATTGGCCTGAAGAGACATGGAAAGATTCGACCATTATGGATTCAAGCGTTTGAGTAATAAAACATTATTATCCTCTTTTGATCTGATGATATCACACTTCTTGCACAAATTTATCAGAGTGTTAAATCTGTGATAAATTTGTTCAGAGTCTCTTCTGGGAGTGCTTGAAAACTGTTGTATTCGTTCAAGGCTTGAACTCTTCTGTTTTCTTTCATTTTAGCACCTCCCTCCAATTGATATGCAAGTTGATCCCATAGTTCCTTGGTCGTTACATAGGAATCAAGAGATTGGAAAATCTCATTAGGAATTTCTATGATTAGAAGACTTTTTGCCTTTTTGGCAATTTCCACTTTGGCCTTATCATCATCGGACCAATTTCCTTTTTCTTTGGGAACTAGTCGAGCAGGAATTTCTTCCGTTGTTGCTGTAGGCGGAACTCTTGGAATGGTGGTCATGGGTACGCAGGGACCATTTAGAATGGTAGGATATAGATTTGTATCTAGTCCTTCGTAAAAGTTTTACATACAAATTTTTCATTGAGGATATTCGTCACGGAATAGAGTAGGAGGTTTTGTTAAGGAACCAGAAGTGTAAATGGCGTTTAGATTTTGATTCGCCATTTTTGCAGAAAACATAGATCCAAAATTTGTAGGAAATACTCTTGAAATTTAGAACAAATAAACTTCAAATAAATCAAAACGAAACGATTTCCATACTGATTTCAGAATTAACCAATAATTACCACTGTTTTAGAGAAATTTGTATGAAATCGACAAAACCTCAAGAAACAGGGTAAAATGAATAACAGTAGTTTAAAATATGAAATTAACTGCTAGTTGAGTGGGGATTTCTCCAAACTGGACGAGATCGAGTAATCAATAGATTGATTATCTTGCTCTGATACCAATTGTTGGAACCCAGATCCCTTTTACATTCAAATAATCAAAAGATTTAATAAACAGATATGAGCGGAAGCAATATAAATCAATGATTATAACTAGAACAGTAATTAAATCAGTAAGAACAGTATGAAGATTGAATGAGAATATGTATTGAATAATCTAAAGATTAATTACAATATGTGGAATGAAAACCCTATTTCTCTCTTCAAGTGATCGAACCATTTACAGTGATAACTAACTCTATATATACTAGTACAAAGAGAAAAGTCATAGAGCTAGCCTATCATTGAATGACACGTCACTTGTACGACTAACAAAATTTGATACATACGAAAAAAGTGACTGCCACATCATCCAAAGCGCGTGTACAAAGGTAGTTGAAATCCAGAGTGTCTTCAAGCCTCTGGGAGCTTTTGTAACACCTTAGGCAAATCCCATATCGGCCGTGGACAGGATTGATGCTGGGTTCATAAGTAAACCTTGGCCTTCCTAAACACAACGCGTTTTGGGGCCACACGCAAGGCAGGTTCTTGCAACTCTGTGGTTAAGCATGCTTGGGTGGGAGTAGTACTAGGATGGGTGACCCCCTGGGAAGTCCTCGCCAGGTCGCCAGAAACAAATCCGTGCGGCTTAGGCCAAAGCGGACAATATTGTGTCGTGGTAAGGCGGGGTGTTACAAATGGTATCAGAGTCGCTCCTGTGCCGTTCGGGATGTGGGGCAAACCTCATCGAGGATGATGAGTCCCTAAGGGGGGTGTTTGTAACACCTTAGGCAAATCCCATATCGGCCGTGGATAGAATTGATGCTGGGTTCATAAGTAAACCTCGGCCTTCCTAAACACAACGCGTTTTGGGGCCACACGCAAAGGCAGGTTCTTGGAACTCTGTGGTTAAGCGTGCTTGGGTGGTAGTAGTACCAGGATGGGTGACCCCCTGGGAAGTCCTCGCCAGGTCGCCAGAAACAAATCTGTGCTGCTTAGGCCAAAACGGACAATATTGTGTCGTGGTAAGGTGGGGTGTTACAGCTTTTGTGATGAGAGAGATCAGAAGATGAACTTCTAGTTTGTCAGGTTTAGGACTTAGTAGATTCTTGTTCATACTTTTATAAATTAAGTTCTAACATGAATATATGTTAAAATATAGTGTATTGTTACACTGTTAGTGCATATATTCAGACTGAATAAAACCTACAATTTGGTGATTGTATAATTGTAGGTTGAATTCAGACTGAATATAACCTTCAATTTGGTAATTGTATAAATGTGGGTTGTATTCAAACAGAATATAAACACTACAGTGTAACAATACAATGTTAGTGCTTATATTCACTCTGCATATAACCTACAACTTGGGGATTGTATATTGCAGGTTGTATTCAGAGTTAATATAAACGCTATAGTGTAGTTTATATTCAGTCTGAATACGTACAGTGTCCTACTATATATTATCATTTATTCAAACTGAATATAAACAGTGTAACTTATATTCAAAATTAACATAGGGTGGTTCATATTCAGTCTGAATATATACTGATCTTTTAATATATGTTATCCTTTATTCGGACTGAGTATAAACAGCGTAGTTTATATTCAAAGTCAATATAGTTACCTTTACTAATTATAAAAAAACAACAGGAATTGTTAACAAGGCTTAACCATGATATGGATGAATTGCTGATGATGAAAGCTGAGATTGAATATAAGATGACAAAAAGAGAAAATGAAGAAATTATGTTTTCTAGTGGACATCAACCACTGAATGAAGATGGAACTCATCAATGTTGGATGCTGGACTAAATGAAAAAAAAGAGATAAAAACAAAAAGACAACTTTGAAGCTATAATAACTATAGACAGTGTTGTTAAATGGATTAATCTTGGGGAATTATTTAGTGAAGAGGAGCAAAAGAAAAGAGAAGAGGAGATGAGGAGTGGAAAACTTGTGTAGAATGAAGAAAGAAGAAAAGAAGAAAGAGAAGAGGAGGAAAAGAAGAAACAATAGGAGGAAAAGAAGAAAGAGACGGGTTTGGAAAAGAATGTGATTGAGAAAACAGATGAAAGAAAGAATGAAAAGAAAGAAGAAATGAAGAGAGTAGAAGAAAGGGAGAAGGGCAATAAAAGTCAGGAAATGGAGACACAAGATGAATCACATAACCATAATGTTAGTGAAGAAACTCCTCCAAGTTATCCAACTTTCAAGCTTGGAATATCAAATTTGGATACACCTGAAGCCCCGAAAAAAGATCAAACAAACAAAGGGTTCACTTGTAGTTAGAATTAGAAAAAAAGAGAAACAGGTGGCAGAAGATGAAGATGAAACTGAAGAAAAAGAGAAGAGGATAGAGAAGATAGATGAACTCCTAAAATCACCTTATGTACAAAGGAGTGTTGATGCGAGAAATGGCTTATATACAATAGAAAAGAGGATTGGAGAATGGATATTCTCATTGGGTGGAGAAAAATTGTAAGTTTAAAAATGAATTAAGTATTATTAAGACTGAATAAAATTACATGTTTTTCAAAAGAATTTTAAATAGCATGTTATGTTATTATTCAGTTAAAAAAGCATTTGAAAACACTTATTATTCAGTTTGAATATAACATGTTTTGTTATTATTCAGTCTGAATAATAACAGATTTATGTATTAAAAACATGTTATGTTATTATTCAGTCTGAATAATACACTATACAAACAATATAGTGTATTATTAGACTGTATTGTTTATATTCAGACTAAATATGACCTATAATTTGAGGTTTGCATAATTGTAGGTTATATACAGATTGAATATAAACACTACATTGTATTGTTACACTAGAGTGTTTATATTCAGACTGAATATAACCTATAACTTGAGGTTTGCATAATTGTCGGTTATATTCAGTCTTAATATAAACTACAATTTAGGGTTTGTATAATTGTAGGTTATATTATGTCTGAATATAACCTACAATTTGGAGTTTGTATAATTGTATGTTGTATTCAGTTTGAATATAAACATAACAGTGTATGTTTACACTGTTATGTTTATATTCAGACTGGATATAACCTACAATTTGTGGTTTGTATAATTATAGATTATATTCATTTTGAATATAAACAATTAAGTTATATCCAAACATAACAGTGTATTATAAACAAATTGAGGTTTCCCTGTTAATATTCAAACTGAATATACACAGATTTGTGTATTATATATTCTGTTATACATATTGTTAAATATGATTTGTTTTAACAGGGAACTTGTTTTTGAAACAAAAACAGGGAAAATAACTTTCAAGATTATATTTGAAAGCATGATTGAAGAATCAAAAGCATATTCCAATGTAATCGACAGCTGGGCAGCAATACTTAATTATGAAGAAAGGTTGAAGAGTAGTGAGTCACCAAATAGATTATTCTACACCACAAATGTTCTTGTAAGATCACTAATCTTTTTCTAATCTAAATTATAACTTAACAAAAGCTTATCTTTGTTCTTCTTTTTTCAAGCTTCTCCCACCTCAATATTTACTTTTTATTTTTAATATTCACATTGAAGACCCTTCATTAGGTTACAACCTATTCATCTAACTTTTAATAATTGGTCTTTTAACTCTCATTATTCTTCTCTATTCGGTTATTTTTTCATCTTCTTCTCATGGTACATTTTTATGATAATCTTTCAATTCTTCCTCTCTATTCTGTTATAAATTTGTGGAGACAATTTGCTTTTTTTTTTATATGAGGTGTCATTCAAGAAGACAAATCATGGTATGAGTTTCTATATTTGTAAGTTTACTATTTCGTCTTTTAGTCGGAAACATTCACACTTAAGTTGGAATTATGTAAGCATATGAATCATTTTCTTGTGTCTGAATAAAGTGGTATATGAATCGTTCATGAAATAAGGTAACATTTTCTAAGCATAATAATCTCTCTTAATCTTTCAATTGTTCCTCTTTATTTAGTTTTTGTGGAGGCAGATTGCATTTGTTGTTGATTTGAGGCGTCATTCAAGAAGACAAATCAAGGTATGAGTTTTTGTTGATGTAAGTACAGTATTTCGTCTTATAATCATGGAAATTCTTGTGTAGATAAAGTGGCATATGAATTCTTGATGAATCTTTTAAGCATGTATAGAAAATAAAAGATTACTCTCCTTTTGTTTTTGTGTATCCATGAATGCTCTTTTAACCCTCATTATTCTTCTCTATTCGGTTATTTTTTCATCTTCTTCTCTTGGTACATTTTTATGATAATCTTTCAATTCTTCCTCTCTATTCCGTTATAAATTTGTGGAGACAATTTGCATTTTTGTTGATATGAGGTGTCATTCAAGAAGACAAATCATGGTATGAGTTTCTGTATTTGTAAGTTTACTATTTCGTCTTTTAGTCGGAAACATTCACACTTAAGTTGGAATTATGTAAGCATAAAAATCATTTTCTTGTGTGTGAATAAAGTGGTATATGAATCATTCATGAAATAAGGTAACATTTTCTAAGCATAATAATCTCTCTTAATCTTTCAATTCTTCCTCTTTATTTAGTTTTTGTGGAGGCAGATTGCATTTGTTGTTGATTTGAGGCGTCATTCAAGAAAACAAATCAATGTATGAGTTTTTGTTGATGTAAGTATAGTATTTCGTCTTTTAATCTTGGAAATTCTTGTGTAGATAAAGTGGCATATGAATTCTTGATGAATCTTTTAAGCATGTATAGAAACTAAAAGATTACTCTCCTTTTGTTTGTGTATCCATGAATGCTCTTTTAACTCTCATTATTCTTCTCTATTCGGTTATTTTTTTCATCTTCTTCTCTTGGTACATTTTTATGATAATCTTTCAATTTTTCCTCTCTATTCCGTTATAAATTTGTGGATGCAATTTGCATTTTTGTTGATATGAGGTGTCATTCAAGAAGACAAATCATGGTATGAGTTTCTGTATTTGTAAGTTTACTATTTCGTCTTTTAGTCGGAAACATTCACACTTAAGTTGGAATTATGTAAGCATAAAAATCATTTTCTTGTGTGTGAATAAAGTGGTATATGAATCATTCATGAAATAAGGTAACATTTTCTAAGCATAATAATCTCTCTTAATCTTTAAATTCTTCCTCTTTATTTAGTTTTTGTGGAGGCAGATTGCATTTGTTGTTGATTTGAGGCGTCATTCAAGAAGACAAATCAAGGTATGAGTTTTTGTTGATGTAAGTACAGTATTTCGTCTTATAATCATGGAAATTCTTGTGTAGATAAAGTGGCATATGAATTCTTGATGAATCTTTTAAGCATGTATAGAAAATAAAAGATTACTCTCCTTTTGTTTTTGTGTATCCATGAATGCTCTTTTAACCGTCATTATTCTTCTCTATTCGGTTATTTTTTCATCTTCTTCTCTTGGTACATTTTTATGATAATCTTTCAATTCTTCCTCTCTATTCCGTTATAAATTTGTGGAGACAATTTGCATTTTTGTTGATATGAGGTGTCATTCAAGAAGACAAATCATGGTATGAGTTTCTGTATTTGTAAGTTTACTATTTCGTCTTTTAGTCGGAAACATTCACACTTAAGTTGGAATTATGTAAGCATAAAAATCATTTTCTTGTGTGTGAATAAAGTGGTATATGAATCATTCATGAAATAAGGTAACATTTTCTAAGCATAATAATCTCTCTTAATCTTTCAATTCTTCCTCTTTATTTAGTTTTTGTGGAGGCAGATTGCATTTGTTGTTGATTTGAGGCGTCATTCAAGAAGACAAATCAATGTATGAGTTTTTGTTGATGTAAGTATCGTATTTCGTCTTTTAATCATGGAAATTCTTGTGTAGATAAAGTGGCATATGAATTCTTGATGAATCTTTTAAGCATGTATAGAAACTAAAAGATTACTCTCCTTTTGTTTGTGTATCCATGAATGCTCTTTTAACTCTCATTATTCTTCTCTATTCGGTTATTTTTTTCATCTTCTTCTCTTGGTACATTTTTATGATAATCTTTCAATTTTTCCTCTCTATTCCGTTATAAATTTGTGGATACAATTTGCATTTTTGTTGATATGAGGTGTCATTCAAGAAGACAAATCATGGTATGAGTTTCTGTATTTGTAAGTTTACTATTTCGTCTTTTAGTCGGAAACATTCACACTTAAGTTGGAATTATGTAAGCATAAAAATCATTTTCTTGTGTGTGAATAAAGTGGTATATGAATCATTCATGAAATAAGGTAAAATTTTCTAAGCATAATAATCTCTCTTAATCTTTCAATTCTTCCTCTTTATTTAGTTTTTGTGGAGGCAGATTGCATTTGTTGTTGATTTGAGGCGTCATTCAAGAAGACAAATCAATGTATGAGTTTTTGTTGATGTAAGTATAGTATTTCGTCTTTTAATCATGGAAATTCTTGTGTAGATAAAGTGGCATATGAATTATTGATGAATCTTTTAAGCATGTATAGAAAATAAAAGATTACTCTCCTTTTGTTTTTGTGTATCCATGAATGCTCTTTTAACCCTCATTATTCTTCTCTATTCGGTTATTTTTTCATCTTCTTCTCTTGGTACATTTTTATGATAATCTTTCAATTCTTCCTCTCTATTCCGTTATAAATTTGTGGAGACAATTTGCATTTTTGTTGATATGAGGTGTCATTCAAGAAGACAAATCATGGTATGAGTTTCTGTATTTGTAAGTTTACTATTTCGTCTTTTAGTCGGAAACATTCACACTTAAGTTGGAATTATGTAAGCATAAAAATCATTTTCTTGTGTGTGAATAAAGTGGTATATGAATCATTCATGAAATAAGGTAACATTTTCTAAGCATAATAATCTCTCTTAATCTTTCAATTCTTCCTCTTTATTTAGTTTTTGTGGAGGCAGATTGCATTTGTTGTTGATTTGAGGCGTCATTCAAGAAAACAAATCAATGTATGAGTTTTTGTTGATGTAAGTATAGTATTTCGTCTTTTAATCATGGAAATTCTTGTGTAGATAAAGTGGCATATGAATTCTTGATGAATCTTTTAAGCATGTATAGAAACTAAAAGATTACTCTCCTTTTGTTTGTGTATCCATGAATGCTCTTTTAACTCTCATTATTCTTCTCTATTCGGTTATTTTTTTCATCTTCTTCTCTTGGTACATTTTTATGATAATCTTTCAATTTTTCCTCTCTATTCCGTTATAAATTTGTGGATGCAATTTGCATTTTTGTTGATATGAGGTGTCATTCAAGAAGACAAATCATGGTATGAGTTTCTGTATTTGTAAGTTTACTATTTCGTCTTTTAGTCGGAAACATTCACACTTAAGTTGGAATTATGTAAGCATAAAAATCATTTTCTTGTGTGTGAATAAAGTGGTATATGAATCATTCATGAAATAAGGTAACATTTTCTAAGCATAATAATCTCTCTTAATCTTTCAATTCTTCCTCTTTATTTAGTTTTTGTGGAGGCAGATTGCATTTGTTGTTGATTTGAGGCGTCATTCAAGAAGACAAATCAAGGTATGAGTTTTTGTTGATGTAAGTATAGTATTTCGTCTTTTAATCATGGAAATTCTTGTGTAGATAAAGTGGCATATGAATTCTTGATGAATCTTTTAAGCATGTATAAAAAATAAAAGATTACTCTCCTTTTGTTTGTGTATCCATGAATGCTTTTTTAACTCTCATTATTCTTCTCTATTCCGTTATTTTTTTTCATCTTCTTCTCTTGGTACATTTTTATGATAATCTTTCAATTCTTCCTCTCTATTCCGTTATAAATTTGTGGATACAATTCACATTTTTGTTGATATGAGGTGTCATTCAAGAAGACAAATCATGGTATGAGTTTCTGTATTTGTAAGTTTACTATTTCGTCTTTTAGTCGGAAACATTCACACTTAAGTTGGAATTATGTAAGCATAAAAATCATTTTCTTGTGTGTGAATAAAGTGGTATATGAATCATTCATGAAATAAGGTAACATTTTCTAAGCATAATAATCTCTCTTAATCTTTCAATTCTTCCTCTTTATTTAGTTTTTGTGGAGGCAGATTGCATTTGTTGTTGATTTGAGGCGTCATTCAAGAAGACAAATCAATGTATGAGTTTTTGTTGATGTAAGTATAGTATTTCGTCTTTTAATCATGGAAATTCTTGTGTAGATAAAGTGGCATATGAATTCTTGATGAATCTTTTAAGCATGTATAGAAAATAAAAGATTACTCTCCTTTTGTTTTTGTGTATCCATGAATGCTCTTTTAACCCTCATTATTCTTCTCTATTCGGTTATTTTTTCATCTTCTTCTCTTGGTACATTTTTATGATAATCTTTCAATTCTTCCTCTCTATTCCGTTATAAATTTGTGGAGACAATTTGCATTTTTGTTGATATGAGGTGTCATTCAAGAAGACAAATCATGGTATGAGTTTCTGTATTTGTAAGTTTACTATTTCGTCTTTTAGTCGGAAACATTCACACTTAAGTTGGAATTATGTAAGCATAAAAATCATTTTCTTGTGTGTGAATAAAGTGGTATATGAATCATTCATGAAATAAGGTAACATTTTCTAAGCATAATAATCTCTCTTAATCTTTCAATTCTTCCTCTTTATTTAGTTTTTGTGGAGGCAGATTGCATTTGTTGTTGATTTGAGGCGTCATTCAAGAAAACAAATCAATGTATGAGTTTTTGTTGATGTAAGTATAGTATTTCGTCTTTTAATCATGGAAATTCTTGTGTAGATAAAGTGGCATATGAATTCTTGATGAATCTTTGAAGCATGTATAGAAACTAAAAGATTACTCTCCTTTTGTTTGTGTATCCATGAATGCTCTTTTAACTCTCATTATTCTTCTCTATTCGGTTATTTTTTTCATCTTCTTCTCTTGGTACATTTTTATGATAATCTTTCAATTTTTCCTCTCTATTCCGTTATAAATTTGTGGATGCAATTTGCATTTTTGTTGATATGAGGTGTCATTCAAGAAGACAAATCATGGTATGAGTTTCTGTATTTGTAAGTTTACTATTTCGTCTTTTAGTCGGAAACATTCACACTTAAGTTGGAATTATGTAAGCATAAAAATCATTTTCTTGTGTGTGAATAAAGTGGTATATGAATCATTCATGAAATAAGGTAACATTTTCTAAGCATAATAATCTCTCTTAATCTTTCAATTCTTCCTCTTTATTTAGTTTTTGTGGAGGCGGTGCATTTGTTGTTGATTTGAGGCGTCATTCAAGAAGACAAATCAAGGTATGAGTTTTTGTTGATGTAAGTATAGTATTTCGTCTTTTAATCATGGAAATTCTTGTGTAGATAAAGTGGCATATGAATTCTTGATGAATCTTTTAAGCATGTATAAAAAATAAAAGATTACTCTCCTTTTGTTTGTGTATCCATGAATGCTTTTTTAACTCTCATTATTCTTCTCTATTCCGTTATTTTTTTTCATCTTCTTCTCTTGGTACATTTTTATGATAATCTTTCAATTCTTCCTCTCTATTCCGTTATAAATTTGTGGATACAATTCACATTTTTGTTGATATGAGGTGTCATTCAAGAAGACAAATCATGGTATGAGTTTCTGTATTTGTAAGTTTACTATTTCGTCTTTTAGTCGGAAACATTCACACTTAAGTTGGAATTATGTAAGCATAAAAATCATTTTCTTGTGTGTGAATAAAGTGGTATATGAATCATTCATGAAATAAGGTAACATTTTCTAAGCATAATAATCTCTCTTAATCTTTCAATTCTTCCTCTTTATTTAGTTTTTGTGGAGGCAGATTGCATTTGTTGTTGATTTGAGGCGTCATTCAAGAAGACAAATCAATGTATGAGTTTTTGTTGATGTAAGTATAGTATTTCGTCTTTTAATCATGGAAATTCTTGTGTAGATAAAGTGGCATATGAATTCTTGATGAATCTTTTAAGCATGTATAGAAACTAAAAGATTACTCTCCTTTTGTTTGTGTATCCATGAATGCTCTTTTAACTCTCATTATTCTTCTCTATTCGGTTATTTTTTTCATCTTCTTCTCTTGGTACATTTTTATGATAATCTTTCAATTTTTCCTCTCTATTCCGTTGTAAATTTGTGGATACAATTTGCATTTTTGTTGATATGAGGTGTCATTCAAGAAGACAAATCATGGTATGAGTTTCTGTATTTGTAAGTTTACTATTTCGTCTTTTAGTCGGAAACATTCACACTTAAGTTGGAATTATGTAAGCATATAAATCATTTTCTTGTGTCTGAATAAAGTGGTATATAAATCATTCATGAAATAAGGTAACATTTTCTAAGCATAATAATCTCTCTTAATCTTTCAATTCTTCCTCTTTATTTAGTTTTTGTGGAGGCAGATTGCATTTTTTGTTGATTTGAGGCGTGATTCAAGAAGACAAATCAAGGTATGAGTTTTTGTTGATGTAAGTATAGTATTTCGTCTTTTAATCATGGAAATTCTTGTGTAGATAAAGTGGCATATGAATTATTGATGAATCTTTTAAGCATGTATAGAAAATAAAAGATTACTCTCCTTTTGTTTGTGTATCCATGAACTTGATAAACATTCTACAAGAATATTTTTGCGTTAATGCTAGAAGAAGATATCAAGAAACATGAGTTATGGTTTTTTCAAATTGGTAATCTTCCAAATGGTTTTCAAGATATCAATATTCATCGGTCTATTGGGAATTGCTTTCATCTAATATTTCGATCAATCATCGAATCATTTTAACCATATTTATTCATCAAGATTCAAAATAGAAATTTTATATAATATAAGCAACAAATTAAGTTTTTTTTATAAGCTAAATATGAAACATAATATTTAAGCACAAACATACCATATGATATGGTTGGGAGATATTTCATTTGAATTATAAATAACATACTAATAAAATAACTACCAATGATTCTCGAACTATTCATAACAACAAATGGTTATCAATATATGCCAATTATTCATTAATGGAAATTCATTCGTTGTTTTGAAATTGTATCTCATAATTGTTTACTGAGAAATTACATTTTATTTTAACTCGATCAACTACTTCTTAAAAAAATATTACTACCGCGCATCGTGCGGGTCGCTCATTAGTTAACAAAAATCAATTACTAACCATTATTCAACCTGAATAGAATTAAATGTTTTGTTATTTACCTATTATCAGTCTGAATATTATTAAAACAATGTTATATTTAGTATGAATGTTATAGCTATATTCAGACTGAATAAAAGGAAGAATCAATAACAAGTTACATTCAGTCTGAATATTAGCTATTATTGAAACATAAAGAAAAGGTTGCATCTTTTTTATATCTTAAATGAACATAACAAGTTTATTCAGACTGAATAAAACTACACTTTTATATTAAGTGTTCAAATAAAAGGTTTATTAAGACTGAATAAAGCTTGTTCTGAATATATCTTCTGTTCTATACTTACTTTATAAAACACAAATTAACTAAAATATTCCTACAGGTCTTCTTCCCAATAATTAGATCAAATCACTTTTATGTGATTTATTTTTATTTGAAAAATGGCACGACACACCTACTTGATAATAGTGCCAAAGATGTGGAGTTTGATACAAAATACGGCACAATGCCGATAACAGTGGTAAGTAGAACATCTGATTTACAATATATGAATAATAAATATCAATATATTCATATTGATATTCATATTCATATTCATATGAATTAAATATAATTATGTTTTATATAATGCAACAAAAACTATTCATCAAGTTCCTTTCAAACCTTGGAGATGCAAGTTATAAGAAATTACTCTGTGTCACACCCAAACGAGAGATCATGAAGTGGAGAACAACAGATAATCACAAAGATTGTTCAATCTTTGTGATAAGACATATGGAGACCTTCATGGGAGGACCCATAAAAACCTAGGATTATGGGTTGCATACTGATAAAGATGAGCAGAAGAAACAGTTGATAAACCTAAGATACAAGTACGTCACAAAGATACTATTGTCGGATATAAACCTCAAAAAGCAATGGGTGTTAGAGGAGGTAAATAATTTTGCCTTAAAACCAAAAGAAGAAAGGAATGAGATTAAAAGGTTAGAAAAAATTAACAAGAATGATCGTTTGAAAGATGTGTTTGAATGATGGTTTTAGTTTGTAAGGGTATTGAACAATTGTTTTAAGCTTTTTTTTTGTATATTTTTGATACATGATATATGTATGAACATTGCGAACCTTGAATGCATGAATTAAACTTAAGACTTTATTCAGTTTCAGTACTAGTCAGTATTATTCAAAATTAATATAACTTTGTTCTTTACAACACGTTCTTATTCAGTCTGAATAATAGCATAACATATAGAAGCTTTACCAAAATCATGTTATTATTCAGTCTGAATAATAACAGAGCATATAAAACATGTTATTATTCAGTCTGAATAATAGAAGAGCATATTGAAGTTTTAATGAAAGCATGTTCTTATTCAGTCTGAATAATAGCATAACATATAGAAGTTTACTGAAATCATGTTATTATTCAGTTTGAATAATAACAGAGCATATAAATCATAACAAGTTTATTCAGACTGAATAATAGAAGAGCATAGGGAAGTTTTAATGAAAGCATGTTCTTATTCATGCTGAATAATAACATAAGATATAGAAGTTTACTGAAATCATGTTATTATTCAGTCTGAATAATAACAAAGCATATAAATCATGTTTATTATTCAGTCTAAATAATAACAGAGCTAAAAATATATACTCTGTTATTCAGAGGAAATATTAGTTGTTCTTAGTTTAGCCTTTTATTTAGACTGAATAAAATTGTTTTCTTGTAAATAATGAATAAAACATGTAACTTTATTCAATCTGAATAATAGTTAAAATTATTCAAATTGAATACGAAAGGGACGAGGTTGAAGGAGAAGACTAAAACACTTTATAATCATCATTCTGAATATCAAATTTTATTGATTGTCAATAAAAAAATGAATTGATTATGAGTACGACTATTTGCAGAATACAAAGAAAAAATCAATCATTTCTCGATGGGCAATTACATGAGTACGACTATCGTATAGATTCAGTTAGATTCCTCTTTTTTCTGCAAATTTCTTTTTGTGTTTGTCGATTAAGCCTAGAACTGAAAGGGGAATGCCATGCAGGGAAGGTGTTCGATGAAATGCGAAGTAGATAACTTTGATTCCTAATTGACCCAAAAGGCTCGTGATGTTAATTAGTTTGTTCCATTTTATTTGTCAGTAAGATTGGTCGGAAGGTAATTAATTCAATAATCAGTGGTTCCATTTCTTGGTTTCTTTATTTTTGTGAGGTTTAACTCTTTTAGTTATTATTGATCATTTTGTATTTAAAAAGGATTATTCATTTGCTATTGGAAATGGGATGCCACATTCAAAAAGATTGTGACTTTATGAATTATGATTTTTTATCAACGTCTTTTAATTTTAAATGTAAAGAAAAAAATTTAATAGTTCATACACCTACAATGTCTATTGGTTGATGCTCTTACTTTCACCTATAACGTGTTAGGGAGGCACACAATTTTTCATTTTGTTTATAATTGTGGGACTAGTAAAATCTATGAGGTTTGGTGTAACAACCACAATTCTAAAACAAAGGTATAACATACTATAGCTTTGAAATATTATCGAATTTGAAAATGAATGGTCCCAAAGTAACTTAATCTCAAATGTTTGCAGCGGAAAATAAAACTAGCTACCGAGATTATTACAAACAACTACCAACTAGGCTACCATTTAATCGCATAGCACCTTACTTCTAACACCCGGGCTCACAGCTTCCCCTTGCCCTTACCCGAACATTCTACCATGTGCTTCCCTGAAAGGTTTTCAATTTTATAAAAGAGAGGGTTAGACCATAAGGTCTAGTGAATTCCCAAAACAATAGTTAATATATGCATGACAGTTATAAGAGAAAACGGTTAGTCATGAATATTAACTGACACCTAAATCACACGTTTAAGTACATGTTGCAACAATAAAATATTTAATGTCACACACACCGTGACTAGCATGATCACACACACCATGATCGTTATAATGGACGCACACCACCCAATTTGAATAAATTAAACATTTCAATTTAAAACATTCATCTGGGTTATTACATTTCACCCCTCTTAAAAGAATAACAATAGTTATATTCAACACTTGTCAATATATTAAAATACTAACAATTATTATAATTGAGTTCTCGTATAATAATAGTTACATTCAACACTTGTAAACAAAGCAGCAACCAATTTCAAAGGTGCAACAACCAAAACACACACACACACACACACAGTTGATTGAGTTCCCGTATAATAATAGTTACATTCAACACTTGTAACCATTACAAAGATCCGGAATTCATCAAGCAAGGAGCTAAGGGTATTTCTTCCTCATTTCCAATTCTGCTTCCCACGTCGCATCTTGTCCCTTGTGGAACCTACAATGAACCTTCACTAACACAATCTCTTTGTTCCTCAACTTCTTAATCTTGCGATCCACGATCGCCTCGGGTTCTTCCGCATACTCCAACTTTTCATCAACTTGAATGTCATCTAACGGTACCGCACACCCGTATCCGCTAAACACTAACGCAAATTAGACACGTGAAACGTGCTATGAATGCCGCGAAGTTTATCCCGAAGGTCCAACTTTTATGCTAGGGCACCTACACGTGCCTTTATAACAAACGGTCCTATATACCGAGGACTCAACTTTCCTCTCTTCCCATAATGCATTACTCCTTTTCAAGGTGATATTTTCAGCATTACCTTGTCATTTACTTGAAACTCAATCGGTTTCCTCCTCTTGTCCGCATGCGTTTTCTGTCGGCGTTGAGCCACTTTCAACATTTCACGAATCTGTACAATCTTATCCGCAGGGATCTGAACAATTTCCGGGCCAGCTAACTGCTTTCCCCCCACTTCATTCCAACACAAAGGTGTTCTACACTTGCGTCCATACAACGCCACATACGGTGCCACTTGAATACTCGCATGATAACTAATATTATACGAGAACTCAATCAACGGTAAATGTGTCTCCCAAGAACCACAAAAATCGATCACACAAGCTCTAAGCATATCCTCCAAGGTTTTAATCGTTCTCTCACTCTGTCCATCCGTCTGTGGATGATAAACAGTGCCCAAATTCAGCTCTGTCCCCAATTCTTTCTGAAAGCTTTCCCAAAATGCCGACGTGAAACGACTATCCCGATCTGAAACTATAGATGATGGTACCCCATGTCCAGTTACGATTTCATCGATGTACAACCTTGCTAGCTTTTCCATCGGATACGTTTCCTTATATGGTAAGAAATGGGCCGACTTGGTGAGACGGTCCACTATCACCCATATTGCATCGTACTGTCACACCCCGCTAAAGCGGAAACACGAGGTACGACAGTTCTATGTTTCACAACAATAGGAATATAAACACCAACCACACATATATAATTAAAACGTAGAAGTTTAAAGTTAAAAGGTTTACAACCCGACTACTTGCACTTTACAACAAATTACATCAATTTGAATACATAGAATGTCTTGATTGGTGTTCCACAAAAATAAACTAAGCTTGATCGGTTACCTTCTTATCTTCCTTTAAAGCATGTTAAAACAAAGTGTCAACTACAAAGAGTTGGTGAGTTCAAAGGTTTTTTATATGCACAAAACATTTTATATGCAATGTATAGAAATAGCGAAGCAGAAGTTCGCATCAACTTTAATGTTTTAAAATTTCATGAGCAAAAATACAAATTTACCATTACACATGATATATAAATAATGAGCCACTACTAAGCCTACTCGACATTCTATGCCCCACAAACTAGCTCAGCGGTGGACCTAAAGTCCACATGTTTAGAGCATTCTTAATTTATAAAGTGCACCCCTACTTGCCAGTTAGGTGGGTATCTCAACCAAATAGCGCTATCTACAAATATCATCGGCTCATTTAGAGTTTAATTGTAGTGTACCACGGGGACTTTTACATAACTCAACATATCATTTTGTGTAATATAAATTTGTTCATCATAATGATTTATATGCTTTTCATTAATCAATATAAATCAGTTCAATTTCCTTTAAAACACCATGCTTTACACCCCAAAACGTATAAACATTTAAAAAGAGAGGCCGTGAATACTCACCTTTGCAAGCTCCGATACTGAAAAGCACGATTTGATCCCCACCCAAAGGCCTAACGATTCCCTAACAAAGAGAAATGCTCAAAACCATCACTTATGGGTCTAAAACTACTTATGGAGGTGAATAAGTCTTAACCTTATAAATGTCCACATACATCCAACTTGATTGTCTATAGTCCAATTATACAATGCACATATGCTCGATAATATAGTAATTTATACTGTAAGTTGTTTTATAAACCATCAAATGATCAATAATTGCTAAAATCAAGAAATTCCAGAATTTCACTTCTGGACAGAAACTTGTAGTACTCAAAATGATCAAAATGTAGAGACTTCCAAAATGACATAGCTTCCCATATTTTTATATCTGATATAGTACTGGGTTGTGGTGATTGTGACCAAATTTAATTCATTTTGGACATGTAAAAATGATTCAAATAATTTATGCAATACAAAGGGTCACAACTGGTATGGCAGATTACACCATGTTAGTAAATTACTCATTTGAGGAGTTCTACTTAGTGTTTTCTAGAATTTCCAGTTGTATTGGAATGATAACTCATAAAGGAAACTTTATGACACTTCCAAGTGGTATGTACTATTCTGTCATTTCTTGACAGATTACACACCTAATTTGAATAAATTGGTTAATGCCTCATACCTTCATATTTTTGAGTGAAACCGGATTCACTCAATGAAGAAAGTTTTTGAAGAAGAATCATGCATTAAAGACAAATAACAATGGAGATATTAACACACAAAGTAGAGTTTAGCTGCTGGTGGTTTCACAGATTGCACACCTAAAGTGTTTTAGGTGTTTGGAGATCAAATCTCCATATTTTCATGTGATTCCACTTGCATGCAAAAGATAACTCATGTAGTTAACTCTCAAAGGAACAATCATCCTTTTTTATTGAGTTTTGAAGGAGATGTGGCCATTAGAACATGCATATACTAATCTGTCAATTTTGGACAGATTGCATACTCCTTTTGTTTTGATTAATTGAAACCTCAAATCCCCATATTTTTTAATGAAACCAGTGGCATTTGAAAGATAACTCATAAATTAAATTCCAGAAGAAAAATCAAGTGTTTTGAATGGATATTCACGGAGTTGTGGTTGTTCAAAGTAGGGTTTACCTACTATTGAACTTCCAGATGAACATGTATCTTGTTATGAGCAATTGGGGGTCAAAACTCAATGTTTTTGAGTGAAACCACTTGGATTAAAACCCCAACTCATTAAATAAACTTTTAGAAGAAAATTCATGATATTTTAACATATTATTTGCAAGAAATGGACGATTTATGCACATGCAATAAATCTGTCAGCACCAAAAATCACCATTTTTACTCAAAAACACATAAAATCATGATTTTTCACCTATTTCTTGAGTTTTATTGTTTGGGTCATTGATTATCACCAATATGTAAACATTTTTATATGTTTTTGGGTGTATAAGCTTTCCATAAAACTCAAAATTTACAGGAGTTAGAAGAAAAACACTTAAAATGCATGAAAAAGTGGGTTTTTTTCCAAAAATGTTAAGAAAAATGAAGGAAATGATGTTTGTACTTACTTGGATGATGAAATGTGTTGAATATCTTAAATAATCTTGCACTATGATGAGTTTTTGATGAAGAAAAAGGCTGGAGTTTTTGGAGAGAAAAGAGAAGGAGAAGAGAGAAGTGATTTATGCCTCTTTAGTTCTAGGGAGAGAGAGAGATATTTGAATTTGAGGTTGAAAATGAGGGCCCACTTCCTTCAATTTATATATATTTTTTTAAATTAAGTGTAAGGCTCAAAAATGCTAAATTGGAAGTCCACTTTCTCAATTTTTGGCCTTTTTCTCAAAATTGTTAGCCCATTTTGGTTAATTTCTAATACAAATAAAAAATTTATAATTAAAATACTAAAACTATATATTTTATATAAATTGGGTATAAATTAGAGCATTTGGCACTGTATTGGACGTTTCAGACAGTTACGGGTCGGAACCGGACATTTTAAGCGACTATCGGAAATGCTAGGGATTTTTCGGATAATCTAATCTATCTATCTCTTATTCTTCTAATTATCCACAATAACTCTAATAAACTTAACAGAAGCTAACCTGAAAGCTCGAATTTCGACAGTTGTCACACGTACCCCTTTGGTGTTCTTGGCAACTTTGTAACGAAGTCCATCGTTATGTTATCCCACTTCCACACCAGAATGTACAAAGGTTGAAGTTTCTCATACCGCCTTTGGTGTTCCGCCTTGACTTGCAAACATGTCAAGCATCTCTCCACATAATAAGGTGTCCTTCTTCATCCCCGGCCACCAATAATATTGTCGTATATCTCGATACATCTTATTTGTACCCGGATGTACCGAATATCTCGACTTATGAGCTTCTTCCAATACCTTCTCACGCAATCCACCAAGTTTAGGAACCCAAACATGGTCACCTAAACATTTCACACTTTTACTATCGTGCACCAAGATTGACACATTTCCCACCATCCTTTCAGTTTTTAGATTTTCTTCTACGAGTGCTTCATCTTGATAGAAGATAGTAGGCAACACCTCAATTCTAAAAGACACTATCTTGGTTGGCTCTCCTCTATCCTTTCGACTTAGCGCATCGGCTACCACATTCGCTTTCCCCGGATGATACAAGATTTCACAATCGTAATCGTTCAATAATTTGACCCACCTCCTTTGCCTCATTTTCAACTCCGTTTGATCAAACAAGTGCTTTGAGACTTTTATGATCGGTATAAATTTCGCACTTCACCCCAGATCGTGAGTAGGGTAGTTTCTCTCATGATCCTTCAACTGTCTCGAAGCATATGCAATCACTTTCCCATGTTGCATGAGCACGCATCCCAATCCCAACTTGGATGCATCACTATAAATCACGAACCCCTCTGTCCCGTCTGGCAACGATAAAACGGGCGCACTACTCAACTTCTCCTTCCACAAACTAAATGCCGACTCTTAAGCTTCGGTCCACACAAACTTGACATTCTTCTTGGTCAACGAGGTCAATGGTGTAGCTACATGTGAAAAGTCTTGTATGAACTTCCAGTAGTACCCCGCTAGACCTAAGAAACTGCTTACTTCTGACGGTGTTCTCAGTGGTTCCCAACTCTTGATAGCCTCTATCTTTGTCAGGTCCACCTTGATTCCGCCTTCTGACACCACATGTCCTAGAAACTGCACTTCTCGAAACCAAAACTCACACTTCGAAACTTAGCATATAGCTTCTCGCGCTTTAGCAATTCTAACACTAGACGAAGATGTCCTTCATGCTCACTTTCCGTCCGAGAGTAGATCAGAATATCATCAATGAAGACGATCACACACTTATCTAACAAAGAACCACACACTCGGTTCATTAAATCCATAAACGCCGCTGGAGCATTAGTTAAGCCAAAAGGCATAACTAAAAACTCATAGTGACCATACCTCGTGCGGAAACTATTGTTGTTAAGAATAACACTTTCACTTAACTTACCGGGTAAGATTTTAGTGCATCAAAACATCTGTTGATCAAAACTCCTCTTAATGATTTGAATATGATTCCCTGAATACTTAGGGAAAATTCCACTTATAGGACACTATTCATATTCAGTTAGCATACACCGATTGCACTCAGTGATCGCTGAAGATCAGGAACAATGTCATATCCCTGAATATCTGAAGAATAACACTCACACCACAAGACCATTCAGCGATAGTTGAAGGCTTATGCGGAAGAAATAGTTGATCAACTAAGTGACCTGAAGCGGTTCAGCGATAACAAAAGCCAATTACTCGAAGTGTGAGATCTTGCAAAAGCCTCAGTGATACCCAAAGAATTCATCCTTGAAGATTTTGGTTTAGTGATCGATTAGGGCCTACTCAGCAAGCTCAATGTTGATCTTATCCTCGATGCACAAAAGTCAAAAACCCATGCCTTGTCAGAAAAGGACGTACGGATTGTCTCTTATGTCCCCATCAAATCTGATTTGGTTACTGTTCATATACGACTAAAAGTATGGTTGCTTTTTAGGCAAAGGACAAGTTTCAAATTGAAATTGACACGTGACATATACATTTTGCTTTGCATTAAATGCAACGGGCGTAAATAGATGAAGAACCCTTCTTCATTTTCATGCATACATTTCTCTTCTCAAACCTTCGCTACTTTCTCTACTTGCTTTTGTGCATAAAACTTAGTGACTTTTTTAGTTGTAATACAATATGTTAAAATACTTGGTCTTATTCCGCTTACAACTGTAAATTTGTTTATTCAATATAAGCTCATTTAAATCTAACCCCCCCCCCAGCCCTTCTACAAACTGTTTCTATATCCATTGAACTCTTGTAGACCCTTTGGGACCAACAAGTGATATCAGAGCAGTGTTTATAGCTTTGAATTCTAAAAATCTTTAAAACGAACTAATTTCCTGTTTATGTTTAAAATGGCTAATACAAACTCAAACTACATAGACAATAGATCTTTAGCTAAACCTCCAAAGTGTAGCTGTGATACTTCCTTGTATGGAAGGAAAGAATGGCTCTATTCCTAGAAGCGTCAGATACTAAGATCCCTATTATCTAGAGAATGGACCTTTCGTTCCAGCAGTTCTTATTCAAGCAGTACCTTCTACTGCTACAACTCCTGCTATACTTGAAAGAAGAATTTCCAAAGATCCACATCAATGGAGTGAGGAAGACAAGAAAAGCTAGGGCTATCATTGCCACGTCTCTACCAGATGATGTTTATCATTTAGTAATGAAAATGAGGACTTCCAAAGCCATGTGGGACACTCTTTGTGTTCAATATGAAGCAACTAATGAGGTTCAGATTACTCGCCGTATCAACTTGGTGAGACAATATGAAAGTTTCATGTTTCTGAAAAATGAAACACTTTCTCAAATCCACTAAAGATTTAATTGTCTTTTAATAGACATGAAAGCAATTGATAGAGAGTATTCTAAAATTCTGACTAAGTTCATGGAAGCTCTTCCTAAACAATGGGACACATTTACCACGTGTCTTAAGTTGTCAATGAACACTGAAACCTTGTCTCTTAGTGCTTTATATGGAATATTGCTCAATCATGAGCAATCTCAAACTTTAAAAAGAAACCTCATAAAAAACACTAAAAATGCCAAAAGTACTTCTTTAGCGTTAGTGACTTCAGAGGTGGAACCATCTAAACTAGTTTCTTCCTCTATAACCTCTATAACTGAGTATGACCAAATTAACCCAGAGGATACCACTGATGCCGATATCTATGAATTTGATAATTCTCTAGCTCTTCTCACTTACAATTTCAGGAGATTTGCTAGAAAGAGTAATTTCAGAAAGACCCCTGCAATAACTGACTCTGACAAGTCAAAGACTCCTCCAGCTGACAAAGCTTTAACGATATGCTATAATTGTCAGCTCAAAGACTCCTCCATCTTATAAAACTAGGAATGAAAAATATTCCAAGTTCAAAGAAAAATGTCAGAGTCTGAAGAAAAACCAGCGAAAAGGCAAAGGCCTTGTCGCTGAAGAAGTGGACTGGGATCAAGAACACGACTAAGCTCAAACCGATATTGAATCTGGATCAGATGAAGAGGATATAGCTTTCATATGTCTAATGGCAAGGATAGAGGAAGGTGAAAAGGCATTTGACACCTCTTTTTCAGAGTCTCCATCGACTTATATACCAATTCTATCCAACTCTTCTAAATCTATTCCTGATAGCTTGTCAGCTCTCGATTCTATGACTGTTGACTTTTACAATGCTCTAAATGGGAAAAAAAAGCTAAACAAATAAATATAGACATTTTTGAACAACTTAAAAACTGTCATCTAAAAATTAAAGAACTTATTTAAATCGAAGAAGATTTTAAAGACCAAATATTTGTAAATTAGACGATTAGCATTGAAAAAGAACAAGCTATCTCTTAGCACGATTGAAAAAGCCATAGCTGATCTTAAGGTTGAAAAAGCTACCATTAAAGGATCGTGCAAGGCTTCAGACAAAGTAAATAAGATCATTAATGCTCAGATCTCTAAAAGGGTCAAGAATGGTCTAGGATATTCCTCTGATCAAGAAGAAATAGACACTGACCGTTCCATGTTAAAATTTGGAATGTTTGTTTCTTCTATCTCTGATCGCTCTTCTCAGAGTGTCTCAACTTCTGAGAAAAGACCTTCTAAACCCTTTACCAAGGATTCAGGGAAGGTGATTAAGGACAAGTTCCATGACCATGTTCACACGATAAAGAATTTCCAAAAACTGAAGAACCCTTTAGTTCCTTCAGTGAGTCATCCTAAAACTGGAAAGAAGATCTCTTGATCTATTCAGAGATCAACTCCTAGAATTAAGATTGACCTCAATCCATCTGAACCTAAGAAACTAATTGTTCCTTCTAGATCAATGGGAAAAGGAATTATTGGCCCTGGTTCTGAAACTGTTTTGACCTCTTCTCTGCATACTTCCAGCTCAAAACCTGTTTTCAAATATCATAAGTGTTATCACTGTGGTGAGACTACCCACATTGCTAGTAAATGCCCAAACTGAAAGATTAGCTCATGGTAAGAAAGTAGCTCAAGATGAGAAATCAGGAAAAGTGAAATCCACCAACGTTGTTAAAACAACTAAGGTGAAGATCATCACGAAAGAAAATTCTTCAGCGAGTAATATATCCGCAATACCTGTTGTTTCCACTAACACTGCAAGACCCATAGTGTAACACCCCATTTTTTCCCAAATAAATGAAATGTCATGTCATCAAAACACCTTATTAAATACTCCAGAATAAACTAAAACGTTTAAAGTGGAAATCTAACATCAAATCAAAATAAATATTAAAAGATAACCCGTCCCATACCGGGTCACTATAATTCGAGCCAATACAAACTCCTAAATACATAAAATTTTACACTAAATAAAATAAAAGGAACTAAACTCCTTAAGCGTGTTCTTTGCCCTTGTCGATTTCTGAACCTCCCGATCCTGAGATGTATACTATAGTCAGCTAAATAGCTCAGTGAGTTAACGGTTTAAGTGCGATTATTTGACACACATTCAATCACATATAATTATCAAATAAATATGATATGAAATTCACCAATTATATACACCTTCAATGGGATCTCCTAACTCCTCTGTGTTAGGTCGGGACCTTCCATGTCACAGGCATTCCCTGGGCGTGTGAGTCCACAAAGAACTACAGCCATTTCGGGTCGTGCCTTTCCAGAGTGTGACACATCCAGCCGATATCCCATACCCCGGGTTATACATCATATAGGCATGTTAACCCACACCCCAAACCCTTTGCATGCAATGTACATAAAAATTATAACATAAATAGCATGCTACACCGTAATTTAAACCATATGCATGTAAATCACCAATTAGTAAAACATGCAATAACACCTCATCAATTAAACATGTAAACACCCACACCATATATGTAAAAATGCATTTCATAAATATGTATACATCCCAGTGAAATATCGTGAAAGACTCACCTAATATTGTCGGTTTATAGACCCCGCTCCAATTGGTAAGCTACAATTATAGGCACGATAAATCACCGTTAACGTCTACTTTTCTCTAAAAGTCAACCTAAGGTCAACTAACGATCAACCTCGGTCAATCCTTATAATACTCCCATTATTTATCTCCTACGTCTAATTAATCTTTAAATAATCCGATTAATTAGCGTCCAATCATTAAAGTTTTGACACCTCGACGTCCTAAATAAATTATTTAAAACTCCCAAATAATTATGTGTTATCTCCTTAATCCAATTAAATAAAATAAACCAATATATTTAAATTAATATATTAATTCTTCTAAAATGATTTATTAAATTAAATACTCAACATTTGATTTATTACCAATTAATAAATCAAAGAAATAACTGGGCTTTAAATAAATTCAACTCTATTACAATGGTCCACATTTTAACTCTATTTGGCGTCAAATCAGGTCCACACCAGATCAGGCCCACCTCTCAAAAAGCCCCTCCCCCATGGCCGGAAAAGTCGTCGGAGAAGCTCACTGGCGACGGCGAGCGTCATTTTTCCAGCGACCATGCCGGATTTTCCGACGAAACTTGTTTCGCTTCGTTTGGCTTCTTTTCTCATCCGTTTTTGACGATTATTTTTTCCTAAATTTAAAATTTTCAAAATACTAACCACTAGGACCAAGAATGGCTCGGAATCATTCTGATTTGAAGAAGATATTTACGTTCAAAGTTTTGGTTTTTACCGAAAACGATAAATTAGACTTTTCGGTAACTTTGGCGGCCTTCAAGAAGTCCATTTGACTCTAAACCAGACATGGGTACGTTTTCTACCATCCCTAACATCCCGATAACCTTAATTTTAAGATTTGTAAGAGATACATACCTTAACTCGCCGAACCGGTTACCGAACGTGGCCGAAATCTCGATACTCTAAATCTTTTTCTCAAGCTTCCTAGGCCGATCATTCTCTACTTGTGCGTTTCTCGCAAACCTTTAAGATATAGACTAACCCTCCTTTATATAGTCGGGTTTTGCTAAGAGTTTTATGAAAACGATCGTAATATGGAAACTCCATTATTGCCATTAATCCTTTCCTTACCAACTTTCATCCATTGACGAAACACACCCCTCTCCATCGGTTTTATTACGAACTAAGTCCATAATTCGAATTTCTTCCAAATGTAAGGATTCTATTAATAAAACCATAATATTCTCATTAATATTCACCAAAATTACAAATCTTCTAAATTATTTTCGAAATAAAATACCTCCAAATTAATTTTTGAAATAAATCAAATTTTTGGGTGTTACAACTCTCCCCTTCTTCAAAGAAAACTCTGTCCTCGGAATTATACTTGGTTAAATAGGTGAGGGTAATTGGCCCTCATTTATTAGTCCAGCTCCCATGTCATTTCCACTTAACCAAAACTAGGGGTATAAATCTATGCCTTAGTATTTTGGTTTCCGATATGAGACTTCGATAGGCTCCTCTATGCATGCCAGCTTGTCCTTGATCCCTACATCCTCTAGATTCACGAAGGTCGATTCGTTGGCTAAACACTTCTTTAAATTTGACACGTGAAATGTATGTTCAACTCTTCCGGTAACTTCAAGCGATAGCCTACTGTCCCTACTCTTCAACCATTTCGAAGGGTCCAATATATCTCGTGCTTAGTTAACCTCTATCCTCGAATCTTACGACTCCTTTCCATGTTGATATTTTAAGGTTACACCGACCTGGCCAATAATCGATCTTTATATCTTACCCATTCTTATTAAGTACATTTTTCAACCTCTTGTGTAATTATGCAATCTTGACTGAAGTATGCATATCTATCCATGTTCAATTAACTACATGTCCTACTGTAAATGCCTCAATGGCTTTTCCTAGACAACTAAATGGTAATTCATATATCAACTTTACTAATGATATTTTATGATTATGACTTTCTTGAAGTCTAACCATCTAACCTTCCCACCAATATCGAAATTTTATACTCTTTCCTTTCCTTAACCCTATGTCCAAGGATGGCATGTTTACAGTTCAACCTTGTCCACAACCCTTATTCAAAGATGGTATTTTAACTACAACATGGATCTTGAACAAAACATATACAACTGAAAACATATGAGATCTCCTAACGGGTATGGGTCATTTCATTACCTGCCATTCCTTTGGTCGATCGGTTCACCCTTGCCCAATCACCCATTACATGGTCATGTCACTCCTTGTTACTTACTATCAGGATTCATCCCTATTAACTAGTTATAAAATTGTCTCATGTAAAAAGCATGCAGTTATTGTTTAAAACCTGTTGGTCCCAAAGGGGTCTGCAATAGTTCAAAGATAAAGAACAGTTTGTAGAAGGGGGGGGGGGGTGAATACAAACACAAGAAGATTTTGGTTTTTAAATTAGTTTATATAAATAAACAAATTTACAGTTATATGCGGAATAAGAACAAGTATAAAGCCTATTCTATTGTAACTAAAGAAATCACTAAGTTGATGCAAAAGGAAAGAAAGAAATAGCAATAGAGGTTTTGAGAGAGAGAGTAGCATACATGAAGATGGAAAGGGTTTCCCATCTATTTATACCCGTTTGCATTTAATGCAAAGCAAAAAGTACATGCCATGTGTCAAACATGTGGATGATGTTTGTCCTTTGGTTAATAGGATGGCCATGCTTTTAGCCACCTATGAACAGTACCAAATCAGATTTGATGGGGACATAAGAGACAACCCGTACGTCCTCATCTGACAAGGTGTTGAGGTTTTGACTTTTGTGCATCGAGGATAAGATCAACAATAATCTTGTTTGAAAGCTTCATTTGATCGCTGAACCGGAGACTTCAAGGATGAAGTCACTAAGGTAAAGCCGAGACTTTACAAGATTTCACACTTCTGATTAGATGAACTTTGCTATCACTGAATCGCTTCAGATCACTAGCTGTTCAGCTCTATCTTCAGCTTGGTCTTCGACTGTCGCTGAATGGACTTGTGGTGTGATTGTTGTTATTCAGATCTTCAAAGATAAGATTAGAGTTCCTGATGTTCAGTGATCGCTGAGTGTAATCAGCGTGTGCTATCTTTGAACCTGAACTATAACTTATATATGGAATTTTCACTAAGTACTTAAAGGAATCATATTCAAATCACTGAAAAGAGAATTTTGATGTAAAGAATTTCTTGAAATGATTAGTAAAGACTTAGAGAATTTTGATGTAAAGAATTCTAAGTACTAATCTGTGAGATCTTTTTCAGCTAATCTACTTTCTAAATTGGGTTTCATTTATAAGGATATCAAATCACAAATTTACAAGTGTAAAAGCTATAAAGTTCATTCAATGATTTATTTACAAATAGTAATATCAGTGAGTGAGGTTGTTTTAACGAAGATAGAACTCTTATGTTCATTGTCCTATTTATTATTTTCAGGGATGTTTTCAGTACACATATGGAGTAGAGTACTTCACTGAATTTCATTAATGATTAATATGAAGAATTAGATACAGAATGAAATTACAATAGTTTGTTAAAGTACAATTCACTCAAAAATGTTACAAAGGAAAAGAAACTTACTAGTCAGAGAGTTTCTCTTTTCTTCTTCGTAGCTCATTCACATCGATCTTCTTCTGTAGTAGAACAGGGTCATTAGTAGACCAGCAACTGTAGTACATGATCTTGATGAGTTTTGATGGAGCTTTCCTGATCTCTTTGTTTCTGAGAAAGCTTAATAACCCTTGGTTATCAAGAAAGACCATTCCAGCTTCAGGGAGTGTATTGATATCATGCTCAGTGAATCTTCTGGCTTCTGGAAGAGAACTGTTGAGCATAGAGATGTCAGGGATTTCAAGATGACCAAGAACGCTTTCGTAGCTGAATTTTGTTTCATGGTCGCTTCTTGATGAAGGGCCTCCTTCAGCATCTGATCTTGACTTTCTTCTTTTGGTCTGATCAAGGAGTGGAGGAACTTGGACGTTTTGCAACATGCTTTGCAATTGCTGATCAAGAATTCTTTCTACAAAACCTCTGAATTTGGACTTTGATTACTGAATGGCATTTGTGATTTCCTGCCATTTAGAGTATCCGTAAAACTTCAGAAACTTGGCTTCTTCTCGTTCACTCCTTGAATGCTTGTACATTCCTACAAATACCTTCATACCCTTCTTTTTGGAACTGTAGCCTTTGATAGTAGCACGAGTGATTGTTGAATCAGGCATGCGGTGTTTGAACCTTTCAATACACCATCTAAGTTCATAATTCCATTGTTCCTGAGTTTCTTTATTCAGAGCATGTAGAATTTTCTCTTGAGCTATGATCGGATTCACTTTTAGGTTGTCCCTTGTGAGTTCCTTTTCTGCTAGAGCTTCAGCGACCTTTAAAGATTCTTCATTTTGCCTCTTGGTCGCTTCTTCTCTTAGATTTTCCTCTTTGATCATCTGACGTGCAATCCTTAAGTCTTTTTGAGTTTGCTTCATCTCTTCATCCCTTCGTCTCTGAGCTTCAAGGGCCTCTGCTCTTTCTTCTTTTGAGAGAAAAGAGAATTCATCAAACACCCTAATTGGTACAGGGGCTTCTAGCTCAAATGTATGAGGAGGAATTTGAACTCTGGTTGCTTCCATGGCTCTGATGATGTTTATAATTCTTTAGGCTCCCTTATTATATGTTTATGTTCACGCCTTTGAACAAGGCCTTCTTCTTCTTCAGACTCAGTATCGGATATGTACAGGACTGATCTTCAAAAGAAGGTTCATTCAGGAAATGAAGAACCTTTTGGGGAACATGGATCTCTGAGAGGAGAAGAGGAGAGAGGTTCATAAACAACAAAACTTTGGGGAGGAGATTCATCTTCAGAAGGAGGGATATAAGTGACGAGAGGAAGTCAATCCTCAATAATGAGCTCCCCCGCTGAATTTACAGGAGTAGAATCAAGTTCTACAACTTCTTTATTCTTCTCTAAGGGTCCAGGTTGATCATTTTTAGGATTTTCCCTGTCCCCCAAAGGGCTTCTGAAAAACAACTCCCCCTGATGGTGTTGTTTTTGTTCTATTGTTGGTCCAGAAAGCATCATCGTCATCATCATCATCATTATTATCCTTGAGGGAATAATAAGGGATGTCTTCAAGTTCATTGTTGTGTTCATCTGCTTCCTCTTCTTCATCATCTTCATCACCTGCTTCAGGAATAGTTTGTTGTTGAAAGGTTGCTGAGGTGGTTGGTTCATGAGCTGTTGATTGAGCTTTTGTGCGAACTTCTCCCCCTCTTTCTTATTCACAAATAGAGTGTGCACCAAGAGAGTGTGCACATTCGAGTCAAGGGAAGAGAGGACTGTTTCATGAGAAGTTGAGCGATCAAACCCAACTGAGATCTATCAGGGAATGAGGGAGGAGCCAAAGAAATCTGGGGTGTGTCTGAAGGGATAGAAGAAAATGTTGCTCTTCACCTTCTTCACGTCTCGTAGATCAGCAGCTGAAGGCGCCGTTGAAGAAGTAGTCATGCTGATCGTAGTGGTGGTGGTGACAGCAGTTGCTGAAGTAAATTGAGGTGCAGCGACACGTGTAGATAACAAAGAAAGATGAGCCAAAAAGAGCTCAGGGTTAGCAGAAGGAAGTGGGTAGGTAAAGTGGTTACACATGGGTGCCTTGAGAGTATCTGAAGGATTACTCTCAGGGATGGTACATGCGATGGTAGTGTCCTGAGGATCACTGACCTATATCTGAGAATGCTTAAGAGAAGCATTTTCAGGTCCTGTGCATGTTGCTTTCCAGAAATCAGATTGTCTAAACAAAACTTATGTCTGAATAGCACATTGCTCAACCTCATCAGGGATGGGGACAAATGAATCATGGATTGATGTGAGAACCAAAGAAGATGAGATAGAAGAAGATAAGAGGGCAGTGCTTGTGATACCTGATACAACCTCAACATGGCTGACTATAACAGTTTCAGCGACCAAAGTAATTGAAAAAGGAGGTAGTGCTGACGAAGCGGCAACAAAACCAGAAGCTGTTGTCGTGGCTGTGGGGATGATTGTAGAGAAGGTAGGGTAAATCCCGAAATCAGAGAGAGTGCTTGATTGAGAGACACTCTTTTTGAATTTCTTGGACACTTGCTTTTGGGCGATGGACGTTTTGTGTCCATCGGTTGGTTGTTTTCGCTTTTCAGATAGAGGAGAGATGCCTTGGTTCGTCACTGAGGGGATTGGCAGTGACGTAGACATGGGTGCTACCTGAGAGGTAGAGATGATTGATTCAATAGCAGCAGCAGCACCTTGGATTTCCTGCAGCATGTATGGAGTGTAGGGAGCATCTCCATCTTTTTCATCCACCTCGAGAGCCTTCTTTCCAATCTGAGAGAAATTTTGGTTACCCTCAGTGGGGTTTCCCTCATAGATGGTTGCGAAGAGAATTGCAGCGAATATGGGGAAAGCAATAGCTTTGTCCCTCTTCTGGGATTTCACCCAGTTGTATAGTTCGCTAAATATATATTTAGCAAAGTTAAGCTTCCTAAGGGTGAAGAGAGCAACCGCCATCTATTGGGAGGGCTTGCTAGCCTGATCCTGTGAGCGAAATTTGGAGCTCAAGCACTGAATGACATGCGTCCAAATATATTGCCATCTCGCTAGCATGCGCTTCTTTTCCACCTTAGTGATGGACTTGACGATCTGCTTTGTCTCTTTCTCAACTGGCCAAACATAGCCAGTGGCATCAAGGAAAGCCTCATTTTCCTCAGTGGTAGTAGCAGCAGCCCATTTTTCATTGTCCTCTATTAGGATTAAATATCCTAAGTTAGGATAGTTTTATAAAGAAGGAAAGGATTGATTGTAATATTCCATATTGAGTTTAAGATCTTATGGACTTGGGCTTACCATGTAATAGATACCTAGTATATAAATGAGTCTAGGGTAGAGGATTCGTTAATGAGAGTCGTCTAAAGTACATTCGCGTTTGTAGTTGTTTAAAGCTTTCAATAATAAAACATTCGACTCAATGATTGGCATATGATTCCTCTTTGATCTTGTTGAATCGGACCTAACAACTGGTATCAGAGCCGACGATCTGAGTTTTCGACTGAATCTAATCGATTTCTGGAGTTTAGGTAAACATCTCGACTTTTCTGCTGTTAAATTCTTATTGCAACAAGCTTACTCGACATGTCTCCAGGTTCTGTTTTTTTTTTTGCATTCCTGTCGAGTCATTAGGTTTACAATAGTAATCGACATATATATTTTTGTTCTGAGTTTAATCGAGTCCACTCTAATAGTTTAATTCGAAATAAGTTCAAAACCAGATTCATTAAATTTTTGTCGATTTCTGTTCATTCACATTATCGATCAAGTCTTTGTTAGTTTAAATCAAGGTTAGTTCATAATATTCTTATCGTGTCTAGTTAATTACATGTCGCATAACTCTAGTTATTTTAACACCCGATAAGTATTCAAATTTTTATTCAAACAAGATTATGTCTTTATTGTTAATTGTAAATTACTCTCGTTTATTTTGTGTTACTTTTGCTATTCTTTATCAACAGAAAACTCAGAATCTTTTGACTTCTGCAGCTTTTCTGGTTATAGAGTCCTCAAGTAAACCTTATAAACCTTAGAAAGTTTGCATTGACCTTAATTGAGAAAATCGGAAACACAATGACTTAGCTATTCTTTTCAAAGACTAGATAACTATTGTTACGCTAGATCTTTTGTCAAGAATCCTTCGTTTTTGCTATATATCTAACTCACCGATTATAGACCAAAGCAAAAAAAATTTAATCTTATCGAGTCTGTTAAAGCGACTTTGAGTTTACTCTTATCGAGTCAATATCAATCGATATAATTTCTTATCGAGTCTGTCTCAATCGATATAATTTCTTATCGAGTCTGTCTCATCCTCCTTAGTTGGAAGACGGAGAGCGTTCCTTATCACTCCAGAGGTGATAGCAATGGTGCCTAGGGTAGTAGTGAACTGGATTGCAGGGAGCTTTCTTCCTTTCTTGTTGGTGAGGGTAGTGCAGTGAACAATCTGCCAGTATTGCTGAAGATGAGCAGTTATCCCTACAGGGATATGGATGAAGGCGTACTTCATTAGGCACTGCTTGATGAAGCAGGCACCATCCCTCAAATAAGCTCGTTCAGCAGGGATGTCAGTGATAGCAACATAGCTGCTTGGCTTCACCATAGCTTGTTCAGGAGGAAAGCTGGCCTCTGCTGCAACAATGAAGGTGGTGACAGGGATGACCTCAGTTTCGGATTGAGACATGTTGATTGGAGTTTCCATTTTTGTTTTAAAAATGGGAACACCAAATAGAAAAATCATGGCTTAATATAAAAATATGTATAAACCAGAGCATTTTTGGTACAAAGGTTACCGAAGAGAAGTGTTTTGATGAACAAAATCAAAATACTTGTTATTTGTCTGAGTTTGGTAAAGAAAATATAAACCAAATCTTAGTGATTTTGGTAAAGAAAACATACCAAAAACAAGTATTAGAGGGTTTTTAAAAAGAAATTTGGATTAAACTTTCCAACAGTTCTTCTGTTCTAAAAAAACATAGAACAAGTTTAAGAATTTTTTATTTTAATCCAGATTTAAAGAAGAAATCTTTATAACAAGATGTTATAAAAGATTTAAGAATGAAGAAAACAACATTCTTGTTGTTTTTAGAAAAGAAAGGGTTAGATCAAACCTTCGGAGTTAGGACCGGAGAAAAAACGCACAAGTGCGTGTTCTTGGTGTTCTTGAGAAAGCTTTGAAGAATCGAGAGAGTTCTTGATTTTGAAAGTTTTGAGCGCGTAAAGAGTGAAATGAAATAGATTTCACTTTATATAGGAGGAGACGATACGGATTAGAAAAAGATGAATCGACGGTTTTAGCTTTTTGGGAAAAAGGTAATAGTGACCTACGACACATTCCTAGGGTTTGATTGGATAGGAGACGTTGAGGCCATCGTGTGTCAGAAAAAGTTCTGACGTGTCCTTTTCGAAAAATAAAACGATTATCTTTAAAAATAATGTTAATCGTTATCCTTAAATTTCTCCTGTCATTGAGAACAAAAGTGTTCTAAGTGATGGGTTTTCTTTTTAGAATTCATTCCCTGAATAGAAAGACATTCAGAGAGTATAAGAGATTCGAAGTCATACATGAGTGATGTATTTTTAGAGTTCAGCGAATGACTGAAGAATTTGAAATTCATTTTTATAATCACTGAACGTGTAAATCACTGAAGAGGTTTTGTAAAAAGATCATCGAGCTGAAAATTAGTGAGTATAAAATGAAGTTCAATTTCACCGTTCATAATGTGATCTCTGATAAAATGATATCTGATCTCGATGTGTTTGGTCTTAGAGTGAAGTACAGGGTTGTTTGCAATTGCAATAGCACTAGTGCTCTCACAATATATAGGAATTTTTGATAGCTGAATATCATTAATCATCGAGCTGATTTTTCATCCAAAGAACTTGGGCATAACAATTCCCTGCTGCGACATATTCAGCTTCAGCAGTTGATGTGGACACTGAATTTTGCTTTTTACTTGTCCAACTGATCAACTTTCCACCAATGAGCTCACACCCACCAGTGGTGCTTTTTCTATCAATTTTACATCTTGCAAAATCACTATCTGAATAACCTATTAGATAGAACCCTGAGTCTTTGGGATACCAGAGACCAAGATTAGAAGTCCCTTTCAGATACCTGATGATTCGCTTTACATAGATGAAATGGGATTCATAGGGTTCAAATTGATATCTAGCACATAAACAGGTGGCATACATGGTATCAGGCCTACTAACAATTAGATAAAGTAAGGATCCTATCATTCCTCTATAAGTAGTGACATTAACAGGTTTACATTGAAGAACTCTGAGTTAAATCAAATTTCTTCAGCATATTTTTAACATATTTACTTTGACAAATAAAGATGCCATTTTTAGATTATTTTACTTGAAGACCAAGAAAATATGTTAGTTCACCCATCATACTCATTTTTTGTTCCTTTTTCATGTGTTTGGCAAACCGAGTGCAAAGTTTAAGATTTGTGGAGCCAAAGATAATGTCATTTACATATATATGAGAAAGAATGATATGTCCCTTACCACGAACAAACTTTTTAGCGAGAAGGTATTTAGAGAGAGTGTCATACCAAGCACGGGGAGCTTGTTTCAACCCTTAGAGTGCCTTATCTAGCTTATAAACGTATCTTGGATGTCTTTCATCAACGAAGCCAGGAGGTTGTTCAACATAAACTTCTTCCTTCAACTTGTCATACAAGAAAGCACTCCTGACGTCTATCTGATAGACTTTGAAATTTTTGTGGGCAACGAAGGCTAGGAACAATCTGATTGCTTTTAACCTTGCTACTAGAGCAAAAGTTTCATCATAGTCTATCCCTTCCTCTTGTCTGTAACCCTGAGCAACAAGTGGAGCCTTGTTGCGGGTTACAATGCCATTTTCGTCTAACTTTTTACGAAACACCCATTTGGTGCCTAGAACGGTTTTGTCAGAGGGTCTGCGAACAAGCTTCCAAACTTTGTTTCTTTTAAACTCAGAGAATTCTTCTTGCATGGCGATAATCCAATCTTGATCAAAGATAGCTTCATCGATCTTCTTAGGTTCTATAACAGAAATAAAGTTTACATATTGACATACGTTAGCCATACTTTTTCTTGTCTGAACCCCTATACAAGGATCACCAATTATCTGATTGATGGGATGATTTTGAGTCCATCTCTGAGCTGGTAGCTGAGGATTTGGATCTAGTAAAGATTCAGCGGCCTGTTCAGGATTTGAAGAAGATAGATCAACGTGACGTTCTTCATTTTCTCTAATCGTCTCAGAAGGAGGTCCTGAGGGAATTCCATTTCCTGGAGAAGAGGAAGATGCTCGATTATTCACTGAAGAATTATCGATAAAGGGACTGGATGAAGGAATCTAATTTAATGGAGTAACATTCATCCCTGATGATGAATTATTACTGTTCAGCGATGTAGGAATAAGAACAGGACGATCATCATCATCATTATTTTCAGTGACAGGAGGTGTACTGAAATAAGATTCAGGTTCCCCATAATGAGATTTCATCCAATTGTTCAGTTCTTCATCTTCTTCAGGGATAGAAGTGGAATTTGGAGGACGAGATTCGTGAAAGTTGACATTAAAGGTTTCTTCTACATGTTCATGTTGTCTTCTTTTATTGAAGACCCTGAATGCCTTAGATACAAAGGAGTACCCAAGAAATATACCGTCATCAGCTTTGGGATCGAACTTTCCCATATGATCTCTGTCATTCAGGATGTAACAATTACATCCGAAGATATGCAAATGTTCTATTGAGGGTGTCTTCTCATGAAATAAGTCATAAGCATATTTCTTGAATCCTTTTACAATCAGGGATCGATTCAGAGTGTAACAGGCAGTAATGACTGCTTCAGCCCAGAATTGAGTTGGAAGACGAGATTCGGTGAGCATTGAGCGAGCAGCTTCGATAATAGTTCGATTTCTTCTTTCTGCAACACCATTTGGCTGAGGAGTCCTCACTAAAGAGAAATTATGACTAATGCCTTTTTCTTCAAAGAAATTTACCAGGGTACTGTTTTTTGAATTCAGTACCACGATCACTTCTTATGGAACATTGTTCAGCAACTCAATCTTCTTGAAGAAAGGAATTATTTCATCAGGGGTATCACTCTTAGATCGTTGAAAAAATACCTAAGTATATCTGAAATATTCATATACTATAACAAGAGTATATTTCTTCCATGATATGGATTGGACATTGACAGATCCAAAAAGATCCATATGAAGTAAGTGAAGACGGGTGGTTATTGAGGATACTTGCTTAGATCTGAATGTGGCCCTTGTCAGCTTGCCTTTTTCACATGCTGAGCAAAGAGATTCCTTTGCAAAGCCATGTTTAGGTAGGCCTCTGACAAGTTCCTTTCTTGATAAATCATTTATCATTTTGAAGTTAAGATAAGAGAGTCTCTTATGCCAAAGCCAGTTGACATAAGAGAAGGCTCTTGATAGAAAGCACACATTGTCAGAGTGAGTGTTGTCCATATTGATGACGTATACGTTCTCTGATCTTTTGCCTTTTAAACCAAGCATATCATTTTTGTCAAAAGAAGGATTTTTCTTCAGTGAAGGAAGTTTCTTGTCATTGGGAACTTGACTAATGAACTTGTCTTTAGTCACTTTCCCTGAATCCTTGAGAATAGGTTCAGAAGGTCTTGTCTCTGAGATAGAAGTGCTATGAGACGAGGGGTCAGGGATAGAAGAAAAGAACATTCCAAATTTCATGATGGAACGGTCAGTATCAATTTCTTCTTCGTCAAAAGAATATCCAAAACCGCCTTTGACCTTAGCAGGAATCTGAGCTTTTATGATCTCACTTTTCTTATCAGAAGATTTACACCATCCTTCAATGGTGGCTTTCTCAGCCTTAGATCAGCGATGGCCTTTTCGCGCTCAGTGATAGGTTGTTTTCTTTCAATACTTATGGTCTGATTTACAAAGATTTGGTCTTTAAGATCTTCTTCGATCTTAGTAAGTTCTTTGATTTTCAGATGACAATTCTTTAGTTGTTCAGATAGATCAATGTTAATTTGTTCAGCTTTGATCTTGCCATTTAGAGCTTTGTAAAATTCAACAGTCATAGAGTCGAGAGCCGACAAGCTATCATTTTTAGGTGTAGATGAGTTAGAAGGAATGAGTACCTATGTTGATGGACACTGTAAAGAAGATGTGTCAGATGCTGCTTCAGCTTCTTAAATTCTGGCCATAAGACATATTAGGGTTATGTCTTCTTCGTCAGATTCAGATTCATCAATGGTATTTGCCCAATCGTCTTCCTGATCCCAATCTGCTTCTTCAGCGACAAGGCCTTTTCCTTTTCGCTGGTTATTTCTTAGATTCTGATATTTCTCTTTTAACTTAAAATATTTTTCCTTTTTAGATTTATCAGAGATCTGAGAAGTTGTTGCTGCAGCGACTTTCTTGAATCTACATTCACTTGCCACGTGACCCTTACGCTGACAATTATAGCAGATTGGTGAAGCTTTATTAGCAGGAAGAGTCTTTGACTTATCAGAGTCAGTGATAGCCGGTGTTTTTCTAAACTTACTTATTCTAGCCAGAAGAGCTAGAGAGTCATCAAATTCCTAGATGTCAGCATCAACGAGTTCTTCTGAGTCATCTTGATCTAACTCAGTGATAGAGGTGATGGAAGAAGAGACACGTTTAGAAGGCTATGCCTCTGAGGTCACAAGTGCCAAATAAGTACTTTTGGTACTTTTGATGTCCTCTATGAAGTTTCTTTTTAATGCATGAGATTGCTCATGATTTAGTAGCATCCGATATAAAGCACTTAAAGACAGAATTTCAATATTCTTTGACAACTTTAAGTATCTCAGCATTAAAGTATTCTCTATTGACAGTTTTCATGTCAATCAAGAGATAGTTAAATCTTTGGTGAATTTGAGAAAGTGTTTCAATTTTCAAAAGCATAAAGCTTTCATATTGTCTTACAAAATTAATGCTACGAGTTATCTGAACTTCATTAGTTCCTTCCTATTGAATACAGAGAGTGTCCCACATGGTTTTTGAAGTTCTCATTTTCATTACAGAATGATAAACTTCATCAGGGAGAGATATGGCAATTATAGATCTAGCTTTTGAATCAGTAGCTATTTCTCTTTTGTCTTCATCACTCCATTGAATTGGAGTTTGACAATTCGTCTCTCAGGGATATTTGGAGAGGTAGCAGTGGCAGGAACTGCAGAATCCAGGACTGTAGGAACAAATGGTCCATTCTCTAGATGTTGAGATTTTGACTTTTGTGCATCGAGGATAGGATCAACAACAATCTTGTTTGAAAGCTTCATTTGATCGCTGAACCGGAGACTTCAAGGATGAAGTCACTGAGGTAAAGCTGAGGCTTTACAAGATTTCACACTTTTGATTAGATGAGCTTTGATTAGATTTCACACATGGTGTTCGACTGTCGCTGAATGGACTTGTGGTGTGACTGTTGTTCTTCAGATCTTCAGAGATAAGATTAGAGTTCCTGATGTTTAGCGATCGCTGAGAATCAGCATGTGCTATCGTTGAACCTGAACTATAACTTATATATAGAATTTTCACTAAGTACTTAAAGGAATCATATTCATATCACTGAAAGGAGTTTTGGATCAATAAAACCCAATAAACACATAACATGCAATTTACTCACAAACATCACCTATGGTAAGCTAGTAATAATGAATTGATAGATCAAATAATGAAATACGAGCGGAAGCAAAGTAGATCTATGATTTAATACTAGTTAATAGCAATTAAGAGTAAGAATAATAATGAAGAACAACTGTTAATTCGTATTGATAACCTGGAAGTCGATTACAATACGTTGAATAGAATATGCAATTAGCTCTCAAAATATCTTTTTGATCGTCATCTATTACATTCATGAATAGAGCTATTTATACGATTACAATTATAAAAGTCAACAGTGTAGCCTATTAGAAATTGACACGTAAGCTAAGCTAGTAACAAATTCAGTTACACAACTAATTACACGGAAAGTGTGCAGGCCACGTCATCAGGAGTGCGTATGTTGCATCTGTTGAAGTCCAGAGGTTCTCCCGATCTCTAGGCGTCTCTGTGATTAGTGGGATCAGAAGATAAAATTCTGATCATCTACACTTTGAACAATTCTAGTTCATACTTCTCTGTAAATGAGGTCTAACAATGTCCCCCTAAGTATGATGTCCTGAATGAGGAGATCATAGCGTTGTTTGAAGATCAGAAAGGAGTGTTTGAATAAGATGAAACAATCTTGAAGAACTGATCAGTAAGTTCTCTAATCCTCAAGATTGTGTTGAGTTTTTTATTCATTCTTTTAGCGAAGTCTCTGTCCTTGAACTCCTTTGCAGTATTATCAATCTGAAGATAAGCGAAGCTCTGGAAAATTTGCACAACTCTTGACGAGTATTTGTGAGCTTCTTTAATTCTGAAGAATTTCTTCTGGTTGGTCTTCTGAATATGATACCATCTTCAGGTTCAGTTAAAATTGCTCCAACAGTCAGATGGTTGAGTCCTTTTCTTTCTTCATTTGGAGCGGAGATACATAAGATGGGCATCTTGATCTAGCCCAGTTAGGAAATCAACCTGTCTTCTGTATCTGATGAAGGCTTTCATGCAGTTTAAGATTCTGAATAAGGCAATTCTATCTTGATCATCAACCCTTAGATCCATTTGGATTTTCATAAACTTTTCCAGAGGTATGAGATCAGAAGGATTGATAGATAAGAGGTCATTGTCACAGAAGTAGTACGTCTTGTTATCTTCTCTTATCACTTCATAGATCCTGTACTTTATCTCTGTGTTCTCAAAATTTACATGCTTGACTCCAGAGACACTTCTGATTGGTACAATAGAATACGTCTCTTTTCTCACTTGCCTATGACTCATAAATTTATCTTTTACTTCATCACTTAGATTATAGTCATTGGCGAAGTTTGGCAACATTAAGAATACTTTTTGATCTGAGACGGCCTATATATGCATATTTTCTGTCTCCAGAGTTGGAAGATCTAATCTCCCCAACTTTTGTCTTATTGCATTTGTTTCTGCTCTTTTCTGGAGTGATGCTTCTCTTTTTGCCTTTTCAGCTTCCGCTCTAGCCTCATCAGCTTCAGCTTTGGCTTTTTTCAGCTTCAGCATTAGCTTTTTCAGCTTCAGCCTTGGCCTTTTCAGCTTCAGCCTTGGCTTTTTCAGCTTCAGTTCTGATTCTGTCTTCTTCAGCTGTAGTTCTATCAGCTTTAGCACTGGTTTTTTCAGCTTCAGCTCTGCCTCTGTTTCCATCTTCGACATTTGGTTGAGGGGCAGGGGCAGAAGTTCTGGTGAATTTTGAAGTTCTTGCACATGATGGTTGAGATTGTCTCCTTGTACTTCCAAGAATTTCATGTAGAAACTTAGCCACCTCTGGATCTTTGGGGAGAGGACCAGAGTGTGAAGCTAGTGGAGTTGGTGTTAGTGTAGTTTGTGTAGAAGAGGGAGGAGGTGCAGAAGGTGACGAGGCAGGAGCTTTACCTCTGTCTTGATCCATTTTCTGACCAATTTTGACTTTCACCTTTTTAAGTTTTTCAAGATTCTCCCCCTTCTGAGAATCAGGATCCTGATCCTCAGACTTCTTCCGCTTAAATCAGCCTTTTTGCAAGCCCTTGCCTCTTTAGCTTTATTCCTATCATTGTAGGCCTCGGACAGAGAGTTGACAAGAGTCGATAGCTTCGAAACAGAGGTTTCTAAAGTTGTGACCTTCTGATCCATGTTGGAATTACTTGTATTTGTTTTATAAACATATTTCGAAGTCAAGGCATTTATTCTGTCTATCATGACTTTCTGAAAAACAGCCATATCAGATTTCTTAATCAGAGAGAAGGAGGAGGCAGAAGCATCTTCAGAGGGAATCACGGCCTTGATAAATTTCTGAATGTCAGCAACAAAGGAACCGCATTCATCAATAGAAATCGTGCCCTCTGGAGTAGGAAGTTCTGTTGGAAGATTAAAAATGGCTTCTGAATTAGCCTTAATGCCAACGTGAATTCCTCTGAGATTCTGCATTGTCAGATACGAGCTTTTTGATGGCCACCAGAACTTGAGTCTGAGCAAGTTGTTCTTTACGAATATTATTGAGCACGGTTTGCTGAGATTCAGGAGATTGTTTTAGATCTTCCATATATCTTTAAAGTTTATCACCAAATGCCAGAAACGCTGCATTGGTGACAAAATCAGAAGTGGTAACCGGTGTATCTCCAACACATGGAGCCCCTTGTGTCTCGCGTTCAGAGAGGCCCTCATTCACACCTGTTTTTACGTTTAGTGTGGAGGGACTTCCAACCTGTCTCCGAGGGCTGTCATTGACAGGTACCTCTTCGGTTGTTCTGATTGATTCAAGTTTTTCCTCATCATCAGAGGATGAGGAGCTGAAAACAATGTGCTTACCTTGGTGAAGTATAAATACTCCGGTAAGTGGTGCACCCTGTTGCTGTAACCCCTCTGATGGGATTTCGTCAGCATCTATACTATCAAAGGGTATGGACGTACCCTCTGCTGTTCCTAGGACTTCGTTGGTCATAGAGACATCAACGATTGGTGAAGTTTGTGGCGAGTTCTAGGGCAATGGAACTCTTATATAAGAGGATGACGAAGAAGAGGTGGTTTCCCCTGTTGTGCTTGATTCAAAGGATTGAAGAGTATCCTCTGATCGGTTGGCTTCTGGGTGGTTTGGACTATGTTGTGCTTGTTCAATGAGAGTAGATGTGTTGGCATCTACCTCAGGTAATGGGGTTACCCTTGGGGAACTTGGTGAGATTCTCTCATATGTGTCTTTGTGGACATCTTCAGTACCTTCTTTCATTAAGAGGTCCGGATGGGTAGAAGCACTCGGTTGTTCACTCAAATTCTTTTCAAGCTCAGTCTTACTAGTCCCCTCACTGCCTAAGCTAGGCTCTAAATGCACTGGGATACGTATTCTCGGTTCTGAGTATACCAGAGAGCGTCTATAAGAGATGAGATTAAGAGAGGTTGAAGGAATAAGATTTACAATGTACCTGGAAAGCTCCCTTGGTGAGGAATAACCATTGTTGTCGATTGTAGGCTTGTGAGAACTCATGGATTCAATTTTGCAGAATGGTTTGAATCAATGGAGCTTTCAGAGCCCCAATTGCTGGAAAAGTAAACAAGGACAAAAACCTTGGAAGATTAGGGCTGGAAGGGCTTTCCCTTGGTTCTTGGTGTGAAACCTTTGTGTGTATAACAGCTTTCATTTATTGAAAAATCAAGCTCGCATAGTCCAGGGGTCTATTTAAATACATTGCATACATGATTGTAAGGATGTTCTTGCTCGCCTGGTCTACGGAACCGATTTTGTAGGTTAGACTTTTGTTCAGAATTTAAACCAGCACGTTCCACATTGGAGGTAATTTCTCCCTGTTGAACTCATATAGCTTCGTGAGTTGTTCATTATGACTAAAGAAATTGATAAAGGCAAGCAGGGCTTCTGGGGTAGGGTTTTGTTCAAGGTTAGGATTTGGCACTTTTTGACCTGCAACATCGATAATTGGTTGGGGCAAATGAAAATACCTTGCGAGTTTCTTCCTTGTGATGGGTATTTCCACAGCAGTTTCAGGTTCGTTGAGGTGGCTAAAGTTTCCAAGAAGAGTTTCTTCATCTGCTACATACATTGATTGCCATACTTCTTGCACATAGATTTCAGGGACATTGGGGTTGGTTAAAGTTAGGGTTCGGTTTAGTGAGTGGTATTGTAGGAACTCGATCATTACCCTGTAATCAGCCAGATAGGTGTTTGGATCAAGAAGAACTTGAACATTGTTGGTTTTCAATGGCAGTTTAATGATCGGAGCACTATCGGCCATTGAATCGATTAACCTTCCTTCTTCGTCCTGGACATTCAGATGTGTAGATTGGTTCCCCGTTGATGGAATTTGGGGGTTTTTGGAAAGCAGTGAGAGAACAGGTATGCAATTTCGAGTAATAGCTTGAAGAAGAAGACGATGCACTGTAGTTGTGAATTCCTAATTTGAAGTTTATATATGAGAGAGAAAGAGTACTCGAGTGTGATTTGGGATGGGAAGGGTTTTAATTTGGGAATGGGCAAAAACGGTTCGTTTTATGCTGATGTAAGAACGCAGGTGCGCAGTCATGCAATTCCATGATCAATGACACGTGGACAGTATGGTAGCGTGTATATGATGACTGGCGCGTGTATTGATGAGTCACTGAAAAGGTTTTAGCGCTTTAAACCGTTGAGTATTCCCTCCAAAATTAAAAAGAAATTAATAAGAAAAATTATTAATTAATCAACAGGTAATCTTGATTAAAATAATTTTTGAGATTAATAAATCTTTTTAATGAATTTAAAAGCAAACATTTGGATGAATGAATCAGTTTGGTATCAAATGAACGTTTAATATTCTATGACAAGTATTTCTTAAGAAATTTTAGTAAAATAAGAGAATTTTAAGTAACCTTGAAGACAAGAGTTTAATAAAATGAACTTATTAAAAATAAAATTTCAGAAGAAAAACAAAGTCAGAAAATATCTGGTCAGAGAAAACAGTTTGTGACCAATAATGTCAAAGAACATCTTTTCAGAAAAAAAATTAGTTGAATATGAAAATTCTTAGTAACTTTGACGGCAAGAGTTATTCAGAAGAAAGAAATTCAAAGAAAACTTTTAAGTAAAGAGAGGTTCAGAAGACAGCTAACTTATGTTAGATTTGATATGCTCCCCCTCGAGTTGTTGCATCTTGCTCCCCCTTGCTTTTTCAAGTAATGCTCCCTTTCTGTCATCACTTGGTTCAGAAATGTAAGATGTATTCGTTTGATGTACAGAGATGTGCAGAGGCCTCTGAGCCCCTCTGGAATAATTCATCAGAAGTGACCGGGGACTTCCGGACAGTTCGGATTTACTCGAACAGGAAAAAAAATAAGACAGCTAAAAAACAAACAAAACAACAAAACAAAACAAAAAAATATGTATAATTATAAGTAATTACACTTAATCTTATGAAGATCATAGAAATATAATAATTACATATTTAACATGCCCAACTTGCTAACTAAGAAATTAAACCGTTTCTCATCCAGAGCTTTTGTGAAAATGCCGGCAAGTTGATAATCAGTAGAGACAAAATACATTTCTATTGTGCCCTTCTCTATATGATCTTTGATAAAATGATACCTGACATCGATGTGTTTTGTTTTGGAGTGCTGAACTGCATTTTCAGTGATGGCAATAGCACTCTCTGAGTCACATAGATAGGAATTTTGTCGTATACTAATCCGTAGTCTCTAAGTTGAGTCTTCATCCATATAACTTTGAAACAACAACTAGCAGCAGCAACATATTCAGCTTCTGCTGTAGATATTGAAACACAGTTCTGTTTCTTGGATGTCCAACTAATGAGTCTATTTCCCAGAAGTTGACAGCTACCAGAGGTACGTTTTCTATCCAACTTACATCCTGCATGATCAGAATCTGTATATGCCATTAAATCAAATCCAGAATTTTTAGGATACCAGAGACCCAGTGACGGAGTTCCCTTTAGGTATCTAAAAATTCTTTTAACAGCAGCCAAATGTGATTCTTTAGGTTTGGCCTGATATCGAGCACAGAGGCAAGTGGCAAACATAATATCTGGTCTACTAGCTGTCATATACAGAAGTGATCCTATCATACCTCTATAGCCCGTAACATCCACTGATTTCCCAGAAGGATGAGGGCCAAGTTTCGTGTTAGGAGAGATAGGAATTTTCATAGTTGAGGAATTTTGAAGATGAAATTTCTTTAGCATGTCAGATACATACTTGCTTGATTTATAAAAATGCCAGAGGCATTTTGTTTGACTTGAAGTCCTAGGAAGAACGTTAGTTCTCCCATCATACTCATTTCAAATTCTTTTTCCATCAATTTTGAAAATAAATCAACTTCTGTCTGATGAGCAGAGCCAAAGATTATATCATCCACATAGATTTGGACAACAGTTAACATACCTTTGCTTCTTTTGATGAACAAGGTTGTATCAGTTTTTCCTTTTTCGTAACTGTTACTGATCAGAAACGTAGATAATCGTTCATACAAGGCTCTTGGTGCTTGCTTCAATCCATATAAAGCTTTGTCGAGAAGATAGACATACTCTGGATGTTTAGCATCTTTAAAACCAGCAGGTTGTTCAACGTACACTTCTTCTGCTTGTGTAGGAATAAATGCATCAGCACCTGGATTCTAAGATATATGAGCATTTGATCCAAATATGAAAATGTCACTTTTCTTTCGAATTTTATTCAGATCAACATTTGTTTTTCTAGATGAATACTCGATATTTTTAAACTTGAGTTTTCTTTGATGATGACCATTTTCATATTTTGATTTTTTAAAAACAGATGGCTCATACAAAATTGGAAACACTGGCTTTTGTTCTTGTCCTAGACAGAAAACAGATTTTAGAGTGGACCTCTATTCACACGTGTAGGGATCCAAGTCCTCGAAACCAAGTCTGGATCTCCCTACTTGTGTATTTATTTTATCATGAACTTTTTGAGCGTCCAGATATGTTTTGATCTGTAGCTTTTTGTTTGGAAGTTCGATGTGTAAAAACTCTCTTTCCTTTTGAAAATAGTTTTTAAGTGCAACAAAGTTCAATCTGTCACTTTCCTTAGTCTTAATTACCTTTTCTTTGTCTTCCAAAAGTTTAATAAAGTTCAATTTCTCTTCCTTGAACTTAACTTCTGTATTTTTTAAAACTTTGGAAATTTTCTCATTTTTAGCACTTAGCTTCAGTTTTTCTTCAGTTAAAAGATCCATATCTCTTTTGTAAATTTCTCTTTCCCTCTGAGTTACTGAAAGAGTTTGTTCAATATTTTTTCGCAATTTCTTTTCAACTTTAAGCTTTTGCTTAAGTTCTACAAAATCATTTGATAAATGCAGAATGATGTTTTCGAGTTCAGATGACTCAGAGAGAATACTAACCGGTGTTTCAGAAGGCTGATCTTCTGATTCATTATTTGTGGCCATTCCGCAGAACATGGCTTCATCTTCACTAGACTCGTCTCCTAGCCAGTTCTCTTTTTCAGCATAGTGAGCTCTTTCAACGACATTGTACTTATATTTGTTCTTGTAGTACGGTTTATCTTTTTCCAGAGCTCCCCTCCAATCCTTTGAATAGTGACTTGGCTTACCACATCTGTAGCATACATCCTTCTTTTTCTTCAGTTCTTCTTCCTTCTTCTCTGCTTCTGTCTTTTCAGGTCTCTGGATCTCTTGTCTAGGAGCTTAAGTCGGAGAAGAGCGATCAAATCTTTTGCTTCCTTGGAAAGGTCTATTTCCAAACTTTTTCGTGAATTGTTTGGTGATAAGAGCTAGTGGATCAGCAAAAGCTTTGATCTCGTCATCAGAGTCAAAATCATCTTCTGGGATTGCTTCTGATATGAACGCCTTACTCTTTCCTCTCCTTTCGATTTCTTTATGTGACAACTGTCAAAACTCGAGCTTTCAGGTTAGCTTCTATTAAGTTTATTAGTGTTATTATAGTTAAGTTATAAGAATAGGAGTTAGTTAGATTAGTATGACCGAAAAATTTCAAGAGTTTCCGGTAGCTGCTTAGAAAGTTCGGTTCCGACCCGTAACTGTCTGAAATGTTATATACAGTGCCAAATCTTCTAATTTATACCCAATTTATATAAAATATATAGTTTTAATTTGTCAAGTATAAATATTTTAATTTTAAAGAATTTAATCACTTTTGGGCTTATATTTTGAAGGAAAAAGGTAAAAATTGAGAAAATGGACTTTTAATTTCATTTTTTTTGCAGTCGCGAAAGCACTATATCGATTAGCACCATCAGAGATGCAAGAGCTGTCAGAACAACTTCAGGAATTACTCGACAAAAGATTTATCAGACCTAGCTCTTCAGCTTGGGGAGCCCCAATTTAATTTGTTAAGAGGAAAGATGGATCTTTTCGAATGTGTATCGATGAACTCAACAAGTTGACAATTAAGAACCGATACCCCCTTCCCCGGATTGATGATCTGTTTGACCAACTTCAAGGTGTAACGTACTTCTCGAAGATCGATCTTAGGTCTGGATATCATCAAATGAGAGTGCGAGAAGAAGATATCCCAAAGACGGCCTTTAGGACTCGATACGGTCACTACGAGTTCCTAGTCATGCCATTTGGTCTATCAAACGCACCGACATTCTTCATGGATTTGATGAATAGAGTATGTCGACCATACCTAGACAAATTCGTGATCATGTTTATAGATGATATACTCATTTATTCTCGAGACAAAAAGGAGCATGAGCAACATTTGAAGTTGATATTGGAATTGCTCAGAAACGAAAGGTTGTACGCGAAATTCTCTAAATGTCAATTATGGATTCGAGAATCGAGAATTTCTCTAAGAATCGAGAATTTCTCGGATTGGCAGGTTATTACCGGCGATTTATCGAGAATTTCTCTAAGATCGCGCAACCACTAACAACTCTAACACAAAAAGATAAAAAGTTTATTTGGGGAGAGAAACAAGAAGAAGCCTTCCAGACACTCAAACACAAGTTATGCAACGCACCGATTCTAGCTCTACCCGAAGGAGTAGATAACTTCGTAGTCTACTGTGATGCTTCACATCAGGGAATGGGCTGCGTGTTAATGGAAAAAGACAAGGTTATTTCATACGCATCAAGACAACTGAAGATTCACGAGAAGAATTATACTACTCATGATTTGGAGCTAGGAGCGGTGGTGTTCGCACTCAAGATATGGAGACATTATTTCTACGGTACTAAGTGTACTATATTCACAGATCACAAAAGCCTTCAACGTATTCTTGACCAGAAAATGTTAAACATGAGGCAAAGAAGATGGGTTGAACTACTTAGTGACTATGACTGTGAAATAACGTACCATCCAGGCAAAGCTAATGTGGTAGCCAACGCGTTAAGCCGATAGGAAAGAATAAAACCAATAAGAGCACGTGCTATGGGAATGATGGTTCTGACGAGTTTAAAGACTCAAATACTGGGAGCACAAGGAGAAGCTTTGAAAGAAGAGAATTTAAAGAATGAAACCTTGCAGCACCTAGAGAAGGAATTTGAAATGCAGACAGATGGGGTACATTACTTAAGAATAAGGTATGGGTACCGAAAGTTGGTGATCTACGATCAATCATTTTGGACGAAGCCCATCGATCCAGATATTCGATTCACCCAGGGGCAGATAAAATGTATAAGGATTTGAAGGAGTATTATTGGTGGCCGGGAATGAAGAAAGATATTGTCGTGTTCGTAAGCAAGTGCCTGACTTGTGCTAAGGTAAAGGCCGAATATCAGAAACCATCTGGTTTACTTCAACAACCCGAAATACCACAATGGAAATGGGAGCAAATAACAATGGATTTCGTGACTAAGCTACCCAGAACTGGAAAAGGGCACGATGCTATATGGGTTATAGTTGATCGACTTACCAAATCGGCTCATTTCATTCCCATTTGCGAAGATTTCAGCATGGAAAGGCGTGCACAAATCTACATTAATGAAATAGTTACACGTCATGGTGTGCCTATTTCCATTATTTCGGACAGAGATACACGATTTACATCGCGATTTTGGCAACCTCTTTAAAAGGCTTTGGGTACGCGTTTAGATTATAGCACTGCCTATCATCCTCAAACAGATGGTCAATCGGAAAGAACTATTCAAAAGTTAGAGGATATGTTGCGTGGATGTGCAATAGATTTTGGTGGGAGTTGGGATACCCACCTGCCACTAGTTGAATTCTCTTATAACAACAGTTATCACACCAGCATACAATGTGCACCATACGAAGCTCTATACGGACGTAAGTGCAGATCACCGCCTAGCTGGGTAGAAATCGGAGATATACAGTTGACAACGCCCGATATTATTCAGGAAACCACTAATAAGATCTCGACCATCAAAGAAAGACTCAAGACAGCAAGAGATCGTCAGAAGAGTTATGCGGATAATCGGAGAAAGCCGTTGGAGTTTCAAGTGGGAGATAAAGTGCTATTAAAAGTGTCCCCATGGATGGGACTGGTACGCTTCAGGAAGAGCGGCAAGCTGGGTCCAAGATACATTGGTCCATTCGAAATACTTGAAAGAATCGGACTAGTGGCGTACAAGTTGAAGTTACCACCGAATCTAAGCGCCATCCACGACACATTTCATGTGTCGAATCTAAAGAAATGCCTAGCAGATGAAACGTTGATGTTACCCCTAGACGACGTTCAGATTAACGATCGGTTAAACTTCGTTGAAGAACCAGTTGAGGGATTGGACCGAGAAGTTAAATAGTTAAGGCGCAGTAAAATTCCTATTATTAAAGTTCATTGGAATGCGAAACATGGTCCAGAATATACCAGGGATCGTGAAGATTTGATGAAGCAAAAGTGTCCCAGCTTATTCACGAATACCCCGGAGAAAGCCACTTCATAAAATTCGGGACGAAATTTCTTTAACGGGGGAAGGCTGTGACAACTGTAAAAATTCGAGCTTTCAGGTTAGCTTCTATTAAGTTTATTAGTGTTATTATAGTTAAGTTATAAGAATAGGAGTGAGTTAGATTAGATTGACCGAAAATATTCAAGAGTTTCCGGTAGCTGCTTAGAAAGTCCGGTTCCAACCCGTAACTGTCTGAAATGTTATATACACTGCCAAATCCTCTAATTTATACCCAATTTATATAAAATATCTAGTTTTAATGTGTCAAGTATAAAAATTTTAATTCTAAAGAATTTAATCACTTTTGGGCTTATATTTTGAAGGAAACAGGTAAAAATTGAGAAAATGGACTTTTAATTTCATTTTTTTTTGGGCTTGAAATAATTTTTAAAAAAAAATTAATGGACTTGGGTGGGGCCCATATACATGGCCAGCCACTTTCCACCCTTGCTCCCACATATAAAAAGTGTTTTTTTTTTCATTTCCTCTCATTTGCAATTCAAATTCAAACACCTTTCTCTCTCTCTAGAAATTAAAAGACATATTACCTCTCTCTTTTCCCTCTCTTTCTCTTCTTCTTCATCACAAATTCCAGCCATTTTCTAATTAAAAATCCATCATATTAGCAAGATTTCTTGAAGATATTGAGCTTCATTCATCACTCAAATAAGTAATAAAATCATCTCTTTCTTTTCTTACCATTTTTGGGTGAAAAATCCACCATTTCTTGCATTTTAAGTATCATTCTTCTAACCTATGAATTTTCTAAGTTTTATGGAGAGATTATACACCAAAAACATGTAAAATGTTATATGATGGTGATAATCTATGATCCAAACAATAAAACACAAGAAAATAGGGGAAAATCATGATTTTATGTGTTTTTGAACAACAATGGTGATTTTTGGTGCTGACAGATTTTATGCATGTGCTTAAATCGTCCATTTCTTGCAAATAATATATTCTAATATCTTGGATCTTCTTTCTACAAGTTTATTTAGTGAGTTGGGGTTCTAATCCAAGTGGTCTCACTCAAAAACATTGAGGTTTGTCCCCCCAAATGCTCATATCAAGATGCATGTGCATCTGAAAGTTCAACAATAAGCAAATCCTACTTTGAACGACCATAACTCTTTGAATACTCATCCAAATTACATGATTTTTCTTCTGGAAGTTAATTTAATGAGTTACCTTTCAAATGCCACTGATTTTATTAAAAAATATGGTGATTTGAGGTTCCAACTAATTGAAACAAAATGAGTGTGCAAACTGTCAACCAATGACAGATTTGTGCATGCATGTTCAAATGGTCATATCTCTTTCAAATCTCAATGAAAAAGGATGATTTTTCTTTTGATAGTTATTTTTATGAGTTATATTCAGTTTGCAAGTGAAATCACTTAAAAATATGAAGTTTTGACCCTCAAAACACCTAAAAACTTTAGGTGTGCAATTTGTGAAACCACCAGCAGCTAAACTCTACTTTGTGTGTTAGTATCTCCTTTGTTATTTGTCTTTAATGCATGATTCTTCACTAGACTCGTCTCCTAGCCAGTTCTCTTTTTCAGCATAGTGAGCTCTTTCAACGACATTGTACTTATATTTGTTCTTGTAGTACGGTTTGTCTTTTTCCAGAGCTCCCCTCCAATCCTTTGAATAGTGTCCTGGCTTACCACATCTGTAGCATACATCCTTCTTTTTCTTCAGTCCTTCTTCCTTCTTCTTTGCTTCTGTCTTTTCAGTTCTCTGGATCTCTTGTCTAGGAGCTTAAGTCGGAGAAGAGCGATCAAATCTTTTGCTTCCTTGGAAAGGTCTATTTCCAAACTTTTTCGTGAATTGTTTGGGGATAAGAGCTAGTGAATCAGCAAAAGCTTTGATCTCGTCATCAGAGTCAAAATCATCTTCTGGGATTGCGTCTGATATGAACGTCTTACTCTTTCCTCTCCTTTCGATTTCTTTATGTGACAATTGTCAAAACTCGAGCTTTCAGGTTAGCTTCTATTAAGTTTATTAGTGTTATTATAGTTAAGTTATAAGAATAGGAGTTAGTTAGATTAGATTGCCCGAAAAATTTCAAGAGTTTCCGGTAGCTGCTTAGAAAGTCCAGTTTCGACCCGTAACTGTCTGAAATGTTATATATAGTGCCAAATGCTCTAATTTATACCCAATTTATATAAAATATATAGTTTTAATGTCTCAAGTATAAATATTTTAATTTTAAAGAATTTAATCACTTTTGGGCTTATATTTTGAAGGAAAAAGGTAAAAACTGAGAAAATGGACTTCTATATTCATTTTTTTTTTCAGTCGCGAAAGCACCATATCGATTAGCACCATCAGAGATGCAAGAGCTGTCGGAACAAGTTCAGCAATTACTCGACAAAAGATTTATCAGACCTAGCTCTTCACCTTGGGGAGCCCTAATTTTATTTGTTAAGAAGAAAGATGGATCTTTTCGAATGTGTATCGATTATAGGGAACTCAACAAGTTGACAATTAAGAACCGATACCACCTTCCCCGGATTGATGATCTGTTTGACCAACTTCAAGGTGTAACGTACTTCTCGAAGATCGATCTTAGGTCTGGATATCATCAAATGAGAGTGCGAGAAGAAGATATCCCCAAGACGGCCTTTAGGACTCGATACGGTCACTACCAGTTCCTAGTCATGCCATTTGGTCTAACAAACGCACCAGCAGTCTTCATGGATTTGATGAATAGAGTATGTCGACCATACCTAGACAAATTCGTGATCATTTTTATAGACGATATACTCATTTATTCTCGAGACAAAAAGGAGCATGAGGAACATTTGAAGTTGATATTGGAATTGCTCAGGAACGAAAGGTTGTACGCGAAATTCTCTAAATGTGAATTCTGGATTCGTGAGGTACACTTTCTTGGCCATGTGGTGAACGAAAAGGGAATCCAAGTTGATCCAGCTAAGATTGAGGCCATTAAGAAATGGGAAGCCCCGAGGACACCGACCGAGATCCGCCATTTTCTGGGATTGGCAGGTTATTAGCGGCGATTTATCGAGAATTTCTCTTAGATCGCGCAACCACTAACAACTCTAACACAAAAAGATAAAACGTTTATTTGGGGAGAGAAACAAGAAGAAGCCTTCCAGACACTCAAACACAAGTTATGCAACGCACCGATTCTAGCTCTACCCGAAGGAGTAGATAACTTCGTAGTCTATTGTGATGCTTCACATTAGGGAATGGGCTGCGTGTTAATGCAAAAAGACAAGGTTATTGCATACGCATCAAGACAACTGAAGATTCACGAGAAGAATTATACTACTCATGATTTGGAGCTAGGAGCGGTGGTGTTCGCACTCAAGATATGGAGACATTATTTCTACGGTACTAAGTGTACTATATTCACAGATCACAAGAGCCTTCAACATATTCTTACCAGAAAATGTTAAACATGAGGCAAAGAAGATGGGTTGAACTACTTAGTGACTATGACTATGAAATAAAGTACCATCCAGGCAAAGCTAATGTGGTAGCCGACGCGTTAAGCCGATAGGAAAGAATAAAAGCAATAAGAGCATGTGCTATGGGAATGATGGTTCTGACGAGTTTAAAGACTCAAATACTGGGAGCACAAGGAGAAGCTTTGAAAGAAGAGAATTTAAAGAATGAAACCTTCCAGCACCTAGAGAAGGAATTTGAAATGCAGACAGATGGGGTACATTACTTTAAGAATAAGGTATGGGTACCGAAAGTTGGTGATATACGATCAATCATTTTGGACGAAGCCCATCGATCCAGATATTCGATTCACCCAGGGGCAGATAAAATGTATAAGGATTTGAAGGAGTATTATTGGTGGCCGGGAATGAAGAAAGATATTGCCATGTTCGTAAGCAAGTGCCTGACTTGTGCTAAGGTAAAGGCCGAATATCAGAAACCATCTGGTTTACTTCAACAACCCGAAATACCACAATGGAAATGGGAGCAAATAACAATGGATTTCGTGACTAAGCTACCCAGAACTGGAAAAGGGCACGATGCTATATGGGTTATAGTAGATCAACTTACCAAATCGGCTCATTTCATTCCCATTCGCGAAGATTTTAGCATGGAAAGGCGTGCACAAATCTACATTAATGAAATAGTTACACGTCATGGTGTGCCTATTTCCATTATTTCGGATAGAGATACACGATTTACATCGCGATTTTGCAAATCTCTTCAAAAGGCTTTGGGTACGCGTTTAGATTATAGCACTGCCTATCATCCTCAAACAGATGGTCAATCGGAAAGAACTATTCAAACGTTAGAGGATATGTTGCGTGAATGTGCAATAGATTTTGGTGGGAGTTGGGATACCCACCTGCCACTAGTTGAATTCTCTTATAACAACATTTATCACACCAGCATACAATGTGCACCATACGAAGCTCTATACGGACGTAAGTGCAGATCACCGCCTAGCTGGATAGAAATCGGAGATACACAGTTGACAACGCCCGATATTATTCAGGAAACCACTAATAAGATCTCGACCATCAAAGAAAGACTCAAGACAGCAAGCGATCGTCAGAAGAGTTATGCGGATAATCGGAGAAAGCCGTTGGAGTTTCAAGTGGGAGATAAAGTGCTATTAAAAGTGTCCCCATGGAAGGCACTGGTACGCTTCAGGAAGAGAGGCAAGCTGGCTCCAAGATACATTGGTCCATTCGAAATACTTGAAAGAATCGGACTAGTGGCGTACAAGTTGAAGTTACCACCGAATCTAAGCGCCATCCACGACACATTTCATGTGTCGAATCTAAAGAAATGCCTAGCAGATGAAACGTTGATGTTACCCCTAGACGACGTTCAGATTAACGATCGGTTAAACTTCGTTGAAGAACCAGTTGAGGTATTGGACCGAGAAGTTAAACAGTTAAGGCGCAGTAAAATTCCTATTATTAAAGTTCATTGGAATGCGAAACATGGTCCAGAATATACCTGGGATCGTGAAGATTTGATGAAGCAAAAGTATCCCAACTTATTCACGAACACCCCGGAGAAAGCCACTTCTTAAATTTCGGGACGAAATTTCTTTAACGGGGGAAGGCTGTGACAACTGTCAAAATTCGAGCTTTCCGGTTAGCTTCTATTAAGTTTATTAGTGTTATTATAGTTAAGTTATAAGAATAGGAGTGAGTTAGATTAGATTGACCTAAAAATTTCAAGAGTTTCCGGTAGCTGCTTACAAAGTCCGGTTTCGACCCGTAACTGTCTGAAATGTTATATATAGTGTCAAATGATCTAATTTATACCCAATTTATATAAAATATATAGTTTTAATGTGTCAAGTATAAAAATTTTAATTCTAAAGAATTTAATCACTTTTGGGCTTATATTTTGAAGGAAAAAGGTAAAAATTGAGAAAATGGACTTTTAATTTCATTTTTTTGGGCTTGAAATAATTTTTAAAAAAAATTAATGGACTTGGGTGGGGCCCATATCCATGGCCAGCCACTTTCCACCCTTGCTCCCACATATAAAAAGTGTTTTTTTTTTTCATTTCCTCTCATTTGCAATTCAAATTCAAACACCTCTCTCTCTCTCTAGAACTTAAAAGACATATTACCTCTCTCTTTTCCCTCTCTTTCTCTTTTTCTTCATCACAAATTCCAGCCATTTTCTAATTAAAAATCCATCATATTAGCAAGATTTCTTGAAGATATTGAGCTTCATTCATCACTCAAGTAAGTAATAACATTATATCTTTCTTTTCTTACCATTTTTGGGTGAAAAATCCACCATTTCTTGCATTTTAAGTATCATTCTTCTAACCTCTGAATTTTCTAAGTTTTATGGAGAGATTATACTCCAAAAACATGTAAAATGTTATATGATGGTGATAATCTATGATCCAAACAATAAAACACAAGAAAATAGGGGAAAATCATGATTTTATGTGTTTTTGAACAACAATGGTGATTTTTGGTGCTGACAGATTTTATGCATGTGCTTAAATCGTCCATTTCTTGCAAATAATATATTCTAATATCTTGGATCTTCTTTCTACAAGTTTATTTAGTGAGTTGGGGTTCTAATCCAAGTGGTCTCACTCAAAAACATTGAGGTTTGTCCCCCTAAATGCTCATATCAAGATGCATGTGCATCTGAAAGTTCAACAATAAGCAAATCCTACTTTGAACGACCATAACTCTTTGAATACTCATCCAAATTACATGATTTTTCTTCTGGAAGTTAATTTAATGAGTAACCTTTCAAATACCACTGATTTCATTAAAAAATATGGTGATTTGAGGTTCCAACTAATTGAAACAAAATGAGTGTGCAAACTGTCAACCAATGACAGATTTGTGCATGCTTGTTCAAATGGCCATATCTCTTTCAAATCTCAATGAAAAAGAATGATTTTTCTTTTGGTAGTTATTTTTATTTGTTATATACAGTTTTCAAGTGGAATCACTTAAAAATATGAAGTTTTGACCCTCCAAACACCTAACATACTTTAGGTGTGCAATCTGTGAAACCACCAGCAGCTAAACTCTACTTTGTGTGTTAGTATCTCCTTTGTTATTTGTCTTTAATGCATGATTCTTCTTCTAAAACTTTCTTTTATGAGTTCGGATTCATATGAACCCAGTTTCATTCAAAAATATGAAGGTTTGAGGCATTAAACAATTTATTAAAGTTAAGTGTGCAATTTGTCAGCTAATGACAGAATTGTGCATGCAACTTTGTAGTGCCATATCTCCTTCATAACTTCTTCAAAATCAGTGATTCTTATCTCAAAAGTTTTCTTTATGAGTTATGATTCCAATCCAACTGGAAATTCTAGAAAATACTCAGTAGAACTCCTCAAATTAGTGATTTACTAACATGCTGTAATCTGCCATGCCAGTTGTGAGCCTTTGCATTGCATAAATTATTTGAATCATTTTTACATGTCCAAAATGTATCAAATTTGGTCACAATCACCATAACCCAGTACCATATCACATATAAAAATATGGGAAGCTATGTCATTTTGGAAGTCTCTACATTTTGATCATTTTGAGTACTACAAGTTTTTGTCCAGAAGTAAAATTCTGGAATTTCTTGATTTTAACAATTGTTGATCATTTGATGGTTTATAACACAATTTACGGTATAAATTACTATATTAACGAGCATAGGTGCAATATGTATAATTGAACTATAGACAATCAAGTTGGATGCATGTGGACATTTATAAGCTTAAGACATACTCACCTCCATAAGTAGTTTTAGATTCATAAGTGATGGTTTTTGGGCATTTCTCTTTGTTAGGGAATCGGTAGGCCACTGAGTGGGGGATCATATCGTGCTTCGGAGTAGCGGAGCTTTGCACAAAGGTGAGTATTCATAGCCCCTCTTTTAAATGTTTATTGCGTTTTGGGGTGTAAAGCATGTTGATTTAAAAGAAAGTGAATTGATTTATATGATTGAACGAAAATTATATAAATTGTTATGATGAGCAAATTGATAATTTACAAATGATATGTTGAGTTATATGAAGTCCCCGTGTTACACTACTATTTAACTCTGTTTATTTGAGCCGATGATATTTGTGGATAGCGCTATTTGGTTGACATACCCACCTAACTGGCAAGTAGGGGTGCACTTTATCAATTAAGAATGCTCTACACATGTGGACTTTAGGTCCACCGCTGAGGTAGTTCGTGGGGGCGTAGAATGTCGTATAGGCTTAGTAGTGGCTCAATAATTAAATATCATGTGTAAAAGTAATTTGCATATTTGCTCATAAAAATTGAAATGCTTAATATTGATGCGAACATCCGTTTCGCTATATTTATACCGTGCATATAAAAATATTTTTGTGCATTCGAAAACCCGTGAACTCACCAACTCTTTGTAGTTGACCCTTCCGTTTTATCATGCTTTACAGGAAAATAGAGGTAACCGATCAAGAGTAACTTATTTTGTGGAACACCAATCAAGATTTTATATGTATCTTTTTATTTCGATGTATTTTGTTTGTTAACACAAAGTTGTCGAATTATAAACTTTTAAACTGTAAACGTTGATGTTTTATTTATGAATGTATGGTTGGTGTTTATATTCCTACTGCTGTGAACTTGAACTGTTTTACCTTGTGTTTCCGCTTTAGCGGGGTGTGACACTTTACTTCTTCTAACCGATCCTATATATTCAGAAATTAGAGCTAGAGGTCCACCAATTGTGGTTTTCTTCTGAACGACCTCTTTCTCATGAGCTTGAAGTGTACCAAATACATAATGTAGAGACCATTGTTCGAGATCCTGATTAGCTTTAAGAGACATTGAGAGATTTGACCATTCTGGATTCAATCGTTTGAGAAATAAGACATTGTTGTCTTCCTTAGATCTGACGATATCACATATTTTGCATAGATTTGTCAGAGTATTAAATCTATAAAAGGTCTGTTCTAGAGATTCTTCAGGAATAGCTTGGAAGCTATTGTATTCATTCAGAGCTTGAGCTCTTCTGTTTTTCTTCATTTTAGCTCCTCCTTCTAGAATATTTTCCAGCTGATCCCATAGCTCTTTAGCAGTATCACACGAATCCAGAGACTGGAAAATCTCATTTGGAATTGCCATGATTAAGAGACTCTTTGCCTATTTGGCCAATTCCATTTTTGTCTTTTCCTCATCAGACCAGTTACTCCTCAGCTTTGGAACTTGTCTAGCAGGGATTTCATCGGTATTAGCAGTAGCAGGAATTCTCGGAATAGTTGTCATTGGGATAAACGGACCATTTTGAACAATAGGGTAAAGTTCTACATCCAAACCCTCATAAATTTGATCATACGGATCTTCCATTGCGGATATTCATCACGGATTAGAGTAGGAGGTTTTGTCAAGGATCCGGAGGTGTATACAACGTTCAAACTCGAATTTGCCATGATTGTTGAAATTTGGAACAAATAAATTTCAGACGAACTGGAGCAGGACGATATTCGTACTGATCTTCAGATTTAAACCAAAATTACCACCGATTTAGAGAGAATTGTTATGAAATTAACAAAATCTCATAAAACAGCGTAGGATTACGAACAGTAGCTTAAAACTGAAAATTACTACAAATAGAAGAGAGAATTCTTCAAATGGAAGAGATCTAATAATCAATAGATTGATTAGATGACTCTGATACCAATTGTTAAGCTTGTAATAATGAATTGATAGATCAAATAATGAAATACGAGCGGAAGCAAAGTAGATCTATGATTTAATACTAGTTAATAACAACTAACAGTAAGAACAGTAAGAATAATAATGAAGAACAATTGTTAATTCGTATTGATAACCTGGAAGTAAATTACAATACGTTGAATGGAATGTGCAATTAGCTCTCAAAATATCTTTTTGATCGTCATCTATTACATTCATGAATAGAGCTATTTATACGATTACAATGATAAAAGTCAACAGTCTAGCCTATTAGAAATTGACACGTAAAAGCTAGTAACAAATTCAGTTACACAACTAATTACATGGAAAGTGTGCATGCCACGTCATCAGGAGCGCGTATGTTGCATCTATTGAAGTACATAGGTTCTTCCAATCTCTGGGCGTCTCTGTGATGAGTGGGATCAGAAGATAAACTTCTGATCATCTGCACTTCGAACAATTCTGGTTCATACTTCTCTGTAAATGAGGTCTAAAAATCTATATGTAAAAATACACCATAACCTGTATGTAAATAAATCACCATGCATACGTATCAAAGAATCATTACATGTCAAAAATACATTTTTGTACATATGTATGCATCTTATTTTATGTCTCATGAAGACTAACCTTGGCGCTTGATGTAAATCTCGGTCTCTACATGAAATCTATAGTTATGGTGCTCTATGCATCATCCCTGTCCCATCCACCCATATTTTTGTCAACCTATCGTTATAATCACTTTCCATTAATCAGTCATAAGTGAGCTAACTTCGTGTTCTGATCAATGTTTGCTCATTTGACACTTTTATTTCTTTTGTCTATAGAAACAATACCCTTTGCCATTCTATTCCACTGTCATACCAGAGTCTATGTCTGTGGACGCCTAAACGATGGTTTCTCACATCGCATCTTCTCTTAAGGCATGCCCCAGAACTCCCCGCATAGCCCACTATTATGTTTCTTAACGTACAGACAACCATAGTCCTTCTTCCAACCCTTGAACCTAAATACCGCTAACTCTACCTTTATGTAAGGGATTTGACACTTCCTCTTGGGTTCTTTTAATTGGAATGACATTTAAACAATGACTTTGCTTATTGCATCAACATATCTTTACCCAACTTACATGTATCACTAGTTACCACACTTGTGTTTCTTCTGGTAATGTCATCTTTAGTGTGAGGCTTATCCTCCCCTCAGCATCTGAAATGCCCCCTCCCTTTTGTTTAACCAATCCAAACTTATTTGCTTCCCTAATCAAACCACCTATTAAGAAATAACTGATAGTTCTCAAGCACTCCATGGGTGTATACGACCCTCCCTAGAGCTAGTATCCCATTACAAGGTTGTGCTTCTATGTCATAGGCTTTCCTAGCGTATACTGCTCTTCCTAGAACAAGTAACCCATTTCGGGGTCGTGCCTCCCCTTAAGTGTGACGTACCTTTCTAGAATCACATTCTTTCAACTGTCTACCTTTGGTACCATTTAAAACTACCATAAACCTTAGCATGCAAGAAACGTTTATAACCCAAAAAAATTAACATGCGTACTCATAAATCTACATATACATGTAATCATAATAGCAAGAATATGTAATTAAAACACCTTATGCAAAACATACATCACCACATAATCATATACGTGAAAATACATTTCAAACATATAAACTAACGCAAAGTTTCTCATTGCCAAAAGCACTCATACCAATCCTTTGTGTTTTTGATGATCTATTTCGCATGTTTGAAGTCGATCGACTTGATCGTCACCTTTAGCAAAACCTTTACTCCTGCCAATGTTCTTATAGACACCAATTTATTGATACATACATGCATCGTACCATCTTTCTATTAGCTAGCAATATCAAAATTCCTCATAATGCTAACTTATCCAAATAGACTCCTTAATCAAAGGCTCTTGCAATCTCGTCATCAAATTTGGCACTAAATGCGGGTAATATACTTATATTTTGTGTTCTCCCTGGAACTAGATCAATTTCAGGTGCCCTCACATACAGTGATACTTTTGTTATAATATCTCTAGTCACCTTAGTACTCACCCACCATAGGCTCATCATATACAACCTTATTTATGGATTGACATCAACCACACATGCTATACCTTCAATTCTACATTTCCCAATATAGTCACTTCTCTTCCTTACTGACACTTTCCTCAAAACTATAGTACATTGTTTCAAGCTCCTTGCTTGAATTGTTTCACGTCCCCTTCAACTTTTTCCTTCGTTTCATGGCCTCATAGTTGTTTTTCCTATCATTTTATTCACCTTTATAACATGTATAGATGATGCTCAAACAATCATGACTATGCATTATTTGATTTCTAACTTCAGACACCTACCATTGGTCTATTTTGACATCTTTGTGATACTTTCATTACAATATCTCTAGTCACCTTAATACTCACCCACCATAGGTTCATCATATACAACCTTATTTATGGATTGACATCAACCACACATGCTAAACCTTCAATTCTACATTTCCCAATATAGTCACTTCTCTTCCTTACTGACACTTTCCTCAAAACTTTAGTACATTGTTTCAAGCTCCTTGCTTGAATTGTTTCACGTCCCCTTCAACTTTTTCCTTCCTTCATGGCCTCATAGTTGTTTTTCCTATCATTTTGTTCACCGTTATAACATGTATAGATGATGCTCAAACAATCATGACTATCCATTATTTGATTTCTAACTTCAGACACCTACCATTGGTCTATTTTGACATCTTTGTGAACTGATTCAACATAGTCTTGTATTTCCTTCTATCCCACGCTCTAAATTTGTGTTTTCATCCCAAGACAAAGGAGAATACTATTATGACACATCTCTTTCACCTGGTCCCACCATAGGACCGATCACAACTTTTACCAGTTGCTGCAAAACTAATTCATACAGCCTAAACTTTATTTATACTCTTTCACTAAGCTTTCTCTTAGTCACAGCCCCAAACTATGATCTATTATTCCATTATGCATCATTGTTAATTGTGCGTCCCGTTAGCTCCCTTGAGCTATCTTGATCGATCCTCAATAGTCATGCTATAATGACGTTTTCATGGTAAGTTTATAGATACAGAACTTACTTTAAGTGTTGGCAAAAAATTTCAATTAATAATGATTCGTTCAACTGTTAACTTATATTTTCTCCGTCCTGATCTCATCAGCGTTTCCCTTTACGGAATATTTGGCATCCAATTAGTCTTATATAATTTAGAGATTGGCACCAAGTTTAACGAGTTTGTGACCATTCCCGATAGCACTCCCTCCAATATCTCTGGTACCATGTTCCCCAATCTTAGTACTCTCCAATTGTGTCTCTATGGAACTCCCATACGTTCTATAGTCTCACGCTCAAATGTCTAAGAGTGATTACACATACCCTTCATATAATAATCAACTAGATGGGTGACTTAATCACCAACCCAGTCCACCATATATAGTATATGACTATTCTTTGTCATGCAAGTCTCTTTTGACCATAAAATAAATTCTCCACATACATTAAACCATATTGAGCATTCCAAAAAATCTTGTCTGTAAGGATAATAGTCCTTTTTAATACCCTATCTGACATTGGCCTCCTACTCATTTCTAAATCACTTTTATCTCTCCCCAAGATTACCATTATAGTTATTAAGGTTTCTCGTCAACCTTACAGTTTCTCCATTTCCAGAACTTAATGTTTCTTACCCCTATAACCACACTACCTCAACTATCTTATTCTCCAGCCCTTTAAAGATTTACTAGTCCATAGGACAATCCCTCATCCGACTATACCTACATGAACCATCTACTCCATCCAATTCTCAAAATAAAATACAATACATCACCAAAAACTCGACCATGATTTCTATAACAACACATTTCACCTATCAGAATATTATATGACATTTATATTCTTAATCCAACTATTTAAGCTTAGGTTGTCACCTATCCTAATTTTCTTACACCTTGTTCCATCTCCTCATTAAAACCAATCTTGAATACCTTTTACTCCTTACTTTATTAACTTCTAGGATAATAACAATCTAGCTCACCAAATTTGAAGTCCCTTAATACTCTTCTAGTTTAAGCTTAGGCTATCATCATAACCTAATTCACTTAAACTAAGGCTTACACTTAACGTCTTAACTTACAAAAACTCGTCATACTCGAGACTTCAATCGAACTAACGTCATAGGATCAACCACCATGTCTCAACAAACCATGTAAAACAATTGTGATATGCACCAGTATATATTTATAATAAAAAATTTGAACTTCACATAGAGGACTCCACATTTCTACATACCGAAAACAATTGGAACATATTTAAATAATAACCAAATGTCTGTTAACTTTTCACTAACTCGACTACACACTATGGTTCTTAGTTTAACGGCTAATACCTCACAGCCTTTGCAATTTATACAAATTATATAATCCACCAACACTTCACTGATTCTTTCTTATGACATACATTTACTCCCATGATGCAATAAACTAACCAAACATATCCAAAATACTTCCACCACATTATATCCATCATAATAGCCATATAGTACTAGTTGGTTGGCTATATGCTTAACCTAAGTCCCAATATTATAAGAATGCATCATAATGTACTGTTGAAGATGCGTCTCCCTCAACAATGTGCCATTAACCTCTATTGGCATGATGGGTGATAAGAACCCTTGAATGACTTTACATACGAATATATATAGATTTGTAATCCCAAAAGATCTCTCAAGGTCCTTGTCGATAACCTTTTCTCCAATACTAAATACAATCATAAGACTCCGACACTACACCTTGATAAAGCTATCATAGTTTATTACCTTCATCCTTAAGGATCTCCTAGCACTTACGTGCATACCTTAAACCAAAGTTATATTATCCCCACCTCAAGCTCATATATAATGGATCATATGTCACATAATAGTGCAACATCAAATCTTATGTGCAAAGCGAAACAATACTAAGTCATAATTGACTTACATACTCTAGTTTCGTCTTGATCTCAACTACCAATACACCGCTTAGTTTAAGTTTAGGTTATAATCAAAACCTAATTTCTCTTAAACTAAAGCTCTGATACCAACTTGTAGCACCCCATTTTTTTCAAAATAAATGAAATGTTACGTCATCAAAACACCTTATTAAATACTCCAATTAATAAACTAAAACGTTTACAACGGAAGTCTAAACATCAAATCAAAATAAATATTAAAAGATAACCCGACCCATACCAGGTCACTATTAATTCGAACCAATACAAACTCCGAAATACATAAAATTGTACGCTAAATAAAATAAAAGGAACTAAACTCCTGAAGCGTGTTCTTTGCCCTTGCCGATTTCTGAACCACCCGATCCTGAGATGTATACTATAGTCAGCTAAATAGCTCAGTGAGTTCACGGTTTACGTGCGACTATTCGACACACATTCAGTCACATGTAATTATCAAATAAATATGATATAAAATTTCACCAATTATACGAACCCTCAATGAGATCTCTTAACTCCTCTGCGTTAGGTAGGGACCTGCCATGTCACATGCATTCCCTAGGCGTGTGAGTCAACAAAGAACTACCTCCCATTTTGGGTCGTGCCTCCCCAAAGTGTGACACATCGAGCCGATATCCCATACCCCGGGTTATACATCATATAGGAATATTAACCCTCACCCCAAACCCTTTGCATGCAATGTACATAAAAATTATAACATAAATAGCATGCTACACTGCGATTTAAACCATATGCATGTAAATCACCAATTAATAAAACATGCAATAACATCTCATCAATTAAACATGTAAACAACCGCACCATGTATGTAAAAATACATTTCATAAATATGTATACATCCCAGTGAAATCTCCTGAAAGACACACCTAATAATGTCGGTTTCCTAGAACCCCGCTCCAATGGGTAACCTACAATTATAGGCAGAATAAATCACCATTAACATCTACTTTTCTTCAGAAGTCAACCTAAGGTCAACTAACTATCAACCTAGATCAATCCTTATAATACTCCCATTATTTATCTTCTACGTCTAAATAATCCGGTTAATTAGCGTCCAGTCATTAAAGTTTTGACACCTCGAAGTCCTAAATAAATTATTTAAAACTCCCAAATAATTATGTGTTATCTCTTTAATACAATAAAATAAAATAAACTAATATATTTAAATTAATATATTAATTCTACTAAAATGATTTATTAAATTAAATACTCAATAATTGATTTATTACCAATTAATAAATCAAAGAAATAATTGGGCTTTAAATAAATCCATCCTAATTACAATGGTCCACATTTTAACTCTACTGGGCTTCAAATCAGACCCACACCAGATAATGTCCACCTCTCCAAAAGCCCCTCCCCATGGCCGGAAAAGTCGCCGGAGAAGCTCACCGGCGCCGGCGAGCGTCGTTTTTCCGGCGGCCATGCCGGATTTTCCGGCGGCCATGCCGGATTTTCCGGCGAAACTCTTTTCGCTTCGTTTGGCTTCGTTTCTCATCCGTTTTCGACGATTCCTTTTCCCAAATTTAAGTTTTTCAAAATACTAACTACTAGGACCAAGAATGGATCGAAATCATTCTGATTTGAAGGAGATATTTACGTTCAAAGTTTCGGTTTTTACCGAAAACGATAAATTAGACTTTTCGGTAACTTTGGCGACTTTCCAGCCGTCCATTTGACTCTAAAACAGATATGGGTACGTTTTCTACCATCTCTAACGTCCCGATAACCTTACTTTTAAGATTTGTAAGAGATACATACCTTACCTCACCGAACCGGTTACCGAACTTTGCCGAAATCTCGATACTCTAAATCTTTTTCTTCAAGCTTCCTAGGCCGATCATTCTCTACTTGTGCGTTTCTCGCAAACCTTTAAGATATAGACTAACCGTCCTTTATATAGTTGGGTTTTGCTAAGAGTTTTATGGAAACGATCGTAATATGGAAACTTCATTAATGCCATTAATCGTTTCCTTACCAACTTTCATCCATTGACGAAACACACCCCAATCCATCGGTTTCATTACGAACTAAGTCCATAATTCGAATTTCTTCCAAATTTAAGGATTATATTATTAAAACCATAATATTCTCATTAATATTCACCAAAATTACAGATCTCCTAATTTTTTTTTCGAAATTCGAAATAAAAGACCTCCAAATTAAATTTTGAAATAAATCAAATTTGTGGGTGTTACACATAGTTCTATGGGTACCTATGAAAAATTAACCCCCTTATCGTATGTAGAGTGCCAAAGGTACCATGTATTTAGATAGCGGATGCTCAATGCACATGACTGGCAGAAAATCTCTGCTCTATGAATATATGGAGGAAACAGGTCCCTCGGTGACCTTTGGTGGCAATGGCAAAGGATACACCAAGGGCTATGGCGTTCTATCCAATAGAGCAACCTCTTTCATTATTGGTGATCAAAACTCCTCTCAGTGATTTGAATATGATTCCCTGAATACTTAGTGAAAGTTCCACTAATAGGATAATGTTTAGATTCAGCGATAGCATCCACTGATTGCACTCAGTAATCACTAAACATCATAAACAACGTCCTATCCCTGAAGTTTGAAGAACAACACTCCTACCACAAGTCCATTCAGTGATAGTCGAACGCTTGAGCTGAAGAAAGTGTTGATCAGCTAAGTGACCTGAAACGGTTCAGTGATAGCAACAACAATGATAGATCCCAAGTATCAAAATATAGAAAGAATATGAAAATATAGAACAAGATTGTAGCAAGGAAGTCGGATGTGTTATTGATATTGACAGAATTATAGTATGTGTCTTGAAAGTACAAGTATGATCTATGAACATTAGTTAACAAGCTAACTAACCTTCTATTTATATACAAGTAGAGATATTAAACTAACAGGTGTTTACATGATAGACCAATAATATCTATACAAGTGAAAAACATATGTTCAGAACTACTTCTGAACTTCCTTTAGAATAGTCTTCAGAAGTTCTTCAGAATCTTCAGAACTTCTGAAGTAGCCACATCAGAATTTATGCTTTAGGCTTATCTTCACTTCTATACTTTTGGAAGTCTTTCTCAAATCTTCTAACTCTGTACTTCTGAGTTTTCCTTTATCATATATCTTCATAGAACCAGTTCAGAAGATCTGAACTGTTAAGCCTCAGAACCCAGTCTCTTTTGAAGCAATTTCAGAGTTCGTAACAATCTCCCCCTAGCTTCAAAAGTTCAAGTTGTATCCCCAAAAGTTTAAAATTTTCCTCACTTCTCCCAAAATCAGCTTTCTATATTCAAGAAGCTTTTCTATCCTCTTGTTCATGTCTTTGGCAAGTTTCTTGTACTCAGACCACTCATCATCATTAAGCTTCTTTGGTCTAGTTTTCTGTCTTTTCCCAACCTTTCACTTATAGCCAAAAGTGTTCCATTGCAACACTTATGAATCTCTTCAAATCTTACAAACAACTTCTTAGAATTAAATTTGCACACAAATCCTGGAGGATGTACAATTAAAGTTCCCGTCTTTATTGAATCAATTTCTTGAAGCTCAAAGTTTGGCTTGCACAAGTTCACTTTATTCTTGCCTAGTACATAAGCTACTTGAAAATCTGTCTTTGTAGCCCAAATGAATTCTCCATATATACCATCTTTAAGAACTGGAAACACTTTTCTGAACTTTGAAATAACATCATGAAAAGGATTAAGTCTATTATAGACCTTAACCAAATCCCTTAGGTGTACATTCTGAAAATCTACCTCTGTGAATGCGCATACCTCTCCATTAGCTATTTCAACAGTAAAATAAGCATATTTGTAATTCATCTTGGACTTCTGATTGGCATCAATCACTTTTACAATGGGACTTTCTTTTCTAGCTTTAGAAACACATAGTTTCAACTTATGTACAATATTGTTGTACCACTGTTTCCATCAAAAAAAATTTCCAATCCAGCAATCTATGAAATTGAATCTTTGTTCATGCTCCATGAATATTTCAGGATGAAAATATTGAAGAAACAGAGTATAAGCATGCTCTTCAATTCTTTTTAACTGCAGTTGCTCAGCTACAGAAATCTGACTAGTTAGCCCCTATTCCTTAACAACTTCCAACTCCTTATCTTTACTTTTCTCAGAACTTCCTCCAATAAGTTCAGAAACAACAACTTCTGAACTTCTAATAGTCTGAGCTACTTTCAGAACTTCAAACTCACCACTTTGTGCTTTGGCATGAATATGGAAGTCATAGCAATCACTAAGTAGATAATCTGCCTCTCTGATTTTGTTTCTCTTTGTATGCCCAACAGGTATACTTCTTCTAATCAGCTCTCTAAAATTAATCCTTTCTTTGATCAAATAGATAATCTCATCTTTAACTTCTTTTGGACCAGCAATCTAATTTAAACAATTGCAAAACCATTCCAAAGTGGTAGTGGAGTATTTTGGAATGTCAGAAACTGTGAAAGTCCTCTTACTTGTTCCTTCAGCTTGAAAGAGAAAACCAAGTTCTAGTTTAGTAAAAACTGTGGAGATTCCAGCCAAATCAACAAACACTGGTTCCAAAATATTTACTTTCTTCAATCTCCTTTCCAAAGCAAGTTGGAAATCATGTTTCACAAGGTTTTGGAAAACCTCCTATTATAACTTCTTGAACCACTTATGTATCTTCTCTCTTTACACAAAAATTCAGAAGAGAAAGTTTGTCATGAAGTCTTAACTTATACAAATCAAATTGAGTGAACTCAATTAAAGTACCATCTCTTCTTTCTGCTCCAAGTCTAATAACTTTGATGTCTTCTTCAATTGACCTTTTCACACTTCTGAAATGTTTAATGGGCATAGAATCACGCATCTCTTGTATACCATGCCTCCGATAGAAAGATCTGACTTCTGAAGCATATTCTTCTGACAATTCATCATTAATAAAGCTGTCACACCCCGCTAAAGCGGAAACATAGGGAGTGATAGTTCAAGATTTCATAGCAATAGAGCGATAACAACACCAATTGTCCAATCAAATACATAACATATAAAACTGAACATTACATCATACTAGTTCAAGTTTTAACAAAATAAAAGAAATAAGATGTTCTACAAAACGATTTCAAATTTAAACGTGGTTGATGTTGATGCGCCCAAACACAAGCATTTTTAGTTACCCTTTCTTACCCCTGAAAAGCATGAATAAAACAAGGTCAACTACAAAGAGTTGGTGAGTTCACAAGTTTTAAATATTATAAACATCTTTTGCATAAATGAATATTGAGCAAAATACTTTTATGGCACTTAATAAATCTTTACATCATAAAACGTTCAAGGCATTTTTGTACCCTAATTATCAGTAAGTAATAAGCCACCACTAAACCTTCGACCACAAAAATATTTTTAGTTCTACCTCAGCGGTGGACCTAAAGTCCACATGTGGTAGAACCTTCTTTTTAGTTCTACCTCAGCGGTGGACCTAAAGTCCACATGTGTAGAACCTTCTTTTTTAGTTCTACCTCAGCGGTGGACCTAAAGTCCACATTTGTAGAACCTTCCCTTTTAAGTATAGTGCACCCTACCGGTAGTTTCCCGGTGGGATTGCTATCCACACCCTACTTTTCGATTTTTAGGTGGGATTTTCCGTCCAATAGCGCTATCCACATATACCCTCGGCTCCTCACTTGACTTAATAGTAGTGTACAAACTTTTATGGAACATTTTACGCAATACAATCTATTAGTGTCCATGCCTTAATGCCCAAAAACTACAATTTTCATAATATTTACATTCGTTAATGCAAATAGCTCAAATATTTCATTTAATCATGCTTTTCACCCCAAAACATATAAAATATTTTAAAAACGGGTCTGTGAATACTCACCTTTGGCAAAAGCTCCGTTTAAAGCACGATTCGTCCGCTAGCTGACCTAACGCTTTCCTATCAAAGTAAAATACCCAAAACGGTCACTTATGCGTCTAACGATTACTATGAGAGTGCTTATAAGTCCTTATATGTCCAACTTGGTCTCTATTGTCCCGTTATACATAATGCACATATGCTCTTTAAAGAAAAAATTTATACCGAAAATGTAACATTATAGTCTTTCAAGTGATTAAAATTTATGAAATCAACCAGTTTCAGAATTTAACTTTCTGACAGAAACTATAAGTCTTACAAATGATCAAATTAATGTAGCATCCAAAATGATAAAATTTTCCATCTTTTTATATGTGATGCATTACTGCGTTAAGGTCATTGTGACCAAATTTCATGCATTTTAGACATAAAATGGGTTCAAATAATTTATATCAAACAGTGTGTCACAGCAAACATGGCAGATTACACACTGTTAGTAAAACAATCATTTGAGGAGTTCTACTTATTATTTTTCAGAACTTCCGGTTGGATTATAAACATAACACATAAATGAAACTTTTAAGATAAGAATTACTCATTTTAAATGAGTTATGAGGAAGATATGGCATCACAAAGTTGCATGCACACATCTGTCATTAGTTGACAGATTTCACACTTAAATTTAATCAATTGATTAATGCCTCAAAACTTCATATTTTTGAATGAAGTCAGATTCAAATGAACCCTAACTTATAAAAGAAAACTCCAGAAGAATAATTATGCATTATGGACAAATATTTAAAGAGATATTAGCATGCAAAGTAGGATTTACCTACTGGTGGTTTCACAGATTGCACACCTAAAATTTTTTAGTTGTTTGGAGGGTCAAAACTCCATATTTTTTTAGTGATTCCACTTTCAATCTAAAGATAACTCATAAAACTAACTGTCAAAGGAAAAATAATCCTTTTTCATTGAGTTTTGAAAGAGATATGGTCATTTGAACATGCATGCACAAATCTGTCATTGGCTGACAGTTTGCACACTCACTTTGTTTTAATTAGTTGGAACTTCAAATCACCATATTTTTTAATGAAATCAGTGGCATTTGAAAGATAACTCATTAAGTATAATTCCAGAAAAAGAATCAAGTAATTTGGATGAGTATTCAGAGAGTTATGTTCGTTCAAAGTAGGGTTTGCCTACTGTTGAACTTCCAGATGCACATGCATCTTATTATGAGCATTTGGGGGGTCAAAACTCAATGTTTTTTAGTGAGACCACTTGGATTAGAACCCCAACGCACTAAATAAACTTGTAGAAATAGGATTTATGATATTTGAACATATTAATTGCAAGAAATGGACGATTTTTGCACATGCAATAAATCTGTCAGCACCAAAAATCTCCATTGTTGTTCAAAAAATATAAAATCATGATTTTTACCCATTTTCTTGAGTTTTATTGTTTCGGTCATAGATTACCACCATTATATAAACATTTTTACATGTTTTTGGTGTATAATCTCTCCATAAAACACATAAATTTCGGAGGTTAGAAGAATGTGACTTAAAATGCAAGAAAAAGTGGGGTTTTCACCCAAAAATTGTAAGAAGAATGAAGGAGATGATGTTAATACTTACTTGGTTGAATAAATGAACTTAATATCTTCAATATTGTTGCTAATATGATGATACTTGAAGATGAAATTGGCTGGAAAGTGAAGGAGAAGAAGAGAGGGAGATGAGAGAAAATGAAGAGTTTTTAACTCTTCAATTTTTGGAGAGTTGAGAGAAATGAGGGAGATAAAAAAAATTGGTTTTTATATGATGAGGGGAGGGGGAAAGTGGCTGGCCATGGGCCCTAGCCATGGAAAAAATTAATATTTTTTTTAAAGCCCAAAGTTAAAATGATGAAAGTCTTAATTTTGACAATTTGCAAAATGTTTGAGATAAAAGCTCTAAAACACCTTCTTAGGCTATGATTAATAAATTCCAAAATAAAATTTATATTTAGGACATAAAAGTATTGTATTTTATATAATTTGGGTATAAATTAGAGCATTTGGCACTATATAGGACGTTTCAGACAGTTACGGGTCGGAACCGGACTTTCTAAGCAACTACCGGAAACTCTAAATTTTTTCGGTAAATCTAATCTAACTAACTCCCAATCTTATAACTTATATAAAATAACACTAATATAAACTTAGTAAGGGCTACCCTGAAAGCTCAAATTTGACAGTTGTCACAAAAGCTCTCCAATGTAGCATTCTTCAAGCTTTTCTTATAGAAATGTTTTAGATATCTTAAGGAAATACAGTTTCTTCATCTCCAAGCTGATCAAAAATTGTTTCCTTTACAAATACCTGATCATGGAATCTACACTCCAGATTCCTTGGAGAGTTCAGAAATACAGATTCCTTGGAGAGTTCAGAAATATAGACTTCAGAAGCACCTGACTTATAAACCACCAGAGAATGTTCAGATGTTCTTCATCTTCTCTTCTATCAAGTACCAAAGGTCTCCATACAACAATATCCCTTACTTCATTATCCTCTTCTTTATCATCAAACATAATAACATCTGACAAGTCACCTGGTTCTCCAATTTCTTCTTCAATAGATAAATATTCATTAAGCATTTTTTTTATTAGAATCAGGAAGAACATTAGTATCATTAGTGCCAGTTTCATTATCAGAATTGTAAGATAACTTCTCTATTTCATATCCTTCATCTTCTTCTTCAGGAATGACATCAGAAGCTGCTTCAGAAGTTACCATCTCATCAATAACATTTTCAGAACAAGTTGCAATTGGTTCATATATTATCATAGCACTTTCAGAACAAGGAGCTTCTTGATATTCAGGTTCAGAATTGAGAATAACTTCAACTGCTTCAGAGATTTTTTTCAGCACCAAAATCTTTCTAAACATCTTTAGAAGATATTTCAGAAGATTGGGCTTTTATCATGAGTACATCTTCAGAACTTGAAACTTTCCTCCTCTTCCCCCCCCCCCCACCCCCCATGATCATCAGAATCTTAATCATCATGCTTTCATTTCAATGTTCCAGCTTGTGACCTGCATTCCAAAGCTGAAATTCTCTGATCAAGAGCCACTTGAGTATTTTGTACAGAAGATAACATGTTCAGAATAAGTTGTATGTCATCCTTGGTAGCCAACATGGTAAGATTTGGCTGTTCAGAAGTGGAAGGCAATGAAGTTCTGAGATTCGCCACAGAAGATACAACTTCAGAAAATGATCTTACAATAGCATCTTGAAAAGATTTCAGATCATTTGATGAGACAGAGGCTTTCTGCAAATCACTTAGCCTTTCATCCAGTTTCTTCTCCTGACTCTCAACGCTTTCCTCCATCACCTTGGTTGCGTTTGACGTCAATTCCTTGAAGTCCTTCTGAATCTTCGCAAATTCAGAAGTACAAAAGGATTCAGTGAGTGGGGCTTTGTTGATGTCACAGATGGTCCTGTTTGCAGTCCTACAGATGTAGGCTGGCTTGTTGATGTCACCACATCATGAACCACAAAGGATTCAGTGAGTGGGGTTTGGAGATGTTCACCCCACCAGGACTTCCTTCAAATCCCTGATATCCTAGAATAGGAATATCTATTGAAGTTGTTGCAAGATGCCTAACACTTTGCGTATTTAAATTTGAAAGATTTGTGCTAGTGTGAAGGATTTCCACATCAAGTGGTTCATGAGGCTCAAAGTTGAGTGGACTCTCAGACTCAATGTGCTTATTTGTGTGAAGGGCGGATATATATCCTTCCGTTTCAACATTAGCAAGAGTTTCCATGTACTCACTGGCTATTTCAATATTACCCATAAAAGAGTGTGGAGTAATAGATTGGGTGGCTGCCCGGCCAGTAACAGTTAGTGCACAGGATTCTTTTTCTTTTTCCTGTGATCTCCCCTCAGAATTTATTTTCCTCACTTGTCTACCCTGTTTCTCATTTACATTTTGCCTCTTTACACTCTGAGGTTGTTCCCCACCTTGAACTTCTTCCCCTCTCTCACTATTTAATCTAGACTCCTCACCTTGCTCACCACTCTAGGTTGAATCAGGGGAAGAGGCTGCTGGTTTAGGTAGTCCCATAGATTCACAATACTCAATCAAATACTTATTATTGGGACTTATATAGGCCAGAAGTTCAGCTGGAAGAGGAACTTCTTTTGGAAATCTAAACTTTGAGTTTGGTGGCCTCAGCTTGTCCATGGAAAATAGTGGACTGAATAGTGCATTGTCAAGTCTTGGAATGGCTTCAACAGCTGTCATAGAACCTTTGATAAAATTCTTAAAAAACCTTTGGAAAGGGACATATGAGTAGGTGGCCTTCTTCAATACTGCAGTCTTCAATTCTTCAAAGATCAATGTAGCATAATCATAGTCCATGTTATGTGCAATACCATGAAATATGATTCTGGCAATGGTTGATGCTTGATCCAGGCTTGAACTCTTACCAGAAAGTTAGGTATTAATGATAGTAAACAGGGAATACCAAATGGGTGGAAGACACTTCCTTTTTAAGGCACTAAGTGTAGTAAGAACTTCTGAGTAACCCAACTTCATGAAGTCTGCTATAAGCTCAGAATTACGTGGAATAGCATCAAAAATATCATTGCCTACAACTGCATTGGCTTCTGGAAGATCTAAAATGTTTCTGATATATGTATCCTTGATACAGAATCTATATCCCAAAACATAAGAAGTAAGTTCATCTGCCTCCTCATCAACCTTAGCATAATACCACTATTGCAGCAGATATTCTTCAAGGACCAAAAACTTCCTAGATAACATTGGCCTAAAAGGATGTTTCTTCAAGATTTCAATCAGAATTTGTTGATCAACATTGAAATTTGTGGACCTTAGATTAAGTGCACAATTGTTCTTTCTGACCTCAACTCTTTTGTTCTCTGGAATGGACATTCTTGTATGACCAGGACCACTATTTTCTTTTTGAGTATTTCCAGCATTGGATTGAGATTCATTAGCACCACCAACAGATTCAGAAATTACATCTATTGGTCCAAGTTGAGTTCCCCAATTTCAGTGGTGTTAGGTTTCGGGTTAGGGTTCGAAGGACCAGCTTCTGAGTTACCTTTAGTAGCAGTGTCTTCAAGCATAGGATCAGTTCCCAAAGACACTTCAATCGATCCAACCATCAAACTCTTTGGTACAATTTTGAATGAACCACCATTGGATGATTCATCACTGTCACTGAAGCATGATTTTGAAGTCTGAATAGTGTTACACCTCATTTTCAGGGAAGTATGAACCAAAATTATACAAGTGCAGGAAATTAGAAGTTCATCTTCTGATTTCACTCATCACAAAGGCGCCCAGAGTTTGGAAGAACAGCTGGACTACAACAGAGGTATCACACGCGCTCCTGATGATGTGGTATGCACATGTTCCGTGTTTCTAATCTTATAACTGAATTTGTTACAAGCTTTGCTTACGTGTCAGTTTGTAATAGGGTAGAATGTTGACTTCTATTCATTGTACTAGTATAAATAGATCCTTTTATGAATGTAATAGTCGTCGATCTAAGATTCATTTTGGAGAACAAAAGAGCATTTCATTCATCGTATTGTAATCATCTTCTAGGTTATTAATACGAATTACCACTTGTTCTTCAATATCGCTCTTACTGTTCTTACTGTTAACTGCTTTAATTCAAAGATCTAATTTGCTTCCGCTTACATTTTCACATTCGATCTATTGATTAATTGTTATAAAGGGATATGGGTTCCAACAATTGGTAACAGAGCCATCTAATCAATCTATTGATTATTAGATCTCTTCCATTTGGAGAAATCCCTCTTCTATTTGCAGATATTTTTAGTTTTAAGCTACTGTTCGTAATTCAACCCTGTTTTACGAGAATTTGTTGATTTCATAACAAATTTCTCCAAATTGGTGGTAATTTGGGTTTAAATATGAAAATCAGTAAGAATATCGTTCTGTTTCAATTCATTTGAAATTTATTTGTTCTAGATTTCAAAAATCCTCTTGTTATTCTCTCAAATCCCTATTTTCTGAAAAAATGGCAAATTTAAATTTGAATGCTGTTTACACCTCCGGATCCCTGACCAAACCTCCTACTCTAATCCGTGATGAATATCCACAATGGAAGATCCGTATGATCAACTTTTATGAATGATTGGATGTAGAACTTTACCCTATTGCTCAAAATGGTCCGTTTATTCCAATGACAATGATTCCAAGGATTCATGCCACCACAAATACCGATGAAATTCCTGCGAGACAAGTTCCAAAGCTGAGGGAAAATTGGTCTGATGATGAAAAGGCAAAAGTGGAATTAGCCAAAAAGGCAAAAAGTCTACTAATCATGGCAATTCCAAATGAGATTTTCCAGTCTCTGGATTCGCCACTACCCACACCACTCGTTGAAGCAGAGGGTACGTCCATACCCTTTGATAGTTTAGATGCTGACGAAGTCCTATCAGAGGGGTTCCAGCCACAGGATGCACCACTTACCGGGGTCTTTACCCTTTATAAAGGTTAGCACATTGTGTTCAGCTCCCCATCCTCTGATGATAGGGAAAAAGTTTAACCAATCAGAACAACCGAAGAGGTGCCTGTCAATGACAGCCCTCGAAGACAGGTTGGAAGTCCGTCCACACTCAACGTCAATACAGGTGTGAATGAGGGCCTCTCTAAACGCGAGAGACATGGGGCTCCATGTGTTGGAGATGCACCGGTTACACATTCTGATTTCGTCACCAATGCAGCGTTTATAGCATTTGGTGATAAAATTCAAAGATCTATGGACGATCTAAAACTATCCCTTGACTCTCAGCAAACCATCCTTAACAATATTCATACAGAGCAGTTAGCTTAGTCTCAAGCTCTGGAGTCCATCAAGAAGCTCATCACCGATACTGCCGATTCTCAGAGGAATTCCGCTTCTGACCACTTTCATGCTCTGGATGCTGGCATTAAGGCCAATTCAGAGGCAATTTTCCATCTTCCTGAAGAACTTCCATCTCCAGGGATCACCATTTCCGTTGCTGAATACAGTTCTTTCGTAGCTGATATTCAGAAGATTATTAAGGCCGTTCTTCCTACTGAAGATGCTTCTGCTTCCTCCTCCTCCCTCGTAAAGAAGTCTGACATGGCTATTTTCCAGAAAGCCGTGATTGATAGGATCAATGTTTTGACTTCGAGATATGTCTCTAAGACAAATACTAGCACTTCAAACATAGATCAGAATATCACCTCCTTAGAAACCTCTATCTCGAAGTTATCCACCATGGTAAGTTCTATCTTTGTTGCTTTTGAAAATAAGAAGAAAGCTAAGGAGGCAAGGGCATGTAAGAAAACAGAGCACAAGTGCAAAAAGTCTGAGGATCAGGATCCTGATTCTCAGAAGGGGAGAATCTGGAAAATCTTAAGAGAACCAAAACTGAAACTGCTCAGAAGATGGATCAAGACAGAGGTAAAGCTCCCGCCCCTTCACCCTCTGCTCCTCCTCCTTGTAAACAAACTCCTTTAACTCCAACGCCACTTGCCACACACAGTGGTCCTCTTCCTAAAGATCCAGAGGTGGCCAAGTTTCTGCTTGAAATTATTGGCAAAACAAAGAGACAATCTCAACCTTCAATTGCAAGTCCTTCTGCCCCTGCCCCTCAACAACCAAATATGGATGCTGAAAAAGCCAGAGCTGAAGAAGTTAGAGCCAGAACTGAAGCTGAACTCAGAGCCAAAGCTGAAGCTGACAAAGCTAAAGTTAAAGCTGATAAAGCCAAGGCCGAAGCTGAAAGAGCCAAGGCTCAAGCAGAAATAGACAGAGCAGAAGCTGAAAAGGCTAAAGTTGAAGCTGATGAAGCCAAGGCCGAAGATGAAAGAGCACGTGAAATTTTTGAGAAAGCCAAACGAGAGGAGTCATTAAAATGCAGAGCTGCACATGAAGAAAGACAACAGAAGCTGGGAAGACTTGAGTTACCAACTCTGAAATTGAAAAACAGGCACATGTATGCCCCTGCTGATCAGAAGATTTTCTTGATGCTGCCTACTTTTGCAAATGACTATCAAGTAAATGATGCTGTCAAGGATAAATTTATGAGTCATAGGCAAGCAAGAAAGGATGCTTACTCGATTGTACCAATCAAAAAGATCTCTGCTATCAAGCACACTCAATTTGAACAATCAGAGATCTGGTACACAATATATGAGGTAGTCAGAGAAGACAAACAGACTTACTATTTTTGTGACAACGATCTATTGTCTATTAACCCTTCTGATCTTCTGATCCTGGAAAAATTCATGGAGATTCAAATGAACAAGAAAAAGGATAGTCAAGATAAGATTGCTTACTTCAGGATCATTGAGTGCATGAAATCTTTTATTAGATACAGAACACAGGTAGATTTTCAGACTGCTGAACTACAATGTTGACAACTTATGTATCTCTGCTCCAAATGAAGACATGGAAGGCCTCAATGCTCTGAGAATTGGAAAAGGCTGACTCAGCCAGAAGAAGGGGTTGTGTTCAAGAGGCCACACAGAAGAAGCTTCTTAGAATAAAAGAGGCATACAAATATTCATCAGAGGTAGTCTACATTGTCAAATGTTATGCCTCTGTTGAAGTTGATGATCATAACCAAGAAGCAATAGAGAAGATGGTGAAGAGACTTGATAGCGTTTTGAAGATCAGAGAAATCACAGATCAGATCTCCAAGATTATCTCACAGGTTGCCCCCTTCTGACACCAACGGAACTAAAGCCAAACGAAGTCATCTTTCAACATTCTAGACTTCATACTTAGGGGGAGATTGTTAGACCTCATATTCAGGGAAGTATGAACTAAAAATGTACAAGTGCAGAAGATCAGAAGTTCATCTTCTGATTTCATTCATCATAGAGACGCCCAGAGTTTGGAAGAACAGCTGGACTACAACAGAGGTATCACACGCGCTCCTGATGACGTGGCCTGCACATGTTCCGTGTTTCTAATCTTATAACTGAATTTGTTACAAGCTTTGCTTACGTTTAGTTTGTAATAGGCTAGAATGTTGACTTCTATTCATTGTACTAGTATAAATAGATCATTTCATGAATGTAATAGTCGTCGATCTAAGATACGTTTTGGAGAACAAATAGAGCATGTCATTCATCGTATTGTAATCATCTTCCAGGTTATTAATACGAATTACCACTGTTCTTACTGTTAACTACTTTAATTCATAGATCTAATTTGCTTCCGCTTACATTTTCACATTCGATCTATTGATTAATTGTTAGAAAGGGGTATGGGTTCCAACAAATAGATTTATTAACATTGGAAGTAGGCATTTTTTAGAGAAATTGAAGTTCTGTGTGAGATTGAAGTTCAAAGATATCAGAAAACAAGTTCTGAGTGAGATTGAAGTTCAAAGATATCGAAGGGAAAATTCGTTGAAAAAAGATGAAGATGACGAAGCCATATGGCTTTTATAATGTTGATGATCGTCGTGGGACACGTGGCAGAAAAAGAGCCAAAATGTAATGATGTTTAGTAGGATAATGATGATTTACAACGGTTAATCTTGATTACTGAAACATTTACGACGTAGTTAATGCTTGGCTAATGAAATTAAAACACGTGTCACACGCGCGGACTAAGTCATCTTCTGAATAAAAGGTTTAGAACTTTTGAGAAAGAATTCAGAAGTTTTGAGACAAAGTTTAGAATTTCTGGAAAATGATTCAGAACTTGAGTGACACGTTCAGAACTTGAGTGAAAATGATTGAATTCCTTGAAAATACATACTTCTAAATGCAGAAAACGTTTTAACAATTCAGAAGTAGTTTGAACAATGAAAAATTTGATCATCATTAGAAGTTTGTTCAGACTTCTAAGAGATTTAAGCTCAAATGCGATCATCACCTATTCAGATCTTGTAGAAAAGTTATAAGAATGGACAAACCATTAGCAACAATTGATGAGATGTATAGAATAATACTCCCCCTTGAATCATGCTTAGAAAAGAAAAGAAAAACCCCCCTTGAAAAATGCTATACATAAATGAAAAATAGAAAATAACACAAATACGAATATGCAAGAGTTAAAAATATTGACTTCTGAATTATCTAAGTTGACTTCTTAGAATCAAACATCAGAACTTCTGAAGTTGGATTATCAGAATTCAATATGTACTTAATTCAGAAGTTTATATCCTTGTCTAAGATATAGACATGATTAGGAAACGTTTTGCTTACAAATGTGACATCTGTCAAATCTGAGTCTTCAGGTTAGTTTCTAATAAGTTTATTAGCATTAATATAGATTAGTTATAAGAGTTAAGTGTTAGAATATATTAGATTAACCGAAATTTTTTAGAATTTCCGGTAAATGTTTAGAAAGTCCGGTTCCGACCCGTAATTGTCTGAAACGTTCAATATAGTGCCAAATACCCTAATTTATACCCAATTATTATAAAATATGAAATTTTAAAGTTTCAAAAATAAAAATTTTCATTTTAATTGAAATTAACCATTTTGGACTTATATTTTGAGAAAAAGACCAAAAATTGAGAAAAAGATGGGTATTTTATCTCTTGGGCTTGTGTTATTAATTTTTAAACAAAAAAAAAATGGGCTTGGAGTGGGGCCCATAGGCTTGGCCGGCCCCTTCCCCTTAATCCCCATATAAATACCTTTTTTTTTTTTACTTTGCATTCATTCTTCAATTCAAAATTTAAAAAAGATCTCTCATATCTCTCTCTAAAACTCAAAGGGTTCTTCAAGTTCATCATCTTCATCCCATTTCCAGCCTTGATTCATCCTCATTTCATCATCAAAAAGCAAGTTTTAACAAGAAGATTGAAGCTTTAAACAATATCAAATCAAGGTATGGACTCTCATATATGTTTTTGCATCATATTGTGTACATTTTGTGACATTTTCTTTGTGTATTTGCATCCTTTATGCATCTGAGCTTGAAGGATGTGCTTGCACAAATCAAGGGTGTATAAAAGAGTATTTCTTATGATAAACACAAAGATAAATGGTGGGGATAGCTTTCTTGCAAATGAACCACTATTCTTGTGTGATTTCATACTCAAAACCCCTAAAATATGTTCATTTATCTTGCTGTCCAGAAAATGGTATGTGTTTGGACGACCATTTAGAGTATATTTCAAGTTCAAATTCGTTTTTATTTTAAATAGTGTTCATATTTTATGAGTTGGGGTTCTAATCCAAGTTGTTTCACTCAAAAACATTGAGTTTTGACCCCCCCAAATGCTCAAATCAAATGGAATATGCAACTGGTGATTCAACAGTAGGTAAACCCTACTTTGAATGGCCATACCTTTCAAAATAATGCTTCAAATCTCTTGATTTTTCTTCTGAAAGTTTGTTTAATGAGTTACCTTCCAAATGCTTTTAATTTCATTCAAAAATATAGTGATTTGAGGTTTCATTTACTCAAAACAAAATGAGTATACAATCTGTCCAAAATGGACAGATTTGTGCATGCATGTTCTAATGGTCATATCTCTTTCAAAACTCAATGAAAAAGGATGATTCTTCATTTGAGAGTTAATTACATGAGTTATCTTCTGCATGCAAGTGGAATCACATTAAAATATGGAGTTTTGACCTCCAAACACATAAAACACTTTAGGTGTGCAATCTGTAAAACCACCAGCAGATAAACTCTACTTAGTGTGTTAATACCTCTTTTGTTATTTGTCTTTAATGCATGAATCTTCTTCTACAACTTTTTTTATTGAGTTAGGGTTCTTATGAACCCAATTTCACTCAAAAATATGAAGATATGAGGCATTAACCTAATTATTCAAAGTAGGTGTGCAATCTGTCAAGAAAAGACAGAATGGTACATACCACTTTGAGGTGCTATATATTCTTCATAATTTCTTCAAAATGAGTGATTTTTATCTCAAAAGTTTCCTCTATGAGTTATCTTTCCAATACAATTGGAAATTCTAGAAAAAAACTTAGTAGAACTCCTTAAATGAGTGATTTACTAACATGGTGTAATCTGTTTTACCGGTTGTGACATAATGTTTTGCATGAATTATTTGAACAACTTTTGCATTTCCAAAAGGAATGAAATTTGGTCACAATGACCATAACTCAATACTTTATCTTTTATAAAAAGATAGGAAACTAGGTCATTTTGGAAGCCCTTGAAACCTGATCATATTTAGGACAATTGGTTTCTGTCCAGAAGCGAAATTCTGGACTTAATTGATTTCTATAAATGTTGATCATGTGATGGATAATAAGATTACTTTCGGTATAAATTACGATATTAACGAGCAGGTGGGAATTTTGTGTAATTGGACATATATAGACACTTATGGGCTTAAGATTTATTCACCTCTATAAGTAGTATTAGACCTTTAAGTGACGGTTTTGGGTATTACTCTTTGATAGGGAAGTGTTAGGTCGTCGTGTGGGGATCGGATTGTGTTGTCTTGTGTCGCGGAGCTTTGCTATAAGGTGAGTATTCACAACCCCTCTTTCAAAGTATTTTATACGATTTGGGGTGAAAAGCATGATTGAATATATTATATGAGCTATTTTCATCATGATTATGAAATTTTGTTAAATTTGATGTTGTGGACACTAAGGCATGTACACTGATAGTTATATCGAGTAAAATGTAACATAAAAGTTTGTACACTACTATTAACTCAAGTGAGGAGTCGAAGGTATTTGTGGATAGCGCTATTTGGACGGACAATCCCACCTAAAAACTATAGGTAGGGGTGTACTGTACTTAAAAAAAGAAGAAACGAAGGTTCTACATATGTGGGATATTAGTCCCACCACTAAGGTAGAATTAACAATGAATTTTTTTTGTGGTCGAAAGGTTTAGTGGTGGCTCTTTATATACTAAAAATTAGAGTACATAATGCCTTGACGTTTTAAGATATTAATAACTGCCAAAAATTTATTTTGCTCATATTCACTTACACAAATGGATGTTTGAAATATTGAAAACCTGTGAACTCACCAACTCTTTGTAGTTGACCTTGTTTTTATCATGCTTTTCAGGGGTAAGAAAAGATTAACCGAATCTTTCTATTATGTGGGCGCATCGACATCAATCACCTTGTTTATTTGAAACTGTTTAGTTGAAACACTTGGTTTACTTTATTTTGTTAGAACTTTTAGTTGATGCGATGTAAAATTTTAAATTTAAACTGTTATGTATTTGAATGGATGGTTGGTGTTGTTTTTTATCCTATTGTTATGAAATCTTGCTCTATCACCCCTCGTGTTTCCGCTTTAGCGGGGTGTGACAGAGTTGGTATCAGAGCTATAGGTTATAGAGAACACCGGTTTTCTATTGAAACCAAATACTATAACCAATTTTTTTTTTTTTTTGAAAAACTATTTTCGTAGATAAATTTAAAAAGCTCACTACTAGTATAATTAGAATAAGCAACGATCTGATATATCATAATTAGGCAAAGCCTGATCACCTATGTCTAAATATGGTATGAATAAGAAAGGACTTGCATTAAATTATTCTAAAAATAGGAATCGATCGGGAAATCTTTCACTTCAAAATGAGAAATATGATTTTATGTGAGTTCACATGATTGTTATAAAATGTTTATGATATTTATAAATTATTTTTTTTATTTATCTCAGCACTATGTCCACATCCGACCACTCCCCGGATGAATCCGGTTATGTTACCAGCAGGGTTAGGAGAGCCGACACAAACTATGATGACTATGACCCATCCGAGCATAGTCATGAAGAGGATTCTGCCGACTCTTCTGCTCGATCTTCTGTTCCCATGCCCGTACCCATACCTACCGGTGAGGGGACATCTCGCGGGCCAAGGACGATAAGGACTGCCCGCAAGCGCATTCTCCCTCTTCGGAGAGTGACTTTCACGATTCCTTCCGTGCCATCGGGAGAACCATCTCAGTCGCGATCCAGGTCGCGAAGTGTGACTCCTCCTTCCCCAGCGATCGGAGTTCCTGTGCCACCGCCGCAAGGCATGACTACATCGGAGCACATTTGGGTCACGGGGTGGCGGATAGAGTAGGACTTCATCAGAGTAGACTGGGCTATCACCAGCACTCCCTAGACGACTTATTTTCGGCATTGAACACTCAGAATGCTTATACGACTAGTGTTTTGGGTGTTGCCCTTGATGCTAAAAGGACGATTCGGAGATTGTATGCATATTTGTTTTGGATCATAGGAGTCTTGGTGGTGGTGTTAGGAGTATTGATTGGGATGTTGATGCGTTAGGGAACTCTAGTTATTTTGAACTTTTGGGGCTTGTAGCCTATGTATTCAAGTTTAAGCACTTTATTATCTTTTACACTGTATTTTAAAACTTATGTTGGCTTGCCTTAGTTATTTATGGAATTTATGCAAGTTATCTATTTATCGCATGTTGTTTTGAAATGTATGTGTTCGTGAGTAGTACTGGATGTATGTTATAAGATGCGTATGATTTAGTAAGTAGATTTATATTGGCTATCGTAACACAAAATTGACTAAAACTCAATTTAAAATTGTGTTTTTAGAACAATGCCTCCGAGAAGAGTAAATTCCGATGTTGCACGACTAGTATCCGAACAGCTCATGGCAGCACTACCAGGTATTGTGAGCCAAGTAGCAGCTGGTTTAAATGCTAATCAAAATAACAATCAGGGTTCTGGAGATAGGGAATGTACGTATAAATCCTTTAGGAGTTGTAATCCTAAAGAATTTTTCGGAACTGAAGGAGCCGTCGGTTTATTGACCTGGTTGGAAAGCATGGAGTCTGTCCTCCACAGTAGCAAGTGTGCTGAGGGAAAGAAGGTGGAGTTTGCTGCCTGTCTATTACAAGGGCGAGCATTAACTTGGTGGAACACCCAAGTACAAACCCGAGGTCGGGAAGCCGCCAACAGTCTTACATGGGAAGATTTCAAAAGAATGCTGAAGGAAGAATACTGCCCTAGGAGCGAGATTCAGAAGCTGGAAGCAGAGTTGTGGAATCACGAGATGAAAGGGAATGATATCGACTCCTACACAGCCCGATTTCATGAATTGGCAAAAATGGTACCGCATCTGGTAACGCCTGAAGAGAACCGAGTTGATAGGTATGTTTGGGGATTATCTTCGGAGATACGCGGGGATGTTACCTCAGCAAACCCAAAAACTCTACAAGAGGCAGTAAGTTCGGCAACCAGACTCACAAACAATGCTACTCGCTCGGGATTGTTTATAAGGGATAAGGCACAAGGGAAGAGAAAGATGGATGAACCAATAAGAAAGTAGTTTGGAAAAAGGACAAGTAAGGAACAAAGAACTTCAGGTAACTACGGAATTCAAACTCAACCTGCGGAGAAAGAGAAAAGACCTTATCCCAAATGTGACAAGTGCAATAGACAGCATACCGGACGATGTATTATCTATCAAAAATGCAACAAAGGAGGTCACTATGCCAAAGATTGCAGGAGCACATGAAGGCGGGCATCTTTTGAGTGTGGAAGCCCGGATCACTTTCGGAATACATGTCCATGATGGAATCAAAGACCGAACACTAATCAAGCAAGACCGGCCAACCAAGGAAATCAAGGAGGTCCGTCAAGAGGCCGAGTGTTTGAAATTTTAGCTGAGGAAGCAAGACAGAATCCGGATGTAGTTACAGATACGTTTCTTTTAAATAATCATTACGCATCTGTGCTATTTGATTCAGGAGCGGATAGGAGTTTTGTGTCATTAGATTTTAGACCAAAAATAAGTCTAAGACCTCAAAAGTTGAATGAAGTATACGTCATTGAATATGCCAACGGACAAGAGTGTAAGGCTAAAGACGTAATAATGGGCTGCACTTTAAATTTGACTAGTAGGGATTTTAGTATAGATCTAATCCCGATTCAACTAGGAAGTTTCGACATAATTGTGGGCATGGATTGGTTATCCAAAAACCGAGCCGAAATCTGTTGCTCCGAAAAGATCGTACGAATTCCGTTACCCGAAGGGGGAAAACTCGAAGTACACGGAGAGAAACCCAGGAGGGGTATTAAAGTAGTGACATGTATGAAGATGCGAAAGTATTTGAGAAAGGATTGCATTGCTTTTCTAGCTCACATCAAAGATAAGAAGGCTGAAGAAAAACGCATTCAAGATATTCCTATAGTTCGGAATTTTCCTGAGGTATTCCCGGACGAATTGCCTGGAGTACCCCCACCAAGACAAGTGGAGTTTCACATAGAATTAATTCCTGGAGCCGCGCCTGTCGAGAAAGCACCATTTCGATTAGCACCATCAGAGATGCAAGAGCTGTCGGAACAACTTCAGGAATTACTCGACAAAGGATTTATCAGACCTAGCTCTTCACCTTGGGGAGCCCCAATTTTATTTGTTAAGAAGAAAGATGGATCTTTTCGAATGTGTATCGATTATAGGGAACTCAACAAGTTGACAATTAAGAACCGATACCCCCTTCCCCGAATTGATGATCTGTTTGACCAACTTCAAGGTGCAACGTACTTCTCGAAGATCGATCTTAGATCTGGATATCATCAAATGAGAGTGCGAGAAGAAGATATCCCCAAGACGGCCTTTAGGACTCGATACGGTCACTACGAGTTCCTAGTCATGCCATTTGGTCTAACAAATGCACCGGCAGTCTTCATGGATTTGATGAATAGAGTATGTCGACCATACTTAGACAAATTCATGATCGTGTTTATAGATGATATACTTATTTATTCTCGAGACAAAAAGGAGCATGAACAACATTTGAAGCTGATACTGGAATTGCTCAGAAACGAAAAGTTGTACGCCAAGTTCTCCAAATGCGAATTTTGGATTCGTGAAGTGCACTTTCTTGGCCACATGGTGAATGAAAAAGGAATCCAAGTTGATCCAGCTAAGATTGAAGCCATTAAGAAATGGGAAGCCCCAAAGACACCAACGGAGATCTGCCAATTTCTGGGATTGGCAGGTTATTACAGGCGATTCATCGAGAATTTCTCTAAAATTGCGCAACCACTAACAACTCTAACCCAAAAAGATAAAAAGTTTATTTGGGGAGAAAAACAAGAAGAAGCCTTCCAGACACTCAAACACAAGTTATGCAACGCACCGATTCTGGCTCTACCCGAAGGAGTAGATAACTTCGTAGTCTACTGTGATGCTTCACATCAGGGAATGGGCTGCGTGTTAATGCAAAAAGACAAGGTTATTGCATACGCATCAAGACAACTGAAGATTCACGAGAAGAATTACACTACTCATGATTTGGAGCTAGGAGCGGTGGTATTTGCACTCAAGATTTGGAGACATTATCTCTACGGTACTAAGTGTACTATATTCACAGATCACAAGAGCCTGTGAAATAAAGTACCATCCAGGGAAAGCTAATGTGGTAGCCGACGCGTTAAGCCGAAAGGAAAGAGTAAAACCAACAAGAGCACGTGCTATGGGAATGATGGTCCAGACGAGTTTAAAAACTCAAATACTGGAAGCACAAGGAGAAGCTTTGAAAGAAGATAATTTGAAGAATGAAACCTTGCAGCACCTAGAGAAGGAATTTGAAATGCAGACAGATGGGGTACATTACTTTAAGAATAAGGTATGGGTACCAAAAGTTGGTGATCTACGGTCAACCATTTTGGACGAAGCCCATCGATCCAGATATTCAATTCACCCTGGAGCAGATAAGATGTATAAGGATTTGAAAGAGTATTATTGGTGGCCGGGAATGAAGAAAGATATAGCTTTGTTCGTAAGCAAGTGCCTGACTTGTGTTAAGGTAAAGGCTGAACATCAGAAACCATCTGGTTTACTCCAACAACCTGAAATACCACAGTGGATTTCGTAACTAAGTTACCCAGAACTGGAAAGGGGCACGATACTATATGGGTTATACTAGACCGACTTACCAAATCGGCTCATTTCATCCCCATTCGCCAGGATTTTAGTATGGAAAGGCGTGCGCAAATCTATATTAATGAAATAGTTACACGTCATGGTGTGCCTATTTCCATTATTTCGGACAGAGATACACGATTTACATCGCGTTTTTGGCAATCACTTCAAAAGGCATTGGGTACACGTTTGGATTATAGCACTGCCTATCATCCTCAAACGAATGGACAATCAGAAAGAACTATTCAAACGCTAGAGGATATGTTACGGTCTTGCGCAATAGATTTCGGTGGAAGTTGGGATACCCACCTGCCACTTGTGGAATTCTTCTATAACAACAGCTATCATACCAGCATACAATGTGCACCATACGAAGCTCTATATGGACGTAAGTGCAGATCGCCGCTTAGCTAGGTAGAAATCGGAGATAGACAGTTGACAACGCCCGATATTATCCAGGAAACCACTGACAAGATCTCAATCATCAAAAAAAGACTCAAGACAGCAAGAGACCGTCAGAAGAGTTATGCGGATAATCGGAGAAAGTCGTTGAAATTCCAAGTGGGGGATAAAGTGCTTCTTAAGGTATCGCCATGGAAGGGACTAGTACGCTTTCGGAAAAGAGGCAAGCTGGGTCCCAGATACACTGGTCGATTCGAAATACTCGAAAGAATCGGACCAGTGGCGTACAAGTTGATGTAACCGTAAAATCTAAGCGCAATCCACGACACGTTTCATGTGTCGAATCTGAAGAAATGTTTAACAGATGAAACATTGTTGTTAACCCTGGACGACGTTCAGATTAACGATCGGTTACACTTCGTCGAAGAACCAATCGAGATTTTGGACCGAGAAGTTAAACGGTTAAGGCACAGTAAGATCCCTATTGTTAAAGTCCGCTGGAATGCAAAGCATGGTCCAGAATATACCTGGGAACGTGAAGATTTGATAAAGCAAAAGTATCCCAGCTTATTCGCAAACACCCCGGAGAAAGCTAGCTCTTAAATTTCGGGACGAAATTTCTCTAACAAGGAGAGATTGTGACATCTGTCAAGTCTGAGTCTTCAGGTTAGTTTCTAATAAGTTTATTAGCATTAATATAGATTAGTTATAGGAGTTAAGAGTTAGAATATATTAGATTAACCGAAATTTTTTAGAATTTCCGGTAAATGCTTAGAAAGTCCGGTTCCGACCCGTAACTGTCTGAAACGTCCAATATAGTGCCAAATGCCTTATTTTATACCCACTTATTATAAAATATGAAATTTTAAAGTTTCAAAAATAAACTTTTTCGTTTTAATTGAAATTAACCATTTTGGACTTATATTTTGAGAAAAAGGCCAAAAATTGAGAAAAAGATGGGTATTTTATCTCTTGGGCTTGTGTTATTAATTTTTAAACAAAAAAAAATGGGCTTGGAGTGAGGCCCATAGGCTTGGCCGGCGCCTCCCCCTTAATCCCCATATAAATACCTTTTTTTTACTTTGCATTCATTCTTCAATTCAAAATTTAAAAAAAATCTCTCATTTCTCTCTCTAAAACTCAAAGGGTTCTTCAAGTTCATCATCTTCATCCCATTTCCAGTCTTGATTCATTCTCATTTCATCATCAAAAAGCAAGTTTTAACAAGAAGATTGAAGCTTTAAACAATATCAAATCAAGGTATGGACTCTCATATATGTTTTTGCATCATATTGTGTACATTTTGTGACATTTTCATTGTGTATTTGCATCCTTTATGCATCTGAGTTTGAAGGATGTGCATGCACAAATCAAGGGTGTATAAAAGAGTATTTCTTATGATAAACACAAAGATAAATAGTGCGGATAGCTTTCTTGCAAATGAACCACTATTCTTGTCTGATTTCATACTCAAAACCCCTAAAATATGTTCATTTATCTTGCTGTCCAGAAAATGGTCTGTGTTTGGACGACCATTTAGAGTATATTTCAAGTTCAAAATCGTTTTTATTTTAAATAGTGTTCATATTTTATGAGTTGGGGTTCTAATCCAAGTGGTTTCACTCAAAAACATTGAGTTTTGACCCCCCAAATGCTCAAATCAAATGGAATATGCAACTGGTGATTCAATAGTAGGTAAACCCTACTTTGAATGGCCATACCTTGCAAAATAATGCTTCAAATCTCTTGATTTTTCTTCTGAAAGTTTGTTTAATGAGTTACCCTCCAAATGCTTTTAATTTCATTCAAAAATATAGTGATTTGAGGTTTCATTTACTCAAAACAAAATGAGTATGCAATCTGTCCAAAATGGACAGATTTGTGCATGCATGTTCTAATGGTCATATCTCTTTCAAAACTCAATGAAAAAGGATGATTCTTCCTTTGAGAGTTAATTACATGAGTTATCTTCTGAATGCAAGTGGAATCACATTAAAATATGGAGTTTTGACCTCCAAACACCTAAAACACTTTAGGTGTGCAATCTGTAAAACCACCAGCTGATAAACTCTATTTTGTGTGTTAATACCTCTTTTGTTATTTGTTTTTAATGCATGAATCTTCTTCTACAACTTTTTTTATTGAGTTAGGGTTCTTATGAACCCAATTTCACTCAAAAATATGAAGATATGAGGCATTAACCAAATTATTCAAAGTAGATGTGCAATCTGTCAAGAAATGACAGAATGGTACATACCACTTTGAGGTGCTATATATTCTTCATAATTTCTTCAAAAGTGATTTTTATCTCAAAAGTTTCCTCTATGAGTTATCTTTCCAATCCAACTGGAAATTCTAGAAAACACTTAGTAGAACTCCTTAAATGAGTGATTTACTAATATGGTGTAATCTGTTTTACCGGTTGTGATATAATGTTTTGCATGAATTATTTGAACCACTTTTACATCTCCAAAAGGCATGAAATTTGGTCAGAATGACCATAACTCAGTACTTTATCTTGTATAAAAAGATAGGAAACTAGGTCATTTTGGAAGCCCTTGAAAATTGATCATATTTAGAACAATTGGTTTCTGTCCAGAAGAGAAATTCTGGACTTAATTGATTTCTATGAATGTTGATCATGTGATGGATAATAAGATTACTTTCGGTATAAATTACGATATTAACGAGCAGGTGGGCATTTTGTGTAATTGGACATATATAGACACTTATGGGCTTAAGATTAATTCACCTCTATAAGTAGTATTAAGCCTATAAGTGACGGTTTTGAGTATTACTCTTTGATAGGGAAGCGTTAGGGCGTCGTGTGGGGATCGGATTGTGTTATAAGGTGAGTATTCACAGCCCCTCTTTCAAAGTATTTTATACGATTTGGGGTGAAAAGCATGATTGAATATGTTATATGAGTTATTTTCATCATGATTATGAAATTTTGTTAAATTTGATGTTGTGGACACTAAGGCATGTACACTAATAGTTATATCGAGTAAAATGTAACATAAAAGTTTATACATTACTATTAACTCAAGTGAGGAGCCAAGGATATTTGTGGATAGCGCTATTTGGACGGACAATCCCACCTAAAAACTACAGGTAGGGGTGCACTATACTTAAAAAAAGAAGAAACGAAGGTTCTACATATGTGGGATATTAGTCCCACCACTAAGGTAGAATTAACATTGAATTTTTTTTGTGGTCGAAAGGTTTAGTGGTGGCTCTTTATATACTAAAAATTAGAGTACATAATGGCTTGATGTTTTAAGATATTAATAAGTGCCAAAAATTTATTTTGCTCATATTCACTTACACAAATGGATGTTTGAAATATTGAAAACCTGTGAACTCACCAACTCTTTGTAGTTGACCTTGTTTTTATCATGCTTTTCAGGGGTAAGAAAAGATTAACCGAATCTTTCTATTATGTGGGCGCATCGACATCAATCACCTTGTTTATTTGAAACTGTTTAGTTGAAACACTTGGTTTACTTTATTTTGTTAGAACTTTTAGTTGATGTGATGTAAAATTTTAAACTTAAACTGTTATGTATTTGAATGGATGGTTGATGTTGTTTTTTATCCTACTGTTATGAAATCTTGCGCTATCTCGCCTCGTGTTTCCGCTTTAGCGGGGTGTGAAAACAAATCCTTCTGGTTGATCAACATATACTTCTTCATGGAGAATTCCATTCAGAAATGCACATTTCACATCCATTTGAAAGACTTTCATATTTTTGTGAGCTGCATAAGCCAGAAAAATTCTAATTTCTTCTAGCCTAGCCACAGGAGCAAAAGTTTCATCATAATCAATTCCTTTTTGTTGAGAATATCCTTTAGCAACAAGTCTTGCCTTGTTTCTCACAACAATACCATTTTTTATCCTTCTTATTTTTGAATACCCATTTGGTTCCAATAATAGATTTGCCTTTTGGTCTTGGAATAAGCCTCCAGACTTTATTTCTTTCAAATTGATTTAGCTAATCTTGCATAGATAAAATCCAGTCTTGATCTTGAAGAGCTTCAAATGGTTTCTTAGGTTCCATGTTGCTTAGAAAATTGACATACAAACATTCATTTGTTGTTGCAGATCTTGTTTGTACACCTTTTGATGGATAACCTATAATTTGATGAACAGGGTGATCAGATGTCCATTTGTGTACATTTGGTAAGGGATGAACAGATGAAGCATTATTTTGAGGATCATAATCATTGACAATTGCTTGATGTTCTGTGTCTGAATTAATTACAGAGTGTAGATCTGAAATCTCCCCCTGAGAAAGGAAACATGACAAACGCTACTTTCAGATCAAAACAAGTCTCATCGGTGACCACTCCTCTTCAATTACTTCATATGGATCTATTTGAACAAGTCAACGTCCAATCCATCTAGAAAGAAATTATCTGACTGTTCGCTCTAAGAGTGATACACCTGATGAAATTATCTCCTTTATCAAAAGAATGGAAGTCCTGAACAATCTAACTGTTCGCTCCATGAGAAGTGATAATGGAACTGAATTCAAAAACAATACCGTGGTTACCTTCTTCAATGAAAAAAGAACCTGCCATAATTTTTCATCACTTAGAACCCCTCAGCAAAATGGTGTTGCTGAAAGAAGAAATCGAACTCAATTCTGGGCTGAAGCAGTTAACACTGCTTGTTTCACTCAGAATCGATCCATGATAGTAAAGCGATTCAAGAATACCTCCTATGAATTATTTCATGGAAGAAAACCCTCTGGATCTCCACAAATGATCATGAATGCCGAAGAACCACTAGCTAATGCATCATCTGTCCTACCTGAACAAGTCGCTGAATCACATGTTGATCAATCAGCTCAACCACCAGCTCAACCATGAACCGTAAATCACCCAATAGATCAAATCATTGGTGATCCAAACGTAGGTATTAAAACCCGCAGAGGTACAGGTAATATCTGTCTCTTTGTAAACTTTATTTCTCTAACCGAACCAAAGAATACCGAACCAAAGAATATCGATGATGCTATCACTAATACAAGTTGGGTCTCTTCTATGCAAGAAGAGCTAACTGAGTTTCGTAGAAACAAAGTTTGGAATCTTGTATCTCGTCCATCTGGTAAGACTGTTATAGGTACTAAATGGGTATTTTGTGAAAAACCAGATGAAAATGGCACTGTAATCCGTAATAAGGCTCGACTTGTTGCTCAAGGATACAGACAAGAAGAAGGAATTGATTATGATGAAACCTTTGCTCCCGTGGGTAGACTAGAAGCCATAAGCCTTAAAAAAATATAAAGGTCATACTATACTTGCTCAAATATATGTTGATGACAACATATTTGGTTCCACAAGACTCAAACTATGTACTCGTTTTTGCAAATCGCATGAAGAAAGAATATAAGATGAGTATGGTTGGTGAACTAACATATTTTCTTGGTTTGCAGATTAAACAATCTGAGAAAGGAATTTTTATATGTCAGAGTAAATATGTTATAGACATGCTGGAAAAATTTGAAATGACTCAAAGTTCGGCGATGAAGACTCCTATGGCACCTTCTCTGACCTTGAACAAGGACCCTGATGGGAAACCTGTCAATGTCACTACCTATAGAGGAATGGTTGGCTCACTACTGTATCTAACAGCTAGTCGACCTGATATAATGTATTCTACTTGTCTCTGTGCAATATATCAAGCTGAACCCAAGGAATTCCATCTGACCGATGTAAAGCGAATCTTCAGATACCTGAAAGGAACTCCTAATCTGGATCTTTGTTATCCCAAAGGCTCAGGGTTTGTTCTAACCGGTTACTCTGATAGTGATTTTGCAGGTTGCAAATTTGATAGGAAGAGCACCAATGGTGGTTGTCAACTACTAGGTGGTAAGTTGGTAAGTTGGATAAGCAAAAAGCAAAACTGACTGTCCACATCAACTGTATATGTAGCCGTTGGAAGTTGTTGTGCCCAAATCCTTTGGATGAGGAACCAACTCAAAGACTATGACATTAAGCTATCCAAAATCCCTATCTACTGTGATAGCACAAGTGCTATTGCTATTGCAAATAACCTTGTACTTCACTCGAAAACCAAGCATATTGAGATCAGATATCACTTTATCAGAGATCATGTTATGAATGGTGAGATTGAACTTCATTTTGTACCCACTGAATATCAGCTTGCTGAGCTTTTTACTAAGCCTCTTGATGAGACTAGATTCAATCTACTAATCAGCTAACTAGGTATGCTAAACGCTGAAGAATAATTATTTTTTAGTGAGTATCAAATGATATATATCTTGACTTTGATCTTTGACTCAATGATATATATCTTGCCCAAGGTGTACTCCTTCTCTTAACACTCCCTGAGTGTTTTCTAATTCAGAGAATGGATCTTAAAAGAGAAAACTCATCAGTGGCAATACCTTTAATGTAAATGATGAGGATTTAAATGGATAATGATTAATATTTATTATTTAAACTTAGTCTTATAAATTTTCTAAAAGGGACACGTCAAACCTTTTTCTGGCGTATGAAGAACCTCAACGTTTCCTATCCCATCAAAACCTGGAAACGTGCAAGCTAAAACCGTCGTTTAGTTTTCCTCTCTCTCTCTCTCTCCTATTTCTCTCTCATCCAACTATATAAGGAAATCAAATCTCCTTTTCATTCTATACGTGCTTAGGTCTTCCAAAGCAAGTACAAAGCACTTGAATTTTCTCCGCATTTTCTCAAGAACACCAAGAACACGCACTTGGGCGTTTTTCTTTCTCCTTACTATTTCAAGGTTTTGATCTTACTTTTCTTACTTATTGTGATTGAACAACAACTTAAATGTTGTTTACTGCTTCTACTCATCTTCTATAACACTTCGTTATAAAGATCTACCCTTAAAAACTGTTTTTAAAAACCTCTAATCTTTATAAAAACCTATTCTAAGTTTCTTTCTTAGAACAAAAGACTCTTTGGTCTGTTTGATCCAATATCTTACCCAAATCTTTTCTAAAAACTGTTGTTGGTACATTTTTGCACCAAAAACAAACACATCGGTATCTTCTTACTAAAACTATGTTCAAATGTTTTTCTAAAATATGTCAAATAACAAGTATTTTGACTTTGTTCATCAAAACACCTGTTTTCCCTACTTTATTAGTATTCTTTTTACCACAGTCTCTTGTTTATACATTTTTTTTTGTATTAAGCCATGATTTTTTTATTTGGTGTTCCAATCTTTAAAACAGAAATGGGCTGAAGGTGAAGTCCTCCCTGTCACCAAATTCGTTGGTGCTCCTGAAGCAACCTTCACTCCTAAACAAGCCCGAGTGAAGCCAAGCAACTACATTGCTCTATTGGACATCCCTTCTGAAGACCTCATTTTAGATATGGTGCTCGTTTTCTGAGAAAATTCAGTATGCACTATGCTCTTACTCAAGTACCTTTTGGAATTACTTGTCATCTCCAATAATATTGGTACACTGCCCACTGCACCACCGTCACCACTGAAAAGGGAACTGAGCAACCCGCCATTGAATTCACTGCCAGCTTGGTAACCTTTGCTTTCACTTCTAGGGTTGTCAGAGCTACTCTTCCACCTCCCTACAAGAGGAAAGAATCAGAAATGGGTCTCTGCACCCACCAGGGAAGAAATCATCAGCTTTCTTGAACTCATACACAACAATTGGCCTACTGCTGAAGCTACCTCTAAAGTAAACAAGGTGATTACCAAGGTGGAAAAGAAGCGATTCATGGAGATTGGCTCACGTCATTCAGTGCTTAGGCAGTTAGACTGGCTCCCAAGATCAAGCCAACAAGCATTTCCTAGAGATTGTCTTCTCTCTACGCAACAGTCGAAAATTGAATTACGCTGAAATACATATTCAGCGAACTTCTCAACAGGGTGCAAGCACAAAAGAGGGAGAAAACTATCCCTTATCAAGATTTATGGCTACAATCTTGGAATTTATCTATAAGGGATACCCCTCTGAGGGAAATCAAAATTTTTCTCAGATTGGAAGAAGTCCTTCGAGATCGATGAAAAACTTAGCGATGCTCCCTACCTCCCCTACGTGTTGAACCTTATCAAGGAAGATGACCCTGATGGAACTCCTACTCCTACCATTCAGGTTAAGGCCGTTTCTAGATCGCTGAACAACCCATCAGTGATCAACCTGGACACTTCTTTATCCCCTCTAGAGAGAAAATAGCATACCGATGGTAACAAAAGACCATCGCTCACAAGCCAGCGACAAAGAATCAAAAGAAGAGCATCTCTCAACAGACGACTCTCTCTGATTTCAGTGTCGTACCAACGCCTCCTCTCACCCTAGCCACGATAACGACTTCTGTCTCCGTTGCCACTTCATCAGCACTACTCCCAACATCAACAACCTCGGTCCCTGACGTTGTGATAGTCAGCTCCGCTGAAGCTAGATCAACTAATACTAACACAGCCTTATCTTCTTCTTCTACCACTCTCTCTTTGGTCCACACATGAATTCATGATTCAGATATGGGTATCCCCATCTCTAATGAGATTGAGCAACGTGCTGTTCAAGCATCGGTTTTGTTTCGACAATCCGATTCTTGTAAAGTCACGTACACAAGACCTGAGAATGTTTCTCTTAAACATTCTCAAACACAGGCTTGTGATCCCCAGGACACAACCGTCGCAAATAACAACACTGAGAGTAATCCTTCAGATACTCTCAAGGAACTCTTGCAAAAACATACTAACACCCAACTTCTTTCTTATAACCCCGAGCTCTTTTTGGCTCGTTTATCTTTGTTATCATCAGGAATGGCTGCTCCTGTCTTCAAAACAGCAACCACTACCACCACCACAACTACTGCTCCTCTCAGCGAGCCTACTTCCTCCAAGTTCCCAAAGTTCAAGAACGTCGAGAACCTCAGGTGAGTTAAAAGAGAGAAGATACCTTCAAAGCTTCCCTCGATCCAGGACGATCTTCCCAAGATCTCTCTACCTCCTATCTCTTTCCCTGCCATGGATCATCTGGTGAATGAATGATCCCAGATCAGGTACCGAACACACACTCTGCAACTGGCTTTGGAGTTAATCTTTAATCAGATTGCTGGAGTACCTGGTATGAGGGCCACTTTCTCTAACATCTTCACATATGTTCATACTGTAAAGGACGATAATGATGCACATGGGCATGCCGTCACTCGTCTCGCTTAAAGGGTTGATCTGCAGAAGAAGACCCTCGCTGAAATTCTTTGCCTTGTTTAAGGCTTGTCATGCATTGTCCCCCATTCACTCAAGCGGACAGATGGAACCTGAGTTTGATCTCTCAAACTCATAAGGCACAAGCTGATGATCTCTCAACTCTCAACACTAATGTGTGTAACATCTTGGTACATACTCTCTCGTATGGTAACAAAGAGAGGGAAAGATTTGCCAAAGAGCTGGAGGAAGAGTTAATCAGGAATGTAAAACAAACCATCCCTGAGCAACCGCAACAAGGAGATGATGATGATGAAGAAGAAGAAGAGGAAAATGATGATGATGAAGAAGATTTCCTCCATCACTCATCTAATAATAATGATGACGATGATGATGATTTTCCCTCCAATTTATTCATAGCCAACCATCAAGGGATTACACAATCTGGAAATGTGTTCAGGGAACCTTTGGTGGACAAGCAACCTCCTAATCAGAAGCAGTCTGATCCCTCATCAAAGAATATACAAGTGATGGATTCTGAAGATCCCACTTCGATGGACTCAGAGGGGAAGCCCTTCGCTGAGGTATGCCTTCTATTAACCTTATACATATCGCCTTCAGAAACTTAACCACCTACATCACCTCCTCCTACTCTCGTTACTGATGAACCTTCCTCTTCTCCTCTACGTCTTAGTGATGGCTGTTCCTCGAAGGAATCTCCATTTCTAAAGGAACCTTTCGCTGAAGATCAGTTCCTATACATATCCGAGTCTGAATCTGAAGCTAAAGAAGACCTTATCCAAAGGCGTGTAAACAGGAAATCAATCCATGAACTAGAAAAAGAAAAGAGAAGGGCCAACTTCATAAGAGAATTAGGAATGGCCAGAGTAAAAATCCCTCTTCGTACCTCTGAGTCTGAAGCCCCTGTACCAATAAGCGTCTATGATGAATTCTCCTTCCTATCCCCTGAAGAACGAGCAGATGCCTTAGAAGCCCAGAGACAAAGAGATCATAAAATAAAGCAAGCTCAAGAAAGTCTCAGAGTCGCTGAAAACATGGTCAGAGAAGACACAATAAGAGCCAAGGCGTTAGAGACACGCAAAACAACAAAGCGAGCTAGTCGCTGAAAAATTAACAGAGAAAGAACTGGCCAGAGACAAATTATAAGTGAATCCAATCGTAGCCCAAGAGAAGATTCTACAAGCCCTAAATAGAGAAAATCAGGAACCCACGAATGAAGAATTGGAATGGTGCACTAAGAAGGTAAACCATCGTTTCTTTCCTGGAACAATTACTGATGCAACTATCCAAGGACGAAAATCAAGAAAAGGTCCGAAGATAAGAATAACCATGTTCAGAGGTAGTAGACATGAAGAAGAAGAAGAATCCCAATTCCTAAAGTTCTATGGCTTGAAATCAGAGATGCCATTCAAAAATCTAAATCTCAATTCAAGGATGTTTTAGAAAGATATCTTGATCGGCTATTGCAAAGGATATCCCAGTATGTCACCATTCCTCCTCTTCCTGAAAAATTAAAAAATAGAAGATCTTAGTCTGAAGCTGAAGAAGGTCCATCGTTCAAAAATGAACATGAGACTAAATTTGACATAAATAGTCTTTTTTCCCACCTCGTTCTCCCTGATATTTCAGTTCTCAATACATCCCTGCCTGAACCAAGAAGATTTGAAAAACATTAGATAATCACTCTTCCTGAAGCAGGAATGGCATTTCTAGGAAAGATGGGCTTATAAAATTTCTCAGAAATAAAGAGATTCGCAAAGCTCCATCCAAACTTCTCAAGATCATGTACTATAACTGTTGGGCAAACTTTGGCCCTATGTTTATTCAAAAGAAGATCTATGAGAATGAATTACGAAGAAGAAAAAAGAAGCTCTCTGACTAGTCTCTTATAATTTTTCCTTTGTAATTTTCTTCAGTGTATTGTACTTTACCTTATAATTTTAATTTCATTTTCACTATGTAATTCTTCAAGTTATTATGATTAATGAAATTTAATGAAGTACTCTACACCATCTGTGTACTGAAAATATCCCTGAAAATAGTTAAAAGGGACAATGAACATATGAGTTATATTTTTCTTTAAAAACTTCTTTATACTCACTGACATTACACTCTGTAATCAATCAGTGAATGTATTTTTTAGCTCTTACACTTATCCTTATAAATGAGACTCAATTCAGATAGAATTTTAGCTGAAAAAAATCTCACAGATTAGTACTTAGAATTCTTTATTTTAAAATTTCTAAGTCCTTACTGCTTTCTCTACTTGTTCTTCTGCATCAAACTTAGTGACTTCTCTAGTTGTATTAGAATAGGTTTAAATATTTGTTTTTATTCCTTTAAAACTGTAAATTTGTTTATTCAATATAAACTCATTTAAAAATGTAAAAATTTTGTGCTTGTATTCAACCCCCCCCCGCTTCTACAAATTGTTTCTATAACCATTGAATAGTTGTATACCCCTTTGGGACTAACAACATCGTATGCAACAGTTTTTCCCTTAATCCATTATTGACCTGTTTGTTTTAGTATTGTAATGGCGTCAAATTGCAATTTCAATTTTGGTTACTATGATGTTTTCCCTTAGTTGAATTTGGTACCAGATTTGGTCTGTTGTGTATAGCTATCCAATTCTTCCCATCTGCTGTTCAAATGGAGTTACAAGGTGGGAAAGTAAGTTGTTTTGGTATTTGTTCCAGGATAGATCAAGACTTCCTGTTGGTTCAGTTTTGGTTGGGGCTGTTTGAGTTAAATTATGGTTCCCTGGATGATTTTCTTATGAAGGATTCATCGAATTTGATGATGAATTCTGAATGGTTTGGTTTGGTACACAAATACATATGAAACGCATATAATGCAACTGTTTTTATTTTGAATGTGATAATACCACATAGTTGCAACATATATTGTATAAAGTGTTAGAATGCTTTTCATTTTCAAATACTTTTTCATGGTATGTGTTTAACTGGTATATGCTCAACACTTAAGTAGTCAAAATACTTACCTGGTATGTGTTTAAAAATGCAGATGCATTTGAAAACGGCGTCCTACATAGAGAAAAGAATGGCTTCTACGGACCGACACACTTTACGTAAGTTCTAATTTTTTTAGGAGGCATTAAGATTGGAAAAGTTAGCTTTGTGATTTAATGGTTTATTAGGCCTAGTGAATATCTTTGTAAGATTTTATTGGTTTTTGTTTCAAACCAATAGCTTATAAAAAGTTTGCTGTTAGGGTAAAAGGATGTAAATAAATCAAGAATAGTGATAACGGGGTATGACTGCAAACTAGCTCCTTAAAGGTGTAGTGAGTATTAACACTTGAGGAGTTGGGTTATTAGAGAATTGAGATGTGGTATACGAAGTTTATTTCAATTGGACACACTAAGAAACCCGATTCACAAAATTGTTAGCAGAAAAATTCATCGGAACGAGAGTAAGATTCAATTTAACAACTGACAAATCTGGTTAATCTTTTCATCATTTACAATTCAAAATTTCAAAAAACCATATAAAAGGAGATCGATAGACGATTAAACTAAACTAAATTGGGGTTCGAGTTTTTGACTTATTAATTAAAATGCATCGCACTGCAACGTGTAGGTACTCAACTAGTATATATATATATATAGGGGGGTGATCAAATACAACCTCTTGCAATCCTACAACCCATGCAACCCCCTCATCCACCATCCATTTTATTTAATTTTCATTTTAATTATTTTAATTAAAGGTGGTAAGAGATGATTAAATCTTAACCGTTGATGATCAAATGAATGATCATAATTGAGGTTGTAAAGGTTGTATGAATGCAAAGGGTTTCATAATAACGGCCCTCCCTCTCTCTCTCTCTCTATATATATATATAGAGAGAGAGAGAGAGGGGTTCAAGGGAAAACACAAAAAAAAACTGAAGAACACCCTGGGAGCATCCGGACGGTATACACTAATGCATACAAGCGTTTTTTGTTCCTATGCACCAATGCTTCTATCATTACATATGCATTGATGAATATTCACAAATGCATGTTACGATTACTGTTACACTTTTGAAAGTATGAACCACAAGATGAAGAATATGACGTGGCACATACATCAAGGATGTCTACCTTTTGCAACCGACTAAGTTTGTTACACGCTCCCATCTCTTACACGTGCCAGTTTGTAATAGGTTAAGATGTTGACTTTTACTTTATTCTATTTGTATAAATAGATCTTTTCTCAGTTGTAAAGGTTGTCGATTGAAATCGTGATATTGAAGAACTTACTGTACGTCATTCCATGTATCTGTAATCACAATTTAGGTTATAATACATTGTTATTTTGTTCTTCAATCTTTGATCGAATCTTATTACTGTTGATTAATCGATATAAATTGCTTCCGCTTATACTCTGTTAATAATTCAATCGATTAATCTGTGAAGAAGAGAATCTGGAACCAACAATTGGTATCAGAGCTTGATAATCAATCTATTGATTATTCGATCTTAATTTGGAAAATCTCTCTTTCATTCATTCAGTAATCTCTTGTTCTAGATTTCAACTCAAATCTGTTGCTACATACTTCTCGATCTTAAAAATGGCAAATTCAAATTTGAATGCTGTTTACACCTCTGGTTCTCTGACCAAACCTCCAACTCTTATTCGTGGTGAATATCCACAATGGAAGATACGAATGATAAATTTCTATGAAGGATTGACCATTGAACTTTATCCTATTGTTCAAAATGGTCCCTTCATACCAATGACTACAGTTCCAAGAGTTCCTGCTACTACCAATACTGCTGAAATACCTGCACGTAAAGTTCCAAAGCTAAGGGAAAATTGGAATGATGAGGAAAAGGCCAAAGTTGAGCTTGCTAAAAAGGCAAAAACACTTCTTATCATGGCTGCTCCAAATGAGATTTTTCAATCTCTGGATTCCTGTGATACTGCTAAAGAATTATGGGATCAGTTGGAAAATCTTTTGGAAGGTGGTGCTAAAATGAAAAAAAATCGAAGGGCTCAAGCGCTGAATGAATACAACAGCTTCCAGGCAAATTCAGATGAATCTCTGGAACAGACTTTTCATAGGTTTAATAATCTGATTAATCTATGTAAACGATGTGATATTGTTCTATCAAAAGAAGACAATAATGTCTTATTCTTAAAGAGATTAAATCCAGAATGGTCAAATCTATCCATGTCACTACAAGCTAATCAAGATCTTGAGCAATGGTCTCTACATGATGTATTTGGAACTCTTCAAGCTCATGAAAAGGAGGTTGTGCAAAAGAAAACAACCATAGGTGGACCTCTGGCCTTGGTTTCAGAAGCAAAGGGAGCTACCAGAAGAAAAAGTGAAGATATAAGAGTGAAGAACAAGGCATTCATGTCAGAAACTGTTCCAGAAGAAGATTCTGACTCTGATGATGACATAAAGGCATTTGCTGATTCCTTGGCTCTTATTACCAAACAGTTTACAAACCGTTTTGGAAATAAAGCATTTCCAGGAAACAGAAGGTCTGATCGCTCCAACTATTCTTCTAAACAAGAGTTTCAGAGACCTGAGAAGACTGAGGCAGAAAAGAAGGATGAGGAAATAAAGAAAAAGAAAGATGTATGTTACAGATGTGGCAAACCGGGTCATTACTCGAAGGATTGAAGAGGGGCTCTGGAGAAAGACAAAACATATTACAAAAAAAAATACAAGTACAATGCTACTGAAAGAGCCCACTATGCTGAGAAAGAAAACTGGATTGGAGATGATTCCAACGGTGATGAGGCCATGTTCTGTGGAATGGCAGGTACAAATGAATCAGAAGAACAACCTTCTGAATCACCGGTTAGTAATCTTTCTGAATCTTCTGAACTTGAGAATACAATTGTGCTTTTATCAAACAATTTTGAAGAACTTAAGCAAAAGCTAACAATTGAAAAGAAGTTACGGAAAAATATTGAGAAAACTCTTTCCACAACACAAAGGGAAAGAGATATTTACAAAAGAGAGATGGATATCTTAACAGAAGAAAAACTGGAACTTGACATAGAAAAAGAAAAAATTTTCTAAAACCTTGAAAGACACAGAAGTTTTGGTAAAAAAGGAGCAACTAAGTTATAAGAAACTTCTGGAAGAAAAGGATAAGGAAATTCAAGTTAAGGAAAGTGACAGATTAAATTCTGTAGCACTTAAAAATTATTTTCAAAAAGAAAGAGAATTTTTGTACATTGAACTTCAAAACAAAACGCACCAGATTAAAACATATCTGGATGCTCAAAAAGTTCATGAGAAAATTAGTACACAAGTAGGAAGATATGGAATCGGCTTTGAAGATTTAGATCCCCATACGTGTGAAAAGAAGTCTGGTTTAAACTCTGTCTTTTGTATAGGACAACAACAGAAGCCTGTGTTTCCAATCATTTTTGAACAATCATGTTTTAAAAGATCTAAAACTGAAAATGGTCATCATCAACGTAAACTCAAGTTTAAAAACATTAAATATTCTTCTGAAAAGACCAATATTAATCTAAATCAAATTCAGAAGAAGGATGCTATTTTTAAGTTTGGTTCAAGTGTTATTACAAAATTGAATCCAGAGGCTGATGCATTTATTCCTATTTAAGCAGAGGAGGAATTAAGACTAAGTTTTGAAAAAGATCTTCTCTTGACTCTGGATAATTGTTTTAAACTCGAAAATGACGAACAAAAGTTAGAGAATAACCCAGAGATATTTCCTTGTTCATTTATTGATTTAAATCTTTCAGAAACTCGAGAGGGTTTAGAAGAAATCACATATCCATGGGAGAATAATGATCAAAGTGAGGCTTTCTTTGACAATTCTGACACATATCTCTCTCATCTTGAACAAACTTCGAGTCATGCTAAAACTCCAGAGATCATAAAAAACAAAGACGCTCCTTTTCCCTTTACAAATGAATCCCTGGAGATAAGAGCTTCTGGAATGGATGCTAAAAACAAGTCAAGTGATATTCCGATTTTCTCTGTTCCCTCTGAACAACGAAAACCTGTTTTTATACATCCAGATTTTATAGGAATGTGTCTGAAAGCTAAATCATGTATTGATCTTGAAAAGGAAGAAAAACTTAAAAAGAAAATTCTTATCCAACTTCCTAATTCTTACCGTCCAAAACTTTCTTACGTTCAAAAAGGTAAATGGAAACTAATCTATCTGTTCTTGTTTCAGTAAATTCGAAACCTTCTGAGAAGATAAATCCAAGGAAATCTCCGCTGAAGAATACTTCAGATTCTAAACATACGTCTAGTCTAGATAGGAAGTTCTTAAGAACAACTGATACTAGAAAAGACAGATCTAAGAATAATTGTAATTATCATTGTCACAATGAAAATTCAATAAAATCTTCTATGTTTCAGAATTCTGAATGTTTTTCTCTGTTCTTGAAATTACATAAATTTTTCTCACGAACATCAAATTCCTTCACTGCAAATCATTCGCACTTCAACAAAAATAAAACAAAGCAAAATAGAAAAACAAAAAATTCAAAGAATACATCTTTACCTTCTGTCAACTCAAATCAAAAGCAACAGGCTGATAAGCCAAACACTAACGTTAAAGGACCCATAATGGTATGGGTACATAAGAAACTCTGATCTTGATTGCAGAAACAGTGTGTGCATATCTGGTATCTTGACTCTGGATGCTCGAGGCACATGACTGGTTCACGAAACTTACTCTCTCAATTTAAAGACAAAAGTGGTGGAGCTGTAACGTTTGGTGATAATGGTAAGGGTCAAATTAAGGGCTATGGTACTTTACAGGAAGGTAATATTACCTTATCTAAAGTAGCTGATGTTTCTGGTTTGACACATAACCTCCTAAGTGTAAGTCAACTATGTGATTCTAAGATACTTGTCGTCTTTGATGAAAAACATTGTTACTTATTTTCTAAGGCAGGTGAGGAACTTTGGAGAGCAGACAGAAAAGGAAATCTATACATGATGAATTTTACCTCCAATGATGGTAAGGAAACCTTATGTCTTATTTCCAAAAAGAGTGAGGTTGCATGGATCTGGCATCATAAAATGTCTCACTTAAACTTTGATAATCTTGAGATGCTTGTAAAACATAATTTGGTATCTGGACTTCCAGAAGTTCATTTTCAAAAAGATCACCTCTGTCCTGCATGTGAAATGGGAAAGATCAAACGAGCCTCTCATAAAACAAAAAGTGATCACTCTTGCATAAGACCTTTGCAGTTGTTACACGTCGATCTCTGTGGTCCAATTGCAACTCAGAGTCTTTCTGGTATAAAGTATATTCTGGTACTTATTGATGAATTTTCCAGGTATACTTGGCTTGCTTTTGTTCGACAAAAGTCAGAAGTTCCTATTGTCCTTCAAAATATGATGACCAGAATCCAAGTTCTTTTACACCAAAAGATTCAACAGCTGAGAAGCGATAATGGTACTGAATTCAAGAATGCCAAACTTGAAGCATACTTTGTTGCTAATGGAATTTCTCAGAACTTCTCTGCTGTATGCACTCCCCAACAGAATGGTGTCGTTGAACGACGCAACAGAACTTTGGTCGAAGCAGCCAGAACAATGCTAGCAGCTTCTGGACTCCCAATTCACTTCTGGGCTGAAGCTATAGCCACTGCTTGTTTTACTCAGAATCGTTCCATAATTGTCAAGAGGCATCTCAAAACCTCTTATGAGCTTATTAACAAACGAAAACCATCTGTCAAATTCTTTCATATTTTTGGTTGCAGATGTTTTATCTTAAATGACAGAGACAAACTTGGCAAGTTTGATCCAAAATCAGATGAAGCAAAATTCTTAGGCTATTCGTTAAATTCCAGTGCCTTCCGCGTTTTTAATCTAAGAACTAAAATAGTAATGGAGAGCATTAACGTTGATTTGGACGATCAAACTCAACTGACTTCTGAATATTCTTCTTCAGAACTCAAACTTATTACTGTTACTTCTGATTTTCTTTCAGGATCCAGAGAATCCGAGATTGATGCCCTTTTTCAAGACTTTCTGGGCGAAGAAGTAGTGTCAGAACCTGTAGGAACTACCTCTTCTTATAGCATACCGGAAGTTCTTCATGCCTCCGGCATCACTTTCTCCGGTCCTCCCTCCTCTGAACCTAGCTCTTCAGATCCTTCTGTTCCTGTTACATCTGATTGTCCAGAAGCTTCTTCTATTCCATCATCTGAGGGGGAGCCTTTAGCATCAAGAGGTTCAGAATCAATATTTCCGGATGAAGTTATCTCATCTTCTGATACCGAAGTTCAAGCTCAACCAATATCACAAACAAGGATGACGAAATGGACTAAATCCCATACTCCAGATCTCATAATTGGTGATCCTTCTGAGGGTGTCAAAACACGATCCGCCACAGCAAATGAAGCTTTCTATGTTAACTGTCTAAGCTTAATTGAACCAAAGAAAGTTCATGAAGCCTTAGCCGAACCTAGTTGGGTAGAAGCTATGCAGGAAGAATTACTTCAATTTGAGTGTAACAAAGTTTGGAACTTAGTACCATTACCAAAAGGTAAAGTTGCCATTGGTACTAAGTGGGTTTTCCGAAATAAAAAGGATGAGGACGGTATTGTGATCAGAAACAAGGCTCGTCTGGTGGCAAAAGAATATTGTCAAGAAGAAGGTATTGATTATGATGAAACCTTTGCTCCTGTTGCAAGACTGGAGGCGATAAAACTTTTTCTGGCATTCTCTGCTTACAAGAACTTTAAGGTCTATCAAATGGACGTTAAATGTGCATTTCTAAATGGAAATCTTAAAGAGGAAGTGTATGTTGAACAACCAGCTGGCTTTAAAGATTCAAGACATCCAGAATATGTTTTTCTTCTTGACAAAGCACTGTATAGGTTAAAGCAAGCACCCATAGCCTGGTATGAACGTTTATCCAAATTTCTGATCAGCAAAGGATATGAGAAAGGTAAAATTGATACCACACTTTTCATCAAAAGAGGCAGAGGTATGTTAACTATTGTTCAAATTTATGTGGATGACATAATTTTTGGCTCTACTCGTCAAACAGAAGTTAATTTGTTTTCTAAGTTGATGGAAACTGAATTTCAAATGAGTATGATGGGAGAATTAACTTTCTTTCTTGGACTTCAGGTTAAACAAAGTACCTCTGGTATTTTTATTAATCAAACAAAATATGTCTCTGACATGTTAAAGAAATTTCATTTTCAGAATTCATCAACTATGAAAACACCTATCTCTCCTAGTACGAAACTAGGTCCTGATCCCTCTGGAAAACCTGTAGATATCACGGCTTACAGAGGTATGATAGGTTCTCTTCTATATTTGACAGCAAGTAGGCCTGATATTATGTTTGCCACTTGTCTTTGTGCCCGTTATCAAGCTAATCCAAAAGAATCTCATTTGGCTGCTGTCAAAAGAATTTTTAGATACTTAAAGGGAACTCCTTCATTGGGTCTCTGTTATCCAAAAAATTCTGGGTTTGATTTAATGGCATACACAGATTCTGATCATGCAGGTTGTAAGTTGGACAGAAAAAACACCTCTGGTAGTTGTCAACTTCTGGGTAATCGTCTTATCAGCTGGACTTCCAAGAAACAAAATTGTATTTCAACATCTACTGCAGAAGCTGAATATGTTGCTGCTGCTAGCTGTTGTTCCCAAGTCATTTGGATGAAAACCCAACTCAGAGACTACGGTCTAATCTATGATAAGATTCCCATTCTCTGTGATTCTGAAAGTGCAATTGCCATTACAAAAAACCCAGTTCAGCACTCAAAAACAAAGCTTATTGATGTCAGGTATCACTTTATCAAAGATCATGTAGAAAAAGGTACAATAGAAATGTATTTTGTTTCTACTGGTTACCAACTGGCTGACATTTTTACAAAAGCTCTGGATGAGAAACGTTTTAATTTTTACTCTTAGAAGTTATCAGAGATCTCTGATCGTCTTCTGAACTTCATGCAGAAGCACTCAGAGACCTCTGATCGCTTCTGGTTTAGCTTCTTTTGTTGCATTTTATTCCTTTCCATCCAAGTTTTATCAGACAGGCGCCAATCCCAGAAGCTAAGAGGGAACTTATCATTCAAGGGGGAGCTTTTTATTCAAGGGGGAGATTTTTACTCAAGGGGGAGATTATTATTCAAGGGGGAGATTTTTACTCAAGGGGGAGATTATTATTCAAGGGGGAACTTACAAATCAAGGGGGAGCATATTATGCAAAGGAAATTATGTCGTTCAGCGGGGAGTCTCTTAAACTGTTCAAAGACTAACACTAAGTTAGCTGTCTTCTGAAAAAAATTTCTCCACCTAAGTTTTTTCTGAATCTTATTATTCTGTGTTTCTCTTGCCGTCAAGGTCTCTCAGAATGTCTATGATTCATTTCAAACTTATACCAGATGATGATTCATAATTGACATGTTTTTCAAATTTTTTTCTGAATCAAAATATTCCAAAAATTTTATTGAATATCTACATTTTTTTTAACTCTTGCCGTCAAGGTTATTTAAAATTTCTATATTCAATTTTAAATTTTTCTTATTATTTTTCTTCATGAAAAATTCAAACTTTCATCTGGATCAATTTTTTTTTCTCCCAGATGACTGATTTTAATTCTAAATAAACAAATTTATATATTTCAATTTGTTCTTTAATTAATTTTCTTTAATTAATCAACAAATTACTTTATATTTTCTTTTTATTTACCTTTGGGTTAATCAACCGCTTTTAGGTCAATAACCTTTCAGTTTTCTTTTCAAAAATCGTGTCTTACTCATCACTCCTACTTTTCACGTGTCATTTATTGTGTGACTGCATGTATCCACGCCTGCGTGCTTACATCGTCTTTTCTGAACCGTTTTCTTCTACTCCCAATACACAAACCCCTTCCAATTCCAATTCCAAATTGGTCTCATATAAAATCCCCAAATTTCAGATACCTATCTTCTTCCTCTCCACTGTTACTGCTCTCACTCTTACGAACCTGCTTGCATCTCTCTCCAACTTTCATCAATGGCTTCTCACCTTGCAAATCCAGCTCTCAACGATGACGAAGGACGTCTTGTTGATTCTACTGCCGAAAGTGCTCCGTTCGTCAAACTGCCATTGAAAGCAAACAATGTGCAGGTTCTTCTTGATCCAAATACTTACCAGTCCGAATTCAGAATTATGGTTGAATTTCTTCAACAGCATGCCCTTAATCGAGCCCTAACTCTGACAAACCCAAATGTTCCTGAAATTTACGTTCAGGAAGTGTGGCAATCAATGTACATTCAAGATGATGAGACCCTGCTTGGAAATTTCAGTCACCCTGATCAACTTTGATCTCTTTGTGGAAATACCCATTACAAAGAAGAAATTAGCCAGCTATTTTCATTTACCCTCTTCCCAGATACTACTTGATGGTGCATTAGTTCCAAATCCAGCCCTAGAATCGAACCCTTCTGTTGAAGCATTGTTATCTTTCATTCTCTTTCTTGGTTACAATGTACCTATAAGCAAACTTTCTGAGTTCAAGAGAAAATAGTTACCCCCAATGTGGAATCTCCTAGTTTCTATCCTGAACAAGAGTCTCACTTGTAAAATTGGGTGTCTCGATCAAGCAAGCAGGAACATTTTGACTATCATGTGTGGCATGTTTTTTAATCGCCCCTTGGACTACGCAAGCCTCATTTTTCAAGAGATTAAAGCTGCTGTACACACCAAAGTAACACATCAAAACCAAGGAAAACCTCTTCCAGCTCTGATGTTTCCAAGATTTTTATCTCTGGTTATCTATCCTGCAATTGGTGCCCGCAAGGCTCCACTCGTTCAGCCATTTTGCAAAATTGCATCAATGAGCACTCACCGTCCGACCATCGACCGCAATGGCTATCCTTCTCCCAGAGAGCTTTCAAGGTACATGCTCAACCTAATTCCCTCTAGCTCTTCTTATCTACAATCCTATAAGAGCACTATGAATTTCTCAGAACAGAGACTTTCTGCCCCAGAGCACTTAGAGCCAGTTCTAGAAAGTGAGGGGTCAAGTGAGAATGAGGCTGAAAATAATTTGAGTGAACATCCGAGTGGTTCTACCCATGCTGACCTCTTGTTAAAAGAAGGTACTGAAGATGTCCATCGTGACACACTTGAGCGAATCTCACCAACATCCCAAAGGGTAACTTCATTATCTGAGGTAGATGTCAACCCATCTACTTTCATTGACCAAGGACAACCCAGTCCAAACCACCCAGCAACCATCCGATCAGAGGATACTTCTTCTTCCTCTGCATCAAGCACAACCGGGGAAACCTCTTCATCATTCTCTCAACAGAATGATGATACAAATATAAGAGTTCATTTGCCCCAGAACTCGACACCTTCCCCACACAATGTTGATGTCTCTGTGACCAACAACGATTTAGGTGTCTCAGAAGATAAGTCCATATCTTCTGATAGATTAGAGGCTTATGAAATCCTATCAGAGGGGTTACAGCCACAGGTTGCACCACTTACCGAAGTGTTTACTCTCCATCAAGGTAAGCACATTGTCTTCAACACCTCATCCTCTGATGATGAGGATTCTGTTGAGACAATCAGAACAACCGAAGAGGTGCCTGTTAATAACAGTCCTCAACGACAGGTTGGAAGTCCCTCCACACTCAATGTCAAAACAGGTGTGAATGAGGGCCTCTCTACACGCGAGAGAAAAGGGGCTCCATGTGTTGGAGATGCACCGATTACCCATTCTGAATATGTCACTAATGCAGCGTTACAGGCATTTGGTGATAAAATTCAGAGATCTGTGGAGGATCTAAAACTATCTCTGGACTCTCACAATGCCATGCTTCTGGCTATTCATGATGAACAAAAACAGCAAGCTCAGACTCTGGAAGCCTTAAAAGACCTCATTTCTACCACTGCTGCAACACATCAGAGCCAAGCTTCTGATCATCATTCTTCTCTGCATACTGGAATCCAGGCTATTTCTGAGGCTATTCTCTGCATTCCTGAGACAATTCCAACTCCAGAAGTCACAATCTCTGTTGATGAATACAGTTCCTTAGTAGCCGATCTTCACAAAATTATCAAGGCTATTCATCCCTTTGCAGACACTTCTGAATCTTCTCTGATCAAGAAATCTGATATGGCTGTCTTCCAGAAGGCCATGCTTGAACGCATCAACTCTCTCTCCTCCAAATATGTTTCCGAAACAACTGCCTGCACTTCTAATGTGGATTTAAAGTTATCATCTATGGAAACCTCTTTGTCTCAGCTTACAGGTCTGGTAAGTTCTCTTTCTAATTCTTTTAATGAAAAGAAAAAGGCCAAGGAGGAGCGTGCTTGCAGAAAAGCAGAACTGAAACGCAAAAGATCTGAGGATCAGGACCCTGATTCTCAGAAGGGGGAGAAAGCACCAAAATCAAAGAAAGTCAAACCCACAACCAACACTGAAAGCTCAAATCCAAATCCAATGCCATCTCCATCTACTTCTGCCAAACACCAATCATCCTCCAAGCAGCAAACTCCGGCTCAAACTTCTCATACACAAACCCCTCTGACTCCAACTCCATTAGCCACTCACTCTGGGCCTCTTCCAAAAGATCCAGAGATAGCCAAATTCATTATTGAGGTTGTAGGAAACACAAGACAAACACAATATTCCTCCTCAACTCAAGCTGAAATAGCTAAAGAAAAAGAAGCCAAAGCCAGAGTTGAGGCATCAAAGGCTAAAGTTGAAGCCTTGAACAAACAAAGAGAAGAAGAACGAATTAAGGCTGAAATAAGAGCTAAAGCTGAAGCAGAAAGAGCCTCTGCAGAAGCATCAAACGCTCAAGCAGAGATGGAAAGAGAAAGAATTGCAGCTGCAAGAGTAAATGCTGAAGGATCGTCAAGTAGAGCAGCAGAGAATAGACAAAAGATTCAGAGGCTTGGAAGAATTGAACTACCAATTCTGGAAATTACCAAACGGCACATGTATGCTCCTATAGATCAGAAAATCTATCTCATGTTGCCCAACTTCTCAAACGCCTACAATGTAAGTGATGCTATTAAGGACAAATTCATGGCACACAGACAAGCAAGAAAGGACGTTCATTCCTCTGTACCTATCAAACGAATCTCTGCAATAAAGCATTCACCTTTTGAGGATACAGAAATTTGGTACACAATCTATGAGGTTATCAGAGAAGACAATAAGACTTATTACTTCTGTGATAATGATCTATTGTCCATCTTTCCCTCTGATCTTATTTTTCTGGAGAATTTCATGAAGGCTCAAATGAATAGAAGAATTGATGATCAAGATCAAATTGCTTATTCTCGAATTATTCAATGCATGAAGTCCTACATCCGGTACAAGAGACAGGTAGATTTTCAAATAGGAATCAATTACAATGTTGATAACCTAGCTATCTCTGCACCCAATGAAGATCTAGAAAGCATCAACAACATCAGAATCGGCAGAGTACTAATAGACTTAGAGGAAGGGGTGATCTTCAGAAGGCCAGACATGAAGAGCTTCTTCAGAATCAAAAAGACACACAAGTACTCATCAAAGGTCGTTTACGTTGCAAAAATCTTCATCTCTGTTGATGTTAACAATCACAATCCAGAGGTAATCGAGAAGATGATCAAAAGTCTTTCAACTTTATTATCAATCAGAGAGATCATTATTAAGATTGGAAAGATTGTATCTGAGGTCGCTCCTTTCTAAACAGACTTCATTCTTCTAGTTTCATACTTAGGGGGAGATTGTTACACTTTTGAAAGTATGAACCACAAGATGAAGAATATGACGTGGCACATACATCAAGGATGTCTACCTTTTGCAACCGACTAAGTTTGTTACACGCTCCCATCTCTTACACGTGTCAGTTTGTAATAGGTTAAGATATTGACTTTTACTTTATTCTATTTGTATAAATAGATCTTTTCTCAGTTGTAAAAGTTGTCGATTGAAATCGTGATGTTGAAGAACTTACTGTGCGTCATTCCATGTATCTGTAATCACAATTCAGGTTATAATACATTGTTATTTTGTTCTTCAATCTTTGATCGAATCTTATTACTGTTGATTAATCGATATAAATTGCTTCCGCTTATACTCTGTTAATAATTCAATCGATTAATCTGTGAAGAAGAGAATCTGGAACCAACAATTACCAGTATGCATTAGTGCATACCGTCCAGATGGAAGGCCCCTAGGGTGTTCTTCAGTTTTTTTTGGCGTTTTCCCTTGAACCTGACCCTGTATATATATTGTCTTATGATTTTAATATCATATTATTTTTTACTTTTAATTAAAAATTGAGAAAATAAACTAAATTGACCATGATACCCTTTTAAAATATCTAAGCGAACAAAATATTTTGGACAAACTTAGGGTAAGGGACCAAAGGCATATGAAAATGTAAACCAAATAGACGTTTTCCATAATTACTTTCATTCAGGGACGCACAACAATGTGATTTTGTGTAAACCACATGGACCAATCATGTAATTTACTCCAGGAGTTTATAGATTAGAAAATGTATATCTCTGGTTTTATAGTTTGTAAAAAACTGTTGATTTCAAAAAAATTATTTTCAAAAAAATTTTAGTTTTTACTTAAGTCGATATGCCACATCAGTGCTATATTAACATTACAACACACTTTCAACTAAAATAACTCATACAACGAGACACATGATTATTTAAGTGATTGTAACACCCCAAAAATGGGACAACATTTTTTTCAAATAAACCGGAAAGGTGGTTTGGAATATCAAGATACGAGTCTTCCCAGAAAGGGGACTTAAATACGTCTGTTAAATTACAATTTGTAGCAATAGGTTATGAGGATAACAAACTCCTAATCTAATTCCATAAAGAAAGAAGATTACAATTTGGGTGTCATCTAAACCACCAAAATAGCATCAAAAAGCGGCGCCTAAAAAATACTCCCAAGCTCTCATCTAAAAGACCAGTCAAACCTTCTTGACAACCACGCCACTTTGACTCAATCCTTCTAGTGCCTACTTGAAAGTCTCGTCCAAACATAAGATTTCATGAAAATATCCAAATATTCACATCTAGATAATTATTAATTCATTATGACATGTAAGTGGTCAAATATCTTCATAGATTCATTCAAACTTATAAGACTAGCATTTATTGGCAAAATCTCAACTTTGGGTCAAAATTCCAATTAATATGAATTTTTGTAAAACACTAAGAAAGTGAGCCAAGTCCACAATAAACTATCTTATTAGGAATTTAACACATAAAGATTCATTACCATGGCATCAATATGAAGGTTTACCCAAAAATGCATAAACCCCCATCAAATATGAACATAAGATCAAATCACCAAATAATTGTGTAATACTTGGAATTAAAGCTTGTAATAGCATGTGAGAAAACACTTACGCATGTATCTAGTTTTACAAAATATTTAAATCTCAGTTGCTAGGTTTTTGGAGAAAACATAGAAAAATGTGAAAAACCCAAAGATGAAGGTGATGAACTTGGATCTTGATCAATACTTGAAATCTTGATGTTTGAAAGTTTGTAAACACTTGGAGATGAACAATAAATGCACTCTTAAGCCAGAGCGGTTCAAATGAAAAGGCTAGAATTTAGGTGAAAACATCAATGGATAAGATGTCAATGGTGAGAAGCTAGAAAAAACCCTTGTTCACTAGAAGAAACCAAGGCTCCAAAGTGTACATTAAGCTTCAAAATTGGTGTTCTAGATTATAGAGATGAAAGGAAATGGAAGGGGAGAAGAATATATGAAGTAACAAGTGAGCTTAGGGGCGAAATCACATTTTTTTATAAGGGAGTTGCACAACTCAACTTTCTGCCCAAATTCACGCCATTGAAGGATTTCTTCGCGCCAATGAATTGCCTAATTTTTGCTACTTGGCTCTTTTTTTTACCAAATTCATACTCAATCACTACCAATCCTCAAAATACTTCATTTCAATTATTCTAAGAGTAAAATAAAGGTAAATTTAAAGCCTCGATATTTTACTTACATGGAAAAATTTCCAGGTGTTACAATCCTTCCCACCTTGGAAAATATTTCGTCCTCGAAATCTCGCCCTATACAAATAAATGAGGGTATCCCCTTTTCATGTCTTGTTCGGCTTCCTAAGTCACATTTGCACCTCGATGGTGTTTCTATTGAACCTTGACCAAAACCACTTCTTTATGACGAAGCTTCTTTAAATTTCTCTCTAAAATAGTGTCGGGTTTCTCCATGCAACGATTATTTCGATCCACTCGAATTTCGGACAAAGGAATGACACTCTTCTATTCCGCTAAGCATTTACGTAAATAACATACTTGAAAAGTATTGTGTATGCGCTCCATCTGCGATGGTAGATCTAACTTATAAGCTTTCAAGCCTACTCGACTTAGAATAGAGATGGTCTAAGGAAACGGGGACTAAGTTTCCCACGCTTTCCGAACCGAATTATACTCTTTCAGGGGACACCTTCAATATTACCCGGTCTCCCACTTGGAACTCAATTGGTTTCTGCTTCTTACCGGCATAACTCTTTTGCCGATCTTGGGCCGCTTTTAAAGGCTCTCTGAGTCTTTCACTTTATCTGTCATCTCTTAAATGATCTCAGGTCTAGCGAACTATTTATCTCCTGCTTTGAGCCAACATAGGGAATTTCTACACTTCCAACCATACAAGGCTTCAAAAGGCGCCATCCAGATACTTGAGTGGTAACTTAAGCAAACTCTGCCAACAGTAGATGAGAGTCCCAGTTACCATCAAATTCGATAACACACGATCTTAACATGTCTTCGAGAGTCTAAATAGTTCTTTCTCTTTGTTTGTCCGTCTGAAGATGATACATCATGTAAACCATCAAAAAATTAGAATTGAATCGACTATGCCGATTCGAAACAATAGACAAGGGTACACCAAGTCTTTAGATCACTTCGTCAATATATAACTTTGCCAACTTGTCCATTGGCAAGGTTTCCCGCATTGCTAGAAAATGAGCACTTTTGGTCAATCGGTCCACTATCATACAAATTGTGTCGTGGCTTCTTAAAGTTCTTGGTAACTTTGTCATGAAGTCTATACTAATATGCTCCTATTTTTATTATGGAATCTTCAGGGGTTGGAGACTTCCGTATGGATTTTGATGTTCCGCTTTGACTTAAAGGCAAGTATCACAACTCTCCACATAACTTGCTACATCGAGCCTCATTACCGGCCACCAATAACTTAACTTTAGGTCTCCATACATCTTCGTTCTATCGAGGTGAATAAAATAATTAGATTTATGAGCGTCCTCTAAGAGTAATTCCCGGTTTCCTTCCAATTTGGGCACCTAAACTCTACCTTGAAAAATCTTGAGTCCACGACTATCTTCTGTCAACAAGTCACGTTGCTTTACCATGACTTTTGTTTTGAGATTTTCCTCTAAGAGTGCCTCGACTTGGCATGCTTTGATTTTCTCGATTAGGCTTGACACGACATCGATTCTTTTGAGTGATATTTGAATGCCTCCACCATGACTCTTCCAACTTAGAGCATCCGCTCAAAATTCGCCTTGTTGGTGGTGCCCAATTCATCATGGCTTAAATCTTGGATGGATCCACTTTTACTCAGACTCTTGATACTATATGATCCAAAAATTGTACCTCTTGAAGCCAAAACTCACATTTGGAAAACTTGGCGAATGTTGGTGCCAAAGGAGTCCACAAGAGTTCAAGGATATAGAATCAATTTGTAGAAGGGGGGGGGGGGGGGTTGAATACTAACACACTGATTTTTAGTTTTTAAATTAGTTTATATTGAATAAAAAAATTTACAGTTACAAGCGGAATTAGAACAAGTATTTCAACCTATTCTATTGTAACTAAGAAATCACACAGTTTGATGCACAAGGAAGTAAGAAAGAAAAGAGACAGAGGTTTGAGAAATAGAGAGTAGCATGCATGAAGATGAAGAAGATATCTTCATCTTATTTATACCCGTTTGCATTTAATGCAAGACAAAAGGTATATGCCACGTGCCAAACTTTCATAGAAAGTTTGTCCTTTGTTTAAAAGCAACCATGTTTTTGGCCGCGTGTGAACAGTACCATATCAGATATGATGGGGACATAAGAGACAATCCGTACGTCCTTCTCTAACATAGTATAAGGTTTGACTTTTGTGCATCGAAGATAAGATCAACGTTTATCTTGTTTGAGAAGCTTCACTTGATCACTGAACTTGAAGCTTCAAGGATGAACTTTCATAGTATCGCTGAGGCTTGACAAGACTTCACACTTTGGTTTAGATAATCCTTGCTATCACTGAACCGCTTCAGATCACTAGTTGATTATCTCTTTCTTCAGCTTGGTCTTCGACTTTCGCTGAATGTTCTTTTGGTGTGATGGTTGATCTTCAGATCTTTAGAGGTAAGCTTGAGGTTCCTGCTTTTCAGTGATCGCTGATAGCAATCAGCGTATGCTATCGTTGAATTTAAACTTAAGTTTACAAATGGAATTTCACTAAGTATACAGAGGAATCATATTCAAACCACCGAGAGGAGTTATGATCAACAATCTCCTCCTATTTGATTATGATTGAGCAATATAGGAAGATTTCTTTGAGAAAGTTAGTAAGGACTTAAAAAATCTAAAAGTAAAATTTCTAAGTACTAATCTGTGAGATCTTTTTTAGCTAATCTATTATTACCATTGAGTTTCCTTTATAAGGATATGAAAACACAATATTTACATGTATAGAAGCTTTAAGTACATTCACTAATTTAAATTTTAGAGAGAAATATCAGTGAGTAAAGTGGTTTGTAAAAAAATTAGAACTCTTATGTTCATTGTCCCATTTACTGTTTTCAGGGATCTTTTCAGTACACAATTGGAGTAGAGTACTGCATTTGAAATTTCATTAAGGATAATCTGAAGAATTACATAGAAAATGAAATTACAATTTTGTAAAGTAAAGTACAATACGCTGAAGAATACTACAAAGGAAAAGAAGACTACAGATTAATTAGAGAGTATTTCATGTCTTCTTTGTAGTTCGTTTTCATAGATCATCTTTTGTCGATTCATCAGAGGATTATCTGTCCATCAGTGATGAAGCATGATCTTTATGAATGCTGATGGAGCCTTGTTGACTTCTCGGTTTCTGAAGAGTCCTAAAAATCCTTCATTATCCAAGTAAACCATACCAGGTTCAGGGAATGAGACGATTTCATTTTCTTCATATCTTCGATCTTGAGGGAGAGAGTAGTTCAGCATTGAGACGTCATGGATTTCAAGATGACCAAGAATGCTTTCATAATTTAATTTTGTTTCACGTTCGTTTTTAAAAGATGAACCTCTTGAGCGTTTGATCTTCTTTTACTTGTAGGCTCAGGGAGAGGAGGAACTTGCACATGTTGTGACATCCTTTGAAGTAGCTGATCCAATACTCTTTCCACCACATTTTTGAACTTTGACTTGGAACCCTAAATGACATATCTGATTTCTAGCCACATAGAGTATCCATAGAATTTTAAGATCTTGGCTTCTTCTTTTTCACAATTCGAATGTCTGTACATTCGTACATATATCTTCATACCACTTCTTTTGGAAGGACGCCCTTCAATAGTTGCACGAATGATTATTGAATCAGACAGTCGAAAGTTGAATTGTTCAATGCACCAGCGTAGTTCCTTTTCTTCGTGGCTTGTATCTTCATTTATAAGTGCACTTAGGATCCTTTCTTGAGCAAGGATGGGATTCACATTAAGATTTTCTTGAGTCAGCTCTCTTTGTGCCAGAGCTTCAGCGACTCTTTCACTTTTCTCGTTCAGCTTTCTACTCGCTTCGTCTCTTGCAAATTTCGCTGTTTGTTTCATAGTTTTATCCCTGATTCTCTAAGCTTCAAGTGCTTGTGCTCTCTCCTCTTTAGATAGAAAATAAAAATCATCCACCACGCTGATAGGCATGGGATTTTCTGGTTCAGCAGTGGGCATCCTTATTCGTTTGGCTTCAAGTTCCTTTATCAAATTTATTCGCCTTTCTTCTTCTTCAGGCTCGCTTATTGGTGGTCTTTATGCGCGCCGTCTGGGAATAAGGCCTTCTTCATCTTCAGAGTCAGAATCAGATATGTACACAAACTGCTCTTCTGATGAAGGTTCCTTCAAAAACATGGAGTCCTTTGGGGGACTAGACTCACTGAGAATGGGGGATGGAGAGAGAGGTTGGTCAGAGCCAAAGTTTGGAGGAGAAAAATATGGATAGGTTGGGGGTTCAAAGATTGGAGTAGTATAAAGGATAAGGGGAAGGGTTACCTCTACAGCGGTCTCCCCCTCAGATAGTGGGATTGTGGCATCGAGATCCACCACTTCTTTTCCTTTGCCTGATGGGTTGGACGGTTCCTGAGAAGGAGGTGGTCCGTCCCCCAAAGGCTCCTTGTAAATGACTTCAGGCATGAAATTTCCTGGTCTACTACTTTTAAAGTGCTCAAAAGCACCTGGAGGGACGTCATCATCATCAGCTTCATCATTTCCCCCATAGTGAGGGATTTCATCATCATCTTCATCTTCGTCTTCTTCCTCCTCATCATCTTCCTCATCATTTTCTTTTTCAGCGACGATGGGAGGCTCTTGCCGACACTGAATGTAAGGAGATATCGGAGAGCCAGGGATTGTTTCATTTACATGTCCGATTATCTCATCAGTGATTTCTTTGGCGCATCTCTCCGCCTCGATTTTGTCAGCGGGGAGAACGTGTACCACCATAGTACGCACATTTGACCCAATGTCTTTAAGAGACTCGTTGTGCGTAGTCTGGTTCTAAAGGACCTGATTCAGCGAGGTCCAATCAGCAGCAGTGAAAGAGGTGCCCGCCTCAGAGATCTTTGTCAGCATCTGCATCATATCGGATTGAGTCTTCTTAATAGACTCGAGCACTAAGCCTTGTGCTTGCACCTGTTTCTCCAGCTTGGCAATTGCTTGCCCATGAGCCAGATTGTTAGCCTTTAGTGACTGAATGTCAGTGTAGACATTGTTCATGGTGGCCTTCATGCCTGGAGCACCAACGACCGTCTGAAAGATGTATTCCGCAGACGTCTGAAGATTATCCACCCTGGCCCTTGTGAGAGGACATTCCTTGACCAAAAAGTCAATAGTAGGGAATGTGGGCTGGGAAGAACAACCTTTGGAATCTCAATAGGGAAGGGAGGAAGTTTGGAGGCAAACTTCTCCTGTTTTATCCTTCGCAGCTCTTCAGCGGTTTTCGGCGGCTGTGGGGAGCAGCAGCAGCCTTGCTGGTGGTAGTGGTGGTCGTTGAGGTGGAGAGAGGAGGTGCGATACCTGATGACAACATAGACAGAGCAGCCAAAAGAGCTTTGGGTTAGATGAAAGGTGTCAAGACATGTTATTTACCTTGAGAGTATCGTGAGGACCGCTCTCAGGGACATCGTGTACGACGGTAGTGTCATGTGGATCACTAGCCTGTGTCTTAGTATGTTTGTTAGAGACATGCTGAGGTCCTGTTATACTGGCTTTCCAAAGTTCAGATTGCCGAAACAAAACTGAAGTTTGGACATACGTGCGTTTCAACATCATCAGAGATAGGGACAACTACCTCTGAATCACATGTTTCTGTTAGGACCAAAGAAGAGATGGTGAAAGAAGAAGAGAAGGTTGTGAAAGTAGTACCTGACCCAACTTTCAGCGGAGCTGGCTATAACACTTTCAGTGACCGGAGTCGCTGAAAGTGGTGGTAGTGCTGAAGAAACGGCAACGGATGTAGAGACCGTTGTCGTGGTTCTGGCTGAAGAGGGCGTTGGTAGTACACCTGTATTAGAGAGGGAAGTCTTTTAAGAGACTCCCTTCTTTGGTTTCTTTGTTGCAGGCTTGTGAGCGATGGTCTTTTTGTGACCATCGTCCGGTTCCTTTCTTTTTAGGGGGAGGAGGTGTCTGAGATACTCACTGATGGGTTGTTCAGTGAGATGGACACAGGTGTTATGGCTTCAATGAGTTTCAGCATGTATGAAGTGTAGGGAGCATCATCTGGATGTACATCAATATCCAGGGACTTCTTGCCGACCATGGAGAAATTTTGGTTGGCGACCTTTGGATGGATACTCATCCTTGAAGTCAAACTCCATGATGGTAGCGAAGAATCTAGGATAGGGAATAAAGTTGTTCCTCTTTGTTGCTTTCACCTTGTTGTACATGTCGCTGAAAATGTAGCCAGCGTAGTTCAGCTTGTAGTTGTTGCAGAGAGCAAATCCAAGATCTTGGAAGTGCTTGCTGGCCTGATCATGAGAGACGGTCTTGGAACCCAAGCGCTGAATTACTTGGGTGAAGATGTATTGCCAGCGAGCTGGGAGGCGTTTCTTCTCCATCTTTTGAACCCACAGACTTCACCTCAGGGTTTTCCCATACATAGCCAATGGAGTCCAAAAACGCCTCTATTTGCTCCTTCGTGGGCTCAGGGGCCCATAGCTGATTCTAATCTCTTGAAGGGAGGCGAAGAGCATTTATGAGAAAACCAGAAGTGAAGGCGAAGGGGCCGAGAGTGGGGATTGTGAAGGCGATTGCAGGGAGCTTATTTCCCTTGTCCGTAGTAAGAGTCGTGCAGTGAGCGGTGTACCAGAGAGCCTGTAGATGAGCAGTGATGCCAATGGGATTGTGCACAAAAGCGTACATCAGCGGACAACCCTTGATGAATGTGGCACCATCATTGAAATAAGGTGTGTCAGCAGGAATGTCCACCAAAGCCAAGTAGTTGCATGGCTTGAAAGTTGCATGTTCCAAGAAGAAGTTGCAGGCAGGAGCTTTTGTAAGAACAATAGGTGCACTCTCGTCAGCTGGAGTGTTTTTGCTTGAAGAAGCCATTTTTGTTTCAAAGATGGGAACACCAAAGAGGAAGATCATGGTTTAATACAGAAGGAATAAACCAGAATATGTTTTTGGTACAAATAATACCAAAAGTGTAGAAGAAAAACAAGTGTTTTGATGAACAAAGATCAAAATACTTGTTATTAACCCAAATTTAGAAAACATTTTTAGAAGATTTTAAAATACACTTGGTTAAAGATACCAAAAATGGTCTTCTGTTCTAATACGATCCCAGAACAGGTTTTGAGAAAGATTTAGGGTTTTATCACATATATTTTAGATTTAAAACAGGATAAGCTTTAAAACAAGAAGTTATAAAGGATGTAGAGATGTGATAAACAACATTGTTGTTTCAAATAAAGAATAAAGGGTTAGATCAAACCTTAAAAGTGAAAAACAAAGAAAAACGCACAAGTGCGTGTTCTTGGTGTTCTTGAAGAAAACTTGAATATTCGAAGGAGATTCTTGATTTTTAGAGAGTTATGAGCGCGTAAAGAATCAAATGAAGAGGAGATTTGATTAAATAGCAAGAGGAGAGAGAAAGAGGATAGCTAAACGACGGTTTTAGCTTTTTGAAAAGTAATGATGACCTAGCGCACATTCCTAGAAAAAAGTGGGAAAGGAAACGTCGTGGTCCGTCGTGTGTCAGATAAAGGTCTGACGTGTCATTTTCTTATTTGAAAATTTGAAAATGATATCAATTAAATAAATGTTAATCATTATCCTTAAATTCTTCATCAATAGACAATAAAGGATTGTCAGTGATGGGTTTTTAGTTTTAAGAACTATTCTCTGAAAAAAGAAACATTCAAAGAGTGTAGAGATATAGGAATTCATCCCTGAGTGAGATAAATCAAGTATCGCTGAATCAGAGTTCAGAAAATGGAGAATTATTCAGCGTTTAACATACCAAGTTCGCTGATGAGTAGATTAAATCTAGTTTCATCAAGAGGCTTGGTGAAAAGATCAGCGAGCTGATATTCAGTTGGTACAAAATGAAGTTCAACTTCACCATTCATCACATGATCTCTGATAAAGTGATATCGAATCTCAATGTGCTTGGTTTTGGAATGAAGTACAGGGTTGTTTGCAATTGCAATAGCACTAGTGCTATCACAATAGATAGGGATTTTGGAAAGTTTGAGATCGTAATCTCTCATTTGATTTCTCATCCAAAGGATTTTAGCACAACAGCTATCAGCGGCTACATACCCAGCTTCAGCGGATGTGGACACAAAGTTCTGCTTCAGCGGTAGCTGTGGACACAGAGTCCAGCTTATCAACTTACCACCTAATAGCTGACATCCACCAGTGGTGCTCTTCCTATCAATCTTACATCCTGCAAAATCACTATCAAAGTAACCGATTAAATCGAACCCTGAGCCTTTGGGATACCAAAGACTCAGATTAGGAGTTCCCTTCAGATATCTGAAGATTCGCTTTACAGCGATGAGGTGAGATTCCTTTGGTTTAGCTTGATATCGAGCATGGAGACAGGTAGAATACATGATATCGGGTCTACTCGCTGTAAGATACAACAGAGATCCGATCATCCCACGATAGGCAGTGATATTGACAGGTTTCCCATTTGGGTCCTTATTCAAAGTTAGAGGAGGTGCCATAGGGGTCTTTATCGCTGAGCATTGATTCATATCAAATTTGTTCAGCATGTCCTTAACATATTTACTTTGACAAATAAAAATTCCCTTGTCAGATTGCTTAATCTGCAAACCTAGAAAATTTCACCCATCATACTCATTTTGTATTCTTTCTTCATTATTTTTGCAAAACGAGTGTATAGTTTGAGTCTTCTAGAGCCAAAAATAATGTCATCAACATATATTTGAGCAAGAATAGTATGACCTTTATATTTCTTTAAAAATAGAGTTTGGTCAATTTTTCCACGAACAAATTTTTCTTTAAGAAGGTATTTTGAAAGAGTATCATACCAAGCTCTAGGAGCTTGTTTTAACCCGTAAAGAGCTTTTTGGAGTTTAAAGACATAACCAGGATGGTTTGGATCAGAGAACCCAGGAGGTTGTTCAACATAAACTTCCTCGCTTAGTTTACCATTTAGAAAAGCACTTTTTACATCCATTTGAAAAACTTTGAAGTCTTTATGGGCTGCATAAGCTAAGAAAAGTCTTATGGCTTCTAGTCTAGCAACAAGAGCAAAGGTCTCATCATAGTCAATACCTTCTTCCTGTCTGTATCCTTGAGCAACAAGTCTAGCCTTATTGCGAATAACAGTGCCATTTTCATCTAGCGTATTTCGAAAGACCCATTTGGTTCCTATCACAGATTTATCAGATGGACGAGGACCAAGATTCCAAACTTTGTTTCTACGAAACTCAGTTAGTTCTTCTTGCATGGCAGAGACCCAGCTAGGATCAGAGATAGCTTGATCTATCTTCTTAGGTTCCGAGAAAGAAATAAAATTAACATAGAGATAGATATTACCTGTACCTCTACGAGTCTTGATACCTGCTTTTGGATCACCAATAGTTTGATTTATTGGATGATTTGCAATCCATCGCTGAGCTGGAGGTTGAGGAGACTGATCAACAATAGATTCAGCGACTTGTTCTCTTTCAGGGATAACGTTGGTTGTTTTAGCAACACATACTTCATTATTTAATATCAATTCTGGAGGTGATTCAGAGGATTGATTAGTAGAAGATGAAGCTTGGTTATTCACTGAAGAGTTTCCGAATGAGGTATCAGATGGAGGAATCTGATTGAGAGGAGTGATGTTGACTCCTAATGATGATGGATCATTGCTTGAAGTAGGAAGATCAGGGATTCCATCATCATTAGTTTCAGCGTTAGGTTGGTTGCTGTAATAAGTTTCAGGTTCCCCGAAATGAGATAAGAGTAGAATTTCTTGGGCGAGAATCATCAAAATTGACGTGCATGGATTCTTCAACATGTTGCCTTCTTTTGTTGAAGATTCTGAAAGACTTGGATACAGAAGAGTATCCAAGAAATATCCCATCATCAGCTTTTGGATCAAATTTACCCAAATGATCTCTGTCATTCAGAATGTAGCATCGACATCCAAAAATGTGTAGATATTTTAGAGAGGGTCTTCTTCCATGAAATAGTTCATAGCATGTCTTCTTGGATCGCTTCACTATCAACGATCGATTCTGAGTAAAGCACGCTGTATTGACTGCTTAAGCACAGAATTGAGTAGGTAGATGCGATTCACTGAGCATTAAGCGAGCTGCTTCAACGATCGTTCGGTTTCTTCTTTCAGCAACACCATTTTGCTGAGGAGTTCTCACTGATGAGAAGTTGTGAGAGATGCCTTTTTCTTCAATGAAATTAATCAAGGTACTGTTTTTGAATTCAGTATCATGATCACTTCTCATGGAACGAACAGTGAGATTGTTCAGGACTTCCATTCTTATAATAAATGCGATAATTACATTAGGTGTATCAATTTTGGATCGAAGAAAGAATACCCATGTGTATCTGGAATATTCATCAACTATCACAAGAGTGTACTTATTTCTAGATAGAGATTGGACATTGACAGGTCCAAATAGATCCATATGGGGAAGCTGAAGAGGTGAGGTCACTGAAGAATCTTGTTTCGATCTGAAAGAGGCTTTTGTTAGTTTTCCCTTTTCACACGCTGAACAAAGAGATTCCTTTGTAAATGTATGGTTAGGGAGATCCCTGACAAGTTTTTTTGAGATAATTAATTGATCATCTTAAAGTTTAGATGAGAGAGTCTTTTGTGCCATAACCAGTTTATATCTGAGGAGGTTCTGGAGATGAAACACATGTTCTCAGAGTGAGAACTATTCATGTTAATTACATAGACATTTTCAACTCTTTTGCCTATTAAGGCAAGTGTGTCATTTGAGTCAGTGGCAGCGCATCTATTCTTTAAAAATAGAACTTTGAAATCTTTGTCACACAGCTGAGTAACGCTCAATAAATTGTGCTTTAGTACTTCAACATAAGCGACTCTACTGAATGAAGTTGCTCCATTGGATAGAATTCCATAACCTTTAGTGTATCCTTTGCCATTTCCACCGAAGGTCACTGAGGGACCAGCTTCTTCCTTGTATTCAGAGAGCAGAGATTTTCTGCCAATCATGTGCCCTAAGCATCCGCTATCAAGATACCCGATACCTTTGGCACTCTGCGTACAACAAAAGGATTAATTTTTCATAGGTACCCATATTATTATGGGTCCTGTTGTGTTAGTGGAAGGTGTGGCAGAAGAGCTACTAGTTCAAGAATTTTCTTCAGTGGATATCTTCACTTTCGAAGTTTTACCAACCCTGGTGGATTTTACTCTTGCTGATTTATCAGCTTGAGCTACTTTCTTTCCATTTGCTAATTTTTCAGCTTTGGTAGCATTAGGACATTTGCTGGCAATGTGGGTAGTTTCACCACAGTGATAGCATTTCCTATATTTGTAAACGGGTTTGGAATTGAAAGAGTTTAGGGAGCAGGAATAAACATTTTCAGGAGCAGAACCAAGAATTCGTTTGTCCGATGTCCTTGGGGGTATAATAATGTTTTCAGGGATAGGTGTAAGGTCTATCTTAATTCTGCGTGTTGATTTCTGAATAGATCCATGGATTTTCTTCCCAGTTTTAAGAGGACTCACTGAAGGAACAAATGAGTTCTTTTTCTGTTTCTGAAGGTTTTTGATTTTCTTAGAAACATTTGATTTAAGGATAGGCAACTCATTTAAAAGACGTTTCTGAGAAGAAGGATCAGGGATTGAGCAGACAAACATTCCGAATTTTAACATGGAACGATCATTCTCTGATTCTTCTTTGTCAGGGTTATATCCTAACCCACTTTTGACTTTCAGAGGGATTTGACCATTGATGATCTCGCTGACTTTATTAGAAGCCTTGCACCATCCTTCGATGGTAGCTTTTTCAGCCCTAAGATCAGCGATAGCCTTTTCCCTTTTAGTGATAGCTTGTTGTCTCTCAATGTTTATGGTTTGATTTACAAAGACTTGATCTTTTAAAGTTTCTTCAATCTTTGTTAGTTCTTTGATTTTTAAATGACAATTTTTCAGTTGTTTAGAAAGATCAATATTGATTTGTTCAGCTTTAATCTTTCCATTTAGAGCATTGTAAAAATCAACAATCATAACATCGAGAGCTGACAGGGTATCACTTTCAGGTAAAGAGGTGTTTATGGGAATGTTTACATGAGTTGAAGAAGATTCTGAGGTTGATGTTTCAGAGACTTCTTCAGCTTCCTTAATTATGGCCATTAGACAGACGAAGGCAAGATCTTTTTCATCAGAGCCAGATTCGTCAAAGGTTTTGGCCCAATCATCTTCTTGATCATCTTCTTGATCCCAATTCACTTCTTCAGCAACTAGACCTTTGCCTTTTTGCTGGTTTCTTTTCAGATCTCTGTATTTATTCTTTAGCTTAGAGTATTTCTCCTTTTTATCAGAGTTCTGAGAGGTAGTGGGAGCAGCCACTTTCTTAGATCTGCAATCACTAGCAAAGTGACCCTTTCGCTGACAGTTATAGCATATAGCAGATGCTTTTTCAGCAAGAGGAGTCTTTGACTTATCAGAGTCATTGATAGCAGGTGTTTTTTGAAAGTTGCTCTTTCTAGCAAATTTTCTAAAATTGTTAGTTAGAAGATCTAGAGAATTATCAAACTCAGAGATGTCAGCGTTAGTGAGTTCTTCTGGATCAGTTCGATTTATTTCAGTAATAGAGGTGATTGAATAAGAAACTTGTTTTGAAGGATCTACCTCTGAAGTCACTAGTGCCAAAGAAGTACTTTTGGCACCCTTGATATCATTTATGAGTTTTTTCCTTAAAACCTGCGATTGCTCTTCATTTAAGAGCATTCCATATAAAGCACTAAGAGAGAGAGAGAGTTTCAAGATTATTTGACAGTTTTAGACACGTAATGTACACTCCCCATTGTTCAGGTAGTGTCTCCATGAATTTTGTCAGTATTTCAGCATTAGAATATTCTTTGTTGACAGTTTTCATATCAATCAAGAGACAGTTAAACCTTTGGTGAATTTGAGAGAGAATTTCACCTTTAAAGTGCATAAAACTTTCATATTGTCTTAGTAGATTAATACATCTAGTGAATTGAACTTCATCAGTTCCTTCATATTGAATACATAAGGTATCCCACATGGCTTTAGATGTTCTCATCTTCATTACAGAATGATAGACTGTGACAACTGTCAATATTCGAGCTTTCAGGTTAGCTTCTATTAATTTTATTAGTGTTTATATAGTTTAATTATAAGAATAGGAGTTAGTTGGTTTAGAATGGCCGAAAAATCCCTACCATTTCCGGTAATCGCTTAAAATGTCCGGTTCCGACCCGTAACTGTCTGAAACGTCCAAAACGGTGCCAAATGCTCTAATTTATACCCAATTTATATAAAACATATATATTTTAGTATTTTTATTATAAACTTTTATTTTTTTATAGGAAAGAACCAAAATGGGCTAACAAAGTGAGAAAAAGGCCAAAATTGAGAAATTGGACTTCAAATCTGACATTTTGGGCTTAATTTATACAAATAAAAAAAAAAAAAACAAATTGGTTTGGGTAAGGCCCACCCCCTGGCCCCCCCCCCCCCCCCCCCGCCCCTTTTCCTACCTATAAAAATGTTTTTTTTTTCTCATTCTCATCATTTTACACTTTCAAAATTCAAAATTCACTCTCTCTCTCTCTAGAATTAAAGGGACACAAACATGTCACCCTATTCTCTCTAAAAACTCAGCCACTTCTCTTCATCAAAATCATATTGGGAGCAAGAAATATTGAAGAAAAAGGATTCTATAACCATCCAAGTAAGTACAAAACTTCATGTTCTTCATTTTCTTGCAAATTTTGGGTGAAAAACCCACTTTTCTTGCATTTCTAAGTTACTTTCTTCTAATATCCAAAAATTCTGAGTTTGTGGAAAGATTTTACACCAAAACATGTAAAATGTATATAAAATGGTGATAATCTATGATCTACACAAATAAAACTCAAGAAAATAGGGGAAAAATCATGATTTTATGTGTTCTTGAACAAAAATGGTGATTTTGGTTCTGGCAGATTCATGCATGTGTGTAAATCGTCAATTTCTTACAATTTTTATGTTCAAATATCATGATTCTTCTTTCTACAAATTTATTTAGTGAGTTGGGGTTCTAATCCAAGTGGTCTCACTCAAAAACATTGAGTTTTGACCCCCCAAATGCTCATAACAAGATGCATGTGCATCTGGAAGTTCAACAGTAGGTAAGCCCTACTTTGAACGACCATAACTCTTTGAATAATCTTCCAAATCACTTGATTCTTCTTCTGGAGGTTAACTTAATGTGTTACCTTTCATATGCCACTGATTTCATTCAAAAATATGGTGATTTGAGGTTCCAACTAATTGAAACAAAATGAGTGTGCAAACTGTCAACCAATGACAGATTTGTGCATGCATGTTCAAATGACCATATTTCTTTCAAAACTCAATGAAAAAGGATGATTTTTCTTTTGAAAGTTAGTTTTATGAGTTATATTCAGTTTGCAAGTGGAATCACTTAAAAATATGGAGTTTTTTCCCTCCAAACACCTAAAATACTTTAGGTGTGCAATCTGGGAAACCACCAGCAGCTAAACTCTACTTTGTGTGTTAGTATCTCCTTTGTTATTTTTCTTTAATGCATGATTCTTTTTCTAAAACTTTATTTTATGAGTTAGGATTCATATGAATCCAGTTTCATACAAAAATATGAAGTTTTGAGGCACTAACCAATTTATTAAAGTTATGTGTGCAATCTGTCAGCTAATGACAGAATTGTGCATGAAACTTTGTAGTGTCATATCTCCTTCATAACTTCTTCAAAATCAGTGGTTCTTATCTCAAAAGTTTCCTTTATGAGTTATGATTCCAATCCAACTGCAAATTCTAGAAAACACTAAGTATAACTCCTCAAGTGAGTGATTTACTAACATGGTCTAATCTGTTTTATCGGTTGTGACATAATGTTTTACATGAATTATTTGAACCACTTGTACATGTCCAAAATGCATGAAATTTGGTCACAAAGACCATAACTCAGTACTTTATCTTATATAAATAGATAAAAAACTAGGTCATTTTGGAAGCCCTTGAAAACTGATCATTTTTAGGACAATTAGTTTCTGTCCAGGAGAGAAATTTTGGACTTAATTGATTTTTATAAATGTTGATCATGTGATGAATAATAAGATTACTTTCGGTATAAATTACGATATTAACGAGCATATGGGCATTTTTTATAATTGGACATATATAGACACATATGGGCTTAAGATTTATTCACCTCTATAAGTAGTATTAGACCTATAAGGGACGGTTTTTCAGTATTACTCTTTGATAGGGAAGCGTTAGGTCGTCGTGTGGGGATCGGATTGTGTTGTCTTGTGTCGCGGAGCTTTGCTATAAGGTGATTATTCACAGCCCCTCTTTCAAAGTATTTTCTACGATTTGGGGTAAAAAGCATGATTGAATATGTTATATGAGCTATTTTCATTATGATTATGAAATTTTGTTAAATTTGATGTTGTGGGCACTAAGGCATGTACACGAATAGTTATATTGAGTAAAATGTAACATAAAAGTTTGGACACTACTATTAACTCAAGTGATTAGCCGAGGGTATTTGTGGATAGCGCTATTTGGACGGAAAATCCCACCTAGAAACTACAGGTAGGGGTGCACTGTACTTAAAAAGAAACGAAGGTTCTACATATGTGGGGTATTAGTCCCACCGCTAAGGTAGAATTAACAATAAAAAAAAATTGTGGTCGAAAGGTTTAGTGGTGGCTCTTTATATACTAAAAATTAGAGTACATAATGCCTTGACGTTTTAAGATATTAGTAAGTGCCAAAAATTTATTTTGCTTATATTCACTTACACAAATGGATGTTTGAAATATTGAAAACATGTGAACTCACCAACTCTTTGTAGTTGACCTTGTTTTTATCATGCTTTTCAGGGGTAAGAAAAGATTAACCGAATCTTTCTATTATGTGGGCGCATCGACATCAATCATCTTGTTTATTTGAAACTGTTTAGTTGAAACACTTGGTTTACTTTATTTTGTTAGAACTTTTAGTTGATGCGATGTAAAATTTTAAACTTAAACTGTTATGTATTTGAATGGATGGTTGGTGTTGTTTTTATCCTATCGTTATGAAATCTTGCGCTATCACGCCTCGTGTTTCCGCTTTGGCGGGTTGTGACATAGACTTCATCTGGTAAAGACATTGCAATTATGGATCTACCTTTAGAGTCTATAGCTACTTTCTTTTTCTCTTCTTCAGTCCATCGATCTGGAGTTTTGACAATCCTCCTTTCAACGATGGCTGGAGTGGTAGTGGTGGCAGGCACGCTAGCTACCAGTGTTGTAGGAACAAATGGTTCATTCTCTATGTAGTAGGGGATCTTAGGACCTGACCATTTTAATAATTGAGTCATTCTAAATATGGTATGAATAAGAAAGGACTTGCATTGAATTATTCTAAAAATAGGAATCGATCGGGAAATCTTTCACTTCAAAATGAAAAATATGATTTTATGTGAGTTTACGTGATTATTATAAAATGTTTCTGATATTCATAAATTATTTTTTTTTATTTATCTCAGCACTATGTCCACATCCGACCACTCTCCGGATGAATCCGGTTATGTTACCAGCAGGGTTAGGAGAGCCGACACGAACTTTGATGACTATGACCCATCCGAGCATAGTCATGAAGAGGATTCTGCCGACTCTTCTGCTCGATCTTCTGTTCCCATGCCCGTACCCATACCTACCGGTGAGGGGACATCTCGCGGGCCAAGGACGATAAGGACTGCCAGCAAGCGCGTTCTCCCTCTTCAGAGAGTGACTTTCACGATTCCTTCCGTGCCATCGGGAGAACCATCTCAGTCGCGATCCAGGTCGCGAAGTGTGACTCCTCCTTCCCCAGCGATCGGAGTTCCTGTGCCACCGCCGCAAGGCATGACTACATCGGAGCACATTTGGGTCACAGAATTGGCGGATAGAGTAGGACTTCATCAGAGTAGACTGGGCTATCACCAGCACTCCCTAGACGACTTATTTTCGGCATTGAACACTCAGAATGCTTATACGACTAGTGGTTTGGGTGTTACCCTTGATGCTAAAAGGACGATTCGGAGATTATATGCATATTTGTTTTGGGTCATAGGAGTCTTGGTGGTGGTGTTAGGAGTATTGATTTGGATGTTGATGCGTTAGGGAACTCTAGTTATTTTGAACTTTTGGGTGAATATTACCTTCTTTTGAGGCTTGTAGCCTATGTATTCAAGTTTAAGCACTTTATTATCTTTTAGACTGTATTTTAAAATTTATGTTGGCTTGCCTTAGTTATTTATGGAATTTATGCAAGTTATCTATTTATCGCATGTTGTTCTGAAATGTATGTGTTCGTGAGTAGTATTGGATGTATGTTATAAGATGCGTATGATTTAGTAAGTAGATTTATAATGGCTATTGTAACACAAAATTGACTAAAACTCAATTTAAAATTGTGTTTTTAGAACAATGCCTCCGAGAAGAGTAAATTCCGATGTTGCACGACTAGTATCAGAACAGCTCATGGCAACACTACCAGGTATTGTGAGCCAAGTAGCGGCTGGTTTAAACGCTAATCAAAATAACAATCAGGGTTCTGGAGATAGGGAATGTACGTATAAATCCTTTAGGAGTTGTAATCCTAAAGAATTTTTCGAAACTGAAGGAGCCGTTGGTTTATTGACCTGGGTGGAAAGCATGGAGTCTGTCCTCCACATTAGCAAGTGTGCTGAGGGAAAGAAGGTGGAGTTTGCTGCCTGTCTATTACAAGGGCGAGCATTAACTTGGTGGAACACCCAAGTACAAACCCGAGGTCGGGAAGCCGCCAACACTCTTACATGGGAAGATTTCAAAAGAATGTTGAAGAAACAATACTGCCCTAGGAGCGAGATTCAGAAGCTGGAAGCAGAGTTGTGGAATCACGAGATGAAAGGGAATGATATCGACTCCTACACAGCCCGATTTCATGAATTGGCAAAAATGGTACCGCATCTGGTAACGCCTGAAGAGAACCGCGTTGATAGGTATGTTTGGGGATTATCTCCGGAGATACGCGGGGATGTTACCTCAGCAAACCCAAAAACTCTACAAGAGGCAGTAAGTTCGGCAACCAGACTCACAAACAATGCTACTCACTTGGGATTGTTTGTAAGGGATAAGGCACAAGGGAAGAGAAAGATGGATGAACCAATAAGAAAGTAGTTTGGAAAAAGGACAAGTAAGGAACAAAGAACTTCAGGTAACTACGGAATTCAAACTCAACCTGCGGAGAAAGAGAAAAGACCTCATCCCAAATGTGACAAGTGCAATAGACAGCATACCGGACGATGTATTATCTGTCAAAAATGCAACAAAGGAGGTCACTATGCCAGAGATTGCAGGAGCACAGGAAGGCGGGCAAGTTTTGAGTGTGGAAGCCCGGATCACTCTCGGAATACATGTCCACGATGGAATCAAAGACCGAACACTAATCAAGCACGACCGGCCAACCAAGGAAATCAAGGAGGTCCGGCAAGAGGCCGAGTGTTTGAAATTGGAGCTGAGGAAGCAAGATAGAATCCATATGTCGTTACAGGTACGTTTCTCCTGAATAATCATGATGCATCTATACTATTTGATTCTGGAGCAGATAGGAGTTTTGTGTCATTAGATTTTAGACCAAAGATAAATCTAAGGCCTCAAAAGTTGAAAGAATCATACGTAATTGAATATGCCAACGGTCAAGAGTGTAGGGTCAATGATGTAATAATGAACTGCACTATAAATTTGGCTAGTAGGGATTTCTGTATAGATTTAATCCCGATTAAACTAGGAAGTTTTGACGTGGTTGTGGGCATGGACTGGTTATCCAAAAACCGAGCCGAAATCTGTTGCTCCGAAAAGATCGTACGAATTCCGTTACCCGAAGGGGGAAAACTCGAAGTACACGGAGAGAAACCCAGGAGGGGTATTAAAGTAGTGACATGTATGAAGATGCGAAAGTATTTGAGAAAGGATTGCATTGCTTTTCTAGCTCACATCAAGGATAAGAAGGCTGAAGAAAAACGCATTCAAGATATTCCTATAGTTCGGAATTTTCCTGAGGTATTCCCGGATGAATTGCCTGGAGTACCCCCACCAAGACAAGTGGAGTTTCACATAGAATTAATTCCTGGAGCCGCTCCAGTTGCGAAAGCACCATATCGATTAGCACCATCAGAGATGCAAGAGCTGTCGGAACAACTTCAGGAATTACTCGACAAAGGATTTATCCGACCTAGCTCTTCACCTTGGGGAGCCCCAATTTTATTTGTTAAGAAGAAAGATGGATATTTTCGAATGTGTATCGATTATAGGGAACTCAACAACTTGACAATTAAGAACCGATACCCCCTTCCTCGGATTGATGATCTGTTTGACCAACTTCAAGGTGCAACGTACTTCTCGAAGATCGATCTTAGATCTGGATATCATCAAATGAGAGTGCGAGAAGAAGATATCCCCAAGACGGCCTTTAGGACTCGATACGGTCACTACGAGTTCCTAGTCATGCCATTTGGTCTAACAAACACACCAGCAGTTTTCATGGATTTGATGAATAGAGTATGTCGACCGTATCTCGACAAGTTTGTGATTGTGTTTATAGATAATATACTCATTTATTCTCGAGACAAAAAGGAGCATGAGCAACATTTAAAGTTGATATTGGAATTGCTCAGAAACGAAAGGTTGTACGCGAAATTCTCTAAATGTGAATTCTGGATTCGTGAGGTACACATTCTTGGCCACGTGGTGAATGAAAAAGGAATCCAAGTTGATCCAGCTAAGATTGAAGCCATTAAGAAATGGGAAGCCCCAAAGACACCAACGGAGATCCGCCAATTTCTGGGATTGGCAGGTTATTACCGGCGATTTATCGAGAATTTCTCTAAGATCGCGCAACCACTAACAACTCTAACACAAAAAGATAAAAAGTTTATTTGGGAGAGAAACAAGACGAAGCCTTCCAGACACTCAAACACAAGTTATGAAACGCACCGATTCTAGCTCTACCCGAAGGAGTAGATAACTTCGTAGTCTACTGTGATGCTTCACATCAGGGAATGGGCTGCGTGTTAATGCAAAAAGACAAGGTTATTGCATACGCATCAAGACAACTGAAGATTCACGAGAAGAATTATACTACTCATGATTTGGAGCTAGGAGCGGTGGTGTTCGCACTCAAGATCTGGAGACATTATCTCTACGGTACTAAGTGTACTATATTCACAGATCACAAGAGCCTTCAACATATTCTTGACCAGAAAATGTTAAACATGAGGCAAAGAAGATGGGTTGAACTACTTAGTGACTACGACTGTGAAATAAAGTACCATCCAGGCAAAGCTAATGTGGTAGCCGACGCGTTAAGCCGAAAGGAAAGAGTAAAACCAACAAGAGCATGTGCTATGGAAATGATGGTCCAGACGAGTTTAAAAACTCAAATACGGGAAGCACAAGGAGAGGCTTTGAAAGAAGAGAATTTGAAGAATGAAACCTTGCAGCACCTAGAGAAGGAATTTGAAATGCAGACAGATGGGGTACATTACTTTAAGAATAAGGTATGGGTACCGAAAGTTGGTGATATACGATCAATCATTTTGGACGAAGCCCATCGATCCAGATATTCAATTCACCCAGGAGCAGATAAAATGTATAAGGATTTGAAAGAGTATTATTGGTGACCAGGAATGAAGAAAGATATAGCTTTGTTCGTAAGCAAGTGCCTGACTTGTGCTAAGGTAAAGGCTGAACATCAGAAACCATCTGGTTTACTCCAACAACCTGAAATACCACAGTGGAAATAGGAGCAAATAACAATGGATTTCGTAACTAAATTACCCAGAACTGGAAAGGGGCACGATACTATATGGGTTATAGTAGACCGACTTACCAAATCGGCTCATTTCATCCCCATTCGCGAAGATTTCAGTATGGAAAGGCGTGCGCAAATATATATTAATGAAATAGTTACACGTCATGGTGTGCCTATTTCCATTATTTCGGACAGAGATACACGATTTACATCACGTTTTTGGCAATCACTTCAAAAGGCATTGGGTACACATTTGGATTATAGCACTTCCTATCATCCTCAAACGGATGGACAATCGGAAAGAACTATTCAAACGCTAGAGGATATGTTACGGTCTTGCGCAATAGATTTCGGTGGAAGTTGGGATACCCACCTGCCACTTGTGGAATTCTCCTATAACAACAGCTATCATACTAGCATACAATGTGCACCATACGAAGCTCTATACGGACGTAAGTGAAGATCACCGCTTAGCTGGGTAGAAATCGGAGATAGACAATTGACAACGCCCGATATTATTCAGGAAACCACTGATAAGATCTCGACAATCAAAGAAAGACTCAAGACAGCAAGAGATCGTCAAAAGAGTTATGCGGATAATCGGAGAAAGTCGTTGGAGTTTCAAGTGGGAGATAAAGTGCTATTAAAAGTGTCCCCATGGAAGGGACTGGTACGCTTCAGGAAGAGAGGCAAGTTGGGTCCAAGATACATTGGTCCATTCGAAATACTTGAAAGAATCGGACCAGTGGCGTACAAGTTGAAGTTACCACTGAATCTAAGCGCCATCCACGACACATTTCATGTGTCGAATCTAAAGAAATGCCTAGCGGATGAAACGTTGATGTTACCCATGGATGACGTTCAGATTAACGATCGGTTAAACTTCGTTGAAGAACCAGTTGAGGTTTTGGACCGAGAAGTTAAACGGTTAAGGCGCAGTAATATCCCTATTATTAAAGTCCGTTGGAATAGGAAACATGGTCCAGAATATACCTGGGAACGTGAAGATTTGATGAAGCAAAAGTATCCCAGCTTATTCACGAACACCCCGGAGAAAGCCACTTCTTAAATTTCGGGACGAAATTTCTTTAATGGGGGAAGGCTGTGACAACTGTCAAAATTCGAGCTTTCAGGTTAGCTTCTATTAAGTTTATTTGTGTTTATATAGTTTAATTATAAGAATAGGAGTTAGTTGGTTACAACGGCCGAAAAATCCCTAGCATTTCCGGTAATCGCTTAAAATGTCCGGTTCCGACCCGTAACTGTCTGAAACGTCCAAAACAGTGCCAAATGCTCTAATTTATAACCAATTTATATAAAATATATATATTTTAGTATTTCTAATATAAACTTTTATTTTTTTATAGGAAAAAACCAAAATGGGCTAACAAAGTGAGAAAAAGGCCAAAATTGAGAAATTGGACTTCAAATCTCACATTTTGGGCTTAATATATTCAAATAAAAAAAAACAAATTGGTTTGGGTAGGGTCCCCCACATGGCCGCCCCCCCCCCCCTCCTTTTCCTACCTATAAAAATGTTTTTTTTTCTCATTCTCATCATTTTACACTTTCAAAATTCAAAATTCAAAATTCACTCTCTCTCTCTAGAATCAAAAGGACACAAACGTTTCACCCTATTCTCTCTAAAAACTCAGCCACTTCTCTTCATCAAAATCATATTGGGAGCAAGAAATATTGAAGAAAAAGGATTCTATACCCATCCAAGTAAATACAAAACTTCATGTTCTTCATTTTCTTGCAAATTTTGGGTGAAAAACCCACTTTTCTTGCATTTCTAAGTTACTTTCTTCTAATATCCAAAAATTCTGAGTTTGTGGAGAGATTTTACACCAAAACATGTAAAATGTATATAAAATGGTGATAATCTATGATCTACACAAATAAAACTCAAGAAAATAGGGGAAAAATCATGATTTTATGTGTTCTTGAACAAAAATGGTGATTTTGGTTCTGGCAGATTCATGCATGTGTGTAAATCGTCCAAATCATACAATTTTTATGTTCAAATATCATGATTCTTCTTTCTACAAATTTATTTAGTGAGTTGGAGTTCTAATCCAAGTGGTCTCACTCAAAAACATTGAGTTTTGACCCCCCAAATGCTCATAACAAGATGCATGTGCATCTGGAAGTTCAACAGTAGGTAAACCCTATTTTGAACGACCATAACTCTTTGAATAATCTTCCAAATCACTTTATTCTTCTTCCGGAGGTTAATTTAATGTGTTACCTTTCATATGCCACTGATTTCATTCTAAAATATGGTGATTTGAGGTTCCAACTAATTGAAACAAAATGAGTGTGCAAACTGTCAACCAATGACAGATTTGTGCATGCATGTTCAAATGACCATATTTCTTTCAAAACTCAATGAAAAAGGATGATTTTTCTTTTGAGAGTTAGTTTTATGAGTTATATTCAGTTTTCAAGTAGAATAACTTAAAAATATTTTGACCTTCCAAACACCTAAAATACTTTAGGTGTGCAATCTGTGAAACCACCAGCAGCTAAACTCTACTTTGTGTGTTGGTATCTCCTTTGTTATTTGTCTTTAATGCATGATTCTTCTTCTAAAACTTTATCTTATGAGTTAGGATTCATATGAATCCAGTTTCATACAAAAATATGAAGTTTTGAGGCACTAACCAATTTATTAAAGTTATGTGTGCAATCTGTCAGCTAATGACATAATTGTGCATGCAACTTTGTAGTGTCATATCTCCTTCATAACTTCTTCAAAATCAGTGGTTCTTATCTCAAACGTTTCCTTTATGAGTTATGATTCCAATCCAATTGGAAATTCTAGAAAACACTGAGTATAATTCCTCAAGTGAGTGATTTACTAACATGGTGTAATCTGTTTTACCGGTTGTGACATAATGTTTTACATGAATTATTTGAACCACTTGTACATGTTCAAAAGGCATGGAATTTGGTCACAAAGACCATAACTCAGTACTTTATCTTATATAAAAAGATAGGAAACTAGGTCATTTTGGAAGCCCTTGAAAACTGATCATTTTTAGGACAATTAGTTTCTGTCCAGGAGAGAAATTCTGGACTTAATTGATTTTTATAAATGTTGATCATGTGATGAATAATAAGATTACTTTCGGTATAAATTACGATATTAACGAGCATATGGGCATTTTGTATAATTGGACATATATAGACACATATGGGCTTAAGATTTATTCACCTCTATAAGTAGTATTAGACCTATAAGTGACGGTTTTTGAGTATTACTCTTTGATAGGGAAGCGTTAGGTCGTCGTGTGGGGATCGGATTGTGTTGTCTTGTGTCGCGGAGCTTTGCTATAAGGTGAGTATTCACAGCCCCTCGTTCAAAGTATTTTCTACGATTTGGGGTGAAAAGCATGATTGAATATGTTATATGAGCTATTTTCATTATGATTATGAAATTTTGTTAAATTTGATGTTGTGGGCACCAAGGCATGTACACTAATAGTTATATTGAGTAAAATGTAACATAAAAGTTTGTACACTACTATTAACTCAAGTGATTAGCCGAGGGTATTTGTGGATAGCGCTATTTGGATGAACAATCCCACCTAGAAACTACAGATAGGGGTGCACTGTACTTAAAAAGAAACGAAGGTTCTACATATGTGGGGTACTAGTCCCACCGCTAAAGTAGAATTAACAATAAAAAATTTTTGTGGTCGAAAGGTTTAGTGGTGGCTCTTTATATACTAAAAATTAGAGTACATAATGCCTTGACGTTTTAAGATATTAATAAGTGCCAAATATTTATTTTGCTCATATTCACTTACACAAATGGATGTTTGAAATATTGAAAACCTGTGAACTCACCAACTCTTTGTAGTTGACCTTGTTTTTATCATGCTTTTCAGGGGTAAGAAAAGATTAACCGAATCTTTCTATTATATGGGCGCATCGACATCAATCATCTTGTTTATTTGAAACTGTCTAGTTGAAACACTTGGTTTACTTTATTTTGTTAGAACTTTTAGTTGATGTAATGTAAAATTTTAAACTTAAACTGTTATGTATTTGAATGGATGGTTGGTGTTGTTTTTATCCTATTGTTATGAAATCTTGCGCTATCACGCCTCGTGTTTCCGCTTTGGCGGGGTGTGACATAGACTTCATCTGGTAAAGACATTGCAATTATGGATCTACCTTTAGAGTCTATAGCTACTTTCTTTTTCTCTTCTTCAGTCCATCGATCTGGAGTTTTGACAATCCTCCTTTCAACGATGGCTGGAGTGGCAGTGGTGGCAGGCACGCTAGCTACCAGTGTTGTAGGAACAAATGGTTCATTCTCTATGTAGTAGGGGATCTTAGAACCTGACCATTTTAAGAATTGAGTCATTCTTTCCATCCATAATGGAAAGTTATCACGGCTAAAACATGGAGGTTTAGCTAAAGATCCATTATCAATGTAGTTTGTATTACTATTAGTCATTTTAAAATAGTTTTGTGAACAAATGTTTTAAAGATAAGCAAGAAACACTGCTCTGATACCACTTGTTGGTCCCAAAGGAGTCTACAAGAGTTCAAGGATATAGAAACAATTTGTAGAGGGGGGGGGGGGGTTGAATACAAACACACAGATTTTTAGTTTTTAAATTATTTTATATTGAATAAACAAATTTACATTTACAAGCGGAATTAGAACAAGTATTTGAACCTATTCTATTGCAACTAAGAAACCACATAGTTTGATGCACAAGAAAGTAAGAAAGAAAAGAGACAGAGGTTTGAGAAATAGAGAGTAGCATGCATGAAGATGAAGAAGATATCTTCATCTTATTTATACCCATTTGCATTTAATGCAAGACAAAAGGTATATGCCACGTGTCAAGCTTTCATAAGAAGCTTGTCCTTTGTTTAAAAGCAACCATGTTTTGTCCGCGTGTGAACAGTACCATATCACATATGATGGGGACATAAGAGACAATCCGTACGCCCTTCTCTGACATAGTATAAGGTTTGACTTTTGTGCATCGAGGATAAGATCAACATTAAACTTGTTTGAGAAGCATCACTTAATTGCTGAACTTGAAACTTCAAAGATGAACTTTCATAGCATCGCTGAGGCTTGACAAGACTTCACACTTTGGTTTAGAAAATCAATGCTATCACTGAACCGCTTCAGATCACTAGCTGATTAATTATCTCTTTCTTCAGCTTGGTCTTCGACTTTCGCTGAATGTTCTTTTGGTGTGATGGTTGATCTTCAGATCATCAGAGGTAAGGTTGAGGTTCCTGATTTTCAGCGATTGCTGTCGCTGAATTTAAACTTAAGTTTACAAATAGAATTTCACTAATTATACAGAGGAATCATATTCAAATCCCCAAGAGGAGTTATGATCAACAGTGAATAACTCCTCTTTTCGTAGAACTTTAAAAACATCTCGAAGATGGCTTTCGTGCTCGACTTCATTCTTTTATTAAACAAAGATGTCGTGAATAAACACCATTATCGACTTGTCTGAGAAAGGACGACATACTCGGTTAACCAAGTCCATAAATATGCCCAGTGCGTTCGTCAATCCAAATTGCATTACTAAATATTCATAGAATCCATATCTTGTACGAAAGGTTGTCTTCACCATATATTTACCTCTTACTCTTAATTGATGGTATCTGGATCGAAGATCAATCTTTGAAAAACATCCCGCTCCTTGTAATTGATCAAAAAGGTCATCGATTCTAGGAAGTGAGTATCTGTTTTTGACCGTCACCTTGTTCAGACTCTATAATTTGTGCACATCCGCATAGATCCATCTTTCTTCTTCACGAAAAGTACCAGAGCTCCCCAAGGTGAAGAGCTCGGTCTTACGAATCCCTTCTCAAGTAACTCTTCTAGTTTCATCATCATTTCTTGCATTTCCGAAAGCGCTAAACGATAGGGAGCAACGGAAATTGGTGACGCTCCCGGAACGAGATCAATACGAAATTCCACTTGAAATTCTAGAGGTAAATCGGGTAGCTCATCTGGAAAGACAATCGGTTATTCACGAACCACATCGATCTCTTCTATTTTCTTCTTTTCTAACTTGGCATCAGTGACATAAGCCAAATATGAGAGACACCGTTAAGATAGACACTTGTGCACCTTTAACGATGAGATAACGGTGGTAGTCCCTCTACTTCTTTCTCCATATACGTTCACTGTATCCCACTTGCCAAAGGTATCCAAATCATCTTTTTAGAGAAAAATATTTTGGCGTGCTTAAAGACTAACCAATCCATTCCTAAAACAACATCAAATCCCTCTATGGACATAGGAACAAACTCACCAATAATTGTTTCCCATCAATATCAAACGTACAATTATCAAAACCCTCACGAATTAAAACTTGATTACCTTTAGTGACTTCTACTACTAGTACATCAACTAGGGCGCTAACGGGGATAACAAATTATTTGCAAAAACAATTTGACATGAAGGAACGATTTTCACCTGAATCATACAAAACATGAGTAGGCAAAGAGTTAACTAAGAACATACCTGATACTACGTTGGCGGTCTCCTTCGCCTCCTCGACAGTCATTTGGAATGCTCGACTCGGTGCTCTTGTCGGGTTCTCTTTCTTAGTTGTGGATCTGCTTGAAACCCCACAGTTGCCTCGTACAAGCTTCAGGAAATCTCTGTTAACGTGTCCCTATTCACGACGGTCATAACAAATCAACCCTGAGCAGGGCAGTCTCGTCTCATGTGGTTCTTCTTTCCATATTTGAAACATTCCGACAGTTTTGGATTTGGTTTGGAATTGCATGGGCCATGGTGTTTTCTTACACACCTTTGACACCATCTCACCTCGGTGTGGGTCAACATTCTTATTGTTAGAAAAAGTTCTAACTTGTTCCAGGTGGCCCCTCCCATTTCTTTTTCTCTCCGACGGCAACTATTTCTTCCTTGCCTTGGGCGATGTCATCCTCCGTCAATTGGGCTTCTTCCATGGTGATAGATATCAGAAGTAGCTTCAAAAGAACGTCAATTGGGCTTCTTCAATGGTGATAGATATCAGAAGTAGCTTCAAAAGAAGACTGGGTTCTGAAGAGAAAAGTTCAGAAGTCTGAAGTCAAGTAAGTAAAGCCTAAGGCATAACTTCTGAAGTGGTTACTTCAGAAGTTCTGAAGATTCTGAAGAAGTTCTGAAGATGGTTCTGAAGACACTTCTGAAAAAGTTCTGAAGAAGTTCAGAAGCAGTTATGAACTGTCTGTCATTTTTGTATTGTATCTTTAGTATTTCCTTTTGTATATAAATAGATATTTTGTTAGATTGTTATAACTAACGTTGATAGAAAAAGCTTGTAAAGATACACATATTATAATACTGTTCAGTAATCAATACAACATACAACTTCAATGATCCAATTCTTGGTCTTGTTCTTTAATATTTCTACATTCTTGATTGTTTGGGATCTAACAATTGGTATCACAGCCAATTCATTTGTTCTGACAGTTCTTGGTATTCTTGATTGATAAATTCAAGATTCAATTTCAGGTGAATTCTCGATCTATTTCAAATCAAAGATGTCGAAGGAAATCGTCTCCATCGGATCAGAAACTAAACCACCAACTTTGTTTTTGGGTGAATATCATCAGCGGCGAATCAGGATGATTCAATTCTTGGACAATATTGATGAAGCTCTAATGCAATCAATTGTAAATGGCCCTCTGGAGGTCTATGTGGAAATTCCATCAGTACCAAGAACTGAGTCTACTCCTGAGATACCTGCATCACGAATCAAGAAAAGCCCACGTATGTACAATACTGTTGAGAAAGCTCAAGCTAAAGTTGACAAAAGGGCATTAACTCTTCTCACAATGGCCATTCCTAATGAAATATTCAATAGGGTAGATAGCTTACCATCTGCCAAAGCTATGTGGGATGAGATTGAAGCTCAAATGCAAGGTAGTACAAAGGCCCAAGCACAAAGATTTAATATTTGTGTGGGTACTTATGAAAACTTCAGGTATAAAGAAAATGAATCAATTACAAAGACTTATCATAGATTCAACAATATCCTGAATGATCTGAGAAGAAATGGTGTTCAGAAATCAAACTCTAAGATAAACAACAAATTTTTGAACAACTTGGGTAATGAATGGTCAAGCTTCTCTGATAACAAGGTTACCAGAAATATATCCAGAAAATCTATTCATGATGTCTATGGCATTCTGTTCCAACAAGAGGATAAAATCAAGACTAGACAGAATGAACAAAAGAAAGCAAATGAAACAGTAGCCTTGTTAAGCAAGAAGTATAATAATTCCATGACCATTTCTGCTACGAGTAAAATTTGTGAGATTCCAGAGACAAATTTATGTGATGGGGATGAATCAGATGAAGAGCATAAGAGAATTTCTGGTAATATTGCTTTTATGACAAGGAAATTTACTCAAAGATATAATCAAAAATATCAGAATAAGCCAAAATCTGAAGTTGGACTTAAGAAAAGTCAAGATTCTGGTCAAACTGAGACATCTGAACCAGCAGCCTGGTCATTATGCAAGACAATGCAAAATGCCCAAAGTAAAATACTCAGGTTACTATGAGAAAAAGCATCTTCTTGCTAAGAAGAAGAAGCTTAATCCAGCTTTGGTAACCAAATATGAAGAAGATTGGTTAAACTGGAGTGATGGTGAATATGATGAAGAAGTAGCTCACTATGCCTCAAATTGCTATATGTGCCAAATGGATCCAGAAGATAAACATACGCATGAATCTGAGGTAATTTCTTCATCTTCTGAACTAAATTCTGAACCAAATTCTGAACAAATTTATGGAGATTCTGATATGAAAAATCAAGTTCAGAATATGTTTTATGAATTTGAAAATCTCAGAAATAGAATCAAAGGTGAAAGAATGTTGGTAAATCAATTCAGAGCTGAAAGTCAAATCTATAAACAAAATTGCCAAGAAGCTGAACAAATTCTTGAAAAAAAAAATTGAAGAAAAATTATTATTAAAAGAAAAGATGGATAGTTTACAAAAAGATGTCATAAATGAAAAATCTAAAAAAGAAGTTCTGAATGTTAAAATGAACTTTCTAAATCATGAAAGACTTGATCTTTACAAAAAGATTAAGGAATTGGAAGACCTAAACTTTAAAAGAGGACAAACTGAACAGACTCTGAATATTTTGACAAACTAGGCTCAGAATTCAAAATTTTACAATATAAAGGCAGGATTGGGATATAATGAAAGTCAAATTCTGAAAAAGGCACCTGCAAATCTTTATGATTATTCAAAAATGAAAATTTTTAATGAAACCAACACAGGTGTCATATCCAAACCTTTTAATCTCTCTTTGCCTGAAAGAATTCCTTTTGTAAAATCAGAAACTCTATTTTCTGATGAAAAATCTCTTAATTCTGGCAAACCAAAGATAGTTTTTGAAACAAAGGTAATAAATAAAACCATTACAAACATTTCTGAACTTACTTCTGAATCAAAAATTGTTTCTAAAGAAAAATCTGAATCATCTATTAAAACTGAGAAAATTTCTGAATTATCTTCTGAACTCACTTCTGAAATTTTATCTGAAGTTTTATTAGTGGATAATTTTGATAATAAATCAGAACATGAAGAAAAATATGATGAATTCTCAGATGTTGAATCTTTACAAGATAATAATGAGAATTCAGAAATTATTTTTGATAATTCTGATGATGAGTCTGAAAATATTTTAAATCAAAAATCTTTTGCATCTAGAATGGCTCAGGATAAATTCTCAAATTTAATGGATGTTTCCGATTCAGAAGATGATGATGATCATATGGTTCAAATCATTGATAAAGATGGATATTTGGTATATAAATTACAATCTTGTATGATTGAAGGAGAAATTTTAAAATATGACACACCAAAATTATCTTCATAAAAGTTTAATACTGTTTTTCTAAAAACTTCTTCTACTTCATGAAATGATACTCCTATATCTACAAAAACATCTTTATCTTCAGTTAAATCTTCAATATCATCATCTGATTTTGTAACCAGAGTTAAAATGTTTGAAAAAGGACAATCTTCAAGTTCAACTTCTAAAGTTCATAATTCAAATCCTAAATGTGAAGTTAAAACTAAAGTAAGTAAAAGAATTTCTTATACTAATCCTCATTTCTTATCTTTTACCGAGCTATCCACTTTAGTTTGGAAAAAGAAAGGTGAAAGACTATCAAAGACTGACAAATTAGATAGTTTTTCAAATTCAAAGAAAATTGATGTACCAAAGATTAATAAAGTGAATATAAGAACTTCTGTTGACAAATCAAATAGTGTTGATTCTCGTTTATCTACTGCTTTATTAAATATTCTGAAGAATCATATTCACGGCATTAATTGTGGTCATCATAATTTTCATCTGAACTTCAAAACAAATAATAAAAATCTTGAGAAATCAATTCAGAACTTCTCAGCTACATTGGCAAACAAATATAAAAATAAAAATTAAAATTAAAAATAATACTGAGAATGATAAATCCAAAAGTTCTGAACAAACTTCTGACTTTCAAAAGATTAAGTCAAAGTTCAGAAATTCAAAGTTTTTGATTAATCTCACAGGATCCATTCTTAAACCGGATACCTAAATATCAGTAATCTTTTTTGCACATATGTCATGTGTGGGTCTTAGATTCTGGACGTTAAAGACACATGACACCTTTCAAAGAACTTCTAACTGATTATCATGAAAGATATGGAGGAACAGTTAGCTTTGGAAACAATGCAAAAGGTTATGTGAGAGGATATGGAACGTTTTCCAAAGGAGATCTAAAACATAATTTCTTCAGTATAAGTCAATTCTGTGACAAGTATTGGAAGGTCAATTTTGATATAGACTACTGTCATGTTTTGAGCTCAGCAAACAAAACTGAGTTAACTACTTATAGAGATGGAGATATCTACACTACAACTTTCACTACAAATGGTCAATTACAAGGAGTGTGTTATATTTCTACAACCATGAGAAATGATAGTTGGCTTTGGCATAGAAGAATGTCACACATGAACTTCAAAGCCATTTCTGAACTGGAAAGACACAACTCTGTAAGAGGACTACCAAAGATCAGATTTGAAAAGAATTCCTTATGTTCTGCATGTGAACTAGGGAAGATCAAAAGAAGCTCCCATCCTCTGAAAATGCTATCTTCATGTAAAGCTTCCACTTGAAATGCTACATATGGATTTGTGTGGACCAATGAAGACTCAAAGCATGGATGGAAAGAAGTATATTCTTGTGATTGTAGATGAATATTCAAGATATACATGGGTTGAATTCTTAAAACTCAAATCTGATACTTCTGAAAGACTCATTCCTTTTCCGAAGAGAATGCAAGTTCTTCTTCAACCACCAGTTCAAAAGATCAGAAGTGATAATGGCATAGAATTTACAAATTCTACACTTCAGGATTTTTTGGAATCTGTTGGTATATCTCATAATTTTTCCGCTGCCAGAACTCCCCAACAGAATGGTGTTGTTGAAAGGAAAAATAGAACTTTGGTAGAAGCTGCAAGGACCATGTTGGCATATTCTGAACTACCTTTATCTCTGTGGGCAGAAGCAATTGCAACTGCACGTTTTACTCAGAACAGAACAATTCTGAATAGAAAACTACTTAAAACTCCTTATGAAATTATTAAACAAAGAAAACCCTCTATTGATTATTCTAAAAATTTTGGTTGCAGGTGTTTTCTTCTGAATGATACACATCATCTAGATAAATTTGCACCTAAGGGTACAGCTGGTATCTTTGTTGGCTATTCTCAAAGATCCAAAGCATACAGAGTACTTATCAAAGGAACACAAAGAATAATTGAGACTTCAAATATTAGATTTCATGAGCCAACCATGACTTCTGAACAAGATAGTTCAGAACTCAAGGTTAACCAAGTTTCTGAAATTTTGGATTTCGAAAACAACAAGACAAATCACACTTCTGAATCTCAAACTTTAGATACCTTATGCCCCGACTTATTTGATATTTCTGTGAATGTTTCTGCAGATTATCAAAATCCTTCTTTCTGGACCACCTATCTCAACCTCAAATTTAGAATTTTCTACTTCTGAACATGTACAAGTTATTTCAGAAACAGTGCAAGTCATTTCTGAACCTGTTTTTCCTGTTTCTGAACCTATGCATATTATTTCTGAACCAGTACAGAATATTCAATTTGAGAGGGAGACTTCAGATTTACATTCAGCTATCAATCATGATACTGAAACTCAAGCAATCATTGATGATTATGATTCATTTAACAATGTTTCATCTGTTTAACCATTACCAAATATGAACAAATGGACATCAAGTCATCCAATTCACTAGATTATTGGTGATGCATCAAAAGGTGTACAAACAAGATCAGCCGCAGCAAATGAATGTTTGTATGTGAATTTTTTAAGTAGTATAGAACCCAAAAAGCCATATGAAGCCCTTCAAGATCCAGACTGGGTTTTAGAAATCCAAGATGAACTAAACCAATTTGAAAGAAATAAAGTCTGGAGATTGATTCCAAAACCAAAAGGTAAATCAATCATTGGCACCAAATGGGTTTTCGGAAATAAAAAAGATGAACACGGGATGGTTGTGAGAAACAAAGCAAGACTTGTAGCTAAGGGGTATTGTCAACAAGAGGGAATTGATTATGATAAAACTTTTGCTCTTGTTGCAAGACTAGAAGCCATCAGAATTTTTCTTGCATATGCTGCTCAGAAAAACATGAAGATGTTTCAAATGGATGTTAAATGTGCATTTATGAATGGAATTTTTCATGAAGAAGTGTATGTTGAACAACCAGAAGGCTTTTTTTTTAGCGGAAATTCCAGGCACATCCATTAAAACAAAAAACCAAACAAAGTTCAAGTTACATCACCAAAATAAAGAAGACAAACAAGAACCACAAGGCGTGTAACCAAAATAAACAAAGGGAAACAAAACCCACCAAAACCGAAACAAGACCAATACAAGGCCGAAACACCAACCGCAACCACCTAAGTAGAAGCCACATTTGGAATACTCCTTTGCCTGCAATTCCGCTTCCAAGCCATTCTTTGAAGAATGACGCCTCTAGCTTCTTTAAAGAGGGTATCCACAGTCCGCCTATTGTTCTCAAACAATCTTCGGTTCCTCTCTTGCCAAATGTAGTAAACCGTTGCCGCAAAGGTGATGCAATGTAGAGAGGACCAATTATTGAAACTACCTCCGTCTATGGCAGCCATGATGTCATCCCACGTATCCGGGGTGCTTCCAATACTAACTTCCATTTTCAAACAATCCCATAGAGCTTTCGAGTAAACACATTGGAAGAACAAATGATTATGAGTTTCCAGACATTGGTGACATAGAAGACACTTCATATCTGGAGGGTGTTGCTTCCAGCTCATAATTCGATCTTGTGTAGGCAATCGTCTATGACATGCAGTCCATACACAAACTGCATGTTTTGGAATATGCGCCTTATTCAAAACAACTTTCGTCCACGACTTTACCTCCATCTCAGGGGTCATCGATTTCCATGAAAGGCTGATAGAGAAATCCACCATATCATTTCCTCTACCAATCCACCGAATATGATCTGGATCTTGCGTCAAGTGTGGGATTGGAATATCATGCAATTGAGGTGAATGACTAATAAACTCATTTGGCCAAGATTCACCAATCACATCAATGAACTGTTGAACCGTCGTATCAATAGTAAACCCATGGCACAAAAACGAAGATAAGTAATAAACGAACTCAAGGGACCGGCCAATAACCAGTTATCTTCCCAAGCATTAGTGCTTGTACCATTACCAACGTGTGATATAAAGTGATGCCAAACTAGAGGTCGAATCTTCAAGATATACCTGAAAATCCAAGACCACCAATCTTTCTTCCGAATAGTCCAGAAGTTAGCATCTTGGATATAATGCCGCCATATCCAGTTGACCCAAAGTGAATTACGTTTGGTAACAATGTCCCATATATGCTTCGTGACCAAGCTTCTATTCCATAAGCCAAGCTTTTTAAAGCCTAGCCCACCATTGCACTCCGACTTGCAAACATCATCCCAGGCTATACGACACTTGCCTTTGGAGCTGTCACCATGAGCCCATAAAAAGTCACGAAATAGGGATTCCAAATCATAAATAATACCCGCAGGCAATACAAACGCTGACATCCAGTAAATCTGTAATGATTGGAGGACCGATTTGATAAGTTGCCGTCGACCGCCATACGAAAGGAACTTGTTCTTCCAATTATTAATGCGGTTTTTAACTTTGCCAAAAATTCCATTGAAACTATCAGTATGCAATCTTACCGGAGACAGAGGGACACCCAAATACCGGATTGGGAAAGACCCCATACAGAATGGAAGGGAAGTACAAATGGCCTGCTTCACACTGTCCGGGACATTACCAAAGAAGATATCACTCTTTTCCAAATTAGGAGCTAAACCAGATTTTATTTGGAAAAGATCCAAAGCCTTCTTGACCACTTCAATAGACGCCAGATCACAATTGGTAAATAAAAAAAGATCATCAGCAAAGCAAAGATGTGTGATCATGAAATCATCGCATCCCTTATGGAATTTAAAGTCAGCTGCTTCCTCAATGCAATGCTTCAAAATAAGTGAAAACCCTTCCATGATAATCGTGAATAAGTATGGTGATATGGGATCACCCTGCCTGATACCACGTTTACCCACAAAAAACCCATGCGTTTCACCATTTATAGCAATAGAATAAGAAGTAGTGGTGATCATAACCTGCACCCATTTTACCAAAGCTGGATGAAATCCAAGTTCAGTAAGCATGTGAATCACAAAGTCCCAATTGACCATGTCATAGGCTTTCCTAAGGTCAATTTTTAGCGCACACCTGGGAGGTCCCGAATCCAAGTGATATCCTGCCACCAATTCATGCGCCATTAAAATATTATCAGAAATTCGTCTACCTGGTATAAAGGCAGATTGCGCAGGGTTGATAAGCTTTTCCAAGCAAGTCTTCATACGATTAGCAATAACCTTGCTAATACACTTGTAGATAACTGAACAGCAGGCTATAGGCCGAAAATCAGATACACAAGTGGCATTTGGCACTTTAGGGATCAAGCATAATAAAGTGTGATTTAACTCACGGTCCAGTCTTCCCGAATAGAAAAAATTGTGGATAGCCCGCATTACCTCCTTTCCAACAATTGACCAAGCAGCCTTATAAAATTTTGCCGAATACCCGTCAGATCCAGGAGCTTTATCATTACCAATTTGTGATAAGGCATCAACAATGTCCTTATCTCCAATTGGCCGAATCATATGTAAAGCCTCCGAAAGGGAAAGCCGCCTCTCAAACCAGTCAGGATCTAAACAAGAGTTTATTTCGTGACCACTTTGTCCAATAATGGATTTAAAATAGTCAACAAATACCTGTGGAACCTCCTCATCGTACAAACACGCCCCTTGGCCATCCACCACCACAGAAATTCGAGAAAGGGACCGCTTCTCCTTAACCGCTTGATGAAAGAATTTGGTATTGAAGTCACCCTCATTAAGCCACTTTATTTTGGCCCTCTGATGTAGCATCATACTCTCTTGCAAGAGAGCCTGCTGATATGCCAGATGATATTGAGCCAAATCCTCCTGTAAATCTTGGTTCCAAGGGTCCCGGTCACATTCGTTCTGAATACCATCCAATTCCACCTTCAAAGCAATAACCTTTTGTTCAAGATCACCCATCATTGTCCGTAACTTAGGAAGATGAGGTTTTAATTTTTTCAATTTACTCAGCACTTGGAACATAAAAGACCCTTGAACAGGTTGATTCCATATTCCTGCAACAGTCTGAAGAAAGAGAGGATGAGTAGAGACAGCATTATCAAATTTAAATCCCATTACCTTCTTCGTTTTGCCACCCTGAAACGAAACCATGCCCGGGGAGTGATCTAAGATACCCCTCGGCAGAAAACAAGCAGAGCAATCCCCAAACCAAGTTGTAAACGACGTATTTAGCATTGCCCTATCCAGTTTTCGCATTAAACCCCCTCCCCCTTTCGGTTTTTGCCACCAAGTGAATTGACACCCCGTGTAAGAAAGATCAAATATTTCAATGTCAGACATACAACTATGGAAATCATTCATTTCCCTATCACGAGTAGACGTGCCTCCAAGACCATCATGAGGGAATAACATAGCATTAAAATCCCCCAAAATTAACCAAGGTTTATCACCCAAGAGAACCTTGAATTTCCTGATACCCGACCAAAGTTCTCTCCGCTGCTTTGTAAGCAAAGAATTTCCAGATAATGTTTACATTTTAGACAAAGCCTTATATGGACTTAAACAAGCACCAAGAGCATGGTATGACACTCTCACAACCTTTCTTCTGAATTCCAAGTCTAAAAGAGGTACTGTTGATACAACCTTATTTCTGAAAAAGGAAGGTGATGATATGATCTTAATAAAAATATATGTAGATGATATTATATTTTCTTCTACAAATCCAAAATTTTGCAGAAATTTTGACAAAATCATGCAAACTGAATTTGAAATGAGTATGATGGGAGAGTTAACATTTTTTCTTGGTCTCCAAGTAAAACAACTTCCCACTGGCATATTCATTAATCAATCTAAGTATTTTTCTGATTTACTTAAGAAGTTTGACATGACTGACTATTCTAGTATTCAAAATCCAATGGCCACTGCAACAAAATTAAAACCTGATATGAATGGAAAATCTGTTGATTAGAAAAAGTACAGAGGCATTATTGGATCTTTGCTTTACTTAACAGCTAGTAGACCTGATATAATGTTTGCTACATGTATTTGTGCTAGATATCAAGCTAATCCTAAGGAATCACATCTTCTTGCTGCTAAAAGAATCCTTAGATATCTCAAAGGTTCCCCTTAATTGGGACTTTGGTATCCAAAGGATTCTGGCTTTGAGCTAACAGCTTTCACAGATGCAGATCATGGTGGTTGTAAACTAGACAGAAAAAGTACATCTGGATCATGTCAATTTTTAGGTGATAGACTTGTGAGTTGGTCATCAAAGAAGCAGAATTGTGTTTCAGCTTCTATTGCAGAGGCTGAATATGGTGTTGCTGCAATCTGTTGTTCACAAGTTATTTGGATGCAAACACAAGTAAAAGACTATGGCTACACATTCAAAAAGATTCCTGTATATCGTGATTCAAAAAGTGCCATAGCAATTACTGCAAATCCTGTTCAACATTCAAAGACTAAGCACATTGATGTAAGATATCATTTTATCAAAGATCATGTTGAAAAAGGTAATATTGAAATGTTTTTTGTTCAGACTGATTATCAATTGGCTGATTTATTTACCAAAGCACTTGATGAAAAACGTTTTAATTTTTTGGTAAGTAAATTGGGAATGATGAATATGTCTTTGTAAGTATTAAGCATCAATTCAAATTTGAAATTTTATGTTCTGAGTTTATTTTATCAAATTTCTGAGAAATCTTACCTTCACAATTCCTGTAGTTAAGTTTTCAGAACATTATCTTTCATAATTCAGAGGCATAATTTTCAAAAATTGATTGTGTTACCATACTTGACACTTTTTCTCATTTCTCTATCTTTTATAACTAAAAACTTTGATGTCTGGCATTGTTTAAGGGGGAGAATCATAATTATTCTTGATTCAAGGGGGAGTCATACTCAATTCCAAGTCTTTAGAACTCTCCCATAACACTCAACATCTGAAATGGTGGGTAACACATCAATGTTTACAAATCTGAGGAATATGGACAAAATTCTAAATTATTCAAATGTTTTATATTTTTCAGAAGTTTGTAGATTTAAATGATTTTCGTGGATTTAAAGTTTTAAAAGTCAAGTTCTGAACTTATTTCGAAAGTTCTGAAGTGTTTCTGAATTATTTCATTCAAACTTCTGAACTTATTCTCAGAAGTTCTGAACTTCTTCTGAAGTTTTTAAACTTGTTCTCAGAACTTTTCTTCCCGTTGTAAAGACTAATTGTGCGCCACGTGTTTTAATTTCATTGTTTAATCCTTAAGCACGTCGATTAAACGGCTCATTTATCAGAATAAATGATGATTACTACTCTAATCACCATTACTTTTGGCCACGTGTCCATCCACGATTATTCAGTCATTTATAATCCATGGATTCATCTTCGTCTTCATTTTTTAGTAATCTGTCCCTCCAAAATCTCTCTCTGTTCATTGATCTTCATTCAAACTCACATCTTTCCTCATTTTCAACTATGTCGACTTCGAATGTTCAATCTGCAAAGTCTCGTTTGAGTGACAGTAATGGATCCTCAAGTAATGATTCCTTCAAGATAGTTCCTAAGAAGATAATGGTTGGATCAATGGAGATCAATCTAGATGATGAACAGATTCTAAAAGATACTGCTACTACTGTGATTTCTGAAGCTGGTCCTTCGAATCCAAACCCCAAATCAAACCCTAACCCTAGCCAGAGTACTGACAAAATTGGGGAAACTCAACTTGAGCCTATTGAAGTGGCTTCTGAATCGAATGTAGGTGTTGCTGACTCTCAATCTCGTGCCCAAAGCAGTGATGGACCGGATTTGTCCAAATTATATGTCCCTGAAGAGAAACTACTTGATATCAAGAAGAACAACTGCGCCCAAATCTTAGGTCTACTGATTTCAATGAAGATCAAATGATTCTGATTGGAATTTTGAAGAAACATCCCCTTAGAGCCTTGCTATCCAGAAAATTTTTGGTTCCTGCTTCCTATTTGCAGCAATGGTTGTTTCATGCTGAAGTTGATGAAGATTCTGATGACATTTCTTCATATGTTCATGGCTATAGAGTCTGCATTTCTGTTGAAGATGTTAGAAGTATTCATTTTCTTCCAAAGGAGGATGAAGTTGTTGGGAAAACTTCATTTGATCCTATTCCATCATCTTCTGAGATGATCTCAGATTTTATGAAGCTAGGATATTCTGAACAATTGAATCCTTTAAGTTCATTCAGAAGGAAGTGTTTACCCCCTATCTGGTACTGCCTATTCACTATTTTGAACACTTGCCTATCTGGGAAAAGCTCAAGTCTGGATCAAGTCATGGAGTAGCATTCAACAAGCATTATAATTATGCTTCTCTTATCTTTAAAGAACTCAAATCTGCAGTTTTGAAGAAATCTACTTACAACTACATACCATTTCAGAGATTTTTTCAAACCTTCGTCAAAGGGGCCATGAAAGCTGTTGCTGCAATTCCTGTTTTGACTCATGAGGTACATGTTCCCCTTTTCTCAATGGATAATCTCAGACCACCAAATGCTAAACTACAATTCCCAAATGCTTTACCATTACCAAGTTACTTACTTGCACTTGTAAAATCTTCAAACAGGTTTTTGAGTGAGTACTGTGAATCAATGGGACTACCTAAACCAGTAGTCTCTTCCCCTGATTCTAACAAGAGTGGTGAGCATCGTGAGGTGTCTAGAATTCCTAGGCAGAGTGGGGAGGCTGTTAATGGGGGAGAACAACCTCATGGTGTGAAGAGGAAAAATGAAAATGAGAGGCTGGGTAGAAGAGTAAGAAAAAGAACTGAAGAGGGGAGAACACAAGTAAAAAATAAAGAGACTTGTGAACCAACTGATCTAAGCCGGGCACCCACATCATCTATTACTCCACATTCTTTGGTGGGTAATATTGAAAAAGCCAGTGAGCCCATGGCAAAACTTGTTAACCCCTCCAGCGACTCACCCATCTCTCAACAGAAGGGTGTTTCACTAACACATATGGGGCAAGCAGCTATTTACCAATAGGTTCCCATTTGGAAGAACCTATTGTTGAATAAGAAGGATATATCTCCCCCTTCACAGTTTTGAGCACTTTGAGTCTGAGAGTCCACTCAACATTGGGCCTTCTGAACCACTAAATGTGGATTTTAATCGCACAAGCACACATCTTTCAGATGTAAACAAGTAAAGTGTTAGTCACATTGCCACAACAACCATAAATATACCTATTGCAGGGTATCAACGATTGGTTGGAAGACCTGGTGGAGTGAACATCACCAAAGCTCCATTTACAGAATCACATGTGGTTCATGATGCTGTGGCATCTACAGGCCAGCCTTCTTCTGAAGGACTGCAAACAAAACCATTTGTTGGTCTTGGACACTTTCCCTCATCTTCTGAATTCTCTGAATTCAAAGATTTCTGTACTTCTGAATTTGCAAAGATTCAGAAGGACATTAAGGAATTGACGGATAAAAACTGTAAGGTGATGGAGGATAGGTTGGATGAACAGGAGAAGAAAGCGGTGGATAGATTGAATGAATTTCAACTGGCAACTGTTTCTTATCTCAAAAAAATTCAAAAGACTATTCTGGATTCTTTTTCTGAAGTTATTTCCACAGTTCAATCCTTACAGACTTCCATGCCATCTTCTTCTACTCAGACAACATCTTCTGAATTTGCAACGAAGGATGACATATCTCAGATTCTGAATCAACTGTCCACTATTTAGAATTCTCAAGTCTCCTTGAATAATCGTATTTCTGCATTATAGTGTGGGTCTCAGGAAAAGACTTTGAAGCGTAGTCTTGATAATCAAGATGATCCTGATAATCAAGAGGGGGAGAAAAGACAGAAAGTCTTTGAAGATGTTCCAATGCCACAAGTTCAAAGTTCTGACTTTGAAGAAGCTCAACTTCAAACTTCTGAAAGATCTTCTGAGAAAACTTCTGAAGAAGTTCAGAACATTGAAAATGATGAAACTAATAGAATTTCTAAAGCAATAGATGATATTTTACATGCAGAAGATGAAGGATTAGAAGCTGAAAAAGTCATTTCTGAAGAAAATGTGGAAGAAGGATATAAGACTGAAAAGGTGTCTCTGGATTCTGTAAACAAACTCAGTTCTGAAGACACAGATGTTATTCCTGAGTCAAATGAAGAAATGTTAAATGAGTATCTTGCTTTTGAAGACATTATTGGAGAGTCAAGTGATCCATCTGATGTGATTTTGTTAGAAAATGATTTTTTGATTAATGAGAACAGAGATCTAATTATCTGGAGACCTCAAGTTCTAAGAGAAGTTGAATGATATGAAGTTTCTGAAAACTTTTTCATGCTAATTAATCAATATTGCTGGAGATATATCATCCTGAATCATCCAAGGAATCTGGAGTGTAGATTCTTGGATGAAAGACTAATGATCTTCAAGGAATTTATTAATCAATCAACTGAATGGTTTGAAATTGAGGTTGATTTAAGTCATATGGAGGCATTTGATTTTACAGATGAAATCTTAATGATTGCTGCAGATAAACCACATGTCAGATTCAGAAGCTGCATAAACATTCCTCTGATTGATTTTCCAGTTTTTGAAGAACCCATAATTTGAAAGTTCTGGAGAAAGTCAGCTCATCTTTCCTAAAGACAATTATTATGGCATGTATAGAATAAATCTCAAGTATGTAACCTTAGAAGACTATGTGAATGATGAGTGGTCTAAGGATCGTATTTCTAAGGTAAGATCTTATGTACAAAGACATGGACTACAAGAATTGCATGACTCAACCTTGATTAAGAAGATCAGATGTATGTCCAAAGTTGTTGAAGATGATTTGTATGTAGTAAAGTTTGGAGCTGAAAGGAGAGATGGTTCTTTAACATAATTTTCTCTATTTGATTTGTACAAGTTGAGGTTGCAAGATAAGCTCACTATTATGAATTATTGTGTCAAGAGAGAAGATTCTGAAGTTGTTTCTGAAATCAGAAGAATTCTAGGGATCATGTCAGAAATCTAATTAAACATGATTTTCAGCTGACATTAGAATTCAAATTAAATAATGTCAATCTCTTGGAGCCAGAAAGTATTGAAAGACATGGAATTACAAAGGTCTTCACAAATCCAGATTTCGGATTCACTTACAGAACAGGAGTAGATAATTCAAAGACATTCATTGTTTCAGATATACCAAAGTACTCAACTTCTACTCTGAAATGGTTAATAGAGTAAGCAGAACAATATCTTCCTTCATCTGATGTAGTAGAAGAAATAATTTACTTTATCAAGGAAATAATATTCTTCAGAGATTTTGTAAGAAAGAGATCTATGGTAGGCCACACAAAAGTAAATCAAATCAAAGGAGCTGATTATCTTCTGAGCAATGTCTATGATTTTCAGATTCACACAAAGAAACAAGACATTGAAGAAATTCAGAAACTTTCTCAGAAGATAGAAAGTTCAAAAGTTAAGGAAATTGAAAAAGGAAAAGAAAAGGTCTCTGAAAATTCTCTAGAAGATATTGCTCCTATTCCTCATAAATCTGAATCTGAACACTTACAAGAGCAAAGGATTGATGAACATGCTTTCACCATGTTTCTTGAATTTTTTCATCCAGAAATGTTCATGAAATATGAACAAAAGTTCAATTATATTGATTGCTGGATTCAGAAGTCTCTTGGATGGAAACAATGGTATTCTGATATCATTAGGAAAATTAGACTCCCTGTAAGTCAAGTACGAAAAGAGAGTCCAATAGTGAAAGTAATCACTGTTGATTTGAAGCAGAAAAACAATTACAAGCATGCTTACTTCACTGTTGAAAGAAAAGATGGTGAAATTTCCATTTTTATAGAAGCTGATTTCCATAATGTTTACCTTAGAGATCTCTTAAGAGTATACAGAAGTTTATATCCCTTTCATGACTCCATTGCCAAATTTAGAAAAGCTTTTCCAGTTCTCAGAGATGGTATGTACAGAGAGTTTATTTGGGCACCTAAGACAAATTTTCAAGTGGCTTATGTTATGAACAAAGAAAAGATTCATATGAGTGCTCCAAACTTAAACTTACCAGATACTGAAAACCTCAAAAGTAGTACTCTGGTCATTCAGCCTCCAGGCTTTGTGTGCAAGTGCTTTGACAGATTGTTTTTTGTAAGGTTTGAAGAACTACACAAGTGTTGTAATGGAACTCTTATAATTATAAGAGATAAACTGAGGAAGAAAAAGAATAAAAGACAAAAGAAACTTAGTGATGATGAATGGGAGAAATTCATAAAGCTGGCTAAGGAGATGCTCAGAATAATTGAATCTATATAAGATGTAAGAGAGATTTTGAACTTCTGGAAGTATGATTTGAACTTTTGAAGCTAAGGGGGAGATTGATAGATATCAGAAGTAGCTTCAAAAGAAGACTGTGTTCTGAAGAGAAAAGTTCAGAAGTCTGAAGTCAAGTAAAGTAAAGCCTAAGGCATAATGTTAGATCCCAAACAATCAAGAATGTAGAAAGATTAAAGAACAAGAACAAGAATTAGATCACTGAAGTTGTATGTCGTATTGATTACTCAACTGTATTACAATGTGTGTATCTTTACAAGCTCTATCTATCAACGTTAGTTATAACATACTATCAAACTATCTATTTATATACAATTGGAAAGACTAAAGTTACAATACAAAGATGAGAGACATGTTCAGAACTACTTCTGAACATCTTCAGAACTTCTTCAGAAGTGTCTTCAGAAACCTCTTCAGAACTTTTTCAGAATCTTCAGAACTTCTTCAGAATCTTCAGAACTTCTGAAGTGGCCACTTCAAAAGTTATGCCTTAGACTTTCTTTCTTTTATCTTCAGACTTCTGAATCTTTTCTTTTCAGAACCTAGTCTTCTTTTGAAGCTACTTCTGATATCTAACAATCTCACCCTTAGCTTCAAAAGTTTATGTCATATTTCCAGAAGTTCAGAATTTCTCTAACATCTTTAAGAATAAGCTTCCTGTACACCAGAATAGATTCAATGATCCATATCATTTCCTTTGCCAACTTTCTGTACTTCTCCCATTCTTCATCACTAAGCTTCTTTTGTCTTTTGTTTTTCTTCTTCTCTAGTTTATCCCTTATAATCATAAGAGTTCCATTACAGCACTTGTGGAATTCTTCAAATCTTATAAAGAGTAATCTATCAAAGCATTTGCAAACAAAACCTGGAGGCTGAATGAGTAGAGTACTGCTCTTGAGGTTTTCAATATTTGGTAAGCTTAGATTTGGAGCACTCATATGTACTTTCTCTTTGCTCATTACATAAGCCACTTGGAAATCTGTCTTGGCTGCCCAAATAAATTCTTTATACAATCCATCTCTAAGAACTGGGAAAGCTTTTCTGAACTTGGCAATATAATCATGAAAAGGATATAAACTTCTGTAAACTCTTATCAAATCTCTGATATAGACATTTTGAAAATCAGCTTCTGTAAAGGTTGAGGTTGCACTATCTTTTCTCTTAACAGTGAAGAAAGCATGCTTGTAATTATTTTTCTGTTTTAGATCAACTGTGATTACCTTCATTATTGGACTCTCTTTTTTTACTTCACTTACAGGAAGTCTGATTTTTCTGATGATGTCTGAATACCATTGTTTCCATCCAAAAGATTTCTGAATCCAGCAATCAATATAATTTAACTTTTGTTCATATTCCATGACCATTTCTGGATGAAAATACTCAAAAACATTGTCAAAGCATGTTCTTCTATTCTGTGCTCTTGTAATTGTTCAGATTCAGACTTCTGAGGAATAGGAACAACTTCATCTAGAGTGTTTTCAGAAACCTTTTCTTTTCCTTTTTCTGCTTCTTTGGCTTCTGAGATTTCCAACTTCTGAGAGAGCTTCTGAATTTCTTCAATATCGTGTTTCTTAGTATGAATCTGAAAATCATAGACATTGTTCAGAAGATAATCAACTCCTTTTATTTGGTTTATTCTTGTGTGCCCAGCCAAAGCACTCTTTCTTACATAATCTCTGAAAGATACCCTTTCCTTGATCAAGTATATTATTTCTTCTACAACATCAGAAGAATAAAGATATTGTTCAGCATATTCTACTAACCACTTCAGAGTAGAAGTTGAGTACTTTGGTATGTCTGAAACAATAAATGTCTTTGACAGAAATGCTCCTATCCTGTAAGTGAATCCCATGTCTGGATTTGTGAAAATCTTTGTAATTTCCTGTCTTTTTATATTTTCAGGCACCAAGAGATTGACACTTTTTAATCTGAATTCTAATGCCAATTGGAAATCATGTTTAATTAGATTTGTGACATAGATTCCTAGAATTCTCCTTATCTCAGAAACAGCTTCAGAATCTTCCCTCTTGACACAGAAATTCAGAACAGTAAGTTTATCTTGCAACCTCAACTTGTAAAAATCAAATAATGAAAATTTTGTTAAAGAGCCATCTCTTCTTTCAGCTCCAAACTTTATTATGTATAGATCACCTTCAAAAGCTTTAGAAATACACCTGATCTTCTTGATTAAAGTTGAATCATGCAGTTCTTGTACCCCATATCTTTGTACATAAGATCTCACTTTTGAAATGTACTCCTTAGAGCATTCATCATTCACATAGTTTTCTAAGGTTGCATACCTGTGATTTCTTCTATACATGCTGAGATAAGTATCTTCAGGAAAGATAAGCTGACTTTCTCCAAAGATATCAAAAATCATATCACCTTCATAGACTTGATCAACTATAGGTTCTTCAAGAATAGGAAAATCAATCTGAGGGATATTTATGCAGTTTCTGAATCTTATATGTGGCTTATCTGCTGCAATCATCAAAATTTCATCTGTAAAGTCAAAAGCTTCCATATAACTTAAATCAATTTCAATTTCAAACCACTCAGATGGTTGATTGATGAATTCTTTGAAAATTGTTAGTCTTTCATCCAAGAATCTACACTCCAGATTCCTTGGATGATTCAAAATAATGTATCTCCAACAATATTGACTAACCAATATATACAAGTTTTCAGAAACTTCATTTCTTTCAACTATTCTCAAACCTTGAGGTTCCCATATAATCAGTTCTCTGTTCTCATTTATTTCAACCATTTCTTCATTAACTTCCATCTCTTCATCAAAGAGAATTACATCAGATAAATCACTTGGCTCTCCAATGATGTCTTCAAAGGCAAGATACTCATTCAACATTTCTTCATTTCAGTCAGGAATGATATTTGTGTCTTCAGAACTCAGCTTATTGTCAGAATCCAGAGACACTTTCTCAGTCTCATACCCTTCTTCCATAAGTTCTTCAGAAATAACTTTTTCAACTTATAGACCTTCATCTTCTGCATATAAGATATCTTCTATTGCTTCAGAAGTTCTATTAGTTTCATCGTTTGCAGTGTTCTGAACTTCTTCAGAAGTTTTCTCAGAAGATCGTTCAGAAGTCTGAACTTGAGCTTCTTCAGAAGATTTTTCAGAAGTTTTACCATGTGGAATATCAACATCTTCAAAGACTTTCTGTCTCTTCCCCCTCTCTTGATTTTCAGGATCATCCTGATCATCAAGACTACGTTTTTAAGTCTTTGCTTGTGAACCACACTCCAATGCAGAAATATGATTATTCAAGGATACCTGAGAATTCTGAATAGTGGTTAGCTGATTCAGAATCTGAGAGATGTCATCCTTAGTTGAAAATTCAAAAACTGCTGGCTGAGTAGAAGAAGATGTCATAGAAGTCTTTAATGACTGAACTGTTGAAATAACCTTAGAGAAAGAATCCAGCATGGCTTTTTGAAAGTTGCTAAGATCAGAAGTAGTTGCAAGTTGAAATTCATTTAGCTTATCCACCACTTTCTTCTCCTGTCCATCCAACCTATCCTTCATCACCTTATTGTTTTTATCCGTCAATTCCTTTATGTCCTTCTGAATCTTTGCAAATTCAGAAGTACAGAAATCCTTGAATTCTGAGAATTCAGAAGATGTGGGTAAAGGTCCAAGACCAATAAATGGTCTTGTTTGCATTCCTTCAGAAGAAGGCTGGCCTGTAGATGCGACAGCATCATGAATCACTTGTGATTCTGTTAATGGAGCTTTAGTGATGTTCACTCCACCAGGTCTTCCAACCAATCCTTGATACCCTATAATAGGTATATCTATGGTTGTTGTGGCAAGGTGACTAACACGTTGCTTGTGGATATCTGAAAGATGTGTGCTTCTGTGAATAAAATCCACATGAAGTGGTTCAGAAGGCTCAAAGTTGAGTGGACTCTCAGACTCAAAGTGCAGAAAACTATGAAGGGGGACATATGTCCTTCTTTTTCAACAATTGGTTCTTCCAAGTGGGAACCTATTGGTAGATTAGCTGCGTGCCCCATGTGTGTTAATGGAACACCCTTCTGTTGAAAGATGGGTGAGTTGTTGGAGGGGTTAACAAGAGTTGCCATGGGCTCACTGGCTTTTTCAATACTACCCACCAAAGGATGTGGAGTAATAGATGATGTGGGTGCCCGGCTTAGAAAATTTAGTTCACAAGTTTTTTTATCTTTTACTTGTGGTCTTCCCTCTTCAGTTCTTTTTCTCACTCGTCTACCCACCCTCTCATTTTCATTTTTCCTATTCACACCATGAGGTTGTTCTCCCCCATGAACAGCCTCCCCACTCTACCTAGGAATTATAGACACCTCACAATGCTCATCACTCTTGTTGGAATTAGGGGAAGAGACTACTGGTTTAGGTAGTCCCATAGATTCATAGTACTCATTCAAATACCTATTTTATGCTTTTACAAGTGCAAGTAAATAAGATGGTAAAGGTAAAGCATTTGGGAATTGTAGTTTAGCATTTGGTGGTATGAGATTATCCATTGAGAAAAGGGGAACATTTACCTCATGTGTCAAAAAAGGAATGGCAGGAACAACTTTCATTGCCCCTTTGATGAAGGTTTGAAAAAATCTTTGAAAGGGTATATAGTTGTAAGTGGACCTCTTCAAAACTGCAGACTTGCGTTCATCAAAAGTAAGAGAAGCATAATCATAATGCTTGTTGAATGCTACTCCATGAAAAATGATTCTTCATTTGTAGATGCTTGATCCAGAATTGAGCTTTTACTAGAAAGGCAGTGTTCAGAATTGTAAATAAGCAATACCAAATAGGAGGTAAACACTTCCTTCTGAATGAGCTTAATGCATTAAGTTGCTCAGAGTATCCTAATTTCATAAAGTCTGAAATCATCTCAGAAGATGATGGAATAGGATCAAATGAAGTTTTCCCAACAACTTCATCCTCCTTAGGTAGAAAATGGATACTTCTGATGTCTTCCACAGAAATGCAGACTCTGTAGCCATGAACATAGGAAGAAATATCATCTGCTTCTTCATCAACCTCTGCATGAAACCACCATTGTTGTAGATAAGAGGCAGGGACCAAAAATTTCCTGGATAACAAAGCTCTTAGAGGATGTTTCTTCAGAATTTCAATCAGGATCATTTGATCTTCATTGAAATCAGTAGACTTGATATTCAGAGCACAGTTGTTCTTCTTTATTTCAAAAATCTTCTCTTCAGGGACATATAGTTTGGACAAATCAGTACCATCACTGCTTTGTGCACGAGATTGAGAGTCAGCAACACCAACATTTGATTCAGAGGCCACATCTATAGGCTCGATTTGAGTTTCCCCAATTTTGTCAGTTCGCGGGTTAGGGTTAGGGTTTGATTTGGGATTTAAAGGTCCAGCTTCAGAAATCACAGTAGTAGCAGTGTCTTTTAAAATCTGTTCATCATCGAGATTGATCTCCATTGATCCAACCATTATTTTCTTCGAAACTATTTTGAATGAATCATTGCTTGATGATCCATTACTGTCACTGAAACGAGATTTAGCAGATTGAACATTGGAAGTCGACATAGTTGAAAAGGAGGAAAAGCTTGAGTTTGAATGTAAATCAATGAACAGGGAAAGATTTCGGAGGGAAAGATTGGTAGAAAGTGAAGACGAGGATGTAAACATGGATTATAAATGACTGGATAATCGTGGATGGACACGTGGCCAAAAGTAAGAGTAATTAGAGTAGTAATCATCATTTATTCGGATAAATGAACCGTTTAATTGACGTGCTTAAGGATTAGCCATGAAATTAAAACACGTGGCACATGATTAGTCTTTATAACGGGAAGAAATTTTTTGAGAACAAGTTCAAAAAATTTCAGAAGATGTTCGGATGTTCTAAGAATAAGTTCAGAAGTTTGAAAGAGTTGATTCAGAAATACTTCAAGAACTTTCGAAATAAGTTCAGAACTTGACTTGGAATCCTTCAAAACCATAAAACTCATTTAAAACTACAAACTTCTGAAAAATGTAAAACATTTGAATAATTCAGAAGTAGGTTTGAACAAGAAGAAAAAACACTTTACCTTCAGAATTTTGTCCAGATTCTTCAGATGTATATAACAGAATGTGTTGGCCACCATTTCAGATCTTGAATGTTATAGGGAAGTAGAAAAGACTTGAAATAGAGTTGAACTCCCCCTTGAATCAAGAAACATTATGATTCTCCCCCTTAAACAATGCTAGACATCAAAAAATGGTTAGAAATAAAAGATAGAAAAATGAAAAAAAATTGTAAGTATTAGAAAGCAATCAATTTGTTTATGAAAAATTATGCCTCTGGGTTAAAAAAAATAAAGTTCTGAAAACTTAACTACAGATTCTCTTAAAATAAGATTTCTCAGAATTTGAAGGAAATAAACTTAGAACATACAATTTTGAAATTTGAATTGATGCTCAATACTTACACAGACATATTCATCATGCCTAATTTACTTACCAAAAATCTAAACCGTTTTTCATCAAGTGCTTTGGTAAATAAATCAGCTAGTTGATAATCAGGCTGAACAAAAAACATTTCAATATTACCTTTTTCAACATGATCTTTGATACAATGATATCCGACATCAATGTGCTTAGTCTTTGAATGTTGGACTGGATTTGCAGTAATTGCTATGACACTTTTTGAATCACAATAAAGAGGAATCTTTTTGAATTTGTAGCCATAGTCTTTTAATTGTGTCCGCATCCAAATAACTTGTGAGCAACATATTGCAGCAGCAACATATTCAGCTTCTGCAGTAGAAGTTGAAACACAATTTTGCTTCTTTGAAGACCAACTCACAAGTCTATCACCTAAAAATTGACAGGATCCAAATGTACTTTTTCTGTCTAGTTTGCAACCACCATGATCTGCATCCGTGAAAGGTGTTAGCTCAAAACCAGAATCCTTTGAATACCAAAGTCCTAATGAAGGAGAACCTTTGAGATATCTAAGGATTCTTTTAGCAGCAAGAAGATGAGATTCCTTAGGATTAGCTTGATATGTAGCACAAATATATGTAGCAAACATTATATCAGGTCTACTAGCTGTTAAGTAAAGCAAAGATCCAATAATGCCTCTGTACTTTTTTTTATCAACAGATTTTCCATTCAAATCATGTTCTAATTTTGTTGTAGTGGCCATTGGAGTTTGAATACTAGAACAGTCAGTCATGTCAAACTTCTTAAGTAAATCAGAAATATACTTAGATTGATTAATGAATATGCCAGTGGGAAGTTGTTTTACTTGGAGACCAAGAAAAAATGTTAACTCTCCCATCATACTCATTTCAAATTCAGTTTGCATGATTTTCTCAATAATTCTGCAAAATTTTGGATTTGTAGAAGCAAATATAATATCATCTACATATATTTTTATTAAGATCATATCATCACCTTCCTTTTTCAGAAATAAGGTTGTATCAACAGTACCTCTTTTGAACTTAGAATTCAGAAGAAAAGTTGTGAGAGTGTCATATCATGCTCTTGGTGCTTGTTTAAGTCCATATAAGGCTTTTTCCAAAATGTAAACATGATCTGGAAATTCTTTGCTTACAAAGTCTTCTGGTTGTTCAACATACACTTCTTCATGAAGAATTCCATTCAGAAATGCACACTTAACATCCATTTGAAAAACTTTCATGTTTTTGTGAGTAGCATATGTAAGAAAGATTCTGATAGCTTCTAGTCTTGCAACATGAGCAAAAGTTCATCAGAATCAATGCCCTCTTGTTGACAATATCCCTTAGCAACAAGTCTTGCTTTGTTTCTCACAACAATCCCATGTTCGTCCTTTTTATTTCTGAAAACCCTTTTGGTGCCAATAATTGATTTACCTTTTGGTTTAGGAATCAATCTCCAGACTTTATTTCTTTCAAATTGATTTAGCTCATCTTGCATGGCTAAAATCCAGCCTGGATCTTCAAGTGCTTCACATGGCTTTTTGGGTTCCATACTGCTTAAAAAATCCACATACAGACATTCATTTGCTGTGGCTGATCTTGTTTGTACACCTTTTGATGTATCACCAATAATCTGATAAACTGGATGACTTGATGGCCATTTGTTCACATTTGGCAATGGTTGAACAGATGAAAAATTGTTGAATGAATCATAATCCTCAATGATTGCTTGAGTTTCAGTATCATGATTAATAGCTGAATGTAGATCTGAAGTCTCCCCCTCAAATTGAACATTCTGTAATGGTTCAGAAATAGGAACAATAGGTTCAGAAGTAACTTGTACTGTTTCTGAAATAATTTGTACAGGTTCAGAAATGGGAAAGTCTGAATTTGAGGTTGAGAGTGGCGGTCCAGAAGTATTTGATATTGTTGGTGCTGTAGTTTCTTGTTGCGGAATACTTCTGAGTAAAGAAGGATTTTGATAATCTGCAGAAACATTCACAGAAATATCAAATAAGTCTTGACATAAGGTATCTAAATTTGTTCTAAGAAAAGTTTTAGAGTCAGAAGTGAGATTTGTCTTGTTGCATTATGAATCCAAAACTTCAGAAACTTGTTTAAGTTTGAGTTCTGAACTGTCTTCTTTAGAAGTCATTGTTGGCTCATGAAATCTAATGTTTGAAGTTTGAATGATTCTTTGTCTTCCTTTGATTAGTACTCTGTATGCTTTGGATCTTTGAGAGTAGCCAACAAAAGTACCAGCTGTAGCCTTAGGTGCAAATTTATCTAGATGTTGTATATCATTCAGAAGAAAACACCTGCAACCAAATATTTTAAAATAATCAATTGAGGGTTTTCTTTGCTTAATAATTTCATAAGGAGTTTTAAGGAGTTTTCTATTCAGAATTGTCTTGTTCTGAGTAAAACATGCAATTGCAATTGCTTCTGTCCAGAGAGATAAAGAAAGTTCAGAATATGCTAGCATGGTCCTTGCAGCTTCTACCAAAGTTCTGTTTTTCCTTTCAACAACACCATTCTGTTGTGGAGTTCTGGCAGCGGAAAAATTATGTGAAATACCAACAGATTCCAAAAAATTCTGAAGTGTAGAATTAGTAAATTCTGTGCCATTGTCACTTCTGATCTTTTGAACTGGTAGTTGAAGAAGAACTTGAATTTTCTTCAGAAAAGGAATGAGTCTTTCTGAAGTATCGGATTTGAGTCAACCCAAGTATATCTTGAATATTCATTTACAATCACAAGAATATACTTCTTTCCACCCATGCTTTGAGTCTTCATTGGTCCACATAAATCCATATGTAGCATTTCAAGTGGAGCTTTACATGAAGATAGAATTTTCAGAGGATGAGAGCTTCTTTTGATCTTCCCTAGTTCACATGCAAAGCATAAAGAATTATTTTCAAATTTGATCTTTAGTAGTCCTCTTACAGAGTTGTGTCTTTCCAGTTAAGAAATGGCTTTGAAATTCAGATGTGACATTCTTCTATGCCAAAGCCAATTATTATTTCTCATAGCTGTGGAAATGTAACACACTCCATGTAATTGACCATTTGTAGTGAAAGTTGCAGTGTAAATATCTCCATCTCTATAAGAAGTTAACTCATTTTTGTTTGATGAACTCAGAACATGACAGTAGTCTATATCAAAATTTACCTTCCAATACTTGTCACAGAATTGACTTATACTGAAGAGATTATGCTTAAGACCTTCCACATAGAAAACTTTCATCACTTTAACATCTCCTTTGAAAAAAGTTCCATATCCTCTCACATAACCTTTTGCATTATTTCCAAAGCTAACTGTTCCTCCATATCTTTCATGATAATCAGTTAAAAGTTCTTTGAAAGTGTTGGGTCACCGATGATTTGGTGATGAACCACCTTCCTTTTTATGAATGAACTTTTACAGGTTCTTTTGAAGGTCTGAAATATGCTTCAAGTATTGAAGAGTCAAAGGCTATTCAATCAAGGGTTGTACATCAAAAAGTGGAATTTTGGATGTATCAACCAACTTCAATATTCAGATCATGTTGCCAAGTCAAGACCAATATAGTGGGTCACCGATGGTATACTCAAAAGTCATCTAAAGTACTAAGGACATCAAATAAGATGAGGTCATCAAGTTTGATGTCATGGTCACCGACACTAAAATCTTGGTCACCGAAATTGCAGGTATATTTTCTAAGGCTGTGATATCAAGTCACAAGTTCAAGGGTGTACACTCTTGTCATTTAGTGAAAGATGAAGTTTATCAAGAAAAGTGTACACTTATCAATTCCAGCCTTACAAGTTATCCACCGATATGATACATAGTGTGATGCCTCACTTAGCAATTTCAAAGAGATAAGTTCTTGACTCACATCATTTGCAAGACACGTGAGCCAGCAAGAACTTGGGCATCAAGCCTTAAATAAAGACATTCTCTTTTATTCTTATAAAAGGAATATTTGTCTTTTAGCTAAAAGGTTTGATGGGACTTCACAGAGCATGAAGAAAAGAAGATAAAGTTATCTGACATTACGTGCTACAAGGAATGGTTCATCCATTATTCTAGTACAAAGGAAGTGGTCTCTTCCTTTGTCCAGCAGATAATCTTCCAGCTAATGAAACCTTGACAGCTGTCCACTTGCATCCCATGCATGGGCACTATAAAAGGAGATGAAGTCCTCCCCAGAAATCTCACGCTTTCAACAAATCTTCAGAGTGATTATTTGTGTGACTGTGGCAAAGCTGTGTGCTATAACAGTATTGTTTTAACTTCCTTAGTGTATAAGTTAATTACTGTTATCTGTGTGTTTAGTTTGATAGAATAGTGTGCCTGTTCTTTTCCGCATCAAACTATCTGTGTGTAAATTTTTAATATTTATATTAAAAAATTTAAAAAGAGTATATTCTGTGTGTTTTATATTCAACCCCCCTTCTACAAAACCCTCTCTTAGTTAGCCATCTCTCCTTGGGGACTAACAGAAAGGTGTCATATGTCTTGAACATCCAGAATCTAAGACCCACACATATCTGCAAAAATGATTATTGAGATTTAGGTACCCATTTAAGAATGGGTCTTGTGAGATTAGTCAAAAATTTTGAATCTTTGAATTTGGATTTAATCTTCTGAATTTCAGAAGTTAATTCAGAATTTTTTAATTTGTCAATTTTAGTATTACTTTGAGGTTTTTTTTTATTTTTGTATTTGTTTGCCAATGTAGCTGAAAATATCTGAATTGAATTCTCAAGATTTGTCTTATTTGTTTTGGAGTTCAGATGAAAATTATGATGACCACAGTTAATAATGCAGTGAATATGATTCTTCAAAATATTTAATAAAGCAATAGATGAACAAGAATCAACATTGTTTGATTTGTCAACATAATTTCTTTTATTCACTTTATTAACTTTTGGTACATCACTTTTCTTTGAATTTGAGAAACTATCTAATTTGTCTTTCTTTGATAGTCTTTCTCCTTTCTTTCTTCAAACTAAAGTGGATAGCTCTGTAAAAGATAAGAAATGAGAATTAGTATAAGAAATTCTTTTACTTACTTTAGATGTAACTTCAGATTTAGAATTTGAATTCTGAACTTTAGAAGTTAAATTTGAAGATTGTTGATAGAGATATCATAATAGCTTCAAAAGGCACTAGGTTCTTAAAAGAGAAAAAGATCTGAAAAAGTTCTGAAGACACTTCTGAAGAGGTTCTGAAGAAGTTCTGAAGATACATCTGAAGAAGATCTGAAGGAGTTCAGAACCCATTCTGAACATGTCTGTTATGAATGCTTTGTTACTTTAGTCTTTCTATTGTATGTATAAATAGATAGTTGGTTAGATTGTTAGAATAAGAATGTTTTCATATACCTTGTAAAGATATATTCTGTAATACAGTACATTCAATCAATACATATTACATTTGGCTATTATCATTCCTGTCATAATCTTTTCATATATTGATATCTTGATTGTTTGGGTCCTAACAATTGGTATCAGAGCCAATTCATCTGTTTTTGAAGATTTGGGAAAGAACTTGTAAGATCTGACAGTTCTTAGTGTTCTTGATCTACAAAATCAAATTCAACTCAGGTGAATTCTCGATCTTCTAACAATCAAAGATGTCTAAAGAAATAGTCTCAATTGGATCTGAAACGAAACCACCAACTCTCTTCTTGGGAGAATATCATCAATGGAGAATTAGAATGATTCAATTCTTGGATAACATAGATGAAGCCGTAATGAAATCTATCACAAATGGCCCACTAGAGGTATTTGTTGAGATTCCAGCAGTTCCCAGAACTGAATCCACCCCTGAAATCCCTGCATCAAGAATCAAGAAGAGTCCTGGAATGTATAATCCAGCTGAAAAGGCTCAAATGAAAGTTGATAGAAGAGCATTAACTTTACTCACCATGGCAATTCCCAATGAGATATTCAATAGGGTTGATAGTTTAACTTCAGCAAAAGCCATGTGGGATGAAGTAGAAGCTCAGATGCAAGGAAGTACAAAGGCTCGAAGCACAGAGATTAAATATCTGTGTAGGAACGTATGAAAATTTCAGATACAAAGAAAATGAATCTATCACTGATACATATCATAGATTCAATAACATTCTGACTGATCTAAGAAGAAATGTTGTTCAGAAATCAAATTCTGAGATAAACAACAAATTTCTGAACAATCTCGGAAATGAATGGTCAAGTTTTTTCAGATAATATGGTAACTAGGAACTTGTCTAGAAAGACAATTCATGATGTCTATGGCATCTTATTCCAACAAGAGGACAAGATCAAAGTTAGACAATATGAACAAAAGAAGACACAAGAAACAGTTGCCCTTCTGAGCAAGAACTACAATAATTCTCTGACCATTGCTACCAAGAAAGTTTGTGAGATCCCAGAGATAACAGTGTGTGATGGGGATGAATCAGATGAAGAGCTTAAAAGGATTTCTGATAATATTGCTTTCATGACAAGGCAATTCAAACAAAGATACAATCAAAAATATCAGAATAAACCTAGATATGAAGTTGGACCTAAGAAAGGTCAAGAGGCTGGTCAATCTGAAACATCTGAACCAGCAAGATGTTTCAACTGTGGAAAGCCTGGACATTATGCAAGACAATGCAAGATGCCAAAAGTCAAGAATTCAGGTTATAATGAGAAGAAGCATCTATTAGCAAAGAAAAATGAGCTTAATCCTGCTCTAGTGACCAAGTATGAAGAAGACTGGTTAAACTGGAGTGATGGAGATGATGATGAAGAAGTTGCTCACTATGCAACAAATTGCTACATGTGTCAAATGGATCCAGAAAAGGACAAACAAGACACTCAGGTATTTTCTTCATCGTCTGAACAAAATTCTGAACATAATTCTGAAATTAATACTAAAGATTCAGAAATGACAAATCAATTTCAAAATATGTTTTCTGAATTTGAAACACTCAGAAACAGAATTAAAGGTGAAAGAATTTTGGTCAATCAATTCAGAGCTGAAAGTCAAATATATAAAGAAAATTGTCAAGCAGCTGAACAGATTCTTGAAAAAGTTTCTGAAGAAAAACTTGTTTTAAAAGAAAAAATGGATAGTTTACAAAAAGAAGTTATAAATGAAAAATCTGAAAAGGAAATTCAAAATGTTAAGATGAATTTTCTGAATCAAGAGAGACTTGATCTTTATAAAAAGATTAAGGAATTGGAAGATTTAAATTTTAAAAGAGGACAAACTGAACAAACTCTGAATATTTTAACTAGTCAGGCTCAGAACTCAAAATTTTAGAATATAAAAGCAGGTTTAGGATATAATGACAGTCAAATTTTAAAAAAGGCACCTGCAAACTTGTATGATTATTCTAAAATGAAAATTTTCAATGAATCAAATACTGGCATCATTTCCAAAACTGTAAACTATTCTTTGCCTGAAAGAATTCCTTTTATAAAATTAGAGACTTTGTTTTCAGAAGAACCACCTCTTAAACCTGGTGAACCAGAAAGTATCTCTGAAACAGAAGAAATGAATATAATTTCAAATATTTGTAAATCTTCTGAATCAAATATTATTTCTGAAGAAAAATCAGAAGTGATTGTTAAGTCTGAAATTGTTTCTGAAGTTACTTCTGTAATAACTTCTGAATCCAATTGTGAAAACATTTTAGAAGATACTTCTGATAATAAATCAAAACATGAAGAAAAATATAATGAATTCTCAGATATTGAATCTTTAGAAGATATTGATGAGAATCCCAATATATTTTTTGATAATTCTGATAATGAGTCTACAACAACAAAAAATTCAAATATTTTTGCAACAAGTATGACTCATAATAAATTTTCAGATCTAATAAATGCTTCTGATTCAGAAGATGATGATGATGATCAAATGGTGCAAGTCATTGACAAAAATGGCTATTTGGTTTATAAATCTCAATCATGTATGACTGAAGGAGAAAAATTAAAATCTGAAGTTTCAAAGATACCTTCAGAATTGTTTGATCTTGTGTTTTTAAAACCAGAACACCATGTTCAGTAACATCTTCTGACTTTAACACCAGAGTTAAAATTTTTGAACAAGGACAATCCTCAAATTCTCTCTCTGAAGTTCAGAAAATTAACACAAAATCTGAAGATAAACCTAAAGTGAACAAAAGAATTTCTTATACTAATCCTCATTTCTTATCTTTTACAGAGCTATCCACTTTAGTATGGCGAAAGAAAGATGAAAGACTGTCAAAGATTGACAAATTAGAGAGTTTTTCATTTTTACAGAAGAATGATGTACCTAAAACAAAGAAAGTGAATAAATAATTTTTGTTGAAAAATCAAATGTTATTGATTCTTATATGTCTAATACTGTTGTAAATACTGTAGGAACCCAAGTCTCATATTGAATCAATGATCTAATGAAAATATGTAAAGTGGAAGCAATTTAGATCAAACAGTTTATAAATGGAAGAACGATTAATCAAAATGAAGAACAATATTAAGATAGAAGCGTAGTCATATGATTAATCGTGATCATATATCTTACATGATTGGAATGAGGGTATTTGGAGATGGAGAGTTTCAAAGAAACAATCTCACATTCACAATTACAAATGGGGAAGGGAATCCCTATTTATAGCCTAAAATAAGGAAAGTCAAATGACTAGTCTATTACAATAAGACACGTCACAAGGAATCACTAACAAATCTTGTTATACGGTTATCATGTCATTTAACACGTGAAAGAATGTGTTACTGTTAAAGCATCCTCCAATATAAAGGCTCCACGTGTAAATGATGAAATCGTTCCTTGCTAAGTTATCGGGCTATGATGAGAAGAGCAACCAGACAGAAGTTCTGTCTATTCATACAGAAGCTTCTGTGGTCTTCTGACCTTCAGACTTCTAAAGTCTTCACTCCAGACTTCTGAAGTCTCTTCTTCTGAATGATCTCTGATCTTCCATACTTGAATCATAGGTTTTCCTTTTTACACTTTCAACACTAAAATTAGGGCTAACAATCTCCCCCTAAGTGTTAAAAGGAAAACAATAAAAGGAAAAACCATTGAAAGTCATTGGTCGTCTTCCCATCGAGCTTTGAAAGCTTGGAGATCACCTTAGATAAACATGTAGCTCCCCCTTGATGTAGTAACCCCATTCCAAATATATGCACACGATTTTATTCAAGTCCAAGATATTCTCTGTATGTAGATCAAAAAGAAGCTCTGACCATAAGAAGCTTATCCAGAAGCTCTGGGTGTGCAACCAGAAGCTCTGGATGAAAAAGATTGCTTCTTCTGATCTTCAAGGCATGGAATCTTCAGAGGACAGTATGGACTTAAAAGGTATTTCAAGCTCCCCCTCAACATGATGCTCTTTTTCTTCATTCTCAACTTTAAAATCAGATTCAATGTGCCATAAACACCACTGATTGCACCAAAAACAACTTTAACCTGTAGAAACTCAACACACCTGTTAGCCTCAGAATCTCAGCCAACCCCATAGCATATCGATTCATCCAAACGTGGATAGATAGAGTGTGAGTTGCGTGACAATGTTGTGCATAATCAGTCTAATAACAAAGAATGTGTCTGTGAACCATGAGTTGAGTGGACATTCAGCACAAGAACTTGTTCAGATAATCTTCACCTTGATGCTCTGGTGAAGAAATCATCCATAGATTGAGGAGCTCGAAATAATATCAACCAGAAATATCTGTTCCAAAAATAGAACTCGAAACCACCAAGATTAATTCTGAGAGCCCCGATGTGAGATCAAAGGATGAAAATTATGCTCGGTAGTTCTTGATCATTGACAGGATTTCAACAGCCTATCTCTGGTTGAAAGAAGAAATCTACGATGAAGTCTTTGGTTCTGAACTGTACTTCTTGGTTCTTTGATGTTCAGAAGCAATACTTGTTAAGAGCGGGTCCAGAACTGAGATGAACTGAAGCCGTGGCTAATTTAAACTTCAACGAAAAGAATTCTGAAGTTTGACGTGATATAGAACAAGCCACAATACCACTCATCAACCTATAAGATATAAAATCAGCAAAGAAAGTTTCTGTCCAGCACCATTACACTGACTTCTACGCTGCTTTTGGACGTGAAATATTTGGAGTTTGGGAAAACTCAAAACATAAACATTGTAGCTCAGTGTGTTAGCTTTCCACAGAAATTGGATTCACCTTCTTTGGAGCTCGGACGAATGAGATATGATCGTTTCCGTACAGTCGCGCAGATCTGTCCAGCAGCTTCTAGTTTAACATGTAACTTCGATTATGTGAGTCTTCCGGGGTAAGGCATGTAATAATCCAGAAGCTCTGGTTCGTAATTCCAGAAGTCTCTGGATGCCTCTAGTCCAAAACCTCTGGTCCTTAGTCCAGAAGCTCGGGTCGTTTTACAAGAAGCAGATCTAACTCGATGCGTAACAACTTTGCTTCAGCACACTACCGTCAACTTCGACGATTTAATGGGCCTTCTACAGATCGAATCACTGAAAACTCAAAACATGAAACTTGTAGATCCTTCTGTTTTCTATCCAGAGGCTTTTGAATCGCATGAATTGGTGATGGTATGAGAGAGATATGACCGATATGGCACAGCATCGCAAATCTGTCAGCATCCTGATTTTTATTCAATGCCACAAAAATTGAATATGGGTTTGCATAACCAAATCACAACCAAAGCGTTGATTTCCAAACATTGGTTCTTGACATTGAAAATAACTCTTCATGACGTTATTTTAAGAGACCAAGTCTCTCATAAACATTTTATCAAACACCTTGTGTGCATAATCAATTTTTACCCAATTGGCAATGAATTTTCTTCCCAATAACCATCCGCATTTCAGATCTAATGAGAATAAATTTGTAGAATCGAATATAAATGAAATCAAAACTGAATTTGAATATAAATAAATTCAAACACTGATTTGAATGATATCTTCGAGAACAATTCGAAAACAAAGTATAAAAAGATGAATGTTATAGATCTAAAAATAAGATGAAATAAACTAGATTCAATGAGATAAAATCAACAGATTGGATCGTTTGATTTAAGCAAATCAATAGGCTCTGATACCAATTGTTGGTTCCAGATTCCTTTAAAGATCAATTAACAATTTAAATCAATAGAACAGTAAACAGAATGAAGAACAAAGATTATGAAATGAATTACGCACAGTATTCTTCAAAATGTAAATGTATTAATCGACTTTTTTACTAACACAATACAATGCTATTTATACAGATACAAAGACAGAAAGTCAAAATGCTAGCCAATTACAAAGTGCCATGTGTCATAAAGGGAGCGTCTAACAACAATTAGTTATAACAAGAAGTGTGTGTTGACATTTGTAGACATCTCTTCTTTGACTCATACTTTAATATCTAACATTCTCCCCCTAAGTATGAAGTCAAAAAAAAAAAATTCTTCAGAGAGGATCAACAGCAGCGATGATACTTGAAATATTATTGATAAGCTCTTCGTTCTTCGAAGTCCATCAAGTCTTTTCTCTATTTTCTTTGCAACACGGATTTGTCGTGTCTAAGCCCGAGAAAGCACTTGATGATGTAGACTACCTCGTAAGAGTATTTGTGAGCTTCTTTGATGCGAAAGAAGCTCTTTCCATTTGGTCTTTTGAAGATGATTCCCTCTTCGGTTCGATAAGAAGTCTACCCACTCGAATTTGCTTATCCCTTCAAGTTCCTCATTTGGTGCGAGAGATAGCCGGATTATCCATTTTGAAATTTAATCCAATGCGGAAGTCGACTCGCCTTTTGTATCTAATGTATGATTTCATACACGTAATAATTCTAGTGTAGGCAACATGGTCTTGTGGATCTTTGCGTTCAGAAAGCTGAGTCTTCATAAATTCTTCCAGAAAAATGAGATCAGCTGGATGGATGGACAACAGATCATTATCACATATGTAATAACTTTTGTTGTTTGATCTGACTATCTCGTAGATTGTGTACCAAATGGGTGTATCTTGAAACTGCTTATGTTTCATGGCTGTTATCTTTGTAATTGGAACAGTAGTGAAAACCGTCTTTCTGTCTTGTTTATGAGCCATGAAGTTATCTTTAACTTCACTGCTGACATTGTATTGGTTGGCGAAGTTAGGCATCATGAGATAAATCTTCTGATCTGTTGGAGCATACATGTGCCTTTTCTCAACTTCAAGTGTTGGAAGTTCAATGTTTCCAACAATGTTTCCAACTTTATTTAATTTTTCTTCAAATTCTTCTCTTCTGATCTCCTTCTGCTTCTGAGCGGCCTCTGCTCTGACTCTTGCTCTTTCTTCAGCTTCAAAATTTTGTCTCTGTAGTTCTTCTTTAAGTCTAGCCTTTTCTCTTTCCAGATTCTCTTTTTCAGCCCTCTCTATCTCTATTTGTTCTTCAACTATTAGCCTCTGGCGTATTATCTCTTCTTCTCTCTCTTTTTCAGCTCTGAACACTTCCTCATCCTCCTCTCTGGCCCTTTTAGCTCTTTCCTTTGCAGCTTTAGCTCGTTCTCGTTCTTCGTGAGCTCTGACTACTTCAGCCCTTTCAGCCGGAGAGCTCGGGATTCTGCTTTTTCCCATAAGATCCGAATAAACTTAGCTAGCTGCGGATCTCTGGGTAGAGGACCAGAATGCGTAGCCAGAGGTGTTGGAGTGAGTGGCACTTGTTTTGAAGAAGAGGGTTGCTGTGATGGTGTTGGCGTTGAAGAGTCAGCAGTGGTCGTGTTTGTTTCTGGTGGTGTTTGTTTGGCTTGCTTAGGCTCAGAACCTTTCTCCCCCTTCTGAGAATCAGGATCCTGATCCTCAGAACGTTTTCTTTTCAGTTCTGCCTTTCTGCAAGCCCTTTCTTCCTTGGCTTTCTTCTTGGAAGTAAACGCCTCAGCAAGAGAAGAAACCAGAGGCACAAGTTGAGAGATAGTAGTTTCGAGAGCAGCAAGTTTCTGGTCGTTGAAGATGTGGAGGGCTTGGAAGAGTACTTTGAAGCGATGGTCGACATTCGCTCAAGAATAATCTTCTGGAAAGAGGCGAGGTCAGATTTCTTGACAAGCGTAGACACAGAGGGATCATCAGAAGTTATGATGGTCTTGACAATCTTCTGTATATCGGCCACCAGAGAGCTGTAGTCTACAGAGGCACGTAGAGATTCTGGAAGTTGAGATATTGCCTCTGTATTTGCTTGAAGACCATTATTCAAGAGCAAAAGCTGTTCAGCAAGATAGGCTTTCTGATCTTCTTGAGAAGTACTCATTTGGCGCTGAAGATCTGCTAAAAGGGAGTTCTGCCTTTCAATTTGAAATTGAAGGCTCAGAAGAAGAGAATGATTAGTTGTGACGGATAATTTTAGATCTTCCACAGATCTCTGAATTTGATCAGCAAATGCCAAGAACGCTGCATTAGTGACAAAATCAGAAGATGTAACCGGTGCATCTCCAACACATGGAGCCCCTTTACCCTCGCGTTCAGAGGGGCCTTCTACACCTGTTTTGACGTTGAGTGTAGAAGGACTTCCAACCAGTCCTTGAGGGCTGTTATGCACAGGCTCCTCTTCGGTTGTTCTGACTGTTTCAACAGTATCCTCATCATCAGAGGATGAGGTGCTGAAGACAGTATGCTTACCTTGATGAAGTGTAAACACTCCGGTAAGGGGTGCATTCCTAGGCTGGAACCCCTCTGATGGGAATTCATCAGCATCTATCCTAGGAGAGGATGTGGACGCATCCTCTGTGCTTATTGGTATGTCAGTCACGGAGACATGAACATGTGGTGAAGGAAGTGGCGAGTTCTGGGGCGAGTGAACTCTTATATTATCATCATCATCCTTTTGGGAGGATGATGAAGTGGAGGTGCTTTCCCCAGATGAATTTGATTCAGAAGAAGAAGAAGTATCCTCTGAACGGCTGAGTTCTGGGTGGTTTGAACTGGGCTGTTCTAAGTCAATGAGTGGAGACGTGGTGACGTCAACCTCGAAGTTGTGGTTGCCCTTTGGGGAATTGGAGAGGAACACTCATATGTGTCTCTCGAGGACATCTTCTCCGTACCTTCATTTAATAGAAGGTCGGCATGGGTAGAAGCACTCGGATGTTCACTCCTAGTTTTTTCAAGCTCATGCTCACCGGACCCACGACCACCTACACACGGCTCTAAGTGCTGCGGGGTAGGAATTCTCTCGTTTTGAGAAAACCATAGATCTTCTATAGATTTGGAGATTAGAAGAGCTAGATGGGATTAGGTTTAGCATGTACCTGGATAGTTCTGCGGGTGCGAAGTAGCCGATCTTGTCAATGGTTGATCGATGGGAGCTCATTGATGCAATTTTGCAGAATGGCTGAATCAGGGGAGCTTCGATTGCCCCAATTGCAGGATGAGTGATGAGAGATAGAAATCGTGGGAACATGAGTGCTGGTAGTGGCTTCCCCTGACTTTGATGGAGCACCTTAGTATGCACAGCTGCTTTGATCTCTTGGAAGATGAGACTTGCATAGTCCAAGGGTCGATTGTAGAACATCCCATACATAATTGTCAGAATGTTTCGGCTAGCTTGATCCAGAGAACCTATTTTGCAGGTTAGGCTCTTGTTGAGTATGGAGACGAGTAGATTCCACATTGGGGTAACTTCTTCCTTTTGAATTCGGACGGCTGGTAAGAGGTTCATTGTAACCCGTAAAATTGATGAAGGCTAGGAGGGCTTCGTGGAAGGGTTTTCTTCTAGGGCGGGATTGGGAATGGTTTGCCCGTCGACTTCGATCACCGATAGGGGAAGATGAAAATATTTGGCGAGTTTTCTTTTGGTGATTGGGATTTGAACAGCAATTTCCACTTGTTCAGGATGGGTGACAGAACCGGCGAGTGTTTCATCATTTTTGATGATCATTGTTTGCCACAGTTCTTGGACATAGATTTCAGGGATGTTTGGGTTGGTTAGGGTTAGGGCTCGATTCAACTGGTGCTGTTGTAGAAACTCGATCATGATGCGAAATTCCGGTTGATAAGTTGTTAGGGTTGAGCGACTGCACATTGTTCGCCTTCAATGGCAGTTTTACAATGGGAGTACTATCAGCAGTGGAATCGATGATTCTGTCTTCATCATTGTTGGTAGGATGGGCACAGTTGGAAGCCATTTTGAAATTTTGAATGCTTGACAGTAGAACACTTTGTCTTTGCAATGAGAATAAACACTGATTTAGGGAATATTTGCGAGGAAGAAGATGAAGGTTGAAATTGGGGGTTTTATGTGAGAGAGAAACTGTAGAATGGGAAGGGGTTATTCAGTTTGGGGAGAAACAAAAAAAACGGTTCATTTGAGCTGAGGTAAGCACGCGGGTATACACATGCAAGATTTCGATTGGAGACACGTGTACGACGAGACACATGTATGATGATGATTTAGTAGCAGATGCGATTTTTCTTAAAAGCAGAAATAAGCAAAAGTAAAAAAAAATCTGTTTAATTAATCAATTAATTTTGAATTAATTGAATAAACACAGAATTTAATCTTAATTTTATTTATTTAAGTTTAAAAATCAGTCAAGTGAGAACAAAAATCACATGAGAGTTTAGTTTCTATAAAAGAATAATAAAGAAGAATTTGCATTAAACATATAGATTTAAACAACCTTGAAGGCAAGAGTTGATTGAATTTATATATTTAATGGAAATTATAAGAATTATCAATTTATAGAAAATTTAGTTGAAAAACATGTCGACTTGATTTATATTTTAAATTTTTTTTGAAATGAATCAAGAGTCTAAAAGACCTTGGCGGCAAGAGAAACTCAGAGCAGATAGATTCAAATAAAATTTAAGTAAAATAGGAAATCAGAAGACAGCTAACCAGAGTTAGACTTAGACGAATATCCTCTTCATTGTGAAACTCCCCCGTGAATGGTAAACTCCCCCTTGAATGGTAAACTCCCCCTAGAATGGTAAACTCCCCCTTGAATGGTAAACTCCCCCTTGAATGGTGAACTCCCCCTTGAGTAGCTTCTTTACCTCGTTTCTCAATCTGTACTTTATGATATATCTTGAAAGAAAAATATTATTATGAAACAGAAAATCAGAGTAATTCAGAGGCTTCTGAAGTGTTCTGAAGAGTTCAGACAGCATCAGAGACTTCTGATGACTTCTGATGACTTCTGAGGTATCGTCAGAATAGTTCAGAGGCTTCTGGATGCTTCTGAAGAAATCATTGTTACATATTAAGCATTCCCATCTTGCTAATTAAGAAGTTAAAACGACTCTCATCAAGAGCTTTTGTGAAAATATCAGCAAGTTGATAATCAGTAGAAACAAAATACATTTCGATTGTACCCTTTTCGACATGATCCTTGATGAAATGATACCTGACATCGATATGCTTTGTTTTGGAATGCTGAACTGGATTTTCTGTAATGGCGATAGCACTTTTAGAATCACATAGGATGGGAATCTTATCGTATATCAGACCATAATCTCTGAGTTGGGTCTTCATCCAAATAACTTGTGAACAACAACTAGCGGCGGAACATATTCAAATTTTCCGCCGTAGATGTGGATACGCGATTTGTTTCTTGGATGTCCAACTTATAAGTCGATTTCCCAGAAGTTGACAGCTACCTGATGTACTTTTCTGTCAAGCTTACAACCTGCATGATCAGAATCTGTATACGCCATTAAATCAAATCCAGAATTTTTAGGATACCAAAGGCCCAACGATGGTGAACCTTTTAAGTACCTAAAAATTCTTTTTACAGCAGCCAAATGAGACTCTTTAGGATTGGCTTGATAACGAGCACAAAGACAAGTGGCAAACATAATATCAGGTCTACTTGCTGTTAAATATAAAAGAGAACCAATCATTCCTCTGTAGCTGGTAATATCAACAGATTTACCAGAGGAGTCAGGTCCTAATTTCATACCAGGAGAGATGGGTGTTTTCATGGATGATGAGTTTTGAAGATGAAACTTTTTAAGCATGTCAGAAACATATTTTGCCTGATTTATAAAGATACCATAGGTACTTTGTTTAACTTGAAGTCCTAGGAAGAAAGTTAATTCTCCCATCATACTCATTTCAAATTCGCTTTCCATCAACTTAGAAAACAAATCAACTTCTGTTTGATGAGTAGAACCAAATATTATGTCATCCACGTAAATTTGAACTATAGTTAACATACCTTTGCCTCTTTTGATGAACAGAGTTGTATCGATTTTACCTTTTTCATATCCTTTGCTGATCAGAAACTTCGATAGTCGTTCATACCAGGCTCTTGGGGCTTGCTTTAGACCATACAAAGCTTTGTCAAGAAGATAAACATATTCTGGATATTTTGCATCTTTGAAACCATCAGGTTGTTCGACATACACTTCTTCTTTTAGACATCCATTAAGAAATGCACATTTAACATCCATTTGGTAGACTTTGAAGTTTTTGTATGCAGAGAAAGCCAAGAATAATCTTATTGCTTCTAGTCTTACAACAGGAGCAAAGGTTTCATCATAATCGATACCTTCCTCTTGACAGTAACCTTTAGCCACCAAACGAGCTTTATTTCTGACAACAATTCCATCTTCATCCTTTTTGTTCCTAAATACCCATTTTGTGCCAATAGCAACTTTGCCTTTTGGTAAAGGAACAAGACGCCAAACTTTATTTCTTTCGAATTGAAGTAGTTCTTCCTGCATAGCATCCACCCAGCTTGGTTCAACTAAGGCTTCATGTACACGTTTAGGTTCGATCATACTAAGAAAATTAACAAAGAATGCTTCATTTGCAGTAGCAGATCGTGTTCTGACCCCTCAGAAGGACTACCAATTATAAGATCTGGTGTGTGAGATTTAGTCCATTTCGTCATTCTGGGTTGAGAAATTGAATGGGTTGTTTCATTTGACGAAATGATTTCATCTGGAAACACAAAATCTTCTTTATTTTCTTCTGTATGTCCTTCTGGTATCTGTTTTGTCACCTGTCCTTGTGTCTCCCCCTCAGATGATGAAACAGAAGTAGCGTCTTGACTGGCAGATGTAGTAGTGGGAACTTCTGGAAAAATAGACGTGTCAGAGGAAACAGAAGAAGCGAGGACCGCAGAGAGTAATGCCCGAGGCTTGGAGAATATCCGGTATCCGCAAATGTGGAGGTGATATAGCTTCGACACAACTTCGTCGCCCGTAAAATCATGAAAAATAGCATCAATCTCGGATTCTCTGGAACCTGAAAGATAGTCAGAAGTAACAGTATTAAGCTTGAGTTCTGAAGTAGAGTGTTCAGAAGTCAGTTGAGTGTTATCATCGAAGTCAATGTTGATGCTTTCCATAACAGTTTTTGTTCGTAAGTTAAAAACTCGGAAAGCTCTTGAATTTAACGAGTAGCCTAAAAATTTAGCTTCATCGGACTTTGGATCAAATTTGCCAAGATTATCTCTCGTCGTTTAAGATAAAACATCCGCAACCAAAGATATGAAAAAATTTTACGAGTATGGTTTTCTTCTATTAATCACTCATAAGAGGTTTTGAGATGCCTCTTGACAATAATTGAACGGTTTTGAGTGAAACAAGCGATGGCGGCGACTTCGGCCCGAAGTGGATTGGGAGACCGAAGGCTGCGAGCATCGTTCGGCTGCTTCAACCAAGGTTCGTTGCGACGTTCAACTACACCGTTTTGTTGTGGAGTGCGAACGAGCAGAGAAGTTTTGAGTAATTCCTTGTTCAACAAGATACGATTCAAGCTTGGCGTTCTTAAATTCTGTACCATTATCACTTCGAAGCCGCCGAATCTTCGATGTAGAAGAACTTGAATTTCGGTCATCATATTCTCGTAGTACCACCGGGACTTCGACTTTTGACGAACGAAAGCAAGCCAAGTATATCCGGAAAATTCATCAATTAGTACCGTAATATACTTTTTACCGGATAGACTCGAATTGCAATTGGACCACGTAGATCCACATGTAATAATTGCGTAGGTCTACTACAAGAATGATCACTTTTTGTTTTATGAGATGCTCGTTTAATTTTGCCCATTTCACATGCGGCGAGAGGTGATCTTTTTGAAAATGAATATCCGGAAGTCCGGATACCGGTTTGTTTTTAACAAGCATCTCAAGATTATTAAAATTTAAGTGAGACATTTTATGATGCCGAGCCACGCAACCTCACTCTTTTTGGAGATGAGACATAAAGTTTCCTTACCATCCTTAGAGGTAAAATTCATCAAATACAAGTTACCTTTCCTGTCTCGCTCTCCAAAGTTCTTCACCGCCTTAGAGAATAAATAACAATGTTTTTCATCAAATACTACTAGTATTTTAGAATCACAAAGTTGACTTACACTAAGGAGATTATGTTTCAAGCCAGAAACATGAGCTACCTTTGATAAGGTGATATTACCTTCTTGTAGAGTTCCGTAGCCTTTTATTTGACCCTTACCATTATCACCAAAAGTTACTACTCCACCTGATTTGTCCTTGAATTGGGATAGTAAATTTTGGGATCCAGTCATGTGCCTCGAGCATCCAGAGTCAAGATACCAGATATGCACACGCTGTTTCTGCAATCAAAAAAAAATCAGAATTTCTTAGGTACCCATCGCATAATGGGTCCTTTTATGTTAGCTTTTGGAGTATGCTCGTTTTTTGATTTAACAGAAGGTAAAGACTTTATTTTTGGTTTTTGGTTTTTTTGAGTTTTATTCTTTTTGTGACAACCATATTTTGAATTGGAATGATCAGAGATTTGCGAGAAAAATTGTTTTAACTTTAAGAACAGTGAAAAACATTCAGAAGACTGAAACATAGAAGATTGAATTGAATTTTCATTGCGAGAATGGTAATTACAATTATTCTTTCTAAAGTCTTTTCTAGTATTAGTTGTTCTATAGAACCTATCTAGACTAGACTTTTGTTTTAGTTCTGGCGTTTTCTTCTCTATGTTCTTCCTCTGATCTACTTTTGCAGAAGCTCTGTTATTTACTGAAAAAGGAACATAAGAATTAGAGGATTTCCATTTGCCTTTTTGAATATTAGTAAACTTCGGAAGAGTAGAGTTTAAAATCTTTTGCTTTTGCACTTTGTTTTTGAGTTCTGCCTCTTTCTCAAGTTCAAGACATGTTTTGGCTTTGAGACACATATCGAAGAAGTCTGGATGTATAGATACTAATTTTCTCGGTTAGAACGAGAAACGGGAAGAATGGGTATACCACTTAAAAGTTTAGCACAATCTCTATCGAAGCTTCCGATTTCTTGAGATTTATCGGTATACAAATAATCATCCTTTTTATCATTAATTTCTCGAATTATTGGTGATAACTTTTGATGATTTAAAAGAATTTATTTCTAAATTTGAAATGTAATTTTCGCAGTTATCAAAAAATTCTTCATCATTATTGTCATTCTCCCATGGATACGTAATCTCAGCCAAACTTTCTTGAGTTTCAGAAAGATGTAAATCTTCAAATGAACAGGGAGAGATCTCTGGATGATTCTCACAAAGAGTTTCATTTCTAAAATACTTGTCCGCAGTAGAGAGAATATCGCTTTCAAACATAAGTCGTAGATCTTCCTCTCGCTTGACTTGGAACAAAAATAGCTGCCTCTGGATTCAAAATTGTATGTTTATTTGAACCAAAATTGAAAATATCATCTTTCTTCTGAACTTTATTTAGATCAACATTTGTTTTACAACAATATTCAATATTTTCAAATTGAAGTTTGCTTGTTTTATGATGATTTTCATATCTAGATTTTTTAAAAATAGATTTTTCATACAAAATTGGAAACTTTGGCTTCTGTATTTGTCCAACACAAAAAACGTATTTCGGATCCGACCTTTTCTTACACGTGTAGGGATCTAGGTCCTCGAAACCAAGTCCAGATCTTCCTACTTGTGTGTTAATTTTGTCATGAACCTTCTGTGCATCCAGATATGTTATAATCTGTAGCTTTTTCTGTTGAAGTTCAATGTGTAAAAATTCTCTCTCTTTCTGAAAATAGTTTTTAAGTGCTACGCAGTTGAGTCTATCACTCTCTTTGTCTCTGATTTCTTTCCTTTTTTCTTCCAGAAGTTTATTGAGATTCAAAATTTCCTTTTTAAGTTTTTCTTCAGAAAGTTTTAAACTCATGGAAATTGTTTCCTTTGCAGTATTTAATTCGAGTTTTTCTTCTGTAAGTAAATCCATTTCTCTTTTGAAAATATCTCTTTCCCTTTTGATTGTAGAAAGAGTTTTCTCAGTACTTTTCGTAATTTCTTTTCGATTGTGAGTTTCGCTTTAGTTCCTCAAAATTGTTTGATAACATCACAATCGTTTGTTCAAGCTCGGATGATTCGGAGAAATTACTAACCGGTGACTCGCAGGGTTGATCCTCTGATTCGTTTGTGTTTGCCATTCCACGTAACATGGCTTCATCACCGCCGGATTCATCTTGCACCCGAGTTTTCTTTTTACGCAAAGTGTGCTCTTTCGGTGACATTGTACTTATATTTGTTTTTGTAATAAGTCTTATCCTTTTCCGCAGCTCCTCCGCAATCTCTCGAGTAATGTCCGGGTTTGCCACATCCGTAGCGTACATCTTTCTTCCTTTTTAATTCTTCTTCTTTCTTTTCTTCTTCGTTTTCTCTACTCTCGTACTTCTTGTTTAGGAACATAGGGACGATCAAATCGTTTATTTCCTTTCAAAGACCTATTTCCAAAACGATTAGTAAATTGCTTGGTTATTAAAGCCGGAGAGTCGGCAAAAGCTTTAATTTCATCATCCGATTCGCAGTCATCTTCCGGAGCAAATCTCGATATGAAGGCCTTCGATTTCTTCCTGTCATCACTTCGTCTTCTCGATTCCTTTTGTTTCGAGATCAAAGCCGTAGGACCTCCGATGTTTGTTCTTTTCGAACAACTTCTTTTTCATGAGCTTGCGATGTACCGAATACATCATGCAGCGACCATTGTTCAAGATCCTGATTGGCTTGTAGTGACATGGATAGATTTGACCATTCAGGGTTTAACCTTTTGAGAAATAGAACATTGTTGTCTTCCTTTGATCTAACAATGTCACATCTCTTGCAGAGATTAATCAGATTGTTGAATCGATGAAATGTTTGTTCCAGAGATTCATCAGTCAGTGCTTGAAAACTATTATATTCATTTAGAGCTTGGGCTCTTCTGTTCTTTTTCATTTTCGCACCACCTTCTAAGAGATTCTCCAGTTGATCCCATAAATCTTTTCTTTGTGTCACATGAGTCCGAGAGATTGAAAAATCTCATTTGGAATGGCCATTATCAACGGAGACTTAGCTTTCTTAGCTAATTCCACCTTAGCTTTTTCTTCATCGGTCCGAGCTTATTCCTTGACTTCGAACCGATCTTCTTGCTGGTACCTCATCTGAATTTGCAGTGGCTGGAATTCTGGGAATAGTAGTGGTGGGAACAAACGGACCGTTTTGAATAATTGGATATAACTCAGCATCCAATCCCTCATAGAAGTTAACCATTCGAATCTTCCATTGTGGGTATTCATCACGTACAAGAGTTGGAGGTTTAGTCAGGGACCCAGACGTATAAACAGCATTCAAGCTCGAATTTGTCATTTGAGTATGATAGAAGAGAAAATTTGAAGATTTGAAAGAAATTTAGAACAATTAAATCTCAAGAAGAACAGGTCGATAATATCACTGTTTCTTCAGATTACAAAATGAATGACTCAATTTAAGAGAAGATTGTTAACGATTCAACAAAATTTCGTAAAACAGAGTGGATTGATAAACAAATTTTGAATCTGAGAAAATACTGTTCGATTGAAAGGAATTCTTTCAATGGAAGAGATCTAATAATCAATAGATTGATTAGAAGGCTCTGATACCAATTGTAGGAACCCAAATCTCATATTGAATCAATGATCTAATGAAAATATGTAAAGCGGAAGCAATTTAGATCAAACAGTTTATAAATGGAAGAACGATTAATCAAAATGAAGAACAATATTAAGATAGAAGCGTAGTCATATGATTAATCGTGATCATATATCTTACATGATTGGAATGAGGGTATTTGGAGATGGAGAGTTTCAAAGAAACAATCTCACATTCACAATTACAAATGGGGAAGGGAATCCCTATTTATAGCCTAAAATAAGGAAAGTCAAATGACTAGTCTATTACAATAAGACACGTCACAAGGAATCACTAACAAATCTTGTTATACGGTTATCATGTCATTTAACACGTGAAAGAATGTGTTACTGTTAAAGCATCCTCCAATATAAAGGCTCCACGTGTAAATGATGAAATCGTTCCTTGCTAAGTTATCGGGCTATGATGAGAAGAGCAACCAGACAGAAGTTCTGTCTATTCATACAGAAGCTTCTGTGGTCTTCTGACCTTCAGACTTCTAAAGTCTTCACTCCAGACTTCTGAAGTCTCTTCTTCTGAATGATCTCTGATCTTCCATACTTGAATCATAGGTTTTCCTTTTTACACTTTCAACACTAAAATTAGGGCTAACAAATACATTAAAGAATCATATTCACTATATTAATTGTGGTCATCATAATTTTCTTCTTAACTCCAAAACGAACAAGAGAAATTTGATGAAATCTATTCAGAAATGTTTAGCTACATTGACAAATTCAATTAAACAAAGAAATAGAAATAAAGATAAATCTCAAAGTTCTGAACAAACTTCTGAGTTGAAACATCTGAAGAAAAAGTTCAGAACTTCAAATTTTATTACTAAACACAAAGGACCCATTCCGAAATGGGTACCTAAAACTCAATAATCTCTTTCGCAGATATGTCATGTGTGGGTCTTAGATTCTGGATGTTCAAGACACATGACACCTTTCAAAGAACTACTAACTGATTATCATGAAAGATATGGAGGAACAGTTAGTTTTGGAAACAATGCAAAGGGATATGTAAGAGGATATGGCACTTTCATTAAAGGAGATGTGAAAATAATGGAAGTTTTCTATGTTGAGGGACTAAGACATAATCTTTTCAGTATTAGTCAATTCTGTGACAAATACTGGAAGGTTAATTTTGACATAGATTATTGTCATGTTCTGAGTACAACAAACAAAAATGAATTAACTGCTTATACAGATGGAGATATCTACACAACAACATTCACTGCACCTGGTCAACTACAAGGTGTATGTTATATGTCTACATCAATGAAAAATGATAGTTGGCTTTGGCACAGAAGAATGTCACATCTGAACTTCAAAGCCATTTCTGAACTAGGCAAACATCAATCTGTAAGAGGACTACCAAAGATCAGATTTGAAAAGAACTCTCTTTGTTCTGCATGTGAACTAGGGAAGATCAAAAGAAGTTCTCATCCTCTGAAAATGCTATCTTCATGCAAAGCTCCACTTGAAATGCTACATATGGATTTGTGTGGCCCAATGAAAACTCAAAGCATGGGGGGAAAGAAATACATTCTTGTTATAGTAGATGAATATACACGATATACATGGATTGAATTTCTGAGACTCAAATCTGATACTTCTGAAAGACTGATACCCTTTCTGAATAAAATTCAAGTTCTTCTTCAACTCCCAATTCAAAAGATCAGAAGTGACAATGGAACAGAATTTACTAATTCTACACTTCAGAATTTTTTGGAATCTGTTGGTATTTCACATAATTTTTCCGCTGCAAAAACTCCTCAACAAAATGGGGTAGTTGAAAGAAAGAATAGAACTTTGGTAGAGGCTGCAAGAACCATGCTTGCATATTCAGAACTTCCTCTCTCTCTTTGGGCAGAAGCAATTGCTACTGCATGTTTTACTCAGAATAGAACCATTCTAAACAGAAAATTTCTTAGAACTCCTTATGAATTGTTAAAACAAAGAAAACCCTCTATTGATTATTTTAAAATCTTTGGTTGCAGGTATTTTCTAAAGAATGATACTCCACATCTTGACAAATTTGCACCAAAAGGTGTAGCTGGTATCTTTGTTGGTTATTCTCAAAGATCTAAAGCTTATAGAGTACTCATTAAAGGAACTCAAAGAATCATTGAGACTACAAATGTCAGATTTCATGAGCCAGCAATGACTTCTGAACAAAACAGTTCAGAACTCGCACATAAACCGACACGAAAGTTTGGACTCAGAACATAATCAGACAAACTCTACTTCTGCATCTCAAACTTTACTTAAATCCAATTTAGACAATTTATGTCAAGACTTATTTGATATTTCTGTAAATGTTTCTGCAGATTATCAAAATCCTTCTCTTCTTAGAAACACAACCGATCAAGACATTTCAGAAATACAAATTTCAAATACATCAGCACCACAACTCTCTACCTCAAATTCAGAACTTCCACCTTCTGAAAATGCAACTTCTGAACCAATTCAAGTTGTTTCTGAACCGGTTCAAAATATTTCTGACCATGAACCTCACAGTTCTGAACCAATTCAGATTTTTCCATTTGAGGGGGAGTCTTCAGATTTACATTCATCTATCAATCATGATACTGAAACTCAAGAAATTATTGATGATTATGATTCTCTGAATAATGTTTCATCTGTTCAACCATTGCCAAATGTGAACAAATAGACATCTAGTCATCCAGTTCATCAAATAATTGGAGATGCATCAAAAGGTGTTCAAACAAGATCTGCAACATCAAATGAATGTCTGTATGTAAATTTCTTAAGTAGCATGGAACCCAAAAAGCCATATGAAGCACTTCAAGATCCATATGAACAAGCTTCCTTAGATAAAATCAGTTTTCTATTTGTTCAAATCTACTTCTGAATTCTCAAAATGTTTTATATTTTTCAGAAGTTTATATTTCTAAATGATTTTTGGTCTTCTAAGATGATCCAAGTTTAGTTCTGAACTCCACTTAAAAATTCTGCGGTTCTTCTGAATTCTTTTCTTTCAGACTTCTGAACCTTTTCTCAGATGTTCTGAACAAATTCTGAAGTTTTTGAACTTGTTCTCAGAACATAACTTCCCGTTGATTTTTTACTTAAGCGTGTGCCACGTGTTTTGATTTCATTGGATCTCTCTTAAACACGACCATTAAACGGTTCATTTCTCCTAATAAATGATCATTACTACTCTAATCACATTTACTTTTTGGCCACGTGTCCTTCACCGCTTATCCAGTCATATAAATCAATGGATTCCTCATCATCTTCATTTTTTAGCAACTTTTCTCTGAGAAATCTTTCTGTGTTTATTGATCCTCTTTCTGTTACCAATCCGTGTTTTTCCAACATCATGTCTACTTCAAATGCCATGATTTCTACTTCCTCGAGTTTCAATGATAACAATGGATCATCAAGTGATGGTTCGTTCAAGATTGTGCCTCAAAAATTGATGGTTGGATCACTAGAAATCCCACTAAATGATGATCAAATGCTTCAAGACACAGCCACAACTGCCACTCATCAAGCCGGACCTTCAAACCCTATCATTAATCCTAACCCTAACCCGACAACTGCTAAAATTGGGAAAACACAAAATACACTCATTGATGTTGTTTCTGAATCAAATGTTGCTGAAAGTGAATCCCAGACTCCTGATGAAAGTGGTGACCTGTCCAAACTCTATGTACCTGCTGAGAAATTACTTGACATCAAAAGAAATAACTGTGCACTGAACTTCAAATCCAAAGACTTCATTGATGATCAAGTAATGTTGATTAAAATTCTGAAGAAACATCCCCTGCGCACTCTACTTTCAAGGAAATTCTCTGTTCCTGCTTCTTATCTTCAACAATTCTGGTATTATGCTGAGGTAGATGAAACTGATGATGAAATTGTCTCTTATGTTCACGCCTACAAAGTATGCATATCTGTAGATGATATTAGGAGCCTTCACTATTTGCCAAAACCAGATGAAGTTGTTGGGAAAACCCGTTATGATTCAATTCCATCTTCATCAGAAATGATCTCAGATTTTATGAGCTTGGGTTACTCTGAAAACCTTAGTGCTTTGAGCTCTTTTAGAAGAAAATGTTTACCTCCAATTTGGTATTGCTTATTTTCCATTCTGAATACCTGCTTATCTGGGAAGAGCTCAAGTTTAGATCAAGCTTCAGCAAAAGGGAGGATTATCTTTCATGGAGTTGCCTTCAACAAACACTATGATTATGCTAGTCTCATTTTTGATGAACTCAAATCTGCAATTTTGAAGAAGTCCACATTCAACTACATACCATTTCAGAGATTTTTTCAAACACTCATCAAAGGAGCAATGAAGGCTGTCTCAAAAATTCTTGTTCTAGCTCATGAGGTACATGTTCCTATTTTCACTATGGATAGCTTAATGCCTCCAAATGCAAAACTTACTTTTCCAAATGCAGTTCCACTTCCTTCTCATTTACTTGATCTTGTAAGTACACAAACTAGGATTGGGAGTGAGCATTTAGAATCTATGGGATTACCTCAACCAGTAATCCCTTCCCCTGATTCAACCCAAAGTGGTGATCATGCAAGGGAGTCTAGACTTACTAGAATGAGGGGGGAGGCTATTCAAAGGGGAGAACAACCTCAAAGAGTGAAGAGGAAAAATGTAAATGAGAGACAGGGTAGAAGGGTCAGAAAAAGAATTGATGAGGGGAGAACACAGGTACAAGAAAAACAAACCTGTGAACCACCTGTTACAAGCCGGGCACCCACATCTACTATTATTCCACATTCTTTGGTGGATAATATTGAAACAGCCAGTGAGCCCATGGCAACCTTGGTTAACCCCCCCAACCACTCACCCATCTCTCAACAGAAGGGTGTTTCAACAACACAAATGGGGCAAGCAGCTTATAATCCATTAGGACCCCAATTGGAGGTTCCTTTTGTTGAAAATGAAGGATATATGTCCCCCCTTCATAGTTTTGAGCACATTGAGTCTGAGTGTCCACTCAACTTTGAGCCTTCTGAACCACTTAATGTGGCATCCATTCACACTAGCACACATCTTTCAGATGTTCCAAAGCAAAGTGTTTGTCACATTGCATCAACAACTATAGATATTCCTATCTCTGGATATCAAGGATTAGTTGGAAGTCCTGGTGGGGTGAACATCACAAAAACTCCATTCACAGAATCACATGTGGTTCATGATGCCTTTGTGGCTCATACAGGCCAACCTTCTTCTGAAGGTCTGAAAATAAGTTCATCTGTTGATCTTGGCATCTTACCCACATCTTATGAATTCACAGAATTCAAAGATTTATGTACTTCTGAATTTGCAAAGATTCAGAAGGATATCAAGGAATTGACGGATAAAACTAAAAAGGAGTTGGAGGATAGGTTGGAACAACATGGGGAAAGTATGGTGAACAGACTGAATGATTTTCAAATCCAGTCTTCTAATGATCTGAATATTTTTAAACAAGCACTTCTGACAGCTTTTTCTAAAGTGGCTTCATCAGTTTCTTCTCTGAAAGATTCTCGAACTTCTTCTTCTTCTGCTCAACCAGTTTATGCAACAAAAGATGATATTTCTCAGATTGTACATTAGCTATCATCCATTCAGAGTTCTCAGACAGAGTTAAGCACAAGATTATCTGCTCTAGAATGCAGATCTCAATCAGATACTTTTAAAAGGAGTCTTGATGATCAGAATCCTGATAATCAAGAGGGGGAGAAAAGACAGAGAGTATCTGAACCAGACACTAATGTAAATGATCAAGTTCAAAATTCTGAGAAGACCTCTGAAGATACTCAGAATGTTGCTGAAGAATCAAATAAAGTCTCAGAAGCTATAGAAGATATTTTATCTGCAGAACGTGAGGCACAAGAGACAAATGATCATTCTTCTGAAGAAATGATAGAAGAAGGGTATGAAACAGAAAAGTTATCTCTTGATTCTGAAGGTAACTTGGGCTCAGACAACACAAATATAATTCCAGACTCTGATGAAGAAATGCTAAGGGAATACCTTGCTTTTGAAGATGTCATTGGAGAACCAAGTGATCTTTCTGATGTGATCATGTTTGAAGAGGATATGATTGGTGTAAATATGGGAGAAAGCTCAGAAGAAATAAAAGCTTTAGTAATTTGGAAGCCTCAACAACTTCTGAGTGAAGAGTTCAGAAGTGCTTCTGAAAGATTATGGAATATTCTGAATCAATTCTGTTGGGTGCATGTCTTTCTGAACTATCCAAGAAGTCTGGAGTGTAGACTTTTGGACAACAGATTTTCTATCTTCAGAAATTTTCTTGAACAACCAGATGAAAGAGTTGAATTGGAATTTGATTTAGCTCATATGGAAGGAGTTGAAATTGTTGATGAAATTCTAATTGCTTTCTCAGGAAAATTTGAAGTTTGGATCAGACCTTGTATTATCATTCCTAAAATAGATCTTCCAGTACTTGAAGAACCTGTATTGGATCAAGTATTTGAAAAGGAAAATGTGTTTATTTCTGGAGAAAGCAGCCTGATATTTCCTGAAGACACTTATTGCTTCATGTTCAAAAGAAGTATGCAGTTTGCAAAGTTGGAAGACTTTCTGAATGATGAATGGTCTGAAGATCATATTGTTCAAGTGAAGAACTTTATTCAGAATCATGGTGTTCAGAATTTTCATGATTCAACTTTTAATAAAGAAGATCAGATGCATATCAAAATCAATTCATAATGATTTGACTATATTCAGATTTGGAGCAGAAAGAAGAGATGGTACTTTGTGTGAATTCACTCAGTTTGATGTTTACAAGCTAAGACTACAAGATAAGTTGGCAAGCTTGTCTTTTTGTGTTAACTCAGGTGAATCTGAGTTAGTCTCAGAGATTAGAAGAATCTTGGGAATATATATAAGGAATCTCATAAAGCATGATTTTCAGTTGGCTTTAGAATACAGACTTAACACAGTAAATCTGTTGGAACCTGTATATATTGAAAGGTTTGGGCTGAAAAGATTGTTCACTAATCTAGATATTGGATTCATGTATCTTGTTGAAGGAATCTCTAAGACATTTGTTGTATCTGATATTCCAAAGTATTCTACATCCTCCCTCAAATGGCTTCTGAACTACATGACAGATTTTATTGAAGAATCTGACATCAAAGAAGAAATTATCGATTTGATCAAAGAAAGAATAAATTGAGAGTTTGTGAGAAAGAGTTATCTAGCTGGTCACAAGAAAGTAAACAAGATAAGAGGAGCAGATTATTTACTAAGTGATGCTTATGACTTCAAGATCCATACAAAGAGGCAAGACATGGAAGAAATTCAGAAGTACACTCTGAATCTTGAAAGTTCAGAAGTAAGTCAAAAAGAAAAAGAAAAGGAAGAAGTTTTTGAAAATATTTCTGAAAAGTTGGTTCCTGAAGAGCAAATACCTGAAGAGGAACAACTACAAGTGCAAAGAATAGAAGAAAGTGCTTTCACCATGTTCCTTGAATATTTCCATCCAGAAATGTTCATGGAATATGAACAAAAATTCAACTATATAGATTGCTGGATTCAAAAGCCTTTTGGTTGGAAACAATGGTACTCAGATATCATCAGAAAGATAAGGATTCCAATCAATGAAGTAAGGAAAGATAGTCCTGTGATAAAAGTTTAAGCAAACCAAATCTGAGTCTACCAGATATTCAGAATTTGAAGAAAAGCACTTTAGTAAATCATCCTCCTGGCTTCGTTTGTAAATGCTTTCAGGAACTATTATTTGTGAGATTTGAAGAACTCCACAAATGTTGCAATGGAACTCTCATGGCAATCAGAGATCGTTTGGTAAAAAGACAGAATAGAAGACCAAAGAATTTGAGCAATGAAGATTGGGAGAAGCACAAGAAACTTGCAAAAGAAATGGTTAGAGTTGCTGAATCTTTACTTGAATACAGAAGACTAATTCTGAAGGATGTAAGAGAAATTCTGAATTTCTGGAAGTATGATCTGAACTTTTGAAGCTAAGGGGGAGATTGATAGAGATATCATAATAGCTTCAAAAGGCACTGGGTTCTTAAAAGAGAAAAAGATCTGAAGAAGTTCTGAAGACACTTCTGAAGAGGTTCTGAAGAAGTTCTGAAGATACATATGAAGAAGATATGAAGGAGTTCAGAACCCATTCTGAACTTGTCTGTTATGAATGCTTTGTTACTTTAGTCTTTCTATTGTATGTATAAATAGATAGTTAGTTAGATTGTTAGAATAAGAATGTTTTCATATACCTTGTAAAGATATATTCTGTAATACAGTACATTCAATCAATACATATTACATTTGGCTATTATCATTCCTGTCATAATCTTTTCATATATTGATATCTTGATTGTTTGGGTCCTAACAATTGGTATCAGAGCCAATTGAGACTATTTCTTTAGACATCTTTGATTGTTTGGGTCCTTTTTCAAACTTTTTAATTCTGGTTGCAAAATCAGATGATGATATTGAAGATACAGATGTTTTTGTGGATATTGGAGTATCATTTGATGAAGTAGAAGAAATTACAGTTTTCAGAAATTCAGGTTTCAGAAAAACAGTATTAAACTTTTTAGAAGGAACTTTTGGTTCTTCTGATTTTAAAATTTCTCCTTTAGTCATATTTGATTGTAATTTATAAACCAAATATCCATCTTTATCACTAACTTGAACCATAGGATCATCATCATCTTCTGAATCTAAGGCATTTATTAAATCTGAGAACTTATTTTGAGTCATGCTAGATGCAAAAGATTTTTGATTTAAAATATTTTCAGAATCATCATTAGAATTATCAAAATAAATTTCTCAATTCTCATTATTATCTTGTGAAGATTCAACATCTGAGAATTCATCATATTTTTCTTCATGTTCTGATTTATTGTCAGAATTATCTTCTTTTAGAACTTCAAATAAACTTTCAAAAGTAGATTCAGAAGATAATTCAGAAATTTTCTTAGTTTTAATAGATGGTTCAGATTTTTCTTCAGAAATAGTTTCTGATTCAGAAGTGAGTTCAGAAATGTTTATAATATTCTTATGCATTACTTCTGTTTCAGAAATTGTTTCTGTTTTACCAAAATTAAGAGATTTTTCATCAAAGAATAGAGTCTCTGATTTTACAAAAGGAATTCTTTCAGGCAAAGAGAGATTAACAGATTTGGATATGACACCTGTATTGGTTTCATCAAAAATTTTCATTTTTGAATAGTCATAAAGATTTGCAGGTGCCTTTTTCAGAATTTGACTTTCATTATATCCCGATCCTGCTTTGATGTTGTAAAATTTTGAATTCTGAGCCTGATTTGTTAAAATATTCAAAGTCTGTTCTGTTTGTCCTTTTTTAAAGTTCAGATCTTCCAATTCCTTAATCTTTTTGTAAAGATCAAGTCTTTCTTGATTCAGAAAGTTCATTTTAACATTTAGAATTTCTTTTTCAGATTTTTCATTTATGATATCTTTTTGTAAACTTTCCATCTTCTCTTTTAACAATAATTTTTCTTCAGAAAGTTTTTCAAGAGATTGTTCAGCTTCTTGGCAATTTTGTTTATAGATTTGACTTTCAGCTCTGAATTGATTTACCAATATTCTTTCTCCTTTAATTCTGTTCCTGAGATTTTTCAAATTCAAAATACATATTCTGGACTTGATTTTGCATTTCAGAATCTCTAGAATGTTGTTCAGAATTTGGTTCAGAATTTGGTTTGGAAGAGTAATCTATTTCAGAATTTAGTTCAGAAGATGAAGAAATTATCTTAGAATCATGTGCATGTTTGTCTTCTGGATCCATTTGGCCCAAATAGCAGTTTGAGGCATAGTGAGCTACTTCTTCATCGTATTCCCCATCACTCCAGTTTAACCAATCCTCTTCATATTTGGTTACCAAAGCTGGATTAAGCTCCTTCTTCTTAGCAAGAAGATGTTTTTTCTCATAGTAGCCTGAGTTTTTTACATTGGGCATTTTGCACTGTCTTGCATAATGACCAGGCTTACCACAATTAAAGCATCTTGCTGGTTCAGATGTTTCAGTTTGACCAGCATCTTGACTCTTCTTAAGACCAACTTCAGACTTTGGTTTATTATGATATTTTTGATTATATCTTTGAGTGAATTGCCTTGTCATAAAAGCAATATTATCAGAAATTCTCTTAAGTTCTTCATCTGATTCGTCTCCATCACACAAGTTTTTTCCTGGGATCTCACAGATTTTGCTCTTAGCAGAAATGGTCGTAGAATTATTATACTTCTTGCTTAACAAGGCTACTATTTCATTTGCCTTCTTTTGTTCATTCTGTCTAGTTTTGATTTTGTCTTCTTGTTGAAATAGAATACCATAGACATCATGAATGGATTTTCTAGATAAATTTCTGGTAACCATGTTGTCAGAGAAGCTTGACCATTCATTACCCAAGTTGTTCAGAAATTTGTTGTTTATCTCAGAATTTGATTTCTGAACACCATTTCTTCTCAGATCATTCAGGATATTGTTGAATCTATGATAAGTCTCTGTAATAGATTGATTTTCTTTATACCTGAAATTCTCATAAGTACCCACACAGATATTCAATCTTTGTGCTTGGGCTTTTATACTACCCTGCATTTGAGCTTCAACCTCATCCCACATGGCTTTATCCGATGTTAAACTATCTACCCTATTGAATATCTCATTAGGAATAGCCATTGTAAGAAGAGTTAATGCCCTTTTATCAACTTTAGCTTGAGCTTTCTCCGCAGTACTGTACATACCTAGGCTTTTCTTGATTCTTGATGCAGGTATCTCAGGAGTAGATTCAGTTCTTGGTACTGATGGAATTTCCACATAGACCTCCAGAGGGCCATTTATGATTGATTGCATTAAAGCTTAATCAATATTATCCAAGAATTGAATCATTCTGATTCGCCACTGATGATATTCACCCAAAAACAGAGTTGATGGTTTTGTTTCTGATCCGATGGAGACGATTTCTTTCGACATCTTTGATTTGGAAGTAGATCGAGAATTCACCTAAAATTGAATCTTCAATTTATCAATCAAGAAAATCAAGAACTGTCAGATCTGACAAGTTCTTTTCTGAATGTCAAGAACAGATGAATTGGCTCTGATACCAATTGTTAGATCCCAAACAATCAAGAATGTAGAAAGATTAAAGAACAAGAACAAGAAGTACATCACTGAAGTTGTATGTCGCATTGATTACTCAACTGTATTACAATGTGTGTATCTTTACAAGCTCTATCTATAAACGTTAGTTATAACAAACTATCAAACTATCTATTTATATACAATTGGAAAGACTAAAGTTACAGTTCAAAGATGACAGACATGTTCAGAACTACTTCTGAACATCTTCATAACTTCTTTAGAAGTGCCTTCAGAAACCTCTTCAGAACTTCTTCAGAATCTTTAGAACTTCTGAAGTAGCCACTTTAGAAGTTATGCCTTAGGCTTTGTTTCTTTTATCTTCAGACTTCTGAATCTTTCTTTTCAGAACCTAATCTTCTTTTGAAGCTACTTCTGATATCTAACACATAACTTCTGAAATGGTAACTTCAGAAGTTCTGAAGATTCTGAAGAGGTTCTGAAGAAGTTCTGAAGATGGTTCTGAAGAGACTTTTGAAGAAGTTCTGAAGAAGTTCAGAAGCAGTTCTGAACTATCTGCCATTTTTGTACTGTATCTTTAGTATTTCCTTTTGTATATAAATAGATAGTTTGTTAGATTGTTATAACTAACGTTGATAGAAAAAACTTGTAAAGATACACATATTGTAATACTGTTCAGTAATCAATACAACATACAACTTCAGTGATCCATTTCTCGTTCTTGTTCTTTAATCTTTCTAAATTCTTGATTGTTTGGGATCTAACACATGACTTCTTGCAAGGTTGAAACTTGGGAATTTCGTACCGATGTCTTCATCTCAGTAGGTAACCCTTTCAGATAAGCCTTGAGCTTGGACTGTTCATCTAAGGCTAGATTCCCCAAAAGGTCAAGGTTCTCCATGAAATCACAAAACCAAAATAAACCTGGAAATCGTTTCAACAAACGTGTTTCTAATTCTAATTTTTTTAATGATTATTTTCTGATGTTTTAGATCGTCGTTTAAATTAGCCCGTGCTTTGGAAATTTTGGAGAGTTAAAGGATCTACGTCTGAAGTAGATAAATAAAATCATTTCCTACTTATAATGTTTAATTTAGGAAAAACAGGTTTACATAAACATGTTGGTTTTACCACTCGAAATGTTGATAACTTTCCCTGTGAAGTCTATTCAATACGACAATTATACGATTTGGCTCATGATAAAATTTCTCGTTCTAACTGTCATGGGAATGATATTGTTGAACTTGAATCATTTAGCTGTTGGTATGGATCTTATCATGTCTATAAACTGCAATCTAACTCAAAAGCACTCATCTTGAAATGGGTACCTATATTTGAGTACTTTGTGAATGCAAATGAAGAGTCATATGTGTTACTTAGACTCAGGTTGTTCGAAACAAAGAGAGATTTGGTGTTAATGTTCTTTTCGTAAATGATTATAAAGTTCTCTCTTTTCTCACAATTGCTTACTTGCTTTAATGAGTAGCTAAATTTATTAGCTTGGGTGTGAGATTAAAAGCTGAGATTCTAAACCAAATGAAGGTTGGCTTTTTTTAGTAATAATAACATTCCATTATTTCATTCAAGTTTTATGTAGCCAAATACACTTCTTGACGGGTTAATCACTTAAACAGTGTTAATGTGTCGTGGGTTGGTCTCTTTTCAAAGTTTTTCTAACTGATTATTCTCAAGGGGTTGGTCTCTTTTCAAAGTGATAAAGTGTGGTGGACTCAGGAATGAGCCACTAAGATACACCAACTTGAATGATATGGGAATATGCTCGGAAGAGTGATTTTTAGAAAAAAGAATTTGCTAGTCCATGCATCTTGAGGAAACCATTCGTTACTATCATTGATCCTGATACCACATAGAAAAATGGGTTGAAAGCTAAACATGAGTACAATGGTAAAGTCCGGAAGAAATACCCTCAAGGTGAATGGTGGAATTTATTATTGTTCACTAAATTGTCCACCATAATTTTTGTTTAGGTCTCACCTCAAACTCTTACACCCATGCTACCTGCTTTATTCTGTTATTATAAACTGTGGACTCATAACAAATCAAACTCTTCAAATTCGCCATCCGAAGTTAGTCTTTCAACTCGATATCTTGCAACTTACCATCCCTGTCTCTGTGGAATGCGATACTTGGTTCTTACCATTTTATTACTTGAAAGACGATATCGGGACTATATTGTATACATTTTTTTGGTTCCAATCATCATATGTGTGTAGGTGTGTAAAATATCCTATCACATTATATGCCATTTTTAAGCTCAAAATGTGAAAATACATTTCACAGACTCAATGTGCATTGGATATGAAGTTCGGAGATCCGAAGGTGTGTCTTCCTTTTTCAATATCTTAATCTTCCGAGTAAGAACAGATAGCAGATATGCTAATTGTCCGTGATATATGAAACAAATATCTTTTGTGAGATACTTGAGTGGCTAGGTGGGGTGACACGAGTAGTCGACACCAGGTCCATGTCTTCTTCAATATTCATCTCCAAAGAATGAGAATGAATAGATTATGTGGCAACCATGTGTAGTGACTCGGTTTGGTGAGGATCTTTTTATTCTTTTAATACTGTCCCACACTCACCATATTCTTTTAGCTCGCTAGCACTCATCTCGCAAAATGTTTTCAACTAAATCTCCCTCACTGATCAACTCATTGATTGATCTAACAAAGTAAGGAAGATCAGTCCTGGAAGCAAATGACTTTGCATCAACTGCAGAAGATTGATGTTGCTTGTTTCCAGCATGCACATATCCGTTTGATTTCTTTTTCCAAACCATCTTAACCTGCTTAGAATGGTAGTATTTGCACCAAAAACAGAAAAAATATAAAAGAGATTAGAAGGACGAACCTGATCCGGTGATTTGACAAACTTTGTTGAATAAACCTTTGTAGGAGTAGAACTTGAACAAGTCTTTGAATGAATACTGACTTTGTCTGATAGTTCAAGTTCTTTCAGTTTGTAGTCAAAGTATTTATTTCTTCAACCAACAAATCAAACCTCATATGCATTTCAGATTTCATAAACTGATCCTTCATCCCTTCTGTCTGTAATACAAATAATTGACGCGAAAGCTCTGCAATCTTCTTCTCAAACACATCTTTTTCTTTCCTGAACTCCTTTTCTACCTCAGTTTCCTTTTCTATATCAAACTCATGTCTTTTATCAACTTTCAAACTCGTTTTATTATCGGTCGATTTCTTTACAAAGCTCAGAAATCTTATGTGAAAACGCAGTAACCTTTGATTCAAGAATTTTCTTTCAACATCGAAATTACTCTTCTCATTATCTAAGCTTACTTATAACCACTTCTTCTTAATTGACAATTCTTTGACAATTCTATTATTCTTTTTCATAAGAATCTTCTTATCAGAAGCAGTTGTCTTTCTTTCCTCTTTCACTGTTATCTGAATTACAAAACTTCTCTTTTTAGTGTCCATTTTGATTTTCATATTGATAAAAAAAAAATCACCTTCGCAAATTCTTTTCTTTTTGTATCCAAGATTTATTCAAGCTTAAGAATTCTATTTGAAAAAGCATAACATTTTTCTTTAAGCTCTGAAAATTCCACTTCAAGCTTCTTAAGTATCTCACAACAGAAGGTGCGTAGCTTCTCAAAAAGTAATTTTGCCATTGATAGGACCCAAACAATCAAGATATCAATATATGGAAAGATTAGAACAGAAATGTGATAGCCAAATGTAATATGTATTGATTGGATGTACAGTATTACAAAATATGTCTTTATAAGGCTTATTGAAACGTTAGTTCTATCTATCTAACTAACAATCTATCTATACATGAAATAGAAAGACTAAAGTAACAGTACATTTATAATAGACGAGTTCAGTGAACTCCTTCAGAAGTGTCTTCAGAAGTGTCTTCAGTACTTCTTCAGAACCTCTTCAGAATATCTTCAGAACTTCTGAAGTTGGCACTTCAGAAGAATATGCCTTAGGCTTTTTCTTCTTCAGATCTTTATATCTTCAGAACCCAGTCCCTTTTGAAGCTATTCTGATATCTCTATCAATCTCTCCCTTAGCTTCAAAAGTTCAGATCATACTTCCAGAAATTCAGAATTTCTCTAACATCTTTCAGAATTAAATTCCTGTATTCTAGCAAGGATTCAGCAATTCTAATAATCTCTTTTGCAAGCTTCTTGTGCTTCTCCCAATCTTCATTGCTCTGATTCTTTGGTCTTCTATTCTGTCTTTTTACCAAACGATCTCTGATAGCCATGAGGGTTCCATTGCAACATTTGTGGAGTTCTTCAAATCTCACAAATAATAGTTCCTGAAAGCATTTGCAAACAAAGCCTGATGGTTGAATTACTAATGTGTTTTTCTTTAAATTCTGAATATCTGGTAGGCTCAGATTTGGTTTGCTTAAATGTACTTGTTTCTTGTTTAGAACATAAGCAGCCTGAAAAATCAGTCTTTGCAGCCCATATAAATTCTCTGTACAAGCCATCTCTGAGAATTGGAAATAATTTTCTGAACTTGGTAATTGAATCTTGAAAAGGATAAAGACTTCTGTAAACTCTGAGTAGGTCTCTGAGATACACATTCTTGAAATCAGCTTTAGAAAAGGTAGAAATCTCACCATTTTGTCTTTCAACTGTAAAGAATGCATACTTGTAATTTTGTCTTGTCTTCAAGTCAGCATTAATTACCTTGACCACTGGACTTTCCTTTCTTGCTTCATTAACTGGGATCCTTATTTTTGTAATGATATCTGAGTACCATTGTTTCCAACCAAAGGACTTTTGAATCCATCAATCAATATAGTTGAACTTTTGTTCATATTCCATGAACATTTCTGGATGGAAATATTCAAGAAACCTGGTGAAAGCACTTTCTTCTATTCTTTGCACTTGCAGTTGTTCCTCTTCAGATATTTGCTCTATAGGAACCAACTTTTCAAAAATAGCTTCAGAAATGACTTCTTTTCCTTTCTCTTTATCCTTCTAACTTGGTTCAGAACTTTTAATATTCATAGAAAACTTCAGAATTTCCTCCAAGTCTTGTTTCTTTGAGTGAATTTGGAAATCATAAGTGTCACTGAGCATATAATCAGCTCCTCTGATCTTGTTTTCTCTTTTGTGACCAGCTGGATAACTTTTCCTTACAATTTCTCTGAAATGAATTCTTTCTTTGATCAGATATATAATTTCTTCTTTGACATCTGAATCTTCAATATAATCCTTTGCATAACTAAGAAACCAATTCAGAGTTGAGTTAGAATATTTTGGAATATCTGAAGTCAAAAAGGTTTTATTTCCATCTGAACCCAATATTTGGACTAGTGAACACTCTAGTTATTGATGTATCTTCAAGATTTACAGGTTCCAACAGATTTACTTCAAATAAACCAAATTCCAAAGCTAATTGAAAATCATGCTTGATAATGTTCCTTATATAGATACCCATAATTCTTCTGACTTCAAAGACAAGTTCAACTTCACTTCTAGCAACACAGAACTGAAGAACTCTCAATTTGTCTTGCAATGTTAATTTGTACAGATCATACTGAGTAAATTCACACAAGTATCCATTTCTTCTTTCTGCTCCAAATTTGAATATTACTAAATCATCTTCAACAGTCTTTGACAGACATCTAATCTTCTTTATAAGAGTGGAATCATTCAGATTCTGAACACCATGCTTCTGAGCAAAGTTTCTAACTTGAGAAATTTGATCTTCAGACCACTCATCATTTACAAAATCTTCCAGAGTTGCAAACCTCAGACTGGTTTTATATATATGAAAGTAAATTACTTCAGGAAACTCTAAGCTTATTTCTCCAGAAAGAAATATATCTTCTTTTTCATAGACTTGATCTAGAATATGTTCTTCAAGTAGAGGAATATCAACTTTAGGAATAGTAATGCAGGATCTGACTCTTACTTCAAATTTTCCAGAGTAGACCATCAATATTTCATCTGCAATTTCAGTTCCTCCCATATGACTTATATCAAATTCTAATTCAACTCTTTCATCTGGTTGATCAAGAAAGTTTCTGAAGACAGAAAACCTGTTGTCCAAAAGTCTACACTCCAGACTTCTTGGATTGTTCAGAAAGACATGCACCCAACAGAATTGGCTAAGTATTTTCCCTAGCTCTTCAGAAGCTCTTCTGTATTCATCATTTAGAGATTGTTGAGGCTTCCAAACTACTAAATCTTTTATTTCATTGACTTCAGAGCTTTCTCCCATATCAGCTCCAGACATTTCTTCTTCAAACATAAAAACATCAGACAGATCACTGGGCTCACCAGTGACATCTTCAAATGCAAGATATTCCCTTAGCATCTCTTCATTTGAATCAGGAAGAATGTCTGTATTATCTGAGCTTAAGTTACCTTCAGAATCAAAGGATAACTTCTCTGTTTCATACCCTTCCTCTACTATATCTTCAGAAGAATGAATATTTGTTTCTTGCCCTTCATGTTCTGCAAATAAGATATCATCTATTGCTTCAGAAACTCTGTTAGATGCTTCACCAACAATCTGAGCATCTTCAGAAGTTTTCTCAGAACTTTGCTCTTGAGTATTTTCAACATTTTCTGGTTCAGACACTCTCTGCCTTTTCTCCCCCTCTTGATTATTAGGATCTTGATCATCAAGATTTCTTTTAGAAGTGGCTGACTGAGGCCTGCATTCTAGAGCAGATAATCTTGTGCTTAAGTCTGTCTGAGAACTCTGAATAGAAGAAAGCTGATTCAAAGTCTGAGAAATATCAGCCTTGGTTGCATAAGTGGAAGAATCTGGTTGAGCAGAAGAAGAAGAAGTCTGAGAAGCTTTCAGAGAAGAAACAGATGAAGCCACTTCAGAAAAAGCAGTCAGAAGTGCTTGTTTAAAAGAATTCAGATCATTAGAAGATTGGACTTGAAAATCAGTCAACCTATTTACCATACTTTCCCCTTGTTTATCCAACCTATCCTCTATCGCCTTTTTGGTTGTATCCGTCAATTCCTTGATGTCCCTCTGAATCTTTGCAAATTCAGAAGTACAGAAATCTTTGAATGCTGTGAATTCAGAAGATGTGGGTAAGATACCAAAACCAACAGATGGTCTTGTTTGCAGTCCTTCAGAAGAAGGCTGGCCTGTATGTGTCACAGAGACATCATGAACCACATTTGATTCTGTTAATGGGGCTTTTGTGATGTTCACCCCACCAGGTCTTCAACTAATCCTTGATATCCAGAAATAGGAATATCTATAGTTGTTGATGCAATGTGACAAACACTTTGCTTAGTGACATCTGGAAGATGTGCGCTAGTGTGAATGGATTCCACATTAAGTGGTTCAGTAGGCTCGATGTTGAGTGGACCCTCAGACTCAATGTGCTCAAAATGATGAAGGGGGGACATATATCCTTCATTTTCAACAAAAGGATCCTCCAATTGGGGTCCTAATGGATTATAAGTTGCTTGCCCCATATGTGTTGATGAAACACCCTTCTGTTGAGAGATGGGTGAGTGGCTGGGGTGGTTAATCAAATTTGCCATGGGCTCACTGGCCTTTTCAATATCATCCACCAAAGAATGTGGAATGATAGAGGATGTGGGTGCCCGACTAGTAACTGGTGGTTCACAGGTTTGTTTTTCTTTTACCTGTGTTCTCCCCTCTTCAATTCTTTTTCTTACTCTTCTACCCATCCTCTCATTTTCATTTTTCCTCTTTACTCTTTGAGGTTGTTCTCCCTTTGAACATCCTCCCCTCTCTTTCTAACAAGTCTAGACCCCCTTGCATTATTACCACTCTGGTTTGAATCAGGGGAAGGGACTACTGGTTGAGGTAATCCCATAGATTCTAAATGCTCACTCACAATCCTATTGGTATACTTACAAGATCAATTAATTCACAAGGAAGTGTAGCTGCATTTGGAAATGTAAGTTTTGCATTTGGAGGTCTTAAACTGTCCATAGTAAAGATAGGAACATGTACCTCATGTGCTAGAACAGGGATTTTTGACACTGCTTTCATTTCCCCTTTGATGAGAGTTTGAAAAATCTCTGAAATGGTATGTAGTTGAATGTGGACTTCTTCAAAATAGCAGATTTGAGTTCATCAAAAATAAGACTAGCATAATCATAATGCTTGTTGAATGCAACTCCATGAAAGATGATCCTCCATGAAAGATGATCCTCCCATTTGCTGAAGCTTGTTCCAAACTTGAACTTTTCCCAGATAAACAAGTGTTCAGAATTGAGAATAAACAGTACCATATTGAAGGTAAACACTTTCTTCTAAAGGAACTTAAAGCATTTAGATTTTCAGAGTATCCCAAACTCATGAAATCTGAGATCATTTCTGTTGAAGAAGGAATTGGATCATAAGAGGTTTTCCCAAGAACCTCGTCTGGCTTTGGCAGAAAGTGAAGGCATCTAATATCATCCACAGAGATATATACCTTGTAAGCATGAACATAGGAGACAATTTCATCTTCAGATTCATCAACCTCAACATAGTGCCAGAATTGTTGAAGATAAGAAGCAAGAACAGAGAATTTCCTAGAAAGTAGAGTACGGAGGGGATGTTTCTTCAGAATGTCAAACAAAATTATTTGATCATCAGTAAAGTCTTTCGATTTAAAGTTTAAAGCACAGTTATTTTTCTTGATTTCTAGCAGTTTCTCAGCAAGGACATAAAGTTTTGACATATCACTGCTTTCAGCACGAGTCTGTGATTCACTATCACCAGCATTTGATCCAGAAACAACTTCAATAGGTTCGATTTGTGTTTCCCCAATTTTATCAGTTCTCGGGTTAGGGTTAGGGTTAGGTTTTGAAGGCCCGGCTTGATTAGTACCAGTTGTGGCTGTGTCTTGTACCATTTGATCTTCAGGAAGTGGAATTTCCATTGTTCCAACAACCAACATCTGAGGTACGATCTTAAATGAACCATCACTCGATGATCCATTGTTGTCATTGTGGCTCGAGGAAGTAGAAACCATAGCTTTTGAAGTAGACATTATATTTGAAGAATAAGGATTTGAAATGGAATGAAGATCAATGAAAACAGATAGATTTTGCAGAGTAAAATCGCTAAAAAATGAAGATGATGAAAAATTCATTGATTTATAAGACTGGATAAGCGTTGATGGACACGTGACCAAAAAGTAAATGTGATTAGAGTAGTAATCATCATTTATTTGGATAAATGAACCGTTTAATCGACGTGATTAAGAAATATCCAATGAAATTAAAACACGTGGCACACACTTAAGTGATACTTAAGAAAATATCAACGGGAAGTTAAGTTCTGATAACAAGTTCAAAAACTTCAGAAATTGTTCAGAACTTCTGAGAATAAGTTCAGAAGTCTGAAAAAAAAATTCAGAAGAACCTCAGAACTTTTAAGTTTAGTTCAGAACTAAACTTGTATCATTTTAGAAGACCAAAAATCATTTAAAACTATAAACTTCTGAAAAATATAAAACATTTTGAGAATTCAGAAGTAGGTTTGAACAAACAGAAAACTTATTTTATCTAAGGAAGCTTGTTCACACTTCTTAGATATGAAGTTCAAGACTTGATTTCAGCATTTCAGATCTGTTTTGTAGGAAAGAGTAGTGCAGAATTTTTAAATTAATATCAATCCCCCTTGAATCATTAGCAACTATGATTCTCCCCCTTAGACAGTACAACTTTATCAAAGAAACAAGAAAATATTAGAGAAATGAAAAAAAAAATATGAAAAAGTATGAAAATACAATCAACCTAGATAAAGAAGGATTATACTTCTGAGTTTGAAAAGAAGCAAAGATCTGAATGTTGAACATCATAATATTCAGAATATTTCTAAAGATCAAACTATTCAGAATTTGAGATAAAAACCTCAGAATATAATTCTAGAATATAGTTGAATTGTAATACTTACATAGACATATTCATCATGCCCAATTTACTTACCAAAAAGTTAAATCGTTTTTCATCAAGTGCTTTGGTAAATAAATCAGCTAACTGATAATCTTTCTGAACAAAAAACATTTCAATATTACTTTTTTCCACATGATCTTTGATAAAATGATATCTTACATCAATATGATAAAATGCTGAACAGGATTGGCAGTAATGGCTATGGCACTCTTTGAATCACAATATAAAGGAATATTTTTGAAAGTGTAACCATAGTCTTTAAGTTGAATTTGCATACAGATCACTTGTGAGCAACATATTGCAGCTGCCACATACTCAGCTTCTGCTGTAGAAGTAGAAACACAATTTTGTTTCTTTGAAGACCAACTTACCAATCTATCACCCAGAAATTGACATGATCCAGAGGTACTTTTCCTGTCTAATTTGCATCCACCGTGATCTGCATCTGTAAAGGCTGTTAGTTCAAAACTAGAATCCTTAGGCTACCAAAGTCCCAAAGAAGGAGAACCTTTTAGATATCTAAGGATTCTTTTTGCAGCTAGAAGGTGTGATTCCTTAGGATTTGCTTGATATCTTGCACAAATACATGTAGCAAACATTATATCTGGTCTACTAGCAATTAAGTAAAGCAAAGATCCAATTATGTCTCTGTACTTTTTCTGATCAACAGATTTTCCATTCAGATCAGGTTCTCACTTAGTTGCAGTGGCCATTGGAGTTTGAATACTTGAACAATCAGTCATGTCAAACTTCTTAAGTAAGTCTGAGACATACTTTGATTGATTAATGAATATGCCAGTGGGAAGTTGTTTAACTTGAAGACCAAGGAAAAATGTTGATTCTCCCATCATACTCATTTCAAATTCAGTTTGCATGATTTTCTCAAAATTTCTACAAAATTTTGGATTTGTAGAGGGAAATATAATATCATCTACATATACTTGTATCAAGATCATATCATCACCTTCCTTTGTGCCAATGACAGATTTACCTTTTGGTTTTGGTATCAATCTCCAGACCTTGTTTCTTTCAAATTGATTTAACTAATCCTGCATGGCTAAAATCCAGTCTTGATCTTGAAGTGCTTCATATGGCTTTTTGGGTTCCATGCTACTTAAGAAATTTACATATAAACACTCATTTGCTGTTGCAGATCTTGTTTGAATACCTTTTGATGCATCTCCAATAATTTGATGCACTGGATGACTGGATGTCCATTTGTTCACATTTGGCAATGGTTGAACAGATGAAACATTGTTCAGAGGATCATAATCATCAATAATTGCTTGAGTTTCAGTATTATTATGGATAGCTGAATGTAAATCTGAAGTCTCCCCCTCAAATGAAAAAGTCTGAATTGGTTCAGAGCTTTGATGTACATGCTCAGAAGTATCTTGAACTAGTTCAGAAACAACTTGAACTGGTTCAGAATTATGTTCTGAGTCCAAACTTTCAGAAATTGATTTATGTGCGAGTTCTGAACTGTCTTGTTCAGAAGTCATTTGTAGTCTCATGAAATCTGACATTTGTAGTCCATTTGTTCACATTTGGTAATGGTTGAACAGATAAAACATTGTTCAGAGGATCATAATCATCAATAATTGCTTGAGTTTCAGTATTATTATGGATAGCTGAATGTAAATCTGAAGTCTCCCCCTCAAATGAAAAAGTCTGAATTGGTTCAGAGCTTTGATGTACATGCTCAGAAGATTCTTGAACTGGTTCAGAAACAACTTGAACTGGTTCAGAATTATGTTCTGAGTCCAAACTTTCAGAAATTGATTTATGTGCGAGTTCTGAACTGTCTTGTTCAGAAGTCAATGTTGGCTCATGAAATCTGACATTTGTAGTCTCAACGATCCTTTGAGTTCTTTTAATGAGTACTCTGTAAGCTTTGGATCTTTGAGAATAACCAACAAAGATACCAGGTACACCTTTTGGTGCAAATTTGTCAAGATGTTGAATATCATTCTTTAGAAAACACCTGCAACCAAAGATTTTAAAATAATCAATAGAGAGTTTTCTTTGTTTTATCATTTCATAAGGAGTTTTAAGAAATTTTCTGTTTAAATGGTCCTGTTCTGAGTAAAACATGCAGTAGCAATAGCTTCTTCCCAAAGAGAAAGAGGAAGTTCTGAATATGCCAACATGGTTCTTGCAGCCTCTACCAAAGTTCGATTCTTTCTTTCAACTACCCCATTCTGTTGAGGAGTTGTTGCAACGGAAAAATTATGTGAAATACCAACAGATTCCAAAAAATTCTGAAGTGTAGAATTTGTAAATTCTGTTCCATTGTCACTTCTGATCTTTTGGATTGGGAGTTGAAGAAGAACTTGAATTTTCTTCAGAAAGGGTATCAGTCTTTCAGAAGTATCAGATTTGAGTCTCAGAAATTTAATCCATGTATATCTTGTGTATTCATCTACTATGACAAGAATGTATTTCTTTCCCCCCATGCTTTGAGTCTTCATTGGTCCACACAAATCCATATGTAGCATTTCTAGTGGAGCTTTGCATGAAGATAGCATTTTCAGAGGATGAGACCTTCTTTTGATCTTCCCTAGTTCACATGCAGAACAAAGAGAGTTCTTTTCAAATCTGATCTTTGGTAGTCCTCTTACAGATTGATGTTTGCCTAGTTCAGAAATAGCTTTGAAATTCAGATGTGACATTCTTCTGTGCCAAAGACAACTATCATTTCTCTTTGTTGTAGACATATAACATACACCTTGTAGTTGACCAGTTGCAGTGAATGTTGCTGTGTAGATATCTCCATCTCTATAAGCAGTTAATTCATTTTTGTTTGCTGTACTTAAAACATGACAGTGATCTACATCAAAATTAACCTTCCAGTATTTGTCACAGAATTGACTAATACTGAAAAGAGTATGTCTTAATCCCTCAACATAGAAAACTTTCATTACTGTCACATCTCCTTTAATGAAAGTGCCATATCCTCTTACATATCCCTTTGCAATGTTTCCAAAACTAACTGTTCCTCCATATCTTTCATGATAATCAGTTAGTAGTTCTTTGAAAGGTGTCATGTGTCTTGAACATCCAGAATCTAAGACCCACACATGACATATCTGCAAAAGAGATTATTGAGTTTTAGGTACCCATTTCAAAATGGGTCCTTTGAGATTAGTAATAAAATTTGAAGTTCTGAACTTTGTTTTCAGATTTTTTAATTTAGAAGTTTTTTCAGAACTTTGAGATTTATCTTTCTTAGTTTTATGTTTATTTTTGTTTTGTCTTTTAATTGAATTTGTCAATATAGCTGAACATTTCTGAATAGATTTCATCAAAGTTTTCTTGTTTGTTTTGGAGTTAAGAAGAAAATTATGATGACCACAATTAATACAGTGAATATGATTCTTTAAAGTATTTACAATAGCAGTAGACATATAAGAATCAATAACATTTGATTTTTCAACAAAGATTCTTTTATTCACTATCTTTGATTTAGGTACATCACTTTTATTTAAAATTGAAAAACTATCTAATTTGTCATTCTTTGACAGTCTTTCATCTTTCTTTCTCCATACTAAAGTGGATAGCTCTTTAAAAGATAAGAAATGAGGATTAGTATAAGAAATTCTTTTGTTCACTTTAGGTTTAACCTCAGAGTTTGAGTTAATTGTCTGAACTTCAGAGAGAGAATTTGAGGATTGTCCTTTTTCAAAGTTTTTAACTCTGGTGTTGAAGTCAGAAGATGTTACTGAACATGGTGATGAAGTCAATGAAGTGTTTGTAGTGGTAGGAGAAAAAATTGAAGAAGTAAAATTTTCACATATTTGAGATTCAGGTTTTAAAAACACAGAACCAAACATTTCTGAAGGTATTTTTGAAGCTTCTGTTTTTAGTATTTCTCCTTCAGTCATACAAGATTGTGATTTGTAAACCAAATAGCCATTTTTATCAATGACTTGTACCATATGATCATCATCATCTTCTGAATCAGAAGCATCTATTAGTTCTGAAAATTTATTTTGAGTCATACTTGTTGCAAAAATATTTGAATTCTTTGTTATTGTAGACTCATCATCAGAGTTATCAAAAAATTTATTGGGATTCTCATCAACATCTTCTAAAGAGTCAATTTATGAGAATTCATCATATTTTTCTTCATGTTCTGATTTATTATCAGAAGTATCTTCTGAAATGACTTCAGAATTGAATTCAGAAGTTATCTCAGAAGTAACTTCAGAAATTATTTCAGATTTAACAGTTACTTCAGATTTTTCTTCAGAAATAATATTTGATTCAGAAGATTCACAAATGTTTGAACTTGTCTTTATTTCTTCTATTTAAGAGATTATTTCTGATTCACTAGTTTTAAGAGGTGTTTCTTCTAAAAACAAAGTCTCTGATTTTACAAATGGTATTCTTTCAGGCAAAGAATAGTTCACAGGATTAGAAATAACATCTGTATTTGATTCATTGAAAATTTTCATTTTAGAATAATCATACAGATTTGCAGGTGCCTTTTTCAGTATTTGACTGTCATTATATCTTAAACCTGCTTTTATGTTGTAAAATTTTGAATTTTGAGCCTGACTAGTTAAAATGTTCAGAGTTATTTCAGTTTGTCCTCTTTTAAAATTTAAATCTTCTAATTCCTTAATCTTTTTATAAAGATCAAATCTCTCTTGATTCAGAAAATTCATTTTAACATTCAGAATTTCTTTTTCAGACTTCTCATTTATAATTTCCTTTTGTAAGCTGTCCATTTTTTCTTTTAAAACAAGTTTTTCTTCAGAAACCTTTTTAAGAATCTGTTCAGCTTCTTGACAATTTTCTTTATATATTTGACTTTCAGCTCTGAATTGATTGACCAAAATTCTTTCACCTTTGATTCTGTTTATGAGAGTTTCAAATTCAGAAAACATGTTTTGAAATTGATTTTTCATTTCAGAATCTACAGTGTTATGTTCAGAATTTTGTTTAGAAGAGTAGTTTATTTCAGAAGATGAAGAAGATACCTCAGTGTCTTGTTTGTCTTTTTCTGGATCCACTTGACACATATAACAATTTGTTGCATAGTGAGCAACTTCTTCATCATCATCTCCATCACTCCAGTTTAACCAATCCTCTTCATACTTGGTTACTAAAGCAGGATTAAGCTCCTTTTTCTTGGCTAACAGATGCTTCTTCTCATAGTAGCCTGAATTCTTCACTTTTGGCATCTTGCATTGTCTTGCATAATGTCCAGGCTTTCCACAGTTGAAGCATCATGCTAGTTCAGATGTTTCAGATTGACCAGCTTCTTGACCTTTCTTAGGTCCACTTTCAGATCTAGGTTTATTATGATATTTTTGATTGTATCTTTGTGTAAATTGCCTTGTCATAAAAGCAATATTATCAGAAATCCTTTTTAGCTCCTCATCTGATTCATCCCCATCACAAACTGTTGTCTCTAGGATCTCTCACACTTTCTCACACACTTCCAAGGCGAAGATATCCACTGAAGAGAATTATTCAGCTAGTAGCTCTTCCGCCACTCCTTCCACTAACTCAGCAGGACCCATAGTAATATCGGTACCTATGAAAGATTAATCCTTTTGTTGTATGAAGAGTGCCAAAGGTATCTGTTATCTTGATAGTGGATGCTCAAGGCACATGACTGGCAGAAAATCTCTGCTCTCTGAATACAAGGAAGAAGCTGGTCCCTCAGTGACTTTTGGTGGAAATAGCAAAGGATACACTAAAGGTTATGGAATTCTATCCAATGGAGCCACCTCATTTTCTCGTGTCGCTTACATTGATAGACTAAAGCACAATCTGTAAAGCGTTAGTCAGCTATGTGACAAAGACTTCAAAGTTCTATTTAATGAATAGATGTGCTGTCACTGATTCAAATGACAAACTTGCCTTAACAGGCAAAAGAGTTGAAAATGCGTATGGCATTAATATGAATAGTTCTCACTCTGAAAACATGTGTTTCATTTACAGAGCTTCCTCAGATATAAACTTGTTATGGCACAAAAGACTCTCTCATCTGAACTTTAAGACACTCAATGAATTGTCACAAAAAGAACTTGTCAGGGATCTCCCTAATCATACCTTTGCAAAGGAATATCTTTGCTCAGCATGTGAAAAGGGAAAGTTGACAAAAGCCTCGTTCAGATCTAAACAAGTTTCTTTAATGACCTCACTTCTCCATATGGATCTATTTGGACCTGTTAATGTCCAATCTCTCTCTGGAAAGAAGTACACTCTTGTGATAGTTGATGAATATTCCAGATACACATGGGTAATCTTTCTTCGATCCAAGAGTGATACACCTGATGTTATTATAACTTTTATCAATAGAATGGAGGTCCTCAATAATCTTATCGTTCTTTCCATGAGAAGTGATCATGGTACTGAGTTCAAAAACAGTACCTTGATTAATTTCGTTGAAGACAAGGAAATCACTCACAACTTCTCTTCGGTAAGAACTCCTCAGCAAAACGGTGTTGCTGAAAGAAGAAATCGAACTATTATTGAAGCAGCTCGCTCAATGCTAAGTGAATCGCATCTACCTACTCAATTCTGGGTTGAAGCAGTTAACACTGCGTGCTTCACTCAGAATCAATCCATTATAGTGAAGCGATTCAAGAAGACCTCCTATGAATTATTTTATGGAAGACGACCCTCTCTGAAATATCTACACATCTTTGGATGTAGATGTTATATTTTGGGTAAGTTTGATCCAAAAGCTAATGATAGAATATTCCTTGGATACTCTTCTGTATCCAAGTCTTTCAGAATCTTCAACAAGAGAAGACAGCACATTGAAGAATCTATGCACGTCAACTTGGATGAATCTCGCCCAATTAATTCCACTCCTATCCCTGAAGAAGATGAGGAGCTAAATGAATGGATGAAATCTCGTTATGGTGAACCTGAAACTTATTTCAGCAACCAACCCAATGCTGAAACAAATGATGATGGGATCTCTGATCTTCCTACAACAAGACTCGTAGAGGCACAGGTATCAAGATGGACTGCAAATCATCCAATAAATCAAATAATTGGTGATCCAAATGCAGGTATCAAGACTCGTAGAGGCACATGTAATATCTGTCTCTATGTTAATTTTATTTCTCTCACTGAACCTAAGAAAATAAATCAAGTTATCTCTGATCCTTGCTAGGTCTCTGCCAGGCAAGAAGAACTAACTGAGTTTTGTAGAAACAAAGTTTGGAATCTTGTTCCTCGTCCCTCTAATAAAACTGTAATAGGTACCAAATGGGTTTTTCGAAATAAGCTGGATGAAAATGGCACTGTAATTCGCAATAAGGCTAGACTTGTTGCTCAGGGATACAGACAGGAAGAAGGTATTGACTATGATGAGATCTTTTCTCCTGTTGCTAGATTAGAAGCCATAAAACTCTCTTTAGCTTATGTTGCCCATAAAGATTTTAAAGTTTTTCAAATGGATGTTAAAAGTGCTTTTCTAAATGGTAAACTCAGTAAGGAAGTTTATGTTGAACAACCTCCTGGTTTCGCTGACCCAAACCATCCTGGTTATGTTTTCAAACTCCAAAAAGCTCTTTACGGGTTAAAACAAGCTCCCAGAGCTTGGTATGATACTCTCTCTAAATTCCTTCTTAAAGAAAAAATTGTTCGTGGAAAAAAATTGACCAAACTCTATATTTAAGAAAATATAAAGGTCATACTATTCTTGCTCAAATATATGTTGATGACATTATTTTTGGCTCCATAAGACTCAAATTATGCACTCGTTTTGCAAACAAAATGAAGAAAGAATACAAAATGAGTATGATGGGTGAACTAACATATTTTCTAGGTTTGCAGATTAAGCAATCTGACAAAGGAATTTTTATTTGTCAAAGTAAATATGTTAAAGACATGCTGAACAAGTTTGAAATGAATCAATGCTCAGGGATGAAGACCCCGATGGCACCTCCTCTAACATTGAATAAAGACCCAAATGGGAAACCTGTCAATGTCACTGCCTATCGTGGGACGATTGGGTCTCGGCTATATCTTACAGCCAGTAGACATGATATCATGTACTCTACATGTCTCTGTGCTCGGTATCAAGCTGAACCAAAGGAATCTCACCTCATCGCTGTAAAGCGGATCTTCAGATATCTGAAAGGAACTCCTAATCTGGGTCTTTGGTATCCCAAAGTCTCAGGGTTCGATCTAATCGGTTACGCTGATAGTGATTTTGCAGGATGCAAGATTGATAGAAAGAGCACCACTGGCGGATGTCAGCTTTTAGGTGACAAGTTGATAAGTTGGACAAGTAAGAAGCTAAACTCTGTTTCGACATCTACCGCTCAAGCTGAATACGTAGCCGCTGGTAGTTGTTGTGCTCAAATCCTATGGATGAGAAATCAGCTGAGAGATTATGATCTCAAACATTCTAGAATCCCTATTTATTGTGATAGCACTAGTGCTATTGCAATTGCAAATAACCCTGTACTTCTCTCAAAAACCAAGCACATTGAGATTCGATATCACTTTATCAGAGATCATGTGATGAATGGAGAAGTGGAACTTCATTTTGTACCAACTGAATATCAGCTCGCTGATCTTTTCACCAAATCTCTGGTTGAAGCTAGATTCAATCTACTCATCAGCGAACTTGGGATGTTAAATGTTGAATAAATTCTCCATTCTCTGAACTCTGATTCAGCGATACTTGATCATTTTCACTCAGGTATGAAGTTCTAAATATTTACGCTCTCTGAATATTTTCTTTCAAGGAATGTCTTCAAACCAAAAACCCATCACTGACAATCCTTTATTGTGTATTGATGAAGAATTTAAGGATAATGATTAACATTTTTAAATGATAATCATTTTCAAATTTTTTAAAATAAGAAAAGGACACGTCAGACCTTTATCTGACACATGATGGACCATGACGTTTCCTTTCCTACTCCTTTCTAGGAACGTGCGCTGGGTCATCATTACTTTTTCAAAAAGTTAAAACTCGTTTAGCTATCCCTTCTCTCTCCTCATGCAATTTAAGCAATTCATTTCTTCATTTGATTCTTTACGCGCTCTTTACTCTCAAAAGCAAGAATCCTCTTTGAATCTTCAAGCCTTCCTCAAGAACACCAAGAACACGCACTTGTGCGTTTTTCTTTGTTTTTAACGTTTAAGGTTTGATCTAATCCTATTCTTTACTTAAAACTCAAATGTCGTTTATCACATCATTAACTTTATAGCTTCTTATAAAATCAAATCCACTTTTAAGTCAAAATTAATGTGATAAAATTTTTATTTTTACCAAAAGCCTGTTCTGGATTCGTCTTGTAACAGAAGACCATTTTAGGTATTTTTATTACCAAGGTTTTCTCCGTTTTCTAAAAATTGTGGTATTAACAAGTATTTTGATCTTTGTTCATCAAAACACTTGTTTTTCTTCTACACTTTTTGGTAATCTTTGTACCAAAAACTTGTTTTGGTTTATTACCGTTGTATTAAACAATGATTTTCCTATTTGGTGTTCCCATCTTTGAAACAGACATGGCAACTTCAAGCAAGAACACTCAGGCCGCTGCACAAGCACAAATTGTCCTCACCAAAGCCCCTGCAAGCGCCTTTGACTTGAAACAAGCTACTTTCAAGGCCTGCAACTACCTCGCCCTGGTAGATATCCGTGCTGAAAAATCATACTTCAACGATGGTGCTACCTTCATCAAAGCTTCTCCTCTGATGTATGCCTTTGTGCACAATCCCGTGGGAATCACTGCGCATCTTCAGGCTCTCTGGTACACGGCTCACTGCACAACCCTCACCATTGACAAGGGCAAGAAGCCCCCTGTAATCCGCTTCACTCTCCCTGTTCTCGGCGATTTTGCCTTCACCTCAGGTTTTCTTAGGAATGCCCTCCCCCTTCCTCCAGAGGTAAGAATGAGTCCTGGGCCCCTGAGCCCACCAACGAACAAATAGAGGATTTCTTGGACTCTATTGGCTATGTTTAGGAAAACGCTGAAAGTCAAGACTGTGGGATCAAAGATGGAGAAGAAGCGTCTTCCAGATCGCTGGAAATACATCTTCACCCAAGTGATTTAGTGCTTGGGCTCCAAGATTTGCTCTCATGATCAAGCCAGCAAGCACTTCCAGGACCTTGGCTTTGCTTACTGCACAAAGTACAAGCTGAACTATGCGAACTACATATTCAGTGATATGTACAACAGGGTAAAATATGGTTAGAGGAACCAATTCATTCCTTGCCCTAGGTTCTTTGCTACTATCTTGGAGGTTGCCTTCAAGGATGAATATCCAAAAGTCGCAAATCAGAGCTTCTCGATGGTTGGAAAGAAGTCTCTGGACATTGATGTCCATTCAGATGATGCTCCTTTCACTCCCTACATGCTGTAACTTATTAATGCAGCAAAACATGTGTCCGTCTCACTAACAACCCATCAGTGAGCAACCTAGACCCCTCCACTCCCTCCAAGAGAAAGAAACCAACTGATGGTCATAGAAAGACCATCACTCATAAGCCAGCAGCAAAGAAACAAAAGAAGGGAGTCTCTCAAAAGACTTCCCTTCCTGATTCAGGCATAATACCAACGTCCTCTGCAGCCACAGCCATGACAACAGTCTCTGCATCCGTTGCCGTTTCTTCAGCACTACCACCACTTTCAGCGACTCTGGTCACTGAACGTGTTATAGACAGCTTCGCTAAAGCTGGATCATGTAATACATTCACAGCCTTCTCTTCTTCTTCTACCATCTCTTCTTTGGTCCTCACACAAACATATGATTCAGATATAGTTGTCCCTATCTCTGATGATATTGAATCGCACGCTGTCCAAGCTTCAGTGTTGTTTCGACAATCTGATCTTTGGAAAGCCAGTACAACAGGACCTCAACATGTCTCTCACAGGAATACTAAGACACAGGCTAGTGATCCTCATGACACTACCATAGTACACGTTGTCCTTGAGAGTAATACTCATGATACTCTCAAGGTAAATAACATGTCTTGTCATCCTTCATCTGTCACACTTCGCTAAAGCAGAAACACGAGGTACAACAGTTCAAAGTTTCACAGCAATAGGAATATAAACACCAACCATACATAAATAACTAGAACGTCAAGTTTAAAGTTTAATAGTTTACAACTTGACTACTTTGTGTTAAGTAAACAAATTACAAAAAAATTTAACATAAACAAAATTTTGATTGGTGTTCCACAAAAACATACAAAACTTGATCGGTTACCTTCTAGTTTCCTGTAAAGCATGATAAAACTAAGTGTCAACTACAAAGAGTTGGTTAGTTCACAGGTTTCAAATGCACAAAACATTTCATATGCAAGGTATAAAAAAATATAGCGAATCAAATGATCGCATCATCTTTAATGTTTTAATGTTTTATGAGCAAAAATACATATTATGATTACACATGATATTAAAGTATTGAGCCACTACTAAGCCTAAACGACATTCTAGCCCCACGAACTACCTCAGCGGTGGACCTAAAGTCCACATGGGTAGAGCATTCTTAATTGATAAAGTGCACCCCTACTTGCCAGTTAGGTGGGTATGTCAACCAAATAGCGCTATCCATAAATATCATCGGCTCAAACATTATAGAGTTAAATAGTAGTGTAACACGGGGACTTCACATAACTCAACATATCATCATGTAATATAATTTTTCTCATTGTATAGATTTATATGCTTTTCATTAATCAATATAAATCAATTCAATTTCCTTTTAAACGACATGCTTTACACCCCTAAACGTATAATCATTTAAAAAGAGGGGACGTGAATACTCACCTTTTAGCTAAAACTTCAGTTATTTAAAACACGATCCGCTCCCACACGGCGGTCTACCGTTTCCATATCAAAGAGGAATATCCAAAACGGTCACTTATATGACTAAAGGTGACTTATGTAGGTGAAAAGGTCTTAAAGCCAAAGATGTCCATATTTGTCCAAAATTGTCCAATTCGGTTAATCATTTGTCCATCATATACATTGCACTTATGTCCTTTTTATTAGTTCCAAAATTATGGATTTTACCATTTGTACATATGTGTGTGCCAATAAAGGCCTTTAAAAGACTAATGTTTGTGAATTACAAACTTTCCAGAAGTTCAGATTCTAGCAGAAACTTTAGAGCATGATAAAGATTAAAACAATCTACTTTATAAATGCCAAAATCTCTCATTTTTTTTATATGAGGTACTATACTGAGTTGAGGCCATTGTGACCAAATTTCAAGCTTTGAGAAGATGTAAAAAGAGGCCAAATAATTTTTAAAACAAAATCTGTTACAACCGGTATGGCAGATTACACCACGTTAGTAGAACACTCATTTGTGGAGTTCTACTAGGTGTTTTCCAGAAATTTTAGTTGGATTGAATTCATGACTCATAAAAGAAAACTTTTGAAACAAGAATCACTCATTTTGAATGAGTTATGAAGGAGATATGGCACCACAAAGTTGCATGCACACTTCTGTCATTAGTTGACAGATTGCACACTTAACTTTAATAAATTGGTTGATGCCTCAAAACTTAATATTTTCGAACGATCTTTTCGGAGCAACAAATTTTGGCTCGGTTTTTGGATAACCAATCCATGCCCACAAATATGTCAAAACTTCCTAGTTTAATCGGGATTAAATCTACACGGAAATCCCTACTAGCCAAGTTTATAGTGCAGTTCATTATTACATCATTGACCCTACATTCTTGACCGTTGGCATATTTAATTACGTATGATTCTTTCAACTTTTGAGGCCTCAGATTTATCTTGGGTCTAAAATCTAATGACACAAAGCTCCTATCTGCTCCAGATTCAAATAATATAGATGCATCATGATTATTCAGGAGAAACGTACCTGTAACGACATCTGGATTCTGCCTTGCTTCCTCAGCTCCAATCTCGAACACCCGACCCCTTGTCGGTCCTCGTTGATTTTCTTTGGTTTGTTGATTGCACTTGCCTGGTATCTGGCCTCCAATTCCTTTTTGGACATTTATTCCTAAAGTAATTCGGGCTTCAACATTCATAACACACCCGCTTCTCACCAATCCTGCAATCCTTTGCAATATGGCCTTTCCGGTTGCACTTGAGACAAGTAATGCATTTCCCTTGATGATAACTATTACATTTATCACACTTTGGGTAGGCCCCTTTTCCTTTCCCTATTGTCGATGTCTGGATTCCGTAATTTCCCGACGTTCTTTGCTCCTTTCCTGACCTCTTCCCAAACTGTCTTCTTGCAGGTTCATCCACCTTCCTCTTTCCTAATGCCTTGTTGGTTGCAAATGTTCCGGTACGGTTCGCATTGTTGGTGAGTCGTGTTGCTAAGTTTACTGCTGCTTGAACTGTCTTCGGATCAGCTGAAGTAACGTCCCCTCTAATTTCTGGGGACAGACCCCATACATATCGGTCAACTCTATTCTCCTCAGGTGTCACTAAATGTGGTACTAGTTTTGCCAACTCAATGAAATGGGCAGTATAAGTATCAACGTCGTTTCCTTTCATTTCATTGTTCCATAGCTCTGCTTCTAATTTCTAAATTTCACTTCTCGGACAATACTCATCCCTAAGCATTTTCTTGAATTCATCCCATGCGAGTCTATTAACTGCCTCTCGGCCTCGAATTTGGACCTAGGTGTTCCACCATGTCAAGGCTCGTCCTTGAAGAAGACAAGCAGCAAATTTTACCTTGTTTCTCACGGTACATTTACTAATGTGGAGAACTGACTCCATACCCTCTAGCCAAGTTATAAGTCCAACAACTCCTTCCGTTCTATGGAACTCTTTTGGATTACAACGCCTAAATGATTTGTAGGTACACTCTCTTTCTTCAGATCTCCGATTGTGTCCCTGATTAGTGTTTAAGCCCGCCGCTACCTAACTAACAATATTCGGTAGTGCTGCCATAAGTTGTTATGATACTAACCTTGCGACTTCGGGATTTTGTCTCCTTGGAGGCATTGTTCTAAAACACAATTCCAAATTGAGTTTCGATCAAATTTCTATTACTATATCCGAACTAAATCTACTTACTAAGTTTTAAGCGTATAATAAGATATACGTTTAGTACTAATCATCTAATCATACATTCAAACAATATGCGAAATTTAAATAACATGCAAACCTTCATAGATAAAATTTAAACGTTCCAACATAAATTTCAAAAATATAGATCCAAAAAGATAAAAAATTGTTTATAACTTAAAACAAACAAGTTTCTAATAAGAGTGTTCCGATCCGAAAAAGATTCAGATAAAAAGGTTGACTAGTGCAATATCAACCAAACCAACACTCCTAGCAAGATCACTAGGGCTCCTAACGCCCAAACCAAATATGTATACATCCTTCGAATTGCCCCTCTAGCATCTAGGGCCACCTCCATAACTCTTGTCATGAATGCATCCTGTGTGTGCAGTATCGCCAGAATGTCATCTATGGATTGTCGGTAATGGTCCAGTGTGTGTCGGTGAAGCTCTACTTCATTAGCCATTCCGGAGACCCATGCGTGTTCCAACGCGGTCATCCCCTTGGGCTGTGGTACAGGAACACCTATTGCCGGAGGAGGAGGAGTCACACTTCGCGACCTGGATCACGATTGGGATGGTTCTTTCGAAGGTACTGAAGGAACTGTGAACATCACTCTTCTGACAGGGAGAACGCGCTTTCGAGCGGTTCGGATTGTCCTTGGTCCTCGAGATGTACCCTTGCCAGTAGGTGAAGGTACAGGAATAGTAGTGAGTGATTGAGCAGAGGAATCAGTAGTATCCTCGTCATGACTGTGCTCAGAAGGGTCGTATTCTTCATGGGTTGGGTCGGGTCAGTCCTCCTAACTCGACCAGTGATATAACCAAACTCATCTGGGAATTTTCGGACGATGACATGAAACTGTGGAATAAAAAAAAATAAAAGGAAAATTTTATAAACGTCAGAAACATCTTATAATACTCATGCGAACTCACGCTATTTTTCGATTTGAAATAAGAAGTTTTATAGATCTATGCTAATTTTTAGTATAACAAGTCCAAGTCCCAGTCCCTTCTTATTCATACCATATTTAGACATAGGTGATCAGGCTTTGCCTAATTATAATATGCTAGAACGATGCTCATTGTAGTTATACTAGTATTGAGCTTTTAAATTTCTAAATATATCTAAGGAAATAACTTTTGAAAGTTTTGGTTATAGTGCATGGTTTTTGTTTGAAAACAGGTGTTCTCTATAACCTGGCTCTGATACCAAGTCTGTCACACCCCGCTAAAGCGGAAACACGAGGTACAACAGTTCAAAGTTTCACAGCAATAGGAATATAAACACCAACCATACATAAATAACTAGAACGTCAAGTTTAAAGTTTAATAGTTTACAACTCGACTACTTTGTCTTAAATAAACAAATTACAACAAAATTGAACATAAATAAAATTTTGATTGGTGTTCCACAAAAACATACAAAACTTGATAGGTTACCTTCTAGTTTCTTGTAAAGCATGATAAAACAAAATGTCAACTACAAAGAGTTGGTGAGTTCACAGGATTTCAAATGCACAAAACATTTCATATGCAAGGTATATAAAAATATAGCGAATTAAATGATCGCATCAACTTTAATGTTTTAAAGTTTTATGAGCAAAAATACATATTATGATTACACATGATATTAAAGTATTGAGCCACTACTAAGCCTAAACGACATTCTACGCCCCATGAACTACCTCAGCGGTGGACCTAAAGTCCACATGGGTAGAGCATTCTTAATTGATAAAGTGCACCCCTACTTGCCAGTTAGGTGGGTATGTCAACCAAATAGCGCTATCCACAAATATCATCGGCTCAAACATTATAGAATTAAATAGTAGTGTAACACCGGGACTTCACATAACTCAACATATCATCATGTAATATAATTTTGCTCCTTATATAGATTTATATGTTTTTCATTAATTAATATAAATCAATTCAATTTCCTTTTAAACGACATGCTTTACACCCCAAAACGTATAAACATTTAAAAAGAGGGGTCGTGAATACTCACCTTTTAGCTAAAACTTCAGTTAATTAAAACACGATCCGCTCCCACACGCCGGTCTACCGTTTCCCTATCAAAGAGGAATACCCAAAACGGTCACTTATATGACTAAAGGTTACTTTTGTAGGTGAAAAGGTCTTAAAGCCAAAGATGTCAATATTTTTCCAAAATTGTCCAATTCGGTTAATCATTTGTCCATCATATATAGTGCACTTATGTGCTTTTTATTAGTTCCAAAATTATGGATTTTACCATTTGTACATATGTGTGTGCCAATAAAGGCCTTTAAAAGACTAATGTTTGTGAATTACAAACTTTCCAGAAGTTCAGATTCTAGCAGAAACTTTAGAGCATGATAAAGATTAAAACAATCTACTTTATAAATGCCAAAATCTCTCATTTTTTTATATGAGGTAGTTTACTGAGTTGATGCCATTGTGACCAAATTTCAAGCTTTGAGGAGATGTAAAAAGACGTCAAATAATTTATGAAACAGAATGTGTCACAACCGGTATGGCAGATTACACAATGTTAGTAGAACCTCATTTGTGGAGTTCTACTAGGTGTTTTCCAGATTGCACACTTAACTTTAATAAATTGGTTAATGCCTCAAAACTTCATATTTTTGAATAAAACCGGATTCATATGAATCCTAATTCATAAAAGAAAACTCCAGAAGAAGAATTATGCATTATGGACAAATATTCAAAGAGATATTAACATGCAAAGTAGGGTTTACCTACTGGTGGTCTCACAGTTTGCACACCTAAAATGTTTTAGGTTTTTGGAAGGTCAAAACTCCACATTTTCATGTGATTCCACTTGAAAACAAAAAATAATTCATATAATTGACTCTTAAAGGAACAATCATCATTTTTCATTGAGTTTTGGCGGAGATATGGCCATTTGAATATGCATGCACAATTTTGTCAGAACCCCAACTCACTAAATAAACTTTTAGAAGAAAAGATAATTCATATAATTGACCCTCAAAAGATAATTGTTTTTGAGTGAGACCACTTGAATTACAACCCCAACTCACTAAATAAACTTTTAGAAGAAGATTTATGATATATGAACATATTATTTGCAAGAAATGAACGATTTATGCAAATGCATGAAATCTGTCTGCACCAAAAGTCACCATTGTTGTTCATAATTACATAAAATCATGTTTTTTCACGTATTTTCTTTAGTTTTATTGTGTGGATCATAGATTACCACCATTGTATAAACATTTTTACATGTTTTGGTGTATAATCTCTCCACAAACTAAGAAAATTCGGATATTAAAAGAAGTAGCTAAGAATATATAAGAAAAGTGGGTTTTTCACCCAAAATTTGCAAGAAAAAGATGAAGATAGTGTTGTTACTTACTTGGGTGATGATTGTGGTTCAAAGATTCTTCAAAAATCTTGTTCAAAAGATGATTTTGATGATGAATGTGGCTGATTTTTAGAGAGAAATGGGATGAGAGAGACTTGTGTCCTTTAGTTTCTAGATAGAGAGGAGGGTTTTTGAATTTGAAAGTTGCAAATGAGGGGATATTGCAAAAAAAATCATTTTTATATGTGGAATATCATGGGGCGCCGGCCATGGGGATGGGCCCCACCCAAACCCAACCAATTTTTTTTTATTAAATTTATTTTAGGCCCAAAAATGCTAAATTGGAAGTACATTTTCTCAATTTTTGGCCTTTTTCTTAAAATTGTTAGCCCATTTTGGTTAATTTATAATAAAAATAAAAGTTTTATAATTAAAATATTAAAACTATATATTTTATTTAAATTGGGTATAAATTAGGGCATTTGGCACTATATTGGACGTTTCAAACAGTTACGGGTCGGAACCGGACATTTTTAACGACTACCGGAAATGCTAGAGATTTTTCGGTTAATCTAATCTATCTAACTCTTATACTTCTGATTATAGAAAATAACTCTAACAAACTTAATAGAAGCTAACTTAAAAGCTCGAATTTCGACAGTTGTCACATCATCTAACCCAGAGCTCTTCTTGGCTGCTCTATCTATGTTGTCATCAGGTATTGTACCTCCTCTCTCTACATCAGCAACCACCTTGACTACCTCCAAGGCTGCTGCTGCTGCTCCCTCCAATCTGAACAAGGAAAAATCTCCTCAGCAACCAAAGATGGATGCTGAACTGCGTAAAATAAAGCAGGAGAAGTTTTCCTCAAAGCTTCCTCCTTTTGCTATGGAGATTCGCAAAGTTGTTCTTCCTAGCGCCACATTCCCTGCAATTGACTTCTTGGTCAATGAATGTGTTCTCATCAGGGCTAGGGTAGACAATCTTCAGACATCCGCTGAGTACATCTTCCAGACCGTCGCTGGTACTCCAGGGATGAAGACTACGATCAACAATGTCTACCCTGACATTCAGGCACTCAAGGTTGACAACCTGGCTCATGAGCAAGCTCTTGCCAAGCTCGAGAAGAAGGTAGAATCCCAGAACCAGGTGCTTGAGTCTATTCAGAAGACTCAGTCCGACATGATGCAGATGCTAACCAAGATGCAAGAAGCTAGTTCTTCCTTCACTGCTGCTGATCGGACTTCACTGAACCAGGTTGTTTAGAACCAGACCGCACACTCAAATTCTCTGAAGGACATCGGGTCCAATGTGCGTACTCTGGTGGCGCATGTTCTCTTCGCTGACACCATCGAGGCGGAGAGATGCGCCAAAGAAATCGCTGATGAGATTAGCGGAGAGTCCAATGAAAGATTCCCTGAAACTCCAATATCTCCTACATTAAGCGAAACCCTACTTCCTCTGTCGTTGAAAAAGAAGATGAGAAGGAAGATGATGAGGAGGAAGAAAACGATGAAGAAGGCAATAATGACATCCCTCACTATGGGGGTAATGATGATGATGATAATGACATCCCTCCTGGTGCTTTCGAGCACTTTAAAAATAGTAGACCAGTCAACTTCATGCCTGAAGTAGTCTACAGGGAGTCCTTGGGGGACGGACCTCCTCCTTCTCAGGATCCGTCCAACCAATCAGGCAAAGGAAAGGAGGTGGTAGGTCTTGATGCCACCATTCCAATATCTGAGGGGGAGAACGCTGTAGAGGTAACTCTTCCCCTCATCCCTTTTACTCCCATCTCTGAGCCTCCAACCTATCCTTCTTTCTCCCCTCCAAATTTTGGTTCTGACCAACCTCTCTCTCCTTCTCCCATTCTCAGTGAGTCTGGTCCCCCAAAAGACTCCACTTTTTGGAAGGAACCTTCATCAGAGGAGCACTTTATGTACATATCTGACTCTGACTCTGAAGATGAAGAATGTCTCATTCCCAGACGCCGCGCACAAAGACCCCTAATAAGCGAGCCTGAAAAGGAAGAAAGGCGAATAAACTTTTTAAAAGAACTTGAAGCCAAAAGAATAAAGATGCCCTCTACTGAACCAGAAAATCCCATTCCTATTAACGTGGTGGATGACTTGTATTTTCTATCAAAGGAGAAGAGAGCACAAGCACTTGAAGCATAAAGAATAAGGGATGAAAAGATTAAAGAAATAGAGAGTGATCTAGAGCTTGCAAGGAAAATACTCAGGAAGGATGCTGCTAGAGATAAGGTGACTAAAGAGCTGATCGAGAAAAATCAAAGAGTCGTTGAAGCTCTGGCACAAAGAGAACTGAATGAAGAAAATATAAAAGTGAATCCCATCCTCGCTCAAGAGAAGATTCTAAATGCCCTAACCAATGAAAAACCAAGCCACAGAGAAAAAGAACTACGCTGGTGCACTGAAAGATTCAATTTTCGGAGGTCTGATTCAAAAATCATTCGAGCAACAATCGAAGGACGTCCTTCCAAAAGGTATAGACTGATGGTATTTGTTCGAATGTACATGCATACGAATGTTGAAAAAGAAGAAGCCAAGTTCTTGAAGTTCTATGGATACTCTGAATGGATAGAAATCAGAGATGCCATTCAGGGTTCCAAATCAAAGTTTAAAGATGGTGGTGGAAAGAGCATTGTATCAGCTTCTTCAGAGGATGTCACAACACGTGCAAGTTCAGCCTCTCCCTGAGCCTATAAGAAAGAGAAGATCGAATGCTGAAGGAGGTTCATCTTCTAAAAATGAACATGAAACCAAATTCAACTACGAAAGCATTCTTGGGCACCTGGAATCCCTAACATCTCGATGCTAAACTCCTCTCTCCCTCAAGAAAGAAAATATGAAAAAACTGAAATCATCAACTTCCCTGAACCATGCATGGTCTTCTTGGATAATGATGGATTCTTACGGCTTTTTAGAAACAAAAAAGTCAGCAAGGCTCCTTCATCATTCATAAAGATCATGCATCACTACTGCTGGCAGATGATCCGCTGATGAATCGACAGAAGAGGCTCTATGAAAATGAAATACGAAGAAGACACGAAAAACTCTTTGATTAATATATAGTTTTTTTTCTTTGTAGTACTCTTCAGTGTATTGTACTTTTCTCTACTTACAAATTTGTAATTTCATTGTTCATGTAATTTCTTCAGATTATTAATGAAAGTTCAAATGAAGTACTCTACTCCAACTGTGTACTGAGAAGATCCCTGAAAACAGTAAATGGGACACTGAACATAAGAGTTCTAAGTTCTTTACATACCTCCTTACTCACTGATATTTCCTTCTGAAATTTAAATCAGTGAATGTACTTAAGGCCTCTACTTGTAAAAATTGTGCTTTCATATCCTTATAAATGAAACTCAATAGCTATAATAGATTAGCTGAAAAATATCTCAAAGATTAGTACTTAGAAATTTTGATTTAAATATTTCTTAAATTCCTTACTAATCCCTTCAAGTAATTTTCCCATGTTACTTAATCATAATCAAATAGGGGGAGATTGTTGATCATAACTTCTCTTAGTGATTTGAATATGATTCCTCTGTATACTTAGTGAAATTCCATTTGTAAACTTATGCTTAAATTCAGCGATAGCATACGCTGATTGTTATCAGCGGTCGCTGAGAATCAGAAGCATCAAGTCTACCTCTGAAGATCTGAAGATCAACCATCCCAGCAAAAGAACATTCAGCGAAAGTCAAAGACCAAGCTGAAGAAAGAGATAGTCAACTAATGATCTGAAGCGGTTTAGTGATAGCAATGAGTATCTAAATCAGAGTGTGAAGTCTTGTCAAGCCTCAGCGATAATCTGAAAGTTCATCCTTGAAGTTTCAAGTTCAGCGATCAAATGAAGCTTCTCAAACAAGATTGATGTTGACCTTATCCTCGATGCACAAAAGTCAAACCTTATACTATGTCAGAGAAGGACGTACGGATTGTCTCTTATGTCCCCCATCATATCTGATATGGTACTGTTCACACGCAGCCAAAAGCATTGTTGCTTTTGAACAAAGGACAAACTTCCTATGAAAGCTTGACACGTGGCATATACCTTTTGTGTTGCATTAAATGTAAACGGGTATAAATAAGATGACGATATATTCTTCATCTTCATGCATGCTACTTTCCTAGAACCTTTGTCTCTTTCTTTCTTATTTCCTTGTGCATCAATCTGTGTGATTTCTTAAGTTACAATAGAATAGGTTTACTTGTTCTAATTCCGCTTGTAAATGTAAATTTGTTTATTCAATATAAACTCATTTAAAAAACGAAAATCTAATTGTTTGTATTCAACCCCCCCCCCCCCTTCGACAAACTATTTCTATATCTTTGAACTCTTGTAGACTCCTTTGCTACCAACAACATCTGAACACTTTTCATTCAAACACCAAATCCAAATTCAGCCTAAATCTATGAGTCACGAACCAAAACTGTAACTTTTTCACAAAACCCAAAAACTATGACTTTGATTTCTAAAATCCAATCTAATCTGTTTCAATTCCAAAATTTATTATCAAAAGTCGATCTCCTATAAAAAAACGAAACAAATGAGCCTTAAATTCGTCCTAATTGGACCGTAAAATCGATCAAAATCTATAGAATCAAGAAGAACTTCAAAAACTTCAAATTTCTTCAAATCTGATGATTCCCGCTCAGATGACGATGAACCTAACTAATAATATCAAGAATCACACGGATCTTCAAATCATATGTATATTGATATGAGTTTCTCTCTCTCTACAACTTTCTCTCTCTAGATCTATACAATATATGAAAGTGATAAATCTCTTAAAGTGTTGCAATCAAAGTACATTAACATGTGTATTTATACCCCGAATCTATACAAAGAGTAAACTGCAATTTAGTTAATGTTTACTTTGTTTACTTCAAGCTTTGACATTTTCGTCTTCAATATTGAAATCTCGGATACAATATCTTTATACCTAACAATTTCATCTAATCATCATTAGGGGAGAAATTATATATCAAAGACACATGCAAACAAATTAAGTCTCATGCAAAGAACTGGTCAATGTGAAAAGATATTCAAAGATGATGTTCAAGGGGGGGGGGCAATCAGAGTTGACAGTGATTCTAAGGTTGATTCTAAGGTTGAAAAGTCATTAGATTCACCGTTATCTAATATAGATTGAATTTAAATTCTTTCATCCATTTGAACCAATCTAAATGACCAAATAATCTTCCTTCTTTATCTTCAAACAAATAGTAGTTTCTACGTCCATTGATATTTCTTTGACAATAGAAGTTTCTCAATATAGACAGGTCTCCATAAGCATATTTTTGGTCCCAACGAGGTCTACAAAAGTGTATATATCACACAATTTGTAGAAGGTGGGGGGATGAATACACAAACTTTTACTTTTTAAATGAGTTTATTGATCATAAATAAACTTATAGATTATTGAGGAAATAAGAACAAGTTATAAAACCTATTCTAAACAATATAAGAAGCACTAAGATGATTCACAAGAAAGGAGAGCACAGACAGAGTGGTTCAAGAAAAGATATGGATGCATAAGGATGAAGAAGGATTTCTTCATCTATTTATACCTACTACATTAAATGCAAGTCAAAGGGTAGTATACATGTGTCAATCTGTTGATAAATATGATTCCATTTATACTTAGTGAAAATTCCATTTATAAGTTATAGTTCAAATTCAGCGATAGCATACGCTGACTTCACTCAGCGATCGTTGAACATCAGGAACCTTAACTTTATCTCTGAAGATCTGAAGAACAACAGTCACACCACAAGACCATTCAGCGACAGTTGAAGACCAAGCTGAAGATAGAGATAAACAGCTAGTGATCTGAAGCGGTTCAGTGATAGCAAAGTTCATCTAAACAAAGGTGTGAATTCTTGCTAGGCCTCAACAATACTTTGAAAGTTCATCCTTGAAGTTTCAAGTTCAGTGATCAAGTGAAGCCTAAGAGCGAGATTAATGTTGATCTTATCCTCGATGCACAAAAGTCAAAACCTTATTGTTGGTTCCAGATTTCTTCTTCAATGATTAATCAATAAATTCATATATATCAGAAAGTAAGCGGAAACAATTAATATTGACTAATCAACAATAATAAGAACAATAAAAGAATTGAAGAACATATCAACTTTGAATAATAACCTGAGGATCGATTACAAGTAATTAAGAATTGTGCGCAAAACTATTTTTCATTAATGATCTTCAAAATCAACAACTATTACAGTGAAAGTACATATCAATTTATACTATTACACAAACAGAAAGTCAACACATTAGCCTATCACAAAATGCCACCTCATAGAGGAGCGTCTAACAAATTCTGTTGTAAAGACTAGATCTACAAGTGAATGTTGCCACGTCATCTTTGACTCATACTTCAAAAGTCTAACAATCTCCCCCTAAGTATGAAGTCAGAAGAGTGGCCTTTGTCCAGAAAGGAGCAACTTCTGATACGACCTTTGCAATTTTGTTGATGACCTCTCTGATTGATAATAGGTTGTCAAGTCTTTTGATTATCTTTTCAAGTACTTCTGGATCGTGTTCATTTGCATTGGTAGATATGTAACAATTTGCAATGTATACAACTTTTGAAGAGTATCGATGTACATCCTTTATTCTGAAAAAGCTTCTTCTGGTTGTAGTAAGAACTTACCAACTCTGAACGAATTTATGTGTTCTAATTCTTCATTTGGTGCAGAGATGGCAAGATTATCAACGTTGAAGTTTAGCCCTATCTGGAAGTCGACTTGCCTCTTGTATCTTAACAAACACTTCATGCATTCAATGATTCTTGAATAGGCAACTTTTTCTTGGTTATCAATACCTCTGGCCACTTGGGCTTTCATAAAGCTTTCCAGAAACAGAAGATCAGAAGGATGAACAGATAATAAATCATTATCGCAGAAGTACCTGGTTTAATTGTCGTCTCTGATTACTTCATAGATCGTGTACCAGATCTCTGTATCTTCAAATTGCGACTGCTTTATGGCAGAGATCCGTTTGATAGGTACAGAAGTGTAGACATCCTTTCTTGCTTGTCTGTGTGCCATGAATTTGTCTTTTACAGCATCACTTATGTTATAAGCATTAGAGAAGTTGGGCAGCATTAAATAAATCTTTTGATCGTTTGGAGCATACATGTTGTTTCTGATAATTTGAAGTTTTGGAAGATCAAGATTTCCCAATCTCTGGGCTGCTTCTTCATGGATAGCCCTTCTCTGTGCTTTTTCTTGTTTTGACTTCTCTCTGGCTTCCTTCTCTCTCTCTTTCTCTCTCTTCTTCTGCTTTTGCCTTTTCTTTTTTCAATCCTTTCTTTTTCTAAATCAGCTCGTCTTCTGGCTTCTTATGCTTCAGAAATAGCTCGGTCTTCTTCTGCTTTCGCTTTTAACTCGGCTTCTCTCCTCTCTTTATTTAGAGCTTCGACTCTAGCTTTTGATGCATCAGCTCTTGCCTTAGCATCCTTTTCTTTGGCTATTGCTGCGTGAGTAGATGATGAGTATGGCGCTTTCCTTGTATTGCCAGTTACTTCTAGAACAAATTTGGCTATTTTCTGGGTCTTTTGGAAGAGGCCCAGAGTGTGTGGCTAATGGGGTTGGAGTTAGAGGAGTTTGTGTATATGAAAGTTGAGCAGAATGAGTTTGGTGCTTGGAAGGTGATTGGTGTTTGTCAGAAGTAGGTGAAGACTTCGTTGGGTTGGAACTTTCATCATTGGTAGTGGGTTTGGCCTTCTTGGCTTCTTGTGCTTTCTCCCCCTTCTGAGAATCAGGATCCTGATCCTCAGACCTTTTCCGTTTAAGCACTGCTTTTCTGCAAGCACGCTCTTCCTTAGCCTTTTTCCTGGCGTTAAATGTACCAGAAAGAGAACTTACAAAACTTGTAAGTTGAGAGAGAGAGGTTTCCATAGATGAGAGCTTCAAAGACATATTTGAAGTGCTTGCAGTTGTTTTGGAGACATATGTAGAGGAGAGAGATTTGATTCTGTCAAGCATGGCCTTCTGGAAAACAGCCATATCTGATTTCTTTACCAGAGAGGACTCAGAAGTGTCTTCAGAGGGATGAACAACTTTAATAATTTTGTTGAGATCTGCCACTAAAGAACTATATTCATCAACCGAGATGGTGACCTCTGGAGTTAGGATTGCATCAGGTATAAAAAAGATAGCCTCAGAGTTAGCCTGGATGCCTTTATGTAGAGAAGAGAAATGATCAAAATCTTGGCTCTGATGAGCTTTTGCAGTTGTAGAAATAAGCTCTCTGAGCGCCTCCAGAGTTTGTGTATGCTGTCTTTGTTCGTTCTGAATGGCCAGAAGAATGGCATTTTGAGAATCCAAGGAAAGTTTTAGATCCTCCACAGATCTCTGAATTTTAGCACCAAATGCTTGAAACGCTGCATTGGTGACATCTTCCGAATGTGTAACCGGTGTTTCTCCAACACATGGAGCCCTTCACTCTCGCGTTCAGAGAGGCCCTCATTCACACCTGTTTTGACGTTGAGTGTGGAGGAACTTCCAACCTGTCTTCGAGGGCTGTGAATAACAGGTACCTCTTCGGTTGTTCTGATTGTCTCAACAGAATCCTCATCATCAGAGGATGAGGTGCTGAAGACAATGTGCTTACCTTGATGAAGTGTAAACACTCCGGTAAGTGGTGCGTCCTGTGGCTGTAACCCCTCTGATGGGATTTCCTCAGCTTCTAAACTATCAGAAGATATGGACTTATCTTCTGAGGTTCCTATGACTTTGTTGGTCACAGAGACATCAACATTGTGTGGGGAGGGTGGCGAGTTCTGGGGCAAATGAACTCTTATATTATCATCATCATTCTGTTGAGAGAATGATGAAGAAGAGGTTTCCCTGGTTGTGCTTGATGCACAGGATGAAGAATTATCCTCTGATCGGATGGTTTCTGGGTGGTTTGGACTGGGTGGTCCTTGTTCAATGAAAGTAGATGTGTTGACATCCACCTTAGCAAATGTGGGATCCCTTTGGATAGAAGGAGAGTTACGCTCAAATGTGTCTCTATGGACATCTTCAGTACCCTCTTGCATTAAGAGGTCGGCATGGGTAGAAACACTCGGATTTGCACTCATATTCTTTTCAACCTCAGCCTCACCTGACCTCTTACTTCCTACATCTGGATCTAAGAACTCTGGGTAGATATTCTCTGTTCTGAGAATACCATAGAGCGTTTATAAGATTGAAGATAAAGAGAGGTGGAAGGAATAAGGTCACGCATATACCTGGAGAGTTCCCTTGGAGATGTATAGCCGTTGATGTCGATGGTATGTGAAAAGAGACAAAAACCCTGGAAACATCAAAGCAGGTAGTGGTTTTCCTTGATTCTAGAGAGATACTTTGGTGTGAACAGCGACTTTGATCTCTTGAAAGATGAGACTTGCGTAATCTAGAGGACGGTTGAAGTACATTCCGTACATAATTGTAAGGATGTTTTTGCTGGCTTGGTGTTGAGAGCCAATTTTGCATGTAAGGCTTTTGTTGAGAATGGAGATAAGGGTATTCCACATAGGGGGCAGTTTCTTGCGCTTGAATTCAGAAAGTTTGGATAATTACTCATTGTAACCCAAAAATTGAATGAATGAGAGCAAGGCTTCAGGGGATGGATTCTGGTCTAGGGCAGGGTTTGGCACAATCTCATCATGATTTTCAAGTGTAGAGGAAGGCAAGTGAAAATACCTGGCAATTTTCTTCTTGGTGATGGGTATTTCCACAGCATTTTCAGGGGTATTTGGATGACTAAAGTTTCCATGCAGGGTTTCTTCATCAGCGATATACATGGATTGCCACACTTCTTGGACATAGAGCTCAGGAACATTTGGATTTGTCAGGGTTAGAGCACGGTTCAGTTGATGTTGTTGAAGAAATTCAACAAGGATTCTGAATTCAGCCAAATAGGTGTTGGGATCGAGTAGAACCTGCACATTGTTTGCCTTCAAAGGCAATTTGACGATTGGAACACTGTCAGCGATGGAATCAACAAGACGACCTTCATCGTCATTGACATTTGGGTTTGCAAGGTGGGAGGCCATTGAAGATTGGTTAGGTAGCTTGTGGAAGAATTACTGTGGGGAAGCAAATACTGTAGAAATCGCGAGGAAGAAGACGAGATACTGTGTATAGGGTTTATATATAAGAGATGTTGAAAACTAGAGGGTTTTGGTGGAAAGGGAAGGGTTTTTTAATTTGGGGAAAAGAGAAAAAACGATTCAGTTATGCTTAGGCAAGCACGCAGTCGTGTAGTCCTGCAATCACACGATGAAAGACACGTGTAAAGCATAAACCGCGTGATGAGTCACTGAAAGGTTTATTAAAGATAAACCGTTTGATTATCCCAAAAAAAAAATTTGAAAGAGAATAATAAGAAAACTAAATTTAATTTGATTAAATCAATTTTGTTATTAATCCTTTCTAATGAATTTAAAATCAGACATTTGAAGAAAAAAAAAACGGTTTGGATCCAAATGAAAGTTTAATACTTTCATAGTCAAATGTTTCTTAAGAAATTAATAAATAATAAGAAATTTTTTAATTAACCTTGACGGCAAGAGTTAAAAAAAATCGACTTATTTATGATTAAAATCTCAGAAGAAAAATAAGACAACGAAGAAAATATTTGACTTAAGAATGTCAAAAGAACAAGAGTTTCAAGAAAAGATTAAATTAAGTTTGAAAATTTTGAATAACCTTGACGACAAGAGTTAATCAGAAGAAACAAATCTAAAATAATCATTTTCAGAAAAGAGTGTTCAGAGGACAGCTAACAAAAGTTAGACTTAATTTTTCTCCCCCTTGAAATAAGCTCGAAACTCCCCCCTCGGAGGTTGTACCAATCTCCCCTTCGCTTTTCAAGAGATGCTTCCTTTCTGTGATCACTTGGATATAAAGGAATAAGAAACTTCAACAGAGATGGTCAGAGGCTTCTGAATGCTTCTAGATAAAATCATCAGAATCAATCAGAGGTCTCTGATCCGTTCTGAGTAATAAAAGGAATTAAGATTTACATGTTTATCATTCCCAACTTGCTGATGAAAAAATAAAAACGCTTCTCATCCAGAGCTTTTGTAAAAATATCAGCTAGTTGATAATCAGTAGAGACAAAATACATTTCAATTGTGCCCTTCTCTACATGATCTTTGATAAAATGATACCTGACATCAATGTGCTTTGTTTTGGAGTGCTGGACTGGGTTTTCGGTAATGGCAATGCCACTTTCTGAATCAGATAAGATGAGAATTTTATCATATATCAGTCCATAGTCTCTGAGTTGAGGCTTCATCCAAATAACTAGTGAACAGCAACTAGCAGCAGCAACATATTCAGCTTCTGCAGTAGATGTGGATACACAATTTTGTTTCTTGAACGTCCAAATAATAAGTCTATTTCCCAAAAGTTGACAACTACCAGAGGTACTTTTTCTGTCCAGCTTACGTCCTGCATGATCAGAATCTGTATATGCCATTAAATCAAATCCCGGAATTTTTAGGATACCAGAGACCCAATGAGGGAGTTCCCTTTTAAGTATCTAAAAATCCTTTAACAGCGGCCAAATGAGATTCTTTTGGATTGGCTTGATAACGAGCACAAAGACAGGTGGCAAACATAATATCTGGCCTACTAGCAGTTAAATACAGAAGAGACCCTATCATACCTCTGTAGCCCGTGACATCTACTGGTTTCCCAGAAGGATCAGGACAGTTTCATACTAGGAGAGATAGGTGTTTTCATAGGTGATGAATTCTGAAAATGAAATTTCTTTAACATGTCAGAGACATATTTTGTTTGATTAATAAAAATACCAGAGGTACTTTGCTTATCCTAGAGTCCTAGAAAGAATGTTAGTTCTCCTATCATACTCATTTCAAATTCAGTTTCCATCAATTTAGAAAACAAATCAACTTCTATTTGATAAGTAGAACCAAAAATTATGTCATCCACATAAATTTGAACAATAGTTAACATACCTTTGCCTCTTTTGATGAAAACTGTGGTATCAATTTTACCTTTTTCATACCCTTTGCTGATCAGAAACTTGGATAAACGTTCATACCAGGCTCTGGGTGCTTGCTTTAAGCCATACAGAGCTTTGTCAAGGAGATAAACGTATTTTGGATGTCTTGTATCTTTAAAGCCAGCAGGTTGTTCAACATACACTTCTTCTTTGAGATTTCAATTTAGAAATGCACATTTAACATCCATTTGATATACTTTAAAGTTTTTGTATGCAGAGAATGCCAGAAAAAGTTGTATGGCTTCCAGTCTTGCAACAGGAGCAAAGGTTTCATCATAATCAATGCCTTCTTATTGACAATAACCTTTTGCCACCAGACGAGCCTTGTTTCTGATCACAATTCCATCTTCATCCTTTTTATTTCTGAATACCCACTTAGTACCAATTGCAACTTTGCCTTTTGGTAATGGTACTAAGTTCCAAACTTTGTTCCGTTCAAATTGAAGTAACTTCTTCTGCATTGCTGCTACACAACATGGTTCAACTAAGGCTTCATGAACTTGCTTGGGTTCGATCATACTAAGAAAGTTGACATAGAAAACTTCATTTGCTGTAGCAGATCGTGTTTTGACACCCTCAGAAGGATTACCAATGATAAGCTCTGGAGTGTGTGATTTAGTCCATTTCTTCATCCTTGTTTGTGATATTGGTTGAGCCTGCATTTCTGTATCTGAAGATGGAATGACTGTTTCAGAGGTTGGAATGGCTGCTTCTGGATATACTAATTCGGAGTCTCTTATATCTGTCTCCCCCTCAGATGATGGAACAGAAGATGCTTCTGGACAATCAGATGTCGGAACAGAAGGGGAGGAAGAGTGTGGGTCAGAAGTAGAACCAGAAAAAGTTATGCCAGAGGGATGAAGAACTGCTGGTATGTTCAAGGATGAAGTTGTTTCTGACAATATTTCGTTGCCTAGAAAATCTTGAAAGATAGCATCAATCTCAGACTCTCTGGAACCTGAAAGATAGTCAGAGGTGATAGTATTAAGTTATAGTTCTGAAGAGGAATATTCAGAAGTCAGCTATTTTTTATCATCAAAATCAACATTAATGCTTTCCATAACAGTTTTTGTTCTTAAGTTAAAAACACGAAAAGCTCTGTAATTTAAGGAATATCCTAAAAATTTAGCTTCATCGGATTTTGGATCAAACTTGCCAAGGTTATCTCTGTCATTTAAGATAAAACACCTGCAACCAAAGATATGAAAAAATTTAGCAGATGGTTTTCTTTTGTTAATAAGCTCATAAGTGGTTTTGAGATGCCTCTTGACGATTATTGAACGATTTTGAGTAAAACAATCAGTGGCTACAGCTTCTGCCCAAAAGTGTATGAGAAGACCAGAGGCTGCAAGCATCGTTCTGGCTGCTTCGACCAATGTTCTGTTGCGACGTTCAACGACACCATTCTGTTGGGGAATGCGTACAGCAGAGAAGTTCTGAGTAATTCCATTTGCAACAAAGTATGTTTCAAGCTTAGCATTCTTGAACTCTGTACCATTGTCGCTTCTCAGCTGTTGAATCTTTTGGTGAAGAAGAACTTGAATTCTGGTCATCATATTCTGATGTACGATAGGTACCTCTGACTTCTGTCGAACAAAAGCAAGCCAAGTATATCTGGAAAATTCATCAATAAGTACCAGTATATACTTTTTACCAGAAAGACTCTGAATTGCAATGGGACCACGGAGGTCAACATGTAACAATTGCAGAGATCTAATGCATGAATGATCACTTTTTGTTTTATGGGATGCTCGTTTGATCTTGCCCATTTCACATGCAGGGCAAAGGTGATCTTTCTGAAAATGAACTTCAGGAAGTCCAGATACCAGATTATGTTTGACGAGCAACTCAAGATTGTCAAAATTTCAGTGAGACATTTTATGATGCCAGAGCCATGCAATTTCACTATTTTTGGAGATAAGACATAAGGTTTCCTTACCATCCTTGGAGGTAAAATTCATCATGTAGAGATTACCTTTTCTGTCTGCTCTCCAAAGTTCCTCACCTTCCTTAGAAAATAAGTAACAATGTTTTTCATTAAATACGACAAGTATCTTAGAATCACAGAGTTGACTTACACTTAGGAGGTTATGTTTCAAACCTGAAACATGAGCTACTTTAGATAAGGTAACGTTACCTTCATATAAAGTACCATAGCCCTTAATCTGACCCTTACCATTATCACCAAACGTTACAGCTCCACGACTTTTATCTTTGAATTTGGAGAGTAAGTTTCGTGAACCAGTCATGTGCCTCGAGCATCCAGAGTCAAGATACCAGATATGCACACGTTGTTTCTGCAAATCAAGATCAGAGTTTCTTAGGTACCCATATCATTATGGGTCCTTTAACGTTAGTTTTTGTTTTATCAACCTTTTTTATTTGCTTTTGATTTGATTTAACAGAAGGTAAAGACGGATTGTTTGTATTTTTTGTTTTTTTGTTTTTCTTTGTTTTATTCTTATTGAAGTACGAATGGTTGGCAGTGAATGAATTTGAAGTTCGTGAGAAAAATTGTTGTAATTTGAAGAATAGGGAAAAACATTCAGAATTCTGAAACATAGAAGATTGTATTGAATTTTCATTATGATAATGATAATTACAATTATTCTTACGACTGTCTTTTCTAGTATCAGTTGTTCTAAAGAACTTCCTATCTAGACTAGACATATGTTTAGAATCTGAGATATTCTTCAACTGAGATTTCTTCGTATTTTCCTTCACAAAAGCTTTTGGATTTAATGAAACAGGAACAGAAAGATTAGATTTCCATTTACCTTTCTGGACAAAAGAATAGTTTGGAGTAGAAGATTTAGGAGTTTGGATAAGGATCTTCATTTTAAGTTTTTCTTTTTTTTCAAGTTCAAGACAAGTTTTAGCTTTCAGACACATTCCTATAAAGTCTGGATGTATAAAAGTTTTTCGTTTTTCAGAAGGAACAGAGAAAATTGGAATTCCATTTGAATGTTTCTGAACATTCATTCCAGATGCTCTTATCTCCAGAGATTCATTTGTAAATAAAAATGGGGCATCTTTATTTTTAATAACCTCTGGAAATTTAGCATAGATAGGAGATTGGTGTTCAAAATGAGAAAGATATGTTTCTGAATTGTCAAAGAAATCCTCACTCTGATCATCATTTTCCCAGGGATATGTGACTTCTTCTAATTCCTCTTGAACTTTAGATAGATTTAAATCAATTATGGAACAAGGAGATATCTCTGGATTATTTTCTAACTCTTTTTGTTTGTCGTTCTCAAGTTTAAAACAATTATCCAGAGTCAAGAGAAGATCATTTTCAAACTAAGTTTTAATTCTTCCTCTGCTTGAATAGGAATAAACACATCAGCCTCTGGATTTAATTTTATAAGAACACTTGAACTAAACTTGAAAATATCATCTTTCTTCTGAACTTTATTTAAATCGATATCAGCTTTTCCAGACGAATATATAATATTTTTAAACTTAAGTTTTCTCTGATGACGATTATTTTCAAGTTTAGATCGTTTAAAGCATGATTGTTCATAAAGAATTGGAAACACAGGCTTCTGTTGTTTTCCCATATGAAAAACAGAGTTTAAACAAGACTTCTTTTCACACGTGTAAGGATCTAAATCTTCAAACCCGATTCCAGACCTTCCTACTTGTGTACTTATTTTCTCATGAACTCTTTGAGCATCCAGATATGTTTTGATCTGGTGCGTTTTGTTTTGAAGTTCAATATATAAAAATTCTCTCTTTTTTTGAAAATAGTTTTTAAGTGCTACAGAATTTAATTTGTCACTTTCCTTAATTTGAATTTCCTTATCTTTTTGTTCCAGAAGTTTCTTAAAACTTAAGCGCTCCTTTTTTTAACAAAACTTCTGTGTCTTTCAAGTTTTTAGAAATCTTTTCTTTCTAAGTGTCAAGTTCCAGATTCTCTTCTGTTAAGATATCCATTTCTCTTTTGTAAATATCTCTTTCCCTTTGTATTGTGGAAAGAGTTTTCTCAATACCTTATCGTAACTTCTTTTCAATTGTGAGCTTTTGTTTAAGTTCCTCAATATTATTTGACAAAAGAACAATTGTATTCTCAAGTTCAGATGAGTCAGAGGAATTACTAACCGGTGACTTAGAAGGTTGATCTTCTGATTCATTCGAATTCGCCATCCCACAAAACATAGCCTCATCTCCGCTGGATTCATCTCCTAACCAGTTTTCTTTTTCAGCATAATGAGCTCTTTCAGTGACATTGTACTTGTATTTATTCTTGTAGTACGTCTTTACTTTGTCCAGAGCTCCTCTGCATTTTTGTGAGTAGTGTCCTGGTTTACCGCATCTATAACATACATCCTTTTTCTTCTTTATTTCCTCTTCCTTCTTCTTTGTTTCAGTCTTTTCAGATCTCTGAACCTCTTGTTTAAGAATATGAGAAGAAAGATCAAACCTTCTATTTCCTTGAAAATTCCTATTTCCAAATCGATTTGTAAATTGTTTGGTTTTAAGAGCCAAAGAATCAACAAATGCCTTTATATCATTATCAGAATCAGAATCTTCTTCTGGAGCAACTTCTGATATGAATGCCTTGCTTTTCACTCTTCTATCTTCACTTTTTCTTCTGATCGTTCCCTTTGATTCAAAAATCAAAGCCAGAGGACCACCTAATGTTCTTTTCTTTTGTACGACTTCCTTTTCATGAGCTTGAAGAGTTCCAAATACGTCATGTAGAGACCATTGCTCAAGATCTTGATTGGCTTGTAAAGACATGGAGAGGTTTGACCATTCTGGATTTAATCTCTTCAGAAATAAGACATTATTGTCTTCCTTTGATCGAATGATATCACATCTTTTGCATAGATTTATCAGATTGTTAAATCTATGAAAAGTTTGTTCCAGAGATTCATCAGCAATGGCCTGGAAGCTGTTGTATTCATTCAGAGCTTGAGCTCTTCGATTTTTTTTCATTTTAGCACCGCCTTCCTGAAGATTTTCTAGTTGATCCCATAATTTCTTGGCAGTATCACAGGAATCCAGAGATTGAAAAATCTCATTTGGAATGGCCATGATAAGAAGAGTTTTAGCCATTTTGGCTCGTTCAACTTTGGCTTTTTCTTCATCATACCAGTTTCCCTTTAGCTTTGGAACTTGTCTGGCAGGAATTTCATCAGTATTGGCCGTTGCTGGAATTCGTGGAATAATAGACATAGGAACCAGAGGACCATTTTGAATGATTGGAAATAGATCAGCATCCAGTCCCTCGTAGAAATTCACCATTCGAATTTTCCATTGAGGATATTCATCACGTATGAGAGTAGGAGGTTTCGTCAACGATCCAGAAGTATAAACAGAATTCAGATTTGAATTTGCCATTTTGTTCGTAGAAAGCAAAGAATCGAGAGGAAGAATTGATTTGAAATTTAGAACGATTGAACTTCAATTGAATTGAATAACAAAGAGATCGGCTTACTAATTCTTCAAAATTTTAACTACAATTACCACTGTTTTTGGAGAAAATTACTATGAATTAATAAAATCTCATAAAACAGGGTAGAATTATGAACAGTAGTTAAAACAGGAAATTACTGCAGGAATGAAGAGAGAAATTTCCAAATTAAGGAGACCTAATAATCAACAGATTGATTAGATGGCTCTGATACCAATTGTTGGTTCCAGATTTCTTCTTCAATGATTAATCAATTAATTCATATATCAGAAAGTAAGCGGAAGTAATTAATATTGACTAATCAATAGTAATAAGAACAGTAACAGAGTTGAAGAACAGATCAACTTTGAATAATAACCTGAGGATCGATTACAAGTAATTAAGAATTGTACGCAAAACTATTCTTCATTAACGATCTTCAAAATCGACAACTATTACAGTGAAAGTACAGATCAATTTATACTATTACACAAACAGAAAGTCAACACATTAGCCTATCACAAAATGCCACCTCATAGAGGAGCGTCTAACAAATTATGTTGTAAAGACTAGATCTACAAGTGAATGTTGCCACGTCATCTTTGACTCATACTTCAAAAGTCTAACACTTATACTGTGTCAGAAAAGGACGTACGGATTTTCCCTTATGTCCCCATCAAATCTGATATTGTTGGTCCCAAATGAGTCTACAAGAGTTAAGGGATATAGAAACAGTTTGTAGAAGGGGGGGGGAGGGTTGAATACAAACACACAGATTTTTAGTTTTTAAATGAGTTTATATTGAATAAACAAATTTACAGTTACAAGCGGAATCAGAACAAGTAATAAACCTATTCTATTGTAACTTAAGAAATCACACAGTTGATGCACAAGGAAATAAGAAAGAAAAGAGACAGAGGTTATAGAAACTAGAAAGTAGAACTGTTCTATAGATATGGTTATGTTCATACAGCCAAAAGTATGGTTGCTTTTGAACAAAGGACAAGCCTCCAATGAAAGCTTGACACGTGGCTTATACCTTTTGTCTCGCATTAATTGCAACGGGTATAAATAGATGAAGATCTCTTCTTCATTCTTATGCATGCTACTTTCTATTTTCTCAAACCATTGCTGCTTTTCTTTCTCATTCCATGTGCATCAACTTAGTGATTTCATGGTTACAATAGAATACGTTTTTATACTTGTTCTAATTCCACGTGTAACTGTAAATTTGTTTATGCAATATAAACTCATTTAAAAACCTAAAATCGTGTGTTTGTATTCAACCCCCCCCCCCTTCACAGACTGTTTCTATATCCTTGAACTCTTGTAGACTCCCTTGTTGAAACCAACAAGTGGTATCAGAGCAGTGTTGATTGCTTATTAATCGTTAAAATAATTTTGATTAAGTTATCTTAAAATGACTAACACAAACACCAACTACATAGATAATAGATCTTTAGCTAAAGCTCCTATAATTAGCCGTGATAATTTTCCATTATGGAAGGAGAGAATGACTCTATTCCTTGAAGGGTAAGATCCTAAGATCCCCTCTTATCTTGAGAATGGACCATATGTTCCCACACTCCTGTCAATGCAGTTCCTGCCACTGCTACCTCTCCTGCTATTCTTGAGAGACATATTGTCAAAACTCCAAATCAATGATTGAGGAAGACAAAAGAGAAATAGTTGTAGATGCTAAAGCTAGATCGATATTTGCAATGTTTCTTCCAGATGAAGTCTATCACTCTGTGATGAAAATGAGAACATCTAAAACCATGTGGAATACTCTATATATTCAATATGAAGGAACTGATGAAGTTCAAATTACCCGAAGTATAAATCTGATAAGAAAATATGAAAGTTTTATGTGTCTGAAAAATGGAACACTTTCTCAAATTCATCAAAGATTTAATTGTCTCCTAATTGACATGAAAACTGTTAATAGAGAATACTCTAACGCTGAAATACCGACAAAATTCATTGACGCGCTACGTAAACAATGGGGAGTGTACACTACATGTCTGAAATTGTCAAAGATTCTTGAAACTCTTTCTTTAAGTGCTTTATATGGAATGTTGCTCAATGAAGAGTAATCCCAGGCATTGAAAAGAAACCTCATAAAAGATATCAAGAGTGCCAAAACTACTTCTTTGGCACCAGTGACTTCAGAGGTGGATCCTTCCAAACGTGTGTCATCTTCCATTACTTCAATCACCGAGTTAGATCAAGCTGATTCAGAAGAACACACTGATTCTGACATCTCTGAGTTTGATGATTCTCTAGCTCTTTTCACTAACAACTTTAGGAGATTTTCTAGAAAGAGTAATTTCAGAAAAACGCCGCCTATCACTGACTCTGATAAGCCGAAGACTCTACCTGCTGAAAAGGCTTCAGCAATATGCTATAACTGTCAACAAAAAAGTCATTTTGCTAGTCAATGTAGATCTAAGAAAGTAGCTGCACCATCATCCTCTTATACCTCTAATAAGGATAAAAAGGAAAAATATTCTAAGTTAAAAAATAAATACAGAGATCTAAAAAAGAACCAGCAAAAAGGTAAAGGCCTAGTAGTTGAAGAAGTTGATTGGGATCAAGAAGATGACTGGGCTAAGTCCACTGACGAATCAGGATCCGATGAAGAAGATCTTGCCTTCATTTGTCTGATGGACAGAATTGAAGAAGTTGATAAAGCATCTGACACATCCTCATCAGAGTGTCCTTCAACTCAGGTAAATATTCCTCAAACTCCCCTATACCTGGAAATGATAGCTTATCGGCTCTCGATTCTTTGAATGTTGAATTTTATAATGCTTTAAATGGCACGATCAAAGTTGAACAAATAAATATTGATCTATCTGAACAACTAAAGAATTGCTATCTAAAAATGAAAGAACTTACTAAGATTGAAGAAGATCTTGAGGACCAAGTTTTTGTTAATCCAACCATAAGCATTGAAAGACAACAAGCTATCACTGAAAAGAAAAAGGCCATCGCTGATCTCAAGGCTGAAAAAGCTACCATTAAAGGATGGTGTAAGGCTTCTGAAAAACTTAGTGAAATCATCAATGCCCAAATCCCTAAAATGGTTAAAAAGTGGTTTAGGATATACTTCTGACCAAGAAGAATCAGAAACTGACCGTTCCATGTTCAAATTTGGAACGTTTGTATCCACTATTCCTGATCCTTCTTCTCAGAAAACTCCTATCACTGAGAAAAGACCTAATTGTAAGGATTCAAAGAAAGTGATCAAGGACAAGTTCCTTGACCACGTTCCTATAATCAAGAATTATTGGCTCTGGTCCTGACAATATGTCGACCTCCTTTTTGCATACTTCCAAACCTATTTTCAAATATAGGAAGTGTTATCACTATGGTGAAACTATCTCACATTGCGAGCATATGCCTAAATGCTACTAAAGCTGAAAAATTAGCTCATGGTAAGAAAGTAGCTCAAGCTGATAAATTAGTAAGAGTGAAATCCACCAAGGTTGATAAAACTTCTATAACCACTGAAGATAATAATTCAGCTAGTAGCTCATCCGCCAAATCTTCCACTAACTCAACAGGCCGTAGTAGTATGGGTACCTATGAAAAAATAATCCTTTTGTCGTTTGTAGAGTGCTAAGGGCATCTGGTATCTAGATAGTGGATGCTCGAGGCATATGACAGGCAAAAAATCTCTGCTCTCTGAATACAAGGAAGAAAGTGGTCCCTCAGTGACCTTCGATGGAAATGGCAAAGGATACACCAAGGGTTATGACGTTCTATCCAATGGAGCAACTTCATTCAGTCGAGTTCCTTATGTTGAAGGACTAAAGCACAACTGGCTATGGTCTTTCAACAAATACTAGATGTACTGTCACTGATATTAATGAGATACTTGCCATAAGAAAACAACTGGCTATGGGTCTCTGCTATGCAATAAGAACTAACTGAGTTTCCTAGAAACAAAGTTTGGAATCTTGTTCCTCGTCCATCTAGTAAAACTGTTATTGGAACTAAATGGGTTTTTCGAAATAAACTAAAAGAAAATGGCATTGTTATCCGAAATAAGGCTAGACTTGTTGCTCAGGAATACAGACAGAAAGAAGGGATTGACTACGATGAGACCTTTGCTCTTGTTGCCAGACTAGAAGCCATAAGACTTTTCTTAGCTTATGCTGCCCATAAAGACATTAGAGTTTTTCAAATGGATGTAAAGAGTGCCTTTTGAAATGGTAAACTCAAAGAGGATGTTTATGTTGAGCAACCTCCTGGGTTCACTGATCCTAAACATCCTGGGTTTGTTTTCAAACATCAAAAAGCTCTTACAGGTTAAAACAGGCTGCTCGAGCTTGGTATGATACCCTTTCTAAATATCTTCTTAAAGAAAAGTTTGTTCATGGAAAAATTGACCAAACTCTGTTTTTAAGAAAATACAAAGGTCATTCCATTTTTTGCTCAAATATATGTTGATGATATTATATTTGGTTCCACAAGACTCAAATTATGCACTCGTTTTGCAAATAGAATGAAGAAAGAATACAAAATGAGTATGATGGGTGAACTAACATATTTTCTAGGTTTACAGATTAAGCAATCTGACAAAGGTATCTTTATATGCCAAAGTAAGTATGTTAAAGACATGCTAAATAAATTTGAGATGACTCAATGTTCAACGATGAAAACTCCTATGACTCCTCCTCTAACCTTGAATAAAAACCCTGATGGGAAACCAGTCAATGTCACTGCCAATAGAGGAATGATTGGATCCCTACTATATCTTACAGCTAGCAGACCCGATATAATGTATTCTACCTGTCTCTATGCTCGATATCAAGGTGAACCTAAGGAATCTTACCTCATCGCTGTAAAGCGAATCTTCAGATATCTGAAAGGAATTCCTAATCTAGGTCTTTGGTATCCCAAAGGCTCAAGGTTCGATTTAATTGGTTACTCTGATAGTTATTACGCATAATGCAAGATAGATAGGAAGAGCACCACCGGTGGCTGTCAACTAATAGGTGGAAAGTTGGTAAGTTGGACTAGTAAAAAGCAAAACTCAATGTCCACTTCAACAGCTGAAGCTGAATATGTAGCCGCTGGAAGTTGTTGGGCTCAAATCCTTTGGATGAGAAACCAACTTAGAGACTACGACTTCAAAACTTTCTAAAATCCCTATTTATTGTGATAGCACAAGTGCTATTTTCATTGCAAGTAATTTTGTACTTAATTCTAAAAACAAGCATATTGAGATTCGATATCAATTTATCAGAGTTCATATTATGAATGGTGAAATAGAACTTCATTTTGTACCCACTGATTATCATCTCGCTGACCTTTTCACCAAGCCTCAAGATGAGACTAGATTCGATCTATTAATCACCGAACTTGGTATGTTAAACGATGAAGACTAAAAATCTCAGTAACTAACAAATATCAACGATAGGAAAATAAATCTTTCAAATCTCCTTTCATATCCTGAACTCTGACTCAGCTATACTCATATATCTGGCTCAGGTATGTACTTCTAAACCTTACACTCTCTGAATGCCTTTCTATTTAGGGAATGGTTCCTATAAAAAAACCCATCACTGAGAATATTTTTGTTCTTAATGATAGAAGGAATTTAAAGATAATGATTAATATTATTTTAATGATAATCGTTTTATTTTTTGAAAAGGACACGTCAGAACTTTTTCTGACACATCAACGTCTCCTATCCAATCAAACAAGATGTTATAGAAGATTTTAATGATATAGTATGTCGTTTTGTCTTCGTCTTCCTTTCATCTCATCCCTTAGTATATAAAGTGAAATTCCTTTCATTTTATCTTTTACGCGCTCAAGAATTTCAAAAGCATGAAAAGCTCTCGAGTCTTCAAGTTTTCTCAAGAACACCAAGAACACGCACTTGTGCATTTTTCTCCAGTTTTCACTTTTAAGGTTTGATCTAACCCTTTTTCTTCTCTAAAAACAACTAGAATGTTGTTTACTTCATCCTTAAATCTTCTATAACATCTTGTTATAAAGGTTTTTTCTTTAAATTTGGATTAAAGTCAAATTCAAAAACTTGTTCTAAGTCTCTTTCTTAGAACAGAAGAACTGTTGGAAAGTTAAATCCAAAATTTCTTTTGTGACCCCTCTAATACTTGTTTTTGGTATATTTTCTTTACCCAAACCACTAAGATTTGGTAACCTTGTTTAAAATTTCTTGTTTAACTCAGCCAAATAACAAGTATTTTGATTTTTGTTCATCAAAATACTTGTTATTCTTTATATTTTACATTTGGTATCCTTTGTATAAAAAACACTCTGGTTTATCCATTTTGTTGTATTAAGCCATGATTTTTCTATTTGGTGTTCCCATTTTTGAAACAAAAATGTCAACTCCAAATAACGTCACTGTCTCTGAAATGGAAACTGAAGTCATCCCCGTCACTACCTTCGTCGCTGCACAAGAGGCCATCTTTCCTTCCGAACAAGCATTTGTCAGAACCTGCAACTACGTTGCTATGACTGACATCCATGCTGAATGTGCCTATCTAAGGGTCGGTGCTTGTTTCATCAAGAATTGCCCACTAAAGTACGCATTCATCAATGTTCCTGTTCAGATCACTGCACATCTTCAGCAATACTGGCATACAGTCCACTTCACCACCCTCACCACTGAGAGAGGAAAGAAACTCCCTGCCATCAGGTTCAGTACTTCTTATGGAAATATCGCTATCACTTCTGGGGTACTAAGGAATGCTCTCCGACTTCCAACTAACGAGAAAAATGAGTGATGGGCGGTCATTCCAACCACTAAAGAAATTCAGGCTTTCCTTGACGCCACTAGCTATCAGTGACCAGTAGACAAGGTGACGAAGCAGATCACCAAGTCCCTGACTAAGGTGGAAAAGGAGCGCATGCCAGCAAGATGGCAATACATCTGGACACACGTTATTAAGTGCCTAATCTCCAAATTCGGATCGCAGGATCAGGCAAGCAAGCCTACTCAGGAAGTGGCGGTCACTCTCTGCACTGGCCGAAAGCTCAACTTCGCTGACTATTTATTCAGCGAACTATACAACAAAGTTAAGGTCTGATAGAGATATAAAGATAGCTTCAAAAGAGACTGGGTTTAGAAGAAGTTCTGAAGATGTTCTGAAAAAGTTCTGAAGACAATTCTGAAGAAGATCTGAAGGAGTTCAAAACCAGTTCTAAACTTGTCTATCACATTTTGTACTGTTACTTTAGTCTTTCTATTGTATGTATAAACAGATAGGTTGTTAGATAGTTAGAACTAATGTTTTCCATTAACATTGTAAAGACATATTCTGTAATACTGTACATTCAATCAATACATATTACATTTGGCTATGACATTCCTGTCTACAATCTTTCCATATATTGATATCTTGATTGTTTGGGTCCTAACAATTGGTATCAGAGCCAATTCATCTGTTCTTGAAGATTTGTGAAAGAACTTGTCAGATCTGACAGTTCTTGGTGTTCTTGATCTACAAAATTCAAATTCAACACAGGTGAATTCTCGATCTTCTAACAATCAAAGATGTCTAAAGAAATAGTCTCAATCGGATCTGAAACGAAACCACCAACTCTCTTCTTGGGAGAATATCATCAATGGAGAATCAGGATGATTCAATTCTTGGATAACATAGATGAAGCCTTAATGCAATCAATCACAAATGGCCCACTAGAGGTATTTGTGGAGATTCCAGCTGTTCCCAGAACTGAATCCACCCCTGAAATCCCTGCATCAAGAATCAAGAATCAAGAAGAGTCCTGGAATGTACAATCCAGCTGAAAAGGCTCAAATGAAAGTTGATAGAAGAGCATTGACTCTACTCACCATGGCAATTCCTAATGAGATATTCAATAGGGTTGATAGTTTAACTTCAGCAAAAGCAATGTGGGATGAAGTAGATGCTCAGATGCAAGGAAGCACAAAGGCTCAAGCACAGAGATTAAATATCTGTGTAGGAACATATGAAAATTTCAGATACAAAGAAAATGAATCTATCACTGATACATATCATAGATTCAATAACATTCTGAATGATCTAAGAAAAAATGGTGTTCAAAAATCAAATTCTGAGATAAATAACAAACTTCTGAACAATCTGGGAAATGAATGATCAAGTTTTTCAGATAATATGGTAACAAGGAACTTATCCAGAAAAAGTGTTCATGATGTTTATGGTATCTTGTTCCAACAAGAAGACAAAATCAAAGTTAGGCAACATGAACAAAAGAAGACACATGAAACAGTTGCCCTTCTGAGCAAGAACTATAATAATTCTTTGACCATTGCTGCCAAGAAAGTTTGTGAGATCCCAGAGTCAACTGTTTGTGATGGGGATGAATCAGATGAGGAGCTTAAAAGGATTTCTGATAATATTGCTTTCATGACAAGGCAATTCAAACAAAGATACAATCATAAATATCAGAATAAACCTAGATCTGAAAGTGGACCTAAGAAAGGTCAAGAAGCTGGTCAATCTGAAACATCTGAACCAGCAAGGTGCTTCAACTGTGGAAAGCCTGGACATTATGCAAGACAATGCAAGATGCCAAAAGTCAAGAATTCAGGCTATTATGAGAAGAAACATCTGTTAACAAAGAAAAAGGAGCTTAATCCTGCTCTAGTGACCAAGTATGAAGAGGATTGGTTAAACTGGAGTGATGGAGATGATGAAGAAGAAGTTGCTCACTATGCAACCAATTGCTACATGTGTCAAATGGATCCAGAAAAGGACAAACAAGACACTGAGGTATCTTCTTCATCTTCTGAATTAAATATTGAAATAAATCTCTCTTCTGAACAAAATTCTGAACATAATTTTGAAATTAATACTTAAGATTCAGAAATGACAAATCAATTTCAAAACATGTTTTCTGAATTTGAAATACTCAGAAACAGAATTAAAGATGAAAGAATTTTGGTCAATCAATTCAGAGCTGAAAGTCAAATATATAAAGAAAATTGTCAAGCCGCTGAACAGATTCTTGAAAAAGTTTCTGAAGAAAAAATAGTTTTAAATGAAAAAATGGATAGTTTACAAAAAGAAGTTATTAATGAAAAATCTGAAAAGGAAATTCTAAATGTTAAGATGAATTTTCTAAATCAAGAGAGACTTGATCTTTATAAAAAGATTAAGGAATTAGAAGATTTAAATTTTAAAAGAGGACAAACTGAACAAACTCTGAATATTTTAACAAGTCAGGCTCAGAACTCAAAATTTTACAATATAAAAGCAGGTTTGGGATATAATGACAGTCAAATATTAAAAAAGGCACCTGCAAACTTGTATGATTATTCTATAATGAAAATTTTCAATGAATCAAATACAGGTATCATTTCCAAACCTGTAAACTATTATTTGTCTGAAAGAATTTCTTTTGTAAAATCAGAGACTTTGTTTTCAGAAGAAACACCTCTTAAAACTGGTGAACCAGAAATAATCTCTAAAACAGAATAAATGAATAAAATTTCAAATATTTGTAAATCTTCTGAAACAAATATTATTTCTGAAGAAAAATAAGAAGTAATTGTTAAGTCTGAAAGTGTTTCTGAAGTTACTTCTGTAATAACTTCTGAATTCAATTCTGAAGTCATTTCAGAAGATACTTCTGATAATAAATCCGAACATGAAGAAAAATATGATGAATTTTCAGATATTGAATCTTTAGAAGATGTTGATGAGAATCCCAATATATTTTTTGATAATTCTGATAATGAGTCTACAACAACAAAAGTTTCAAATATTTTTGCAAAAAGTATGACTCAAAATAAATTTTCAGATCTAATAAATGCTTCTGATTCAGAAGATGATGATGATCATATGGTGCAAGTCATTGATAAAAATGGCTATTTGGTTTATAAATCTCAATCATGTATGACTGAAGGAGAAAAATTAAAATCTGAAGTTTCAAAGATACCTTCAGAAATGTTTCAAATTCTCTCTCTGAAATTAAGAAAGTTAACTCAAATTCTGAGAATAAACCTAAAGAAAACAAAAGAATTTCTTATACTCATCCTCATTTATTATGTTTTACAGAGCTATCCACTTTAGTATGGAGAAAGAAAGATGAAAGACTGTCAAAGAATGACAAATTAGATAGTTTTTCATTTTCAAAAAGGAATGATGTACCTAAATCAAAAATAGTGAATAAAAGAATTTCTGTTGAAAAATCAAATGTTATTGATTCTTATATGTCTACTGCTTTTGTAAATTATTTAAAGAATCATATTCACTGTATTACTTGTGGTCATCATACTTTCAATCTTAACTCCAAAACAAACAAGAAAATTTTGATGAAATCTATTCATAAATGTTCAGCTATATTGACAAATTCAATTCAAAGACAGATAAAAAAGTCTGAACAAACTTCTGAATTAAAAATTCTGAAGAAAAAGTTCAGAAATTCAAATTTTATTACTAACCTTAAAGGACCGATTCTGAAATGGGTACCTAAAACTCAATAATCTCTTTTGCAGATATGTCATGTGTGGGTCTTAGATTCTGGATGTTCAAACATGACACCTTTCAAAGAACTACAAACTGATTATCATGAAAGATATGGAGGAATAGTTAGTTTTGGAAACAATGCAAAGGGATATGTAAGAGGATATGGCACTTTCATTAAAGGAGATGTAAAAGTAATGAATGTTTTCTATGTTGAGGGATTAAGACATAATCTTTTCAGTATTAGTCAATTCTGTGACAAATACTGGAAGGTTAATTTTGACATAGATTACTGTCATATTCTGAGTACAGCAAACAAAAATGAATTAACCGCTTATAGAGATGGAGATATCTACACAGCAACATTCACTGCAACAGGTCAACTACAAGGTGTATGTTATATGTCTACAACAATGAGAAATGATAATTGGCTTTCGCACAGAAGAATGTCACATCTGAACTTCAAAGCCATTTCTGAACTAGGCAAACATCAATCTGTAAGAGGACTACCAAAGATCATATTTGAAAAGAACTCTCTTTGTTCTGCATGTGAACTAGGGAAGATCAAAAGAAGTTCTCATCCTCTGAAAATGCTATCTTCATGCAAAGCTCCACTTGAAATGCTACATATGGATTTATGTGGCCAATGAAAACTCAAAGCATAGGGGGAAAGAAATACATTCTTGTCATAGTAGATGAATATACACAATATACATGGATTGAATTTCTGAGACTCAAGTCTGATACTTCTGAAAGACTGATACCCTTTCTGAAGAAAATTCAAGTTCTTCTTCAACTCCCAATTCAAAAGATCAGAAGTGACAATGGAACAAAATTACCAATTCTACACTTCAGAATTTTTTGGAATCTGTTGGTATTTCACATAATTTTTACGCTGCAAGAACCATGCTTGCATATTCAGAACTTCCTCTTTCTCTTTGGGCAGAAGCAATTGCTACTGCATGTTTTACTCAGAACAGAACAATTCTAAACAGAAAAGTTCTTAAAACTCTTTATGAAATGTTAAAACAAAGAAAACCCTCTATTGATTATTTTAAAATCTTTGGTTGCAGGTGTTTTCTAAAGAATGATACTCAGCATCTTGACAAATTTGCACCAAAAGGTGTAGCAGGTATTTTTGTTGGCTATTCCCAAAGATCCAAAGCTTATAGAGTACTCATTAAAGGAACTCAAAGGATCATTGAAACTACAAATGTCAGATTTCATGAACCAACATTGACTTCTGAACAAGACAGTTTAGAACTCACACATAAACTAACTTTTGAAAGTTTGGACTTAGAACATAATCAGACAAAATCTACTTCTGAATCTCAAACTTTACTTCAAACAAATTTAGACAATTTATGTCAAGACTTATTTGATATTTCTGTAAATGTTTCTGCAGATTATCAAAATCCTTCTCTTCTCAGAAACACAAATGCTCAAGACATTTCAGAAATACAAATTTCAAGTACATCAGCACCACAAATCTCTACCTCAAATTCAGAACTTACAACTTCTGAAAATGTACATCCAACTTCTGAACCAGTTCAAGTTGTTTCTGAACCAATTCAAGTTGTTTCTGAACCGATTCAAGATATTTCTGAACATGTACATCAAAGTTCTGAACCAATTCAGAATTTTCCATTTGAGGGGGAGTCTTCAGATTTACATTCAGCTATCAATCATGATACTGAAACTCAAGCAATTATTGATGATTATGATTCTCTGAATAATGTTTCATCTATTCAACCATTGCCAAATGTGAACAAATGGACATCCTGTCATCCAGTGCATCAAATAATTGAAGATGCATCAAAAGGTGTTCAAACAAGATCTGCAACATCAAATGAGTGTCTGTATATAAATTTCTTAAGTAGCATGGAACCCAAAAAGCCATATGAAGCACATCAAGATCCAGACTGGATTTTAGCCATGCAGGATGAGTTAAATCAATTTGAAAGAAACAAGGTCTGGAAAATGATACCAAAGCCAAAAGGTAAATCTGTCATTGGCACAAAATGGGTGTTCAGAAATAAAAAGGATGAAAATGGAATTGTTGTAAGAAACAAGGCAAGGCTTGTAGCTAAAGGGTATTGTCAACAAGAAGGAATTGATTATGATGAAATCTTTGCCCCTGTTGCAAGATTAGAAGCTATTAGAATATTTCTTGCATATGTTGCTCACAAAAACATGAAGGTATTTCAAATGGATGTCAAATGTGCATTTCTGAATGGCATTTTACATGAAGAAGTGTATGTTGAACAACCAGAAGGTTTTGTAAGCAAAGAGTTTCCAGATCATGTTTATATTTTAGACAAAGCCTTATATGGACTTAAACAAGCACCAAGAGCATGGTATGACACTCTTACAACTTTTCTTCTGAATTCTAAATTCAAAAGAGGTACTGTTGATACCACTTTATTTCTGAAAAAGGAAGGTGGTGATATGATATTGATACAAATATATGTAGATGGCACTATTTTTGCCACTACTAGTCCAAAGTTTTGTAGAAATTTTGAGAAAATCATGCAAACTGAATTTGAAATGAGTATGATGGGAGAGTTGACATTTTTCCTTGGTCTTCAAGTTAAACAACTTCCCACTGGCATATTCATTAATCAATCTAAGTATGTCTCAGATTTACTTAAGAAGTTTGACATGACTGATTGTTCAAGTATTCAAACTCCAATGGCCACTGAAACTAAGTTAGAACCTGATCTGAATGGAAAATCTGTTGATCAGAAAAAGTACAGAGGCATAATTGGATCTTTGCTTTACTTAACTGCTAGTAGACCAGATATAATGTTTGCTACATGTATTTGTGCCAGATATCAAGCTAATCCTAAGGAATCACACCTTCTAGCTGCAAAAAGAATACTTAGATACCTAAAAGGTTCTCCTTCATTGGGACTTTGGTATTCTAAGGATTCTAGTTTTGAACTAACAGCATTTACAGATGCAGATCATGGTGGTTGCAAATTAGATAGGAAAAGCACTTCTGGATCATGTCAGTTTCTGGGTGATAGACTGGTTAGCTGGTCTTCAAAGAAATAAAATTGTTTCTACTTCTACAGTAGAAGCTGAGTATGTAGCAGCTGCAATATGTTGCTCACAAGTGATCTGGATGCAAATTCAACTAAAAGACTATGGTTACACTTTCAAAAAGATTCCTTTGTATTGTGATTCAAAGAGTGCCATAGCCATCACTGCCAATCCTGTTCAGCATTCAAAAACCAAACACATTGATGTCCGATATCATTTTATCAAAGATCATGTGGGAAAAGGTAATATTGAAATGTTTTTTGTTCAGACAGATTATCAGTTAGCTGATTTATTTACCAAAGCTCTTGATGAAAAACGTTTTAACTTCTTGGTAAGTAATTTGGGCATGATGAATATGTCTTTGTAAGTATTAAGCATCAATAAAAATTTAGAAGTTATATTCTGAGGTTTCTTATTTCACATTCTGAATAATTTGTTCTTCAGAAATTTTCTGAAGTTCTATATTCAGAATGTTATTTTTTTTAACAAACTCAGCAATATAATCCTTCTTGATCCAGCTTGATTGTCTTTCAATACTTTTCAAAAAAAAAATTCATTTCTTTCATATTCCCTTATTTCTTTGAAAAATATTGCATTTATTAAGGGGGAGAATCATAGTTGCTAATGATTCAAGGGGAGTGATATTAATGTCATATTTTTCAACTATTCTTTCCTTCTAAACAGATCTGAATTACGGACTTCAAGTCTTAGACTTCATATCTAAGAAGAATGAACAAACTTCCTTAGATAAAATATTTTTTCAATTGTTCAAACCTACTTCTGAACTATCAAAATGATTTATATTTTTCAGATGTTTGTATTCTTAAATGATTTTTAATGTTCTAACGTAATACATGTTTCGTTTTGAACTAAACTTAAAGGTTCTGAAGTTCATCTGAAGTCTTTCTTTCAAACTTCTGAACTTCTTCTCAGAAGTTCTGAACAGTTTCTGAAGTTTTTGAACTTGTTCTCAAAACTTAACTTCCCGTTGATATTTCACTTAAGCGTGTGCCACGTGTTTTAATTTCATTGGATCTCTCTTAAACACGACCATTAAACGGTTCATTTATTCTAATAAATGATGATTACTACTCTAATCACATTTACTTTTTGGCCACGTGTCCTTCAGCGATTATCCAGTCATATAAATCAAATGGATTCTTCATCATCTTCATTTTTTAGCAACTTTTCTCTGAGAAATCTTTCTGTGTTTATTGATCTTCTTTCTATTACCAATCCGTGTTCTTCCAACATCATGTCTACTTCAAATGCCATGGTTTCTGCTTCCTCGAGTTTCAATGATAACAATGGATCATCAAGTGATGGTTCATTCAAGATTGTGCCTAAAAAATTAATGGTTGGAACACTGGAAATCCCACTAAATGATGATCAAATGCTTCAAGACACAGCCACAACTGCAACTCATCAAGCCGGACCTTCAAACCCTAACCCTAACCCGACAACTGCTAAAATTGGGGAAACACAAGTTACACCAATTGATGTTGTTTATGGATCAAATGTTGCTGAAAGTGAATTCCAGACTCGTGATGAAAGTAGTGATATGTCCAAACTCTATGTCCCTGCTGAGAAATTACTTGAAATCAAAAGAAATAACTGTGCTTTGAACTTCAAATCAAAAGACTTCATTGATGATCAAGTAATGTTGATTAATATTATGAAGAAACATCCCCTGCGCACTCAACTTTCTAGGAAATTTTCTGTTCCTGCTTCTTATCTTCAACAATTCTGGTATTATGCTGAGGTTGATGAATCTGAAAATGAAATTGTCTCCTATGTCCATGTTTACAAGGTATGCATCTCTGTAGATGATATTAGGAGCCTTCACTATTTGTCAAAACCAGATGAGGTTCTTGGGAAAACCTGTTATGATTCAATTCCATCTTCATCAGAAATGATATCAGATTTCATGAGTTTGGGATACTCTGAAAATCTTAGTGCTTTGAGCTCTATTAGAAGAAAATGTTTACCTCCAATTTGGTATTGCTTATTTTCCATTATGAATACCTGCTTATCTGGAAAAAGCTCAAGTTTGGATCAAGCTTCAGCAAATGGGAGGATTATCTTTCATGGAGTTGCCTTCAACACACACTATGATTATGCTAGTCTCATTTTTGATGAACTCAAATCTGCAATTTTGAAGAAGTTCACATTCAACTACATACCGTTTCAGAGATTTTTTCAAACACTCATCAAAGGAGCAATGAAGGCTGTCTGAAAAATTCCTGTTCTAGCCCATGAGGTACATGTTCCTATCTTTACTATGGACAGTTTAAAACCACCAAATGCAAAACTTCAATTTCCAAATGCACTTCCACTTCCTTCTCATTTACTTGATCTTGTAAGTTCATCAACTAGGATTGGGAGTGAGCATTTAGAATCTATGGGATTACCTCAACCAGTAATCCCTTCCCCTGATTCAAACCAGAGTGGTGATCATGCAAGAAAGTCTAGAATTACTAGAAAGAGAGGGGAGGATGTTCATGGGGGAGAACAACCTCAACAAGTGAAGAGGAAAAATGAAACTGAGAGACTGGGTAGAAGGGTAAGACAAAGAATTGATGAGGGGAGAACACAGGTAAAAGAAAAACAAACCTGTGAACCACCTGTTACCAGCCACATCTACTATTATTTCACATTCTTTGATGGATAATATTGAAACAGCCAGTGAGCCCATGGCAACCTTGGTTAACCCCCCCAGCCACTCACCCATCTCTCAACAGAAGGGTGTTTCATCAACATAAATGGGGCAAGCAGCTTATAATCCATTAGGACCCCAATTGGAGGTTCCTTTTGTTGAAAATGAAGGATATATGTCCCCCCTTCATAGTTTTGAGCACATTGAGTCTGAGTGTCCACTCAACTTTGAGCCTTCTGAACCACTTAATGTGGCATCCATTCACACTAGCACACATCTTTCAGATGTTCCAAAGCAAAGTGTTTGTCACATTGCATCAACAACTATAGATATTCCTATCTCTGGATATCAATGATTAGTTGGAAGACCTAGTGGGGTGAACATCACAAAAGCCCCATTAACAGAATCAAATGTGGTTCATGATGCCTTTGTGGCTCATACAGGCCAGCCTTCTTCTGAAGGTCTGAAAACAAGTTCATCTGTTGATCTTGGCATCTTACCCACATCTTCTGAATTCACAGAATTCAAAGATTTATGTACTTATGAATTTGCAAAGATTCAGAAGGATATCAAGGAATTGACGGATAAAACCAAAAAGGTGTTGGAGGATAGGTTGAAATAACATGGGGAAAGTATGGTGAACAGGCTGAATGATTTTCAAATCCAGTCTTCTAATGATCTGAATATTTTTAAACAAGCACTTCTGACAGCTTTTTTTGAAGTGGCTTCATCAGTTTCTTCTCTGAAAGATTCTCAGACTTCTTCTTCTTCCGCTCAACCAGTTTATGCAACAAAAGATGATATTTCTCAGATTCTACATCAGCTATCATCCATTCAGAGTTCTCAGTCAGAGTTAAGCGCAAGATTATCTGCTCTAGAATGCAGATCTCAATCAGATACTTTTAAAAGGAGTCTTGATGATCAGGATCCTGATAATCAAGAGGGGGAGAAAAAACAGAGAGTATCTGAACCAGAAACTAATGTAAATGATCAAGTTCAAAATTCTGAGAAGACCTCTGAAGATACTCAGAATGTTGGTGAAGAATCAAATAAAGCCTCACAAGCTATAGAAGATATTTTATCTGCAGAACATGAGGCACAAGAGACAAATGATCATTCTTCTGAAGAAATGATAGAAGAAGGGTATGAAACAGAAAAGTTATCTCTTGATTCTGAAGGTAACTTGGGCTCAGATAATACAGATATAATTCCAGACTCTAATGATGAAATGCTAAGGAAATATCTTGATCTTGAAGATGTCATTGGAGAACCAAGTGATCTTTCTGATGTGATCATGTTTGAAGAGGATATTATTGGTGTAAATATGGGAGAAAGCTCAGAAGAAATAAAAGCTTTAGTAATTTGGAAGCCTCAACAACTTCTGAGTGAAGAGTTCAGAAGTTCTTCTGAAAGATTATGGAATATTCTAAATCAATTCTGTTGGGTGCATGTCTTTCTGAACTATCCAACAAGTCTGGAGTGCAGACTTTTGGACAACAGATTTTCTATCTTCAGAAATTTTCTTGAACAACCAGATGAAAGAGTTGAATTGGAATTTGATTTAGCTCATATGGAAGGAGTTGAAATTGTTGATGAAATTATAATTGCTTTCTCAGGAAAATTTGATGTTAGGATCAGACCTTGTATTATCATTCCTAAAATAGATCTTCCAGTACTTGAAGAACCTGTATTGGATCAAGTGTTTGAAAAAGAAAATGTGTTTATTTCTGGAGAAAGCAGCCTGATATTTCTTGAAGACACTTATTGCTTCATGTACAAAAGAAGTATGAAGTTTGCAAAGTTGGAAGACTTTCTGAATGATGAATGGTCTGAAAATCATATTGTTCAAGTGAAGAACTTTATTCAGAATCATGGTGTTCAGAATTTTCATGATTTAACTTTAATAAAGAAGATCAGATGCATATCAAAATCAATTCAGAATGATTTGACTATATTCAGATTTGGAGCAGAAAGAAGAGATGGTACTTTGTGTGAATTCACTCAGTTTGATGTTTACAAGCTAAGACTACAAGATAAGTTGGCAATCTTGTCTTTTCGTGTTAACTTAGGTGAATCTGAGTTAGTCCCAGAGATTAGAAGAATCTTGGGAATATATATAAGGAATCTCATAAAGCATGATTTTCAATTGGCTTTGGAATACAGACTTAACACAGTAAATCTGTTGGAACCTGTATATATTGAAAGGTTTGGGCTGAAAAGATTGTTCACTAATCCAGATATTGGGTTCATGTATCTTGTTGAAGGAATCACTAAGACATTTGTTGTATATGATATTCCAAAGTATTCTACAACCTCCCTCAAATGGCTTCTGAACTACATGACAGATTATATTGAAGAATCTGACATCAAAGAAGAAATTATCTATCTGATCAAAGAAAGAATAAATTTTAGAGAGTTTGTGAGAAAGAGTTATCTAGCTGGTCACAAGAAACTAAACAAGATAAGAGGAGCAGATTATTTACTAAGTGATGCTTATGACTTCAAGATCCATACTAAGAGGCAAGACATGGAAGAAATTCAGAAGTACACTCTGAATCTTGAAAGTTCAGAAGTAAGTCAAAAAGAAAAAGAAAAAGAAAAAGAAAAAGAGAAAGAAAAGGAAGAAGTTTTTGAAAAAATTTCTGAAAAGTTGGTTCCTGAAGAGCAAATATCTGAAGAGGAACAACTACAAGTGCAAAGAATAGAAGAAAGTGCCTTCACCATGTTCCTAGAATATTTCCATCCAGAAATGTTCATGGAATATGAACAAAAATTCAACTATATAGATTGTTGGATTCAAAAGCCTTTTGGTTGGGAACAATGGTACTCAGATATCATCAGAAAGATAAGGATTCCAATCAATGAAGCAAGGAAATATAGTCCTGTAATCAAAGTGATTAATGCTGATTTAAAGACAAGACATAATTACAAATATGCATTCTTTACTGTTGAACGACAAAATTGTGAGATTTCTACCTTTTCTGAAGCTGATTTTCAGAATGTTTACCTCAGAGATCTTCTCAGAGTTTACAGAAGCCTTTATCCCTTTCATGATTCAATCACCAAGTTTAGAAAATCATTTCCAATTCTCAGAGATGGCTTGTACAGAGAGTTTATATGGGCTGCAAAGAATGATTTTCAGGTTGCATATGTTCTGAACAAGAAACAAGTACACTTGAGCAAACCAAATCTAAGCCTGCCAGACATTCAGAATCTAAAGAAAAGTACTTTAGTAATTCAACCTCCAGGCTTTGTTTGCAAATGTTTCCAAGAACTTTTATTTGTGAGATTTGAAGAATTTCATAAGTGTTGCAATGGAACTCCCATGGCTATCAGAGATCGTATGGTAAAAAGGCAAAATAAAAGACCAAAGAATCTAAGCAATGAAGATTGAGAGAAGCACAAGAAACTTGCTAAAGAGATGATCAGAATTGCTGAATACTTGCTTGAATATAGAAACTTGATTCTGAAAGATGTTAGAGAAATTCTGAATTTTTGGAAGTATGATTTAAATTTTTGAAGCTAAGGGGGAGATTGATAGAGACATAAAGATAGCTTCAAAAGAGACTGGGTTCTGAAGAAGTTCTGAAGATACTTCTGAAGAAGATCTAAAGGAGTTCAGAACCTGTTCTGAACTTGTCTGTCACATTTTGTACTGTTACTTTAGTCTTTCTATTGTATGTATAAATAGATAGGTTGTTAGATAGTTAGAACTAATGTTTTCCATTAGCATTGTAAAGACATATTCTGTAATGTTGTACATTCAATCAATACTTATTACATTTGGCTATCACATTCATGTCTACAATCTTTCCATATATTGATATATTGATTGTTTGGGTCCTAACAAGGTCCAAAAGAGGGACAAAGCCATCGCTTTTCCCAGATTCGCTGCCATACTCTTCGCATCAATCTATGAGGAATATCCCTCTGAGGGAAACCAAAACTTTTCTTAGATTGGGAAGAAGGCCCTCGAGGTGGATGAAAAAGATGGAGATGCTTCCTACACTCCATACATGTTGCAGATAATTCAAGGTGTTGCTGCTGCTGATTCTTCCAGCACCTACCTCTCAGGTAGATACTATGTCCACGTCACTGCCAACCCCCTCAGTGACTAACCTAGGCACATACCACCCATACATCAAACGCAAGCAACCAACAGATGTACACAAAACGTCCATCACCCAAAAGCCCATTTCCAAGATATTCAAAAAGAGTGTCACTCAATAAGGCACTCTCTCTAATTTCTGGACTCTACCTACCTCCTCTACATCAACCACACCAACAGCCACGACAACAGCTTATGCTTCTATTGCCGCTTCAACAGCTCTACCTCCTGTTTCAGAGATCTCGGTCTCTGAAACCGTAATAGTCAGCTATGCTGATGCTGTATCAGGTATCACTTGCTCTGCCTTCTTTTCCTCCTCTATATCCTCTTCTTTGGTCCTCACATCAATCCATGATTCAGGTATGGTTGTCCCCATTCCTGATGAGATTGAGCAACGTGTTGTTCATACATCAGTTTTGTTTTCGACAACCTGATCACTGGAAAGCAACGTGCACAGGGCATGAAAATGCTTCTCTTAAGCATTCTCAGAAACATGTGAGTGATCCTCAGGACACTATCGTCGCATGTAACATCCCTGAGAATAATCCTTTGGATATTGTCAAGGCGCCCATGTGTAAACACTTTACTACCCTCATCTTTTTGCTAACCCTGAACTCTTTTTGGCTCATCTTTCCTTGTTATCAACAGGTGCTGCTGCTCCTCTCTACACTTCAGCAACTGTTGTGACCTCCACCTCCACTCCTGTCAACACGCCTACCTCCTCTAAGCCACCTTCAGCGGCTGATCTCAGAAATGTGAAGGTAGAGAAGGAACTTCCTAAATTCCCTTCAATCCCTAAGGATGTACCCCAAATCACTCTGCCCCTCCCTCATTCTTAGCGATGGACTTTCTGGTGAATGAGTGTGCACTCACAAGGCTATGAGTAGACAATCCGTGTTTCGCCTGAGAGAAAATCTACAAGCAGGTGGTTGGGGTCCCTGCCATGAAGGTGGCCATCAGCAATCTCTCCACTGATCTTCGAACAGTGAGAGATGACCAACTGGCCATAGAGCGAGGAGTAAAAGCTCTCATTGAAAGAGCTAACCATCAAGACAAGTTCCTCTATCCGTAGAGTACATTGAATGTACAGAAATGGCTATAACAGAGTTTCTCTTATTCGTATAACAGCTACTATACCGTTTCGAACACAAGCGGTACATTCCAAAATAACCGGTATTCGCACATCAACAGACTCAAGCTGAGATTCTGCATCTTGTTAAAGGCATGTCAAAGAAAGATGACTCTGACAGGTCTCAATTAGGTTTGATTGCTCAAACTCAAACATCTCAAGCTGAGAGTCTCTCCACTCTCAAATCAAATGTGCACACTCTCTTAGTGCACATTCTGCCTGTGAATAACAAAGAGGGGGGAAATGTTCGCCCAAGAGCTATCTGATCAGCTTATTGGCAAGAATCTTCCTCAAGAAAATCTGCCACCTCCTCAACCTCAGCAACAAGAACAACCCATCCTTGAAGGAGCAGGTGATGATGAAGACGACGATGAACCTAAAGACATCCTTCATTATTCCCTTAAGGATGATGATGATAATGATGATGATGATGATGATGATGATTTCTGGGATGTTCACAGACCAGGAACGACACCATCAAGGGGAGTCGTTTTTAGAAGCCCTTTGGGGGACAGGAAAAATCTTGAAAAGTATCAGTCTGGTCCCTCAGACAAAAATAAAGTAGTAGAGCTCGATTATACTCCTGTAAATCAGTGGGGTAGCTCAACGCTGAGGTATGCCTTCCTCTCGTCTCTTACACCCTCCCTCCAGAACATCAAACTCCTCCATAAAATCTCTTTGCTGATGAACCTCTGTTGATCATACCTCCTCTCAGTGATTTGAATATGATTCCTTTACTATACTTAGTGAAATTCCTTAGTTAAGCTTCTGTTCAAATTCAGCGATAGCACACGCTGATTGGTATGAAGCGATCGCTGAAGATCAAGGAACTACGAGCTTATCACTGAAGACCTGAAGATCAGTTATCACACCAGAAGACCATTCAGCGACAGTCGAAGACTCTAGCTGAAGAAAGAGATAATCAACTAAGTGAACTGAGGCGGTTCAGCGATAGCAGCGATTGTCAACTCAAAGTGTGAAGTCTTGTGAAGCCTCAACGACACTGAAGATTCATCCTTGAAGATTCAGTATCAGCGATCAAATGAAGTTTCCTTTGCAAGATTAAAAATTGCTCTTATCCTCGATGCACAAAAGTCAAACCTAGAACCATGTCAGAAAAGGACGTACGACTTGTCTCTTATGTCCCCATCATATCTGATATGGTACTGTTCATATTCGGCCAAAAGCATGGTTGTCTTATTAACAAGGACAAGCTTCCTATCCAAGCTTGACACGTGGCATATACCTTTTGTCTTGTTTCAAAGACAAACGAGTATAAATAAGATGAAGATATCTTCTTCATCTCTATGCATGCTTCTGTCTAACTTATACCCTCTTTATTCTTTCTTTCATCTTCTTGTGCATCATACTTCGTGTTTCTTAGTTACAATAGAATAGGTTTTTAACTTGTTCTAATTCCGCTTGTAACTGTAAATTTGTTTATCTTAATAAACTCATTTAAAAACCAAAAAATCTGTGTGTTTGTATTCAACCCCCCCTTCTACAAGTAGTATCAGAGCAGTGTTTGCTTCTTATCTCTTTAAAATATTTTCTCTTAAAAATTATTTTTAAATGTCAAACCCTAATACAAACTATAACGATAATGGATCTTTAGCTAAACCACCTAGATTTAGCCATGATAACTTTCCATTATGGAAGGAAAGAATGTCTCTATTTTTGGAGGGATTTGACCCCAAGATTCCCTACTATCTGGAAAATGGACCATTTGTTCCTACAACTATAGTAGCTAGTGTTCCTGCCACCACTACTACTCCTGCCATTCCTGAGAGGAGCATTGTTAAAACTCCTAACAGATGGACTGAAGAAGACAAGAAAAAAATTGCTATTGACTCTAAAGCTAGATCAATAATAGCAATGGCTTTACCTGATGAGGTCTATCATTTTGTCATGAAAATGAGGACTTCAAAAGCCATGTGGGATACATTATGTATCCAATATGAGGGAACTTCTGAAGTGAAAGTAACTAGATGCATAAACCTCGTAAGAAAATATGAGAGTTTTATGTATCAAAACGGTGAATCTCTTTCTCAAATTCACCAGCGATTTAACTGTCTGCTGATTGATCTTAAATCAGTCGATAGAATTTATTCAAACGCTAAAATTCTGACAAAGTTCATGGAGGCATTGCCCGATCAATGGGCAGTGTAAACTACATGCATAAAACTGTCAAAGAATCTTGAAACCTTCTCCTTAAGTGCATTATATGGTATGCTCTTAAATGAGGAATGTTAGAAATTAAAGTATGAGTCAAAGAAGAGATGTCTACAAAAGTCAACACACTCTTCTTGTTATAACTAATTGTTGTTAGACGCTCCCTTTTAAACACATGGCACTTTGTAATTGGCTAGCATTTTAACTTTCTGTTTTTGTATCTGTATAAATAGCATTATATTGTGTTTGTAAAAGTTGTCGATCAATACATTTACATTTTGAAGAATACTGTGCGTAATTCATAACTTTGTCTACTTTGATTCAAAGTTATCATTTCATAATCTTTGTTCTTCATTCTGTTTACTGTTCTATTGATTTAAATTGTTAATTGATCTGCTTCCGCATTTCACTTTGATTCAATACTCTCAATTAACAATCGGTTTAAAGGAATCTGGAACCAACAATTGGTATCAGAGCCTTCTAATCAATCTATTGATTATTAGATCTCTTCCATTGAAGAAATTCCTTTCGATCGAACAGTATTTTCTCAGATTCAAAATTTGTTTATTAATCCACTCTGTTTTACGAGATTTTGTTAAATCGTTAACAATCTTCTCTTAAATTGAGTCATTCATTTTGTAATCTGAAGAAACAGTGATATTATCGACCTGTTCTTCTATCAAATTGAGATTTAATTGTTCTAAATTTCTTTCAAATCTTCAAATTTTCTCTTCTATCCTACTCAAATGGCAAATTCGAGCTTGAAAGCTGTTTATACGTCTAGGTCCCTGACTAAACCTCCAACTCTTGTACGTGATGAATACCCACAATGGAAGATTCGAATGGTTAACTTCTATGAGGGATTGGATGCTGAGTTATATCCAATTATTCAAAACGGTCCGTTTGTTCCCACCACTACTATTCCCAGAATTCCAGCCACTGCAAATACAGATGAGGTACCAACAAGACTGGTTCAGAAGTCAAGGAATAACTGGACTGATGAAGAAAAGGCTAAGGTGGAATTAGCTAAGAAAGCTAAGTCTCTGTTGATAATGGCCATTCCAAATGAGATTTTTCAATCTCTGGACTCATGTGACACAGCAAAAGATTTATGGGATCAACTGGAGAATCTCTTAGAAGGTGGTGCGAAAATGAAAAAGAACAGAAGAGCCCAAGCTCTAAATGAATATAATAGTTTTCAAGCGGCGGACCGATGAATCTACGGAACAAACATTTCATCGATTCAACAATCGATTAATCTCTCGCAAGAGATGTGACATTGTTAGATCAAAGGAAGACAACAATGTTCTATTTCTCAAAAGGTTAAACCCTGAATGGTCAAATCTATCCATGTCACTACAAGCCAATCAGGACCTTGAACAATGGTCGCTGCATGATGTATTCAGTACACTGCAAGCTCATGAAAAAGAAGTTGTTCAGAAAAGAACAAACATCGGAGGTCCTCTGGCTTTGATCTCAGAAACAAAAGGAATCAGAAGACGAAGTGATGACAGGAAGAAATCGAAGGCCTTCATATCGTAGACCGCTCCGAGAAGATGACTGCGAATCAGATGATGAAAGTAAAGCGTTTGCTGACTCTCTGGCTTTAATAACCAAGCAATTTACTAATCGTTTTGGAAATAGGTCTTTGAAAGGAAATAAACGATTTGATCATCCCTATGTTCCTAAACAAGAAGTATAGAGAGTAGAGAAAACAGAAGAAGAGAAGAAAGAAGAAGAATTAAAAAGGAAGAAAGATGTCTGCTACAGATGTGGCAAGCCCGGACATTACTCGAGAGATTGCAGAGGAGCTGGGAAAGGATAAGACTTATTACAAAAACAAATATAAGTACAATGTCACCGAAAGAGCACACTTTGCGAAAAAGAAAAGCTGGGTGCAAGATGAATCCGGCGGTGATGAAGCCATGTTCGTGGAATGGCAAACACAAACGAATCGGAAGGATCAACCCTCTGAGTCACCGGTTAGTAATTTCTCTGGATCATCTGAGCTTGAACAAACGATTGTGATGTTATCAAACAATTTTGAGGAACTAAAACTGAAACTCACAATCGAAAAGAAATTACGAAAAAGTACTGAGAAAACTCTTTCTACAATCAAAAGGGAAAGAGATATTTTCAAAAGAGAAATGGATTTACTTACAGAAGAAAAACTCGAATTAAATACTGCAAAGGAAACGATTTCCATGAGTCTAAAACTTTCTGAAGAAAAACTTAAAAAGGAAATTTTGAATCTCAATAAACTTCTGGAAGGAAAAGAGAAAGAAATCAGAGACAAAGAGAGTGATAGACTCAACTCTGTAGCACTTAAAAACTATTTTCAGAAAGAGAGAGAATTTTTACACATTGAACTTCAACAGAAAAAGCTACAGATTATAACATATCTGGATGCATAGAAGGTTCATGACAAAATTAACACACAAGTAGGAAGATCTGGACTTGGTTTCGAGGACCTAGATCCCTACACGTGTAAGAAAAGGTCAGATCTGAAATCTGTTTTTTGTGTTGGACAAATACAGAAGCCAAAGTTTCCAATTTTGTATGAAAAATCTATTTTTTAAAAATCTAGATATGAAAACCATCATAAAAAAAGCAAACTTAAATTCGAAAATATTGAATATTGTTGTAAAACAAATGTTGATCTAAATAAAGTTCAGAAGAAAGATGATATTTTCAATTTTGGTTCAAATAAACATACAATTTTGAATCCAGAGGCAGATATTTTTGTTCCAAGTCAGGCAGAGGAAGATCTACGACTTATGTTTGAAAACGATATTCTCTCTACTCTGGATAAGTGTTTTAGAAATGAAACTCTTTGTGAGAATCATCCAGAGATCTCTCCCTGTTCATTTGAAGATTTACATCTTTCTGAAACTCAAGAAAGCTTGGCTGAGATTACGTATCCATGGGAGAATGACAATAATGATGAAGAATTTTTTGATAACTCTGAAAATTACATTTCAAATTTAGAAATTAATTCTTTTAAATCATCAAAAGTTATCACAAATAATTCAGAAATTATTGATAAAAAGGATGATTATTTGTATACCGATAAATCTCAAGAAATCGAGCTTCGATAGAGATTGTGCTAAACTTTCAAGTGGTATACCTATTCTTCCCGTTTGTTCCCGGAACCGAGAAAATCGATATCTATACATCCAGACTTCTTAGATATGTGTCTCAAAGCCAAAACATGTCTTGAACTTGAGAAAGAGGCAAAACTCAAAAACAAAGTGCAAAATCAAAAGATTTTAAACTCTACTCTTCCGAAGTTTACTAATATTCAAAAAGGCAAATGGAAATCCTCTAATTCTTATGTTCCTTTTTCAGTAAATAACAGAGCTTCTGCAAAAGTAGATCAGAGGAAGAACACAGAGAAGAAAAAGCCAGAACTAAAACAAAAGTCTAGTCTAGATAGGTTCTCTAGAACAACTGATACTAGAAAAGACTTTAGAAAGAATAATTGTAATTACCATTCTCGCAATGAAAATTCAATTCAATCTTCTATGTTTCAGTCTTCTGAATGTTTTTCACTGTTCTTAAAGTTAAAACAATTTTTCTCGCAAACCTCTGATCATTCCAATTCACAGTATGTTTGTCACAAAAAGAATAAAACTCAAAAAAACCAAAAACCAAAAATAAAGTCTTTACCTTCTGTTAAATCAAAAAACGAGCATACTCCAAAAGCTAACATAAAAGGACCCATTATGCGATGGGTACCTAAGAAATTCGATTTTTGATTGCGTAAACGAGCGTGTGCATATCCGGTATCTTGACTCTGGATGCTCGAGGCACATGACTGGATCCCAAAATTTACTATCCCAATTCAAGGACAAATCAGGTGGAGTAGTAACTTTTGGTGATAATGGTAAGGGTCAAATAAAAGGCTACGGTACTCTACAAGAAGGTAATATCACCTTATCAAAGGTAGCTCATGTTTCTGGCTTGAAACATAACCTCCTTAGTGTAAGTCAACTTTGTGATTCTAAAATACTAGTAGTATTTGATGAAAAACATTGTTATTTATTCTCTAAGGCGAGGTGAAGAACTTTGGAGAAGCAGACAGAAAGGTAACTTGTATATGATGAATTTTATCTCTAAGGATGGTAAGGAAACTTTATGTCTCATCTCCAAAAAGAGTGAAGTTGCGTGGCTCTGGCATCATAAAATGTCTCACTTAAATTTTAATAATCTTGAGATGCTTGTTAAAAACAAACTGGTATCTGGACTTCCAGATATTCATTTTCAAAAAGATCACCTCTGCCCTGCATGTGAAATGGGCAAAATTAAACGAGCATCTCATAAAACAAAAAGTGATCATTCTTGTACTAGACCTCTGCAATTATTACATGTGGATCTACGTGGTCCAATTGCAATTCGCAGTCTATCCTGGTAAAAAGTATATTCGGTACTAATTGATGAATTTTCCGGATATACTTGGCTTGCTTTCGTTCGTCAAAAGTCGAAGTCCCGGTGGTACTACGTAATATGATGACCAGAATTCAAGTTCTTCTACATCAGAAGATTCAGCAGCTTCGAAGTGATAATGGTACAGAATTCAAGAACGCCAAGCTTGAATCGTATCTTGTTGAACAAGGAATTACTCAAAACTTCTCTGCTGTTCGCACTCCACAACAAAACGGTGTAGTTGAACGTCGCAACAGAACCTTGGTTGAAGCAGCCAGAACGATGCTCGCGACTTCGGTCTCCCAATTCACTTCGGGCCGAAGGCGTTGCTCTGCTTGTTTCACTCAAAACCGTTCAATTATTGTCAAGAGGCATCTCAAAACCTCTTATGAGCTGATTAATAAAAGAAAACCATCTGTAAAAAATTTTCATATCTTTGGTTGCAGATGTTTTATCTTAAACGACAGAGATAATCTTGGCAAATTTGACCCGAAGTCCGATGAAGCTAAATTTTTAGGCTACTCGTTAAATTCAAGAGCTTTCCGAGTTTTTAACTTACGAACAAAAACTGTTATGGAAAGCATCAACATTGACTTCGATGATAACACCCAACTGACTTCCGAACACTCTACTTCAGAACTCAAGCTTAATACTGTTACTTCTGACTATCTTTCAGGTTCCAGAGAATCCGAGATTGATGCTATTTTTCAAGATTTTCTGGGCGACGAAGTTGTGTCAGAAGCTATGTCACCTCCACATTTGCAGATACCAGATATTCTCCAAGCCTCAGGCATTACTCTCTCTGGTCCTGCTTCTTCTGTTTCATCTGTCACGTCTATTTGTCCAGAAGTTCCCACTACTCCTACATCTGCCAGTCAAGAAGCTACTTCTGTTCCATCATCTGAGGGGGAGACACAAGGACAGGTGACAAAACGGATACCGAAGGACATACGTAAGAAAATAAAGAAGATTTTGTGTTTCCGGATGAAATCATTTCGTCAAATAAAACAACCCAATCAATTTCTCAACCCGTAATGACGAAATGGACTAAATCTCACACACCGAGATCTTATAATTGGTAGTCCTTCGAGGGGTCGAACACGATCTGCTACTGCAAATGAAGCATTCTTTGTTAATTTTCTTAGTATGATCGAACCTAAACGTGTACATGAAGCCTTAGTTGAACCAAGTCGGTGGATGCTATGCGGGAAGAACTACTTCAATTCGAAAGAAATAAAGTTTGGCGTCTTGTTCCTTTACCAAAAGGCAAAGTTGCTATTGGCACAAAATGGGTATTTAGGAACAAAAAGGATGAAGATGGAATTGTTGTCAGAAATAAAGCTCGTTTGGTGGCTAAAGGTTACTGTCAAGAGGAAGGTATCGATTATGATGAAACCTTTGCTCCTGTTGCAAGACTAGAAGCAATAAGATTATTCTTGGCTTTTTCTGCATACAAAAACTTCAAAGTCTACCAAATGGATGTTAAATGTGCATTTCTTAATGGATGTCTAAAAGAAGAAGTGTATGTTGAACAACTCGATGGTTTCAAAGATGCAAGATATCCGTAATATGTTTATCTTCTTGACAAAGCTTTGTATGGTCTAAAGCAAGCCCCAAGAGCACTGGTATGAACGACTATCGAAATTTCGATCGGCAAAAGATATGAAAAAGGTAAAATCGATACAACTCGTTCATCAAAAGAGGCAAAGGTATGTTAACTATAGTTCAAATTTACGTGGATGACATAATATTTGGTTCTACTCATCAAACAAGTTGATTTGTTTTCTAAGTTGATGGAAACTGAATTTGAAATGAGTATGATGGGAGAATTAACTTTCTTCCTAGGACTTCAAGTTAAACAAAGCACCTCTGGTATCTTTATAAATCAGGCAAAATATGTTTCTGACATGCTTAAAAAGTTTCATCTTCAAAACTCATCATCCATGAAAACACCTATCTCTCCTGGTATGAAATTAGGACTGACTCCTCCGGGTAAATCCGTTGATATTACCGGCTACGGAGGAATGATTGGTTCTCTTTTATATTTAACGACAAGTAGACCTGATATTATGTTTGCCACTTGTCTTTGTGCTCGTTATCAAGCCAATCCTAAAGAGTCTCATTTGGCTGCTGTAAAAAGAATATTTAGGTACTTAAAAGGTTCACCATCGTTGGGCCTTTGGTATCCTAAAAATTCTGGATTTGATTTAATGGCGTATACAGATTCTGATCATGCAGGTTGTAAGCTTGACAGAAAAAGTACATCAGGTAGCTGTCAACACGGGAAATCGACTTATAAGTTGGACATCCAAGAAACAAAGCTGCGTATCCACATCTACGGCGGAAAGCCGAATATGTTGTCTTCGCTAGTTGTTGTTCACAAGTTATTTGGATGAAGACCCAACTCGTAGATTATGGTACGATATACGATAAGATTCCCATCCTCTCGTGATTCGAAAGTGCTATCGCCATTACGGAAAATCCGATTCGGCATTCCAAAACAAAGCATATCGATGTCGGGTATCATTTCATCAAGGATCATGTCGAAAAGGGTACAATCGAAATGTATTTTGTTTCTACCGATTATCAACTTGTCGATATTTTCACAAAAGCTCTTGATGAGAGACGTTTTAACTTCTTAATTAGCAAGTTGGGAATGCTTAATATGTAACAATGATTTCTTCGTAAGCATCCGAAGCCTCGAACTATTCGACGATACTTCGAAGTCATCGAAGTCTCGATGCTTTCGAACTCTTCGTAACACTTCGAAGCTTTGAGTTACTCGATTTTCTCGTTTCATAATAATATTTTTCTTTCAAGAGAAATCATAAAGTGCGGATTGAGAAACGAGGTAAAGAAGCTACTACGGGGGAGTTCACCATTCAAGGGGGAGTTTACCATTCAAGGGGGAGTTTCACAATGCGTAAGATATTCGTCTAAGTCTAACTCGGTTAGCCGTCTTCGATTTACTATTTCACTTAAATTTTATTTGAATCTATCGCTACGAGTTTCTCTTGCCGCCAAGGTCTCTTAGACTTTTGATTCATTTCAAATTTTTTTAAATATAAATCAAGTCGACATGTTTTTCAACTAAATTTTCTATAAATTGATATTTCTTATAATTTCAATTAAATATATAAATTCAATCAACTCTTGCCTCCAAGGTTGTTTAAATCTATATGTTTAATGCAAATTCTTCTTTATTATTCTTTTATAGAAACTAAACTCTCATGTGATTTTTGTTTTCACTTGACTGATTTTTAAACTTAAATAAATAAATTTAAGATTAAAATCTGTGTTTATTCAATTAATTCAAAATTAATTGATTAATTAAACAGATTTTTTTTATTACTTTTGTTTATTTCTGCTTTTAAGAAAAACGACCTCGCTACTAAATCATCATCATACATGTGTCTCGTCGTACACGTGTCCCCAATCGAAACACTGCATGTGTATACCCGCGTGCTTACATCAGCTCAAATGAACCGTTTTTTTTTCTCCCCAAACTTAATAACCCCTTCCCATTCTACAGTTTCTCTCTCACATAAAACCCCCAATTTCAACCTTCATCTTCTTCCTCGCAAAAATTCCCTAAATCAGTGTTCATTCTCTTTGCAAAGACAAAGTTTTCTATTGTCAAGCATTCGAAATTTCAAAATGGCTTCCAACTGTGCCCGTCCTTCCAACAATGATGAAGAAAGAATCATCGATTCAACTGCGGATAGTACTCCCATTGTGAAACTGCCATTGAAGGCGAACAATGTGCAGGTCCTGCTCAACCCTAACACTTATCAACCAGAATTTCGCATCATGATCGAGTTTCTACAACAACACCAGTTGAATCGCGCCCTAACCCTAACCAACCCAAACATCCCTAAATCTATGTCCAAGAACTCGTGGCTAACAATGATCATCGAAACTGATGAAACACTCGCCGGTTCTTTCACCCATCCTGAACAAGTGGAAATTGCTGTTCAAATCCCCATCACCAAAAGAAAACTTGCCAAATATTTCCATCTTCCCCTTTCTGTGATCGAAGTGGATGGGCAAACCATTCCCAATCCTGCCCTAGAAGAAAACCCTTCCACAGAAGCCCTCCTAGCCTTCATAAATCTTCTGGGTTACAATGAACCTCTTACAAGGCTGTCCGAATTCAAGAGGAAGAAGTTGCCCCCAATGTGGAATCTACTCGTCTCCATTCTCAACAAGAGCCTAACCTGCAAAATAGGTTCTCTGGATCAGGCTAGCCGAAACATTCTGACTATAATGTATGGGATGTTCTTCAATCGACCCTTGGACTATGCAAGTCTCATCTTCCAAGAGATCAAAGCAGCTGTGCACACTAAGGTGATCCATCAGAGTCAGGGAAAGCCACTACCAGCACTCATGTTCCCAAGATTTCTATCTCTCATCACTCATTACGCAATTGGGGCAATCGAAGCTCCCCGATTCGGCCCATTACGCAAAATTGCATCAATGAGCTCCCATAGATCAACCATCGACAAGATCGGCTACTGCACCCGCAGAATTATCCAGGTACATGCTAAACCTAATCCCATCTAGCTCTTCTAATCTCCAAATCTATAGAAGCTCTATGGTTTTCTCGGAACGAGAGAATTCCTACCCCGCAGCACTTAGAGCCGGTGTAGGTGGTCAGGGGTCTGGTGAGCATGAGCTTGAGAAAAATAGGAGTGAACATCCGAGTGCTTCTACCCATGCCGACCTTCTATTAAATGACGGTACAGAAGATGTCCTCGCAGACACATATGAGTGTTCCTCTCCTATTCCCCAAAGGGCAACCACAACTTCCGAGGTTGATGTCACCACGTCTCCACTCATTGACTTAGAACGACCCGGTTCAAAACCACCAAGAAACCGGCCGTTCGGAGGATACTTCTTCTTCGAATCAAATTCATCCGGGGAAAGCACCTCCACTTCATCATCCTCCCAAAAGGATGATGATGATAATATAAGAGTTCATTCGCCCCGAACTCGCCACTTCCTTCACCACATGTTCATGTCTCCGTGATCGACATACCAATACGCACGGAGGATGAGTCCACATCCTCTCCTAGGATAGATGCTAATGAATTCCCATCGGAGGGGTTACAGCCTAGGAATGCACCTCTTACCGGAGTGTTTACACTTCACCAAGGTAAGCATACTGTCTTCAGCACCTCATCCTCTGATGATGAGGATAATGTTGAAACAGTCAGAACAACCGAAGAGGAGCCTGTGAATAACAGCCCTCAAGGGATCGGTTGGAAGTCCTTCTACACTCAACGTCAAAACGGGTGTAGAAGGCCCCTCGAACGCGAGGGTAAAGGGGCTCCATGTGTTGGAGATGCACCGGTTACATCTTTTGATTTAGTCACAAATGCAGCGTTCTTGGCATTTGCTGATCAAATTCAGAGATCTGTGGAAGATCTAAAATTATCCGTGACCACTAACAACTCTCTTCTTCTGAGCCTTCAATTTAAAATAGAAAGTCAGAACTCTCTCTTAGCAGATCTTCAGCGCCAAATGAGTACCTCTCAAGAAGATCAGAAGGCCTATTTTGCTGAACAATTTTTGCTATTGAATAATGGTCTTCAAGCAAATACAGAGGCAATCTCTCAACTTCCAGAATCTCTACGTGCCTCTGACTTCCCTATCTCTTCAGACTATAGCTCTCTGGTGGCCGATATACAGAAGATTATCAAGACCATCATTCCTTCTGATGATCCCTCTGGGTCTACGCTCGTCACGAAATCTGATCTCGCCTCTTTCCAGAAGATTATTCTTGAGCGAATGTCTTCCATCGCTTCAAAGTACTCTTCCAAGCCCTCCACATCCTCAACAGACCAGAAAATTGCTGCCATCGAATCTACTCTATCTCAACTCGTGCCTCTGGTTTCTTCTATTGCTGAGGCGTTTAATGCCAAGAAGAAAGCCAAGGAAGAAAGGGCTTGCAAAAAGGCGGAGGCCGAAGAAAACATTCGAGGATCGGGATCCCGATTCTCGAAGGGGGAGAAAGGTCCCGAGCCTAAGCAAGCCAAACAAACACCACCGAACCAAACACGACCACCGCCGACTCTTCAACTCCAAAACCATCACGTGCAACCTTCTTCTTCAAAACAAGTGCCAATCACTCCAACACCTCTGGCTACGCATTCTGGGCCTCTACCCAGAGATCCAGATCTAGCTAAGTTCATTCTGGATGTTATGGGAAAAAGCAGAATCCCGAGCTCTCCGGCTGAAAGGGTCGAAATAGTCGCAGCTCACGAAGAACGAGAACGAGCTAAAGCCGCAAAGGAAAGAGCTAAAGCCGAAAAAGAAGAAAGGGCCGAGAGGAGGATGAGGAAGTGTTCGTAGCCGAAAAGAAAAAGAAGAAGAGATAATACGCCGCAGGCTAATTGTTGAAGAACAAATAGAGATAGAGAGGGCTGAAAGAGAGAATCTGGAAAGAGAGAAAGCTAGACTTGAAGAAGAACTACAGAGACAAAATTTTGAAGCTGAAGAAAGAGCAAGAGTCAGAGCAGAGGCCGCTCAGAAGCAGAAAGAGATCAGAAGAGGAGAATTTGAAGAAAAATTAAACAAAGTTGGAAACATTGAACTTCCAACACTTGAAGTTGAGAAAAGGCACATGTATGCTCCAACAGATCAGAAGATTTATCTCATGATGCCTAACTTTGCAAACCAATACAATGTAAGCAATGAAGTTAAAGATAACTTCATGGCTCATAAACAAGACAGAAAGACGGTTTTCACTACTACTCCAATTACAAAGATCACAGCCATGAAACATAAGCAGTTTCAAGATACACCCATTTGGTACACAATCTACGAGGTAGTCAGATCAAACAACAAGAGTTATTACATATGTGATAATGATCTGTTGTCCATCCATCCAGCTGATCTCATTTTTCTGGAAGAATTTATGAAGAAGACTCAGCTTTCTGAACGCAAAGATCCACAAGACCATGTTGCCTACACTAGAATTATTCTATGTATGAAATCATACATTAGATACAAAAGGCAGGTCGACTTCCAGATTGGCTTAAATTTCAAAATGGATAATCTGGCTATCTCTGCACCAAATGAGGAACTTGAAGGGATAAGCAAATTCAGAGTGGGTAGACTTCTTACTGAACCAGAAGAGGGAATCATCTTCAAAAGACCAAATGGAAAGAGCTTCTTTCGCATCAAAGAAGCTCACAAATACTCTTCTGAGGTAGTCTACATCATCAAGTGCTATGCTGGCTTAGACACGACAAATCCAGATGTTGCAAAGAAAGTAGAGAAAAGACTTGATGGACTTCAGAAGAATAGAGAGCTTATCGATAATATTTCAAGTATCATTGCTGCTGTTGATCCTCTCTGAAGAAAGTTTTTTTTGACTTCATACTTAGGGGGAGAATGTTAGAAATTAAAGTATGAGTCAAAGAAGAGATGTTTACAAAAGTCAACACACTCTTCTTGTTATAACTAATTGTTGTTAGACGCTCCCTTTTAGACACATGGCACTTTGTAATTGGCTAGCATTTTAACTTTCTGTTTTTGTATCTGTATAAATAGCATTATATTGTCTTTGTAAAAGTTGTCGATCAATACATTTACATTTTGAAGAATACTGTGCGTAATTCATAACTTTGTCTACTTTGATTCAAAGTTATCATTTCATAATCTTTGTTCTTCATTCTGTTTACTGTTCTATTGATTTAAATTGTTAATTGATCTGCTTCCGCATTTCACTTTGATTCAATACTCTCAATTAACAATCGGTTTAAAGGAATCTGGAACCAACAAGGAACAATCCCAGCTTTTAAGGAAGAACCTAATTAATGAAGTCAAAGGTGCTAAAAGTACTTCTTTAGCACTTGTGACTTCTGAGGGAACTTCTTCCAAAAATGCTCCTTCTTCTACTATTACCTCCATTACTGAATTAGGTGAAACTGATTCAGAAGATCAACTCACTGATGCAGACAACTCTGAGTTTGATAACTCTCTAGCCCTTTTAACTAATAACTTCAAAAGATTTGCTAGAAAGAGCAATTTTCGAAAACTTTCCAACCTCCCGGACTCTGAAAAGCAGAAATCGTTGCCTGCTGAGAAAGCCTCAGCGATTTGCTTCAACTGTCAGCGAAAGGGTCATTTCTCAAGTGAATGCAGGTCAAAGAAAGTTGCTGCTCCCACTACCTCCCATACCTTTGATAAAAAGGAGAAGTATTTGAAACTGAAAACCAAATACAAAGATATGAAGAAAAACCAGCAAAAAGGCAAAGGCCTTGTTCTTTGAAGAAGTTGATTCGGGATCTTTCAAGATGACTGGGCCAAGACCTCTGAAGAGTCTGGTTCAGATGAAGAAGATCTTGCCTTCCTCTGTCTGATGGCAAGAATTGAAGACGATGAAGAAGTCACTGAGACTTCTTCCTCTGAGTCTCCTTCTACTCAGGTAACCATTCCCTCTGTCTCGTTACCTTCTAAAAGTGATAACTTATCAGCTCTCGATGCTATGACTGTTGATTTCTACGATGCTTTAAATGGAAAAATTAAGGCCGAGAGAATTAACATTGACTTATCTGAACAATTAAAAATTTGCCATATAAGAATCAAAGAACTTTCTAAAATTGAGGAATCTCTCAAAGACCAAGTCTTTGCAAATCAAACAATAAGCATAGAGAAACAACAAGCTATCGCTGATAGGGAAAAGGCCATCGCTGATCTCAAGTCTGAAAAGGCAACCATCGAATGATGGTGTAAGGCTTCTGATAAAGTCAATGAGATCATCAATGCTCAAATACCTATGAAAGTAAGAAGTGGGTTAGGCTATAACCCTGAAAAGGAAGAATCAGAAAATGATCGTTCCATGCTAAAATTCGGAATGTTTGTCTCTTCTATCCCTGATCCTTCCTCTTCAACTTCGTCTTCCTCCTCTTCTAAAGAGAAGCGTTCTATTCTTAATTCTAAGAAAGTGATCAAGAACGAGTTTCTTAATCAAGTTCCTAAGAATAAGAAAACTCAAGATAGGAACAAGAAATCCTCAGAGAAAGTTTCTAAAACTGGGAAGAAGGTCCCTGACTTTTCTCAGAGACCAACCCCCAAAATTAAAATCTATCTCACTCCTACTCCTGAAAAGGTTGTTATACCTCCAAGGACCATGGATAAAGGAATTCGTGGACCTATCCCTGAGAAATTTCCTGCTCCCTCTCTGATTTCCAAACCCTTTAAATATAGGAAATTTTATCACTGTGGTGAAACTACCCACATTGCAAGCAAATGTCCAAATGCTACTAGAGCTGATAAAGTAGCTCATGGAAAGAAAGTAGCTCAAGCTGATAAATCAGCGAGAGTGAAATCCACCAAGGTTGCAAAACCATCAAAGGTGAAGATATCCACTGAAGAGATAGTAGCTCCTCCGCCAATCCTCTATCTAACCAAGCAGGACCCATAGTAGTATGGGTACCTTTAAACAATTAATCTTTTGTTGTATGTAGAGTGCCAAAGGTATCTGGTATCTTGATAGCGGATGCTCAAGGCACATGACAGGCATAAAATCTCTGCTCTCTGACTACAAAGAAGAAGCTGGTCCATCAGTGACCTTTGGTGGAAATGGCAAAGGATACACTAAAGATTATGGAATTCTGTCCAACGGAGCCACATCTTTCTCTCGTGTTGCTTACGTTGAGGGACTAAAGCACAATCTCTTAAGCGTCAGTCAGTTATGTGACAAAGACTTCAAAGTTCTATTCTTAAAGAATAGGTGTGCTGTCACTGACGGAAATGATAAGCTTGCCCTTACAGGCAAAAGAGTGGAAAATGTATATGTCATAAATATGAATAGTTCTCACTCTGAGAAAATGTGCTTTATCTCTAAAGCATCCACTGACATAAACTGGTTATGGCACAAAAGACTCTCTCATCTTAACTTTAAGACAATAAATGAATTGTCTCAAAAAGATTTAGTCAGAGACCTCCCAAATCATACCTTTACAAAGGAATCTCTTTGTTCAGCGTGTGAGAAGGGAAAGCTGACAAAAGCCTCTTTCAGGTCAAAGCAAGTTTCTTCAGTGACCACTCCGCTTCAAACTACTTCACATGGATCTATTCGGACCTGTTAATGTCCAATCGATCTCTGGGAAGAAATACACTTTAGTAATTGTTGATGAATACTCCAGATACACATGGGTATTCTTTCATCGATCCAAAAGTGATACCCCTGATATGATAATCTCTTTTATCAAAAAGATGGAAGTTTTGAACAATCTAATTGTTCGTTCCATAAGAAGTGATCATGGCACTGAATTCAAAAACAGTACTCTGGATAACTTCCTTGAAGAAAGAGGCATCTCTCACAACTTCTCATCTGTAAGAACTCCTCAGCAAAATGGTGTTGCTGAAAGAAGAAATCGTACTATCATTGAAGCGGCTCGCTCAATGCTCAGTGAATCGCATCTTCCAACTCGCCTCGGGCTGAAGCGTTAATACGAGATGCTTCACTCAAAATCGATCCCTGATAGTTAAACGATTTAAGAAGACCCCCTATGAATTATTTCATGGAAGAAGACCTACTCTGAAATATTTCCACATTTTTGGATGTAGATGTTACATTCTGAATGACAGAGATCATTTAGGTAAATTTGATCCAAAAGCTGACGATGGTATATTTCTTGGTTACTCCTCTATATCTAAATCCTTCAGAGTCTTCAACAAAAGAAGACAACATGTTGAAGAATCCATGCACGTTAACTTTGATGAATCTCGTCCCATTCATACTTCTCACTCTCATGATAATGATGAAGAGTTGAGTGCCTGGATGAGATCTCATTATGGGGAACCTGAAACATACTTCAGCAATCATAATCAAGCTGAAGCAAGTGATGATGAAATCCCTGTAAACCCAACAAGTAATAATCATCCATCTTCGGGGATGAATGTTACTCCTCTAAATCAGATTTCTGTTGCTGATTCCTCTCTAGGAAATTCCTCTGTGAACAACCAAACAACATCTTAAAATCAATCCCCTGAATTGATTCTAAATGAGGTACCTGTTGCTGAAACTAGTCTTATTCCAGAATCTGAAGAACAGGTCGCTGAATCGATTGTTGATCTCTCTCCTCAACCTCCAACTCAGCGATGAACTGCAAATCATCCAATAAATCAGATTATCGATGATCCCACTACAGGTATCAAAACACGTAGAGGTACAGGTAATATTTGTCTTTATGTTAACTTCATCTCTCTCTCTGAACCTAAGAAGATAGATCAAGCTATCTCTGATCCTAGATGGGTATCAGCTATGCAAGAAGAACTGACTGAATTTCATAGAAATAAAGTCTGGAATCTTGTTCCTAGACCCTCTGGTAAAACTGTCATAGGAACCAAATGGGTTTTCAAAAATAAGCTAGATGAAAACGGGACTATAATTCGCAATAAGGCTAGACTTGTTGCTCAAGGTTATAGACAGGAAGAAGGAATTGACTATGATGAAACCTTTGCACCTGTTGCTCGTTTAGAAGCCATAAGACTCTTTTTAGCTTATGCTGCCCATAAGGACTTCAAAGTTTTTCAAATGGATGTTAAAAGTGCTTTTCTAAATGGAAAACTCAGCGAGGAAGTTTATGTTGAACAACCCCCTGGTTTCTCAGACCCTAACCATCCTGGTTATGTTTTTAAACTTGAAAAAGCTCTTTACGGGTTAAAACAAGCTCCTAGAGCTTGGTATGATACCCTTTCTAAATTCCTTCTTAAAGAAAAATTTGTTCGTGGAAAAATTGACCAAACTCTGTTTTAAAAAAAAATACAAAGGTCATACTATTCTCGCTCAGATATATGTTGATGACATTATCTTTGGTTCCACAAGACCCAAACTTTGCGCTCGTTTCGCTGCAAGAATGCAAAAACAATATAAAATGAGTATGATGGGTGAACTAACATATTTTCTAGGTTTGCAGATTAAGCAATCTGACAAAGGAAATTTTATTTGTCAAAGCAAATATGTTAAAGACATGATGAATAAATTCGACATGAATCAATGCTCAGCTATGAAGACTCCTATGACGCCTCCTCTAGCATTAAACAAGGATCCCAATGGGAAACCAGTAAATGTCACTGCCTATCGAGGAATGATTGGGTCTCTGCTATATCTTACAGCGAGTAGACTAGACATCATGTACGCTACCTGTCTCTGTGCTCGGTATCAAGCTGAACCGAAGGAATCCCATCTAATCGCTGTAAAGCGAATCTTCAGATATCTGAAAGAAACTCCAAATCTTGGTCTCTGGTATCCCAAAGGCTCAGGATTTGATCTTATTGGATACTCTGACAGTGACTTTGCAGGTTGTAAGATAGAAAGAAAGAGCACCACTGGTGGGTGTCAACTACTAGGTGGAAAGTTAATAAGTTGGACAAGTAAAAAGCAAAACTCAGTGTCCACTTCCACAGCTGAAGCTGAGTATGTAGCCGCTGGTAGTTGTTGTGCTCAAATCCTTTGGATGAGAAATCAATTAAGAGACTACAATCTCAAGCTCTCTAAAATTCCTATCTATTGTGATAGTACAAGTTCTATTGCAATTGCCAACAACCCTGTACTTCACTCCAAAACCAAGCACATTGAGATCCGATATCACTTTATCAGAGATCATGTGATGAATGGTGAAGTTGAGCTCCATTTTGTTCCTACTGAATATCAGCTCGCTGATCTTTTCACCAAGCCTCTTGATGAAACTAGATTCAATCTACTCATCAGCGAACTTGGTATGTGGAACGCTGAATAATTTATTAATCAGTGACCAACAAAGGATTACAAATAAAGCTTTCAAACTTTCCATTCTCTGAACTCTGATTCAGCGATATCTAGGCCATCTCCTCAGGTATTATCTTCTAATCTTTAACACTCTTTGATATCTTCTCTCATCAAAGAATGTCTCTCTTAAAAGTAAAACTAATCACTGAAAATCCTTTATTATTAGTGATGAAGATTTTTCTAAAATTATTAATGATAAACCTTCCTTATGGATAATTATCATTATAATCTTTTAAAAAATAAAGAAAAGGACACGTCAGACCTTTTTCTGACACACTACGGACCGCGACTTTTCCATTCCAACTCCTTTCTTGGAACGTGCGCCAGGTCATCATTTCTTTTTCAAAAAGCTAAAACCGTCGTTTAGAACTCCTTTCTTTCTCTCTCCTCTTGCTATTTAAGCATTCTTTTTGCCTTACTTTGCTCCTTTCGCTTTCATAACTATTCTCAAGGCAAAGGAAATTTTTCGAATCTTCAAAGTTTCTCAAGAACACCAAGAACACGCTTGTGTGTGTTTTTCTCCTAAGAACTCAACTAAGGTTTGATCTAAACCTTATATTATGACTGGAAACATCTTGTTTCACCTTTCTTCTCCTTAACACTCTAAAAATAAAAATAAAGATAATCTGGATCAAAAATTAAAAAGTTTTTTTTTCTATAAAAACCCTGTTCTAAGTTCTTTCCTTAGAACAGAAGATTTTTTTTCTTAAAAACTTTAATCCATTTACCTTAGCTTTTTATTATTGTTTATAACAAACATTTTGATATTGTTCATCAAAATATTTGTTTTCTTTGATCTTACATTTGGTATTCTTTATACCAAACTCTGGTTTATACATTTATGTATAAAACCATGATTTACCTCTTTGGTGTTCCTATCTTTCCCACAGCAATGCCATCTGCAAGTAAAACTGCTGCAACATCCTCTGCTGCTGAAAACACGACTCTGGTCGCTGCACCAACTTGTCACTTCCCTCTGGAAAGAGCAGTCTTCAAGTCCTGCAACTACATAGCGTTGGTAGAAGTCCCTGCAGATCGCCCCCAATTCACTGAAGGAGCTGCTTTCATCAAGGCATGCCCTCTGATGCATGCGTTTGTTCACAACCCGGTCGGCATCTCTTCCCATATTCAAGCCCTGTGGTACACGGCTCACTGTACCATGCTGACAACTGACAAAGGAAATCAACTCCCTGCTATTGAGTTCAAAATTCCAGAACTAGGGTCCTTCTCCTTCACCGTTGGATTTCTCAGGAAGGCTCTACGTCTCCTTGTACGCACTAAGCACCAACAGTGGGGCGCTGAACCGACTAAGATGCAAATTGATGCATTTGTGGACTCCATTGGATACTCTTGGGAGAATCCCTCGCTGAAGACCGTCGGATCTAAGCTAGAGAAGAAAAGGCTTCCTGCTCGCTGGCAGTATATCTTCACTCAGGTGATCCAGTGCCTGGGGTCGAAGATTGGCTCTCATGATCAGGCAAGCAAGCACTTTCAAGACCTTGCTTACTCTCTCTGCACCGGCCACAACCTGAACTACGCGAATTACTTTTTCAGCGACATGGTCAGTCGCATCAATGCCGCCACCAGACACCCCGTCATCCCCTACCCTCGCTTCTTCGCAACTATTATGGAAGTTGCCTTCGAGGAAGAATACCCGAAGGTCGGCGATCACTCCTTATCTATCGTAGGGAAGAAATCCCTGGACATTGAGGAACGTCCAAGTGATGCTCCTTTCACACCTTATATGCTGCAGGTGATTGGAGCACCTCTTCCAGTGTCTACCTCGCTGTCAAACCCAACAGCGAGCAACCCAGACACTGCTGGTATTAAGAGGAAACAACCAACTGATGGTCATAAAAAGACCATCGCAACCAAAGCAAAGAAGCCAAAGAAGTTGGTCTCTCAAAAGACCACCTTCTCTGATTTCGGTGTTCTACCAACACCAACTGCAGCCACAACCACTTCATAGGTCTTTACATCCGTTGTTGCTTCTTCAGCTCTACCTACATCAACAGCGACTCCGGTCACTGAAGGTGTCTTAGCCAGCTCTGCTGAAGCTGGATCAGGTACTACTTCCACATCCTTTTATTCTACTTCTATCTCCTCTTCTTTGGTCCTCACCTCAGCAAATGACTCAACGATAGTTGTCCCTATCTCTGACAATGCTGAAATGCACGCAGTCCAAACCTCACTATTGTTTAGGCAATCTGAGTTTTAGAAGGCCAAATTTAAAGGACCTCAGAGTATCTCTCTCAGATACTCTAAGACACTGGTCAGTGATCCTCTAGACACTGCCTTTGCAAAAGTAGTCCCTAAGAGTAATCCTCAAGATACTCTCAGGGAGTCAAATAAAATTTTTCATCCTTCTTCTAATCCGGATTCCTATTTGACATCTTTATCTATGTCATCATCAGGTGTCACTTATGTACCTACCTCAGCGACGACAAACACCACCACCAACGCTCCTCCCATCAGCAAGGAGAAGGGAAAATCTCCTCAGGGCCATCCTACTGCTGCAAAGCTCAGGGAGATTAAGCAAGAGATGGCTGCTCCCAAGCTTCCTACAGTCGTCGACCTGCTTCCTATTGTCCTTCCCAACCCCACATTCCCTGCAATTGACTATCTGGTCAAAGAATGTGCTCTCACAAGGGCTAGGGTGGACAATCTTCAGACATCTGCGGAGCTGATCTTTAAACGGATCATTGGTACCCCAGCGATCAAGACAAATGTCAGCAACCTGATCTCTGACGTTTTCAGTCTCAAGGAAGATAACAGGGCCTTCCATCAGACCCTGACAAGCTTGGAGAAGAAGGTCGATGCTCAAGCAACTGTCCTTAAGTCTATTCAAAAGACTCAGTCCGACATGATGCAGATGCTTACAAAGCTCTCTGAGGCAAGTTCCTCTTCTTTCAACGCTGCTGATCGGACCGTGCTTTAAGGTAATGACGAGAAGCTGAAGGACGTTCAGACAAACGTTCGCACTCTGATGGTGCATTGTCTACCTCCTGATAACATTGAGGGGGAGAGATATGCCAAAGAGTTCGCTGATGAGCTAATCTCTGAACATAATAAGAGGTTCCCTGAAGAGAGAATATCTCCTTACATTCAGCGGCCTGAAGGTGTAGCTGCTGATGAAGATGATGAAGAAGAAGAAGATGAGGATGATGAAGAAGATGATGAAGAACCTATCCCTCACTATGGGGGGATGGATGATGATGAAGATGATGACGACATTGGAAGTGCACTAGAGCACTTCAGACTGTCAAGACCTGGTGTCGCTCATCAAGAGCCCTTGGGGGACGGACCGCAACCTTCTCAGGAACAATCCGGTCCCTCAGGCAAAGGAAAGGAAGTGGTAGATCTGGATGCCACTATCCCTATATCTGAGGGGGAGACCTCAATTGAGGTATCTCTTCCTCTTATCCCTTTCTCTGCACCTCTTCCTGAAACTCCCATAATCTACTCATCACCCACAAAAACTCCCTCTAACAATACTTTTTCCTCCTCTCCTTCCCTCAGTGATCCCCGTCCCCTAATGGACTCAACTTCAAGGAGGGAACCTTCCTCTGAAAAGCAGTTTATGTACATAATTGAAACTGACTCTGAAGAAGAAGAAGAAGGCCTCATTCCCAGGCGTCGCGTTCAAAAGCCGATTATAAGCGAGCCTGAAGAAGAAGAAAGGCGAATAAAGTTCCTTAAGGAATTCGAAGCAAGAAGAATAAGGGTGCCTGAAGCTGAACCCATTGAAGCCGTACCAATAAGGATGGTGGATGAATTATATTTCTTGTCCAGAGAAGAGAGAGAACAAGCATTGGAAGCACAAAGGATAAGGGATGAGGAAATAAAGCAAACTGAGAATGATCTAGCTTTAGCAAAAAAATTGCTCAGAGAAGACTCTGCAAGAGATAAGGCGACTCAAGAACAATTGAAAAAAGTGAAAGGGTCGCTGAAGCTCTTGTTCAAAAAGAACTTGCACAAGAGCACATAAATGTAGATCCAATTCTCGCTCAACAGAAGATCCTAAGTGCACTGACCTCTGAAGCCACTAAGCAGAAAGACAAAGAGCTTGACTGGTGCACTGACAGGCTGAAATTGCGAAGATCTGAAGCCAAAATCATTCATGCAACTATCCAAGGGAGACACTCCAATAGAGGTGGTCCAAAGGTATATGTAAGAATGACAAGGACGAACAGAACAGAGAGAGAAGAAGCCAAATTCTTAGGATTTTATGGATACACTGGTTGGCTAGAAATCAGAGACGCCACTCAGGGTTCTAAATCAAAATTCAAGGACGTGGTGGACAGTGTGCTGAATCAGTTGCTGCAAAGAATGTCACAACATGTGCAAGTTCCCCCTCTCCCTGAATCTTCCAAAAAGAAAAGATCAAACGTTGAAGGAAGTTCAAGTGCCAGAAATGAGCATGAAACTAAGTTTGATTATCAAAGCATTCTTGGTCACCTTGAGCTCCCTGATATATCAATGCTTTGTATCTCTGTCCCTCAAGACCGAAGATATGAAGAAGACGAAATCATCTTACTGCCTGAACCCGGTATGATATTCTTGGATAATGAAGGATTCTTAGGACTCTTCAGAAACCAAGAAATTCATAAGGCCCCATCCTCTCTCATAAAGATTATGCTTTGGCGCTGCTGGTCAGATACTCCTCTGATGAATTGACAGAAGACGCTTTATGAGAATGAGCTACAAAGAAGAAATGAGAATATCTCTGACTAGTCATAGTTTTCTACTTCCTTTGTAATATTTCTTCAGTGTACAAGTACTTTACCTTCATAATTGTAATTTCATTTCGCTGTAATTCTTCAGATTATAATTAATGAAATTCAAAGTACTTTACTCCATCCTAGTACTGAAAAGATCCCTGCAAATAGTAAAAGGGACAATGAACATAAGAGTTCTATTTTTGTTACACTATCTTTTACTCACTGATCTTTCACTCTGAAAATTCAATCAGTGAATGTACTTTAAGCTTATCTACTTGTAAAAAATTGTGCTTTCATATCCATTTAAATGAAACTCAATTCAGATAATAGACTAGCTGAAAAAGACTTTACAGATTAGCACTTAGAAAATTTTTCTTTAATATTTCCTAAGTCCTTTACTAGTCTCTTAAAGCAATTTTCCTATGTTGCTTAATCATAATCAAATAGGGGGAGATTGTTAATCGTAACTCCTCTCAGTGATTTGAATATGATTCCTTTACTATACTTAGTGAAATTCCATAGTTAAGTTTCTGTTCAAATTCAGCGATAGCACACACTGATTGCTATCAGCAATCGCTGAAGATCAAGGAACTACGAGCTTATCACTGAAGAGCTAAAGATCAGTTATCACACCAGAAGACCATTCAGCGACAGTAGAAGACTCTAGATGAAGAAAGAGATAATCAGGTAAGTGAACTGAAGCGGTTCAGCGATAGCAGCGATTGTCTACTCAAAGTGTGAAGTCTTGTGAAGCCTCAGCGACACTAAAGATTCATCCTTGAAGATTCAGTATCCGCGATCAAATGAAGCTTCCTTTGCAAGATTAAAAATTGATCTTATCCTCGATGCACAAAAGTCAAACCTAGAACCATGTCAGAAAATGACGTACGACTTGTCTCTTATGTCCCCATCATATCTGATATGGTACTGTTCATATTCGGCCAAAAGCATGGTTGTCTTATTAACAAGGACAAGCTTCCTATCCAAGCTTGACACGTGGCATATACCTTTTGTCTTGTTTCAAAGACAAACGAGTATAAATAAGATGAAATATCTTCTTCATCTCTATGCATGCTTCTGTCTAACTTATACCCTCTTTATTCTTTCTTTCATCTTCTTGTGCATCATACTTCGTGTTTCTTAATTACAATAGAATAGGTTTTTAACTTGTTCTAATTCCGCTTGTAACTGTAAATTTGTTTATCTTAATAAACTCATTTAAAAACCAAAAAATCTGTGTGTTTGTATTCAACCCCCCCCCCCTCTACAAACTGTTCTCTCTTGATTGAACTCTTGTAGACCCTTATTGGGACCAACAACCTCTATCCTCTTATCCTCTCAGTGACCTCTGTTCCCCAAAGGGTTCTACATTCCTGAATGAACCTTCTTCTGAAGATCAGTTCCTGTATATATTTGATATTGAATCTGAGGAAGAAGAAGGCCTTCTCCTAAGGCTTGCAAATAAACAAGTAATAAGGGAGCCTGAAGAAGAAGAAGAAAGACGAATAAATTTCATTAGAGACCTAGAGGCAACCAGAATACACGCTCCTCCTCATACCTCTAAGCTAGAAGCCGATGTACCAATCACGGTGTTTGATGAATTTTGTTTTCTTTCCAAAGAAGAAAGAGCAGAGGCCCTTGAAGCTCAGAGACAAAGAGATGAAAAGATGAAGAAAACTGAAGAAGACCTAAGGATCATAAGACAAATGCTCAGAGAGGATAGTCTAAGAGAGGAAGCGGCCAAGCGGCAAAATGAAGAAAGCTTAAAGGTCGCTGAAGCTCTAGCCCAAAAGGAACTTACATGGGACAATCTGAATGTAAATCCGATCACAGCTCAAAAGAAAACTCTACATGCTCTGAACAAAGAAAATCAGGGTCTATGGAATAGAGACTGGAGTGGTGCACTGAAAGGTTTAAGTACCGTATGTTTGATTCAACCATCACTCGTGCTACTATCGAATGATACACTTCCAAAAAGAAGGGTCTGAAGATATACGTAAGAATGTACAAACATTCAAAGAGTGAAAGAGAAGAAGCCAAGTTCCTAAAGTTCTATGGATACTCTGAATGGCTGGAAATCTGAGATGATATTCAGAAATTAAAGTCAAAATTCAAAGATGTTGTAGAAAGAATTCTTGATCAGCTATTGGAAAGGATGTCACAACATGTCCAAGTTCCTCCTCTCCCTAAGTAGACCAGATAAAGAAGAAAATCAAAATTTGATGTTGAAGAAGGTCCCTTGTTAGATCCCAAAATATCAAGAATATAGAAAGAATCAAGAAATAGAACAAGAATTATGTCACCGAAGTTGTATATTGTATTGATCAATGAACAATATTACAAAGTATATATCTTTACAAGCTTTATGAACGTTAGTTCTAACTGTCTAACAAACTATCTATTTATATACATACAAGAATGCTAAAGTTACAGTACAAAAATGACAAGCAAGTTCATAACCACTTCTAAACTTCTTCTGAATCATTCTTCAGAACCTCTTCAGAAGTATCTTCAGAACCATCTTCAGAACTTCCTCATAACTTCTTCAGAATCTTCAGAACTTCTGAAGTAGCCACTTCAGAAGTTATGCCTTAGGCTTTGCTCTGCTTGTCTTCTGGGTTCTGAAGTTTTTATTTTCAGAACTAGTTCAGAAGATCTGAACTATGTTGTCTTTAGAACCCAGTCTTCTTTTGAAGCTATCTTCTGATATCTATCAATCTCCCCCTTAGCTTCAAAAGTTTAAGTTGTATCCCCTGAATGTCAACAAGTCTCTGATTTCTACTAAAATCAAATATCTGTATTCAAGCAGCAATCCAATCCTCCTGTGCATATCTTTGGCTAATTTGGAATACTCTTTCCATTCATTCTCATCCATTATTCTTGGTTTGTGACTAATTCTTTTCAGAAGTCTTTCACTAATTGCAAGTAATGTTCCATTGCAACACTTATGTATTTCTTCATATCTTACAAAAAGCTTTTTCTTATCAAACTTGCATATAAACCCAGGAGGATGAACAATAAGACCTTTATTTATTGAGTTAATTCCTTGTAATTCGAAATTAGGCCTACACAAGTTTATCTTTTCTTTTCCAAGCATGAAAGCTACTTGAAAATCAGTTTTGGCTGCCCAAATGAATTCCCTGTAAATTCCTCCTTTTATGACTAGGAACACCTTTCTGAATATTTTAATTCGATCATGGAAGGGATTGATACTTTTATAGATTTTGACCATGTCTCTTAAATAAAGGGACCTTTCTGAATATTTTAATTCCACCATTTTGCCTTTCCACGGTGAAATAGGAATATTTGTAATTGAGCTTTGATTTTTGATCTACATTAATTACCTTTGCAACTGGACTCTCTTTTCTTACTTCAGTTATTGGAAGCTTTAAACTCTGAACAATACGACTATACCACTGCTTCCATCCAAATGATTTGTCTAGCCAGCAATCGATGTAAGTGAATGGTTGTAGATGATCCATGAACATCTCAGGATGAGAATATTCAAGGAATAATGAGAGAGCATGTTCAAAAATTAAACTAGCTTGTATTTGTTCAGCTTCAGAAGTTTGAACATTTGATACTTGTTCTTCAGAAAACACAATGCTTTTACCCTTCTCTTTTTTCAGAAGTAACCTCAGCAGGTTCAGAAGTTGGAATTTCAGAAGTTTTTGCTTCTTCTATCACTTCAATTCCACCACTTGTACTCTGGCATTAATAAGAAAATCATATACATTGCTCAACACATAATCAACATCTCTTCTTGTGTTAATTTGATCATGACCAGCATATTTACTTTTTCTTATTAGCTCTAAAAAATGATTCTTTCTTTGATCAAATATAATATTTCATTCTTTACTTCTTGAGATCCAGAAATCCATTCCAAATAATTAGATAGCCAATTCAAAGTTGAAGTTGAATATTTTGGAATGTCGGAGACTATAAAAGTTCTTCTATTTAACCCCTCAGCTTCATACTGAAATCCAATTTCTGGAAATGAAAAGAGAGTTGTAAGTCCTTCAGAGGATATATCAGCTGGTGCCATTAGATTTACCTTCTTTAAGTCATGTTCCAAGGCTAGTTGGCAATCATGTTTAATGAAATTACTGAGATATATTCCAATGATTCTTCTGGTCTCTTGCAGCATTTGACAATCTTGCTTTTTAACAACAAAATTGAGCAATGACAGTTTATCTTGCAAACTAAAAAATAGATATCATACTGAGTAAACTCCAGAAGAGTACCATCTCTTCTCTCTGCACCAAATCTGACAATCTCCGTGTCTTCTTCAATAGATCTTGAAATACTTCTGAAGACTTTAATGGGAATAGGATTGAAGATGTCTTTAAAAGCATGCTTTTGTATATAATCTTGCATTTTAGAGACAAACTCCTCTTCCCGTTTGTCACTAATAAAACTTTCAAGAGTTGCAAATTTGAGACTTCTCTTGTACATATTAGAATGCACATCTTCTGGAAAAACTGTGACTTCATTTTCAAGCTCATCAAAAATGGTATCTTTCAAAAATACTTGATCAATTTTCGGTTCTTCGAGAAGAGGAATATCTATCTTTGGAGTCTGAATACTCTTCTTATACTTAACATCAAATTCATCAAATACTCCAGCATAAGACATAATGATTTCTTTAGAAAAACAGTCTTCAATCAAGTGGCTTAGATCAACAGTTACACATGCATATAAATCTGGCTGATTATAAAAGTTTCTAAACAAAGAAAGTCTATCATCCAAGAACCTACACTCCAGATTCCTTGGAGAACTCAGAAATACTAACTTCATAACCATATAGTAGACCAGACTATTCAGAATCTCTCCAACCTTGCTTTCATCAATTATCAAAGGTTTCCAGACAAAAATATCCCTTATTTCATTCTTATTTTCTTCATCTTCAAACATAATCACATCTGATAAATCACTTGGCTCACCAATCACATTTTCAAATGTAAGATATTCATTCAACATTTCTTCAATTAAATCTGGAACAATATCTGTATCTTTTGTGCTTTGATTTCCTTCAGAATCAAGAGACACTTTTTCAGTCTCATATCCTTCTTCAATATTTTCTTCAGAAATGACATTTTCAGCCTCTTTTCCTTCAGTTTCAGCATGAAAAATATCATCTATCGCCTCAGAAACTCTGTTAGTATCATCATTAACAACATTCTGACCTTTTTCAGAAGATTTCTCAGAAGTTTGAACTTGTGGCATTTCAACATCTTCAGATACTTTTTGTCTTTTCTCCCCCTCTTGATCATCAGGACCCTAATCATCAATATTTCTCATTAAAGTATCTGCCTGAGGCCTGCATTCTAATGCAGAAAGTCTTTCATTTAAGGATAATTGAGAATTCTGAATTGCAGATAATTGATTCAGAATTTGAGAAATGTCTTCCTTGGTAGCAAATTGAGTAGAATCTTGCTGGGTAGAAGAAGGCATTGAAGTCTTGAGAGATGCAGCTGTAGAAATGACTTTAAAAAAGGAATTCAGAATTGTCTGTTTAAAACTTTTTAAATCATTGGCTGCTGACTATTAGAATTCATTCAACTTATTTACCACCTTTCTCTCCTGATCATCACCTTGGATGATTTATTCGTCAATTCCTTAATATCCTTCTGAATCTTTGCAAATTCAGAAGTACAAAAATCTTTGAATTCTGAGAATTTAGAAGATGAGGGAATGGTTCCAAGACCAACAGATGGTCTTGTTTTCAGTCCTTCAGAAGAAGGCTGGCCTGTAGATGCCACATAATCATGAATCAATACAGATTCTGGGAAGGAGGCTTTTGTAATGTTCACCTCACCAGGTCTTCCATCCAATCCTCAAAGTCCAATAATAGGAACATCTATGGATGTTAGTGCAAAATGACTAACACTTTGCATGGTGACATCTAAAAGATGTATGCTTGTGTCAACAGATGCCACATTTTATGGGTTAGGCTCAAAGTGGAGTGGACTATCCGACTCAATGTGCTCAAAACTATGAAGGGGGGAGATATATCCTTCCTTTTCAACAATAGGCTCCTCCAAGTGGGGACGCATTGGTAGATAAGCTGTTTGCCCCATAATTGTTGGTGAAACACCCTTATTTTGAGAGATAGGTGAGTGACTGGGGGGGAGGGTTACCAAAAGTTTCCATGGGCTCACTGGCTGTTTCAATATTACCCACCAAAGGGTGTGGAGTAATAGATGATATGGCTGCCCGGCCTGTAACGTTTGGTTCACAATGGTTCCCTTTTACTTGTGTTCTCCCCTCTTCAGTTCTTTTTCTCACCCTTCTACCCAAGCTCTCATTTTCATTTTTCCTCTTCATTCCATGAGATTGTTCTCCCCCATGAACAGCCTCCCCACTCTTTCTAGGAATACTAGACCTCTCACAATGCTCACCACTCGGGGTAGAATCAGGGGAAGAGACTACTGGTTTTGGTAGTCCCATTGATTCATAATACTCATTCAAAATCCTATTTTTGGGATTTACATATGCAAGTACTTGAACAGATAATGGTGATGCATTTGAAACCTGTATCTTTACACTTGGTGGCCTTAGAATATCCATGGAGAAGAGTGGAACATGTACCTCATAATCTAGAGTTGGGATGACTTTAACAGCCTTCATTGTACCTTTGATGAAAGGCTGAAAGAATCTCTGAAATGGTATGTAGTTGTAGGTAGACTTTTTCAGAACAACAGACTTGAGTTCTTCAAAAATGAGGGAAGCATAATCATAATGCTTATTATGTGCAACACCATGAAAAATAATCCTTCCATTTGTAGAGGCTTGATCTAGGCTTTAACTCTTCCCAGATAACAAGTGTTTAGTATAATAAACAAACAATACTAGATGGGAGGCAAACACTTTCTTCTGGAGGAGCTTAAGGCAGTCAAATTTTCAGAATAACCCAACTTCATAAAAACTGTAATCATTTCAGAAGATGATGGAATAGGATCGAATGAAGTTTTCCCAACAACTTCATCAGCTTTTGGAAGAAAATGGATGTTGCGAACATCTTCAACAGAAATACACACTCTGTATCCATGAACATAGGAAGAAATGTCATCTGCTTCTTCATCAACTTCAGCATGAAACCACCACTGTTGCAGGTATGAGGCAGGGACCAAAAATTTCCTTGATAATAGAACACGAAGGGGATGTTTCTTCAAAATTTCAATCAAGATCATTTGATCATTATTGAAATCAGCGGATTTGAGGTTCAGAGCACAGTTGTTCTTTTTGATATCCATTCGCTTATTTTCTGGAACATAAAGTTTTGATAAATCAGGACCATCACTACTTTTAGGGATTGATCCAGCACAAGATTGAGAATCGCCAACTCCAGCATTTGATTCAGAAGTCACTTCAATAGGCTCAATTTGTGTTTCCCTAAATTTCTCAGTACACGGATTAGGGCTAGGGTTAGGGTTAGGATTCGAGGGTGCGGCTTCAAGATTAACAATTGTAGCAGTATCTTTTAGCATCTGATCATCTTCCAAAGTAATCTCCATTGATCCAACCATGATTTTCTTAGGCACAACCTTGAAGGAACCATCATTCGATGATCCATTGATGTCACTGAAACAAGATTTGGCTGTCTGAATAGGTAAATCCACATTTGAGGTCGACATTGTTGGAAATGAATAAGGATTTGAGTTTGATTGAAGATCAATAATCACAGAGAGATTTCAGAGGGAAAAAATGAACCGTGGATAGACACGTGGCCAAAAAGTAATGACAATTAGTGTAATACCCGACATTTATATCAATATATATATATATATGAATATATATAACTCTAATTATATATGTATATATATAATATGGTATTGCAAGATTTAAAAGAAAAAGGAAATGAAAATTAATGTTGCTTTTAAAATCAACCAGGTGGTGCGTGGGGTAAAGAAAAAAAAAGAGAAAGAAATTTAAGTTGGGTTAGTTTGGTTGTTAACTAAAAGTTGAGGGACTATTTGTGCATAACCCAATAAGAGTTTGCAACTAGGATGTTGGAAGGTGAGTTGTACGCCAATTTTGACGGGATTTTCCTTATTATTTGATTAAACCCAACCCTAATTTCTTTAACACTTTTAATCGTCGTAGACAAATTGAAAGGATGGAGAAGAATCGTTCGAAATTGTAGAAGAGAAATCTGTGGCAAAGGCAAGCAGGTTCGTCTTGAGGTAAGTCTCGTTTCTAATCTCGAAGTTGTGATTGATAGTTGGGTTTTGAGTTTGAGTTCGTTTGGGGAATATATACGGAATCGTTTCGATAAGCAAACGTTACCGATTCGGTCAATTTACTTACAACAACAAAATGGGTTATTAAAATCGATTTTAGAACACCAAAATTCTGCACTTTTCCTCTCAAGTTTAGTTCTATAAATTGCTTGTTGTTAGACTTTTTAGTTGTAGTTATTTTATCGCCAAGTGAATTGGGAAATTCTGTAGAAAAACGAGCCAAACGACCCGATTTTTTTGTCAGATTGTTGCTGTGTTTTTTTAAGCCGTCTGATAGGCGTGACCTTCCTGGTTGGACTGTTGGTGTGTATGGGAAGGGGCTGCCCATATAGAAATTAAGTCGGTGAAATTAATCATGAGACTTGTATATATTATAAACCTAATTGTATATATATATACACACATATATGACTTAGTTCTTTTCCCTCTTAGAAGCTAGCTGCTGTTTCACTATGAAGCTAATTAGAATGTATTTTTTTTGTTTTGTTTGCCTTCCTTTTGTTTAGCCAGTTGATGCCATAACCTCATTAAGATTTTGGTTTACTTGTTCTTTTTAACTTATCTTAATTGTTGGTTCCTTTTTGGCTATAGGTCTAGTAATTTAGTGTTGTTAGACAATGGTGGTTTAATTTATACGATTACGTTAGGTGGTCAAAATTTACTATAAGGATTAATAGTAACGTTTGGGTATTTATTTTTAGGTCGGGACTAAAGAATCGTTTCGGTGGTTGGTATACGTTTAGAAGGTTTAAGGTACAGATTCTTACTTTCTTTATGTTATATATATGATTATATATATACAAACTTTGGAATCGTTTGTTTTATCTTCATTTTATCCAAATATATATATATATATATATATGATTATATATATACAAACCTTGGAATCGTTTGTTTTGTCTTCATTTTATCCAAATATATATATATATATATGATTATATATATACAAACTTTGGGATCGTTTGTTTTGTCTTAATTATATCCAAACATAGATATATATATAATTAATTATATATATACGAACCTTGCAATCGTTTGCTTTGTCTTCCTTATATCCAAACATATGAAATCCCATAACGTCTTTCGAGTCATATTCGTTGGTTCCTCGATATTTTGGAGAGTCAAACTCAATTGATTCACGGTCATTAATCGGTATCACCGTTAATTAATATGGGTTTTATTAAGTATTGTTGTCGGTTAATATATGTTCAATTGACTCGATTTTGACTTTGAAATAATTTGTTAGCCTCATGTGACCACCACTAATAATTTTGGAAAATCTTTTATTTGACTTCGGCTTCAATCGTAAAGCACTATACGTTTCTTTATGCTACATGAGTTATGATATTTTGATTCCGGGTATTTCGAGCTACGAACCACCTACGGGGGTACCGTAGGCACGTTATTGTGGCACCGATGGCGTGACACTAACCGTGACGGTGTGATCAGTTCACGGCGTCTCCTCTTTGGTGCTCGTGGATGAGCTATTTTGGTGTGTTGGGTATTTGATTTAGGAGGCGTATGGGTCGACCCTAGTATATGTATGTGATTTGTTTGTATGGTGGATGTCGGTGTAGTGCCCAACGCCACATCTCACAGTAGTACGTGCGGATCTGCAGGTCCGATGTACAGGCCATTGTGGTCATATGACTGACACTTGTTCTATCTGTAGATATTCAAGTGTATGCGTTATTTGAGCTCGATATATTCCTCCGTATGCTTTCGTTTGATTATATAATTTATTGGACTCACTAAAATTGATAACTGTCTGATTCGTCATCTTGAGATCAGTTTCGCAGATTATTGTATTACCTTCTTTGTTATATTTATTCATCCGTTCACTGAGCGTTTGGCTCAGCCGTGTGTTTCTTTCTTTCTCACGGCAGGTAATCAAGGGGGGCGCTAAGACGTGTGAAGGAGAGTAGATAAGGATCTCAAGTTTGATTGCGAGAGTTTTGAGATAATTATTTGACATTTCAGTTAGTATTCAATTTATTTCATTTATTGGTTTTAGACTAGTGTTCGTCAAGGTTAATAATTGGATTTATTCGTTTGATGAGAGTTTTATTTATTTATTTATTATGGAAGATAATTGATGGTAATTGCTTGAAGATTTCATTCTTTATTGGAGATTAAAATAGGGACATTTTATTTCTTTGAGCCGTTTATTAACCGCCTGATTTAGTCTTTGATGGTAACCTCCCTTTCCCTTGGAATGGGGGTGTTACAATTATGGTATCAGAGCTCTAGGTTCGATCTTGTAGAAAACCAAATAGGTTTGACCTGTGAGTATTGGGTAGAATTGGGTTTAGAATTTAACTGATTTAGTTTTGTTGGCCATTCTTCATTCGGTATGTTTGATATGTATATATATATATTTATATATTTGGATAAAATGAAGACAAAACAAACGATTCCAAAGTTTGTATATATATAATCATATATATATACATAAAGAAAGTAAGAATCCGTACCTTAAACCTTCTAAACGTATACCAACCACCGAAACGATTCTTTAATCCCGACCTAAAAATAAATACCCAAACGTTACTATTAATCCTTATAGTAAATTTTGACCACCTAACGTAATCGTATAAATTAAACCACCATTGTCTAACAACACTAAATTACTAGACCTATAAATTGTAGTTGCCAAAAAGGAACCAACAATTAAGATAAGTTAAAAAGAACAAGTAAACCAAAATCTTAATGAGGTTATGGCATCAACTGGCTAAACAAAAGGAAGGCAAACAAAACAAAAAAAATACATTCTAATTAGCTTCATAGTGAAACAGCAGCTAGCTTCTAAGAGGGAAAAGAACTAAGTCATATATGTGTGTATATATATACAATTAGGTTTATAATATATACAAGTCTCATGATTAATTTCACCGACTTAATTTCTATATGGGCAGCCCCTTCCCATACACACCAACAGTCCAACCAGGAAGGTCACGCCTATCAGACGGCTTAAAAAAACACAGCAACAATCTGACAAAAAAATCGGGTCGTTTGGCTCGTTTTTCTACAGAATTTCCCAATTCACTTGGCGATAAAATAACTACAACTAAAAAGTCTAACAACAAGCAATTTATAGAACTAAACTTGAGAGGAAAAGTGCAGAATTTTGGTGTTCTAAAATCGATTTTAATAACCCATTTTGTTGTTGTAAGTAAATTGACCGAATCGGTAACGTTTGCTTATCGAAACGATTCCGTATATATTCCCCAAACGAACTCAAACTCAAAACCCAACTATCAATCACAACTTCGAGATTAGAAACGAGACTTACCTCAAGACGAACCTGCTTGCCTTTGCCACAGATTTCTCTTCTACAATTTCGAACGATTCTTCTCCATCCTTTCAATTTGTCTAAGGCGATTAAAAGTGTTAAAGAAATTAGGGTTGGGTTTAATCAAATAATAAGGGAAATCCCGTCAAAATTGGCGTACAACCCACCTTCCAACATCCTAGTTGCAAACTCTTATTGGGTTATGCACAAATAGTCCCTCAACTTTTAGTTAACAACCAAACTAACCCAACTTAAATTTCTTTCTCTTTTTTTTTCTTTACCCCACGCACCACCTGGTTGATTTTAAAAGCAACATTAATTTTCATTTCCTTTTTCTTTTAAATCTTGCAATACCATATTATATATATACATATATAATTAGAGTTATATATATTCATATATATATATATATTGATATAAACGTCGGTTATTACAATTAGAGTAATTATCATCATTTATTTAGATAAATGAACCGTTTAAGCGACGTGTTTAGGAATTTTCCAATGAAATTAAAACACGTGGCACACGTTTAAATGAATATAGTCTTCACAACGGGAAGTAAAGTTCTGAGAACAAGTTCAAAAACTTCAGAATAAGTTCAGAACTTCTTAGAATAAGTTCAGAAGTTTGAATGAAAAGATTCAGAAACACTTCCGAAGTTTCGAATTAAATTCAGAACTTAACTTCTATCACTTCATATCCATGAAAAATATTGAAAATTGCAGACTTCTGAAAAATAGAGAACATTTTAATATTTTAGAAATAGGTTTGAAGAGTATGGAAAATATTTATCTTCAGAAGTTTGTCCATACTTCTCAGATTTGTAATTTTGAACTTTTACCCACCATTTCAGATCTTGATGACATAGGAGAGTACCAAAGAGTTAGATTTTAGTATCACTCTCCCTTGAATCATGAATAACTATTCTCCCCCTTAAATAGTACTATTCACAGAATTTGTTAGAAATAAGAGAAATAGAGAAATGAAAAAAAAATTGAAAGTAATGTGAGACAATTAACTTGGGAAATAAAAAATTAATACTTCTGAGTAATGAAATATAAACTTCTGAAAAGTTAACTGTAGAGATTCTGAAGTTAAGATTTCTCAGAATTTTGATGGAATGAATCTCAGAACATAACTTTTAATTCTTAGTTGATGTTTAATACTTAAATAGACATATTCATCATGCCCAATTTATTTACCAAAAAGTTAAAACGTTTTTCATCAAGTGTTTTGGTAAATAAATTGATAGAGATATCATAATAGCTTCAAAAGGTACTAGGTTCTGAAGATACAAAGATCTGAAGAAAAGATAAAGAAAAGCCTAAGGCATAACTTCTGAAGTGCCAACTTCAGAAGTTCTGAATATATTCTGAAGAGGTTCTGATGAAGTTCTGAAGATATTCTGAAGAGGTTCTGAAGAAGTTCTGAAGACACTTCTTAAGATACTTCTGAAGAAGATCTGAAGGAGTTCAGAACCTGTTCTGAATTTGTCTGTTATGAATGTGTTGTTACTTTAGTCTTTCTATTTCATGTATAAATAGATAGTTTGTTAGATAGTTAGAACTAATGTTTCTATAAGCCTTGTAAAGACATATTTTGTAATACTGTTCATCCAATCTATACATATTACATTTGGTTATCATATTTCTGTTCTAATCTTTCCATATATAGATATCTTAATTGTTTGGGTCCTAACAGTTGGTATCAGAGCCAATTCATCTGTTCTTGAAGATTTGTGAAAGAATTGTCAGATCTGACAGTTCTTGGTGTTCTTGATCGATAAATTTCAAATTCAAATAAGGTGAATTCTCGATCTTCTAACAATCAAAGATATCTAAAGAAATTGTCTCAATTGGATCTGAAACGAAACCACCAACTCTTTTCTTGGGAGAATACCATCTGAAACTAAAGCCATGTGGGAAGAAGTTGAAGCTCAAATGCAGGTTAGTACAAAAACCCAAGCACAAAGATTGAATGTCTGTGTCGGTACTTATGAGAACTTCAAGTATAAAGAGAATGAATCTATTACAGAGATTTATCATAGATTCAACAATATTCTGAATGATCTGAGAAGAAATGGTGTTCAGAAATCAAATTCTGAGATAAACAACAAATTTCTGAACAACTTGGCTAATGAATGGTCAAGCTTCTCTGATAACATGGTTATAGAAATTTATCAAGAAAATCAATTCATGATGTCTATGGTATTCTGTTTCAACAAGAAAACAAAATCAAAACTAGACAAAATGAACAAAAAAAGGTAAATGAAACAGTAGCCTTGTTAAGCAAGAATATGATAATTATCTGACTATTTCTGCTAAGAAGGTGTGTGAGATCCCAGAGACAACAGTTTTGTGATGGGGATGAATCAGATGAGGAGCTAAAAAGGATTTCTGATAATATTGCTTTTATGACAAGGCAATTTACCTAAAGATACAATAAAAAATATCATAATAAACCTAGATCTGAAAGTGGACCTAAGAAAGGTCAAGAAGCTGGTCAATCTGAAACATCTGAACCAGCAAGATGCTTCAACTGTGGAAAGCCTGGACATTATGCAAGACAATGCAAGATGCCAAAAGTCAAAAATTCAGGCTACTATGAGAAGAAGCATCTGTTAGCTAAGAAAAAGGAGCTCAATCCTGCTTTAGTGACCAAGTATGAAGAGGACTGGTTAAACTGGAGTGATGGAGATCATGATGAAGAAGTTGCTATATGTAACAAATGAAAATCTAAATGCTTTAAGTTATTTTAGAAGAAAGTGATTACCTCCGATATGGTACTGTTTATTTTCAATTCTGAATACTTGTCTATCTGGGAAAAGTTCAAGTTTGGATCAAGCTTCAGCAAATGTGAGGATCATCTTTCATGGAGTTGCATTCAACAAGCATTATGATTATGCTTCTCTTATTTTTGAAGAACTCAAATCTGCTGTTTTGAAGAAGTCCACATTCAACTACATACCATTTCAGAGATTCTTTCAAACACTCATCAAAGGAGCAATGAAAGCAGTGCCAAAAATTCTTGTTCTAGCACATGAGGTACATGTTCCTATCTTTTCTATGGACAGTTTAAGACCACCAAATGCAAAGATTACATTTCCAAATGCAGTACCACTTCCTTCTCACTTACTTGATCTTGTAAGTAAAACAAATAGGATTTTGAGTGAGTATTTAGAATCTATGGGATTACCTTAACCAGTAGTCCCTTCCCCTGATTCAAACCAGAGTGGTGATAATGCAAGGGAGTCTAGACTTGTTAGAAAGAGAGGGGAGGTTGTTCAAGGGGGAGAACAACCTCAAGGAGTAAAGAGGAAAATGAAAATGAGAGAATGGGTAGAAGAGTAAGAAAAAGAATTGAAGATGGGAGAACACAGGTAAAAGAAAAACAAACCTGTGAACCACCTGTTACTAGCCGAGCACCCACATCTTCTATTATTCCACATTCTTTGGTGGATGATAATGAAAAGGCCATTTAGCCCATGGCAAATTTGGTTATCCCCCCCAGCCACTCACGCATCTCTCAACAGAAGGGTGTTTCATCAACACATATGGGGCAAGCAGCTTATAATCCATTAGGACCCCAATTGGAGGTTCCTTTTGTTGAAAATGAAGGATATATGTCCCCCCTTCACCATTTTGAGCACATTGAGTCTGAGGGTCCACTCAACATTGAGCCTACTGAACCACTTAATGTGGAATCTATTCACACTAGCACACATCTTCCAGATGTCACTAAGCAAGGTGTTTGTCACATTGCATCAACAACTATAGATATTCCTATTTCTGGATATCAAGGATTAGTTGGAAGACCTGGTGGGGTGAACATCACAAAAGCCCCATTCATAGAATCACATGTGGTTCATGATGTCTCTGTGGCACATACAGGCCAGCCTTCTTCTGAAGGACTGCAAACAAGACCATCTGTTGGTATTGGAACCTTACCCACATCTTCTGAATTCACAGAATTCAAAAATTTCTGTACTTCTGAATTTGCGAAGATTCAGAAGGACATCAAGGAATTGACGGATACAACTAAAAAGGTGATGGAGGATAGGTTGGATCAACAAGGGGTGAGTATGGTGAATAGGTTGAATGATTTTCAACTCCAATCTTCTAATGATATGAATACTTTTAAACAAGCACTTCTGACTGCTTTTTCTGAAGTGGCTTCATCAGTTTCTTCCCTGAAAGCTTCTCAGACTTCTTCTTCATCTGCTCAACCAGATTCTTCTACTTTTGCAACAAAGGATGATATTTCTCAGATTTTAAATCAGCTTTCTTCTATTCAGAGTTCTCAGACAGATTTAAGCGCAAGGTTATCTGTTCTAGAGTGCAGGCCTCAATCAGATACTTCTAAAAGAAGTCTTGATGATCAGGATCCTGATAATCAAGAGGGGGAGAAAAGACAGAGAGTATCTGAAATAGAGAATGTTGAAAATGTTCAAGATTAAAGTTCTGAGAAAACTTCTGAAGATGCTCATAATGTTGGTAAAGCATCTAATAGAGTTTCTGAAGCAATAGAAGATATCTTATTTGCAGAACATGAGGGGCAAGAGGCAAATGTTCATTCTTCTGAAGATACAGTAGAGGAAGGGTATGAAACAGAGAAGTTATCCTTTGATTCTGAAGGTAACTTAAGCTCAGACAATACAGATATTATTCCTGATTCAAATGAAGAGATGCTAAGGGAATACCTTGCATTTGAAGATGTCATTGGTGAGCGCAGTGATCTTTCTGATGTTATTATGTTTGAAGAAGATATGTCTGGAGCTAATATGGGAGAAAGTTCTGAAGCCAATGAGATAAAGGATTTGGTAATTTGGAACTCCCAACAACCTCTGAGTGATGAATACAGAAGAGCTTCTGAAGAGTTATGGAATATACTAAGTCAATTTTGTTGGGTGCATGTCTTTCTGAACAATACAAGATGGCTGGAGTGTAGACTTTTGGACAACAGGTTTTCAGTCTTCAGAGATTTTCTTGATCAACCAAATGAAAGAGTTGAAATAGAATTTGATCTAAGTCATATGGGAGGAACTGAAATTGCAGATGAAATTTTAATGGTCTACTCTGGAAAATTTGAAGTAAGAGTCAGATCCCGCATCACTATTCCCAAAATTGATATTCTTCTTCTTGAAGAACCTATTCTAGATCAAATCTATGAAAAGGAAGATATGTTTCTTTTTGGAGAAATCAGCTTAGAGTTTCTTGAAGTAATTTACTTTCATATGTATAAAACTAGTCTGATGTTTGCAACTCTAGAAGATTTTGTAAATGATGAGTGGTCTGAAGACAAATCTCTCAAGTTAGAAATTTTGTTCAGAAGCATGGTGTTCAGAATCTGAATTATTCCACTCTTATAAAGAAAATTAGATGTCTGTCAAAGACTGTTGAAGATGATTTAGTAATATACAGATTTGGAGCAGAAAGAAGAAATGGATATTTATGTGAATTTACTCAGTATGATCTGTACAAACTAAGATTGCAAGACAAATTGACAGTTCTTCAGTTCTGTGTTGCTAGAAGTGAAGTTGAACTTGTTTTTTAAGTTAGAAGAATTATGGGAATCTACATAAGGAACATCATCAAGCATGACTTTCAATTAGCTCTGGAATTTGGTTTATCTGAAGTGAATCTGTTGGAACCTGTAACTCTTGAAGATACAGCAATAACTAGAGTGTTCACTAGTCCAGATATTGGGCTCAGATATATAGTGGATGGAAATAAAACCTTTTTGACTTCATATATTCCAAAATACTCTAACTCAACCCTGAATTGGTTTCTTAGTTATGCAAAGGATTATATAGAAGATTCAGATGTCAAAGAAGAAATCATATATCTGATCAAAGAAAGAATTCATTTCAGAGAAATTGTAAGGAAGAGTTATCTAGCTGGTCACAAAAGAGAAAACAAGATCAGAGGAGCTGATTATCTACTTAGTGATACTTATGATTTCCAAATTCCTTCAAAGAGTCAAGACTTGGAGGAAATTCTGAAGTTTTCTCTTATTATTGAAAGTTCTGAACCAAGTCAGAAGGATAAAGAGAAAAGAAAAGAAGTCATTTCTGAAGCTATTTTTGAAAACTTGGTTTCTGTAGAACAAATATCTGAAGAGGAACAACTGCATGTACAAAGAATAGAATAAAGTGCTTTTCACCATGTTTCTTGAATATTTCCATCCAGAAATGTTCATGGAATACGAACAAAAGTTCAACTATATTGATTGCTGGATTCAAAAGTCCTTTGGTTGGAAACAATGGTACTCGGATATCATTAGAAAGATAAGGATCCCAATTAATGAAGCAAGAAAGGAAAGTCCAGTGGTCAAGGTAATTAATGCTGACTTGAAGACAAGACAAAATTACAAGTATGCATTCTTTACTGTTGAAAGACAAAATGGTGAGATTTCTACCTTTTCTGAAGTTGATTTCCAGAATGTGTATCTCAGAGATCTACTTAGAGTTTACAAAGGCCTTTATCCTTTTCATGATTCAATCACCAAGTTCAGAAAATCATTTCCAATTCTCAGAGACGGCTTGTACAGAGAATTTATATGGGTTGCAAAGACTGATTTTCAGGTTGCTTATGTTCTGAACAAGAAACAAGTACACTTGAGCAAACCAAATCTGAGCTTACCAGATATTCAGAATCTGAAGAAGAGTACCTTAGTAATTCAACCTCCAGGCTTCGTTTGCAAATGCTTTCAAGAACTATTATTTGTGAGATTTGAAGAACTCTATAAATGTTGCAATGGAACTCTCATGGCTATCAGAGATCGTTTGGTAAAAAGACAGAATAGAAAACCGAAGAATCTGAGCAATGAAGATTGGGAGAAGCACAAGAAGCTTGCAAAAGAGATGATTAGAGTTGTTGAATCCTTGCTAGAATACAGGAATTTAATTCTGAAAGATGTTAGAGAAATTCTGAATTTCTGGAAGTATGATTTGAACTTTTGAAGCTAAGGGGGAGATTGATAGAGATATCATAATAGCTTCAAAAGGTACTGGGTTCTGAGGATATAAAGATATGAAGAAAAGATAAAGAAAAGCATAAGGCATAACTTCTGAAGTGCCAACTTCAGAAGTTCTGAAGATATTCTGAAGAGGTTCTGAGGAAGTTCTGAAGACACTTCTTAAGACACTTCTGAAGAAGATCTGAAGGTGTTCAGAACTTGTCTGTTATGAATGAACTGTTACTTTAGTCTTTCTATTTCATGTATAAATAGATAGTTTGTTAGATAGTTAGAACTAACGTTTCTATAAGCCTTGTAAAGACATATTTTGTTATATTGTTCATCCAATCTATACATATTACATTTGGGTATCATATTTCTGTTCTAATCTTTCCATATATAGATATCTTAATTGTTTGGGTTCTAACATAAATCAACCAATTGATAATCAGTCTGAACAAAAAACATTTCAATATTACCTTTTTCAACATGATCTTTGATAAAATGATATCTTACATCAATGTGCTTTGTTTTTTAGTGTTGAACTGGATTGACAGTGATTGCTATGGCACTTTTTGAGTCACAATACAGAGGTATGTTTCTGAATGTGTAACCATAGTCTTTTAGTTGTATTTGCATCTAGATCACTTGTGAGCAACATATGGCAGGAGCAACATATTCAGCTTCTGATGTGTAACCATAGTCTTTTAGTTTTGTTTCTTTGAAGATCAACTCACAAGTCTGTCACCCAAAAATTGACATGATCCAGATGTGCTTTTCCTGTCCAGTTTACAACCACCATGATCTGCATCTGTGAAAGTTGTTAGCTCAAAACCAGAATCCTTTGGATACCAAAGTCCCAATGAAGGAGAACCTTTGAGATATCTAAGGATTATTTTAGTAGCAAAAAGATGAGATTCCTTAGGATTAGCTTGATATCTAGCACAAATACATGTAGCAAACATTATATTAGGTCTACTAGCTGTTAAGTAGAGCAAAGATCGAATAATGTCCCTATACTTTTTCTGATCAACAGATTCTCCATTTAAATCAGGTTCTAATTTAGTTGTAGTGGTCATTGGAGTTTGAATACTAGAACAGTCAAACATGTCAAACTTCTTAAGTAAGTCAGAACATACTTAGATTGATTAATGAATATGCCAGTAGGAAGTTGTTTTACTTGAAGACCAAGAAAAGATGTTAACTCTCCCATCATACTCATTTCAAATTCAGTTTACATGATTTTCTCAAAATTTCTACAAAATTTTGGATTAGTAGAAGCAAATATAGTATCATCTACATATATTTGTATCAATATCATATCATCACCTTCCTTTATCAGAAATAAAGTGGTATCTACTGTACCTCTTTTAAACTTAGAATTCAGAAGAAAAGTTGTGAGAGTGTCATAACATGCTCTTGGTGCTTGTTGAAGTCCATATAAGGCTTTGTCTAAGATATAGACATGATCTGGAAATTTTTTGTTTACAAAGAGTTCTGGTTGCTCAACATACACTTCTTCATGAAGAATTTCAATCAGAAATGCCCACATAACATCTATTTGAAACACCTTCATGTTTTTGTGAGCAGCATATGCAAGAAAAATTCTAATAGCTTCTAGTCTTGCAACAGGGGCAAAGGTTTCATCATAATCAATTCCGTCTTATTGACAATACCCCTTAGCTACAAGTCTTGCTTTGTTTCTCACAACAATTCCATGTTCATCTTTTTTATTTCTAAAAACCCACTTGGTGCCAATGATTGATTTACCTTTTGGTTTTGGAATAAATCTCCAGACTTTGTTTCTTTCAAGTTGATTTAGCTCATGTTGCATAGCTAAAATCCAGTCTGGATCTTCTTTTTGGGTTCCATGCTACTTACAAAACTCACATACAGACACTCATTTGTTGTGGCTGACCTTGTTTGTACATCTTTAGATGCATCACCAATAATCTGATGAACTGGATGACTTGATGTCCATTTGTTCACATTTGGTAATGGTTGAACAGATGAAGCATTGTTGAAGGAGTCATAATCATCAATTATTGCTTGAGTTTCAGTATCATGATTGATAACTGAATGTAGATCTGAAGACTCCCCCTCAATTTGAAGATTCTGTACTGGTTCAGAAGTAATAGGCGTAGGTTCAAAAATAGGAACAACAGTTTCAGAAATGACTTGAACTGTTTCTGAAATGATTTGTACACATTCAGAAGTAGGAAAATCTGAATTTGAGGTTGAGATAGGTGGTCCAGAAAGATTTGATATTGTAATTTCTGTAGATTCTTATCCTGATATGCTTCTTAGAAGAGAAGGATTCTGATAATCTACCGAAACATTAATAGAAATATCAAATAAGTCATGGCATAATGTGTCAAAATTTGATTTAAGTAAAGTTTTAGATTCAGAATTGTGGTTTGTCTTGCGGTGTTCTGAATCCAAACTTTCAAAAACTAGGTTAAGCTTGGGTTCTGAACTGTCTTGTTCAGAAGTCATTGTTGGCTCATGAAATCTGATGTTTGAATTCTCAATGATCCTTTGAGTTCCTTTGATGAGTACTCTGTACGCCTTGGATTTTTGAGAATAGCCAACAAAGATGCCAGCTGCACCTTTAGGTGCAAATTTGTCTAGATAATGTGTATCAATCAGAAGAAAACACCTGCAACCAAAGATTTTAAAGTAATCAATAGATGGTTTTCTTTGCTTAATAATTTCATAAGGAGTTTTAAGTAGTTTTCTATTAAGAATAGTCCTGTTCTGAGTAAAACATGTAGTTGCTATTGCTTCTGTTAGGTCTATTATTTAATTGTGACAAAATAAGGAAAAGATATGCTTGATTGGAAAAGGAAGTTTATAATTCCTTAAAGTCTTTGTTTCCTTAATTAGCATAGACCTAGCAATATAAATAGGAGTCTAGGGTTTACTTTTATGCTAGTCGACTCATTAGAGAGAGAGAGCCGAAACTGTGTTCATTGTAATCGATCATAACATTCAAGAGATATATGACTACGTAAGTTCTTTAATATCATTATTGTCATATTACCTTTGCTATTAACGTTTTCCTGTCATTGTGCTTGTTTATCTGGGATCAACAAGTGGTTACAGAGCCTAAGATCAAGAGTTTTTACGATTTTCTGAGCAAACCATGAAACAGAGGGTATTTTTTTCGATTTCTGCAAAATTCTGTTGTTCGTTGATTTTTTATCGAATCCCACTGTTTCATGCTTTACCCGATAAAATACCATACTGTTTTTTTTTCGATTACCTCATATATGTTCAATTAATTTTTCTCGATCTCGGTATATGTTCCTATGTGTTTTTATCGACTGATTATATCTGAGCTTTTCTCGATTTAAATTTTATTCTGCTCATTGAAGTTTTCTCAGGTCTACCTTCTGTTGATTATATTTTTATCTATTCAACTGTTTAAATCTTAATTTTTTATCGACTCCTATATAAAATATTTAAATCTGTTTGGTTAAAATTACTTTAGTTTATTTTCTTGACTTTTGAATCTCTTTACATAAGAAAACTCAGGAACTTGTGACTCCTGCAGCTTTTCTTACTAAAGAATTCCTTAGTAAAATCATAAACTCTCGTAATCTTGATATTTTTTGTAATTGAACGAATAAGAAACTCAAAAACCCAGACAGTCTTGTCCATAAAAAGACTAGTTCTTTTTAGTCAAGAACCCTGTGTTTTTGTTTTCTGGTTTATCAATCACAGAAAAATCATAATTAATGTATTTGATTTTTAGTCGAGTCTTGTTGAATCGAGAAAAAGTTTTATCGAGTGTTCTATATTCGAGAAATCTTTAATCAATTTGTTTCTGCTCAAGATTTATAAATTTTATTATCGAATAGAGTTTAATCGAGAACACTGAGGTTATCAATCGATCAAAAAATCTGTTTACCTAGCCAAGTTCATTCGACAATTTTTTTTATCGAGCCTCTTACACTCGATAAAATATTATATCAAGCAAATTTCATCGAGCCAATTTCGTTCGACAGCATTTATTATCGAGCCTCTGTCACTCGATAACATTTTATATCGAGTATCTCACACCTGACAAAAGTCCTTAATCTTTCTGCCCATATCGATAATTTTATTATCGATCTCCTTTGTCACTCGAGAAAAACCTACTGTTTCACAAGACAACTCACAGTTTTTTAAAAACTCATCGATCGAGGTCCACTAGTAAGTACAATGACCACCCGTGAAGCCATGGCAATTGGATCAGACACCAAACCTCCTATTCTCTTTCCTAGCGAATATTCTCAATGGACGGATAGATTCCTTGACTTCATTGAACGCAATGACTATGTTGATGAGATCATGCGTTCAATCAAGGAAGGTCCTCCTCCAATCTTCTACCAGGATTTTCCTGTCATGCCAAACAACATACCTCCTACGCCCGCACGAAGGGAAGTTAAACTCAAAAGTACATGGGATGCAAACGAGAAGAGGATAACGAAAGGTGACCAACTCGCCCGTTCTTATCTACTTATGAGCCTCCCAAATGACAATTATATGAGCATTGATAACCACAAGAAAACGGCTAAAGAAATGTGGGAGCTCATAGAAAAGTTCATGCTTGGAACGAAGATTGGCACACAACTCAAAATCACAAACTGCATCTCACAATATGAAGAATTCAAGGCCAAAGACGGAGAGAGTCTTACGAACACGTATACCCGTTTTGTACAACTGGTAAACGAACTAAGCAAAAATGAAATTCGTAAGACGAAGATCGAGAACAACATTAAATTTGTTAGCAATTTTCAACCGGAATGGCGCCGGTTGCTAATCAAATCAAACACAGCAAATACCTTGCTGATCTTGATCTGCATGAAGTCTATGAAACCCTCCAGCAAGACGAAGAGGAGTTCCTTGAACTCATGGGGTTAAATACAAATAAAAACCCGGATCCAATAGCCTTGATGGCAAAAGACTCCTCTTCAACTCCTCAAGAGATGTTTCCCGAACTGGAAGAAGAAGATTTTGACTATGATCCCGAAATTGCCAAACTTACATCAACTGGCCTTCCTTACGAGATCTTTTCAACAAAAGTTCTCACGTCGCTCGAATCCCAACCAACAAAGGTATGCCTCGGGATCTAATAATCATGAGCGAAAGGCCCTATTTGAACCCAAACCAAGAAAAGAAGAACCACGCTCAACACCCAAGCCAGAAGACAAGTTCAAGGGTGAGAGAAGCCTGTGCTACAACTGTGCAAATCTGGTCACTATGCAAGGGAATGCAAGAAGCCAATAGTGAAGGACTCCAACTACTTCACTTACAAACTGATGTTGGCTAAACAAAAAGAAGCCGGTAAAGTTCTTCTAGCTGAATATGAACAATGGCTCAATCAAGATGATGAAGATGACATGGAAAGGGATATCAAGCGCACTTCAGCCTGATGGCTTACTCCGATGATACTCCTTCTCACGCTCCCGACTACACGGCCGAGGTAAGCCCTTCTGACTATGACTCTTTTGTTTCTCAAAGGCATCATTTAATGTGTAAGTTAAAAGAATTACAATCTAAATTGAAAACTGAGAAACTCTTGGTTTCCAATATAGAAGCACGCTTAGAAAATAATCATAATCAATTGCTTCTTATGCAAACCGACATTGTCAATTCTCAAAATATAACGCACAATCTCGAAACGGAGAAAATGGTTTTAAAAGAAGAAAATGATCTTTTTAAAAAACAAATATCTGATCTCACTCTTCAACTTCACACATCTAGGAGTGAGACTGTCAAATTTTCATCAAAGTTTGACTTTGTCAGTTTTCAAAGACAAGATCTATTAGAAAAACTCAAAGATTTAGAATTAAAACTTTACAAGGTTGGTCAAACTGAACACACTATTCACTTAAATGCACCGAAAGATTTAAGTTCTAAAGTCGGGTTAGGTTTTGAAAACCCAAAACACTTAGCAAATGCAATCTATAATACTCCGACAATTTATAAATTCGAATATCTGAACCTTGGTCCAGATTACCAAATTCAATTTATGAAGTCGGACTCTAGTGTCGAGGAAAGAGAAGATTGGAAGAGACAAAACAAAAACTATTTTCAAATACCTTTCTGCTATCCTCAAATAGTAGAAGAGGAATCTTCAAGAGAATCTCTTCCAAACAGCTACTTTCCATCATATTCTGCCGAAGAACTTCAAAACAAGATTTCTGAATGTAAATCATACATTCCCACTCTATTTTTAGAAAAGAAATTATTCAACTCGAACGAGTGTTGGAAACTGAACGTTCTTTGGCGGAAAAGGAAAATGAATCATTTTTCTAAAAAATACAACAACTTGAGAACGAGACTTTACAGTTGAACAAAAATCATGAAAATGATACTATTTCAAACATTTCAACTTGTAAAGCCTTCGTTAGCAATTATTTAGATAATTGCGAAGAGTTGATTAAAATGGACCCAAATTACAATCCTCCAAAACAAAAATGTTCCTATTCCAACGAGCAAACCAATGATGAGATAGATGCCCTTTCTAACCAATCTTCACTTAAATCGGACGAGTATTTAAATGACATGTGTGATGAATTTGACTTCAATCCTGTACTTCCAAATCACACGGAGTTTTTAGACAAAGGCAAACAACCAATGAAATCGGTTTCCATTCCTACGGAACCAACAGAGTGTTCCACGAGCCAAAATCAACACATTCCTAAACAAACAAAAATCAATCATGTCTTCCAAAATCATACAAACCATGTTCCTTTCAATGTTTCAGCAGTTCATACTTTACACAACAAACATGTTTGGGTCAAAAAGGGCACGCATACTACAAAGACAACACCCCGCAAAGAAGACAATTTTTCCGTTCAAATGTCAAAAGAAAAAATTCTCATTTTAGATTTCCTTATCAAATTCCTTCATTTCGACATTTAATTAAATTTTCTCGTAATAAAATTTGCTGTTCTAATTGCGATGTGGATGATTTTGTACATAAACCTCCTATTGATTATGGTTATGGTTATTTTCCTGACATGCATAATTCTTTTAATCGCAAATTTTTTCCTTCATCACCTGTTTTTAAATGGGGTCCGAGAAATCAAATGACTAACACCTATAAGTCTCACCACAAGTGGGTACCCAAGGGTGCTATGTCAACTAACCATGATGGACCCATTTACAAATGGGTACCTAAATCTGCCTGATTTTGTGCGGATCGGTCTTGTGTGGTACTTAGATTTCGAATGCTCCAAACACATGACCGGACAGAAGGAGCTGCTTGCCAATTACACTGAAAAAAGGGCGGATTCGTCAAATTTGACAACAATCACTTGGCACCGATTAAAGGATATGGTGATATCATTCAAAACAACCCAAGTTAGTTCACAACACAACTCGACCTCTTCAACTCATTCATATGGACTTGTGCGGCCCGATACGGACTCAAAGCATACATGGTAAGAAGTGTGTTCTAGTGATAGTGGACGATTTCTCTCCTTTCACATGAGTAAAGTTCCTTCGATCAAAGGATGAAACCCCCGACACCATCATCACGTTTCTCAAAGCCATCCAAGTTAAGCTAGAACTTACTGCCCAAACCATCCGCACCAATAATGGAACTGAATTCAAAAACCGTGCCCTTGACGGTTATCTCGAATCGATTGGTATATCCCACACGTTCTCTGCGGCTCGCACTCCGCAACAGAACAGTGTTGTCGAACGCCGAAATCGAACTCTAGTTGAAGCGGCTCGCCCTATGCTTACTTTCTCAAAGCTTCCTCTCCATCTTTGGGCCGAAGCCATCAACACTGCATGCTACACTCAAAACCGCTCAATCATCAACAAGAGCTTCAACAAGACACCTTATCACTTGGTCTACGATCGCGTTCCTTCCATCACGCATCTTCGAACATTTGGCACTCGTTGCTTCGTACTCAATGAAAAAGAAGATCGTGGGAAACTCAAGCCGAAGGCCGATGAAGCTTACTTTCTTGGATACTCACCAAACGCGTCATCCTATCGAGTCTACATGAAACACGCACGTTGCGTCACTGAAAGCGTCAATGTTAAATTTGATTCTAAAGTCGAGATGGCTCCGGAACACGACAGTTCTGGACCCGCTCTAACTGGTATATTAGCTTCCGATCACATTCGTTCTGAACCTGTTCCCAACCCCGCTGAACCTTCAACGTCCAAAACCGCTATGTCAAATCTGGATGACTTATTCGAGTACTTCTACTCGGATTACTTGGACTACCCACTGATACTTCTCTCCAGATTCTCCCACCTACCTTGGAGCTTGCCGAGACTACGGATCTTTTCGGACCGCCAATTACAACGGAAACGGTCTCAACTACTGCATCTCCAAGCACATCTTCAACTGCTCCTCCCAATCAAACTGTTTCAACGGATGCGCCTCTCGTTCCACCTGAACCTCAACCGGCTGTTCAACCAAATCCTGCAGAACCGACATCCTCTCCCCCACCATCAACTTCGGCCCCTAAGGATGTCACAATTGCTACAAGACCTCTGCCTTGGCTCCAACCTTGGAATCACTTCAAGATCTTCCGCCAGGCTCATATGAAGATGAAACCCCGGATCCAAATGCATTTCAACCACTTCCTCATACAACCAAATGGACCCGTTCTCATCCCGTTGATCAGATAATTGGCGATCCAACCAAACCAGTCACTACACGAGCCGCCTCGGTCAACGATTGTATGTTCGCTTCGTTCATAAGCAAGATTGAACCCACATCCATTCACGAAGTAATGAATGATCCTGATTGGATTGTGGCCATGCAAGAAGAACTCAATCAATTTGAAAGCTTGAAAGTTTGGTGCCTTGTCCCCCTTCCTCGAAACAAAACCATCATTGGCACGAAATGGATTTTCAAGAATAAGCAAGATGAAGATGGAGTCGTCATATGCAACAAAGCTAGACTTGTCGCAAAGGGATACCGCCAACAAGAAGGGATTGACTGTGACAACTGTCAAAATTCGAGCTTTCAGGTTAGCTTCTATTAAGTTTATTAGTATTATATAGTTTAAATTTTAGGATTAAGAGTTAGTTGGTTTAGAATAGCCGAAAAACCCCTAGCATTTAGTCGCTTAAAAATGTCCGGTTCCGACCCGTAACTGTCCGAAACATCCAATACAGTGCCAAATGCTCTAAATTATACTCAATGTATATAAAATATATAGTTTTAATGTTTCAAATATAAAAATTCTATTTTTATAGAATTTTATCACTTTTGGGCTTACATTTTGAGGAAAAAGGGCCAAAAATTGAGAAAATGATATTGTATTCTTAATTGGGCTTGAGTTTTATTTTATTTATAAAACAAAAATATGATTTTGAGAGGAGTGGGCCCCCATGGCCGGCCTCCTCTCTAAACCCCCATATAAATACTTTTTTTTTTCATTTTTCTCCTCATTTTGCATGTTCAAAATTCAAAATTTGCTCTCACCTCTCTCTCTCTAGAAGTGAAGAGACATTTTCTCCCTCTCTAAAACAAAAACTCCAGCCATTTCTCATTTCAAATCATCATCAAGATCAAGTTCATACAAGGATTTAGAAGCTTTAATCATCATCCAAACAAGGTAACAACTTTACCCTCATTTTCTTACCATTTTTGGGTGAAAACCCCACTTTTCTTACATTTTTTTTTAGCTACTTCTTCTAATATCCAAAAATTCTGAGTTTGTGGAGAGATTTTACACCAAAACATGTAAAATGTTTATAAAATGGTGATAATCTATGACCTACACAAATGAAACTCAAGAGAATAGGGGAAAAATCATGATTTTATGTGTTCTTGAACAAAAATGGTTATTTTGGTTCTGGCAGATTCATGCATGTGTATAAATCGTCAATTTCTTACAATTTTTATGTTCAAATATCATGAATCTTCTTTCTACAAGTTTATTTAGTGAGTTGGGGTTCTAATCCAAGTGGTTTCACTCAAAAACATTGAGTTTTGATCCCCCAAATGCTCCTTGCAAGATGCATGTGCATCTGGGAGTTCAAAAGTAGGTAAACCCTTTATGAGTTATGATTCCAATCCAACTGGAAATTCTAGAAAACACTGAGTATAACTCCTTAAGTGAGTGATTCACTAACATGGTGTAATCTGTTTTACCGGTTGTGATATAATATTTTGCATGAATTATTTGAACCACTTGTACATGTCCAAAAGGCATGAAATTTGGTCACAAAGACCATAACTCAGTAATTTATCTTATATAAAAATATAGGAAACTAGATCATTTTGGAAGCCCTTGAAAACTGATCATTTTTAGGACAATTAGTTTCTGTCCAGAAGAGAAATTCTGGACTTAATTGATTTTTATAAATTTTGATCATGTGATGGATAATAAGATCATTTTCGGTATAAATTACGATATTAATGAGCATATGGGCATTTTGTATAATTGGACATATATAGACACTTATGGGCTTAAGATTTATTCACCTCTAAGTAGTATTAGACCTATAAGTGACGGTTTTGGGTATTACTCTTTGATAGGGAAGCGTTAGGTCGTTGTGCGGAGATTCGGATTGTATCGTTTTGCGTTGCGGAGCGTTGCTATAAGGTGAGTATTCACAACCCCTCTTTCAAAGTGTTTTATACGTTTTGGGGTGAAAAGCATGATTGAATGTGTTTTATGAGCCATTGTCGTTATGATTATGAAATCTTGTTAAATTTGATGTTGTGGGCACTAAGGCATGTACACTAATAAGTTATATTAAGTAAAATGTAACATAAAAGTTTGTACACTACTATTAACTCAAGTGAGGAGCCGAGGGTATTTGTGGATAGCGCTATTTGGACGGACAATCCCACCTAAAAACCGATAAGTAGGGGTGTGGATAGCAATCCCACCTAGAAACTACAGGTAGGGGTGCACGATACTTAAAAACGAAGGTTCTACATATGTGGGGTATTAGTCCCACCGCTAAGGTAGAATTAAAAATATTGTTTTGTGGTCGAAAGGTTTAGTGGTGGCTCTTTATATACAAAATTAGAGTACATTTGATTAATAAGTGCCAAAAATTTATAAGTGCTCATATTCACTCATACAATTGATTAATTTTTGAAATATTGAAAACCTGTGAACTCACCAACTCTTTGTAGTTGACCTTGTTTTTATCATGCTTTTCAGGGGTAAGAAAAGATTAACCGAATCTTTCTTTTATGTGGGTGCATCGACATCAACCGTCTTGTTTATTTGAAAACTGTTTAGTTGAAACACTTGGTTTATTTTGTTTTTGTTAGAACTTGTACTTGATGCAAAATGTAAAATTTTAAACTTAAACTGTTGTTTATTTGAATGGATGGTTGGTGTTGTTTTTATCCTATTGTTATGAAATCTTGCGCTATCACTCCTCGTGTTTCCGCTTTAGCTGGGTGTGACAGACTTGGTATCAGAGCCATAGGTTATAGAGAACACCGGTTTTTCTAAACAAATACTATAACCAAAAGTTTTCGAAAACTGTTTTTATAAAATAAAAAAAAAAAAAAAGCTTAGTACTAGTATAATTGGAATAAGTGTCGACTTAGCATATTGATATTAGGCAAAGCCTGATCACCTATGTCTAATTCAATATGTATAGGGGAGACATGGAACAATTATATTGGGAACTTCTTGCCCAAATGGAAAGCATGGTCATAAGTGTGAGTTTGCATAAGTATTTTAAATTTTTTTTTACTAAAGTGCATTTAGTAATTAAATTTGTTACTGCCGCAGTTTAAAATGTCTAGCTCTTTTTCCACTCCCGATTACTCCCCCGACGAATCCGGGTACTTTACTAGCCTCCCTAGGAGGAACCAGCCCATGCTTGAAGAGAGTGATCCGTCTGAGGAAAGTGACGCGGCCACCCGAGAGACTTCTGTGGAGACTTCTGTACCTGCGCCACCTCCGGTCGATGTGGCTGGACCGTCACGCGGACCTAGGACTATTCGGACAGCCCGAAAGCGTGTCCTCCCTGGCCGAAGGGTGGTATTCACGGTTCCGTCCGACCCGTCGGGCGAACCAGCTGGATCGCGATCTCGATCGCGAAGCGTGACGCCTCCGTCTCCGGCCGTGAGAGTTCCAGAGCCGCAGCCTCAAGGGATGGAGGTTCAGATACAGGGACAGCGAGATAGACTAGAAGAGTTTAAGCAGGCCTTAGAAAGCATTTTTTACAGTCTTGCACACTCAAGACGAGATCACTACGGGGATCAGGGTGATCGCACATGAGGACGGGAGGGCTACTCGGAGGCTGTACACGTATCTGTCTTGGGCATTAGGAGCACTGATGGTGATGATAGGAGTATTGATTTGGGTAATGATCCATTAGGGAACTTCTGTTATTAAGAATCTTTTGGAGGACCATATTTGCTTTTGAGGCTTGTAGCCTAGATGTTTAAGATTAAACAATTTTATGTTATTTGGGTTGTACTTTAAAACTTATGCTTGAATTACTTTGGTTTATTTTTGATAATTATGTAAGTTATCTATTTATCTCATGTTGTTTTGAAATGTATGTGTTCGTGAGTAGTATTGGATGTATGTTATAAGATGTGTATGATTTAGTAAGTAGATTTATAATGGCCATTGTAACACAAAATTGACTAAAACTCAATTTAAAATCGTGTTTAGAACAATGCCTCCAAGAAGAGAGAATTCCGAAGTTGCGAGACTTGTGTCCGAACAACTCATGGCTGCACTTCCGAACATTGTTAGTCAAGTGGCAGCTGGCCTGAACAATAATCGAAACAATAGTCAAGGGTCTGGAAACAGAGAATGTACATACAAGTCCTTTAGGAGCTGTAACCCAAAAGAATTTCATGGAACTGAGGGAGCCGTGGGATTATTAACTTGGATAGAGAGCATGGAGTCTGTGCTCCATATTAGAAAATGTACCGAAGGTAAGAAGGTAGAGTTTGCTACATGCTTATTACAAGGACGAGCGTTAACATGGTGGAATATACAAGTACAAACCCGTGGTCGAGAAGCTGCTAACAGTCTTACGTGGGAGGATTTCAAGAAAATGTTGAAAGAAGAATACTGCCCAAGAAGCGAAATTCAGAAGCTGGAAGCGGAATTGTGGAATCATGAAATGAGAGGGAATGATATCGACTCCTACACAGCCCGATTTCATGAATTGACAAAATTGGTACCGCATCTGGTAACGCCTGAAGAGAACCGCGTTGATAGGTATATTTGGGGATTATCTCCGGAGATACGCGGGGATGTTACCTCAGCAAACCCAAAAACTCTACAAGAGGCAGTAAGTTCGGCAACCAGACTCACAAACAATGCTACTCGCTCGGGATTGTTTGTAAGGGATAAGGCACAAGGGAAGAGAAAACTGGATGAACCAATGAGAAAGCAGCTTGGAAAAAGGACAAGCAAGGAACAAAGAACTACAGGTAACTACGGAATTCAAACTCAACCTGCAGAGAAAGGGAAAGGACCTTATCCCAAATGTGACAAATGCAATAGACAGCATACCGGACAATGCATTATCTGTCAAAAATGCAACAAAGGAGGTCATTATGCCAAGGATTGCAGGAGCACAGGAAGGCGGGCATGTTTTGAGTGTGGAAGCCCGGATCACTTTCGGAATACATGTCCACGATGGAATCAGAGACCGAACGCTCATCAAGCAAGACCGGCCAACCAAGGAAATCAAGGAGGTCCGGCAAGAGGTCGAGTGTTTGAGATTGGAGCAGAGGAAGCAAGGCAAAACCCAGATGTCGTTACAGGTACGTTTCTTCTAAATAATCATTATGCGTCTGTACTATTTGATTCTGGAGCAGATAGGAGTTTTGTGGCGACAGAATTTAGATCAAAGATAAATTTAAAACCTCAAAAATTGAAAGAAATATATGTCATTGAATATGCCAACGGACAAGAATGTAGGGCTAAAGACATATTAATGAACTGCACCTTAAGTTTGGCCAATAGAGATTTTAGTATAGATCTAATACCGATTAAATTGGGAAGTTTCGACATAATCGTGGGTATGGATTGGTTGTCCAAAAACCGAGCTGAAATTTGTTGTTCCAAAAAGATCATTCGAGTTCCGTTACCCGAAGGGGGAAAACTCGAAGTACACGGCGAGAAAATTAGAAGGAGTGTTAAAATAGTAACGTGTATGAAAATGCGAAAGCATTTGAGAAAGGACGGTATTGTCTTTCTAGCTCACGTTAAGAATAAGAAAGTCAAGAAAAACGCGTTCAAGATATTCCTATAGTTCGGGACTTTCCCGAAGTATTCCCGCACGACTTGCCTGGAATACCCCCGCCAAGACAAGTTGAATTTCACATCGATTTAATTCCTGGAGCTGCGCCCGTGGCGAAATCACCATACCGGTTAGCGCCATCTGAGATGCAGGAACTGTCAGAACAACTTCAGGAGTTACTCGATAAGGGATTCATCAGACCCAGCTCTTCACCTTGGGGAGCTCCAATCTTATTTGTTAAAAAGAAAGATGGATCTTTTCGAATGTGTATCGATTATAGGGAACTCAACAAGTTGACAATTAAGAACCGATACCCCCTTCCCCGGATTGATGATTTGTTTGACCAACTTCAAGGTGCAACGTACTTCTCGAAGATCGATCTTAGGTCTGGATATCATCAAATGAGAGTGCGAGAAGAAGATATCCCCAAGACGGCCTTTAGGACTCGATACGGTCACTACGAGTTCCTAGTCATGCCATTTGGTCTAACAAACGCACCGGCAGTCTTCATGGATTTGATGAATAGAGTATGTCGACCATACCTAGACAAATTCGTGATCGTATTTATAGATGATATACTCATTTATTCTCAAGACAAAAAGGAGCATGAGCAACACTTGAAGTTGATATTGGAATTGCTCAGAGACGAGAGGTTGTACGCGAAATTCTCTAAATGTGAATTCTGGATTCATGAGGTACACTTTCTTGGCCATGTGGTGAATGAAAAGGGGATCCAAGTTGATCCAGCTAAGATTGAGGCCATTAAGAAATGGGAAGCCCCAAAGACACCGACCGAGATCCGACAATTTCTGGGATTGGCAGGTTATTACCGGCGATTTATCGAGAATTTCTCTAAGATCGCGCAACCACTAACGACTCTAACACAAAAAGATAAAAAGTTTATTTGGGGAGAGAAACAAGAAGAAGCCTTCCGTACGCTCAAACACAAGTTATGCAACGCACCAATTCTGGCTCTACCTGAAGGAGTCGAAAACTTCGTAGTCTACTGTGATGCTTCACATCAGGGAATGGGCTGCGTGTTAATGCAAAAAGACAAAGTTATTGCATACGCTTCGAGACAACTAAAGATTCACAAGAAGAATTACACCACTCATGATTTGGAATTAGGGGCGGTGGTGTTCACACTCAAAATCTGGAGACACTACCTATACGGCACCAAGTGCACCATTTTCACTGATCATAAAAGCCTCCAACACATCCTTGACCAGAAAATGCTCAATATGAGGCAGAGAAGATGGGTGGAACTACTTAGTGACTACGACTGTGAAATAAAGTACCATCCGGGAAAAGCTAATGTGGTAGCCGACGCGTTAAGCCGAAAGGAAAGAGTAAAACCAACAAGAGTATGTGCTATGGGAGTAATGGTCCAGACGAGTTTAAAAACTCAAATTATTGAAGCACAAAGAGAAGTTTTAAAAGAAGAAAATAGGAAGAATGAAACCTTGCAGCATTTAGAGAAAGAAATTGAAATGCAAGAGGATGGTGTGTATTACTTCAAGAATAAAGCAAGGGTACCGAAGGTTGGTGATCTACGGTCAACCATTTTGGATGAAGCCCATCGATCCAGATATTCGATTCACCCAGGAGCAGATAAAATGTATAAGGATTTGAAGGAGTATTATTGGTGGCCGGGAATGAAGAAAGATATTGCTGTATTCGTAAGCAAGTGCCTGACTTGTGCTAAGATAAAGGCCGAACATCAGAAATACCACAGTGGAAGAAAGATATTGCTGTATTCTTAACCATCTGGTTTACTCCAACAACCTGAAATACCACAATGGAAGTGGGAGCAAATAACAATGGATTTCGTAACTAAATTACCCAGAACTGGAAAGGGGCACGACACAATATGGGTTATAGTAGACCGACTTACCAAATCGGCTCATTTCATCCCCATTCGCGAAGATTTCAGTATGGAAAGGCGTGCGCAAATCTATATTAATGAAATAGTTACACGTCATGGTGTGCCTATTTCCATTATTTCGGACAGAGATACACGATTTACATCGCGTTTTTGGCAATCACTCCAAAAGGCATTGGGTACACGTTTGGATTATAGCACCGCCTATCATCCTCAAACGGATGGACAATCGGAAAGAACTATTCAAACGCTAGAGGATATGTTACGGGCTTGCGCAATAGATTTCGGTGGAAGTTGGGATACCCACCGCCACTTGTTGAATTCTCCTATAACAACAGCTATCATACCAGCATACAATGTGCACCGTACGAAGCTCTATACGGACGTAAGTGCAGATCACCGCTTAGCTGGGTAGAAGTCGGAGATAGACAGCTGACAACGCCTGATATTATCCAGGAAACCACTGATAAGATCTCAATCATCAAAGAAAGACTCAAGACAGCAAGAGACCGTCAGAAAAGTTATGCGGATAATCGGAGAAAGTCGTTGGAGTTTCAAGTGGGAGATAAAGTGCTATTAAAAGTGTCCCCATGGAAGGGACTGGTACGCTTCAGGAAGAGAGGCAAGCTGGGTCCCAGATACATTGGTCCATTCGAAATACTCGAAAGAATCGGACCAGTGGCGTACAAGTTGAAGTTACCGCAAAATCTAAGCGCAATCCACGACACATTTCATGTGTCGAATCTAAAGAAATGCCTAGCAGATGAAACGTTGATGTTACCCATAGACGACGTTCAGATTAATAATCGGTTAAACTTTGTTGAAGAAAAATCCCTATTATTAAGGCGCAGTAAAATCCCACTTGAAAAAACCAGTTGAGGTTTTGGACCGAGAAGTTAAACGGTTAAGGCGCAGTAAAATCCCTATTATTGAGGTCCGTTGGAATGCGAAACATGGTCCAAAATATACCTGGGAACGTGAAGATTTGATGAAGCAAAAATATCCCAGCTTATTCACGAACACCCCGGAGAAAGCCACTTCTTAAATTTCGGGACGAAATTTCTTTAACGGGGGAAGACTGTGACAACGGTCAAAATTCGTGCTTTCAGGTTAGCTTCTATTAAGTTTATTAGTATTATATAGTTTAAATTTTAGGATTAAGAGTTAGTTGGTTTAGAATAGCCGAAAAACCCCTAGCATTTCCGGTAGTCGCTTAAAAATGTCCGGTTCCGACCCGTAACTGTCCGAAACTTCCAATACAGTGCCAAATGCTCTAATTTATACTCAATGTATATAAAATATATAGTTTTAATGTTTCAAATATAAAACTTCTATTTTTATAGAATTTTATCACTTTTGGGCTTACATTTTGAGGAAAAAGGGCCAAAAATTGAGAAAATGACATTGTATTCTTAATTGGGCTTGAGTTTTATTTTATTTATAAAACAAATATATGATTTTGAGAGGAGTGGGCCCCCATGGCCGGCCTCCTCTCTAAACCCCCATATAAATACTTTTTTTTTTCATTTTTCTCCTCATTTTGCATGTTCAAAATTCAAAATTTGCTCTCACCTCTCTCTCTCTAGAAGTGAAGAGACATTTTCTCCCTCTCTAAAACAAAAACTCCAGCCATTTCTCATTTCAAATCATCATCAAGATCAAGTTCATACAAGGATTTAGAAGCTTTAATCATCATCCAAACAAGGTAACATTTTACCCTCATTTTCTTACCATTTTTGGGTGAAAACCCCACTTTTCTTACATTTTTTTAGCTACTTCTTCTAATATCCAAAAATTCTGAGTTTGTGGAGAGATTTTACACCAAAACATGTAAAATGTTTATAAAATGGTGATAATCTATGACCTACACAAATGAAACTCAAGAGAATAGGGGAAAAATCATGATTTTATGTGTTCTTGAACAAAAATGGTTATTTTGGTTCTGGCAGATTCATGCATGTGTATAAATCGTCAATTTCTTACAATTTTTATGTTCAAATATCATGAATCTTCTTTCTACAAGTTTATTTAGTGAGTTGGGGTTCTAATCCAAGTGGTTTCACTCAAAAACATTGAGTTTTGATCCCCCAAATGCTCCTTGCAAGATGCATGTGCATCTGGGAGTTCAACAGTAGGTAAACCCTACTTTGAACGACCATAACTCTTTGAATACTCTTCCAAATCACTTGATTTTTCTTCTGGAAGTTAGCTTAATGAGTTACCTTTCATATGCATCTGATTTAATTCAAAAATATGGTGATTTGAGGTTTCAAATGATTAAAACAAAATGAGTGTGCAAACTGTCAAACAATGACAGAATTGTGCATGCATGTTCAAATGGCCATATCTCTTTCAAAACTCAATGAAAAAGGTTGATTCTTCTTTTGAGAGTTATATTTATTAGTTATCTTCAGTTTGCAAGTGGAATCACTTAAAAATATGGAGTTTTGACCCTCGAAACACCTAAAATACTTTAGGTATGCAATCTGTGAAACCACCAGCAGCTAAACTCTACTTTGTGTGTTAGTATCTCCTTTGTTATTTGTCCTTAATGAATGATTCTTCTTCTAGAACTTCATTTTATGAGTTAGTATTCATATGGATCCAGTTTCATGCAAAAATATGAAGTTTTGAGGCACTAACCAATTTATTTAAGTTAAGTGTGCAATCTGTCAGCTAATGGCAGAATTGTGCATGCAACTTTGTAGTGTCATACCTCCATCATAACTTCTTGAAAATCAGTGAATCTTATCTCAAAAGTTTCCTTTATGAGTTATGATTCCAATCCAACTGGAAATTCTAGAAAACACTGAGTATAACTCCTTAAGTGAGTGATTCACTAACATGGTGTAATCTGTTTTACCGGTTGTGATATAATAATATTTTGCATGAATTATTTGAACCACTTGTACATGTCCAAAAGGCATGAAATTTGGTCACAAAGACCATAACTCAGTAATTTATCTTATATAAAAATATAGGAAACTATATCATTTTGGAAGCCCTTGAAAACTGATCATTTTTAGGACAATTAGTTTCTGTCCAGAAGAGAAATTCTGGACTTAATTGATTTTTATAAATTTTGATCATGTGATGGATAATAAGATCATTTTCGGTATAAATTACGATATTAATGAGCATATGGGCATTTTGTATAATTGGACATATATAGACACTTATGGGCTTAAGATTTATTCACCTCTAAGTAGTATTAGACCTATAAGTGACGGTTTTGGGTATTACTCTTTGATAGGGAAGCGTTAGGTCGTTCTGCGGAGATTCGGATTGTATCGTTTTGCGTTGCGGAGCGTTGCTATAAGGTGAGTATTCACAGCCCCTCTTTCAAAGTGTTTTATACGTTTTGGGGTGAAAAGCATGATTGAATGTGTTTTATGAGCCATTGTCGTTATGATTATGAAATCTTGTTAAATTTGATGTTGTGGGCACTAAGGCATGTACACTAATAAGTTATATTAAGTAAAATGTAACATAAAAGTTTGTACACTACTATTAACTCAAGTGAGGAGCCGAGGGTATTTGTGGATAGCGCTATTTGGACGGACAATCCCACCTAAAAACCGATAAGTAGGGGTGTGGATAGCAATCCCACCTAGAAACTACAGGTAGGGGTGCACGATACTTAAAAACGAAGGTTCTACATATGTGGGGTATTAGTCCCACCGCTAAGGTAGAATTAAAAATATTGTTTTGTGGTCGAAAGGTTTAGTGCTGGCTCTTTATATACAAAATTAGAGTACATAATGCCTTAACGTTTTAAGATATCAATAAGTGCCAAAAATTTATTTTTGCTCATATTCACTCATACAATTGATTAATTTTTGAAATATTGAAAACCTGTGAACTCACCAACTCTTTGTAGTTGACCTTGTTTTTATCATGCTTTTCAGGGGTAAGAAAAGATTAACCGAATCTTTCTTTTATGTGGGTGCATCGACATCAACCGTCTTGTTTATTTGAAAACTGTTTAGTTGAAACACTTGGTTTATTTTGTTTTTGTTAGAACTTGTACTTGATGCAAAATGTAAAATTTTAAACTTAAACTGTTGTTTATTTGAATGGATGGTTGGTGTTGTTTTTATCCTATTGTTATGAAATCTTGCGCTATCACGCCTCGTGTTTCCGCTTTAGCGGGGTGTGACATTTACTATGACGAAACATTTGCACCCGTAGCCCACATTAAAGCAATTCGAATGTTCTTGGCATACACGACACACAAGAACTTTGTGGTTTTCCAAATGGACGTCAAAACGGCCTTCTTAAACGGTGTTCTGCGTGAACAAGTCTATGTCTCTCAACCCGATGGGTTTGTCGACTCCTCCAAACCAGATCATGTCTATATTCTGAACAAGGCCCTCTATGGTTTAAAACAAGCCCAACGCGCATGGTTTGATAGCTTGTCTGCATATTTAGTGAAAAATGGATACTCCAAAGGTAAAATCGATCCAACTCTCTTCATTAAAAAGGAAAAAGGTGACATTATGCTCATACAAGTCTACGTGGACGACATCATCTTCGGTTCGACTAACCCACAACAATGCAAAGAGTTCTCCGAACTCATGATTGCAAAATTTAACATGAGCATGATGGGAATGATGAACTTTTTCCTTGGTCTTCAAATAAAATATTTTCTACGGGAATATTCATCAACCAATAAAAATACATCTCGGATATGTTGTGTAAATACAACATGATGTCATGTTCTCCGATTGGTACACCCATGTCCCCGGGTTCAAAACTACACGCTGATCCTTCGGGAAAAGATGTAGATTCTAAAAATTACCGGGGCATGGTTGGTTCTCTCATGTATCTTACGGCTAGTCGTCCGGACATAATATTTGCTACCTGTCTATTCGCTAGATATCAAGCATCTCCCAAGGAATCACACTTTAGTGCTATCAAACGGATTTTCCGGTATTTAAAAGGTACACCTAATCTTGGCCTATGGTATCCAAAGGATACGGGTTTCGAGCTAACTACCTTTTCAGATTCGGATCACGCCGGATGCATGCTCGATCGCAAAAGCACTTCGGGCCACATTCAATTCCTCGGAGAGAAATTGGTTAGCTGGTCCTCCAAGAAGCAAGCTTGCGTCTCCACGTCTACCGCGGAGGCTGAATACATCGCTGCCGCAAGCTGCTGTTCTCAAGTACTATGGATGCGCACTCAGCTCAAAGACTATGGCTTCTGGTTCAACAAGATACCCATCTACTGTGATTCCAAAAGCGCCATAGCCATTTCCAGCAACCCGGTTCAACACACGAAGACAAAGCACATCGACGTTCGGTATCACTTCATCAAGGATCACGTCGAAAGAGGTACCATTGAACTATACTTTGTCAATACGGAACTTCAGCTTGCCGACCTGTTTACTAAGGCACTAGATGAGAAACGATTCCAGTTTCTAGTATCCAAGTTGGGAATGCTCAATCTTAAAACCTGATTATCACAAATCAGTCAGTCTCAAAATCCTCAAAACGTCTATCCAAGGGTTTATGCACATTCACCCTACAAGTCAATCTGCATCACACTTGGGTTCTCATTTTTTAGATTTTGATCTTTATCTTACAGTTCCGGATTTTCAATATTACTTTCTCTTTTTATATCTACCTCGCTGTGTGTATCACTATGGTTCAACTTTCGAGGGGGAGCAACAAGGTACGTCTTCTATCCATTCACATTCCTAGGGGGAGCACACATTCATTTGCACACATTAAGAGGGAGCCTTATCCTTATTAAAAAAAATATTCAAGTGAGGTTCGGCCCCTAAGGGCCCGACAACAATGGGATTGTCGACCTAACTTGGCTCGACAACCTCCCAATCGACACCTTGATAAAAGGAATTTTTCTCGGCCCTATCAACAACTGCCACGTGTCATCACCCGATGACCACTATTTAAAGAAATCGGGCCACACTCACAGAACCTTTTCCCACAAGTTTTGAAGTTCTTGGCCATCCAAGATCAGAATCTCAAACCTTCGAGTTTTTCAGATCTGAAACCATCACCAGGTTCGTAATTTTCCACTTAACATCTTTAGTTCTTGTACTTAGTGCTTTTATCAAGTGCATGATTCCATAATGCCACTTGAACAGATCGGTTTTTCATAAAAACCCTCGGGTTTCCGATTTGGACTGTTCAACAGTCGATTCTGTGGTTGTTTTGTAAGTATTAGACCTAAGTGCTTAATTAAACCTTTTCCCTATCACTAATCGCACCTAGACATAGGATTTTGCCTTAGTTTTAGGCCCTTTTCTAAACCTGAGCACTTAGGATCATCACTGAATACTTTTGCCTTTTTATCGAGTCCCACTGAGAAATCTTGCGTTTTTATCGACCAAAGTGAACTGCCAAGAACACCTTCGTCCTCACTAAGAGTTTTTATCGAACCTTTCGGACTCGACAACAATTTTTGTCGATACCGACTTGATCGATGAAAATCACTAAGTGTTTTCATCGAATGCCTTAGGATCGATAACATGCTATTTTCATGACTAAGTGTTTTTATCGAGCCCCTAGGACTCGATAACATTTGTTATCGGCTATCAAAGGATCGATAAAAATTACTAACTGTTTTTATCGAGTCCCTAGGACTCAATAACATTTGTTATCGACTATCAAAGGATCGATGAAAATTACTAAGTGTTTTTATCGAGCCCTATAAGACTCGATAACATGTTCTTACATCTTCCAAGTTTTTTTATCCAGTGGTTAAGGCTCGATAACATGCTATTCAAATGTTCAAAGTACTTTTATCGAGTCAATTTGAATCGATAACATGATGTAAGGATTTTAATCGAGTCTTAAAGGATCGATAACCTGTGTTTTTTGATTCCCCATGACTCGACATCTATCTTACAGATACACAGGTTTGTTCTTGCAAACTTTTTTTACAAGTCTTGTTGTCGACCCAGCTCACTCGACAAACTATTGTTCTCGATCCCATTGCACACGATCATATTTGTTATCGGCCCAATGGGACTCGACAATAAGACTTGGCATTTTTTTAACTCCCACTTCACAAACTGACTGTTCATCTGTTTGACTAACTGTCTTATTTCAGTACACATGGCAGCCATGAATGATCGAAACCTCTCTGATGATGAACACCTGATGCCTTCCGAACGTTCTACAGAACCCAGCATCAACGCAGCTAACCGGGATGAAATTTTGATGCCTAGAGCACATCTTCGGAAAATCAAACCGAACAACCACCATCTAGATTTTGTCATCACACTAGAACACCAAGTCATCATCGACATCCTTCAACGCCATCTGCTTCGATATGCCTCCGCATTGGACCATCGGGTACCACTTTTCTATCTCCATCAATTTTGGTATACGTTGACAAACCATCTGGACGACGGTGATCATCATTTTACTGCCCAAATTGATGACTTTGTCACCCATTTTACTCCATCCCGGATTCGACGCATCCTCCGCCTCCCGGTCGCCACAGCCGAACACCCGTACGACGCCTTTTCAACCGACCAACAGCTGTGTGCCGACATCCTAGCCCTTGGGTACGACTCCCCCGAACACTTCACAAGCCCCGGCCAGTTCAAACAGATGTATCTGCCAAAGATCTGGTTTACGCTATTTACCATGGACAAGGCCAGCACTGCGGTCCTACGTATATTTCACGGCATCGCTTTCAACCGTCATTATGACTACGCGATGCTCATCTGGACGGACTTTGTGGAGCTAGTAGAAGACAAGTCTAACTACCGCGATCGTGCCTTCGTACCATTCCAACGGTTTCTTCAACTATTTATCCATGCCATGATGTCTTGCAAACCTGGCATCCCTAGACGCACCGGATCACCATTAGGACCGACCAACTCCCTGAAGTTTCTCCGGCTCAATGACAACCAGTTTAACTTCATCATGCCGATCCTTGAAGCATTACTTGCCTATGCTGATCAGACTGCACCGAGTGTGATAGCTTATAGGGAGAGACTCGGCTTAGTGGCTCAACCACCTCCGGTTGTGCCTACCCAACAGCCAATCCATGAGGAACATCTTGTGCAGGAAGAGGGTCCTAGAATAGATGAGAAGGTTCAGGATCATTGGGATCTTGAACAGGGTGATGAGCGTAGTAAGGGGAAACGACGAGGGCGGTGCACCTGATCAGCCAAACCTAACTACTGCTGCCCCATCCATCCCAATACCACCACCCACTAACCCACGAGCTGCTTCTACTTCCAGATCTACTCCACGTATCAAAATGCTCGTTAGCCGTAGCCGTGTTCGCCCACGACCCTCATCATCCGATGAAGATGAATCTGATTCTCAACCCCTATTCCGCCGTCAGCGAACCGCTACTATCGAAGAACAAGCTCTAAGTCGCATTGGTCCACAACCAACCCTATCCGATTCTACATCGAACACCGATGACCAACCAGATGCAACGACTGATGAGCCAAATGAGCCATTTGACTTTGAAACCGATCAACCATCTGCCTCACTGTCCGACATATTCACCGAGCCCTATTCTGGAGAGATAAGGAGAGAGGGGTGAGTATTAGTTGAAAAAGAAAGTGTGAGCGTGAGTGATGGAAAGAGAAAAACTATAGTGAGCGAGAGACCAGATTCCCCCATCCAGGTAACCGAGTCAACTAGCCCTACTCTTTCGTTGGGTATGACTAGTGTACAAGACGCTGTGGACCTAGCAGCGCAATGGCACGCCCCCCTAGCCACTCTGAAGGCTCCCAACAGCCAACAGTTTCAAACTTACTTGTGAGTCTAGCACCTTATCTAGCTCCCCTCCATTCGGGAGGCACAAATATTGAAACAAGAGGCAGTAGCTCACCTGCTTCGACTTCGTTTGTATGCAGATCGAGTCTAGAGCTCGCTAGGGGACACGATTCTGTACATACTAAGAGCCTCCGTGGCCCAGCTGGAACTCCTATAATGATGTCCATTCCGGACATTTCACAAGGATTGGGAGCAAATCCTACCAGTGCTACCCCTATGCCAACACTGAACGTAGGTCATACAGTTTCTTCAACTGTTATGTCAATGGGTAATCTAAGTGATCCCGGTGTTTCCCAAGCAGGTTTCTCGACTCCAGCTTATACTATTTCTCCCTCGGCTCAACCACTTATCGACGCTCAGTTACAACGAGCTAGAAATACGTTGAACGAACATGCTGCCCTGATGACTGCCGAGAGGGAAGCCTTCGTAAGAGAAATCCGTGAAGCAGCCCGCCTGAAGCAACCGATTCCCCAACAAACAAGCTCTTCACGGCCAGGTTCCAGATCCCACCATGAGGATCAGCCTCCATCCCCACGCCGATATGAGTACAACAACGATGAGCTCATATTGATGCTATATGCCAACCTACTAGCCGAAGCCACTCCATCCGGTCAACCGGAAGATTCACTCATGGGACTTCTAAGAAGAAATCTGGAAATCCCCACCGCCACTCGCCATGAGTTTGACGTGTTCCGCGCCGACATCAACCGACAGCTAAGTGACCTAAAGACTGCTCAACAGCACCAAACCGATGACATTCTGGGTGCTACCACTGCTCCGTGCATCGAGATTCAACAGTCTTGTCGACCGGAAGTTTCTGTGCCTACTTCTCGACCTCACCAAGACGACCCGGGCTCCGCTCCAACTCGTCCTGAGTGGGAGACACGTCGGGCCTCAAGATCCCAAGCACGAACAGCCGCTGCATCAACTTCAAGACCACCCACTCAAACTACCCAACATCGACAACGTGCTCCAACAACTCAAGAAGACGATACGCCAACGGTTGAAAAGCCTGCGGATATCAAATTCGAGAGTACAGCTATCGAACCTGCCGAACCAGATCAAAATGTAGAAAGAGTCGGCGTTTAAGGTCTGCGAACATCAGTAAGAAACTGGTTCAGAGATCCGTATGAACCAGTACTCCAAGAGCAAGACTATGTGAACTTAAAGCATACGGCAAAGAACTATGCGTTGAGGGAACAAAATGAACCAAGACTGCTGCCTCATCAGATTCGGTGGCAAAGGATGCTGACGGAAAGCAAGTCGAAGTGGATAAATCAGCAAATTCGTGTGCCATATCTTGAGGAAACAATGGAAAAGATCTTTTGGAAAGAAGCGAAACCTGATGATTTGGCACACATTCATCTCGTGATGGAAATGGATCCTGCTCAGGTTAGAGAGTATCTCCATATCCTGAAGTAGAGAGCTTTACCTCCAGCTGAAGTGGTCTCGAGGCATAGGATTATTGGAATTCTGAAGATTGACACATATAGGATCTACCAAGTCGAATACCCAGTTTTCACAGTCCAAAGAGAAGACGGTAAAGCGTATTCCTTCTCTGAAGCCGATTTTGCAAACCTTGATATAATGGACTTTGAAACCATCTACAACGACTTGAGAGACAAGCAAAACCGAAACGAATACGAGCAAATGGCGCTAAGGGCAGTGGTAAGGCATGTTCAAAAAGAGCTATGGCACAGCTATATGCACGATCTTCAACGTGGGATAGAAAGCGAGCAAAAGAAGATACATATTCCCAAGCCTGATCAATCTTTACATGTACCAAGTAGCACTCTAGTTACTACCGTCATCACTCATCCTGTTCATGGAGTTGTTTGGATGCATGCCTCTCGAGAAAAGCGGTTTCTTAGATTTCATGAAGTGGTTGCATATTCTGATGGTACATTATGGGGAATCCGAAACAGACTTGCGTCAGAATTGGCTACAGATAGGAAGAACACGACAAGGATGAGCAACGACCGAAGAAACTCTCTCATGGAAGCTATCAAGATAATCGATGAAAGAATTATCTATCGACAAACCCTCCGAAGATTTGAAGGCATGTTCAAACTGAAAAGGTGAAGACTCATTTTGCCACAAAGGGGGAGATTGTTAGGTCTATTATTTAAATGTGACAAAATAAGGAAAAGATATGCTTGATTGTAAAAGAAAGTTTATAATTTCTTAAACTCTTTGTTTCCTTAATTAGCATAGGCCTAGCAATATAAATAGGAGTCTAGGGTTTACTTTTATGCTAGTCGATTCATTAGAGAGAGAGCTGAAACTGTGTTCATTGTAATCGATCATCACATTCAAGAGATATATGACTACGTAAGTTCTTTAATATCGTTATTATCATATTACCTTTGCTATTAACGTTTTCCTGTCATTGTGCTTGTTTATCTGGGATCAACAGCTTCTGCCCAAAGAGATATAGAGAGTTCAAAATATATTAGCATGGTCCTTGCAGCTTCTACCAAAATTTTATTTTCCTTTCAACAACATCATTCTGTTGAGGAGTTCTTGCAGCGGAAAAGTTGTGTCATATACCACCAGATTCCAAAAAGTTATGAAGTGTAGAATTTGTAAATTATGTGCCATTATCACTTCTATTCTTTTGGATTGGGAGTTGAAGAAGAACTTGAATTTTCTTCAGAAAAGGGATTAGTCTTTCAGAAGTATCAGATTTGAGTTTTAGAAATTCAACCCATGTATATCTTGAATATTCATCTACAATGACAAGAATATACTTCTTTCCACCCATGCTTTGAGTCTTCATTGGTCTACACAAATCCATATGTAGCATTTCAAGTGGAGCTTTGCATGAAAGATAGCATTTCAGTGGATGGGAGCTTCTTTTGATCTTTCCTATTTCACATGCAGAACATTAGGAATTATTTTCAAATATGATCTTTGGTAGTCCTCTAACAGAGTTGTGTCTTTCCAGTTCAGAAATTGCTTTGAAGTTCAGATATTAGTACTTAGAATTCTTGACCTTAAAATTTTCTAAGTCTTTAATAATCCCTTCAAGCAATTTTCCTGTTTTGCTTAATCATAATCAAATAGGGGGAGATTGTTGATCATAACTCCTCTCAGTGATTTGAATATGATTCCATTTATAAGTTATAGTTCAAATTCAGCGATAGCATACGCTGACTTCATTCATCGATCACTGAACATCAGGAACATTAACTTTATCTCTGAAGAGCTGAAGAACAACAGTCACACCACAAGACCATTCAGCGACAGTTGAAGACCAAGATGAACATAGAGATAAACAGCTACTGATTTGAAGAGGGTTAGTGATAGCAAAGTTCATCTAAACAAAGGTGTGAAGTCTTGCTAGGCCTCAGCAATACTTTGAAAGTTCATCCTTGAAGTTTCAAGTTCAGCGATCAAGTGATGCCTATCAGCGAGATTAATATTGATCTTATCCTCGATGCACAAAAGTCAAAACCTTATACTGTGTTAGAAAAGGACGTACGGATTGTCCCTTATGTACCCATCAAATCTGATATGGTACTGTTCATACAGCCAAAAGAAAGGTTTCTTTTGAACAAAGGACAAGCCTCCATTGAAAGCTTGACATGTGGTTTATACCTTTTGTCTCGCATTTATTGCGACTGGTATAAATAGATGAAGATCTCTTCTTCATTCCTATGCATGCTACTTTCTATTTTCTCAAACCTCTGCTGCTTTTCTTTCTCAAATCCTTGTGCATTAACTTATTGATTTCTTAGTTACAATAAAATAAGTTTTTATACTTGATCTAATTCCGCTTGTAACTGTAAATTTGTTTATGCATTATAAACTCATTTAAAAACCTAAAAATCGTATGTTTGTATTCAACCCCCCCTCCCTCTTCAAACTGTTTCGATATCCTTGAACTCTTGTAGACTCCCTTGTTGGGACCAATACAATCATATATTGGAGAGTTTGCCATTTGTTCTCAGAATATACAAGTTTTTCACCGTATATGAACAGTTGACCTTTAGGGTTGGTAAGCACATGGGGAGCAATAAAGCAACATAATACTTTTACCATCCTAACAAGGTTTGGAAGTTGTCCTTTTGTGCATAGAGGATAAGAACAAACCTTAATCTTGTTGAGAAAGATTCATTTGATCATTGATGTTGTGGTTTTAGTGAGCATTTTTCAGGAATCATTGAATCTCGTTTAGATTTCACACTTGTATAAGACATACTTGTTATCATTGAAAGTTGCTTTAGATCATGAACTGTCATATCTCTATCTTTTCAGCTAATTCTTCGACCTCGCTGAAGGTTTCGTTGGTGTGAGTTTTGTCTTTAGGGACATTTAGGTTCAGATACTATTATGAGACAGTCTCAGTGATCACTAAGCGCCATAAGTGATGACTTACTGAAACTTAACAAAAACCTAGAACCTACGAATTTCACTAATTATAGAAGGGTTATCATGAAATCTGTTAAGAACTCTAAAATAGCTTCAAAAGAGACTGGGTTATGAGGCTTAACAATTCAGATCTTCTGAACTGGTTCTGTGAAGATATATGATAAAGGAAAGCTTAGAAGTACTGAGTTAGAAGATTAGAGAAAGACTTCCAGAAGTGTAGAAGTGAAGATAAGCTTAAGGCATAACTTCTGAAGTGGCTACTTCAGAAGTTCTGAAGATTCTGAAGAACTTCTGAAGACTGTTCTAAAGGAAGTTCAAAAGTAGTTCTGAACTTATGTTTTCCACTTGTATAGATACTATTGGTCTGTGATGTAAACACCTGTTAGTTTAGTATCTCTACTTGTATATAAATAGAAGGTTAGTTATCTTGTTAACTAATATTCATAGATCACACTTGTACTTTCAAGACACATACTGTAATTCTGTCAATATCAATAACACATCCGACTTCTTTGCTCCAATCTTGTACTATATTTTTATATTCTTTCTATATTTTGATACTTGGGATCTATCAATTGGCATCATAGCCAATTCATCTGTTTGTTAATTTTGTTATTTTCTGTTAAGAATCTGTCAGATCTGACAAGATTCTTGAATTTCTTGATCAATATATTCTAGATTGATTCGATTTGTTCTCAATTACAAATTCAGGTGAACTTACGATCATCAAATTCAAAATGTCGAAAGAAATCGTTTCCATCGGATCTGAAACAAAGCCACCAACTCTTTTCTTGGGAAAATACCATCAATGGAGAATTCATATGATACAGTTTCTTGATAATATTGACGAAGCATTATGCAATCCATCATCAATGGTCCTCTTGAAGTTCACGTGGAAATTGATGTTGTTCCAAGAACAGAGACCACTCCTGAAATTCCTGCAACTCACATTAAGAAAAGTCCAGGTATGTACAATACTGCTGACAAGGAACAAGCCAAAATAGATAAAAGGGCCCTTACTTTACTCACAATGGCTATTCCAAATGAGATATTCAATCGAGTGGATAGTCTGACTTCTGCAAAACCTATGTGGGATGAAGTAGAGGCTCAGATGCAGGGGAGTACAAAGGCTCAAGCTCAAAGGCTAAACATCTGTATTGGAACTTATGAAAACATCACATACAAAGAGGGTGAGTCAATTACTAAAACATATCACAGATTCAATAATATTCTGAATGATCTCAGAAGAAATGGGGTTCATAAATCAAATTCAGAAATTAACAACAAATTTCTGAATGATCTGGGAAATGAATGGATAAGTTTTTCGGACCATATGGTTACAAAAAACATGTCTAGAAAGTCTATCCATGATGTATATGGAATCTTGTTTCAACAAGAAGACAAGATTAAGTCTAGACAAAGTGATCAGGAAAAGACAAATGACACTCAGGCCCTGTTGAGCAAAAAGATAAACAATTCTATGTCTATGCCTTCATTGAATAAAATCTGTGAGATCCCATAAGTTGCTCTTTGTGATGGAAATGAGTCTGATGAAAAGATGAAGAGGATGGTAGAGGGTATTGCCTATATAACTAGACAGTTTAATCAGAGATATAATCACAAGCTTAAAGGTAAACCCAGAACAGAAGATGGAATTCAGAAAGCTATGAACAAAGAAGTTTTTCAGAAAGATGATGCTGAACCAGCTAGATGCTTTAACTGTGGAAAACCTAGTCATTTTTCTAGACAATGCAAAATGCCTAAGGTTAAAAATTCTGGATACTATGAGAAAAAACATTTACTATCCAAGAAGAAGGAGGCCAATTCTGCTCTGTTGGAACCCAGATCCCTTTCTAATAACAAATCAACAGATTATATAACAAAGTATGAGCGGAAGCAATGTCGATCGATGATTAATAATGAATAGTTAATAATAAGCAGTAAGAACAGTTAGAACAGATTTGAAGAACAATTGAGAAATCGTATTAATAACCTGGAAATCGATTACAATACGTATGAATTAACAGCGCAATTTCTCTCCAAGATCGTCAACAATTACAGTGAAGAATGAATCTATTTATACTATTACAAAGTAAAAGTCAATGATCTATCCTATCAGGATTTGACACGTCAGCTATACTAGCAACAAAATCAATTACATACAGGGACGCACGGAAAGTGTGATCGCCACGTCATCACAAGCCGCGTGTGAGCTAACAGTTAGAGTCCAGAGGTTCTTCAAGTCTCTGGACGCCTCTGATATAAGTTAAGTCAGAAGATGGGTTTCTGACTTAACTTCTCATCTTCGATACTTGTGATTCTGGTTCATACTTTTCACATAATGAAGTCTAACAATCTCCCCCTAATTATGAAGTCCAAAATGTGGAAATAACTTCGTTCAAGTAATTTCAAATTTGTTGTTGTTTCCTTAGGCAATTTCAAATCTGTTGTTGTTTCCTTAGGCAATTTCAAATCAAGACAATCCCAATATTTCTTTTTCCATTCATTATATCGCTCTTTGGCAAGTGCTTCAACAAGAGCGATCTACACAGCACGGATGACACTATCAGACCCTTTCTGATGGTTCCGTAAATTTGCAAATTCTGCACATATAGTCTTCCCACTTCCAGTTGGTGCAACATCTAACACTTTGTCAACAATGTTTGAATTCTTGATAAAGGGCTTCGTATAAGTGTTTAAATTCTTGATAAAGGGCTTTGTATAATGAATTAGAAAGGAGCACTAGGATGAGAAGTGACAATCTTGTGAAATACATCAGTAAGTTCTCTGACCTTTAAGATTGTGTCAAGTTGCTTATCCATCCTTTTAGTTATGTCTCTATCTCTTCTATCTTTTCTTTTGTCATCAATCTGGAGAGATGCATAACTCTTGACAATTTGCACAACTTTTGTAGAGTACTTATGTGCCTCTGAGATTCTGAAGAAGCTTATCCTGTCTGGTCTTTTAAACACAATGCCATCTTCAGGTTCTGTCAACACTTCTTCAACAGGCAAATGATTGAGTCCCTCTCTGTCTTCGTTGGGAGCAGAGATGCTCAAGTTTACTTCCTTTTAATCTAGGCCTGTTTGAAAGTCTACCTGCCTTCTATACCTGATGAAGGCTTTCATGCAATCAATGATTCGTAAGAAGGCAACTTTATTCAGATCATCAGTCCTTTGATTCATTTTATTTTTCATATACCTTTCCAGAGGTATGAGATCAGAAAGATTGATAGATAACAGATCATTATCACAGATGTAGTACTTGTTGTTGTCTTCTTTTATCACTTCATAGATTGTGTACATAATCTATGTGTTTTTGAATTTTACATGCTTGATTCCTGAGATATTCTTGATTGGTACTATTGAGTAAGTCTATTTCCTTACTTGCCTATGACTCATGAATCTGTTATTTACTTCATCGCTTACATGATAGTCATTGGCGAAGTTAGGAAGCATTAAGAAGACTTTCTGATCTGTGTTTGTGTACATGTGCCTGTGCTTAATTTCCAAAGTTGGAAGTTCAAACCTACACAACTTATCTTTTTTTCTTGGATCTCAGCCTTTCTTTTGCTTGACGCTTCTCTCTTGACCTTTTCAATTTCAGCGTTAGCTTTATCATCTTCAGTTTTAGCTTTATCAGCTTCAGCCTTAGCTTTATCTGCTTCAGCCTTAAAGCTTCTTCAACTTCTTGGTCAGTGGGTTGTTCAGAGACAGATTCAGAGGGTTTTGGATCTTGAGTGGCTTTGAATTCTCTGGTTCTGGCACAGGAGGGGATTGATTTATCTTTCTGAGGTTAGGGGAATTGTGAAGGCTGCGATTGTGAAGTTTGAGGTTGGGGCTTTCTTTTATTTCCCAAAAGATCAAGAATGAACTTAGCCATATCTGGATCTTTGGGAAGTGGGCCAGAGTTTAAGGCTGGTGGAGTTGGTGTAAGAGGGGTTTGTTTGGATGGTAGTGGTTCAGAGGGTGTAGAGGTAGGAGCTTTACCTTTATTCTAAGGTTGAGCCGTTTCATCACCATCAACTTTTCCCTTTTTGGATGTATTATCCCCCTTCTGAGAATCAGGATCCTGATCCTCAGACTTCTTTCGCTTCAACTCTGCCTTTTTGCATGCTCTGGCCTCTTTGGCTTTCTTCTTTTCTTCGTAATCTGCAGAGAGAGAGCTGACAAGAGACGAAAATTTGGAAACAGAGGTTTCTAAGGTAGATACCTTCTGATCCAAATTCGTGGAACTAGAATTGGTCTTGGAAACATATTTGGTAGTTAATGCATTGAACTTGTCCATCATAGCTTTCTGGAAGATAGCCATATCAGATTTACGAACTAAGGACGAGGAAGTGGAGTTAGAGGCTTCTGAAGGAATCACAGCATCAATGATTTTCTTGATATCAGCAACGAAAGAGCCATACTCATTTGCAGATATAGTGACCTCTGGAGTCGGAATGTCATCAGGAATGTGAAAGATTTCCTCTGCATTCGCCTCTATTCCTGCGTCTAGTTGGTTGAAGTAGTTAGAGGCAGAGTTCCTCTGAGACTTGGCATTATCAGAAATTAGCTTCTGGATAGCTACCAGAGCCTGAGTCTGGGCAAGTTGTGCATTCTTAAGATCGTTGAGCGTTGTTTGGTGAGACTCAAGGGAAGGTTTTAGATCCTCCACAGATCTCTGAATTTTATCACCAAATTCCTGGAACGCTGCATTGGTGACAAATTCAGAAGAGGTAACCGGTGCAACCCCAACACATGGGGCCCCTTGTCTCTCGCGTTCCGAGAGGCCCTCTTTCACGCCTGTTTTGACGTTGAGCGTGGAGGGACTTCCAACCTGTCTTCGAGGGCTATCATTGATAAGCACATGTTCCGTTGTTCTGATTGGATCAGCTTTTTCCCTATCATCAGAGGATGGGGAGCTGAAAGTGGTGTATCCTGATGCTGTAACCCCTCTGATGGGAATTCTTCATCTTCTACACTATCAGAGGGTATGGACGTACCATCTGCGTTCCCTAAGGCTTCATTGGTCACAGAGACATCAACGAATTGTGTAGGTTGTGGCGAGTTCTGGGGCGAGAGAACTCTTACATTTTCATCATCACCCTTTTGAGAGGATGATGAAGATGATGTGGTTTCCCCGGATGTGCTTCATTCAGATGATTGAAGGGTATCCTCTGATCGGTTGGTTTCAGGGTGGTTTGGACTAGGCTGTCCTTGTTCAATAAGAGTAGATGTGTTGGCATCTACCTCAGCATTTGTGGTTACCCTTGTTGGACTCGGTGATGTTCACACATATGTGTCTCTATAGGCTTCTTCTGTAGCCTCTTGCATTAATCTATCAGGATGGGCAGAATTACTCGGTGCATAACTCTCATTCTTTTCAGCCTCATCCTCACTTGATTCCTCACTTCCTACACTAGGCTCTAAATGCTCTGGGTAGGTACTCTCGGTTCTGAGTATACCAAAGAGCGTCTATAAAAGATAAGATTAGGAGAGGTTTGAGGAATAAGGTTAAGCATATACCTGGAGAGTTCTCTCGGATAAGAATAGCCCTTTTTGTCTATAGTGGGCTTGTGAGAGCCCATTGTTGCTATCTTGCAGAATGGCTGAAGGAAGGGTGCTTTCAGAGCACTTATGGCTGGATAAGTGAACAGAGAAAGGAACCTTGGGAACATGAATGCTGCTAGAGCTTTGCCCTGGCTCTGGTGTGTAACGTTGGTATGTACAGCAGCTTTGATTTCTTGAAAGATCAGACTTGCATAATCCAATGGCCTGTTGAAGTACATTCCATACATTATGGTAAGAATGTTCTTGCTGGCTTGGTCTTGAGAGCCGATTTTGCAAGTGAGACTCTTGTTCAGAATAGAAACGAGCACATTCCACATGGGCAGGAGCTTCTTCCTTTTGAACTTAGACAGCTTGGTGAGTGTTTCATTTTATCCCAAGAAATTAATGAATGCTAACAGAGCTTCAGGTGTAGGGTTCTGTTCAAGATCTGGATTTGGTACTTTTTGGTCTTCAGCTTCAATAACAGATAGGGGCATATGAAAGTACCTGGCGATTTTCTTCTTTGTGATAGGGATTTCGACGGCGTTCTCAGGATCTGTGAGATGGTTGAAATTTCCTAACAGGGTTTCTTAATCCGCGACAAACAGGGATTGCCAGACCTCTTGAACATAGATTTCGGGCATATTGGGGTTGGTTAGGGTTAGGGTTCGGTTCAGTGAATGATATTGCTAGAACTCGATCAATACTCTATAGTCTTCTAGATACGTATTCGGATCGAGGAGAACATGCACATTGTTGGCTTTGAATGGTAGCTTTACTATTAGGGCACTTTCCGCCGTTGAATCGATTAGTCGCCCTTCTTCTTCTTGCATATTGACATTTTCAGTGGGGTTTGCCATCAGTGATTTTGGGGTTTTTGAGAGCTGAGAGTGCAGGGTAGCAAATAGGAATGGTAGCTGGAGGAGGAAGACGATGAGCAGTAGAGTGATGAGTGTCTATTTTTGAGTTTATATAGTGATAGAGAAATAGAACTCGAGTGTGGGGATCGAGGGGTTTTTGATTTGGGGAAAAGCAAACGGTTTATAGGTACTGACGTAAACAAGCAGGCGTGCACTCATGCAGTCGGGTGATTAATGACACGTGGAGGAATCTTTTCCGAATATTAATTGATGACAGGCGCGTGTAGGAGTTTGATGAAGCACTGAAAGGTTTTTTTGACGGTTTTCAATGATAACCGGTGCTTCTTTAAATTATTTGAATATTCCCTCCAAAATTAAAAAAATTCATAAGAAAAATTATCAATTAATCAACAAAATAATTGTAGATTAAAGGAATCATTTTTGAAATTAATTATACTTTTAAAAAAAATTAAAATCCGACATTTGGAGAAATAAATCAGTTTTGTACCAAATGAAAATTTTAAATTCTATAAATAGCATTTCTTAAGAAATTTAATGAAATAAGAAAATTCTAATTAACCTTGAAGACAAGAGTTAAATTTAGAAGTAACTTATTAAAAAAATTTCAATAGAAAGACATAATAAGAGAATAGCTTATTGGTCATATAAAGCATTTTTTAGACCAAGAGTTTTGTCAAGAGAACGTCTTTTCAAAAAAGTTTTAGTTGAATTTGAAATTTCTTATTAACCTTGATGGCAAGATTATAGATATTAGAAGATAGCTTCAAAAGAAGGTTGGGTTCTGAAGACAACATAGTTCAGATCTTCTGAACTAGTTCTGAAGAGAGAAAGGTTCAGAACTCAGAAGATGAGCAAAGCAAAGCCTAAGGCATACTTTTGAAGTGGCTACTTCAGAAGTTCTGAAGAAGTTCAGAAGTAGTTCTGAATATGTCTGTTATTTTTGTATTGTATCTTTATCATTTCACTTTGAATATAAATAGATAGTTTGTTAGACAGTTACAACTAACGTTCATAGAGCTTGTAAAGATACATACTTTGTAATACTTTTCATTAATCAATACGATATACAACTTCAGTGACATAATTCTTGTTCTTGTTCTTTAATCTTTTTATATTCTTGATAGTTTGGGATCTAACAATTGGTATCAGAGCCAATTCATCTGATTGATCAATTTAGATAAGAACTTGTCATATCTGACAGTTGTTGAAATTCTTGATCGATAAAATTCAAGATTCAAATCCAGGTGATTCTTGATCTATTCTAAATCAAGATGTCTAAAGAAATCGTCTCCATCGGATCTGAAACAAAACCACCAACCTTGTTTCTAGGAGAATATCATCAATGGCGAATCAGAATGATTCAGTTCTTGCACAATATCAATGAAGCTTTAATGCAAACGATCGTAAATGGCCCTCTGGAGGTCATGTGGAAATTCCTGCAGTTCCAAGAACTGAATCTACTCCTAAGATCCCTGAATCGCGAATCAAGAAAAGCCTAGGTATGTACAGTACTGCTGAGAAAAATCAAGCCAAGATTGACAAAAGGGCATTGACTCTTCTTACAATGGCCATTCCAAATGAAATATTCAATAGGGTAGATAGTTTAACCTCTGCTAAGGCCATGTGGGATGAGGTTGAAGCTCAAATGCAGGGAAGCACAAAAGCCCAAGCCCAAAGGTTGAACATCTGTGTTGGCACTTATGAAAATTTCAGGTATAAAGAAACTGAATCTATCACATAGACTTATCACAGATTCAACAATATACTGAATGATTTAAGAAGAAATGATGTTCAGAAATCCAACTCATAAATAAATATTAAATTTCTGAATAATTTGGGTAATGAGTGGTCAACCTTTTCTGACAATATGGTTACTAGAAATCTGTCAAGAAAATTTATTCATGTTGTTTATGGCATCCTGTTCCAACAAGAGGACAAAATCAAGACTAGGCAGAATGAACAAAAGAAGGCAAATGAAACAGTAGCCTTATTGAGCATGAAGTACAACAATTCCATGACCATTTCTGCAAAGAGAAAGGTTTGTGAAATCCCAGACACAACTCTGTGTGATGGAGATGAATTAGATGAAGAGCTTAAAAGAATTTCTGATAATATTGCTTTCATGACAAGGCAATTCACTCAAAGATATAATCAAAAATATAAGAACAAGTCTAAATCTAAATCTGAACAAGTCTAAGAAAGGTCAAGATGCTGGTCAAAATGACACTCAAGAACCAGCAAGATGCTTCAATTGTGGTAAGCTTGGACATTATGCAAGACAATGCAAAATGCCTAAAGTGAAAAATTCTGGCTATTATGAGAAGAAGCTTCTTCTTGCTAAAAAGAAGGAACTTAATCTAGCTCTGGTGACCAAATATGAAGAGGACTGGTTGAACCAGAGTGATGGAGAGTATGATGAAGAAGTGGCTCACTATGCCTCAAATTGCTACCTGTGCCAGTTGGATCCTAAAAATAAACATGCACATGACTCTGAGGTACTTTCTTCATTTTCTGAATTAAATTCTGAGTCAAATTCCTCTTCTTAACAAAATTCTGAACCAAATTCTAGAGAATTTGAAATGCAAAATCAAATTCAGAACATGTATTCTGAATTTGAAACACTTAGAAACATAATCAAAGGGGAAAGAATTTTGGTAAACCAATTCAGAGCTGAAAGCCAAATTTATAAACAAAATTGTCAAGAAGCTGAACAAATTCTTGAAAAAATTTCTGAAAAAATTTCTGAAAAAAAATCTTTATTAAAAGAAAGATGCATAGTTTACAAAAAGGCATTTTAAATGAAAAATATGAAAAAGAACTTCTGAATGTAAAAATAAACTTTCTGAATCAAGAAAGACTTGATCTTTACAAAAAGATTAAGGAATTAGAAGATCTGAACTTTTAAAAGAGGTCAGACTTAACAAACTCTGAATATTTTAACAAACCAGGCTCAGAATTCAAAATTTTACAATATAAAAGCAGGTTTGGGATATAATGAAAGTCAGATTTTGAAAAAGGCACCTGGAAATCTTTATGACTATCCAAAAATGAAAATTTTCAATGAAAATGACACAGATGTCACATCCAAACCTGTTAATTACTCTTTTCCTGAAAGAATTCCATTTGTAAAGTCAGAGACTTTATTTTCTAAAGAAAAATCTCTTAGTTCTGATGAAACAGAGAAAATTATTTCAGAAAATATTTCAAATAAAGATGTTTCAAACATTTCAGAATATATTTCTTAACATACTTCTGAATCAAAAATTATTTCTGAAGAAAAACCTGAACCAATTATTAAAACTGAGATTACTTCTGAATTATCTTCTGAATTATCTTCTGAACATACTTCTGAGTTATTTTCTGAAGTTTGTCCAGAAGGTCATTCTGATAATAAATCTGAACATGAAAAAAAATATGATGAATTCTCAGATATTGAATCTTTAAGAGATAATGATGAAAATTCAGAAATATTTTTTGATAATTCTGATGATGAGTCTGAGAAAATTTCAAACATAAATTTTTTTGCATCAAACATGACTCAGAGCAAGTTCTCAGATTTAATGAATGCTTCAGATTCAGAAGATGATGATGATCCTAAGGTTGAAGTCATTGATAAAGATGGTTATATTATATATATATATATATATCAAATCTTGTTTGACTTAAGGAGAAATTTTAAAATCTGAAGCTCCAAAATTTCCTTTAGAAATGTTCAATCCTGTATTTCTGAAAGCAGAATTTCTAAACACTGAAACTTCAGACAAATTCAAAACTCCTATATCTAAAAATACATCTATGACTTCAGAAAATTCTTCAATGTCGTCATCTAACTTTGTAACCAGAGTTAAATTGTTTGAAAAAGGATAGTCTTCTAATTCAAAATATGAAATTCAAAATTCAGAACTTAAATCTAAAGTTGGTAAAAGAACTTCTTTTACTAATCCTCACTATTTATCTTTTACAGAGCTATCCACTTTAGTTTGGAGAAAAAAGGTTGAAAGACTATTAAAGACTGCCAAATTAGATAGTTTTTCAATTTCTAAGAAAATTGATGTACCACACATTAATCAAGTGAATAAAAGAAATACTTATATTGCAAAATTTTGTAGAAATTTTAAGAAAATCATGCAAACTGAATTTGAAATGAGTATGATGGGAGAGTTAACATTTTTTCTTGGTTTTTTAGTAAAACAACTTCCCACAGGCATATTCGTTAATCAATTTAAGTATGTTTCTGACTTACTTAAGAAGTTTGACATGTCTGATTGTTCTAGTATTCAAACTCCAATGGCCACTGCAACAAAATTAGAACCTGATTTGAATGGAAAATCTGTTGATCAGAAAAATTATAGAGGCATTATTGGATCTTTGCTTTACTTAACAGCTAGTAGACCTGATATAATGTTTACTACATGTATTTGGGCTAGATGTCAAGCTAATCCTAAGGAATCTCAGCTTCTTGCTGCTAAAAGAATCCTTAGATATCTTAAAGGTTAACCTTCATTGGGACTTTGGTATTCAAAGGATTCTGGTTTTGAACTAACAGCTTTCACAGATGCAGATCATGGTGGTTGTAAATTAGACAGGAAAAGCACATCTGGATCATGTCAATTTTTAGGTGATAGACTTGTGAGTTGGTCTTCAAAGAAACAAAACTGTGTTTCAACTACTACTGCAGAAGCTGAATATGTTGCTGCTGCATTATGTTGCTAGCAAGTGATCTGGATGCAAATACAGCTAAAAGACTATGGTTACACATTCAGAAAGATACCTCTGTATTGTGACTCAAAAAGTGCCATAGCTATCACTGCAAATCATGTTCAATACTCAAAGACAAATCACAATGATGTAAGATATCATTTTATCAAAGATCATGTTGAAAAAGGTAATATTGATTTTTTTTTTGTTCAGACTGATTATCAATTGGCTGATTTATTTACCAAAGCACTTGATGAAAAACGTTTTAACTTTTTGGTAAGTAAATTGGGTATGATGAATATTTCTATGTAAGTATTAGACATCAACTAGGAATTAAAAGTTATAATCTGAGTTACATTCTATCAAAATTCTGAAAATTGTTTCATTTCAGAAATTCTGAAGTTCACTTTTTCAGAAGTTAATTTTAATTTCTCAGAAGTATTAATTTTTAATTCCCAAGTGTTTGTTTCTTAATACTTTCAATGTGTTTTCTTTAACTCATTTCTCTAATTTTTTCTAACAAATTTGATGATTTGCACTGATTAAGGGGGAGAATCATAGTTGTTCATGATTCAAGGGAGAGTGATACTAAAATCTAAATCTTTGGTGTTCTTCTATGTTTTCAAGTTCTGAAATGATGAATCAAAGTTCAAAAATTACAAATCTAAGAAGTATGAACAAACTTCTGAAGATAAAATTTTGTTTTTCATATTGTTCAAACCTACTTCTGAAATATCAAACTATTTTATATTTTTCAGCAGTTTGTAGTTTTAAATGATTTTCATGTATATGAGGCAATTACAGTTAAGTTCTGAACTAAATTCGAAAATTCTGAAGAATTTCTGAATTCTTTCATTCAAACTTCTGAACTTGTTCTGAGAAAATTACTTCCCGTTAAACTTCATTTAAGCATGTGCCACGTGTTTTAATTTCATTGGATATCTCTTAATCACGTTGTTAGGACCCAAACAATCAAGATATCAATATATGAAAAGATTATAACAGGAGTGATAGTAGCCAAATATAATTTGTATTGATTGAATGTACTGTATACAGAATATATCTTTACAAGGTATATGAAAACATTAGTTCTAACAATCTAACTAACTATCTATTTATACATACTATGGAAAAACTAAAGTGACACAACAGTCATAACAGACAAGTTCAGAATTGGTTCTGAACTCCTTCAGAACTTCTTCAGAAGTGTCTTCAGAACTTCTTCAGAACCTCTTCAGAAGTATCTTCAGAACTTCTTCAGATCTTTTTCTCTTTTAAGAACCCAGTTCCTTTTGAAGCTATTATGCCTCTGTACTTTTTCTGATCAACAGATTTGCCATTTAAATCAGGTTCTAGCTTAGTTGCAGTGGCCATTGGAGTTTGAATACTTGAACAATCAGTCATGTCAAACTTCTTAAGTAAGTCAGAGACATACTTAGATTGATAAATGAATATGCCAGTGGGAAGTTGTTTGACTTGAAGACCAAGGAAAAATGTCAACTCTCCCATCATACTCATTTCAAATTCTGTTTGCATGATTTTCTCAAAATTTCTACAAAATTTTGGATTAGTAGAAGCAAATATAATATCATCTACATAGATTTGTATCAAAATCGTATCATCACCCTCCTTTTTCATAAATAAAGTTGTATCAACAGTACCTCTTTTGAATTTGGAATTCAGAAGAAAAGTTGTAAGAGTATCATACCATGCTTTTGGTGCTTGTTTAAGTCCATATAAGGCTTTGTCTAATATGTAAACATGATCTGGGAATTCTTTACTTACAAAGCCTTCTGGTTGTTCAACATACACTTCTTCATGTAAAATACCATACAAAAATGCACATTTTACATCCATTTGAAACACCTTCATGTTTTTATGAGCAGCATAGGCAAGAAAGATTCGTATGGCCTCTAATCTGGCAACTGGAGCAAAGGTTTCATCATAATCAATTCCTTCTTGTTGACAATACCCCTTAGCTACAAGTCTTGCCTTGTTTCTTACAACAATTCCATTTTCATCCTTTTTATTTCTGAACACCCATTTTGTGCGAATGACAGATTTACCTTTTGGCTTTGGTATCAATCTCCAGACTTTGTTTCTTTCAAATTGATTTAACTCATCCTGCATGGCTAAAATCCAGTCTGGATCTTGAAGTGCCTCATATGGCTTTTTGGGTTCCATACTGCTTAAAAATTAACATACAAACATTCATTTGCTGTTGCAGATCTTGTTTGAACACCTTTTGATGCATCTCCAATTATTTGATGAACTGGATGACTAGATGTCCATTTGTTCACATTTGGCAATGGTTGAACAGATGAAACATTATTCAGAGAATCATAATCATCAGTAATTGCTTGAGTTTCAGTATCATGATTGATGGCTGAATGTAAATCTGAAGACTCCCTCTCAAATGGAAAAATCTGAATTGGTTCAGAACTATGAGGTTCATGGTCAGAAATAGTTTGAACCGGTTCAGAAATAACTTGAATTGATTCAGAAATTTCATTTTCAGAAGTTGGAAGTTCTGAATTTGAGGTAGAGAGTTGTGGTGCTGATGTATTTGAAATCTGTATTTCTGAAATGTCTTGATCATTTGAATTTCTAAGTAGAGAAGGATTTTGGTAATCTGCAGAGACATTTACAGACATATCAAATAAGTCTTGACATAAAGTATCTACATTGGATGTAAGTAAAGTTTGAGATGCAGAACTAGAGTTTGTATGATTATGTTCTGAGTCCAAACTTTCAGAAGATGGTTTATGTGCGAGTTCTGAACTGTTTTGTTCAGAAGTCATTGTTGGCTCATGAAATCTGACATTTGTCGTCTCAATGATTCTTTGAGTTCCTTTAATGAGTACTCTATAAGCTTTGGATCTTTGAGAGTAGCCAACAAAGATACCAGCTACACCTTTTGGTGCAAATTTGTCAAGATGTGTAGTATCATTCTTTAGAAAACACCTGCAACCAAAGATTTTAAAATAATCAATAGAGGGTTTTCTTTGTTTTAACAATTCATAAGGAGTTTTAAGAAATTTTCTGTTAAGAATGGTTCTGTTCTGAGTAAAACAAGCAGTAGCAATTGCTTCTGCCCAAAGAGACAGAGGAAGTTCTGAATATGCAAGCATGGTTCTTGCAGCCTCTACCAAAGTTCTATTCTTTCTTTCAACTACCCCATTTTGTTGAGGAGTTCTTGCAGCGGAAAAATTATGAGAAATACCAACAAATTCCAAAAAATTCTGAAGTGTAGAATTAGTAAATTCTGTTCCATTGTCACTTCTGATCTTTTGAATTGGGAGTTGAAGAAGAACTTGAATTTTCTTCAAAAAGGGTATCAGTCTTTCAGAAGTATCAGATTTGAGTCTCAGAAATTCAATCCATGTATATCGTGTATATTCATTTACTATAACAAGAATGTATTTCTTTCCCCCCATGCTTTGAGTTGTCATTGGGCCACACAAATCCATATGTAGCATTTCAAGTGGAGCCTTGCATGAAGATAGCATTTTCAGAGGATGAGAACTTCTTTTGATCTTCCCTAGTTCACAAGCAGAACAAAGAGAGTTCTTTTCAAATCTGATCTTTGGTAGTCCTCTTACAGATTGATGTTTGCCTAGTTCAGAAATGGCTTTGAAGTTCAGATGTGACATTCTTCTGTGCCAAAGCCAACTATCATTTTTCATTGATGTAGACATATAACATACACCTTGTAGTTGAACAGTTGCAGTGAATGTTGCTGTGTAGATATCTCCATCTCTATAAGCAGTTAATTCATTGTTGTTTGTTGTACTCAAAACATGACAATAATCTATGTCAAAATTAACCTTCCAGTATTTTCACAGAATTGACTAATACTGAAAAGATTATGTTTTAGTCCCTCAACATAGAAAACTTTCATTACTTTCACATCTCCTTTAATGAAAGCGCCATATCCTCTTACATATCCCTTTGCATTGTTTCCAAAACTAACTGTTCCTCCATATCTTTCATGATAATCAGTTAGTAGTTCTTTGAAAGGTGTCATGTATCTTGAACATCCAGAATCTAAGACCCACACATGACATATCTGCAATAGAGATTATTGAGTTTTAGGTACCCATTTCAGAATGGGTCCTTTGTGATTAGTATTAAAATTTGAAGTTCTGAACTTTTTCTTCAAATGTTTCAACTCAGAAGTTTGTTCAGAACTTTGAGATTTATCTTTATTTTTATGTCTTTGTTTATTTGAATTTGTCAATGTAGCCAAACATTTCTGAAAAGATTTCATCAAATTTCTTTTGTTTGTTTTGGAGTTAAGAAGAATATTATGATGACCACAATTAATGCAGTGAATATGATTCTTTAATGTATTTACAACAGTATTAGACATATAAGAATCAATAACATTTGATTTTTCAACAAAAATTCTTTTATTCACTTTCTTTGTTTTAGGTACATCATTCTTCTATAAAAATGAAAAACTCTCTAATTTGTCAATCTTTGACAGTCTTTCATGTTTCTTTCTCCATACTAAAGTGGATAGCTCTGTAAAAGATAAGAAATGAGGATTAGTATAGGAAACTCTTTTGTTCACTTCAGGTTTAGCTTCAGATTTTGTGTTAATTTTCTGAACTTCAGAGAGAGAGTTTGAGGATTGGCCTTGTTCAAAATTTTTAACTCTGGTGTTAAAGTCAGAAGATGTTACTGAACATGGTGTTGAATTTGATGATATGTTTGTATTAGTAGGAGAAAAATCTGAATTCTGATATTCTGGTTTTAAAAACACAAAACCAAACAATTCTGAAGGTATCTTTGAAACTTCAGATTTTAATTTTTCTCCTTCAGTTATACATGATTGAGATTTATAAACCAAATAGCCATTTTTGCCAATGACTTGCACCATTTGATCATCATCATCTTCTGAATCAGAAGCATTTATTAGATCTGAAAACTTATTATGAGTCATACTTGTTGCAAAAATATTTGAATTTTTTGTTGTTGTAGACTCATTATCAGATTTATCAAAAAATATATTGGAATTCTCATCAATATCTTCTGAGGATTCAATATCTGAGAATTCATCATATTTTTCTTCATGTTCTGATTTATTGTCAAAAGTATCTTCTGAAATGTTTTCACAATTGGATTCAGAAGTAACTTCAGAAACAATTTCAGATTTAACAATTACTTCTGATTTTTCTTCAGAAATATTATTTGATTCAGAAGATTTACAAATTTTCGAAATTTTATTCATTTCTTCTGTTTCAGAGATACTTTCTGGTTCACTAGTTTTAAGAGGTGTTTCTTCTGAAAACAAAGTCTATGATTTTATAAAAGGAATTCTTTCAGGCAAAGTGGTTTACAGGTTTGGAAATGATGCCAGTATTTGATTCATTGAAAATTTTCATTTTAGAATAATCATATAAGTTTGCAGGAGCCTTTTTTAGAATTTGACTGTCATTATATCCTAAACCTGCTTTTATATTGTAAAATTTTGAGTTCTGAGCCTGACTAGTTAAAATATTCAGAGTTTGTTCAGTTTGTCCTCTTTTAAAATTTAAATCTTCCAATTCCTTAATCTTTTTATAAAGATCAAGTCTCTCTTGTTTCAGGAAATTCATCTTAACATTTAGAATTTCCTTATCATATTTTTCATTTATTATTTCTTTTTGTAAACTATCCATTTTTTCTTTTAAAACAAGTTTTTCTTCAGAAATTTTTTCAAGAATCTGTTCAGCTGCTTGACAATTTTCTTTATATATTTGACTTTCAGCTCTGAATTGATTGACCAAAATTCTTTCACCTTTAATTCTGTTTCTGAGTGTTTCAAATTCAGAAAACATATTTTGAAATTGATTTTTCATTTCTGAATCTTTAGTATTAATTTCAGAATTTTGTTCAGAAGATGAAGAAGATACCTCAGTATCTTGTTTGTCCTTTTCTGGATCCATTTGACACATGTAGCAATTAGTTGCATAGTGAGCAACTTCTTCATCATCATCTCCATCACTCCAGTTTAACCAGTCTTCTTCATACTTGGTTACTAGAGCGAGATTAAGCTCTTTTTTCTTTGCTAATAGATGCTTCTTCGCATAATAACCGGAATTTTTGACTTTTGGCATCTTGCAGTGTCTAGCATAATGTCCAGGCTTTCCACAGTTGAAGCATCTTCTTTGGTTCGTATGTTTCAGATTGACCAGCCTCTTGACCCTTCTTAGGTCCAATTTCAGATCTAGATTTTTTCTGATATTTTTGATTGTATCTTTGTTTGAATTGCCTTGTCATGAAAGCAATATTATCAGAAATCCTTTTAAGCTCTTCATCTGATTCATCCCCATCACACACTGTCATCTCTGGGATCTCACAAACTTTCTTGGTAGCAATAGTCAAAGAATTATTGTAGTTCTTGCTTAGAAGGGCAACTGTTTCTTGTGTCTTCTTTTGTTCATTTTGTCTAACTTTGATCTTGTCCTCTTGTTGGAACAAGATACCATAGACATCATGAATTGTCTTTCTAGACAAGTTCCTAGTTACCATATTATCTGAAAACTTGACCATTCATTTCCCAGATTGTTCAGAAATTTGTTGTTTATCTCAGAATTTGATTTTTGAACACCATTTCTTCTTAGATCATTCAGAATGTTATTGAATCTATGATATGTATCAGTGATAGATTCATTTTCTTTGTACCTGAAATTTTCATATGTTCCAACACAGATATTTAATCTCTGTGCTTGAGCCTTTGTACTTCCTTGCATCTGAGCTTCTACTTCATCCCACATGGCTTTTGCTGAAGTTAAACTATCAACCCTATTGAATATCTCATTAGGAATTGCCATGGTGAGTAAAGTTAATGCTCTTCTATCAACTTTCATTTGAGCCTTTTCAGCTGGATTATACATTCCAGGACTCTTCTTGATTCTTGATGCAGGGATTTCAGGGGTGGATTCAGTTCTTGGAACTGCTGGAATCTCAACAAATACCTCTAGTAGGCCATTTGTAATAGATTGCATTAAGGCTTCATCTATGTTATCCAAGAATTGAATCATCCTAATTCTCCATTGATGATATTCCCCTAAGAAGAGAGTTGGTGGTTTCGTTTCAAATCCGATTGAGACTATTTCTTTAAACATCTTTGATTGTTAGAAGATCGAGAATTCACCTGTATTGAATTTGAATTTTGTAGATCAAGAACACCAAGAACTGTCAGATCTGACAAGTTCTTTCACAAATTTTCTTCAAGAACAGATGAATTGGCTCTGATACCAATTGTTAGGACCCAAACAATCAAGATATCAATATATGAAAAGATTATAACAGGAGTGATAGTAGCCAAATGTAATTTGTATTGATTGAATGTACTGTATACAGAATATATCTTTACAAGGTATATGAAAACATTAGTTCTAACAATCTAACTAACTATCTATTTATACATACAATAGAAAAACTAAAGTGACACAACAGTCATAACAGACAAGTTCAGAATTGGTTCTGAACTCTTTCAGAACTTCTTCAGAAGTGTCTTCAGAACTTCTTCAGAACCTCTTCAGAAGTATCTTCAGAACTTCTTCAGATCTTTTTCTCTTTTAAGAACCCAGTTCCTTTTGAAGCTATTATGATATTTCTATCACACGTCTCTTAAACGGTTCATTTATCTAAATAAATGATGATTACTACTCTAACTACCATTAATTTTGGCCACGTGTCTATCCACGATTATCCAGTCATATATAATCCATGGCTTCATCATCGTCTTCACTTTTTAGCAATTTTTCCCTTCGAAATCTCTCTATGCTTATTGATCTTCAATCAACTTCAAATCCTTACTCATTTCCTACAATGTCGACCTCAAATGTTCAATCTCCCAAATCGTGCTTCAGTGACAGTAATGAATCATCCAGTGATGCTTCATTCAAAATTGTTCCTAAGAAGATAATGGTTGGATCAATGAAGATAACTCTGGAAGATGATCAAATGTTAAAAGACACTGCTACAACTAGTAATATAGAAGCCAGACCCTCGAATGTTAATCCTAACCCTAACCCTAACTTGCGTACTGAAAAAATTAGGGAAACACAAATTCAACTTATTGATATGGCTTCTGAATCAAATGTTGGTGTTGGTGATTCTCATTCACGTGCTGAAAGCAGTGATGGCCCTGATTTTTCAAAGTTGTATCTTCCTGAAGAAAAAGTATTGGATATCAAGAAGAACAATTGTGCTCTGAATTTCAAATCGACTGATTCCAATGATGATCAAATGATATTGATTGAAATTTTGAAGAAACATCCCTACGTGCTCTCTTATCAAGGAAAATTCTGGTTCCTGCCTCACATCTACAACAATGGTGGTTTCATGCTGAAGTTGATGAAGAAGCAGATGACATTTCTTCATATATCCATGGCTACAGGGTCTGTGTTTCTGTTGAAGATGTTCGAAGTATTCATTTTCATCCTAAAGAATATGCAGTTGTTGGAAAAACATCATATTCCATCATCCTCAGAAATGATTTTTGATTTTATGTGTTAGGACCCAAACAATCAAGATATCAATATATGGAAAGATTTTAAAAGGAATGTGATAGCCAAATGTAATATATATTGATTGAATGTACAGTATTACAGAATATGTCTTTACAAGGCTAATGTAAAACGTTAGTTCTAACTATCTAACTAACTATCTATTTATACATGAAATAGAAAGACTAAAGTAACAGTACATTCATAACAGACAAGTTCAGAACAGGTTCTGAACTCCTTCAGATCTTCTTCAGAAGTGTCTTCAGAAGTGTCTTCAGAACTTCTTCAGAACCTCTTTAGAATGTCTTCAGAACTTCTGAAGTTGGCACTTTAGAAGTTATGCCTTAGGCTTTTCTTTATCTTTTCTTCAGATCTTTATATCTTCAGAACCCAGTCCCTTTTGAAGCTATTTTGATATCTTTATCAATCTCCCCCTTAGCTTCAAAAGTTCAAATCATACTTCCAAAAATTCAGAATTTCACTAACATCTTTCAGAATCAAACTTCTGTATTCTAGCAAGTATTCAGCAATTCTGATCATCTCTTTAGCAAGTTTCTTGTGCTTCTCCCAATCTTCATTGCTCAGATTCTTTGGTCTTTTATTCTGTCTTTTTACCAAACGATCTCTGATAGCCATGAGAGTTCCATTGCAACACTTATGAAATTCTTCAAATCTCACAAATAAAAGTTCTTGAAAGCATTTGCAAACAAAGCCTGGAGGTTGAATTACTAAAGTACTTTTCTTCAGATTTTGAATATCTGGCAAGCTTAGATTTGGTTTGCTCAAGTGTATTTGTTTCTTGTTCAGAACATAAGCAACCTGAAAATCATTTTTTGCAGCCCATATAAACTCTCTGTACAACCATCTCTGAGAATTGGAAATGATTTTCTGAACTTGGTGATTAAATCATGAAAAGGATAAAGGCTTCTGTAAACTCTGAGTAGATCTCTGAGATAAACATTTTGAAAATCAGCTTCAGAAAAAGTAGAAATCTCACCATTTTGCCTTTCAACAGTAAAGAATGCATATTTGTAATTTTGTCTTGTATTCAAGTCAGCATTAATTACTTTGACCACAGGACTATCCTTCCTTGCTTCATTGATTGGAATCCTTATCTTTCTAATGATATCTGAGTACCATTGTTTCCAACCAAAGGACTTTTGAATCCAGCAATCAATATAGTTGAACTTTTGTTCATATTCTATGAACATTTCTGGATGGAAATATTCAAGAAACATGGTGAAAGCACTTTCTTCAATTCTTTGCACTTGTAGTTGTTCCTCTTCAGATATTTGCTCTTCAGGAACCAACTTTTCAGAAACATTTTCAAAACATTCCTCCTTTTCTTTTTCCTATTCTTTTTGACTTACTTCTGAACTTTCAAGATTCAGAGTGTACTTCTGAATTTCTTCCATGTCTTGCCTCTTTGTATGGATCTTGAAGTCATAAGCATCACTTAGTAAATAATCTGCTCCTCTTATCTTATTTACTTTCTTGTGACCAGCCAGATAACTCTTTCTTACAAATTCTCTAAAATTTATTCTTTCTTTGATCAGATAGATAATTGCTTCTTTGATATCAGATTCTTCAACAAAATCTGTCATGTAGTTCAGGAAGCATTTGAGGGAGGATGTAGAATACTTTGGAAGATCAGATGCAACAAGTGTCTTAGTGATTCCTTCCACAAGATACATGAAACCAATATCTGGATTAGTGAATAATCTTTTCAGCCCAAATGTTTCAATATATACAGGTTCCAACAGATTTACTGTGTTAAGTCTGTATTCCAAAGCCAATTGAAAATCATGCTTAATGAGATTCCTTATATATATTCCCAAGATTCTTCTAATCTCTGAGACTAACTCCGATTCACCTGTGTTAACACAAAAAGACAAAATTGCCAACTTATCTTGTAGTCTTAGCTTGTATACATCAAACTGAGTGAACTCACATAAGGTACCATCTCTTCTTTCTGCTCCAAATCTGAATATAGTTAAATCATTCTGAATTGACTTTGATATGCATCTGATCTTCTTTATTAAAGTTGAATCATGAAAATTCTGAACACCATGATTCTGAATAAAGTTTGTAACTTGAACAATATGATCTTCAGACCATTGATCATTCAGAAAATCTTTCAACTTTGCAAAATTCATAGTTCTTTTGTACATGAAGCAATAAATGTCTTCAGGAAATACCAAGATGCTTTCTCCAGGAATAAACACATTTTCTTTTTCAAAAACTTGATCCATTACAAGTTCTTCAAGTACTGGAAGTTCTATTTCAGGAATGATAATACAAGGTCTGAACCTAACTTCAATTTTTCTTGAGAAAACAATTAGAATTTCATCTACAATTTCAACTCCTTCTATATGACTTAGATCAAATTCCAGTTCAACTCTTTCATCTGGTTGATCAAGAAAATCTCTGAAGACAGAAAACCTGTTGTCCAAAAGTCTACACTCCAGACTTCTTGGATAGTTCAGAAAGAGCTGCACCCAACAGAATTGGCTTATTATTTTCCATAGCTCTTCAGAAGCTCTTCGGTATTCATCATTCAGGGATTGTTGGGGCTTCCAAATCACCAAATTCTTTATTTCATTTACTTCAAAACTCTCTCCCATATTAACTCCAGACATATCTTCTTCAAACATAATGACATCAGAAAGATCACTAGGCTCACCAATAACATCTTCAAATGCAAAGTATTCCCTTAGCATCTCTTCATTTGAATCTGGAATAATGTATGTATTATCTGAGCTCAAGTAACCTTCAGAATCAAAGGATAACTTCTCTATTTCATACCCTTCCTCTACTGTATCTTCAGAATAATGAACATTTGCCTCTTGCCCTTCATGTTCTGCAAATAAAATATCTTCTATTGCTACAGAAACTCTATTAGATGCTTTACCAACATTCTGAGCATCTTTAGAAGTTTTCTTAGAGCTTTGTTTTTGAACATTTTCAACATTCTCTGTTTCAGATACTCTTTGTCTTTTCTCCCCCTCTTGATTATCAGGATCCTGATCATCAAGTTTCCTTTTAGAAGTATCTGATTGAGGCCTGCACTCTAGAATAGATAACCTTGTGCTTAAATCTGTCTGAGAACTCTGAATAGAAGAAAGCTGACTTAAAATTTGAGAAATATCATCCTTTGTAGCAAAAGTAGAAGAATCTGGGTGAGCAGATGAAGAAGAAGACTGAGAAGCTTTCAGAGAAGAAACTGATGAAGCCACTTCAGAAAAACCAGTCAGAAGTGCTTGTTTAAAAGAATTCAGATCATTAGAAGATTGGAGTTGAAAATCATTCAGCCTATTTACCATACTTACCCCTTGTTGATCCAACCTATCCTCCATCACCTTTTTAGTTGTATCCGTCAATTCCTTGATGTCCTTCTGAATCTTTGCAAATTCAGAAGTACAGAAATTTTTGAATTCTGTGAATTCAGAATATGTGGGTAAGGTTCCAAGACCAACAGATGGTCTTGTTTGCAGTCCTTCAGAAGAAGGCTGGCCTGTATGTGCCACATAGACATCATGAACCACATTTGATCTGTTAATGGGGCTTTTGTGATGTTCACCCCACCAGGGCTTCCAACTAATCCTTGATATCCAGAAATAGGAATATCTATAGTTGTTGATGCAATGTGACAAACACTTTGCTAGTGTGAAAGGATTCCACATTAAGTGGTTCAGTAGGCTCAATGTTGAGTGGACTCTCAGACACAATGTGCTCAAAATGATGAAGGGGGGACATATATCCTTCATTTTCAACAAAAGGATCCTGCAATTGTGGTCCTAATGGATTATAAGCTGCTTGCCCCATATGTGTTGATGAAACACCCTTCTGTTGAGAGATGGGTGGGTTGCTGGAGGGGTTAATCAAATTTTCCATGCGCTTACTGGCCTTTTCAATATCATCCACCAAAGACTGTGGAATGATAGAAGATGTGGGTGCCCGGCTGGTAACAGGTGGTTCACAGGTTTGTTTTTCCTTTACCTGTGTTCTCCCCTCATCAATTCTTTTCCTGACTCTTCTACCCATTCTCTCATTTTCATTTTTCCTCTTTACTCTTTGAGGTTGTTCTCCCCCTTGAACAGCCTCCCCTCTCTTTCTAGTAATTCTAGACTCCCTTGCATGATCACCACTCTGGTTTGAATCAGGGGAAGGGACTACTGGTTGAGGTAATCCCATAGATTCTAAATGCTCACTCCCAATCCTAGTTGGTGTACTTACAAGATCAATTAAATGAGAAGGAAGTGGAACTGCATTTGGAAAAGTAAGTTTTGCATTTGGACGTCTTAAACTGTCCATAGTAAAGATAGGAACATGTACCTGATGTGCTAGAACAGGGATTGCAGATACTGCTTTCATTGCTCCTTTGATGAGTGTTTGAAAGAATCTCTGAAATGGGATGTAGTTGAATGTGGACTTCTTCAAAATTGCAGATTTGAGTTCATCAAAAATAAGACTAGCATAATCATAGTGTTTGTTGAAGGCAACTCCATGAAAAATAATCCTCCCATTGGCTGAAGCTTGATCCAAACTTGAACTTTTCCCAGCTAAGCAAGAGTTCAGAATTGAGAATAAACAGTACCATATTGGAGGTAAACATTTCCTTCTAAAGGAACTTAAAGCGTTTAAATTTTCAGAGTATCCCAAACTCATGAAATCTTAGATCATTTCTGTTGAGGAAGGAATTGGATCATAAGAGGTTTTCCCAAGAACCTCATCTGACTTTGGCAAGAAGTGAAGACATCTAATATCATCCACAGAGATACACACCTTGTAAGCATGAACATAGGAGACAATTTCATCTTCAGATTCATCAACCTCAGCATAGTACCAGAATTGTTGAAGATAAGAAGCAGGAACAGAAAATTTCCTAGAAAGTAGAGTACGGAGTGGATGTTTCTTCAGAATGTCAATCAAAATTATTTGATCATCAATGAAGTCTTTCGATTTAAAGTTCAGAGCACAGTTATTTTTCTTGATGTCAACGAGTTTTTCAGCAGGGACATAGAGTTTCGACATATCATTGCTTTCAATAAGAGTCTGAGATTCACTATCACCAACATTTGATTCAGAAATAACTTCAATAGGTTCGATTTGTGTTTCCCCAATTTTATCAGTTCTCGGGCTAGGGTTAGGGTTAGGTTTGGAAGGTCCAGCTTGATGAATAGCAGTTGTGGCTGTGTCTTGAATCATTTGATCTTCAGGAAGTGGAACTTCCAATGTTCCCACAACCAGTTTCTAAGGTGCAATCTTGAATTAACCATCACTCGATGATCCATTGTTGTCATTTTGATTCGAAGAAGTAGAAACCATAGCTTTTGAAGTAGACATGATGATTGAAGAACAAGGATTCGAAACAGAATGAAGATCAATGAAAACAAATAGATTTTGCAGAATAAAATCGCTAAAAAATGAAGATGATGAAGAATCCATTGATTTATAAGACTAGATAAGCGTTGGTGGACACGTGGCCAAAAAGTAAATGTGATTAGAGTAGTAATCATCATTTATTTGGATAAATGAACCGGTTAAATGACGTGATTAAGAAATATCCAATGAAATTAATACACGTGGCACACGCTTAAGTGAAATATCAACGGGAAGTTAAGTTCTGAGAACAAGTTCAAAAATTTCAGAAATTGTTCAGAACTTCTGAGAATAAGTTCAGAAGTCTGAAAGAAGGAATTCAAACTTCTGAAAAATATAAAACATTTTGAGAATTCAGAAGTAGGTTTGAACAAAAAGAAAACTGATTTTATCTAAGGAAGCTTGTTCATACTTCTTAGATATAAAGTGCAACACTTTCTTTCAGCAATGCAGATTTGTTTTGTAGGAAAGAGTAGTGTAGAATTTTGAAATTAATACCACTCTCCCTTGAATCATTAGCAGTTATGATTCTCCCCCTTAATCAGTGCAACTTTATCAAAGAAACAAGAAAATATTAGAGAAATGAGAAAAATATGAAAAGTATTAAAATACAATCAACCTATATACAGAAGGAATATACTTCTGAGTTTTAAAAGAAGCAAAGATCTAAATGTTGAACTTCAGAATATGCAGAATATTTTTGAAGAGCAAACTATTCAGAATTTGAGATAAAAACCTCAGAATATAACTTCTAGAGTATAGTTGATGTGTAATACTTACATAGACATATTCATCATGCCCAATTTACTTACCAAGAAGTGAAATCGTTTTTCATCAAGTGTTTTGGTAAATAAATCAGCTAACTGATAATATGTCTGAACAAAAAACATTTCAATATTACCTTTTTCCACATGATCTTTGATAAAATGATATCTTACATCAATGTGCTTGGTCTTTGAATGCTGAACAGGATTGGTAGTGATGGCTATGGCACTCTTTAAATCACGATACAGAGAAATCTTTTTGAAAGTATAACCATAGTCTTTAAGTTGAACTTGCATCCAGATCACTTGTGAGCAACATATTGCAGCTGCCACATACTCAGCCTCTGCTGTAGAAGTAGAAACACAATTTTGTTTCTTTGAAGACCAGCTTACCAGTCTATCACCCAGAAACTGACATGATCCAGAAGTGCTTTTCCTGTCTAATTTGCAACCACCATGATCTGTATCTGTAAAGGCTGTTAGTTCAAAACTAGAATCCTTAGAATACCAAAGTCCCAATGAAGGAGAACCTTTTAGGTATCTAAGTATTCTTTTTGTAGATAGAAGGTGTGATTCCTTGGATTAGCTTGATATCTGGCACAAATACATGTAGCAAACATTATATCTGGTCTACTAGCAGTTAAGTAAAGCAAAGATCCAACTATGCCTCTGTACTTTTTCTGATCAACAGATTATCCATTCAGATCAGGTTCTAACTTAGTTGCAGTGGCCAATGGAGTTTGAATACTTGAACAATCAATCATGTCAAACTTCTTAAGTAAGTCTGAGACATACTTGGATTGATTAATGAATATGCCAGTGGGAAGTTGTTTAACTTGAAGACCAAGAAAGAATGTTAATTCTCCCATCATACTCATTTCAAATTCAGTTTGCATGATTTTCTCAAAATTTCTACAAAATTTCTACAAAATTTTGGATTTGTAGAGGCAAATATAATATCATCTACATATATTTGTATCAAGATCATATCATCACCCTCCTTTTTCAGAAATAAAGTTGTATCAACAGTACCTCTTTTGAATTTAGAATTCAGAAGAAAAGTTGTAAGAGTATCATACCATGCTCTGGGTGCTTGTTTAAGTCTATATAAGGCTTTGTCCAAAATATAGACGTGATCTGGAAATTCTTTGTTGACAAAGCCTTCTGGTTGTTCAACATACACTTCTTCATGTAAAATACCATTCAGAAATGCACATTTTACATCCATTTGAAATACCTTCATGTTTTTATGAGCAGCATAGGCAAGAAAGATTCTAATGGCCTCTAATCTAGCAACAGGAGCAAAGGTTTCATCATAATCAATCCCTTCTTGTTGATAATAACCCTTAGCTACAAGCCTTGCCTTGTTTCTTACAACAATACCATTTTCATCTTTTTTATTTCTGAATACCCATTTTGTGCCAATGATGGATTTACCTTTTGGTTTTGGTATCAATCTCCAGACCTTGTTTCTTTCAAATTGATTTAACTCATCCTGCATGGCTAAAATCCAGTCTGGATCTTGAAGTGCTTCATATGGCTTTTTGGGTTCCATGCTACTTAAGAAATTTTCATACAGACATTCATTTGCTGTTGCAGACCTTGTTTGAACACCTTTTGATGCATCTCCAATAATTTGATGCACAGGATGACTGGATGTCCATTTGTTCACATTTGGCAATGGTTGAACAAATGAAACATTGTTTAGAGAATCATAATCATCAACAATTGCTTGAGTTTCAGTATCATGATTGATAATTGAATGTAAATCTGAAGTCTCCCCCTCAAATGAAACATTCTGAATTTGTTCAGAACTTTGATGTACATGCTCAGAAGTAGTTTGAACTGGTTCAGAAACAATTTGAACTGGTTCAGAAACAACTTGAACTGGTTTAGAAACAACTTGAACTGGATCAGAAATACCTTGAATTGATTTAGAAGTAACTTGAATTGGTTCAGAAGTAACTGGAACTGATTCATAAATTGGATGTACATATGTAGAAGTTGGAAGTTCTGAATTTGAGGTTGAGATTTGTGGTGCTGATGTACTTGAAATTTGTATTTCTGAAATGTCTTGATTATTTAAGTTTCTGATGAGAGAAGGATTTTGATAATCTATAGTAACATTTACAGAAATATCAAATACGTCTTGACATAGAATGTCTAAATTTGTTTTAAGTAAAGTTTGAGATTCAGAATTAGAGTTTGTCTTATTATGTTCTGAGTCTAAACTTTCAGGAATTGGTTTATGTGCGAGTTCTGAACTGTCTTGTTCAGAAGTCAATGAGTACTCTGTAAGCTTTGGATCTATGAGAATAGCCAACAAAGATACCAGGTACACCTTTTGGTGCAAATTTGTCGAGACTCTGAGTGTCATTCTTTAGAAAACACCTGCAACCAAAGATTTTAAAATAATCAATAGAGGGTTTTCTTTGTTTTATCATTTCATAAGGAGTTTTAAGAAATTTTCTATTTAAAATGGTCCTGTTCTGAGTATAACATGCAGTAGCAATAGCTTCTGCCCAAAGAGAGAGAGAGAGGATGTTCTGAATATGCCAGCATGGTTCTTGCAGCTTCTACCAAAGTGCGATTCTTTCTTTCAACTACCCCATTTTGTTGAGGAGTTCTTGCAGCGGAAAAATTATGTGAAATACCAACAGATTCCAAAAAATTATGAAGTGTAGAGTTTGTAAATTCTGTTCCATTGTCACTTCTGATCTTTTGGATTGGGAGTTGAAGAAGAACTTAAATTTTCTTCAGAAAGGGTATCAGTGTTTCAGAAGTATCAGACTTGAGTCTCAGAAATTCAATCCATGTATATCTTGTGTATTCATCTACTATGACAAGAATGTATTTCTTTCCCCCCATGCTTTGAGTTTTCATTGGTCCACATAAATCCATATGTAGCATTTCAAGTGGAGCCTTGCATGAAGATAGCATTTTCAGAGGATGAGAACTTCTTTTGATCTTCCCTAGTTCACATGCAGAACAAAGAGAGTTCTTTTCAAATCTGATATTTGGTAGTCCTCTTACAGATTGATGTTTGCCTAGTTTAGAAATGGATTTGAAGTTTAGATGTGACATTCTTCTGTGCCAAAGCCAACTATCATTTCTCATTGTTGTAGACATATAACATACACCTTCTAGTTGACCTGTTGCAGTGAATGTTGCTGTGTAGATATCTCCATCTCTATAAGCAGTTAATTCATTTTTGTTTGCTGTACTCAGAATATGACAATGATCTATGTCAAAATTAACCTTCCAGTATTTGTCACAGAATTGACTAATACTGAAAAGATTATGTCTTAGTCCCTCAACATAGAAAACTTTCATTACTGTTACATCTTCTTTAATGAAAGTGCCATATCCTCTTACATATCCCTTTGCATTGTTTCCAAAGCTAACTGTTCCTCCAGATATTTCATGATAATCAGTTAGTAGTTCTTTAAAAGGTGTCATGTGTCTTGAACATCCAGAATCTAAGACCCACACATGACATATTTGCAAAAGAGATTATTGAGTTTTAGGTACCCATTTCAGAATGGGTCCTTTGAGATTAGTAATAAAATTTGAAGTTCAGAACTTTGTCTTCAGATTTTGTAATTCAGAAGTTTGTTCAGATCTTTGAAATTTATCTTTCTTGCTTTTATTTTTATTTTTATGTTTTCTTTTAATTAAATTTGTCAATATAGCTGAAAATTTCTGAATAGATTTCATCAATTTTTTCTTGTTTTTTTTGGAGTTAAGATGAAAATTATGATGACCACAATTAATATAGTTAATATGATTCTTTAAAGTATTTGTGACAACTGTCAAAATTCGAGCTTTCAGGTTAGCTTCTATTAAGTTTATTAGTATCATATAGTTTAAATTTTAGGATTAAGAGTTAGTTGGTTTAGAATAGCCGAAAAACCCCTAGCATTTTCGGTAGTCGCTTAAAAATGTCCGGTTCCGACCCGTAACTGTCCGAAACTTCCAATACAGTGCCAAATGCTCTAATTTATACTCAATGTATATAAAATATATAGTTTTAATGTTTCAAATATAAAACTTCTATTTTTATAGAATTTTATCACTTTTGGGCTTACATTTTGAGGAAAAAGGGCCAAAAATTGAGAAAATGACATTGTATTCTTAATTGGGCTTGAGTTTTATTTAATTTATAAAACAAATATATGATTTTGAGAGGAGTGGGCCCCCATGGCCGGCCTCCTCTCTAAACCCCCATATAAATACTTTTTTTTTTCATTTTTCTCCTCATTTTGCATGTTCAAAATTCAAAATTTGCTCTCACCTCTCTCTCTCTAGAAGTGAAGAGACAATTTCTCCCTCTCTAAAACAAAAACTCCAGCCATTTCTCATTTCAAATCATCATCAAGATCAAGTTCATACAAGGATTTAGAAGCTTTAATCATCATCCAAACAAGGTAACAACTTTACCCTCATTTTCTTACCATTTTTGGGTGAAAACCCCACTTTTCTTACATTTTTTTTTAGCTACTTCTTCTAATATCCAAAAATTCTGAGTTTGTGGAGAGATTTTACACCAAAACATGTAAAATGTTTATAAAATGGTGATAATCTATGACCTACACAAATGAAACTCAAGAGAATAGGGGAAAAATCATGATTTTATGTGTTCTTGAACAAAAATGGTTATTTTGGTTCTGGCAGATTCATGCATGTGTATAAATCGTCAATTTCTTACAATTTTTATGTTCAAATATCATGAATCTTCTTTCTACAAGTTTATTTAGTGAGTTGGGGTTCTAATCCAAGTGGTTTCACTCAAAAACATTGAGTTTTGATCCCCCAAATGCTCCTTGCAAGATGCATGTGCATCTGGGAGTTCAACAGTAGGTAAACCCTACTTTGAACGACCATAACTCTTTGAATACTCTTCCAAATTACTTGATTTATCTTCTGGAAGTTAGCTTAATGAGTTACCTTTCATATTCATCTGATTTCATTCAAAAATATGGTGATTTGAGGTTTCAAATGATTAAAACAAAATGAGTGTGCAAACTGTCAAACAATGACAGAATTGTGCATGCATGTTCAAATGGCCATATCTCTTTCAAAACTCAATGAAAAAGGTTGATTCTTCTTTTGAGAGTTATATTTATGAGTTATCTTCAGTTTTCAAGTGGAATCACTTAAAAATATGGAGTTTTGACCCTCCAAACACCTAAAATACTTTAGGTGTGCAATCTGTGAAACCACCAGCAGCTAAACTCTACTTTGTGTGTTAGTATCTCCTTTGTTATTTGTCCTTAATGCATGATTCTTCTTCTAGAACTTCATTTTATGAGTTAGTATTCATATGGATCCAGTTTCATGCAAAAATATGAAGTTTTGAGGCACTAACCAATTTATTTAAGTTAAGTGTGCAATCTGTCAGCTAATGGCAGAATTGTGCATGCAACTTTGTAGTGTCATACCTCCTTCATAACTTCTTGAAAATCAGTGAATCTTATCTCAAAAGTTTCCTTTATGAGTTATGATTCCAATACAACTGGAAATTCTAGAAAACACTGAGTATAACTCCTTAAGTGAGTGATTCACTAACATGGTGTAATCTGTTTTACCGGTTGTGATATAATATTTTGCATGAATTATTTGAACCACTTGTACATGTCCAAAAGGCATGAAATTTGGTCACAAAGACCACAACTCAGTAATTTATCTTATATAAAAATATAGGAAACTAGATCATTTTGGAAGCCCTTGAAAACGGATCATTTTTAGGACAATTAGTTTCTGTCCAGAAGAGAAATTCTGGACTTAATTGATTTTTATAAATTTTGATCATGTGATGGATAATAAGATCATTTTCGGTATAAATTACGATATTAATGAGCATATGGGCATTTTGTATAATTGGACATATATAGACACTTATGGGCTTAAGATTTATTCACCTCTAAGTAGTATTAGACCTATAAGTGACGGTTTTGGGTATTACTCTTTGATAGGGAAGCGTTAGGTCGTTGTGCGGAGATTCGGATTGTATCGTTTTGCGTTGCGGAGCGTTGCTATAAGGTGAGTATTCACAGCCCCTCTTTCAAAGTGTTTTATACGTTTTGGGGTGAAAAGCATGATTGAATGTGTTTTATGAGCCATTGTCATTATGATTATGAAATCTTGTTAAATTTGATGTTGTGGGCACTAAGGCATGTACACTAATAGTTATATTGAGTAAAATGTAACATAAAAGTTTGTACACTACTATTAACTCAAGTGAGGAGCCGAGGGTATTTGTGGATAGCGCTATTTGGACGGACAATCCCACCTAAAAACCGATAAGTAGGGGTGTGGATAGCAATCCCACCTAGAAACTACAGGTAGGGGTGCACGATACTTAAAAACGAAGGTTCTACATATGTGGGGTATTAGTCCCACCGCTAAGGTAGAATTAAAAATATTGTTTTGTGGTCGAAAGGTTTAGTGGTGGCTCTTTATATACAAAATTAGAGTACATAATGCCTTAACGTTTTAAGATATCAATAAGTGCCAAAAATTTATTTTTGCTCATATTCACTCATACAATTGATTAATTTTTGAAATATTGAAAACCTGTGAATTCACCAACTCTTTGTAGTTGACCTTGTTTTTATCATGCTTTTCAGGGGTAAGAAAACATTAACCAAATCTTTCTTTTATGTGGGTGCATCGACATCAACCGTCTTGTTTATTTGAAAACTGTTTAGTTGAAACACTTGGTTTATTTTGTTTTTGTTAGAACTTGTACTTGATGCAAAATGTAAAATTTTAAACTTAAACTGTTGTTTATTTGAATGGATGGTTGGTGTTGTTTTTATCCTATTGTTATGAAATCTTGCTCTATCACACCTCGTGTTTCCGCTTTAGCGGGGTATGACAGACTTGGTATCAGAGCCATAGGTTATAGAGAACACCGGTTTTTCTAAACAAATACTATAACCAAAAGTTTTCGAAAACTGTTTTTATAAATAAAAAAAAAGCTTAGTACTAGTATAATTGGAATAAGTGTCGACTTAGCATATTGATATTAGGCAAAGCCTGATCACCTATGTCTAATTCAATATGTATAGGGGAGACATGGAACAATTATATTGGGAACTTCTTGCCCAAATGGGAAAGCATGGTCATAAGTGTGAGTTTGCATAAGTATTTTAATTTTTTTTTACTAAAGTACATTTAGTAATTAAATTTGTTACTGCCGCAGTTTTAAATGTCTAGCTCTTCTTTCACTCCCGATCACTCCCCCGACGAATCCGGGTACTTTACTAGCCTCCCTAGGAGGAACCAGCCCATGCTTGAAGAGAGTGATCCGTCTGAGGAAAGTGACGCGGCCACCCGAGAGACTTCTGTGGAGACTTCTGTACCTGCGCCACCTCCGGTCGATGTGGCTGGACCGTCACGCGGAAAGCGTGTCCTCCCTGGCCGAAGGGTGGTATTCACGGTTCCGTCCGACCCGTCGGGCGAACCAGCTGGATCGCGATCTCGATCGCGAAGCGTGACGCCTCCGTCTCCGGCCGTGAGAGTTCCAGAGCCGCAGCCTCAAGGGATGACGGCAACCGAGAGCCTCTGGGTCACAGGATTGGAGGTTCAGATACAGGGACAGCGAGATAGACTAGAAGAGTTTAAGCAGGCCTTAGAAAGCATTCTTACAGTCTTGCACACTCAAGACGAGATCACTACGGGGATCAGGGTGATCGCACATGAGGCCGGGAGGGCTACTCGGAGGCCGTACACGTATCTGTCTTGGGCATTAGGAGCACTGATGGTGATGATAGGAGTATTGATTTGGGTAATGATCCATTAGGGAACTTCTGTTATTAAGAATCTTTTGGAGGACCATATTTGCTTTTGAGGCTTGTAGCCTAGATGTTTAAGATTAAACAATTTTATGTTATTTGGGTTGTACTTTAAAACTTATGTTTGAATTACTTTGGTTTATTTTTGATAATTATGTAAGTTATCTATTTATCTCATGTTGTTTTGAAATGTATGTGTTCGTGAGTAGTATTGGATGTATGTTATAAGATGTGTATGATTTAGTAAGTAAATTTATAATGGCCATTGTAACACAAAATTGACTAAAACTCAATTTAAAATCGTGTTTAGAACAATGCCTCCAAGAAGAGAGAATTTCGAAGTTGCGAGACTTGTGTCCGAACAACTCATGGCTGCACTTCCGAACATTGTTAGTCAAGTGGCAGCTGGCCTGAACAATAATCAAAACAACAGTCAAGGGTCTGGAAACAGAGAATGTACATACAAATCCTTTAGGAGCTGTAACCCAAAAGAATTTCATGGAACTGAGGGAGCCGTGGGATTATTAACTTGGATAGAGAGCATGGAGTCTGTGCTCCATATTAGCAAATGTACCGAAGGTAAGAAGGTAGAGTTTGCTACATGCTTATTACAAGGACGAGCGTTAACATGGTGGAATATACAAGTACAAACCCGTGGTCGAGAAGCTGCTAACAGTCTTACGTGGGAGGATTTCAAGAAAATGTTGAAAGAAGAATACTGCCCAAGAAGCGAAATTCAGAAGCTGGAAGCGGAATTGTGGAATCATGAAATGAGAGGGAATGATATCGACTCCTACACAGCCCGATTTCATGAATTGGCAAAAATGGTACCGCATCTGGTAACGCCTGAAGAGAACCGCGTTGATAGGTATATTTGGGGATTATCTCCGGAGATACGCGGGGATGTTACCTCGCGCAAACCCAAAAACTCTACAAGAGGCGATAAGTTCGGCAACCGTACTCACAAACAATGCTACTCGCTCGGGATTGTTTGTAAGGGATAAGGCACAAGGGAAGAGAAAACTGGATGAACCAATGAGAAAGCAGTTTGGAAAAAGGACAAGCAAGGAACAAAGAACTACAGGTAACTACGGAATTCAAACTCAACCTGCAGAGAAAGGGAAAGGACCTTATCCCAAATGTGACAAATGCAATAGACAAAGATACCGGACAATGTATTATCCGTCAAAAATGCAACAAAGGAGGTCATTATGCCAAGGATTGCAGGAGCACAGGAAGGCGGGCATGTTTTGAGTGTGGAAGCCCGGATCACTTTCGGAATACATGTCCACGATGGAATCAGAGACCGAACGCTCATGAAGCAAGACCGGCCAACCGAGGCAATCAAGGAGGTCCGGCAAGAGGTCGAGTGTTTGAGATTGGAGCAGAGGAAGCAAGGCAAAACCCAGATGTCGTTACAGGTACGTTTCTTCTGAATAATCATTATGCGTCTGTACTATTTGATTCTGGAGCAGATAGGAGTTTTGTGGCGACAGAATTTAGATCAAAGATAAATTTAAAACCTCAAAAATTGAAAGAAATATATGTCATTGAATATGCCAACGGACAAGAATATAGGGCTAAAGACATATTAATGAACTGCACCTTAAGTTTGGCCAATAGAGATTTTAGTATAGATCTAATACCGATTAAATTGGGAAGTTTCGACATAATCGTGGGTATGGATTGGTTGTCCAAAAACCGAGCTGAAATTTGTTGTTCCAAAAAGATCATTCGAGTTCCGTTACCCGAAGGGGGAAAACTCGAAGTACACGGCGAGAAAATTAGAAGGAGTGTTAAAATAGTAACGTGTATGAAAATGCGAAAGCATTTGAGAAAGGACGGCATTGTCTTTCTAGCTCACGTTAAGAATAAGAAAGCTAAAGAAAAACGCGTTCAAGATATTCCTATAGTTCGGGACTTTCCCGAAGTATTCCCAGACGACTTGCCTGGAATACCCCCGCCAAGACAAGTTGAATTTCACATCGATTTAATTCCGAGCCGCGCCCGTGGCGAAATCACCATACCGGTTAGCGCCATCCGAGATGCGAGGAACCGTCGAACAACTTCGGGAGTTACTCGATAAGGGATTCATCGTACCCGGCTCTTCACCTTGGGGAGCTCCAATCTTATTTGTTAAAAAGAAAGATGGATCTTTTCGAATGTGTATCGATTATAGGGAACTCAACAAGTTGACAATTAAGAACCGATACCCCTTCCCCGGATTGATGATTTGTTTGACCAACTTCAAGGTGCAACGTACTTCTCGAAGATCGATCTTAGGTCTGGATATCATCAAATGAGAGTGCGAGAAGAAGATATCCCCAAGACGGCCTTTAGGACTCGATACGGTCACTACGAGTTCCTAGTTATGCCATTTGGTCTAACAAACGCACCGGCAGTCTTCATGGATTTGATGAATAGAGTATGTCGACCATACCTAGACAAATTCGTGATCGTATTTATAGATGATATACTCATTTATTCTCAAGACAAAAAGGAGCATGAGCAACACTTGAAGTTGATATTGGAATTGCTCAGAGACGAGAGGTTGTACGCGAAATTCTCTAAATGTGAATTCTGGATTCGTGAGGTACACTTTCTTGGCCATGTGGTGAATGAAAAGGGGATCCAAGTTGATCCAGCTAAGATTGAGGCCATTAAGAAATGGGAAGCCCCAAAGACACCGACCGAGATCCGACAATTTCTGGGATTGGCAGGTTATTACCGGCGATTTATCGAGAATTTCTCTAAGATCGCGCAACCACTAACGACTCTAACACAAAAAGATAAAAAGTTTATTTGGGGAGAGAAACAAGAAGAAGCCTTCCAGACGCTCAAACACAAGTTATGCAACGCACCAATTCTGGCTCTACTTGAAGGAGTCGAAAACTTCGTAGTCTACTGTGATGCTTCACATCAGGGAATGGGCTGCGTGTTAATGCAAAAAGACAAAGTTATTGCATACGCTTCGAGACAACTAAAGATTCACGAGAAGAATTACACCACTCATGATTTGGAATTAGGGGCGGTGGTGTTCGCACTCAAAATCTGGAGACACTACCTATACGGCACCAAGTGCACCATTTTCACTGATCATAAAAGCCTCCAACACATCCTTGACCAGAAAATGCTCAATATGAGGCAGAGAAGATGGGTGGAACTACTTAGTGACTACGACTGTGAAATAAAGTACCATCCGGGAAAAGCTAATGTGGTAGCTGACGCGTTAAGCCGAAAGGAAAGAGTAAAATCAACAAGAGTATGTGCTATGGGAGTAATGGTCCAGACGAGTTTAAAAACTCAAATTATTGAAGCACAAAGAGAAGTTTTAAAAGAAGAAAATAGGAAGAATGAAACCTTGCAGCATTTAGAGAAAGAAATTGAAATGCAAGAGGATGGTGTGTATTACTTCAAGAATAAAGCATGGGTACCGAAGGTTGGTGATCTACGGTCAACCATTTTGGATGAAGCCCATCGATCCAGATATTCGATTCACCCAGGAGCAGATAAAATGTATAAGGATTTGAAGGAGTATTATTGGTGGCCGGGAATGAAGAAAGATATTGCTGTATTCGTAAGCAAGTGCCTGACTTGTGCTAAGATAAAGGCCGAACATCAGAAACCATCTGGTTTACTCCAACAACCTGAAATACCACAGTGGAAGTGGGAGCAAATAACAATGGATTTCGTAACTAAATTACCCAGAACTGGAAAAAGGCACGACACAATATGGGTTATAGTAGACCGACTTACCAAATCGGCTCATTTCATCCCCATTCGCGAAGATTTCAGTATGGAAAGGCGTGCGCAAATCTATATTAATGAAATAGTTACACGTCATGGTGTGCCTATTTCCATTATTTCGGACAGAGATACACGATTTACATCGCGTTTTTGGCAATCACTCCAAAAGGCATTGGGTACACGTTTGGATTATAGCACCGCCTATCATCCTCAAACGGATGGACAATCGGAAAGAACTATTCAAACGCTAGAGGATATGTTACGGGCTTGCGCAATAGATTTCGGTGGAAGTTGGGATACCCACCTGCCACTTGTTGAATTCTCCTATAACAACAGCTATCATACCACACATACAATGTGCACCGTACGAAGCTCTATACGGACATAAGTGCAGATCACCGCTTAGCTGGGTAGAAGTCGGAGATAGACAGCTGACAACGCCTGATATTATCCAGGAAACCACTGATAAGATCTCAATCATCAAAGAAAGACTCAAGACAACAAGAGACCGTCAGAAAAGTTATGCGGATAATCGGAGAAAGTCGTTGGAGTTTCAAGTGGGAGATAAAGTGCTATTAAAAGTGTCCCCATGGAAGGGACTGGTACGCTTCAGGAAGAGAGGCAAGCTGGGTCCCAGATACATTGGTCCATTCGAAATACTCGAAAGAATCGGACCAGTGGTGTACAAGTTGAAGTTACCGCAAAATCTAAGCGCAATCCACGACACATTTCATGTGTCGAATCTAAAGAAATGCCTAGCAGATGAAACGTTGATGTTACCCATAGACGACGTTCAGATTAATAATCGGTTAAACTTCGTTGAAGAACCAGTTGAGGTTTTGGACCGAGAAGTTAAACGGTTAAGGCGCAGTAAAATCTCTATTATTAAGGTCCGTTGGAATGCGAAACATGGTCCAGAATATACCTGGGAACGTGAAGATTTGATGAAGCAAAAATATCCCAGCTTATTCACGAACACCCCGGAGAAAGCCACTTCTTAAATTTCGGGACGAAATTTTTTTAACGGGGGAAGACTGTGACAACTGTCAAAATTCGAGCTTTCAGGTTAGCTTCTATTAAGTTTATTAGTATTATATAGTTTAAATTTTAGGATTAAGAGTTAGTTGGTTTAGAATAGCCGAAAAACCCCTAGCATTTCCGGTAGTCGCTTAAAAATGTCCGGTTCCGACCCGTAACTGTCCGAAACTTCCAATACAGTGCCAAATGCTCTAATTTATACTCAATGTATATAAAATATATAGTTTTAATGTTTCAAATATAAAACTTCTATTTTTATAGAATTTTATCACTTTTGGGCTTACATTTTGAGGAAAAAGGGCCAAAAATTGAGAAAATGACATTGTATTCTTAATTGGGCTTGAGTTTTATTTTATTTATAAAACAAATATATGATTTTGAGAGGAGTGGGCCCCCATGGCCGGCCTCCTCTCTAAACCCCCATATAAGTACTTTTTTTTTTCATTTTTCTCCTCATTATGCATGTTCAAAATTCAAAATTTGCTCTCACCTCTCTCTCTCTAGAAGTGAAGAGACATTTTCTCCCTCTCTAAAACAAAAACTCCAGCCATTTCTCATTTCAAATCATCATCAAGATCAAATCATACAAGGATTTAGAAGCTTTAATCATCATCCAAACAAGGTAACAACTTTACCCTCATTTTCTTACCATTTTTGGGTGAAAACCCCACGTTTCTTACATTTTTTTTAGCTACTTCTTCTAATATCCAAAAATTCTGAGTTTGTGGAGAGATTTTACACCAAAACATGTAAAATGTTTATAAAATGGTGATAATCTATGACCTACACAAATGAAACTCAAGAGAATAGGGGAAAAATCATGATTTTATGTGTTCTTGAACAAAAATGGTTATTTTGGTTCTGGCAGATTCATGCATGTGTATAAATCGTCAATTTCTTACAATTTTTATGTTCAAATATCATGAATCTTCTTTCTACAAGTTTATTTAGTGAGTTGGGGTTCTAATCCAAGTGGTTTCACTCAAAAACATTGAGTTTTGATCCCCCAAATGCTCCTTGCAAGATGCATGTGCATCTGGGAGTTCAACAGTAGGTAAACCCTACTTTGAACGACCATAACTCTTTGAATACTCTTCCAAATCACTTGATTTTTCTTCTGGAAGTTAGCTTAATGCGTTACCTTTCATATGCATCTGATTTCATTCAAAAATATGGTGATTTGAGGTTTCAAATGATTAAAACAAAATGAGTGTGCAAACTGTCAAACAATGACAGAATTGTGCATGCATGTTCAAATGGCCATATCTCTTTCAAAACTCAATGAAAAAGGTTGATTCTTCTTTTGAGAGTTATATTTATGAGTTATCTTCAGTTTGCAAGTGGAATCACTTAAAAATATGAAGTTTTGACCCTCCAAACACCTAAAATACTTTAGGTGTGCAATCTGTGAAACCACCAGCAGCTAAACTCTACTTTGTGTGTTAGTATCTCTTTTGTTATTTGTCCTTAATGCATGATTCTTCTTCTAGAACTTCATCTTATGAGTTAGTATTCATATGGATCCAGTTTCATGCAAAAATATGAAGTTTTGAGGCACTAACCAATTTATTTAAGTTAAGTGTGCAATCTGTCACCTAATGGCAGAATTGTGCATGCAACTTTGTAGTGTCATAACTTCTTGAAAATCAGTGAATCTTATCTCAAAAGTTTCCTTTATGAGTTATGGTTCCAATCCAACTGGAAATTCTAGAAAACACCGAGTATAACTCCTTAAGTGAGTGATTCACTAACATGGTGTAATCTGTTTTACCGGTTGTGATATAATATTTTGCATGAATTATTTGAACCACTTGTACATGTCCAAAAGGCATGAAATTTGGTCACAAGGACCATAACTCAGTCATTTATCTTATATAAAAATATAGGAAACTAGATCATTTTGGAAGCCCTTGAAAACTGATCATTTTTAGGACAATTAGTTTCTGTCCAGAAGAGAAATTCTGGACTTAATTGATTTTTATAAATTTTGATCATGTGATGGATAATAAGATCATTTTCGGTATAAATTACGATATTAATGAGCATATGGGCATTTTGTATAATTGGAAATATATAGACACTTATGGGCTTAAGATTTATTCACCTCTAAGTAGTATTAGACCTATAAGTGACGGTTTTGGGTATTACTCTTTGATAGGGAAGCGTTAGGTCGTTGTGCGGAGATTCGGATTGTATCGTTTTGCGTTGCGGAGCGTTGCTATAAGGTGAGTATTCACAGCCCCTCTTTCAAAGTGTTTTATACGTTTTGGGGTGAAAAGCATGATTGAATGTGTTTTATGAGCCATTGTCATTATGATTATGAAATCTTGTTAAATTTGATGTTGTGGGCACTAAGGCATGTACACTAATAGTTATATTGAGTAAAATGTAACATAAAAGTTTGTACACTACTATTAACTCAAGTGAGGAGCCGAGGGTATTTGTGGATAGCGCTATTTGGACGGACAATCCCACCTAAAAACCGATAAGTAGGGGTGTGGATAGCAATCCCACCTAGAAACTACAGGTAGGGGTGCACGATACTTAAAAACGAAGGTTCTACATATGTGGGGTATTAGTCCCACCGCTAAGGTAGAATTAAAAATATTGTTTTGTGGTCGAAAGGTTTAGTGGTGGCTCTTTATATACAAAATTAGAGTACATAATGCCTTAACGTTTTAAGATATCAATAAGTGCCAAAAATTTATTTTTGCTCATATTCACTGATACAATTGATTAATTTTTGAAATATTGAAAACCTGTGAACTCACCAACTCTTTGTAGTTGACCTTGTTTTTATCATGCTTTTCAGGGGTAAGAAAAGATTAACCGAATCTTTCTTTTATGTGGGTGCATCGACATCAACCGTCTTGTTTATTTGAAAACTGTTTAGTTGAAACACTTGGTTTATTTTGTTTTTGTTAGAACTTGTACTTGATGCAAAATGTAAAATTTTAAACTTAAACTGTTGTTTATTTGAATGGATGGTTGGTGTTGTTTTTATCCTATTGTTATGAAATCTTGCGCTATCACGCCTCGTGTTTCCGCTTTAGCGGGGTGTGACAGTATTTACAATAGCAGTAGACATATAAGAATCAATAACATTTGAGTTTTCAACAAAGATTCTTTTATTCACTTTCTTTGATTTAGGTACATCATTTTTATTTAAAATTGAAAAACTATCTAATTTGGCATTCTTTGACAGGCTTTCATCTTTCTTTCTCCATACTAAAGTGGATAGCTCTGTAAAGGATAAGAAATGAGGATTAGTATAAGAAATTATTCTGTTTACTTTAGGTTTAACCTTAGAATTTGAATGAATTGTTTGAACTTCAGAGAGAGAATTTGAGGATTGTCCTTTTTCAAAGTTTTTAACTCTGGTGTTGAAGTCAGAAGATGTTACTGAATATGGTGATGAAGTCAAGGAAGTGTTTGTTGTAGTAGGAGAAAAATTTGAAGAGGTAAAATTTTCAGATATCTGAAATTTTGGTTTTAAAAACACAGAACCAAACATTTCTGAAGGTATCTTTGAAGCTTCTGTTTTTAGTATTTCTCCTTCAGTCATACAAGATTGTGATTTCTAAACCAAATAGCCATTTTTATCAATGACTTGTACCATATGATCATCACCATCTTCTGAACCAGAAGCATTTATTAGTTCTGAAAACTAGTTTTGAGTCATACTTGTTGCAAAAATATTTGAATCCTTTGTTATTGTAGACTCATCATCAGATTTATCAAAAAGTATATTGGGATTCTCATCAACATCTTCTAAAGAGATAATTTCTGAGAATTCATCATATTTTTCTTCATGTTCTGATTTATTATCAGAAGTATCTTCTGAAATGACTTCAGAATTGAGTTCAGAAGTAACTTCAGAAATTATTTCAGATTTAATAATTACTTCATATTTTTCTTCAGAAATAAAATTTGATTCAGAAGATTCACAAATTTTTGAACTTGTATTTATTTCTTCTGTTTCAGAAATTATTTTTGGTTCACCAGTTTTAAGAGGTGTTTCTTCTGAAAACAAAGTCTCTGATTTTACAGATGGTATTCTTTCAGGCAAAGAATAGTTCACAGGTTTATAAATGACATATGTATTTGATTCATTGAAATTTTTCATTTTAGAATAATCATACAGATTTGCAGGTGCCTTTTTTAGTATTTGACTGTCATTATATCCTAAACCTGCTTTTATATTGTAAAATTTTGAATTTTGAGCTTGACTAGTTAAAATGTTCAGAGTTTGTTCAGTTTGTACACTTTTAAAATTTAAATCTTCTAATTATTTAATCTTTTTATAAAGATCAAGTCTCTCTTGATTCAGAAAATTCATTTTAACATTCAGAATTTCTTTTTCAGACTTCTCATTTATAATTTCCTTTTGTTCTTTTAAAACAAGTTTTCTTCAGAAACCTTTTTAAGAATCTGTTCAGCTTCTTGACAATTTTTTTTATATATTTGACTTTTAGCTCTGAATTGATTGACCAAAATTATTTCACCTTTGATTCTGTTTCTGAGAGTTTCAAATTCAGAAAACATGTTTTGAAATTGATTTTTCATTTCAGAATCTATAGTGTTATGTTCAGAATTTTGTTCAGAATTTTGTCCAGAAGAGTAGTTTATTTCAAAATTTAATTCAGAAGAGGAAGAAGATACCTCAGTGTCTTGTTTGTCTTTTTCTGAATCCATTTGACACATATAGCAGTTTGTTGCATAGTGAGCAACTTCTTCATCATCATCTCCATCACTCCAGTTTAACCAGTCCTCTTCATACTTGGTTACTAAAGCAGGATTAAGTTCCTTTTTCTTGGCTAACGGATGCTTCTTCTCATAGTAGCCTGAATTCTTCACTTTTGGCATCCTGCATTGTCTTGCATAATGTCCAGGCTTCCCACAGTTGAAGCATCTTGCTGGTTCAGATGTTTCAGATTGACCAGCTTCTTGACCTTTCTTAGGTCCATTTCCAGCTCTAGGTTTATTCTGATATTTTTGATTGTATCTTTGTGTAAATTGCCTTGTCATAAAAGCAATATTATCAGAAATCCTTTTTAGCTCCTCATCTGAGTCATCCCCATCACAAACTGTTGTCTCTGGGATCTCACACGCCTTCTTGGCAGAAATAGTCAGAGAATTATTATACTTTTTGCTTAACAAAGCTACAGTTTCATTTACCTTCGTTTGTTCATTTTGTCTAGTTTTGATTTTGTCTTCTTGTTGAAACAGAATACCATAGACATCATGAATAGATTTTCTTGATAAATTTCTGGTAACCATGTTATCAGAGAAGCTTGACCATTCATTACCCAAGTTGTTTAGAAATTTGTTATTTATCTCAGAATTTGATTTCTGAACACCATTTCTTCTTAGATCATTCAGAATATTGTTGAATATATGATAAGTCTATGTAATAGATTCATTCTCTTTATACCTGAAGTTTTCATAAGTACCCACACAGATATTTAGTCTTTGTGCTTGGGCTTTTGTACTACCCTGCATTTGAGCTTCAACTTCATCCCACATGGCTTTAGCAGATGTTAATCTATCTACTCTATTGAATATCTCATTAGGAATAGCCATTGTAAGAAGAGTTAATGCTCTTTTGTCAACTTTAGCTTGGGCTTTTTTAGTGGTGCTATACATACCTGGGCTTTTCTTAATTCTTGACGCTGGTATTTCAGGAGTTGATTCAGTTCTAGGAACTGCTGGAATTTCAATAAAGACCTCTAGTGGGCCATTTGTGATTGATTGCATTAAAGCTTCATCTATGTTGTCTAGGAATTGAATCATTCTGATTCTCCATTGATGGCATTCTCCCAAGAAAAGAGTTGGTGGTTTCGTTTCAGATCCGATTGAGACAATTTCTTTAGACATCTTTGATTGTTAGAAGATCGAGAATTCACCTGATTTGAATTTGAGATTTATCGATCAAGAACACCAAGAACTGTCAGATCTGACAATTCTTTCACAAATCTTCAAGAACAAATGAATTGGCTCTGATACCAATTGTTAGGACCCAAACAATCAACATATCAATATATGGAAAGATTTTAACAGGAATGTGATAGCCAAATGTAATATATATTGATTGAATGTACAGTATTACAGAATATGTCTTTATAAGGCTAATGAAAAACGTCAGTTCTAACTATCTAACTAACTATCTATTTATACATGAAATAGAAAGACTAAAGTAATAGTACATACATAACAGACAAGTTCATAACAGGTTCTGAACTCCTTCAGATCTTCTTCAGAAGTGTCTTCAGAAGTGTCTAGAACTTCTTCAGAACCTCTTCAGAATGTCTTCAGAACTTCTGAAGTTGGCACTTCAGAAGTTATGCCTTAGGCTTTTCTTTATCTTTTCTTCAGATCTTTATATCTTCAGAACCCAATCCCTTTTGAAGCTATTTTGATATCTCTATCATTATGAGATTGGGCTATTCAGAAAAATTACATGCTTTAAGCTCCTTCAGAAGGAAGTGTTTATCTCTAATCTGGTATTGTCTATTCACAATTCTGAACACTTGTCTTTTTGGGAAAACTTCAAGTCTGGATCAAGCTTCTACAAATGGGAGGATCATTTTTCATGGGGTTGCTTTTAATAAGCATTATGATTATGCTTCACTTATATTTGAAGAACTCAAGTCTGTTGTACTGAAGAAATCTTCTTACAACTACATACCCTTTCAGAGATTTTTTCAAACTTTCATCAAAGGTGCCATTAAAGCAGTTTCAGCCATTCCAGATTTAGCTCATGAGGTATATGTTCCACTCTTTTCTAAGGAAAATCAAAGGCCACCAAGTGCAAAATTACAGTTTCCCAATGAATTACCATTACCTGATTATCTACTTACTCTTGTAAATCCCAAAAATAGGATTCTGAATGGGTATTATGAATCAATGGGACTACCAAAACCAGTAGTCTATTCCCTGATTCCAACCAGTGTGGTGAGCATTGTGAGCAATCTAGAATTCCTAGGCAGAGTGGGGAGATTGTTCATGAAGGAGAACAACCTCATGGTGTGAAAAGAAAAAATGTAAATGAGAGTTTGGGTAGAAGAGTGAGAAAAAGAATTGAAGAGGGGAGAACACAAGTAAAAGAAAAAAAAACTTGTGAACCAAATGTTACAAGCCGGGCAGCCACATCATCTATTACTCCACACTCTTTGATGGGTAATATTGAATTAGCCAATGAGCTCATGGCAACTCTTGTTAACCCCCAGCCACTTACCCATCTCTCAACAGAAGGGTCTTTCAGAAACACTTATGGGGCAAGCAGCTCATTTACCAAAAGGTCCCTATTTGGAGGAGCCTATTTGTTAGATCCCAAACTAGCAACAATTGAGAAAACTCTATAAAATGTAGAGAAGATATAGAGAATTAAAGAATATTAATCACAAAATCATCAACTCATATTCATGTATTCATCATTATGGTGGGGAATTGTTAAGAACACCACATATTAGAATGAACCGACTCTCATAAGTCTGTATATGTGCAAAGTGTGTTTTCTCCCAAAACTTACTTACAAATGAAGCTAGGACACCATCTTTATAGGTGCCCAATACATGTGTTAAGCCCAAGCCCATAAAACACTAAAAAGCCTAAAATACAATTCTTTATAAAACTTTCTATCTAATTGGGGCTAATTAGATCTAACAATCTCCCCCTAAAGTTTTATAAAGAAAGTATCATCAAATAAACTCCCCGTTGCTTTCTTTAGAATCTTTTATGTGCCATTCTTCAAGTCTTCAAGGCGTTACAAGCTCACCCTCAAATGTAGGCTCATATTCTTGAAAAACTGAGACATTTTATACTTCTTGTCCAACTTTCATGACTCAACTTTATTGCTGTTTTTGACCATTAAGAATACTTATTGAGAGAAAACATAAAACATGCACATTAAACTTCAGCCTCTTAGCTTATCAACAAGCTTTGAATCAACCAATTTGGATGAAAATTGAGTGAGTTGTGCAAGTTTTCCCTCAGCTGCGCAAAACAGTCATCAAAACAAAAAATTTGACGCTTTAGACCTCGTTGGGTTGAATTCAGCTCCGAGCTTTAGAATGACAAACAGAGGAGACTGTGACAATAAATATGTCACACATGTAACTTGAATCCATGAAGAACGGACATGCGAACATCCATCTGAAATTAGAAGGAGTATGAGTGAAAATCATTTCTTTCGTTCCAGCATTAGTCAGCAGACTTTGACAGTGAATAAGACATATCAGCTCACTGAGTTTGGGAAAATTCAAAACTTCAAAGTCGTGCATATGTGTGTTATCGTTCTAACGCAACTGGATTCATGTAGATTGGAGCTTCGAGTGAAACGTTGTACGTGTGTTTCTGAAACAGCGTAATGCTGTCAGAAAACCGAAAAATAATCGGATTACGGGCCGTTGTGAGTTCTGGACCAGCATACTTTGAATTTGATGCTCTAGACTACCCCCGGTTCGTCTCTGGTCCATCGTGGATTTTGGTCTTCGGGAGGTCTGGTTTGTGAGTTATGATCGCACCGAATGCTATGAAAAAGCACCATTAAGAGACTCTTCAGAAACATCTGGATAATAATCTTCTGAATCATTCTTTTGAATAAGATCTCTGATTGCATCTTAAAATTTGAAAATCATTTCTGAATAAGCTCTCATTAATCTCTTATTAAGTTGTTCTTATTAAGGTCTGATTGAGATTCTGAAACGTTTAACTTCTGGACAACTTGCACGGGTTCTGATGACTTTTTGATTAAGCTTTGAAGCTTCTGAATAAGCTCAATCATTATGCTTTGATTTGGCTTCTAATTAAATTTCCATTAAGCTGTCTTATTAGACTCTTCTGATCTGATTTAGCTTCTGGACAGCTTCTGGAAATGTAACTTTTTAATGTTTCTGATCTGATTGAAGCTTTGTAGAGGCTCTGCACTTTTGGTTATGAATGATTAAGCTTCTGATGAAGCTTCTAATCTTCTGGACAGCTTCTGAACAGCTGCTAATTGCAACCTCTGGACAGAAGCACTCACAGACAGAAGCACTCACAGGCTTCTGGACAGCTCTGGAAGGTCTGCACATTCACTGTGCGTATTCGGCTCTAGGAGGTCTGCACTTTTATCGCTTCTGAAAACACTCATTCAAAAGACAGCTAACTTCTGTTAGACTTGTTTTGAAAATATTCCCTTAAGATATAGCACAAGTCTGTGCACCCCCTAAAAAACTGCACTGCGTGCTCCTCCTAAAAAACTACTCTATGTGCTCCCCCTTGATGTTTGAGTTTGTTGCTCCCCCTTGCTTTTTCAAATCATGTTGCCCTTTTTGTCTATACTTGGATCAGAAAGTGAAAAGAATTGTTCATTTAAGAACAGAGGTGTCCAGAGGCTTCTGAGCGCTTCTGAGTTAATCATCAGAAGTGACCAGAGGCTTCTGGCGGTTCTGATTTATTGTTTAATACACAAAAAATGACTTAGTAGATAAAATCGAGATATTCAGAACAAGTGAATTGACTTAATCGTATGAAGGCCATGGAAATTAAGGTAATTACATGTTTAGCATACACAACTTGCTGATCAGAAAATTGAATCGCTTTTCATCTAGAGCTTTTATATAAATATCAGCGAGTTGATAATTGGTGGAGACAAAATACATTTCAATTGTCCCCTTCTCCACATGATCCTTAATGAAATGATACCTTACATCAATGTGTTTGGTCTTTTAGTGCTGAACTGGATTTTCAGTAATGGCAATAGCACTTTCTGAGTCACGTAGGATGGGTATCTTGTCGTCCACCAGACCATAGTCTCAGAGTTGAGTTTTCATCCAGATGACTTGTGAACAGCAACTAGCAGCAGCAACATATTCGGCTTCTGTTGTAGATGTTGAAATACAGTTTTGTTTCTTGGATCTCCAACTTATTAGTCTGTTTCCCAGAAGTTGACAGCTACCAGAGGTACTTTTTCTGTCCAACTTACATCCTGCATGATCAGAGTCAGTGTATGCAATTAAATCAAATCCATAATTTTTAGGATACCAGAGACCTAGTGATGGAGTTCCTTTTAGGTATCTAAAAATTCTTTTTACAGCAGCCAAATGAAGTTCTTTTGGATTGGCTTGAAATCTCGCACAGAGACAAGTGGCAAACATGATATCTGGCCTACTTGCAGTCAAGTATAGAAGTGATCCGATCATACCTCTATAACTTGTAACATCAACTGATTTCCCTGAGGGATCAGGATCAAGTTTCGTGCTAGGAGAGATAGGAGTTTTTATAGTGGTGGAATTTTGAAGTTTAAATTTCTTTAGCATGTCAGAAACATACTTGGCTTGATTTATGAAAATGCCAGATCTAGTTTGTTTGACTTGGAGTCCTAAGAAGAATGTTAATTCTCCCAACATGCTCATTTCAAATTCTTTTTCCATCAGTTCTGAAAATAGATCAATTTCTAACTGATGAGTAGAACCACATATGATGTCGTCCACATATATTTGAACTATGGTTAACATACCTTTGCCTCTTTTGATGAATAACATGGTATCAGTCTTACCTTTCTCATAAGAATGACTGATCAGATACGTAGATAATCATTCATACTAGGCTCTTGGTGCTTGCTTTTCAAACAAGTTCAGCGATCAAGTGAAGCTTCTCAAACAAGATTAACATTGATCTTATCCTCGATGCACAAAAGTTAAACCTTATACTATGTCAGAAAAGGACGTACGAATTGTCTCTTATGTCCCCATTATATCTGATATGGTACTGTTCACACGCGGCCAAAAGCATGGTTGCTTTTAAACAAAGGACAAGCTTCTTATGAATGTTTGACACGTGGCATATACCTTTTGTCTTCAATTAAATGCGAACGGATATAAATAAGATGAAGATATCTTCTTCATCTTCATGCATGCTACTCTCTGTTTCTCAAACCTCTGTCTCTTTTCTTTCTTACTTCATTGTGCATCAAACTGTGTGATTTCTTAAGTTACAATAGAATAGGTTTATTACTTGTTCTGATTCAGCTTGTAACTGTAAATTTGTTTATATAATATAAACTAATTTAAAAACTAAAAATCTGTGTGTTTGTATTCACCCCCCCCCGCTTTCTACAAACTGTTTCTATATCCTTGAACTCTTGCAGACTCCTTTGGGACCAACAAGTGGTATCAGAGCAGTGTTTCTTGCTTATCTTTAAAATATCTGTTAACAAAATTATTTTAAAATGACTAATACTAATACAAACTACATTGATAATGGATCTTTAGCTAAACCTCCAAGATTTAGCCGTGATTACTTTCCATCATGTAAGGAAAGAATGACTCTATTCCTAGAAGGGTCAGATCCTAAGATCCCCTACTTGTGCAGTTCTTCAAATCTTAGAAATAGCTGTCTATCAAAACACTTGCACACAAAGCCTGTAGGCTGAATGACCAGAGTACTTCTTTTGAGGTTTTCAATATCTGGTAAACTTAAGTTTGGAGCACTCATATGAATCTTTTCTTTGTTCATAACATAAGCCACATGGAAATCTGTTTTAGCTGTCCAAATAAATTCTCTATACAGGCCATCTCTGAGAACTGGAGAAGCTTTTCTAAATTTGACAATGGAGTCATGAAAGGGATATAAACTTTTTTAAACTCTTAAGAGATCTCTGAGGTAAACATTCTGTAAAAGTGGAAATGTCACCATCTTTTCTTTTAACGGTGAAATAAGCATGCTTGTAATTGCTTTTCTGCTTCAGATCAGCAGTGATTACTTTCAGTATTGGACTTTCTTTTCGTACTTGACTTACAGGGAGTCTGATTTTTCTAATGATATCAGAATACCATTGTTTCCATCCAAATGACTTCTGAATCCAGCAATCAATATAATTGAACTTTTGTTCATATTCCATGAACATTTCTGGATGGAAAAATTCAAGAAACATGGTGAAAGCATGTTCTTCAATCCTTTGCTCTTGTAAATATTCAGATTCAGATTTCTGAGGAATAGGAGCAATCTCTTCTAGAGAGTTTTCAGAAACCTTTTCTTTTCCTTTTTCAATTTTCTTAACTTCTGAACTTTCTATCTTCTGAAAAAGTTTTTGAATTTCTTCAATATCTTGTTTCTTTGTGTGAATATGAAAATCATAGACATTGCTCAGAAGATAATCAGCTCCTTTGATTTGATTTACTCTTGTGTGTCCAGCCATAGAACTCTTTCTTACATAATCTCTGAAGAATATTCTTTCCTTGATCAAGTAAATTATTTCTTCTACTACATCAGATGAAGGAAGATATTGTTGTGCATACTCTATTAACCATTTCAGAGTAGAAGTTGAGTACTTTGGTATATCTGAAACAATAAATGTCTTTGAATGATCTACTCCTGTGCTGTAAGTGAATTCCATGTCTTTCAATACTTTCTGGCTCCAAGAGATTGACATTATTTAATCTGAATTCTAATGCCAGTTGAAAATCATGCTTACTTAGATTTCTGACATAGATCCCTAGAATTCTTCTGATTTCAAAAACAACTTCAGAATCTTCTCTCTTGACACAAAAATTCAGAACAGTAAGCTTATCTTGCAACCTTAACTTGTACAAATCAAATAGAGAAAATTCTTTCAATGAACCATCTCTTATTTCAGCTCCAAATTTTACTATATACAAATCATCTTCAACAACTTTCGATATACATCTGATCTTCTTGATCAAGGTTGAGTTATGCAATTATTGTAATCCATGTCTTTGTTCATAAGACCTTACCTTTGAAATATAATCCTTAGACCACTCATCATTCACATAGTCTTCTAAGGTTGCATACTTGAGATTTCTTCTATACATTCCATAATAATTATCTTCAGGAAAGATGAGCTAACTGATAGAGATACTAATATAGCTTCAAAAGGTACTAGGTTCTGAAGAGTAAGAAAGATCTGAAAAAAGAAAGACTCAGAATTCAGAAGACAAGCAGATAAAAGCCTAAGGCATAACTTATGAAGTTGCAACTTCAGAAGTTCTGAAGATTCTGAAAATACTTCTGAAGAAGTTCTGAAGAAGGTTCTGAAGACACTTCAGAAGTAGTTCTGAAGAAGTTTAGAAGTAGTTCTGAACATGGTTGTCATTTTTGTACTGTAACTTTAGCATTTCTATTTCTTGTATAAATATATAGTTAGAAAAAATGTTTTTCATAAGCTTGTAAAGACATATTTTGTAATACAATTCATCTGATCAATATAATATACAACATTCAGTGATCTATTTCTTGTTTGGGATCTAACAATTGGTATCAGAGCCAATTCATCTGTTCTTGAAGTTTAGAAAAGAACTTGTCAGATCTGACAGTTCTTGTTGTGCTCTTGATCGATAAATTCAAGATTCAAATTCAGGTGAATTCTCGATCTTTATCAAATCAAAGATGTCGAAAGAAATCGTCTCCATTGGATCAAATACCAAACCACCAACTTTGTTTTTGGGGGAATATCATCAATGGCGAAACAGAATGATTCAATTCTTGGACAGTATCGATGAAGTTTTAATGCAATCGATCATTAATGGCCCTCTGGAGGTCTATGTGGAAATCCCTGCAGTTCCAAGAACTGAATCTACTCCTAAAATACCTGCATCAAGAATCAAGAAAAGCCCAGGTATGTACAGTACTGCTGAGAAAGCTCAAGCTAAAATTGACAACAGGGCATTAACTCTTCTTACAATGGCCATTCCAAATGAAATATTCAATAGGGTAGATAGTTTGACTTCTGCCAAAGCTATGTGGGATGAGGTGGAAGCCCAGATGCAAGGTAGCACAAAAGCCCAAGCACAAAATATCTGTGTGGGTACTTATGAGAATTTTAGATATAAGGAAAATGAATCAATTACTGAAACATATCATAGATTCAACAATATTCTGAATGATCTAAGAAGAAATGGTGTTCAGAAATCAAACTCAGAGATAAACAATAAATTTATGAACAACTTGGGAAATGAATGGTCAAGCTTTTCTGATAACATGGTTACAAGGAATCTGTCTAGGAAGACTATTCATGACGTATATGGCATCTTGTTCCAACTAGAAGACAAGATCAAAACTAGACAGTATGAGCAGAAAAAGGCAAATGAAACTGTAGCCTTGTAAAGCAAAAAGTATAACAACTCCTTGATCATCTCTACTAAAAACACAGTTTGTGAAATTCCGGAGACAACTCTGTGTGATGGGGATGAATCAGATGAAGAACTTAAAAGAATTTCTGATGATATTGCGTTTATGAAAAGGCAATTTACTCAAAGATATAATAAAAAATATCATAATAAACCAAGGTCTGAAGTTGGACCTAAGAAAGGTCAAGATGTTGGTCAAACTGAGTCATCTAAACCAGCAAGATGTTTTAATTGTGGTAAGCCTGCTCATTATGCAAGACAGTGCAAAATGCCCAAAGTCAAGAACTCAGGCTACTATGAGAAGAAGCATCTTCTTGCAAAGAAAAAGGAACAAAATCCAGCTCTAGTAACCAAGTACGAGGAAGACTGGTTAAACTGGAGTGATGGAGATGATGATGAAGAGGTAGCTCATTATGCTTCAAACTGCTACATGTGCCAAATGGATCCAAAAGACAAACATGCACATGATTCTGAGGTATCTTCTTCATCTTCTGAATTAAATTCTGTTTATGAACCAAATTCTGAACCAAATTCTAAACAAATTTCTGAAAATTCTGATGGGCAAAATCAATTTCAGAATATGTTTTCTGAATTTGAAACTCTCAGAAATAGAATCAAAGGTGAAAGAATTTTGGTAAATCAATTTAGAGCTGAAAGCCAAATCTATAAACAAAACTGCCAAGAAGCTGAACAAATTCTTGAAAAAGTTTCTGACGAAAAGTTACAATTAAAAGAAAAGACGGACAGTTTAAAGAAAGATATTATTAATGAGAAATCTGAAAAAGAAGTTTTAAATGTAAAAAAGAACTTTCTGAACCAAGAAAGACTTGATCTTTATAAAAAGATTTTAAGGAATTATAAGATCTGAACTTTAAAAGATGTCAAACTGAACAGACTCTGAACATTTTGACAAATCAGGCTCAGAATTCAAAATTTTACAATATTAAAGCAGGTTTGGGATATAATGACAGTCAAATTCTGAAAAAGGCACGTGCAAATCTTTTTGACTATTCTAAAATGAAAATCTTTAATGAAACCAACACAAGTATCATATCCAAACCTGTTAACTACTCTTTGCCTGAAAGAATTCCCTTTGTCAAATCAGAAACTTTGTTTTCTGAAGAAAAATCTTTTGATTCTGATAAAATTGAGATAATTTCTGAATCAGAAGTAATGAGTAATAATGTTTTAAAACCTTTTGAAATTACTTTTGAATCTAAAATTATTTCTGAAGAAAAATCTGAATCATATGTTAAATCTGTGAAAACTTCTGAACCAATTTCTGAATTATCTTCTGAACAAACTTGTGAATCAGAAGATAATGTTGATAATAAATAAGAACGTGAAGAAAAATATGATGAATTCTCAGATATTGAATCTTTACAAAATAATAATGAGAATTCAGAAATTATCTTTGATAATTCTGATGATGAGTCTGAAAATATTTTAAATAATTTTTTTTTTGCTTCTAACATGACTCAAGATAAGTTCTCAGATTTAATGAATGCATCAGATTCAGAAGATGATGATGATCATATGGTTCAAGTTATAGATAAAGATGGATATTTGGTATACAAATTACAATCATCTATGATGGATGGGGACATTTTAAAATCTAAAGAACCAAAGGTGTCTTCAGAAATGCTTAACACTATTTTTCTGAAACAAGAGTTTCTGAAAACTGAAATTTCTTCCACATCATCAAATGATACTTCTAATTCTCCAAATACATCTTTAACTTCTGACAAATCTTCCACATCATCATCTGACTTTATATATAGAATCAAATTCTTTGAAAAAGGACAGTCTTCCAATTCAACTTCTGAAGTTCATAATGCAAAACATGAATCCAAAGAATCTAAAAATGATAAAAAGACTACTTATACTAATCCTCATTTCTTATCTTTTACAGAGCTGTCCTCTTTAGTTTGGAGAAAGAAAGGTGAAAGACTATTAAAGACTGACAAATTAGATAGTTTTTCATTTTCAAAGAAATATGATGTACCCACACTTAATAAAGTGAATAAAAGAATTTTTGTTGATAAATCCAATAGTGTTGATTCTTGCTCATCTACTGCTTTATTAAATATTCTGAAGAATTATATTCACTGTATTAATTGTGGTAATCATAATTTTCAACTAAACTCCAAATCAACAAAGAATAATCTAAAGAAATCAATTCAGAACTTTTCAGCTAATTTGGCAAATAAAAATAAAAATAAAAAGAAAAATAAAAATAAACCTAAGACAGACAAATCTCAAAGTTTTGAACAAACTTCTGAACTGAAAAATCTGAAGTCAAAGTTCAGAACTTCAAAATTTTTTACTAATCTCAAAGGATCCATTCTAAAATGGGTACCTAAATCTCAATAATCATTTTTGCAGATATGTCATGTGCGGGTCTTAGATTCTGGATGTTCAAGACACATGACACCATTCAAAGAACTACTAACTGATTATCATGAGAGATATGGAGGAACAGTTAGCTTTGGAAATGCAAAAGGTTATGTGAGAGGATATGGAACTTTTTCCAAAGGAGATGTTACAGTAATGAAGGTTTTCTATGTGGAAGGTCTTAAATATAATCTCTTCAGTATAAGTCAATTTTGTGACAAGTATTGGAAAGTAAATTTTGATATAGACTACTGTCATGTTCTGAGTTCATCAAACAAAAATGAGTTAACTGCTTATAAAGATGGAGATATCTACACTGCAACTTTCACTACAAATGGTCAATTAAAAGGGGTATGTTACATTTCCAACACAATGAGGAATGATAGTTGGCTTTGGCACAGAAGAATGTCAAATCTGAACTTCAAAGCCATTTCTGAATTGGAAAAAAATCACTCCGTAAGAGGACTACCAAAGATCAGAGTTGATAAAAATTCCTTATGTTTTGCTTGTGAACTAGGGAAGATCAAGAGAAGCTCCCATTCTCTGAAAATGCTATCATGCAAAGCTCCACTTGAAATGCTTCATATGGATTTGTGTGGACCAATGAAGACTCAAAGCATGGGTGGAAAGAAGTATATTATTGTCATTGTAGATGAATATTCAAGATATACTTGGGTTGAATTTCTTAGACTCAAATCTGATACTTCTGAAAGGCTCATACCTTTTATGAAAAAAATTCAAGTTCTTCTTCAACTACCAATACAAAAGATCAGAAGTGATAATGGCACAAAATTTACAAATTCTACACTTCAGAATTATTTGGATTCTGTTGGTATTTCACATAATTTTTCCGCTGCCAGAACTCCTCAACAGAATGGGGTGGTTGAAAGAAAGAATAGAACTTTGGTAGAAGCTGCAAGAACCATGCTAGCATATTCTGAACTTCCTTTGTCTCTTTGGGCAGAAGCTATAGCTACTGCATGTTTCACCCATAACAGGACAATTCTTAACAGAAAACTACTTAAAACTCCTTATGAGATTATTAAACAAAGAAAACCCTCTATTGATTACTTTAAAATTTTTGGTTGCAGGTGTTTTCTCAGAAATGATACACAACATTTAGATAAATTTGCACCAAAAGGTGTAGCTGGTATCTTTGTTGGCTACTCTCAAAGATCCAAGGCTTACAGAGTATTAATCAAAGGAACTCAAAGAATCATTGAGACTACTAATATTCGTTTTCATGAGCCAACCTTGACTTCTAAACAAGACAGTTCAGAACTCACACTTAATCCTATTTCTGAAAGCTTGGATTCAGAACATAGCAAGACAAATGAAACTTCTGAATCTCAAACTTTACTTAAATCAAACTTAGATATCTTATGTCAAGAATTATTTGATATTTCTGTTAATGTCTCTGCAGATTATCAGAATCGATCTCTCCTCCAAAGCACAACAGATCAAGAAATTTCAGAAATTCAAATATCAAATATCTCAGCACCACCAGTCTCAACCTCAAATTCCGAAATTCCTATTTCTGAACCTGTACACATGACTTCTGAAACAGTTCAGAATATTCCTGTTTCTGAACATGTGCCTACAACTTCTGAACCAGTACAAAATATTTCTTTTGAGGAAGAAAATTCAGATCTACATTCAGTTATTAATCATGATACTGAAACTCAAGCAATTATTGATGATTATGATTCTTTCAACAATGTCTCATCTGTTCAACCATTACTAAATGTGAACAAAAGGACAGCCAATCATCCCATTCATCAAATCATTGGTGATGCATCAAAAGGTGTTCAAACAAGATCAGCAACAACCAATGAGTGTTTGTATGTGAATTTTTTAAACAGCATGGAACCTAAGAAGCCAGTTGAAGCTCTTCAAGATCCAGACTGGATTCTAGCTATGCAAGATGAGCTAAATCAATATGAAAGAAACAAAGTCTGGAGATTGATTCCTAAACCAAAAGGTAAATCAATAATTGGCACAAAATGGGTATTCAGAAATAAAAAGGATGAAAATGGAATTGTTGTGAGAAACAAAGCAAGGCTTGTTGCTAAGGGGTATTGTCAACAAAAAGGAATTGATTATGATGAAAGTTTTTCCCTTGTTGCAAGACTTGAAGCTAGCAGAATGTGTCTTGCATATGCTGCTCATAAAAATATGAAGGTATTCCAAATGGATGTCAAGTGTGCATTTCTGAATGGTATTCTACATGAAGAAGTGTATGTTGAACAACCAGAAGGCTTTGTTAGCAAAGAATTTCCAGATCATGTTTACATCTTAGACAAAGCCTTATATGGACTTAAACAAGCACCAAGAGCATGGTATGACACTCTCACAACTTTTCTTCTGAACTCCAAATTCAAAAGAGGTACTGTTGATACCACTTTATTTCTGAAAAAGGAAGGTGATGATATGATATTGACACAAATATATGTAGATGATATTGTATTTGCTTCTACTAATCCAAAATTTTGTAGAAATTTTGAGAAAATTATGCAAACTGAATTTGAAATGAGTATGATGGGAGAATTAACATTTTTTCTTGGTCTTCAAGTTAAACAACTTCCCGCTGGCATATTCATTAATCAATCTAAGTATGTCTTTGACTTACTTAAGAAGTTTGACATGTATGACTGTTCAAGTATTCAAACTCCAATGGCCACTGCAACAAAATTATCACCTGATCTGAATGGCATATCTGTTGATCAGAAAAGATATAGGGGCATCATTGGATCTTTGCTTTACTTAACAGCTAGTAGACCAGATATAATGTTTGCTACATGTATTTGTGCTAGATATCAAGCTAATCCTAAGGAATCTCATCATCTTGCTGCTAAAAGAATCCTTAGATATCTCAAAGGTTCTCCTTCATTGGGACTTTGGTATCCTAAGGATTCTGGTTTTGAGCTAACAACTTTCGCAGATGCAGATCATGGTGGTTGCAAATTGGACAGGAAAAGCACATCTGGATAATGTCAATATTTAGGTGACGGACTTGTAAGCTGGTCTTCAAAGAAAAAAAACTGTGTTTCCAGTTCTACTGCAGAAGCTGAGTATGTTGCAGCTGCAATCTGTTGTTCACAAGTGATATGGATGCAAACACAACTCAAGGACTATGGTTACACTTTCAAAAAGATTTCTTTGTATTGTGACTCAAAGAGTGCCATAGCTATCACTGCTAATCCTGTTCAACATTCAAAGACAAAGCATATTGATGTAAGATATCATTTTATCAGACAGATTATCAATTGTCTGATTTATTTACCAAAGCACTTGATGAGAAACGATTTATTTTTCTGGTAAGTAAATTAGGGATGATGAATATGTCTATGTAAGTATTTAGAAATTATATTCTGAGTTTCATTTTTCTAAACTCTGATTAATTTGAACTTTAGCTCATCTAAAGTTCTATTTTCAGAAATTTCTTCTATCAAAACTCAGAAGTTCTAATTTCTTCTTCAAAGTTGATTATTCTTCAACTACTTTCATTTTTTTTTCCCATTTCACTAACATTTTCATTTCTCTGATAAATAGCATTGTTTAAGGGGAAGAATCATAATTGTTTATGATTCAAGGGGGAGTGATGCTAAATTTCAAAATCATGAATACTCCTTTCTATCAAACAGATCTGAGATACTGGTTACAAGTCTTGAATTTCAAATCTAAGTAGTATTGGACAAGCTACTATAGATAAAATATCTTTGTTATTGTCCAAACCTACTTCTAAATAGTAAAAACGATTAATATGTTTTAGACGTATGTAATTTTAAATGATTTTTGTTATTTTGGAGAAATATAAGTTTAGTTCTGAACTTTCTCTGCAAGTTTTGAAGTGTTTCTGAATGTCTTCATTTATATTTCTGAATTTTTTATTAGAAGTTCTGAATTTCTTCTGAAGTTTTTGAACTTGTTCTCAGAACTTTACTTCCTGTTATTGCTTTTAAGCGTGTGCCACGTGTTTTAATTTCATTGGAAAATTCTTAACCCACGTCGATTAAACGGTTCATTAATCCAAATAAATGATGATTACTCCTTTAATCTCGTTTCATTTCTGGCCACGTGTCCATCTATGCTTATTCAGTCATATAAAATAGATGGAATCATCGTCTTCTTCATTTTCTAGTGATTTTTCCCTCCAAAACCTCTCTGTGCTTATTCAGTTACAATCCAGTGCGTATCTTTGTTCATTTCCAGTAATGTCGACTTCGAATATGATGGTTTTTGCCTCTTCAAGTTTCAGCAACAACAATGACTCATCCAGTGATGCATCATTCAAAATTGTGCCTAACAAAATAGTGATTGGATCAATGGAGATCTCTTTGAATGATGATCAAGTAGTCCAAGATACAACCACAACTGCTATTGGTGAAGCCGGACCTTCGAATACAATTCCTAACCTTAACCCTAGCTCTGCTAATATTGGGGAAACTCAAATCAAGCCTATTGAGGTGGTCTCTAAATCAAATGCTGGTGAAAGTGAGTCTCAATCTCGTGCTGAGAGCAGTGATGGACGTGATTTGTCAAAATTGTATGTCCCTGAAGAAAAATTGCTCGATATCAAGAGGAATAACTGTGCTTTAAACTTCAAATCGACATATTTTGCTGATGATCAAATGATCTCGATCGAAATGCTGAAGAAACACCCACTTCGTGTTTTGCTCTCAAGGAAATTTTCAGTCCCTGCTTTTTACTTGCAGCAATGGTGGTATTATGTTGAGGTCGATGAAGCTGCTTATGACATTTCCTCACACATTCATGGCTAAAGGGTTTGTGTTTCTGTGGAAGATGTCAGAAATATACATTTCCTTCCAAAAGAAGATGAAGTTCTTGGGAAAACTTCATATGATCCAGTTTCATCTTCTTCTGACATAATTTCAGATTTTATGAGCTTGAGATATTCTGAACAACTCAATGCTTTAAGTTCATTCAGAAGGAAGTGTCTACCCCCAATCTGGTATTGTCTATTCTCTATCTTAAACACTTGCCTCTCTGGAAAAAGTTCTAGTTTAGACCAAGCATCCACAAATGGAAGGATTATATTTCATGGAGTAGTATTCAACAAACACTATGACTATGCTTCGCTAATCTTTGAAGAACTGAAGACTGCTGTTCTGAAAAAATCCACATACAACTACATTCCCTTCCAACGATTCTTTCAGACATTTATCAAAGGTGCAATGAAAGCTGTTCCTGTTATCCCTGATCTTGCACATGAGGTACATGCTCCTATCTTTACCATGGATAGTCTTCGTTCACCAAATGCAAAATTATCATTTCCAAATGCCATTCCATTACCTGCTTGCTTACTTGAACTTGTAAATTCAAAAAATAGGATTGTGAGTGAGTATTATGAATCAATGGGACTACCAAAACCAATGGTCTCTTCCCCTGATTCCCACAAGAGTGGTGAGCATGCTAAGGAGTCTAGACTATCTAGGAAGAGTGGGGAGGTTGTTCAAGGGGGAGAACAACCTCAAAGTCTGAAGAGGAAAAATGTAAATGAGAGTTTGGTTAGAAGGGTGAGATAAAGAACTGGTGAGGGGAGAACACAAGTAAAAAATAAAGATACTTGTGAACCAGATGTTACTAGCCGGGCACCCACATCATCTATTACTCCACGTTCTATGGTGGGTAATATTGAAAAGGACAGTGAGCCCATGGCAACACTTGTTAACCCCCCAGCCACTCACCCATCTCTCAACAGAAGGGTGTTTCATTAACACAATTGGGGCAATCAGCTCACATACCATTAGGACCCCATTTGGAGGATCCTTTTGTTGAAAAAGAAGGACATATGTCCCCCCTTCACTGTTTCGAGCACATAGAGTCTGAGAGTCCACTCAATGTTGAGCCTAAAGAACCACTAAATGTGGAATTCCTTCACACCAGAACACATCTTTCAGATGTAAATAAGCAAAGTGTGTGTCATATTGCAACAACAACTATAGATACTCATGTTATTGGATATCAAGGATTAGTTGGAAGACCTAGTGGGGTGAACATCATAAAAGCCCCATTAACAGATTCTTTTATGGATCACGATGCTGTGGCATCTACAGGCCAGCCTTCTTCTGAAGGACTGCAAACAAAACCATCTGTTGGTCTTGGATCTTTTCCCTCATCTTCTGAATTCACAGAATTCAAAGATTTTTGTACTTCTGAATTTGAAAAGATTCAGAAGGAATTAAAGGAATTGACGGACAAATCGAAAAAAGTGATGGAGGATAGGTTGTACAAACAGGAGGTGTCAATGGTGACTAAATTGAATGATTTTAATTCTTTTAAAGATGCTATTCTGAATGCCTTCTCTCAAGTGGTTTATTTCTGTATCTTCTCTTAAAGCATCTCAGCCTTCTTCTTCAAGTTCTCAGCCTCATACATCTGAATTTGCTACTAAGGATGACATGAATCAAATCTTGAATCAATTATCTTCTATTCAGACTTCTCAGACAGCTTTGAATAACAGATTATCTGCGTTGGAGTGTAGACCTTAGGCAGATACTTACAAAAGAAATCTTGATGATCAAGATACTGATAATCAAGAAGGGGAGAAAAGACAGATAGTATCTGAAGCTGAAAATATTGAAAACACTCAAGGTCAATCTTCTGAGAAAACTTCTGAAGAAGCTCAGAATATAGGTAAAGGTTCAAACAGAGTTTCAGAAGCCATAGAAGATATTCTTGCAGAAAATGAAGGACAAGAGGTTGGTGTTCCTTCTTCTGAAGAATTTATTGATAAAGGATATGAAACAGAGAAAATTTCCCTTGACTCTGAAGGAAATTTAAATTCAGATAACACAGATATAGTTCCAGATTCTAATGAAGAAATGCTAAGACAATATCTTGCATTTGAAGATGTAATTGGTGAACCAAGTGATCTTTCAGATGTGATTATGTTTGAAGAAGATGTGAATAATGAATCTGAAGTTAATATGAATGAAATCTCAGAAGTTAATGAAGTCAGAGATTTAGTGATCTGGAAGCCACAACAAATTCTGAATGAGATTTATAGTGATATTTATGAAGAATTATGGAGTTTGTTGAGAAAATTCTGTTGGGTTCATTTATTTCTGAACAATCCAAGAAATCTGGAGTGTAGATTTTTGGATAACAGATTGTCAATTTTTAAAGACTTTCCGAATCAAGCAGATGAGAGGTTTGAAATAGAGTTTGATCTAAATCATATGGGAGGAATTGAAATTGCAGATGAAGTTCTTATTGTCTTCTCAGAAAAATTTGAAGTAAGCTTCAGACATTATATTGATATTCCAGCAATAGATCTTCCAGTACTTGAAGAACCTATTTTGGATCAGATTTTTGAAAAGGACATTGTGTTCATTCCTGGAGAAAGTTGTTTGGTATTTCCTGAAGATGCTTATTACTACATGTACAAAAAAGTCTCAAGTTTGCAACTCTGAAAGATTTTCTGAATGATGAATGGACTGAAGATTATACTTCTAAAGTGAGAAATTATATTCAGAATCATGGTGTTCAGAACTTTCATGATTCAACCTTAATAAAGAAGATCAGATGCTTATCAAAGTCAATCGAAGATGACTTGTTTATAGCCAGGTTTGGAGAAGAAAGAAGGGATGGTACTTTATGTGAATTTACTCAATTTGATATTTACAAGTTAAGACTGCAGGATAAGCTGGCAACATTGTCTTTCTGTGTTAACAAAGGTGAATCTGAACTAGTTTCAGAGATTAGAAGAATCTTGGGAATCTATGTAAGGAATCTCATCAAGCATGATTTTCAGTTGGCTTTGGAATACAGACTAAACAAAGTAAATTTGTTAGAGCCAGTTAATATTGAAAGATCAGGGCCGACAAGAATATTTACTAATCCAGACATTGGATTCTTGTATAAAATGTGGAAGGATACATAACATTTCTTGTCTCTGATATTCCAAAGTATTCAACATCAACTCTGAAATGGTTTCCGGATTTTGCTAAAGATTTTATTGAAGAATTAGATATAAAGGAAGAGATAGTTTATTTAATTAAGGAAAGAATCAATTTCAGAGATTTTATAAGGAAAAGCTATCTTGCTGGTCACACAAGGGTAAACAAAATCAGAGGAGCTGACTATTTGCTGAGTGATGCTTATGATTTCAATATCCATACAAAGAAACAAGACATGGAAGAAATTCAGAAGTTCACTCTGAATCTTGAAAGTTCAGAAGTAAGTCCAAAGGAAAAGGAAAAAGAAAAGGAGAAAATTTCTGAAGAGTTGGTTCCTATAAAGCAAGTTTGTGAAGAGGAACAACTACAAGAACAAGGGATTGAAGAAAGTGCATTTACCATGTTTCTTGAATATTTTCATCCAGAAATGTTCATGGAACATGAACAGAAGTTTAATTACATTGATTGCAGGATTAACGAATCCTTTGGATGGAATCAATGGTATTCTGATATCATTAGATAGCTAAGGATTCCTCTTAATGAAGCAAGAAAGGAAAGTCTGGTTATCAAAGTGATTAATGCAGACTTAAAGACAAGAAAAACTATAATTGTGCATTTTAGACTGTGGAAAGAAGAGATGGTGAGATATCTACATTTTCTGAAGCTGATTTTCAGAATGTTCACCTAAGAGATATGCTCAGAGTATACAGGACTCTTTATCCTTTTAATGATTCAATTACAAAGTTCAGAAAATCATTTCCAGTTCTCAGAGATGGTTTGTATAGAGAATTTACTTGGGCTGCAAAGACTGATTTTCAAGTTGCGTATGTGCTGAATAAGAAACAAGTTCATCTGAGTAAACCAAACTTAAGCTTACCTGATATTCAGAATTTGAAGAAAAGTACTTTGGTGATTCAACCTCCAGGATTTGTATGCAAGTGCTTTCAAGAATTACTTTTTGTAAGATTTGAAGAACTCCACAAATGTTGTAATGGAACTTTAATGACTATTAGAGATCGTTTGGTTAAAAAACAAAACAGAAGACCAAAGAATCTGAAATGATGAAGATTGGGAGAAGTATAAGAAGCTTGCAAAGGAGATGATCAGAATCGCAGAATCTCTGTTGGAATACAGAAGTCTAATTTTGAAGGATGTTAGACAAATCTTGAATTTTTGGAATTATGATCTGAACTTTTGAAACTAAGGGGAGATTGATAGAGATACTTATATAGCTTCAAAAGGTACTGGGTTCTTAAGAGTAAGAAAGATCTGAAGAAAGAAAGGCTCAGAACTTAGAAGACAAGCAGATAAAAGCGTAAGACATAACTTCTGAAGTGGCAACTTCAGAAGTTCTGAAGATTCTGAAGATACTTCTGAAGAAGTTCTGAAGAAGGTTCTAAAGACACTTCAGAAGTAGTTTTGAAGAAGTTCAGAAGTAGTTCTGAACATGCTTGTCATTTTTGTACTGTAACTTTAGCATTTCTATTTCTTGTATAAATAGATAGTTTGTTAGATAGTTAGAAAAAATGTTTTTCATAAGCTTGTAAATACATATTTTGTAATACAATTCATCTGATCAATATAATATACAACATTCAGTGATCTATTTATTGTTATCTTTCTATATCTTGATTGTTTGGGATCTAACACTGACTTTCTCCAGAAATTTCAAATATCATATCACTTTCATAAATTAGATCAACTATGGGTTCTTCAAGAATAGGAAAGTCAATTTGAGGAATATTTATGCAACTTCTGAACCTGACATGTGGCTTGTCTGAAGCAATCATTAAGATTTCATCTGTAAATCAAATGCCTCCATATGACTTAAATCAACCTTAATCTCAAACCATTCAGTTGGTTGATTAAGAAATTCCTTGAAGATCATTAGTCTTTCATCCAAGAATCTACACTCCAGATTCCTTGGATGATTCAAGATGATATATCTCCAGCAATATTGACTAATCAGCATGAAAAAGTTTTCAAAAACTTCATAACTTTCAATTTCTCTTAGAACTTGAGGTCTCCAGATAGTCAGATCTCTGTTCTCATTAATCACAACATCATTTTCTAACTCCATTCCTTCATTCACTTCCATTTCTTCATCAAATAAAATCACATTAGATAGATCACTTGGCTCTCCAATAATGTCTTCAAAAGCAAGATACTCATTTAACATTTCTTCATTTGAATCAGGAATAACATCTGTGTCTTTAGAACTAAGTTTGTTTTCAGAATCCAGAGACACCTTTTCAGTCTCATATCTTTCTTCTACATTTTCTTCAGAAATGATTTTCTCAACTTCTAATCCTTCATCTTCTGCATGTAGAATATCATCTATTGCTTTAGAAGTTCTGTTAGTTTCATCATTTACAATGTTCTGAACGTCTTCAGAAGTTTTCTCAGAAGATCTTTCAGAAGTTTGAACTTGAGCTTCTTCAGAGGACTTTTCAGAACTTTGAACTTGTGGCATTGGAACATTCTCAAAGACTTTCTGTCTTTTCTCCCCCTCTTGATTATCAGGATCATCCTGATCATCAAGACTTCGCTTTAAAGTCTTTGCCTGAGAACCACACTCTAATGCATAAATATGATTATTTAAGGAGACTTGAGAATTCTGAATAGCAGACAGTTGATTCAGAATCTGAGATATATCATCCTTTGTTGCAAATTCAGAAGATGTTGTCTGAGTAGAAGAAGATGGCCTTGAAGTCTTTAAAGATTGAACTGTGGAAATAACTTCAGAAAAAGAATCTAGAATTGACTTTTGAAAAGTCTTGAAATCAGAAACAGTTGCCAGATGAAAATCATTCAATCTATCCACCACTTTCTTCTCCTGTCTATCCAACCTATCCTCCATCACCTTATAAGTTGTATCCGTCAATTCCTTAATATCCTTCTGAATCATTGCAAATTTAGAAGTACTGAAATCTTTGAATTCAGAGAATTTAGAAGATGAGGAAACGGTCCAAGACCAACAAATGGTCTTGTTTGCAGTCCTTCAGAAGAAGACTGGCCTGTAGATGTCACAACATCATGCACCACATGTGATTCTGTAAATGGAGCTTTGGTGATGTTCACTGCACCAGGTCTTCCAACCAATCCTTGAGATCCTGCAATAGGTATATCTATGGTTGTTTTGGCAATGTGACTAACATTTTCTTGTTTACATCTGAAAGATGTGTGCTGGTGTGAATAAAATCCACATTTAGTGGTTCAGAAGGTCCAATGTTGAGTGGACTCTCAGACTCAAAGTGCTCAAAACTATGAAGGGGGAACATGTATCCTTCTTTTTCAACAATAGGTTCTTCCAAATGGGAAACTATTGGTAAATTAGCTGCTTGCCCCATATGTGTTGGTGAAACACCCTTCTGTTGAGAGATGGGTGAGTGGCTGGAGGGGTTCACAAGTTTTGCCATGGGCTCACTGGCTTTTTCAATATTACCCACCAAAGAATGTGGAGTAATAGATGATGTGGGTGCCCGATTTAGAACAGTTGGTTCACAAGTTTCTTTATCCTTTACTTGTGTTCTCCCCTCTTCAGTTCTTTTTCTTACTCTTCTACCCAACCTCTCATTTTCATTTTTCCTCTTCACACCATGAGGTTGTTCTCCCCCATGAACAGTCTCCCCACTCTGCCTAGGAATTCTAGACACCTCACGATTCTCACCACTCTTGTTAGAATCAGGGGAAGAGACTACTGGTTTTGGTAGTCCCATTGATTAAAAGTAGTCACTCAAAAACCTATTTGATGATTTTACAAATGCAAGTAAGTAACTTGGTAATGGTAAAGCATTTGGGAATTGTAATTTAGCATTTGGTGGTCTGAGATTATCCATTGAGAAAAAGGGAACATGTACCTCATGAGCCAAAACAGGAATTGCAGGAACATCTTTCATGGCCCCTTTGATATAGGTTTGAAAGAATCTTTCAAATGGTATGTAGTTGTAAGTAGATTTCTTCAAAACTGCAGATTTGAGTTCTTCAAAAATAAGAGAAGCATAATTATAATGCTTGTTGAATGCCGCTCGATGAAAAATAATTCTTCCATTTGTTGATGCTTGATCCAGACTCGAGCTTTTTCCAGACAGACAAGTGTTTAGAATTGTGAATAGGCAGTACCAAATAGGGGGTAAACACTTTCTTCTGAATGAGCTTAAAGCATTCAATTGTTCAGAATACCCTAACTTCATAAAATCTGAGATCATCTTAGAAGATGATGGAATATGATCAAACGAAGTTTTCCCAACAACTTCATCCTTCTTTGGAAGAAAATGAATACTTCTAACATCTTCAACAGAAATGCAGACTCTGTAGCCATGTACATATGAAGAAATGTGATCTGACTCTTCATCAACTTCAGCATTAAACCACCATTGTTTCAAATATGAAGCAGGAACCAAAAAATTTCTAGATAGCAAGGCTCGAAGGGGACGTTTCTTTAAAATTTAAATCAGAATCATTTGATCTTCATTGAAATCAGTAGACTTAAGATTCAGGGCGCAGTTGTTCTTCTTGATATCAACTAGTTTCTCTTCAGGAACATATAATTTGGACAAATCAGGACCGTCACTGCTTTGTGCACGAGATTGAGAGTCATCAACACCTACATTCGATTCAGAAGCCACATCAATAGGCTCAAGTTGAGTTTCCCCAATTTTTTCAGTACTCGGGTTAGGGTTAGGGTTGGATTTGGGGTTTGGATTCGAAGGACCAGCTTAAGAAATCACAGTAGTAGCAGTGTCTTTTAGAATCTGTTCATCTTCTAGATTGATCTCCATTGATCCAACCATTATCTTCTTAGGAAATATTTTGAATGAATCATTACTTGAGGATCCATTACTGTCACTGAAACGAGACTTTGCAGATTGAACATTCGAAGTCGACATAGTTGAAAATGAGGAAAGATTTGAGTTTGAATGAAGATCAATGAACAAAGAGAGATTTCGGAGGGAAAGATTGCTAAAAAGTGAAGATGAAGATGAATCCATGGATTATAAATGACTGAATAATCGTGGATGGACACGTGGCCAAAAGTAATAGTGATTAGAGTAGTAATCATCATTTAGTCGGATAAATGAACCATTTAATGGACGTGTTTTAAGGATTAACCAATGAAATTAAAACACGTGGCGCATGATTAGTCTTTACAATGGGAAGAAAAGTTCTCAGAACAAGTTCAAAAACATCAGAAGAAGTTCAGAACTTCTGAGAATAAGTTCAGAAGTTTGAATGAAATAATTCAGAAATACTTCAGAACTTTCGAAATAAGTTCAGAACTTGACTTTTAAAATTTCAAATCCACGAAAATCATTTAAATCTACAAACTTCTGAAAAATATAAAACATTTGAATAATTCAGAAGTAGGTTTGAACAATATGAAAAACAGTTTATCTTCAGAAGTTTGTCCATATTTTTCAGAAGTGTACAATTGGATCTGTTACCCACCATTTTAGATCTTGAGTGTTATAGAGGAGTTCTAATGACTTGAAATTGAGTATGACTCCCCCTTGAATCAAGAATAATTATGATTCTCCCCCTTAAACAATGCTAGACATCAAAGTTGTGAAATAAAAGATAGAGAAATGAAAAAAAAAATCAAGTATTGTAAGACAATCAATTTTTGAAAATTATGCTTCTGAATTATGAAAGATAAACTTCTGAAAACTTAACTACAGAAATTCTGAAGGTAAGATTTCTCATAAATGTGATAAAATAAACTCAGAACATAAAATTTTAAATTTGAATTGATGCTTAATACTTACACGGAAATATTCATCATACCCAATTTACTTACCAAAAAATTAAAAACGTTTTTTCATCAAGTGCTTTGGTAAATAAATCAACCAATTGATAATCAGTCTGAACAAAAAACATTTCAATGTTACCTTTTCCAACATGATCTTTGATAAAATGATATCTTACATCAATGTGTTTAGTCTTTGAATGTTGAACAGGATTTGCAGTAATTGCTATGGCACTCGTTGAATCGCAATATAGAGGAATATTTTTGAAGGTGTAGCCATAGTCTTTTAGTTGTGTTTGCATCCAAATAACTTGTGAGCAACAGATTCCAGCAGCATCATATTCAGCCTCTGCAGTAGAAGTTGAAACATAATTCTGCTTCTTTGAAGACCAACTCACAAGTCTATCACCTAAAAATTGACAAGATCCAGATGTACTTTTTCTGTCTAGTTTGCAACCACCATGATCTGCATCTGTGAAGGATGTTAGCTCGAAGCCAGACTCCTTTGGATACCAAAGTCCCAATGAAGGGGAACCTTTGAGATATCTAAGGATTCTTTTAGCAACAAGAAGATATGATTCCTTAGGATTAGATTGATATCTAGCACAAATACATGTAGCAAACATTATATCAGGTCTACTAGCTGTTAAGTAAAGCAAAGATCCAATCATGCCTCGGTACGTTTTTTAATCAACAGATTTTCCATTCATATCAGGTTCTAATTTTGTTGCAGTGACCATTGGAGTTTGAATACTAGAACAGTCAATCATGTCAAACTTCTTAAGTAAGTCAGAAATATACTTAGATTGATAAATGAATATGCCAGTGGGAAGTTCTTTTACTTGGAGACCAAGAAAAAATGTTAACTCTCCCATCATACTCATTTCAAATTCAGTTTGCATAATTTTCTCAAAATTTCTGCAAAATTTTGGATTTGTAGAAGCAAATATAATATCATCTACATATATTTGGATTAAGATCATATCATCACCTTCTTTTTTCAGAAACAAAGTTGTATCAACAGTACCTCTTTTGAACTTGGACTTCAGAAGAAAAGTTGTGAGAGTGTCATACCATGCTCTTTGTGGTTGTTTAAGTCCATATAAGGCTTTGTCCAAAATGTAAACATGTTCTGGAAATTCTTTTCTTACAAAGCCTTCTGGTTGTTCAACATACACTTCTTCATGAAGAATTCTATTCAGAAATTCACACTTAACATCCATTTGAAACACCTTCATGTTTTTGTGAGCAGCATATGCAAGAAAAATTCTGATAGCTTCTAGTCTTGCAACAGGAGCAAAAGTTTCGTCATAATCAATTCCCTCTTGTTGACAATACCCCTTAGCTACAAGTCTTCCTTTGTTTCTCACAACAATCCCATGTTCATCTTTTTTATTTCTAAAATCCCATTTGGTGCCAATGATTGATTTACCTTTTGGTTTTGGAACCAATCTCCAGACTTTATTTCTTTTAAATTGATTTAGTTCATCTTGCATTGATAAAACCCAGTCTGGATCTTGAAGGGCATCATATGGCTTTTTGGGTTCTATACTGCTCAAAAAATTCACATACAAACATTCATTTGCTGTGGCTGATCTTGTATGTACACCTTTTGACGCATCACCAATAATCTGGTGAATTGGATCACTTGATGTCCATTTGTTCACATTTGGTAATGGTTGAACAAATGAAACATTGTTAAATGAATCATAATCATTAATGATTGCTTGAGTTTCAGTATCATGATTGATAGCTGAATGTAGATCTGAAGTCTCCCCCTCAAATTGAATATTCTGTACTGGTTCAGAAATAGTATGCATAGGTTCAGAAACAGGGACAACAGGTTCAGAAATGACTTGCACTATTTCTGAAATAACTTGTACAGGTTCAGAAGTAGGAAATTCTGAATTTGAGGTTGAGATAGGTGGTCCAGAAATATTTGATATCGTAGGTTCTGTAGATTGTTGTTCTGGAATACTTCTGAGTAAAGAAGGATTTTTATAATCTGCAGAAACATTCACATAAATGTCAAATAAGTCTTGGCATAAAGTATCTAAATTTGATTTAAGTAAGTTTGAGATTCAGAAGTGTGATTTGTCTTGCTGTTTTCTGAATCCAAAATTTCAGAAACTTGGTTAAGCTTGAGTTCTGAACTGTCTTGTTCAGAAGTCATTGTTGGCTCATGAAATCTAATATTTGAAGTCTCAATGATTCTTTGTGTTCCTTTGATAAGTATTCTGTATGCTATGAATCGTTGAGAATATCCAACAAAGATACCAGTTGTACCCTTAGGTGCAAATTTATCTAGATGTTGTGTATCATTCAGAAGAAAACACCTGCAACTAAAGATTTTAAAATAATCAATAGAGGGTTTTCTTTGTTTAATGATTTCATACGGAGTTTTAAGTAGTTTTCTATTCAAAATTGTCTTGTTCTGAGTGAAACATGCAGTTGCAATTGCTTTTGCACACAGAGATAAAGATAGTTCAGAATATGCCAGCGTGGTCCTTGCAGCTTCTACCAAAGTTCTATTTTTCCTTTCAACAACATCATTCTGTTGGGGAGTTCTGGCAGCGGAAAAATTATGTGATATACCAACAGATTCCAAAAAATTCTGAAGTGTAGAATTTATAAATTATGTGTCATTATCACTTCCGATCTTTTGAACTAGTCGTTGAAGAAGAACTTGTATTTTCTTCAGAAAAGGAATGAGTCTTTCAGAAGTATATCAAATTTGAGTCTTAAGAATTCAACCCAAGTATATCTTGAATATTCATCTACAATAACAAGAATATACTTCTTTCCACCCATGCTTTGAGTCTTCATTGGTCCACACAAATCCATATGCATGATTTCAAGTGGAGCTTTACATGAAGATAGCATTTTCAGAGGATGGGAGCTTCTTTTGATCTTCCCTAGTTCACATGTAGAACATAAGGAATTCTTTTCAAATCTGATCTTTGGTAGTCCTCTTACAGAGTTGTGTCTTTGCAGTTCAGAAATGGCTTTGAAGTTCAGATCTGACATTCTTCTATGCCAAAGCCAACTATCATTTCTCATAGTTGTAGAAATATAACATACTCCTTGTAATCGACCCTTTGCAGTGAAAGTTGCAGTGTACATATCTCCATCTCTATAAGTAGTTAACTCATTTTTGTTTGCTGAACTCAGAACATGACAGTAGTCTATATCAAAATTAACCTTCCAATAGTTGTCACAGAATTGACTTATACTGAAGAGATTATATTTTAGACCTTCCACATAGAAAACCTTCATCACATTGACATCTCCTTTCAAAAAAGTTCCATATCCTCTGACATAACCTTTTGCATTGGTCCAAAGCTAACTGTTCCTCCATATCTTTCATGATAATCAGTTAGAAGTTCTTTGAAAGGTGTCATATGTCTTGAACATCCAGAATCTTAAGACCCATACATGGCATATCTGCAAAAATGATTATTGAGATTTAGGTACCCATTTATGAATGGGTTCTGTGAGATTAGTCAAAAACTTTGAATTTCTGAACTTTGACTTAATCTTTTGAAAGTCAGAAGTTTGTTAAGAACTTTTGGATTTATCATTCTTAGTATTATTTTTAATTTTCTTTTATTTTTATATTTATTTGCCAATGTAGCTGAGAAGTTCTGAATTGATTTCTCAAGGTTTTTCTTATTTGTTTTGGAGTTCAGATGAAAATTATGATGACCACAAGTAATGCAGTGAATATGATTCTTCAGAATATTTAATAAAGTAGTGGATGAACAAGAATCAACACTATTTGATTTGTCAACAGAACTTCTTTTATTCACTTTATTAATCATTGGTACATCAATTTTCTTTGAATTTGAAAAGCTATCTAGTTTGTCAGTCTTTGATAGTCTTTCACCTTTGTTTCTCCAAACTAAAGTGGATAGCTCTGTAAAAGATAAGAAATGAGGATTAGTATAAGAAATTCTTTTATTTACTTTAGTTTTAACTTCAGATTTAGGGTTTGAATTATGAACTTTAGAAGTTGAACTTGAAGATTGTCCTTTTTCAAACATTTTAACTCTGGTTACAAAATCAGATGATGATATTGAAGATTTAACTGAAGATAAAGATGTTTTTGTAGATATAGGAGTACCATTTGATGTATTATAAGAAGTATCAGTTTTCAGAAATTCTGGTTTCAGAAAAACAATATTAAACTTTTCTGAAGATAATTTTGGTGCTTCAGATTTTAAAATTTCTCCTTCTGTCATATGAGATTGTAATTTATACACCAAATATCCATCTTTATCTATGACTTGAACCATATGATCATCATCATCTTCTGAATCTGAAGCATTCATTAAATCTGATAACTTATCTTGAGTCATGTTTGATGCAAAAAAAATTTGATTTGAATATTCATCAGAATTATCAAAAATAATTTCTGAATTCTTATCATTATCTTGTAAAGTTTCAACATCTGAGAATTCATCATATTTTTCTTCATGTTCTGATTTATTATCAAAATCATCTACTGGTAGAACTTTAGATAAAATTTCAGAAGTGAGTTCAAAAGATAATTTAGAAATATGTTCAGAAATTATCTTAGTTTTAATAGATGATTCAGATTTTTCTTCAGAAACAGTTTTTGATTCAGAAGTAAGTTCAGAAATGTTTGTAATGTTTTTATTTATTACTTCTATTTCAGAAACTTTCTCTGGTTTGCCAGAATTAAGAGATTTTTCATCAGAAAATAGAGTCTTTGATTTTAAAAAAGGAATTCTTTCAGGCAAAGAGAGATTAACAGGTTTGGATATGACACCTGTGTTAGTTTCATTAAAATTTTTCATTTTTGAATAATCATAAAGATTTGCAGGTGCCTTTTTTAGAATTTGACTTTCATTATATCCCAATCCTGCCTTTATATTGTAAAATTTTGAATTCTGAGCCTGGTTTGTCAAAATATTCAGAGTCTGTTCAGTTTGTCCTCTTTTAAAGTTCAGATCTTCCAATTCCTTAATCTTTTTGTAAAGATCAAGTCTTTCTAGATTTAAAAAGTTCATTTTAACATTTAGAACTTCTTTTTCATATTTTTCATTTATGATATCTTTTTGTAAACTATCCATCTTTTCTTTTAATAATAATTTTTCTTCAGAAATTTTTTCAAGAATTTGTTCAGCTTCTTGGCAATTTTGTATATAAATTTGACTTTCAGCTCTAAATTGATTTACCAACATTCTTTCACCTTTGATTCTGTTTATGAGATTTTCAAATTCAGAAAACATATTCTGAACTTGATTTTGCATTTCAGAATCTCCAGAAATTTGTTCAGAATTTGGTTCAGAAGAGTAATCTATTTCAGAATTTAGTTCAGAAGATGAAGAAATTACCTCAGAATCATGCGTATGTTTATCTTCTGGATCCATTTGGCACATATAGCAATTTGAGGCATAGTGAGCTACTTTATCATCATATTCACCATCACTCCAGTTTAAGCAATCCTCTTCATACTTGGTTACTAAAGCTGGATTAAGCTCCTTCTTCTTAGCAAAAAGATGCTTTTTCTCATAGTAGCCTGAGTTTTTACTTTGGAGATTTTGCACTATCTTGCATAATGACCAGGCTTACCACAATTAAAGCATCTTGCTGGTTCAGATGTCTCAGTTTGACCAGCATCTTGATTTTTCTTAAGTCCAACTTCAGATTTTGGTTTATTCTGATATTTTTGATTATATCTTTGAGTAAATTGCTTTGTCATAAAAGCAATATTATCATAAATTCTCTTAAGTTCTTCATCTGATTCATCCCCATTAGATAAATTTGTCTCTGGGTACTCACAAATTTTGCTCTTAGCAGAAATGGTCATGGAATTATTATACTTCTTGATCAACAAGGCTACTGTTTCATTTGTCTTCTTTTGTTCATTCTGTCTAGTCTTGATTTTGTCCTCTTGTTGGAACAGAATGCCATAGACATCATGAATAGATTTCTAGTAACCATGTTATCAGAGAAGCTTGACCATTCATTACCCACGTTGTCCAGAAATTTGTTGTTTATCTCAGAGTTTGATTTCTTAACACCATTTCTTCTCAGATCATTCAGGATATTGTTGAATATGTGATAAGTCTCTATAATAGATTCATTTTCTTTATACCTGAAGTTTTCATAAGTACCCACACAAATATTCAATCTTTGTGCTTGGGCCTTTGTACTACCATGCATTTGAGCTTCAACCTCATCCCACATAGCTTTGGCAGATGTTAAGCTATCTACCCTATTGAATATTTCATTAGGAATGGCCATTATGAGAAGTGTTAATGCCCTTTTGTCAACTTTAGCTTGAGCTTTCTCAGTAATACTGTACATACCTGGGCTTTTCTTGATTCGTGATGCAGGTATCTCAGGAGTAGACTCAGTTCTTGGTACTGATGGAATTTCCACATAGACCTCCAGAGAGCCATTTACAATCGATTGCATTAGATCTTCATCGATATTGTCCAAGAATTGAATCATCCTGATTCGCCACTGATAATATTCACCCAAAAACAAAGTTGGTGGTTTAGTTTCTGATCCGATGGAGACGATTTCTTTCGACATCATTGATTTGAAATAGATCGAGAATTCACCTAAAATTGAATCTTGAATTTATCAATCAAGAATACCAAGAACTGTCAGATCTGACAAGTTCTTCTTTAAATGTCAAGAACAAATGAATTGGCTTTGATACCAAGTGTTAGATCCCAAACAATCAAGAATGTTGAAAGATTAAAGAACAAGAACAAGAATTGGGTCACTGAAGTTGTATGTTGTATTGATTACTGAACAATATTACGAAATGTGTATCTTTACAAGTTTTATCTATCAACGTTAGTTCTAACAATCTAACAAACTATCTATTTATATACAAATGGAAATGCTAAAGATACAGTACTAACATGAAAGACATATTCAGAACTTCTTCTGAACTTCTTCGGAACTTCTTCAGAAGTGTCTTCAGAACGTCTTTAGAACTTCTTCAGAACTTCTTCAGAACTTCTGAAGTAGCCACTTCAGAAGTTATGCCTTCGGCTCTACTTTACTTTACTTCTGAGTTCTGAACCTTTCTCTTCAGAACTCAGTCTTCTGTTGATGCTACTTCTAATATCTATCATTCGGAATGTTTGTCTCTTTAATCCCTGATCCTTCTTCTTCTTCTGAGAAGTTGACTGTTCTTAAATCTAATGATTCTAAGAAAATGATCAAGAACAAAGTTCCTGACCACGTTCCTAAAATAAAAAACTTTCAGAAACAGAAGAAGAACTCCTTTGTTTCCTCAATAAGTCATCTTAAAACTGGGAAGAAAATCCCTGGATCTATTCAGAGATCAACTCCCAGAATTAAGATCGACCTTACACCTGTCGTTGAAAATATTGTTATACCCCGAAGGACATCGGACAAAGGAATTCTAGGCTCTACTCCTGAAAATATTTCTTCTTGCACTCTGAAATCTTTCAATTCCAAACCTATTCACAAATATAGGAAATGCTATCACTGTGGTGAAACTACCCACATTGCCAGCAAATGTTCTAATGCTACCAAAGCTGAAAATTTAGCTCATGGAATGAAAGTAGCTCAAGCTGATAACTCAGCAAGAGCAAAATTCACCAAGGTTGGTAAAACTTCCAAGGTGAAGGTATCCACTGAAACAAATTCTTCAGCTAGTAGCTCTTCCGCCACTCCTTCCACTAACACAGCAGAACCCATAGTAATATGGGAACCTATGAAAAATTAATCCTTTTGTTGTATGCAGAGTGCCAAAGGTATCTGGTATCTTGATAGCGGATGCTCAAGGCACATGACTGGCAGAAAATCTCTGCTCTCTGAATACAAGGAAGAAGCTGGTCCCTCAGTGACCTTTGGTGGAAATGGCAAAGGATACACTAAAGGTTATGGAATTCTATCCAGTGCAGCTACTTCATTCAGCCGAGTCGCTTACATTGAAGGACTAAAGCCCAATTTATTGAGCGTTAGTTAGCTATGTGACAATGACTTCAAAGTTCTATTTCTAAAGAATTGATGCTGTCACTGATTCTAATGACAAACTTGCCTTACCAGGAAAAAGAGTTGAAAATGTGTATGTCATTAACATGAATAGCTCTCATTCTGAGAACATGTGCTTCATTTCCAGAGCCTCCTCAGACATAAACTGGTTGTGGCACAAAAGACTCTCTCGTCTGAACTTTAAGATGACCAATGAATTATCTCAAAAAGAATTTGTCAGGGATCTCCCTAACCATACCTTTGCAAAGGAATCTCTTTGCTCAGCATGTGAAAAAGGAAAATTGACAAAAGCCTCTTTCAGATCTAAACAAATTTCCTCAGTGACCTCACCTCTTCAGCTACTCGATATGGATCTATTTGGACCAATCAATGACCAATCTTTATCTGGAAAGAAGTACACTCTTGTGATAGTTGACGAATATTTCAGATACTCATTGGTATTATTTCTTCGATCCAAAAGTGATACACCTGACGTAATTATTGCATTTATCAATAGAATGGAAGTCCTGAACAATCTTATCGTTCGCTCCATGAGAAGCGATCATGGTACTGAATTCAAGAATAGCACCTTGATTAATTTCTTTGAAGAAAAAGGAATCACTCACAACTTCTCATCAGTGAGAACTCCTCAGCAAAACGGTGTTGCTGAAAGAATAAATTGAACAATCATTGAAGCAGCTCGCTCAATGCTCAGCGAATCGCATCTACCTACTCAATTCTGGGCTGAAGCAGTCAATACATCGTGCGTCACTCAGAATCGATCCCTTATAGTGAAGCGATTCAAGAAGGCCTCCTATGAACGATTTCATGGAAGAAGACCATCTCTGAAATATCTACACATTTTTGGATGTAGATTTATATTCTGAATGACAGCGATCATTTGGGTAGGTTTGATCCAAAAGCTGATGATGGGATATTTCTTGGATACTCTTCTGTATCTAACTCCTTTATAATCTTCAACAAAAGAAGACATCATGTTGAACAATCCATGCACGTCAGCTTTGATGAATCTCGCCCAACAAATTCTACTCCTATCCCTGAAGAAGATGAGGAGTTGAATGAACGGATGAAATCTCATTACGGGAAACTTTGAAACTTATTTCAGCAACCAACCTAATGTTGAAACCAATGATGCTGGGATCCCTAATCTTCCTATGTCAAGCAACGATCCATCATCATCAGGGATCAACATCAATCCTCTCAATCAGATTCCTCCATCTGACACTCAGTGAATAACCAATCTTCATCTTCTACTAATCAATCATCTGAATAACCTCCAGAATTGATCTTAAATAATGAAGTACCTGTTGCTGAAAAAACCAACGTTATTCCTGAAAGAGAACAAATCGCTGAATCTATTGTTGATCAATCCCCTCAACCACCAGCTCAGCGATGGACTGCAAATCATCCAATAAATCAAATCATTGGTGATCCCAATGTAGGTGTCAAGACTCGTAGAGGTACAGGTAATATATGTCTCTATGTAAATTTATTTCTCTCTCTGAACCTAAGAAGATAGATCAAGCTATCTCTGATCCTAGCTAGGTCTCTGCCATGCAAGAAGAACTAACTGAGTTTCGTAGAAACAAAGTTTGGAATCTTCTTCCTCGTCCATTTGATAAAACTGTAATAGGAACCAAATGGGTTTTTCGAAATAAGTTGGATGAAAATGGCACTGTAATTCGCAATAAGGCCAGACTTGTTGCTCAAGGATACAGACAGGAAGAAGGTATTGACTATTATGAGACCTTCGCTTCTGTTGCTAGATTAGAAGCCATAAGACTTTTCTTAACTTATGCTGCCCATAAAGACTTTAAAGTTTTTCAAATGGATGTTAAAAGTGCATTTCTAAATCGTAAACTCAGCGAGGAAGTTTATGTTGAACAACCTATTGGGTTCTCTGATCCAAACCATTCTAGTTATGTCTTTAAACTTCAAAAAGCTCTTTATGGGTTAAAACAAGCTCCCAGAGCTTGGTATGATACTCTTTTAAAATACCTTCTTAAAGAAAAATTTGTTTGTGGAAAAATTGACCAAACTCTATTTTTAAGAAAATATAAAGGTCATACTATTCTTTCTCAAATATATGTTGATGACATTATCTTTGGCTCCATAAGACTCAAACTATGCACTCGTTTTGCTAAAAGAATGAAGAAAAAAAATACAAAATCAGTATGATGGGTGAACTAACATATTTCTTAGGTTTACAGATTAAGAAATCTGACAAAGGAATTTTCATTTGTCAAAGTAAATATGTTAAAGACATGCTGAACAAGTTTGATATGAACTCAATTCTCAGCAATGAAGACCCTTATGGCACCTCCTCTGACTTTGAATAAGGAACCAAATGGGAAACCTGTCAATATAGTGCCTATCGTGGGATGATCGGATATCTGCTGTATCTTACAGCGAGTAGACATGATATCATGTATTCTACATGTCTCTGTGCTCGATATCAAGCTGAACCAAAGGAATCTCAACTAATCGCTGTAAAGCGAATCTTCAGATATCTGAAGGGAACTCCTAATCTAGGTCTTTAGTATCCAAAAGGCTCAGGGTTCGATCTAATCGGTTACTTTGATAGTGATTTTGCAGGATGCAAGATTGATAGGAAGAGCATCACTGGTGGATGTCAGCTATTAGATGGTAAGTTGATAAGTTGGACTAGTAAGAAGCAGAACTTTGTGTCCACATCTACCGCTAAAGATGAATACGTAGCTGTTGTGCTCAAATCTTATAGATGAGAAATCAACTAAGAGATTACGATCTCAAACATTACAAAATCCATATCTATTGTGATAGCACTAGTGCTATTGCAATTGCAAATAACCCTGTACTTCACTCCAAAACCAAGCAAATTGAGATTCGATATCACTTTATCAGAGAATCATGTGATCAATTTAGAATTGGAACTTCATTTTGTACCAACCGAATATCAGCTCACTGATCTTTTCACCAAGCCTCTTGATGAAACTAGATTTAATCTACTCATCAGCAAACTTGGTATGTTAAGCGTTGAATAACTCTCCATTCTCTGAACTCTGATTCAGTGATACTTGATTTATCTCACTCATGTATGAATTCTAAATGTTTACATTCTCTGAATGCCTTTCTTTTTCAGAGAATAAGTTTTCAAACTAAAAACGCATCACTGACAATCCTTTATTGTCTATTGGTGAAGAATTTAAGGATATTAATTAACATTTTTAAATGATAATCATTTTCAATATTTTCAAATAAGAAAAGGACACGTCAGACCTTTATCTGACACATGACGGACCACGACGTTTCTTTTCCCACTCTTTTCTAGGAATGTGCGCTAGGTCATCATTACTTTTCAAAAAGCTAAAACCGTCGTTTAGCTATCCTTTTCTCTCTCCTCTTGCTATTTAAGCAATTATTCTCTTCATTTGACTCTCTACACGCTCATTACTCTCTAAAGGCAAGAATCTCCTTCGAATCTTCAAGTTTTCTTCAAGAACACCAAGAACACGCACTTGTGCGTTTTTCTTTGTTTTTCAATTTTAAGGTCTGATCTATCCCTTTATTCTTTATTTAAAACAACAATGTCGTTTATCACATCTCTACATTTAATCAAATCCTGTTTTAAATCTAAAATAAATGTGATAAAACCCTAATTCTTTCTCAAAACCTGTTCTAGATTCTTCTTAAAACAAAAGACCATTTTTGGTATTTTTAACCAAGTTTTTCTAAAACCCTTTTCTAAAAATTGTGTTAATAACAAGTATTTTGATCTTTGTTCATCAAAACACTTGTTTTTATTCTACAAGTTTTGGTAATCTTTGTACCAAAGACATATTGTTTATTCCTTCTATATTCAACCATGATCTTCCGCTTTGGTGTTCCAATGTTTGAAACAGAAATGTCCTCTTCAAGAAAATCTACTGAAGCTGACGAGCGTGCCCTGATTGTCCTTGAAAAAGCTACTGCCTACCACTTCGAATTAGAAAAAGCAACCTTCAAGGCATGCAAATACTTGACTTTGGTGGACATCCCTGCTAACAAACCTCACTTCAATGATGGTGCAACATTCATCAAGACTTGTCCACTGCTTTTGTGCACCATCCTATTGGCATGACTGCTCATTTTCAAGCTCTCTGGTACACTGCTCACTACACAACACTCACTACGAACAAGGGAAACAAGCTCCCTGCCATCGCCTTCACAATCCCCACTCTTGGCCCTTTCGCCTTCACTTCGGGATTTCTCAGGAATGCTCTTCATTTCCCCTCAAGAGGTAAGAATGAGCGATGGCCCTCTGAGCCCACCAAGGAGCAGATAGAGTAGTTTCTAGACTCTATTGGCTATGTATGGGAGAACCCTGAAGCAAAATCAGTGGGTTCGAATATGGAGAAGAAGCGTCTTCCAGCTCGCTGGCAATACATTTTTACCCAAGTGATTCAGTGCTTGGGTTCCAAGACTGGCTCTCATGATCAAGCTAACAAGCACTTCCAAGATCTTGGCTTCGCACTCTACAAAAACTACAAGCTGAACTATGCAGACTACATATTCAGTGACATGTACAATAGGGTGAAAGCTGGGAAGAGGAACCAATTCATTCCGTTCCCTAGGTTCTTTGCTACCATCAAGGAGTTTGCCTTCAAGGATGAATATCTGAAGGTTGCCAACCAAAGCTTCTCCATGGTCGGCAAGAAGTCTCTAGACATTGATGTCCATCCAGATGATGCTCCTTACACTCCATACATGCTGCAACTCATGGGAGCCGCAGCAGTTGTGTCCGTCTCACTGAACAACCCATCAGTGAGTACCCCAGACACCTCCACTCCCTCTAAAAGAAAGGAACCGACCGATGGTCACAAAAAGACCATCGCTCACAAACTGGCGGCAAAGAAACCAAAGAAGGGAGTCTCTCAAAATACTTCCCTTTCTGATTCAGGCATAATACCAACGTCCTCTTTAGCCACAGCCATGACAACGGTCTCTGCATCCGTTGCCGTTTCTTCAGCACTACTTTCATTTTCAGCGACTCCGGTCACTAAAAGTGTTTTAGCCAGCCCCGCTGAAGCTGGATCAGGTACTACTTACACAGCCCTCTCTTCTTCTTCCACGATTTCTTCCTTGGTCCTCACACACACATATGATTCAAAGATAGTTGTCCCTATCTCTGATGATGTTGAATCGCACGTTGTCCAAACTTCAATGTTGTTTCGACAATCTGAGCTTTGGAAAGCCAGTATGACAGGACCTCAGCATGTCTCTCACAGACATTCTAAGACACAGGCTAGTGATCCACATGTCACTACCGTCGTACACCTTGTCCCTGAGAGTAATCCTCATGATACTCTCAAGGTAAATACATGTCTTGTCACCCTTCATCTAACCCAGAGCTCTTTTTGGCTGCTCTGTCTATGTTGTTGTTAGTCCCCGAGGAGAGATGGCTAACTAAGTGAGGGTTTTGTAGAAGGGGGGGGGGTTGAATATAAAACACACAGAATATACTCTTTTTAAATTTTTTAATATAAATATCAAAAATTTACACACAGGTAGTTTGATGCGGAAAAGAACAGACACACTATTCTATCAAACTAAACACTCAGATAACAGTAATTAACTTATACACTAAGAAAGTTAAACAAGACTGTTATTGCACACAGCTTTGCCGGAGTCAAACAAACTATCACACAGAAGATTTGTTGAAAGCGTGAGATTTCTGGGAAGGACTTCATCTCCTTTTATAGTGCCCATGCATGGGATGCATGTGGACAGCTGCCAAGGTTTCATTAGCTGAAAGTGTATCTGCTGAACAAAGGAAGAGACCACTCCCTTTGTACTAGAATAATGGATGAACCATTCCTTGTAGCATGTAATGTCAGATAACTTTATCTTCTTTTCTTCATGCTCTGTGAAGTCCCATCAAACCTTTTAGCTAAAAGACAAATATTCCTTTTATAAGAATAAAAGAGAATGTCTTTATTTAAGGCTTGTTGCCCAAGTTCTAGCTGGCTCACGTGTCTTGCATTTGATATGAGTCAAGAACTTATCTCTTTGAAATTGCTAAGTGATACATCAAACTATGTATCACATCGGTGGATACCTTGTAAGGCTGGAATTGATAAGTGTACACTTTTCTTGATAAACTTCATTTTTCACTAAGTGTTGAAAGTGTACACCCTTGAACTTGTGACTTGATATCACAGCCTTAGAAAAGATACCTGCAATTTCGGTGACCAAGATTATAGTGTCGGTGACCATGACTTCAAACTTGATGACCTCATCTTGTATTGATGTCCTTAGTACTTTTGATGACTTCTAAGTGTACCATCGGTGACCCAATATATTGGTGACCCAATCTTGACTTTGGCAAAATGATCTGAATATTGAAGTTAGTTGGTACATCCAAAATTCCACTTTTTGATGTACAACCCTTGATTAAATAGTCTTTGACTTTTCAATACTTGAAGCATATTTCAGACCTTCAAAAGAACCTGTAAAAAATCAATCATACAAAGGAAGGTGGTTCATCACCAGATCATCGGTGACCCAACAATCTCCCCCTATTTGATGATGATACCTGTAAGTTAGAAAAGAATTCGTTTGACCCTTTCAATTTTTCTTTTGGGTTCTATATGAAGAATATTCAAGGAGTGGGTTCTCTTCTTTTTAGCTCATCCAAGATAAGCCTGGTGATTCCATGGTCTTCAACCGGAGGTACTCCTAGAATAGCAGAGAGGAAGGAGCTGTGAGCCCTTGGGATATCAGAAGCTCTGAAGAAACCGATGTTTCCAAAGATGTCTTCAAAGAAAACCCCAAGCTCAGGAGTAGTCAGCAAGGTTTGCTCCGGGTAAGCAATAGGAGTAGGAATGGGAAGATCTATACCCGAAGCATTTATCTGGATGCCTCTTTCATGAAGCATAACAAAGTGTCCCTTCTTTTTGTTTTTAGGAGCTGTGATGACCTTTCCTTTAAGACCCTATTGTATGAAGTACATTTGCTGTGCTTCAAGATATGTCACAAGAATATCATTCTCCTTTTGGATGTTGAGCATCTTAATGAAAAGTTCTCTGAGAATATTAAGTACCAGCTTCTTGTACTTTCTTTTACTCTTGGAGATGCACTTACCAACTTCCATCCATTCAGTCATCCCAAGAACTTCCAACCATTCAGCTTCATATACCTTTGAGAAAGTGTCAGCTCTCTTAAGGGTGACAAGTAACTTGGGAGAGTTTTTGGTTGGAGGTTGGATGGTGGCACTGATAATCTTGGAATCATCCTTCCTATTCTTTAATCTCCTTTTAAACCACTCCACTTCCTTTGCCTTCTTGGCTTCATCAAGCATCTTTGCAGCTTCAGATTTCTTCTTAATATTTTCAAGCTCATCTTTCTGAGCTTGAAGAGCATCCTTTACCATTGCATGGGTGGCTTCATCTTGAGCCAACTTGAGTACATTTGTTTGATCATACTCAAGTTGTGCTCTAATGGCTTTTTCTTTTTCAGCTTCAGATAAAATTACCCCAAGAGGATCGGTCAGTGCAGAGGCAGGCTGAAGTCTAAGAGTGTTTGCTTGAGGACTTCTCATTCTTTTCTTTCTCTTTTTCTCTTCCTGTTGTTCTTCAAAAGAAACAGGCTTCTTTCCTTTGGCCTTCTCTTTTCTCTTCTTTTCTTCTTCAGTTTCAAGGGGTTGAGCACTGATACTCTCCCCCTCAATAGCTGCTTCCGGTAACTCGGTGACCAGGGGGTCAGTGACCACGTGAGGAGTCACCTCGGTGACCACACCACCATCGGTGGCTGTGAGAGCCACGTCGATGGCTGCCACGTCGATGGCTGCCACGTCGGTGGCTGGGATGGTGGTGGTGACTGGATCGGCGGCTGGGATGGTGGTTGTGACTGGATCGGCGGCTGTGGAGGTGGATGCAGTGGCCTTCTTATTTTTCTCCCCCTCAGTGGTTGAACCCTTGAAACCCACTGAAGAGAGAAAAGTCTTGATTCTTTCTATGTCAGAAGCCATGGTATCAATTTTTCTTTCAATCCTTTGAAGAACAAATCTGTCCTGTTCTTGGAAGAAAGAACCATCCACATCAAGTTCAATAGTTGGAGAAGAGATTGGAATCTTGTCAATATTTGTGAGAATAGTGGCAAGAGATTCCATAATGTTCTGTAGAGTAGAAGAAAGAGAAGCCATTCTTTCCAAGTCTTTGGCTGCTTGGTCTTCCAAAACTTTCACCCGGCTGACAGTGTCACGAGTGAAACTGGTGAAAGCTTGAAGAAGATCATCTCCCTGTTTAGAGAACATAGGAGCAGATGGTTGATGCTTTGGCGGTTGATCAGCATCATCATCACTAGAGGAAGAATAATCCACCAAACATGTAGGTTTACTTGGGGGGGATTTAGCAGATGTGGGGGAGACACGTTTAGGAGAGTGTCTATGAGGGGATTCCTCAGTAATGGGTTCCTCCACAACCTTGGTACGTACGGGAGACATATGTGTCCAAGGTGTAGTGTCAGAAAATAGAAAATTAGTAAACCGGGATGCTCCATCAAATGCACCTGATTGTGATGCACTCTCATGTGGAGTAGGGAAAGGGAGCTGTGAGAGCTCACGGGGTGGAGAAGAGGTACCTTGGATGGGAGATTCCAAGTCATCTTCATCAACTAGAGAGAAAGTTGATGAAGGAATAATAGGGATGTCCCTTTGTACAACCATGTCCTTTTGGGAGGGCATGGAGGAGCTAGGTTGGGTTAACTGGTCCTTGGGTCGGGTAGGAATCTTTTCAACACTTACTAACCTTTGGGAGTTAGTAGGTGGCTTGTGAGGTGAGACCCTTTGGGTTCCCTTAGACTTCTTTGAGGTAGTCTTTGGGGGGCTTTTAGAGTGTCTCCGTTTTTGGGACTTAGATGCTTGGGTAGAAGCCAAAGGTTCTTTTGGCTTCGTAGCATCGGTGGGTGCGGAGGTAGATGTGCCTGACGCTTTGGATCTCTTACGAGATTTGGACACATCAGTTACTCTAGGTGTAGAAGAGATAGAAGACATACCTGAGGTCCTTTGGAGACGGGGTTCATTTTCTCCCCAAGATAGAGTTGCATTCCTTGCAAACTCAACCATAGAAGGTCGGAGAGAGTTTTCTGATGCTAAGACAACCTTTTTCATAACCTGATTTCCCACTTGATGAAGAGGGAGATCATATATGATGTCATCTCTTTTCTCTAGTTTATCTGCCAAATTTGCATGAATAATAAGAGAGAAAAGGCGCTGAAATGGTACCTGAGGATGTCGGAGGGTAGAGAAAGTGGAGATCATTTCATTGAAGAAGTAGCTTGCAAAGTCTATCCTCCTTTGAAATATTAAAGCATGTGCCAATTCAGTCACTTGGGAAGGTGACTGATCCGGGCCACCTGTCTTTTTGCTTAGGCACAGAATCAGATGAGCAAAAAGAAAGTTCCATATGTTTCCCATATTCTTGCGCAGTAAAGTACCTGGACCCTTTGACTTTGAGCCCTTCCTTTCTTCCAAATAGTTCAAAACATCAACCACCATTTGGTGTTCATTTCCAAGGGGAAAAGGTTCATAGGAATCATAGGAAGGAAGCTTGAGAATGCTTCGAACATCTTCCACATTGAAAACCACATCATGTTCATCATTACTGAGAACAGATGCAAGAATTTGATCTGATGAAGCATTAAATGTGCATGTCAACCAAAAGTTTCCAAGAAGAAACTTACTCATTTTGGGTTTAGCTGTGAGTACATATTGTAGAGGACACCTTTAAAGAAACGAACATACATCATTATACTCAGGATGAGCATTGTCAGTTCCAATGCGTCCAAAGTAGTTGCATGCAGGAAAAGAGAGAGATCCAAATGTCATTGTTTGTTCTTCTGAGGATTTTGAAGAAGATGCCATTAAAGAGGATGAGAAGTTGCAGGTTTGAAAGTTAGAAGATGACAGATAGCGGATGCGAGAAAGGTGGTAAGGAAGTGGGGAAGGAGGTTATATATGAGAGGGAATTTCAATTTTCAAAAATAATGATTACTTCTGGTGATTGAAAGGTCAGAATTTTAAGAGTTTTAGGGGTAAATTCGGCGCATGCTCTGACATTAATGACGTTGATGATGTCATTAGGGATAAGAACAAAGAATCTTGCTCACCAAGAGTGGTAAGTCAAGGATTATCTTTAAGGGGTTAAGAATGTGAAGGGTTGTAACAGTTACCTCGGTGACTTGTTTGAACGTTGGTGGATGCCTGAGAGAGAGAGAGACGTCGGTGGCTCGTGAAGAAGATGACGTCGGTGGCTCATGTTGTGGTAAACGTCGGTGGATGAGGGTGGAGTCGTCGGCGTCGGTGGATGGACAGTATCGGAAAGGGGACCGTCGGTGGGTGCAATCGACGGTGAATGGGGGTTCGTCGGAAAGAACTCCGTCGGCGGCTAGAGGCGTTCGATGGTGGATTTCGTCGGTGGTTGGGAGCAGGGATCGCCGTTGGTGGGTTCGAGGTATGGTAAACGTCGGTGGCTAGGTGACCTTAGATGACGTTGGTGTGTGCTCGACGGTGGATGGGAGTTTGTCGGAAAGTGACGTGTCGGCGGATGAGAGTGACGTCGGCGGCTCAAGGTGTGATCGATGTGTATGGTTTTAGGGTTAGGGTTTTATTGGAGAGATGTGAAAGAAAGAGAGAGTGCCACGTCGGTTCTCACACCGACTCTATATATATATATTATTATTATTATAATATATGACTTACCTATATATAAATATATAATATATATAAATATATAATATACATAAATGTATATAATATATATACATATAATATATAAAAATATATAAAACATATAAATATATAAATATATAAATATATACCATATATATATATATAATGTACATAAATGTATATCATATATACATACACATAACACAGAAATATATATGTATATGTTAGTCTATATTTATCATACCTAATTCGCCGATGAGGAACTTGAACCTTGCTTCATCAAGGGGCTTTGTGAACAGATCAGCTAATTGATAATCAGTTGGAATGAAATGAAGTTCCACATCACCTTTAGAGACATGATCTCTTATAAAGTGATACCTGATATCAATGTGCTTAGATCTTGAATGAAGCACAGGATTGTTGGCAATGGCTATTGCACTTGAGTTGTCACACAGAATTGGGATCTTTGAGAAAATCTGATTGTAATCACACAGCTGATTTTTCATCCACAATATTTGTGCACAACAACTTCCAGCAGCCACATATTCTGCTTCAGCAGTAGAAGTAGACACCGAATGTTGTTTCTTACTTGACCAGCTCACAAGCTTTCCACCAAGTAACTGACAACTTCCAGTTGTACTTTTTCTGTCTATTTTTGAACCTGCAAAATCAGAATCAGAGTACCCGATGAGATCGAAACCTGAGTCTTTGGGATACAAAAGACCCATATTTATGGTACCCTTCAGATACCGAAAAATCCTTTTCACAGCAGCCAGATGTGATTCTTTAGGATTTTCTTGGTATCGGGCACACAGACAACTAGCAAACATAATGTCAGGTCTACTTGCAGTCAGATAAAGAAGGGATCCTATCATGGCTCTATAATTTGTAATATTAACAGAAATGCCATCAGGATCAGAAAAGAGTCTAAGAGGAGGAGCCATAGGAGTTTTCATGGTAGAGCAAGTATCAAATTGAAACTTTTTCAGAAGATCCTTAATGCATTTACTTTGATTTATGAAAATACCTTCTGGAGACTGTTTTACTTGCAAACCAAGAAAGAAAGTTAACTCCCCTATCATGCTCATTTCATACTCTTTTTGCATGAGGGAGCTAAACTCATCATACAAGGATTCATCGGTGGCTCCAAAAATAATATCATCAACATAGATTTGAACAAGAATGATATTACCTTGTGATTTCTTGAAGAAGAGTGTGTTGTCAACCTTGCCTCGTAGATACTTATTTCTAAGTAGATATTCTGAGAGAGTGTCATACCAGGCACGAGGAGCTTGCTTTAGTCCATACAAAGCTTTATCCAGCCGATACACATGATATGGATGGATTGGATCTTCAAACCCAGGAGGTTGCTTTACATACACTTCTTCAGCTAATTTACCATTCAGGAAGGCACTTTTGACATCCATTTGGAATACCCGAAAATTCTTGTAAGCTGCATGAGCAAGAAATATTCGGATAGCTTCCAATCTGGCAACAGGAGCAAAAGTTTCATCATAATCAATTCCTTCCTCTTGCCGATATCCTTGAGCAACCAGCCTTGCTTTGTTCCTTATGACAGTTCCTTCTTCGTCCATCTTGTTTCGAAACACCCATTTTGTTCCAATAATAGTTTTGTTGGATCGACGACGAACTAACTTCCAGACTTTGTTTCTCTCAAATTGTGAGAGTTCTTCTTGCTTGGCAATTACCCAACTATGGTCAGCTAGGGCTTCATTTATCAGCTTAGGCTCAACAATAGAAACAAAGTTGACATGTAAGCACAGATTGCTTATGCCTCTTCTTGTTTTTACACCAACTTGTGGATCACCTATGATTTGATCTATTGGATGATCCATGGTCCACTTTAGTGCAGGAGGTAAAGTAGGAGGTAGAGAAGAGGATGAGGTAGGAATTTGAGATGGTGAAGGTAGGTTAGTAGGAGATATGGTGTTTTGGTGGGTAAGGTCTTCTGTAGAGTTAGTTTCAGGAGGTGGAGAAGAAAGAGAGGGTTCTGAAGATAAGGTGGTGTTTATGGGAGGCTGAGAAGGGTTGCTATCTGGAGGATTGGGTTGAGAGGAAGATGGAATTTCACCAACACATGAATTTATCCATAGGTTTAATTCTTCTTCATCACAAGATAATGAAGAAGTTTCAAAATCATCAAACTTCACATGGATGGATTCATCTATGCATTGTCTTCTTAGGTTGAAGATTCGGAAGGCTCTTGAGGGGAGAGAATAGCCCATGAAAATTCAATCATCAGACTTCGGATCAAATTTTCCAAGTTGTTCCCTGTCATTTAGCATGTGACACACACAACCAAACACATGGAAGAAGTCAACTGCAGGTTTCCTGCCATGGAAAACTTCATAAGGAGTCTTGTCATGCCTTTTGACTATGATAGACCTATTTTGAGTAAAGCATGCAGTGTTAACTGCTTCTGCCCAAAAATAGGTTGGCAACTTGGATTCACTCAGCATTGACCTTGCAGCTTCACACAGTGTTCTATTCTTTCTTTCAACAACACCATTTTGCTGAGGAGTGCGTACGGCGGAAAAGTTCTGAGAGATTCCTTTTAGGTCAAAGAAATCTTCCAGAGCAGCGTTCTTATATTTTGTGCCATTATCACTTCTGAAGGACTTCACCAGTTTACCATTCAAATTTTCAATCTTTCTTGTAAACCTGATGATTTCTTCAGCAGCATCACTCTTGTGTTTTAGAAAGAACACCCAAGTATATCTAGAGAATTCATCGACGATTACTAGCATATACTTTTTACCACCAAGACTGGGTGTGCTCACTGGACCGTACAGATCCATGTGAAGCATTTAAAGAGGTTGGGAGATAGATGAGCATTGTTTTGTTTTAAAGCAAGTTCTAGTGAGTTTTCCTTTTTCACATGCTCCACACAGCTTTTCTTTTTCAAAAACTATTTTTGGCAATCCAACAACCAGTTCCTTGTTGGAAAGTTTGTTCAATGTTTTAAAGTTTAGATGAGAAAACCTTTTATGCCACAACCAACTTTGTTTGGCTAGTTCTTGAGAGAGGAGACACATAGCTTCTCCTATTGCACTTTCCTTCATGTTGATTATGTATACGTCATTCAGTCGGGTTCCTGCTAGTACAATCTTATTCTGTACATCAAAGACCAAGCATACACAGCTGGAACATGACCTTATAGCCCAAATCACATATTTGGCTGATGCTTAGAAGATTGTACATTAGCCCTTCAACATGGGCTACTCTAGAGAAAGTGATGGTTCCATTTGATATGGTACCATATCCTTTGGTGGCCCCTTTTCCATTTCCTCCAAAGGAAACAGTGGGTCCCTTTTCTTTTGAGAAGTTAGAGAGAAGAAGTTTGTTTCCAGTCATGTGTCTTGAACACCCGCTGTCCATGTACCATATGTGATCTTTGTTTGGTACTTGCACCCAGAAACAAATTTAGACTTTTGGTACCCATTTTGAGGTGGGTCCTTTGGGATTAGAAGGCATTTTATTTTTGCGAAGATCCAAACCTTTTGGGCAATTTTTAGCAAGATGAAGAGTATTGCCACAATTATAGCACTTCTTTAAAGAAAAGACCCTTTTAAAATCCATATCATCAAAACTTTGAACAGAGGTTGATGACTGAGAAGAGGAGGGGTGACCGACACCTGGTCTTGGTCTAAGGATACCTTTACCAGGATTTCTTGACTTCTTCAAGTTCACTGACCGAGGAATAAAATCAGTAACTATTTGAGATTTCCTTTTAGATGAAAAATTTGGTTTAGAAAAATTTTTCTTTTGAAGAGAAAATCTTTTTGGAGAGGGATACTCAGCAACACTAGATGGCTGCTCCTGGGAGTACCTTGACTCATGAAGACTTAAAGAGTTTAAAAGTCTCTGAATAGGTTTGCGAGAAGAAGAAGAAGAGTTTGGAAGAGTTGAAACTTTTGAAGACTCATAAGAGATTTCTTTAGCTTTAACAAAGACTCCAAACTTCTTAGAACTAGATTCTACTTTGAGCATGTCAAGTAGATCTATAGAGTGAACGGAGGTAGAATCCTCAGATGAGTAACCGAAGAGATCATCATCGTCATCGGAAAGGAAACCAGCAGGAAAACCTTGACACTCAGAAGAAGGAAGTGGAAGGTCGAAAGGTTGAGGAACATCTTTTCCATAACCAAGGCCAGACTTATCTTTGCTAGTGATTTGATCTTGAAGAATCCTTTCAAGATTCTTAGAGGATTTAGTCCATTTAGACAGAACTTCTTGTTCCTTTTCAAGAGTGGAAGAGATTTTTGATTTTTCCTCAGAAAGGCTGTCGTTTAAATATCTTAGGTTTTCTAGATCAGCTTTCATTTTATCAAAATCTTTTAGTTTAGAAAAGCAAGAGAGGAGTTGATCATTTAGACATTTTATATGCATATCAGCCTTTTTCTTTTGAATCTTTAAGTCACAGAAGTCAACAGTTAAAGAATTAAAGGCATCAGCCTTTTTATCATCAGAGAGAAAGGTAAAAGGATGTGCCTGAGGCTTTGTTCCTGAAGTGGATCCCTCAGCAGATACAAGGGTAGTGTAGAGTGACTTTTCCATGTCTTCCAGCTCATCGATTTTGGCCATGAGGCATTAGTGACATACTCACTCTCACTCTCAAAGGTTTGCTCATCCTCCCAGCAATGAGCCTCAACAACCAAAGTTTTGTTTTTACTTTGGTTTCTTTCTTTTTCCCTCTTGTATTTGGCTTTGTACTTCTTATATCTGGAGGTTTCTTTTGATTCAGAATTTTCTTTAGAGGATTGGCTATTTCTCTCTTCATGCTTCCAAGAAGCTGATTTTGAGAAGTCATGGCCATAAGAGGAAGAAGGTTTGAGAGAAGAGGAAGCTTTTGATCTGCACTCAGAAGCAAAATGACCTTTCTTTCCACAATTGAAGCATTCTTCATTTGCTTTATCAGAAAAGGATTTTTGAGAAAAAGGTTTTCTATTAAATTTAGAGCGGTTTGAAGAAAATCTTTTATTCTTAAGGTTTCCAGCAATCATTGCCATACTATCAGAAAGTATGTCAATGGCTGATTCTTCTCCTTCATCATCAGCAGCACTATAGTATGCATCTGACAGATGAGAAGAGTCCTCCTTAATATCTTTTTCAGAATCAGAAGAAGGATAGGTGATTCTAGGAACACAAGAAGAAGATTTTGAATCACCTATCAAAGCAACAGAGGAGGATTTGATATCCTTTATAAGAGATTTTCTCTGGTTCTTAGTTTGTTCATAGTGGAGAAGAGTTCTATAGAGAGCAGTTAAAGGCATTATTTCTAAGTCCTTGGTTTGCTTGATGCAAGTACAGATAGTTTCCCAGAAGTCTGGGAGACAATCCATGAACTTGCAGAGAACTTCTTCATTATCATAAACTCGTCCAAGAACTTTGAGATCATTGAGAAGACAGTTAAAACGATTGAAGTAGGTAGAGAGAGATTCTCCTTTTTCATGGGAGAAGAGTTCATACTTTCTAACAAGACAGATCCTGTTAGATTTCTTGACTTCTTTGGTGCCTTCATATAAGACACTCAAAGTATCCAACATTTTTTAGCAGTGGGAAGGTTAAGAAAAGAGTGATACACTTCATCAGGAAGGGATACAGCAAGAGCAGATTGGACTTTAGTGTCTAAAGCAACTAGGCGTTTATCATCTTCATTAAATTTATTTGAAGGTTTGATGATATATCTACCAGTTTTCTCACTTCTTTCATCATCTGACTCTATGTCCTTTCCTTCAGCGTCCATTTGAGGGCCAAAGCGAGCCCATATTTTAGGAACAATAGGTCCCTCACTGAGAATGTTGGGATACCTGCAATCGATCCCTTCCAAGAATAATAACATGCGATTTTTCCATAACCCAAAGTTACTTGGGTTGAACCTTGGAGGTTTGGCCAAGGATCCTAAATCATATGTATTACTGGAAGTGGTCTGCAAGGTTCCATCAACATTTGAGGTAGTAGCCATCACAGATCTGGTTTATTGATTTTAACCAACTGCTCTGATACCACTTGTTAGTCCCCAAGGAGAGATGGCTAACTAAGTGAGGGTTTTGTAGAGGGGGGGGGGTTGAATATAAAACACACAGAATATACTCTTTTTAAAATTTTTAATATAAATATCAAAAATTTACACACAGGTAGCTTGATGCGGAAAAGAACAGACACACTATTCTATCAAACTAAACACAGATAACAGTAATTAACTCATACACTAAGGAAGTTAAACAAGACTGTTATTGCACACAGCTTTGTCGGAGTCACACAAACTATCACACAGAAGATTTGTTGAAAGCGTGAGATTTCTGGGAAGGACTTCATCTCCTTTTATAGTGCCCATGCATGGGATGCATGTGGACAGCTGTCAAGGTTTCATTAGCTGAAAGTGTATCTACTGGACAAAGGAAGAGACCACTCCCTTTGTACTAGAATAATGGATGAACCATTCCTTGTAGCACGTAATGTCAGATAACTTTATCTTCTTTTCTTCATGCTCTGTGAAGTCCTATCAAACCTTTTAGCTAAAAGACAAATATTCCTTTTATAAGAATAAAAGAGAATGTCTTTATTTAAGGCTTGATGCCCAAGTTCTTGCTAGCTCATGTGTCTTGCATTTGATGTGAGTCAAGAACTTATCTCTTTGAAATTGCTAAGTGATACATCAAACTATGTATCACATCGGTGGATACCTTGTAAGGCTGGAATTGATAAGTGTACACTTTTCTTGATAAACTTCATTTTTCACTAAGTGTTGAAAGTGTACACCCTTGAACTTGTGACTTGATATCACAGCCTTAGAAAAGATACCTGCAATTTCGGTGACCAAGATTATAGTGTCGGTGACCATGACTTCAAACTTGATGACCTCATCTTGTATTGATGTCCTTAGTACATTTGATGACTTTTAAGTGTACCATCGGTGTGACAACTGTCAAAATTCGAGCTTTCAGGTTAGCTTCTATTAAGTTTATTAGTATTATATAGTGTAAATTTTAGGATTAAGAGTTAGTTGGTTTAGAATAGCCGAAAAACCCCTAGCATTTCCGGTAGTTGCTTAAAATCTCCGGTTCCGACCCGTGACTGTCTGAAACGTCCAATATAGTGCCAAATGCCCTAATTTTTACCCAATTATTATAAAATATGAAATTTTAAAGTTTCAAAAATAAAACTTTTTATTTTAATTGAAAATAACCATTTTGGACATTCATTTTGAGAAAAAGGTCAAAAATTTGAGAAAAATTGCATTTTATCATTTTGGGCTTGTGTTTTCTTTTAAAAATAAAATAAAATTTGGGCTTGGGGTGGGGCCCACAAGCCATGGCCGGCCCCTCCCTCTCATCCCCATATAAATATATATATTTTTTTTCATTTTCCTCATTTCAACACCAATTTTTTTTGAAAAACCTCTCTCTCTCTCTCAAGAATTCAAAGGGGCACCTTTGAAGAACACTCATCTTCATCATCATTTCCAGCCATTTTGGTTCCAAAATTCATCAAAGTGGAGTTTTATTTGAAGATTTAGAGATTTAAAACATCATCCAATCAAGGTATGAACTCATGTTTACGTTTTTGCATCATTTTGTGCACACTTTGTGCCATTTTCTTGTGTTCTTGCATCATGTTTATGAATCTGAGTTTTGGGACATTTTGCATGCATAAACTAATACATATTTTGAGTATTTCTTTGTGTTAAACACAATATTTTATGGTGGGGATAGCCTCTTTGCAAATGAACCACCATTCTTATGGAATTTCATGCTTAAAAACCCTATTTTGTACTTTTAACTTGCTGTCCAGAAAATGGTCTGTGTTTGGACGACCACTTAGAGTAAATTTCAAGTTCAAATTCGTATTTATTTTAGATGGTGTTTATGTTTTATGTGTTGGGGTTCTAATCCAAGTGGTTTCACTCAAAAACATTGAGTTCTGATCCCCCAAATGCTCCTTGCAAGATGCATGTGCATCTGGGAGTTCAACAGTAGGTAAACCCTACTTTGAACGACCATAACTCTTTGAATACTCTTCCAAATCACTTGATTTTTCTTCTGGAAGTTATCTTAATGAGTTACCTTTCATATGCATCTAATTTCATTCAAAAATATGGTGATTTGAGGTTTCAAATGATTAAAACAAAATGAGTGTGCAAACTGTCAAACAATGACAGAATTGTGCATGCATGTTCAAATGGCCATATCGCTTTCAAAACTCAATGAAAAAGGTTGATTCTTCTCTTGAGAGTTATATTTATGAGTTATCTTCAGTTTGCAAGTGGAATCACTTAAAAATATGGAGTTTTGACCCTCCAAACACCTAAAATACTTTAGGTGTGCAATCTGTGAAACCACCAGCAGCTAAACTCTACTTTGTGTGTTAGTATCTCCTTTGTTATTTGTCCTTAATGCATGATTCTTCTTCTAGAACTTCATTTTATGAGTTAGTATTCATATGGATCCAGTTTCAGGTAAAAATATGAAGTTTTGAGGCACTAACAAATTTATTTAAGTTAAGTGTGCAATCTGTCAGCTAATGGCAGAATTGTGCATGCAACTTTGTAGTGTCATACCTCCTTCATAACTTCTTGAAAATCCATGAATCTTATCTCAAAAGTTTCCTTTATGAGTTATGATTCCAATCCAACTGGAAATTCTAGAAAACACTGAGTATAACTCCTTAAGTGAGTGATTCACTAACATGGTGTAATCTGTTTTACCGGTTGTGATATAATATTTTGCATGAATTATTTGAACCACTTGTACATGTCCAAAAGGCATGAAATTTGGTCACAAAGACAAATTGAATTTCACATCGATTTAATTCCTGGAGCTGCGCCCGTGGCAAAATCACCATACCGGTTAGCGCCATCTGAGATGCAGGAACTGTCAGAACAACTTCAGGAGTTACTCGATAAGGGATTCATCAGACCCAGCTCTTCACCTTGGGGAGCTCCAATCTTATTTGTTAAAAAGAAAGATGGATCTTTTCGAATGTGTATCGATTATAGGGAACTCAACAAGTTGACAATTAAGAACCGATACCCCCTTCCCCGGATTGATGATTTGTTTGACCAACTTCAAGGTGCAACGTACTTCTCGAAGATCGATCTTAGGTCTGGATATCATCAAATGAGAGTGCGAGAAGAAGATATCCCCAAGACGGCCTTTAGGACTCGATACGGTCACTACGAGTTCCTAGTTATGCCATTTGGTCTAACAAACGCACCGGCAGTCTTCATGGATTTGATGAATAGAGTATGTCGACCATACCTAGACAAATTCGTGATCGTATTTATAGATGATATACTCATTTATTCTCGAGACAAAAAGGAGCATGAGCAACACTTGAAGTTGATATTGGAATTGCTCAGAGACGAGAGGTTATACGCGAAATTCTCTAAATGTGAATTCTGGATTCGTGAGGTACATTTTCTTGGCCATGTGGTGAATGAAAAGGGGATCCAAGTTGATCCAGCTAAGATTGAGGCCATTAAGAAATGGGAAGCCCCAAAGACACCGACCGAGATCCGACAATTTCTGGGATTGGCAGGTTATTACCGTCGATTTATCGAGAATTTCTCTAAGATCGCGCAACCACTAACAACTCTAACACAAAAAGATAAAAAGTTTATTTGGGGAGAGAAACAAGAAGAAGCCTTCCAGACGCTCAAACACAAGTTATGCAACGCACCAATTCTGGCTCTACCTGAAGGAGTCGAAAACTTCGTAGTCTACTGTGATGCTTCACATCAGGGAATGGGCTGCGTGTTAATGCAAAAAGACAAAGTTATTGCATACGCCTCGAGACAACTGAAGATTCACGAGAAGAATTACACCACTCATGATTTGGAATTAGGGGCGGTGGTGTTCGCACTCAAAATTTGGAGACACTACCTATACGGCACCAAGTGCACCATTTTCACTGATCATAAAAGCCTCCAACACATCCTTGACCAGAAAATGCTCAATATGAGGCAGAGAAGATGGGTGGAACTACTTAGTGACTACGACTGTGAAATAAAGTACCATCCGGGAAAAGCTAATGTGGTAGCCGACGCGTTAAGCCGAAAGGAAAGAGTAAAACCAACAAGAGTATGTGCTATGGGAGTAATGGTCCAGACGAGTTTAAAAACTCAAATTATTGAAGCACAAAGAGAAGTTTTAAAAGAAGAAAATAGGAAGAATGAAACCTTGCAACATTTAGAGAAAGAAATTGAAATGCAAGAGGATGGTGTGTATTACTTCAAGAATAAAGCATGGGTACCGAAGGTTGGTGATTTACGGTCAACCATTTTGGATGAAGCCCATCGATCCAGATATTCGATTCACCCAGGAGCAGATAAAATGTATAAGGATTTGAAGGAGTATTATTGGTGGCCGGGAATGAAGAAAGATATTGTTGTATTCGTAAGCAAGTGCCTGACTTGTGCTAAGATAAAGGCTGAACATCGTAAACCATCCGGTTTACTCCAACAACTCCGAAATACCACGGTGGAAGTGGGAGCAAATAACAATGGATTTCGTAACTAAATTACCCGTAATCGGAAAGGGGCACGACACAATATGGGTTATAGTAGACCGACTTACCAAATCGGCTCATTTCATCCCCATTCGCGAAGATTTCAGTATGGAAAGGCGTGCGCAAATCTATATTAATGAAATAGTTACACGTCATGGTGTGCCTATTTCCATTATTTCGGACAGAGATACACGATTTACATCGCGTTTTTGGCAATCACTCCAAAAGGCATTAGGTACACGTTTGGATTATAGCACCGCCTATCATCCTCAAACGTATGGACAATCGGAAAGAACTATTCAAACGCTAGAGGATATGTTACGGGCTTGCGCAATAGATTTCGGTGGAAGTTGGGATACCCACCTGCCACTTGTTGAATTCTCCTATAACAACAGCTATCATACCAGCATACAATGTGCACCGTACGAAGCTCTATACGGACGTAAGTGCAGATCACCGCTTAGCTGGTAGAAGTCGGAGATAGACAGCTGACAACGCCTGATATTATCCAGGAAACCACTGATAAAATCTCAATCATCAAAGAAAGACTCAAGACAGCAAGAGACCGTCAGAAAAGTTATGTGGATAATCGGAGAAAGTCGTTGGAGTTTCAAGTGGGAGATAAAGTGCTATTAAAAGTGTCCCCATGGAAGGGACTGGTACGCTTCAGGAAGAGAGGCAAGCTGGGTCCCAGATACATTGGTCCATTCGAAATACTCGAAAGAATTGGACCAGTGGCGTACAAGTTGAAGTTACCGCAAAATCTAAGCGCAATCCACGACACATTTCATGTGTCGAATCTAAAGAAATGCCTAGCAGATGAAACGTTGATGTTACCCATAGACGACGTTCAGATTAATGATCGGTTAAACTTCGTTGAAGAACCAGTTGAGGTTTTGGACCGAGAAGTTAAACGGTTAAGGCGCAGTAAAATCCCTATTATTAAGGTCCGTTGGAATGCGAAACATGGTCCAGAATATACCTGGGAACGTGAAGATTTGATGAAGCAAAAATATCCCAGCTTATTCACGAACACCCCGGAGAAAGCCACTTCTTAAATTTCGGGACGAAATTTCTTTAACGGGGGAAGACTGTGACAACTGTCAAAATTCGAGCTTTCAGGTTAGCTTCTATTAAGTTTATTAGTATTATATAGTGTAAATTTTAGGATTAAGAGTTAGTTGGTTTAGAATAGCCGAAAAACCCCTAGCATTTCCTAGCTTGCTTAAAATCTCCGGTTCCGACCCGTGACCGTTCGAAACGTCCAATATAGTGCCAAATGCCCTAATTTATACCCAATTATTATAAAATATGAAATTTTAAAGTTTCAAAAATAAAACTTTTTATTTTAATTGAAATTAACCATTTTGGACATTCATTTTGAGAAAAAGGTCAAAAATTTGAGAAAAATTGCATTTTATCATTTTGGGCTTGTGTTTTCTTTTAAAAAATAAAATAAAATTTGGGCTTGGGGTGGGGCCCACAAGCCATGGCCGGCCCCTCCCTCTCATCCCCATATAAATATATTTTTTTTTTCATTTTCCTCATTTCAACACCAAATATTTTTGAAAAACCTCTCTCTCTCTCTCAAGAATTCAAAGGGGCACCTTTGAAGAACACTCATCTTCATCATCATTTCCAGCCATTTTGGTTCCAAAATTCATCAAAGTGGAGTTTTATTTGAATATTTAGAGATTTAAAACATCATCCAATCAAGGTATGAACTCATGTTTACGTTTTTGCATCATTTTGTGCACACTTTGTGCCATTTTCTTGTGTTCTTGCATCATGTTTATGAATCTGAGTTTTGGGACATTTTGCATGCATAAACTAATACATATTTTGAGTATTTCTTTGTGTTAAACACAATATTTTATGGTGGGGATAGCCTCTTTGCAAATGAACCACCATTCTTATGGAATTTCATGCTTAAAAACCCTATTTTGTACTTTTAACTTGCTGTCCAGAAAATGGTCTGTGTTTGGACGACCACTTAGAGTAAATTTCAAGCTCAAATTCGTATTTATTTTAGATGGTGTTTATGTTTTATGTGTTGGGGTTCTAATCCAAGTGATTTCACTCAAAAACATTGAGTTCTGATCCCCCAAATGCTCCTTGCAAGATGCATGTGCATCTGGGAGTTCAACAGTAGGTAAACCCTACTTTGAACGACCATAACTCTTTGAATACTCTTCCAAATCACTTGATTTTTCTTCTGGAAGTTAGCTTAATGAGTTACCTTTCATATGCATCTGATTTCATTCAAAAATAGGGTGATTTGAGGTTTCAAATGATTAAAACAAAATGAGTATGGAAACTGTCAAACAATGACAGAATTGTGCATGCATGTTCAAATGGCCATATCGCTTTCAAAACTCAATGAAAAAGGTTGATTCTTCTCTTGAGAGTTATATTTATGAGTTATCTTCAGTTTGCAAGTGGAATGATTTAAAAATATGGAGTTTTGACCCTCCAAACACCTAAAATACTTTAGGTGTGCAATCTGTGAAACCACCAGCAGCTAAACTCTACTTTGTGTGTTAGTATCTCCTTTGTTATTTGTCCTTAATGCATGATTCTTCTTCTAGAACTTCATTTTATGAGTTACTATTCATATGGATCCAGTTTCATGCAAAAATATGAAGTTTTGAGGCACTAACCAATTTATTTAAGTTAAGTATGCAATCTGTCAGCTAATGGCAAAATTGTGCATGCAACTTTGTAGTGTCATACCTCCTTCATAACTTCTTGAAAATCAGTGAATCTTATCTCAAAAGTTTCCTTTATGAGTTATGATTCCAATCCAACTGGAAATTCTAGAAAACACTGAGTATAACTCCTTAAGTGAGTGATTCACTAACATGGTGTAATCTGTTTTACCGGTTGTGATATAATATTTTTCATGAATTATTTGAACCACTTGTACATGTCCAAAAGGCATGAAATTTGGTCACAAAGACCATAACTCAGTAATTTATCTTATATAAAAATATAGGAAACTAGATCATTTTGGAAGCCCTTGAAAACTGATCATTTTTAGGACAATTAGTTTCTGTCTAGAAGAGAAATTCTGGACTTAATTGATTTTTATAAATTTTGATCATGTGATGGATAATAAGATCACTTTCGATATAAATTACGATATTAATGAGCATATGGGCATTTTGTATAATTGGACATATATAGACACTTATGGGCTTAAGATTTATTCACCTCTAAGTAGTATTAGACCTATAAGTGACGGTTTTTGGTATTACTCTTTGATAGGGAAGCGTTAGGTCGTTGTGCGGAGATTCGGATTGTATTGTTTTGCGTTGCGGAGCGTTGCTATAAGGTGAGTATTCACAGCCCCTCTTTCAAAGTGTTTTATACGTTTTGGGGTGAAAAGCATGATTGAATGTGTTTTATGAGCCATTGTCGTTATGATTATGAAATCTTGTTAAATTTGATGTTGTGGGCACTAAGGCATGTACACTAATAAGTTATATTGAGTAAAATGTAACATAAAAGTTTGTATACTACTATTAACTCAAGTGAGGAGCCGAGGGTATTTGTGGATAGCGCTATTTGGACGGACAATCCCACCTAAAAACCGATAAGTAGGGGTGTGGATAGCAATCTCACCTAGAAACTACAGGTAGGGGTGCACGATACTTAAAAACGAAGGTTCTACATATGTGGGGTATTAGTCCCACCGCTAAGGTAGAATTAAAAATATTGTTTTGTGGTCGAAAGGTTTAGTGGTGGCTCTTTATATACAAAAATTAGAGTACATAATGCCTTAACGTTTTAAGATATCAATAAGTGCCAAAAATTTATTTTTGCTCATATTCACTCATACAATTGATTAATATTTGAAATATTGAAAACCTGTGAACTCACCAACTCTTTGTAGTTGACCTTGTTTTTATCATGCTTTTCAGGGGTAAGAAAAGATTAACCGAATCTTTCTTTTATGTGGGTGCATCGACATCAACCGTCTTGTTTATTTGAAAACTGTTTAGTTGAAACACTTGGTTTATTTTGTTTTTGTTAGAACTTGTACTTGATGCAAAATGTAAAATTTTAAACTTAAACTGTTGTTTATTTGAATGGATGGTTGGTGTTGTTTTTATCCTATTATTATGAAATCTTGCGCTATCACGCCTCGTGTTTCCGCTTTAGCGGGGTGTGACAATCGGTGACCCACTATATTGGTGACCCAATCTTGACTTTGGCAAAATGATCTAAATATTGAAGTTAGTTGGTACATCCAAAATTCCACTTTTTGATGTACAACCCTTGATTGAAAAGTCTTTGACTTTTCAATACTTGAAGCATATTTCAGACTTTCAAAAGAACTTGTAAAAAATCAATCATACAAAGGAAGGTGGTTCATCACCAAATCATCGGTGACCCAACAGTTGTCATCAGGTATCGCACCTCCTCTTTCTACCTTAGCGACCACCAGAGCTGATGTTGCTACCTCCAGCGGTATCAAATGAAAATCTCTGCAGCGACCAAAGACTGCTGCAGACATGCGCCGGATCAAGCCGAAGAAGTTTGCCTCCAACCTTCCTCCCTTCTCTGTTGAGGTTCCAAAGGTTGTTCTTCCGAGCCCACATTTCCTACTATTGACTTATTGGTCAATGAATGTGCTCTCACAAGGACCAGGGTGGACAATCTTCAGACGTCTGCTGTAATAACTGGTTGGTTATTAATTAGAAAGTTGGGGGTAATTTTTAAATGGTTGCATGAAGTTGAGGGGGAAGTTTTGAAAATTCATTTAAAAACAAATTTCATCCACCGCCTGATCGATGGATAAACTTATTTATATATATTTTTTGTTTTCCTTTTTATTTTGGTTTATAAAGAAAGGAAATAAAAAGTGAAATGGGTTTTGATCTCTGGAAGCTTTCGAACAGAAAAAAAGAAAGGAAGAAGAAAGCTTGGTATGAATTTATTTATGGGTAGTTGTATATGTGTGTATATATATGGCGTACGTGTATATATATATATAATATGGTAAGGATGGGTTTATTTATTTGATTTGTTACCCGTAATTATATGGTTCAGATTACATGTTCCATACGAGTTGTTACCCGCTAGAAGTTTACCTGTCTATTTGGGACCGAGGTGAGTTTTTATAAATGAGTTTTATAAACTGAAATCCATATGTTACGTGAAAGATTTTTATTTCGATAATATGCTTAATTGATATAATTGGATTATTATCGTTATATGAGTTGTTGGGAAAAATAACACATATGGATTTTATTTGAGAAGTTGTTATTAAATTTTTTCCACGTAAAAATATGTGTTATTTGATGAGATAAGGGAGCTTTTACAAAGCATTTGTAAAATACGTGTTTTTTCGTCACACGTGATTTATTTCATATAAATGAGATTATATGATGACAATTGTTAGTATTTTGTGAAAACTAACAAGTGAAAGAGGTTGACCAAAACTGTTTTGGGTCACGAGTAATTATGGCGGTGTATCCGCATTGAGTGAACGGAGAAAACGTATAAATGATTGTGAGTTTTTATGAAAAAGCTTTATAAACTGAATTGCATATATTTCAAAGTATTTTACTTTGATATATTTATGTTATGGGAATTGATTTAAAGATGGTTGAGAAAGTTAAAGTATGTGACTTTTGATAAAAGAGATTTATAAACTGAGACGCATATATTTCAAAGTACTTTACTTTGATACTATTTACGACATGGGATTTGTTTCGGGTTGTTGAAAGAAAGTTAAAGTATGTGAGTTTTTATTACAAACCATTTTCGAGATGAAATGCCTATTCTATTAAAGAGTTTTATTTCGATAACATATCAATTTAGAATAATTGGATTATTATCATTATTTAGGATACATGGCTCGATTATGGGTTGTTGAGAAAATTAACACATGTGAGATCTATTTGAGAAATTATTATTAAATGATTTCCTTGTAAAAGTATGTGTTACTTTATGGGGTGTACAAGAGCTTTCTTTTAACCATTTTCAAACAACAATGCATACATTATCAAATGGTTATTACTTTGATATTATACCGGATTGGTATGTCTAAATTATTATGGTTAACTGGGATGCGGTATTTATTTACATGTTGTTAGAGATTAACACATGTGGTAAAATTAATGACATATGGGGTTTAAAAGGTACTTACACAACAGAAGCAGGGTGCGTTAGGACTATGATGGTTCGCGTAAATGATTATATATATTGTGCCCACGAATTCGTTTCGTGTTTGGCTGGGTTATAACTGGTAGGGATTGCAACAGTACCGGGTTGTTTGAAATTTTGAGCAGCGACTGTTGTGGCAAGTTACCTGGATGAGAGATTAAGCCTGAGTGTTAACTCACTACTAACAGATTTAAAGGCTCTTCGACAAATTGGATTGCGCATGGGTGTCAACTATATGTTTAACGATTTTGAAAGATTTTATCATGAATTGGTTATTTTGCAATTATTTCACTAACAGGGATTTACTCACTAGACCTTATGGTCTAACCCTCATTTTATTTTCAAAAATATCCATTTCAGGATCTCAGCTGACGCTTTTATTTGCGGGTAAAAGAGATGAAGTAAGTCGAGCATGTTATCAAGTTTAAAATAATCTTTATGATTTTATAATCGTTTATGTGAAGATTATTAGCGAAAAAATTTATTTGTCGCTTTTTGGCAAATTGTATAGAAGGAGACCCAATTTGTAGCCTCGAATGTGGTGTCTTAATTGTATAATTTGCAGTATTTGTTATATGAAAACACGGGTTGTCACAGTTGGTATCAGAGCCTGAGTTTAAGGGATTTAGGTATCTAGATTGATACCTAGACTTGAACTAGACAATTTTATTGAACGGTAAGATGTCCCTATCTAGAACCCGTGGGTTATAAAATATAATAGTTTGATAGAACGGCATGTAAGGTAAGTTCAAATTACATCAGGCCAATGTAATCATGAATTTACAGGTACGTGTTAGTACTTGAAAACCTTATTATATTTGGGATGTCATCAAAGTGTTTTATTTTGTAAATTGTTTGGGGCGGGTTATTCTCGTAAATCGGCAAAAAGGTTTCCGTCAGTTCGGTAAAGGCCCAGTTTGCAGAATTCATCGGGGTGAGTGTGATATCGATTGATATTTAATGTTCCGTTATATACGTGAAAAGTTGAAACTGATCAGTTTTTAAAGCAACGGGCGAGCGTATCAGGTGACTACTGTAAAGATTGGAGACACATCGACTATGGTGACAGGTACACTTTGGTATATTCAGTATGAATTAAAGTGTTATTTGAATCTGGTACAGACGACTTATATCTTTTCTCTTTATTCGTTATTCGCATGTAAAGCCCGAATCTTTTGGGTTATGCTTTGATATTGAAAATGATTAGCGATAATCAGATTGTGATTACTGAAATACGTGATGACTCTTGTATTGCTATATATGGATGAGTAGCATCGATTCAAAGTTCTTGCTATTGCTTTGAAAGAACTTGATGTTAGTTTGGACGAATTGGTTGGTAAGAAATCAAGCCAGAATTGATTTCTGAGAACTTGATCAACTGATTATAAAGAAGTGATTATGTACCCGGTATGAGAATTTCGGGTTTTGAGTAAATTCGTTTGGGTTGATTAACGTACGGACGACAGTTATGGTTCTAGTTGATCAAAGAAATGGGAAGCTCAAGATATTGTGAGAAAACTGGATAGAAAGGAGGGCCATGGACAAAAGAAGAAGATGATCTTCTTGTTGACATTTTTCTTAAATTGTAGATTCAAAGGTACGGTCTGGATTTTCATTTTTGTATCGATCCTTTGTATCGATTAAGTTTATAACTGGTTTTGAGATTTGATATCTTTTGACAAAGTTATTAAAAAGATTTCATTGCAAGTTTAAATTTTGATTTTTATCGAACATGAAATCTTTGCTTGTATCTTTTCAAATGTGTAAAACTTGAAAGCTATTTGGATTAAAGTCGAATTTTGGTTAAGAATTTTATGGAGAAATTAGATCCTTGGGATAAATTTCTAATAGTCAAATATTTTGGCTGGAGGTTTGAAATATTTTGGAAATTGAATTACGATTTCTCATCGTTGGATTCCAAAAGAAAATTTTATAAGTGTATTATTATATTTTAACGTTATCGATAACGTCGAAGTAAAATTTGATTGAGGATTTTAGTTTGATCGTCAAAGTTTTGAATGAAACTTGATTTCTAGAAAGAAATAAAGTGTAATAACTTAATTGTTATTACAAAAGACAATCATGGATTAATGTGTTTGAAAAGAGAAATTTGAAATTTGGATTCCTCGATTTAATGATTTAATCAAAAAGTATTAAAGGAAGTTCACCAGTTTAGTGTTTCATTCCTTTGAATACTAATTTGATGTTTGGAAACGTTTGGCAAATTTTAGTGTCAAATGGGGTGAGAAAATGATAGTCGATATTTTTAGTCGAAAATAAAAGAATGGAATAGTTGAAGGGTTGGTACCACGATTCTAGTGGTTACAGAATATCTTCAAAGTATTGAAAAGACGCCTGACTATGGCTTTGATAGAAAAGTAATAAGGGTAGGCATGATTTCGGGAATCCTTATTTTCTTGGAACTGGCTTCTTTTGTAATGCTCTGGGGTGTTGATTGGCGACCATAATAGATATATCCATATGGATTTGGATCTTTACTAGAAAATGGTCAAGATCCTTTCAAGAGCCTCAGATGGGAAGGTTATGTGAGTGATGGTTATTTTCGTGATTGTAATTCTTATAACATGGAGATGTCGGCTAATTTGATACTTGGTCGAGATATTATCGGTTTGGTTTTATTATGGTTGAAACATCTTTTCTTCTGAATGTTGTACCGTTCGGTACGTGAGAATTGTGTACAGTCTATCTCACAGTTGGTTCAACTGCTCCACAACGGTTTGGGTGTCGGTTTGAAAGTACCACAATTCTTTCTGACAGAAGTAAAGTCGATTCAGTTATATGTTTATTTGAACCACCAGATTTAAATGACTTATATTCTAAGTCATCGAGATAGGTATTATACCTTGGGTTTCTTTATATCTTGGATCAATTCTTGTGTACTCTATATTGTATGGTTTAGCACCAAAGGTGTGGAGTAAGTTTGTGATATATTACATCAGTTGCAGTGAAAACTGGATGGTAATATGGGGGCATATTTACACGAGCTTGAACTTCTTCAAAGTTGTGTTATTGATCTTCTTATTATTGACACAATTCATGTCTTCATATACTTTGAAGTTCACTATTGGTATCTTGGACACCATATTCAGTTATGCAGTTGTGCAGATATACAGTTGTGCAGTTATACAGTTGAGCAGTTATGCAGTTATACAGTTGTGCATTTGTGCAGTTATGGGTTATAAGGTAATACTGACAGTATTATTGTGGTATTATGAATGACTACGAGAAGTCGTGGTATATTTATGCTCAATTACTGATGATTGAGAAAGGTCAGATCAGTGAACATTTAAAGATGATTGAGAATTGACAAAAAGGTTACAGTGATAATACTGTGGACCGATAGTGTTTCCGGTTGAGGACAATATAAGGTTGAAAATATTGTCATGGAAACAAGATTGTTTGTTGTGGGTAACCATTGAAATCTGTGTCAGTGGTATATCAGAATCCTTGTGATCAATGATCGGATACGATTGGTAGTCTACCGGTTAGACAGTTTGAAAAATTCAGGGGTATCCGCAATGTTTTCTGAGTCGGATCTGAAAAGAGATCGAAATACCCTGGTTTGTTCAAGTGATTGAATTCCGGGATGGAATTCCTCTAAGGGGGAGATATTGTAATAACCGGTTGGTTATTAATTAGAAAGTTGGGGGTTATTTTTAAATGGTTGCATGAAGTTGAGGGGGATGTTTTGAAAATTCATTTAAAAACAGATTTCAACCACCGCCTCATGGATGGATAAAGTTATGTATATATATATATATATTTTGTTTTCCTTTTTATTTTGGTTTACAAAGAAAGGAAATAAAAAGTGAAATGGGTTTTGATCTCTGGAAGCTTTCGAACAGAAAGAAAGAAAGGAAGAAGAAAGCTTGGTATGAATTTATTTATGGGTAGTTGTATATGTGTGTATACATATGGCGTACGTGTATATATATATATAGTATAGTAAGGATGGGTTTATTTATTTGATTTGTGACCCGTAATTATATGGTTCAGATTATATGTTCCATACGAGTTGTTACCCGATAGAAGTTTACCTGTCTATTTGGGACCAAGGTGAGTTTTTATAAATGAGTTTTATAAACTGAAATCCATATGTTACGTGAAAGGTTTTTATTTCGATAATATGCTTAATTGATATAATTGGATTATTATCGTTATATGAGTTGTTGGGAAATATAACACATATGAATTTTATTTGAGAAGTTGTTATTAAATTTTTTCCACGTAAAAATATGTGTTATTTGATGAGATAAGGGAGCTTTTACAAAGCTTTTGTAAAATACGTGTTTTTCCGTCACACGTGATTTATTTCATATAAATTAGATTATATGATGACAATTGTTAGTCTTTTGTGAAAACTAACGAGTGAAAGAGGTTGACCAAAACTGTTTTGGGTCACGAGTAATTATGGCGGTGTATCCGCATTGACTGAACGGAGAAAACGTATAAATGATTGTGAGTTTTTATGAAAAAGCTTTATAAACTGAATTGCATATATTTCAAAGTATTTTACTTTGATATATTTATGTTATGGGAATTGATTTAAAGATGGTTGAGAAAGTTAAAGTATGTGCCTTTTGATAAAAGAGATTTATAAACTGAGACGCATATATTTCAAAGTACTTTACTTTGATACTATTTACGACATGGGATTTGTTTCGGGTTGTTGAAAGAAAGTTAAAGTATGTGAGTTTTTATTACAAACCATTTTCTAGATGAAATGCATATTCTATTAAAGAGTTTTATTTCGATAATATATCAAATTAGAATAATTGGATTATTATCATTATTTAGGATACATTGTTCGATTATGGGTTGTTGAGAAAATTAACACATGTGAGATCTATTTGAGAAATTATTATTAAATGATTTCCATGTAAAAGTATGTGTTACTTGATGGGGTGTACAAGAGCTTTCTTTTAACCATTTTCGAACAACAATGCATACATTATCAAATGGTTATTACTTTGATATTATACCGGAATGGTATGTTTAAATTATTATGGTTAACTGCGATGCGGTATTTATTTACATGTTGTTAGAGATTAACACATGTGGTGAAATTAATGACATATGGGGTTTAAAAGGTACTTACACAACAGAAGCAGGGTGCGTTAGACTATGATGGTTCGCGCAAATGATTATCTATATTGTGCCCACGAATTCGTTTCGTATTTGGCTGGGTTATAACCGGTAGGGATTGCAACTGTACCGGGATGTTTGAAATTTTGAGCAGCGACTGTTGTGGCAAGTTACCTAGATGAGAGATTGAGCCTGAGTGTTAACTAACTACTAACAGATTTAAAGGCTCTTCGACAAATTGGATTGTGCATGGGTGTCAACTATATGTTTAACGATTTTGAAACATTTTATCATGAATTGGTTATATTGTAATTATTTCACTAACAGGGATTTACTCACTAGACCTTATGGTCTAACCCTCATTTTGTTTTAAAAAATATGCGGGTAAAAGAGATGAAGTATGTTGAGCATGTTAGCAAGTTTAAAATAATCTTCATGATTTTATAATCGTTTATGTGAAGATTATTAGCGAAAAATTTTATTTGTCGCTTTTTGGCAAATTGTATAGAAGGAGACCCAATTTGTAGCCTCGAATATGGTGTCTTAATTGTATAATTTGTAGTATTTGTTATATGAAAACACGGGTTGTCACATCTGCCGAGTACATCTTTTAGACGGTCGCTCGTGTTCCAGGCATGAAGGCCACAATGAATAACGTTTACACTGACATTCAGTCGGTAAAAGCAGACAATCTTGCTCATGAGCAAGCAATTGCCAAGCTGGAAAAACAGGTACAAGCACAAAACCTTGTGCTCGAGTCTATTCAAAAGACTCAGTCCGATATGATGCAGATGCTGACTAAGCTCTCTGAGGCTGGCTCATCCTTCACTGCTGCTGTTCGGACCTTGCTGAATCAGGTCATCTAGACCCAGACCACGCACACCGACTCGTTGAAGGACATTGGGTCCAATGTGCGAACGATGCTGGTGCATGTTCTCCCCGCTGACAACATCGAGGGGGAGAGATGCGCCAAAGAAATTTCTGATGAGATAATCGGACAGGTCAATGAAACAATTCCTGGCTCTTCGATATCTCCCTACATACAGCAAGATCCTTCTTCCGTTGTCGCTGAAGAAGAAGATCATCAGGAGGAGGAAGACGATGATGAAGATAACGATGAAATCCCTCGCTATGGGGGAAATGATGAAGATGATGATGATGACATCCCTCCTAGTGCTCTTGAGCACTTTAAGAATAGTAGACCAGGAAAATTCATGCCTGAAGTAATCTACAGGGAGCCTTTGGGGGACGGACCACCTTCTTCTCAGGATCCATCCAACCCATCAGGCAAAGGAAAGGAAGTGGTAGATCTTGATGCCACCATCCCACTATCTGAGGGGGAGACCGCTGTAGAGGTAACTCTTCCCCTTATCCCATCTCTGAACCCCAAACCTATCCATATTTCTTTCCTCCAAATTTTGGTTCTGAGCAACCTCTCTCTCCATCTCCTATTCTCAGTGAGTCTAGTCCCCCAAAGGACTCCACTTTTTGGAAGGAACCTTCATCAGAGGAGCAGTTTATGTACATATCTGATTCTGAATCTGAAGATGAAGAAGGCCTTATTCCCAGACGCTACGCACAAAGACCTCTAATAAGTGAACCTGAAGAAGAAGAAGAAAGGCTAATAAATTTATTAAAGGAACTTGAAGCCAAAAGAATAAGGATGCCCACTGATGAACCAGAAAACCCTGTGCCAATCAGCATGGTAGATGATTTCGACTTCCTATCTAAAGAGGAGAGAGCACAAGCACTAGAAGCTCAGAGAATCAAGTACGAAAATATGAAGCAAACATAGAATGATCTTGAGCTTGCATGAAAGATACTCAGGGAGAATGCTACAAGAGATGAAGCGACTAAAAAGCTAAACGAGAAAAGTAAAAGAGTCGCTGAAGCTTTGGCACAAAGAGAAGTGAATGAAGAAAATCTAAATGTGAATCCTATCCTTGCTCAAGAAAAGATCCTAAATGCACTATCTGATGAAAATACAAGCCACATAGAAAAAGAACTACGCTGGTGCACTGAACGATTTAGTTTTTGAACGTCTGATTTAAAAATCATTCGTGCAACTATCGAAGGACGTCCTTCCAAAAGAAGTGGTCTGAAGGTATATGTACGAATGTATAGAATTTCAAGATGTGAAAAAGAAGAAGCTAAGTTCTTAAAATTCTATGGATACTCTGAATGCCTAGAAATCAGAGATGCCATTCAGGGTTCCAAATCAAAATTTAAAGATGTGGTGGAAAGAGCATTGGATCAGCTACTTCAGATGATGTCACAGCATGTGCAAGTTCCACCTCTCCCTGAGCATACAAGAAGAAGAAGATCAAATGCTGAAGGAGGTTCATCTTCTAAAAGCGAACATGAAACCAAATTCAACTATGAAAGCATTCTTGGCCATCTTGAAATCCCTAACATCTCAATGTTGAACTCCTCTCTCCCTCAAGATCGAAGATATGAAGAAAATGAAATCATCACCTTCCCTGAACCTGGTATGGTTTTCTTGGATAATGATGGATTCTTAGGACTCTTCAGGAACCGAGAAGTCAACAAGGCTCCATCAGCTTTCAAAAAGATCATGCATCATTACTACTGGTCAGATGATCCTCTGATGAATCGACAAAAGAAGATCTATGATAATGAACTACAAAGAAGACATGAAAGACTCTCTGATTGATCTAGTAGTCTTCTTTTCCTTTGTAGTACTCTTCAGCTTATTGTACTTTTATCTTAAAAATTTGTAATTTCATTTTCTATGTAATTTCTCCAGATTATTCTTAATGAAATTTCAAATGAAGTACTCTATTCCAATTGTGTACTAAAAAGATCCCTGAAAATAGTAAATGGGACAATGAATATAAGAGTTCTAATTTCTTTACAAACTCTTTACTCACTGATATTTCTCTCTAAAATTTAAATCAGTGAATGTGCTTAAAGCCTCTACTTATAAAAATCGTGTTTTCATATCCTTATAAATGAAACACAATGGCTATAATAGATTAGCTGAAAAAATATCTCACAGATTAGTACTTAGAAATTTTTACTTCAGTATTTCTTAGGTCCCTACTAATTCTTTCAAGTAATTTTCCCATGTTACTTAATCATAATCAAATAGGGGGAGATTGTTGATCATAACTCCTCTCAGTGATTTGAATATGATTCCTCTATACACTTAGTGTGAAATTCCATTGATAAACTTATGTTCAAATTCAGCGATAGCATACGCTGATCGTTATCAGCGATCGCTGAAAATCAGGAACCTCAAGTCTACGTCTGAAGATCTGAAGATCAACCAACACACCAAAAGAACATTCAGCGAAAGTCGAAGACCAAGCTGAAGAAAGAGATAATCAGCTAGTGATCTGAAGCGGTTCAGTGATAACAAGGATTATCTAAACCAAAGTGTGAAGTCTTGTCAAGCCTCAGCGATACTCTGAAAGTTCATCCTTGAAGTTTCAAGTTCAACGATCAGGTGAAGCTTCTGAAACAAGATTAACGTTGATCTTATCCTCGATGCACAAAAGTCAAACCTTATACTATGTTAGAAAATAACGTACGGATTGTCTCTTAAGTCCCCATCATATCTGATATGGTACTGTTAACACGCGGGCAAAAGCATGGTTGCTTTTGAACAAAGGACAAGCTTCCTATGAAAGCTTGACACGTGGCATATACCTTTTGTCTTGCATTAAATGGAAACGAGTATAAATAAGATGAAGATATCTTCTTCATCTTCATCCATGCTACTTTCTATTTCTCTAACCTTTATCTCTTTTCTTTCTTACTTCCTTGTGCATCAAACTGTGTGATTTCTTAAGTTACAATAGAATAGGTTTATTACTTGTTCTAATTCCGCTTGTACCTGTAAATTTGTTTATGTGTGTTTGTATTCAACCCCCCTTCTACAAACTGCTTTTATATCCTTGAACTCTTGTAGACTCCTTTGGGACCAACCGTTTGAGTGGGGTGATCAAATCTTCTATTCCCTTGAAAAGATCTATTACCAAACTTTTTGGTGAATTGTTTGGTAATAAGTGCTAACGATTCTGCAAAATATTTGATTTCATCATCTTCAGAATCAGAAGCTTTTATATTTGCCTCTGACTTGAATGCCTTGCTCTTTCCTTTCCTCTCAATGTCTTCATTTCTTCTGCCTGACCCTCTGGACTCAAAGATTAGGGCTAGAGGTCCACCAACTGACGTCTTCTTCTGAACGCCTTCCTTTTCATGAGCATGAAGAGTGCCAAATATATCGTGTAGAGAACACATTTATAATTCTTGGTTAGCTTGAAAAGACATGGAGAGATTAGACCATTCTGGATTAGTCGTTTAAGGAATAGGACATTGTTGTCTTCCTTGGATCTTAATATACCACATCTCTTGCACAGATTTATCATAGTGTTAAATCTGTGAAAGGTCTGTTCCAGAGTCTCTTCTGGAATAGCTTGAAAACTATTATATTCATTCAGAGCTTGAGCTCTTCTGTTTTTCTTCATCTTTGCTCCTCCTTCAAGAATATTTTCAAGCTGATCCCACAACTCTTTTGCAGTTTCGCATGAATCCAGAAATTGAAAAATCTCATTTGGAATAGCCATAATCAAAAGACTCTTTGCCTTTTTGGCTATTTCCAGCTTAGCCTTTTCTCAATCAGACCAATTTTCTCTTAGTTTTGGAACTTGTCGAGCAGGAATTTCATCAATATTAGCAGTAGTAGGAATCCTTGGAGTGGTGGTCATTGGTATAAATGGACCATTCAGAACAGTAAGATGAAGTTCAATATCTAGTCCTTCATAGAAATTGATCCGGAGGTGTATATGGCGTTCATGTTTTGATTTGCCATTTTTTTTCTTTAGAAAACAGATATTAAGAGAAATGCAGGAAACATTGTTGAAATTTGGAGCAAATAAATTTCAAATGATTTGAAACGAGACGATATTCTTACTGATTTTCAGATTTAAACTAAAATTACCACTGATTTAGAGAAGATTGTACGAAATTAATAAAATCTCGAAAAATAGGGTCGAAGTGAGAACGGTAGTTTAAAAAATGAAAATAACTCCTGGTAGAATAGAGATTTCTCCAAACTGGAAGAGATCAAATAATCAATAGATTGATTATCAGGCTCTGATACCAATTGTTGGAACCCACATCCCTTTCTAATAACAACTCAACAGATCGAATAACAAAGTATGACCGGAAACAATGTCGATCTATGATTAATACTGAATAGTTAATAATAAGCAGTAAGAACAGTAAGAACAGATTTGAAGAACAATTTAGAAATCGTATTAATAACCTGGAAATCGATTACAATACGTATGAATGAACAGCGCAATTTTCTCTCCCAGATCGTCAACTATTACAGTGAAGAATGAATCTATTTATACTATTACAAAGTAAAAGTCAATGATCTAGCCTATCAGAATTTCACGCGTCAGCAATACTAGCAACAGAATCAGTTACATACAGGGACGCATGGAAAGTGTGATCGCCACGTCATCACAAACGCGTGTGAGCTAACAGTTAGAGTCCAGAGATTCTTCAAGTCTCTGGACGCCTCGGATATAACTTAAGTCAGAAGATGGGCTTCTGACTTAACTTCTGATCTTCGATGCTTGTGATTCTGGTTCATACTTTTCACAGAATGAAGTCGAACATGCTCTAATTACCAAATATAAAGAAGATTGGTTGAATTGGAGTGATGATGAGTATGATGAAGAGGTTGCTCACTATGATGCAAATTACTATATGTGTCAAATGAATTCAGAAGATACACATACTCATGACACTGAGGTACAAATCTCTTCTAACTCCACTTCTGAAGTTATTTCTGAACAAACTTCTGAAAATAATATGCAACAACAAATCTTAAACATTACTTCTGAATTTGAAAACCTAAGAAATAGAATTCAAGGTGAAGGAATTTTGGTAAATAAATTCAGAGAAGAAAGTCAAATTCATAAACTTAAATGTTAAAATACTGAAAGACTACTTGACAAAATTTATGAGGAGAAATCTATGTTAAAAGAAAAATTGGACAATATGCAAAAAGATATTCAGAATGAGAAATCTGAAAAAGAAGTATTGAATGTTAAAATGGACTATTTGAATAAAGAAAGGGATGAGTTATACAAGAAAATTAAGGAATTAGATAATCTAAACATCAAAAAGGTCAAATTAACAAACTCTGAATATTTTAACAAAGCAGACTTAGAACTCAAAATTTTACAATGTTAAAACTGGTTTGGGTTACAATGAAAATCATATTTTAAAGAAAGCACCTTCAAAACTGTACAATCTTTTTAATATGAAAGTTTTTAATGAAGATGTTAAAAGTGTTACTTCTAAACCTGTTGATCATTCTTTACCTGAAATAATCCCTTATATTAAATCAGAAGTCTTGTTCTCAAATGAAAAACCTCTTAATTCAAATGTTTCAAAAATAAAATCGGAGTCAGAATCAACTTCTGAGTCTATTTCTAAAGATACTTCTGAATTTACTTCTGAATCCATTTCTAAAACTACGTCAGAAGAAACTTTGAATCAAGATCAGAGGACTCTTCTAAGATATTAAATAATACTTCTGAAGTTCAAAATGATAAGAAAGATTTTTCAGAAGAAAATTCTGAGGATATATATGAAGAATTTTATGAAAATGAATCTTTAATTAATGATGACGAACCTTCAAAAATATTCTTTGACAATTCTGATGATGAATCTGATGAAGCTATTATTGAAAATATCATCATCAAAAATCAAAAATATCATCATCAAATTTTATTTCTAGAGTCAAGAATTTTGAAAAGGGTCAATCTTCTATTCCTAAATCTGAAACTCCTTTAAAACCCAAATTTGATAAGAAAGTTGGTAAAAGTTCATATTATTCTAATCCACGTTTCTTATCTTTTACAAAGCTGTCCACTTTAGTCTGGAAGAGAAAAGATGAAAGATTATCAATGCAAGACAAATTAGATGATTTTCATTCTTATGAGTCAAATGATGTATACAAGACCACTACTTATAATAAAAGCAGGCATTTTGTTTCTAAATCTAATGTTGTTACTTCTTGCTTATGTATTGATTTGTTGAAAATTATTTCTCATCATATTCATTGTGTGAATTGTGGACATCATGACTTCCAACTAAATTCAAAACTTAACAAGAAATCTCCTAAGAACTAATCATGTATTCTTCATTCAGTTCTTCAACTAATAACTCTAACACTCACAAAAAGGATAAATCTGACTTACATAGAATTGTTAAACAAAGTTCTGAACAAAGTTCTGAATTTACTTCTGTTAAATCAAAATTCAGAATTCCCTCATTTATTACTAATCTGAAAGGATCCATTTTCAAATGGGTACCTAAATCTAAGTAATTGTTTCTGCAGATGTGTCAGGTGTGGGTTTTAGACTCTGGATGTTCAAAGCACATGACACCTTACAAGGAACTACTAACTGATTATAATGAGAGAAATGGAGGAACAGTTAGTTTTGGAAACAATGCTAGAGGTTTAGTAGGAGGATATAGAACTTTTTCCAAGGGAGATGTCACAGTTATGAACGTTTTCTATGTCGAAGGCCATAAACATAATCTATTCAGTATAAGTCAGTTTTGTGACAAAAATTGGACTGTTCACTTTGATATTGAGTTCTGCTGTTACATCCCGCTAAAGCGGAAACACGAGGCGTGATAGTTCAAGATTTGATAGCAATAGGGCAAAAATAACATCAATCATCCATTCAAATACATAACAACTTAAACCTGAAATTTACATCATACAAGTCCATAGTTTAAAACAAAATTAAAGGAAACAAGTGTTCAAACAAAACGATTTGAATTGTAAAACATGATTGATGTTGACGCGCCCAATTAATAAGCATTTCAGTTCATCTTTCTTACCCCTGAAAAGCATGAATAAAACAAGGTCAACTACAAAGAGTTCGTGAGTTCAAAGGTTTTAAATATTATAAACATCTTTTGCATAAATGAATATTGAGCAAAATACTTTTATGGCACATAATAAATTTTTACATCATAAAACGTTCAAGCCATTTTTGAACCCTAATTATTAGTAAGTAGTGAGCCACCGCTAAACCTTCGACAACAAAAATATTTTTAGTTATACCTCAGCGGTGGACCTAAAGTCCACATGTGTAGAACCTTCCTTTTAACTATAGTGCACCCCTACCTGTAGTTTCCCGGTGGGATTGCTATCCACGCCCCTACTTTCGGTTTTTAGGTGGGATTGTCCGTCCAATAGCGCTATACACATATACCCTCGGCTCCTCACTTGAGTTAATAGTAGTGTGCAAACTTTTATAGAACATTTTACTCAATACAATCTATTAGTGTACATGCCTTAGTACGCAAATCAATAGTTTCATAATGTTTCACATTCGATAATGCAAATAGCTCAATTATTACATTTAATCATGCTTTTCACCCCAAAACGTATAAAATACTTTAAAAATGGGGCTGTGAATACTCACCTTATAGCAATAACTCCAATTAACAAAGCACGATCCGCACCTACTCGTCGGCCTAACTTTTCTCTATCAAAGAGAAATACCCAAAACGGTCACTTATATGTCTAATGATTACTATGAGTGTGCTTATAAGTCCTTATATGTCCAACTTGGTCTACTATTGTCCCGTTATACATAATACACATATGCTCTTTAAAGAAGTAATTTATACCCAAAATGTAATGTATAGTCTTTTTAAGTGTTCCTAATTTATGTAATCAAATAGTTTCAGAATTTCATTTTCTGACAGAAACTATAAGTCCCAAAAATGATCAATTTAATGTAACATCCAAAATGATAAAATTTCCCATCTTTTTATATGTGATGCATTACTGAGTTAAGGTCATTTTGACTTAATTTCATGCATTTTAGACATATAAAAAGGGTTCAAATAATTTATATCAAATAGTGTGTCACAGCAAGCATGACAGATTGCAGACTGTTAGTAAAACAATCATTTGAGGAGTTCTACTTAATCTTTTTTTTAAGAAATTCCAGTTGGATTATAAGGATAACACATAAAGGAAACCTTTGAAATAAGAATAACTCATTTTGAATGAGTTATGAAGGAGATATGACACCACAAAGTTGCATGCACACTTTTGTTGATAGAGATATCATAATAGCTTCAAAAGGTACTGGGTTCTGAAGATGTAAAGATCTGAAGAAAAGATAAAGAAAAGCCTAAGGCATAACTTCTGAAGTGCCAACTTCAGAAGTTCTGAAGATATTCTGAAGAGGTTCTGAAGAAGTTCTGAAGACACTTCTGAAGAAGATCTGAAGGAGTTCAGAACCGATTCTGAACTTGTCTGTTATGAATGTACTGTTACTTTAGTCTTTCTATTTCATGTATAAATAGATAGTTTGTTAGATTGTTAGACTAATGTTTCCATAATCCTTGTAAAGACATATTTTGTAATACTGTTCATCCAATCAATACATACGACATTTGGCTAGCATATTTATGTTCTAATCTTTCTATATATTGATATCTTGATTGTTTGGGTCCTAACAATTGGTATCAGAGCCAATTCATCTGTTCTTAAAGATTTGTGAAATAATTTTCAGATCTGACAGTTCTTGGTGTTCTTGATCAATAAATTTCAAATTCAAATCAGGTGAATTCTCGATCTTCTAACAATCAAAGATGTCTAAAGAAACTGTCTCAATCAGATCTGAAACGAAACCACCAACTCTTTTCTTGGGAGAATACCATCAATGGAGAATTAGGATGATTCAATTCTTAGACAACGTAGATGAAGCTTTAATGCAATCGATCACAAATGGCCCACTAGAGGTCTTTATTGAAATTCCAGCAGTTCCTAGAACTGAATCTACTCCTGAAATACCGGCGTCAAGAATCAAGAAAAGTCTAGGTATGTATAGTACTACTGAGAAAGCTCAAGCTAAAGTTGACAAAAGGGCATTAACTCTTCTTACAATGGTTATTCCTAATGAGATATTCAATAGAGTAGATAGCTTAACATCTGCTAAAGCCATGTGGGATGAAGTTGAAGCTCAAATGCAGGGTAGTACAAAAGCCCAAGCACAAAGATTGAATATTTGTGTGGGTACTTATGAGAACTTCAGGTATAAAGAGAATGAATCTATTGCAGAGACTTATCATAGATTCAACAATATCATGAATGATTTGAGAAGAAATGGTGTTCAGAAATCAAATTCTGAGATAAACAACAAATTTCTAAACAACTTGGGTAATGAATGGTTACTAGAAACTAGATATTGAAATCAAATCAGTTAGTAATTCTCTGATAACATGGTTACTAGAAACTTATCTAGAAAATCCATTCATGATGTCTATGGTATTCTGTTTCAACAAGAAGACAAAATCAAAACTAGACAGAATGAACAAAAGAAGGTAAATGAAATAGTAGCCTTGTTAAGCAAGAAGTATAATAGTTCTCTGACTATTTCTACTAAGAAGGTGTGTGAGATCCCAGAGACAACAGTTTGTGATGGGGATGAATCAGATGAGGAGCTGAAAAGGATTTCTGATAATATTGCTTTTATGACAAGGAAATTTACTCAAAGATACAATCAAAAATATCAGAATAAACCTAGATCTGAAAGTGGACCTAAGAAAGGTCAAGAAGCTGGTCAATCTGAAACATCTGAACCAGCAAGGTGCTTCAACTGTGGAAAGCCTGGAAATTATGCAAGACAATGCAAGATGCCAAAAGTCAAGAATTCAGGCTACTATGAGAAGAAGTATCTGCTAGCTAAGAAAAAGGAGCTCAATCCTGCTTTAGTGACCAAGTATGAAAAGGACTAGTTAAACTGGAGTGATGGAGATGATGATGAAGAAGTTGCTCACTATGCAACCAATTGCTATATGTGTCAAATGGATCCAGAAAAAGACAAACAAGACACTGAGGTATCTTTTTCATCTTCTGAATTAAATTATGAAATAAACTACTCTTCTGAACAAAATTCTGAACATAATTCTGAACATAACATTGTAGATTCTGAAATGAAAAATCAATTTCAAAACATGTTTTCTGAATTTGAAACTCTCATAAACAGAATCAAAGGTGAAAGAATTTTGGTCAATCAATTCATGGCTGAAAGTCAAATATATAAAGAAAATTGTCAAGAAGCTGAACAGATTCTTAAAAAAGTTTCTGAAGAAAAACTTGTTTTCAAAGAAAAAATGGACAGCTTACAAAAAGAAATTATCAATGAGAAGTCTGAAAAAAAAATTCTGAATGTTAAAATGAATTTTCTGAATCAAGAGAGACATGATCTTTATAAAAAGATTAAGGAATTAGAAGATTTAAATTTTAAAAGAGGACAAACTGAACAAACTCTGAACATTTTAACTAGTCAGGCTCAAAATTCAAAATTTTAGAACATAAAAGCAGGTTCAGGATATAATGACAGTCAAATACTGAAAAAGACACCTGCAAATCTGTATGATTATTCTAAAATGAAAATTTTCAATGAAACAAATACAGGTGTCATTTCTAAACCTGTGAACTATTCTTTGCCTGAAAGAATACCATTTGTAAAATCAGAGACTTTGTTTACAGAAGAAACACCTCTTAAAACTGGTGAACCAGAAATAATTTCTGAAACAGAAGAAATAAATATAAGTTCAAACATTTGTGAATCTTCTGAATCAAATATTATTTCTGAAGAAAAATCTGAAGTAATTGTTAAGTCTGAAATAATTTCTGAAGTTACTTCTGAGATAACTTCTGAATTCAATTCTGAAGTCATTTCAGAAGATACTTCTGATAATAAATCAGAACATGAAGAAAAATATGATGAATTCTCAGAAATTGACTCTTTAGAAGATGTTGATGAGAATCCCAATATATTTTTTGATAATTTTGATGATGAGTCTACAACAACAATAAATTCAAATATTTTTGCAACAAGTATGACTCAAAATAAATTTTCAGAACTAATAAATGCTTCTGATTCAGAAGATGATGATTATCACATGGTGCAAGTCATTCATAAAAATGGCTATTTGGTTTACAAATCACAATCTTGTATGACTGAAGGAGAAATACTAAAAACTGAAGCTTCAAAGATACCTTCAGAAATATTTGGTCCTGTGTTTTTAAAACCAGAATCTCAGATATTTGAAAATTTTACTTCTTCAAATTTTTCTCCTACTACTACAAACACTTCATTGACTTCATCACCATGTTCAGTAACATCTTCTAACTTCAACACCAGAGTTAAAAATTTTGAACAAGGACAATTAACTCAAATTCTAAGGATAAACCTAAAGTGAAGAAAAGAATTTCTTATACTAATCCTCATTTCTTATCTTTACAGAGTTATCCACTTTAGTATGGAGACAGAAAGATGAAAGACTGTCAAAGAATGACAAATTAGATAGTTTTTTTCAATTTCAAATAAAAGTGATGTACCTAAATCAAAGATAGTGAATAAAAGAATCTTTGTTGAAAAATCAAATGTTATTGATTCTTATATGTCTAATGTTGTTGTAAATACTTTGAAGAATCATATTCACTGTATTAATTGTGGTCATCATAATTTTCATCTTAACTCCAAAACAAACAAGACAAATTTGATGAAATCTATTCAGAAATGTTCAGCTATATTGACAAATTCAATTAAAATAAAAATAAAAATAAAACTAAGAAAGATAAATTTCAAAGTTCTGAACAAACTTCTGAATTGAAACATCTGAAGAAAGAGTTCAGAACTTCAAATTTTATTACTAATCTCAAAGGACCCATTCTGAAATGGATACCTAAAACTCAATAATCTTTTTTGTAGATATGTCATGTGTGGGTCTTAGATTCTGGTTGTTCAAGACACATGACACCTTTCAAAGAATTACTAACTGATGTAAGAGGATATGGCACTTTCATTAAAGGAGATGTGACAGTAATGAAAGTTTTCTATGTTGAGGGACTAAGACATAATCTTTTTAGTATTAGTCAATTATGTGACAAATACTGGAAGGTTAATTTTGACATAGATTAATGTCATGTTCTGAGTACAACAAACAAAAATGAATTAACTGCTTATAGAGATGGTGATATCTACACAACAACATTCACTACAACTGGTCAACCACAAGGTGTATGTTATATGTCTACAACAATGAGAAATGATAGTTGGCTTTGGCACAGAAGAATGTCACATCTGAATTTCAAAGTCATTTCTGAACTAGGCAAACATCAATCTGTAAGAGGACTACCAAAGATCAGATTTGAAAAGAACTCTCTTTGTTCTGCATGTGAACTAAGGAAGATCAAAATAAGTTGTCATCCTCTGAAAATGCTATCTTCATGCAAAACTCCACTAGAAATGCTACATATGGATTTGTGTGGACCAATGAAGACTCAAAGCATGGGGGGAAAGAAATACATTCTTGTCATAGTAGATGAATACACAAGATACACATGGATTGAATTTCTGAGACTCAAATCTAATACTTCTGAAAGACTGATACCCTTTCTGAAGAAAATTGAAGTTCTTCTTCAACTTCCAGTCCAAAAGATCAGAAGTGACAATGGAACAGAATTTACAAATTCTACACTTCAGAATTTTTTGGAATCTGTTGGTATTTCACATAATTTTTCCGCTGCAAGAACTCCTCAACAGAATGGGGTGGTTGAAAGAAAGAATCGTACTTTGGTAGAGGCTGCAAGAACCATGTTGGCATATTCAGAACTTCCTCTTTCTCTTTGGGCAGAAGCTATTGCTACTGCATGTTTTACTCAGAACAGGACCATTCTAAACAGAAAGTTTCTTAAAACTCCTTATGAAATGATAAAACAAAGAAAACCCTCTATTGATTATTTTAAAATCTTTGGTTGCAGGTGTTTTCTAAAGAATGATATTCAACATCTCGATAAATTCGCACCAAAAGGTGTAGCTGGTATCTTTGTTGGCTATTCTCAAAGATCCAAAGCTTACAGAGTACTCATTAAAGGAACTCAAAGGATCATTGAGAATACAAATGTCAGATTTCATGAGCCAATATTGACTTCTGAACAAGACAGTTCAGAACTCGCACATAAACCAACTTCTGAAAGTTTGGACTCTGAACATAATCAGACAAACTCTAATTTTGAATCTCAAACTTTACTTCAAACAAATTTAGACAATTTATGTCAAGACTTATTTAATATTTCTGTAAATGTTTCTGCAGATTATCAAAATCCTTCTCTCATCAGAAGCACAAATGATCAAGACATTTCAGAAATATAAATTTCAAGTACATCATCAGCACCACAAATCTCAACCTCAAATTCAGAACTTCCAACTTCTGAGAATGTACATACAACTTCTAAACCAGTTCAAGTTACTTCTGAACCAGTTCAAGCTACTTCTGAACCAGTTCAAGTTACTGCTGAATCAGTTCAAGTTATTTCTGAACCAGTTCAAGATAATTCTGAGCATGTACATCAAAGTTCTGAACTAATTCAGAATTTTCCATTTGAGGGGGAGACTTCAGATTTACATTCAGTTATCAATCATGATACTGAAACTCAAGCAATTATTGATGATTATGATTCTCTGAACAATGTTTCATCTGTTCAACCATTGCCAAATGTGAACAAATGGACATCAAGTCATCCAGTGCATCAATTTATTGGAAATGCATCAAAAGGTGTTCAAACAAGATCTGCAACAGCAAATGAGTGTCTATATGTAAATTTCTTAAGTAGCATGGAACCCAAAAAGCCATATGAAGCACTTCAAGATCCAGACTGCATTTTAGCCATGCAGGATGAGTTAAATCAATGTGAAAGAAACAAGGTCTGGAGATTGATACAAAAACCAAAAGGTAAATCTATCATTGGCACAAAATGGGTATTCAGAAATAAAAAGGATGAAAATGGTATTGTTGTAAGAAACAAGGCAAGGCTTGTAGCTAAGGGGTATTGTCAACAAAAAGGGATTGATTATGATGAAACCTTTGCTCCTGTTGCTAGAATAGAAGCCATTAGAATATTTCTTGCATATGTCGCTCACAAAAACATGAAGGTGTTTCAAATGGATATGAAATGTGCATTTCTGAATGGTATTTTACATGAAGAAGTGTATGTTGAACAACCAGAAGGCTTTGTAAACAAAGAGTTTCCATATCATGTCTACATTTTAGACAAAGTCTTATATGGACTTAAACAAGCACCAAGAGCATGGTATGATACTCTTACAACTTTTCTTCTGAATTCTAAATTCAAAAGAGGTACTGTTGATACAACTTTATTTCTGAAAAAGGAAGGTGATGATATGATCTTAATACAAATATATGTAGATGATATTATATTTGCCTCTACAAATCCAAAATTTTGTAGAAATTTTGAGAAAATCATGCAAACTGAATTTGAAATGAGTATGATAGGAGAGTTGACATTTTTACTTGGCCTTCAAGTTAAACAACTTCCCACTGGCATATTCATTAATCAATCAAAGTATGTCTCAGACTTACTTAAGAAGTTTGACATGACTGATTGTTCAAGTATTCAAACTCCAATGGTCACTGCAACTAAGTTAGAACCTGATCTGAATGGAAAATCTGTTGAGCAGAAAAAGTACAGAGGCATAATTGGATCTTTGCTTTACTTAACTGCTAGTAGACCAGGTATAATGTTTGCTACATGTATTTGTGCAAGATATCAAGCAAATCCTTAGGAATCACACCTTCTAGCAGCAAAAGGAATCCTTAGATATCTAAAAGGTTCTCCTTTATTGGGATTTTGGTATCCTAAGGATTCTAGTTTTGAACTAACAGCCTTTATAGATGCAGATCATGGTGGATGCAAATTAGACAGGAAAAGCACTTCTGGATCATGTCAATTTCTGGGTGATAGATTCGTAAGCTGGTCTTCATAGAAACAAAATTGTGTTTCTACTTCTACAGCAGAAGCTGAGTATGTAGCAGCTGCAATATGTTGCTCACAAGTGATCTGGATGCAAATTCAACTCAAAGACTATGGTTACACTTTCAAAAAGATTCCTTTGTATTGTGATTCAAAGTGTGCCATAGCCATCACTGCCAATCCTGTTCAGCATTCAAAGACCAAGCACATTGATGTAAGATACCATTTTATCAAAGATCATGTGGAAAAAGGTAATATTGAAATGTTTTTTGTTTAGACAAATTATCAGTTAGCTGATTTATTTACCAAAGCACTTGATGAAAAACGATTTAACTTCTTGGTAAGTAAATTGGGCATGATGAATATGTCTATGTAAGTATTAAACATCAACTAAACTTTAGAAGTTATATTCTGAGGTTCCTATCTCAAATTCATAATTGTTTGCCCTTCAGAAATTTTCTGAAGTTCAATATTCAGATCTTTGCTTCTTTTCAAACTCAGAAGTATAATTCTTCTTTATCTAGGTTGATTGTTTATTACTATTCTTTTTTTCATTTCTCTAATATTATCTTATTTCTTTGATAAATATTGCACTGTTTAAGGGGGAGAATCATAGTTCCTAATGATTCAAGGAGGAGTGGTATTAATGTCAAAAATTTTGAACTACCCTTTCCTACAAAACAAATCTGATTTTCTGAAATCAAGTCTTGACCTTCATATCTACGAAGTCTGAACGAGCTTCCTTAGATAAATTAATTTTTCTATTTGTTTAAACCTACTTCTGAATTCTTAAAATGTTTTATATTTTTCAGAATTTTGTAGTTTTAAATAATTTTTGGTCTTCTAAAGTGATACAAGTTTAGTTCTGAACTAAACTTAAGAGTTCTGAGGTTCTTCTGAGTTCTTTCTTTCAAACTTATGAACTTATTCTCAGAAGTTCTGAACAATTTCTGAAGTTTTTGAACTTGTTCTTAGAACTTAACTTCCCGTTGATATTTCTTAAGTATCACTTAAGCGTGTGCCACGTGTTTTAATTTCATTGGATATTTCTTAAGCACGTCGATTAAACGGTTCATTTATCCAAATAAATGATGATTACTACTCTAATCACATTCACTTTTTGGCCACGTGTTCATCAGCGCTTATCAAGTCTTATAAATCAATGAATTCTTCATCGTCTTCATTTTTTAGTGATTTTACTCTGAGAAATCTATCTGTTTTCATTGATCTTCATTCCATTTCGAATCCTTGTTCTTCAAATATATTGTCTACTTCAAAAGCTATGGTTTCTACTTCCTCTAGCCTTAATGACATCAACGGATCATCGAGTGATGGTTCATTCAAGATCGTACCTCAAAAATTGCTACTAATCAAGCCGGACCTTCAAACCCTAACCCTAACCCGAGAACTGATAAAATTGGGGAAACACAAGTTGAACCTATTAAAGTTGTTTCTGGATCAAATGCTGGTGATAGTGAATCCCAGACTCGTGTTGAAAGTAGTGATATGTCAAAAATTTATGTCCCTGTTGAGAAACTGCTAGAAATCAAGAAAAATAATTGTGCTTTGAACTTTAAATCGACAGACTTCACTGATGATCAAATGATTTTGATTGAAATTCTAAAGAAACATCCACTTCGTACTCTACTCTCTAGGAAATTCTCTGTTCCTACTTCTTACCTTCAACAATTGTGGTACTATGCTGAGGTTGATGAATCTGAAGATGAATTGTCTCCTTTGTCCATGCTTACAAGGTTTGTATCTCTGTGGATGATATTAGATGTCTTCACTTTCTGGCAAAACCAGATGAGGTTCTTGGGAAAACCTCTTATGATCCAATTCCATCTTTAACAGAAATGGTCTCAGATTTCATGAGTTTGGGATACTCTGAAAATCTAAATGCTTTAAGTTCTTTTCGAAGAAAGTGTTTACCTCCGATATGGTACTGTTTATTCTCAATTTTGAACACTTGTCTATCTGGGAAAAGTTCAAGTTTGGATCAAGCTTCAGCAAATGGGAGGATCATCTTTCATGGAGTTGCATTCAACAAGCATTATGATTATGCTTCTCTTATTTTCTCAAATCTGCTATTTTGAAGAAGTCTATATTCAACTACATACGATTTCATAGATTCTTTCAAACACTCATCAAAGGAGCAATGAAAGCAGTGTCAGCAATCCCTGTTCTAGCACATGAGGTACATGTTCCTATCTTTACTATGGACAGTTTACGACCACCAAATGCAAAACTTACATTTCCAAATGCAGTTCCACTTCCTTCTCACTTACTTGATCTTGTAAGTACACCAAATAAGATTGTGAGTGAGTATTTAGAATCTATGGGATTACCTCAACCAGTAGTCCCTTCCCCTGATTCAAACCAGAGTGGTGATAATGCAAGGGAGTCTAGACTTGTTAGAAAGAGAGGGGAGGCTGTTCAAGGGGGGGAACAACCTCAAAGAGTAATGAGAAAAAATGAAAATGAGAGGATGGGTAGAAGAGTAAGAAAAAAAATTGAAGATGGGAGAACACAGGCAAAAGAAAAACAAACCTGTGAACCACCTGTTACTGGCCGGGCACCCACATCTTCTATTATTCCACATTCTTTGGTGGATGATATTGAAAAGGCCAGTGAGCCCATGGCAAATTTGGTTATCCCCCTCAGCCACTCACCCATCTCTCAACAGAAGGGTGTTTCAACAACACATATGGGGCAAGCAGCTTATAATCCATTAGGACCCCAATTGGAGGTTCCTTTTGTTGAAAATGAAGGATATATGTCCCCCTTCACCATTTTGAGCACATTGAGTCTAAAGGTCCACTCAACATTGAGCCTACTGAACCACTTAATGTGGAATCTATTCACACTAGCACACATCTTACAGATGTCATCAAGCAAGGTGTTTGACATATTGCATCAACAACTATAGATATTCCTATTACTGGATATCAAGGATTAGTTGGAAGACCTGGTGGGGTGAACATCACAAAAGCCCCATTCACAGAATCACATGTGGTTCAGGATGTCTCTGTGGCACATACAGGCCAACCTTCTTCTGAAGGACTGCAAACAAGACCATCTGTTGGTCTTGGAACATTACCCACATCTTCTGAATTCACAGAATTCAAAGATTTCTGTACTTCTGAATTTGCAAAGATTCAGTATGGCATCAAGGAATTGACGGATACAACTAAAAAGGTGATGGAGGATAGGTTGGATCAACAAGGGGTAAGTATGGTGAATAGGTTGAATGATTTTCAACTCCAATCTTCTAATGATCTGAATAATTTCAAGCAAGCACTTCTGACTGCTTTTTCTGAAGTTGCTTCATCAGTTTCTTCTCTGAAAGCTTCTCAGATTTCTTCTTCATCTACTCAACCAGATTCTTCTACTTTTGCAACAAAGGATGACATTACTCAGATTTTGAATCAGCTTTCTTCTATTCAGAGTTCTCAGACAGATTTAAGTACAACATTATCTGTTCTAGAGTGCAGGCCTCAATCAGATACTTTTAAAAGGAATCTTGATGATCAGGATCCTGATAATCAAGAGGGGGAGAAAAGACAGAGAGTACCTGAAACAGAGAATGTTGAAAATGTTCAAGAACAAAGTTCTGAGAAAACTTTTGAAGATGCTCAGAATGTTGGTGAAGCATCTAATAGAGTTTCTGAAGCAATAGAAGATATCTTAGTTGCATAACATGAAGGGCAAGAGGTGAATGTTCATTCTTCTGAAGATACAGTAGAGGAAGGGTATGAAACAGAGATGTTATCCTTTGATTCTGAAGGTAACTTAAGCTCAGACAATACAGATATTATTCCTGATTCAAATGAAGAGATGCCAAGGGAATACCTTGCATTTGAAGATGTCATTGGTGAGCCCAGTGATCTTTCTGATGTTATTATGTTTGAAGAAGATATGTCTGGAGCTAATATGGGAGAATGTTCTGAAGCTAATGAGATAAAAGATTTGGTAATTTGAAAGCCCCAACAACTTCTAAGTGATGAATACAGAAGAGCTTCTGAAGAGTTATGGAATATACTGAGTCAATTTTGCTAGGTGCATGTCTTTTTGAATAATCCAAGAAGTCTGGAGTGTAGACTTTTGGACAACAGGTTTTCAGTCTTCAGAGATTTTCTTGATCAACCAGATGAAAGAGTTGAACTAGAACTTGATCTAAGTCATATGGGAGGAACTAAAATTGCAGATGAAATTTTAATGGTCTACTCTAGAAAATTTGAAGTAAGAGTCAGATCCTGCATCACTATTCCCAAAATTGATATTCCTCTTCTTGAAGAACCTATTCTAGATCAAGTCTAGGAAAAAGAAGATATGTTTCTTTTTGGAGAAATCAGCTTAGAATTTCCTGAAGTAATTTACTTCCGTATGTATAAAAACAGTTTGAGGTTTGCAACTCTAGAAGATTTTGTAAATGATGAGTGGTCTGAAGATCAAATCTCTCAAGTTATAAATTTTGTTCAGAAGCATGGTGTTCAGAATCTGAACGATTCCACTCTTATAAAGAAGATTAGATGTCTGTCAAAGACTGTTGAAGATGATTTAGTAATATACAGATTTGGAGCAGAAAGAAGAAATGGATACTTATGTGAATTTACTCAGTATGATCTGTACAAACTAAGATTGCAAGATAAATTGACAGTTCTTCAGTTCTGTGTTGCTAGAAGTGAAGTGGAACTTGTTTTTGAAGTCAGAAGAATTCTGGGAATCTACATAAGGAACATCATCAAGCATGACTTTCAATTAGCTCTGGAATTTGGTTTAGTTAAAGTGAATCTGTTGGAACCTGGAAATCTTGAAGACACAGCAATAACTAGAGTGTTCACTAGTCCAGATATTGGGTTCAGATATACAGTGGATGGAAATAAAACCTTTTTGACTTCAGATATTCCAAAATACTCTAACTCAACTCTGAATTGGTTTCTTAGTTATGCAAAGGATTATATTGAAGATTCAGATCAAAGAAGAAATCATATATCTGATCAACGAAAGAATTCATTTCAGAGAAAATGTAAGGAATAGTTATCTAGCTGGTCACAAAAGAGAAAACAAGATCAGAGGAGTTGATTATTTACTTAGTGATACTTATGATTTCCAGATTCATTCTAAGAAACAAGACTTGGATGAAATTCTGAAGTTTTCTCTGAATATTGAAAGTTCTAAACCAAGTCAAAAGGATAAAGACAAAGGAAAAGAAGTCATTTTTGGAGCTATTTCTGAAAAGTTGGTTCCTATAGAGCAAATATCTGAAGAGGAACAACTGCAAGTATAAAGAATAGAAGAAAGTGCTTTCACCATGTTTCTTGAATATTTCCATCCAGAAATGTTCATGGAATATGAAGAAAAGTTCAACTATATTGATTGCTGGATTCAAAAGTCTTTTGGTTGGAAACAATGGACAGATATCATTAGAAAGATAAGGATTCCAATTAATGAAGCAAGAAAGGAAAGTCCAGTGGTCAAAGTAGTTAATGCTGACTTGAAGACAAGACAAAATTACAAGTATGCATTATTTACTATTGAAAGACAAAATGGTGAGATTTTTACCTTCTCTGAAGCTGATTTCCAGAATGTATATCTCAGAGATCTACTCAGAGTTTACAAAAGCCTTTATCCTTTTCATGATTCAATCACCAAGTTCAGAAAATCATTTCCAATTCTCAGAGATGGCTTGTATAGAGAATTTATATGGGCTGCAAAGACTGATTTTCAGGTTGCTTATGTTCTGAACAAGAAACAAGTACACTTGAGGAAACCAAATCTGAGCTTACCAGATATTCAGAATATGAAGAAGAGTACCTTAGTAATTCAACCTCCAGACTTCATTTGCAAATGCTTTCAAGAACTATTATTTGTGAGATTTGAAGAACTCCATAAATGTTGCAATGGAACTCTCATGGCTACCAGAGATCATTTGGTAAAAAGACAAAATAGAAGACGAAAGAATCTGAGCAATGAAGATTGGGAGAAGCACAAGAAGCTTGCAAAAGAGATGATTAGAATTGCTGAATCCTTGCTAGAATACAGAAATTTAATTCTGAAAGATGTTAGGGAAATTCTGAATTTCTGGAAGTATGATCTAAACTTTTGAAGCTAAGGGGGAGATTGATAGAGATATCATAATAGCTTCAAAATGTACTGGATTCTGAAGATATAAAGATCTGAAGAAAATATAAAGAAAAGCCTTAGGCATAACTTCTGAAGTGCCAACTTCAGAAGTTCTGAAGGCATTCTGAAGAGGTTCTGAAGACACTTCTGAAGAAGATCTGAAGGAGTTCAGAACCTGTTCTGAACTTGTCTGTTATGAATGTACTATTACTTTAGTCTTTCTATTTCATGTATAAATAGATAGTTTGTTAGATTGTTAAACTAATGTTTCCATAAACCTTGTAAAGACAGATTTTGTAATACTGTTCATCCAATCAATACATACGACATTTGGCTATCATATTTCTGTTCTAATAATTCCATATATTGATATCTTGATTGTTTGGGTCCTAACATCTGTCATTAGTTGACAAATTACACACTTAACTTTAATAAATTGGTTAATGCCTCAAAACTTCATATTTTTTAATGAAACTGGATTCATATGAACCTGAACTCATAAAAAAAACTCCAGAAGAAGAATTATGCATTATGGACAAATATTCAAAGAGATATTAACATGCAAAGTAGGGTTTACCTACTGGTGGTTTCACAGTTTGCACACCTAAAATGTTTTAGTTGTTTGGAGGGTCAAAACTCCATATTTTCATGCGATTCCACTTGCAAACAAAAGATAATTCATATAATTGACTCTCAAAGGAAGAATCATCCTTTTTTATTGAGTTTTGGAGGAGATATAGCCATTTGAACATGCATGCACAATTCTGTCATATTTGGACAGAATGTACACTCATTTTGTTTTAATTAATTGAAACCTCAAATCACCATATTTTTTAGTGAAACTAGTGGCATTTGAAATATAAGTCATTAAATTAATTTCCAGAAGAAAAATCAAGTGATTTGGATGAATATCCAAAGAGTTATGGTCATTCAAAGTAGGGCTTACCTACTATTGAACTTTCAGATGCACATGAATCTTGTTATGAGCATTTGAGAGGTCAAAACTCAATGTTTTTTGGTGAAACCACTTGGATTAGAACCCCAACTCACTAAATAAATTTCTAGAAGAAGATTTATGATATTTAAACATATTATTTGCAAGAAATGGACGAATTTATGCACATGCATGAAATCTGTCAGCACCAAAAATCACCATTGTTATTCAAAAACACATAAAATCATGATTTTTCACCTATTTCTTGAGTTTATTGTTTGGATCATTGATTACCACCATTATGTAAACATTTTTATATGTTTTTGGTGTGTAATCCTTCCATAAAACTCAAAATTTACAGAGTTTAGAAGAAGATGACTAAGAATGCATGAAAAAGTGGGTTTTCACCCAAAGATGGTAAGAAAAATGAGAGTAAAGTTGTTACCATATTTGGATGATGATTAGAGCTTCAATTTCTTGTATAAACTTGATCTTTGATGATGTTCTAGGGTTAATTTGGCTTGAAATTAAAGAGAGAAAAGAGAGGGAGTAGAGAGAAGGATGTGTCATTTAGTTTTTAGAGAGAGAGGGGGGGGGTTTGAATTTGAAACTTGCAAATGAGAGAAAATGAAAAAAAAAACTGATTTATAGAAAGATAACAAGAAATAGATCACTGAATATTGTATATTGTATTGATCAGATGAACTGTATTATAAAATGTGTCTTTACAAGCTTATGAAAACGTTAGTTCTAACTATCTAACAAACTATCTATTTATACAAGAAATAGAAATGCTAAAGTTACAGTACAAAAATGACAAGCATGTTCATAACTACTTCTGAACTTCTTCAGAACTTCTTCAGAAGTGTCTTCAGAACCGTCTTCAGAACTTCTTCAGAAGTATCTTCAGAATCTTCAGAACTTCTGAAGTTGCCACTCCAGAAGTTATGCCTTAGGCTTTTATCTGTTTGTCTTCTGATTTCTGAGTCTTTCTTTCTTCAGATCTTTCTTAGTCTTCAGAACCCAGTACCTTTTGAAGCTATCTTAGTATCTCTATCAATCTCCCCCTTAGTTTCAAAAGTTCAAATCATAATTCCAAAAATTCAAGATTTGTCTAACATCCTTCAAAATTAGATTTTTGTATTCCAACAAAGATTCTGCAATTCTGATCATCTCTTTTGCAAGCTTCTTGTACTTCTCCCATTCTTCATCATTCAGATTCTTTGGTCTTCTATTTTGTCTTTTAACCAAACGATCTCTGATAGCCGTTAAAGTTCCATTGCAGCATTTGTGGAGTTCTTCAAATCTCACAAAGAGTAATTCTTGAAAGCACTTGCATACAAAACCTAGGGGTTGAATTACCAGAGTACTTTTTTCAGATTTTGAATATCTGGTAGACTTAAGTTTGGTTTACTCAGATGAACTTGTTTCTTATTCAGCACATATGCAACTTGAAAATCAGTCTTTGCAGCCCAGATGAATTCTCTATACAAACCATCTTTGAGAACTGGAAATGATTTTCTGAACTTTGTAACGGAATCATGAAACGGATAAAGACTCCTGTAAACTCTGAGCATATCTCTTAAGTAGACATTCTGAAAGTCAGCTTCTGAAAAAGTAGATACCTCACCATTTCTTCTTTCCACAGTAAAAAATGCACAACTGTAATTTTTTCTTATCTTTAATTCTGCATTAATCACTTTCATGACAGGACTTTCTTTTCTTGCTTCATTAACAGGAATCCTTAGCTTTCTTATGATATCAGAATACCATTGTTTCCATCCAAAGGATTTGTTGATCCAACAATCAATATAATTAAACTTTTGTTCATGTTCCATGAACATTTCTGGATGAAAATATTCAAGAAACATAGTAAATGCACTCTCTTCAATCCTTTGTTCTTGTAGTTGTTCCTCTTCAAAAATATTTTTAGAAATTTTCTCCTTTTCCTTTTCCTTTTCCTTTGGACTTACTTCTGAACTTTCAAGATTCAGAGTGAACTTCTGAATTTCTTCCATGTCTTGCTTCTTTGTATGGATCTTGAAATCATAAGCATCACTTAGCAAATAGTCAGCTCCTCTGATTTTGTTTACTTTCTTGTGACCAGCCAGATAACTCTTTCTTACAAATTCTCTGAAATGTATTCTTTCTTTGATCAAATAGACTATTTCTTCTTTGATATCAGATTCTTCAATAAAATCTGTCATATAGTTCAGAAACCAATTGAGAGTAGATGTAGAATACTTTGAAATGTCAGATGCAATGAATGTCTTAGTGACTCCTTCCACAAAGTATATAAAGCCAATATCTGGACTAGTGAATAATCTTTTCAGCCCTGACCTTTCAATAAAACAGGCTCTAATAAGTTTACTTTGTTTAGTCTGTATTCTAAAGCCAATTGAAAGTCATGCTTAATGAGATTCCTTATATAAACTCCCAAGATACTTTTAATCTTTGAGACTAGTTCAGATTCACCTTTGTAAACACAAAAAGATAAAGTTGCCAGCTTATCTTGCAATCTTAGCTTGTACATATCGAACTGAGTAAACTCACATAAAGTACCATCCCTTCTTTTTGCTCCAAATCTGCTTATGAACAAATCATCTTGTATTGACTTTGATAAACATCTGATCTTCTTTATTAAAGTTGAATCATGGAAGTTCTGAACACCATGATTCTGAATATAGTTTTTCACTTGAGCAATATGATCTTCAGTCCATTCATCATTCAGAAAGTTTTCCAATGTTGCAAATTTCATGCTTCTTCTGTGCATAAAGCAGTAAATATCTTCAGGAAACATCAAGCTACTTTCTCCAGGAATAAACACAATTTCCTTTTCAAAAACTTGATCCAAAACAGGTTCTTCAAGTGCTGGAAGATCTATTTCAGGAATAACAATGCAAGGTCTGAACCTAACTTCAAACTTTTCTGAGAAGACTAAGAATTTCATCTACAATTTCAACTCCTTCCATGTGATTCAGATCAAATTCTATTTCAAATCTTTCATCTGGTTGGGTCAGAAAGTCTTAAAAAATTGACAATCTATTATCCAAAAATCTACACTCCAGATTTCTTGGATTGTTCATAAATATACGAACCCAACAAAATTTTCTTAATAAACCCCATAATTCTTCAAAAATTTCATTATAAACCTCATTCAGATTTTGTTGTGGCTTCCAAATTACCAGATCTCTGACTTCATTCACTTATGAGGTTTCTTCCATGTTGACATCAGATTCTTCTTCAAACATGATCACATCTGAGAGATCACTTGGTTCACCAATTACATCTTCAAATGCAAGATACTCTCTTAACATTTCTTCATTGGAATCTGGAATTACATATGTTTTATCTGAACTCAAGTTTCCTTCAGAATCAAAAGACAGTTTTTCTGTTTCATAACCTTTATTAATAAATTCTTCAAAATGGACAGCATCAACCTCTTGATCATCATGTTCTGCAAGAATATCTTCTATGGCTTCTGAAACTCTATTTGAAACTTCTATATTCTGAGCTTCTTCAGAATCTTATTCAGAAGATTGACCTTGAGAATTTTCAACATTTGCAGGTTAAGATACTTTCGGTCTTTTCTCCCCCTCTTGATTATCAGGACCCTGATCATCAAGATTCCTTTTGGAAGTATCTGCCTGAGGTCTACACTTCAAAGCAGATAATCTGTTATTTAATGCTGTCTGAGATGTCTGAATAGCAGATAATTGATTCAGAATTTGATTAATGTCATCTTTAGTAGCAAATTCAGAAGTATGAGATTGAGAGCTTGAAGAAGAAGGCTGAGATGCTTTTAGAGAAGATACAGAAGAAATCACTTCAGAGAAAGCATTCAGAAGTGCATCTTTAAATGTGTTGAGATCATTTGAAGAAGAAACATGAAAGTCATTCAATTTTTTCACCATTGTCACCTCCTATTTTTCCAACCAATCCTCCATCACCTTGTTTGATTTGTTCGTCAATTCCTTTAAGTCCTTCTGAATCTTTTGAAATTCAGAAGTACAAAAATCCTTGAATTCTAAAAATTCAGAAGATGTGGGTAAATTGCCAAGACCAACAGATGGTCTTGTTTGCAGTCCTTCAGAAGAAGGCTGGCATGTAGATGCCATAGCATCATGAATCATAAATGACTCTGTGAATGGAGCTTTAATAATGTTCACTCCACCAGGGCTTCCAACTAATCCTTGATACCCAATATTAGGAATATCTATAGTTGTTGAGGCAATGTGACACACACTTTGCTTAATTACATCTGAAAGATGTGTGCTGGTGAGAAGGAATTCCACATTTAGTGGTTCTGTAGGCTCAAGATTGAGTGGACTCTCAGACTCTATGTGCTCGAAACAGTGAAGGGGGGACATATGTCCTTCTTTTTCAATAAAAGGATCCTCCAAATGGGGTCCTAATGGTATATGAGTTGCTTGCCCCAATTGTGTTGATGAAACACCCTTCTGTTGAGACATGGATGAGTGGCTGGGAGGGTTAACAAGTGTTGCCATGGGCTCACTGGCCTTTTCAATATTACCCACCAAAGATTGTGGAGTAATAGATGATGTGGGTGCCCGACTATTAACATTTGGTTCACAAGTTTTTTTATTTTGTACTTGTATTTTCCCCTCATCAATTCTTTTTCTCACCCTTCTACCCAATCTCTCATTTACATTTTTCCTCTTCAGACTTTGAGGATGTTCTCCCCCTTGAACATCCTCCCCACTCTTCCTAGATAATCTAGACTACTTATCATGCTCACCACTCTTGTGGGAATCAGGGGAAGAGACTACTGGTTTTGGTAGTCCCATTGATTCATAATACTCACTCACAATCCTATTTTCTGAACTTACAAGCTCAAGTAGGTAAGCAGGTAATGGAATGGCATTAGGAAATTTTAATTTTGCACTTGGTGGTCGAAGATTATCCATGGTAAAAATTGGAACATGTACCTCATGGGGAAGATCAGGAATAACAGGAACAGCCTTCATTGCACCTTTGATATATGTTTGAAAGAATCGTTGGAAGGGAATGTAGTTGTATGTGGATTTCTTCAGAATAGCAGTCTTCAGATCTTCAAATATTAGTGAAGCATAGTCATAGTGTTTGTTGAAAACCACTCCATCAAATATAATCCTTCCATTTGTAGATGCTTGGTCTAAGCTAGAACTTTTTCCAGAGAGGCAAGTGTTTAAAATGGAGAATACGCAATACCAAATTGTGGTAGGCACTTCCTTCTTAATGAACTTAAGGCATTTAGTTGTTCAGAATATCCCAAGCGCATAAAATCTGAAATCATCTCAGAAGATGATGGAATTTGATCATATGATGTTTTCCCAAGAACTTCATTTGCCTTTGGAAGATAATGTATACTTCTGACATCTTCCAAATTTTTCCTCAGGAACATACAACTTGGAAAAATCAGGGCCATCACTGCTCTCAGCACGAGATTGAGACTCACTTTCACCAGCATTTGATTCAGATCCCACCTCAACGGGTTTGAGTTGAGTTTCCCCAATTGTAGCAGAACTAGGGTTAGGGTTAGGTTTGGAAATTGGATTTGAAGGACTGGCTTCATCAATAGCAGTTGTGGCAGTGTCTTGTACTACTTGATCATCATTCAGAGGGATCTCCATGGATCCAATCACTATTTTGTTAGGAACAATTTTGAATGATGCTTCACTAGATGAGTCATTGTTGTTGCTGAAACTCGAAGAAGCAGAAACCATCACATTCGAAGTTGACATTACTGGAAGTGAACAAGGATACACACTTGATTGAAAATGAATAAACACAGAGAGATTTTGGAGGGAAAAAGCACTAGAAAATGAAGAAGAAGGTGATTCCATCTGTGTTATAGGACTAAATAAGCATAGATGGACACGTGGCCAAAAATTAAACGAGATTAAAAGACTAATCATCATTTATTTGGTTTAATGAACCGTTTAATCAACGGGGGTTAAGGATTTTCCAATGGAATTCAAACACGTGGCACACGCTTAAAATGAATAACGGGAAGTAAAGTTCTGAGAACAAGTTCAAAAACTTCAAAAGAAATTTAGAACTTCTAAGAAGAAATTCAGAAGTCGAAATGAAAACTTTCAGAAATACTTCAGAACTTGCAAGAAACATTCAGAACCAAACTTATATTCCTCCAAAATGACAAAAATCATTTAAAGAGACATACTTCTGAAACATATAAATCGTTTTAACTGTTCAGAAGTAGGTTTGAACAATAACAAAAATATTTTATCTATAGTAGCTTGTCCATACTACTTAGATTTGAAATTCAAGACTTTTAACAGCATCTCAGATCTGATTGATAGAAAGGAGTATTTAAGATTTAGAATTTCTAGCAACACTCCCCCTTGAATCATAAACAGGTATGATTCTCCCCCTTTAACAATGCTATTTATCAGAGAAAAAATTGTTAGAGAAATGAGAAAAAAAAATGAAAGTATTTGAGAAATAATCATCTTTGAAGAAGAAATTATAACTTCTGAAATTTAGAAAGACGGAATTTCTGAAAACAGAACTTTAGAAAATCTGAAGTTCAAAATATTCAGATTTGGAAAAATTAATCTCAGAATATAATTTCTAAATACTTACATAGACATATTCATCATGCCTAATTTACTTACCAGAAAATTAAATCGTTTCTCATCAAGTGCTTTGGTAAATAAATAAGCCAGTAGATAATCTATCTGAACAAAAAACATTTCAATATTACCTTTTTCCACATGATCTTTGATAAAATGATATCTTACATCAATATGCTTTGTTTTTTAATGTTGAACAGGATTAGCGGTGTTAGCTATGACACTCTTTGAGTCACAATATAAAGGAATCTTTTTGAAAGAGTAACCATAGTCCTTGAGTTGTGTTTGCATCCAGATCACTTGTGAATGTAGATTATTTACCGCAACATACTCAGCTTCTGCAATAGAAGTGGAAACACAATTTTGTTTCTTTGAAGACCAACTTACAAGTCTGTCACCCAAAAATGGACATGATCCAGATGTGATTTTCCTGTCCAATTTGCAACCACCATGGTCTATATCTGTGAAAGATGTTAGTTCAAAACCAGAGTCCTTAGGATATCAAAGTCCCAATGAAGGAGAACCTTTGAGATATCTAAGGATTCTTTTAGTAGCAAGAATATGAGATTCCTTTGGATTAGCTTGATATATAGCACAGATACATGTAGCAAACATTATATCTGGTCTACTAGTTGTTAAGTAAAGCAAAGATCCAATGATACCCCTATATTTCTTTCGATCAACAGATATGCCATTTAGATCAGGAGATAATTTTGTTGCATTGGCCATAGGAGTTTGAATACTAGAACAGTCAGACATGTCAAACTTCTTAAGTAAGTCAAAGACATACTTAGATTGATTAATGAATATGCCTGTGGGAAGTTGTTTAACTTGAAGACCAAGAAAAAATGTGAACTCTCCCATCATACTCATTTCAAATTCAGTTTGCATAATTTTCTCAAAATATCTACAAAATTTTGGATTAGTTGAAGCAAATATAATATCATCTACATATATTTATATTAATATAATATCATCACCTTCCTTTTTCAGAAATAAAGTGGTATCAACAGTACCTCTTTTGAATTTGGAGTTTAGAAGAAAAGTTGTGAGAGTGTCATACCATGCTCTTGGTGCTTATTTAAGTCCATATAAGGCTTTGTCCAAAATATAGACATGCTCTGGGAATTCTTTGCTAACAAATCCTTCTGGTTGTTCAACATACACTTCTTCATGTAGAATACCATTCAGAAATGCACACTTGACCTCCATTTGAAATACCTTCATATTTTTATGAGCTGCATATGCCAGAAATGATAGCTTCAAGTCTTGCAAAAGGGGCAAACGTTTCATCATAATCAATTCCTTCTTGTTGACAATACCCCTTAGCAACAAGCCTTGCTTTGTTTCTCACAACAATTCCATTTTCATCATTTTTATTTCTGAATACCCATTTTGTGTCAATTATTGATTTAGCTTTTGGTTTAGGAATTAATCTCCAGACTTTGTTCCTTTCAAATTGATTTAGCTCATCTTGCATAGCTAAAATCCAATCTGGATCTTGAAGAGCTTCAACTGGTTTCTTGGGTTCCATGCTGCTTAAGAAATTCACATACAAACACTCATTAGCTGTTGCTGATCTTGTTTGAACAACTTTTGATGCATCACCAATGATTTGATGAATAGGATGATTAGATGTCCATTTGTTCACATTTGGTAATGATTGAACAGATGATACATTGTTGAAAGAATCATAATCATCAATAATTGCTTGTGTTTCAGTATCATGGTTGATAACTGGATGTAGATCTGAATTCTCCTCCTCAAATGGTGTATTTTGTACTGGTTCAGGAGTTATAGGAACGGTTATAGAAACAGGAATATTCTGTACTGTTTCAGAAACAATAGTATGTTAAACTGATTCAGAAGGCATGTGTACAGATTCAGAAATAGGAATTTCTGAATTTGAGGTTGAGACTGGTGGTGCTGTGATGTTTGATATTTGAATTTCTGAAATTTGTTGATCTGCTATGTTTCTGAGGAGAGAGGGATTCTGATAATCTGCAGAGACATCAACAGAAATATCAAATAAATCTTGACATAAGATATCTAAGTTTGATTTAAGTAAAGTTTGAGATTCAGAAGATTGATTTGTCTTGCTATGTTCTGAATCCAAGCTTTCAGAAAGAGGGTTAAGTGTGAGTTCTGAACTGTCATGTTCAGAAGTCAATGTTGGCTCATGAAAACGAATATTTGTAGTCTCAATGATCCTCTGGGTTCCTTTGATCAATACTCTGTGTTAGGACCCAAACAATCAAGATATCAATATATGAAAAGATTTTGACAGGAATGATAATAGCCAAATGTAATATGTATTGATTGAATGTACAGTATTACAGAAATGTAATTACAAGGGTTATGAAAACGTTAGTTCTAACAATCTAACTAACCATCTATTTATACATACAATAGAAAGACTAAAGTAACATAGCATTAATAACAGACAAGTTCAGAATAGGTTCTGAACTCCTTCAGATCTTCTTCAGAAGTGTCTTCAGAACTTCTTCAGATCCTCTTCAGAATTGTCTTCAGAACTTCTTCAGATCTTTTTCTTTTAAGAACCCAGTGCCTTTTGAAGCTATTATGATATCTCTATCAATCTCCCCCTTAGCTTCAAAAGTTCAGATCATACTTCCAGAAATCCAAAATTTCTCTTACATCCTTCAGAATTAGTCTTCTGTATTCAAGTAAGGATTCAACAACTCTAATCATTTCTTTTGCAAGTTTCTTGTGCTTCTCCCAATCTTCATTGCTCAGATTCTTTGGTCTTCTATTTTGTCTTTTTACCAAACGATCTCTGATTGCCATGAGAGTTCCATTGCAACATTTGTGGAGTTCTTCAAATCTCACAAATAATAGTTCCTGAAAACATTTACAAACGAAGCCAGGAGGATGAATTACTAAAGTGATTTTCTTCAAATTCTGAATATCTGGTAGACTCAGATTTGGTTTGCTCAAGTGTACTTGTTTCTTTTTTAGAACATAAGCAACTTGGAAATCAGTCTTTGCAGCCCATATAAATTCTCTGTATAATCCATCTCTAAGCACTCGAAAAGATTTTCTGAACTTGGTGACTGAGTCATGGAAGAGATAAAGACTTCTGTAAACTCTGATTAGATCTCTGAGATATATATTCTGAAAATCAGCTTCAGAGAAGGTAGGAACTTCACCATTTTGTCTTTCAACAGTAAAGAATGCATACTTGTAATTTTGCCTTGTTTTCAAGTCAGCATTAATTACTTTGATCACTGGGCTCTCCTTTCTAGCTTCATTGATTGGAATTCTTAACTTTCTGATGATATCTGAATACCATTGTTTCCAACCAAAAGATTTATGAATCCAGCAATCAATATAGTTGAATTTTTGTTCATAGTCCATAAATATTTCTGGATGAAAATATTCAAGGAACATGGTTAAGGCATTTTCTTCAATCCTTTGTTCTTGAAGATGTTCCTCTTCAGACACTTGTTTTGCAGGAACCAGCTCTTCAGATATAGCTTCAGAAATAATTTCTTTACCTTTCTCTTTTTCTTTTTGACTGAGTTCAGAAGATTCCATATTCAGAGAAAACTTCAGAATTTTCTCCATGTCTTGCTTCTTTGAGTGAATTTGAAAATCATAATCATCACTTAGTAGATAATCAGCTCCTCTGATCTTGTTTTCTCTTTTATGACCAGCAAGATAACTTCTTTTTACATTCTCTCTGAAGTGAATTCTTTCTTTTATCAGATAAGCAATTTCTTCTTTAATGTCTGATTCTCCAACATAATCATTTGAATATTCAAGAAACCAATTCAGAGTTGAGTTGGAGTATTTTGGAATATCTGAGGCCAGAAAGGTTTTATTTCCATTCACTGTATATCTGAGTCTAATGTCTAGACCAGTAAACACTCTAGCTATTGCTGAATTTTCAAGATTTACAGGTTCCAACAAATTCACCTTTGATAAACCAAATTCCAGAGCTAGTTGAAAATCATGCTTTATAATGTTTTTTATATAGATTCCCAGAACTCTTCTGACTTCATAAACAAGTTCTGCTTCATTCTTTGCAACACAGAAAGAAAGAACTGTCAATTTGTCCTGCAGTCTTAACTTGTATATGTCATATTGAGTAAACTCACATAAGGATCCATTTCTCCTTTCAGCTCCAAATCTATATATTAACAAATCATCTACAACAGATTTAGAAAAACATCTGATCTTCTTTATGAGAGTTGAATCATTTAGATTCTGAACTCCATACTTCTGAATAAAATTTCTAACTTGAAGTATTTTATCTTCAGACCATTCATCATTAACAAAGTCTTCCAGAGTTGCAAACTTCATACTTTTTCTGTACATGTGGAGATAAGTTTCTTCAGGAAACTCCAAACTTGTTTCTCTAAAACCGAATATATCTTCTTTTTCATATAATTGATCTAAAATGGGCTCATCAAGAAGAGGAATATGAATTTTTGGAATCAAAATGCAAGGTTTGACTCTTACTTCAAATCATCCAGAGTAGATCATTAAAATTTCATCTGCAAGCTCAGTTCCTTCCATATGTTCTAGATCAACTTCAAGTTCAACAACTTCATCTCGTTGATCAAGAAAATCTCTGAATATACAAAATCTGTTACCCAAAAGTCTACACTCCAGACTTCTTGGTTTATTAAAAAATATATGTAACCAACAGAACTAATTCAGAATTTTCCATAATCTTTCAGAAGCACTTCTGAATTCTTCACTCAGAAGTGGTTGAGGCTTCCAAATTACTAAAGCTTTTGTTTCTTCTGAGTTTTCTCCCATATTTACATCAATAACATCCTCTTCAAACATGATCACATCAGAAAGATCACTTGGTTCTCCAATGACATCTTCAAAAGCAAGGTATTCCCTTAGCATTTCTTCATTAGAGTCTGGAATTATATATGTGCTATCTGAGCTTAGGTTTCCTTCAGAATCAAAAAATATCTTTTCTGTTTCATACCCTTCCTCTACTGTATCTTCGGAAGAGTGAACAATTGCCTCTTGACCTTCATCTTCTGCAAACAAAATATCTTCTATTGCTTCAGAAACTCTATTAGATGTTTCACCAATATTCTGAGCATCTTGAGAAGTTTTCTCCAAGCTTTGTTTCTGAACATTTTCAACATCCTCTGTTTCAGATACTCTCTGTCTTTGCTCCCCCTCTTGATTATCAGGATCCTGATCATCAAGACTTCTTTAAAAGTATCTGATTGAGATTTGCATTCTAGAGCAGCTAATCTTGTGTTGAACTCTGTCTGAGAACTTTGAATGGATGAAAGTTGATTGAGAATCTGAGAAATATCATCTTTAGTTGCATAAACTGGTGGAGCAGAAGAAGAATAAGGTTGAGAAGCTTTCAAAGAAGAAACTGATGAAGCCACTTAAGAAAAGGCTGACAGAAGTGCTTGTTTAAACATATTAAGATCATTGGAAGATTGGAGATGAAAATCATTCAGCCTGTTCACCATACTTTCCCCATGTTGATCCAACCTAACCTCCAACACCTTTTTGGTAGAGTACGTCAATTCCTTGATGTCCTTCTGAATCTTTGAATTCTGTGAATTCAGAAGATGTGGGTAAGTTGCCAAGATCAACAGATGAACTTGTTTTCAGACCTTCAGAAGAAGGTTGGCCTGTATGAGCCACAAAGGCATCATGAACCACATGTGATTCTGTGAATGGAGCTTTTGTGATGTTCACCCCACCAGGACTTCCAACTAATCCTTGATATCCAGAGATAGGAATATCTATAGTTGTTAATGCAATGTGACAAACATTTTGCTTAGGAACATCTGAAAGATGTGTGCTTGTGTGAATGAACGCCACATTAAGTGGTTCAGAAGGCTCAAAGTTGAGTGGACACTCAGACTCAATGTGCTCAAAACTATGAAGGGGAGACATATATCCTTCATTTTCAACAAAAGGAACCTCCAATTGGGGTCCTAATGGATTATAAGTTGCTTGCCCCATTTGTGTTGTTGAAACACCCTTCTGTTGAGAGATGGGTGAGTGGGGGGTTAACCAAGGTTGCCATGGGCTCACTGACTGTTTCAATATTATCCACCAAAGAATGTGGAATAATAGTAGATGTGGGTGCCCGGCTTGTAACAGGTGATTCACAGGTTTGTTTTTCTTTTACCTGTGTTCTCCCCTCATCAATTTTTTGTCTTACCCTTCTACCCAGTCTCTCAGTTTCATTTTTCCTCTTCACTTGTTGAGGTTGTTCTCCCCCATGAACAGCCTCCCCTCTCTTTCTAGTAAATCTAGACTTTCTTGCATGATCACTACTCTGGTTTGAATCAGGGGAAGGGATTACTGGTTGAGGTAATCCCAGAGATTCTAAATGCTCACTCCCAATCCTAGATGATGTACTTACAAGATTAATTAAATGAGAAGGTAGTGGAAGTGCATTTGGAAATTGAAGTTTTGCATTTGGTGGTCTTAAACCGTCCATAGTGAAGATAGGAACATGTACCTCATGAGCTAGAACAGGAATTTTTGAGACAACCTTCATTGCTCCTTTGATGAGTGTTTGAAAAAATCTCTGAAAGGGTATGTAGTTGAATGTGGACTTCTTCAAGATTGCAGATTTGAGTTCATCAAAAATGAAACTAGAATAATCATAGTGTTTGTTGAAGGCAACTCCATGAGAGATAATCCTCCCATTTGCTGAAGCTTGATCCAAACTTGAGCTTTTCCCAGATAAGCAGGTATTCAAAATGGAAAATAAGCAATACCAGATTGGAGGTAAACATTTTCTTCTAAAAGAGCTCAAAGCACTAAGATTTTCAGAGTATCCCAAGCTCATAAAATCTAAGATCATTTCTGATGACGATGGAATTGAATCATAACAGGTTTTCCCAAGAACCTCATCTGGTTTTGGCAAATAGTGAAGGCTCCTAATATCATCTACAGATATGCATACCTTGTAGGCATGAACATAGGAGACAATTTCATCATCAGTTTCATCTACCTCAGCATAATACCAGAATTGTTGAAGATAAGAAGCAGGAACAGAGAATTTCCTTGAAAGTAAAGTGCGCAGGGGATATTTCTTCATAATTTTAATCAAAATTTCTTGATCATCAATAAAGTCTTTGGATTTGAAGTTCAGAGCACAGTTATTTCTTTTGATGTCAAGTAATTTTTCAGCAGGTACATAGAGTTTGGACAGGTCACCACTTTCATCATGAGTCTGGGATTCACTTTCAGCAACATTTGATTCAAAAACAACATCAATGGGTGTACCTTGTGTTTCCCCAATTTTAGCAGTTGTCGGGTTAGGGTTAGGGTTAATGATAGGGTTTGAAGGTCCGGCTTGATGAGTTGCAGTTGTGGCTGTGTCTTGAAGCATTTGATCATCATTTAGTGAAATTTCCAGTGATCCCACCATTAATTTTTGAGGCACAATCTTGAATGAACCATCACTTGATGATCCATTGTTATCATTGAAACTTGAGGAAGTAGAAATCATGGCATTGGAAGTAGACATGATGTTGGAAGAACACGGATTGGTAATAGAAAGAGGATCAATAGACACAGAAATATTTCTCAGAGATAAGTTGCCAAAAAATGAAGATGATAAGAAAGCCATTGATTTATATGACTGGATAAGCGCTGAAGGACACGTGGCCAAAAAGTAAATGTGATGAGAGTAGTAATCATCATTTATTAGGAGAAATGAACCGTTTAATGGTCGTGTTTAAGAGAGATCCAATGAAATTAAAACACGTGGCACACGCTTAAGTGAAAAATCAACGGGAAGTTAAGTTCTGAGAACAAGTTCAAAAACTTCAGAATTTGTTCAGAACTTCTGAGAAAAAGTTCAGAAGTCTGAAAGAAAAAATATAAAACATTTTGAGAATTTAGAAGTAGATTTGAACAAATAGAAAACAGATTTTATCTAAGGAAGCTTGTTCATACTTCTTAGATATAAAGTGCAAGACTTTATTTCACCAATGCAGAGTTGTTATGTAGGAAAGAGTAGTGGAGAAATTTGAAATTAATACCACTCCCCCTTGAATCACTAGCAATTATGATTCTCCCCCTTAATCATTGCAACTTTATCAAAGAAACAAGCAAATATTAGAGAAATGAGAAAAAAAAATATGAAAAGTATTAAAGTACAATCAACCTAGATACAGAAGAAATATACTTCTGAGTTTGAAAAGAAGCAAAGATCTGAATGTTGAACTACAGAATATACAAAGTAATTCTGAAGAGCAAAGTATTCAGAATTTGATATAAAAACCTCAGAATGTAACTGCTAGAGTATAGGTGATGTGTAATACTTACATAGACATGTTCATCATGCCCAATTTACTTACCAAGAAGTTAAATCGTTTTTCATCAAGTGCTTTGGTAAATAAATCAGCTAATTGATAATCTGTCTGAACAAAAAACATTTCAATATTACCTTTTTCCACATGATCTTTGATAAAATGATATCTTACATCAATGTGCTTGGTTTTTGAATGCTGAACAGGATTGGCAGTGATGGCTATGGCACTCTTTGAATCACAATACAAAGGAATCTTTTTGAAAGTGTAACCATAGTCTTTTAGTTGAATTTGCATCCAGATCACTTGTGAGCAACATCTTACCGCTACATACTCGAACCTGTAGAGGTAGAAACACAATTTTGTTTCTTTGAAGACCAAATAACCGATCTATCACCCGAAACTAACATGATCCGAAGTGCTTTTCCCGTCTAATTTGCAACCACCATGATCTGCATCTGTAAATGCTGTTAGTTCAAAACTAGAATCCTTAGAATACCAAAGTCCCAATGAAGGAGAACCTTTTAGGTATCTAAGTATTCTTTTTGCAGCGAGAAGGTGTGATTCCTTAGGATTAACTTGATATCTGGCACAAATACATGTAGCCAACATTATATCTGGTCTACTAGCATTTAAGTAAAGCAAAGATTCAATTATGCCTCTGTACTTTTTCTGACCAACAGATTTTCCATTCAGATCAGGATCAGTCATGTCAAACTTCTTAAGTGGCCATTGGAGTTTGAATACTTGAACAATCACTCATGTCAAACTTCTTAAGTAAGCCTGAGACATACTTAGATTGATTAATGAATATGCCAGTGGCAAGTTGTTTAACTTGAAGACCAAGGAAAAATGTCAACTCTCCCATCATACTCATTTCAAATTCTGTTTGCATGATTTTCTCAAAATTTCTACAAAATTTTGGATTAGTAGAAGCAAATATAATATCATCTACATAGATTTGTATCAAAATCATATCATCACCCTCCTTTTTCAGAAATAAAGTTGTATCAACAGTACCTCTTTTGAATTTAGAATTCAGAAGAAAAGTTGTAAGAGTATCATACCATGCTCTTGGTGCTTGTTTAAGTCCATATAAGGCTTTGTCTAAGATGTAGACATGATCTGGGAATTCTTTGCTTACAAAGCCTTCTGGTTGTTCAACATACACTTCTTCATGTAAAATACCATTCAGAAAGGCACATTTCACATCCATTTGAAATACCTTCATGTTTTTATGAGCAGCATAGGCAAGAAAAATTCTAATGGCCTCTAATCTAGCAACATGGGCAAAGGTTTCATCATAATCAATTCCTTCTTGCTGACAATACCCCTTAGCTACAAGTCTTGCCTTGTTTCTCACAACAATTCCATTTTCATCCTTTTTATTTCTGAACACCCATTTGTGCCAATGACAGATTTACCTTTTGTCTTTGGTATCAATCTCCAGACTTTGTTTCTTTCAAATTTATTTAACTCATCCTGCATAGCTAAAATCCATTCTGGATCTTGAAGTGCTTCATATGGCTTTTTGGGTTCCATGCTACTTAAAAAATTTACATACAAACATTCATTTGATGTTGTAGATCTTGTTTGAACACCTTTTAATGCATCTCCAATTATTTGATGTACTGGATGACTAGATGTCCATTTGTTCACATTTGGCAATGGTTGAACAGATGAAACATTATTCAGAGAATCATAATCATCAATAATTGCTTGAGTTTCAGTATCATGATTGATAGCTGAATGTAAATCTGAAGACTCCCCCTCAAATGGAGAAATCTGAATTGGTTCAGAACTTTGAGGTTCATGGTCAGAAATATTTTGAACCGGTTCAGAAACAACTTGAATTGGTTCAGAAGTTGCATTTTCAGAAGTTGGAAGTTCTGAATTTGAGGTAGAGAGTTGTGGTGCTGATGTATTTGAAATTTGTATTTCTGAAATGTCTTGATCATTTGTGTTTCTGAGAAGAGAAGGATTTTGATAATGCGAAACATTTACAGAAATATCAAATAAGTCTTGACATAAATTGTCTATATTGGATTTAAGTAAAGTTTGAGATGCAGAAGTAGAGTTTGTCTGAGTATGTTCTGAGTCCAAACTTTCAGAAGTTGGTTTATGTGCGAGTTCTGAACTGTTTTTTTCAGAAGTCATTGTTGGCTCATGAAATCTGACATTTGTAGTCTCAATGATTCTTTGAGTTCCTTTAATGAGTACTCTATAAGCTTTGGATCTTTGAGAATAGCCAACAAAGATACCAGCTACACCTTTTGGTGCAAATTTGTCAAGATGTGGAGTATCATTCTTTAGAAAACACCTGCAACCAAAGATTTTAAAATAATCAATAGAGGGTGTTCTTTGTTTTAACAATTCATAATGAGTTTCAAGAAATTTTCTGTTTAGAATGGTTCTGTTCTGAGTAAAACATGCAGTAGCAATTGCTTCTGCCCAAAGAGAGAGAGGAAGTTCTGAATATGCAAGCATGGTTCTTGCAGCCTTTACCAAAGTTCTATTCTTTCTTTCAACTACCCCATTTTGTTGAGGAGTTCTTGCAGCGGAAAAATTATGTGAAATACCAACAGATTCCAAAAAATTCTGAAGTGTAGAATTAGTAAATTCTGAAAAATTATGTGAAATACCAACTTCTGATCTTTTGAATTGGGAGTTGAAGAAGAACTTGAATTTTCTTCAGAAAGGGTATCAGTCTTTCAGAAGTATCAGACTTGAGTCTCAGAAATTCAATCCATGTATATCGTGTATATTCATCTACTATGACAAGAATGTATTTCTTTCCCCCCATGCTTTCAAGTGGAGCTTTGCATGAAGAAAGCATTTTCAGAGGATGAGAACTTCTTTTGATCTTCCCTAGTTCACATGCAGAACAAAGAGAGTTCTTTTCAAATCTGATCTTTGGTAGTCCTCTTACAAATTGATGTTTGCCTAGTTCAGAAATGGCTTTGAAGTTCAGATGTGACATTCTTCTGTGCCAAAGCCAACTATCATTTTTCATTGATGTAGACATATAACATACACCTTGTAGTTGACCAGTTGCAGTGAATGTTGCTGTGTAGATATCTCCATCTCTATAAGCAGTTAATTCATTTTTGTTTGTTGTACTCAGAACATGACAGTAATCTATGTCAAAATTAACCTTCTAGTATTTGTCACAAAATTGACTAATACTAAAAAGATTATGTCTTAGTCCCTCAACATAGAAAACTTTCATTACTTTCACATCTCCTTTAATGAAAGTGTCATATCCTCTTACATATCCTTTTGCATTATTTCCAAAGCTAACTGTTCCTCCATATCTTTCATGATAATCAGTTAGTAGTTCTTTGAAAGGTGTCATGTGTCATGAACATCCAGAATCTAAGACCCACACATGACATATCTGCAATAGAGATTATTGAGTTTTAGGTACCCATTTCAGAATGGGTCCTTTGTGATTAGTAATAAAATGTGAAGTTCTGAACTTTTTCTTCAGATTTTTTAATTCGGAAGTTTGTTCAGAACTTTGAGATTTATCTTTTTTAGTTTTATTTTTATTTCTATTTTTATGTTTAATTGAATTTGTCAATATAGCTGAACACTTTTGAATAGATTTCATCAAATTTTTCTTGTTTGTTTTGGAGTTAAGATGAAGATTATGATGACCACAATTAATAAAGTGAATATGATTCTTTAATGTATTTACAACAGTATTAGACATATAAGAATCAATAACATTTGATTTTTCAACAAAAATTCTTTTATTCACTTTCTTTGATTTAGATACATCATTCTTCTTTAAAAATGAAAAACTCTCTAATTTGTCATTCTTTGACAGTCTTTCATCTTTCTTTCTCCATACTTAAGTGGATAGCTCTGTAAAAGATAAGAAATGAGAATTAGTATAAGAAATTCTTTTGTTCACTTTAGGTTTTTCTTCAGATTTTGAGTTAATTTTCTGAACTTCAGAGAGAGAATTTGAGGATTGTCCTTGTTCAAAATTTTTAACTCTGGTGTTGAAGTCAGAAGATGTTACTGAACATGGTGTTGAATTTAATGAAATGTTTGTATTGGTAGGAGAAAAATCTGAATTCTGATATTCTGGTTTTAAAAATACAGGATCAAACAATTCTGAAGGTATCTTTGAAACGTCAAATTTTAATTTTTCTCCTTTAGTCATACATGATTGAGATTTATAAACCAAATAGCCATTTTTATCAATGACTTGCACCATTTGATCATCATCATCTTCTGAATCAGAAGCATTTATTAGATCTGAAAATTTATTTTGAGTCATACTTGTTGCAAATATATTTGAATTTGTTGCTGTAGACTCATTATCAGAATTATCAAAAAATATATTGGGATTCTCATCAATATCTTCTAAAGATTCAATATCTGAGAATTCGTCATATTTTTCTTCATCGTCTGATTTATTATCAGAAGTATCTTTTGAAATGATTTCAGAATTGAATTCAGAAGTTATTACAGAAGTAACTTCAGAAACAATTTCAGACTTAACAATTACTTCTGATTTTTCTTCAGAAATAATATTCGTTACAGAAGATTTACAAATATTGGAAATTATATTCATTTCTTCTGTTTCAGAGATTATTTCTGGTTCACCAGTTTTAAGAGGTGTTTCTTCTGAAAACAAAGTCTCTGATTTTACAAAAGGAATTCTTTCAGGCAAAGAATAGTTTACAGGTTTGGAAATGACACCTGTATTTGATTCATTGAAAATTTTCAGTTTAGAATAATCATACAAGTTTGCAGGTGCCTTTTTTAAAATTTGACTGTCATTATATCCTAAACCTGCTTTTATATTGTAAAATTTTGAGTTCTGAGCCTGACTAGTTAAAATATTCAGAGTTTGTTCGGTTGTCCTCTTTTAAAATTCAAATCTTCCAATTCCTTAATCTTTTTATAAAGATCAAGTCTCTCTTGATTCAGAAAATTCATCTTAACATTTAGAATTTCCTTTTCAGATTTTTCATTTATAACTTTTTTTTGTAAACTATCCATTTTTTCTTTTAAAACAAGTTTTTCTTCAGAAACTTTTTCTAGAATCTGTTCAGCTGCTTGACAATTTTCTTTATATATTTGACTTTCAGCTCTGAATTGATTGACCAAAATTCTTTCACCTTTAATTCTGTTTCTGAGTGTTTCAAATTCAGAAAACATATTTTGAAATTTATTTGTCATTTCTGAATCTTTAGTATTAATTTCAGAATTTTGTTCAGAATTTTATTCAGAAGATGAAGAAGATACCTCAGTGTCTTGATTGTCCTTTTCTGGATCCATTTGACACATGTAGCAATTTGTTGCATAGTGAGCAACTTCTTCATCATCATCTCCATCACTCCAGTTTAACCAGTCTTCTTCATACTTGGTCACTAGAGCAGGATTAAGCTCCTTTTTCTTTGCTAATAGATGCTTCTTCTCATAACAACCTGAATTCTTGACTTTTGGCATCTTGCATTGTCTTGCATAATGTCCAGGCTTTCCACAGTTAAAGCATCTTGCTGGTTCAGATGTTTCAGATTGACCAGTCTCTTGACCTTTCTTAGGTCCAACTTCAGATCTAGGTTTATTCTGATATTTTTGATTGTATCTTTGTTTGAATTGCCTTGTCATGAAATCAATATTATCATAAATCCTTTTAAGCTCCTCATCTGATTCATCCCCATCACAAACTGTTGTCTCAGGGATCTCACAAACTTTCTTGGCAGCAATGGTTAAAGAATTATTGTAATTCTTGCTCAGAAGGGCAACTGTTTCTTGTGTCTTCTTTTGTTCATATTGTCTAACTTTGATCTTGTCCTCTTGTTGAAACAAGATGCAATAGACATCATGAATTGTCTTTCAAGACAAGTTCCTAGTTACCATATTATCTGAAAAACTTGACCATTCATTTCCCTGATTGTCAGAAATTTTTATTTATCTCAGAATTTGATTTCTGAACACCATTTCTTCTTAGATCATTCAGAATATTATTGAATCTATGATATGTATCAGTGATAGATTCATTTTCTTTGTATCTGAAATTTTCATATGTTCCTACACAGATATTTAATCTCTGTGCTTGAGCCTTTGTACTTCCTTGCATCTGAGCTTCTACTTCATCCCACATGGCTTTTGCTGAAGTTAAACTATCAACCCTATTGAATATCTCATTAGGAATTGCCATGGTGAGTAAAGTTAATGCTCTTCTATCAACTTTCATTTGAGCCTTTTCAGCTGGATTGTACATTCCAAGACTCTTCTTGATTCTTGATGCAGGGATTTCAGGGGTGGATTCAGTTCTGGGAACTGCTGGAATCTCAACAAATACCTCTAGTGGGCCATTTGTGATAGATTGCATTAAGGCTTCATCTATATTATCCAAGAATAGAATCATTCTGATTCTCCATTGATGATATTCTCCCAAGAAGAGAGTTGGTGGTTTCGTTTCAGATCCGATTGAGACTATTTCTTTAGACATCTTTCTTTGTTAGAAGATCGAGAATTCACCTGAGTTGATTTTGAATTTTGTTGATCAAGAACGCCAAGAACTGTCAGATCTGACAAGTTCTTTCACAAATCTTCAAAAACAGATGAATTGACTCTGATACCAATTGTTAGGACCCAAACAATCCAGATATCAATATATGAAAAGATTTTGACAGGAATGATAATAGCCAAATGTAAAGTATTGATTGAATGTACAGTATTACAGAAATGTAATTACAAGGCTTATGAAAACGTTAGTTCTAACAATCTAACCAACCATCTATATATACATACAATAGAAAGACTAAAGTAACATAGCATTCATAACAGACAAGTTCAGAATAGGTTCTAAACTCCTTCGGATCTTCTTCAGAAGTGTCTTCAGAACTTCTTCAGATCCTCTTCAGAAGTGTCTGCAGAACTTCTCAGATCTTTTTCTTTTAAGAACTAGTGTCTTTTGAAGCTATTATGATATCTCTATCACTCTGTATGCCTTGGACCTTTTCGAGTAGCCAACAAAGATACCAGCTACACCTTTTGGTGCAAATTTATCCAAATGCTGTGTATCATTTCTAAGAAACACCTGCAACCAAAAATTTTAAAGTAATTAATAGAGGGTTTTCTTTGTTTAATAATCTCATAAGGAGTTTTAAGTAGTTTTCTGTTAAGAATTGTGCTGTTCTGAGTAAAACATGCAGTAGCTATAGCTTCTGCCCAAAGAGACAAAGGATGTTCAGAATAAGCAAGCATGGTCCTTGCAGCTTCTACCAAAGTTCTATTCTTTCTCTCAACTACTCCATTCTGTTGAGGAGTTCTTGCAGCGGAAAAGTTATGTGAGATACCAACAGATTCCAAAAAGTTCGGAAGTGTAGAATTTGTAAATTCTGTGCCATTATCACTTCTGATCTTTTAGATTGCTAGTTGAAGAAGAACTTGAATTTTCTTCAGAAAAGGAATGAGCCTTTCAGAAGTTCAAATTTGAGTCTAAGAAATTCAACCCAAGTATATCTTGAATATTCATCTACAATGACAAGAATATACTTCTTTCCACCCATACTTTGAGTCTTCATTGGTCCACACAAATCCATGTGAAGCATTTCAAGTGGAGCTTTGCATGATGATAGCATTTTCAGAGGATGGGAGCTTCTCTTGATCTTCCCTAGTTCACAAGCAGAACATAAGGAATTCTTATCAAATCTGATCTTTGGTAGTCCTCTGACAGAGTGATGTTTTTCTAGTTCAGAAATAGCTTTGAAGTTCAGATGTGACATTCTTCTGTGCCAAAGCCAACTATCATTCCTCATTGTGTTGGAAATGTAACATACTCCTTTTAATTGACCAGTTGCTGTAAAGGTAGCAGTGTAGATGTCTCCATCTCTATAGGCAGTTAATTCCTTCTTGTTTGCTGAACTCAGAACATGACAGTAGTATATATCAAAATTGACTTTCCAATATTTGTCACAGAATTGATTGATACTAAAGAGATTATGTTTAAGACCTTCAACATAGAAAACTTTATTACTGTAACTTCTCCTTTGATAAAAGTACCATAACCTCTTACATAACCTTTTGCATTATTTTCCAAAGCTGAATGTTCCTCCATATCTTTCATGATAATCAGTTAGTAGTTCTTTGAATGGTGTCATGTATCTTGAACATCCAGAATCTAAGACCCACACATGACATATCTGCAAAAATGATTATTGAGATTTAGGTACCCATTTGAGAATGGGTCCTTTGAGATTAGTAATAAATTTTGAAGTTCTGAACTTTGACTTCAGATTTTTCAGTTCAGAAGTTTGTTCAGAACTTTGAGATTTGTCAGTCTTAGATGTATTCTTATTTTTCTTTTTATTTTGATTTTTACTTGCCAATTTAGCTGAATAGTTCTGAATAGAATTCTTAAGATTATTCTTCTTTGATTTGGAGTTTATTTGAAAATCATGATTGCCACAATTAATACAGTGAATATGATTCTTCAGAATATTTAATAAGGCAATAGAAGAACTAGAATCAACACTATTGAATTTATCAACCAAATTTCTTTTATTCACTTTATTAATTTTGGGTACATCATGTTTCTTTGAAACGGAAAAACTATCTAATTTGGTAGTCTTTGATAGTCTTTCACCTTTCTTTCTCCAAACTAAAGAGGACAGCTCTGTAAAAGATAAGAAATGAGGATTAGTATAAGTAGTCTTTTTATCACTTTTAGATTCTGTGGATTTATATTCTTTATAATGAACTTCAGAAGTTGAATTTGAAGACTGTCGTTTTTCAAAAAATTTGACTCTATTTATAAAGTCAGATGATGATATTTAAGATTTTTCAGGAGTTAAAGATGTTTTTGAAGAAATAGAAGTATGATTAGATAATGTGGAAAAAATATCAGTTTTCAGAAACTCTTGTTTCAGAAAAACAGTGTTAAACATTTCTGAAGACAACTTTGGTGCTTCAGATTTTAAGATGTCCCCATTAACCATAGATGATTGTAATTTGTACACCAAATAACCATCTTTATCTATAACCTGAACCATATGATCATCATAATCATCATCTGAATCTGATGCATTCATTAAATCTGAGAACTAATCTTGAGTCATGCTAGAAGCAAAGAATTTTTGATTTACAATATTTTCAGACTCATCATCAGAATTATCAAAAATAATTTCTGAATTCTCATTATTATTTTGTAAAGATTCAATATCTGAGAATTCATCATATTTTTCTTCATGTTCTGATTTAAGATCAACATTATCTTCTGATTCAATAGTTTGTTCAGAAGATAATTCAGAAATTGGTTCAGTAGTTTTCTCCGATTTAACAGATGATTCAGATTTTTCTTCAGAAATAATTTTAGATTCAGAAGTAATTTCAAAAGGTTTTAAAACATTATTACTTATTACTTCTGATTCAGAAAATATCTCGGTTTTACCAGAATCAAACGATTTTTCTTCAGAAAACAGAGTTTCTGATTTGACAAAGGGAATTCTTTCAGGCAAAAAGTAGTTAACAGGTTTGGATATAATAACTGTGTTGGTTTCATTAAAAATTTTCATTTTTTAATAGTCATAAAGATTTGCAGGTGCCTTTTTCAGTATTTGACTATCATTATATCCCAAATCTGCTTTAATATTGTAAAATTTTGAATTATGAGCCTGATTTGTCAAAATGTTCAGAGTCTGTTCAGTTTGACCTCTTTTAAAGTTCAGATCTTCTAATTCCTTAATCTTTTTGTAAAGATCAAGTCTTTCTTGGTCAGAAAGTTCATTTTTACATTTAAAACTTCTTTTTCAGATTTCTCATTAATAATATCTTTCTTTAAACTGTCCAATTTTTCTTTTAATTGAAGTTTTTCTTCAGAAATTTTTTCAAGAATTTGTTCAACTTCTTGGAAGTTTTGTTTATAAATTTGACTTTCAGCTCTAAAATGATTTACCAAAATTCTTTCACCTTGGATTCTGTTTCTGAGATTTTCAAATTCAGAAAACATATTCTGAAATTGATTTTGCACTTCAGAATTTTCAGAAATTTGTTCAAAATTTGGTTCAGAATTTTTTTTTAATTCAGAAGATGAAGAAGATACCTCAGAATCATGTGCATGTTTTTCTTCTGGATCCATTTGGCACATGTAGCATTTTGAAGCATAATGAGCTACCTCTTCATCATCATCTCCATCACTCCAGTTTAACCAGTCTTCCTCATACTTGGTTACTAGAGTTGGATTTTGTTCCTTTTTCTTTGCAAGAAGATGCTTCTTCTCATAGTAACCTGAGTTCTTGACTTTAGGCATTTTGCACTGTCTTGCATAATGACCAGGCTTACCACAATTGAAACACCTTGCTGGTTCAGATGACTCATTTTGACTAGCATCTTGACTTTTCTTAGGTCCAACTTCAAACCTTGGTTTATTCTGATATTTTTGATTATAGCTTTGAGTGAATTGCCTTGTCATAAAAGCAATATTATCAGAAATTCTTTTAAGTTCTTCATCTGATTCATCCCCATCACACAGAGTTGTCTCTGGAATTTCACAAACTTTGTTTTTAGTAGAGATGGTCAAGGAGTTGTTGTACTTTTTGCTTAACAAGGCTAGAGTTTCATTTGCCTTTTTCTGCTCATTCTGTCTAGTTTTGATCTTGTCCTCTTGTTGGAACAAGATGCCATATACATCATGAATAGTCTTCCTAGACAGATTCCTTGTAACCATGTTATCAGAAAAGCTTGACCATTCATTTCCCAAATTGTTCAGAAATTTATTGTTTATCTCTAAGTTTGATTTCTGAACACCATTTCTTCTTAGATCATTCAGAATATTGTTGAATCTATAATATGTATCAGTAATTGATTCATTTTCTTTATATCTGAAATTCTCATAAGTACCCACACAGATATTTAAGCGTTGCGCTTGGGCTTTTGTACTACCTTCCATCTGGGCTTCTACTTGATCCCACATTGCTTTGGCAGATGTTAGACTATCTACCCTATTAAAGATTTCATTTGGAATAGCCATAGTAAGAAGAGTTAATGCCCTTTTGTCAATTTTTGCTTGAGCTTTCTCAGCAGTACTGTACATACCTGGGCTTTTCTTGATTCTTGATGCTGGTATTTCAGGAGTGGATTCAGTTCTTGGAACTGCAGGGATTTCCGCATAGACCTCTAGAGGGCCATTTATGATTGATTGCATTAAAGCTTCATCGATATTGTCCAAGAATTGAACCATCCTGATTCGCCATTGATGATATTCTCCTAAAAACAAAGTTGGTGGTTTGGTTTCTGATCCAATGGAGACGATTTCTTTCGACATCCTTGATTTGAAAAAGATCGAGAATTCACATGAATTTGAATCTTGAATTTTTCGATCAAGAACACAACAAGAACCGTCAGATCTGACAAGTTCTTCTCTAACCTTCAAGAACAGATGAATTGGCTCTGATACCAATTGATAGATCCAAAAAAATCAAGATATAGAAAGATAACAAGAAATAGATCACTGAATATTGTATATTGTATTGATCAGATGAACTGTATTACAAAATGTGTCTTTACAAGCTTATGATAACGTTAGTTCTAACTATATAACAAACTATCTATTTATACAAGAAATAGAAGTACTAAAGTTACAGTACAAAAATGACAAGCATGTTCAGAACTACTTCTGAACTTCTTCAGAAGTGTCTTCAGAACCTTCTTCAGAACTTCTTCAGAAGTATCTTCAGAATCTTCAGAACTTCTGAAGTTGCCACTTCAGAAGTTATGCCTTAGGCTTTTATCTGCTTGTCTTCTGAGTTCTGAGTCTTTCTTTCTTCAGATCTTTCTTACTCTTCAGAACCCAGTACCTTTTGAAGCTATCTTAGTATCTCTATCAAATACAATATTTATATATGGAAACATGGGGGGGGGGGGCATGGAGATGGGCCCCCCAAACCCAACCAATTTTTTTTAAAATTAATTTAGGCCCAAAAACAATGAAATTAGGAGTCCATTTTCTCAATTTTGCCCTTTTTCTCAAAAATGTTAGCCCATTTTGGTTAATTTCTAATAAAAATAAAAGTTTTATAATTAAAATACTAAAACTATATATATTTTATATAAATTGGGTATAAATTAGAGCATTTAGCACTATATATGACGTTTTAGACAGTTATGGGTCGGAACCGGACTTTTTAACCAACTACCGGAAACCCTAGATATTTTTCCGCCATTCTAAGACAACTAACTCCTATTCTTATAATTAATCTATATTAACACTAATAAACTTAATTAAAGCTAACCTGGAGGTTCAAATTGACAGTTGTCACAGTCTCCCATGGTTAGAGAAATTTCGTCCCGAAATTTAAGAGTTAGCTTTCTCCGGGGTGTTCACGAATAGGCTGGGATACTTATGCTTCATTAAGTCTTCACGTTCCCACGTATACTCTGGGCCATGTTTCGCATTCAAGCGGACTTTAATAATAGGGATTTTACTGCGCCTCAACCGTTTAATTCCTCAGTCCAATATCTTAACTGGAACTTCAACGAAGTTTAACCGATCGTTAATCTGAATGTCGTCCATGGGTAACTGCAACGCTTCATATGCTAGGAATTTCTTTAGATTCGACACATGAAATGTGTCATGGATGGCGCTTAGATTTAGTGGTAACTTCAACTTGTACGTCACTGGTCCGATTCTTTCGAGTATTCCGAATGGACCAATGTATCTGGGACCCAGCTTGCCTCTCATCCTGAAACGTATCAGTCCTTTCCATGGCGACACCTTCAGAAGTACTTTATCTCCCACTTGAAACTCCAACGGCTTTCTCCGATTATCCGCATAACTCTTCTGACGATCTCTTGATGTCTTTAGTCTTTCTTTGATGTTGAGATTTTGTCAGTGGTTTCTTGAATAATATCGGGCGTAGTCAGCTGTCTATCACCAATTTCTACCCAGCTAAGCGGCGATCTACATTTACGTCGGTATAGAGCTTCGTACAGTGCATATTGTATGCTGGTGTGATAGTTGTTGTTATAGGAGAATTCAACAAGTGGCAGATGGGTATCCCAACTTCCACCGAAATCTATTGCGCATGCCGATAACATATCCTCTAGCATTTGGATAGTTCTTTCCGACTGTCCATCCATCTGAGGATGATACGCAGTGCTATAATCCAAACGCGTACCCAGTGCCTTTTGAAGAGACTGCCAAAATCGAGACGTAAATCGTGTATCTCTATCAGAAATAATGGAAGTAGGCACACCATGACGTGTAACTATCTCGTTTATGTAGAGTTGTGCACGCTTTTCCATACCAAAATCTTCGCGAATGGGAATGAAATGAGCCGATTTGGTAAGTCGGTCTATTATAACCCATATAGTATCGTGCCCCTTTCCAGTTCTAGGTAGCTTAGTTGCGAAATCCATGGTTATTTGCTCCCATTTTCATTGAGGTATTTCAGGTTGTTGAAGTAGACCAAATGGTTTCTGATGTTCGACCTTTACCTTAGCACAAGTCAGGCACTTGTTTACGAACAAAGCAATTTATTTCTTCATCCCTGGCCACCAATAAAACTCCTTCAAATCCTTAAACATTTTATCTGCTCCTGGGTGAATCGAATATCTGGATCGATGGGCTTCGTCCAAAATGGTTGATCGTAGATTACCAACCTTCGGTACCCATACTTTATTCTTAAAGTAATGCACTCTATCTGCTTGCATTTCAAATTCTTTCTCTAAGTGTTGCAAGGTTTTATTCTTCAAGTTCTCTTCTTTCAAAGCTTCTCCTTGTGCTTCCAGAATTTGAGTCTTTAAACTCGTCTGAATCATCATTCCCATAGCACTTGCTCTTGTCGGTTTTACTCTTTCCTTTCGGCTTAATGCGTTGGCTACTATGTTAGCCTTGCCTGGATGGTACTTTATTTCACAGTCGTAAGCACTAAGTAGCTAAACCCATCTTCTTTGTCTCATATTGAGCATTTTCTGGTCAAGAATATGTTGAAGGCTCTTGTGATCCGTGAAGATAGTACACTTAGTACCGTAGAGATGATGTCTCCAGATCTTGAGTGCGAACACCACTGCTCCTAGCTCCAAATCATGAGTAGTGTAATTCTTCTCGTGAATCTTCAGTTGTCTTGATCCGTATGCAATAACTTTGTCTTTTTGCATCAACACGCATCCCATTCCTTGATGTGAAGCATCACAGTAGACTACAAAGTTATCCACCCCTTCGGGTAGAGCTAGAATCGGTGCGTTGCATACCTCGTGTTTGAGTGTCTGAAATGCTTCCTCTTGTTTCTCTCCCCAAATAAATTTTTTATCTTTTTGGGTTAGAGTTGTTAGTGGTTGCGCGATCTTAGATAAATTCTCGATGAATCACCAGTAATAACCTGCCAATCCAAGAAACTGGCGAATCTCGGTTGGTGTCTTCGTGGCTTCCCATTTCTTAATGGCCTCAATCTTAGCTGGACCAACTTGTATTCCTTTTTCATTCACCACGTGGCCAAGAAAGTGCACCTCACGAATCCAAAATTCGCATTTAGAGATTTTGGCATACAATTTTTCGTTTCTGAGCAATTCCAATATCAGTTTTAAATGTTGCTCGTGCTCCTTTTTGTCTCGAGAATAAATGAGTATATCATCTATAAAAATGATCACGAACTTGTCTAGGTACGGTCGACATACTCTATTCATTAAATCCATGAAGACTGTCGGTGCGTTTGTTAGCCCGAAAGGCATAACTAGGAACTCGTAATGACCATAACGAGTTCTAAATGTTGTCTTAGGAATGTCTTCTTCACGAACTCTCATTCGATGATATCCCGATCGAAGATCGATTTTTGAGAAATACGTAGCCCCTTGAAGTTGATCAAATAAGTCATCGATTCGAAGGAGAGGGTATCTGTTCTTGATTGTAAACTTGTTGAGTTCCCTGTAATCGATACACATACAGAAAGATCCATCCTTCTTTTTAACAAAAAGGACTAGAGCTCCCCAAGGTGAAGAGTTAGGCCTGATGACTCCTTTATCGAGCAGCTCCTGGAGTTGCTATGATAATTTCTGCATTTTCGACGGTGCCAGTCGATAAGGTGATTTCGCCACGGGCGCAGCTCCCGGAACATAATCAATGTGGAATTCAACTTGTCTTGGTGGGGGTAGTCCGGGTAACTTATCTGGCAATACTTCGAGAAAATATCGAACTATAGGAAGATCCTGAATGCGTTTCTCTTCGATCTCCTTATTCCCAACGTGTGCCAAAAACGCAATGCAGTCCTTCCTCAAGTATTTTCGCATCTTCATGCACGTCACTGTTTTAACATTCCTTCTGGTAGTGGAAGTCGGATGATCTTTTTGGAGCACCAATTTTAACTCGGTTTTTAGACAACCAATCCATACCCACAATTATATCAAAGCTTCCTAACATGATTGGGATTATGTCTATGATAAAGTTCCTCCATTTTTCTCTTATCTTGAGCTTTGTCTCTTGCAAATATTCCTGAACGATTAATATTGTTGGTGATCCTGGTTGCCAAGTTCACCGCATCTTGAAGAGTTTTTGGGTTTGCCGAAGTAACGTCCCCACGTATTTCAGGAGATAAACCCCAGATATACATTTCGACTCGATTTTCCTCAGGCGTCACCAAATGTGGTACCATCTTTGCCAGTTCATGGAAACGAGCAGAGTAAGAATCTATGTCATTTCCCTTCATCTCATGATTCCATAGCTCCGCTTCCAACTTCTGGATTTCGCTCCTCGGCAGTATTCCTCTTTGAGCATCTTTTTGAATTCCTCCCAAGTAAGACTGTTGGCTGCTTCTCGGCCTCGGGTTCGCACTTGGGTGTTCCACCAGGTCAATGCTCGTCCTTGTAGCCGACAGGCGGCAAACTGCACTTTATTTCCTTCAGTGCACTTGCTGATGTGGAGAACGGACTCCATATTCTCAATCCATGTCAGTAATCCAACAGCTCCTTCAGTTCCATGGAATTCCTTCGGGTTGCAGGTCCTAAAATATTTGTATGTGCATTCCTTATCTCCACTTGCCCGAGATCCTCGGTTGTTTCCCGGATTAGCATTCAGACCCGCTGCCACTTGACTAACGATGTTCGGAAGTGCAGCCATGAGTTGTTCAGATACAAGTCGTGCGACTTCTGGGTTCTCTCTCCTAGGAGGCATTGTTCTAAAATACCATTTTAAATGAAGTCTTGGTCAGAATCCATTACCATAGTCGCATAAAGTCTACATAGTAAGTTATGCGTATCTTATAACATACATCTAACAACATTCAAGAAAACACATACTGAAAACAACATGTAACAATTAGATGACATGCATAATTACCATAAATAAACCAAAGTAACTCAAACATAAGTTTTAAACCAAAAAGACATAAAATTGTTTAAACTTAAACATCTAGGCTGCAAGCCTCAAAAGCAACTATTATCATCCCAAAGATTCATAATAACAGAAGTTCTCTAATGGATCGTCACCAAAATCAATACTCCTAACATCACCATCAGTGCTCCTATTGCCCAAGCCAAGTAAGTGTACAACCTCCTGATCACCCTCCTAGATCCAGAGGTAACCTCCATGATCCTATCAGTCATCTCATCCTGTGAGTGCAGAACTGCCAAAACAGCGTCTAAGGATTGCTGAAAATGGTCCAACCTAAGCCGATGAGTTTGTACATCGTTGGCCATGCCCGAGACCCAGAAGTTCTGCGCTGCAGTCATTCCCTGAGGCTGGGTACAGGAACTCCAACTGCTGGTGGAGGAGTGGTCACACTCCGCGATCTGGTTTGGAATCCAGATGGCTCGTAAGTCCTTGGTCCACGTGACGGTCCAGCCACATCGACCGGGGGTGGCGCAGGTACGGAAGATTCGGTAGTGGAGTCCTGAGTGGCTGCGTCACTTTCCTCTGACGGGTCACTTTCTTCATGAACGGGTTGGTTTCTCCTAGGAATGCTAGTATAGTAACCGGACTCATCAGGGGAGTGATCAGGGTGTGAGGAAGAGTGAGACATTTTTAAACAGCGACAGTAACAAAATTATAAAATGCACTTAGTAAATAATCAATTCACAAAAAGAAAATACTTATGCAAACTCACACTTATGACCATGCTTTTCATTTGAGCAAGAATTTTAGATATAATTGTTTCATGTCCATCGTTATACATATTAAATTAGACATAGGTGATCAGGCTTTGCCTAATTGTAATATGTTAAGTCAGTACTTAATCCAATTATACCAGTAATCAGCTTTAAAAATTAAAGTTAGTTTAGAAAAATAGTTTTCGAAAATTTTTGGTTATAGTATTTGGTTTTAATAGAAAACCGGTGTTCTCTATAACCTAAGGCTCTGATACCAAGTCTGTCACACCCCGCTAAAGCGGAAATACAAGGCGTGATAGTTCAAGATTTCATAGCAATAGGGCAAAAATAACACCAATCATCCATTCATACACATAACAACTTAAACCCGAAATTTACATCATATAAGTCCATAGTTTAAAACAAAATTAAAGGAAACAAGTGTTCAAACTAAACGATTTGATTTGTAAAACATGATTGATGTTGATGCACCCAATTAATAAGCATTTCAGTTCAGCTTTCTTACCCCTGAAAAACATGAATAAAACAAGGTCAACTACAAAGAGTTGGTGAGTTCACAGGTTTTAAATATTATAAACATCTTTTGCATAAATGAATATTGTGCAAAATACTTTTATGCCACTTAATAAATCTTTACATCATAAAACGTTCAAGGCATTTTTGTACCCTAATTATTAGTAATGAGCCACCACTAAACCTTCGACCACAAAAATATTTTTCGTTCTACCTCAGCGGTGGACCTAAAGTCCACATGTAAAGAACCTTCCTTTTAAGTATAGTGCACCCCTACCTGTAATTTCCCGGTGGGATTGCTATCCACACCCTACTTTTCGGTTTTTAGGTGGGATTGTCCGTCCAATAGCGCTATCCACATATACCCTCGGCTCCTCACTTGAGTTAATAGTAGTGTACAAACTTTTATGGAACATTTTAATCAATACAATCTATTAATGTACACGCCTTAGTGCGCAAATCAATAGTTTCATAATGTTTCACATTTGATAATGCAAATAGCTCAATTATTACATTTAATCATGCTTTTCACCCCAAAACGTATAAGATAATTTAAAAATGGGGCTGTGAATACTCACCTTATAGCAAAAACTCCCATTAACAAAGTACGATCCGCACCTACTCGTCGCCCTAACGTTTCCCTATCAAAGAGAAATACCCAAAACGGTCACTTATATGTCTAATGATTACTATGAGTGTGCTTATAAGTCCTTATATGTCCAACTTGGTCTACTATTGTCCCGTTATACATAATGCACATATGCTCTTTAAAGAAGTAATTTATACCGAAAATTTAATGTATAGTCTTTTTAAGTGATCCTAATTTATGAAATCAAATAGTTTCAGAATTTCATTTTTTAACAGAAACTATAAGTCCCAAAAATGATCAATTTAATGTAACATCCAAAATGATAAAATTTCCCATCTTTTTATATATGATGCATTACTGAGTTAAGGTTATTGTGACAAAATTTTATGCATTTTAGACATAAAAAGGGTTCAAATAATATATATCAAACCGTGTGTCACAGCAAGCATGGCAGACTACACATTGTTAGTAAAACAATCAGTTGAGGAGTTATACTTAATATGTTTCCTAAATTCCAGTTGGATTATAAGCATAACACATAAAGGAAACGTTTGAAATAAGAATCACTCATTTTGAATGAGTTATGAAGGAGATATGACACCACAAAGTTGCATGCACACTTCTGTCATTAGTTGACAGATTGCACACATAACTTTAATAAATTGGTTAATGGCACAAAATTTCATATTTATGAATGAAACTAGATTCATATGAACCCTAACTCATAAAAGAAAACTCTAGAAGAAGAATTATGCATTATGAACAAATATTCAAAGAGATATTAACATGCAAAGTAGGGTTTACCTACTGGTGGTTTCACAGTTTGCACACCTAAAATGTTTTCATGCGATTCCACTTGCAAACAAAAGATAATTCATATAATTGGCTCTCAAAGGAAGAATCATCCTTTTTCATTGAGTTATGGAGGAGATATAGCCATTTGAACATGCATGCACAATTCTGTCATATTTGGACAGAATGCACATTAATTTTGTTTTAATTAATTGAAACCTCAAATCACCATATTTTTTAGTGAAACCAGTGGAATTTGAAATATAACTCATTAAATTAATTTCCAAAAGAAAAATCAAGTGATTTGGATGAATATTCAAAGAGTTATGGTCATTCAAAGTAGGCTTACCTACTATTGAACTACCAGATGCACATGCATCTTGTTATGAGTATTTGGGGGGTCAAAACTCAATGTTTTTGAGTGAAACCACTTGGATTAGAACCCCAACTCACTAAATAAACTATTAGAAGAAGACTTATGATATTTGAACATATTATTTGCAAGAAATGGACGATTTATGCACATGCATGAAATCTGTCAGCACCAAAAATCACCATTGTTATTCAAAAACACATAAAATCATGATTTTTCACCTATTTCTTGAGTTTTATTTTTTGGGTCATTGATTATCACCATTATGTAAACATTTTTATATGCTTTTGGTGTGTAATCTTTCCATAAAACTCAAAACTTACAGAAGCTAGAAGAAGATGACTTAGAATGCATGAAAAAATGGGGTTTTCACCCAAAAATGGTAAGAAAAATGAGAGTAAAGTTGTTACCTTGTTTGGATGATGATTAGAGCTTCAATTTCTTGTATAAACTTGATCTTTGATGATGTTCTAGGGTTAATTTGGCTGGAAATTAAAGAGAGAAAAGAGAGATAGTAGAGAGATGGATGTGTTCTTTTCTTTGGTTTTTAGAGAGAGAGAGGAGGGTTTTTGAATTTGAAAGTTGCAAATGAGAGAAAATTAAAAAAAAAAACAATATTTATATGTGGAAACATGGGTGGGGGGCGGCCATGGAGATGGGCCCCACCCAAACCCAACCAATTTTTTTTTTAAATTATTTTAGGCCCAAAAACAATGAAATTAGGAGTCCATTTTCTCAATTTTGGTTTTTTTCTCAAAATTATTAGCCCATATTGGTTAATTTCTAATAAAAATAAAAGTTTTATAATTAAAATTAGAGCATTTGGCACTATATAGGATGTTTTAGACAGTTACGGGTCGGAACCGGACTTTCTAAGCAACTACCGGAAACCCTAGAAATTTTTCCACCATTCTAAGAAAACTAACTCCTATTCTTATAATTAATCTATATTAACACTAATAAACTTAATTAAAGCTAACTTGGAGGTTCAAATTTGACAATTGTCACATCTGCCATATTCTAAATTCTGAGAAGCAAAATAAATTAACAACCTATAGAGATGGTGACATTTATACTGCAACTTTCACTGAGGATGGTCAACTCAAAGGGGTTTGCTATATTTCTACACCAATGATAGAAATGAGTTTGTCATGGCACAGAAGAATGTCTCATCTGAACTTCAAATCAATTTCTGAATTGGATAGGCAACAAGAAGTCAAAGGATTACCAAAGCTTAAATTTCAAAAGAATTCATTATGTTCTGCATGTGAACTAGGCAAAATAAAGAGAAGTTCACATCCTCTGAAAAATGCTTTCTTCATGCCAGGCTCCTCTTGAAATGTTACATATGGATTTATGTGGGCCTATAAAGAATCAGAGTTTGGGAGGAAAGAAGTATATCTTGGTTATAGTTGATGAATATTCTAGATATACTTGGGTTGAATTTTTGAGGCAAAAATTTGATACCTCAGAAGTGTTGATTCCATTTCTGAAAACAATACAGGTTCTACTTCAACTTCCATGCCAAAAGGTCAGAAGCTATAATGGCACTGAATTTACAAATTCAAAACTTCAGAACTTTTTGGATTTTGTTGGTATATCACATAACTTTTCCGCTGCAAGAACTCCACAACAGAATGAAGTAGTTGAAAAAAAGAACAGAATCTTGGTAGAGGCTGCTAGAACTATGCTTGCTTATTCTAAACTACCTCTATCTCTTTGGGCAGAAGCTATTGCAACAGCTTGTTTTACTCAAAACCAGAACTATTCTGAATAGGAAACATCTCAAAACTCCTTATGAGTTAATTAGAAACAGAAAACCTTCCATTGATTACTTTAGGGTGCGTTTTTTTTTGTTGTACATCATGGGACAGCACAGAACAGGATTATTTTGTCCCATGTTTGGGAGAGTGAAAACCTGGAACAACATGGTACAACCTTGGATAACTTTTGCTTTTTTTGTCCCGGGGTAAACCCCTGGAACAACATGGGATAGAAAAAAAGACCTTATTACCCTCATTATTATTATTATCATCATCAGATAAAGCTCCCCAATAAATCTCCTGATTAACACTCTTTCAACCCTTCTTCCATGGAATTAATATCCCTTTTTCTCCATCAAATACATCGTCTCCCTCGCAGATATTCCTCACCAAAAATCAAGCATTCGAGAGACTTCTTCTTTCTTGAAATCGCACCTCGTCTAGTTCACTGTTGCTCGATTCATCGTGCCTAGTTCAATCGATTGGCTCGTCTTCATCCTGTCGATTACTTCACTGCCAGTTGCAGGTTCGACTTCTTCTATATACAACTGTTGAAAATCAATAATCTTCTTCAATTTGTTGAAGCATTTTAGGGTTCTTCTATATATAATTTGTTGTGTGGTTTTTTTTTCTTCTATATCAATAATCGATTGGGTATTTCTTTTTTGTTTCCATGTTTGTGGATATGGGGTTTTTTAGTTTATAATGTTTTGGTGGTTTAATGAATGGTTGTTATTCAAAAAAAATTGTTCAAGTAGAAGATTGATTCAATAAAATGTTGAATTTCAATAAAAATGGGAAATCCCAAATAGGAAAAAAAAACAACAACAACTTTTATTCAAAACCAAAGACAAATTGGAAGACCACAGCATACAAGTCAATTACAAAAAAACAGAAAACCATAGCGGACTACCCCAACCAAGTCAATTACAAAAAACAGAAAACCATAGTACATAAACAGTAGCTACAAATCAATTTTGCGTGAGACAAAACTTAACCGTAACTCTTGCAGTACCGCGGTCCACACTTCTCTTTTTTCCGACTACCTTTTATAGCAGACTTGGGTTCGAAATCCAGCTGCTCCAACAGGGGGAATCTGTTGTAAACTTGATTTAGCACAAATTCATTGTAATCCAAAATCTCACATATAAAGATAAAAATTCGATTTTTACTTGAATTTAGCTCAAACAAGCAAGTTAATTCACTTTTGACCTATCGGTAATTGACCACTTTATTTTATATATATATATATATATATCTGTGTGTGTGTGTGTGTGTGTATCCATGTGGAAAAGAAAATGAGCTAGAACATAGTTTGAGAGAAAAGCTTCTAGGCTCATGATGATAATGAAAATGGAAAGTGAAGGGTAACCTGTTCAAAACGGATAGGAGAAGGGAAATTGAGGTTGACTGGAAATAGATGTCATTTACACTGTAGACTCAATTCTAAAACAACATGAGTAATTGATTAAATAATCTATAACCAAACAATTGAACATACACAGTGTGATTTCATATTCATAAAAGTTCTTGTATATGCCAATATTTTCTAAGCTACATATATATATATATATATGAATATTAGGTGTTTCAATGTCATTACCATGGTGCTACTTAAATAATTAAGCAACTTTATTTTTTCTTTACATTAATTCGGTGGTTTTATATTTTTGTGAATTTTGTAGATATGGATCGTAATCATTTAATGTGCTTTGCTGCGATTAGGACTAGAAATTATGAAAGGAGAACTTTAGTTCAAAGGACTTTCACTAGATTTCAAATTAGAAATACAGAGATACGTCATATCACCCGTGAAAGTGATACTAACTGTATAAATGAGTTGCGAATGGACAGAAATGCTTTTTCAGTTTTGTGTGAGATGCTAAAAACTCGTGGTGGTTATTAGATGAGGTTAATTTAACCATTGAGGAACAAGTTGCTACATTTGTAAACATATTAGCACATCACACAAAAAATAGATGTATTCAAGTTAGATTCTATAGGTCAGGGGAAACAATAATGTGACAACTGTCAAATCAGAAGCTTCAGGTTAGCCATAGTTTAGGACTTCTTTAAATTAAAAAATTTATTTACCAAGGATTATTTAGATAGTTAAGTATGTAACCGGCTTAGATTTCTGGTGTCTAATCCCGATTGCCCGCAATTCCAAGTATAGGATAAAATTTATCTTAATGAAAACATTTAATTTCACCAAATATAATAAGAGTTGATGATATAAAGTTCTAATTTTAAATATAGAAGTCCAATTTAAAATCTAACAATTTTGCCAAAAATTGAGAAAAATTGACCTAAAACTACTTGTATTTCATTTCTCTTTTTATTACAAATTCATAAACAACAATTTGGGCTTTTAAAAAAATAATTTATTTTATTGAATTTGGGCCTTGTGGCTGGCCCCCTCCCCCAAATCAACTCCCCATCATATAAAAACTCCAGTTCTTCCCATTTCCCTTATTTTCCGCTTCTCTCCAAAATTTGAAATTAAAACCCTTACATTTTCTCTCTTCTTCTTCTCCCTTTTAACTCCAGCCAAGAACACAAATTAAAACCTTTCTTTTTCAGCAAATTCTTAAAGAAATTGAAGTACCTTGATCATCCAAGTAGGTAAGAACTTCATCTTCACTATTTTTCTTTCAATTTTTGGTGAAAACCCCATTTTGTAGTACTTAAATTTGTTCTTCTTTTAACCTCCGAATTTTCTGAGTTCTAAGGAGAGATTATACACCAAAGACATGAAAAAATGTTCATATAATGGTGGTAATCCATGACCCAAGCATTAGAACACAAGAAAGTAGGTAAAATCAAGTTGCATGTGGGTTTTAACCCTTGAAAATGGCATTTTTGGTGCTGACAGATTACTACCTAGTACTTCTGTCGCCCATATCTTGCAACATGCTTGTCCAAAGGTCACGAATCTTATTTTGAAACGTTATTATTTGAGTTAGGGTTCTAACCCAAGTGGAATCACTAAAAAATAAGGAGTTTTGCCCCCCCCAAACACCCAAATCATTTTAGATGTGCAAACAGTGAGCCCAACAGTAGGTAAACCCTATTTTGGACGACTATATCTCTTTGGTTATTTACCCAAAATGATTGATTTTTCTTCTGAAGTTTAGTTTAAAGAGTTATCTTTTGCATGCAACTGGTTTCACTCAAAAATAAGGATATTTGGGGGTTCAGTCTTTTAAAACAAAATAAAGGTGTAATCTGTTCAGAGCTGACAGATTGTTGCATGCATATTAAAACTGTCATAGCTCTCTCAAAACTTAATGAAATAGAGTGAATCTTCTTCTAGAAGTTAGATTTTTGTGTTGTATTTTGTAATCCATTTTTAATCATTGATAAAAGAAAAGTTTTGACCTTCCAACCAACAGTAACTTCCAGATGGAGCATTATGTCTTGAAGATTGTGACCCTTAAAAGTTAAAATAGCTATTTAAATACTTAAACCCCTCCAAAATTCGTAATATTTTGACAACATGTTACTAACTCAGTAATTTAAACCATACAAAAATTTGGGTAAGAAATTAATTGAGGAAGATGTATTTTGGTGATGATTTGTAAGGTGAAGTATCTTGAAGACCAATATGAACTTTCTAGAAATTCATGACTTTATGTTAAACAAGTTGAAACCTTTAAAAATTGGAGTTAAATAAACATGTTGGACAAATCAAGAACAAAATATATTACAACTCTATATATATTAAATTGGCATTACATAAGATAGGTTTTGATACAAGTAAAGACCTAATTCTTTTAGACCCGAAAAGGAAAAGTGACTAATTTCATACCTTGCTTTTTGATAGGAAGACTTTAGGCCGACAAGTGAACGTTTTCGTGTATCTAAGCGAAGCTTTTTGCTATCAGGTGAGTATTCACAGCCCCTCTTTTAAAGTGTTTTATATGTTTTGGGGTGAAAAGCATGATTAAATGAAATTTTTGAGCTAATTGCATTATCGAATGTGAAATGTTATGAAAATTGATGTTATGGGCACTAAGGCATGTACACTAATAGTTCGTATTTGAGTAAAATGTCCTAGAAAAGTTTGTACACTACTATTAACTCAAGTAAGGAGCCGAGAGTAATTGTGGATAGCGCTATTTGGACTGACAATCCCACCTAAAAACTGACAAGTATGGGTGCGGATAGAAATCCCACCTAAAAGTAGGGGTGCACTTTGCTTATAATAAAGATCTATATATGTGGGGTTTTAGTTTAGGTAGAATTATAAAGAGTTTTGTGGTCGAAATGTTTAGTGGTGGCTCAAAACTTACTTTAAATTTGGGTACAATATGCCTTGTGAGGTTTTGAAATTTAAAGATTCATTAAGTGCCATAAAGGTTATCTTGCTCAAAATTCATTTATGCAAAAGATGTTTATAGTATTGAAAACCTGTGAATCACCAACTCTTTGTAGTTGACCTTGTTTTATCATGCTTTTCAGGAGTAAGGGAGGTAAACCGAAATGTTTAGTTATGTGGACGCGTCAACATCAATCAAGTTTTTATTTGAAACCGTTTCGTTTGAACACTATGTTTACTTTATTTTGTTAAAACTTTTGGATTGTAAGACGTAATTTCGAATTTAATATTTTATGTATTTCAATGGATGATTGGTGTTGTTTATGTCCTATTGCTATGCAATCGTGAGTAATCATGCCTCGTGCTTCCGCTTTAGCATGGTGTGACAAATAAGTCGGCATGTTCATCGAGTTCTACGTGCTTTATTGCGTTTGGAAGACGTATTGTTCATCAAACCAACTCCGGTAACAGACGATTGTACAGACTTAAGGTGGAAATGGTTTAAGGTAATCATAGTAACACTATCATTATACATTACAAAATAACAATAATCATTTAGCTAAAAACATTATATCTTTTGTTTATAGGGTTGTCTAGGAGCAATAGATGGAACGTATATTGAAGTCACTATACCCAAGTCTATTAAACAAAGGTATGGAAAAAGAAAAGGACATATTGCAACAAATGTGTTAGGTGTATGCACTTGTGACATGAACTTTGTGTACGTATTAGCCGGTTGGGAAGGTTCATCTACAAATTCTAGAGTTTTACGGGATGCAGTTACTAGACATAATGGATTAAAGGTCACATTTGGTAAGTTGTCAATAACTACAAATGATATTAAAAAAATATAGAAAACAACTAAACATATTTCTTTAATTATTGTTAATGCCAAAAATTGCACCGCTCATTATTTTAGCACAACCATATATGCGGAATTTCTCAACTTTAGAATAAACCTTCGAATAACTAAGAAAAATAACGGAGAAAAAGGAAATAAGACAAACGATTTTGGTGACGCAGAAAACCCCGTAGAGGGTGAAAACCGCGGTGAAAATAGTAAAAAATCTAGAGAGCGAAGGTATATTCTTGATATCGGGATAGCAGTGATGATTTGAACGGGGCCCTTTTGTTATCTTGAGCTTGGATTTTATAGTCGGTGTAGTTTGTAACGTTTGTGCGTCATTAATTGCGGCCTTGAGTGTCCTTAATGATATTAGTTGTAACCGTCCAATGATCACGTCATTAATTGCGGCTTTGAATCTCTTTTAATGATGTTTGATTGTAACCGTCCAACTGTCAACCTGAGTGGTTGTCGTGAGATCTTGGTTGTAAGACCGTGGTCGCAAGACCATGGACGCTGGACAGGGAACGCTGGGCCGCGGACGCTGGGCAGCGAACGCTGTGGACTCTGGACCGTGGTGAAAGATGATGGCTTTTCAGTCATGACATTGATTATATTTTACCTGGTCAACTATCGCAGATATTTATCCTTGTTGGTCAAGGGTATGACCGTCATGGGTATTATCGTCGTTGGTCTTGGGTGTGATTTTTTACCCAAAAAGTTTGCCCCTCGAGATTTGGATTTCAAAGCCATTTGAATTTCAAATCTCGTAAAAAAAAATTCAATTATCGGAGATGCGTATTGTCTTTGAATCGTTGGAGTAAAAATTAATTTAGTCAGTCGGAGACTTAAACCTATGAGATCTGATAGATCCCAAATATCAAAAAGTAGAAAGAAAATAGAATATGGAACAAGATCTATAGCAAGAAAGTCGGATGTAGTATTGATAATCACAAGATTACACAGATATGTGTTTACAGTACAAAAGATCTAAGAACGTTAGTTCTAACCAACAAACTAACCTTCTATTTATATACGATAGGAAATGCTAAAGTAACAGTACATTATGTGACAGACATACAGAAGTAAGTTCAGAACTACTTCAGAACATCTTCAGAACACAATTCTGAAGTTCTTCAGAACTTCTTCAGAACATTATGTCTTTCTCTTTGTACTTCTGAGCTTCTAGGCTTTCTTTATCTCTTCTGACTTTCTTTAGAATAATTCTTCAGAACCAGGTCTTCTTTTGATGCTATCTTATGAACTCCATCAATCTCCCCCTTAGCTTCAAAAATTCAAATTATAACTCTAGTAGATCAACATTTCTCTGACCTCACCCAGAATTATCTTTTTGTATTAAAGTAGCAATTATATTCTCTTGTGCTTGTTTTTGGCTAGCTTAGAGTACTCATTCCATTCACTGTCATTCATATTTCTTGGTCTGTGCTTCTGTCTATTCACAAGTCTTTCATTTATTGCTAGTAAAGTACCAATTCTACACTTGTGAATCTCTTCATATCTAACAAACAATTTTTCTTTATTAAACTTGCACTCAAATCCAGGAGGATGGACTATCAGAGTACCCTTGTTAATTGAATTGATTCCTTGAAGCTCAAAGTTTGGTCTGCTTAGATTCACCTTTTCTCTGCCAAGTACAAATGCAACTTGAAAATCAGTCTTAGCTGCCTAGATGAATTCTCTATAAATCCCACCTTTTATGATTGGAAACACTTTTCTGAATCTGGTAATATAATCATGGAATGGATTAATACTTTTGTAAATTTTGACCAAGTCTCTTAACTGGACATTCTAAAAATCGGCTTCAGAAAAAGTGCACACTTCACCATTTTCCCTTTCTACAGTGAAGTAAGAGTATTTATAATTCAGCTTTATCTTTTGATCAGCATTAATAACCTTCACAATAGGACTTTCTTTCCTTGACTCTGTGATTGGCAGCTTCAACTTCTGAACAATTCTGCTGTACCATTGCTTCCAACCAAAAGATTTTTCTAACCAGCAATCAATATAAACAAATGGTTGCACATTTTCCATGAAAATCTCAGGATGAAGATATTCAAGGAATAGAGTAAGTGCATGTTCAGAAATTCTGTTTATTTGCAATTGTTCAGCTTCAGACACATGATTAACTGACACTTGTTCTTCAACAACTTCTATACTCTTTCCTTTATCTTTTTCTGAACTTAAACTAGCATGTTCAAAATTTTGAGGTTGATTCTCTTTCGACACTTCAAATTCAACTGTTTGATCTTTAGCATGTATATGAAAATCATATACATTACTTAGCAAGTAATCTGAATCTCTTCTTGTATTTTTTGTTGATGACCAGTAGATATGCTTCTACTTACCAATCCTCTGAAGATTATTCTTTCATTTATCAAGTATTTGATTTCATCCTCTATTTCTTTTGACATACCAATCAAAGAAATATAATCACTGTTGGTTCCAGATTCTCTTCTTCACAGATTAATCGATTGATTCGTAAAACAGAGTATAAGCGGAAGCAATATATATCGATTAATCAACAGTAATAAGAATCGATCAAAGATTGAGGAACAGATTAACTATGTATTATAACCTGAATGATGATTATAGATACATGGAATGACGCACACTAAGTTCTTCAATATAACGATTTGATCGACAACTTTTACAGTAGAGAAAGGATCTATTTATACAAATAGAATAAAGTAAAAGTCAACATCTTAACCTATTACAAACTGACACGTGTGAGAGATGGGAGCGTGTAACAAACTAATCAGTTGCAAAAGGTAGACATGCTTGATGTATGTGCCACGCCATATTCTTCATCTTGTGGTTCATACTTTCAAAAGTGTAACAATCTCCCCCTAAGTATGCATCCAGAAGAGTGAAGTCTGTTCAGAAAGGAGCGACCTCAGATACAATCTTTGCAAGTTTGTTGATAACCTCTCTGATTGATAATAGGCTGTCAAGTCGTTTGATTGTCTTTTCAAGTACTTCTGGATTGTGTTCATTTGCACTCGTGGATATGTAACATTTTGCAATGTATACAACTTCTGAGGAATATCGATGTGCATCTTTAATTCTGAAAAAGCTTCTTCTGTCTGGTCTTCTAAAGATGACCCCTTCTTCTGGCTGTAGTAAGAACTTACCAACTCTGAACGAAGTTATGTTCTCTAATTCCTCATTTGATGCAGAGAAAGCATGATGATCAACATTGAAGTTTAGTACTATCTGAAAGTCGACTTGTCTCTTGTATCTTAACAAAGACTTAATACATTCAGTGATTCTTGAATAGGCAACTTTGTCTTGGCTATCAATACCTCTGACCATTTGGGCTTTCATGAAGTTTTCCAGAAACAGGAGATCAGAAGGATGAACAGATAATAAATCATTATCACAGAAGTACCTGGTTTGATTATCATCTCTTACTACTTCATATATAGTGTACCAGATCTATGTATCTTCAAATTGTGAGTGCTTAATGGCAGAGATACGTTTGATAGGTACAGAGGTGTATACATCCTTTCTTGCTTGTCTGTGTGCCATAAATTTGTCTTTCACAGCATCACTCACATTATAGGCATTGGAGAACTTGGGCAGCATTAAATAAATCTTTTGATCATTTGGAGCATACATGCTGTTTATGATAATCTCGAGCTTTGGAAGATCAAGATTTCCCATTCCCTGAGCTGCTTCTTCACGAATAGCCCTTCTCTGTGTCTTTTCTTGTTTTGACTTTTCTCTGGCTTCATTTTCTTTCTCTCTTTCTTCTTGTACTCTTGCTGCTTCTGCAAAGGCTTTTTCTGCTTCAGCTTTTGCTCTGATTTCAGCCTCTATTCGCTCTTCTTCTCTTCTTTTATTTAAGGCTTTTGCTCTGATTTCAGCCTCTATTTGCTCTTCTTCTCTTCTTTTATTTAAGGCTTCAACTTTAGCCTTTGATGCCTCAGCTCTGGCTCTGGCTTCCGTTTCTTTGGCTATTGCAGCTTGAGTTGATGAGGAGTATGGTGTTTGTCTTGTGTTGCCGACTACCTCAAGAATGAATTTAGCTATTTCTGGATCTTTTGGAAGAGGCCTAGAGTGAGTGGCTAATGGAGTTGGAGTCAGAGGGGTTTGTGTTTGTGAAGTTTGAGCAGGAGTTTGCTGCTTGGAGGATGATTGGTGTTTGTCTGAAGTAGATGGAGATGGCATTGGGTTTGAGCTTTCAGTATTGGTATTGGGTTTGACTTTCTTGGATGCTGGAGCTTTCTCCCCCTTCTGAGAATCAGGGTCCTGATCCTCAGACCTTTTGCGTTTAAGTTCTGCTTTTCTGCAAGCACGCTCCTCCTTGGCCTTTTTCTTTTCATTAAAAGAATCAGAAAGAGAACTTACCAGACCTGTAAGCTGAGACAGAGAGGTTTCCATAGATGATAGCTTTAAATCCACATTTGAATTGCATGTAGTTGTTTTGGAGACATACTTGGAGGAGAGAGAGTTAATGCGTTTAAGCATGGCCTTCTAGAAGACAGCCATATCAGATTTCTTTACCAGAGAAGATTCAGAAGTGTCTGAAGAGGGATGAATAGCCTTGATATTTTTGTGAAGATCAGCCACTAAGGAACTATATTCATCAACTGAGATTGTGACTTCTGGAGTTGGAAGTGCCTCAGGTATGTAGAAAATAGCCTCAGAATTAGCCTGGATTCCTTTATGCAGAGAAGAGTAATGATCAGAAGCTTGGCTCTGGTGTGTTGTAGCAGTTGTAGAAATGAGTTCTCTGAGGGCCTCCAGAGTTTGTGACTGCTGTTTTTGTTCGTTCTGAATAGCCAGAAGAATGGCATTTTGAGAGTCCAGAGAAAGTTTTAGATCCTCCACAGATCTCTGAATTTTATCACCAAATGCTTGCAACGCTGCATTGGTGACATATTCAGAATGGGTAACCGGTGTATCTCCAACACATGGAGCCCCTTTACTCTCGTGTGCAGAGAGGCCCTCATTCATACCTCTTTTGACGTTGAGTGTGGAGGGACTTCCAACCTGTCTTCGAGGGCTGTTATTAACAGGCACCTCTTCGGTTGTTCTGATTATCTCAACAGAATTCTCATCATCAGAGGATGAGGTGTTGAAGACAATGTGCTTACCTTGATGAAGTGTAAACACTCCGGTAAGTGGTGCATCCTGTGGCTCTAACCCCTCTGATGGGATTTCATTAGCCTCTAAACTATCAGAAGATATAGACTTATCTTCTGAGATTCCTAAATCTTTGTTGGTCACAGAGACATCCACATTGTGTGGGGAAAGTGGCGAGTTCTGGGGCAAATGAACGATTATATGTTCATCATCATTCTGTTGAGAGAATGATGAAGAGGTTTCCCCGGTTGTGCTTGATGCAGAGGAAGAAGAAGTAGCCTCTGATCCGATGGTTTCTGGGTGGTTTGGACTGGGTTGTCCTTGGTCAATGAAAGTAGATGGGATGACATCTACCTCAGTTAATGAAGTTACCCTTTGGGATGTAGGTGAGATTCGCTCAATTGTGTCACGATGGACATCTTCAATGCCTTCTTTTAACAAGAGGTCAGCATGGGTAGAACCACTCGGATGATCACTCAAATTATTTTCAGCCTCATTCTCACTTGACCCCTCACTTTCTAGAACTGGCTCTAAGTGCTCTGGGGTAGAAATTCTCTGTTCTGAGAAAATCATAGAGCTCCTATAAGATTGAAGATAAGAAGAGCTAGATGGAATTAGGTTTAGCATGTACCTTGAAAGCTCTCTGGAATTAGGTCTACATATATTTGTATTAAAATCATGTCAAACCTTCCTTCTTCAGAAATAAAGTTGTATCCACTGTACCTCTTTTGAATTTAGAATTCAGAAGAAAAGTTGTGAGAGTGTCATATCATGCTCTTGGTGCTCGTTTAAGTCCATATAAGGCTTTGTCTAAGATATAAACATGATCTGGAAAATCTTTGCTTACAAAACCTTCTAGTTGCTCAACATATATTTCTTTAGTTATTGTTAATGCCAAAAATTGCACCGCTCATTATTTTAGCACAACCGTATATGCCGAAATTTGCTTAAAAACAACTTAAGGTAGGGGTGTGGAATTTCTCAACTTTAGAATAAACCTTCGAAAAAATAAGAAAAATAACGGAGAAAAAGGAAATAAGACAAACGATTTTGGTGACGCGGAAAACCCGTAGAGGGTAAAAACCGCGAACGACAACGGAGGTCGTCAGTTCACTAGTGACGTCAAACAGGGACGTCTTTCTTTTATGCTTACGATCGTACGATTACAAAGGGAAAAGAATGTGAAAAATAGTAAAAAATCTAGAGAGCGAAGGTATATTCTTGATACCGGGATAGCAGTGATGATTTGAACGGGGTCCTTTCGTTATCTTGAGCTTGGAGTATATAGTTGGTGTAGTTTGTAACGTCCGTGCGTCATTAATTACGGCCTTGAATGTCCTTAATGATATTAGTTGTAACCGTCCAACGGTCACATCATTAATTGCGGCTTTGAATGTCTTTTAATGATGTTTGACTGTAACCGTCCAACGGTCATCCTGAGTGGTTGTCTTGAGATCTTCGTTGTAAGATCGTGGTCGTAGTACACTAGACGCTGGACAGTGGACGGTGGACAGCGGAAGCTGGACCGCGACGCTGGGCAGTGGACGCTGGACCATGGACTCTGGATCATGGTGTAAGATCGTGATTTTTCAGCCATGACTTTGATTATTTTTTACCTAGACAATTGTCACAGATATTTATCCTTGTTGGTCAAGGGTATGAACGTCGTGGGTATTATCGTCGTTGGTCGAGGGTGTGATTTTTTACCCAAATAGTTATAAACTTATAACAAATACTTTTAATAATTACTAGGTAATTATTATTTAGCGGGTGCGGGATATAGCAACGGTGAAGGTTTTTTGGCACCATATAGAGGTACTAGGTATCATTTACGGGAATGGGAAAATGGTGGTCGTGTTCCTACGAATAAGGAGGAATACTTCAACATGAAGCACTCACAAGCTAGGAATATTATTGAGAGGTGTTTTGGTATCTTGAAGAAACGTTAGGCTATATACGAAGTCCTTCTTTCAACCCAATAAGACATCAAGGCCGAATGATCATAGCATGTGCGTTGTTACATATATTTATCAGGATGTACATGACTCTTGATCCTGAGGAAAATACGACAATAACACTTGAAGATATGCCTATTGGGGAAGATCAACCAATTGAGTTTGAATCCATTGATGTTGTTGAAGCAAGTAATGAATGGACTCAATGGAGAAATGCTTTAGCCCAAGAGATGTTTGAATCGTGGATGTCAAGTAGAGTTTGAGGAATTCAAATTTGTTCTATTGTTGTTGGCTTTAAGTAGTTCGTAATTTACTTTTGTTATTGTTATTTTGCGTGGACTCGGTTCATATAATGATTTTGTTTTTATTATTGTTGAATTTATATTATTGTAATAATTCATATGTCAAATGCAGAAAATAAGCCATGGCAGATAGACGTTATTGGGATAATGGAGAATAGGAAGTTTTGATTTTCATTCTCCAAGAGATTGTTGTTAGTGGTGGTAGATGTGATAACGGGAGTTTTAAGTTTGGTACATATGAACATGTTGTTTCGAAAATGCGAGAAAAGTTTCCAGGTATTAATTTAAATGCAAATCATGTGCAGAACAAAATAAAAGGATTAAAAGAAAAATATTTTGTTGCATACGACATGCTCAACACGAGTGGGTTTGGCTGGGACGATGCTCGACAATGTGTAACAGTTGATTCGCCTTGGTTTTGAAAGAATATTTAAAGGTTAGTGTTTATATTATCTTTTTATGTTTATTTATACAATTATTCTTTACTTACATTTACATACATAACTAATTAATTATGTTTTTTGTGTTAGAAACATCCAAATAAAAGTTACACTGCTAATAAACGGTTCCCTACGTATGAACGGTTGGCATTTGTTTTTGGAGAAGATCGGGATACCGGATCTATGGTTGAATTTGCAGCTGATGCATTAGATAATATGAATATGGAAAATGAAGACGGCGCTGAAACAGAAGTATTTTTCGTTCCTTTAACCAACCCTTCTAATATTGCATCGGTTTCCGCCGCTCCAAATGGAGGTGAACCATCATCAAAAAGAAAAAAAGGAAAGTCAATGCGATCGATGATATGACAAAGCTAATAGAAAAGGGGCTTGCTTCTTTTTCTGATGAAGTGCATGAGTTGGTTACGGTAATTACATCTTCTTCACCTAACCTAGAGTTGGATATTTTGCCTAATGATTTGAAGGACATGGGTCTTAATGCTATGCAAACCGTACGGGTTAGCATGTATTTTGGAAATAATTCGACTCATTTGCAAATTTGGAAAGGTTTAGATGCATCTTTGAAACCGAAATTTGTGAAGGCATTATTGGAAGAAAAGTGAAGCTTTTTTTTATGTGATCATTTTAAAACAGTTCGCATTTTCGTTATTTTGTTTTTGAACTTCTAAACAATGTAAGTTGATTATTTTGGTTTATGAATGTCATGTCGGTATCAATAAATTTCTTAACAATTTGTTTTTTGCTTATTTTGGTTTAGGAAGGTGACTTTGGAATTTGTTAATTGTCACAGTTTTATAGTTATAATAATTTGGTAAATTTTATTTATAATATATTAAGATGATATAAATTTTCTATTATATTTATATACAGAAAAATATAATAATTTGGTAAATTTTCTTTAAAATATTGTGAGATGATACAAATTTTTATATTATATATACATACACAAAAACAATAATGAAAAAATGCATTACAAAGTTATTTAATTATTTAATTGACTCGTTACAATTTTTATACATTAAAAAAATATTAAACAAAATTTAAGAGACAATTTTGTCATTTTAACATTTTTTTGGTTCCTGTTGAGTCTTAAAACATTATTTTCCACAATTAATTCACATTTGTCCTATCAGAGACAATTTGGTCATTTTGACAGTTTTGTCCAGTCCTGTCCTGTGCTGTGCTGTCCGCATACCAAAATTTTGGGTGCAGGTTATTTCTTCTGAATGACAGAGAGAATCTAGGAAAATTTGATCCTAAAGGATTGGCTGGAGTATTTGTTGGTTACTCACAAAGATCAAAAGCCTATAGAATTCTCGTGAAGAAAACAAGAACAATCATTGAAACTACAAATGTTAGATTTAATGAGCCAACAATGACTTTTGAACAAGACAATTCAGAACTCAAGCTAAATCAGAACTCTGAACAACTGGATTCAGAGAGAGCTATACATGATACATCTACTAAATAATCTTTACTTAAATAAAAATTAGATTTCTTATGTCAAGATTTATTTGATATGTCTATTGTTGTTTCTGCAGATTACCAAAATCCTTCACTAAGCAGAGACATTCTAGCATTTATTCCAGAAGAGTCACACATATCAAACATTTCTTGAACACCAGTCTCAACCTCAAATTAAGAAATTCTCACTTATGAACCTGTTCAAGTGCCTTCTGAACCTCTTCATATGTCTTCTGAACCAATTCAAGGAATTTCTTAATCATTTTCAAGTGATACAAATCATTCTGTTGAGGGGGAGACTTCAGATCTACACTCTGTAAATCATTTAGAGATAGAACATCAAGCAATTATTGATGATTATGATCCTCAAAATAATGTTTCATCTGTTCAACCCTTACCAAATGTACACAAATGGACATCTGATCACCCTGTTCATCAAATTATAGGTGATGCATCAAAAGGTGTACAAACAAGATTTGCAACATCAAAGAAACCATTTGAAACTCTTCAAGATCCAGATTGGGTTTCAGATATGCAAGATGAGCTAAATCAATTTGAGAGAAATAAAGTCTGGAGGCTTATTCCAAGACCAAAAAACAAATCTATTATTGGAACCAAATGGGTATTCAGAAATAAGAAGGATGAAAATGGTATTGTTGTGAGAAACAAGGCAAGACTTGTTGCTAAAGGATATTATCAACAAGAAGGAATAGATTATGATGAAACTTTTGCTCCTGTGGCTAGGCTAGAAGCAATTAAAATATTTCTGGCTTATGCAGCTCACAAAAATATGAAAGTCTTTCAAATGGATGTGAAATGTGCATTTTTGAATGGAATTCTCAATGAAGAAGTATATGTTGATCAACCAGGAGGATTTATAAGCAAAGAGTTTCCTGATCATGTCTATACCTTAGACAAGGCTTTGTATAGATTAAAACAAGCTCCAAGAGCATGGTATGATACTCTCACAACATTCCTTCTGAATTCCAAATTCAAGGGAGGTACAATTGTTACTACTCTATTTCTGTAAAAGGAAGGTGAGTTGATTTTAATACAAATCTATATAGATGACATTATATTTGCTTCTACTAATCCCAAGTTTTGCAAAAACTTTGAGACTATCATGCAATCTGAATTTGAAATGAGTATGATGGGTGAGTTGACTTTCTTTCTTGGTCTACAAGTGAAACAACTTCCCACTGGCATATTCATTAATCAATCTAAGTATGTTTCTGACTTACTTAAGAAGTATGATATGTCTGACTGTTCAAGCATTCAAACTCCAATGGCTACTGCTACTAAACTTGAAACAGATTTAAATGGAAATTCTATGGATCAAAAGAAGTACAGGGGCTTTATTGGTTTTTTGCTTTATTTAACTGCTAGTAAACCAGATATAATGTTTGCTACAAGTATTTGTGCTAGATATCAAGCTAATCCTAAGGAGTCTCATCTCCTTGCTTCTAAAAGAATTCTTAGATATCTCAAAGATTCTCCTTCATTGGGACTTTGGTATCCTAAGAATTCTGGTTTTGAACTAACAACTTTCACAGATGTAGATCATGGTCGTTGTAAGTTAGACGGGAAAAGTACATCTGGATCATGTCAATTTTTAGGTGACAGACTTGTGAGTTGGTCTTCTAAAAAGTAGAACTATGTATCCACTTCTACAGCAGAAGCTGAATATGTAGCAACTGCAATTTGTTGTTCACAAGTTATCTGGATGCAAATTCAACTAAAGGACTATTGCTATTCATTCAAGAAAATACCACTTTATTGTGATTCAAAGAGTGTCATAGCCATAACAGCAAATCCTGTTCAACATTCCAAAACCAAACACAATGATGTCAGGCATCATTTTATTAAAGATCATGTTGAGAAAGGCGATATAGAAATGTTTTTTGTACAGACAGATTATCAATTGGTTGATTTGTTTACTAAAGCTCTTGATGAGAAAAGATTTCACTTCTTGGTAAGTAAATTAGGCATGATGAATCTTTCTAGATAAGTCAATTACATAAGAACAAGTGTTTATTATAAACTTCTGAACTGAGTTTATCTTTATTTTATGAAATCTAATTTCAGAAGTTCTGATGTTTGATTCTCAAAAGTCAAAATAACATAGTTCAGAAGTCCATATTTGACCTCTTGTATATTTGTACTTGAGTTATTTTCAATATTTCATTATTATATAACATTTTCAAGGAGTTACATTTTTTTTTTACTCAAAGCATGATTCAAGGGGGAGTTTTATTTTATATATACCTCATCATTTGTTGCTATTGGTTTACACATTCTTATAATATTGTCTTAAAGATCTGAACAGGTGAAGGTCCATTTTGAGCTTAAATCTCTTAGAAGTCTATACATCTTCTAATGATGATCAAATTTTTTCATTGTTCAAACTACTTCTGAATTGTTTCAAATGTTTTTCAAGGAATTCAATCAGATTCACTCAAGTTCTGACCGTTTCACTCAAATTCTGAATCATTTTCCAAAACTTCTGAACTTTCTCTTAAAACTTCTGAATTCATTCTCAGAAGTTCTGAAACTCTCACTCAAAAGATGACTTAGTCCGCGCGTGTGCCACGTGTTTTAATATCATTAGCCAAGCATTAACCACGTCTTAAACGTTTTAGTAATCAAGATTAACTGTTGTAAATCATCATTATTCTAGTAAACGTCATTACTTTTCAGTTCTTTTTTGGCACGTGTCCCACGATGATCATCCACATCATAAAAGCCATGGCTTCGTCATCTTCATCTATTTTCAGCGATTTTTTCCTACGAAACTTGTTCTCTGATTTCTTTGAACTTCAATCTCACTTAGAACTTCAATTTCTCTCAAAAATGTAGACTTCCAATGTTAATCAACCTATTCAGACTTCAAAATCATGCTTTAGTGACAGTGATGAATCATCCAATGGTGGTTCATTCAAAATTGTACCAAAGAGTTTGATTGTTGGATCGATTGAAGTGTCTTTGGAGACTGATCCAATGCTTGAAGACACTGCCACTAAAGGTAACTCAGAAGCTGGCCCTTCGAACCCTAACCCTAACCCTAATACCACTGAAATTGGGGGAACTCAACTTGCACCAATAGATGTAATTTCTGAATCTGTTGGTGGAGCTAATGAATCGCAATCCAATGCTGGAAATGTTCAAGAAGAAAATAGTGGTCCTGATCCTATAAGAATGTCCATTCCAGACAATAAAAGAGTTGAGATCAGAAAGAACAATTGTGCACTTAATCTAAGGTCCACAGATTTCAATGTTGATCAACAAATTTTAATTGAAATCTTGAAGAAACATCCTTTTAGGCTAATGCTCTCTAGGAAGTTTTTGGTCCCTGAAGAATATCTGCAACAATGGTGGTATTATGTTGAGGTTGATGAGGAGGCAGATGAACTTACCTCTTATGTTGAGGGATACAGATTCTGTATCAAGGATACAAATATCAGAGACATTTTGGATCTTCTAGAAGCCAAAGCAGTTGTAGCCAAGGATACTTTTGATGCTATTCCACCCAATTCTGAGCTTATAGCAGATTTTATGAAGTTGGGTTACTCAAAAGTTCTTACTTCACTTAGTGCCTTCAGAAGAAAGTGTCTTCCACTTATTTGGTATTCTCTGTTCACCATCATCAATACTTGTCTTTCAGGTAAGAGTTTAAGCCTGGATCAATCATCAACCAATGGCAGGATCATATTTCATGGCATTGCACATAACATGCATTATGATTATGCTACATTGATCTTTGAAGAATTGAAGACTGCAGTGTTGAAGAAGTCCACCTACTCCTATGTTCCTTTCCAAAGGTTCTTCCAGATCTTTATCAAAGGTGCTATGAGAGTTGTTGATGCCATTCCAAGACTTGACAATGCACTATTCATTCAACTTTCCTCCATGGACAATTTGATGCCACCAAACTCAAAGCTCAGATTTCCTAATGTAGTTCCTCTTCCAGCTGAACTTTTGGCCTATGTAAGTCCCAATAATAAGTATTTGATTGAGTATTGTGAATCTATGGGACTGCCTAACCAGCAGTCTCTTCCCCTGATTCAACCCAGAGTGGTGAGCAAGGTGAGGGGTCTAGATTAAATAGTGATAGAGGGGAGGAAGTTCAAGGTGGGAAACAACTTTAGAGTGTAAAGAGGCAAAATTTAAATTAGAGACAGGATAGACAAGTGAGGAAAAGAAATTCTGAGGGGAGATCACAGGAAAAAGAAAAGGAATCCTGTGCACTAATTGTACTAGCCGGGCAGCCACACAATCTTTTACTCCACACTCTTTGGTGGATAATATTGAAATAGCCAGTGAGCTCATGGCAACTCTTGTTAAACCCCCCCCCCCCCCCTCCCCCCCGAGCCACTCACCCATATCTCAACAAAAGGGTGTTTCATCAACAACTATGGGGCAAGCAGCTTATAAACCATTAGATTCCCACATGGAGAATGCTAATGTTGAAACAAAATGATATATGTCCCCCCTTCACACAAATGTGCACATAGAGTCTGAGAGTCCACTCAAATTTAAGCCTAATGAACCACTTAATGTGGAAATCCTTCACTGTTGGTCCCAATAAGGGTCTACAAGAGTTAAATATAAGTAAACAGTTTGTAGTAGGAGGGGTTGAATACAAACACACAGATTTTAGTTTTTAAATGAGTTTATAGAAAATAAACAAATTTACAGTTACAAGCGAAATTAGAACAAGTTGAAAACCTATTCTATTGTAACTTAAAGAAACACACAGTTTGGTGCACAAGAAGATGAAAGAAAGAATACAGAAGGTATAGGCTAGAAGGAAGCATGCATGAAGATGAAGAAGATATCTTCATCTATTTATACCCGCTTGCATTTAATGCAAAGCAAAAGGTACATGCCAGGTGTCAAGCTTGGATAGGAAGCTTGTCCTTGTAAATAAGACAACCATGCTTTTGGCCGAATATGAACAGTACCATATCAGATATGATGGGGACATAAGAGACAAGTCGTATGTCCTTTTCTGACATGGTTCTAGGTTTGACTTTTGTGCATCGAGGATAAGATCAAACTTTAATCTTGTAGAGGAAGCCTCGTTTGATCGCTGACACTGAATGTTCAAGGATGAACTTCAGTGTTGCTGAGGCTTCACAAGACTTCACACTTTGAGTAGATAATCGCTGCTATCGCTGAACCGCTTCAGGTCACTTAACTGATTATCTCTTTATTCAGCTTTGGTCTTCGATTATCGCTGAATGGTCTTCTGGTGTGATGGCTGATCTTCAGGACTTCAGAGATAAGCTTGTTGATCCTTGATCTTCAGCGATTGCTGATAGCAATCAGCGTATGCTATCGCTGAATTTGAACAGAAGCTTATCTAAGGAATTTCACTAAGTATAGTAAAGGAATCATATTCAAATCACTGAGAGGAGTTATGATCAACAATCTCCCCTATTTGATTACGATTAAGCAACATAGTAAAATTGCTTTTAAAATATTAGTAGGGACTTATAAAATTTAAAATAAATTTTCTAAGTACTAATCTATAAGATCTTTTTCAGCTAATCTATTATCTGAATTGAGTTTCAATTATAAGGATATGAAATCACAATTTTTACAAGTAGAAGAGCTTAATGTACATTCACTGATTGAACTTTCAGAGTGAAGGTTCAGTGAGCTAAGAAAAGTTAAGAAGATAGAACTCTTATGTTCATTGTCCCTTTTACTTTTTTCAGGGATCTTTTCAGTACGAGATGGAGTAAAGTACTCGAGTGTATTTCATTGATCATATCTGAAGATATTACATTGAAATGAAATTACAATCATTAAAGTGAAAGTACATTTACACTGAAGGAAATATTACAAAGGAATAAAAAGCTACTACCAATCAGAGAGGCTCACATTTCTTCTTTGTAACTCATGTTCAAAAAGCATCTTCTGTCTGATTACCAGAGGGTCATTAGACCAGCAGTAACAGTATAAGATTTTTATGAAACGAGTAGGGGCCTTATGAAGTTCCTTGTTTCTGAAGAGACGAAGTTGTTTTTCATTATCCAAGAAAATCATGCCAGATTCAGGGAGCGAGATGACTTCACTTTCTTCATATAATCGATCCGTAGGAAGAGAGGTATCCAGCATAGATATATCAGGGAGTGTCATATGACTGATGATGCTTTCAAGATCAAATTTGACACTGTGTTCATTTCTTAAGCTTGGGCCTTCTTAAGAGGTTGATCTTCTTTTCTTAGATGATTCAGGGAGAGAGGGAACTTGTACATGTTGTGACATTCTCTGCAGCAACTGATTCAGCTCATCTTCTACCACATTCTTGAACTTGGATTTGGAACCCTGAATGGCATCTCTGATTTCGAGCCATTCAGTGTATCCATATAACCTTAAGAATTTTGCTTCTTCTCTCTCTGTTCTGGATGGCCTTGTCATTCTTACATATACCTTTGGACCACCTCTATTGGAGTGTCGCCCTTGGATAGTTGCGTGAATGATTTTGGAATCAGATCTTCGAAAGTTCAGCATCTCTGTGCACCAATCCAGTTCTTTGTCTTTCTGAGTTGTGGCTTCAGTGGTTAGTGCAGTGAGAATCTTCTGTTGAGCGAGAATGGGATCTACATTCAGGTTTTCTTGTACAAGTTCTTTCTGAGCCAGAGCTGCAGTGAGCCGTTCACTCTTTTCTAATTGTTCTTTTGATGCTTTGTCTCTTGCTGAGTCTTCCCTGAGAATCTTCCTTGCTAAAGCAAGATCATTCTCTGTTTGCGTTATTTCTTCATCTCTAATCCTTTGAGCTTCCAAAGCTTGTTCTCTCTCTTCCTTGGATAAAAAATAGAATTCATCTACCGTCCTGATTGGTACAGCATTTATTGGGTCTTCATGGGGTACCCTTATTCTTTTGGACTCGAATTCCCTTAGGAATTTTATTCGCCGTTCTTCCTCTTCAGGCTCGCTTATAATCTTCTTCTGAACGCGATGTCAAGGAATGAGGCCTTCTTCTTCCTCAGAGTCAGTTTCAACTATGTACATAAACTGCTCTTTAGAAGAAGGTTCCTTCCTTGTGGATAAGTCCTTTGGGGGACAGGGATCACTGAGGGAAGGAGAGAAAGGAGATTTATCAGAGAGAGGTTTTGAAGTAGGAAGGGTTATATATGGGGATTCAAAGAGAGGGATAAGCTGAAGCGATACCTTATCAGCGGTCTCCCCCTCTGATATTGGGATGGTGGCCTCAAGATCAACCACTCTGGCTGAAGGTCCAGCTCCGTCCCCCAAGGGCTCTAGCTGAGATGTGCTTGGTCTGGATAATCTGAAATGCTCCATTGCAAATCCCAAGTCATCATCATCATCATCATCACCTCCAAAGTGAGGGATGAGTTCCTCTTCTTCTTCTTCTTCATCATCATCCTCTTCTTCATCATCACCAACAAACCTTGCAGAAGGTTCTGGTCTCTGAATGTAAGGAGAGATCCTTTCATCTGGAAAGCGTCGATTGTGCTCGCCGATAAGTTCGTCAGCGAACTCTTTGGCCACCTTCTCCCCCTCAATGTTATCGTGGGGCAGAACGTGGACCATCAGAGTGCGAACATTCGTGTGCACGGCCTCAAGCATGGTTCGATCAGCAGCAGCAAAGGAGGGACCAGTCCCGCTGAGCCTTGAGAGAGCCTGTAATATGTCAGACTGAGTCTTTTGAATAGACTCGAGGACAGTGGCCTGAGCATCAACCTTTTGCTCAAGGTTGATGAGGGATTGGTGAAGGTCCTTGTGGTCGTCCTTCAGAGTCTGAACATCAGACACCAAGTTGCTGACGTTTGTCTTCATCCCTGGAGTGCCAGCAACCTGCCAGAAGATCAACTCCGTAGAAGTTTGCAGTGTGTCCAGCCTGGCTCTGGTGAGAGCACACTCATTGACCAGATGGTCAATGGCAGGGAATGTTGGAGCAGGCAGGGACACAGAAGGCAACTCAGTGACCCTGGGAGGAAGCTTGGGGGCAAGGTTCTCCATCTTGACATCCCTGAGCTTTTTGGCACTGGGAGGGCGTTGAGGAGACTTCATCGCTGTCTTCACAGAGGTGGTGGTGGTGGTCGTAGTGGCAGCAGCTGATGACATTGACAAAGAGGCGAGAAAAGAATCCGGATCAGATGATGGATGAAAAATAGCATTATTTTCCTTGAGAATATCATGAGGATTACTCTCAGGGACTACTTTTGCAGAGGTAGTGTCCTGAGGATCAACGACCGTGTCTTAGAGTATCCGAAAGAGATACTGCGAGGTCCTTTTAAATTGGCTTTCCAAAATTCGGATTGCCTAAACAATTTTGAGGTTTGAAATTTGCGTGCATTTCAGCATTATCAGAGATAGGGACAACTATCACTGAGTCACTTGCTGATGTGAGGACCAAAGAAGTAGAGATGGAAGAGGTAGAGAAGGCAGTGAAAGTAATACCTGATCCAGCTTCAGCAGAGCTGTCTATAACACCTTCAGAGACCTTAGTCACTGATGGTGGTGGTAATGCTGATGAAGCTTCAACGGCAGCAGAAACCGTTGGAGTGGCTGTGGATGAGGGTGGTGATTGTAGTACACCAAAATCAGAGAGGATGGTCTGTTGAGAGACCACCTTCTTAGGTTTCTTTGAGGCGATGGTCTTCTTATGACCATCAGTGGGGGTTTTCCTCTTTGCAGCAGTAGTGCCTTGGGTACTCACTAAGGGGATGGGCAGTGAGGAGGTCACTAAAAGAGGTGCTCCTATAATTTGTAGCATATAGGGAGTGAGAGGAGCATCACCTGGACTTTCTTCCAGGTCTCCGACTTTCGGGTACCTCTCCCCGAAAGCCTCTTCAAGGATGGTGGAGAAGAAACGGGGGTAAGGGATAGCATGATGTCTGGTGGAGGCGTTGAGGCGGTTGCACATATCGCTGAAGATGTAATCAGCGTAGTTCAGAGGATGACCCGTGCAGAGAAAAAAGGCAAGGTCTTGAAAATGTTTGCTCGCCTGATCGTGGGAGCCAACCTTGGACCCTAGGCACTGAATGACCTGGGTGAAAACATACTGCCAGCGAGCAGGGAGTCGCTTCTTTTCCAGCTTTGAACCCACCGTCTTTACTAAGGGGTTCTCCCATTTGTAGCCAATGGATTCCAAGAAAGCATCAATCTGCTGCTTTGTTGGTTCAGCACCCCGTTGCTCATTCTTCTTTCGCTGAGGGAGTCTTAGCGCCTTGTGTACAAACCTCGCTGAGAAGGCGAAGAAGCCAAGTTCAGGGATTGTGAAGGAAATAGCTGGAAGGACAGTGTCTTTGTCTGTTTTCAGAGTGGTACATTACGCCGTATACCAGAGAGCCTGAAGGTGAGAGGCAATGCCCACTGGGTTGTGGACGAAGGCATACATCAGAGGGCACGCCTTGAGGAAGGTTGCAGCGTCCTTGAACTGAGGGCGTTCAGAGGGAATGTCCACCAATGCAATGTAATTGCATGGCTTGAAAGTTGACTTTTCCAGCTTAAATTGACAGGTTGGTGCGGCGACCAACTGGTTAGCAGCAGCAGTTTCAGCGACGTTGGAAGCAGAGGCCATTTCTGTAGGAAAAATGGCAACACCGAAGAGATAAATCATGGTTTTATTACATGAATGTATAAACCAGAGTTTTGGTATAAAAAGTACCAAATGTAAGAGCAAAGAAACAAGTATTTTGATGAACAATATCAAAATGCTTGTTGGCAATAAAAATTTAATAAAAAAATGATAAAACTTAAAAAAAATTCTGTTCTAAGAACAAGGTTTTGAAAGTGAAAAAGTTTTTCACTTTTAAAAACACGAGTTTATTAATTTTAAGAAAGAAAATAGATAAGAAAGGTGAAACAAGTTGTTTCCAGTTCTTGATATAAGGTTTAGATCAAACCTTAAACGTGTGAAGAAGAAAAACGCACAAGTGCGTGTTCTTGGTGTTCTTGGGAGAAAGCTTGAAGAATCGAAGTTTTCCTTTGCCTTTAGAGAAGTTATGAAAGCGGAAGGAACAAAGTAAGGCAAAAAGAATGCTTAAATAGCATGAGGAGAGAGAAAGAAAGGATTGCTAAACGACGGTTTTAGATTTTTGAAAAAGAAATGATGACCTAGCGCACGTTCCAAGAAAGGAGATGGAATGGAAACATCGTGGTCCGTCATGTGTCAGAAAAAGGTCTGACGTGTCCTTTTCTTTTATTTTTAAAAGATTATAATGATGGTTATCCATAAGGAAGGTTTATCATTAATAATTTTAGAAAAATCTTCATCACTAATAATAAAGGATTGTCAGTGATGAGTTTTAAATGAGAGAGACATTCTTTGATGAGAAAGAATAACAAAGAGTGTTAAGAGATTAGAAGATAATACCTGAGGGGATGGTCTAGATATCGCTGAATCAGAGTTCAGAGAATGGAAAGTTTGAAGGCTTTATTTGAAATCCTTTGTTGGTCACTGATTAATGAATTATTCAGCGTTCAACATACCAAGTTCGCTGATGAGTAGATTGAATCTAGTTTCATCAAGAGGCTTGGTGAAAAGATCAGCAAGCTGATATTCAGTAGGAACAAAATGGAGCTCAACTTCACCATTCATCACATGATCTCTGATAAAGTGATATCGGATCTCAATGTGCTTGGTTTTGGAATGAAGTACAGGGTTGTTAGCAATTGCTATAGCACTTGTGCTATCACAGTATATAGGAATTTTAGAGAGCTTTAGATCGTAGTCTCTGAGTTGATTTCTCATCCAAAGGATTTGAGCACAACAACTAACAGCTGCTACGTATTCAGCTTCAGCGGTGGAAGTGGACACTGAGTTTTGCTTTTTACTTGTCCAACTTATTAACTTTCCACCTAGTGACACCCACCGATGGTGCTTTTCCTATCAATCTTACAACTGCAAAGTCACCGTCGAGTAACCAATAAGATCAAATCCACGAGCCTTTGGGATACCGAGCAGACCAAGATTTGGAGTTCCTTTCAGTATTCGAAGATTCGCTTTACAGCGATTAGATGGGATTCCTTCGGTTCAGCTTGATACCGAGCACAGAGACAGGTAGCGTACATGATGTCTGGTCTACTCGCTGTAAGATACAGCAGACCCCTAATCATTCCTTGATAGGCAGTGACATTGACTGGTTTTCCATTGGGATCCTTGTTTAATGTCAGAGGAGGCGCCATAGGAGTCTTCATCGTTGAGCATTGATTCATATTGTTTTTGCATTCTTGCAGCGAAACAAGTGCATAGTTTGGGTCTTGTGGAACAAAAGATAATGTCATCAACATATATCTGAGCGAGAATTGTATGACCTTTATATTTTCTTAAAAACAGAGTTTGGTCAATTTTTCCACGAACAAATTTTTCTTTAAGAAGAAATTTAGAGAGAGTATCATACCAAGCTCTAGGAGCTTGTTTTAACCCGTAAAGAGCTTTTTTCAAGTTTAAAAACATAACCAGGGTGGTTAGGGTCTGAGAAACCAGGGGGTTGTTCAAGATAAACTTCCTCGCTGAGTTTTCCATTTAGAAAAGCACTTTTAACATCCATTTGAAAAACTTTGAAGTCTTTATGGGCAGCATAAGCTAAAAAGAGTCTTATGGCTTCTAAACGAGCTACAGGGACAAAGGTTTCATCATAATCAATTCCTTCTTCCTGTCTATAACCTTAAGCAACAAGTCTGGCCTTATTGCGAATTATAGTCCCGTTTTCATCTAGCTTATTTCTGAAAACCCATTTGGTTCCTATGACGGTTTTATCAAAGGGTCTAGGAACAAGATTCCAAACTTTATTTCTACGAAATTCAGTCAGTTCTTCTTGCATTGCTGAAACCCAGCTAGGGTCAAAAATAGCTTGATCTATCTTCTTAGGTTCAGAGAGAGAAATGAAGTTAACATAAAGACAGATATTACCTGTGCCTCTACGTGTTTTGATACCTGCAGTGGAATCACTAATAATCTGATTTATTGGATGGTTTGCAGTCCATCGCTGAGCTGGTGATTGAGGAGAGAGATCAACAGCAGATTCAGCGACCTGTTCTTCAGATTCTGGAATAGGACTTGTTTCAGCAACAGGTACTTCATTTAGAATCAATTCAGGGGATTGATTTTCAGAAGAGGTTTGGTTATTCACAGAGGAATTTTCAAGAGATGAATCAGTAACAGGAATCTGATTTAAAGGAGTGACATTTATCCCTGAAGATGGATGACTGTTACTTGTTGAGTTTACAGGGATTTCATCATCACATGCATCAGCTGGAGTTTGATTGCTGAAGTATGTTTCAGGTTCCCCATAATGAGATTCCATCCAAGCATTCAATTCTTCATCATCATCAAGATTATGAGAAGGATGAATGGGACGAGATTCATCAAAGTTGACATGCATAGATTCTTCAACGTGTTGTCTTCTTTTGTTGAATACTCTGAAAGACTTAGATACAGAGGAGTATCCAAGAAATATGCCATCATCAGCTTTGGGATCAAATTTACCCAAATGATCTCTGTCATTCAGAATGTAACACGTACATCCAAAAATGTGAAGATATTTCAGAGTGGGTCTTCTCCCATGAAATAATTCATAGGAAGTCTTCTTGAATCGTTTAACTATCAGGGATCGATTCTGAGTAAAGCACGCTGTATTGACAGCTTCAGCCCAGAATTGAGTTGGAAGACGCGATTCGCTGAGCATTGAGCGAGCTGCTTCTATTATAGTTCGATTTCTTCTTTCAGCAACACCATTTTGCTGAGGAGTTCTTACTGATGAGAAGTTGTGAGAGATGCCTTTTTCTTCAAAGAAACTAACCAAAGTACTATTTTTGAATTCAGTACCATGATCGCTTCTTATGGAGCGAACAAGTAAGTTGTTCAGTACTTCCATTCTTTTGATAAAAGATATTATCATTTCAGGGGTATCACTTTTGGATCGAAGGAAGAACACCCATGTGTATCTGGAGTATTCATCAACAATCACTAAAGTGTATTTCTTTCCAGAGATCAATTGGACATTGACAGGTCCGAATAGGTCCATGTGAAGTAGCTGAAGAGGAGTGGTCACTGAAGAAATTTGCTTTGACCTGAAGGAGGCTTTTGTCAGCTTTCCCTTCTCACACGCTGAACAAAGAGATTCCTTTGTAAAGGTGTGATTTGGGAGGTCTCTGACTAAGTCTTTTTGAGACAATTCATTTATCGTCTTAAAGTTGAGATGAGAGAGTCTTTTATGCCATAACCAGTTTATGTCTGTGGATGCTTTAGAGATGAAGCACACGTTCTCATAGTGAGAACTATTCATGTTTATGACATATACGTTTTCAACTCTTTTGCCAGAGAGGGCAAGCTTATCATTTCCGTTAGGAATAGAACTTTGAAGTCTTTGTCACACAACTGACTAACGCTCAAGAGATTGTGGTTTAGTCCCTCAACATAAGCAACACGAGAAAAAGATGTGGCTCCGTTGGACAGAATTCCATAACCTTTAGTGTATCCTTTGCCATTTCCACCAAAGGTCACTGATGGACCAGCTTCTTCTTTGTAGTCAGAGAGCAGAGATTTTCTGCCAGTCATATGCCTCGAGCATCCGCTATCAAGATACCAGATACCTTTGGCACTCTGCATACAACAAAAGATTAATTGTTTAAAGGTACCCATATTACTATGGGTCCTGCTTGGTTAGATACAGGATTGGCGGATGTACTACTAGCTGAAGAACTCTCTTCAGTGGATATCTTCACCTTAGTTGGTTTAGCAACTTTGGTGGATTTCACTCTCGCTGATTTATCAGCTTGAGATACTTTCTTTCCATGAGCTAGTTTATCAGCTCTAGTAGCATTAGGACACTTGCTTGCAATGTGGGTTGTTTCACCACAGTGAAAGCATTTCCTATACTTAAAAGGTTTGGAGATAAGAGAGGGAGCAGGAAGTTTCTCAGGGATAGGTCCAAGAATTCCTTTATCCATGGTCCTTGGAGGTATTATAACCTTGTCAGGGGTAGGAGTAAGATCGATTTTAATCTTGGGAGTTGGTCTCTGAGAATAATCAGGGACCTTCTTCCCAGATTTAGAAATCTTCTCCGAGGACTTCTTGTTCTTATCTAGAGTTTTCTTATTCTTAGGAATATGGTCAAGAAACTTGTTTTTGATCACCTTCTTAGAATAATCCACAGGAAGCTTCTCTTTAGAGGAAGAGGAAGAAGAAGTTGAAGAAGAAGGATCAGGGATAGAAGAGACAAACATTCCAAATTTGAGCATGGAACGATCATTCTCTGATTCTTCCTTTTCAGGGTTATAGCCTAACCCACTTCTCATTTTCATAGGTATTTGGGCATTGATGATCTCATTGACTTTATCAGAAGCCTTACACCATCCTTCGATGGTTGCCTTTTCAGACTTGAGATCAGCGATAGCCTTTTCCCTATCAGCGATAGCTTGTTGTTTCTCAATGCTTATTGTTTGATTTGCAAAAACTTGGTCTTTGAGAGAATCCTTAAGTTTGGAAAGTTCTTTGATTCTTATGTGGCAAATTTTTAATTGTTAAGATAAGTCAGTGTTAATTTTTTCAGCTTTTATCTTTCCATTCAAAGCGTTGTAAAAATCAACAGTCATTGCATCGAGAGCCGACAAGTTATCTTTTTCAGAGAGTAAGGAGTCAGAGGGAATGTTTACCTGAGTAGACGGAGACTCAGAGGAAGAAGTTTCAGAGACTTCTTCAGCATCCTCTATTCTTGCCATTAGACAGAGAAAGGCAAAATCTTCTTCATCTGAACCAGATTCTTCAGAGGTCTTGGCCCAGTCATCTTCAGCATCCCAGTCAACTTCTTCAACGACAAGGCCTTTACCTTTTTGCTGGTTTTTCTTCATATCTCTGTATTTGTTTTTCATTTTCAAATACTTTTCCTGTTTATCAGAGGTATGGGAGGTAGTGGGAGCAGCAACTTTCTTCGACCTGCATTCACTTGCAAAATGGCCCTTTCTCTGACAATTGAAACAGATCGCTGAGGCTTTTTCAGCGGGCATCGTTTTCTGTTTTTCAGAGTCAGAGAGGTTAGAAGATTTTCGAAAATTGCTCTTTCTAGCAAATCTTTTAAAGTTGTTGGTTAAGAGAGCTAGAGAGTTATCAAACTCAGAGATGTCAGCATCGGTGAGTTGATCTTCTGAATCAGTTTGACCTAATTCAGTTATGGAGGTGATAGTAGAAGAAGAACCATTTTTAGAAGAAGTTCCTTCAGAAGTCACAAGTGCTAAAGAAGTACTTTTAGCACCTTTGAGTTCATTAAGAAGGTTTTTCCTTAGAAGCTGGGATTGTTCCTCATTTAAGAGCATACCATATAATGCACTTAATGACAAAGTTTCAAGATTCTTTGACAGTTTTATACATGTAGTGTACACTGCCCATTGATCGGGCAATGCCTCCATGAATTTTGTCAGAATTTCAGTGTTTGAATATACCCTATCGACTGATTTAAGATCAATCAGCAGACAGTTAAATCTCTGGTGAATTTGAGAGAGAGATTCACCCTTTTGATACATAAAGCTCTCGTATTTTCTTACAAGGTTTATGCATCTAGTTACCTTAACCTCAGAAGTTCCTTCATATTGGATACATAGAGTATCCCACATGGCTTTTGAAGTTCTCATTTTCATTACAGAATGATATACTTCATCAGGCAAAGACATTGCTATTATAGATCGTGCTTTCGCATCAATAGCAACTTCTTTCTTGTCTTCCTCAGTCCATCGATCTGGAGTTTTTACAATACTCCTTTCAGCGACGGCTAGGGTAGTAGCAGTGGCAGGTACAGCTGCTATTATGGCTGTAGGAATGAAAGGTCCGTTTTCTACATAGTATGGGATCTTAGGATCAGATCCCTCTAGAAAAAGTGACATTCTTTCTTTCCATAAAGGGAAATTATCATGGCTGAACCTTGGAGGTTTAGCTAAAGATCCGTTATCGTTGTAGTTTGTATTAGGGTTTGTCATTTTAAAATATGATCTAAAGAAGAGTATTTTAAAGAGAAAGACTGATACCACTTGTTGGTCCCAATAAGGGTCTACAAGAGTTAAATATAAGTAAACAGTTTGTAGTAGGGGGGGTTGAATACAAACACACAGATTTTAGTTTTTAAATGAGTTTATAGAAAATAAACAAATTTACAGTTACAAGTGGAATTAGAACAAGTGGAAAACCTATTCTATTGTAACTTAAAGAAACACACAGTTTGATGCACAAGAAGATGAAGAAAGAATACAGAAGGTATAGGCTAGAAGGAAGCATGCATGAAGATGAAGAAGATATCTTCATCTATTTATACCCGCTTGCATTTAATGCAAAGCAAAAGGTACATGCCACGTGTCAAGCTTGGATAGGAAGCTTGTCCTTGTAAATAAGACAACCATGCTTTTGGCCGAATATGAACAATACCATATCAGATATGATGGGGACATAAGAGACAAGTCGTATGTCCTTTTCTGACATGGTTCTAGGTTTGACTTTTGTGCATCGAGGATAAGATCAAACTTTAATCTTGCAGAGGAAGCTTCGTTTGATCGCTGACACTGAATGTTCAAGGATGAACTTCAGTGTTGCTGAGGCTTCACAAGACTTCACACTTTGAGTAGATAATCGCTGCTATTGCTGAACCGCTTCAGGTCACTTAGCTGATTATCTCTTTCTTCAGCTTTGGTCTTCGACTATCGCTGAATGGTCTTCTGGTGTGATGGCTGATCTTCAGGACTTCAGAGATAAGCTTGTTGATCCTTGATCTTCAGCGAGCTGATAGCAATCAGCGTATGCTATCGCTGAATTTGAACAGAAGCTTATCTAAGGAATTTCACTAAGTATAGTAAAGAAATCATATTCAAATAACTGAGAGGAGTTATGATCAACATTCACGCTAGCACAAATCTTTCAGATTTAAATATGCAAAGTGTTAGTCATCTTGCAATAACTTCAATAGATATACCTATTCTAGGATATCAAGGATTTTAAGGAAGTCCTGGTGGGGTGAACATCTCCAAAGCCCCATTCAATGAATCCTTTGTGGTTCACGATATGGTGACATCAACAGGCCAGCATACTTCTGTAGGACTGCAAACATGACCATCTGTTGGTCTTGGTTCAATTACCCAATCTTCTGAATTCTCTGAATTCAAAGATTTTTCTACTTCTGAAGATGGAAAGATTCAGAAGGATATTAAGGAATTGACGGCTAATACAACCAAGGTGATGGAGGAAAGGGTGGAAAGTCAGGAGAAGAAATTGGATGAAAGGATAAGTGATTTACAGAAAGCCTCTATCTCATCAAATGATCTAAAATCCTTTCAAGATGCTATTCTAAGATCATTTTCTGAAGCTATATCCTCTGTGGCAAATCTCAGAACTTCATTGCCTTCCACTTTTGAACAGCCAGATTTTTCCAAGTTGGCTACCAAGGATGACATACAACTTATTCTGAACAAGTTATGTTCTGTACAAAATACTCAAGTGGCTCTTGATCAGAGAATTTCAGCTTTGGAATGCAGGCCGCAAGCTGGAACATTGAAAAGAAAGCATGATAATCAGGATTCTGATGATCATGAGGGGGAGAAGAGGAGGAAAGTTTCAAGTTCTGAAGATGTACTCATGATGAAAGCCAATCTTCTGAAAGATCTTCTGAAGATGTTTAGAAAGATTCTGGTGCTGAAAAGATCTCTGAAGCAGTTGAAGCTATTCTCAATTCTGAACCTGAATCTCAAGAAGCTCGTTGTTCTGAAAGTATCATGTATAAGGGGAAGGCTCACCGAGATGATCAAAGGCTGCCCAGAGGCAGGGGCGGAGACTAGACTAGCTTCTCAAGCTAGTGCTACTGCCTTCCTTCGTGCGCCTTCTTTGATTTCTGTGGCTTTACTGGTACGAGCCGCGATCTCAAGTCTTGTTCGCATGCTTATATGATAGTTGATGAACCAATTGCAACTTGTTCTGAAAATGTTATTGCTGAGATGGTAACTTTTGAAGCAGCTTCCGATGTCATTCCTGAAGAAGAAGATGAAGGATATGAAACAGAGAAGTTAACTTTCACTTCTGATAATGAAACTGGCACTGATGATACTGATGTTCTTCCTGATTCTAATGAAGAAATGCTAAATGAATATTTAGCTATTGAAGAAGAAATTGGAAAACCAGGTGGCTTGTCAGATGTTATTATGTTTGATGATGAAGAAGAGGATAATGAAGTAAGGGATATTGTTGTATGGAGACCTTTGGTGCTTGATAGAAGAGAAGATGAAGAACTTCTGAACATTCTTTGGTGGTTTATAAGTCAGGTGCTTCTGAAGTATGTATTTCTGAACTCTCCAAGGAATCTGGAGTGTAGATTCTTGAATGATAAATTGTCAATATTCAGAGACTCCTACAATCAACCTTCTGAATATCCTTATATCATTATTGATTAAGTCATATGAGTGAAGTTGACTTACAGATGAGGTTCTAATGGCTTATGTGGGAGAGTGTATCATGATTCCAATGATTTCTTTGCCATTCCTTGAAGAACCAATCCTTGATCAAGTATTTGTAAAGGAAACAATTTTTGATTAGTCTGGAGATGAAAAAACTGTATTTCCTGAAGATATCTATAAACATTTGTATAAGAAAAACTTGAAGAATGCTACTTTGGAGAGCTTTATTAATGATAAATGGTCAGAAGATTATGCTTCTGAAGGAAGATCTTTCTATCAGAGGCATGGTATACAAGAGATGCATGATTATGTGCCCATTAAACATTTCAGAAGTGTGAAAATGTCAATTGAAGAAGATATCAAATTTATTAGACTTGGGGCAGAAAGAAGAGATAGCACTTTCATTGAATTTACTCAATTTGACTTGTATAAGTTGAGGCTTCATGACAAACTTTCTCTTCTGAATTTCTGTGTAAAGAGAGAAGATACAGAACTGGTTCAAGAAGTCAGAAGAACACTTGGAATCTACCTCAGAAACCTTGTGAAACATGATTTCCAACTTGCTTTGGAAAAGAGGTTGAAGAAAGTAAATCTTTTGGAACCAGTGTTTGTTGATTTGGCTGGAATCTCCACAGTGTTTACTAAACCAGAACTTGGCTTTCTCTTTCAAGCTGAAGGAACAAGTAAGAGGACTTTCACAGTTTCTGACATTACAAAATACTCTACTGCCACTTTGGAATGGTTTTGCAATTGTTTAACTTGGATTGCTGGCCCAAAAGAAGTCAAATATGAAATTATCTATTTGATCAAAAAAAGGATCAATTTTAGAGAGCTGATTAGAAAATGTATACCTGTTGGGCATACAAAGATAAACAAAATCAGAGAGGCAGATTATCTACTTAGTGATTGCTATGACTTCCACATTCATGCCAAAGAACAAAGTGTTGAGTTTGAAGTCCTGAAAGTAGCTCGGACTATTAGAAGTTCAGAAGTTGTTGTTTCTGAACATATTAGAGGAAGTTCTGAGAAAAGCAAAGATAAGGAGTTGGAAGTTGTTGAGGAACAGGGGCAGACTAGTCAAATTTCTGAAGCTGAGCAATTGCAGTTAAAAAGGATTGAAGAGCATGCATACACTCTGTTTCTTGAATACTTTCATCCTGAAATACTCATGGAGCATGAACAAAGATTCAATTTCGTAGATTGTTGGATTGGAAAAAGAATTTGGATGGAAACATTGGTACAACAATATTGTACATAAGTTGAAACTACCTGTTTCTGAAGCTAGAAAAGAAATTCCTATTGTAAAAGTGATTGATGCCAATCAGAAGTCCAAGATGAATTACAAATATGCTTATTTTACTGTTGAAAGAGCTAATGGAGAGGTGTGCACATTCACAGAGGCAGATTTTCAGAATGTACACCTAAGGGACTTGGTTAAGGTCTATAATAGACTTAATCCTTGTCATGATGTTATTTCAAAGTTTAGAAAAGTGTTTCCAGTTCTTAAAGATGGTATGTATAGAGAATTCATTTGGGCTACAAAGACAGATTTTCAAGTAGCTTATGTGCTAGGAAAGAATAAAGTGAACTTGTGCAAGCCAAACATTAAGCTTCAAGGAATTGATTCAATAATGAAGGGAACTTTAATTGTACATCCTCCAGGATTGTGTGCAACTTTGATTCTAAGAAGCTGTTTGTAAGATTTGAAGAGATTCATAAGTGTTGCAATGGAACACTTTTGGCTATAAGTGAAAGGCTTGTGAAAAGACAGAAAACCAGACCAAAGAAGCTTAATGATGATGAGTGGTCTGCGTACAAGAAACTTGCCAAAGACATGAACAAGAGGATAGAAAAGCTGCTTGAATACAGAAAGCTGGTTTTGGGATAAGTGAGGCATATTTTAAACTTCTGGGGCTACAACTTGAACTTTTGAAGCTAAGGGGGAGATTGTTAAGAACTCTGAAATAGCTTCAAAAGAGACTCGGTTCTGAGGCTTAACAGTTCAGATCTTCTGAATTGGTTCTGTGAAGATATATGATAAAGGAAAGCTCAGAAGTACAGAGTTAGAAGATTGCAGAAAGACTTACAGAAGTATAGAAGTGAAGATTAGCCTAGGGCATAACTTCTTAAGTGGCTACTTCAGAAGTTCTGAAGATTCTGAAGAACTTCTGAAGACTGTTCTGAAGGAAGTTCAAAAATAGTTCTGAACTTATGTTTTCCACTTGTATAGATACTATTGGTCTGTCATGTAAACACCTGTTAATTTAGTATCTCTACTTGTATATAAATAGAAGGTTAGTTAGCTTGTTAACTAATGTTCATAGATCACACTTTTACTTTCAAGACACATATTGTAACTCTGTCAATATCAATAACACGTCTGACTTCCTTGCTCCAATCTTGTACTATATTTTCATGTTCTTTCTATATTTTGATACTTGGGATTTATCAAAATCACTGAAAGCGTTTGGATCAAAAATCTCCCCTATTTAATGACGACAAAGCAACATAATTTTTTTTGCTAAGTGTATCAGTAAGGAAATAAAGCTAGTAAATTACAAGATTTATTTACTGATTTATGAGATCTTTTTCAGCTTATATAACTTCTAAGGGGTTGAATACAATCAACCAAAATTTTAAGTTTTAATTGAGCTTATTGATAATAAACAAATTTATAGATTATTGCGGAAGTAAAAACAAGTAATAATACATATTCTAAACAATCTAAGAAACACTAAGTGATGCACAAGATAAGGAGAGAAAAGAAGATCGGTTCAAGAAGAGAAAAGTGGATGCATGCATAGAATGAAAAATGGTTTCTTCCTCTATTTATACCCAATGCATATAATGCATGTCAGAAGGTACATTCCACTTGTCAACCATCTATTGGAGAACTTGTCATTTATCCATAGGGTGACTATGCTTTTATCTATAAATGAACAATTGACTTTCAGAGTTGGTAAGCACGTTGGAGACCATAAAATACCTCTGTACGTACTATATGGCATAGGTCATGGGGAGGTTGTCCTTTGTGCATCTATAATAGGACAAATTTTAATCTTGATAAACACGATTCATTTGATCACTGATGTTGAAGCTTCAAGGTTGATTAATTAGGTATCACTGGATGATTGCGAACATACTCCCCAGGCGGGATACTTAACGCGTTAGCTACAGCACTGCACGGGTCGATACGCACAGCGCGGTATTTCTGAACAAGGTCCTGGATAACAAGTCTAAAGGTTTTTTAGAAATAAATTATGTTCAAGTAAGCAAATAGAAAAGATGTCATGGTTACAAGAGTCTATCTATCGCGTGTTTAGATTTCACACTTGGTATAGACAGTCTTTGTTATCACTAAGCCGCTTCAGATCATGAACTAACTATCTTTTTCATCAGCTAAGTCTTCGACATCACAGAAGGTTTCTTTTGTGTGAACTTTATCTTCGGGTCTTTCAGCTTTAGAGACTATTCCTGACAGTCTTCAGTGATCACTAAGCATAATCAGTGTTTGCACTCGCTGAGACAGAACAAAATCTAAAACCTAAGAATTATACCAAGTATAGAGGATCATCATCATCAAACCACTGAAAGACCTAGAATCAACAGCTTGGAAACCGAGCGAACTACACGGAATGTGGTACTAGAATAAAGCCAAAATGACGTTCTCATCTGTTTTAGAGCTCTTGAACCTATTTATAGGTGCCTTGGATAACGATTGTCTTCAATGGTCGTTATGGTAATAAGGATCATGTCTTGATGAAGTCATTGAATACCATTCGTCGGTTATTCTAGTGTATTAATAAGATGAATTTTATTCATAAATCTTTTTGACCTATAAATGATAAGATAACGGCCGTCAAGGATAATCATTTGTTAGTATTAGTTGCGGATAAATAACTAGGAGATAATAATGTTGTTGAAGATATTGGTAACTAATCGATGAGGGTGGTCTTGTCGAGGTTATGAATTTTACCCAAACATATAATGAAAACATCAAAATGATCGTCTTGAAAATATGTTACATAAATAGAAATTTAATCAAAATTACATTTCATTGTCATATAATTTTTCCTTTGAAAACCAATTTTACTTCAATGACTCTAAAATATGTTGCTATTTGTTATTGTAATATCATCATTATAAAAATAGATGAAAGATCGTGTAATAATAGGAGTTACGGTAAAAAACGAAAGAGGCGATATGAACCTGTGGTCATTTTCAATCACACCCCATTCCATGAATTATGTTTCTCACTCCCCATTCATTAGATAGAGAAGATGACCAAGATTTCGTGATCCGCTGCCGAACTTATTCCAAGAGAGCTCGGATCGAATCGGTATTGCTATCTGAGCTTTTTTTTTTAATAATGAGTTGATCCGATATATCTTATAAATATTAATATTCAATTATAATTGTTCGAGAGTGGAAATCTCTTATGACTCTCGTTGTCATTAAACTCAACATAAAATATTTAAAAGTTTTCGTATCACAACTGAAAACTTTAAATGATTAAACTAAATAGAAAAAGTATTTGGCATTTAAAAAACAAAATAAAACATATTATTCTTTACAGGAAAGTGAAAGGAAAAGAAGAATAGAAGACCATCTTATTCTCCCAAAAGGATTAAATTATCACATAGATTGATTCGGTGCTCCTTTATTTCTATTAAGTTAAAAGTAAATTTTATCAAAATAAAATAGACATTATTTCGGTTTTATTTTGAAAATCTATTTTTTAAAGATTTAATTCTTTGGAGCATACTATCGATCTTCTTTTAAACAAGTGTGCTAACTTTTTTATACAACTAACAAAAACAAACATTTTATACAATTAACTTTATGTAAAGCAAAAACCTTTTTTGATTTTTTTTATTATATTGTTCTTTGAAATAGATTATTATAAAAAGAAAATTTATGATTTTAAAAAACGAGTTACCTAAAATAAAAACGGTGAGATTTTTTATAGTTTTGAATTTTAATAAAAGAAAAATGAGTCATTCATTATGTTATTTTTTTAATTTTAGAATAAGCATGTTCTTTTATTCAAAAAAAAAAAGAATATAGCATGTTTTATTCCAAATTATTTAAAAATTTACAAAATTGTACAAAGATGTAATATATTTTATTCTGATTCTTATTTTGTAAGATATATTTTTTATTCGATCACATATTTTAACCATGAAAAAAAATGCAATTTATTCTAATTTTTGAATCAATAATTTAATAATTTGAGGGTCAATTTCTAAAAATGTATATACACGACAACGAAAAACGCAAATGAGTCTTGATTGGATGCCACAATCGGTTGGCAAAAAACATCTAGTCGCTTATTTAGAAATGTCAATCTCTATCATGTTTCTAATATTGACGTCCACATTTCGTCAAAACCCGCTTAGCTGATCACCATAATCCCTTTTTCATCGTCACCACGTTCCGTGACCATCTCAAAAACCAAAACGGAATTTGTTAGCTTTTCGGCTCTCAAAGCCTCGGCTTCCCAGTCAGTAAGAACAACAACAGAGTACAAAACTGAAACGACACAAGCAATTTGAGCGGACAAAAGACCGATCCATAGACCAGTGAAGCCGACGTTAAAGAAAAAGGCTAAGCCAACGGCTATAGGGGTGCCAACAAAGTAAAAGGAGCCGAGGTTGATGCGGGCCCCAATGGCAGGTCGGGCTGTGCCACGGAGGATGCCACAACCGATGGTTTGAGGACAGTTTCCGAGCTCGCAAAGACCCATGATGGGCATGACGGATGAAACGAGTGATCGAAGCATTTGGTCATGGGTGAAAATGGCACTCCATTTGTACCTAAAAACCACGGTCCAGATGACATTGATGAAGCCGACTAAGAAAGCACATGATAAAGCCACCATTGCAGCAAGCTTGGCCTTGTTTGGCCTCCCAGCTCCCAGCTCATTACCCACCTTACCAACACACCACACGTACCAGCATTAGCAAAAAGTAATTCCGTAGAACCTTCAAAGTGTTGCATTCCATGTTCTAAATAGAATACAAATGATTGAATAAAATTGATTATTTCTCCATCCAAAAAGCCAAGTTAATGCTGCTTTAAAAAAGGGGTTTTTTTTTGGATGTTTGTCTTGAAAAGAATTAGTATAAATTTTATTTAATTATACCGACCTCGTTTGGATAAATCATACCTAAACAACGTTTATAAAAGTCAAAAAATCTAAAGAATCAAAATTAACAAAATCAAGAAATCTTGAAAATTAAAAAGGAAATGAATCGTACACAAAAACCAAGCAGAAATAAGAAATCTTGAAAATCAAAATCAAATTTTACCCATATCAAACAATGTCTACAAAAATAAAGATATCTTATAGAATTAAAAATCAATCAAGTCATTAGCCAAAAGCTAAAAAAAATAAAGAAATCTTGAAAGACAAAATCAAATGAATCATATACACAACAAAGTCTAAAAAAGAAAAAGAAATATTGAAAACCATAATCGTATGATTAACACTAAACGTTATCTACAAAAATCAAGAAATCTTGAAAACTAAATTCAATTAAATCATATACTTGAAAAGAACAACATTCAAATTAATACGTAAGATTATTAATAATTTTTTTTTGAAAGGCAACAAAATACATAAGATTAGTTAGACTACTTTAAATGAATAAATACCCAAAAATGTCTACAAAAAGCAAGAAATCTTGAAAATTAAAATCAAATGAATCATACCTAGCAACCAAGAAATCATGAAAATCACAATCAATTAAATTATACCAAACAACAACAAAATTAATTGAAAACTAAAAACAAATGAATCATACCCCAAAAATCAAAAAATGGTTATAGAGAAATTGAAAGACAACGAAGCATCTTAAGCATTAAATATCATAATATGAGTCAAATTCAAATGTCAAACTAATTTTATAAAAAAAAAACGTTTATGGAAATAATAAATGTGATTGGGGAGAATAATAATAATAATGATGAGATTCGCATGGAATGAACTTACTCTGGCAGAGACGCAACCAGCCAAAGCCATGGGAACAGTGTACATGAGACTAGTTGTCTGGATGAGAATCCCAGTGGCTGCCACCGCCAGTTGTGGATTGGCCAGATAACCAGCAAGGACGGTCACGATTTCATACCACCACCACTCCAAACAAATACCCATACAACTCGGCACAGCCAATCGCAGCAACGGAGTCATCCCACCCATCCATTTCCATGTCCACCTCCATCTCCCGTATAGCCATACGTACCCTGCCATCAGCAACATCATGTGCAGGTTCGTAAGCACCGAAGCCATCGCCACACCGCTCACACCCAATCCCATCACCACCACTAACGCATAGTTCAATGGCACGTGGAAAGCCACTGCCACCAGGCTGCACCACATCATCGGCTTCGTCACCTGCTGTGACCGTAGATAAACTCGAAGCGGCTGCAACAAACAGTTTGTTATCAGGTCAGGCAAGGAATATATACAGTACGTCGCAGCCGTTGACGTGATCACTCCATCCTGCCCCATCCAAAGCATGATGGGTCCCAGGTTCACCCATAACAGGCTGATGGGTATGATCGCCATCAATAGTATGAAGATCATCCGTAGTAGAGATGCAGATAATTGCTCCCACTTGTTCACGTCGTTGCTACCGTACGCCTGGCTGCATACGGGCTCTAGCCCCGACGCCAGTCCGACTAGAACCGAATAGCCTGTGATGTTGGTGAAACCTAACGACAACGAACCGCCGGCGAGCTCCAGACTGCCGAGCCTACCGAGGAAGAGTACTGATACTACGGCTCGAAGATAAACGAGACAATTCATTGCCGTTATTGGGATAGCCATAGATAGTAGTTCCTTCAATTCTTCCATCACCTACATGTATTACATCAAATCAGATCAAATCTCAAATTAAAACAATAGATATATAGTAGTTCGTTCCTTCAATTCTTCCATCACCTACATGTATTGCATCAAATCAATTAAACAAATCTCAAAACAATAGAAGAATAATTTATCAGATCAAATCTCAAATTAAAACAATAGATATATAGTAGTTCGTTCCTTCAATTCTTCCATCACCTACATGTATTGCATCAAATCAATTAAACAAATCTCAAAACAATAGAAGAATAAAAATTAACCTCTGAGGAGGTAAACACTTTATTTTTATTGTACTGTGGATTACAATCCTTCATTACTTCCATATGTTAATGAAACAGTTGAATCAATCAAAAGGGGTCGATCTCTACAAACACAAATAAAGTAGATCAGATAACCAATCTCTAGTGACCAAATATAGTAAAAAAAGTTGGAAGATGGATGATTTAATGCCAAAGGGAGGGAGAGGGTAGATGTGCGTAAGAAAAAACAGATAACAACTTGGCAGGGGAAATGGATCGATTGAGGATGGCGAGGCGGAGGGAAGGCAGTGGAAAGTTGGTGGAGAATAGAAAAGAGTCAAGAGCTCATATATTTATTCCCATAGAGAAATAAATTTACATTTTTTGAAAATATTTTATGTGCGTAAATATAATAATAATAATAATTAGTTTCCTTTTAAAAAAAATATAATAATAATAGTTTTGTTAAGTATCAAATTCTCTTGCCTTTTTTATCTCATATAATATTTATTCTTAATTATAGAAGTAAGAGTAAACTACGATTTCATCTATATGGTTTGATGTTTATAATGATTTTTATCTTTAATATTTAAAAGCAACTTATTTTGTCCCTGTTGTTTCCACTTTGTTTCTCATTTCGTCTATGAGACTAACAACATTAGAAAAAGAGGTTAAGTCAGGGATATTATTGTATTTTTAACATTTTTATTTATTAAACAACCAATACTCTATGTAACCATCCATCGTCGGTGAACCATCCATGCCTCCAGTGAACGAACTATCTACATCACCAATCCTTCCCCATTTACGCAGGCCTCATCCTTCCCTCGTTTACTTCTCAGATGAACAACGCCCTTTCCACTTCTTCTCCGGTACAGTACCCATCACCCTCTTCTTTCTTCACTTTTTTTACTCACTATGTGTCTCACTTCAATTGCTGGTTTCCAAATCCATAATCTTCCCTTTTCAATCATTAGTCATTAAATTAATCCCATTTAAATCACACCCCATCCTGCATCAATTTTTCAAACCAATTTCAAACAGATTTTCTGAAATTTCTCATAGTTGAAGGACTTACATTAGGTCGTGACTTGTGAGGGTTCCGGGTCAGGACAGTTGATGGTGATGGACAAATCTAGCGATGGGAAGAAGTTGAGGATGACAAATGTGCCGGAGAGGGAGAACGTCGACATTTTGAAGCTGAAGAGAGGGACAAAGATTGTGGTAGTGTAGGTTAAGAATTTGAAGGCGTCGTTGATGGTGCTTTATTTTCACGGCAACACTGCAGACCTGGGTCAAATGTATGAGTTGTTTTGTTAACTCGGTTTTCATCTCCGAGTCAACTTGATGGGAATAGTTTCAATTCTCCCAGTTTTTACTTCGAATACTACCCTACCAATAATCTAGAAGGTTTTTTTTCTTCAACTTTAAATGATTAAATTCTCATCATCTATTGGAAGGATTTGGAAATTGGATTTTGGTATGGTTTTATGAGGATTAGATTGGGGTTTTTTGGTGTAATTTTTTGATGATTTTGCTATCTAATTATCTCAATTTTGAAATATGATATGGGTCACCCGCACATGTTCCTTTCTATCACTTTTTAGAGGTACCCAGATAGATTAAACTTCTGCCATAAATGTCCATTAATGAATCTCTATTAGTCTATGTGAGCTTTGAATTTGATACCCCAAAAACTCATTATTAAACCTTCTCAAGTCTCAAGAATCTTTCATGGAAAGAAGGATACGAAGAAGAAAAGTAGGTTAGATATAGAGGAGAGTAATGGCATAAAGAAGGGAAGCCATGACGGGGATTTACGTTGAAGCCTTTGATACTGGTTTTTTTTTTTGGAGACAATGGATTTTCAATTTTTTATTTAAGGTCTTGATAGATCGAAGAAGATGACTAAGTCATCGAAGGAAAGTGGTCGACATCAAGTAATGGGGAAGGAGAGATTATTTTTTTGATAAATATTTACGTAATTTAATTAGAAAAATAAGGAAAATCAAAAAAATCAATAGGCAAAATGACCGTTAATTTAACAAACATTTTTAACAAAGTTAGCTTCAAAGACGAAAAGAGAAAGAAAGTAGAAACTACAGGAACGAAAAAAGTAGTTTTCAAATATTAGGAATGAAAATCGCTATAAGTAACTATTAAATCATACGAACGAAAATCGTAGTTTACTCTAAAATTAACCTTTTCGTTTTATTGGCACATTTTTAATAATTTAGTTTTTCTAAAATATAAAACTAAGAATCAAAATCTTAATTTTTTTTGGATTCAACTCCATAAATTCTATATTTTTAAAATTTTCAATCCTTATTATAGAATGAACTAAAAATTTGCTTCTAGTGATTTATGTGTTTTGACACTTTAAATCCCTATGTTAAAATATTTATCAATTCCGTTTTTGTGCTTTACTTTTTATAACATATTTGATACGTAAATTAGCTCCGTGCAGAACTTTTTTGTTAAATTGGTTTAACTAAAAGGAACATTTTAGTCATTAAAATATTTTAAATTTTCTAATAATTTAGTTTAACTTACTTTATATATAACTAATATCATATTGGGATGAGTTCAAATATGAATTAAAATTTGATTGTGTATATGAAAACAAAGTAGAGCGCGACACGTGTCTTATTCAGTCTGAATATATTAAGACTGAATGTTGAGTTATTCAATCTGAATGCGTGTTATTTATACTGAATAATGTGTGAACTTCACCTTTGTTATGTGTCACGCTCTCCTTTATCATCATGTTCGCAACCAAATTTACGTTAATATTTGAACTTTCCTCTATCGTATTAGAGTAAATATAAACCATATATATGGCTTTGTCTCCCATGTTAAACTTGTTAAAGGCTATTTGCAACTAAAAGCTACATTCGGTCATTTCCAACCTAACCATTTAAAAATAAACACTCAAAAAATACTAACTTCAACGAAACATTAAAAAAATAAAAATAAAAAACGTTTTTAATATTATAATAATAATAAAATAAAATATGCAGCCAACATTTAGGACCTTCATTTTCTTTTAACATTTTAGTGTTGGGTTGAAGAGAGAAACACCTTTATTTTGTGTTTTTAATGTTGAGATGATCTAAAACCCATCTACTCCGGTTAGATTGTTGTACGATTTCTTTTCTAATATCCATTGTCTATGTGTTATTGTAACGGTGTAACCTAACAAATTTTAGCTTTATCAATATACAAGGTTAACCTGTCTACAAATTACATGAGTTAACGTAAGCTCTTATTCGTTATTGCAATCCACGATTGAGTTCACACTCACATCGATCAACAAGGTATCTAGCCCACAAAGAAGCTTTTATATAGTAAAGACAATGAAATATTTGTTGAAAGACATAGATAATTAAAATAGATTCAAAGGATTTAACACCACAAATGCTATAGAAAGTAGCTAGTGAGCATGAAATGGTTTTTGGAGGGCAATGAGCTGTAAACAAATATAAATATAAAAAGCAAGAAACTAATGTCCTTTTATGCTGCTAGAGTGCTAGGATCGAATACAAAAACTATCTTATCATTGATTTCTCACTAAGTTATTCCACACTATATTTGTAGACCTTCCTCTCATTTAATATTTATAGTTTTGTCATCTTTCTCGAATAAAAGAGTTATGCTTTACACTTTTTGCAGAAACCTGCGTCACCCCACTTTCAGTTCTTTTACTTTTAAGCTCTCACTCTATTTTAAGCTTTATGTTACTCATCATATTCTCTCTGAATTTTTTTTCTATGATTTTATCCAAGGCAAATAAATTTTACCTTATTGCAAAGTTGATGCTCCTAGAGCAAAGATAACCCTTCTATACGGTGAAGTTTGTTGCCAAACTGTAAACCATAACGCCTATATGATTTGAGCATTTTTATAATTGAAAAATCGTACTACATTTGTTTCAAACCATAAAAGAAACTCCATTGGTGATATAAAGTACAGTGACATTTATAGGATTTGTATCTAAGGCACTTCCATCCAATAGCTACCAAACTATAACTTTAAAATAAATCGGACCATAACCTGTCCATACAATAAAAGAAATTCAATACGCCCGAAACACATGATTAAAAATAGAATAAAATAATTTTAAAAGTTCCATAACTAATCCAAACACATTTGAAAAGTTAACCTTAAAATTAGACTTGACAAAAACTGACACGACACGTTAACCCGACACGAATTCGACACGAATTAAACGGATTTCGGTAACATATTTCACGTCTAAGTAAACGGGTTGACACGACACGACACGAAAATTAAACAGGTAAGGTCAGGGTCAAAATTTTCAACTCGAAAATGACCTGAATAACCCGTTTATATTAGGCCCCTTTAGCCCTAGGCAAATAACGTCAACAACTCACATTTTATAATTTTTTTTAACAAAGTATATACTAAATAATAATAAAAAGTGATTGTACATTTCATGTATACCTGATAAAAACTGGCACAACATACTAACTAGACACGAACTCGATACGAATGAAATGGATTTTAGTAATATATTTCAGCTAGTTTAAGTAAACGGGTTGACACGAAAATGACACGAAAACGACACGAAAATTAAACGGGTTGACACGACACGACACGAAAATTAAACGGATCGGGTAAGGGTTAGACACTCTCAACAAGTTTAACCCTTGAACCCGACACGACACGACATGTTTACCAGGTCTACTTAAAATAAATTAGATGATGAAGAGTGATGATACATTGTTTTTCATCTCGAGTCCCAATCTTGAAATTTATTCAAAACACAAAAAGAATCCCAACTCTCGAACGGATAAAACTTAAAAAGAAATAATTTTTTTTACTCAAATAGGCATTATCAAAAAATAGTTTATCTCCTAATCCATTACTACCAAAATTTGCCAAAATAGAATAGCTAATAGGTTCGCAATTCTAGGATCGCCATTGTGAACCTAGCTACACGACAAACACAAAGTTACACAAACGACCCCTCTATGCAATATGGTAGGTTCGCCATGCAGAACCAACTCCTGAAGTTTTAGAATTTACAATTTCTACCCAGGTTTGCAATTGTGAACCTGCTGATATTATGAACCTACAGACGTCAGAATGGGGTCAAACCCTAATACGATTTCTTGGAAAGTAGCGACTCTTTTTTGGACCCCCCCCCCCCATTTGCAACCAAGAACCGGTTTTTGAACCCCCTCCCCCCTCCCTCCCTTTCAACCTCTCTATAAAATCAAGATTTGTAGGGATCAAATATTTACCTTCGCACTAAAATGCACGTGTGAGTCTTCTCGAGGAACCGACTTTCCACGTCAGTAATTTTGCAACTGCTTGTCAATGGCTAATGAACTATGTTTTTCGTAAAACTATTCGTTAACATAAAACATTTTCTCATACTTTTTTTTTCTACTTTATGATTTTTATGCATGCACGTTAGTTAGAGATCAATTTATAATTGTTTGGCGGTAAAATTTTAAAAAGAAAAAAAATAGGAACGAAAAAAAAATTCTGACGAACCAAGAACATGTTTGTAATTGCGATGAACAAGTTCGCAATTGTGAAAATGTTCTTGGTTCGCCAATTTTTTTTCCAGTTCTATTTTTTTGAATTATTTGCAATTTAATTATTATCTTTTAGTTTAGACTTATAACCCACTATTTTATACTTGTTTCGTATAAATTTTTTAAATTATTTAGTACATTTACAGTGTAGGTGTTTGTAAATTTAATAATGACTTTGTAGGCCCCTCTACGTAAAATAATTATAGATTCAGTCCCTGCATCTAGTATAATTACAGATTTGGTCTCTATACTTAGAATAGTTACAGATTTGGTCCCTGTCCTTAAAATAAGTATAGATTAGGTCCCTCTACGCAGAATCATTACATATTAAGTCCATATACGTAGAATAACTACATATTTGATACATGTACTTAGAATAATTAAATATTTGGTCCATGTACTTAGAATAGTTAAATATTAGGTCATTCGGCATAGACTTTGTTAAATTCTGGAAGATTGCATCAAAATATATAGCAATTCTGAAGATGAAGAGTTCAGAAGTTCTGAACTGGTGCATAAAAGTAAAGCTAAATCATCTTCAAAAGAAGTCTCAGAAGTCTGAGTATGAGACTTCAGAAAAAAGAAAATCAAGGAAAACCCTACACAACTTCTGAAGTAGTGACTTTAGAAATTCTGAAAAGGGGACTTCAGAGTTTTGAAGGAACTCTGAAGAGAAGCTCTGAAGAACACTCTAAAGAACGATTAACATGTGTATAGATGTTAATTGTCTGTGATGTAAATAGCTGTTAGTTTAGCAATTCTATACGTGTATAAATACAAAGTCAGTTAGACAGTTTATAGTTGAACTTGAATGACATACTTGTTAATCTTGTAATCATTGTGTAATCTTTGTGCTTAAATCAATACAACAATCGACTTCCTTGCCCTAATTCTTGTGTTCTTATTTGTGTAATTGACATTCTTATATACGAGAAATATCAATTGGTATCAGACCCGTTCATTTGTTTTTTATTACTATCTTGATCAAATTGTTCTTGATTTGTCAATTCTTGAAATTTGTTGATCAATCTTTGCTCGATTGATCAGATATGATAATTCAAGCCAATTACAATTGAATTTACGATCATATAATCAGAATGTCGAAAGAATACGTGTCTATCGGATATGAAACTAAACCCCCTGTTTTGTTCATAGGAAAATACCATCAATGGAGGATTTGAATGATCCAATTTCTTGACAACCTTGATGAGGAACTAATGAAATCGATTACCAATGGACCACTGGAGGTATGTTGAGATTCTTGCGGTTCCAGATACTGAGAAAACTCTAGAGATACCTGCAACAAGAATCAAAAAGAGTTCTTCCATGTATAATCATGCTGAGAAAGCATAACTAAAGATAGATCGTTGTGCCCTAACTCTTCTAACAATGGCGTTACCCAATGAAATATTCAACAGGGTTGACAATCTGAAGTCAGCCAAGGCCATGTGGGATGAGGTAGAAGCACAAATACAGGGGAGTTCAAAAGCTCAACAAAACAAACTAAACATATGTATATGTACGTATGAAGGATTTAAGGCTAAAGAGAATGAGTCTCTGCCTGATACATACAATAGATTCCACAATATTCTAAATGATCTTAGAAGAAATGGTGTAAAAAAGTTGAATTCTGAGGTAAACAACATGTTTTTGAAGAATCTTGGTCCTGAGTGGGATACCTTTACTGATAACATGGTCTCAAAAAATCTGTCCTAAAAGACTATCCATGACATATATGGAGTGCTGAATCAACAAGATGACAAGATTAAATCTAGACAAAGTGAGAGAAAAAAGGTAAGTCATTCTATTGCTTTCCTGACCAACAAAGTGAACACTCAAAGGACAATTTCAGCTCTAAAAGCCATTGAGATTCCAGAACTTGAAGATTTTTCTGGACATGAATCTGATGAAGAGATGAAGCAGATGGCTGAAGGTATTGCATTTCTCACCAAGACTTTTAATCAAAGGTATAACAAAAAGTACAATGGTGGGATTGTCAATTCTGAGGCAAAAGGGACAGAGAAATCCTATAAGCCAAAGAAAGCTAAAAAGGAAGAAGGTGATCACTCTAGATGATTCAATTATGTAAAACCAGGACATTTTGCTAGAGATTGGAGGATGAAAAAAAGGGAAGAATACAACTTATTATGAGCAGAAAGCTGTATTATCAAATAAAAAGGAAGAAACACCTGTATTTTACAAAGGAAGAAGAGAATTGGCTATCCTGGACTGATAATGAGGATGATGAAGAAATTGCACACTATGCTGCCAAGTGCTATATGTGTCAAGATCATCCTGAAACCTCACTCAGTCATGATTTTGAGGTAAATCCTTCGTGTGAAATAGATTTATAAGAACAAATTGTAAAAATGGCCTCTGAATTTGATGAACTAAGAAAAAGAATCAAAGGAGAAAGAACCTTAGTCAGCAAATTCAGAGAGGAAAGTCAAATTTACAAGATGAATTGCATAAATACAGAAGAGCAACTTGATAAAATATTTAAAGAAAAATCTGCTTTAAATACAAAAGTAGATGCTTTGAAAAAGAATATAGATGAAGTAAAAGCTGAAAACAAGTCTTATCAAATAAGTTGGATTTTTAAATAAAGAAATACTTGAATTATATACGAAGATGAAAGAATTAGAGGACTTGAATTTTAAAAGAGGTCAAACCGAACAAATTTTGAAACTTTTAAATAGTCTGGCAAAAGGACTCCAAGTTTTACAATGTAAAAACAGGTTTGGGTTTCAGTGAAAAGAAAACCTTAAACAGTGCACCATCAAAACTTTACAATTTATCAAATATGAAATTTTTTGATGATGGAAAGAAAAGTTTTTAATATAAACCTGTTGATCTATCCTTGCCTGAAAGAATTCCATTAGCTCAAAATTTTGTGAAGTCTGAAACCTTATTTTCAAATGATCAAGCTGAAAAATCAAGTGAATTCAATCACTGTAGTAATTTAGAAGATTCATATTAATCAAAAAAAAAATATGTACAAAGTTCAGAGATAAATCTGAAGATATTTCTGAAAAACAATCTGAAGAAATTTTGAGAAGATAAATCTGACTATATATCTGAAAAACAATATAAAGAAATTTCAAAAGATAAATCTGAAGAAGTTTCTGAAAACCAATTTGAAGAAATTTCAAAAGATAAATCTGAAGAAATATCTATAGAATCTTTTGAGAAATATTTTGAAACTATCTCTAAAGAAACTTCACATGATAATTCTAAGGACAATTTTGAAGAATTTTCAGAAAATGAATCTGAAGAAGAGTTTCATAATACATCTAATATTTGCTTTGATAAATATGGTGATGAATCTGAAGAAGAGTTTCATAATACATCTAATATTTGCTTTGATAAATCTGATGATGAATCTGAACATCTATTACTAAAAAAGGATTCAATTGATTCACAACCTGATATTAACTCTAAAATTCATTCTAAACTAAGTGATTTTGACCAAAGCATGACTGAAGACAAATTCACTAATTTAATGAATGCTTCAGACTTAGAATTTGATGAAGATATAGATGATATTACAGTTGCTGTTATTAACAAAGATGGTTATATGGTTTATAAATCCAAATCATTAATGGTAGAAGGTGATAAATTTAAATATGAAGAACCCAAATTACCTGCTGAGATATTTGATTATGTATTCTAAAAAGAAGAATATAAAACAAATAAATCATCTACATGTAAGGATACTTCAGATTCTAGTGTTTGGAAAATTCACACAAATTCAGAATTGAATCACAAGCTAAATCTGGATATTCTGAAGTATCATCATCTATTTCTATTATGGAGTTAAAAGTTCAATCTTTTAATTCCAAGCCTGAAAATGTATCAAAACAAGTCAAAACAAAAATTATTCATTTAACTATAAATAATCCTCATTTCTTATCTTTTTCAGTCCATTTTAGTTTGGAGATAGAAAGACTCAAGAGTATCAACAAAATACAAATTAGATAGTTTTGTTTCAAAAATTGTTGTAACCAATATGTCATCAGTGGAATAAAAATAAATCTTTGCTAAGAGTTCTCATCCTATTCATTCTTGTTTATGTGCATGATAAACTAATTAAATTGCTTGAGAATCATATTCACTGTGATAATTGTGGACATCAATCTTTCAAACTAAATTCAGAAGTAAAACAGAGGATTCTTAAGAAAATTATAAAGTCAGATCAACCATCTTATAAATCCAAAGTTAAGGAATCACATGTTAAAGAAAAATTTGCGATGAAATGGGCAATGAAAGACAAATCTGAGATTAAATCTAAAGATAATCCTCACAAGATTAAGAAAGTCAGAAAATTAAAACTCAGACTTCCATATTTTATTACTAATCTGAAAGGACCCATTTCAAATGGGTACCCAAATCCAAGTAATTGTTTCTACAGATCCGTCATATGTGGGTCTTAGATTCTGGATGCTCAAGACAAATGACACCATTTAAGGATCTACTTACTGATTATATTGAGAGCAATGGAGGAACAATCAACTATAGAAACAATGCTAGGGGTTATATCAAAGGTTATGGGACATTCATTAAAGGAGATGTTACTAGAGAGAAAGTTCTGTATGTTAAAGGGTTAAGACATAATCTCTTCAGTATCAGTCAATTCTGTGACAAATTGTGTACTGCTCACTTTGATATTGAGTCCTGTCATATTCTAAATTCTGAGAAGAAAGATGCTCTAACTGCTTACAGAGATGGTGACATTTATACAGCAACATTCACAGAGGATAGGCAACTAAAAGGAGTGTGCTACATGTCTAAACCAGTTATTGAGGAAGGTTGGCTATGACACAGGAGAATGTCTCATCTAAACTTCAAATCTATGGACGACTTAGTTAAAAATGACTCTGTTATTGGACTACCCAAGATTAGACTTTAAAAGAATTCACTACGTTCCTCTTGTGAAATGGGCAAAATGAAGAAACGTTCTCCTAAGTTGAAAATGAATTCTTCATGTAACTCACCTCTTGAAAGGATTCATATGGGTCTTTGTGGTCCTATGAAAACTCAGAGTTTAAGAGTTTAGGTGGCAAGAAATATATCTTGGTTATTGTTGATGAATATTCAAGATATACATGGGTGAAATTTTTCAGTCAGAAATCTGAAGCTCCGTATGTTATCATTACATTTCTGAAGAGAATTCAATTTCTTCTACAACTTCTAGTTCAGAAACTCAGAAGTGATGATGGCACAGAGTTAAAAAATGCTATGATAGAATATATTTTTAGCTCTGTAGGCATTTCACACAATTTTTCCGCTGCCAGAGCTCCTGAACATAATGGAGTTGTTGAAAGGAAGAACAAAAATCTAGCTAAAGCTGTAAGAACCATGCTAGCTTACTCAGAGTTACCCATGTTCTTATGGGCAGAAGGCATTGACAGAACATGCTTTACTTAGAACAAAACTTTACTTAATAGAACATTTGTCAAAACTTCTTATGAATTGATTTTCAAAAGAAAGCCCACCGTTAAAGTCTTTCATGTTTTTGCCCGCAGGTGCTTTCTACTGAATGATAGAGAAAATCTGGGAAAATTTGAAAAGAAAGCTAATCCGGAAATCTTTATTGGTTATTCCACAAGAGCTAAAGCTTTCAGAGTTTACAACAAACAAACCAGAACTAGCATCGAGAGTATAAATGTGATCGATAGTTCCCGTTGATCAAGATATAACAAGAATAACAGACAAACAACAAGATTGGAGCAGCGAAGTTGGATGTATTATTGATATGAACAAGTATTACAATTTGTATATGCCTTGAAGGTACAAACTATGATCACATACGTTTAACAAACAAACTAACTACATATATATATATATATATACAAGAGAGAGATACTAAATTAACAGGTAGTTACATGACAAACCTATAGTATCTATACACATGTAAGTCTTTACTTCAGAACTGCTTCTGAACTTGTCTTCAAAACTTCCTTCAGACGTTCTTCAGAACCACTTTAGAACTTCTTCAAAATCTTTAGAACTTCTGCATTTTCCACTTCAGAAGTTATGCCTTAGGCCTTTTTTCAAAGCTTTACTTCTGAAACTCTTCTTCAGACTTCTGTCTTTTGAACTTCTGAGCTTTACTTAGATGTTTCTCTGTACAACACAATTTCAGAAGATCTGAAGTGTTTCACTTCTGAACCCAGTCTCTTTTTAAGCAATCTCTATATTCTTAACTGATAGAGATATCATAATAGCTTCAAAAGGGACTGGGTTCTGAAGATATAAAGATCTGATGAAAGGAAAAGCCTAAGGCATAAACTTCTGAAGTGCCAACTTCAGAAGTTCTGAAGATATTCTGAAGAGGTTCTGAAGAAGTTCTGAAGACACTTCTAAAGAAGATCTGAAGGAGTTCAGAACCTGTTCTGAACTTGTCTGTTATGAATGTACTGTTAATAGTTAGAACTAACGTTTCCATAAGCCTTGTAAAGACATATCTTGTAATATTGTTCATCCAATCAATACATATTACATTTGGCTATCATATTTCTGTTCTAATCTTTCCATCTATTGATATCTTGATTGTTTGGGTCCTAACAATTGGTATCAGAGCCAATTCATCTATTCTTGAAGATTTGTGAAAGAATTGTCAGATCTGACAGTTCTTGGTGTTCTTGATAGATAAATTTCAAATTCAAATCAGGTGAATTCTCGATCTTCTAACAATCAAAGATGTCTAAAGAAATTGTCTCAATCGGATCTGAAACGAAACCACCAACTCTTTTCTTGGGAGAATACCATCAATGGAGAATCAAGATGATTCAATTTTTGGACAACATAGATGAAGCTTTAATGCAATCAATTACAAATGGCCCACTAGAGGTCTTTATTGAAATTCCAGCAGTCCTAGAACTGAATCTACTCCTGAAATACCGGCATCAAGAATTAAGAAAAGCCCAGGTATGTACAGCACCACTGAGAAAGCTCAAGCTTAAGTTGATAAAAGGGCATTAACTCTTCTTACAATGGCTATTCCTAATGAGATATTCAATAGAGTAGATAGCTTAACATCTGCTAAAGCCATGTGGGATGAAGTTGAAGCTCAAATGCAGGGTAGTACAAAAGCCCAAGCACAAAGATTGAATATCTGTGTGGGTACTTATGAGAACTTCAGGTATAAAGAGAATGAATCTATTACAAGGACTCATCATAGATTCAAAAATATTCTGAATGATCTGAGAAGAAATGGTGTTCAGAAATCAAATTCTGAGATAAACAACAAATTTCTGAATAACTTGGGTAATGAATGGTCAAACTTCTCTGATAACATGGTTACTAGAAATTTATCAAGAAAATCCATTCATGATGTCTATGGTATTCTGTTTCAACAAGAAGACAAAATCAAAACTAGACAAAATGAACAAAAGAAGGTAAATGAAACAGTAGCTTTGTTAAGTAAGAAGTATAATAATTCTTTGACCATTTCTGCTAAGAAAGTGTGTGAGATCCCAGAGACAACAGTTTGTGATGGGGATGAATCAGATGAGGAGCTGAAAAGGATTTCTGATAATATTGCTTTTATGACAAGGCAATTTACACAAAGATGCAATCAAAAATATCAGAATAAACCTAGATCTGAAAGTGGACCTAAGAAAGGTCAAGAAGCTGGTCAATCTGAAACATCTGAACCAGCAAGATGCTTCAACTGTAGAAAGCCTGGACATTATGCAAGGCAATGCAAGATGCCAAAAGTCAAGAATTCAGGCTACTATGAGAAGAAGCATCTGTTAGCTAAGAAAAAGGAGCTTAATCTTGCTTTAGTAACCAAGTATGAAGAAGACTGGCTAAACTGGAGTGATGGAGATGATGATGAAGAAGTTGCTCCTTATGCAACAAATTGCTATATGTGTCAAATGGATCCTGAAAAAGACAAACAAGACACTGAGGTATCTTCTTCTTCTGAATTAAATTCTGAAATAAACTACTCTTCTGAACAATATTATGAACAAAATTCTGAACATAATTCTGAACATAACACTGTAGATTCTGAAATGAAAAATCAATTTCAAAACATGTTTTCTGAATTTGAAACTCTCAGAAACAGAATCAAAGGTGAAAGAATTCTGGTCAATCAATTCAGAGCTGAAAGTCAAATATATAAAGAAAATTGTCAAGAAGCTGAACAGATTCTTAAAAAGGTTTCTGAAGAAAAACTTGTTTTAAAAGAAAAAATGGACAACTTACAAAAGGAAATTATAAATGAGAAGTCTGAAAAAGAAATTCTGAATGTTAAAATGAATTTTCTGAATCAAGAGAGACTTGATCTTTATAAAAAGATTAAGGAATTAGAAGATTTAAACTTTAAAAGAGGACAAACTAAACAAACTCTGAACATTTTAACTAGTCAGGCTCAAAATTCAAAATTTTACAACATAAAAGCAGGTTTAGGATATAATGACAGTCAAATACTTAAAAAGGCACCTGCAAATCTGTATGATTATTCTAAAATGAAAATTTTCAATGAATCAAATACAGATGTCATTTCTAAACCTGTGAACTATTCTTTGCCTGAAAGAATACCATTTGTAAAATAAGAGACTTTGTTTTCAGAAGAAACACCTCTTAAAACTGGTGAACCAGAAATAATTTCTGAAACAGAAGAAATAAATACAAGTTCAAACATGTGTGAATCTTCTGAATCAAATATTATTTCCGAAGAAAAATCTGAAGTAATTGTTAAATCTGAAATACTTTCTGAAGTTACTTCTAAGATAACTTCTGAATTCAATTCTGAAGTCATTTCAGAAGATACTTCTGATAATAAATCAGAACGTGAAGAAAAATATGATGAATTCTCAGCAATTGAGTCTTTAGAAGATGTTGATGAGAATCCCAATATATTTTTTGATAATTCTGATGATGAGTCTACAACAACAAAAAATTCAAAATTTTTTGCAACAAGTATGACTCAAAATAAATTTTCAGAACTAATAAATGCTTCTGATTCAGAAGATGATGATGATCATATGGTACAAGTTATTGATAGAAATGGCTATTTGGTTTACAAATCACAATCTTTTATGACTGAAGGAGAAATACTAAAAACAGAAGCTTCAAAGATACCTTCAGAAATGTTTGGTTTTGTGTTTTTAAAACCAGAATCTCAGATATCTGAAAATCTTACTTCTTCAACTTTTTCTCTTACTACTACAAACACTTCATTGACTTCATCACCATGTTCAGTAACATCTTCTGACTTCAACACCAGAGTTAAAAACTTTGAAAAAGGACAATCCTCAAATTCTCTCTCTGAAATTCAGAAAATTAACTCAAATTCTGAGGTTAAACCTAAAATGAACAAAAGAATTTCTTATATTAATCCTCATTTCTTATCTTTTACAGAGCTATCCACTTTAGTATGGAGAAAGAAAGATGAAAGACTGTCAAAGAATGACCAATTAGATAGTTTTTCAATTTTAAATAAAAGTGATGTACCTAAATCAAAGATAGTGAATAAAAGAATCTTTGTTGAAAAATCAAATGTTATTGATTCTTATATGTCTACTGCTATTGTAAATACTTTAAAGAATCATATTCACTGTATTAATTGTGGTCATCATAATTTTCATCCTAACTTCAAAACAAACATAAATTTTTTGATGAAATCTATTCAGAAATGTTCAGTTATATTGACAAATCCAATTAAAAGAAAACATAAAATTAAAAATAAAAATAAAACCAAGAAAGATAAATTTCAAAGTTCTAAACAAACTTTTGAATTGAAAAATCTGAAGACAAAGTTCAGAACTTCAAGTTTTATTACTAATCTCAAAGGACCCATTCTGAAATGAGTACCTAAAACTCGATAATCTCTTTTGCAGATATGTCATGTGTGGGTCTTAGATTCTGGATGTTCAAGACACATGACACCTTTCAAAGAACTACTAACTGATTATCATGAAAGATATGGAGGAACAGTTAGCTTTGGAAACAATGCAAAGGGATATGTAAGAGGATATGGCACTTTCGTTAAAGGAGATGTGACAGTAATGAAAGATTTCTATGTTGAGGGACTAAGACATAATCTTTTTAGTATTAGTCAATTCTGTGACAAATACTGGATGGTTAATTTTGACATAGATCACTGTCATGTTCTGAGTACAACAAACAAAAATGAATTAACTGCTTATAGAGATGGTGATATCTACACAACAACATTCACTGCAACTGGTCAATTACAAGGTGTATGTTATATGTCTACAACAATGAGAAATGATAGTTGGCTTTGGCACAAAAGAATGGCTCATTTGAATTTCAAAGCCATTTCTGAACTAGGCAAATATCAATCTGTAAGAGGACTACCAAAGATCAGATTTGAAAAGAACTTTCTTTGTTCTGCATGTGAACTAGGGAAGATCAAAAGAAGTTCTCATCCTCTGAAAATGCTATCTTCATGCAAAGCTCCACTAGAAATGCTACATATGAATTTGTGTGGACCAAGGAAGACTCAAAGCATGGGGGGAAAGAAATACATTCTTGTCATAGTAGATGAATACAGAAGATATACATGGATTGAATTTCTGAGACTCAAATCTGATACTTCTGAAAGACTGATACCCTTTCTGAAGAAAATTCAAGTTCTTCTTCAACTCCCAATTCAAAAGATCAGAAGTGACAATGGAACAGAATTTACAAATTCTACGCTTTAGAATTTTTTGGAATCTGTTGGTATTTCACATAATTTTTCCGCTGCAAGAACTCCTCAACAGAATGGGGTAGTTGAAAGAAAGAATCGAACTTTGGTAGAGGCTGCAAGAACCATGCTGGCATATTCAGAACTTCCTCTTTCTCTTTGGGCAAAAGCTATTGCTACTGCATGTTTTACTCAGAACAGGACCATTCTAAACAGAAAATTTCTTAAAACTCCTTATGAAATGATAAAACAAAGAAAACCCTCTATTGATTATTTTAAAATCTTTGGTTGCAGGTGTTTTCTAAAGAATGATACTCAGCATCTCGACAAATTTGCACCAAAAGGTGTACCTGGTATATTTGTTGGCTATTCTCAAAGATCCAAAGCTTACATAGTACTCATTAAAGGAACTCAAAGGATCATTGAGACAACAAATGTCAGATTTCATGAGCCAACATTGACTTCTGAACACGACAGTTCAGAACTCGCACATAAATCAACTTCTGAAAGTTTGGACTCAGAACATAATCAGACAAACCCTACTTCTGAATCTCAGACTTTACTTAAAACAAATTTAGACAATTTATGTCAAGATTTATTTGATATTTCTGTAAATGTTTCTGCAGATTATCAAAATCCTTCTCTTATCAGAAGCACAAATGATCAAGACATTTCAGAAATACAAATTTCAAGTACATCAGCACCACAAATCTCAACCTCAAATTCAGAACTTCCAACTTCTGAAAATGTACATCCAACTTCTGAACCAGTTCAAGTTACTTCTGAACCAGTTCAAGCTACTTCTGAACCAGTTCAAGTTGTTTCTGAACCAGTTCAAGATACTTCTGAGCATGTACATCAAAGTTCTGAACCAATTCAGAATTTTCCATTTGAGGGGGAGACTTCAGATTTACATTCAGCTATCAATCATGATACTAAAACTCAAGCAATTATTGATGATTAGGATTCTTTAAACAATGTTTCATCTGTTCAACCATTGCCAACTGTGGACAAGTGGACATCCAGTCATCCAGTGCATCAAATTATTGGAGATGCATCAAAAGGTGTTCAAACTAGATCTGCAACAGCAAATGAGTGTCTGTATGTAAATTTCTTAAGTAGCATGGAACCCAAAAATCCATATGAAGCATTTCAAGATCCAAACTGGATTTTAGCCATGCAGGATGAGTTAAATCAATTTGAAAGAAACAAGGTCTGGAGATTGATACCAAAACCAAAAGGTAAATCTGTCATTGGCACAAAATGGGTATTCAGAAATAAAAAGGATGAAAATGGTATTGTTGTAAGAAACAAGGCAAGACTTGTAGCTAAGGGGTATTGTCAACCAGAAGGAATTGATTATGATGAAACCTTTGCTCCTGTTGCTAGATTAGAAGCCATTAGAATATTTCTTGCATATGCTGCTCACAAAAACATGAAGGTGTTTCAAATGGATGTGAAATGTGCATTTCTGAATGGTCTTTTACATGAAGAAGTGTATGTTGAACAACCAGAAGGATTTGTCAACAAAGAATTTCCAGATCATGTCTACATTTTAGACAAAGCCTTATATGGACTTAAACAAGCACCAAGAGCATGGTATGATACTCTTACAACTTTTTTCTGAATTCTAAATTCAAAAGAGGTACTGTTGATACAACTATATTTCTGAAAAAGGAAGGTGATGATATGATCTTGATACAAATACATGTAGATGATATTATATTTGCCTCTACAAATCCAAAATTTTGTAGAAATTTTGAGAAAATCATACAAACCGAATTTGAAATGAGTATGATGGGAGAGTTGACATTTTTTCTTGGCCTTCAAGTTAAACAACTTCCCACTGGCATATTCATTAATCAATCAAAGTATGTCTCAGACTTACTTAAGAAGTTTGACATGACTGATTGTTCAAGTATTCAAACTCCAATGGCCACTGTAACTAAGTTAGAACCTGATCTTAATGGAAAATCTGTTGATCAGAAAAAGTACAGAGGCATAATTGGATCTTTGCTTTACTTAACTGCTACTAGACCAGATATAATGTTTGCTACATGTATTTGTGCAAGATATCAAGAAAATCCTAAGGAATCACACCTTCTAGCTGCAAAAAGAATCCTTAGATATCTAAAAGGTTCTCCTTCATTGGGACTTTGGTATCCTAAGGATTCTAGTTTTGAACTAACACCATTTACAGATGCAGATCATGGTGGATGCAAATTAGACAGGAAAAACACTTCTGGATCATGTCAGTTTCTGGGTGATAGATTGGTAAGCTGGTCTTCAAAGAAACAAAATTGTGTTTCTACTTCTACAGCTGAAGCTGAGTATGTAGCAGCTGCAATATGTTACTCACAAGTGATCTGGATGCAAATTCAACTCAAAGACTATGGTTACACTTTCAAAAATATTCCTTTGTATTGTGATTCAAAGAGTGCCATAGCCATTACTGCCAATCCTGTTCAGCATTCAAAGACCAAGCACATTGATGTAAGATATCATTTTATTAAAGATCATGTGGAAAAAGGTAATATTCAAATGTTTTTTGTTCACACAGATTATCAGTTAGCTGATTTATTTACCAAAGCACTTGATGAAAAACGATTTAACTTCTTGGTAAGTAAATTGGGCATGATGAATATGTCTATGTAAGTATTACACATCAACTATACTCTAGAAGTTATATTCTGAGGTTTTTATCTCAAATTCTGAATAGTTTGCTCTTCAGAAATATTCTGAAGTTCAACATTCAGATCTTTGCTTCTTTTCAAACTCAGAAGTATAATCTTTCTTTATCTAGGTTGATTGTATTTTCATACTTTTCATATATTTTTTTCATTTCTCTAATATTCTCTTGTTTCTTTGATAAAGTTGCACTGATTAAGGGGGAGAATCATAGTTGTTAATGATTCAAGGGGGAGTGGTTTTAATTTCCAAATTCTGAACTACTCTACAAAACAGATCTGAAATGCAGAAATCAAGTCTTGAACTTCATATCTGAGAAGTATGAACAAGCTTCCTTAAATAAAATAATTTTTCTGTTTGTTCAAACCTACTTCTGAATTCTGAAAATGTTTTATATTTTTCAGAAGTTTGTAATTTTAAATGATTTTTGGTCTTCTAAAGTGATATAAGTTTAGTTCTGAACTAAACTTAAAAGTTCTGAGGTTCTTCTGAGTTCTTTCCTCCAGACTTCTGAACTTATTCTCAGAAGTTCTGAACAATTTCTGAAGTTTTTGAACTTGTTCTCAGAACTTAACTTCCCGTTGATATTTCTTAAGTATCACTTAAGCGTGTGCCACGTGTTTTAATTTCATTGGATATTTCTTAAGCACGTCGATTAAATGGTTCACTTATCCAAATTAATGATGATTACTACTCTAATCACATTCACTTTTTGGCCACGTGTCCATCAGTGCTTATCCAGTCTTATAAATCAATGAATTCTTCATCATCTTCACTTTTTAGCGATTTTACTCTGAGAAATCTATCTGTTTTCATTGATCTTCATTCTATTTCGAATCCTTGTTCTTCACATACAATGTCTACTTCAAAACCTATGGCTTCTGCTTCTTCGAGTCTCAATGACAGCAATGGATCATCGATTGATGGTTCATTCAAAATTGTACCACAAAAATTGGTTGTTGGAACAACAGAAATTCCACTCAATGAAGATCATATGATTCAAGAGACAACCACCACTACCACTAATCAAGCCGGACCTTCAAACCCTAACCCTAACCCTAACCCGAGAACTGATAAAATTGGGGAAACACAAGTTGAACCTATTGAAGTTGTTTCTGGATCAAATGCTGGTGATAGTGAATCCCAGACTCGTGCTGCAAGCAGTGATATGTCCAAACTTTATGTTCCTGCTGAGAAACTGCTAGAAATCAAGAAAAATAATTGTGCTTTGAACTTTAAATCGATAGACTTCACTGATGATCAAATGATTTTGATGAAATTCTGAAGAAACATCCCCTCCGTACTCTACTCTCTAGGAAATACTCTGTTCCTACTTCTTATCTTCAACAGTTATGGTACTATGCTGAGGTTGATGAATCTGAAGATGAAATTGTCTCCTATGTCCATGCTTACAAGGTCTGTATCTCTGTGGATGATATTAGATGTCTTCACTTTCTGGCAAAACCAGATGAGGTTCTTGGGAAAACCTCTTATGATCCAATTCCATCTTCCACAGAAATGATCTCAGATTTCATGAGTTTGGGATGCTCTGAAAATTTAAATGCTTTAAGTTCTTTCAGAAGAAAGTGTTTACCTCCAATTTGGTACTGTTTATTCTCAATTCTGAACACTTGTTTATCTGGGAAAAGTTCAAGTTTGGATCAAGCTTCAGCAAATGGGAGGATCATTTTTCATGGAGTTGCATTCAACAAGCATTATGATTATGCTTCTCTTATTTTTGAAGAACTCAAATCTGCTATTTTGAAGAAGTCCACATTTAACTACATACCGTTTCAGAGATTCTTCCAAACACTCATCAAAGGAGCAATGAAAGCAGTATCTGCAATCCCTGTTCTAGCACATGAGGTACATGTTCCTATCTTTACTATGGACAATTTAAGACCACCAAATGCAAAACTTACATTTCCAAATGCAGTTCCACTTCCTTCTCAGCTACTTGATCTTGTAAGTACACCAAATAGGATTGTTAGTGAGTATTTAGAATCTATGGGATTACCTCAACCAGTAGTCCCTTCCCCTGATTCAAACCAGAGTGGTGATAATGCAAGGGAGTCTAGACTTGTTAGAAAGAGAGGGGAGGCTGTTCAAGGGGGAGAACAACCTCAAAGAGTAAAGAGGAAAAATGAAAATGAGAGAATGGGTAGAAGAGTAAGAAAAAGAATTGAAGAGGGAAGAACACAGGTAAAAGAAAAACAAACCTGTGAACCACCTGTTACTAGCCGGGCACCCACATCTTCTATCATTCCACATTCTTTGATGGATGATATTGAAAAATCCAGTGAGCCCATGGCAAATTTGGTTATCCCCCCCAGCCATTCACCCATCTCAAAACAGAAGGGTGTTTCATCAACACATATGGGGCAAGCAGCTTATAATCCATTAGGACCCCAATTGGAGGATCCTTTTGTTGAAAATAAAGAATATATTTCCCCCCTTCACCATTTTGAGCACATTGAGTATGAGGGTCTACTGAACCACTTAATGTGGAATCCATTCACATAAGCACACATCTTCCAGATGTCACTAAGCAAAGTGTTTGTCACATTGCATCAACAACTATAGATATTCCTATTTGTGGATATCAAGGATTAGTTGGAAGACCTGGTGGGGTGAACATCACAAAAGCCCCATTCACAGAATCAAATGTGGTTCATGATGTCTCTGTGGCACATACAGGCCAGCCTTCTTCTGAAGGACTGCAAACAAGATCATCTGTTGGTCTTGGAACCTTACCCACATCTTCTAAATTAACAGAATTCAAAGATTTCTGTACTTCTGAATTTGCAAAGATTCAGAAGGACATCAAAGAATTGACGGATACAACCAAAAAGGTGATGGAGGATAGGTTGGATCAACAAGGGAGAGTATGGTAAATAGGTTGACTGATTTTCAACTCCAATCTTCTAATGATCTAAATGCTTTTAAACAAGCACTTCTGACTGCTTTTTCTGAAGTGGCTTCATCTGTTTCTTCTCTGAAAGCTTCTCAGACTTCTTCTTCATCTGCTCAACCAGATTCTTCTACTTATGCAACAAAGGCTGATATTACTCAGATTTTGAATCAACTTTCTTCTATTCAGAGTTCTCAGACAGACTTAAGCACAAGATTATCTGCTCTAGAGTGCAGGCCTCAGTCAGACACTTCTAAAAGAAATTTTGATGATCAGGATCCTGATAATCAAGAGGGGGAGAAAAGGCAGAGAGCGTCTGAACCAGAAAATGTTGAAAATATTTAAGAGCCAAGTTCTGAGAAAACTTCTGAAGATGCTCAGAATGTTGGTGAAGCATCTAATAGAGTTTCTGAAGCAATAGATGATATCTTATTTGCAGAACATGAAGGGCAAGAAACAAATATTCAATCTTCTGAAGATATAGTAGAGGAAGGGTATGAAACAGAGAAGTTATCCTTTGATTCTGAAGGTAACTTAAGCTCAGACAATACAGACATTATTTCTGATTCAAATGAAGAGATGCTAAGGGATTATCTTGCATTTGAAGATGTTATTGGTGAGCCCAGTGATCTTTTTGATGTTATTATGTTTGAAGAAGATATGTCTGGAGTTAATATGGGAGAAAGTTTCGAAGTCAATGAGATAAAGGATTTGGTAATTTGGAAGCCTCAACAATCTCTGAGTGATGAATACAGAAGAGTTTCTGAAGAGTTATGGAATATTCTAAGTCAATTTTGTTGGGTGCATGTCTTTCTGAACAATCTAAGAAGTCTGGAGTGTAGATTTTGGATAACAGATTTTCAGTCTTCAGAGACTTTCTTGATCAACCAGATGAAAGAGTTGAACTAGAATTTGATCTAAGTCATATAGGAGGAACTGAAATTGCAGATGAAATTTTGATGGTCTACTCTGGAAAATTTGAAGTAAGAGTCAGATCCTGCATTACTATTCCCAAAGTTGATATTCCTCTACTTGAAGAACCTATTCTAGATCAAGTCTATGAAAAAGAAGATATATTTCTTTCTGGAGAAATAAGCTTAGAGTTTCCTGAAGTAATTTACTTTCATATATATAAAACCAGTCTGAGGTTTGCAACTCTGGAAGATTTTGTAAATGATGAGTGGTCTGAAGATCAAATTTCTCAAGTTAGAAACTTTGTTCAGAAACATGGTGTTCAGAATCTGAGTGATTCCATTCTTATAAAGAAGATTAGATGTCTGTCAAAGACTGTTGAAGATGATTTAGTAATATACAGATTTGGAGCAGAAAGAAGAAATGGATATTTGTGTGAATTTACTCAGTATGATCTGTACAAATTAAGATTGCAAGACAAATTGACAGTTCTTCAGTTTTGTGTTGCTAGAAGTGAAGTTGAACTTGTTTTTGAAATTAGATTAATTCCGAGAATCTATATAAGAAACATCATCAAGCATGACTTTCAATTAGCTTTGGAATTTGGTATATCTGAAGTGAATCTGTTGGAACCTGTTAATCTTGAAGATACAACAATAACCAGAGTGTTCAGCAGTCCAGATATTGGGTTCAGATATACTGCAGATGGATCTGAAGGAGTTCAGAACCTGTTCTGAACTTGTCTGTTATGAATGTACTGTTACTTTAGTCTTTCTATTTCATATATAAATAGATAGTTAGTTAGATAGTTAGAACTAACGTTTCCATAAGCCTTGTAAAGACATATTTTGTAATACTGTTCATCCAATCAATATATATTACATTCGGCTATCATATTTCTGTTCTAATCTTTCCATATATTGATATCTTGATTGTTTGGGTCCTAAATTAACAATCTCCCCCTTTGCTTCAAAAGTGCAAGTCATAGTTCCAGAAATTTAAGATATGAAGAACTTCTCCCAAGATAAGCTTCCTGTACTCCAGAAGTTTTTCAATTCTTTGATTCATGTTCTTAGAAAGCTTTTTATACTCAGACCAACCTTCATCACTTAAATCCTTTGTCCTTCTCTTATGTCTTTTCACCAATATTTCACTAATGGCAAGTAGAGTACCATTACATCATTTGTGTATCTCTTCATATATAATAAACAACATCTTTCCTTCTTCTTTGTACATAAAACCAGGAGGATGAACAATTAAGGTTCCTTTCTTCAGATTGTTCAGACCATTAAGCTCAAAATTAGGTCTGCTTAAATTCACTTTATTCTTTCCAAGTACATAACTAATTGAAAATCTATCTTTTTAGCCCAAAGAAACTCTCTGTAGATGCCATCCTTCAAAACTGGAAACACTTTTCTGAACTTGGTAATTCGATCATGAAATGGATTAAGTCTATTATACACCTTAACCATATCTCTTAAATGCACATTTTGAAAATCAACTTCAGTAAAAGTGCTTATTTCTCCATTAGCCCTTTCCACCTTGAAAAATGCATACTTGTATCCCATTTTGTTCCTTAGATCAGCATCAATAACTTTCACAATCGGACTATCTCTTCCGGCTTCAGAAATAGGCAGCTTTAGCTTATTAACAATCTTGATGTACCATTGCCTCCATGTAAAATTCTTATTAAGCCAGTAATCAATATAATTCAACCTCTGTTCTTGCTCCATGAACATTTCAAAATGAAAATATTCAAGGAATAAAGTATAAACATGTTCTTGAATTCTTTCTTGTTGAAGCTGTTCTGCTTCTGACATTTGTCTTGCTTGTACTTGCTCTTCAATAACTTCTTGATTTTCAGATCTTCCAACTCTTTCAAAACTTTCTCCAATCTTTTCAGAAACAACAATTTCTTAGCTTTGTGCTTCTTCTAAAACTTCAAATTCAATTTTCAGCTCTTTAGGATGAATATAAAAATCATAGCAATTACTCAACAAGTAATCATCATCCCTTACAGTGTTTATCTTAGAATGCCCAACAGTTGAGCTTCTTCTGATAAGCTCTCTAAAATGAATTCTTTGCTTGATTAGATAAACAATTTCATCTTTTATTTCTTTTGCACCAGGAAGCCATATCACATAATCAGAAAGCTATTTCACAGTTGAAGTAGAATACTTTGGGATATCAGAGATTATGGAGGTATGTACACTTGATTCATCTTGTGCCTATTTAAAACCAAGCTCTAGATTTGTAAACACTTTTGTAATACCAACAAGTTCAATATTGTGATTCAAAGAGTGCCATAGCAATTACTGCAAATCCTGTTCAACATTCAAAGACTAAGCACATTGATGTAAGATATCATTTTATCAAAGATCATGTTGAAAAAGATAATATTGAAATGTTTTTTGTTCAAACTAATTATCAATTGGCTGATTTATTTACCAAAACACTTGATGAAAAACGGTTTAATTTTTTGGTAAGTAAATTAGACATGATGAGTATGTTTGTGTAAGTATTCAGCATCAATTCAAGATTAACAATTTTATGTTCTGAATCTATTTCATCAAATTTCTGAGAAATCTTACCTTCAGAATTACTGTAGTTAAATTTTCAGAACTTTATATTTCATGATTCAGAGGCATAATTTCTTCTTAATTTTTAAAAATTAATTGTCTTACAATACTTGCAATTTTTTTTTTCATTTCTCTATCTTTTATTTCTTACAATTTTGATGTCTAGCATTGATTCAATTATTCTTATTATTCAAGGGGGAGCCATACTCAAATCCAAATCTTTAGGACTCTCCAATAACATTCAAAATCTGAAATGGTGGATCACATATCAAATCTACCGAATCTGAGGAATATGGACAAAATTCTGAAGATAAACTGTTCAAACCTACTTCTGAGTTATTCAAATGTTTTATATTTTTCAGAAGTTTGTAGATTTAAATGATTTTCGTGGATTTAAAGTTTTAAAAGTCAAGTCCTGAGCCTATTTCGACAGTTCTGAAGTGTTTCTGAATTATTTCATTCAAACTTCTGAACTTATTCTCAGAAGTTCTGAACTTCTTCTGAAGTTTTTGAACTTGTTCTCAGAACTTTTCTTCCTGTTGTAAAGACTAATTGTGCGCCCCGTGTTTTAATTTCATTGGTTAATCCTTAAACACGTCGATTAAATGGTTCATTTATCAGAATAAATGATGATTACTACTCTAATCACCATTACTTTTGGCCACGTGTCCATCCACGATTATTCAGTCATTTATAATCCTTGGATTCCTCTTCTTCTTCACTTTTTAGCAATCTTTCCCTCCGAAATCTTTCTCTGTTCATTGATCTTCATTCAAACTCAAACTTTTTTTCATTCTCAACAATGTCGACTTCGAATGCTCAATCTGCAAAGTCTCGTTTCAGTGACAGTAATGGATCCTCAAGCAATGATTCATTCAAAATAGTTCCTAAGAGGATAATGGTTGGATCAATGGAGATCAATCTAGAAGATGAACAACTTCTAAAAGACACTGCTACTACTGTGATTTCTGAAGCTGGTCCTTCGAACCCAAACCCTAACCCGAACCCGCGTACTGACAAAATTGGGGAAACTCAAATTGAGCCTATTGAAGTGGCTTCTGAAACGAATGTAGGTGTGGCTGACTCTCAATCTCGTGCACAATGCAGTGATGGTCCGGATTTGTCCAAATTATATGTTCCTGAAGAGAAACTACTTGAAATCAAGAAGAACAACTGCGCCCTGGACGTTAGGCCTATTGATTTCAATGAAGATCAAATGATTCTGATTGAAATCTTGAAGAAACATCCCCTTCGAGCGCTGTTATCCAGAAAATGCTTAGTTCCTGCTTCATATTTGCAACAATGGTGGTTTCATGCTGAAGTTGATGAAGAGGCAGATGATATTTCTTCCTATGTTCATGGCTACAGAGTTTGCATTTCTGCTGAAGATATTAGAAGTATTCATTTTCTTCCAAAGAAGGATGAAGTTGTTAGGAAAACTTCATTTGATCCTATTCCATCTTCTTCTGAGATGATCTCAGACTTTATGCAGTTAGGGTATTCTGAACAATTGAATGCTTTAAGCTCATTCAGAAGGAAGTGTCTACCCCCTATCTGGTACTGCCTATTCACTATTCTGAACACTTGCCTATCTGGGAAAAGCTCAAGTCTGGATCAAGCATCAACAAATGGAAGAATCATTTTTCATGGAGTGGCATTCAACAAGCATTATGATTATGCTTCTCTTATCTTTGAAGAGCTCAAATATGCAGTTTTGAAGAAATCTACTTACAACTACATACCATTTCAAAGATTTTTTCAAACCTTCATAAAAGGGGCCATGAAAGTTGTTCCTGCTATTCCTGTCTTAACTCATGAGGTACATGTTCCCCTTTTCTCAATGGATAATCTCAGACCACCAAATGCTAAATTACAATTCCCAAATGCTTTACCATTACCTGGATACTTACTTGCATATGTAAAATCATCAAATAGGTTTTTGAGTGAGTACTGTGAATCAATGGGACTACCTAAACCAGTAGTCTCTTCCCCTGATTCTAACAAGAGTGGTGAGAATCGTGAGGTGTCTAGAAATCCTAGGCAGAGTGGGGAGGCTGTTCATGGGGGAGAACAACCTCATGGTGTGAAGAGGAAAAATGAAAATGAGAGCTTGGGTAGAAGAGTAAGAAAAAGAACTGAAGAGGGGAGAACAAAAGTGAAAAATAAAGAAACTTGTGAACCAACTGATCTAAGCCGGGCACCCACATCATCTATTACTCGACATTCTTTGGTGGGTAATATTGAAAAAGCCAGTGAGCGCATGACAAAACTTGTTAACCCCTCCAGCCACTCACCCATCTCTGAACAGAAGGCTGTCTCACTAACACATACGGGGCAAGCAGCTAATTTACCAATAGGTTCCCATTTGGAAGATCCTATTGTCGAAAAAGAAGGATATATGTCCCCCTTCACAGTTTTGAGCACTTTTGAGTCTGAGAGTCCACTCAACTTTGAGCCTTCTGAACCACTAAATGTGGATTTTGTTCACACCAGCACACATCTTTCGGATGTAAACAAGCAAAGTGTTAGTCACATTGCCAAAACAACCATAGATATACCTATTGCAGGATATCAACGATTGGTTGGAAGACCTGGTGAAGTGAACATCACCAAAGCTCCATTTACAGAATCACATGTGGTTCATGATGTTGTGGCATCTACAAGCCAGCCTTCTTTTGAAGGACTGCAAACAAGATCATTTGTTGGTCTTGGACACTTTCCCTTATCTTCTGAATTCTCTGAATTCAAAGAATTTTGTACTTCTGAATTTGAAAAGATTCAGAAGGACATTAAGGAATTGACGGATAAAACTTGCAAGGTGATGGAGGATAGGTTGGATGGACAGGAGAAGAAAGTGTTGTGTAGATTGAATGAATTTCAACTGACATCTGTTTCTGATCTCAACAATTTTCAAAAGACAATTCTGGATTCTTTTTCTGAAGTTATTTCCAAAGTTCAATCCTTAAAGACTTCCATGCCATCTTCTTCTACTCAGACAACATCTTCTGAATTTGCAACAAAGAATGACATATCTCAGATTCTGAATCAACTGTCTGCTATTCAGAATTCTCAAGTCTCCTTGAATATTTGGATTTCTGCATTAGAGTGTGGCTCTCAGGCAAAGACTTTAAAGCGTAGTCTTGAGGATCAGGATGATCCTGATAATCAAGAGGGGGAGAAAAGACATAAAGTCTTTGAAAATGTTCCAATGCCACAAGTTCAAAGTTCTGAAAAGTCCTTTGAAGAAGCTCAAGTTCAAACTTCTGAAAGATCTTCTAAGAAAACTTCTGAAGAAGTTCAGAACATTGAAAATAATGAAACTAATAGAACTTCTGAAGCAATAGATGATATTCTACATGCAGAAGATGAAGGTTTAGAAGCTGAGAAAATGAGTTCTGAAGAAAATTTGGAAGAAGGGTATGAGACTGAAAAGGTGTCTCTGGATTCTGAAAACAAACTTAGTTCTGAAGACACAGATGTTATTCCTGATTTAAATGAAGAAATGTTAAATGAGTATTTTGCTTTTGAAGACATTATTGGAGAGCCAAGTGATCTATCTGATGTGATTTTATTTGATGAAGAAATGGAAGTGAATGAAGGAATGGAGTTAGAAAATGATGTTGTGCTTAATGAGAACAGAGATCTGATTATTTGGAGACCTCAAATTCTAAGAGAAATTGAAAGTTATGAAGTTTCTGAAAACCTTTTCATGCTTATTAGTCAATATTGCTGGAGATATATCATCTTGAATCATTCAAGGAATCTGGAGTGTAGATTCTTGGATAAAAGACTAATGATCTTCAAGGAATTTCTTAATCAACCAACTGAATGGTTTGAAATTGAGGTTGATTTAAGTCATATGGAGGCATTTGATTTTACAGATGAAATCTTAATGATTGCTGCAGACAAACCACATGTCAGATTCAGAAGCTGCATAAACATTACTCTGATTGATTTTCCTATTCTTGAAGAACCTATAGTTGATCAGATCTATGAAAGTGATATGATATTTGAAAGTTCTGGAGAAAGTCAGCTCATCTTTCTTGAAGACAATTATTATGGCTTGTATAGAAGAAATCTCAAGTATGCAACCTTAGAAGACTATGTGAATGATGAATGGTCTAAGGATCATATTTCAAAGGTAAGATCTTATGTACAAAGACATGGACTACGAGATTTGCATGACTCAACATTGGTTAAGAAGATCAGATGTATATCTGAAGTTGTTGAAGATGATTTGGATATAGTGAGGTTTGGAGCTGAAAGGAGAGATGGTTCTTTAACAGAATTTTCTCTATTTGATTTATACAAGTTGAGGTTGCAAGATAAGCTTACTGTTCTGAATTTCCGTGTCAAGAGAGAAGATTCTGAAGTTGTTTCTGAAATCAGAAGAATTCTAGGGATCTATGTCAGAAATCTAATTAAGCATGATTTTCAGCTGGCATTAGAATTCAGGTTAAATAATGTCAATCTCTTGGAGCCAGAAAGTATTGTAAGGCATGGAGTTACAAAGGTGTTTACAAGTCCAGATTTGGGATTCACTTACAGAACACGAGTAGATCATTCAAAGACATTTATTGTCTCAGATATACCAAAGTACTCAACTTCTACTCTGAAATGGGTAATAGAGCATGCAGAACAATATCTTCCTTCATCAGATGTAGTAGAAGAAATAATTTACTTGATCAAGGAAAGAATATTCTTCAGAGATTATGTAAGAAAGAGTTCTATGTCTGGACACACAAGAGTAAATCAAATCAAAGAGCTGATTATCTTCTGAGCAATGTCTATGATTTTCAGATTCACACAAAGAAACAAGATATTGAAGAAATTCAGAAACTTTCTCAGAAGATAGAAAGTTCAGAAATTAAGGAAATTGAAAAAGATAAATAAAAGGTTTCTGAAAATTTTCTAGAAGAGATTGCTCCTATTCCTTAGAAGTCTGAATCTGAACACTTACAAAAGCAAAGGATTGAAGAACATGCTTTCACCATGTTTCTTGAATTTTTCCATCCAGAAATGTTCATGGAATATGAACAAAAGTTCAATTATATTGATTGCTGGATTCAGAAGTCATTTGGATGGAAACAATGGTATTCTGATATCATTAGAAAAATCAGACTCCCTGTAAGTGAAGTACGAAAAGGAAGTCCAATAGTGAAAGTAATCACTGCTGATCTGAAGCAGAAAAACAATTACAAGCATGCTTACTTCACTGTTGAAAGAAAAGATGGTGAGATTTCTACTTTTACAGAGGCTGATTTTCAGAATGTTTACCTCAGAGATCTCTTAAGAGTATACAAAAGTTTATATCCCTTTCATGACTCCATTGCCAAATTTAGAAAATCTTTTCCAGTTCTCAGAGATGGCCTGTATAGAGAATTTATCTGGGTAGCTAAAACTGATTTCCAAGTGGCTTATGTGATGAACAAAGAAAAGATTCATATGAGTGCTCCAAACTTAAGCTTACCAGATATTGAAAACCTCAAAAGTAGAACTCTGGTCATTCAGCCTCCAGGCTTTGTGTGCAAACGTTTTGATAGATTACTATTTGTAAGATTTGAAGAACTGCACAAGTGCTGTAATGGAACTCTTATGATTATAAGAGATAAACTGGAGAAGAAGAAGAATAAGAGATAAAAGAAACAGAGTGATGAGGAATGGGAAAAGTACAGAAAGCTAGCAAAGGAGATGCTCAGATTAATTGAATCCATATTGGAGTACAGAAATCTTATTCTTAAAGATGTAAGAGAACTTTTAAACTTCTGGAAGTATGATTTGAACTTTTGAAGCTAAGGGGGAGGATTGATAGATATTAGAAGTGGCTTGAAAAGAAGACTGGGTTCTGAAGAGAAAGGTTCAGAACTCAGAAGACAAGTAAAGAAAAGCCTAAGGCATAATTTCTGAAGTAGTTACTTCAGAAGTTCTGAAGATTCTGAAGAAGTTCTGAAGATGGTTCTGAAGAAGTTCTGAAGAAGTTCTGAACTTTCTGTCATTTTTATACTGTATTTTTAGTATTTCCTTTTGTATATAAATAGATAGTTTGTTAGATTGTTATAACTAATGTTGATAGATAGAGCTTGTAAAGATACACATTTTGTAATACTGTTCAGTAATCAATACGACATACAACATCAGTGATCCAATTCTTGTTCTTGTTCTTTAATCTCTCTACATTCTTGATTGTTTGGGATCTAACAAATATAAACTGGTTCTCATAAGTTCATTTTCTCTATTCTTCTTTCCAATGCAAGTTGGAAATCATGCTTTACAAGGTTTCTGAGGTAGATACCAAGTATTCTTCTGACTTCAGGTACAAGCTCCAAATCATCTCTTTTAACACAAATATTCAGCAATGATAATTTTTCTTGGAGCCTTAAATTGTAAATGTCAAATTGAGTAAACTCAATCAGAGTACCATCCTTTCTTTCAGCTCCAATTCTTATAACTTTTAGATCTTCTTCTATCTGTTTGCTGATACTTCTGAAGTGCTTTATTATAGTGGAATCAAGCATGTCTTGAATACCATGTCTTTGATGATAAGCTCTGACTTCTGAAGCATATTCTTCAAACCATTCATCACAAATGAAACTTACTAAAGTAGCATTCCTCAAACTATCTTTGTACATATGAAAATAGGTTTCTTCTGGAAAAATCATCCTTTCATGCACAGTTTGATTGAATATAGTTTCCTTCATGAACATTTGATCCATAATTGGTTCTTCAAGAATTTGCAGAGTAATTCTTTGTATTTTGATAAACTCTTTATACCTTACTTCAACTTCTTTTGTTAACTTCATTAACAATTCATCAGTAAAATCAATATTCATCCATATGATTGAGATCAACTTGATTGTAAGCTTCTTTAGTTAGCTGATTATAGAAATCCTTAAACACAGATAAGCTTCCATACATGAATCTACACTCCAGATTCCATGTAGAATTCAGAAACCCAGAATTCAGAATTACCAGCCTCATAAACCAATTGAACATTTTCAGAAAGTCTTATTCACTTCTTCTGATATTTACAAGAGATACTTCTGGCTTCCAAATGATAACATCTCCGAGTTCGTTAATTTCTTTCTCATCATCAAATATAAGCAAATCTGATAAGTCACCAGGTTCACCAACCTATATTTCAAAAGCAAGATATTAATTGAGCATTTCTTCTTTAGAAACATGAATGACATTTATTTCATCCGTATCATTTTCACCATCTGAATCAATGGAAATCTTCTCAGTTTCATAACCTTCATCTTCTTCTTCTTCAGAAGTAGGAATATTTGAACCTTCAAACACTTCAGAATATTGAACTTCTGGAATAATGACCTCATAACTAATCACATTTGGTACTTCAACAATTATAACATCTTCAGAAATTGAACTTCTAACAATTCATGTTTAGAAATAGAAGATATTCACTTGCTTCTGAAGGCTTTTAAGCACCAAAATCTTTCTGAAAATCTTCAGAATATCTTTTAGAAGATTGAGCTATAACATGTTGTACATCTTCAGAACTTGAAGCTCTTCTCCTTTTCTCCCCCTCATGATCATCAGGACTCTGATCATTTCGCTTCAGAGTTTCTGCTTGAGGCCTACATTCCAATGCTTTATTTATTTGATCAAGGGCATCTTGTGTAGATTGCACAATTGTCAACTTGTCAAGAACTAACTTGATATCATCCTTTGTAGCCAAATCAAATGAACCAGGTTGTTCAGAAGTTGTAGGCAGAGAGGTTTTTAAACTTGAGACATATGAAATTACTTCTGAGAAGGATTTCAGAATAGCTTCCTAAAAGATTTTAAAATCTTGAGTTGACACAGAGAGTTTCTGTATTTCACTAAGCCTGTCAACAATTTTCTTTCCTTCAGCATCCACCCTATCCTCCATCACCTTTTGATTATTTGTCGTCAATTCCTTTATGTCCTTCTGAATCTTTGCAAATTCAGAAGTACAAAAATCCTTGAATTCTGAGAATTCAGAAGATTGGGTAAAAGTACCAAGACCAATAGATGGTCCTGTTTGCATTCCTACAGAAGTAGGCTGGCCTGTTGAAGTTACCACATCATGAACCACAAATGATTCACTGAATGGGGCTTTTGTGATGTTCACCCAACCAGGTCTTCCATTAAATCCTTGATTATCCATAATAGGAACATCTATTGATGTTGTAGCAATGGGACAGACACTTTGCAAGTGGAAGTCTGAAAGACTTGTGCTAGTGTGAAGAATATACACATCTTGTGTTGCATTTGGCTCTAAATTGAATGGACACTCAGACTCAATGTGCTTAAGACTGTAAAGGGGGACATATATCCTTCTTTTTAAACACTAAGTGCCTCCAAATGGGGACTTAATGGTTGATTAGCTGCTTGCCCCAATTGTGTTAGTGAAACATTCTTCTTGTGAGAGATGGGCGAGTGGCTGAGGAAGGGGGGGGGGGGGGGGTTAACAAAATTTGCCATGGGCTCACTGACTGTTTCAATATTACCCACAAAAGAGTGTGGAGTAATAGATAATGTGGCTGCCCGGCTAGTAAAGTTTGGTTCACAAGTTTGTTTTTCTTTTACTTGTGTTCTCCCCTCATGAATTCTTTTTCTCACATATCTACCCTAGATCTGAATCACAGTTTTTCCTCTTTGCACTATGAGGTTGTTCAGCACCCTGAACTGCCTTCCCTCTCTCCCTAGGAATGCTAGACCCCTCACCTTGCACACCACTGGATTAGAATCCTGGGTAAGGATTGCTGGTTTTGGTAATCCCATGATTCACAATACTCAATCAATACCTTATTCTTTGGATTGACATAAGCTCTGAGCTCCTCTGGTAGTGGAATGACATTTGGAAAATGTTCAAGCTTAGATGTAGGTGGCCTCAGAATATCCATGGTAAAAAGTGGAGCTTTTATTAATCTATCAAGTCTTGGAATTCTTTTCTCTCTAAACATGACACCTTTGACAAATATCTGAAAAAATCTATGAAAAGGGATATATGTGGGTTTCTTGACTGTGGATGGAAGATGTTTCCTTCTGAGTGCACTCAAAGTTGGCAGATCTTCAGAATAGCTTAACTTCAAGAAATCATCAACTATTTTAGAATTGCTCTTGATGTTGTCATACTGTTGCTTGCCTACCATATTGTGTGCAGGAAGATCCAAAATCTTTTGGATATCCTTTGGTGTGATAGAGAACAAATAGTCTCCTACATATGGCAGAAGATTTTCACTATCTTCATCATATTCCATAAAGTGCCACCATTGTTGAAGATAAATTTCAAGAACTTGAAAGTTTGTGATAAATATTTTCTTTAGAGGATGCTCTATGATTATATCAATCAAAATTTGTTGTTCTGCTGTAAACTCATCAGACTTCAAATTTAAAGCACAATTTTTTTTTTGATGTATAAAATGTTGTTCAAAGGAACATACATTTTTGCTGGAACAGGACCTGCGGCTTGAGAACCTGTATTGGATTGAACCTGTTGAGTAGACATAACATCACCAACATCTCCTTGGGATCATTACCAGCAACAATTGATCCAGAATCAACCTCAATTGGTTGTTCTTCATTTTCCCCAATATCATCAGAATTAGGGTTAGGTGTTGAACATTCAGCATTTGTGGCTGAATCTTCCAGAATTGGATCATTAGGGATTGCCACTTCAATCGAGCCTACCATCACACTCTTTTGCACAATTTTGAAGGACCCAGTACTTTAAGAATCACTATCACTGTTATCAAAACAGGATTTAGCTGTCTGTAGAGGTTGCTTGACTTGAGAAGAAGACATTTTCGAAGAAATTGTAAGTCCAGAAAGAAAATCAATTGCTAGGAGTTCAGAAAGGCTTTCAGAGGGAAAAGTTGCAGAAGAAAGTTTTGAAAATGATCGAGGAAACATATTTATCGGATGAGAAAAGTGACATGGTCTACGTGGGACACGTGGCAAAAAAAGGAACAAAAAGTAATTACGCTTAGTAGGTAATGATGAATTAACAACGGTTAATTTTGCTACTGAAACGTTTTTAAGCCGTGATTAAGAATGGTCCAATCAAAATATAACATGTGGCACGAGATGGTTAATGAAAGACTTAGTCGTCTTCTGATCGCGTAGTTCAGAACTTCTGAGAAAAATTTCAGAGTTCTGAGAAGAGAGTTCAGAACTTCTGAAAAAAAGTTCAGAGTTCTGAGAAGAAAGTTCAGAACTTCTGAAAAAAGTTCAGAACTTCTGAGAAAACAGTTGTATCATCAGAACTACTAATATCATTAGAACCATGCTCTTGGAGCCTGTTTTAATCCATATAAAGCTTTGTCAAGAATGTAGACATGATCTGGAAACTCTTTGCTTACAAATATTTCTGGTTGATTTATATACACTTCTTCATGAAGAATTGCATTCAGAAATGCACACTTAACATCCATCTGAAAGTCTTTCATGTTTTAGTGAGATACATATGCCAGAAAAATTCTTATTGCTTCTAGCCTAGCCACAGGAGCAAAAGTTTCATCATAGTCTATTCCTTCTTGTTGACAATATCCTTTGGCTATAAGCCTTGCTTTATTTCTCAAAACAATTCCATTCTCATCTTTTTTATTTCATAATACCCATTTAATTCCAATAATGGATTTTGCCCTTAGGTCTTGGAATGAGCCTTCAAACTTTATTTCTTTCATTTTGATTTAGCTCATCTTGCATTGCTAAAACCCAATCTGGATTTTGAAAATCCTCACTTGGCTTCTTTGGCTCTATACAGCTTAAAAAGTTCACAAATAAACATTCATTTGTTGTTGTAGATTTGGTCTGTACAACTTTTGAAGCATCACCTATTATTTGATGACCAAGATGATTTGAGGTCTATTTGTTCACATTTGGCAGTGGTTGAACAGATGAGACATTATTTGTGAATCATAATCATCAATAATTGCTTGTGGTTCTGGTTCTAGATGAATTTCTGTGTTCAGATCTAAAGTCTCCTCCTCAACTTGTGGATCAATTTCTGAATTTAAAGGTTCAAAATTATTGGAATAGGTTCAGAAGTAGGTACTTCTGATGTTGAGATTGAGATAGGTGGTCTAGAAATATTTAAACTGATTGGTTCTCTTGAACTAGGTTCTAAATTGTCTTTAACAAGTGATGGATTTTGAAAATCTGCAGAGACATCAATAGACACATCAAATAAATGTTGACATAGTAAATCAAACTTTGCTTTAATTGAAGTGTCATTAGAAATATATTTATTATTAGAACCTGTTGGGTCACCGATGATTTGGTGATGAACCTTCTCTCTTTATATGGTTGATCTTTTATAGGTTCTTTTGAAGGTCTGAAAAATACTTGAAGTATTGGAAAATCAAAGACTATCCAATCAAGGGTTGTACATCAAAATGTGGAATTTTTGATGTACCAACTAACATTAAAATTCAGACCACTTGCCGACATCAAAGGAGTAGTCACCGAAAATTGCAGTTGCCGATTATAAGGTTGAGGTACAGTCACCGACTCAAGCCTGGGTACACTTGCCGATCCTAAGGTCAAAATGGAGTTGCCGATCAAAGCATAGTACACTTGCCGATTCCAATCTTAAGGAGCACTAACCGACGTGATACATTCCTATATGTATCACTTAGCAATTTTCAAAGACAAGTTCTTGAGTCACAAAAAATGCAAAACGTGTGCAGCAAGAACATGGGCACCAAACTATAAATTAGGACATTCTCTTTTATTCTCATAAATGGGATGTTTGTCTTTAGCTAAAAGGTTTGATGGGACTTCACAGAGCATGAAGAAAAATAGATAAAGTTATTTGACATTACGTGCTACAAAGAATGGTTCACCCATTAACCTAGTACAAAGGGAGTGGCATCTCCTTTTGTCCATCAGATATACTTCTAGCTACTGAATCCTTGACAGCTGTCCTCATGCATCCCATGCATGGGCACTATAAAAGGAGATGAAGTCCTACCCATAAACTCACGCTTTCAACAAATCCTCTGAGTGATCTTTTGTTTGTTTCCGGCATCCTGAGTGTTTTAACAGTTTTATTTTAACTTTCTTAGTGTATAAGTTAACTATTGTTATCATGTGTTTCATGTGTTAAGTTTGTTAGAGTAGAGAGTTATCTATTCTTTTCTGCAACAAACTTCTATGTGTAAATTTTTAATATTTATATTAAAAAAAATTTAAAGAGTAAAAAAAAATTGTGTGTTTGTATTCAACCCCCCCATCTACAAACCTTACTTACATAGCCATCTCTAAATAGGGACTAACAAGTGGTATCAGAGCAGTTGGTTTAATCTAATAAACTTGATCTGTGATGGCTACTACTTCTTCAATTGTTGATGGTGCTTTGCAAACTCCTTTCAGTGGTACATATGATTTAGGCTCTTTAGCCAAACCTCCAAGGTTCAACCCAAGTAACTTTGGGTTATGGAAAAATCGTATGCTACTATTCTTGGAAAGAATTGATTACAGGTATCCTAACATTCTGAGTGAGGGACCTATTGTTACTAAAAATCTGGGCTCACTTTGGCCCACAAAAAGACGCTGAAGGAAAAGATATAGAGTCAGATGATGAAAGGAGTGATAAAATTGGCAGATATATTATCAAAACTTCAAATAAATGTAATGAGGATGATGAACGCCTAGTTGCTCTAGACACTAAAGTTAAATCTGCTGTTGTTATATCTCTTCTAAATATTTCTACTGCTAAAGAAATGTAGGATACTCTGAGTGTTCTATATGAAGGGACAAAAGAAGTTAGAAAATCTAACAAAATTTGTCTTGTAAGAAAATATGAAGTCTTCTCTCATGAGAAAGGAGAATCTCTTCCTGCATATTTCAATCGCTTTAACTGTCTTCTCAATGATCTCAAAGTTCTAGGCAAAGTATATGACAATCAGGAAGTTTTATGCAAGATTATGGACTGCCTTTCAGACTTCTGGGAAACCATATGCACATGCATTAAACAGACCAAGGATCTTGAGTAAATGCCTTTAACTGCTTTGTATGGGACTCTTATGAACTATGAGCAAACTAAAAATCAAAAAGTCCCTTATTAAAGACATTAAATCTTCTTCTATTGCTTTAGTAGATGAGTCTAAATCTTCTTCATGTGTTCCTAGAATCACTTATCCCTCTTCTGAATCTGAAAATGAAATTAAGGAAGATTCACCTCATCTATCAGATGCTTCCTACAGTGCTGCTGATGATGAGGGAGAAGAATCTGTCATTGACATACTGTCTGATAGTATGGCAATGATTGTAGGAAACCTTAAAAATAAAAGATTTTCTTCTAACCGTTCTAAATTTCAAAGAAAACCTTTTTCTCAAAAACCTTCTTCTGACAAAGCAAATGAAGGATGCTTTAGTTATGGAAAGAAGGGTCACTTTGCCTCTGAGTGCAGGTCCAAAGTTTTCTCTAAACTCAAGTCTTCCTCTTCTGGCCATGACTTCTCCAAATTAGCTTCTAGGAAGCCTGAAGAGAGAAATAGTCGTTTTTCTAAAGAAAGTCCTGAATCCTCTCAATCAAAAGAAATCTCTGGATACAAGAAATATAAAGCTAAATATAGGAGAGAAAAAGAAAAGAACCAAAGTAAAGGAAAAACTTTGGTAGCTGAGACCCACTGTTGGGAAGATGAGCGGACATCAGAGAGTGAGAGTGAGTATGTGATAAAATGTCTCATGGCCAAGATTGATGAACTTGAAGAAATGGAGAGATCACTCCACATCACTACTCTTGTCTCTACTGAGGGATCAACTTCGGGAACCAAACCTCAGGTACATCCTTTTACTTTTCTGTCTGATGATCAAAAGATTGATGCCTTTGATTCTTTAACTGTTGACTTCTGTAACTTAAAAGAACAAAAGAAAAAGGCTGACTTGCATTATAAAATCCTTCAATGATCAACTTCTTTCTTGTTTGTCAAAACTCAAAGATTTTGATAAAATCTAAGGTACTTAAATGATAGTCTTTCTGAAGAGTAAAACAAGATTTCTAATACTCTTGAAAAGGAACAAGAAGTTCTTTCAAAATGGACTAAATCTTTCAAAAATCTTGAAAAGATTCTTCAAGATCAAATCTCTTGCAGTGATAAGTCTGGACTTGGATATGGAAAAGATGATGCTCAAACTTCTGACCCCCAACTTCCATTTCTAAATGTCAAGGCTTTCCGGCTGGCTTTTTCTCCGATGACGATGATGATCTCTTAGATTACTCATCTGAGGATTCCACTTCTGTTCATTCTATAGACTTGTTAGATATGCTCAAAGTAGAGTCTAATGCCAAAAAGTTTGGAATTTTTGAAAAAGCCAAAGAACCCTCTCATGAGCCTTTAAAAATTCCAAGCTCTTTCTCTTCTCTCCCAAACCCATTCAAAGACTTCTAAATTCTCTAAGTCTACATGAGTCAAGATACTCTCATGAGTCACCGACTCTTCCTGAGTATCCTGTACCAAAAAGATTTCCTACTTTTCAAAAGAAAAATATTTCCAAAATAAATTTCTCATCCAAAAGGAAATCTCAAATAGTCACCGATTTCATTCCTCGCTCGGTGAACTTGAAGAAATCCAAAAATCCTGGCAAAGGTATTCTTGGACCTAGACCAGGAGTCGGTCACTCCTCCTCTTCTCAGTCACCGACTTTCTCTCAAAGCTTTGATAGTATGGATTTCAAAAGGGCTTTTACCATCAAGAAATGTTACAACTGTGGCAATACTCTTCATCTTGCGAAAAACTGCCCAAAAGATATTGATCTTCGTAGAAACAACAAAATGCTTTCTAATCCCAAAGGACCCACTTCAAAATGGGTACCAAGAGTCTAAATTTGTTTATGGGTGCGGGTACCAAACAAAGATCATATATGGTACATGGACAACGGTTGTTCAAGGCACATGACTAGAAACAAATCTCTTCTAACTTTTCTAAAGAAAAAGGACCCATTGTTTCTTTTGGAGGAAATGGAAAGGTGTTACAAATGGTTATGGTACCATATCAAATGGAACCATCACTATCTCAAAAGTAGCTAATGTTGAGGGACTAATGTACAACTTACTGAGCATCAGCCAAATCTGTGCTTTGGGATATAAAGTCATGTTTCAAGTGTATGTTTGCTTGGTCTTTGATGTGCAGAATAAAGTTGTACTAGCAGGTACCCAAATGAACAATGTGTACATCATCAACATGAAAGAAAGTGCAATTGGTGAAGCTATGTGTCTTCTCTCTCAAGAATTAGCTAAACAAAGTTGGCTATGGCATAAAAGGTTTTCACATCTAAATTTCAAAACCTTGAATAAACTTTCCAGCAAAGACCTACTTGTTGGTATGCCAAAAATATCTTTTGAGAAAGAAAAGCTTTGTGGAGCATGTGAAAAAGGAAAGCTTCACATTGATCTGTGTGGAATAGTAAGCACTCCCAGTCTAGGTGGTAAAAAGTATATGCTAGTAATTGTTGATGAACACTCTAGATATACATAGGTTTTCTTTCTAAAACATAAGAGTGATGCTGCTGAAGAAATAATTCGATTTGTCAGGAAGATTGAAAATCTAAATGATCAACTTGTGAAGTCTATCAGAAGTGATAATGGCACTGAATTCAAGATTGTTGTTTTGGAAGAATTCTTTGATATCAAAGGAATCTCTCAGAACTTTTCTGCCGTACGCACTCCTCAGCAAAATGGTGTTGTTGAAAGAAAGAATCGGACGCTGTGTGAAGCTGCAAGATCAATGCTGAGTGAATCCAAGTTGCCAACCTACTTTTGGGCTGAAGCAGTAAATACTGCATGTTTTACTCAAAATAGGTCTATTATTGTCAAAAGGCACAACAAAAATGCCTATGAAGTGTTTCATGGTCGGAAACCTGCAGTTGACTTTTTCCATGTATTTGGCTGTGCATGTCATATGCTGAATGACAGGGAACAACTTGGAAAATTTGATCCAAAGTCTGATGATGGAATATTCATGGGTTATTCTCTTTCCTCTAGAGCTTTCAGAATCTATAATCTTAGAAGAAAATGCATTGATGAATCTATGCATGTAAAATTTGATGATTTTAAAACATCTTCATTATCTTGCAATGAAGAAGAACTCAATCAATGGATAAACTCATATGTTGGGGAAATTCATCTCATTCTACTCAACAACCTTCTCAACCAAGTCAAGAAAATAACAACCCTTCTCAGCCTACAAATAATACCACCATATCTCATGAACTAATTCTTTCTTCTCCATCTCCTGAAATTGACTCTTCAAGAGAACACTCTCATCTAAACACCATACCTTCCACTAACCTACCCTCACCGTCTCAAATTCCAAATTCATCTTCTTCTATACCACCTCCCTTGCCTCCTGCATTAAAATGGACCATGGATCACCCAATAGATCAAATCATCGGTGATCCTCAAGTTAATGTAAAAACAAGAAGAGGCATCACCAATCTGTGCTTATATGTCAACTTTGTTTCCATTTTTGAGCTTAAACAAATAAATAAAGCCCTAGATGATCCTAACTGGGTGATAGCCATGCAAGAAGAACTCTCACAATTTGAGAGAAACAAAGTCTGGAAGTTAGTTCCTCATCCATCTCACAAAACCATTATTGGAACTGAATGGGTGTTCAGAAATAAGATGGATGAAGAAGGAGCTGTCATTCGAAATAAAGCAACGCTGTTTGCTCAAGGATATTGGAAAGAGGAAGGAATTGACTATGATGAAACTTTTGCTCCTGTTGCTAGATTGGAAGCTATCCGAATCTTTCTTGCCAAAGCAGCTTACAAGAATTTCCGGGTATTCCAAATGGATGTCAAAAGTGCCTTTCTAAATGGTGAACTAGCTGAAGAAGTCTATGTAAAGCAACCACCTGGGTTTGAAGATCCAGTCCATCCATATCATGTGTATCGGTTAGATAAAGCTCTGTATGGACTGAAGGAAGCTCCACGTGCTTGGTATAAAACAACAGCTCTTGACTGCCCAACCCTTTGGGCACCGATGAATCTTTGTGTGACGAGTTTAGCTCTCTTATGCAAAAGAAATATGAAATGAGCATGATGGGAGAGCTAACTTTCTTTCTTGGGTTGCAAGTAAAACAATCTCCAGAAGGTATTTTCATTAACCAAAGTAAATACATTAAAGACCTTCTAAAAAAGTTTCAACTTGATACTTGCTCTACCATGAAAACCCCTATGGCTCCTCCTCTTAAACTTTATTCTGATCTTGATGGTGTGTCTGTCAATATCACAAGTTATAGAGGCATGATAGGATCTCTTCTTTATCTTACTGCAAGTAGACCTGATATAATGTTTGCTACTTGTCTATGTGCTCGATATCAAGCAAATCCTAAGGAATCACATCTAGCTGCTATGAAAAGGATTTTTCGATATCTGAAAGGTACCATAAATATGGGTCTTTGGTATCCCAAAGACTCAGGTTTTGATCTCATCGGGTACTCTGATTCTGATTTTGCAGGTTCAAAAATAGACAAAAAGAGTACGACAGGAAGTTGTCAACTTCTTGGTGGAAAGCTTGTGAGTTGGTCAAGTAAGAAGCAACATTCGGTGTCTACATATATCGCTGAAGTAGAATATGTGGCTGCTGGAAGTTGTTGTCCTCAAATATTGTGGATGAAAAATAAGCTGTGTGATTACAATCAGATTTTCTGAAAAATCCCAATACTGTGTGACAACTCAAGTGCAATAGCCATTGCAAACAATCCAGTGCTTCATTCAAGATCTAAGCACATTGATATCAGGTATCACTTTATAAGAGATCATGTCTCTAAAGGTGATGTGAACCTACACTTTGATCCCACTGATTATCAATTAGCTGATCTATTCACAAAGCCTCTTGATGAAGCAAGGTTCAAGTTTCTAATCGGTGAACTAGGTATGATAATTATAGATTAATATATATATATATATATATATATATATATATATATATATAGTCGGTGAGTATATACACCCACTCACTGACGTTCCCTCTTCTTAAAACCTGTGACAACTGTCAAAATTCGAGCTTTCAGGTTAGTTTCTAATAAGTTTATTAGTATTATATAGTTTAAATTTTAGGATTAAGAGTTAGTTGGTTTAGAATAGCCGAAAAACTCCTAGCATTCCCGGTAGTTGCTTAAAATCTCCGGTTCCGACCCGTGACTGTCTGAAACGTCCAATATAGTGCCAAATGCCCTAATTTATACCCAATTATTATAAAATATGAAATTTTAAAGTTTCAAAAATAAAACTTTTTATTTTAATTGAAATTAACCATTTTGGACATTCATTTTGAGAAAAAGGTCAAAAATTTGAGAAAAATTGCATTTAGAGATTTAAAACATCATCCAATCAAGGTATGAACTCATGTTTACGTTTTTGCATCATTTTGTGCACACTTTGTGCCATTTTCTTGTGTTCTTGCATCATGTTTATGAATCTGAGTTTTGGGACATTTTGCATGCATAAACTAATACATATTTTGAGTATTTCTTTGTGTTAAACACAATATTTTATGGTGGGGATAGCCTCTTTGCAAATGAACCATCATTCTTATGGAATTTCATGCCTAAAAACCCTATTTTGTACTTTTAACTTGCTGTCCAGAAAATGGTCTGTGTTTGGACGACCACTTAGAGTAAATTTCAAGTTCAAATTCGTATTTATTTTAGATGGTGTTTATGTTTTATGTGTTGGGGTTCTAATCCAAGTGGTTTCACTCAAAAACATTGAGTTTTGATCCTCCAAATGCTCTTTGCAAGATGCATGTGCATCTGCGAGTTCAACAGTAGGTAAACCCTACTTTGAACGACCATAACTCTTTGAATACTCTTCCAAATCACTTGATTTTTCTTCTGGAAGTTAGCTTAATGAGTTACCTTTCATATGCATCTGATTTCATTCAAAAATATGGTGATTTGAGGTTCCAACTGATTGAAAGAAAATGAATGTGCAAACTATCAAACAATGACAGATTTGTGCATGCATGTTCAAATGGCCATATCTCTCTCAAAACTCAATGAAAAAGGATGATTTTTCTTTTGAGAGTTATATTTATGAGTTATCGTTAGTTTTCAAGTGGAATCACTTAAAAATATGGAGTTTTGACCCTCCAAACACCTAAAATACTTTAGGTGTGCAATCTGTGAAACCACCAATAGCTAAACTCTACTTTGTGTGTTATTATCTCCTTTGTTATTTGTCTTTAATGCATGGTTCTTTTTCTAGAACTTCATTTTATGAGTTAGGATTCATATGGATCCAGTTTCATGCAAAAATATGAAGTTTTGAGGCACTAACCAATTTATTTAAGTTAAGTGTGCAATTTGTCAGCTAATGGCAGAATTGTGCATGCAACTTTTTAGTGTCATACCTCCTTCATAACTTCTTGAAAATCAGTGAATCTTATCTCAAAAGTTTCCTTTATGAGTTATGATTCCAATCCAACTGGAAATTCTAGAAAACACTGAGTATAACTCCTTAAGTGAGTGATTCACTAACATGGTGTAATCTGTTTTACCGGTTGTGATATAATATTTTGCATGAATTATTTGAACCACTTTTACATGTCCAAAAGGCATGAAATTTGGTCACAAAGACCATAACTCAGTAATTTATCTTATATAAAAATATAGGAAACTAGATCATTTTGGAAGCCCTTGAAAACTGATCATTTTTAGGACAATTAGTTTCTGTCCAGAAGAGAAATTCTTGACTTAATTGATTTTTATAAATATTGATCATGTGATGGATAATAAGATCACTTTCGGTATAAATTACGATATTAATGAGCATATGGGCATTTTGTATAATTGGACATATATAGACACTTATGGGCTTAAGATTTATTCACCTCTAAGTAGTATTAGACCTATAAGTGAAGGTTTTGAGTATTACTCTTCGATAGGGAAGCGTTAGGTCGTTGTGCGGAGATTCGGATTGTATTGTTTTGCGTTGCGGAGCGTTGCTATAAGGTGAGTATTCACAGCCCCTCTTTCAAAGTGTTTTATACGTTTTGGGGTGAAAAGCATGATTGAATGTGTTTTATGAGCCATTGTCATTATGATTATGAAATCTTGTTAAATTTGATGTTGTGGGCACTAAGGCATGTACACTAATAGTTATATTGAGTAAAATGTAACATAAAAGTTTGTACACTACTATTAACTCAAGTGAGGAGCCGAGGGTATTTGTGGATAGCGCTATTTGGACGGACAATCCCACCTAAAAACCGATAAGTAGGGGTGTGGATAGCAATCCCACCTAGAAACTACAGGTAGGGGTGCACGATACTTAAAAACGAAGGTTCTACATATGTGGGGTATTAGTCCCACCGCTAAGGTAGAATTAAAAAAAATATTGTTTTGTGGTCGAAAGGTTTAGTGGTGGCTCTTTATATACAAAAATTAGAGTACATAATGCCTTAACGTTTTAAGATATTAATAAGTGCCAAAAATTTATTTTGCTCATATTCACTCACACAATTGGATTTTTTTTTGAAATATCGAAACCTGTGAACTCACCAACTCTTTGTAGTTGACTTTGTTTTTATCATGCTTTTCAGGGGTAAGAAAAGATTAACCGAATCTTTCTTTTATGTGGGCGCATCGACATCAACCATCTTGTTTATTTGAAAACTGTTTAGTTGAAACACTTGGTTTATTTTGTTTTTGTTAGAACTTGTAATTGATGCAAAATGTAAAATTTTAAACTTAAACTGTTGTTTATTTGAATGGATGGTTGGTGTTGTTTTTATCCTATTGTTATGAAATCTTGCGCTATCATGCCTCGTGTTTCCGCTTTAGCGGGGTGTGACAGACTTGGTATCAGAGCCATAGGTTATAGAGAACACCGGTTTTTCTAAACAAATACTATAACCAAAAGTTTTCGAAAACTGTTTTTATAAAAAAAAAAAAAAGCTTAGTACTAGTATAATTGGAATAAGTGTCGACTTAGCATATTGATATTAGGCAAAGCCTGATCACCTATGTCTAATTCAATATGTATAGGGGAGACATGGAACAATTATATTGGGAACTTCTTGCCCAAATGGAAAGCATGGTCATAAGTGTGAGTTTGCATAAGTATTTTAATTTTTTTTTACTAAAGTGCATTTAGTAATTAAATTTATTCGCCGCGGTTTAAAATGTCTAGCTCTTCTTCCACTCCCGATCACTCCCCCGACGAATCCGGGTACTTTACTAGCCTCCCTAGGAGGAACCAGCCCATGCTTGAAGAGAGTGATCCGTCTGAGGAAAGTGACGCGGCCACCCGAGAGACTTCTGTGGAGACTTCTGTACCCGCGCCACCTCCGGTCGATGTGGCTGGACCATCACGCGGACCTAGGACTATTCGGACAGCCCGAAAGTGTGTCCTCCCCGGCCGAAGGGTGGTATTCACGGTTCCGTCCGACCCGTCGGGCGAACCGGTGGATCGCGATCTCGATCGCGAAGCGTGACGCCTCCGTCTCCGGCCGTGAGAGTTCCGCAGCCGCGGCCTCAGGGATGACGGCAACCGAGAACCTCTGGGTCACAGGATTGGAGGTTCAGATACAGGGACAACGAGATAGACTAGAAGAGTTTAAGCAGGCCTTAGAAAGCATTCTTACAGTCTTGCACACTCAAGACGAGATCACTACGGGGATCAGGGTGATCGCACATGAGGCCGGGAGGGCTACTCGGAGGTCGTACACGTATCTATCTTGGGCATTAGGAGCACTGATGGTGATGATAGGAGTATTGATTTGGGTAATGATCCATTAGGGAACTTCTGTTATTAAGAATCTTTTGGAGGACCATATTTGCTTTTGAGGCTTGTAGCCTAGATGTTTAAGATTAAACAATTTTATGTTATTTGGGTTGTACTTTAAAACTTATGTTTGAATTACTTTGGTTTATTTTTGATAATTATGTAAGTTATCTATTTATCTCATGTTGTTTTGAAATGTATGTGTTCGTGAGTAGTATTGGATGTATGTTATAAGATGTGTATGATTTAGTAAGTAGATTTATAATGGCCATTGTAACACAAAATTGACTAAAACTCAATTTAAAATCGTGTTTAGAACAATGCCTCCAAGAAGAGAGAATTCCGAAGTTGCGAGACTTGTGTCCGAACAACTCATGGCTGCACTTCCGAACATTGTTAGTCAAGTGGCAGCTGGCTTTGAACAATAATCAAAACAACGATCAAGGGTCCGGAAACAGAGAATGTACATCTAAATCCTTTAGGAGCTGTAACCCTAAAGAATTTCATGGAACTGAGGGAGCCGTGGGATTATTAACTTGGATAGAGAGCATGGAGTCTGTGCTCCATATTAGCAAATGTACCGAAGGTAAGAAGGTAGAGTTTGCTACATGCTTATTACAAGGACGAGCGTTAACATGGTGGAATATACAAGTACAAACCCGTGGTCGAGAAGCTGCTAACAGTCTTACGTGGGAGGATTTCAAGAAAATGTTGAAAGAAGAATACTGCCCAAGAAGCGAAATTCGAAGGAAAATTTGGAAGCGGAATTGTGGAATCATGAAATGAGAGGGAATGATATCGACTCCTACACAGCCAGATTTCATGAATTGGCAAAAATGGTACCGCATCTGGTAACGCCTGAAGAGAACCGCGTTGATAGGTATATTTGGGGATTATCTCCGGAGATACGCGGGGATGTTACCTCAGCAAACCCAAAAACTCTACAAGAGGCAGTAAGTTCGGTAACCAGACTCACAAACAATGCTACTCGCTCGGGATTGTTTGTAAGGGATAAGGCACAAGGGAAGAGAAAACTGGATGAACCAATGAGAAAGCAGCTTGGAAAAAGGACAAGCAAGGAACAAAGAACTACAGGTAACTACGGAATTCAAACTCAACCTGCAGAGAAAGGGAAAGGACCTTATCCCAAATGTGACAAATGCAATAGACAGCATACCGGACAATGTATTATCTGTCAAAAATGCAACAAAGGAGGTCATTATGCCAAGGATTGCAGGAGCACAAGAAGGCGGGCATGTTTTGAGTGTGGAAGCCTGGATCACTTTCGGAATACATGTCCACGATGGAATCAGAGACCGAACACTCATCAAGCAAGACCGGCCAACCGAGGAAATCAAGGAGGTCCGGCAAGAGGTCGAGTGTTTGAGATTGGAGCAGAGGAAGCAAGGCAAAACCCAGATGTCGTTACAGGTGCGTTTCTTCTGAATAATCATTATGCGTCTGTACTATTTGATTCTAGAGCAGATAGGAGTTTTGTGGCAACAGAATTTAGATCAAAGATAAATTTAAAACCTCAAAAATTGAAAGAAATATATGTCATTGAATATGCCAACGGACAAGAATGTAGGGCTAAAGACATATTAATGAACTGCACCTTAAGTTTGGCCAATAGAGATTTTAGTATAGATCTAATACCGATTAAATTGGGAAGTTTCGACATAATCGTGGGTATGGATTGGTTGTCCAAAAACCGAGCTGAAATTTGTTGTTCCAAAAAGATCATTCGAGTTCCGTTACCCGAAGGGGGAAAACTCGAAGTACACGGCGAGAAAACTAGAAGGAGTGTTAAAATAGTAACGTGTATGAAAATGCGAAAGCATTTGAGAAAGGACGGTATTGTCTTTCTAGCTCACGTTAAGAATAAGAAAGCTAAAGAAAAACGCGTTCAAGATATTCCTATAGTTCGGGACTTTCCCGAAGTATTCCCAGACGACTTGCCTGGAATACCCCCGCCAAGACAAGTTGAATTTCACATCGATTTAATTCCTGGAGCTGCGCCCGTGGCGAAATCACCATACCGGTTAGCGCCATCTGAGATGCAGGAACTGTCAGAACAACTTCAGGAGTTACTCGATAAGGGATTCATCAGACCCAACTCTTCACCTTGGGGAGCTCCGATCTTATTTGTTAAAAAGAAAGATGGATCTTTTCGAATGTGTATCGATTATAGGGAACTCAACAAGTTGACAATTAAGAACCGATACCCCCTTCCCCGGATTGATAATTTGTTTGACCAACTTCAAGGCGCAACGTACTTCTCGAAGATCGATCTTAGGTCTGGATATCATCAAATGAGAGTGCGAGAAGAAGATATCCCCAAGACGGCCTTTAGGACTCGATACGGTCACTACGAGTTCCTAGTCATGCCATTTGGTCTAACAAACGCACCGGCAGTCTTCATGGATTTGATGAATAGAGTATGTCGACCATACCTAGACAAATTCGTGATCGTATTTATAGATGATATACTCATTTATTCTCGAGACAAAAAGGAGCATGAGCAACACTTGAAGTTGATATTGGAATTGCTCAGAGACGAGAGGTTGTACGCGAAATTCTCTAAATGTGAATTCTGGATTCGTGAGGTACACTTTCTTGGCCATGTGGTGAATGAAAAGGGGATCCAAGTTGATCCAGCTAAGATTGAGGCCATTAAGAAATGGGAAGCCCCAAAGACACCGACCGAGATCCGACAATTTCTGGGATTGGCAGGTTATTACCGGCGATTTATCGAGAATTTCTCTAAGATCGCGCAACCACTAACGACTCTAACACAAAAAGATAAAAAGTTTATTTGGGGAGAGAAACAAGAAGAAGCCTTCCAGACGCTCAAACACAAGTTATGTAACGCACCAATTCTGGCTCTACCTGAAGGAGTCGAAAACTTCGTAGTCTACTGTGATGCTTCACATTAGGGAATGGGCTGCGTGTTAATGCAAAAAGACAAAGTTATTGCATACGCTTCGAGACAACTAAAGATTCACGAGAAGAATTACACCACTCATGATTTGGAATTAGGGGCGGTGGTGTTCGCACTCAAAATCTGGAGACACTACCTATACGGCACCAAGTGCACCATTTTCAACGATCATAAAAGCCTCCAACACATCCTTGACCGTAAAATGCTCAATATGAGGCAGAGAAGATGGGTGGAACTACTTAGTGACTACGACTGTGAAATAAAGTACCATCCGGGAAAAGCTAATGTGGTAGCCGACGCGTTAAGCCGAAAGGAAAGAGTAAAACCAACAAGAGTATGTGCTATGGAGTAATGGTTCAGACGAGTTTAAAAACTCAAATTATTGAAGCACAAAGAGAAGTTTTAAAAGAAGAAAATAGGAAGAATGAAACCTTGCAACATTTAGAGAAAGAAATTGAAATGCAAGAGGATGGTGTGTATTACTTCAAGAATAAAGCATGGGTACCGAAGGTTGGTGATTTAAGGTCAACCATTTTGGATGAAGCCCATCGATCCAGATATTCGATTCACCCAGGAGCAGATAAAATGTATAAGGATTTGAAGGAGTATTATTGGTGGCCGGGAATGAAGAAAGATATTGCTGTATTCGTAAGCAAGTGCCTGACTTGTGCTAAGATAAAGGCCGAACATCAGAAACCATCTGGTTTACTTCAACAACCTGAAATACCACAGTGGAAGTGGGAGCAAATAACAATGGATTTCGTAACTAAATTACCCAGAACTAGAAAGGGGCACGACACAATATGGGTTATAGTAGACCGACTTACCAAATCGGCTCATTTCATCCCCATTCGCGAAGATTTCAGTATGGAAAGGCGTGCGCAAATCTATATTAATGAAATAGTTACACGTCATGGTGTGCCTATTTCCATTATTTCGGACAGAGATACACGATTTACATCGCGTTTTTGGCAATCACTCCAAAAGGCATTGGGTACACGTTTGGATTATAGCACCACCTATCATCCTCAAACGGATGGACAATCGGAAAGAACTATTCAAACGCTAGAGGATATGTTACGGGCTTGCGCAATAGATTTCGGTGGAAGTTGGGATACCCACCTGCCACTTGTTGAATTCTCCTATAACAACGGCTATCATACCAGCATACAATGTGCACCGTATGAAGCTTTATACGGACGTAAGTGCAGATCGCCGCTTAGTTGGGTGTAAATCGGAGATAGACAGCTGACAACGCCTGATATTATACAGGAAACCACTGACAAGATCTCAATCGTCAAAGAAAGACTTAAGACGGCAAGAGACCGTCAGAAAAGTTATGCGGATAATCGGAGAAAGTCGTTGGAGTTTCAAGTGGGAGATAAAGTGCTATTAAAAGTGTCCCCATGGAAGGTACTGGTATGCTTCAAGAAGAGAGGCAAGTTGGGTCCAAGATACATTGGTCCATTCGAAATACTTGAAAGAATCGGACCAGTGGCGTACAAGTTGAAGTTACCACCGAATCTAAGGGCCATCCACGACACCTTTCATGTGTCGAATCTAAAGAAATGCCTAGCAGATGAAACGTTGATGTTACCCATAGACGACGTTCAGATTAATGATCGGTTAAACTTCGTGGAAGAACCAGTCGAGGTTTTGGACCGAGAAGTTAAACAGTTAAGGCGCAGTAAAATCCCTATTATTAAGGTCCGTTGGAATGCGAAACATGGTCCGTAATATACACGGGAACGTGAAGACTTGATGAAGAAAAAGTATCCCGGCTTATTCATGAACACCCGGAGAAAGCCACATCGTAAATTTCGGGACGAAATTTCTTTAACGAGGAAGAGCGTGACAAGCTTGTCAAAATTCGAGCTTTCAGGTTAGTTTCTAATAAGTTTATTAGTATTATATAGTTTAAATTTTAGGATTAAGAGTTAGTTGGTTTAGAATAGCCGAAAAACTCCTAGCATTCCCGGTAGTTGCTTAAAATCTCCGGTTCTGACCCGTGACTGTCTGAAACGTCCAATATAGTGCCAAATGCCCTAATTTATACCCAATTATTATAAAATATGAAATTTTAAAGTTTCAAAAAAAAAACTTTTTATTTTAATTGAAATTAACCATTTTGGACATTCATTTTGAGAAAAAGGTCAAAAATTTGAGAAAAATTGCATTTTATCATTTTGGGCTTGTGTATTCTTTTAAAAAAATAAAATAAAATTTGGGCTTGGGGTGGGGCCCACAAGCCATGGCCGGCCCCTCCCTCTTTTCCCCATATAAATATATTTTTTTTTCATTTTTCCTCATTTCAACACCAAAATTTTTGAAAAACCTCTCTCTCTCTCTCAAGAATTCAAAGGGGCACCTTTAAGAACACTCATCTTCATCATCATTTCCAGCCATTTTTAGTTCCAAAATTCATCAAAGTGGAGTTTTATTTGAAGATTTAGAGATTTAAAACATCATCCAATCAAGGTATGAACTCATGTTTACGTTTTTGCATCATTTTGTGCACACTTTGTGCCATTTTCTTGTGTTCTTGCATCATGTTTATGAATCTGAGTTTTGGGACATTTTGCATGCATAAACTAATACATATTTTGAGTATTTCTTTGTGTTAAACACAATATTTTATGGTGGGGATAGCCTCTTTGCAAATGAACCACCATTCTTATGGAATTTCATGCTTAAAAACCCTATTTTGTACTTTTAACTTCCTGTCCAGAAAATGGTCTGTGTTTGGACGACCACTTAGAGTAAATTTCAAGTTCAAATTCGTATTTATTTTAGATGGTGTTTATGTTTTATGTGTTGGGGTTCTAATCCAAGTGGTTTCACTCAAAAACATTGAGTTTTGATCCCCCAAATGCTCTTTGCAAGATGCATGTGCATCAGGGAGTTCAACAGTAGGTAAACCCTACCTTGAACGACCATAACTCTTTGAATACTCTTCCAAATCACTTGATTTTTCTTCTGGAAGTTAGCTTAAATAGTTACCTTTCATATGAATCTGATTTCGTTCAAAAATATGGTGATTTGAGGTTCCAACTGATTGAAAGAAAATGAATGTGCAAACTATCAAACAATGACAGATTTGTGCATGCATGTTCAAATGGCCATATCTCTCTCAAAACTCAATGAAAAAGGATGATTTTTCTTTTGAGAGTTATATTTATGAGTTATCTTTAGTTTTCAAGTGGAATCACTTAAAAATATGGAGTTTTGACCCTCCAAACACCTAAAATACTTTAGGTGTGCAATCTGTGAAACCACCAGCAGCTAAACTCTACTTTGTGTGTTAGTATCTCCTTTGTTATTTGTCTTTAATGCATGGTTCTTTTTCTAGAACTTCATTTTATGAGTTAGGATTCATATGGATCCAGTTTCATGCAAAAATATGAAGTTTTGAGGCACTAACCAATTTATTTAAGTTAAGTGTGCAATCTGTCAGCTAATGGCAGAATTGTGCATGCAACTTTGTAGTGTCATACCTCCTTCATAACTTCTTGAAAATCAGTGAATCTTATCTCAAAAGTTTCCTTTATGAGTTATGATTCCAATCCAACTGGAAATTCTAGAAAACACTGAGTATAACTCCTTAAGTGAGTGATTCACTAACATGGTGTAATCTGTTTTACCGGTTGTGATATAATATTTTGCATGAATTATTTGAACCACTTGTACATGTCCAAAAGGCATGAAATTTGGTCAGAAAGACCATAACTCAGTAATTTATCTTATATAAAAATATAGGAAACTAGATCATTTTGGAAGCCTTTGAAAACTGATCATTTTTAGGACAATTAGTTTCTGTCCAGAAGAGAAATTCTGGACTTAATTGATTTTTATAAATATTGATCATGTGATGGATAATAAGATCACTTTCGGTATAAATTACGATATTAATGAGCATATGGGCATTTTGTATAATTGGACATATATAGACACTTATGGGCTTAAGATTTATTCACCTCTAAGTAGTATTAGACCTATAAGTGACGGTTTTGAGTATTACTCTTTGATAGGGAAGCGTTAGGTCGTTGTGCGGAGATTCGGATTGTATTGTTTTGCGTTGCGGAGCGTTGCTATAAGGTGAGTATTCACAGCCCCTCTTTCAAAGTGTTTTATACGTTTTGGGGTGAAAAGCATGATTGAATGTGTTTTATGAGCCATTGTCATTATGATTATGAAATCTTGTTAAATTTGATGTTGTGGGCACTAAGGCATGTACACTAATAGTTATATTGAGTAAAATGTAACATAAAAGTTTGTACACTACTATTAACTCAAGTGAGGAGCCGAGGGTATTTGTGGATAGCGCTATTTGGACGGACAATCCCACCTAAAAACCGATAAGTAGGGGTGTGGATAGCAATCCCACCTAGAAACTACAGGTAGGGGTGCACGATACTTAAAAACGAAGGTTCTACATATGTGGGGTATTAGTCCCACCGCTAAGGTAGAATCAAAAAAAATATTGTTTTGTGGTCGAAAGGTTTAGTGGTGGCTCTTTATATACAAAAATTAGAGTACATAATGCCTTAACGTTTTAAGATATTAATAAGTGCCAAAAATTTATTTTGCTCATATTCACTCACACAATTGGATTTTTTTTTGAAATATCGAAACCTGTGAACTCACCAAATCTTTGTAGTTGACTTTGTTTTTATCATGCTTTTCAGGGGTAAGAAAAGATTAACCGAATCTTTCTTTTATGTGTGCGCATCGACATCAACCATCTTGTTTATTTGAAAACTGTTTAGTTGAAACACTTGGTTTATTTTGTTTTTGTTAGAACTTGTAATTGATGCAAAATGTAAAATTTTAAACTTAAACTGTTGTTTATTTGAATGGATGGTTGGTGTTGTTTTTATCCTATTGTTATGAAATCTTGCGCTATCACGCCTCGTGTTTCCACTTTAGCGGGGTGTGACAAAACACTCACGGACGACTAACCCTAGAAACCACCACTACCCGACTGTAGGGTTTCCGAGGTTCCATCTCTATATATACTCACCGACGTTGCCGTAACCTTACACTTTCCGACGTCTCACTCACCGATTTCTCTCTAACCCTAGACCTTCTGACCTCTCACCCTTCTCCCCACTCACCGACGTCATGCTCACCGATGAAACCCTAAACACCACTCACCGACGTCACTCACCGACGTCATATTTTAAAGTTTTATGAGCAAAAATACATATTATAATTACACATGATATTAAAATATTGAGCCACTACTAAGCCTAAACGACATTCTACGTGCCACGAACTACCTCAGCGGTGAACCTAAAGTCCACATGTGTAGAGCATTCTTAATTGATAAAGTGCACCCCTACTTGCGAGTTAGGTGGGTATGTCAACCAAATAGCGCTATCGACAAATATTATAGGCTCAAACGAATACAGAGTTAAATAGTAGTGTAACACGGGGACTTCACATAACTCAACATATCATTTGTGTAATATAAATTTGCTCATCATAATGATTTATATGCTTTTCATTAATCAATATAAATCAATTCAATTTCCTTTAAAACGACATGCTTTACACCCCAAAACGTATAAACATTTTAAAAGAGGGGCCGTGAATACTCACCTTATAGCAAAGCTTCCAAGTAAATTCACGACATGTCTGCTTGATGGCCTACTGCTTTCCTATCAAAGCAAAGTACCCAAAAAGGTCACTTATATACCTAACGATTACTATGAGAGTTCTTATAAGTCCAACTTGATTATCTGTAGTCCTGTCATACATAATACAAATGCTCTTTAGTATGATAAATTATACCGAAAATGTAATGTTAAAGTCCTTCAAGTGATCGAAATTAATGAAATCAAATAATTTCAAAGTTTCACTTTCTGACAGAAACTTTAGGTCCTAAAAATGATCAAATTACAGTACCATCCAAAATGACATACTTTCCCATCTTTTTATATGTTATACATTACTGAGTTAAGGTCATTGTGACCAAATTTCATGCATTTTGGACATGTAATAATGGTTCAAATAATTTATTTAAAACAGTGTATCACAACAAGAAGGACAGATTACACCCTGTTGGTAAAACAACCATTTGAGGAGCTATACAAAAGGTTTTTCAGAAATTCCAATTGGATTATAAACACAACACATAAAAGGAAATTTTTAAGATAAGAATCACTTATTTTGAATGAGTTATGAGGAAGATATGGCACCACAAAGTTGCATGCACACATCTGTCTTTAGTTGACAGATTGCACACTTAACTTTAATAAATTGGTTAATACCTCAAAACTTCATATTATTGAATGAAACTAGATTCATATGAACCCTAACTCTTAAAATAAAACTCCAAAAGAATAATTATACATTATGGACAATTAATCAAAGAGATATTAAAATGCAAAATAGGGTTTAGCTACTGGTGGTTTCATAGTTTGCACACTTAAAATGTTTTAGGTGTTTGGAGGGTCAAAACTCCATATTTTCATGTGATTCAACTTTCAAACAGAAGATAACTCATAAAACTAACTCTCAAAATAAAAATAATCCTTTTTCATTGAGTTTTGACAGAGATATGGCCATTTGAACATGCATGCATAAATCTGTCAGCTTTGAACAGATTGCACACTCATTTTATTTTGAATAGTTGAAACCTCAAATCACCACATCTTTGAGTGAAACCAGTGGCATTTGAAAGGTAACTCATTAAAATAAATTCCAGAAGTAAAATCAAGTAATTTGGATGAATATTCAAAGAGTTATGGTCGTTCAAAATAGGGTTTACCTACTGTTGAACTTCCAGATGCACATCCAACTTGTTTTGAGCATTTGAGAGGGGGGGGGGGGTCAAAACTCAATGTTTTTTAGTGACACCACTTGGATTATAATCCCAACTCATAAAATAAACTTTTATAAGAAGATTCATACCATTTGGATGTATTATTTGCAAGAAATGGGCGACCTGTCAGCACCAAAAATCACTATTTTGTTGTTCAAAATCAACATGTAATCATGATTTTCACCTATTTTCTTGAGTTTTATTGTTTTGGTCATAGATTACCACCATTATGTAAACATTTTTATATGTTTTTGGTGTATAATCTTTCCATAAAACTCCAAATTTTCAGAACTTGAAAGATGAATATTTAAAATGCAGGAAAAGTTGGGTTTTCACCCAAAAAATGGTAAGAAAATGAAGGAGATGATGTTTGTATTACTTGGATGATTAAGAAATCCTTTTTCTTCAATAATCTTTGCCAAATGTTGGAGTTTTTGATTGAAATGTGGCTGAGTTTGAGAGAGAAAAAGAAAGAGAGGGAAAGAGAGGTGAATATGTCTCTTAAGTTCTAGAGAGAGAGAGAGAGAGAGAGGTGTTTGAATTTGAGATTGAAAATGAAGATTTTGAAAAAAAAAATAGTTTATATATGGGGGGAATGAGAGAGAGAGAGGGGGGGGGGGGGGGAAGCTATGGGCCCTACTCCAAGTCCATAATTTGTTTTTTTAAATATAAGTGTAAGGCCCAAAATTGCTATAATGTCATTTTTCTCAATTTTGACATTTTTATCTTCAAATTGTAAGCCCATTTTGCTAAAATTCTAACAAAAATAAAAGTTTTATATTTAACATACTAAAACTATATATTTTATATAAATTGGGTATAAATTAGAGCATTTGGCACTATGTAGGACGTTTCAGATAGTTACAGGTTGGAACCGGACTTTCTAAGCAACTACCGGAAATTCTAGAAATTTTTCGGTCAATCTAATCTAAGTTACTCTTATTCCTATAACTTAACTATAAAAACACTAACAGACTAAATAAGAGCTAACCTGGAGGTTCAAATTTGATAGTTGTCATACAACCAGGTGCAGATGGAGCATCCCATTTTACCGATTTTCTATTCTCCGATACTACACCTTGGCCACGTATATCTCCCATTCATGACAAGGTTGTTGAGGAACCCCTTATTGAGGACTCCCTTCATAGAAACTCTCCTCATAGTGTCTTCCCTCCAAAATCTCAATTCTTGAAGTCACCTAAGTCTCCCCTTAAAACACCTCGTCTACCTTCTCCCAAACAAACTTCGGACTCCCCGAAATCCCCCCCCCCAACTAAACCTACAGGTTTGGTGGATTTTTCTTCTTCAAGTGATGATAATGATCAATCGCCACCAAAACCTCAACCTTCCGAACCTGTGACATCTCAACAAGGAGATGATCTTCTCAAAGCCTTCAACTCTTTCTCAGGTGGAACACTTCATCGGGTGGAACTATTGGAGGAACATGCAACCAAAGTGATGGAAAGGAATACACTTCTAACATCCAGTATTGCTTCCATAATAAAATATCAAGAAGCAATTGTGGAGTCACTTGCTTCTTTACACTCAAAGGTTGAAAAGATTCCGACTTCTCTTGCAACTGTTGAAATCGATACAGGTGACACATTTTTCAAAGCTGAGGACAGATTTGTGATTCAACGAATTGAAAAGAAGTTGGGTGGTTTGCGCTTTAATGTCGACCAGATCAAGAAGTTTGTCTCTTCAGTTGGTTTCAAGGGATCAACAACTGAGGGGGAGAAAATCAAGAAAGCAACACCACCAGTTTCTAAAGAAGTCACCGAATTGGTGAGTGTGGCAGTCACCGACGAACAACAACCACCACTCACTGGTGAACAACGACAACAACCATCACTCACCGAATTAGTGAGTGTGGTGGTCACCGATCCACAGCCAAGGCAACCACCACCTGTTGTCACCGTGGCTTCAGCCTCCGAGGTACGAATCACTGAAACACTTGCCAATGAACCTCTAGTACCGGGTAAAACTGGGTTATCTAGAGATGAGGCTAAAGAAGAAACTGGAGCAACAATCCAGGGGGAGGGTGTCAGTGCTCGATCCCTTGAATAATCTGAAGAGGGAAAGAAAAAGAAAGCCAAAGTCGAAGGAAAAAAACCACTCTCTTATGCTGAACAATTAGCGCAACTTCATGAAAAGAAACAAAAAAGAGTTAGAGGTCCTGTTAGGTCTAAAATTATTGTATCCGAGAAGACAACTAATGAAGACATGAAGGAGCAAAAGTGCAAAGTCAGCAAAGTCATTAATTAGAAATGTTTAATATAAGGAAAGGATAATTATATTGTAAATGGCAATTGTATAATGCCTAAAACACTTACCTTCCTTATATAGATTAATGGTTTAATATAAATAGGAGTCTTAGGCTATTCATTAACGTGTGTGTGAGATTAGAATTCGTTAGAGAGCTTATTGTTAGATCATGGAGAGAGCTTAATAGATAATATTCATTGTAGTCTTTTTAAGTGAGATATTCGATATAGTGAAATCATTCGACGTATATTCAACGTGTTCTTCGTGTTCTTGCATACATACATATGGTTACCTGATTAAACTGGGATCCACAATTGGTATCAGAGCCTGTGATCTGAGTTTTGGCTATTTTCTGAAGCGTTCTTCACAAACAGAAGGTAAAATCTCGATTTCCGTTTCTATGATTTTTTCTCGATCCATTCTTCATACGCTTTACCCGATAAAAATTCTGATTTTGATAAACTTGTAGTTTTGTTGATTCATACATCTGTTGCTTAAATTTTTATCGATTCATACTTCTGTCGCTTAAATTTTTATCGATTCATACTTCTGTCGTTTAAATTTTTGTCGATCCATATTAAGTTAAACTTGGTTTTCATTCAATTTATTGAATCGTTTTTGATCAAAATTATTCTAGTTTATCTTGATTATTTTTGAAACTCTTTACATAAGAAAACTTAGGAACTAGTGACTCCTACAACTTCTCTTACTAAAGAATTCCTAAATAAAAATCATAAACTCTAGTAATTTTGTCTTTTATTCTTGACTAAACAAATAAGAAACTTGAGAACTTAGATATTCTTGTCCATAAAAAGACTTGTTCTTTTTAGTCAAGAACCCTTTGTTCTTGGTTTCTGGTTTATCAGTTAAGAAAATTCAGATTAAATATCAAGTCCTTATCAATTGACAAGATTTATTATCGAGTCAACTGTAATCGATATAATATTTTTATCGATTCGATTTTTATCCAGAAGATTTTTTTAGTATTTGAAAATCGAGAAACTTTAGTTATCGAGTCTTTTCTGATCGATAACTTCTGCTTATCGACTCATTTTATTTATAGAAAGTTTTTATCGAGTCCCCTTCACCCGACAATTTTTTTTTGAGTCACATACACCCGAGAAATCTTCTTATCGAGCCCATACCACTCGACAAATTTTTTTTCTCGATCCTTCGTCACCCGAGAAAAATTCTTCTCGGCCGTTCGTCACCCGAGAAAAAAAAATTCTTCTCGGCCCTTCATCACCCGAGACAACCCTCATCTATCAAGAACACCTTCTGTTTTCCTAAGAAAACTCAGAAAATTTCCAAAACTCTCCAATCGAGATCACTTTATCAGGTAACAAGTACTTTATTTTTTTTATTCTTCAAGAGATGAGTTCTCAAAACCAATTTTCTGATCTCAATGCTGAAATTGAAAGACTTGAAACAAGACACAGGAATAAAATGAAAGTGATTGATGAACTCTTAAAAGAAAATGTTTATCTAAATGATTTCAAACACACAAGTCAGGAATTGAAAAACAAAAATGTGTTTTTGGAAGAACAACTCACCGAGCATACTAGGAATACATATCATGTACTTTATGAAGACGTTTGCAAAAAGAAAAATCTAGAGTTGATAAAAATAAATTTTGATCTGAAAAACAAGATTTCTGAGGTAGAGAAAAGGAAAGATTCTTCAACGACTGGTGGAGAACTTGAAAAGTTTTTAGATTCTGAAAGAACAGACTTTGAGGATAAAAGAAAGATTTTTTCTGATGAGAAACGCAAGTTTGAAATTGAGAGAAAAGCCTTTGAAAGCAAAATGAGAACTTATGATCTAACCATTCAAAAACTTTCTACACAAGTGTCTGATTTTGAATAAGTTGTGATTTTAGAACGAAAATCATCGAAAACAAAAGGTGTTGAGCTATCAAAGCAAATTTCTGAACTTCAAATACTTTTGGAAAATGAAAGAAATGCGTTTAAAACTGAGAAAACAAGTTTAATCAAGAAATGTAGTTTGATCATTGCTAAAAGAAAAAATCTGGAAAAATATTCTGACAAAGAGAAGCAAGTCTTTGAAAATAAACTTGACAAACTTTCAAACAAATTATCTGTTTTAGAAACAACTCTTGTAACTGAAAAGAATTTGAGATCTGAATTTAAAAATAATTATGATTTGGTCACAAAAGAAAGAGATGATTTATCCTGCAAGATCAAAGAACTTGAAAACGAGCTTTCAAAACAAAAACAAAAGAATTCAGAATCATTCAAACAACTCACTCCCGAACATTTAAATGCGGAGTTAAATGATCTTGAAAATTTGAATTTTCCTCATGATTCTGATTCTACTTCAAGTTCAAAGAAAACTCCTCTTTCTCCTATCTGTAAGAATAGTTGTTCTTCAAGTGTTAAATCAAATAGTTATCCTAACAGCTCTAAATCATATAGTTTTTCAAATTCTCGAACTCATAATTCTAATCAGTTTCAAAATGATTTTGTTGCTAAATCCGGTAATTTCAAGAAGTTTAAAATGGTTTGGAAGAAGAAATCAACTACAGATGATAGTGTTGGAAACATGCCATATACATCTCCTGTAGTTGATACAAGATCATTTGTTTCCAAGACTAATTGCCTTATCTTGTAAGATCTATCAATCAACTAATTAGTCTAAGTGCCACAAAGATTTGTTGTTCTACTTGTGGAACAAATGATTTTGTTGATCAAAGGTTCACTCATAAATGGTATGGTACCTACAGTATCCCCACTTCCCCATTTATTGCATCTAAAGCTAACCTCCGAGGACCCAACAAAGCTTGGGTACCAAAATCTTTTTAATCTGTTTTGTAGGTACGTCATGTGTGTTCTAAATTCCGAATATTCACATCATATGAAATTTTTAAAAAAGTTATGCTACATTTGAGGGGGAGTACCACATTTTTTTTTTCCATTTAATTAGCTTCATAGCATTTCAGCTATAGACCTGCTCTTAATATTAGCTTCATAATATCTCAGCTATGAACCTGCTCTTAACATTATGAATTCTGAATACTTCAGTTCATAACTCGGACTTTAATGTTTTAACTCTTTGTGTGTTAGGAATTAGAAGTTTCTATGGTCAATCCAAAGCCGGAAGGACCTACCCATGAAACACATCCTTAGGATAGATATTTTGAAAGGGTATAAAATTAAGTGCTTGTGAGATAAAAAGAAAAAGTGAGGGTGTGACAGCACTTAAAAGAAAATTGGTCCTCACTAAACCTAAACAGTTATCCGGGTAGCCACACAATCTATTCATTCTTGATTCTTTGGAGATGAATATTGAAATAGACATGGACCCAATGTTGACAACTTGTGTCACCCCACCCGGATACTCAAGTATCTTACAAAAGATATTTGTTTCTTATATCACGGAGAATGAGCATATCTGCTATCTTTTCTTCACTCGGAAGATTACGATATTGAAACCGGAAGACACACCTCCGGTCTCCGAACTTCACATTCAATGCACATTGAGTATGTGAAATGTATTTTCACATTTTGAGGCTTTAAATTAGCATTTAATGCATAAACTCTTTCTACACATTGCACGAGTCTTTGTGATTCACATTGCATATCTTCGTGTTTATGCCGGAACAGTTTGAGAAGTTAGTTTTATAACTTACTTCTATGATAACTAGAAGTCCTATCAGTGCCAACCCACTGCCAACACTGAATATAGGCCGCTTAATTAAAATTCATTTTGATTAAGTGATAATAGTTGCTACATGTGCTTCTGTCTGTTAGCCCATTACCCGATATTCCACATTTACATTTGATCACATTTCCACTTAATGTCTTTGATTATTCATAATGATTCGGTTTCTCCTTATTATTCTGAGGGGGAGAAAAGGTATATCAAAGAAGAATGCTTATTATGAAGGAAAGAAAATGTGTTTCAAAGTCAAATGAAGAAAAAGATTCAAAACTTGTCGACTGCTAAAATAACAAAGGATCAACAAGTACACTAAGTGTTTTCATCGCGTCCATTTGGCCCGACACCTGATTTGATCGACTTATCTTGGCCCGACATCAATTCTTGCCGAATCTACTTGGCCCGAGATCTTTTTATGTCGACATCGCCTGGCCCGACTTACTTTTTGACCCGACAAGTTTTATACCCTACGACATCGCGGCTCCTTCGATTTTCTTTTGATGCTATTGTTAAGGGGGAGCTACGGAGCTTACAAGAGATCATTTTTGTAGGGGAGCAAAAGAATCAAGAAAAAAGATTTGTTGACAAAAGTTTTACCGTCTTCAAAAGAGTGTTGATTTGCTGAATTGTAATCTCGAATACAAAGGGGGAGATTGTTAGGTCTAAAATTATTATATCCGAGATGATAGCTATTGAAGACATGAAGGACCAAAAGTGCAAAAAAGTCATTAATTAGGAAGGTTTAATATAAGTAAAGGATAATTATATTGTAAATGGCAATTGTATAATGCCTAAAACACTTACCTTCCTTATATAGATTAATGGTTTAATATAAATAGGAGTCTTAGGCTATTCATTAACGTGTGTGTGAGATTAGAATTCGTTAGAGAGCTTATTGTTAGATCATAGAGAGAGCTTAATAGATAATATTTGTTGTAATCTGTTTAAGTGAGATATTCGACATAGTGAAATCATTCGACGTATATTCAACATATTCTCGTGTTTTTGCATACATACATACGGTTACCTGATTAAACTGGGATCCACAGGTCCTGAAGCTGATACTCTCAGATTGCAACCAGCTTCCACACTTACTGATCCTCTTGGGGTCATACTTACCGAAGCTGAAAGAGAAGAATCAATAAGGGCTCAACTTGAGTATGGTCAGACTAATGTACTCAAGTTGGCTCAAGATGAGGCTACCCGAGCCAAAGTCATCGATCCCCTTCAGGCTCAGAAAGATGAGCTTGAAAGTTTAAAGAAGTCTAAAGCGATGAAGACCGCAGCAGAAGCAAAGAAGACCAAGGATGACTCAAAGATCATCGGTGCTACTATTCATCCTCCAACCAAAAATTCTTCTAAGTTACTTATTACCATTAAAAGAACTGAGTCTCTCAACAAAACCTATGAGATTGAATGGTTGGAAGTTCTGGGAATATCTGAATGGTTGGAGATCGGTAACCATGTTTCCAAAAGTAGGTGCAAGTACAAAGATTTTGTGCTTGGGACTCTCCGAAAGTTCTTCATTAAAATGATCAAAATCCAATAGGAACATGATATAGCAGTTACAAGCATAGAAGGGCAACATATGTACTTTATTCAGCAAGGCCTTACTAGAGAAGTCATTACCGCTCCAAGAAACAAGAAAAAGGGTCGGTTTGCCACACTTCATGAAAAAGGAATCAAGATAAATGCTTCAGGTATCAATCTTTCCATTCCTATTCCTATTGCTTACCCGGAGCCAATCCTACTTACCGAACCAGAACTTGGAGTGTTCTTTCCGACTCTTAGTCATTCACTCTTGATATGAACTTTCTTAATCATGTACTCTGTGTGATGTACTATCCTGTGTGTTGATTAATAAAAGTTCATATTATCTTCATTCTATACTTGTTCATTTTTTTAATTTTTTCACATACTTACACTTATACTTATACTGTACATACTCAGTTAAAAAAAACCTGAGTGAAAAGAACCCAAAAGAAAAATAGTACACTTGCCAATTCCAATCTTAAGGAGCACTAACCGACGTGATACATTCCTATATGTATCACTTAGCAATTTTCAAAGACAAGTTCTTGAGTCACAATAAATGCAAAACGTGTGCAGCAAGAACATGGGCACCAAACCTTAAATTAGGACATTCTCTTTTATTCTTATAAAATGGATGTTTGTCTTTAGCTAAAAGGTTTGATGGGACTTCACAGAGCATGAAGAAAAAGAGATAAAGTTATCTGACGTTACGTGGTACAAAGAATGGTTCACCCATTAACCTAGTACAAAGGGAGTGGCATCTCCTTTTGTCCATCAGATATACTTCCAGCTAATGAATCCTTGACAGTTGTCCTCATGCATGCACTATAAAAGGAGATGAAGTCCTACCCATAAACTCACGCTTTCAACAAATCCTCTGAGTGATCTTTTGTTTGATTCCGGCATTCTGAGTGTTTTAACAGTTTCATTTTAACTTTGTTAGTGTATAAGTTAAGTACTGTTATCATGTGTTTAATGTGTTAAGTTTGTTAGAGTAGAGAATTATATATTCGTTTCCGCAACAAACTTCTGTGTGTAAATTTTTAATATTTATATTAACAAATGTAAAAGAGTAAAAAATATTGTGTGTTTCTATTCAACCCCCCCCCCCTTCTACAAACCTTTACTTACGTAGCCATCTCTAAATATAGACTAACAGAACCCCTCTCTGAATCAAGTTGTTCAGAGTTTTGATTAAGCTTAAGTTCTAAACTGTCTTGTTCAGAAGTTATTGTTGGTTCATAGAATCTTACATTGGTGCTCTCAATAATAGTAGTTCTGGTTTTCTTCATGAGTATCCGATATGCTTTAGATCTCTGAGAGTAACCAACAAATACTCCAGATAAGTCTTTGGGATCAAATTTTAAAAGATTATCTCTGTCATTTAGCAGAAAGCAACTGCATCCAAAAATTCTAAAATAAGATATGGTTGGTTTTCTGTTTCTAAGTAATTCATAAGGAGTTTTAAGATGTTTTGTATTCAGAATTTTCCTGTTTTGTGTAAAGCATGTTGTTGCAATAACTTCTGCCCAAATAGATAGAGGTAGTTCTGAATAAGCAAGCGTTGTTCTTGCATATTCTACCAAGGTTCTGTTCTTTCTTTCAACTACACCATTCTGTTGTGGAGTTCTTGCAGCGGAATTTTTTTGTGAAATGCCAACAGATTCTAAATAAGTCTCAACTTGAGCATTCTTGAACTCTATGCCATTGTCACTTCTTATCTTTTGAACAGGTAGTTGAAGCAGAACTTGAATTCTCTTCAGAAATGGGATTAAAACTTCCGAAGTATCAGATTTTTGTCTTAAAAACTCAACCCATGTATATCGTGAATATTTATCTACTATGACTAAGATATTTTTCTTTCCTCCTAAACTCGGAGTTCTCATTGTGTAACTCCCTAAAATTTGGAGCAAATTTAAGCCAAATAAGAAATGCGGAATATATAAAGACCACCCAATAAATGTGGAAAGAGTAAGGGAGTTTACAACTAAACGTGGACATTAAAATAACAACCTATTAATCTATACTATTCAGAATATAGATTACAATTAGGTGTTACTAAAATCCTCAAAAGAATATGTTATGACTCCAACTATACACACTCTATGTGCATATCTCAAAAAGGTGTCCAGTCCCTCGACACATCATCCCGCTCTTCTCTAAAGAGCCCCATCAACCTGCTTACTTGCTAAACCACATTTGAAATCAAGTGTTAGGCTTACGCCTAGTGACAACGAACAATTAGATGGATAAAGAAATTAAATATTTTTAATAAAGATGCAATACAATTTATCCATTTAACTCCACTCGAAAGCTTACTCTTGGTGAGCAAGGATCCTTAAAAATAAATAACCGGGGGTGACTCGATATTCCATCCTTAGCGACAGATACCATAAGTAGGTCGCTACACGAAGTTTGAGCAACTATAAGAGTTAATGGCAACCGGTAATTACCGGCTATGCACCTAAGTACATGGCCCTCCAAGACTCCTACAAAGCCCGCGCAATGGGTCAATGACAACCGGCAACTACCGGCTAATGCACAACTGTACATGGCCCTCCAAGACCCCTACTAGCGCATACATAGAGTCAATGGCATTCGGTAATGACCCGACATAATGCACAAATGTACAAGGCCCTCCAATACTACTATGCGACCAAAAGGGACAATAATCCCTCCTTAAAACCAACTATATGCCTATGGATCCATTACATAGTAGTATATTGACCGAATACATCTAACGAGACGTATTAATGGTTTTCCCAACTTAAGTCAAATCATAAACCATAACCCTTCAAATACCGGTTTTACCAAAATTAAGTCAAATCATTTGAGTAACAAAAACCAAAGGTTATGCCATTTAATAACCTTCCCAAATGTTTTAAATCATAAAAATGCTCATTTCATCATTTAAAACCAAATTACCCAAAATCCTCATTTTGACCTAAAATCTCCAAACATACCCATAAATATAAAAACTTGCAACCATAAGTTTAAAAATCAATGAAAGACAACATTTATAACAAGTATTTAAGATTGTAAAGTTTGGATTTGAACTCACAAGGCTAGTGTTAGATATCAGAAGTAGCTTCAAAAGAAGACTAGGTTCTGAAAAGAAAGATTCAGAAGTATGAAGATAAAAGGAGGAAAGCCTAAGGCATAACTTCTGAAGTGGCTACTTCAGAAGTTCTGAAGAAATTCTGAAGAGGTTTCTGAAGACACTTCTGAAGAAGTTCTGAAGATATTCAGAAGTAGTTCCGAACATGTCTGTTATTTTTGTACTATAACTTTAGCCTTTCCAATTGTATATAAATAGATAGTTTGATAGTTTGTTATAACTAACGTTGATAGATAGAACTTGTAAAGATACACACATTTTGTAATACAGTTGAGTAATCAATACAACATACAACTTCAGTGATCCAATTCTTGTTCTTGTTCTTTAATCTTTCTACATTCTTGATTGTTTGGGATCTAACAATTGGTATCAGAGCCAATTCATCTGTTCTTGACATTCAGAGAAGAACTTGTCAGATCTGTAGTTCTTGATATTCTTGATTGATAAATTCAAGATTCAATTTCAGGTGAATTCTCGATCTATTTCAAAATTAAAGATGTCGAAAGAATTCGTCTACAGGATCAGAAACTAAACCACCAACTCTGTTTTTGGGAGAATATCATCAATGGCGAATCAGGATGATTCAATTCTTGGATAATATTGATGAAGCTTTAATGAAATCAATCGTAAATGGCCCTCTGGAGGTCTATGTGGAAATTCCATCAGTACAAGAACTAAATCTACTCCTGAGATACCTGCATCAAGAATCAAGAATCAAGAAAAGCCCAGGTATGTACAATACTGCTGAGAAAGCTCAAGCTAAAGTTGACAAAAGGGCATTAACTCTTCTTACAATGGCTATTCCTAATGAGATATTCAATAGGGTAGATAGCTTAACATCTACTAAAGCCATGTGGGATGAGGTTGAAGCTCAAATGTAGGGTAGTACAAAAGCCCAAGCACAAAGATTGAATATCTATGTGGGTACTTATAAGAACTTCAGGTATAAAGAAAATTAATCTATTACAGAGACTTATAATAGATTCAACAATATCCTGAATGATCTGAGAAGAAATGGTGTTCAGAAATCAAATTCTGAGATAAACAACAAATTTCTGAACAACTTGGGTAATGCATGGTCAAGCTTCTCTAATAACATGGTTACTAGATATTTATCTAGAAAATCCATTCATGATGTCTATGGTATTCTGTTTCAACAAGAAGACAAAATCAAAACCTGACAGAATGAACAAAAGAAGGCAAATGAAATAGTAGCCTTGTTAAGCAAGAAGTATAATAATTCTATGACCATTTATGCTAAGAGCAAAATCTGTGAGATCCCAAAAACAAATTTGTGTGATGGAGATGAATCAGATGAAGAACTTAAGAGAATGTCTGAAAATATTGCTTTTATGACAAGGCAATTCATTCAAAGATATAATCAAAAATATCAGAATAAACCAAAGTCTGAAGTTGGTCTCAAGAAAAGTCAAGATGTTGGTCAAACTGAGACATCTGAACCAACAAGATGCTTTAATTGTGGTAAGCCTGGTCATTATGCAAGACAGTGCAAAATGCCCAAAGTAAAAAACTCAGGCTACTATGAGAAAAAGCATCTTCTTGCTAAGAAAAAGGAGCTTAATCCAGCTTTGGTAACTAAATATGAAGAGGATTGGTTAAACTGGAGTGATGGTGAATATGATGAAGAAGTAGCTCACTATGCCTCAAACTGCTATACGTGCCAAATGGATCCAGAAGACAAACATGCACATGATTTTGAGGTAATTTCTTCATCTTTTGAACTAAATTCTGAAATAAATTACTCTTCTGAACCAAATTCTGAATAACATTCTAGAGATTCTGAAATGCAAAATCAAGTCCTATTATATGTATTCTGAATTGCAAAATCTCAGAAACAGAATTAAAGGTGAAAGAATATTAGTAAATCAATTCAGAGCTAAAAGTCAAATCTATAAACAAAATTGCCAAGAAGCTAAACAATCTCTTTAAAAAATTTCTGAAGAAAAATCATTGTTAAAAGAAAAGATGGAAATTTACAAAAAGATATCATAAATGAAAAATCTGAAAAAGAAATTCTGAATGTTGAAATGAACTTTCAAAATCAAGAAAGACTTGATATTTAAAAAAAGATTAAGGAATTGGAAGATCTGAACTTTAAAAGAGGCCAAACAGAACAGACTCTGAATATTTTAACAAATCAGACTCAGAATTCAAAATTTTACAATATCAAGGCAGGATTGGGATATAATGAAAGTGAAATTCTGAAAAAGGCACCTGCAAATCTTTATGGCTATTCAAAAATGAATTTTTTTAATGAAACTAAAACAGGTGTCATATCCAAACCTGTTAATCTCTCTTTGCCTGAAAGAATTCCTTTTGTAAAATCAGAGACTCTATTTTCTGATGAAAAATCTCTCAAATCTGGTAAAACAGAGACAATTTCTGAAGTAGAAGTAATGCATAAAAATATTATAAACATTTCTGAACTTACTTCTGAATCAGAAATATTTTCTGAAGAAAAATCTGAACCATCTATTAAAACTGAGAAAATTTCTGAATTATCTTCTGAACCTACTTCTGAAAGTTTATCTAAAGTTCTAAAAGAAGATAATTCTGACAATAAATCAGAACATGAAGAAAAATAAGATGAATTCTCAAATGTTGAATCTTCACAAGATAATAATGAGAATTCAGAAATTATTTTTGATAATTCTGATGATGAGTCTGAAAATATTTTAAATCAAAAATCTTTTGCATCTAGCATGACTCAAAATAAGTTCTCAGATTTAATGAATGCTTCAGATTTAGAAGATGATGATGATCCTATGGTTCAAGTTATTGATAAAGATGGATATTTGATATATAAATTACAATCAAATATGACTGAAGGAGAAAATTTAAAATCAGAAGCACCAAAAGTTTCTTCTGACAAGTTTAATACTGTTTTTCTGAAACCTGAATTTCTGAAAACTGCAACTTCTTCTACTTCATCAAAGGATACTCCTATATCCACAAAAACACCTATATCTTCAATATCATCATCTGATTTTGCAACCAGAATTAAAAGGTTTGAAAAAGGACAATCTTCAAATTCAACTTCTAAAGTTCAGAATTCAAATCCTAAATCTGAAGTAACATCTAAAGTAAGTAAAAGAATTTCTTATACTAATCCTTATTTCTTATTTTTTACAGAGCTATCCACTTTAGTTTGGAGAAAGAAAGGAGAAAGACTATCAAAGAAAGACAAATTAGATAGTTTTTCAAATTCAAAGAAAAGTGATGTACCAAGAATTAATAAAGTGAATAAAATAAATTCTATTGACAAATCAAACAATGTTGATTCTTGTTCATCTATTGCTTTATTAAATATTTTAAAGAATCATATTCACTGCATTAACCGTGGTCATCATAATTTTCATCTAAACTCCAAAACAAATGAGAAAAATCTTGAGAAATCAATTCAGAAATTTTCAACTACATTGGCAAACAAATACAAAAATAAAAAGAAACCTCAAAGTAATACTAAAATTGACAAATTAAAAACGTCTAAACTAATTTTTGAACTTCAGAAGACTAGGTCAAAATTCAGAGATTCCAAATTATTGACTAATCTCACAGGACCCATTCTTAAATGGGTACCTAAATCTCAACAATCCTTTTTGCAGATATGTCATGTGTGGGTCTTAGATTCTGGATGTTCAAGACACATGACAACTTTCAAAGAACTTTTAACTGATTATTATGAAAGATATGGAGGAACAATTAGCTTTGGTAATAATGCAAAAGGTTATGTGAGATGATATGGAACTTTTTCCAAAGGAGATGTTAAAGTGATGAAAGTTTTCTATGTGCAAGGTCTTAAACATAATCTCTACAGTATAAGTCAATTCTGTGACAAGTATTGGAAGGTAAATTTTGATATAGACTACTGTCATGTTCTGAGTTCATCAAACAAAAATGAGTTAACTGCTAATAGAGATGGAGATATTTACACTGCAACTTTCACTGCAAATGGTCAATTACAAGGAGTGTGTTACATTTCCACAACTATGAGAAATGATAGTTGGCTTTGGCATAGAAGAATGTCACATCTAAACTTCAAAGCCATTTCTGAACTGGAAACACACAACTCTGTAAGAGGACTACCAAAGATCAGATTTGAAAAGAATTCTTTATGCTCTGCATGTGAACTAGGGAAAATCAAAAGAAGTTCTCATCCTTTGAAAATGCTATCTTCATGTAAAGCTCCACTTGAAATGCTACATATGGATTTATGTGGACCAATGAAAACTCAAAGCATGGGTGGAAAGAAGTATATTCTTGTGATTGTAGATGAATATTCAAGATATACTTGGGTAGAATTCTTAAGACTCAAATCTGATACTTCAGAAAGACTCATTCCTTTTCTGAAGAAAATTCAAGTTCTTCTTCAACTACCAGTTCAAAAGATCAGAAGTGATAATGGCACAAAATTTACTAATTCTACACTACAGAATTTTTTGGAATCTGTTGGTATTTCACATAATTTTTCCGCTGCCAGAACTCCCCAACAGAATGGTGTTGTTGAAAAGAAAAACAGAACTTTGGTAGAAGCTGCAAAGACCATGCTAGCATATTCAGAACTTCCTTTATCTCTCTGGGCAGAAGCAATTGCAACTCCATGTTTTACTCAGAACAGGACAATTCTGAATAGAAAACTACTTAAAACTCCTTATGAAATTATTAAACAAAGAAAACCCTCTATTGATTATTTTAAAATTTTTGGTTGCAGGTGTTTTCTTCTGAATGATACACAACATCTAGATAAATTTGCACCTAAGGGTACAACTGATATCTTTGTTGGCTATTCTTAAAGATACAAGGCATAAAGAGTACTAATCAAAGGAATAAAAAGAATAATTGAGACTTCAAACATTAGATTTCATGAGCCAACAATGACTTCTGAACAAGACAGTTCAGAACTCAAACATAAACAAGTTTCTGAGGTTTTGGATTCAGAATGCAACACGACAAATCTCACTTCTGACTCTAAAACTTTTCTTAAAACAAATTTAGATACCTTATGTCAAGACTTATGTGATATTTCTGTGAATGTTTCTGCAGATATCAAAATCCTTCTTTACTCGGAAGTATTCCACAACAAGAAACTACAGAACCTACAATATCAAATACTTCTGGACCACCACTCTCAACCTCAAATTCAGAATTTCCCATTTCTGAACCTGTACAAATTATTTCAGAAACACTGCAAGTTATTTCTGAACCTATTATTCCTGTTTCTGAACCTGTGTAGATCATTTCTGAACCAGTACAGAATGTTCAATTTGAGGGGAAGACTTCAGATCGATATTCAGCTATTAATCATGATACTGAAACTCAAGCAATCATTGATGATTATGATTCATTCAACAATGTTTCATCTGTTCAACCCTTGCCAGATGTGAACAAATGGACATCAAGTCATCCAATTCATCAGATTATTGGTGATGCATCAAAAGGTGTACAAACAAAATCAGCCACAACAAATGAATGTCTGTATGTGAATTTCTTAAGTAGTATGGAACCCAAAAAGCCCTGTGAAGCACTTCAAGATCCAGACTGGATTTTAGCCATGCAAGATGAGCTAAATCAATTTGAAAGAAATAAAGTCTTGAGATTGATTCCTAAACCAAAAGGTAAATCAATAATTGACACCAAATGGGTTTTCAGAAATAAAAAGGATGAACATGGGATTGTTGTGAGAAATAAAGCAAGACTTGTTGCTAAGGGGTATTGTCAACAAGAGGGCATTGATTATGATGAAACTTTTGCTCCTGTTGCAAGACTAGAAGCTATCAGAATCTTTCTTGCATATGCTGCTCACAAAAACATGAAAGTTTTTGAAATGTATGTTAAGTGTGCATTTCTGAATGGAATTCTTCATGAAGAAGTGTATGTTGAACAACCAGAAGACTTTGTAAGCAAAGAATTTCCATATCATGTTTACATTTTGGACAAAGCCATATATGGACTTAAACAAGCACCAAAAGCATGGTATGACACTCTTACAACTTTTCTTCTGAATTCCAAGTTCAAAAGAGGTACTGTTGATACAACTTTATTTCTGAAAAAGGAAGGTGATGATATGATTTTAATACAAATATATGTTGATGATATTATATTTGCTTCTACAAATCCAAAATTTTGCAGAAGTTTTGAGAAAATCATGCAAACTGAATTTGAAATGAGTATGATGGGAGAGTTAACATTTTTTCTTGGTCTCCAAGTAAAACAACTACCCACTGGCATATTCATTAATCAATCTAAGTATATCTCTGATTTACTTAAGAAGTTTGACATGACTGACTGTTCTAGTATTCAAACTCCAATGGCCACTTAAACAAAATTAGAACCTGATTTGAATGGAAAATCTGTTGATCAGAAAAAGTACATAGGCATCATTGGATCTTTGCTTTACTTCACAGCTAGTAGACCTGATATAATGTTTGCTACATGTATTTGTGCTAGATATCAAGCTAATCCTAAGTAATCTCATCTTCTTGCTGCTAAAAGAATCCTTAGATATCTCAAAGGTTCTCCTTCATTGGGACTTTGGTATTAAAAGGATTCTGGTTTTGAGCTAACAACCTTCACAGATGCTGATCATGGTGGTTGCAAACTAGACAGAAAAAGGACATCTGGATCCTGTCAATATTTAGGTGATAGAATTGTGAGTTGTTTTTCAAAGAAGCAGAATTGTGTTTCAACTTCTACTGCAGAAGTTGAATATGTTGTTGTTGCAATACGTTGCTCACAAGTTATTTGGATGCAAACACAATTAAAAGACTATGGCTACACATTCAAAAAGATTTCTCTTTATTGTGATTCAAAGAGTGTCATAGCAATAACTGCAAATCCAGTCCAACATTCAAAGACTAAGCACATTGATGTCAAATATCATTTTATCAAAAATCATGTTGATAAAGGTAATATTGAAATGTTTTTGGGTGAATATCATCAATGGCGAATCAGGATGATTCAATTTTTGGATAATATTGATGAAGCTTTAATGCAATCAATCGTAAATGGCCCTCTGGAGGTCTATGTGGAAATTCCATCAGTACCAAGAACTGAATCTACTCCTAAGATACCTGCATTAATAATCAAGAAAAGCCCAGGTATGTACAGTACTGCTGAGAAAGCTCAAGCTAAAGTTGACAAAAGGGCATTAACTCTTCTTATAATGGCTATTCCTAATGAGATATTCAATAGGGTAGATAGCTTAACATCTGCTAAAGCCATGTGGGATGAGGTTGAAGCTCAAATGCAGGGTAGTACAAAAGCCAAAGCACAAAGATTGAATATCTGTGTGGGTACTTATGAGACCTTCAAGTATAAAGAAAATTAATCTATTACAGAGACTTATCATAGATTCAACAATATCCTGAATGATCTGAGAAGAAATGGTGTTCAGAAATCAAATTCTGAGATAAACAACAAATTTCTGAACAACTTGGGTAATGAATGGTCAAGCTTCTCTGATAACATGGTTACTAGAAATTTATCTAGAAAATCCATTCATGATGTCTATGGTATTCTGTTTCAACAAGAAGACAAAATCAAAACTAGACAGAATGAACAAAAGAAGGCAAATGAAACAGTAGCCTTGTTAAGCAAGAAGTATAATAATTCTATGACCATTTCTGCTAAGAGCAAAATCCGTGAGATCCCAGAAACAAATTTGTGTGATGGAGATGAATCAGATGAAGAACTTAAGAGAATTTCTGAAAATATTGCTTTTATGACAAGGCAATTCACTCAAAGATATAATCAAAAATATCATAATAAACCAAAGTCTGAAGTTGGTCTCAAGAAAAGTCAAGATGCTGGTCAAACTGAGACATCTGAACCAACAAGATGCTCTAATTGTGGTAAGCCTGGTCATTATGCAAGACAGTGCAAAATGCCTAAAGTAAAAAACTCAGGCTACCATGAGAAAAAGCATCTTCTTGCTAAGAAAAAGGAGCTTAATCCAGCTTTGGTAACCAAATATGAAGAGGATTGGTTAAACTGGAGTGATGGTGAATATGATGAAGAAGTAGCTCACTATGCCTCAAACTGCTATATGTGCCAAATGGATCCATAAGACAAACATGCACATGATTCTGAGGTAATTTCTTCATCTTCTGAACTAAATTCTGAAATAAATTACTCTTCTGAACCAAATTCTGAACAACATTCTGGAGATTCTGAAATACAAAATCAAGTCCAGAATATGTATTCTGTATCGAAAATCTCAGAAACAGAATTAAAGGTGAAAAAATATTAGTAAATCAATTCAGAGCTAAAAGTCAAATCTATAAACAAAATTGCCAAGAAGCTGAACAATCTCTTGAAAAAATTTCTGAAGAAAAATCATTGTTAAAAGAAAAGATGGAAAGTTTACAAAAAGATATCATAAATGAAAAATCTGAAAATAAAATTCTGAATGTTAAAATGAACTTTCTAAATCAAGAAAGACTTGATCTTTACAAAAAGATTAAGGAATTGGAAGATCTGAAGTTTAAAAGAGGCCAAACAGAACAAACTCTGAATATTTTAACAAATCAGGCTTAGAATTCAAAATTTTACAATATCAAGGCAGGATTGGGATATAATGAAAGTGAAATTCTGAAAAAGGCACCTGCAAATCTTTATGACTATTCAAAAATGAATTTTTTTAATGAAACTAATATAGGTGTCATATCCAAACCTGTTAATCTCTCTTTGCCTGAAAAAATTCCTTTTGTAAAATCAGAGACTCTATTTTCTGATGAAAAATCTCTCAAATCTGGTAAGACAGAGACAATTTCTGAAGTAGAAGTAATGCATAAAAATATTATAAACATTTCTGAACTTACTTCTGAATCAGAAATTTTTTTTGAAGAAAAATCTGAACCATGTATTAAAACTGATAAAATTTCTGAATTATATTCTGAACCTACTTCTGAAAGTTTATCTGAAGTTCTAAAAGAAGACAATTCTGACAATAAATCAGAACATGAAGAAAAATATGATGAATTTTCAGATGTTGAATCTTCACAAGATAATAATGAGAATTCATAATTTATTTTTGATAATTCTGATGATGAGTCTGAAAATATTTTAAATCAAAAATCTTTTGCATCTAGCATGACTCAAAATAAGTTCTCAGATTTAATGAATGCTTTAGATTTAGAAGATGATGATGATCCTATGGTTCAAGTTATTGATAAAGATGGATATTTGATATATAAGTTACAATCAAATATGACTGAAGGAGAAATTTTAAAATCAGAAGCACCAAAAGTTTCTTCTGACAAGTTTAATTCTGTTTTTCTGAAACCTGAATTTCTAAAAGCTGCAACTTCTTCTACTTCATCAAAGGATACTCCTATATCCATAAAAACACCTATATCTTCAATATCATCATCTGATTTTGCAACCAGAATTAAAAGGTATGAAAAAGGACAAACTTTAAATTCAACTTCTAAAGTTCAGAATTCAAATCCTAAATCTGAAGTTACATCTTGTTGATCATAACTCCTCTCAGTGATTTGAATATGATTCCTTTACTATACTTAGTGAAATTCCATAGTTAAGCTTATGTTCAAATTCAGCGATAGCACACGCTGATTGCTATCAGCGATCGCTGAAGGTCAAGGAACTACTAGCTTATCACTGAAGACCTGAAGATCAGTTATCACACCAGAAGACCATTCAGCGATAGTCGAAGACTCTAGCTGAAGAAAGAGATAATCAGCTAAGTGAACTGAAGCGGTTCAGCGATAGCAGGGATTGTCTACTCAAAGTGTGAAGTCTTGTGAAGCATCAGCGACACTGAAGATTCATCCTTGAAGATTCAGTATCAACGATCAAATGAAGCTTCCTTTGCAAGATTAAAGATTGATCTTATCCTCGATGCACAAAAGTCAAACCTAGAACCATGTCAGAAAAGGACGTACGACTTGTCTTTTATGTCCCCATCATATCTGATATGGTACTATTCATTTTCGGCCAAAAGCATGGTTGTCTTATTAACAAGGACAAGCTTCCTATCTAAGCTTGACACGTGACATGTACCTTTTGTCTTGTTTTAAGGACAAACGGGTATAATAAGATGAAGATATCTTCTTCATCTTAATGTATGCTTCTATCTAACTTATACCCTCTTTATTCTTTCTTTCATCTTCTTGTGCATCATACTTCGTGTTTCTTAGTTACAATAGAATAGGTTTTAAACTTTTTCTAATTCCGCTTGTAACTGTAAATTTGTTTATTCTAATAAGCTCATTTAAAAACAAAAAATCTGTGTGTTTGTATTCCCCCCCCCCCCCCCCCCCCTTCTACAAACTTTTGTCTCTTGATTGAACTCTTGTAGACCCTTATTGGGACCAACAAGTGGTATCAGAGCAGTGTTTGCTTCTTAACTCTTTAAAATATTTTCTCTTAAAATTATTTTAAAATGTCAAACCCTAATACAAACTATAACGATAATGGATCTTTAGCTAAACCACCTAGATTTAGCCATGATAACTTTCCATTATGGAAGCAAAGAATGTCTCTATTTCTAGAGGGATCTGACCCCAAGATTCCCTACTATCTGGAAAATAGACCATTACTACTCCAGCCATTCCTGCCACCACTACTACTCCAGCCATTCCTGAGAGGAGTATTGTTAAAACTCCTAACAGATGGACTGAAGAAGACAAGAAAGAAATTGCTATTGACTCTAAAGCTAGATCAATAATAGCAATGGCTTTACCTGATGAGGTCTATCATTCTGTCATGAAAATGAGGACTTCAAAAGCCATGTGGGATACATTATGTATCCAATATGAAGGAACTTCTGAAGTTAAAGTAACTAGATGCATAAACCTCGTAAGAAAATATGAGAGGTTTATGTATCAAAAGGGTGAATCTTTTTCTCAAATTCACCAGCGATTTAACTGTCTGCTGATTGATCTTAAATCAGTCGATAGTGTTTATTCAAACGCTGAAATTCTGACAAAGTTCATGGAGGCATTGCCCGATCAATGGGCAGTGTACACTATATGTATAAAACTGTCAAAGAATCTTGAAACCTTGTCCTTAAGTGCATTATATGGTATGCTCTTAAATGAGGAACAATCCCAGCTTCTATGGAAGAACATAATTAATGAACTCAAAGGTGCTAAAAGTACTTCTTTAGCACTTGTGACTTCTGAGGGAACTTCTTCCAAAAATGCTCCTTCTTTTACTATCACCTCCATTACTGAATTAGGTCAAACTGATTCAGAAGATCAACTCACTAATGCAGACATCTCTGAGTTTGATAACTCTCTAGCCCTTTTAACTAATAACTTTAAAAGATTTGCTAGAAAGAGAAATTTTCGAAAACCTTCCAACCTCTCTGACTCTGAAAAGCAGAAAACGTTGCCTGCTGAGAAAGCCTCAGCGATTTGCTTCAACTGTCAGCGAAAGGGTCATTTCGCAAGTGAATGCAGGTCGAAGAAAGTTGCTGCTCCCACTACCTCCCATACCTCTAATAAAAAGGAGAAGTATTTGAAATATATGGAGGAACAGTTAGCTTTGGTAATATTGCAAAAGGTTATGTGAGAGGATATGGAACTTTTTCCAAAGGAGATGTTAAAGTGATGAAAGTTTTCTATGTGCAAGGTCTTAAACATAATCTCTTTAGTATAAGTCAATTCTGTGACAAGTATTGGAAGGTAAATTTTGATATAGACTACTGTCATGTTCTGAGTTCATCAAACAAAAATGAGTTAACTGCTTATAGAGATGGAGATATTTACACTGCAACTTTCACTACAAATGGTCAATTACAAGGAGTGTGTTACATTTCCATAACTATGAGAAATGATAGTTGGCTTTGGCATAGAAGAATGTCACATCTGAACTTCCAAGTCATTTCTGAACTGGAAAGACACAACTCTGTAAGAGGACTACCAAAGATCAGATTTGAAAAGAATTCTTTATGCTCTGCATGTGAACTAGAGAAAATCAAAAGAAGTTCTCATCCTCTGAAAATGCTATCTTCATGTAAAGCTCCACTTGAAATGCTACATATGGATTTATGTGGACCAATGAAGACTCAAAGCATGGGTGGAAAGAAGTATATTTTAAATTATTACTCAGAATAGGACAATTCTGAATAGAAAACTACTTAAAACTCCTTATGAAATTATTAAACAAAGAAAACCCTCTATTGATTATTTTAAATTTTTTGGCTGCAGGTGTTTTCTTCTGAATGATACACAACATCTAGATAAATTTGCACCTAAGGGTACAGCTGGTATCTTTGTTGGCTATTCTCAAAGATCCAAAGCATACAGAGTACTAATCAAAGGAACACAAAGAATCATTAGACTTCAAACATTAGATTTCATGAGCCAACAATGACTTCTGAACAAGACAGTTCAGAACTCAAACATAAACAAGTTTCTGAAGTTTTGGATTCAGAATGCAACAAGAAAAATCTCATTTCTGACTCTAAAACTTTTCTTAAAACAAATTTAGATACCTTATGTCAAGACTTATTTGATATTTCTGTGAATGTTTCTGCAGATTATCAAAATCCTTCTTTACTCAGAAGTATTCCACAACAAGAAACTACAGAACCTATAATATCAAATACTTCTGGACCACCACTCTCAACCTCAAATTCAGAATTTCCCATTTCTGAACCTGTACAAATTATTTCAGAAACACTGCAAGTTATTTCTAAACCTATTATTCCTGTTTTTGAACCTGTGTAGATCATTTCTGAACCAGTACATATTGTTCAATTTGAGGGGAAGACTTCAGATCTATATTCAGCGATTAATCATGATACTGAAACTCAAGCAATCATTGATGATTATAATTCATTCAACAATGTTTCATCTGTTCAACCCTTGCCAAATGTGAACAAATGGACATCAAGTCATCCAATTCATCAGATTATTGGTGATGCATCAAAAGGTGTACAAACAAGATCAGCCACAGCAAAATGAATGTCTGTATGTGAATTTCTTAAGTAGTATGGAACCCAAAAAGCCATGTGAAGCACTTCAAGATCCAGACTGGATTTTAGCCATGCAAGATGAGCTAAATCAATTTGAAAGAAATAAAGTCTGGAGATTGATTCCTAAAACAAAAGGTAAATCAATAGTTGGTAGCAAATGGGTTTTCAGAAATAAAAAGGATGAACATGGGATTGTTGTGAGAAATAAAGCAAGACTTGTTGCTAAGGGGTATTGTCAACAAGAGGGCATTGATTATGATGAAACTTTTGCTCCTGTTGCAAGACTAGAAGCTATCAGAATCTTTCTTGCATATGCTGCTCATAAAAACATGAAAGTCTTTCTGAATGGAATTCTTCATGAAGAAGTGTATGTTGAACAACCAGAAGGCTTTGTAAGCAAAGAATTTCCAGATCATGTTTACATTTTGGACAAAGCCTTATATGGACTTAAACAAGCACCAAGAGCATGGTATGACACTCTCACAACTTTTCTTCTGAATTCCAAGTTCAAAAGAGGTACTGTTGATACAACTTTATTTCTTAAAAAGGAAGGTGATGATATGATTTTAATACAAATATATGTAGATGATATTATATTTGCTTCTACAAATCCAAAATTTTGCAGAAGTTTTGAGATAATCATGCAAACTGAATTTGAAATGAGTATGATGGGAGAGTTAACATTTTTTCTTGGTCTCCAAGTAAAACAACTACCCACTGGCATATTCATTAACCAATCTAAGTATATCTCTATTACTTAAGAAGTTTGACATGACTGACTTTTCTAGTTTTCAAATTCCAATGGCCACTGCAACAAAATTAGAACCTGTTTTGAATGAAAAATCTGTTGATCAGAAAAAGTACAGAGGCATCATTGGATCTTTGCTTTACTTAACAGCTAGTAGACCTGATATAATGTTTGCTACATGTATGTGTGCTAGATATCAAGCTAATCCTAAGTAATCTCATCTTCTTGCTGCTAAAAGAATCCTTAGATATCTCAAAGGTTCACCTTCATTGGGACTTTGGTATTCAAAGGATTCTGGTTTTGAGCTAACAGCCTTCACAGATGCAGATCATGATGTTAGAATTGTGAGTACATCTGGATCCTGTCAATTTTTAGGTGATAGAATTGTGAGTTGGTCTTCAAAGAAGCAGAATTGTGTTTCAACTTCTACTGCAGAAGCTGAATATGTTGCTGCTGCAATGTGTTGTTCACAAGTTATTTGGATGCAAACACAGTTAAAAGACTATGGCTACACATTCAAAAAGATTCATCTTTATTGTGATTCAAAAAGTGTCATAGCAATCACTGCAAATCCAGTCCAACATTCAACGACTAAGCACATTGATGTCAGATATCATTTTATCAAAGATCATGTTGAAAAAGGTAATATTGAAATGTTTTTTGTTCAGACTGATTATCAACTAGTTGATTTATTTACCAAAGCACTTGATGAAAAACGTTTTAATTTTTTGGTAAGTAAATTAGGCATGATGAATATGTTTGTGTAAGTATTAAGCATCAATTCAAATTTCAAAATTTTATGTTATGAGTTTATTTCCTTCAAATTCTGAGAAATCTTATCTTCAGAGTTTCTGTAGTTTAGCTTTCAGAACTTAATTTTTTTTTAACTCAAGGGCATAATTTTTCATAAACAAATTGATTGCATTCTAATACTTAATTTTTTTTTCATTTCTCTATCTTTTATTTCTAACAATATTTGATGTCTAGCATTGTTTAAGGGGGAGAACATAATGTTTCTTGATTCAAGAGGGAGTTAAATTCCGTTTCAAGTCTTTTTCACTTCTCTATAACATTCAAGATCTGAAATGGTGTCCAGCACATTCTGTTGTATATATCTGAAGAATCTGGACAAAATTCTGAAGATAAACTGTTTTTCTTCTTGTTCAAACCTACTTCTTAATTATTCAAATGTTTTACATTTTTCAGAAGTGTTGTTTTAAATGAGTTTTATGATTTTGAAGGATTCCAAGTCAAGTTCTGAACTTATTTCGAAAATTCTGAAGTATTTCTGAATTATTTCTTTCAAACTGCTGAACTTATTCTTAGAAGTTCTGAACTACTTCTGAAATTTTTGAACTTGTTCTCAGAATTTTTCTTCCCGTTATAAAGACTAATCGTGTGCCACGTGTTTTATTTTCATTGTCTAATCCTTAAGCACGTCGATTAAACGGTTCATTTATCCGAATAAATGGTGATTACTACTCTAATCACTCTTACTTTTGGCCACGTGTCCATCCACGATTATTCAGTCATTTATAATCCATGTTTTCATCTTTGTCTTCACTTTCTAGCAATCTTTCCCTCCGAAATCTATCCTTGTTCATTGATCTACATTCAAACTCAAGCTTTTCCTCATTTTCAACTATGTCGACTTCCAATGTTCAATCTGCCAAATCTCGTTTCAGTGACAGTAATGGATCATCAAGCAATGATTCATTCAAAATAGTTCCTAAAAAGATAATGGTTGGATCAATGGAGATCAATCTCGATGATGAACAGATTTTAAAACATACTGCTACTACTGTGATTTCTGAAGCTGGACCTTTAAATCCCAAATCAAATTCTAACCCTAACCCGCGAACTGACAAAATTGGAGAAACTCAAATCGAACCTATAGATATGGCTTCTGAATCAAATGTTGGTGTTGCTGACTCTCAATCTCGTGCACAAAGCAGTGATGGTCCTGTTTTGTCCAAACTATATGTCCCTGAAGAGAAGATACATGAAATCAAGAAGAACAACTGTGCCCTAAATCTCAAGTCTACTGATTTCAATGAAGATCAAATGATCCTGATTGAAATTCTGAAGAAACATCCTTTACGAGCTTTGTTATCCAGGAAATTTTTGGTCCCTGCCTCTTATCTACAACAATGGTGGTTTCACGCAGAGGTTGATGAAGAAGCAGATGATATTTCTTCCTATGTTCATGGCTATAGAGTCTGCATTTCTGTTGAAGACATCAGAAGTATCCATTTCCTACCTAAGGAGGATGAAGTTGTTGGGAAAACTTCATTTGATTCTATTCCATCATCTTCTGAGATGATTTCAGACGTTATGAAATTAGGATACTCTGAGCAACTCAATGATGCATTTAGCTCATTCAGAAGGAAGTGTTTACCTCCTATTTGGTATTGCTTATTTACAATTCTAAACACTTGCCTTTCTAGTAAAAGCTCAAGTCTGGATCAAGCATCTACAAATGGAAGAATCATTTTTCATGGAGTAGCATTCAACAAGCATTATGATTATGCTTCTCTTATTTTTGATGAACTCAAGTCTGTAGTTTTGAAGAAGTCCACTTACAACTATATACCCTTTCAAAGATTTTTTCAAACCTTCATCAAAGGGGAAATGAAAGTTGTTCCTGCCATTCCTGTTCTGACACATGAGGTACATGTTCCCCTTTTCTCAATGGAGAATCTCAGACCACCAAATGCTAAACTGCAATTCCCAAATGCTTTACCTTTACCACTTTATGTACTTGCACTTGTAAAAACATCAAATAGGTATTTGAATGAGTACTGTGAATGTATGGGACTACCTAAACCAGTAGTCTCTTCCCCTGATTCCAACAAGAGTGGTGAGCATTGTGAGGTGTCTAGAATCCCTAGGCAGAGTGGGGAGGCTGTTCATGGGGGAGAACCTCATGGTGTGAAAACGAAAAATGAAAATGAGTGGGTGGGTAGAAGAGTGTGAAAAAGAACTGAAGAGGGGAGACCACAAGTAAAAGATAAAGAAGCTTGTGAACTAACTGTTCTAAGCCGGGCAACCACATCATCTATTACTCCACATCCTTTGGTGGGTAGTATTGAAAAAGCCAGTGAGCCCATGGCAAATCTTGTTAACCCCTCCAGCCACTCACCCATCTCTCAACAGAAGGGTGTTTCATTAACACACATGGGGGCACGCAGCTAATCTACCAATAGGTTCCCACTTGGAAGAACCTATTGTTGAAAAAGAAGGATACATGTCCCCCCTTCACATAATTGAGCACTTTTAGTCTGAGAGTCCACTAAACTTTGAGCCTTCTGAACCACTTAATGTGGATTTTATTCACACAAGCACACATCTTTCAGATGTCAACAAGCAAAGTGTTAGTCACCTTGCCACAACAACCATAGATATACCTATTATAGGGTATCCAGGATTGGTTGGAAGACCTGGTGGAGTGAACATCACTAAAGCTCCATTAACAGAATCACAAGTGATTCATGATGCGGTGGCATCTACAGGCCAGCCTTCTTCTGAAGGACTGCAAACAAGACCATTTGTTGGTCTTGGACCTTTACCCACATCTTCTGAATTCTCATAATTCAAGGATTTCTGTACTTCTGAATTTGCAAAGATTCAGAAGGACATAAAGGAATTGACAGATAAAAACAATAAGGTGATGGAGGATAGGTTGGATGGACAGGAGAAGAAAGTGGTGGATAAGCTAAATGAATTTCAACTTGCAACTACTTCTGATCTAAGCAACTTTCAAAAAGCCATTCTGGATTCTTTCTCTGAAGTTAGTTCAACAGTTCAATCATTAAAGACCTCTATGCCATCTTCTTCTACTCAGCCAGGAGTTTCTGAATTTGCAACTAAGGATGATATCTCTCAGATTCTGAATCAGTTAACCACTATTCAGTGTGGTTCACAAGCAAAGACTTTAAAACGTAGTCTTGATGATCAGGATGATACTGAAAATCAAGAGGGGGAGAAGAGACAGAAAGTCTTTGAAGATGTTGATATTCCACAAGGTGAAAATTCTGAAAAATCTTCTAAAGAGGCTCAAGTTCAGACTTCTGAACGATCTTCTGAGAAAACTTCTAAAGAAGTTCAGAACACTGAAAACGACGAAACTAATAGAACTTCTGAAGCAATAGAAGATATTTTACATGCAGAAGATGAAGGTCTAGAAGTTGAAAAAGTTATTTCTGAAGAAACCATGGAAGAAGGGTATGAGACTGAGAAAGTGTCTCTGGATTCTGACAATAAGCTAAGTTCTGAAGACACAAATATCATTCCTGACTCCAATGAAGAAATGTTGAATGAGTATCTTGCTTTTGAAGGCATTATTGGAGAGCCTAGTGATTTATCTGATGTAATTCTAGTTAATGAAGAGATGGAAGTTAATGAAGAAATAGTTTAAATAAATGAGAACAGAGATCTGATTATATGGGAACCTCAAGGTCTGAGAATAGTTAAAGAAATGAAATTTCTGAAAACTTGTATATATTGATTAGTCAATATTGTTGCAGATACATTATTCTGAATCATCCAAGGAATCTGGAGTGTAGATTCTTGGATGAAAGACAAACGATTATCAAAGAATTCATCAATCAACCAGCTGAGTGGTTTGAAATTGAAATTGATTTAAGTCATATGGAAGCTTTTGACTTTACAGATGAAATTTTGATGATTGCAGCAGATAAGCGACATGTAAGATTCAGAAACTGCATAAATATCCCTTAGATTGATTTTCTTATTCTTGAAGAACCTGTAGTTGATCAAGTCTATGAAGGTGATATGATTTTTGATATCTCTGGAGAAAGCCAATTGATATTTCCTGAAGATACTTATCTCAGCATGTATAGAAGAAATCTCAGGTATGCAACCTTAGAAGACTAAGTGAATGATGAATGGTCTAAGGATTACATTTCAAAAGTGAGATCTTATGTACAAAGATATGGGGTACAAGAACTGCATGATTCAACTTTAATCAAGAAGATCAGGTGTATATCTAAAGCTTTTGAAGGTGATCTGTATATAATAAAGTTTGGAGCTGAAAGAAGAGATGGCTCTTTGATAGAATTTTCATTATTTGATTTTTACAAGTTGAGGTTGCAAGATAAACTTACTGTTTTGAATTTCTATGTCAAGAGGGAAGATTCTGAAGCTGTTTCTAAGATAAGGAGAATTCTAGGAATCTATGTCAGAAATCTAATTAAATATGATTTCCAATTGGCATTATAATTCAGATTAAAAAGTGTCAATCTCATGGAGCCTGAAAGTATAGAAAGACAGGAAATTACAAAGATTTTCACAAATCTAGATTTGGGATTCACTTACAGGATAGGAGCATATCTTTCAAAGACTTTTATTGTTTCAGACATACCAAAGTACTCAACTTCTACTCTGAAGTGGTTAGTAGAATATGCTGAACAATATCTTCCTTCTTCTGATGTTGTAGAAGAAATAATATACTTGATCAAATAAAGGATATCTTTCAGAGATTATGTAAGAAAGAGTGCTTGGGCTGGGCACACAAGAATAAACCAAATCAAAGGAGCTGATTATCTTCTGAGCAATGTCTATGATTTTCAGATTCATACTAAGAAACAAGACATTGAAGAAATTCAGAAGCTTTCTCAGAAGTTGGAAGTCTCAGAAGCCAAAGAAGTAGAAAAAGGAAAAGAAAAAGTTTCTGAAAACACTCTAGATGAAGTTGTTCCTATTCCTTAGAAGTCTGAATCTGAACAATTACAAGAGCAAAGAATAGAAGAACATGCTTTGACAATGTTTCTTGAGTACTTTCATCCAGAAATGTTCATGGAATATGAACAAAAGTTCAATTATATTGACTGCTGGATTCAGAAATCTTTTGGATGGAAACAATGGTATTCAGACATCATCAGAAAAATCAGACTTCCTGTAAGTGAAGTAAGAAAAGAGAGCCCAATAATGAAGGTAATCACAGATGATCTGAAACACAAAAACAATTACAAGCATGCTTTCTTCACTGTTGAGAGAAAAGATGGTGAGATCTCAACCTTTACAGAAGCTGATTTTCAAAATGTCTATCTCAGAGATTTGATAAGAGTTTACAGAAGTTTATATCCTTTTCATGATTCTATTGCCATGTTCAGAAAAGCTTTCCCAGTCGTTAGAGATAGTTTGTACAAAGAATTTATTTGGGCAGCCAAGACAGATTTCCAAGTGGCTTATGTAATGAGCAAAGGGAAAGTACATATGAGTGGTCCAAATCTAAGCTTACCAAATATTGAAAATCTTAAAAGCAGTACTCTAGTCGTTCAGCCTCCAGCTTTGTTTGCAAATGCTTTGATAGATTACTCTTTGTAAGATTTGAAGAATTCCACAAGTGCTGTAATGGAACTCTTATGATTATAAGAGATAAACTGGAGAAGAAGAAAAACAAAAGACAGAAGAAACTTAGTGATAAAGAATGGGAGAAGCACAAAAAGTTGGCAAAAGAAATGATAAGGATCATTGAATCTATTATGGAGTACAAGGAAGCTTATTCTTAAAGATGTTAGAGAAATTCTGAACTTCTGGAAATATGACTTAAATTTTTGAAGCTAAGGGGGAGATTGTTAGATATCAGAAATAGCTTCAAAAGAAGACTAGGTTCTGAAAAGAAAGATTCGGAAGCCAAAGGCATAACTTCTAAAGTGGCTACTTCAGAAGTTCTGAAGATTCTGAAGAAGTTCTGAAGAGGTTTCTGAAGACACTTCTGAAGAAGTTCTGAAGATGTTCAGAAGTAGTTCTGAACATATCTGTTATTTTTGTAATGTAACTTTAGCCTTTCCAATTGTATATAAATAGATAGTTTGATAGTGATAGAGATATCATAATAGCTTCAAAATGGACTGGGTTCTGAAGAAAAGATAAAGAAAAGCCTAAGGCATAACTTCTGATGTGCCAACTTCAGAAGTTCTGAAGATATTTTGAAGAGGTTCTGAAGAAGTTCTGAAGCCACTTCTGAAGAAGATCTTAAGGTTCTGAACTTGTCTGTTATGAATGTATTGTTACTTTAGTCTTTCTATTTCATGTATAAATAGATAGTTTGTTAGATAGTTAGAACTAACGTTTTTATAAGCCTTGTAAACACATATTTTGTAATACTGTTCATTCAATCAATACATATTACATTTGGCTATCATATTTCTGTTCTAATCTTTCCATATATTGATATCTTGATTGTTTGGGTCCTAACAATTGGTATCAGAGCCAATTCATCTGTTCTTGAAGATTTGTGAAAGAATTGTCAGATCTGACAGTTCTTGGTGTTCTTGATCGATAAATTTCAAATTCAAATCAGGTGAATTCTCGATCTTCTAACAATCAAAGATGTCTCAATCGGATCTGAAACGAAACCACCAACTCTTTTCTTGGGAGAATACCATCAATGGAGAATCAGGATGATTCAATTTTTGGACAACATAGATGAAGCTTTAATGCAATCAATCACAAATGGCCCACTAGAGGTCTTTATTGAAATTCCAGCAGTTTCTAGTGATAGAAATATCATAATAGCTTCAAAAGGAACTGGGTTCTTAAAGTGAAAAAGATCTGAAGAAGTGCTGAAGACACTTCTGAAGAGGTTATGAAGAAGTTCTGAAGGAGTTCAGAACCAATTCTGAACTTGTCTGTTATGAATGTCTTGTAACTTTAATCTTTCTATTGTATGTATAAATGGATAGTTAGTTAGATTGTTAGAACTAATGTTTTCATATACCTTGTAAAGATATATTCTGTATACAGTACATTCAATCAATACAAATTACATTTGGCTACTATCATTCCTGTCATAATCTTTTCATATATTTATATCTTGATTGTTTTGGTCCTATCACCTAGAACTGAATCTACTCCTGAAATACCGGCGTCAAGAATTAAGAAAAGCCCAGGTATGTACAGCACCACTGAGAAAGCTCAAGCTAAAGTTGACAAAAGGGCATTAACTCTTCTTACAATGGCTATTCCTAATGAGATATTCAATAGAGTAGATAGCTTAACATCTGCTAAAGCCATGTGGGATGAAGTTGAAGCTCAAATGCAGGATAGTACAAAAGCCCAAGCACAAAGATTGAATATCTGTGTGGGTACTTATGAGAACTTCAGGTATAAAGAGAATGAATCTATTACAGAGACTTATCATAGATTCAACAATATTCTGAATGATCTGAGAAGAAATGGTGTTCAGAAATCAAATTCTGAGATAAACAACAAATTTCTGAATAACTTGGGAAATGAATGGTCAAGCTTCTCTGATAACATGGTTACTAGAAATTTATCAAGAAAATCCATTCATGACGTCTATGGTGTTCTGTTTCAACAAGAAGACAAAATCAAAACTAGACAAAATAAACAAAAGAAGGTAAATGAAACAGTAGCCTTGTTAAGCAAAAAGTATAATAATTCCCTGACTATTTCTACCAAGAAGGTGCGTGAGATCCCAGAGACAACAGTTTGTGATGGGGATGAATTAGATGAGGAGTTGAAAAGGATTTATGATAATATTGCTTTTATGACAAGGCAATTTACACAAAGATACAATCAAAAATATCAGAATAAACCTAGATCTGAAAGTGGACCTAAGAAAGGTCAAGAAGCTGGTCAATCTGAAACATCTGAACCAGCAAGATGCTTCAACTGTGGAAAGCCTGGACATTATGCAAGACAATGCAAGATGCCAAAAGTCAAGAATTCAGGCTACTATGAGAAGAAGCATCTGTTAGCTAAGAAAAAAGAGCTCAATCCTGCTTTTGTGACCAAGTATGAAGAGGACTGGTTAAACTGGAGTGATGGAGATGATGATGAAGAAGTTGCTCACTATGCAACAATTTGCTATATGTGTCAAATGGATCCTGAAAAAGACAAACAAGACACTGAGGTATCTTCTTCATCTTCTGAATTAAATTCTGAAATAAACTACTCTTCTAAACAAAATTCTGAACATAACACTGTAGATTCTGAAATGAAAAATAAATTTCAAAACATGTTTTCTGAATTTGAAACTCTCAGAAACAGAATCAAAGGTGAAAGAATTTTGGTCAATCAATTCAGAGCTGAAAGTCAAATATATAAAGAAAATTGTCAAGAAGCTGAACAGATTCTTACAAAGGTTTCTGAAGAAAAACTTGTTTTAAAAGAAAAAATGGACAACTTACAAAAGGAAATTATAATTGAGAAGTCTGAAAAAGAAATTCTGAATGTTAAAATGAATTTTCTGAATCAAGAGAGACTTGATCTTTGCAAAAAGATTAAGGAATTAGAATATTTAAACTTTAAAAGAGGACAAACTGAACAAACTCTGAACATTTTAACTAGTCAGGCTCAAAATTCAAAATTTTACAACATAAAAGCAGGTTTAGGATATAATGACAGTCAAATACTGAAAAAGGCACCTGCAAATCTGTATGACTATTCTAAAATGAAAAATTTCAATGAATCAAATACAGATGTCATTTCTAAACCTGTGAACGATTTTTTGCCTGAAAGAATACCATTTGTAGAATCAGAGACTTTGTTTTCTGAAGAAACACCTCTTAAAACTGGTGAAGCAGAAATAATTTTTGAAACAGAAGAAATAAATACAAGTTCAAACATTTGTGAATCTTCTGAATCAAATATTATTTCAATTAGATAGTTTTTCAATTTTAAATAAAAGTAATGTACCTAAATCAAAGATAGTGAATAAAAGAATCTTTGTTGAAAAATCAAATGTTATTGATTCTTACATGTCTACTGCTATTGTAAATACTTTAAAGAATCATATTCACTGTATTAATTGTGGTCATCATAATTTTCATCTTAACTCCAAAACAAACATAAAAAATTTAATGAAATCTATTCAGAAATGTTCAGTTATATTGACAAATTCAATTAAAAGAAAACATAAAAATAAAAAGAAAACCAAGAAAGATAAATTTCAAAGTTCTGAACAAATTTCTGAATTGAAAAATCTGAAGACAAAGTTCAGAACTTCAAGTTTTATTACTAATCTCAAAGGACCCATTCTGAAATGGGTACCTAAAACTCAATAATCTCTTTTGCAGATATGTCATGTGTGGGTCTTAGATTCTGGATGCTCAAGACACATGACACCTTTCAATGAACTACTAACTGATTATCATGACACACGACACCTTTCAAAGAACTACTAACTGTGACAGTAATGAAAGTTTTCTATGTTGAGGGACTAAGACATAATCTTTTTAGTATTAGTCAATTCTGTGATAAATACTGGAAGGTTAATTTTGACATAGATCACTGTCATGTTCTGAGTACAGCAAACAAAAATGAATTAACTGCTTATAGAGATGGTGATATCTACACAGCAACATTCACTACAACTGGCCAACTACAAGGTGTATGTTATATGTCTACAACAATGAGAAATGATAGTTGGCTTTGGCACAGAAGAATGTCACATCTGAATTTCAAAGCCATTTCTGAACTAGGCAAACATCAATCTGTAAGAGGACTACCAAAGATCAGATTTGAAAAGAACTCTCTTTGCTCTGCATGTGAACTAGGGAAGATCAAAAGAAGTTCTCATCCTCTGAAAATGCTATCTTCATGCAAAGCTCCACTTGAAATGCTACATATGGATTTATGTGGACCAATGACGACTCAAAGCATGGGGGAAAGAAATACATTCTTGTCATAGTAGATGAATACACAAGATATACATGGATCGAATTTCTGAGACTCAAATCTGATACTTCTGAAAGACTGATACCCTTTCTGAAGAAAATTCAAGTTCTTCTTCAACTCCCAATCCAAAAGATCAGAAGTGACAATGGAACAGAATTTACAAAATCTACACTTCAGATTTTTTTGGAATCTGTTGGTATTACACATAATTTTTCTTTTGCAAGAACTCCTCAACAGAATGGGGTAGTTGAAAGAAAGAATCGAACTTTGGTAGAGGCTGCAAGAACCATGCTGACATATTCAGAACTTCCTCTTTCTCTTTGGGCAGAAGCTATTGCTACTGCTTGTTTTACTCAGAACAGGACCATTCTAAACAGAAAATTTCTTAAAACTCCTTATGAAATGATAAAACAAAGAAAACGCTCTATTGATTATTTTAAAATCTTTGGTTGCAGGTGTTTTCTAAAGAATAATACTCAGCATCTTGACAAATTTTCACCAAAAGGTGTACCTGGAATCTTTGTTGGTTATTCTCAACAATCCAAAGCTTACAGAATACTCATTAAAGGCACTCAAAGGATCATTGAGACTACAAATGTCAGATTTCATGAGCCAACATTGACTTCTGAACAAGACAGATCAGAACTCGCACATAAACCATTTTCTGAAAGTTTGGACTCAGAACATAATCAGACAAACTCTACTTCTAAATCTCAAACTTTACTTAAAACAAATTTAGACAATTTATGTCAAGACTTATTTGATATTTCTGTAAATGTTTCTGCAGATTATCAAAATCCTTCTCTCATCAGAAGCCTAAATGATCAAGACATTTCAGAAATACAAATTTCAAGTACATCAGCACCACAAATCTCAACCTCAAATTCAGAACTTCCAACTTCTGAAAATGTACATCCAACTTCTGAACCAGTTCAAGTTACTTCTGAACCAACTCAAGCTACTTCTGAACAAGTTCAAGTTGTTTCTGCACCAATTCAAGATACTTTTGAGCATGTACATCAAAGTTCTGAACAAATTCAGAATTTTCCATTTGAGGGGGAGACTTCAGATTTACATTCAGCTATCAATCATGATACTGAAACTCAAGCAATTATTGATGATTCTGATTCTCTGAACAATGTTTCATCTGTTCAGCCATTGCCAAATTTGAACAAATGGACATGCAGTCATCCGGTGCATCAAATTGTTGGAGATGCATCAAAAGGTGTTCAAACAAGATCTACGACAGCAAATGAGTGTCTGTATGTAAATTTCTTAAGTAGCATGGAACCCAAAAAGCCATATGAAGCACTTCAAGATCCAGACTGGATTTTAGCCATGCAGGATGAGTTAAATCAATTTGAAAGAAACAAGGTCTGGAGATTGATACCAAAACCAAAAGGTAAATCTGTCATTGACACAAAATGGGTATTCAGAAATAAAAAGGATGAAAATGGTATTGTTGTAAGAAACAAGGCAAGGCTTGTAGCTAAGGGGTATTGTCAACAAGAAAGGATTGATTATGATGAAACCTTTGCTCCTGTTGCTAGATTAGAAGCCATTAGAATAATTCTTGCATATTCTGCTCACAAAAACATAAAGGTGTTTCAAATGGATGTGAAATGTGCATTTCTGAATGGTATTTTACATGAAGAAGTATATGTTGAACAACCAGAAGGCTTTGTAAACAAAGACTTTCCAGATCATGTTTACATTTTAGACAAATCCTTATATGGACTTAAACAAGAACCAAGAGCATGGTATGATACTCTTACAACTTTTCTTCTGAATTCTAAATTCAAAAGAGGTACTGTTGATACAACTTTATTTCTAAAAAAGGAAGGTGATGATATGTTCTTGATACAAATATATGTAGATGATAATATATTTGCCTCTACAAATCCAAAATTTTGTAGAAATTTTGAGAAAATCATGCAAACTAAATTTGAAATGAGTATGATGGGAGAGTTGACATTTTTTCTTGGTCTTCAAGTTAAACAACTTCCCACTGGCATATTCATTGATCAATTAAAGTATGTCTCAGACTTACTTAAAAAGTTTGACATGACTGATTGCTCAAGTATTCGAACTCCAATGGCCACTGCAACTAAGTTAGAACCTGATCTAAATGGTAAATCTGTTGATCAGAAAAAGTACAGAGGCATAATTGGATCTTTGCTTTACTTAACTGCTAGTAGACCAGATATAATGTTTGCTACATGTATTTGTGCAAGATATCAAGCAAATCCTAAGGAATCACACCTTCTAGCTGCAAAAAGAATCCTTAGATATATCTAAAAAGGTTCTCCTTCATTGGGACTTTGGTATCCTAAGGATTCTAGTTTTGAACTAACAGCCTTTACAGATGCAGATCATGGTGGATGCAAATTAGACAGGAAAAGCACTTTTGGATCATGTCAGTTTCTGGGTGATAGATTGGTAAGCTGGTCTTCAAAGAAACAAAATTGTGTTTCTACTTCTACAGCAGAAGCTGAGTATGTAGCGGCTGCAATATGTTGCTCACAAGTGATCTGGATGCAAATTCAATTTAAAGACTATGGTTACACTTTCAAAAAGGTTTATTGTATTGTGATTCAAAGAGTGTCATAGCCATTACTACCAATCCTGTTCAGCATTCAAAGACCAAGCACATTGATGTAAGATATCATTTTATCAAAGATCATGTGGAAAAAGGTAATATTGAAATGTTTTTTGTTCAGACAGATTATCAGTTAGCTGATTTATTTACCAAAGCACTTGATGAAAAACGATTTAACTTCTTGGTAAGTAAATTGGGCATGATGAATATGTCTATGTAAGTATTAAACAGCAACTAAACTTTAGAAGTTATATTATGAAATTCTTATCTCAAATTCTGAATAATTAGCCCTTCAGAAATTTTCTGAAGTTCAATATTCAGATCTTTGCTTCTTTTCAAACTCAGAAGTATAATCCTTCTTTATCTAGGTTGATTGTATTTTAATACTTTTAATTTTTTTTTTCATTTCACTAAATATTTTCTTGTTTCTTTGTTAAAATTGCACTGATTAAGGGGGAGAATCATAATTGTTAATGATTCAAGGGGGAGTGGTATTAATTTCAAAATTCTGAACTACTCTACAAAACAGATCTGAAATCCTGAAATAAAATCTTGAACTTCATATCTAAGAAGTATGAACAAGCTTCCTTAGATAAAATACTTTTTCTGTTTGTTCAAACCTACTTCTGAATTCTCAAAATGCTTTATATTTTTTAGAAGTTTGTAGATTTAAATAATTTTTAGTCTTCTAAAGTGATACAAGTTTAGTTCTGAACTAAACTTAAAAGTTATGAGGTTCTTTTGAGTTCTTTCCTTCAGACTTCTGAACTTATTCTCAGAAGTTCTGAACAATTTCTGAAGTTTTTGAAGTTGTTCTCAGAACTTAACTTCCCGTTGATATTTCTTAAGTATCACTTAAGCGTGTGCCACGTGTTTTAATTTCATTGGATATTTCTTAAGCACGTCGATTAAACGGTTCATTTATCCAAATTAATGATGATTACTACTCTAATCACATTCACTTTTTGGCCACGTGTCCATCAGCAATTATCCAGTCTTATAAATCAATGAATTCTTCATCGTCTTCAATTTTTAGGGATTTTACTCTGAGAAATCTATCTGTTTTCATTGATCTTCATTCCATTTCAAATCCTTGTTCTTCGAATATAACGTCTACTTCAAAAGCTATGGTTTCTACTTCATCGACCTTAAATGACAGTAATGGATCATCGAGTGATGGTTCATTCAAGATCGTACCTCAAAAATTGGTTGTTGGAACAATGGAAATTCCACTCAATGAAGATCATATGGTTCAAGACACAGCCACAACTGCCACTAATCAAGCCGGACCTTCAAACCCTAACCCTAACCCGAGAACTGATAAAATTGGGGAAACACAAGTTGAACCTATTGAAGTCGTTTCTAAATCAAATGCTGGTGATACTGAATCCCAGACTCGTGCTGCAAGCAGTGATATATCAAAACTTTATGTCCCTGCTGAAAAACTGCTAGAAATCAAGAAAAATAATTGTGCTTTAAACTTTAAATCGACAGACTTCACTGATGATCAAATGATTTTGATTGAAATTCAGAAGAAACATCCACTCCGTACTCTACTCTCTAGGAAATTCTCTATTCCTACTTCTTACCTTCAACAATTATGGTACTATGCTGAGGTTGATGAATCTGAAGATGAAATTGTCACCTATGTCCATGCTTACAAAGTTTTTATCTCTGTGGATGATATTAGATGTCTTCATTTTCTGGCAAAAGCAGATGAGGTTCTTGGGAAAACCTCTTATGATCCAATTCCATCTTCCACAGAAATGATCTCAGATTTCATGAGGTTGGGATACTCTGAAAATCTAAATGCTTTAAGTTCTTTCAGAAGAAAGTGTTTACCTCCACTATGGTACTGTTTATTCTCAATTTCCTGAACACTTGTCTATCTGGGAAAAGTTCAAGTTTGGATCAAGCTTCAGCTAATGTGAGGATCATCTTTCATGGAGTTGCATTCAACAAGCATTATGATTACGCTTCTCTTATTTTTGAAGAACTCAAATATGCTGTTTTGAAGAAGTCCACATTCAACTACATTGCATTTCAGAGATTCTTTCAAACACTCATCAAAGGAGCAATGAAAGAAGGTGCCAACAATTCCTGTTCTAGCACATGAGGTACATGTTCCTATCTTTTCTATGGACAGTTTAAGAGCACCAAATGCAAAGCTTACATTTCCAAATGCAGTTCCACTTCCTTCTCACTTACTTGATCTTGTAAATATAACAAATAGGATTGTGAGTGAGTATTTAGAATCTATGGGATTACCTAAACCAGTAATCCCTTCCCATGATTCAAACCAGAATGGTGATAATGCAAGGGAGTCTAGACTTGTTAGAAAGAGAGGGGAGACTGTTTAAGGGGGAGAACAACCTCAAAGAGTAAAGAGGAAAAATGAAAATGAGAGAATGGGTAGAAGAGTAAGAAAAAAAATTGAAGAGGGGAGAACACAGGTAAAAAAAAACAAACCTGTGAACCACCTGTTACTAGACGGGCACCCACATCTTCTATCATTCCACATTCTTTGGTGGGTAATACTGAAAAAGCCAGTAAGCCCATTGCAAATTTGGTTATCCCCCCCAGCCACTCACCCATCTCTCAACAGAAGGGTGTTTCAGCAACACATATGGGGCAAGCAGCTTATAATCCATTAGGACCCGAATTGGAGGTTCCTTTTGTTGAAAATGAAGGATATATGTCCCCCCTTCACCATTTTGAGCACATTGAGTCTGAGGGTCCCCTCAAGTTTGAGCCTACTGAACCACTTAATGTGGAATCTATTCACACTAGCACACATCTTCCAGATGTCACTAAGCAAGGTGTTTGTCACATTGCATCAACAACTATAGATATTCCTATTTCTGGATATCAAGGATTAGTTGGAAGACCTGGTGGGGTGAACATAACAAAAGCCCCATTCACAGAATCACATGTGGTTCATGATGTCTCTGTGGCACATACAGGCCAGCCTTCTTCTGAAGGACTGCAAACAAGATCATCTGTTGGTCTTGGAACCTTACCCACATCTTCTGAATTCACAGAATTCAAAGATTTTTGTACTTCTGAATTTGCAAAGATTCAGAAGGACATCAAGGAATTGACTGATACAACCAAAAAGGTGATGGAGGATAGGTTGGATCAACAAGGGGTGAATATGGTGAATAGGTTGAATGATTATCACATTCAATCTTCTAATGATCTGAATATTTTTAAACAAGCACTTCTGAATGCCTTTTCTGAAGTTGCTTCATCTGTTTCTTCTCTGAAAGCTTTTCAGACTTCTTCTTCATATGCTCAACCAGATTCTTCTACTTATGCAAGAAAGGCTGATATTACTCAGATTTTGAATCAGCTTTCTTCTATTCAGAGTTCTCAGACAGACTTAAGCACAAGATTATCTGCTCTAAAGTGCAGGCCTCAGTCAGACACTTCTAAAAGAAATCTTGATCATCAGGATCCTGATAATCAAGAGGGGGAGAAAAGACAGAGAGTGTCTGAAACAGAAAATGTTGAAAATGTTCAAGAGCAAAGTTCAGAGATAACTTCTGAAGATGCTCAGAATGTTGGTGAAGCATCTAATAGAGTTTCTGAAGCAATAGATGATATCTTATTTTGCAGAACATGAAGGGCAAGAGACAAATATTAATTCTTCTGAAGATATAGTAGAGGAAGGGTATGAAACAGAGAAGTTATCTTTTGATTCTGAAGGTAACTTAAGCTTAGACAATACAGATATTATTCCTGATTCAAACGAAGAGATGCTAAGGGAATATATTGCATTTGAAGACGTCATTGGTGAGCCCAGTGATCTTTCTGATGTTATTATTTTTGAAGAAGATATGTCTAATGAGATAAAGGATTTGGTAATTTGGAAGCCCCAACAATCTCTGAGTAATGAATACAGAAGAGGTTATGAAGAGTTATGGAATATATTGAGTCAATTTTTCTGGGTGCATGTCTTTCTGAACAATCCAAGAAGTCTGGAGTGTAGACTTTTGGACAACAGGTTTTCTGTCTTCAGAGATTTTCTTGATCAACCAGATGAAAGAGTTGAACTAGAATTTGATCTAAGTCATATGGGTGGAACTGGAATTGCAGATGAAATTTTGATGGTCTACTCTGGAAAATTTGAAGTAAGAGTCAGATCCTGCATTACTATTCGCAAAGTTGATATTCCTCTACTTGAAGATCAAGTTTATGAAAAAGAAGATATATCTCTTTCTGGAGAAATAAGCTTAGAGTTTCCTGAAGTAATTTACTTTCATATACATAAAACCAGTCTGAGGTTTGCAACTCTGGAAGATTTTGTAAATGATGAGTGGTCTGAAGATCAAATTTCTCAGGTTAGAAACTTTGTTCAGAAGCATGGTGTTCAGAATCTGAATGATTCCACTCTTATAAAGAAGATTAGATACCTGTCAAAGACTGTTGAAGATGATTTAGTAATATACAGATTTGGAGCAGAAAGAAGAAATTGATATTTGTGTGAATTTACTCAATATGATCTGTACAAATTAAGATTGCAAGACAAATTGACAGTTCTTCAGTTCTGTGTTGCTAGAAGTGAAGTTGAACTTGTATTTGAAGTCAGAAGAATTCTGGGAATCTACATAAGGAACATCATCAAGCATGACTTTCAATTAGCTCTGGAATTTGGTTTATCTGAAGTGAATCTGTTGGAACCTGCAAATCTTGAAGATACAGCAATAACTAGAGTGTTCACTAGTCCAGATATTGGGTTCAGATATACAGCAGATGGAAATAAAACCTTTTTGACTTCAGATATTCCAAAATACTCTAACTCAACTCTGAATTGGTTTCTTAGTTATGCAAAGGATTATATTGAAGATTCAGATGTCAAAGAAGAAATCATATATCTGATCAAAGAAAGAATTCATTTCAGAGAAATTGTAAGGATAAGTTATCTAGTTGGTCACAAAAGAGAAAACAAGATCAGAGGAGTTGATTATTTACTTAGTGATACTTATGATTTCCAAATTCACTAAAAGAAACAAGACTTGGAGGAAATTCTGAAGTTTTCTCTGAATATTGAAAGTTCTGAACCAAGTCAGAAGGATAAAGAGAAAGGAAAAGAAGTCATTTCTGAAGCGATTTCTGAAAAGTTGGTTCTTGTAGAACAAATATCTGAAGAGGAACAACTGCAAGTACAAAGAATAGATGAAAGTGCTTTCACCATGTTTCTTGAATATTTCCATCCATAAATGTTCATGGAATATGAACAAAAGTTCAACTATATTGATTGTTGGATTCAAAAGTTCTTTGGTTGGAAACAATGGTACTCAGATATCATTTGAAAAATAAGGATCCCAGTTAATGAACCAAGAAAGGAAAGTCCAGTGGTCAAGGTAATTAATGCTGACTTGAAGACAAGACAAAATTACAAGTATGCATTATTTACAGTTGAAAGACAAAATGGTGAGATTTCTACCTTTTCTGAAGCTGATTTCCAGAATGTGTATCTTAGAGATCTACTCAGAGCTTACAAAAGCCTTTATCCTTTTCATGATTCAATTACCAAGTTCAGAAAATCATTTCCAATTCTCAGAGATGGCTTGTTCAGAGAATTTATATGGGCTGCAAAGACTGATTTTCAGGTTGCTTAGAGCATCTCCAACAGCTAGGCTAAACTTTTTCTAAAATAGCATATCAAAAATCAAAATCTCTAAAAACATTTGTATCCAACTCCAACAGCTACTCTATTTTAACAATCTTATCATAATTATATTATTAAAATATTACATATATTTAATATCCCAACAACATTTTAAACAAACTTTCAAATAATTGGTGGAACTATTAAAATAATTATTTCTCTTTCTATTTAGATATTCTCTAAATTTAGAAAAAAATGTCCTCCTTTTTAGCATTTCTCTATTTTAGCATATGGTATACCATAGCTGTTGGAGCCTAAAATTGCAAAAAAACCTTCATTTTTCTATTTTACAATAGCTGTTGGAGATGCTCTTATGTTCTGAACAAGAAACAAGTACACTTGAGCAAACCAAAGCCTACCAGATATTCAGAATCTGAAGAAGAGCACCTTAGTAATTCAACCTCCAGGCTTTGTTTGCAAATGCTTTCAAGAACTATTATTTGTGAGATTTGAAGAACTCCACAAATGTTGCAATGGAAGTCTCATGGCTATTAGAGATCGTTTGGTAAAAAGACAGAATAGAAGACCAAAGAATCTGAGTAATGAAGATTGGGAGAAGCACAAGAAGCTTGCTAAAGAGATGATTAGAATTGCTGAATCCTTGTTGGAATACAGAAATTTAATTATGAAAGATGTTAGAGAAATTCTAAATTTCTGGAAGTATGATCTGAACTTTTGAAGCTAAGGGGGAGATTGATAGAGATATCATAATATCTTCAAAAGGGACTGGGTTCTGAAGATATAATGATCTGAAAAAAAGATAAAGAAAAGCCTAAGGCATAACTTCTGAAGTGCCAACTTCAAAAGTTCTAAAGATATTCTGAAGAGGTTCTGAAGAAGTTCTGAAGACACTTCTAAAGAAGATCTGAAGGAGTTCAGAACCAGTTCTGAACTTGTCTGTTATGAATGTATTGTTACTTTAGTCTTTCTATTTCATGTATAAATAGATAGTTTGTTAGATAGTTAGAACTAACCTTTTTATAAGCCTTGTAAAGACATATTTTGTAATACTGTTCATTCAATCAATACATATTACATTTGGCTATCATATTTTTGTCCTAATCTTTCCATATATTGATATTTGATTGTTTGGGTCCTAACAGATACTTTGTTATAACTAACGTTGATAGATCGAACTTATAAAGATACACACATTTGTAATACAGTTGAGTAATCAATACAACATACAACTTCAGTGATCCAATTCTTGTTCTAGTTCTTTAATCTTTCTACATTCTTGATTGTTTGGGATCTAACAGCTAGAGTCAGGAAAACCCTAGAAAAGCTCCTAAGAAGATGGAGGTGATCAAGCAAGCTGAAAGGATGAGGAACACCACCACTTGAAGACTTTAAATCCCAAAGCTTACTTGGATCTTTCTCTTTAATGTGGCAATAAATGCTTGGAAGGAGGTTGGTGAAGAAAACCCAAATCCTAAAATCGCCTCTGATGTTTTGCTCTCATTGCTAAAATCCGTATCTGATAAAATGAGACGAAGAGCTAAAAATAGCACCTTAATGTGCCTGCTAGACCATGCGGGCGACTATGCCACATGCGACTATGACCTGGCAATGTCGCCAATGTAATAGTCGCCTTGAATGTACGGAAACTCTCGATTTTTTATCTGATTTCTCCTTCCCGCGACTATGCCTTGCGACTATGACACTGGCATAGTCGCCGTGTCATAGTCGCCGAATGTGTACCGAAAGGCTTGATCTGAAATTTGGCATCTGATGGTTCTAGCGACTATGCCTTGCGACAATGACAAGGGCATTATAGCCTGTCATTGTCGCCGAAATGTACCAAAGGTCGTTTTCTGTCCGGCTGCTAGATCCCAAATATCAAAGATGAACAATGAACTCAGTAAAGAACACATAATTTAGAGCACGGAAGTCGTATATTATATTGATATTCAAAGATTACAGTACAGTACAAGAATAGATCTAGAATGACAACTCACTAAAGAGATCTAATAAACTTCTATTTATACAAATACTAGAAAGACTAAAGTAACAACAAACAATATAACAGACACAGTTCAGAAATGGTTCTGAACTGTCTTCAGAAACTGTCTTCAGAACATCAATGAAACCTTCAGAACTTTATGCTCCGTATTTTGAAGCTATCTTTTATGTTCTTTCAAGCTGCCCCTTAGCTTGGAAAATTCAAATCATAGCTCCAAAAGTTTAAAATCTTTCTGACATCTTTTAGAATAAGACTTCTGTACTCCAACAAAGATTCAATTCTTCTGAGCATTTCTTTTGCAAGTTTTCTACACTTCTCCCATTCATCATCACTTAGACTTCTCTGTCTTTTGTTCTTTCTTCTTTCCAATCTATCTCTTATTTCCATCAGAGTCCCATTACAACATTTGTGCATTTCTTCAAATATGATAAACAACAACTTTTCAAAGCACTTGCATACAAAACCTGGAGGCTGAACTACAAGAGTGCTTTGTTTAAGATTTTCAATGTTTGGTAAGCTTAAGTTTGGACTACTCAGATGTACCTTTCCTTTATCAAGAACATATGCAACTTGAAAATCTGTTTTAGCAGCCCAAATGAATTCTCTGTATATACCGTCTATGAGAACTGGAAATGACTTTCTAAATTTGGCAATTGAATCATGAAAAGGTTAGAGACTTTTATAAACTCTGAGTAAGTCTCTAAGATACACATTTTGAAAATCAGCTTCTGAGAATGTAGAAATCTCACCATTCTTCCGTTCTACAGTGAAGTAAGCATTATTGTAATTATTCCTTAACTTTATTTCAGCAGTAATAACTTTCACAATGGGGCTTTCTCTTCTTGCTTCATTCACAGGAACTCTTAATTTTCTGATAATGTCTATATACCATTGCTTCCATCCATGAGACTTCTTGATCCAACAATCAATGTAATTGAATTTTTGTTCATATTCCATGAATATTTCTGGATGAAAATATTCAAGAAACAAAGTGTAAGCATTTTCTTCAATTCTTTGATCTTACAAATGTTCAGATTCAAAGACTTGTCTAACAGGAATAATTTTTTTTGGATCATTTTCAGAAACTTTGTCTTTTCCTTTTTCCTTTTCTGTTTTAGTTATGCTTGGCTTCTGAGCTTCTTGTCTTCTGAGTAAGCTTTAAAACTTCTTCAATATCTTGCTTCTTAGTATGAATATGGAAATCATACAAATTACTCAAAATATAATCAACATCTCTGATGGTATTCACTCTTGTATGACCAGCCAGATAACTTTTTCTTATGTAATATCTGAAATTTATTCTCTCTTTGATCAAATACATTATTTCTTCTTTTATTTCAGGAGAAACAACAAACCATTCAACATACTTCATTAACCAACGCAGAGTGGAAGTTGAGTACTTTGGTATATCAAAAACAATGAACGTTCTTTTGCTGATTCCTTCTGTTTCATAAATGAAACCAATCTCTAGATTAGTGAAAACTTTTGAAAGCCCTGGTCTTTCAATGCTCACTGGCTCTAACAAATCAACTTTAGCAGCCTGTACTCTAAAGCAAGTTGGAAGTCATGTTTGATAAGATTTCTGATGTAAATACCCAACACTCTTCTAACTTCTGATATAAGTTCAGAATCTTCCTTTTTTACACAATAATTCAGAAGTGGAAGTTTATCATGTAATCTTAACTTGTAGAAGTCAAACTGAGTAAATTAAGTCAATGTCCCATTTCTTCTTTCAGCAGCAAATCTTACAACTTGTAAGTCATCTTCAACTGTTTTAGACATACACCTAATCAGCTTTATCAATGTGGAATCATGCATTTCTTGAATTCCATGTTCTTGCAGGAATGATCTTACTTTTGAAGTATGATCTACATGCCATTCATCATTCACAAAATCTTCTAAAGTTGCATACTTTAGACTTCTTCTGTACATATCTCTGTAAGAATCTTCTGGAAAGATAAGCTGACTTTCTCCAGAACTATCAAATAGCGTATCACCTTCATACACTTGATCAACAATTGGTTCTTCAGGAACAAGAAGATTGATTGAAGGAATAAAAATGCACATTCTGAATCTGAGTTCTATTTTTTCTGAACAGGCTATCAGAATCTTATCTGAAACTTCAACATTCTGCATATGACATAAATCCATCTCTACATCAAAATATTCAGCTGATTGATTCAGAAAATCTTTGAAGATAAACAATCTCTCATCCAAGAATCTACACTCCAGGTTCCTTGGGTTATTCAAAAATACATATACCCAGCAGAATTGGCTTATCAAACTCCATAAATTTCACTTATTTCATCATTTGCCACTCTATTATGAACTTGTGGTCTACAAATCACCAATTCTCTATGTTCATTCACCTCCATTTCATCATCAAATAAAATCACATCTGAAAGATCACCAGGTTCTCCAAAAGCCAAATATTCATTCAACATTTCTTCATTAGAGTCTGGTAGCACATCTGTATTATCTTTACCAGTATTTTCTTCAGAATTCTGAGAAAGCTTTTTTGTCTCATTACCTTCATATTCAGAAATGTTCATATTTTCAGAAATAGTACCAACATCTTCAGAAATATCTTGATCACCTTCAGCCATGAGAATTTCTTTAATTGCTTCAGAATTATCGACTTTCTGAGCATCTTCAGAAGTTTTATTCATAGTCACTTGAGGTTCAGAAGTAGAGTCTTTCTGAGCATCTACAGAAGTTTATCCATAGTCACTTGAAGTTCAGAAGTAGAGTATTTTAAGAGCAACATTTCTTCATTGTTTGACTCAGATACTTTCCTTCTTTTCTCTCTCTCATGATTATCAGGAGCCTGATCATCATGCTTCCTCTTTAAAGTATCTACTTCTGGAGTACATTCCTAAGAAGAAATCCTTTGATCCAAATGAGATAGAGTATTCTGAACATCTGTTAATTTCTGCAAGATCTGCTGAATATCATCCTTAGTTGCTAGGTTAGAAAGATCTTGTTGTGGAGACACCATAGATTTACTAATGGCAGATACATATGAAATTACTTCTGACAAAGAACTCTTAATTGCAACTTGAAAACTTCTGTAATCAATAGAAGTAGTTTGGTTGATAGCATCCAATTTCTCCTCTAACTTATTTTCCATCCTATCCTCCATCCCCTTATTGGAAGATTCAGATAAGTCCTTTATGTGCTTATGAATCTTTTCAAATTTAGAAGTACAAAAGGTCTTAAACTTCAGAAGACCAGGGTAAAGTACCAGAACCAACAGATGGTCATGTTTGCAGTCCTACAGAAGTAGGTTCGACTATAGATGTCACCACATCATGAATCACAAGTGGTTCATTGAATGGGGCTTTTGAGATGTTCACCCCACCAGAACTTCCAACTAATCCTTGATATCCTAAAATAGGATTATCTATAGTTGTTGTTGCAATGTGACATACACTTTGCGTAGGTACATATGAAAGATGTGTGCTAGTGTGAAAGAATTCCACCTTTAGTGGTTCATTAGGCTCAACACTGAGTGCACTCTCAGACTCAATGTCCACATTTCTATGAAGGGGGGGGGGGACATATTTCCTTCTGTTTCAACATTTGCACCCTCTATAGGAGAATCAAATGGTAGATAAGCTGCTTGCCCCATATGTGTTGTTGAAACACCCTTCTGTTGAGAGATGGGTGAGTGGCTGGAGGGGTTTTCAAAATTTGCCATGGGCTCACAGGCTTTTTCAATACTACCCACCAAAGAGTTTGAAGCAGTAGATTGTGTGGCTGCCCGGCTAGTTACAGGTGGTTCACAGGTTTTCTTTTCTTTTACCTGTGTTCTCATGTCTTGATTTCTTTTGCTCACATAGCTAATCAAGCTCTCATTTACATTTTGCCTTTCTCCACTTTGAGGTGGTTCCCCACCTTGAACTTCCTCCCCTCTCTCACTTAATGATCTAGACGTCTCACTGTGCACACCTCTGGGATTTGAATCAGGGGAAGAGATTACTGGTTTAGGTAATCCCATTGATTCACAATGCTCACTTAACCATTTGTTCTTAGGATTGATGTATGCTAATAACTCAGGAAACAGAGGTACTGCATTTGGAAAAGATTTTTTAGCAAGAGATGGCCTCAAGATATTCATAGTAAACAATGTAACAAACACATCATTATCAAGCCTTGGTATTGATGGAGCTGACCTCATAGTGCCTTTGATGAAAATTTAAAAGAACCTCTGATATGGAATATAAGGGTATTTGCTCTTTTTGGAAATAGCAGTCTGAATATCTTCAAAAATTAGACTTGCATAGTCATATCTCTTGTTGAAAGCAAAACCATGAAATATGATCCTCATATTGGCAGATGCTTGATCCGGACTTGAATGTTTCCCAGCTACACAGGTATTGAGAAATGTGAATAGAGCATACCAAATTGGAGGTAGATACTATCTTCTGAAAGAACTTAAGGCAGTTAGATTTTGTGAATATCCCAGCTTCAAGAATTTAGCACACAACTCAGAATTGGTAGGAATGTCATCAAAAGTTTCTTGACCATTAACCAAATTTGGTTGTGGAAGCTTTAGGATAGTCCTGAGATCTGTAGTTACAATGTTGAAACGATAACCATGAATAATAGAAGAAATGCCATTTGTTTCATTATCAATTTCAGCATAATATCACCATTGCTGTAAATATTCTTCAGGAATTTGAAAGTGAATAGTCATAGTTGTTGTGAATGGATTCTTTTTAAACAACTCAATGAGAATTTGCTGATCATTAGTGAACTCTTCAAATTTTAAGTTTAGAGCAGCATTGTTTTTCTGAATTGCTTTTCGAGTACCAACTGGGATTGTTTGTTTGGAAAGATCAGGACCATAACCAGTAGAATTAGAAGCAGCATCTGGAGAAAAAGATTCAGAATTGAGTTCAATCGGCTCCATTTGATTTCCCCCAATTTCAACATTAGGGTTAGGGTTTGGGTGTGTGTTGGTCCCAAAGGAGTCTACAAGAGTTCAAAGGATATAGAACAGTTTGTAGAAGGAGGGGGGGGGGTTGAATACAAACAAATAGTTTATATTGAATAAACAAATTTACAGTTACAAGCGGAATTAGAAAAAGTTAAATAACCTATTCTATTGTAACTTAAGAAACACACAGTTTTGATGCACAAGAAATTAGAAAGAAATGAAGCAGAGGTTCAAGGAGAGTAAGTAGCATGCATGAGGATGAAGAAGATATCTTCATCCTATTTAAACCCGTTTGCATATCATGCAAGACAAAAGGTGCATTGTCACGTGTCAAGCTTTCATAGGAAGCTTGTCCTTTGTCCGAAAAGCAGTCATGCTTTGGCCGAATATGAACAGTACCATATCAGATTTGATGGGGACATAAGAGACAAGCCGTACGTCCTTTTCTGACATAGTATAAGGTTTTGACTTTTGTGCATCAAGGATAAGAGCAAGTTTAATCTTGTTTGAAGTCTTCACTTGATCACTGAACTTGAAACTTCAAGGATGAACTTTCGAAGTGTCGCTGAGACTTCACAAGACTTCACACTGATTTAGATAATCCTTGCTTTCACGGAACCGCTTCAGATCACTAGCTGATTATCTCTTTCTTCAGCTTGGTCTTCGACTTTCGCTGAATGTTCTTCTTGTGTGATAGCCGACCTTCAGGTCTTCAGAGATAGACTTAAGGTTCCTGAGATTTCAGCGATCGCTGATGGCAATCAGCGTATGCTATCGCTGAAATGAACTTGAGTCTATAGATGGGATTTTTACTAAGTATATAAAGGAATCATATTCAAATCACTGAGAGGAGTTATGATCAACAATCTACCCCTATTTGATTATGATTAAGCATTAAAAGAAAATTGCTTGAAGAGATTTGTAGGGACTTAAAAATTTATGAGTAAAAGTTTTAAGAACAAATCTGTGAGATCTTTTTCAGCTATTCTATTTGAACTATTGAGTTTCATTTATAAGGTTATGAAATCTCAAGTTACAAGTAAAGGCTTTAAGTCGTTCACTGATTTATTTTTAAGAGTGAAAACAATCAGTGAGTTAAAATTGTAAGAAAGAATAGAACTCTTATGTTCGTTGTCCCATTTACTATTTTGAGGGATCTTTTCAGCGCACAAGTGGAGTAGAGTACTTAATTTGAATCTCATTATCAATAATCTGAAGAATTATAGGGAAAATGAAATTACAAATATAAAGTAAAAGTACATTACGCTGAAACATAATAAAGGAAATGGAAAAGCTAATCAAAGATACGCTCATGTATTCTTTATAATTCCTTTTCATAGATCATCTTCTGCCTATTCATCAGAGGGGAGTCTGACCAACAGTAGTGATGCATGATCTTGATGAAAGCTGAAGGAGCCTTTCTTACTTCTGAGTTTCTGAAAAGTCCTAAGATCCCTTCATTATCCAAATAAACCATATCTGGTTCAGGGAGTGTGATGATTTCACTTTCTTCATAGCGTCGATCATGAGGGAGCGAAGAGTTCAGCATTGAGACATCAGGGATTTCCAGGTGGCCAAGAATGCTTTCATAGTTGAACTTAGTTTCATGCTTATTCTTTGAAGAAGAACCACCTGCAGACTTTCTTCTCTTTGAAGTTTCAGGGAGAGGAGGGATTTGAACTAGTTGAGACATTCTTTGCTAGAGTTGATCCAATGTTTGTTCTACCACGTCTTTGAATTTTGATTTGGAACCCTGAATGGCATCTCTAATTTCCAGCCATTCAGAGTATCCAAAGAACTTTAAGAACTTTGCTTCTTCTTTTTCACATCTCGTTTGTCTGTACATTCGTACGTACACCTTCAGACCATTTCTTTTGGAATATCATCCTTCAGTAGTCGCACAAACGATTTTGGAGTCAGACCTTCGATAGTTGAATCTTTCAGAGCACCAGCGCAGTTCTTCTTCTCTGTGACGGGTTTCTTCTTCAGAGATGGCACTAAGAATATTCTATTGAGAAAATATTGGATCTACATCGATGTTCTCTCTGACTAGTTCCTCCTGTACGAGAGCTTCAGCAAGTTGTTTACTTTTCACGTTCAACCTTCTTTTTGCTTCTTCTCTGGCAGAGTCTTCCCTGAGAATCTTCCTTGCGAGTTCAAGATCGTTTTGAGTCTGCTTCATCTTCTCATCCCTGAGTCTATGTGCTTCCAGACCTTGAGCTCTCTCTTCCTTCGAAAGAAAATAAAATTCATCCACCATGCTGATGGGTACAGGATTTTCAGGTTCAGTGAAGGGCTTCTTTATTCTTTTTGCATCAAGCTCCTTTAAAAAATTTATTCGCCTTTGTTCTTCCTCGGGTTCGCTTATTGGAGGTCTCTGTGCGCGCCGTCTTGGAATAAGGCCTTATTCATCTTCAGATTCAGAGTCGGTTATATATACAAACCGATCTTCAGAAGAAGGTTCCTTCCATGAAGTAGAGTCCTTTGGGGGACTAGACTCACTGAGAACGGGAGAAGGTGAGAGAGCTTTGTCAGAGTCAAAATTTGGAAGAGGGAAGGATGGATATGTAGGGGGTTCAGAAGCTGGAGAGATAAAAGTAACAAGAGGAAGGGGTACCTCTACAATGGTCTCCTCCTTAGAGATAGGAATGGTGGCATCAAGATCCACCACCTGCTTTCCTTTGCCTCATTGGTTGGACGGCTCCTGAGAAGGAGTGTGTCCGTCCCCCAAAGACTCTGAGTAGTTGATCTCAGGCATGAAGTTGCCTGGTCGACTTCTCTTGAAATGCTCTAGGGCACCTGGAGGGAAGTCATCATCGTCATCATCAGCAATCCCCTTGTAGATGGGAATTGGTTCAGCTTCTTCTTCATCATCATCATCATCATCATCATCATCATCATCATCATCATCATCATCATCATCATCATCTTCTTCTTCTTCTTCATTGTCTTCATCGTCAGCAACGATGACTGAGGGTTCTTGCTGATGGATGTAGGGAGATATCGGTGTGCCTGGCATGCGGCCTGATCGATTATCTCATCAGCGATCTCCTTTGCACATCTCTCTGCACTCGATGTTGTCAGCGGGGAGCACGTGCACAGCGATAGTCTTGACATTCGAACCAATGCCCTTGAGCGAGTCCGAGTGCAGGGACTGATTCGTTAGAACATCGCCCAGTTTCTTCCTGTCGTTAGCGGTGAAGGAGGGGCCAGCACCAGAGATGCCGATAAGCTTGTCCATAATATCAGCTTGAGTCTTTTGTATAGACTCAAGCACTAGGCCATGGGCTTTGAGAGTAGAGGTAACTGCATCGATGGCCTGAGAGTTTCCCCAGGTATCAATTTTGAGTCCCTAGATGTCGACGAGCATATTGTTCAGCGTGGTCTTCATCCCAGGTGTTCCAGCGAGTGTCTGGAAGAAATATTCAGCAGATTGCTAAAGATTATCCACCCTAGCTATGGTTTGAGCACACTCATTGACAAGAAAGTCAATGGCAGTGAAGGTAGGGTGTGGAAGACTGATTTTTGGAACCTCCACTGAAAAGGGAGGAAGCTTGGCAACTGTCTTCTCCTGTTTGATCCTTCGAGCTTCTTCAGGGGACATTGGACGCTGGGCACCCTTTCCTTTGCTTCTTGGAGAAGCAAGCTGAGTGGTGATGGTGGTCGCTGAAGTCTGTGGAGCCGTACCTGAAGACAAAATAGACAGACCAGCAAGGAAGAGATCTGGGTTAGAAGAAAGACGATCCAAAGACATGGTATTTAACCTAAGAGTATCATGAGGATTACTCTTGGGTGCTGCAAGTGCAACGACAATGTCCTGAGGATCATTTGCCTGTGTCTGAGCATGGCTGAGAGAGGTATGCTGAGGCCCTGTGTTACTGGCTTTCCAAAATTCAGATTGTCGAAACAAATTTGAAGTTTGAATAGCGTGCATTTCAATATCATCAAAGATAGGGGCAACTATCTCTGAATCACGCACTGATGTGAGGACCAAAGAAGAAGGGGTAGAAGAAGAAGAGAAGGCAGTGATAGTATTAACTGGTGCAGCTTCAGCGGAGCTGACTCTAACACTTTCAGTGACCGGAGTCGCTGATGGTGGGGGTAGCGCTGAGATGTCGTTGTCGTAGCAGAGGTTGGCAGAGACATTGGTAGTACGCCAGAAGCCGAGAGGCCAGTCTTTTGAGAGACTGTCTTCTTGGCTTTCTTTGAAGGGGGTTTTTGGGCGATTTGGTTCCTTTCACTTGGGAGGAATGGTTGTGTCGGGGACACTCACTGATGGGTTTGGCAGTGAGGTAGGCACAGGTGCAGCAGCTGCTATCAGTCGCATCATGTAAGAGGTGTAGGGGGTATCATCTGGACGAATCTCTAGCTCCAGAGATTTCTTCCCCACTAGAGACAAGCTTTGGTTGCCAACAGTGGGGTATTCCTCCTTGAAAGCAAACTCCAAGATAGTAGAGAAAAATCTTGGATAAGGAATGAATTGATTTCTCTTCGCTGCATTGACCCTGTTATACATGTCGCTGAAGATGTAGTCAGCGTAGTTCTGCTTGTATCCCGTACAGAGAGCAAATCCGATGTCCTGGAAATGCTTGCTTGTCTGGTCATGAGAACCAGTCTTGGATCTCAGGCATTGAATGACTTGAGTGAAGAGGTATTGCCAGCGAGCAGGGAGCCTCTTCTTTTCCAACTTAGAACCCACCGTCTTGTGCTCAGGGTTCTCCCAGATGTAACCAAATGAGTCCAAGAAGGAGTCAATTTTCTCAACTGTGGGCTCAGGGGCCCAAGATTCTTTCTTCAGGTTGGAGGGGAGGCGGAGAGCATGCCTTAAGAAGCCAGCAGTGAAGGAGAAGTATCCCAGAGAGGGGATGGAGAAGCCAATGGTAGGGATCTTCTTGCCTTTGTCAATAGTGACAGTGGTACACTGAGCAGAGTACCAAAGAGCCTGTAGGTGTGCAGTGATTCCTACAGGGTTGTGTATGAAAGTGTACATCAGAGGGCATACTTTGATGAAGGTGGCTCCATCATTGAAGTAGGCCTTGTCAGTTGGAATGTTGACCAGCGCTAGGTAGTTGCAGGACTTGAAAGTAGCCTGTTCCATGCTGAAGTTGCTTGCAGGGGCCTTCTCGATCATGTTGGTGCTTGATGATGCCATTTTTGTTTCAAAGATTGGGACACCAAAGAGGAAAATCATGGTTTAATACAAGAGTAATAAACCAGAGCAGGTTTTGGTACAAGAATTACCAAAATGTGTAGAAGAAAAACAATTATTTTGATGAACAAAGACCAAAATACTTGTGTTTTTAACCCAAAATAGACTAGTTTTGTTTTCTTTAAAAAAACTTGTTGATTTAAGAAAATACCAATAGTTTGGTCTTCTGTTCTAAGTTTGAACCCAGAACAGTAAAAAAAACTTGGTATCTTTTTAACTCATTTATGACAAGGGTAAAGTTATTTAAGCAGAATTATAAGAAGCGATGAGAAGGTTTCGTCATTGTGTTTTACACACAGGAGAGGGTTAGATCAAACCTTGAGAGGAAATACTTGTTAAGAAAAAACGCACAAGTGCGTGTTCTTGGTGTTCTTGAAGAATGCTTGAAGGTCGAGAGAATGTTCTTGCTTTTAGAGTAATTTGAATGCGTAAAGAATGAAATGAATAAGAATTTTGCTTAAATAGCAAGAGGAGAGAGAAAACGGATAACTAAACGACGGTTTTAGCTTTTAGAAAAATAAATGATGACCTGCGCACGTCCCTAGATAGGAGTGGAAAGGAAACGTCGTGGTCCGTCGTGTGTCAGATAAAGGTCTGACGTGTCCTTTTCTTATTTGAAAAAACATTTGATTATCATTTAATAAATAAATGTTAATCATTATCCTTAAATCCTCATCAATGGACAATAAACGATTGTTCCTGATGGGTTTTTGTTTTTGAAAACATACTCTCTGAAAAGAAACATTCTGAGAGTGAAGATAAGAAGTCATACCTGAGAAATGTCAACTATCACTGAATCAGAACTCAGGGAAGGGAGAAGTTATTTAGCATTTACCATGCCCAAGCTCACTGATGAGTAGATTAAATCTAGTCTCATCAAGAGGCTTTGTGAATAAATCAGCGAGCTGATAATCAGTTGGCATGAAATGAAGTTCGACTTCACCTTTCATCACATGATCTCTGATAAAGTGATATCGAATCTCAATTTGCTTGGTTTTAGAGTGTAGAACCGGATTGTTTGCAATTGCAATAGCACTTGTACTATCACAATATATTGGGATCTTGGAAAGATTTAGGTCATAATCCCTGAGTTGATTTCGCATCCAAAGGATTTGAGCACAACAGCTACCAGTGGCAACGTATTCAGCTTTAGCGGTGGAGGTGGACACAGAGTTTTGCTTTTTACTAGCCCAACTAACCAACTTACCACCCAATAGCTGACATCCCCCAGTGGTGCTCTTTCTGTCAATTTTGCAACCTACAAAATCACTATCAGAGTATCCGATTAAATCGAACCCTGAGCCTTTGGGATACCAAAGACCCAGATTAGAAGTTCCATTCAGGCATCTGAATATTCACTTTACAGCGATGAGATGAGATTCTTTGGGTTCGGCTTGATATCTAGCACAGAGATAGGTAGAGTACATGATATCGGGTCGGCTCGCTGTAAGATATAGCAGAGATCCGATCATCCCACGATAGGCAGTGACATTGACATGTTTTCCATTTGAGTCCTTGTTCAACGTCAGAGGAGGTGCCATGGGAGTCTTCATCGCTGAGCATTGATTCATATCAAATTTGTCAAGCATGTCCTTAACATATTTACTTTGGCAAATAAAGATACCTTTGGCAAATAAAGATACCTTTGTCAGATTGCTTAATCTGCAAATCTAGAAAATATGTTAGTTCACCCATCATACTCATCTTATATTATTTTTTCATTCGATTTGCAAAACGAGTACAGAGTTTGAGTCTTGTGGAACCAAATATAATATCATCGACATAAATTTGGACAAGAATAGTATGACCTTTATGTTTTCTTAAAAACAGAGTTTCATCAATTTTTCCCCGAGTAAATTTTTCTTTAAGAAGAAATTTAGAGAAGGTATCATACCAAGCTCTAGGAGCCTGTTTTAACCCATATAGAGCCTTTTTAAGTTTGAAAAACCTGACCAGGGTGACTAGGGTCAGCGAAACCAGGACGTTGTTCAACATAAATTTCCTCGCTGAATTTTCCATTTAAAAAAGCACTTTTTACATCCATTTGAAAAACTTTGAAGTCTTTATGGGCAACATAAGCTAAGAAGAGTCTTATGGCTTCTACTGTAGCTACTAGAGCAAAGGTCTCGTCATAGTCAATTCCTTCTTCCTGTCTGAAACCCTGAGCAACAAGTCTAGCCTTATTGCAAATTACAGTGCCATTTTCATCTACCTTATTTCTAAAGACCCATTTGGTTCCTATCACTGTTTTTCTAGAAGGACTAGGGACAAGGTTCCAAACATTGTTTCTTTGAAATTCAGAGAGTTCTTCTTGCATGGCAGAGACCCAGCTAGGATCAGAGATAGCATGATCGATCTTTTTAGGTTCAGAGAGGGAAATGAAATTTACGTAAAGACAGATATTACCTGAACCTCTACGAGTTTTGATACCTGCATTAGGATCACCAATAATCTGATTTATTGGATGACTTGCAGTCCATCTCTGAGTGGTTGCCTCTGCTCTCAAAGCCCAAGGCCTAGTGCGTGAGTCTATTCAAAAGACTCAAGCTGATATTATGGACAAACTTACCAGCATCTCTGGTGCTGGCCCCTCCTTCGCCGCTGACGACAGGATGAACCTGGGCGATGTTCTAACGAATCAGTCCCTGGACTCGGACTCGCTCAAGGACATTGGTTTGAATGTCAAGACTATCACTGTGCACGTGCTCCCCGCTGACAACATCGAGGGGGAGAGATGTGCAAAGGAGATCGCTGATGAAATAATCGGTCAGGCCAATGACCGCATGCCAGGCACACCAATATCTCCCTACATCGATCAGCAAGAACCGTCAGTCGTCGCTGCTAATGATGAAGACGATGAAGAAGAATAAGATGATGATGATGATGAAGAAGGTATCTCTCACAACTTCTCTTCAGTGAGAACTCCTCAGCAAAACGGTGTTGCTGAAAGAAGAAACCGAACTATCATTGAAGCAGCTCACTCAATGCTCAACGAATCACGCCTTCCAACACAATTTTTGGCCGAAGCAGTCAATACAACATGCTTTACTCAGAATCGATCCCTGATTGTGAAGCGACTCAAGGAAACCCCGTATGAATTATTTCAGGGAAGAAGACCAACTCTGAAGTATCTTCACATCTTTGGATGTAAATGCTACATTCTGGATGAGAGAGATCATTTGGGAAAGCTCGATCCAAAAGCTGATGAAGGAATTTTTCTTGGATACTCCTCAGTGTCGAAATCCTTCAGAATCTTCAACAAAAGAAGACAACATGTTGAAGAATCTATGCACGTCAACTTTGATGAATCACGTCCAATCAACTCTGCTCGTATCCTTGAAGAAGATGAGGAGCTAAACGAATGGATGAAATCCCATTATGGAGAACCTGAAACTGATTTCAGCAGGGAACCAAATGCTGAAATGAATAATGATGGTCTCCCTGATTTTCCTATTCCAAATAGTGATTCATCCTCAGGAATCAATGTCACTCCTCTTAATCAGATTCATCCATCTGATACCTCTCAAGGAAACTCTTCAGTGAACTAGCAAGCTTCATCTGCATTTCCAGAATTAATCTTAAATGATGAAGTCCATGTTGTTGAACCATCAACAAGTATCCCTGAAAGAGAAGAAGGTGCTAAATTGATTGTTGATGATAACTCCTCTCAGTAATTTGAATATGATTCCTGCCATCAACGATCGTTGAAATGAACTTGAGTCTATAGATGGGATTTTCACTGAGTATACAAAGGAATCATATTCAAATCACTGAGAGGAGTTATGATCAACAGTTTGAAGAACCAGTGGCATCCATAATGTTTGTTGCAGTGTCTTCAATCAGTATGTCTGTGTTCAATGGAACTTCAATCGAACCAATGGTCATCGTGTTTCGAACAATTTTGAATGATCGTGTGCTTGATGAATCATCAGTATTATTGAAAGTGGATTTAGTAGAGACAATTGGCTGATCAACATTATATTGAGACATGATTGACAATGTTTCAACTTCTAAGAGTTGAGGATTTTTAAAAATTGCAGAGAATAGGTTTCGGAGGGAAAAATCGGAGTAAAATGAGGAAGATGATGAAGTCATGGAGTATAAACGTGTGATGATGTTGTGGCAGATAGACATAGGACACATGGCAGAAAAGTAGGCTAAAAATAATGACGATTAAACGTGTAACACTTGGGCCACGCGCAAAGAATAGTGATCTTCTGAATAGAGAGTTCAGAGCTTCTGAGAAAGAGTTCAAAAGTGAAGTTCAGAAGTTCTGAGAAACAATTCAGAACTGATGAAATATCTTCAGAATATGAATGAAACCCATTTAAAACTACATATTTCTGAAATCTGAAACAATTTGAAGATTCAGAAATAGTTTGAACAACTGAAAGTAAGTATCAAGAAATATTTGTCCATACTTTTAATGATTATTTCTTCAGAAATATTTCAAAAATGAAACATTCCTTTCAGAAAAAATTAAAATTCATACTTCGGAAAGAATTTTTTTTTGAAGTATTTCAGAAGTAGTTTGAGCAATTCAAAAATGATTGAAAATCTTAGAAAAGTGTGTCCATGCTTTTGAGATTGCATTCCAGAGAAATAAATCACCTGTTAGAACTCCCCCTTGAAACAAGGATAGATCAAGGTTGTCAGTATTATCACAGTGATAAATCAAAAACTCCCTATTGAAACAAGAACGAAAGAAATAGAAAGAAAAAAAATACCTAAGCTCCCCATTGAATAAAGCTAGATAGAAATGTGATAGAAAAGTTATTACAAACAATTTGGTAATAAGAAATCTGCACTTCTGAATGGGAAAAAAATAGAAACTTCTGAAGAGAAAAAATTGTTGGAACCCAGATCCCCAATTACTCTATATTCAGTAGATTTAAATATGAAAATTAACAGAGTAAGCGGAAGAACAATCTACTGTATTCAACAATAAGGTAATCAACAACGATAAACATTAAACAATTCAATTCAATGAAGAAAGATGTTGAAGATCCAATGTATTCAATAAGCTGATGATTACAATACTGAAGAACAATTTCTCTTTCAAAATAGGAATTCTCACTTCTCTTCTCTCAAAAACCCTCTTTCCAATACAAGAAATGAAATCTATTTATACTATAGTGAGAGAGAAAGTCAAAGCATCAGCTAATGAGGAAAAGACACGTCAGGGAATATTGTAACAAATTCTGTTGAGCATAAGTCGCATGACTGTCCACGTCAGCAAGCACGTGAGCTGAAATAACCGCTGATTCACAGAGGTCCACAGAGGTTGTCCAATCCTCTGGGATCATCTGTGTTCTTAACACTTAGAGAAATTCACGGATCTGGCATCTTCTGGATAAGCTTTTACAAAAACACTTAAGATTTCTGATTACATATTTTTACATAATGAAATATTCTAAGAATCTCCCCCTAAGTATGAATCAGAAAACAATAGAAATTACAATAAGATTACAGAAATGAAATCAAAAAGGAGCATCTGGATGAAGCTTTATAATCTTTTGAAAAATATCCATTAGCTTCCTCATCTTCTGTAAGCTTTCGAGTTTGAGACAGATTTTTCTTGCGAGAACTCTTTCACCTTGTTCAATTGTCTGTTCATCCTTTAACAAAGACGTATAACCCCTGATGAGATCAACGACTTCTGCGGAATATTTATGGGCTTCACAAACTCTGAAGAAGCACTTCTATGATTGTCTCCTGAACACGACCCCCTCTTCTGGTGTAGTTAGAATTTTTCCAACAGGAAACATATCTACCTCTTCTCTGTGAGTATTTGGTGGAGAAATAGCTAAGTTATGAATATCTATATCCAGACCCACTTGAAAGTCTGTTTGTGCTCCGTGCCTTAGAAAATTTTCAATGCACCTGATGATCCTGTTGAAAGCTACTTTATCGTGTGAATGCTTTCTTTCATTCATGTTCAGCTTCATTTTTCTACCCAGAGGTATTAAATCACTGGGATTTATTGACAGTAGGTCGTTGTCACAGAGGTACTGGCTCTGGTTATCTTCTCTCAATACTTCATAGATTGTGTACATGATTTCTGTCCCTAGAAATTGTACATGCTTTGTTCCAGATATCTTCTTTATTGGGGACTTTGAGTAGGCTTCTTCTTTAAACAAGCGATGAGCCATGAACTTATCCTTCACTTCATCTGTAACTCTATAGTCATTTGCAATGTTTGGCAGCATTAAGAACACCTTAATATCGATGAGTGCATATCGATGAGCATATTCCACCTCAATCGTTGTCTTCCTCTTGAAACTTCTCACTTTATCTATTTCCGCAGCCAAATTCTCTTTTCTTTGCTCAGAGGCGAACTCTGCAGGAGCCTTGTCTTTAGGTTCTGTTCTAGCGGGAATGGGTGTTGATTTTGGCTCTGGTGCTGATTCTGGTTCTGGGGTAGGAATGGGAGTTGAGGTGGTTGGTATTTTGGGAGTGGGAGTTGGATTTGGAGTGGGAGTGGGAGTTGGATTTGGAGTGGGAGTGGGATTTGGAGTGTGAGTGGGAGTGGGAGTTGGTTTTGTTGTTGAGGGCTTCTGTGAAGATTGCATTTGTGTATTACTCATCAGGTTAAGTAAAAACTTTGCCATATCTGGGTCCTTGGGCAAGGGTCCTTTGAATTGGGCAAGTGGTGTTGGATTCAGAGGGACTTCTTTCGCAGATTCTTTCCCATTTTCTTGCACAGGGGGCTCAGAGACTAGATCTTGTGGAGCAGAGGTGGATGTAGGGGCTTCTGGCTTCTGTTTCTTTGAATTCTCCCCCTTCTGAGAATCAGGATCCTGATCCTCAGACCTTTTTCGTTTAAGCTCGGCCCATTTGCAAGCTCTTTCCTCTTTACTCGTATTCCTCTGGGCTTGAACAGTTGAGATTTGTTCGGCAACGTTGGTAAGTTTGGACACAGAGGTATCAAGATATGATACCTTCTAGGAAAATGTAGTATTTGTCTTGTTGGTTTTAGCAGCGAACTTTGCACTTACGAACGTTAGTTTTTCAATTAACGAGCGTTGTAAAGCAGCAACATCTGACTGTCGAACCAGATCTTGAGATTGTGATTTTGGGAGGAGGGATTGGCAGAGCTTCTGTATATCCTTCTGCAAAGACGTAAAATCAGATGCAGAGATGGTTACCTCTGGAGTATGAATCTCTGTAGGAATGTTGCTCAGAGCCTCTGTATTGGATTGAAGAGTTCGTGCCATCTTTTGCAGCTCCTCCTCTGTTTTCTTTGAGCTTTCCTCTGTGTTCTCCTTGACAAAACTCTTTATTTCAACCAGAGCTTTAGCTTGATCATCACTCTGAGTTTGGACCAAATTTCTGAGTTTCGTGGTGATTGTGACTTGCTCCGTTAAAGTAGCCTGCAGAGATGAGATTAAGGAGCTTTGGGCTTTAAGCTCTATGTTAACCTTCTGTTCATGAGTAACAAGGGCTTCTTTTAGATCCGCCATAGATTCCTTGACATTATCAACAAATTCTTGGAACGCAGCATTTGTGACATAGACTTGGGTGGTAACCGGTGTATCTCCAACACATGGAGCCCCGTTTCCCTCGCGTCCAGAGGGGCCTTCATTCACGCCTGTTTTGACGTTTAGCATGGAAGGACTTCCACCCTGTCCTCGAGAGCCCTGGTTAGAGGAACTCTCTTCGGGTGTTCTGACTACTTCGGCTTCGTCCTCATCATCAGAGGATGAGGAGTCGAAAGTAGTGTGCTTACCTTGAGCAATGGCGAAAACACCGGTAAGTGGTGCATCCTATGGCTGTAACCCCTCTGATGGGATTTCATGAGCCTCTATACTACCAGAGGGTATGGACGTACCCTCTGGGATCCCTAATTCTGTGTTGGTCACGAAGGCTTCAACATGTGTAGTTCTGGACGAGATCTGGGGCGATGGATCTCTTATTGCTGCATCGTCATCCTTTTGAGAGGATGAAGATGGAAGGGATTTCCCGGAAGTGATTGAGACAGAGATTATAAGATCCTCTACTCGGTTAGGTTCTAGGCGGTTTGGACTGGGTTGTCCTTTTTCAATGAATGTCGATGTGTTGGCATAGACTTCAGCAGATGTGGTTACCCTGGTTGGACTCGGAGAGTTCTCACAAATGTGTCTCTGTGGACATCTCCTGTGGCTACTCTTAAAAGAGCATCCGGATGGGTAGAATCTCTCTGGTTGTCACTCGAATTCTTTTCAAGCTCATCCTCACCAAACCCCTCACTTCCTACTTCTGGCTCTAAATGCTTAGGGGTAGGTATTCTCGGTTCTGAGTATACCAGTGAGCTTCTATAAGAGATTAGATTGGGGAGAGTAGAAGGAATAAGGTCTAGCATGTACCTTGATAGTTCACGATGATGTGGGTAACCAGCAGGATCCACAGTTGGTTTGTGGGTATTCATAGTGTGAATTTTGCACAGAGGAAGGACGATTGGTGCTTGAAGCTTTAGAACTGCAGCATGTGCAAAAACTGATAGAAATCTTGGATAGCATAGGTGAGTGAGATCATTTCCTGCTTCTTGGGCTTGTACCTTCTTTAACACTGCGGCTCTGAACTCATTGTAGAGGAGAGAAACGTAGTCGATATTGAGGTTAAAGTACAACCCGTACATGATTGTGAGAATGTTCCTGTTTGCTTGGTCCATCGAGGTGGTTTTGCAAGTGAGGCTTCGGTTCAGGATGGACACAAGCACATTCCACATTGGGGGAATATGTTTCCTCTTGAATGTGGACAGGGCTGTAATGGGTGTATTGTAACCCAAAAATGAGATAAATGCTAGGAGAGCGTCCGTTGAGGGAAGAGTAGTTAGGTTAGGGTTTGGAACCACTTCGCCGTTGACTTTAATCTCTGGAGGAGGAAGGCTAAAAAATTGAGCGAACTTGCGCTTGGTAAAAGGTATTGCCACGGCGTCATCCGTGTTAAAGGGGTGGCCAAAACTTCCAATCATTTCCTGGGTTTCGTCGTTGATGCACAGGGTATGCCATATTTCTTGAATGTATAATTCGGGGATATTTGAGTCTGCTAGAGTTAGGGCTTTGTTGATGGGATGATGTTGCAGGAACTCGATCATAACCCTGTAGGCAGCTGGATAAGTAGCGGGATCCAATAGAACTTGGGCATTGTTTGGTTTGATTGGAAGACGAGTGAAAACGAAGTTTTCGGCGGTGGATTCGACAATCTGATGATCATTGTCGTTGGCTTCTTGGTTTGCAATAAGAGTTTGATCGGCCATTGATGGGGTTTGGATTATGGAAAGAAGTTGCAGGTTTGATTTTGCCAGGAGAGTTTGAGAAGATGATGAGAGTAAAAGGTTTGGCGGTTTTGAAATTTTGGGGTTTTATGGAAGGTTTTGAATGCGAAGGGTTTATGCTCGATAAATTCAAATTAACGGCATAATTAGCTGACGTCATTGGGATTAAGCGTGGGATGTGACGTGAGCAGCTTTAATTTCGCAGTCATGCGATGGATAGATTATGGACACGTGGAAAGGCGATTAAACGTGTGACTGGGGATAAATGACGCATGGAAGGTAGGTTTCTCAAAGGTTTTTCTCGATTGGTGTTAATCGATTGGGTTTTCAAAAAAGAATTAAAATCGATCAATTGAAATATTAAAATAAATCAATTAAAAGTTTTAATTAAAATCGATCATTTAGTCAGGATAAAAGATGTGTAAGTGACTAAATGATGGTTTGTATTTAATAAGTAATTTTTAAAGAACAAATTTAATTGATTCAAGATATTATGATGAACCTTGAAGGCAAGAGTTAATTCATAAATTCTTGAGTCAAGAAAATTTCTAAGTTAAAAAGAACTTAAGAAATAGCTCCCCATCACAGAGTTTGAAAAGTATTTGAGCTCTGGATATTTGGAGACTTTGAATCTCATAGATCAGAGCTCCCCCTTGAATGATGGTTTATTACATTTGCTCCCCCTTGAGTCTTTGCAATGATAAGCTCCCCCTAGAACTATGCTTGGATCAAAAAGTAAGAATATCGAGCATTACGTACGCACAGAGGCACAAAGAGGCTTCGTGGGGTTCGGATGGTGCAATCGAGCCTATCGAGAGACCTCACAGGTGATTAAGGTTATTGAAAATAAAGACAAGGATAGAAAAGAAAAGACATGTGAAACATATAACCATGCAAATCTTGAAGATTTGAAGTAGTTATATATTTAACATGCCCAACTTGCTGATTAGAAAATTAAATCTCTTCTCATCCAGAGCTTTTGTAAACAGATCAACAAGTTGGTAATCCGTGGAGACCAAATACATTTCAATAGTCCCTTTCTCCACATGATCCTTTATAAAGTGATACCTGACATCTATGTGCTTGGTTTTTGAGTGCATCACTGAGTTTTCAGTTATTGCTATGGCACTCTCTGAGTCACAGAGGATGGGAATCTTATCATATAACAAGCCATAGTCTCTATGTTGGGTTTTCATCCAGATCACTTGTGAGCAACAACTTGCAGCGGCTACATACTCTACTTCTGCTGTAGAGGTTGAAACACAGTTATGCTTTCTGGAGGTCCAACTTATTAGACGATTTCCCAGAAGTTGACAGCTACCAGAGGTGCTTTTTCTGTCCAACTTACATCCTGCATCATCTGAGTCACTGTATGCAATAAGATCAAATGATGAAGTCTTTGGATACCAGAGACCCAAAGAGGGTGATCCTTTGAGGTATCTGAAGATTCTTTTTACTGCAGCCAAGTGAGATTCTTTTGGACTGGCTTGAAACCTAGCACAGAGACAAGTGGCAAACATAATATCTGGTCTACTAGGCATCCAAGTACGAAGTGATCCAATCATTCCTCTATAACTCTTAACATCTACTGGTTTCCCAGAGAGATCAGAATCTAGTTTGGTGCTGGGAGAGATTGGTGTTTTCATGGAAGTGACATTTTGGAATTTATACTTTTTGAGCATATCAGAAACATATTTGGCTTGATTTATGAAAATTCCAGATGGGGTTTGTTTTACTTGAAGTCCTAGAAAATAGTTTAACTCCCCCATCATGCTCATTTCAAATTCACTTTCCATTAGTTTTCCACATAGATTTGTACAACAGTTAACGTATCTTTGCCTCTTTTGATGAACAGGGTGGTGTCAACTTTACCTTTTTCATAGTTGTGTGTGATCAGAAATTTTGACAGACGTTCATACCATGCTCTGGGGGCTTGTTTCAGACCATACAGAGCCTTGTCCAGAAGGTAAACGTAGTCTGGATGTCGTGCATTTTCAAAGCCTGGAGTTTGTTGCACATACACCTCTTCTTTGAGATTTCCATTAAGAAAGGCACACTTTACATCCATTTGATATACTTTGAAATCCCTGTATGCTGAGAATGCCATAAATAACCTAATTGCCTCCAATCTTGCAACTGGAGCAAATGTCTCATCATAATCAATTCCCTCTGCTTGGCAGTATCCTTTTGCCACCAATCTTGCCTTGTTTCTTATTACTATCCCGTCTTCATCTCTTTTGTTTCTGAAAACCCACTTTGTGCTAATTGCTGTCACATTCTCTAGTAATGGCACGAGTTTCCAAACTTTATTTTTCTCAAACTGGAGCAACTCCTCTTGCATTGCATCAATCCAGCTTGGATCTCCTAATGCTTCATCAAGCTTCTTGGGTTCTATCATGCTTAGAAAGTTTACATAAAAAGATTCATTTGCCGTTGCAGATCTAGTTTTTACCCCTCCAGAAGGATCACCAATGATTTGTGATGGAGGATGATCACTTGTCCACTTTTTCATTCTTATCTGTGGAATTTGAGTGGCTTGAATCTCAGTTTCTGGTTGAGCTTCCTCTGGAATTAAACTTGGTATTTCTGTTGAACTTGAAGTTGATGGTTATGTGTAAGGTTCAGCTTCTGGGATCTGTTCGGGTTCGTCTATTTGCACAGAATCTTGGATTGGTTTCTCTTGAAGATCAGAGGTTGGTGCAGATGATACGTCTTCTGTGTCTTGAGATTCAGGAGTGGGACCAGAATAAATTACCCTAGTGGTTTGAAGGACTTCTGGAATATTCAATGTTGTTCTTCTGGTAAGAGATTCAGATGGGATTTCTTCTCCGAGGAAATCGTTGAATATTGTATTGATCTCTATTTCTCTGCTACCTGAAAAATAGTCAGAGGTAACATTGTTAAGATTGAGTTCTGAGTTGGAGAAATCAAAAGTCAGTTGATCATCAAAATCAACATTTATGCTTTCCATGACCATTTTTGTTCTTAAGTTGAAAACTCTGGAAGCTCTTGAATTTAAAGAATATCCAAAAAAGTTAGCTTCATCAGATTTCTTATCAAACCTGCCAAGTTTATCACGGTCATTTAGAAGAAAGCATTTACATCCAAAAACATGCAAAAAATCTATTGTTGGTTTTCTGTTGTTAATCAACTCATATGATGTTTTCATATGCCTCTTTACTATGATAGATCTGTTTTGGGTGAAACATGTTGTAGCTACTGCTTCTGCCCAGAAGTGAGTGGGCATTTCTGATGCCGCCAGCATTGTTCTGGCTGCCTCCACCAAGGTGCAATTTCTTCTCTCTACAACTGCATTTTGTTGAGGAGTTCTAACTACAGAGAAGTTTTGGGAGATTCCTTGGTGTATCATGAACTCTTCCAGTTTAGCATTTTTGAATTCTGTGCCATTGTCACTTCTGAGGTTCTGAATTTTGCAATCAAGTCTGACTTGAAGTCTTTTCATCATGTTAATTAGAATAATTGGCACATCAGATTTTAATCGAATGAAAGCAAGCCAAGTATACCTGGAAAATTCATCAATTAGCACAAGGATATACTTTTTCCCAGATAGAGATTGTACAGAAATTGGACCACAGAGATCCACATGGAGTAGTTGTAAGGGTCTTATGCAAGAATGATCACTCTTTGTTTTCTGGGAAGCTCTTTTGATTCTTCCCATTTCACAAGTAGGACAGATATGATCTTTTTGAAAGCGAATGTTTAGGAGCCCTTCAACTAGACCATGTTTGACAAGAAGTTCAAGGTTCTGAAAATTGAGATGAGACAATTTATGATGCCATAACCAAGCAACTTCACTCTTTTTGGATATGAGACATAGAGTTTCTTTTCCATCCTTGGAGGTAAAGTTCATCATGTATAAGTTACCTTTCTTGTCTGCTCTCACGAGTTCTTCACCTGCCTTAGATAACAAGTAGCAATGTTTTTCATCAAACAGAACTAACATTTTTGCATCACAGAGTTGACTAACACTTAGTAAATTATGTTTAACACCAGAGACATGGGCTACTTTTGATAAAGTAACATTACCTTCCTGTAGTGTTCCATATCCCTTAATTTGACCCTTACCATCATCTCCAAAAGTTACAGCTCCACCAGATTTGTCCTTGAATTTGGAGAGTAAATTTCGAGTTCCAGTCATGTGCCTCGAGCATCCAAAGTCAAGATACCAGATGTGCACACGCTGGGTCTGCACATAGAATCAGAGAGATTTAGGAACCCATTTCATAATGGGTACCTTAATGTTAGCTATTGGATTCATTGCAGAGTTTCTCTGTGGAAACGATGGTTTTCTAAAATGTTCAGATCCTCTGAGTTTTGTTTCAGAGGAATCTGGTTTTTGAAATCTTTGCTTCTGGTTATTATAGTAACTTTTCTTGGGCTTATTAGAGAAATAGCCATATGATTTAGAGAATAATTGTTTTAACTTTAAGAAAAATAAAAGCATTCAGAGTTCTGAGGCAAAAAAGAATTCATGGAATTTTCATTTCTGGAATGATAATTACAATAGTTCCTATTTGAATCTATTCTAGCATCGAAATTTTTAAATTCCTTATCTAGTCTAGATTTATTTCTCTGAACTCTTGAATTTATCTCCGTTGTCTTTCTCTGATTCTCTTTAACTTGAGCTTTCGAATGATTCACTGAAACATGAGAAGCAGATGAATTAGAATTCCATTTAGCTTTTTGTTCGGTTGAGAACTTTGGCTTCTGAGAAGTTTGACCAGAGAACTTGAAGTTGGAGTTTTGCTTGAAAACAGGTGTTCTTTTTGCCTTTTCTTTTTCAAGCTCAAGACTTGTTTTAGCTTGAATACACATACCAAGGAAATCTGGATGAATAGGAAACTTTTTTCTTTGTATCCTTGGGGGTACAGAAGAATTTGGTATCCCATCAGAAAGTTTAGAAGCTTCTGGGCCCGCAGCTCTGACTTCTGTGAATTCACATGGTTTTGTTAAAGAATTATTTTGAATCGTGAATTCTTTTTTCAGAAGTATTGATCTCTTGATTTACAAATTTTAGCAACAGAGCTTCTGAAGATTCAAAGAAATCAGAGTCCTGATCATTGTTTTCCCAGGGATAGAATTCGAGTTTATCCTTGTCTTGACTTTCTGAAAGATTTAGGTCAATGAAGAAACAGGGAGTTATCTCTGGAGGTTTTGAAAGGATAGCATCAGCTTTTGAATTTTCATTGAGGAAGCATTCATTCATTGTTTGAAGAATGTCTTGTTCAAACATTGATGCAAATTCTGACAACATGCTATTTTCCAGAGTTTCAATGATGTCTTTTTCAAACATAGATCTTAAATTCTCTTCTGCATGCCTGGGTACAAATGCATCGGCACGGGTTTAAAGTTAATTGAGAGAAGGATCCAAACATAAAGATATCGTTCTTCTTCTGGACATGCTTTAGATTGACTTGAGCTTTTGGTCCAGAGGAGTATCTTATGTTTTTAAATTTTAATCTTCTGGGACTATGTCCATTCTCATACTTGGAGCGTTTAAAAGCTGATTTTTGGTATATGATGGGAAAATCAGATTTTTGTTCCTTACCTATGCAAAATACAGAAGCTAATATGGATCTATTTTTACACGTGTAGGAATCCAGATCCTCGAAACCAAGGCATGTTTTCCCTACTTGTGTATTGATCTTATCATGCACCTTTTGAGCTTCTAAATAATTTTTAATTTGAAGCTTGTTTTTCTCAAGTTCTATGTGCATGACCTCCCTTTCTTTTACCCAGTAATTAGAAATAGCGACAGAGTTTAATCTATCACTTTCTTTATCTTTAATTTCTCTGTCCTTTTCCTTCAGAAGTTGTTTAAAATTTGCAATCTCTTCTTTGAACAGAGTCTATGTGGATTCGTGTTTTTGTAAAATGTTTTCAATATCCACAGAGAGTTCTTGTTTTTCTTTATTGCTATGTTCATTTCTTTCTGGTAAATATCTCTTGGCCTTTCTGTTTTGGTAAGAGATATTTCAAGCTCTTTTCGAACTCTCTTTTCATCTACAAGCTTCTGTTTTAGTTTTTCAAATTCAAAAGTTAAGTTTAAAACTGTGCTTTCAAGTTCAGAGGAAGTAGAAGTGATGCAAACCGGAGTCTCAGAGGGCTGATCTTCTGAGTCTGTCATAGCCATTCCACAGAGGATGTCTTCTTCTCCACTGGATTTGTCAGATATCCAGTTCTCTTGCTCAGCAAACTTTGCCCTTTCTGTGCGATTGTATTTGTACTTAATTTTGTAATAAGCCTTATCTTTTACTATTGTGCCCTTGCATTCCTTTGCAAAATGCCCCGGTTTTCCACATCTGTAACACACGTTCTTCTTTCCTTCCTCTTCCTTCTCTCCTTCTACCTTCTCTGCCTTCTGAGTTTCCTGCCTCTGGTTGTTCCCAGTCCTTGGCGCATATGGGGTGTATGTCCTGTTGTTGCCTCTATTCCCTTGAAATGACTTGCTTCCAAATCTTCTGTTAAACTGTCTGGTTATAAGTGCCAAAGATTCAGCGAAGGCACTTATATCTTCATTTTCTGAGTCAGATGGTTCTGAGTTGACCTCTGAGACAAATGCCTTCTTTCCTTTCTTTGCATTTTCTCTGTTTTTCTTCCCAGATCCTTTGGCTTCTGACATCAGGGCCAGAGGACCTCCAACAGTTGTTTTCTTCAGTAGAACCTCCTTCTCATGAGCTTGCAGAGTTCCATACACATCATGCAGTGACCATTCCTCAAGATCTTGATTGGCTTGAAGAGACATGGTTAGATTTGACCATTTTGGATTGAGCCTTTTTAGAAACAGAACATTGTTCTCTTCATTTGAGCGAGCAATTTCACATCTCTTGCACATGTTAATCAGGGTATTAAACCTATGATAGGTTTACTCAAGAGTTTCGTCAGGTAGTGCTTGAAATGCGTTATACTCGTTTAGGGCTTGTGCTCGTCTGTTCTTTTTCATCTTTGAGCCTCCTTCGAATTGATTTGCTAGCTGATCCCATAATTCCTTAGCCGTCTCGTAGGAATCAAGGGATATGAAGATGTCATTTGGAAGAGCCATGATCAGTAGCCTTTTTGCTTTGTTAGCAATCTCGATTTTCTCCTTGTCGTCATCGTTCCACTTTCCCCTTTCCTTGGGAACCATTTTTTCAGGAACTTCATCACTTTCAGTGGTTGCTGGAATCCTTGGGAGTTTGACCATGGGTACATAAGGACCGTTTAAGATGGTGTCATATAGATTAGTGTCCATCCCTTCCAAAAAATTCACCATCCTCACTTTCCATTGAGGGTATTCTTCCCTGATCAACGTTGGGGGCTTGGTTAAAGAACCAACGGAGAACATGGAGGTCATACCTTGATTAGCCATTTTCAGCAGAAATTTGGATGAAGGAGTTTAAATTGAAAATGAAAACGTTTAAAAAAAATTGGAGAGATTTTTGAGATGATTTAGATCTAAGATAACCACTGATTTGAGAATTCTATACTGAATTTCACAAAATCTCGAAAAAACAGGGTAGAGTGAAGAACAGTAATCTAAACCGCGAGAAACAAACAAACTAGAGTAGGAATTCTCCAAAATCGGATGAGATCGACTAATCAAAAGCTTGATTAGAAGGCTCTGATACCAATTGTTGGAACCCAGATCCCCAATTACTCTATATTCAATAGATTTAAATATGAAAATTAACAGAGTAAGCGGAAGAACAATCTACTGTATTCAACAATAAGGTAATCAACAACGATAAACATTAAACAATTCAATTCAATGAAGAAAGATGTTGAAGATCCAATGTATTCAATAAGCTGATGATTACAATACTGAAGAACAATTTTTCTCTCAAAATAGGAATTCTCACTTCTCTTCTCTCAAAAACCCTCTTTCCAATACAAGAAATGAAATCTATTTATACTACAGTGAGAGAGAAAGTCAAAGCATCAGCTAATGAGGAAAAGACACGTCAGGGAATATTGTAACAAATTCTGTTGAGCATAAGTCGCATGACTGTCCACGTCAGCAAGCACGTGAGCTGAAAAACCACTGATTCACAGAGGTCCACAGAGGTTGTCCAAGCCTCTGGGATCATCTGTGTTCTTAACACTTAGAGAAATTCACGGTTGTTGCATCTTCTGGATAAGCTTTTACAAAAACACTTAAGATTTCTGATTACATACTTTTACATAATGAAATATTCTAACAAAAATATTTCAGAAATTCTGAAGTATGAAGTTCAGAAGTTAAAGAAAATGAGTTCAGAAGTGAATTCTTAGTATTTAGGTGTGAGTAATATACTTATGAAGTTAAGTTCATCATACCAAGTTTGATTACCAAAAATGTAAATCTTTTCTCATCAAGAGGTTTGGTAAATAAATCAGCTAACTGGTAATCTGTTTGAACAAAAATCATTTCTATGTTTCTTTTTTCAACATGATCCTTTATAAAATGATACCTCACATCAATATGTTTTGTCTTTGAGTGTTGGGCAGGATTGGCTGTTATTGCTATGGCACTTTTAGAATAACGGTACAGAGGAATCTTTTTGAAAGTGTAGCCATAATCTTTAAGCTGAATTTGCATCCAAATAACTTGTGAGCAACATATTGCAGCAACTACATATTTAGCTTCTGCAATAAAAGTTGAGACACAGTTTTGCTTCTTTGAAGACCAACTCACAAGCCTGTCACCTAGAAATTGACATGAACTAGAAGTACTCTTTCTATCCAATTTACAACCACCATGATCTGCATCTGTAAAAGTTGTTAACTCAAATCCAGAATCCTTTGGATACCAAAGTCCCAATGAAGGTGAACCTTTAAGATATTGTTGGTCCCTAAAGGGTCTACAAGAGTTCGATCAAGAGAGAACAGTTTGTAGAAGGGGGGGGGGGTTGAATACAAACACACACAGATTTTGGTTTTTAAATGAGTTTATTAAAAATAAACAAATTTACAATTACAAGCGGAATAAGAACAAGTTTAACACCTATTCTATTGTAACTAAGAAACACTAAGTTTGATGCACAAGAAGATGAAAGAAAGAATAAAGAGGGTATAGGTTAGAAAGAAGCATGCATTGAGATGAAGAAGATATCTCCATCTTATTTATACCCGTTTGCTTTTAATGCAAGACAAAAGGTACATGCCACGTGTCAAGCTTGGATAGGAAGCTTGTCCTTGCTAATAAGACAGCCATGCTTTTGGCCGAATATGAACAGTACCATATCAGGTATGATGGCGACATAAGAGACAAGTCGCACGTCCTTTTCTAACATGGTTCTAGGTTTGACTTTTGTGCATCGAGGATAAGATCAATCTTTAATCTTGCAAAAGAAGCTTCATTTGATCGCTGATACTGAATCTTCAAGGATGAACTTTAGTATCGCTGAGGCTTCACAAGACTTCACACTTTGAGTAGACAATCGCTGCTATCGCTGAACCGCTTCAGTTCACTTAGCTGATTATCTCTTTCTTCAGCTAGAGTCTTTGACTATCGCTGAATGGTCTTCTGGTGTGATAGCTGATCTTCATATCTTCAGTGATAAGTTTGTTGTTCCTTGATCTTCAGCGATCGGTGATGGTTATCAGCATGTGCTATCGCTGAATATGAACAGTAGCTTATTCAATGGAATTTCACTAAGTATTAAGAAGGAATCATATTCAAATCTTTTAACAGGAGTTATGATCATCAATCTCCCCCTATTTGATTATGATTAAGCAACATAGGAAAATTTCTTTAAGGGACTAGTAAGGACTTAGGAAACATTTAAAGAAAATTTTTTCTAAGTGCTAATCTGTAAAGTCTTTTTCAGCTAATCTACAATCTGAATTGAGTTTCATTTATAAGGATATGAAAGCACAATTTTTACAAGTAAATAAGCTTAAACTACATTCACTGATTGATTTTTCAGAGTGAAAGATCAGTGAGTTAAGATAGTGTAACGAAATTAGTACTCTTATGTTCATTGTCCCTTTTACTATTTTCAGGGATCTTTTCAGTACTAGGATGGAGTAAAGTACTCTGATTGTATTTCATTAATAATAATTTGAAGAAATTACAGAGAAATGAAAATACAATAATTAAAAGTAAAGTACTTGTACACTGAAGAAATATTACAAAGGAAATAGAAATCTATAACTAGTCAGAGATATTCTCGTTTCTTCTTTGTAACTCATTCTCATAAAGTATCTTCTGTCGATTCATCAGAGGTGTATCTGACCAGCAACGCCAAAGCATGATCTTTATGAGAGAGGATGGGGCCTTGCGAATTTCTTGGTTTCTGAAGAGTCCTAAGAATCCTTCATTATCCAAGAATACCATACCAGGTTCAGGCAATGACATGATTTCATCTTCTTCATATCTTCGGTCTTGAGGGAGAGAGGTACAAAGCATTGATATATCAGGGAGCTCAAAATGACCAAGAATGCTTTGATAATCAAACTTAGTTTCATGCTCATTCTTAGCACTTGAACTTTCTTCAGCGTTTGATCTTTTCTTTTTAGATGATTCAGGGAGAGGGGGAACTTGCACATGTTGTGACATTCTTTGCAGCAACTGATCCAGCACACTGTCCACCACGTCCTTGAATTTGGATTTGGAACCCTGAATGGCGTCTCTGATTTCTAACCATTCAGTGTATCCATAAATTCTTAAGAATTTGGCTTCTTCTCTCTCTGTTCTGTTCGTCCTTGTCATTCTTACATATACCTTTGGACCACCTCTGTTGGAGTGTCTCCCTTGGATAGTTGCATGAATGATTTTGGCTTCAGATCTTCGAAATTTCAGTCTGTCAGTGCACCAATCAAGCTCTTTGTCTTTCTGCATAGTGGCTTCAGCGTATAGTGCACTTAGAATCTTCTGTTGATCAAGAATTGGATCTACGTTCAAATTTTCTTGTGCCAGTTCTTTCTGTACAAGCGCCTCAGCGACCCTTTCACTCTTTTTTAGTTGATGTCTGGCCGCCTTATCTCTTGCAGAGTCTTCTCTGAGCAATTTCCTTGCTAAAGCAAGATCATTCTCAGTTTACTTTATTTCCTCATCCCTGATCCTTTGTGCTTCCAATGCTTGTTCTCTCTCTTCTCTGGACAAAAAGTAGAATTCATCTACCATCCTTATTGGTACGGCTTCAATGGGTTCAGCTTCAGGCACCCTTATTCTTCTAGCCTCGAATTCCTTAAGGAATTTTATTCGCCTTTCTTCTTCTTTAGGCTTGCTTATGATCGGCTTTTGAACGCCATGCCTGGGAATAAGGTCTTCTTCTTCTTCGGAGTCAGTTTCTATTATGTACATAACCTGCTCTTCAGAGGAAGGTTCCTTCCATGAAGTTGAGTCCTTTGGGGGACGGGGATCACTGAGGGAAGGAGAGGAGGAAATAGTATTGTCAGAGGGAGTTTTTGTAGGTGAAGGAGGTGTGGGAGTTTCAGAGAGAGGAGTTATGAAAGGGATAAGAGGAAGAGATACCTCGATAGTGGTCTCCCCCTCAGATATAGGGATAGTGGTATCTAGATCTACCACTTCTTTTCCTTTGCCTGAGGGACCGAATTGTCCCTGAGAGGGTTGCGGTCCGTCCCCCAAGGGCTCTTGATGAGAGACACCAGGCCTTGACAATCTGAAGTGCTCTAAGGCACTTCCAATGTCATCGTCGTCTTCATCATCATGCATCCCCCCATAGTGAGGGATAGGTTCTTCATCATCTTCTTCATCATCATCATCTTCTTCTTCTTCTTCTTCATCTTCAGCTTCAGCTCGCTGGATGTAAGGAGAGATTCTCTCTTCAGGGAACCTCTGGTTATGCTCCGAGATGAGTTCGTCAGCGAACTCTTTGGCACATCTCTCCCCCTCAATGTTGTCAGGAAGTAGACAGTGCACCATCAGAGTGCGAACATTTGTCTGGACGTCCTTCAGCTTCGCATCATTATCCTGAAGCGTGGTCCGATCAGCAGCGTTGAAAGACGAGGAACTTGCCTCGGATAGCTTTGTGAGCATCTGCATCATATCGGATTGAGTCTTTTGAACAGACTCAAGGACGTTTGCTTGAGCAACAACCTTCTGCTCCAGGCTTATCAGGGTCTGATGAAAGGCCCTGTTATCTTCTTTGAGGCCGAAAACATCAGAGATGAGGTTGCTGACGTTTGTCTGGATCGCTAGAGTGCCAACGATCCTTTTGAAGATAAGCTCGGCAGACGTCTGAAGGTTGTTCACCCTGGCCCTCGTGAGAGCACATTCCTTGACCAGATAGTCAATTGCTGGGAATGTAGGGTTGGGAAGGACAATGGGAGGTAGCTCAGTGACTGGAGTTGGAAGCTTGGGAGCCACCATCTCTTGCTTCACGTCTCTGAGCCTAGCAGCGTTGGGAGGACCCTGAGGAGACTTCCCCATATCCTTGCTGATGGAAGTTGCGCTGGTGGTGGTGGTTGTCGTCGCCGAAGTAGGAATAGAAGCGACACCTGATGATGACATAGACAAAGATGCCAAAAACACATCCGGATTAGAAGATGGATGAAAAGATGTATGTTTCTCCCTGAGAGTATCATGAGGATTACTCTTAGGGACTACATTTGCAGAGGCAGTGTCTTGAGGATCACTGACCAGTGTCTTAGAATATTTGTAAGAGATACTCTTAGGTCCTTGTAATTTGGCCTTCCAAAACTCAGATTGCCTAAACAATATTGAGGTTTGGACTGCGTGCATTTCAACATTATCAGGGATAGGGACTACTATCGATGACTCAGTTGCTGAGGTGAGGACCAAAGAAGAGTAGATAGAAGTAGATAAGAAGGTAGTGAAAGTAGTACCTGTTCCAGCTTCAGCGGAGCCGGCTAAAACACCCTCAGTGACCGGAGTCGCTGATGATGTAGGTAGTGCTGATGAAGCGACAACGGTTGAGAAGACCGTTGAAGTGGTTGAGGTTTTCGGTGGTGTTGGTAGTACACCAAAATCAGAGAGAGTGGTCTTTTGAGAGACCATCTTCTTTGGTTTCTTGAGTTTGGTTGCGATGGTCTTTTTATGACCATCGGTTGGTTGCTTCCTCTTTACAGTGGCAGCAGTGTCTGGGTTGCTCGCTGTTGGGTTGGACAGCGAGGTGGACACTGGGAGAGGAGTTCCAATTACCTAAAGCATGTAGGGGGTGAAAGGAGCATCACCTGGACGTTCCTCAATGTCCAGGGACTTCTTCCCTACGACAGAGAAGGAGTGACCGCCGACCTTCAGGTATTCATCCCCGAAGGCATCTTCCATTATGGTCGCGAAGAAGCGAGGATAATGGATGACAAGATGTCTGGTGGCGGCGTTGATGTGACTGACCATGTCGCTGATGATGTAATCAGCGTAATTCAGGTTGTGGCCGGTGCAGAGGGAGTAAGCGAGGTCTTGAAAGTGCTTGCTCGCTTGGTCGTGTGAGCCGATCTTCGACCCAAGGCATTGGATCACCTGGGTGAAGATGTATTGCCAACGAGCAGGTAGCCTTTTCTTCTCTACCTTAGAACCCACCGTCTTCAGAGAGAGATTCTCCTAAGAATACCCAATAGAGTCCAAGAATGCATCGATTTGCATCTTGGTGGGTTCAGCGCCCCATTGTTGATTCTTAGCACGCACAGGGAGACGCAGAGCCTTCCTAAGAAATCCAGCAGTGAAGGAGAAGAAGGCAAGTTCTGGAACCTTGAACCCAATAGCAGGGAGTTGGGTTCCCTTGTCAGTTGTCAACATGGTACAGTGAGCCGTGTACCACAAGGCTTGGAGATGAGAAGAGATGCCCACTGGGTTATGGACGAAAGCGTACATCAGTGGGCACGCCTTGATGAAGTTGGCTCCTTCAGCGAATTGCGGGCGGTCTGCAGGGATCTCCACCAAAGCGATATAGTTGCAGGACTTGAAGACGGCTCTTTCCAAAAGGAAATGACAGGTTGGTGCAGCGACCAGGGTAGTGTCTTCAGCAGCAGAGGAGGTTGCAGCGGTCTTACTTGCAGATGCCATTGCCGTGGGAAAGATAGAACACCAAAGAGGTAAATCATGGTTTTATACAAAATGCTAGTTATTAACAATAATAAAAAACTTAGGTAAATGGATAAGAATTAAAAAATAATCTTCTGTTCTAAGGAAAGAACTTAGAACAAGGTTTTTTATAAAGGAAAAACTTTTTAAGTTTGATTCAGATTATTTTAGTTTTTAAGAAATGTTTTTATATTATTTTTAGAGTTTTCAGGAGAAGAAGAGGTGAAACAAGATGTTTCCAGTCATAATACAAGGTTTAGATCAAACCTTAGTTGAGTTCGAGAAGTAAACACACAAATGCGTGTTCTTGGTGTTCTTGAGAAAACTTGAAGTTTCTTTTGCCTTTAGGAGAGTTATGAAAGCGGAAGGAATAAAGTAAGGCAAAAAGAAGAGAGGAGAGAGAAAGAAAGGAGTGCTAAACGACGGTTTTAGCTTTTTGAAAAAGAAATGATGACCTGGCGCACGTTCCAAGAAAGGAGTTGGAATGGAAACGTCGCGGTCCATCGTGTGTCAGAAAAAGGTCTGACGTGTCATTTTCTTTATTTTAAAAGATTATAATGATAATTATCCATAAGGAAGGTTTATCATTATTAATTTTTAAAAAATCTTCATCACTAATAATAAAAGATTGTTAGTGAGGAGTTTTAGTTTTAAGAGAGACATTCTTTGATAAGAAAAGATATCAAAGAGTGTTAAAGATTAGAAGATAATACCTGAGGAGATGGCCCAGATATCGCGGAATCAGAGTTCAGAGAATGGAAAGTTTGAAAGCTTTATTTGTATTCCTTGTTGGTCACTGAATAAATTATTCGGCGTTCAACATACCAAGTTCGCTGATGAGTAGATTGAATCTAGTTTCATCAAGAGGCTTGGTGAAAAGATCAGCGAGCTGATATTAAGTAGGTACAAAATGGAGCTCAACTTCACCATTCATCACATGATCTCTGATAAAGTGATATCAGATCCCAATGTGCTTGGTTTTGGAGTGAAGTACAGGATTGTTGGCAATTGCAATAGCACTGGTACTATCACAATAGATAGGAATTTTAGAGAGGTTGAGATTGTAATCTCTTAGTTGATTTCTCATCCAAAGGATTTGAGCACAACAACTACCAGCGGCTACATACTCAGCTTCAGCGGTGGAAGTGGACACTGAGTTTTGCCTTTTACTTGTCCAACTTATTAACTTTCCACCTAGTAGCTGACACCCTCCAGTGGTGCTCTTTCTATTTATCTTACAACTTGCAAACTCACTGTCAGAGTAACCATTTTGAGATCAAATCCTGAGCCTTTGGGATACCAGAGAACAAGAGTTGGAGTTCCTTTCAGATATCTGAAGATTCGCTTTACAGCGATTAGATGGGATTACTTCGGTTCAGCCTGATACCGAGCACAGAGATAGGTAGCGTACATGATGTCTGGTCTACTTGCTGTAAGATACAGCAGAGATCCAATCATTCCTCGATAGGCAGTGACATTGATTGGTTTCCCATTGGGATCCTTGTTCAACGTTAGAGGAGGCGCCATACGGGTCTTCATCGCTGAGCATTGATTCATGTCGAATTTATTCAGCATGTCTTTAACATATTTGCTTTGACAAATAAAAATTCCTTTGTCAGATTGCTTTATCTGCAATCCTAGAAAATATGTTAGTTCACCCATCATACTCATTTTATATTGTTTTTGCATTCTTGCAGCGAAACGAGTGCAAAGTTTGGATCTTATGGAACCAAAGATAATGTCATCAACATATATCTGAGCGAGAATAGTATGACCTTTATATTTTCTTAAAAACAGAGTTTGGTCAATTTTTCAACGAACAAATTTTTCTTTAAGAAGAAATTTAGAAAGGGTATCGTACCAAGCTCTAGGAGCTTGTTTTAACCCGTAAAGACCTTTTCCAATTTTAAAAACATAACCAGGATGGTTAGGGTCTGAGAAACCAGGGGGTTGTTCAACATAAACTTCCTCGCTGAGTTTTCCATTTAGAAAAACACTTTTAACATCCATTTGAAAAACTTTGAAGTCTTTATGGGCCGCATAAGCTAAAAAGAGTCTTATGGCTTCTAAACGAGCAACAGGTGCAAAGGTTTCATCATAGTCAATTGATTCTTCCTGTCTATAACCTTGAGCAACAAGTCTAGCCTTATTGCGAATTTTAGTCCCGTTTTCATCTAGCTTATTTCTGAAAACCCATTTGATGCCTATGACAGTTTTATCAGAGGGTCTTGGAACAAGATTCCAAACTTTATTTCTACGAAATTCAGTTAGTTCTTCTTGCATAGCTGAAACCCAGCTAGGAACAGAGATAGCCTGATCTATCTTTTTAGGTTCAGAGAGAGAAATGAAGTTAACATAAAGACAGATATTACCTGTACCTTTACGTGTTTTGATACCTGCTGTGGGATCACCAATAATTTGATTTATTGGATGATTTGCAGTCCACCGCTGAGATGGTGGTTGAGGAGAGAGATCAACAGCAGATTCAACGACCTGTTCTTCAGTTTATGGAATAGGACTTGTTTCAGCAACAGGTACTTCATTTAGAATCAATTCAGGGGATTGATTTTCAGATATAGTTTGGTTATTCACTGAGGAATTTCCAAGAGAGGAATCAGCAACAGGAATCTGATTCAGAGGAGTAACATTCATCCCTGAAGATGGATGATTGTCATTTGAGGAATTTACAGGGATTTCATCATCATGTTCTTCAGCAGGAGGTTGATTGCTGAAATAGGTTTCAGGTTCCCCATACTGAGATTTCATCCAGGCATTCAATTCTTCATCATCCTCAAGAGAATGAGATGTATGAATGGGAAGTGATTCATCAAAGTTAACGTGCATGGATTCTTCAACATGTTATCTTCTTTTGTTGAAGGCTCTGAAGGATTTAGATACAGAGGAGTATCCAAGAAATATACCATCGTCAGCTTTTGGATCAAATTTACCCAAATGATCTCTGTCATTCAGAATGTAACATCTATATCCAAAAATGTGGAAATATTTCAGAGTAGGTCTTCTCCCATAAAATAATTCATAGGGGGTCTTCTTAAATCGTTTAACTATCAGGGATCGATTTTGAGTGAAGCACGCTTCGATAATAGTACGATTTCTTCTTTCAGCAACACCATTTTGCTGAGGGGTTCTTACTGAGGAGAAGTTGTGAGAGATGCCTCTTTCTTCAAAGAAGTTAACCAAAGTACTGTTTTTGAATTCAGTGCCATGATCTCTTCTTATGGAACGAACAATTAGATTGTTCAAAACTTCCATCTTTTTGATAAAAGAAATTATCATTTCAGGGGTATCACTTTTGGATCGAAGGAAGAACACCCATGTGTATCTGGAGTACTCATCAACAATCACTAAAGTGTATTTATTCCCAGAGATAGATTGGACATTGACAGGTCCAAATAGATCCATGTGGAGTAGCTGAAGAGGAGTGGTCACTGAAGAAACTTGCTTTGACCTGAAGGAGGCTTTTGTCAGCTTTCCCTTCTCACACGCTGAACAAAGAGATTCCTTTGTAAAGGTATGATTTGGGAGGTCTCTGACTAGGTCTTTTTGAGATAATTCATTTATTGTCTTAAAGTTGAGGTGGGAGAGTCTTTTATGCCATAACCAGTTTATGTCAGTGGATGCTTTAGAGATAAAGCACATGTTCTCAGAGTGAGAAGTATTCATATTTATGACATATACATTTTCCACTCTTTTGCCTGTAAGGGCAAGCTTATCATTTCTGTCAGTGACAGCACATCTATTCTTTAAGAATAGAGCTTTGAAGTCTTTGTCACATAACTGACTAACGCTCAAGAGATTGTGCTTTAGTCCCTCAACGTAAGCAACATGAGAAAACGATGTGGCTCCGTTGGATAGAATTCCATAACCTTTAGTGTATCCTTTGGCATTTCCACCAAAGGTCACTGATGGACAAGCTTCTTCTTTGAAATCAGAGAGCAGAGATTTTCTGCCAGTCATGTGCCTTGAGCATCCGCTATCAAGATACCAGATACCTTTGGCATTCTGCATACAACGAAAGATTAATTGTTTAAAGGTACCCATATTACTATGGGTCCTGCTTTGTAGATAGAGGATTGGCGGAGGAGTTACTAGCTGAAGAACTCTCTTCAGTGGATATCTTCACCTTTGATGGTTTTGCAACCTTGGTGGATTTCACTCTCGCTGATTTATCAGCTTGAGCTACTTTCTTTCCATGAGCTAGTTTATCAGCTCAAGTAGCATTAGGACATTTGCTTGCAATGTGGGTAGTTTCACCACAGTGATAGTATTTCCTATATTTAAAGGGTTTGGAAAACAGAGAGGGAGCAGGAAATTTCTCAGGGATAGGTCCAAGAATTCCTTTATCCATGGTCCTTGGAGGTATAACAACCTTTTCAGGAGTAGGAGTGAGATCGATTTTAATTCTGGGGGTTGGTCTCTGAGAAAAGCCAGGGACCTTCCCAGTTTTAGAAACTTTCTCTGAGGATTTCTTGTTCCTATCTTGAGTTTTCTTATTCTTAGGACCTTGATTAAGAAACTCGTTCTTGATCACTTTCTTAGAATTAAGTTTAGAAAGCTTCTCTTTAGAAGAGGACGAAGAAGAAGTTGAAGAAAAAGGATCAGGGATAGAGGAGACAAACATTCCAAATTTGAGCATGGAACGATCATTCTCTGATTCTTCCTTTTCAGGGTTATAGCCTAACCTACTTCTTACTTTCATAGGTGTTTGAGCATTGATGATCTCATTGACTTTATCAGAAGCCTTACACCATCCTTCGATGGTTGCCTTTTCAGACTTGAGATCAGCGATAGCCTTTTCCCTATCAGCGATAGCTTGTTGTTTCTCGATGCTTATAGTTTGATTTGCAAAGACTTGGTCCTTGAGAGATTCCTCAATTTTAGAAAGTTCTTTGACTCTTATATGGCAATTTTTTAATTGTTCACATAAGTCAGTGTTAATTCTCTCGGCCTTAATTTTTCCATTTAAAGCATCGTAGAAATCAATAGTCATAGCATCGAGAGCAGACAAGTTATCACCTTCAGAAGGTAAAGAGACAGAGGGAATAGTTACCTGAGTAGAAGGAGACTCAGAGGAAGAAGTCTCAGTGATTTCTTCAGCGTCCTCAGTTCTTGCCATCAGACAGAGGAAGGAAAGATCTTCTTCATCTGAACCAGACTCTTCAAAGGTCTTGGCCCAGTCATCTTACGCATCCCAGTCAACTTCTTCAGCGACAAGGCCTTTGCCTTTTTGCTGGTTTTTCTTCATATCTTTGTATTTGTTTTTTAATTTCAAATACTTCTCCTTTTTATCAGAGGTATGGGAGGTAGTGGGAGTAGCAACTTTCTTCGACCTGCATTCACTGGCAAAGTGACCCTTTCGTTGACAGTTGAAGCATATCGCTGAGGCTTTCTCAGCGGGCAACGTTTTTTGCTTTTCAGAGTCAGAGAGGTTAGAAGGTTTTCGAAAATTGCTCTTTCTAGCAAATCTTTTAAAGTTATTAGTTAAGAGAGCTAGAGAGTTATCAAACTCAGAGATGTCTGCATCAGTGAGTTGATCTTCTGAATCAGTTTGACCTAATTCAGTAATGGAGGTGATAGTGGAAGAAGAAACATTTTTAGAAGAAGTTCCCTCAGAAGTCACAAGTGCCAAAGAAGTACTTTTGGCACCTTTGAGTTCATTAATTAGGTTCTTCCTTAGAAGTTGGGATTGTTCCTCATTTAAGAGCATACCATATAATGCACTTAAGGACAAGGTTTCAAGATTCTTTAACAGCTTTAGACATGTAGTGTACACTGCCCATTGATCGGGTAATGCCTCCATGAATTTTGTCAGAATTTCAGCGTTTGAATATACTCTATCGACTGATTTAAGATCAATCAGCAAACAGTTAAATCGCTGGTGAATTTGAGAAAGAGATTCACCCTTTTGATACATAAAACTCTCATATTTTCATACAAGGTTAATGCATCTAGTTACTTTAACGTCATAAGTTCCTTCATATTGGATACATAAAGTATCCCACATGGCCTTAGAAGTCCTCATTTTCATGACCATTATGATAGACTTCATCAGGTAAAGCCATTGGTATTATAGATCTAGCTTTAGAGTCAATAGCAATTTCTTTCTTGTCTTCTTTAGTCCATCTGTTAGGAGTTTAAACAATAACCCTTTCAAGAATGGCTGGAGTAGCAGTGGTGGCCGGAACACTAGCTACTATTGTTGTAGGAACAAATGGTCCATTTTCCAGATAGTAGGGAATCTTTGGATCAGATCCCTCTAAAAATAGAGACATTCTTTCCTTCCAGAATGGAAAATTATCATGGCTAAATCTTGGAGGTTTAGCTAAAGATCCATTATCATTGTAGTTTGTATTTGGGTTTGACATTTTGAAATAGTTTTAAGAAAAAAATATTTTAAAGAAAGATTTAAGAAGCAACACTGCTCTGATACCACTTGTTGGTCCCTAAAGGGTCTACAAGAGTTCGATCAAGAGAGAACAGTTTGTAGAAGGGGGGGGGGTTGTATACAAACACACACAGATTTTAGTTTTTAAATGAGTTTATTGAGAATAAACAAATTTACAGTTATAAGCGGAATAAGAACAAGTTTAACACCTATTCTATTGTAACTAAGAAACACTAAGTTTGATGCACAAGAAGATGAAAGAAAGAATAAAGAGGGTATAGGCTAGAAAGAAGCATGCATTGAGATGAAGAAGATATCTCCATCTTATTTATACCCGTTTACCTTTAATGCAAGACAAAAGGTACATGCCACGTGTCAAGCTTGGATAGGAAGCTTGTCCTTGCTAATAAGACAGCCATGCTTTTGGCCGAATACGAACACTACCATATCAGATATGATGGGGACATAAGAGACAAGTCGTACGTCCTTTTCTGACATGGTTCTAGGTTTGACTTTTGTGCATCGAGGATAAGATCAATCTTTAATCTTGCAAAGGAAGCTTTATTTTATCGCTGATACTGAATCTTCAAGGATGAACTTCAGTATCTCTGAGGCTTCACAAGACTTCACACTTTGAGTAGACAATCGCTTCTATCGCTGAACCGCTTCAGTTCACTTAGCTGATTATCTCTTTCTTCAGCTAGAGTCTTTGACTATCGCTGAATGGTCTTCTGGTGTGATAGATGATCTTCAGATCTTCAGTGATAAGTTTGTTGTTCCTTGATCTTCAGCGAACGCTGATGGTTATCAGCGTGTGCTATCGCTGAATATAAACAGTAGCTTATTCAATGGAATTTCACTAAGTATTAAGAAGGAATCATATTCAAATCTTTTAACAGGAGTTATGATCAACAGATATCTAAGGATCCTTTTAGCAGCTAAAAGATGAGATTCTTGCACAAATACATGTAGCAAACATTATGTCAGGTCTACTAGCTGTTAAGTAAATTAAAGACCCAATGATACCTCTAATTTTCTTTTGGTCAACAGGTTTACCAGACAAAGCTGGTTCAAGTTTAGTGGTTGTTGCCATTGGAGTTTGAATACTAGAACAGTTAGACATGTCAAATTTTTTAAGTAAGTCAGAAACATACTTAGATTGATTTATGAATATGCCAGTGGAAAGTTGTTTTACTTAAAGACCAAGAAAAAATGTTAATTCTCGCAACATACTCATTTCAAATTCAGTTTGCATGATCTTTTCAAAAAGTTTACAAAATTTTGGATTAGTAGAAGCAAATATATTATCATCTACATATATTTGAATAAGAATCATATGCTCACCTTCCTTTTTTAGAAATAAGGTTGTATCTATTGTACCTCTTTTGAACTTGGAATTCAGAAGAAAAGTTGTGAGTGTGTCATACCATGCTCTTGGAGCTTTCTTAACTCCATATAATGCTTTATCCAAAATGTAAACATGATTGGGAAATTCTTTGCTCACAAAACCTTCTGGTTGTTCAACATATACTTCTTCATGGAGAATACCATTCAGAAATGCACATTTCACATCCATCTGAAAAAAACCTTCATGTTCTTATGAGCAGCATAAGCTAGGAAGATTCTGATAGCTTCTAGTCTGGCAACTGGAGCAAATGTTTCATCATAATCTATGCCCTCTTGTTGACAGTAGCCCTTAGCAATTAATCTAGCCTTGTTCCTCACAACTATCCCATGCTCATCTTTCATATTTCTGAAAACCGATTTGGTGCCAATAATCGATTTGCCTTGTGGTTTGGAATTAGTCTCCAGACTTTCTTTCTCTCAAATTGGTTGAGTTCATCTTGCATTGCTAAAACCAGTCTGGATCCTGAAGAGCTTTATTAGGCTTTTTAGGTCCTATTGTGCTCAAGAAATTGACATACAAACATTCATTTGCAATAGTTGATCTTGTTTGTACACCTTTTGAGATATCACCTATGACCTGATGTATTGGATGACATGAAGTCCATTTTGCAACACTTGGCAATGTATTTACAGATGAAACATTGTTGAGTGGTTCATAATCAACAATAATTGCAGCTTTAGAATTTGTATTGAAAGTTGAGTGTAATTCTGAAGAGTCTCTCTCAACAGTATTATTTTGAATTTGTTCAGAAGAAGGAACTGTTGGTTCAGAAGTTACTTGAGGAAGTTCAAAAGTTAGTTGAACAGTTTTAGAAGTAACTTGATCTATTGTTGAGGTTGAGATTGGAGGTTCTGAAAGATTTGACACTAATATGGCAGGTGGAACTAACTCTGGAGTTTCTCTTAGAAGTGATGGATTTTGATAATCTGCGGAGACATTAACAGAAATATCAAATAAATCTTGACAAAGTAAATCTAAATTTACTTTTAGTAATGGATTTGACTTAGAAGATTTGTCAGTAATAATGGAGTCGGTGTATAATTGTTCAACACTTGAATTAAGCTTGAGTTCTGAACTATCTTGTTCAAAAGTTATTGTAGGTTCATGAAATCTGATGTTGGAAGTTTCAATCATTCTCTTTGATCCTTTTACTAGTATTCTGTATGCCTTTGATCTTTGTGAATATCCAACAAATATACCAGCTAATCCTTTAGGAGCAAATTTGAACATCATTTAGAAGAAAACATCTGCTTCCAAATTTTTTGAAAAAATCAATTGATGGTTTTCTCTTTTTAATGATTTCATATGGAGTTTTCAAAAAATTTCTTTTTAAAATAGTTCTGTTTTGAGTAAAACATGCAGTAGCAACAACTTCTGCCCAAAGAGATAGAGGAAGTTCAGAATAAGCAAGCATAGTCCTGTCAGCTTCGACTAGAGTTTTATTCTTCCTTTCAACAACACCATTCTGTTGGGGAGTTCTGGCAGCGGAAAAATTATGGGATATTCCAACAGAATCCAGGAAGTTCTGAAGTGTAGAATTGGTAAATTCTATACCATTGTCACTTCTGATCTTTTGAACAGGAAGTTGAAGAAGAACCAGTATTCTTTTCAGAAATGGAATTAGTATTTCAGAAGTATCAGATTTAAGTCTAAGAAATTCAACCCAAGTATATCAAAAATATTCATCAACAATAACAAGGATATACTTCTTTCCTCCCAAGCTTTGAGTCTTCATTGGACCACACAAATCCATATGAAGCATTTCAAGTGGAGCTTGACATGAAGAGAGCATCTTCAAAGGATGAGAGCTTCTCTTAATTTTTCCAAGTTCACATGCTGAACATTGAGAAGACTTATCAAACTTGATCTTGGGTAAACCTCTGACTGACTTATCTCTATCTAATTCAGAAATAGATCTGAAATTCAGATCAGACATTCTTCTGTGCCATAACCAGCTTACTTCCTTGATTTGAGTAGACATATAACAAACCCCTGTGAGTTGACCATCTTCTGTGAAGGTGGAAGTATAGATGTTACCATCTCTATAGGCAGTTAGTTGTTTATCTTTTGTAGCACCCAGAACATAACAAACATTAATATTGAAATGGACAGTCCAGTATTTGTCACAGAACTGACTTATACTAAACAGATTATGTCTTAACCCTTCCACATAGAAAACTTTCTGAACTTAACATTTCCTTTGACAAAAGTTCCAAAACCTCTTACATACCCTCTTGCTTTATTTCCAAAAACTAACCGTTCCTCCATATCTTTCATGATAATCAATTAGTAATGTTTTGTATGGTGTCATGTGTCTTGAACATCCAGAATCTAACACCCACACATGACACAACTGCAAAAGAAGTTATTTAGTTTTAGGTACCCATTTAAAAATGGGTCCTTTCAGATTAGCTAACAATGAAAAAAGTTTATCTTTTGGCATTTTAGATAAAAAGATAGAAACTTGTTTGGTATTATTCAGATTAGTAGTCTTTTTAGGTTTGCCATATGCTAAAGAATTCCTTTGATATTTCTGTGTTTGTTTTATCACATTTGATTCAGAATGATAACCATTTTGTGCACAATTGAAATAAGAATGAACAAATTTGAGATTTGAAACTAAATGCTTTCTTTTATTCATCTTGTTGTTTTTGGTTACAACATTTTTATGAAAAACAGGAAACCTATCTAATTTGTCTCCGTCTGATAAGTTGTCTCCCTTTTTCTTCCATACTAGAGAGGATAACTCTAAAACAGATAAAGAATGAATATTAGGATAAAAAATTTTGTTTATGTTTTGCTTAACTTTAGAGTTAAGAGATTTAGGTGTAGGAATTGAAGTTTGTCCTTCTTCAAAAAATTTGACTCTATTGATGAAATCTGAAGTTGACATAGATGATTTTCCTTTTAAAGTAGAATTCAAATCTTTGAATTCAGTTTTAATGAGTTTTAGAATTTGAAGATTTGGAATATTCAGTTCTAGTAAAATTGATATCTTTTGGAGAATCATCATTGTCGGAATCTGAAGCATTCATTAGATCTGATAATATGTTCTGAGTCATTTCTGAAGCAAAATTGTTTAGTTTTGAAATTTTAATTTTGCTTTCTGAATCTAATAATGGTTTAAATTTTTCTTCAGAATCATTTTCAGAATCATCAAAGAAAATCTTTGAGGATTCATCCTTATTATGTAAAGGTTCGATATCTGAAAATTCTTTATAAGTTTCTTCAGAAATGTCTTCTTTCTTTAAGCCTAAAGAATTCTGATGGATTTTTGAAGTAAGTTGTTTAGAAATAGATTCAGAAACACCTATTGGTTCAGAAGTATCTTTTGGAACATTTTCTTGACCAAATACTTTCTTTGGTCCTTCATCAATTTTAGGTTTATTTTTATACTTCTTGTTATATCTCTGATGAAACTACTTTGTCATGAAGGCTATACCTTCAGAAATTCTTTTCAGTTCTTCATCTGACTCATTTCCATCACAGATACTGCTTCAGGAATATCACAGATTTTCAATGAACTGTTAATTTTCTTACTGATTAATGCCACAGTATTTTCATTTGTCTTCTTTAACTCATTATGTCTGATCTTTATTTTGTCCTCTTGTTGGAACAAAGTACCATACACATCATGAATGGATTTCTTGGACAGATTTCTTGTGATCATGTTATCAGAAAAACTTGACCATTCATTACCAAGATTATTCAGAAATTGGTTATTTATTTCAGAATTTGATTTCTGAACTCCATATCTGCTTAGATCATTCAGCGAATCGGTGTTGCTGAAAGAAGAAATCGAACTATCATTGAAGCGGCTCGCTCAATGCTCAGCGAATCGCATCTACCAACTCAGTTCTGGGCTGAAGCAGTCAACACAGCGTGCTTTACACAAAATCGATCCCTGATAGTTAGGCGACTTAAGAAGACCCCCTATGAATTCTTTCGTGGGAGAAGACCTACTCTGAAATATTTCCATATTTTTGGATGTAGATGTTACATTCTGAATGACAGAGATCACTTGGGTAAGTTTGATCCAAAAGCTGACGATGGTATATTTCTTAGATACTCCTCTGTATCTAAGTCCTTCAGAGTCTTCAACAAAAGAAGACAACATGTTAAAGAATCCATGCACATCAACTGTGATGAATCTCGTCCTATTCATACTTCTCATACTCATGATGATTATGAAGAACTGAATGCTTGGATGAGAACCCATTATGGGGAACGTGAAACGTATTTCAGCAATCAACCTCTAGCTGAAGAATGTGATGACGAAAACCCTATAAATCCTTCAAGTGACAATCATCCATCTTCAAGACACGTAGAGGTACAGGTAATATCTGTCTTTATGTTAACTTCATTTCTCTCTCTTAACCTAAGAAGATAGATCAAACTATCTCTAATCCTAGCTGGGTTTCAGCTATGCAAGAAGAACTAACTGAATTTCGTAGAAATAAAGTTTGGAATCTTGTTCCTAGACCCTCTGATAAAACTGTCATAGGAACCAAATTGGTCTTCAGAAATAAGCTAGATGAAAACGGGACAATAATTCGCAATAAGGCTAGACTTGTTGCTCAAGGTTATAGACAGGAAGAAGGGATTGACTACCATGAGACCTTTGCACCTGTAGCTCATTTAGAAGCCATAAGACTCTTTTTAGCTTATGCTGCCCATAAAGACTTCAAAGTTTTTCAAATGGATGTTAAAAGTGCTTTTCTAAATGCAAAACTCAGCGAGGAAGTTTATGTTGAACAACCCCCTGGGTTCTCAGACCCTAACCATCCTGGTTATGTTTTCAAACTTGAAAAAGCTCTTTACGGGTTAAAACAAGCTCCTAGAGCTTGGTATGATACCCTTTCTAAATTTCTTCTTAAAGAAAAATTTGTTCATGGAAAAATTGACCAAACCCTGTTTTTAAGAAAATATAAAAGTCATACAATAATCGCTCAGATATATGTCGATGACATTATTTTTGGTTCCACAAGATCCAAATTATGTACTCGTTTCGCTGCAAGAATGCAAAAGCAATATAAAATGAGTATGATGCGTGAACTAACGTATTTTCTAGGTTTGCAGATAAAACAATCTGACAAAGGAATCTTTATTTGTCAAAGTAAATATGTTAAAGACATGCTGAATAAATTCGACATGAATCAATGCTCAGCGATGAAGACTCCTATGGCTCCTCCTCCGACTTTGAACAAGGATCCCAATGGGAAACCAGTAAATGTCACTGCCTATTGAGGGATGATTGGATCTCTGCTGTATCTTACAGCGAGTAGACCTGACATCATGTATTCTACATGTCTCTGCGTTAGGTATCAAGCTGAACCGAAGGAATCCCATCTAATCGCTGTAAAGCGAATCTTCAGATACCTGAAAGGAACTCCAAATCTAGGTCTTTGGCATCCCAAAGGCTTAGGATTTGATCTTATTGGTTATTCTGACAGTGACTTTGCAGGTTGTAAGATAGATAGAAAGAGCACCACTGGAGGGTGTCAGCTACTAGGTGGAAAGTTAATTAGTTGGACAAGCAAAAAGCAAAACTCAGTGTCCACCTCCACCGCTGAAGCTAAATATGTAGCCGTTGGTAGTTGTTGTGCTCAAATTCTTTGGATGAGAAACCAACTCAGAGACTACGATCTCAAGCTCTCTAAAATTCCTATTTATTGTGATAGTACTAGTGCTATTGTCATTGCTAACAATCCTGTACTTCACTCCAAAACCAAGCACATTGAGATCCGATATCACTTTATCAGAGATCATGTGATGAATGGTGAAGTTGAGCTTCATTTTGTACCCACTGAATATCAGCTCGCTGATCTTTTCACCAAGCCTCTTGATGAAACTAGATTCAATCTACTTATCAGCGAACTTGGTATGTTGAACGTTGAATAATTTCTTATTCAGTGACTTACAACAAGTGATACAAATAAAGCCTTCAAACTTTCCATTCGCTGAACTCTGATTCAGCGATATCTGGGCCATCTCCTCAGGTATTATCTTCTAATCTTTATCACTCTTTGATATCTTTTCTCATCAAAGAATGAATCTCTGAAAATAAAACTCCTCACTGACAATCCTTTATTGTCATTGATGAATATTTTAAATTAATAATGATACTTTCCTTATGGATAATTATCATTATAATCTTTTAAAAAGAAATAAAAGGACACGTCAGACCTTTTTCTGACACACAACGGACCGCGACGTTTCCCTTCCAACTCCATTCTTGGAACGTGCGCCAGGTCATCATTTCTTTTTCAAAAAGCTAAAACCGTCGTTTAGCACTCCTTTCTTTTTCTCTCCTCTTGCTATTTAAGCAATTCTTTTGCCTCATTTGCCTCTTTACGCTTTCATATCTCTCCAAAGGCAAAAGAAGTTTTGAATCTTCAAGCTTTCTCAAGAACACCAAGAACACGCACTTGTGCATTTTTCTTATCGAAAACACCTAAGGTTTGATCTAAACCTTTACTTAAAATTGGAAACATCTTGTTTCACATCTTCTTATCTTTAATCTTCTTAAAATGCAATAAAAACATATTTTAGGAAGAATATAAATTTAATTTGGATTAAAACTCAAAAATTCTTCTATTTTCAAAACCCTGTTCTAAGTTCTTTCCTTAGAACAGAAGACTTTCTTCTTAAAGTTTTATCCATTTTTAATTATCTTCTACTTTTTCTAAAATAATCTTTTATGTTATTGTTTTTACCACAAGCATTTTGATCTTGTTCATCAAAATACTTGTTTCTTGCAATCTTACATTTGGTATTCTTTATACCAAACTCTGGTTTATACATTTATGTATAAAACCATGATTTATCTCTTTGGTGTTCCCATTTTTCCTACAGAAATGGCCTCTGCAAGTAAGACTGTTGAAACCTCTGCTGCTACAACTGCTGACAACACCTTGGTCGCTGCACCAACCTGCCACTTCCCAATGGAGAAAGCAGTCTTCAAATCATGCAATTATAATGCATTGGTTGACATACCCGCTGATCGCCCTCACTTCAGCGAAGGAGCTACCTTCATCATGGCGTGCCAGCTGATGTACGCATTTGTCCACAACCCAGTGGGCGTCTCCTCTCATCTTCAAGCTCTCTGGTACACGACTCACTATACCATGCTCAGCACGGACAAAGGAACTGTGCTCTCTGCGATATTGGCTTCAAGATTCCAGACCTTGGATACTTCTCCTTTACTGCTAGATTTGTGAGGAAGGCTCTTCGTCTCCCTACACGCGCTAAGAATGTGCAATGGGGCGCTGAACCTACCAAGATGCAGATCGACGCCTTCTTGGACTCTATCGGCTATGCCTGGGAGAATCCATCGCTAAAAACGGTGACTCGAAGGTAGAAAAGAAGAGATTGCCTGCTCGCTGGCAATACATCTTTACCCAGGTGATCCAATGCCTTGGGTTAAAGATTGGCTCGCATGACCAAGCGAGCAAGCACTTTCAGGATCTCGCCTTCTCTCTCTGCACCGGCCACAACCTCAACTACGCTGACTATATCTTCAGCGATATGGTCAGTCGTATCAACGCTGCTACCAGACACCCAGTTATCCCTTACCCACGGTTCTTCACAACAATTATGGAAGTTGCCTTCGGGGAGGACTACCCGAAGGTCGGTGACCACTCCTTCTCCGTGGTGGGGAAAAAGTCCCTGGGCATAGAGGCACGTCCAGGTGATGCTCCTTTCACGCCTTACATGCTGAAAGTGATTGGAGCCCATCTTTCAGTGTCTACCTCGCTGCCCATCCCAACAGCGAGCATCCCGGACACTGATGCTGCTAAGAGGAAACAACCAACCAATGGTCATGTAAAGACCATCGCAACCAAACTCAAGAAGCCAAAGAAGATGGTATCTCAAAAGACCGCTCTCTCTAATTTCGGTGTACTACCACATTTGAAACCACATTTGAAATCAAGTAGTAGGCTTACGGCTAGTGATAACGAACAGTTAGATGGATAAAGCAATTAAATATTTTTAATAAAGATGCAATACAGTTTATCTATTTAACTCCACTTGAAAGCTTACTCTTGGTGAGCAATGATCCTTAAAAAAAATAATCGGGGGTGACCGATATTCCATCCTTAGCGACAGATACCATAAGTAGGTCGCTACATGATGTTTGAGCAACTATAAGAGTCAATGGCAACCGGTAATTACTAGCTATGCACCTAAGTACATGGCCCTCCAAGACTCCTACAAAGCCGACGCAATGGGTCAATGGCAACCAGTAACTTCTGGCTAATACACAAATGTACATGGACCTCCAAGACCCCTATTAGCGCATACATTGAGTTAATGGCATCCGATAATGACTCGGCATAATGCACAAATGTACAAGGCCCTACAAGACTACTATGCGACCAAAAGGGACAACAATCCCTCCTTAAAACCAACTATATGCCTATGAATCCATTACATACTAGTCTATTGACCGATTACATCTAACGAGACGTATTAATGGTTTTCCCAACTTGAAAACCTTTCCATAAACCATAACCCTTCAAATACCGGTTTTACCAAAATTAGGTCAAATCATTTGAGTACAAAAAACCAAAGGTTATGCCATTTAATAACCTTCCCAAATGTTTTAAATCATAAAAATGCTCATTTCATCATTTAAAACCAAATTATTCAAAATCCTCATTACCTAAAATCTCCAAACTTACCCATAAATATAAATACTTGCAACCATAAGTTTAAAAATCAATGAAAGACAACATTTATAACAAGCATTTAAGATTGTAAAGTTTAGATTTGAACTCAGAAGGCTAGAGTTAGCAAAATCCTTGAAAAGCTCCTAAGAAGATGGAGGTGATCAAGCAAGCTGAAAGGATGAGGAACACCACCGCTTGAAGACTTTAAACCCCAAACCCGAAAATCGCCTCTAATGTTTTGCTCTCGTTGCTAAAACCCGTATTTGATAAAATGAGATGAAGAGTTGAAAATCGCACCTTAATGTGCCTACTGGACCATGCAGGCGACTATGCCACATGCGACTATGACATGGCAATGTCACCAATGTCATAGTCGCCTTGAATGTACTGAAACTCTCGAATTTTTATCTGATTTCTCCTTCCCACGACTATGACACTGCCATAGTCGTGGTTTCATAATCGCCGAATGTGTACCGGAAGGCTTGATCTGAATTTTGGCATCTCATGGTTCTGGCGACTGTGCCTTGCGAAAATGACAAGGGCATTGTAGCCTGTCATTGTTGCCGAAAATGTACCAAAGGTTGTTTTCTGTCCGGCGTTCGTTCATTTCCTCCAATCCATTGCAACCCATCATTATACACTTGAAACCTTCCATTTGGCCATAAAGAATAATATTACAATGCTATTCTCATAATCCTTTCATACGAAAATTCCGGGTGTTACACATTGGCCCACACAAATCCATGTGCAAAATTTCTAATGGAGCTTTACATGAGGAAAGCATCTTCAAAGGATGAGAACTTCTTTTGGTTTTTCCTAATTTACATGTAGAGCTAAAGAGTTCTTTTGATATCTTATCATTGGTAAACCAATCACAGAATGTTGCTTTCCTAACTCATCAATGGATTTAAAGTTCTGATGGGACATTGTTCTTTGCCATAGCCAACTTTCCTCTAAAACAGATCTGGAAATGTAACAAATGATTTTAAGTTGACCATTTTTTGTAAATGTAGCAGTGTAAATGTCACCATCTCTGTATTCTGTTAAAGCTTCCTTATCCTCAAAATTTAGGACATGGCATAACTCAATATCAAAGTGAACACTCCATCTTTTGTCACAAAACTAACTAATACTGTAAAGATTGTGTTTTATTCCATCAACATAGAAAACCTTAATTACTTACACATCTTCCTTCATGAAAGTTTCATATCCTCTTACATATCCTTTTTCATTGTTTCCAAATATGGTGTCATGCGTCTTGACAATCCAGAATCTAAGACCCACACATGACGAATCTACAGAAACAATTACATGGATTTAGGTACCCATTTGTAGACGGGTCCTGTGAGATTAGTTATGAAAGAAGGAATTCTGAACTTTAGAACAGATTTAAAATTTTTAGACTTTAAGTCAGAATTGGATTCAGAACTTTGTTTAACAACCCATTTCTTTACTTATTTATCTTTATTGTGTGATTTAGAGTTGTTTGATTTGTAAAGATGTGAAACACACTTGATTTTCTTCTTTGGAGATACCTTTTTAATCTCAGAATTTAGTTGGAAGAACTGATGTCCACAGTTAGTACAATAAATATGAGTTTTAAGCAGTTTTATCATGTCATAACATAAGCAAGAATCAACAGATTTAGAATGAGTGACAACTTTCTTTCTTTAATTCATTGTAAGAACTTTTGATATATCTTTAGATTTAAAAGACTGAAAACTATCTGAATTGTCTTTCTTTGTCAAGCTTTCATCTTTTTTCTTCCAAACTAGAGTGGACAGCTCTGAAAATGATAAAAAAAAATGAGGATTAGAATAATGAGGCTTTGAAGTTTTCTTTGAGTTTGAGTTTTCAATAGGTTTCTTTTTGAATTGATTTCCAGACTTAGAATTTATAGATTGACCCTTTTCCAAGATCTTAATTCTTGAGTCAAAGGAAGATATAAGCAACCTAGATGTTCCTGTATTAAGGATGGATTTAACTTCTGAGTTAGGTTGAGGATAACCAGTAATAGAATCTTAATTATATAAATTTGATTCAGAATTTGAGAAATTCAGATAATCTTCTTTTAAAAATACTGAATTAAACATTTCTAGAGGAAATTTAGGTTCTTCAGATTTTAACATATCACCGTCTATCATAGAAGTTTTTCTTTTATAGAACAGGTACCCTTCCTTATTTAATACAACAACAGGGTCATCATTTTCATCTTTAGAATCTGAAGCATTCATAAGATTTTAAAATTTGTCTTCAGTCATATCTTCAACAAAATTGTTTAATTTTGAAAATTTGTCATCAGAGATAAGATTTATATTCAAATTCTGAATGTCTTCTGTTATTTCCTTGTCAGTTTCAATATCAAAATTATCAAAACATATTTCTGGATGATCATGATCATCTACTAAAGAGTCATCATCAGAAAATTCTTCATATTGTTCCTAATAATTCTCATCTGAATTGTCTTTAGAGTTAACATCATGATATTCATCAGAAGAATCAGAATTTAAAACTTCTGAAATATCTTCAGTAACTTCTAAAGAAGTTTCTTCTGAAAGATTCTGAGTTTTTATTTCAGAATTCCTATCAGAAATTACTTCAGAAATAGTTTCAGAAGTTGATATTTCTGATATTTCGGAATCCCGTGACTTTGTATCAAGTTCATATCATTTAGAATTCAAAGATTTTTCTTTTGTGAACAAAACTTCTGATTTGACAAATGGTATTCTTTCAGGAAAATTAAAGTTTACTGGTTTATAGGAGACACCTTTCATACCTTTATTAAAAAAATTCATATTAGAAAGATTGTAAAGATTTGAGGGTGCCTTCTTTAAAATTTGACTGTCAGTATAACCCAATCCAGCTTTAATGTTATCAAATTTTGAGTTCTGAGCCTGACTTGTCAAAATATTCAAAGTTTGTTCTGTTTGACCTCTTTTGAAATTTAAATCTTCTAATTCTTCAATTCTTTCCTTATTCAGATACTCCATGTTAATGTTTAATACCTCTTTTTCAGATTTCTCATTATGAATATATTTTTGCAGAGTATCCAATTTTTCTTTCAAAACATTTTTCTCCTTAGAAAGTTTATCAACTTGTTCTTCAGCGTTTTCACAACTTAATTTATAAATCTGACTTTCTTCTCTGAGTTTATTAACCAAATTTCTTTCACCTTTTATTCTGTTTCTCAAGGTTTCAAATTAAGGAGTCATTTTTATAATTTGTTCTTGCATATTATTTTTAGAAGATGGTTCTGAAGTTGATTCAGAAGTAGAGTCATAAGAGATTTGTACCTTAGTGTCATGATCATGATCAGCTTCTGGATCCGTTTGACAAATGTAGCAGTTAGCTGCATAGTTAGCAACCTCTTCATCATACTCATCAATACTCTGGCATAGCCAATCATCTTTATACTTAGAACACAAAGATGAATTTGCTTCCTTCTTCTTCGCTAATGATGTTTCTTTTCATAATATCCATCATTTTTAACCTTAGGCATTTTGGAACGTCTAGCAAAATGACCAGGTTTACCACAGTTAAAACATCTTGCTGGTTCTACTTCATCCTTCTTAACCACTACCTTACTGACAGCTTTCTCAGCTTCATCTTCAGTTTTGGGTTTACCTTTATACTTCTGATTGTATCTTTGATTGTACTGTCTTGTCATAAAAGCAATACCCTCAACCATCCTCTTCATTTCTTCATCAGACTCATTTCCATCTGTAGATCCCAGATTATGCAAGCACAATGATTATGAAGTATAAAGCGATAAGAACACACAGAATAACGAAGCTTCGTAGTCGTATATCTCACTTGTACGATTACAATATTAATATGACAGTATTTCAGCTCTATGGTAATTGACTACTTTACATGATAACCCTAGACTCCTATTTATATTGAAATGTCTAATGTAATTAAGGAAGGAAAGAGTTTAAAGAATTATAAACTTCCTTTTACAATTAAAACGTATCCTTTCCTTATTTTGTCACAATTAAAATAATAGACCTAACAATCTCCCCCTTTGTGGCAAAATATGTCATTACTTCTTCAGCTCGAACAAGCCTTCAAATCTTCTCAAAGTCTGACGAAACAAAATCCTTTCGTCAATTAATCTGATAGCTTCCAAGAGAGAATTTCTTCTGGTTGAGCTCATCCCTGTCGTACTCTTCTTGTCGGTAGCAATCTCTGAAGCTAGTCTATTTCGAATCCCCCATAGTGTTCCATCTGAATAGGCATCAACTTCATCAAATCTCAGAAATCTCTTTTCGCCCTTCATATGCATCCATACAACTCCATGTGTTGGATATGAAAGAACAGTTGTAACATCGTATTTATCCAACTCAGGAATTGTTTGATTAGGCTTGGCAATATGAATCTTCTTTTTTTCACTTTTAATCCCATGTTGCAAATCATGAAGATAGCTGTATCTGAGTTCCTTTTGTATGTGACGCACCACCGCTCTTAGTGCTTTTTTTTCATCCTCATTTCTTTGCTTCTTGTCTCTTAGGTCGTGATACAACGTTTCAAAGTCTAAGATATCAAGGTTAGAAAATTCAACTTCAGAAAAGTTGTATATTTTACCATCTTCTCTTCGAACTTTGAATGTTGGATACTCGACTTGAAAGACTCTATCAGAACCAATCTGCATAATCCCAATGATCCGGTGTCGTGAGATTACATCGGATGGCTTTAGAGCTCTCATTTTCAGATGTGCACATATTCCCTAACTTGAGCTGGATCCATCTCCATTACCAAGTGGATGTGCGCCAAGTCTTCAGGTTTCTTATTCTTTCTGAATATCCGTTCCATAGTTTCTTCAAGATACGGCACCCAGATTTGTTGATTTACCCATTTAGACTTGCGCTCAGTTAGCATCCTCTGCCACCGAATTTGATGAGGTAACAGTCTTGGTTCATTTTGATCTCCGGAAGTGTAATTCTTTATCGTGTGCTTTAGGTTCACATAATCTTGTTCTTGGAGAACCGGTTCATATGGGTCTTTAAACCAGTGCTTCACGGAGTTTCTCGGGTTTTGAACATCAACTGTCGCTTCATTGGTTTTTGGTTCAACATTTACTGTCTCTTCATTTGATTCCGGATCGGCAGCTGCAGATGTGCTCTCAAAGTTAATATCTCCCGCAGGCTTTTCAACCGTAGGGGTATTTACTTCTTGAGTTAGAGTAGGATGATGTCTTCGGCGAGTTGGTGGTGCAGATGGACCAGTAGTTGTAGCAGATGGTCTAGAATGTGTTCTTGAGACTGGGCGTGTCTCCCCCTCAAGGCGATTTGGAGCAGAGCTCGGATCGTCCTGATCAGGTCGAGATCGAGGGGCAGAAATGGAAACAGACGGTCGACAAGTTTCTTGAATTTCGGTGTGAAGAGCGGTGATGGCACCCAGAATGTCATCATGATGCTGTTCCTTAGACATGTGTAGATCACTTAACTGTTGTTCCATGTCAGCTTTGAACATTTCAAATTCATACTTGGTGACGGTGGTATTTTCCAGATTCCGCCGCAGTAGACCCATTAAAGAATCTTCCGGTTGACTCCGAGCAGTGGCTTCGGCAAGCAGATTAGCATATAACATCGACATGAGCTCATCATTGTTGTACTCATATCGATGTGGTGAGGGAGGACGATTGCGGGGGTCCGGTGTTGGATCCGGATGTTGTGGTTGCGGTGGAGGGGTGCGACTGCTGCTAGGTCTGGAGGAACTAGCCTGATTCGGATCGAGCTGACCTAAGCGAGCAGCGGCACGTATCTCTCGAACAAAGGCTTCTCTCTCAGCTGTCATAAGAGCAGCATGTTCGTTCAAAGTAGCTCTGGCGCGTTGTAATTGAGCGTCTATAAGTGCTTCAGCCGTGGGGGGAATAGTGACAGCTGGAGTCGAGGTACCTGATAGACACCGTGATTACTTAGATTACCCGTTGACATGACAGTGGAATAAACTGTATGACCTACGTTCAGTGTTGGCATGGATGTAGCACTGGTAGGATTTCCTCCCAATCCTCGTGAAGTGTCCGGAATGGACATCACTATGGGAGTTACGACTGGGCCACGAAGGCTCTCAGTGTGTGTAGACACGTTGTCCCTATGTGGCTCTAGACTCGAAGTGCATTTAATCGAAGTCGAAGCAGGTGAGCTACTGCCTCTTGTTTCAATAGTTGTGCCTCCCGAATGGAGGGGAGCTAGATAAGGAGCTAGACTCACAAGTATATGTGAAACTATTGGCTGTTGGGAGCCTTCAGAGTGGCTAGGTGGGGCGTGCATTTGCGCTGCTAGGTCCACAGCGTCTTGTCCACTAGTCATACCCAACGAATGAGGAGGGCTAGTAGACGCGGTTACCTGGATGGGGGAATCTGGTCTCGCGCTCACTATAGTTTTTCTCGTCCCATCGCTCACGCTCACGCTTTCTTTTTCAACTAAATCTCCCTCCTCTCTCCTTATCTCTCCAGTAAAAGGCTCGGTAAAGATGTCAGGCATCGATCCAGAAACCTGATCTGCTTCAAAGTCGAAGGGTTCATTCGGCTCATCATGTTCCTAATCTACTTCAAAGTCGAAGGGTTCATTCGGCTCATCATGTTCATCATTTGTTGCAGCAGGTTGTTCTTCAGTGTCCGATGTAGAATCGGATAGAGGTGGTTGTGGACCAATTCGGCTTGGCTGATCAGATGCACCGCCCTCTACATGTCTCCTTACAATACGCTCATCACCTTGTTCAGGATCCCCATGATCCTGAACCTGCTCATCTACCCTAGGACCCTCTCCTTTCACAAAATGTTCCTCGTGGATTGGCTCTTGGGCAGGCATAACCGGAGGTGGTTGAGCCATTAAGCCGTGTCTCTCTCTAAGCTATCACACTGGGTGCATTCTGATCAGCGTAGGCAAGCAGGGCTTCAGAAATAGGCATAATGAAGTCAAACTGGCAGTCATTTAGCTTGATGAACTTCAGCGAGTTGGTTGGTCCCAACGGTGATCCTGTTCGTCGAGGTACATCAGGTTTGGATGACAGCATGGCATGAATAAATAGCTGAAGGAACCGTTGAAAGGGTACAAAGGCTAGATCGCGATAATTTTACTTGTCTTCAACTAGCTCCACGAAGGCCGCAGTACTGGCCTTGTCCATGCCAATGTGATTGCTAGTCAGACATCGATTGACGATGGTGAACAGTGAAAACCAGATGTGAGGTAGGTACATTCTTTTGAACTTGCCGGGGCTTGTGAGGGGTTCGGGTAAGTTGTATCCAAGGGCTAGGATATCGGCACAGAGTTGTCCTTCTGTTGCAAAGGCATCATATGGGTGTTCGTCAGTGGCGACAGGCAGGCGGAGGAATCGACGTATCCGAGAAAGTGTTAAGCGGGTGACAAAGTCGTCGATTTTGGCAGTGAAGTGGTGGTCACCGTCATCCGGATGGTATGTTAAAATATACCAGAATTATTGGAGATAGAACAGGGGTACTCGATGATCCAAAGCAAAGGCATATTGAAGGGGTTGGCGTTGAAGGATATCGATGATGACCCGGTGTTCGATTGAGATGCCAAAATCGAGACGGTGGTTGTTTGGTTTGATTTATCGAAGTTTTTCTTTAGGCATCAAGATTTCGTCCCGTTTGACCGCGTTAGTACTGGGTTCGGTGGATCGTTCAGAAGGAATGGGGTGTTCATCGTCGGAAAGGTACGGATCATTGATGGCCGCCATTAGCACTGAAAGAAAACCAGTTAGCAAACCATAGGAGAAGTCAGTGCTATGGATGAAATTAGGTTAAAATAATCCATGTCTAAATGTCGAGTCATAAGGAGTCGATAAATCTGAATATCGAGCCCGGAGGTGTCGATAAACATTTTTATCGAGTGCTATAGGATCGATGAAAAGAAGAATGTCGAGTCAAGCTGGGTCGACATAAAGACTTGGTGAAATTTTGAAAGATCAAACCTGTGAGAATCGACAAGAAAGATGTCGGGCCAAGGGGAATCGAGAAGCAGAATTTATCGGGTCACAGATACCCGAGAAAATGGCACTTAGGGACTTTTTGGAAGTTAGTTTTATCGATTCTTTGATAGGCGACAAAATTATGTCGAGTCCTAAAGGGTCGATAAAATAACTTGGGCAATTGAAGAACATGTTATCGATCCTATGAGACTAGAGAAACATTTATGTCGAGTCATTAATGACTTGATAAACACACTTGAATAATCTATGATGATTTTCATCAATCCTTTGAGACTCGACAAAATATTAAGTCGGGTCCTAAAGGGTCGATAAAATCACTTAGATAATCTAAGATGATTTTCATCGAGCCTTTGAGACTCGACAAAAAAATAAGTCGGGTCATAAGGGGTCGATAAAAAATAATTGAAGATGTTTTTATCTATCGTTAGGACTCGACAAAAACCTAAGTCAAGTCTTAAGGAGTCGATAAAAAACAAGAAAAAACTATGAAAAAATCTAAGTGAACAGATGCAAATATCGACCTAAAACTCAACAAAAATTCTATGTCAAGGTGCGATTAGTGACAGTGAACATATCTAAACCATTAGATAAATCAAATAAGCATAAAAGAAACCCCAAAATTGTCAGAAATCAACCGAAAAGTAGAAACCTAGGGTTTTGATGGGAACCTGAACAGTTTACATGACAAAAACACAATCATGCAATGATTAAAAGGGAACAAACCAAGAATTAAAGTCGTAGGTATGGAGATTACGAACCTAGTGATGTTTTCTGATTTGTGATACTCGAAGATTTGAGAAAACACTTTCTGGGACTCAAGAACTCGAAGGGTTTTAGAGAGAAAGAGGGAAAATCAAACTTGTTTGAAAAGTATGTGTATGAGAGTGGGGCCCGATATTTAAATAGTGGGTCATCGGGTGATGACACGTGGCAAGGTCTCATTGGGCCGAGAAGGTTGATGACATCAGTAAGATGTCGAGCGTGGTTTTTGTCGGGCCAAACTTGGTCGACAAAACAATTTTGTCGGGCCAATAGGGGTCGATAACTTTGGACTTTGATTTTCAAACTAAGTCTGATTTGATTTAAAAATTAAATTTTTGCTCCCCCGTGAAATAAGAAAACTTTGCTCCCCCTACAATCGTGAGATAGTAAAAACGTACCTTGCCGCTCCCCCTCGAAAACTGAAATGGTTAGACAAAAAATAGCCGAAAAGAAAGAAAGAAAGAAAACAATGAAAATATAGAACTGTAAACAAATTTCAAAATCCAACAAACGAGAAATCAAGAGTGATGCAGATTCACAGTTAAGACAATGGGAATGTGCATAAAAACTTGGATAGACGTTTTGTGTATTTTGAAAAGGCTGATTTAGAAAATTAGGTTTTAAGATTCAGCATGCCCAACTTGGACAGTAGGAACTGGAAGCATTTCTCATCCAAGGCCTTGGTGAACAGGTCGGCAAGCTGTAGTTCCGTATTGACAAAGTATAATTCAATTGTACCTCTTTCGACATGATCTTTAATGAAATGATATCGAACGTCGATACGTTTAGTCTTCGTATGTTGGACAGGGTTGCTTGAGATGGCTATGGCGCTTTTGGAGTCACAATAGATAGGAATCTTATCAAACCAGAATCCATAGTCCTTGAGCTATATGCGCATCCACAGTACTTGAGAACAGCAACTTGCGGCAGCAATGTATTCGGCTTCCGCGGTAGAAGTGGAGACTTAAACTTCCTTTTCCGAGGACCAACTTACCAGTTTATCGCCTAAGAATTGAATGTGTCCCAACGTGCTTTTACGATCAAGCATGCACCCGGCATGATCAGAATCTGAAAAGGCAGTTAGCTCGAAACCCGTATCCTTGGGATACCATAGGCCAAGATCAGTAGTACCTTTTAAATACCGAAAAATACGTTTGACAGCACTAAGGTGAGATTCTTTTGTAGATGCTTGATATCTAGCGCATAAACATGTGGCAGACATTATGTCCAGTCGACTAGCCGTTAGGTACATTAAGGAACCAACCATGCCACGCTAGTTTTTAGAATCTACCGCTTTTCCCAAGGGATCAGCGTGTAGTTTTAAACCTGGAGACATGGGTGTACCAATCGGAGTACATGACGTCATTTTATATCTAATTAATATATCCGAGATGTATTTCGATTGATTGATGAATATTCCCGTTGAATATTGTTTTATTTGAATGCCGAGGAAAAAATTCATCATTCCCATCATGCTCATATTAAATTTTGCAATCATGAGTTCGGAGAACCTCTTGCATTGTTGTGGGTTAGTCGAACCGAATATATTTTCATCCACATAGATCTGAATTAGCATAATATCACCGTTTTCTTTTTAATGAAAAGAGTTGGATCGATTTTACCTTTGGAGTATCCATTTTTCACCAAATAGGCAGACAGGCTGTCGTACCATGCGTGCGGTGCTTGCTTTAAGCCGTAAAGAGCCTTGTCGAGGATGTACACATGATTTGGCTTCAAAGGATCGTCAAACCCGTCAGGTTGGGAGACGTAGACTTCTTCACGCAGAACACCATTCAAGAAGGCCGTTTTGACGTCCATTTGAAACACCACAAAATTTTCCGCGTATGATAAGGACATTCGAATCGCTTCAATACGGGCCACGGGCGCAAATCTCTCGTCATAATCAATCCCTTCTTGTTGGCGGTATCCTTTTGCTACAAGCAGGGTTTTGTTGCGTATGATAACCCCATCTTCATATTGTTTTTGAAAATCCCTTTGGTTTCGATGATGGTTTTGTTTTGAGGACGGGGAACAAAGCGCCAAACCTTTAAAGTCTCAAATTGATTGAGTTCCTCTTGCATGGCCACAATCGAATCAGGGTCATTCATTTCTTCATGAATGGATGTGGGTTCGATCTTGCTTAGAAAAATGGAGAACATACATTCGTTGGTTGAGGCGGAGCGTGTCGTGAGAGGTTTGGTTGGATCTCTAATAAGCCGATCAACGGGATGAGAACGGACCCATTTGGATGTATGAGGAAGTGGTTGAAATGCATTAGGGTCCGGGATATCATCTTCATAAGAACCGAGTGGAAGATCTTGAAGTGATTCCAAGGCTGGAGCCACGGCAGAGGATCTTGTGGTACTAGAGACATCCTTGGGGGTTGAGGTTGAAGAGACATCCGCTCAGTAGGAAGCGGGTTGAGACTAGGTTGAGCATCAGTAGGAGCAGCAGCTTGAGCGGGAAGAGCATCAGATTGAGCAGGAGGAGTGGATGTAGATGAGCTTGGAATTGCAGTAGTTGAGACGGTGTCCGTAGTAACTGCGGTCCGGTAAGATTGGTAGTCTCGACAAACTCCAAGATAGGAGGAGTGATCTGATTCGGGATATTAGTGTGAGGACCAAAGTACTCTGAGTAAAAGTACTCGAATTAATCATCCAGATTGGAAGTAGTAGCTTTGGTTGTAGAAGGTTGAGCGGTGTTTGGAGCAGGTTCTGAACGGATGTGATCAGAAGCTAATATACCGGTGAGTGCGGGTCTAGAACCGTCTTGTTCAGGAGCCATTTTGGCTTTAGGATCAAACTGAATATGGACGCTTTCCGTGACACAACGTGCAATTTTCATGTAGACCCGATATGTTGATGCATTTGGAGAGTAGCCAAGAAAATAAGCTTCATCGGCCTTTGGCTTGAGTTTTCCACGATCTTCTTTTTCATTCAGAATAAAGCAGCGAACGCCAAAGGTTCGGAGATGATCAATCGAAGGAATGCGATTGTAGACCAAATGATACGGTGTCTTGTTGAATCGCTTGTTGATAATAGATCAGTTTTGAGTATAGCAAGCGGTGTTGATGGCTTCGGCCCAAAGATAAAGTGGAAGTTTGGAAAACGTGAGCATAGTTCGAGCCGCTTCAACAAGTGTACGATTCCGGCGTTCGACCACACCATTTTGTTACGGACTGCGAGCCGCAGAAAATGTGTGTGAAATTCCCACTGATTCGAGATAACCGTTAAGAGAACGATTTTTGAATTCGGTTCCATTATCAGTGCGGATGGTTTGAGCGTTAAGTTCTAGTTTTACTTGAATGTTTTTCAAGAACGTAATAATGGTTTATGGAGTCTCATCCTTGGAGCGAAGGAATTTAACCCACGTAAAGCGAGAAAAATCATCAACCATAACTAGAACATACTTCTTTCCTGAATACTTTGAGTCCGCATCGGGCCACACAAATCCATATGTATGAGTTGAAGGGGTCGAGTTGTGCTATGAACCACCTTGGGTTTGTGAGAAACCTTCTTCATTTTTCCCATCTCGCATGCGTCACATAAGTGAGGTTTGTCAAACTTCATCGTTGGAAGGCCGGTGACTAATCCGTTAATGGCTAGGCGATTGATGTTCATGAAGTTTAAGTGAGAAAGTCTTCGGTGCCATAACCAAGTCTTCGGACTAGAGATATTTGATATTAGACAAACGTTGGAAGGAGCGGTCACTTGGGAAAGATTGGATTTGCGTGTGCCGGCCAATACTTTCTTTCCGTCAAAGGTTCAGACACAGCATCTTTCGGGTCGAAAATTGACCTCAAGTTGTTTGTCACGGAATTTGCCAATACTTAGCAGATTGTGGCTCAGGCCTTGGACATAGGAAACATTTGAAATGGTGAGGTTGTTATGAATGATGTCACCATGTCCTTGAATGGGTGCTAAGTGATTGTGGCCAAATTTAACGAATCCGCCCTTTTTCTCCTTGTAATTGGCAAGCAGCTCCTTTTGTCCGGTCATGTGTTTGGAGCAACCAGAATCTAAGTACCACACATGACCGATCTGCACAAAATCAGGCAGATTTAGGTACCCGTTTGTAAATGGGTCCTTCGGGGTTAGTTGACTTTGTACCTTTGGCTACCCACTTGAAGTGGGACTTAGGGTCGTTAGTCATGGTCTTTTTGGGAACCCATTTATAAACAGGCGGAGTTGGAAAATAATTATGATGAAAATTATAGGAATTATGCATGTTCGGAAAATAATCACAACCATAATCATTCAAGCGCACAAAGTCATTCACACCGCAATTTGAGCAACAAATTTGATTACATGAAAATTTAATTAAATGTCGAAACGAACGAATAGTATATGGAAATAAAAATTGACGATTTGTTCTTTTGACATAAGTAGAATTTTAAACGAAAATTTGTCTTTATTGCGTGATGATGACTTTGAAGTGCGTTTGCCTTTTTCAACCCAAACTTGTTTGGTCTTTAAAGTATAAACATCTGAAACATCAATAGGACGCTTGTTAGTACTTTTTGGAAAACATTGATTTCGATTTGTTTGGTTAATAGGAGTGTAACGCGTTTGACTTGTGGAACACTCATTCGGATTTTCCGGAAGCAAAACTGATTCAATTGGCTTTTTGCCTTTGTCCAAAAACTCCGTATGAGTTGGAAGAGTAGGATTGAAGTCAAAGTCAGGATTTAAATCTTTTAAACATTCGTTGTCGTCAAGTAAAGAAGTATTAGAAGCAAGGTCATCTAAGTCATCATCAACGTGGTCGGGAAAAGGGGAATATTTTTTTGTAGGAGGAATATAGTTTGAATCATGTTTAAACACCTCTTCACAATCATCTAAATAATTACTAACGAAGGTTTTACACGAAGAAATATAGGAAATAGAATCATTTTCGTGGTTTTTGTGTAATTGTAAAGCCTCGTTTTCAAGTTTTTGAATTTTTGAAAGTAATGCCTCTTTTTCCTTGTCTGACGAAGAACGTTCAAGTTCCAACACGTTTTCAAGTTGAACGATTTTCTTTTCTAAAAATAGTGTGGGAATGTAGGGTTTCCATTCAGGAACTTTATTTTGAAGTTTCTTCGTTAGAATAAGATGGAAAGTAGTCATTTGGAAGAGTTGCTTTTGAGGATTCCTCTTCTACTTTTTGAGGATAGCATAAAGGAATTTGATGAAAATTCTTGTTTTGTCTTTTCCAATCTTCTATTTCTTCGACGTTGGACTCCGACTTCATAAATGAAATTTTGTAATCCGGACCAAGGTTCAGATATTCGAATTTATAGATAGTCGGAGTATTGTAGATGGCCTTTTCTAAATGTTTTAGATTATCAAATCCTAATCCAGCTTTTGAACTTAACTGTTTTGGAATGTTTAAATGAATTGTGTGCCCTGTTTGACCAATTTTATACCATTTTAGTTCCAAATCTTTGAGTTTTTCCAAAAGGTCTTGTCTTTGAAAACTCACAAATTCATATTTTGTTGAAAAATCTTCGGTCTCCCTTTTTGATTGGTTAAGTTGAAGTGTGAGATCCGAGATTTGTTGTTTTAAAAGAATATTTTCTTCTTGAAAAGCTGTTTTCTCCATTTGATGCTTGTGTGCAATACTTTGAGATGTTGCATGTTCGGTTTGGTAAAGTAGCAATTGATTATGATTATTTTCTAAGCGTGCTTCTAAGTTGGAAACCAAGAGTTTCTCGGTTTTTAGCTTAGATTGTAATTCTTTTAATTTAATCATCATATCATGCGTTTGGGAAACGAAAGTGTCATAGTCAGAATGGCTTACCTCGGGTGTGTTGTCGGAAGCGTTGGAAGGGGAATTATCAGAATAAGCCATCAGACTGAAGTGTGCTTGGACATCGTTTTCCTCATGATCATCATCATTGCCTTGGTTGAGCCATTGTTCATCTTCCGCCATAAGAACTTTGTCGGCTTCCTTTTGTTTAGCCAACATCAACTTGTAGGTGAAGTAGTTTGAATCTTTGACGACTGGCTTTTTGCATTCACGGGCATAATGACCGGTCTTACCGCAGTTATAGCATAAACTCTTGTCACTTGTGAATTTATCTTCCGGTTTGACTGGCGGACGTTGCTCTCTTGATTTTTCTTAGAAAATAGTCTTTCGCTCATAATTCTTGTTACCCGAAGCATACCGTTGTTGATTTGGGTTAGAGCGATGGGCAAACTTTTATTGAAAGTCTCTTGTGAGGAGCGCCAACTGTTGTTGGAATTGAGAAATGTCCGGATCATAATCAAAGTCTTCATCCTCGAGTTCGGAAATAACCTCTTGAGGAGAGCTATGAGAAGTGACAGAGCTAGCTTTTGCAACTAGGGCTATGGGATCAGAAGGCTTCTTGATCTTTTGGTTGGCCTCAATAGCTTCGAGCACTTCTTCTTCATCTTGAAGGAGGGTTTCATAGACTTCATGTAGATCGAGATCAGCAAGATATTTGTTGTGTTTAATTTGATTGGCAAATCGACGCCATTCAGGCAGCAAATTGCTTACAAATTTTACGTTGTTCTCGATCTTTGTTTTGCGAATCTCATTCTTACTTAGTTCATTCACTAAGTGTACGAATTGGGAGTAGGTGACAGTGAGTTTTTCACCTTCTTTGGCTTTGAAGTCCTCATATTGTGAGATGCAGTTTGTAATTTTGAGCTGCGTCCCGATTTTTGTGCCAAGCATTAATTTCTCTATTTCTTCCCACATGGCTTTGGCATTTCTTTTGTGGCTGTCTATACTCATATAGAAATCGTTCGGGATGCTCATGAGGAGATATGATCTTGCAAGTTGATCTCGTCTCATGATCCTCTTTTCGTTGTCATCATAGGCGGATTTAGGGCTGACTCCTTGTCGAGCAAGGAGAGGAGGATCTGCATTTGGGTTGGCTGGAAGAGTTTGGTAGAAAACTAGAGGAGGGACGTCATTGATTGAACGCATGATTTCATCGGCGAAATCATGGCGTTCAATAAAATCAAGGAAACGGTCTTTCCACTGAGAATATTCTCCGGGGAACAGAATAGGCGGTTTCGTGTCTGAACCCATTGCCATTGCTTCGCGAGTGGTCATTGTACTTTGCTTGAAGATCTCGATAAGTGAGTTTTTGGTAATTTTCTGAGGTGTTTTGGTGAAATAGAAAGTTTTCTCGATTGACTAAGAGTCGACAAGACTTTTTCTCGGGTGACGAAGGATCGACAAAGCATTTTGTCGAGTGGAATGGGCTCGATAAGAAGATTTCTCGGGTAAAGGGGACTCGATAAAAAAAAATCTAAACAAATTTTTCAATCGATAAAAAGATGTATTCAATCACAAAGGACTCGATAACTAAGTTTTTCTCGATCGATAAAAAATTCTTTCACTTAATAGAAACCGAGTCGATAAGAAGATTATATCGATACCAGATGACTCGATAAATCTTTGTCGATTAGGAAAGTCTCGATAAAAAATCAAAGAAATTTAATCTGAATTCACCTTAACCGATAAACCAGAAACCAAAAACAATAGGGTTTTTGACTAAAAAGAACAAGTCTTTTTGTGGACAAGAATGTCTAAGTTCTCGAGTTTCTTATTTGTTCAGTTAAGAAAAAGAAATCAAAATTACTAGAGTTTATGATTTTTACTAGAGAATTCTTTAGTAAGAAAAGCTGCAAGAGTCACTAGTTCCTGAGTTTTCTTATGTAAAGAATTTTCAAAAGCAATTAAAATAAACTAGAATAACTTTAATTAAAGCAAATAAATAATTTTGACTAAAAAAAAGAATAAGTCAATATGAATCGACAAAAAATTATGCGACAGAAGTCTGAATCGAGGAAAACAAATCTTAAAAAAAATATGAGTTTTATCGGGTAGAACGTAATCGAGAAACAGTTCAAACGAAAGATGTAAGGATCGAGAAAACACTGATAAGACTTTTTATCGGATGAAACATATTTACTATGAATCGAGAAACATTCAAAACAGCAGAAATCGATAATTTACCTTCTGTTTCGTGAAAAACTTCAAAAATTTGAAAAAGAACACTGATTGTCTGCTCTGATACCACTTCTAGATCCCAGATTATGCAAGCACAATGATTATGAAGTATAAAGCGATAAGAACACACAGAATAACGAAGCTTCGTAGTCGTATATCTCACTTGTACGATTACAATATTAATATGACAGTATTTCCGCTCTATGGTAATCGACTACTTCACATGATAACCCTAGACTCCTATTTATATTGAAACGTCTAATCTAATTAAGGAAGGAAAGAGTTTAAGGAATTATAAACTTTCTTTTACAATTAAAGCATATCCTTTCCTTATTTTGTCACAATTAAAATAATAGACCTAACACCATCACATAGATCAACTTATGGAATTTCACAGATCATGGTCATAGAAGACATTGGTTTGGGGTTATTTACCTTTTTGCTTAAAAGAGCTAGTGTGTCACTAGTTTTCTTATTGTAATTTTGTCTAGTCTTGATCTTGTCTTCTTATTGAAACAAGATACCATATATATCATGAATGGTTTTTCTAGACAAGTTTCTTGGGACCATATTATTAGTGAAAGATTCCCCTTCATTTCCCAACTTGTTCAGAAATTTGTTATTTATCTCTGAATTCAGTTTTTGAACACCATTTCTTCTCAAATCATTCAGAATTGAGAAGGATTCACCATGATGGGGGTAGTTCTTTTTTTCCCTTCCGGAAAGAATGAAATGCATAGCGGACCATCCTTTTGTTGCGACATGCTCCTCAAATTTACGGATTCACAAGGGCCTCAGGCGTTGACTAAACAAGACAATTCAGAACTAGGCTAATTCAGAAATCTGATTTACAAAATTTAGAACCAGAATCAATTAATTCTATTTCTTATGACCTTGATAACAAATCAATCAAAGATAAACTAGATTTGTTATGCCAAGATTTATTTGATGTTTCTATTGATATCCCTGTAGATTTTCCAAATCCAGCCTTACATAGAGATAATATTGCATCTACTTTTAAATAAACATCAAATATTTCTGGCCAACTACTTCACCCTCAATTTCAGAATTTCCTACAACTTCAGAAATATATATTTCTGAGCCACTACCAGAAAATTCTGAAGATCAACCCTCATAATTAAATCCATCTGTTGAGGGGGAGCATTCAGATCTTTATTCAGAAATACATCCAGAGACTAAGATTCAAGCAATTACTGATAAAAATAATCTTACATCTTTTCAACCATTGCCAAATGTGAACAAATGGACAAAAGCTCATCTTCTACATCAAGTCATTGGTGATACCTCAAGTGGAGTACAAAGAAGGTCATCTACTGCTAATGAGTGTCTTTATGTGAATTTTTTCTTAGCAGTATTGAATCTAAGAAACCAAGTAAAGCATTACACGATCCAAACGGGGTTCTATCTATACAAGATCCAAACGAAGAAATGTTTGGAGGCGAATTCCAAAATCCAAAGGCAAATCTATTATTGGAACTAAGTGGGTTTTTAGAAATAAACACGATGAATTTGGAATTGTAGTAAGAAACAAGGCAAGATTAGTGGCTAAAGGCCACTGTCAACAAGAAGGTATAGACTGTAAAGAGATATTTGCTCCTGTTGCAAAATTGGAAGCTATGAGAATATTCTTGGCATATGTCGTACATAAAAAGCTAAAGGTATTTCAAATAGATGTAAAATGTGCATTTCTGAATGACATACTCCATGAAGAAGGGTATGCTAATCAACCTGAAGATTTTGAGAGCAAAGAGTTCCCTAATCATGTATATATACTAGATAAGAACTTGTATGGATTAAAACACGCTCCTAGAGCATGGTATGACATTCTTACTAAAATTCTTCTCAAATCTGGATTCAAAAGAGGTACAGTAAGTACCACATTATTTATGAAAAAACAAGGTGTTGATTTAATCTTGATACAAATATATGTAAATGATATAGTATTTGGTTCTACTAATCCAAAATTTTGCAAACACTTTGAGACTATTATGTCAACTGAGTTTGAAATGAGTATGATGGAAGAGTTGACTTTCTATCTTGGACTTCAAGTAAAACAACTACCCACAGTAATATTCATAAATCAAGCTAAGTATGTAAAAGATTTACTCAAAAAAATATAATATGTCTGATTGTGCTTAAATAAAAACACCAATGGCCACTAGAACTAAGCTGGATGCAGATTTAAGTGGAAAATATGTAGATTAGAAGAACTACAGATTGGTTCTTTATTATATATATTAACAACTAGTAGACCAGATATTATGTTTGCTACATGTGTTTGTGCAAGATATCAATCTAATCCAAAAGAATCTCATCTTGTTTTGTAAAAAGAATTCTTAGATATCTTAATGGTTCACCAACATTAGGCCTTTGGTATCCAAAGAATTCTTGGTTTGAGCAAAATGCTTTCACAAATGCAGATCATTGTGGTTACAAAATGGACAGGAAAAGTACTTCTGGATCATGTCAATTTTTGGGAGAAAGGCTGGTTAGTTGGACTTCTAAGAAACAAAACCATGTTTCAACATCTGCTGTAGAAGCAGAGTATTTAGTTGTAGCTAGTTGTTTTTCTCAAGTGATTGGGATGCAAACACAACTAACGGATTATGGCTATACATTCAATAAAATTCCATTGTACTATGACTCAAAGAGTGCCATAGCCATAATTGCTAATCCTGTTCAACACTCCAAAACCAAACACACAGATATCATGTATCACTTTATTAAAGATCATGTTCAGAAAGGAAACATAAAAATGTTATTTTTTCAAACTAATTATCAACTAGCTGACTTATTCACTAAAGCCCATGATGAGAAATGTTTAATTTCTTAGTAAGTAAGTTAGATATGTTGAATCTAACTGTATAAATCTGATTCTTAGAAAAAGAGTGAAGTATCGATCTTCTGAAGAACAAAGTTCAGAAGTTTGAAAAATAAAATTCAAAAATCTGAATTTTCTTTCTCAGAGCTCTGAAACTCTATCCTAAAAAACTAGATAACTATTCTAATTAAATATTATTCAGATTTATTCATTTAAATTTTAATTATATTTTCTAAGATTTTGTTTAACTCTGAAATACTAGTTCAGATTTATACTCTTTACATTTCTGTAGTTCAATTATTCATTAGTGATCATATTTCATTTGTTAATCCCCTCTTATGTTTGAATGTTTCATCTAAAGAAGAAGGACTAACAAGGTAAAATATTTAGCATTGAGCTTAATCACTTAGAAGTACGAACAAACTTCTAAGGTGAAAATATATTTTAATTGTTCAATCTACTTTTGAAAAATTACAAGATTTTTCAAAATTTCAGAAGTTAGATTTTAATCAATTTTTGGAATTCGAAAGTATGAATTCAGAATCTGAACGGAAATTCTTAGAATCTGTGAAAAGTTGTGAAGTCTTACTTCAGAAGCCACATAAGCACTTCTGAGAATTACTTCTGAGAGTTTTTCTTGACTGACTAAGTCAACACTTAGTGTCTGTGCCACGTGTTTTATACTTATTGGTTTGTGATTACTCCGTCATAAAAATGCTTCGATGCTAATTTTCTTGTTTGATCTCTAATTAACAACGATAATCATCATTACTTTTTGGTACTTTTTCTGACACGTATCCCACGAACATAAACCAGTTCATTTCCAAATCGATTAATCTTTAATTTATTTTTCAAATTTCATCTTCAATCTTCGTCTTTCCTTCCATGCAAGGAACATTTGAACTTACTATTCTCGAAATTTCTTCTCAATTTCTTTCTGAATTGATCATGTCTCAAACTAAGTCTCAAGCTCAGAAACCATTCGAAACTGCTAAATCGTGCTTTGGAGGTAGCGATAATGATTCCACCTCTGGAGGTCATGCAAACTTGTGGCTAAGTCTGTAATGGTGGCTGACATTGAAGTTCCATTGATAAACGATCCTAATTTGGAAGATACAACAAACATTCAGAAATATCTAGCCACTGAAAACCATAACCCTAACCATGCTACTGAAATTGGGAGAAACCAAAATGAACCATAACTGTTGTTTCTGAATCCATGGCTGATCCTCAAGAGTCACAGGGAGATATTGGTGAAGCTTGATCGCACAATCCAACACAAACTGCTGATTTTTCAAGAGCATCTGGTCCGGTTCAAAGCAAAATGGTGGTTCCTATGGATGAGTTAGTTGAAATAAAAAAGAATAATTGTGCTTTGAACATATGGTCAGATGATTTCAAGGAATATCAACTTATTCTGAGTGAAATTTTGAAAAACACCCACTCAGAAAGATGTTCTTTAAGAGCATTCAGGTTCCTAAAGAATATTTACAGCAATGGTGGCATTTGATTAAATATGAACCTGAAAATCATATTATTACTTCTTTTGTTGGGGGTTATCAGTTTTCATTATCTATTGATGAGCTTAGAACACTGCTGGAATTACCTAAGAAGACCGATGTAGTAGGAAAGTCAGATTATGATCAGATTCCCAAGCCATCCCAGATAATAGAAGATTTCATGACTTTGGGATATTCAGAAAGATTGACTACTCCGAGCTCATTCAAAAGGAAACTTCTTCCTCCAATATGGTAAACCTTGTTCTCCATTATAGATACTTGCCTTTCTGGGAAGAATTCAAGCTTAGATCCAGCCTCAGCTAATGTTAGAACAATTTTTCATGGGATTGCTTTCAATATGCGTTTATGATTATGCATCACTTCTTTTTGATGAAATGAGAGGCTACATCAACAACAAGCCAGGGTACATTCCATATCAAAGGTTCTTTCAAATGTGTATGAAGGGATCAATGTACATTGAAGATATAATTCCTCTTAAGGATGATGCACCCAAGGTTGTCATATTTACAATCGACAATCTCAGACCTCCAACAACTCCACTTTGAAGTTTTCCAAATGCTTTAGCAATTCCTGATGAACTCAGAGCATATCTCAGGTATGACAACAGTATATTGATTGCGTATTGTAAGTTTATGGGACTACAAGAACCTGTAGCCCCTTCCCTAGACTTAAACCTGAGAGGTGTGCAAGGTGAGGGGTCTAGAATTATTAGAGAGAGTGGGGAGAATGTTCAAGGGGGTGAACATCCTCAGAGTGTAAAGAGAAAAAATGTAAATGAGAGACAGGGTAGAAGGGTGAGAAAAGAATTGAAGAGAGGAGCTCATGGTTAAAAGAACAAGAAAATGGTCTCTTAGCCGCTACTAACTGAACACCCACATCTACTGTTATTCCACACTATTTGGTGGATGAAAATGAACAAGCCAGTGCGCCCATGACAAATCTTGAAATAAACCCCCCTGTGAACTCATCCATCTCTCAAAAGAAGGATGTTTCAACAACACTTTTGTGGCAAACAGCTAATCAACCATTGAGTCCCCATTTGGAGGATGTCAATGTTGAAAATGATGGATATGTGTTCCCCCTTCACAGAATTTTTGAGCATATTGAGTCTGAGAGTCAATCTCATCTAGAGCCTAACAGAACAAAGATAGTTCCTCTTTCAAACACTAGCACAATTACTATGGACTTCACTACACAGTTTGTTTGTCAGATTATCACAACATCAATAGACATTCCATCGTTGAATGTTCGAGGATTTGATAGAAGCCCTGATGAAGTGAACATACCTAAAGCCACATTCCATGATGCCTCTGTGGTTCATGATGAGGTTACATCAGCATGCCTTCCTGATTTATTAAAAATGATAACTTGAAAATCCGTTCTTCCAGGTTTCTTACCAACATCCTCTGAATTCTCAGAATTCCAGAGTTTTTGTACTTTTAAATTTGAAAAGATTCATAAGGACATTAAGGAATTGATGGATAATTCTATCAAAGGAGTGGAGGAGCATAGAGTGGATAGTTAGGAGAAATAAATAAAAATAAGATTGGATATTCATGAATCAGCTACTGTTTCTAGAAATGATCCGAATCTTTTAAAGAATGTATTCTAAAGAATCTTTTAGTAGTAGCTCTCTCTGTTTCAAATTTGAAAACTTCTATACCGTCCACATCTAGTCAATAGGATCTTTCTCAACTTGCAACAAAAGATGATATTCGGAAAATCCTTGACAAGTTAACAAATGTACAACCTGTATTCTTGATTAGAGGATTACCTCATTGGAGTGCAAAACTCAGGAAAAACTCTTAAAAAGAAAGCAAGATGATCAGGATCTTCATGATCATGAGGGGGAGAAAAAGAGAAAATTATCAAAAGAGGTTTCTTCAAATGTTCAAAGTGTTGATATGGAAAATGCTGAAGTTTCTGAAAGAACTTCTATAGATGTTAAGAAGACTTCTGTAGGTGAAAAGACTAAGGAAAATGTTGACGGCGATATAGTTGAAAGAAATTCTGAAGAAGATGAAGGTTATGAAACTGAAAGGTTAGGTCTGAATGATTCAGATGATTCAAAGCTTTCAAATGATACATAAGTAATTCCATATTCAAATGAAGAGATAGGGAATGAATATCTGACCAAGGAAGAAGAAATTGGTGATCTGAGTGACTTAATTATGTCTGATGATGCAGAAGATGTCAATGAGGTGAAAGAAATTGTTTTATGGAGACCAAAGACTGTGATAGATAATATCTACCTTCCAGCGGATTGATAGTTGGGCGGCGGTTCATCATAAGATTTTGGAGAAAGGTACTCGAATGGTGTCTGATTTTGTATACCAAGATGTGATAAGGAAGGATGAGAAGGGTGGTAATGGTGATCATGTTGAAGGGATTATTAATGAGTCAGATCGAATGGCGACTGGAAAGGACAAGGGATATTTGGGCATATGAGGCAGGTTGGATGTGGAGGAAAGCTCTAAGGTGGCGTTTGGTTCGCTGGAATCCTGCGGAATCTGAAGAAATTGGAATGGTCAATGCCGTTGACAAAATTCCATTCTTATGTTTGGTTCATTTTTTGAGTTTTGGTTAGGAATTCAAATTCTACATATGGTGGAATGTAAACTCCTTCAGTTTTAGCAAGGAATTTCAATTCCTTCATACCATCTTTAAAGAAAAAACTATCATACGCGTATATTACTCAATTCAAAACCACCGACCCATGATGGATGTCACCATCATCGTCACCGTTGTCGCTACCGTCGTCGACACCACCAGTGTTCTCGTTGCTGCTGCCACCGTGATAACCACTACTATTGTTATTGTCACCTCCAACACTATCATTACCAGTGTTACCACTATATTCTTCACTAATACAACCATAATCGTCACCACCCCATTCACCACCGTAACCACCACTACCGTCGTCGCAAATACCTCCAACACCCTCGTTTTCGTCGTTACTGTTATCGTCATCATCTCCACTATTGCTACACCATCACCACCCCCATAATCACCACCACCGCCATTGTCGTCACCGTTGTTGTCGCCGTGACCACTACTTTGTCATTGTTGCCTCCAACAGTGCCATTACTATCGTTACCATTGTCTCCTTCAATAACATGACCACAATCGTCACCACCCCATCCACCACCACAACCGCCGCTGTCACCACCACCACCACCGCTACCACCATTAATGTCGTTTCCATAAACACCATCGTTTTTGCTACCTCCAACATCGTCATAACCCGTTGCTACCATTATCTCCTTCACCCCCACTACCACCACCACCGCTATTGGCACCACTACCAACGCCGCCACCACCACTATCATCTACACCACTACCTCCTCCACCATAGAACTACCATTACATTAAACGAACAAAACATTTATATTCAAATTATTTGGACAAATTCCATTCTAGTTCCTTCCAACCAAACACAGGGTCAACCATGATTAAATTCCATTCCAATTCCTTCAAATTCCAATTCTTTTGACTGATTTCAATTCTGACAAATTCCATACTGTGAACGAAACGCCACCTAATTCTGACTCTAGTTCTTCTTCTATGGAGAATTATAAGGAATTTGTGGAAAGATGAGGATAAAGGAGGTTGCTAAATCTCCCCTTTTGCAGGGATCTAAAGTAAATGAGCCAAGGGATGGCCTGAATGCGGTAAGTGGTGGATGTGGGGATAAACCGTCGGGAGATTGTGGTGTTTCTATTGAGGAGGATGTTATGTTGAGGAAAATGATCGAGCCTTCAATAAGTACTCCAAAAGAATTTCTTCTTTATGCATTGATTAGGCTGCTTTTATGGTATGTAAAGACACTCCGCACTTTAAATTTGTTGATAAGGGTAATCGGTTTTCTACCTTGGCTGATGATGGGCATAATGAAGATTCTCTTTTGAAAGGGATGGGGATAGAAGATGAGATGATTGGTAGTAGGGTGGGGAGGAAGCTGGATTTTGTTTCTAATGTTTAATTTTGGAGCTTATAACATTAGGTGTCTAGCATTATTAAGCAAGGAGAAATTAGATAATGGATTTAGAATCATTCTTTGGACTTTTGTGGGGTTTTGGAGACGCGTGTGGAGGGAAGAAATCTCATTGGTGTAAGTTGTAAAGTTTTTGGTTCATGGAATTGGGTTTCAAATCAAAGTTTTTGTGTAGTAGGTACTCGGATTCTTTTGGGGTGGGATTATGATAAATTGGATGTAAATGTTATTCCTTCATCATCTCAAGTGATACACTGTAGTGTCGTTTCATGAAAGATAGTAGGGTGGTGATATGCTCCATAGTGTATGCGGCTAATTCTTGGATAGAAAGGGGAGCATTATGAAGTGACTTGAAAATGTTGAAAGCCATGGTGGGACATGAGGTGTGAATGATTATGGGTGATTTTAAAAGCACATGGTGGATTACAGAGAGCTTAGATATGGTCGTCGATAGGCGCTATGGATGGATATGGTAGAATTCTCGGCATGTGTGTAAGAGGCCGAGAGGAGAAGGGGGACTATTAAGAAAACTTGATTGTGTCCTTGTGTCTTTCAAATTCATGTAGGATTCCCGGATGCGCTAGATCGTTTTTTGCCATTTGGGATTTCGGACCATTCGACAATGGTTGTACATTTTCAAGGAGGTCCTAATGACAATCGACAATCGTTCAAGTTTCCTAATCATATTGTTTCTTATGATAATTTTTTACAAGAAATAAGGCTTGCTTGGGAAGGTCATGTTAGTGGGGCGTTCATATACGCTCTTGTGTCTAAACTTAAGGGCTTAAGAAAGATTATTCGTCGCATGAATTCTAAGAGGAAAATGTATCCATTCGGGTGGATAAGCTTCGAGCGGAGGCTAGCAATGCTCAAATTGATCTTGATCAAGACCCATTCTCATCTGATCTTAGGGAGGATGTGGCGGTCTTGGTTAGAGCATTTCAGCAAGCTTTATGGGATGAGCAAGCATTTTTCTCTCAAAAAGAAAAAGTTAGATGGTTGTCAGATGGAGATTCTAATTCTAAGTAATTCCATCGTATAGTCAAGGAACGCAGGGTGTCTACACGTGTTAATATGGTGACGGACCTGCATGGGAATATGGTTGAGGGTGATTCTGTCCCTCAAAAGTTTGTGGAATACTACCAAGTTATGCTTGGATCCTCGTCTGATTGTAATTTAGAGGTATTATCACCTTCTTTATTTACATCTACGTTGTCTATTGATGAGTCTTGTGGAATTCTAATCCCGGTAACAAAAGAGAAGGTAAGAAAAATGATATTTTACTTTCTTGGGGATAAGGCATCTGGCCCTGATGGGTATTCGACATGTTTTTATAAACATGCATGGGAGGTGGTAGGGTAGGATGTGGAGAATGCGGTTCGGGATTTTTTATTTCGAGGTCGTCTTCTTCGCCAAATAAATCATACTCTGATATGCCTTGTTCCTAAGGTGGCAAATCCTTAAAAAGTATATGATATTCGACCAATTATGCTTTGTAATGTGGTTTAAAAATGTATAAGTAAGATTTTGGGAAATAGGATAAAGAATGGGCTGAGTAAAATTGTGTCTGAATCGCAATCTACATTTATATCGAGGAGAAAGATATCGGACAATGTTTTGCTTGCTCAAGAGTTGATGATGAATATGCTTCTAGAGATGGTCTGTTGGTCCCAAAGGAGTCTACAAGAGTTCAAGGATATATAAACAGTTTGTAGAAGGGGCAGGGGGTTGAATACAAACACACGATTTTTAGATTTTTAAATGAGTTTATATTTCATAAACAAATTTACAGTTGTAAGCGGAATTAGAACAAGTATTAAACCTATTCTATTACAACTTAGAAGTTCACTAACATTGATGCATAAGAATGAGAAAGAAAAACAATAGAAGTTTGAGTAATAGAAAGTGGTATGCATGAAGATGAAGAAAGGTTGTTAGAACTTGTTATGAATGTATGAACCACAAATGGATAAGTCTCAAGCATCAGAGAACAAACTCAGAGACTCGTCCTCTGATCTCTCTTTTATCAGAAGCGCCCAGAGAGCTCTCTGAATATCAACTGCTTTACTCACGCGCTCTTGATGATGTGGCCTGAAACATTTTCCATGTGTAACTAATTCTGTTAGTTGTACAAGTGACGTGTCACTCAGTGATAAGCTAGCTTGTTGACTTTCTCTCTCTTTGTAGCATATATAGAGTTAGTTATCAATGTAAAGTAGTCCATCATCCTTGAGAGAGAATTAGGGTTTATCATTCAACGTATTTGTAATCACTCGTCAAGTTATTAAATACAAACTCTCATTTGATCTTCAAGTGTTGTTCTTACTGTTTTATTAACTATTCTAGCTTTAATCATAGATTTGGATCGCTTCCACTCTTATATTTCTCTTAGATCTATCGATTAATTGAGTAAATAGGGATCTGGGTTCCAAGAATTGGTATCAGAGCGAGATAATCAATCTATTGATTATTCGATCTCGTCCAGATTGGAGAAATTCCTACTCAACTAGCAGTTAATTTCAGCTTTTAAACTAGTGTTCTTCATTCTACCTTGTTTTTCGAGATTTTGTTGATTTAATACAAGTTTCTCTAAACTAGTGGTAATTTCTGCTAATTCTGAGATCAGTAAGCAAATCATTTCGTTTCGATTCATTTGAAGTTTATTTTTTCTAAATTTCAACAGTATTTCATGCAAATTTTTAATCTCTATTTTCTGCAAAAATGGCGAATCAAATTTCGAACCCTATTTACACTTCTGGATCACTAGCCAAACCTCCTACTCTAATTCGAGACAAATATCCTCAATGGAAAATTCGTATGATAAATTTCTAGGAAGGGTTAGATACAAATCTATATCCTACCATTCGTACCAATGACTATCATTCCTAGAGTACCTCCTACTGCCACCACTGATGAAATTCCTGCTCGTCATGTTCCCAAGGAAAAGGGAAATTGAACTGAGCATGATAAGGGCAAAGTAGAAATGCCAAAAAGGCAAAAAGTCTACTTATCATGGCAATTTTCCGAATGAGATTTTTCAATCTCTTGATTCTTGTGAGACAACAAAGGAACTATGGGATCAACATTCTTATCAATTGGATGGAGGTGCTAAAATGAAAAAGAACAGAATTGCTCAAGCTCTAAATGAATATAACAGTTTTCAAGCACTCCCAGAAGAAACTCTGGAATAGAATTCCCACAGATTTAACACACTGATAAATCTATGTAAGAAATGTGATATCATCATATCAAAGGAAGACAACAATGTTCTTTTCTAAAGCGCTTGAATCCAGAATGATCAAATTCGTCTATGTCTTTTCAAGCTAAGAAAGATCTGGAGATGTGGTCACTTCATGATGTGTTTAGAACGCTTCAAGCACATGAGAAAGAGATTAATCAGAAAAAGGCAAGTCCAGGTGGACCTCTGGCCCTCATCTCTGAATCCAGAGGGTCGGGCAGAAGAAACAGAGAGACAGAGAAGAAAGGGAAGAGTAAGGCACTCATTTTGGAGACCAATCCAGAAGATTCTGATTCTAAAGATGATGAGATCAATTATTTGCTAAATCATTAGCTCTCATTAACAAACAGTTCACCAAAAATTTTGGTAATCGCTCATTCAAAGGGAATAGAAGATTTGACAACAGAAATGATCACCCTAATCAACCTTATGTTCTAAGGCAGGAAGTATAGAAGGAGAAATCAGAAGCTGAGAAGAAGGAAGAAAAGCTAAACAAGAAGAAAGATGTTTGCTATAGGTGTGGAAAGTCGGGTCATTACTCTAAGGACTGTAAAAGCGTTCTTGTAAAAGACAAACAATACTACAAGAACAAATACAAGTATGACACAGTCAAGAGAGCTCACAATGTGGAAAGAGAGAATTGGTTGGATGACCAGTCAAGTGGAGATGAAACCATGTTTTGTGGAATTACTATGGCAGATGACCAAGAAGATCAGCCTTCTGAAACTCCGGTTTGCACCCTATCTGAATCCTCTGAACTTGAAAACACTATAATAATTCTAACAAATGATTTTGAAAATCTAAAGCAAAAGCTTTTTGTGGAAATGGAATTAGAAAAGAATCTTGAACAAACCTTTTCAATTGTTCAGAAGGAAAGAGAAATTTTCAGAAGAGAGATGGAAATTTTAACCAGTGAGAAAAATAACCTATATGTTGAATATGAAAAGATTTTGAAACGTCTAAATTCTACAGAAGTCAAACTCAGAGAAGAAAACAAAAACTTCTATAAACTTCTAGAAACTAAAGACAAGGAGTTAAGTGTTAAAGAAAGTGACAGATTAAACTCTGTAGCACTTAAAAATTATTTTCAAAAGGAAAAAGAATTTCTGCACGTTGAACTTCAAAACAAAGAGCTACATATTAAAAAATATCTCGATGCTCAGAAGGTGCATGAAAAGATAAATACACAAGTAGGGAAAACAGGCCTTGATTTCGAGGATGTGGATCCTTACACGTGTAAAAGGAGATCTACTCTTGATTCTGTGTTCTGTATGGGCAAAGAACAGAAACCTAGTTTTCCCATTCTATATGAACAATATGTTTTTAAAAAATCAAAATATGAGAATGGACATCAAGTTAGAAAACTAAAATACAAAAACATTAAATATTCTTCAGAAAAAGCAAGTCAAATTGATCTTAAGCTTATTCAGAGGAAGAAAAATGTTTTTAATTTTGGTTCTTTCACTCACATAACTTTAAATCCAGAGGTTGATGAGTTCATACCCATACAAGCAGAAGAAGAGCTTAGACTCGAGTTCCAAAAAGAAATTCTCACAATTGTAGATGAATGTTTTAAATCAAATACAACAAATCTTGAACAACCAATCTCTGAAAACCAACCAGAAAGTTTTCCTTGTACTTTTGTGGATTTAAATCTTTGTGGAGTTGAAGACAACGATGAGTTTGTTACTTATCCCTGGGAAAATGATAATCAAAATGATGATGGTTTTTGAAAACTCAGAAAAATATATCTCAAGTCTTGAAAATCTTTTATTCCTAATTATACAAAGGTTCCAGAAGTTATAAAGGGAAAATATGCTCCAATTTTATACACTAATGAACCTTTGGAAATTAGAGCTGCTGGATCAAGTATGGCAAAACTTTCAAGTGGAATACCAATAATCTCTGTTCCTCATAACGAACAAAGAAAATAGGTTCCCATACATTCAGATTTTCTTGGGATGTGTTTACAAGCTAAGACTTATCTTGAACTCGAAAAAGAAGCAAATCTTAAAAGGAAAGAAAATATTCAGCACAAACCTCTGAAATCTCCGTCACAGAAGTTTACTTGTTTTGAAAAAGGAAAATGGAAAACTAACTCGTATGCTTCTGTCTCAGTAAAACCCAACATTCCATAGAAGTCTCATCTGAAGCAACCTCCACAGAAGAATTCTCATGTTCAAAAGCATAAGTCTATACTAGATAAGAAGTTCAATAGAACAACTGATGCTAGAATATACAAAAATAAGAACAATTGTAATTATCATTCTAGTAATGAAAATTCAAGGATTTTTTATATGTTACAGAACTCTGAATGCTTCTCCTTATTTTGAAAACTAAAACAATTCTTTTCAAGGCCTTCTGGTTATTTCTCTAGCGAACAAAAGCCCTCCAACTTTAAAAATCAAAATAGAAGTAATAATTCAAACAAAACAGGTAATTCAACTATCTCTAGAAAACCTGTGCATAATTCTGCTCATAAGGAAAACATAAATCAGAAACCAAAACCTAACATTAAAGGACCAATTATGAGATGGGTACCTAAATCTCTCTGATTTTGATTGTAGAAACAACGTGTGCATATCTGGTATCTTGACTCTGGACGCTCGAGGCATATGACTAGAACGAAAAACTTACTCTCCAAATTCAAATATAAAATTGGTGGAGCAGTAACGTTTGGTGATGATGGTAAGGGTCAAATAAAAGGCTACGGTACTCTTCAAGAAGGTAATATTACCTTATTCAAAGTAGCTCATGTTTCAGGATTGAAACATAACCTGTTAAGTGTAAGTCAGCTCTGTGATTCTAAGATGCTTGTTGCATTTGATGAAAAACATTGTTACTTATTCTCTAAGGCAGATGATGAATTATGGAGTGCAGATAGAAAAGGTAATCTATATATGATGAACTTTACATCCAAGGATGGTAAGGAAACTCAATGTCTTATCTCTAGAAAGAGTGAAGTTGCATGGCTTTGGCATCATAAACTTTCACACTTGAACTTTGAAAATCTTTAACTTCTTGTAAAACATAACCTTGTCAAGGGTCTCCCAAAGGTACATTTTCAGAAGGATCATCTTTGCCCTGCTTGTGAGATGGGAAAAATAAAAAGAGCATCTCACAAAACCAAAAGTGATCATTCATGCACAAGACCTCTGGAAATGCTACATGTTGATCTCTGTGATCCCATCGCAATTCAGAGCCTGTCGGCCAAAAAGTATATCGTGGTACTAATAGATGAATTTTCCAGGTATACATGGCTTGCTATTGTACGACAAAAATCAGAAGTTCCAATAGTGTTGAAAAATATGATGAGAAGAATTCAAGTGCTTCTGCAACAGAAAATACAGCAACTCAGAAATGACAATGGTACTGAATTCAAGAATACCAAACTTGAAGAATACCTTGTTGAAAATGGCATTACTCAAAACTTCTCAGCTGTACGCATTCCACAGCAAAATGGTGTTGTAGAAAGTAGCAATAAAACATTAGTTGAAGCAGCAAGAACAATGCTTGCAGCTTCTGGGCTACCCACCAACTTCTGGGCAGAAGCTGTAGCCACAGCTTGTTTCACTCAGAATCGATCAATTATAATTAAGAGGCATTTCAAAACCTCTTATGAGCTTATTAACAAAAGAATACCCTCAGTTAAATTTTTCCACATTTTTGGCTGCAAGTGTTTATTTCTGAATGATTGAGACAAACTTGGCAAGTTTGACAAGAAATCTGATGAAGCCAAATTCTTGGGATATTCGTTAAATTCAAAAGATTTTAGTGTTTTTAATTTGCGAACCAAGACTGTAATGGGGAGCATAAACATCAATTTTGATCATCAAACTCAATTAACTTCTGAATATTTTGATTCAAAACTCAAACTTAACACTGTTACGTCTGATTATCTTTCAGGTTCCAAAGAATCCGAGATTGATGCTCTATTTGATGATTTTCTGGGAGAAGAAATACCTTCAGAAAGAATAACCAATAACCCACCATTGAATATTGCTTATGTCCTTCAAGCTTCTGGGATAACTCTTTCTGGTCCTGTATACCCAAATGACAGTCCAGAGGTAACCTCTGTGCCTACATTTGAGGGGGAGACATTAGGTGCATCTCCAGAACCAGAATCCATTCCAGAACCAGAATCCATTCCAGAACCAGAACCTACTCCAATAGCAGAAGATACAGAAGTTCAAGCCCAGCAAATACCTCAAACAAGGATGAAGAGATGGGCAAAGTCTCATACTCCAGATCTAGTTATTAGAGATCCATTTAAAGGGGTTAAAACCAGATCTGCAACTGCTAATGAAGACTTCTTTGTAAACTTTCTAAGCATGATACAGCCAAAGAAGGTTCATGAAGCTTTACAAGAACCAAGCTGGGTGGAAGCTATGTAAGAAGAGCTGCTTTAGTTTGACAGGAACAATGTGTGGAAATTAGTACCTCTGCCTAAAGATAAGATCGCCATTGGTACTAAGTGGGTATTCAGAAAAAAAAGGATAAAGATGGTATTGTGATAAGAAACAAAGCAAGATTGGTCGCCAAGGGATATTGTCAAGAAGAAGGAATCGACTACGATGAAACTTTTGCTCCAGTTGGAAGACTTGAAGCAATAAGATTATTTCTGGCCTTCTCTGCATACAAAGACTTCAAGGTGTACCAAATGGATGTTAAATGTGCTTTCTTGAATGGAGACTAGAAAGAAGAAGTGTATGTCCAACAACCGCCTGGGTTTGAAAACTCAAGACATCCAGATCACGTCAATCTTCTAGACAAAGCTCTGTATGGCTTAAACCAAGCTCCCAGAGCTTGGTATGAACGTTTGTCAAAATATTTGATTAAGCACTCATATGAAAAAGGTAAGATCGGTACAACCCTGTTCATCAAAAGAGGAAAAGGTACGTTAATTGTGGTTCAAATTTATGTGGATGACATCTGTTAGGACCCAAACAGTCAAGATATCAATATATGGAAAGATTAGAACAGAAATATGATAGCCAAATGTCGTATGTATTGATTGAATGAACATGATTACAAAATATGTCTATTCAAAGCTTATAGAAACGTTAGTTCTAACAATCTAACAAACTAGCTATTTATACACAAAAGGAAAGACTAAAGTATTTATGACAGACAAGTTCAGAACAAGTGATCTGGAATGCTGAACAGGATTGGCAGTGATAGCTATGGAACTCTTTGAATCACAATATAAGGGAATCTTTTTGAAAGTGTAACCATAGTCTTTGAGTTGAATTTGCATCCAGAATCACTTGTGAGCAACATATTGCAGCTGCTACATACTCAGCCTATGCTGTAGATTTCAGTGGGATTTCCATTGTTCCAACCACCAATTTTTGAGGCACGATCTTGAATGAACCATCACTTGATGATCCATTCCTGTCATTGAAGCTCGAGGAAGCAGAAACCATGGCATTTGAAGTAGACATTATACTTGAAGAACAAGGATTCGAAATGGAATGAAGATCAATGAAAACAAATAGATTTCTCAGAGCAAAATCACTAAAAAATGAAGACGATGAAGAATTCATTGATGTATAAGACTGGATAAGCTCTGATGGACATGTGGCCAAAGATTAAATGTGATTAGACCATTAATCATCATTTATTTGGATAAATGAACCGTTTAATCGACGTGTTTAAAAGAATGTCCAATGAAATTAAAACACGTGGCACAGGCTTAAGTGATACTTAAGAAAAAACAACGGGAAGTGAAGTTCTGAGAACAAATTCAAAAACTTCAGAAATTGTTCAGAACTTCTGAGAAGAAGTTCAGAAGTCTGAAAGAAAGAATTCAGAAGAACTGCAGAACTTTTAAGTTTAGTTCAGAACTAAACTTGTATCACTTCAGAAGATCAAAAACTCTTTAAAAATACAAACTTCTGAAAAACATAAATCATTTTGAGAATTCAGAAGTAGGTTTGAACAATTAAAAAATATTTTATCTAAGAAAGTTTGTTCATACTTCCTAGATATGAAGTGTAAAATTTGATTTCAGCATTTCAGATCTGTTTTTTAGGAAAGAGTAATTCAAAATTTTGAATTTAATATCACTCTCCCTTGAATCATTAGCAACTATGATTCTCCCCCTTAAATAGTGCAATTTTATCAAAGAAACAAGAAAATATTAGATAAATGAAAAAAATAGTAATAAACAACCAACCTAGATTAAGAAGGATTATACTTCTGAGTTTGAAAAGAAGCAAAGATCGAATATAGAACTTCAGAAAATTACTAAAGGGCAAACGATTCAGAATTTGAGATAAGAACCTCAGAATATAACTTCTAAAGTTTAGTTGATGTTTAATACTTACATAGACATATTCATCATGCCCAATTTACTTACCAAGAAGTTAAATCTTTTTTCATCAAGTGCTTTGGTAAATAAATCAGCTAATTGATAATCTGTCTGAACAAAAAACATTTCAATATTACCTTTTTCAACATGATCTTTGATTAAATGATATCTTACATCAATGTGTTTTGTCTTGGAATGCTGAACAGGATTGGCAGTGATAGCTATGGCACTCTTTGAATCACAATATAAGGGAATCTTTTTGAAAGTGTAACCATAGTCTTTGAGTTGAATTTGCATCCAGATCACTTGTGAGCAACATATTGCATCCAGATCACTTGTAAGCTAAGTGCTTTTCCTGTCTAATTTGCATCCACCATGATCTGCATCTGTAATGTTGTTAGTTCAAAACTAGAATCCTTAGGATACCAAAGCCCCAATGAAGGAGAACCTTTTAGATATCTAAGGATTCTTTTTGCAGCTAGAAGGTGTGATTCCTTAGGATTTGCTTGATATCTGGCACAAATACATGTAGCAAACATTATATCTGGTCTACTAGCAGTTAAGTAAAGCAAAGATCCAATTATGCCTCTATACTTTTTCTGATCAACGGATTTTCCATTCAGATCATGTTCTAACTTAGTTGCAGTGGCCATTGGAGTTTGAATACTTGAACAATCAGTCATGTCAAACTTCTTAAGTAAGTCTGAGACATACTTGGATTGATTAATGAATATGCCAGTGGGAAGTTGTTTAACTTGAAAACGATGAAAAAAATGTCAACTCTCCCATCATACTCATTTCCAATTTAGTTTGCATGATTTTCTCAAAATTTCTACAAAATTTTGGATTTGTAGAGGCAAATATAATATCATCTACATATATTTGTATCAAGATCATATCATCACCTTCCTTTTTCAGAAATAAAGTCGTATCAACAGTACCTCTTTTGAATTCAGAATTCAGAAGAAAAGTTGTAAGAGTATCATACCATGCTCTTGGTGCTTGTTTAAGTCCATATAAGGCTTTGTCCAAAATGTAAACATGATCTGGAAACTCTTTGTTTAGAAAGCCTTCTAGTTGTTCAACATACACTTCTTCATGTAAAATACCATTTAGAAATGCACACTTCACATCCATTTGAAACACCTTCATGTTTTTGTGAGCAGCATATGCAAGAAATATTCTAATGGCTTCTAGTCTAGCAACAGGAGCAAAGGTTTCATCATAATCAATCCCTTCTTGTTGACAATACCCCTTAGCTACAAGCCTTGCCTTGTTTCTTACAACAATACCATTTTCATCCTTTTTATTTCTGAAGACCCATTTTGTGCCAATGATAGATTTACCTTTTGCTTTTGGTATCAATCTCCAGACCTTGTTTCTTTCAAATTGATTTAACTCATCCTGTATTGCTAAAATCCAGTCTGGATCTTGAAGTGCTTCATATGACTTTTTGGGTTCCATGCTACTTAAGAAATTTACATACAGACACTCATTTGCTGTTGTAGATCTTGTTTGAACACCCTTTGATGCATCTCCAATAATTTGATGCACTAGATGACTTGATGTCCTTTTGTTCACATTTGGCAATGGTTGAACAGATGAAACATTGTTTAGAGAATCATAATCATCAACAATTGCTTGAGTTTCAGTATCATGATTGATAACTGAATGTAAATCTGAAGTCTCCCCCTCAAATGGAACATTTGGAAATAGTTTAGAATTTTGATGTACATGCTCATAAACAGGATAACTTGTTCAGAATGGACTTGAACTTGTTCAGAATTGATTTGAACTTGTTCAGAAATAACTTGAACTGGTTCAGAAGTATCTTGAACTGTTTCAGAAATTGGATGTACATTTTCAGAAGTTTGAAGTTCTGAATTTGAGGTTGAGAGTTGTGGTGCTGATATACTTGATATTTGTATTTCTAAAATAATTTGATCATTTGTGCTTCTGATAAAAGAAGAATTTTGATAATACGCAGAAACATTTACAGAAATATCAAATAAGTCTTGACATAAATTGTCTAAATTGGATTTATGTAAAGTTTGAGATTTAGAAGTAGATGTTGTCTGTTTATGTTCTGAGTCCAAACTCTCAGAAGAAATTGGTTTATGTGCGAGGTCTGAACTGTCTTGTTCAGAAGTCAATGTTGGCTTATGAAATCTGACATTTGTAGTCTCAATGATCCTTTGAGTTCCTTTAATGAGTACTCTATAAGCTTTGGATCTTTGAGAATAGCCAACAAAGATACCAGCTACACCTTTTGGTGCAAATTTGTCGAGAAGCTGAGTATCATTCTTTAGAAAACACCTGCAACCAAAGATTTTAAAATAATCAGTAGAGGGTTTTCTTTGTTTTAGCAATTCATAAGGAGTTTTATGAAATTTTCTGTTTAGAATGGTCCTGTTCTGAGTAAAACATGCAGTAGCAATAGTTTCTGCCTAAAGAGAAAGAGGAAGTTCTGAATATGCCAACATGGTTCTTGCAGCCTCTACCAAAGTTCGATTCTTTCTTTCAACCACCCCATTCTGTTGAGGAGTTCTTGCAGCGGAAAAATTATGTGAAATACCAACAGATTCCAAAAAATTCTAAAGTGTAGAATTTGTAAATTCTGTTCCATTGTCACTTCTGATCTTTTGGATTGGGAGTTGAAGAAGAACTTGAATTTTCTTCAGAAAGGGTATCAGTCTTTCAGAAGTATCAGATTTGAGTCTCAAAAATTCAATCCATGTGTATCTTGTGTATTCATCTACTATGATAAGAATTTATTTCTTTCCCCCCATGCTTTGAGTCTTCATTGGTCCACACAAATCCATATGTAGCATTTCTAGTGGAGCTTTGCATGAAGATAGCATTTTCAGAGGATGAGAACTTCTTTTGATCTTCCCTAGTTCACATGCAGAACAAAGAGAGTTCTTTTCAAATCTGATCTTTGGTAGTCCTCTTACAGATTGATGTTTGCCTAGTTCAGAAATGGCTTTGAAGTTCAGATGTGACATTCTTCTGTGCCAAAGCCAACTATCATTTCTCATTGTTGTAGACATATAACATACACCTTGTAGTTGACCAGTTGTTGTGTAGATATCTCCATCTCTATAAGCAGTGAATTCATTTTTGTTTGCTGTACTCAGAACATCACAGTGATCTATGTCAAAATTAACCTTCCAGTATTTGTCACAGAATTGACTAATACTAAAAAGATTATGTCTTAGTCCCTCAACATAGAAAACTTTCATTACTGTCACATCTCCTTTAATGAAAGTGTCATATCCTCTTACATATCCCTTTGCATTGTTTCCAAAGCTAACTGTTCCTCCATATCTTTCATGATAATCAGTTAGTAGTTCTTTGAAAGGTGTCATGTGTCTTGAACATCCAGAATCTAAGACCCACACATGACATATCTGCAAAAGAGATTATTGAGTTTTAGGTACCCATTTCAGAATGGGTCCTTTGAGATTAGTAATAAAATTTGAAGTTCTGGACATTTTCTTCATATTTTTCAATTCAGAAGTTTGTTCAGAACTTTGAAATTTATCTTTCTTAGTTTTATTTTTAGTTTTATTTTTTCTTTTAATTGAATCTGTCAATGTAGCTGACATTTCTGAAGAGATTTCATCAAAATTTTCTTGTTTGTTTTGGAGTTAAGATGAAAAATATGATGATCACAATTAACACAGTGAATATGATTCTTTAAAGTATTTACAACAGCATTAGACATATAAGAATCAATAACATTTGATTTTTCAACAAAGATTCTTTTATTCACTATCTTTGATTTAGGTACATCACTTTTATTTGAAAATGAAAAACTATCTAATTTGTCATTCTTTGACAGTCTTTCATCTTTCTTTCTCCATACTAAAGTGGATAGCTCTGTAAAAGAAATTCTTTTGTTCACTTTAGGTTTAACCTCAGAATTTGAGTTAATTTTCTGAACTTCAGGGAGAGAATTTGAGGATTGTCCTTGTTCAAAGTTTTTAACTCCGGTGTTGAAAAGTAAGAAGATGTTACTGAACATGGTGATGAAGTCAATGAAGTATTTGTAGTAGTAGGAGAAAAATCTGAAGAAGTAAACTTTTCAGATTTCTGAGATTCTGGTTTTAAAAACACAGAACCGAACATTTCTGAAGGTTTCTTTGAAGATTCAGATTTTAGCATTTCTCCTTCAGTCATACAAGATTGTAATTTGTAAACCAAATAGCCATTTTTATCAATGACTTGCACCATATGATCATCATCATCTTCTGAATCAGAAGCATTTATTAGTTCTAAAAATTTATTTTGAGTCATACTTGTTGCAAAAATATGTGAATTTTTTGTTGTTGTAGACTCATCAGAATTATCAAAAAATATATTGGGATTCTCATCAACATCTTCTAAAGAGTCAATTTCTGAGAATTCATCATATTTTTCTTCATGTTCTGATTTATTATCAGAAGTAACTTCAGACTTAACAATATTTGATTCAGAAGATTCACAAATGTTTGAACTTATATTTATTTCTTCTGTTTCAGAAATTATCTCTGGTTCACCAGTTTTAAGAGGTGTTTCTTCTGAAAAACAAAGTCTCTGATTTTACAAACGGTATTCTTTCAGGCAAAGAATAGTTCACAGGTTTAGAAATGACACCTGTATTTGTTTCATTGAAAATTTTCATTTTAGAATAATCATACAGATTTGCAGGTGCCTTTTTTCAGTATTTGACTGTCATTATATCCTAAACCTACTTTTATGTTGTAAAATTTTGAATTTTGAGCCTGACTAGTTAAAATGTTCAGAGTTTGTTCAGTATGTCCTCTTTTAAAATTTAAATCTTCTAATTCCTTAATCTTTTTATAAAGATCAAGTCTCTCTTGATTCAGAAAATTCATTTTAACATTCAAAATTTCTTTTTCAGACTTCTCATTAATAATTTCCTTTTGTAAGCCGTCCATTTTTTCTTTTAAAACAAGTTTTTCTTCAGAAACTTTTTCAATAATTTGTTCAGCTTCTTGAAAATTTCCTTTATATATTTGACTTTCAGCCCTGAATTGATTGACCATAATTCTTTAATCTTTGATTCTGTTTCTGAGAGTTTCAAATTCAAAAAACATGTTTTGAAATTGATTTTTCATTTCAGAATCTACAGTGTTATGTTCAGAATTTAGTTCAGAATTTTTTTCAGAATAGTAGTTTATTTCATAATTTAATTCAGAAGATGAAGAAGATACCTCATTGTCTTGTTTGTCTTTTTCTGGAACCATTTGACACATATAACAATTGGTTTCATAGTGAGCAACTTCTTCATCATCATCTCCATCACTCCAGTTTAACCAGTCCTCTTCATACTTGGTCACTAAAGCAGGATTGAGCTCATTTTTCTTAGCTAACAGATGCTTCTTCTCATAGTAGCCTGAATTCTTGACTTTTTGTCATCTTGCATTGTCTTGCATAATGTCCAGGCTTTCCACAGTTGAAGCACCTTGCTGGTTCAGATGTTTCAGATTGACCATCTTCTTGACCTTTCTTAGGTCCACTTTAAGATCTAGGTTTATTCTGATATTTTTGATTGTATCTTTGAGTAAATTTCCTTGTCATAAAAGCAATATTATCATAAATCCTTTTCAGCTCCTCATCTAATTCATCCCCATCACAAACTGTTGTCTCTGGGATCTCACACACCTTCTTAGCAGAAATAGTCAGAAAATTATTATACTTCTTGCTTAACAAGGCTACTGTTTCATTTGCCTTCTTTTGTTCATTCTGTGTAGTTTTGATTTTGTCTTCTTGTTGAAACAGAATACCATAGACATCATGAATGGATTTTCTAGATAAGTTTCTAGTAACCATGTTATCAGAGAAGCTTGACCATTCATTACCCAAGTTGTTCAGAAATTTGTTGTTTATCTCAAAATTTGATTTCTGAACACCATTTCTTCTCAGATCATTCAGGATATTGTTGAATCTATGATAAGTCTCAGTAATAGATTCATTCTCTTTATACCTGAAGTTCTCATAAGTACCCACACAGATATTCAATCTTTGTGCTTGGGCTTTTGTACTACCCTGCATTTGAGCTTCAACCTCATCCCACATGGCTTTAGCAGATGTTAAGCTATCTACTCTATTGGATGTCTCATTAGGAATAGCCATTGTAAGAAGTGTTAATGCCCTTTTGTCAACATTAGCTTGAGCTTTCTCAGCAGTACTGTACATACCTGGGCTTTTCTTGATTCTTGACGCCGGTATTTCAGGAGTAGATTCAGTTCTAGGAACTGCTGGAATATCAACAAAGACCTCTAGTGGGCCATTTGTGATCGATTGCATTAAAGCTTCATCTATGTTGTCCAAGAATTGAATCATCCTGATTCTCCATTGATGGTATTCTCCCAAGAAAAGAGTTGGTGGTTTCGTTTTAGATCCGATTGAGACTATTTCTTTAGACATCTTTGATTGTTAGAAGATCGAGAATTCACCTGATTTGAATTTGAAATTTATCAATCAAGAACACCAAGAACTGTCAGATCTGACAATTCTTTCCCAAATCTTCAAAAACAGATGAACTGGCTCTGATTCCAATTGTTAGGAAGATATCAATATATGGAAAGATTAGAACAGAAATATGATAGCCAAATGTCGTATGTATTGATTGAATGAACAGAATTACAAAATATGTCTATTCAAAGATTATAGAAACGTTAGTTCTAACAATCTAACAAACTAGCTATTTATACACAAAAGGAAAGACTAAAGTAACAGTACATTTATGACAGACAAGTTCAGAACAAGTTCTGAACTCCTTCAGATCTTATTCAGAAGTGTCTTCAGAACTTCTTCAGAACCTCTTCAGAATATCTTCAGAACTTCTGAAGTTGGCACTTCAAAAGTTATGCCTTAGGCTTTTCTTTATCTTTTCTTCAGATCTTTACAACTTCAGAACCCAGTACCTTTTGAAGCTATTGTGATATCTCTATCAACATCATATTTGGTTCTACTGATCAAGAAGAAGTTGATTTGTTTTCAAAGTTAATGGAAAGTGAATTTGAAATTAGTTTAATGGGAGAACTAACTTTCTTCTTAGAACTTCAAGTCAAACAGACTACCTCTGGCATTTTTATAAATCAAGCCAAGTATGTTTCTGACATGTTAAAGAAATTCAAACTTCAAAATTCCACTACTATGAAAACTCTATCTCTCCGAGTACAAAACTAGATCCAAATCTCTCTCATAAATATGTTGATGTTACGAACTATAGAGGTATGATAGGACCACTTCTGTATTTGACAGCAAGTAGACCAGATATAATGTTTGCCCCTTGCCTCTGTGCGAGATTCCAAGCCAATCCAAAACATTTTGGATTTGATTTAATTGCATATACTGACTCCGATCATGCAGGATGTAAGTTGGACAGAAAGAGTACCTCTGGTAGTTGTCAACTTTTGGGAAACAGGGTAATCAGTTGGAATCCAAAAAGCAAAATTGTGTCTCAACTTCGACAACATAAGCTGAATATGTTGTTGCGGCCAGTTATTGTTCACAAGTTATTTGGATGAAGACTCAACTCAGAGATTATGGTCTGGTATATGACAAAATTCCCATCCTCTGTGACTCAGAATGTGCTATAGCCATCACTGAAATCAAGTACAACATTCAAAGACCAATCACATTGATGTCAGGTATCATTTTATAAAGGATCATGTGGAGAAAGGGACAATTGAAATGTATTTTGTCTCCCCTGATTACCAACTTGCTGATATAATTATAAAAACTTTGGATGAGAAAAGATTCAATTTTCTGATCAGCAAGTTGGGCATGCTAAACATGTAATCTATACAGAAACTATAAGCTTCTTATCGTTTTTATATATGATTATTTATTTATTATGTCTTTTTAATATTACACTTGGTCGCATAAATTCATTATCTCGGAATAGGTCAGAAGCCTCTGAATGCTTCCGACGCACATTACAAAAGTAATCAGAGGTCTTTGGTTGCCTCAGTCCTAAAAAATACTTGGTATTACCTTTCATGCTCCAAACGCAGATATCAAGGGGGAGCACAGACTCGTGCATGATTCAAGGGGGAGAATTTTCTATTCTCAAAATCAAGTCTAACAAATGTTAGCTGTCGTCTAATTTTTTTTTCTTTAGAAATTTTTCCGAATTTCTTACTTCTGAACTAACTCTTCCCGTCAAGGTAATTCAGAATTCTCAAATTCAATCAAGGTTTTTCTGAAAAGACTTTCCCTTGACATAAAACTTTTTTTTGGTTCCAAAATGTTTTCAATAGACCATATGATTTTTTTTCAATGCTTACATCAAACTCATGTTAGCTGTTCTATAAATTTTCTTTTGTTTTGAAATTTTTCTTAATAGGATTACTTCTAAACTAACTCTTGCCATCAAGGTTATTTAGAATTTTCTTATTTAATTAAATTTCTTCAAAAAAATAATATTTATAGAATACAAAGCTTTCTTTTAAGTTCAAATTTTTTTTTATTATTATTTTGAATATTCTTTTTATAAAAATTAATTTCCGAAATTATTCTTTTAATCCACAATTCATGTTGATTAATTGATAAATTTTATTATTAATTTTTGGAGTGAATATTCAGAATAATGAAAGAGGAACCGGTTCTCATCAAAAACCCACGAGAAACGTTACAGTGTCATATGCTGCCAAAACACGCGTCCCTCATCCCTCTATACACGCGCGATTGAACCTCTACGTGTCATACATCAATGGTGTGCATGTTCGCACGCCTTTTAGGCATACGTCAGCAGTCAGGAACCGTTTCCATGCACCAATTCCCAATTAAACCCTTCCCATTCTAAATCTTTTCCTAAATCTCAATTAAACCCTTAATCTTCAAAATTACTCGAGTGCATTTTCAAATCTTACTATATAAACTCGAGTAAATCCACAATTTCACTTTTCATCGTCTTCAACCTCCAGCTTTTACTGTGCTCGATTGCAAACTTGCAAATTCTGATTCTCAAACTTCCCCAATCTTACTGATAGAGATATCATAATAGCTTCAAAAGGTACTGGGCTCTTAAAGAGAAAAAGATCTGAACAAGTTCTGAAGACACTTCTGAAGAGATTCTGAAGAAGTTCTGAAGACACTTCTGAAAAGATTCTGAAGAAGTTCTGAAGATACATCTGAAGAAGTTCTGAAGGAGTTCAGAACCCATTCTGAACTTGTCTGTTATGAATGTCTTGTCACTTTAGTCTTTCTATTGTATGTATAAATAGATAGTTGGTTAGATTGTTACAACTAATGTTTTCATATACCTTGTAAAGATATATTCTGTATACAGTACATTCAATCAATGCATATTACATTTGGCTATTATCATTCCTGTCATAATCTTTTCATATATTGATATCTTGATTGTCTGGGTCCTAACAATTGGTATCAGAGCGAATTCATCTGTTCTTGAAGAAGATTTGTGAAAGAACTTGTCAGATCTGACAGTTCTTGGTGTTCTTGATCTACAAAATTCAAATTCAACACAGGTGAATTCTCGATCTTCTAACAATCAAAGATGTCTAAAGAAATAGTTTCAATCGGATCTGAAACGAAACCACCAACTCTCATCTTGGGGGAATATCATCAATGGAGAATCAGAATGATTCAATTCTTGGATAACATAGATGAAGCCTTAATGCAATCTATCACAAATGGCCCACTAGAGGTATTTGTTGAGATTCCAGCAGTTCCCAGAACTGAATCTACCCCTGAAATCCCTGCATCAAGAATCAAGAAGAGTCCTGGAATGTATAATCCAGCTGAAAAGGCTCAAATGAAAGTTGATAGAAGAGCATTAACTTTACTCACGATGGCAATTACTAGTGAGATATTCAATAGGGTTGATAGTTTAACTTCAGCAAAAGCCATGTGGGATGAAGTAGAAGCTCAGATGCAAGGAAGTACAAAGGCTCAAGCACAGAGATTAAATATCTGTGTAGGAACATATGAAAATTTCAGATACAAAGAAAATGAATCTATCACTGATACATATCATAGATTCAATAGCATTCTGAATGATCTAAGAAGAAATGGTGTTCAGAAATCAAATTCTGAGATAAATAACAAATTTCTGAACAATCTGGGAAATGAATGGTCAAGTTTTTCAGATAATATGGTAACTAGGAACTTGTCTAGAAAGACAATTCATGATGTCTATGGCATTTTGTTCCAACAGGAGGACAAGATCAAAGTTAGACAATATGAACAAAAGAAGACACAAGAAACAGTTGCTCTTCTGAGCAAGAACTACAATAATTCTTTGACCATTGCTACCAAGAAAGTTTGTGAGATCCCAGAGATAATAGTGTGTGATGGGGATGAATCAGATGAAGAGCTTAAAAGGATTTCTGATAATATTGCTTTTATGACAAGGCAATTCAAACAAAGATACAATCAAAAATATCAGAATAAACCTAGATCTGAAGTTGGACCTAAGAAGGGTCAAGAGGCTGGTCAATCTGAAACATCTGAACCAGCAAGATGCTTCAACTGTGGAAAGCCTGGACATTATGCTAGACAATGCAAGATGCCAAAAGTCAAGAATTCAGGTTATTATGAGAAGAAGCATCTATTAGAATAGAAAAAGGAGCTTAATCCTGCTCTAGTAACCAAGTATGAAGAAGACTGGTTAAACTGGAGTGATGGAGATGATGATGAAGAAGTTGCTCACTATGCAACAAATTGCTACATGTGTCAAATGGATCCAGAAAAGGACAAACAAGACACTGAGGTATTTTCTTCATCTTCTGAACAAAATTCTGAACCTAATTCTGAAATTAATACTAAAGATTCAGAAATGACAAATCAATTTCAAAATATGTTTTCTGAATTTGAAACACTCAGAAACAGAATTAAAGGTGAAAGAATTTTGGTCAATCAATTCAGAGCTGAAAGTCAAATATATAAAGAAAATTGTCAAGCAGCTGAACAAATTCTTGAAAAAATTTCTGAAGAAAAACTTGTTTTAAAAGAAAAAATGGATAGTTTACAAAAAGAAGTTACAAATGAAAAATCTGAAAAGGAAATTCTAAATGTTAAGATGAATTTTCTGAATCAAGAGAGACTTGATCTTTATAAAAAGATTAAGGAATTCGAAGATTTAAATTTTAAAAGAGGACAAACTGAACAAACTCTGAATATTTTAACTAGTCAGGCTCAGAACTCAAAATTTTACAATATAAAAGCAGGCTTAGGATATAATGACAGTCAAATTTTAAAAAAGGCACCTGCAAACTTGTATGATTATTCTAAAATGAAAATTTTCAATGAATCAAATACTGGCATCATTTCCAAACCTGTAAACCATTCTTTGCCTGAAATTGTTTCTGAAGTTACTTCTGAATCCAATTGTGAAAATATTTCAGAAGATACTTCTGGTAATAAATCAGAACATGAAGAAAAATATGATGAATTCTCAGATATTGAATCCTCAGAAGATATTGATGAGAATCCCAATATATTTTTTGATAATTCTGATAATTAGTCTACAACAACAAAAAATTCAAATATTTTTGCAACAAGTATGACTCATAATAAGTTTTCAGATCTAATAAATGCTTCTGATTCAGAAGATGATGATGATCAAATGGTGCAAGTCATTGACAAAAATGGCTATTTGGTTTATAAATCTCAATCATGTATGACTGAAGGAGAAAAATTAAAATCTGAAGTTTCAAAGATGCCTTCAGAATTGTTTGGTCCTGTGTTTTTAAAACCAGAATATCAAAATTCAGATTTTTCTCCTACTAATACAAACATATCATCAAATTCAACACCATGTTCAGTAACATCTTCTGACTTTCACACCAGAGTTAAAATTTTTTAACAAGGACAATCCTCAAATTCTCTCTCTGAAGTTCAGAAGATTAACACAAAATCTGAAGATAAACCTAAAGTGAACAAAAGAATTTCTTATACTAATCCTCATTTCTTATCTTTTACAGAGCTATCCACTTTAGTATGGAGAAAGAAAGATGAAAGACTGTCAAAGATTGACAAACTAGAGAGTTTTTCATTTTTACAGAAGAATGATGTACCTAAAACAAAGAAAGTGAATAAAAGAATTTTTGTTGAAAAATCAAATGTTATTGATTCTTATATGTCTAATACTGTTGTAAATACATTAAAGAATCATATTCACTGTATTAATTGTGGTCATCATAATTTTCTTCTTAACTCCAAAACAAACAAAAGAAATTTGATGAAATCTTTTCAGAAATGTTTGGCTACATTGACAAATTCAATTAAACAAAGAAATAGAAATAAAGATAAATCTCAAAGTTCTGAACAAACTTCTGAGTTGAAACATCTGAAGAAAAAGTTCAGAACTTCAAATTTTGTTACTAATCACAAAGGACCCATTCTGAAATGGGTACCTAAAACTCAATAATCTCTTTTGCAGATTTTTCATGTGTGGGTCTTAGATTCTGGATGTTCAAGACACATGACACCTTTCAAAGAACTTCTAACTGATTATCATGAAAGATATGGAGGAACAGTTAGTTTTGGAAACAATGCAAAGGGATATGTAAGAGGATATGACACTTTCATTAAAGGAGATGTGAAAGTAATGAAAGTTTACTATGTTGAGGGACTAAGACATAATCTTTTCAGTATTAGTCAATTCTGTGACAAATACTGGAAGGTTAATTTTGACATAGATTATTGTCATGTTCTGACTACAACAAACAAAAATGAATTAACTGCTTATAGAGATGGAGATATCTACACAGCAACATTCACTGCAACTGGTCAACTACAAGGTGTATGTTATATGTCTACATCAATGAAAAATGATAGTTGGCTTTGGCACAGAAGAATGTCACATCTGAACTTTAAAGCCATTTCTGAACTAGGTAAACATCAATCTGTAAGAAGACTACCAAAGATCAGATTTGAAAAGAACTCTCTTTGTTTTGCATGTGAACTAGGGAAGATCAAAAGAAGTTCTCATCTTCTGAAAATGCTATCTTCATGCAAAGCTACACTTGAAATGCTACATATGGATTTGTGTGGCCCAATGAAAACTCAAAGCATGGGGGGAAAGAAATATTGTTATAGTAGATGAATATACACGATATACATGGATTGAATTTCTGAGACTCAAATCTGATACTTCTGAAAGATTGATACCCTTTCTGAAGAAAATTCAAGTTCTTCTTCAACTCTCAATTCAAAAGATCAGAAGTGACAATGGAACAGAATTTACTAATTCTACACTTCATAATTTTTTGGAATCTATTGGTATTACACATAATTTTTCCGCTGCAAGAACTCCTCAACAAAATGGGGTAGTTGAAAGAAAGAATAGAACTTTGGTAGAGGCTGCAAGAACCATGCTTGCATATTCAGAACTTCCTCTCTCTCTTTGAGCATAAGCTATTGCTACTGCATGTTTTACTTAGAACAGAACCATTATAAACAGAAAATTTCTTAAAACTCCTTATGAATTGTTAAAACAAAGAAAACCCTCTATTGATTATTTTAAAATATTTGGTTGCAGGTGTTTTCTAAAGAATGATACTCCACATCTTGACAAATTTGCACCAAAAGGTGTAGCTGGTATCTTTGTTGGCTACTCTCAAAGATCCAAAGCTTATAGAGTACTCATTAAAGGAACTCAAAGAATCATTGAGACTACAAATGTCAGATTTCATGAGCCAACAATGACTTCTGAACAAAACAGTTCAGAACTCGCACATAAACCAACTTCTGAAAGTTTGGACTCAGAACATAATCAGACAAACTCTACTTCTACATCTCAAACTTTACTTAAATCCAATTTAGACACTTTATGTCAAGACTTATTTGATATTTCTGTAAATGTCTCTGCAGATTATCAAAATCCTTCTCTACTCAGAAATACAAATGATCAAGACATTTCAGAAATACAAATTTCAAATACATCAGCACCACAACTCTCTACCTCAAATTCAGAACTTCCAACTTCTGAAAATGCAACTTCTGAACCAATTCAAGTTGTTTCTGAACCAATTCAAGTTGTGTCTGAACCGGTTCAAACTATTTCTGACCATGAACCTCACAGTTCTGAACCAATTCAGATTTTTCCATTTGAGGGGGAGTCTTCAGATTTACATTCAGTTATCAATCATGATACTGAAACTCAAGCAATTACTGATGATTATGATTCTCTGAATAATGTTTCGTCTGTTCAACCATTGCCAAATGTGAACAAATGGACATCTAATCATCCAGTTTATCAAATAATTGGAGATGCATCAAAAGGTGTTCAAACAAGATCTGCAACAGCAAATGAGTGTCTGTATGTTAATTTTTTAAGCAGTATGGAACCCAAAAAGCCATATGAAGCACTTCAAGATCCAGACTGGATTTTAGCCATGCAGGATGAGTTAAATCAATTTGAAAGAAACAAAGTCTGGAGATTGATACCAAAGCCAAAAGATAAATCTGTCATTGGCACAAAATGGGTGTTCAGAAATAAAAAGGATGAAAATGGAATTGTTGTAAGAAACAAGGCAAGACTTGTAGCTAAGGGGTATTGCCAACAAGAAGGAATTGATTATGATGAAACATTTGCTCCTGTTGCCAGATTAGAGGCCATTAGAATCTTTCTTGCCTATGTTGCTCATAAAAACATGAAGGTATTTCAAATGGATGTAAAATGTGCATTTCTGAATGGTATTTTACATGAAGAAGTGTATGTTGAACAACCAGAAGGCTTTGTAAGCAAAGAATTCCCAGATCATGTTTACATATTAGACAAAGCCTTATATGGACTTAAACAAGCACCAAGAGCATGGTATGATACTCTTACAACTTTTCTTCTGAATTCTAAATTCAAAATAGGTACTGTAGATACAACTTTATTTCTGAAAAAGGAGGGTGATGATATGATTTTGATACAAATCTATGTAGATGATATTATATTTGCTTCTACTAATCCAAAATTTTGTAGAAATTTTGAGAAAATCATGCAAACAGAATTTGAAATGAGTATGATGGGAGAGTTGACATTTTTCCTTGGTCTTCAGGTTAAACAACTTCCCACTGGCATATTCATTAATCAATCTAAGTATGTTTCTGACTTACTTAAGAAGTTTGACATGACTGATTGTTCAAGTATTCAAACTCCAATGGCCGCTGCCACTAAGTTAGAACCTGATCTAAATGGAAAATCTGTTGATCAGAAAAAGTACATAGGCATAATTGGATCTTTGCTTTACTTAACTGCTAGTAGACCAGATATAATGTTTGCTACATGTATATGTGCCAGATATCAAGCTAATCCTAAAGAATCACACCTTCTAGCTACAAAAAGAATACTGAGATACCTAAAGGTTCTCCTTCATTGGGACTTTGGTATTCTAAGGATTCTAGTTTTGAACTAACAGCATTTACAGATGCAGATCATGGTGGTTGCAAATTAGACAAGAAAAGCACTTATGGATCATGTATTGTGATTCAAAGAGTGCCATAGCCATCACTGCCAATCCTGTTCAGCATTCAAAAACCAAGCACATTGATGTAAGATATCATTTTATCAAAGATCATATGGAAAAAGGTAATATTGAAATGTTTTTTGTTCAGACAGATTGTCAGTTAGCTGATTTATTTACCAAAGCACTTGATGAAAAACGATTTAACTTCTTGGTAAGTAAATTGGGCATGATGAACATGTCTATGTAAGTATTATACATCACTTATACTCTAGAAGTTACATTCTGAGGTTTTTTATATCAAATTCTGAATACTTTGCTCTTCAGAATTACTTTGTATATTCTGAAGTTTAAAATTCAGATTTTTGCTTCTTTTCAAACTCAGAAGTATATCTCTTCCGTAACTAGGTTGATTGTATTTTAATACTTTTCATTTTTTGCTCATTTCACTAATATTTGATTGATTCTTCGATAAAGTTGCAATAATTAAGGGGGAGAATCATAATTGCTAGTGATTCAAGGGGGAGTGGTATTAATTTCAAATTTCTCTACTACTCTTTCCTACATAACAACTCTGCATTGGTGAAATAAAGTCTTCTGAATTTTTTCTCAGAAGTTCTGAACAACTTCTGAAGTTTTTGAACTTGTTCTCAGAACTAAAACTTTCCGTTGATTTTTCATTTAAGTGTGTGCCACGTGTTTTAATTTCATTGGATTTCTCTTAAACACGACCATTAAACGGTTCATTTCTCTTAATAAATGATGATTACTACTCTAATAACATTTACTTTTTGGCCACATGTCCTTCAACGCTTATCCGATCATATAAATCAATGGATTCCTCATCATCTTCATTCTTTTAGCAATTTTTCTCTGAGAAATCTTTCTGTGTTTATTGATCATCTTTCTGTTACCAATCCGTGTTTTTCCAACATCATGTCTACTTCAAATACCATGATTTCTACTTCCTCGATTTCCAATGATAACAATGGATCATCAAGTGATGGTTCGTTCAAGATTGTGCCTCAAAAATTGATGGTTGGATCACTGGAAATCCCACTAAATGATGATCAAATGCTTCAAGACACAGCCACAACTGCAACTCATCAAGCCGAACCTTCAAACCCTATCATTAACCCTAACCCTAACCCGACAACTGCTAAAATTGGGGAAACACAAAATACACCCATTGATGTTGTTTCTGAATCAAATGTTGCTGAAAGTGAATCCCAGACTCCTGCTGAAAGTGGTGACCTGTCCAAACTCTATGTACCTGCTGAGAAATTACTTGACATCAAAAGAAATAACGTGCACCGAACTTCAAATCCAAAGACTTCATTGATGATCAAGTAATGTTGATTAAAATTCTGAAGAAACATCCCCTGCGCACTCTCCTTTCAAGGAAATTCTCTGTTCCTGCTTCTTATCTTCAACAATTCTGGCATTATGCTGAAGTAGATGAAACTGATGATGAAATTGTCTCTTATGTTCATGCCTACAAAGTTTGTATATCTGTAGATGATATTAGGAGCCTTCACTATTTGCCAAAACCAGATGAGGTTCTTGGGAAAACCTGTTATGACTCAATTCCATCCTCATCAGAGATGATCTCAGATTTTATGAGCTTGGGTTACTCTGAAAACCTTAGTGCTCTGAGCTCTTTTAGAAGAAAATGTTTGCCTCCAATTTGGTATTGCTTGTTTTCCATTCTGACTACCTGCCTATCTGGGAAGAGCTCAAGTTTAGATCAAGCTTCAGCAAATGGGAGGATTATCTTTCATGGAGTTACCTTCAACAAACACAATGATTATGCTAGTCTCATCTTTGATGAACTCAAATCTGCAATTTTGAAGAAGTCTACATTCAACTATATACCATTTCAGAGATTTCTTCAAACACTTATCAAAGGAGCAATGAAGGCTGTCTCCAAAATTCCTGTTCTAGCTCATGAGGTATATGTTTCTATTTTTACTATGGACAGCTTAAGACCTCCAAATGCAAAACTCACTTTTCCAAATGCAGTTCCACTTCCTTCTCATTTACTTGAACTTGTAAGTACACCTACTAGGATTGGAAGTGAGCATTTAGAATCTATGGGATTACCTCAACCAGTAATCCCTTCCCCTGATTCAAACCAGAGTGGTGATCATGCAAGGGAGTCTAGAATCACACGAAAGAGAGGGGAGGCTGTTCAAGGGGGTGAACAACCTCAAAGAGTGAAGAGGAAAAATGAAAATGAGAGACAGGGTAGAAGGGTAAGAAAAAGAATTGATGAGGGGAGAACACAGGTACAAGAAAAACAAACCTGTGAACTACCTGTTACAAGCCGGGCACCCACATCTACTATTATTCCACATTCTTTGGTGGATAATATTGAAACAGCCAGTGAGCCCATGGCAACCTTGGTTAACCCCCCCCCCCCCCAGCCACTCACCCATCTCTCAACAGAAGGGTGTTTCAACAACACATATGGGGCAAGCAGCTTATAATCCATTAGGACCCCAATTGGAGGTTCCTTTTGTTGAAAATAAAGGATATATGTCCCCCCTTCATAGTTTTGAGCACATTGAGTCTGAGTGTCCACTCAACTTTGAGCCTTCTGAACCACTTAATGTGGCATCCATTCACACAAGCACACATCTTTCAGATGTTCCTAAGTAAAGTGTTTGCCACATTGCAACAACAACTATAGATATTCTTATTTTTGGATATCAAGGATTAGTTGGAAGTCCTGGTGGGGTGAACATCACAAAAGCTCCATTCACAGAATCACATGTGGTTCATGATGCCTTTGTGGCTCATACAGGCCAACCTTCTTCTGAAGGTCTGAAAACAAGTTCATCTGTTGATCTTGGCAACTTACCCTCATCTTCTGAATTCACAGAATTCAAAGATTTATGTACTTCTGAATTTGCAAAGATTCAGAAGGACATCAAGGAATTGACGGACTCTACCAAAAAGGTGTTGGAGGTTAGGTTGCATCAACATGGAGAAAATATGGTTAACAGGATGAATGATTTTCATCTTCAAACTTCCAATGATCTTAATATGTTTAAACAAGCACTTTTCTCAGCCTTTTCTGAAGTGGCTTCCTCAGTTTCTTCTTTGAAAGCTTCTCAACCTTCTTCTTCTTCTGCTCCACAAGCTTATGCCACTAAAGATGATATTTCTCAGATTCTCAATCAACTTTCATCCATTCAGAGTTCTCAGTCAGAATTAAGCACAAGATTATCTGCTCTAGAATGCAGATCTCAATCAGATACTTTTAAAAGGAGTCTTGATGATCAGGATCCTGATAATCAAGAGGGGGAGAAAAGACAGAGAGTATCTGAACCAGAAACTAATTTAAATGATCAAGTTCAAAATTCTGAGAAGACCTCTGAAGATACTCAGAATGTTGGTGAAGAATCAAATAAAGTCTCAGAAGCTATAGAAGATATTTTATCTGCAGAACATGAGGCACAAGAGATAAATGATCATTCTTCTGAATAAATGATAGAAGAAGGGTATGAAACAGAAAAGTTATCTCTTGATTCTGAAGGTAACTTGGGCTCAGATAATACAAATATAATTCCAGACTCGAATGAAGAAATGCTAAGGGAATACCTTGCTTTTGAAGATGTTATTGGAGAACCAAGTGATCTTTCTGATGTGATCATGTTTGAAGAGGATATGATTGATGTAAATATGGGGGAAAGCTCAAATGAAATAAAAGATTTAGCAATTTGGAAGCCTCAACAACTTCTGACTGAAGAGTTCAGAAGTGCTTCTGAAAGATTATGGAATATTCTGAATCAATTCTGTTGGGTGCATGTCTTTCTGAATTATCCAAGAAGCCTGGAGTGTAGACTTTTGGACAACAGATTTTCTATCTTCAGAAATTTTCTTGAACAACCAGATGAAAGAGTTGAATTGGAATTTGATTTAGCTCATTTGGAAGGAGTTGAAATTGTTGATGAAATTCTAATTGCTTTCTCAGGAGAATTTGAAGTTAGAATCAGACCTTGTATTATCATTCCTAAAATAGATCTTCCAGTACTTGAAGAACCTGTATTGGATCAAGTGATTGAAAAGGAAAATGTGCTTATTTCTGGAGAAAGCAGTCTGATATTTCCTGAAGACACTTATTGCTTCATGTACAAAAGAAGTATGAAGTTTGCAAAGTTGGAAGACTTTCTCAATGATGAATGGTCTGAAGATCATATTGTTCAAGTGAAGAACTTTATTCAGAATCATGGTGTTCAGAATTTTCATGATTCAACTTTAATAAAGAAGATCAGATGCATAACAAAATCAATTCAGAATGATTTGACTATATTCAGATTTGGAGTAGAAAGAAGAGATGGTACTTTGTGTGAATTCACTCAGTTTGATGTTTACAAGCTAAGACTACAAGATAAGTTGGCAATCTTGTCTTTTTGTGTTAACTCAGGTGAATCTGTGTTAGTCTCAGAGATTAGAAGAATCTTGGAATATATATAAGGAATCTCATAAAGCATGATTTTCAATTGGCTTTGGAATACAGACTTAACACAGTAAATCTGTTGGAACCTGTATATATTGAAAGGTTTGGGCTGAAAAGATTGTTCACTAATCCAAACATTGGGTTCATGTATCTTGTTGAAGGAATCTCTAAGACATTTATTGTATCCGATATTCCAAAGTATTCTACATCATCTCTCAAATGGCTTCTGAACTACATGACAGATTTTATTGAAGAATCTGACATCAAAGAAGAAATTATCTATCTGATCAAAGAAAGAATACATTTTACAGAATTTGTGCGAAAGAGTTATCTAGCTGGTCACAAGAAAGTAAACAAGATAAGAGGAGCAGATTATCTACTAAGTGATGCGTATGACTTCAAGATCCATACAAAGAAGCAAGATATGGAAGAAATTCAGAAGTACACTCTGAATCTTGAAAGTTCAGAAGTAAGACAAAAAGAAAAAGAAAAAGAAAAGGAAGAAGTTCTTAAAAATATTTCTGAAAAGTTGGTTCCTGAAGAGCAAATATCTGAAGAGGAACAACTACAAGTGCAAAGAATAGAAGAAAGTGCTTTCACCATGTTCCTTGAATATTTCCATCCAGAAATGTTCATGGAATATGAACAAAAATTCAACTATATAGATTGCTGGATTCAAAAGTCTTTTGGTTGGAAACAATGGTACTAAGATATCATCAGAAAGATAAGGATTCCAATCAATGAAGCAAGAAAAGAAAGTCCTGTGATCAAAGTGATTGATGCTGATTTAAAGACAAGACAAAATTACAAATATGCATTCTTTACTGTTGAACGACAAAATGGTGAGATTTCTACCTTTTCTGAAGCTGATTTTCAGAATGTTCACCTCAGAGATCTTCTCAGAGTATACAGAAGTCTTTATCCCTTCCATGACTCAATCACCAAGTTCAGAAAATCTTTTCCAGTGCTTAGAGATGGATTATACAGAGAATTTATATGGGCTGCAAAGACTGATTTCCAGGTTGCTTATGTTCTAAACAAGAAACAAGTACACTTAAGCAAACCAAATCTGAGTCTACCAGATATTCAGAATTTGAAGAAAAGCACTTTAGTAATTCATCCTCCTGGCTTCGTTTGTAAATGCTTTCAGGAACTATTATTTGTGAGATTTGAAGAACTCCACAAATGTTGCAATGGAACTCTCATGGCAATCAGAGATCGTTTGGTAAAAAGACAAAATAGAAGACCAAAGAATCTGAGCAATGAAGATTGGGAGAAGCACAAGGTACTTGCAAAAGAAATGATTAGAGTTGCTGAATCCTTACTTGAATACAGAAGACTAATTCTGAAGGATGTAAGAGAAATTCTGAATTTCTGGAAGTATGATCTGAACTTTTGAAGCTAAGGGGGAGATTGATAGAGATATCATAATAGCTTCAAAAGGTACTGGGCTCTTAAAGAGAAAAAGATCTGAAGAAGTTCTGAAGACACTTCTGAAGAGATTCTGAAGAAGTTCTGAAGACACTTCTGAAAAGATTCTGAAGAAGTTCTGAAGATACATCTGAAGAAGTTCTGAAGGAGTTCAGAACCCATTCTGAACTTGTCTGTTATGAATGTCTTGTCACTTTAGTCTTTCTATTGTATGTATAAATAGATAGTTAGTTATATTGTTACAACTAATGTTTTCATATACCTTGTAAAGATATATTCTGTATACAGTACATTCAATCAATACATATTACATTTGGCTATTATCATTCCTGTCATAATCTTTTCATATATTGATATCTTCATTGTTTGGGTCCTAACACTTACAAATGGCAAACCCAAATGCAAACATGAATGTTCATGACGAAGAAGACACGCTCATCGATTTAACCGCAGACAGTGCTCCAGTCATTCGATTACCTATCAAACCCAACAACGTTCAAGTTCTTTTGGATCCCAACACATATCTGTCAGAATATCGAGTGATGATAGACTTTCTGCAACACCATCAGTTGAACCGAGCCTTAACTCTTACAAATCCAAATGTTCCGGAGGTGTTTGTTCAAGAAGTATGGCAAACTTTGTAAATCAAGAACGATGAAACTTTATCTGGAGGTTTTAGTCATCCTGAAAACACTAAGAATGCTGTTGAAATACCCATAACCAAGAAGAAGATTGCCAGATATTTTCATTTGCCCCAACCTCTCATTGAAGTCGAAGGCTAGATGGTACCCAATCCTGATCTTGAACAAAATTCATCCACAAAAGCTTTGTTAGCATTTACCAATTTTCTGGGCTACAACGAAAATCTCACCAAGCTTTCTAAATTCAAGAGAAAAAAGTAACCTCCAATGTGGAATGTATTGGTTTCAATACTCAACAAAAGCTTCACTTGCAAAATAGGGTCTCTGGATCAGGCGAGCAGAAACATTCTCACCATCATGTATGGTATGTACTTCAACCGACTCTTGGATTTTGCAAGTCTAATATTCCAAGAAATAAGTGCACCAGTTCGCTTAAAGGTTATGAATCAAACAAATGGTAAGGCTCTCCCAACACTCATGTTTCCTAGGTTTCTTGCGCTAGTCTCCCAACGAGCCATCGTTGTACTTAATGCCCCGATCATTCAACCACTATGCAAAATTTCAACCATGAACTCCCACAAAACAACCATCGACCTCACCGGCTACACTGTAAACGCGAACTATCCAGGTACATGGTCGATATTATTCCTCAAACCTCTCCTTATCTTTCTTCGTATAGAAGCTCTATGGTACTCTTAGAACAGAGGGTACCTATCCCTGAGCACTTAGAGCCTAGTATAGATGGTGAGGGGTCTAATGAGAATGAGTCTGAAAATAATATGAATGAACAACCGAGCAATTCTAACCATGCCGAGCGTTTATTATGAGAAAGTCAAGAAGATGTCCATAGAGACACATTTGTGAGTTCCTCGCCAAGTCCAACCAGAGCAACCACATTTGCTGAGGTAGATGCCAACACATCTACACTCATTAACAGGGCATCTCGGTGCAAACCACCCTAAAACTAACCTAGCCGAGGGTCTTTTTTCCTCTGACTCAAGCACTGCTCAGGAAAACACATCATCTTCATCATCCTCTCAAAACGATGACGATGTAAATATAAGAGTTCCATCGCCCAGAACTCGCCACCTCAAACAGTTGTTGATGTCTCTGTGACCAACACAATCTTAGGAAATACAGAAGGTACGTCCATGCCTTCTACTACTGTAGATGCCTATGAAATCCTATCAGAGGGGTTCAGGTCAGAGGTTGCACCACTTACCGGAGTCTTTGGACTTTATCAAGGTAAGCATACGTTATTTGACTCTACACCCTCTGATGTTGGAGAAAAAGCCAATAACGACAGAACATCCGAAGAGGTGCCTATTCATAATAGCCCTCGAAGACACGATGGAAGTCCCTCTATGCTCAACGTCTAAACAGGCGTGAATGAGGGCCTCCCTGAACGCGAGAGACAAGAGGCCCCATGTGTTGGGGATGCACCGATTACCTCTTCTGAATTTGTAACCAATGCAGCGTTTAAGGCATTTGGTGATCAAATTCAGAGATCTATGGAGGATCTAAAACTATCCCTTCAAACCCAGAATTCTTTGATTTGCAGTGTCTAGAATACTCAAAGAGAACATAATCAAGCTCTGGAAGCTCTCAAGAAGCTTATTTCTGACAATACTGAATCACAGAGGAAGTCTGCCTCTAATCACTTCAACAAGCTGGACACTGTAATTAAACCTAACTCAGAAGCCATCTTCAATATTCCAGCCGCCATCCCCTCTCCAGAAATCACCATTTCAGTTTCTCAATATGTGGCTGCTGGAAGTTGTTGTGCACAAATATTGTGGATGAAAAATCACCTGTGTGATTACAATCCGATTTTCTCAAAGATCCCAATACTGTGTGATAACTCAAGTGCAATAGCCATTGCCAACAACCCTGTGCTTCATTCAAGATCTAAGCACATTGATATCAGGTATCACTTTATAAGAGATCATGTCTCTAAAGGTGATGTGGAACTTCATTTCATCCCAACTGACTATCAATTAGCTGATCTATTCACAAACCCCCTTGATGAAGCAAGGTTCAGGTTCTTCATCGATGAATTAGGTATGATAAATATAGACTAACATATACATATATTTATATATTATGTGTATGTATGTATGATATACATTTATGTATATTATATATATATATATATGTTATATATTTATATATTTATATATTTTATATATTTTTATATATTTTTATATATTATATGTATATATATTATATACATTCATGTATATTATATATTTATATATATTATATTTTTATATATAAAGAAAGTCATATATATATAATAATAATATATATATATCTATATATAAAGTCGGGAAGGCCACCGACGTGTCACCCTCTTTCTCTTTCACCTTAACCCATAAACCCTAACCCTAAAACCATACACACTTTCCAACACCACCACCATAACCACCGATGCCACCATAGCCACAAACACCACTCGAGCCACCGACATTGCCACCCACCGACGTCGCCGAGACCGTACACCGACGACCGTCCAACCACCGACGCACCACCAACGCGCCACCGATCCTCCGACGTCATACACTCAGCCACCAAGATCAACCATTAAGCCGCCGACGGTTCACTTTCCGACGAGCCTCCGAGAACTTTAGCCACCGACGTCTTCATCTATGTCACACTCTCCGACGTGACGCCATCATCCACCGACGTTGCGTCACTTTCCGACGCTGACATCATCGATCTAGCCACCGACGATTGCTCTAGCCACCGACGTTTTCCCTAAGCTTCTAACCCCCGACGTTTTTCTCTCTCTCTCAGATCATCCACCGACGTTGTACACTCATCGAGGTAACCGTTACAACCCTTCACAGTCTTAACCCCTTAAAGATAACTCTTGACTTACCACTCTTGATAAGCAAGATTCTTTGTTCTTATCCCTAATGACATCATCAACATCATTAATGTCAGAGACCATGCGCCGAATTCAACCTAAAAACCCTTAAAATTCTGACCTTTCAATCACCAAAAGTAATCATTATTTTTGAAAATTGAAATTCCCTCTCATATATAACCACTTTCCCCACTTCCTTACCACCTTTCTCGCACCCTCTCTCTCACATTTACAAGAGCATAACCTGCAACCTGCAACTTTCTTCATCTTCTTCAATGGCTTCTCCTTCAAGATCCTCAGAAGAACAAACAATGACCTTTGGGTCTCTCTCCTTTCCTGCATGCAATTACTTTGGTCGTATCGGAACTGATAATGCCCATCCCGAGTACAATGACATCTGCTGGTTCCTTCAAAGGTGCCCTCTCCAGTATGCTCTTACAGCAAAACCCAAGATGAGTAAGTTTCTTCTTGGAAACTTTTGGTTATCATGCACATTTGATGCTTCTACAGATCAAATCTTGGCATCTGTTCTCAGCAATGATGAACATGATGTGGCTTTTGATGTTGAAGATGTTCGTAACATTCTGAGGCTTCCCACTTATGATACATATGAAATATTTCCTCTTGGAAATGAACACCAACAAGTGGTGTCTGTTATGAACTATTTGGAAGAGAAGAAGAGCTCAAAGTCAAAGGGTCCAGGTACACTACTAAGGAAAAATATGGGGAACATATGGAACTTTCTTTTTGCTCATCTTATTTTGTGCCTAAGCAAGAAGACAGGTGGTCCAGATCAGTCACCTTCCCAAGTAACTGAATTGGCACATGCTCTAAAATTTCAAAGGAGGATAGACTTTGCAAGCTACTTCTTCAATGAAATAATCTCCTCTTTCTCCACCCTCTGACATCCTCAGGTACCATTTCTGCGCCTTTTCTCTCTTATAATTCATGCAAAGTTGGCAGATAAACTAGAGAAAAGAGATGATATCATTTATGATCTCCCTCTTCATCAAGTGGGAAATCAAATAATGAAAAAGGGAGTTTTAGCAACAGACAACCCTCTCCGACCTTCCATGATTGAGTTTGCAAGGAATGCAACTCTCTCTTGGGGAGAAAATGAACCACGTCTTCAAAGAACCTCAGGTATGTCCTCTACCTCTTCTGCACCTAGAGTAACTGATGTGCCCAAATCTCGTAAGAGATCCAAAGCGTCGGGAACATCTACCTCCGCACCCACCGATGCTACGAAGCCAAAAGAACCTTTGGCTTCTACCCAAGCATCTAAGTCCCAAAAGCGGAGACACTCAAAAAGCCCCCCAAAGACTTCCTCAAAGAAGTCTAAGGGTACCCAAAGGGTCTCACCTCACAATCCACCTACTAACTCCCAAAAGTTAGTAAGTGTTGAAAAGATTCCTACCCGACCCAAGGACCAGTTAATCCAACCAAGCTCCTCCATGCCCTCTCAAAAGGACATGGTTGTACAAACGGACTCCCCTATTATTCCTTCATCAACTTTCTCCTTAGTTGATGAAGAAGACTTGGAGTCTCCCATCCAAGGTGCCTCTTCACCACCCCGTGAGCTCTCACAGCTCCCTTTCCACACTCCACATGAGAGTGCATCACAACCAGATACACTTGATGGAGCATCCCATTTTACAGACTTCTTATTTTCTGATACTACACCATGGACATGGACGTCTCCCGTACAGCCAAGGGTGTTGAGGAACCCATTACTGAGGAATCCCCTCATAGACACTCTCCTAAACGTATCTCCCCAGCATCTACTAAATCCCCCCAAGTAAACCTACAGGTTTGGTGGATTATTCTTCTTCTAGTGATGATGATGTTGATCAACCACCAAAGCCTCAACCATCTGCTCCCTTTTCTTCTCAACAGGGAGCTGATCTGATGAAAGCTTTCACCAGTTTCACCTGTGACACTGTTCGCCGGGTGGATGTTTTGGAACAACAAGCAGCCAAAGAAATGGAAAGAATGGCTTCTCTTTCCTCTACTCAACAGAACATTATGGAGTCTTTTGCCACTATTCTCACAAATATTGACAAGATTCCAATCTCTTCTCCAATGATTGAACTTGATGTGGATGGTTCTTTCTTCCAAGAACAGGACAGATTTGTCCTTCAAAGGATTGAAAGAAAAGTTGATACTATGGCTTCGGACATAGAAAGGATCAAGGCTTTCCTCTCTTCAGTGGGTTTAAAGGGTTCAACCACTGAGGGGGAGAAAAATAAGAATGCCAATGCTACCACCTCCACAACCGCCGACGACGCCACCAAGACAGCAGCCGCCGACGATGCCATCAAGACAGCAGCCGCTGACGTGGCCCCTCATCCAGCCACCGATGTGGCACTTCCAGCCACCGATGGTGGTGTGGCCATGGTCACCGAAGTGATTCCCCCTCTGGTCACCGAGGTGACTCCTCATGTTGTCATCACTGTCACTGACTCCCTGGTCACCGAGTTACCCGAAGCAGCTGTTGAGGGGGAGAGTATCAGTGCTCAACCCCTTGAAACTGAAGAAGAAAAGAAGAGAAAAGAGAAGGCCAAAGGAAAGAATCCTGTTTCTTTTGAAGAACAACAGGAAGAGAAAAAGAAAAGGAAAAGAATGAGAAGTCCTCAAGCAGATACTCTTAGACTTCAGCCTGCCTCTACACTGACCGATCCTCTTGGGGTACTTTTGTCTGAAGCTGAAAAAGAAGAAGTCATTAGAGCACAACTTGAGTATGATCAAACAAATTTACTCAAGTTGGCTCAAGATGAAGCCACCCATGCAATGGTAAAGGATGCTCTTCAAGCTCAGAAAGATGAGCTTGAAAATATAAAGAAGAAATCTGAAGCACCAAAAATGGTTGATGAGGCCAAGAAGACCAAGGAAGTGGAGTGGTTTAAAAGAAGGCTGAAAACAAGAAAAGATGAGTCCAAGATTATCAGTGCCACCATCCAACCTCCAACCAAAAATTCTCCCAAGTTACTTGTCACCCTTAAGAGAGCTGACACTCTCTCAAAGGTCTATGAAGCTGAATGGTTGGAAGTTCTTGGGATAACTGAATGGATGGAAGTTGGCAAATGTATCTCCAAGATCAAAAGCAAGTACAAGGAGCTGGTACTTAATATTCTCAGAAAACTTTTGATTAAGATGCTCAACATCCAAAAGGAGAATGATATTCTTGTGACTTGCCTTGAAGCACAGCAAATGTACCTTATACAACAAGGTCTCAAAGGAGAAGTTATCACAACTCCTAAAAATAGGAAGAAGGGACACTTTGCTATGCTTCATGAAAGAGGCATCAGGATAAATGCCTCGGGTATAGATCTTTCTACTCCTACTCCTATTGCTTACCCGGAGCAAACCATGCTGACTACTCCTGAGCTTGGGGTTTTCATTGAAGACATCTTTGGAAACATCGGCTTCTTCAGAGCTTCTGATATCCCAAGGGCTCACAGCTCCTTCCTCTCTGCTATTCAAGGAGTACCTCCGGTTGAAGACCATGGAATCACCAGGCTTATCTTGGATGAGCTAAAAAGAAGAGAAGCCACTCCTTGAATATTCTTCATAGTGTGAACTTTATTTTTCAAAACTGTGTGTTGATTAATAAAAGTTCATACTCTTCTTCTTTAAAAATTCTTGTTAATATCTTTATTTTTCTTGCACATACTTATACTTACACTTATACTTATACTGTATATACTCAGTTTAAAAAAAAACAAAAAACAAAAAAAAAATCTGAGTCAAAAGAACCTAAAAGAAATAGAAAGGGTCAAAAAGAATTCTTTTCTAACTTACAGGTATCATCATCAAATAGGGGGAGATTGTTGGGTCATCGATGATTTGGTGATGAACCACCTTCCTTTGTATGATTGATTTTTTACAGGTTCTTTTGAAGGTCTGAAATATGCTTCAAGTATTGAAAAGTCAAAGACTATTCAATCAAGGGTTATACATCAAAAAGTGGAATTTTGGATGTACCAACTAACTTCAATATTCAGATCATTTTGCCAAAGTCAAGATTGGGTCACCAATATAGTGGGTCACCGATGGTACACTTAAAAGTCATCAAAAGTACTAAGGACATCAATACAAGATGAGGTCATCAAGTTTGAAGTCATGGTCACCGACACTATAATCTTGGTCACCAAAATTGCAGGTATCTTTTCTAAGGCTGTGATATCAAGTCACAAGTTCAAGGGTGTACACTTTCAACACTTATCAACTCCAGCCTTACAAGGTATCCACCGATGTGATACATAGGTTCATGTATCACTTAGCAATTTTCAAGAGATAAGTTCTTGACTCACAACAAATGCAAGACACGTGAGCAGCAAGAACTTGGGCATCAAGCCTTAAATAAAGACATTCTCTTTTATTTTTATAAAAGCAATATTTGTCTTTTAGCTAAAAGGTTTGATGGGACTTCGCAGAGCATGAAGAAAAGAAGATAAAGTTATCTGACATTACGTGCTACAAGGAATGGTTCATCCATTATTCTAGTACAAAGGGAGTGGTCTCTTCCTTTGTCCAGCAGATACACTTCCAGCTAATGAAACCTTGACAGCTGTCCACATGCATCCCATGCATGGGCACTATAAAAGGAGATGAAGTCCTTCCCAGAAATCTCACGCTTTCAACAAATGTTTTGTGTGATAATTTGTTTGACTCCGGCAAAGCTGTGTGCAATAACAGTCTAGTTTTAACTTCCTTAGTGTCTAAGTTAATTATTGTTATCTGTGTGTTTAGTTTGATAGAATAATGTGTCTGTTCTTTTCCGCATCAAACTTCCTGTGTGTAAATGTTTGATATTTATACTAAAAAATTTAAAAAGAGTATATTCTGTGTGTTTTATATTCAACCCCCCCTTCTACAAAACCCTCACTTGGTTATCCATCTCTCTTTGGGGACTAACACTAAGTCATATGGGAGGAACTAAAATTGAAGTAAGAGTCAGATTCTGCATTACTATTCCCAAAGTTGATATTCCTCTACTTGAAGAACCTATTCTAGATCAAGTTTATGAAAAAGAAGATATATTTCTTTCTAGAGAAATAAGCTTAGAGATTTATGAACTAATTTACTTTCATATATATAACACCGGTCTGAGGTTTGCAACTCTGGAAGATTTTGTAAATGATGAGTGGTCTGAAGATCAAATTTCTCAAGTTAGAAACTTTGTTCAGAAGCATGGTGTTCAGAATCTGAATGATTCCACTCTTATAAAGAAGATTAGATGTTTGTCAAAGACTGTTGAAGATGATTTAGTAATATACAAATTTGGAGCCGAAAGAAGAAATGGATATTTGTGTGAATTTACTCAATATGATCTGTACAAATTAAGATTGCAAGACAAATTGACAGTTCTTCAGTTCTGTGTTGCTAGAAGTGAAGTTGAACTTGTTTTTGAAGTCAGAAGAATTTTGGGAATCTACATAAGGAACATCATCAAGCATGACTTTCAATTAGCTCTGGAATTTGGTTTATCTGAAGTGAATCTGTTGGAACCTGTAAATCTTGAAGATACAGCAATAACTAGAGTGTTCACTAGTCCAGATATTGGGTTCAGATATACAGCAGATGGAAATAAAACCTTTTCGACTTCAGATATTCCAAAATACTCTAACTCAACTCTGAATTGGTTTCTTAGTTATGCAAAGGATTATATTGAAGATTCAGATGTCAAAGAAGAAATCATATATCTGATCAAAGAAAGAATTCATTTCAGAGAAATTGCTTTCACCATGTTTCTTGAATATTTCCATCCAGAAATGTTCATGGAATATGAACAAAAGTTCAACTATATTGATTGCTGGATTCAAAAGTCTTTTGGTTGGAAACAATGGTACTCAGATATCATCAGAAAGATAAGGATTCCAATCAATGAAGCAAGAAAAGAAAGTCCTGTGATCAAAGTGATTGATGCTGATTTAAAGACAAGACAAAATTACAAATATGCATTCTTTACTGTTGAACGACAAAATGGTGAGATTTCTACCTTTTCTGAAGCTGATTTCCAGAATGTGTATCTCAGGGATCTACTCAGAGTTTACAAAAGCCTTTATCCTTTTCATGATTCAATCACCAAGTTCAGAAAATCATTTCCAATTCTCAGAGATGGCTTGTACAGAGAATTTATATGGGCTGCAAAGACTGATTTTCAGGTTCCTTATGTTCTGAACAACAAACAAGTACACTTGAGCAAACCAAATATGAGCCTACCAGATATTCAGAATCTGAAGAAGAGCACCTTAGTAATTCAACCTCCAGGCTTTGTTTGCAAATGCTTTCAGGAACTATTATTTGTGGGATTTGAAGAACTCCACAAATGTTGCAATGGAACTCTCATGGCTATCAGAGATCGTTTGGTAAAAAGACATAATAGAAGACCAAAGAATCTGAGTAATGAATATTGGGAAAAGCACAAGAAGCTTGCTAAAGAGATGATTAGAATTGCTGAATCCTTGTTGGAATACAGAAATTTAATTCTGAAAGATGTAAGAGAAATTCTAAATTTCTGGAAGTATTATCTGAACTTTTGAAGCTAAAGGGGAGATTGATAAAAATATCATAATAGCTTCAAAAGGGACTGGGTTCTGAAGATATAAAGATCTGAAGTAAAGATAAAGAAAAGCCTAAGGCATAACTTCTGAAGTGCCAACTTCAGAAGTTCTGAAGATATTCTGAAGAGGTTCTGAAGAAGTTCTGAAGACACTTCTGAAGAAGATCTGAAGGAGTTCAGAACCTGTTCTGAACTTGTCTGTTATGAATGTATTGTTACTTTAGTCTTTCTATTTCATGTATAAATTAACAGTTTGTTAGATAGTTAGAACTAACGTTTTTATAGACCTTGTAAAGACATATTTTGTAATACTGTTCATTCAATCAATACATATTACATTTGGCTATCATATTTCTGTTCTAATCTTTCCATATATTGATATCTTGATTGTTTGGGTCCTAACAATTTTCTTTAATAAGCCTATTTTATTTTACTCTTGCCTTCAAGGTTACTTAAAATTTTCTTATTCTATTTAACTTTCTTAAATAAATACTTGGATTCGAATATTAAACTTTTATTTGGTGCAAATATGTTTTCTACCCAAATGTCTGATTTTAAATTTTTAAAAAGAATTACTTACTTTTAAATTATTTTTTTAATCAACAGTTTATCTGTTTGTTTAAATTGTAATTTTCTATTAATTAATTTCCTTTTAATTTTTTTTATGGAGGGAATACTCAATCGTTTTAGGCGCTAAAGCTTTTCACTAGTCAGTTTTCCTTTACACGTGTCATTCATTGTGCCATTGCATGATGACACGGCTACGCGCTTACCTCAGCAAACACAAACCGATTTTGTTTGTCCCCAAATTAAAACCCTTCCTATTCATAAATCACTCGATTACTCTCTCTCTCTCTCATATATAAACCTCGATTTGGGAATTTAAAAGTACTGTACTTAATCATCTTCCTCAAGAATCTGAATCCTTCCCAATCGGTGTCTTATTCTCTCCAAAGCATTCTCCATCAATGGTGTCTCTAGTTGCAAATCCTAATACCCAAACCACGACGGTAACTTAGTCACATCGACGACTGATAGTGCTCCGGTTGTCAAGCTACCACTGAAACCCAACAATGTTCAGGTTCTTCTCGATCCCAACACTTATCTATCTGATTTCAAGATCATGATTGAGTTCCTGCAAAACCACTCCCTGAACCGAACCCTAACCCTGACAAATCCAAATGTTCCTAAAATTTATGTGCAAGAGGTCTGGCAAACTATGTTCATCAAGGATGACAATACCTTAATTGGAACCTTTGGACACCGCACTGAACCAGAAACTGCCATCCAAATCCCAATCACCCGTAAGAAAATAGCAAGGTATTTTCATCTTCCTCAACCCTACATTGAAGCTGAAGGTCAAACTGTTCCCAACCCTGACCTAGAACCTAATCCCACACCAGAAGCTCTACTGGCCTTTATTCGCTTCTTAGGTTATAATGAACAACTCCATAGGCTATCTGAGTTCAAAAAAAAAGAAAGTGCCCCCGATGTGGAATGTCCTAGTCTCCATTCTGAATAAAAGCCTCACCTGCAAAATTGGGTCTCTCGACCAAGCCAGTAAGAATGTTCTACCATCATGTATGGGATGTTTTTTAACAGACCTTTCGACTACACGAGCCTTATCTTTCAGGAAATGAAAGCTCCTGTTCAATCCAAAGTTTCCCTCCAGAGCCAAGGGAAACCACTTCGTGCTTTAATGTTCCCCCGCTTTCTATCACTGTTTACCTTTCCAGCTATTGGTGCTATGAAAGCTCCTCTGACTCAGCCGTTCTGCAAAATCGCTTCAATGAGCTCCCACAAGCCAACAATTGATAACAATGGTTATCCTGCATCCAGAGACCTCTCTAGGTACATGCTAGATCTTATTCCTTCAACCTCTCTTACTCTCATATCCTATAAACCCTCTATGATATTCTCAGAACAGAGAGTATCTACCGCAGAGCACTTAGAGCCTAGATTAGGCAGTGAGGGGTCAAGTGAGACTGAGATTGAAAAGAATTTGAGTGATCACCAGAGAGTTTCTACCCATCCCGACCTCTTAATGCAAGAGGGTACAGAAGATGTCCACCAAGACACATTTGAGAGAATCTCTCCAAGTTCCCCACGGGTACCCACATCTCCTGAGGTAGATGTCAACACATCTACTCTCATTGAAAAAGGACAACCCAGTCCAAAACACCAGGAGCCAAACCGATCAGAGGGAATTCTTTGTTCCTCTGAATCACGCACAATAGGGGGATCCACCTCATCTTCATCATCCTCTCAACTGGATGATGATGAAAATATAAGAGTTCCATTGCCCCAGAACTCGCCACAACCCACACAAAACATTGATGTCTTTGTGACCAACGATGTCATAGGGCAACCAGAGGGTACGTCCATGCCCTCTGATAGTTTAGATGCTAATGAAATCCTGTCAGAGGGGTTACAGCCACAGGATGCACCACTTACCTGGGTCTTTACCCTTCAACAAGGTAAGCACATTGTATTCAGCTCCCCATCCACTGGTGATCGGGAAAAAGCTACACCTTTCAGAACAACTGAAAAGGTGTCTGTGAATAACAGCCCTTAAAGACAGGTTGGAAGTCCCTCCACACTCAACGTCGAAAAAGGTGTGAAAGAGGGCCTCTCTAAACGCGAGAGACAAGGGGCTCCATGTGTTGGAGATGCACCAGTTACCTCTTCTAAATTTGTCACCACTGCAGTGTTCAAGGCATTTGTTGATCAAATTCAGGGATCTGTGGAAGATCTAAAATTATCCCTGGTTTCTCAACAACAAGTTCTAACAACCATACAAGCCCACCAACCAACTAAAACTCAAACAGTGGAGGATATCAGAAAGCTTCTCTCTAACATTGTAGAGGTTCAAAGGAATTCTGCTAATGCTTATTTCCAGGTTCTGGACGCAGGGATTAAATCTAATGCAAGGGCTATCTTTAATCTTCCTTCAGAGATACCTACACCAGAAGTCACAATCTCTGCTGATGAATATGGATCATTTTTTGCTGACATCCACAAACTTATACAGGCTGTTTTTCCTTCAGAAGATGCTTCTGCTTCTGCCTCTTCTCTTGTCAAGAAGTCTGATATGGCACACTTTTAAAAGGCAATGATTGAACGCATCAACACTCTGACCTCCAAATATGCATCCAAAACAAACTCCAGCAACTTGAATATGGATCAAAAGCTCACAACTCTAGAAACCTCTGTTTCAAAGTTATCTTCTCTGGTTAGTGCATTATCTGCTTCCTTTGAAGACCGGAAGAAAGCCCAAGAAGCTCGGGCATGTAAAAAGGCTAAGTTAAAACGAAAACGATCTGAGGATCAGGATCCTGATTCTCAGAAGGGGGAGAACATGAAAAATCTTAAGAAGATGAAAACTGAAACGGGTCAGAAGATGGAACAAGACAAAGGTAAAGCTTCAACCTCCTCACCTTCTACACCTCCTCCCTCTAAACAGACTCCAATGACGCCTACTCCTCTAGCTACTCACAAGGGTCCCTTGCCCAAGGATCCAGAAATTGCCAAATTCATACTGGAGATAATTGGCAACACTAAAATACAATCTTAAATAGCAGAAACTAAGGCAGCCAAAGTAGAGGAAGCTAGAGCAGAGACAACTAGAGCAGAAGCTGCCAGAGTAGAAGGTGCCAGAGCAGAAGAAGCCAGAACAGAAGCAGCCAGAGCTGAGGCAGCTAGAGCCGAGGCGGCTAGAACAGAAGAAGACAGAATAAGATCTGAGGTTGATCAAAAAGCTAAATCTGAAGCAGAAAAAGCTAAGGAAGAAGCCATAAAAGCCAAAGCTGAAGAAGAAAAAGCTCTGGCTCATGCAGAAAAATGAAGGTAGATAATCTGTGTATCTCTGCTCCAAATGAAGATCTGGAAGGTTTACATGCATTAAGGATTGGGAAAGTGATAACTGAACCAGAAGTAGGAATTGTGTTCAAAAGGCCGAGCAGAAAAATCTTCTTCAGAATTAAAGATGCTCACAAATACTCTACAGAAGTTGTGTATATCGTAAAATGTTATGCTTCTGTAGCAGTTGGCAATCAAGATTCAGAAGTTAGAGAGAAGATTGAGAAGAGACTTGACAAACTAATGAAGCTCAGAGAAGTTACAGATGCCATCTCCAAAGTCATTTCTCAAACAGCTCCCTTACGAGAAATTACAATACGTACTTATTGTCATATCAACTATTGAGCCTATGAAAGAACAGCGAAGCTACGCGTGCAACATTCTGAATTTCATACTTAAGGGGAGATTGTTAGACCTTATTTTAGAAGAAGTATGAATCAGAATTATGCAAGTACATGTGCAATTGATGACGTGGCAGGCACATCCTCCGTGTGTAACTAAGTTAGTTATTCACTTGCTTACGTGTTAAGTTATAATAGGCTAGATAGTTGATTTTCATTATTGTAATCGTATAAATAGCTCCATCACTGTTTGTAATAGTGGGGTTTGAAATATAGTAATTTGAGGGCTAAATTGTACGCACTGTTGATTATCATTCAAAGCAATTCAATACGAATTACGATTGTTATTCAAATTCTGTTCTTACTAATGTTACTGTTTATCGTAGATCTGTTTGCTTCCGCTCGTATTTACATATTTGAATCTATTGATTAATTGTTAGAAAGGGATCTGGGTTCCAACAGAAGCATTACACCATCCTTCAATGGTAGCTTTTTCAGCTTTGAGATCCGCGATGGCTTTTTCACGCTCAATGATAGCTTGTTGTCATTCAATACTTATTGTCTGATTTACAAAGACTTGGTCTTTAAGATCTTCTTCGATCTTATTAAGTTCTTTGATTTATAGATGGCAATTTTTAACTTGATCAGATAGATCGACATTTATTTGTTCAGCTTTAATCTTGCCATTTAAAGCATTGTAAAATCCGACAATGATAGAATCGAGAGCCGACAACCTATCATTCTTAGGTATAGAGAGAATGTTTCCCTAAGTTGATGGAGATTCTGAAGAAGAAATATCAGAGGCCTCTTCAGCTTCTTCAATTCTGGCCATCAGGCAGATGATGGCAAGATCTTTTTCACTTGATCCTGATTAATCAATGGTCTTAGCCCAGTCGTCTTCTTGATCCCAATCGACTTCTTCAGCGACTAGGCCTCTCCCTTTTCGCCGATTCTTTTTCAGATCCCGATATTTAACTTTTAATTTTGAATATTTTTCCTTTTTAGATTTATCAGAGGTTTGAAAGGATGTTGGTGCAACAACTTTCTTGGATCTACACTCGGTAGCAATGTAACCCTTGCGCTGGCAATTATAACAGATTGTTGAAGCTTTTTCAGCAGGAAAACTCTTCGACTTATCAGAGTCAGTGATAGCCGGTGTTTTTTCTGAAATTACTCTTTCTAGCGAATATCTTGAAGTTGTTAGTGAGAAAGGCTAGAGAATCATTAAATTCAGAGATGTCAGCATCGGTGAGTTCTTCCAAGTCAACTTGATCTAACTCAGTGATAGAGGTAATGGAAGAAGAAATACGTTTAGAAGGTTCTACCTGTTGGTCCCAATAAGGATCTACAAGAGTTAAATATTAAGTAAACAGTTTGTAGAAGGGGGGTTGAATACAAACACACAGATTTTGGTTTTTAAATGAGTTTATTGAAAATAAACAAATTTACAGTTTCAAGCGGAATTAGAACAAGTTAAAAACCTATTCTATTGTAACTAAGGAAACACACAGTTTGATGCACAAGAAGATGAAAGAGAGAAATGCAGAAGGTAGAGGCTAGAAGGAAGCATGCATTGAGATGAAGAAGATATATTCATCTATTTATACCCGCTTGCATTTAATGCAAGACAAAAGGTACATGCCACGTGTCAAGCTTGGATAGGAAGCTTGTCCTTGTAAATAAGACAACCATGCTTTTGGCCGAATATGAATAGTACCGTATCAGATATGATGGGGACATAAGAGACAAGTCGTACGTCCTTTTCTGACATGGTTCTAGGTTTGACTTTTGTGCATCGAGGATAAGATCAAACTTTAATCTTGCAGAGGAAGCTTCATTTGATCGCTGACACTGAATGTTTAAGGATGAACTTCAGTGTTGCCGAGGCTTCACGAGATTTCACACTTTGAGTAGATAATCACTGCTATCGCTGAACCGCTTCAGGTCACTTAGCTGATTATCTCTTTCTTCAGCTTTTTGGTCTTCGACTGTCGCTGAATGGTCTTCTGGTGTGATAGCTGATCTTCGGGTCTTTAGAGACAAGCTTGTTGATCCTTAATCTTCAGCGATTGCTGATAGCAATCAGCGTATGCTATCGCTGAATTTGAAAAGAAGCTTATCTAAGGAATTTCACTAAGTATAGTAAAGGAATCATATTCAAATCACTGAGAGGAGTTATGATCAACAATCTCCCCCTATTTGATTATGATTAAGCAACATAGGAAAATTGCTTTTAAAAGACTAGCAGAGACTTATAAAATTTAAAATGAATTTTCTAAGTACTAATCTGTAAGGTCTTTTTCAGCTAAACTATTGTCTGAATTGAGTTTCATTTATACGGATATGAAATCACAATTTTTACAAGTAGAAGAGCTTAAAGTACATTCACTGATTAAACTTTCAGAGTGAAAGATCAGTGAGTAAAAGATAGTGTAACGAAAATAAAACTCTTATGTTCATTGTCCCTTTTACTATTTTCAGGGATCTTTTCAGTACTAGGGTGGAGTAAAGTACTTTGAATTTCATTAATTATAATCTGAAGAATTACAGCGAAATGAAATTATAATGATAAGGGTAAAGTACTTGTACACTGAAGAAATATTACAAAGGAAATAGAAAACTATGACTAGTCAGAGATATTCTCATTTCTTCTTTGTAGCTCATTCTCATAAAGAGTCTTCTGTCTGTTCATCAGAGGAGTATCTGACCAGCAGCGCCAAAGCATGATCTTTATGAGAGAGGAAGGGGCCCTGTGAATTTCTTGGTTTCTGAAGAGTCCTAAGAACCCTTCATTATCCAAGAATACCATACCAGGTTCAGGTAGTGAGATGATTTCGTCTTCTTGATATCTTCGGTCTTGAGGAAGAGAGGTACGAAGCATTGATATATCAGGGAGCTCAAGATGACCAAGAATGCTTTGATAATCAAACTTAGTTTCATGGTCATTCTTCGAACTTGAGCCACCTTCAGCAACTGATCTTTTCCTCTTTGATGGTTCAGGGAGAGGGGGAACTTGTACATGTTGTGACATTCTTTGCAGCAACTGATTCAACTCATCTTCTACCACATTCTTGAACTTGGATTTGGAACCCTGAATGGCATCTCTGATTTCGAGCCATTCAGTGTATTCATTTAACCTTAAGAATTTTGCTTCTTCTCTCTCTGTTCTGGATGGCCTTGTCATTCTTACATATACCTTTGGACCACCTCTGTTAGAGTGTCGCCCTTGGATAGTTACGTTAATGAGTTTGTCATCAGATCTTCGAAAGTTCAGCATCTCTGTGCACCAATCCAGTTCTTTGTCTTTCTGAGTTGTGGCTTCAGTGGTTAGTGCAGTGAGAATCTTCTGTTGAGCGAGAATGTGATCTACATTCAGGTTTTCCTGTACAAGTTCTTTCTGAGCCAGAGCTGCAACGAGCCGTTCACTCTTTTCTAATTGCTCTTTGCCTGCTTTGTCTCTTGCTGAGTCTTCCCTGAGAATCTTCCTTGCTAAAGCAAGATCATTCTCAGTTTGCTTTATTTCTTCTTCTCTGATCCTCTGAGCTATCAGAGCTTGTTCTCTCTCTCTTCTTTGGATAAAAAGTAGAATTCATCTACTATCCTGATTGGTACAGCATTTATTGGGTCTTCTTGGGGCACCCTTATTCTCTTGGCTTCGAATTCCCTTAGGAATTTTATTCACCTTTCTTCCTCTTCAGGCTCGCTTATGATCTGCTTCTGAATGCGACGTAGAGGGATGAGGCCTTCTTCTTCCTCAGAGTCAGTTTCCTCTATGTACATAAACTGCTCTTTGGGAGAAGGTTCCTTCCTTGTGGATGAGTCCTTTGGGGGACGGGGATACTGAGGGAAGGAGAGGAGGAAATAGTTTTGTCAGAGGGAATTTTAGTGGGTGAAGAGGAGTGTATGGGAGATTCAGAGAGAGGAGTAATATAAGGGATAAGCTGAAGTGATACCTTATCAACGGTCTCCCCCTCTGATATTGGGATGGTGGCCTCAAGATCGACCACTCTGGCTGAGGGTCCAGCTTCGTCCCCCAAGGGCTCTAGCTGAGATGTGCTTGGTTTGGATAATCTGAAATGCTCCAGTGCAAAACCCAAGTCATCATCAACCTCATAGTGAGGGATGCGTTCCTCTTCTTCTTCATCATCTTCTTCCTCATATCATCATCAACTCTTGTAGTGGAGGAAGGTTCTGGTCGTTGGATGTAGGGAGAGATCCTTTCATCTGGAAACCGACGATTATGCTCGCCGATAAGTTCGTCAACGAACTCTTTGGCCACCTTCTCCCCCTCAATGTTATCATGGGGCAGAACGTGGACCATCAGAGTGCGAACATTTGTGTGCACGACCTCAAGCATGGTCCGATCAGCAGCAGCAAAGGAGGGACCAGTCCCACTGAGCCTTGAGAGAGCCTGCAGTATGTCAGACTGAGTCTTTTGAATAGACTTGAGGACAGTGGCCTGAGCATCAACCTTTTGCTCAATGTTGAGGAGGGATTGGTGAAGATCCTTGTGATCGTCCTTCAGAGTCTGAACATCAGACACCAAGTTGCTGACGTTCGTCTTCATCCCTGGAGTGACAGCGACCTGCCAGAAGATCAACCCCGTAGAAGTTTGCAGTGTGTCCAGCCTGGCTCTGGTGAGAGCACACTCATTGACCAGATGGTCAATGGTAGGGAATGTGGGAGCAGGCAGTGACACAGGAGGCAACTCACTGACCCTGGGAGGAAGCTTGGGGGCAAGGTGCTCCATCTTGACATCCCTGAGCTTTCTGGCACTGGGAGGGCGCTGAGGAGATTTCATTGCTGTCTTAGAAGTGGTGGTGGTGGTGGTCGTTGTTGCTGAGTAGACAGGAGCAGTGGCAGCAGCTGATGACATTGACAAAGAGGCGAGAAAAGAATTCGGATCAGATGATGGATGTAAAATAGCATTATTTTCCTTGAGAGTATCGTGAGGATTACTCTCAGGGACTACTTTTGCAGAGGCAGTGTCCTGAGGATCACTGACCAGTGTCTTAGAGTATCTGAAAGAGATACTCTGAGGTCCTTTTAAATTGGCTTTCCAAAACTCAGATTGCCTAAACAATTTTGAGGTTTGGACTGCGTGCATTTCAGCATTATCAGAGATAGGGACAACTATCACTGAGTCACTTGCTGATGTGAGGACCAAAGAAGCAGAGATGGAAGAGGTAGAGAGGGCAGTGAAAGTAATACCTGATCCAGCTTCAGCAGAGCTGGCTATAACACCTTCAGAGACCTTAGTCACTGATGGTGGTGGTAGTGCTGATGAAGCTTCAACGACAGCAGAAACCGTTGGAGTGGCTATGGATGAGGGTGGTGATTGAAGTACACCAAAATCAGAGAGGATGGTCTGTTGAGAGACCACCTTCTTAGGTTTCTTTGAGGCGATGGTCTTCTTATGACCATCAGTGGGGGTTTTCCTCTTTGCAGCAGCAGTGCCTTGGGTACTCACTGAGGGGATGGGCAGCGAGGAGGGCACTGAAAGAGGTGCTCCTATAATTTGGAGCATATAGGGAGTGAGAGGAGCATCACCTGGACGTTCTTCCAGGTCCAGGGATTTCTTCCCAACCATAGAGAAGGCGAAGTCACCAAATTTCGGGTAGCTCTCCCCGAAAGGTTCTTCAAGGATGGTGGAGGAGAAACGTGGGTAAGGGATAACGTGATGTCTGGTGGAGGCATTGAGGCGGCTGCACTTATCGCTGAATATGTAATCAGCATAGTTCAGAGGATGACCCGTGCAGAGAGAGAAGGCAAGGTCTTGAAAATGTTTGCTCGCCTGATCGTGGGAGCCAACTTTTGACCCTAGGCACTGAATGACCTGGGTGAGAACATACTGCCAGCGAGCAGGGAGTCGCTTCTTTTCCAGCTTCGAACCCACCGTCTTCACTAAGGGGTTCTACCATTTGTAGCCAATGGAATCCAAGAAAGCATCAATCTGCTGCTTTGTTGGTTTCAGCACCCCATTGTTCAGTTTTCTTGCGCTGAGGGAGTCTTAGCGCCTTTCGTACGAACCCCGCTGAGAACGCGAAGAAGCCAAGGTCAGGGATTGTGAAGGAGATAGAAGGAAGGACAGTGCCCTTGTCTGTTTTCAGCGTGGTGCATTGCGCCGTGTACCAGAGAGCCTAAAGGTGAGACGCAATGCCCACTTGGTTGTGGACGAAGGCATACATTAGCGGGCACGCCTTTAGGAAGGTTGCATCATCCTTGAAGTGAAGGCGTTCAGAGGGAATGTCCACCAATGCAATGTAATTGTATGGCTTGAAGGTTGACTTTTCCAGCTCAAAGTGACAGGCTGGTGCCGCGACCAACTGGTTAGCAGCAGTTTCAGCGACGTTGGAAGCAGAGGCCATTTCTGTAGGAAAAATGGCAACACCGAAGAGATAAATCATGGTTTTAATACATGAATGTATAAACCAGAGTTTTGGTATTAAAAGTACCAAATGTAAGAGCAAAGAAACAAGTATTTTGATGAACAATATCAAAATGCTTGTTGGCAATTAAAAGTTTAAAGATAAATAAAACAATATAAAACGTAAAAAAAAAAATTGTTCTTAGAACTGGGTTTTGAAAGTGAAAAAAAAAAACTTTTCACTTTAAAAACAAGATTTTATTGATTTTAAGAAAGAAAATAGAACAGAAAGGTGAAACGAGTTGTTTCCAGTTCTTGATATAAGGTTTAGATCAAACCTTAAACGTGAGAAGAAGAAAAACGCACAAGTGCGTGTTCTTAGTGTTCTTGGAGAAAGCTTGAAGAATCGAAGTTTATCCTTTGCCTTTAGAGAAGTTATGAAAGCGGAAGGAATAAAGTGAGACAAAAGGAATGCTTAAATAGCAAGAGGAGAGAGAAAGAGAGGATAGCTAAACGAGGGTTTTAGCTTTTTGAAAAAGAAATGATGACCTGGCGCACGTTCCAAGAAAGGAGTTGGAATGGAAACGTCGTGGTCCGTCGTGTGTCAGAAAAAGGTCTGACGTGTCCTTTTCTTAAATGTTAAAAAGATTATAATGATAATTATCCATAAGGAAGGTTTATCATTTATAATTTTTAGAAAAAAATCTTCATCACTAATAATAAAGGATTGTCAGTGAGGAGTTTTAATTTTAAGAGAGACATTCTTTGATGAGAAAAGTTATTAAAGAGTTTTAGAGATTAGAAGATGGCCTAGATATCGCTGAATCAGAGTTCAGTGAATGGAAAGTTTGAAGGCTTTATTTGTAATCCTTTGTTGGTCACTGATTAATGAGTTATTCAGCGTTCAACATACCAAGTTCGCTGATGAGTAGGTTGAATCTAGTTTCATCAAGAGGCTTGGTGAAAAGATCAGCGAGCTGATATTCAGTAGGAACAAAATGGAGCTCAACTTCTCCATTCATCACATGATCTCTGATAAAGTGATATCGGATCTCAATGTGCTTGGTTTTGGAGTGAAGTACAGGGTTGTTAGCAATTGCTATGGCACTTGTGCTATCACAGTAAATAGGAATTTTAGAGAGCTTTAGATCGTAGTCTCTGAGTTGATTTCTCATCCAAAGGATTTGAGCACAACAACTACCAGCTGCTACGTATTCAGCTTCAGCGGTGGAAGTGGACACTGAGTTTTGCTTTTTACTTGTCCACCTTATTAACTTTCCACCTAGTAGCTGACACCCACCAGTGGTGCTTTTCCTATCAATCTTACAACCTGCAAAGTCACTGTGAGAGTAACCAATAAGATCAAATCCTGAGCCTTTGGGATTCCAGAGACCAAGATTTGGAGTTCCTTTCAGATATCTGAAGATTCGCTTTACAGCGATTAGATGGGATTCCTTCAGTTCAGCTTGATACCGAGCACAGAGACAGGTAGCGTACATGATGTCTCGTCTACTCGTTGTAAGATACAGCAGAGACCCAATTATTCCTCGATAGGCCGTGGAAGCTTCATTATCTACACTTTGAGTAGATAATCGTTGCTATCGCTGAACCGTTTCAGGTCACTTAGCTGATTATCTCTTTCTTCAGCTTTGGTCTTCGACTGTCGCTGAATGGTCTTCTGGTGTGGTAGCTGATCTTCAGGTCTTCAGAGACAAGCTTGTTGATCCTTGATCTTCAGCGATTGCTGATAGCAATCAGCGTATGCTATCGCTGAATTTGAACAGAAGCTTATCTAAGGAATTTCACTAAGTATAGTAAAGGAATCATATTCAAATCACTGAGAGTAGTTATGATCAACACTACCTCATAAGTTACAAGTGCCAAAGAAGTACTTTTGGCACTTTTAATGTCCTTTTTGAGGTTTCTTTGATTGAGATTGCTCATGATTGAGAAACATTCCATATAAAGCACTTAAAGGAAGGGTTTCAAGATTCTTTGACAATTTAAGACATGTGGTATAAACTTCCCATTTTTCAGGTAGTGCCTCCATGAATTTTTTACAGAATTTCAGCATTAGAGTACTCTCTATTAACAGTTTTTATGTCAATCAAGAGACAATTAAATCTTTTGTGAATTTGAGAAAGCGTTTCATTTTTTAGAAACATAAAGGTTTCATATTGTCTTACAAGATTAATACTACGAGTAATCTAAACATCGTCAGTTCGTTCATATTGAATACAAAGAGTATCGCACATGGTTTTTGATGTTCTCATTTTCATCACAGAGTGATAAACTTTATCTACGAGAGACATGACAATTATAGATGTAGCTTTTGAATCAACTGCTAGCTCTCTTTTGTCTTCCTCACTCCATTTATTTGGAGTTTTGACAATTTGTCTCTCAGGAATAGCTGGAGGGGTAGTAGTGGCAGGTACTGCAGGGACCAGGAGTATTCGAACATATGGTTCATTCTCTAGATAATAGGGGATCTTAGGATATGACCCTTCTAGAAATAAAGTCATTCTTTCCTTCCATAGTGAGAAATTATCACGGCTAAATCTCGGAGGTTTAGCTAAAGATCCATTATCTAAATAGTTGGTGATTGTGTTAGTAATTTTAAAATAACTCGAGAATAGTTATTTTAAAGATAAGTTAAGCAATAAACACTGCTCTGATACTACTTGTTGGCCCCAACAAAGTCTACAAGAGTTCAAGGATATAGAAAACAGTTTGTAGAAGGGGGAGGGGGTTAAATACAAATACACGATTTTTAGATTTTTAAATGAGTTTATATTGCATAAACAAATTACAGTTGTAAACGGAATTAGAACATGTATTAAACCTATTCTATTACAACTAAGAAGTTCAATAAGATTGATGCACAACAATGAGAAAGAAAAACAACAGAGGTTTGAGATGTAGAAATTGGCATGCATGAAGATGAAGAAAGGTTCTTCATCTATTTATACCCGTTGCATTAAATGCAAAGCAAAAGGTATAAGTCACATGTCAAGTTTCTATTTGAGACTTGTCCTTTGTCCAAAAATCATACATACTTTTGGCCGTGAATGAACAGTACCAGGTCAAAACTGATGGGAACTAAATGAACAATACGTACGTCCTATTCTAATAAGGCATGGAGCTTTTGACTTTTGTGCATCGAGGATAAGATCATCATCGATCTTGCTGAGTAAGCCCTACTTGATCGCCGAGCTAAAATCTTCAAGGATGAAGACTTTGAGTATTGTTGAGGCATAGGCAAGATTCACATCATGTAGACAATCGTTACTATTGTTGAACTGCTTCAGGTCACTTAGTTGATTATCTTCTTCTTCAGCTTCAGTCTTCGACTCTGCTGAATAGTCTTTTGATGTGAATGCTGATCTTTAGAGATAAGCTATTGTTCCTGATCTTCAGCGATCATTGAGTGCAATCTGTGTATGCTATCGTTGAATATGAACAATCACTTATAAATGGAATTTTCACTAAGTATACATGGAATCATATTCAAATCACTAAGAGGAGTTATGATCAACATGGTCCCCAATGTGTACTTTAAAAATAAACATACAAAAAGCCTATGATACAGTGAAATGGGTGTTTTCGGAGAAGGTACCTTTTTGCATGGGTTTTCATCCGTTCATAATTCATTTGATTATGGAATGTGTGACAATACCTTCTTACTCTGTTGTTGTTAATGGAATGCCGCAAGGATTTTTTAAGGATAAGAAAGATTTACGGCAAGGTGACCCTTTATCACCGTAACCGTTTACCCTTGTTATGGAGGTGTATTAGGCTTGTGTTAATTACTGAATAAGACAAATAAATATGTTTACATTTCATAAAGGATGTGATAGACTGCTAATTTCTCATCTATGTTTTGCTGATGATCTGATGGTTTTTTGTCATAATGATGATGATTCGATAAACACAGTCAAGTATGTTGTGGAGGATTTTAGAGTGTGCTTAGGGTTGTTCCAAATCTTGGTAAGAGTACGACGTTTTCTATAAATGTTTATGTGGCTCTAAAGGAAACAAGTTTGAACATTTTACCTTTTAGAGAATGGTGTCTTCTAGAAGATATCTTGGGTGCCTCTATCGTCGAAAAGATTTATGCTATGGACTATGCGGAGTTGCTCGATAAAGTAAGACACCAGATCTCTAATTGGAAATGTAAGGCACTCTCCTTTGTCGGGTGAGTCTATTTAATTAAATCGGTTCTTTCTTCTCTTCAGATTTTTTGGATGCAGGTTTTTCCGTTTCCGAGTTCTATAATTAAGGATTTGGAAAACCTGTTTAAGTGTTTTTATAGTCTCAAGCGAGAGTTAGAAAAGGGGAAAGAAAAAGTTTTTTGGAAATTGATTTGTTTGCCGAAACAAGAAGGAGGTCTTGGAATACATGACATGTCTTGGAGACTTGGAAGTGGCTCTAATGGTTTCGCTTGTTTTTGATATTATCACGAAGAAGCAATCATTACTGGTTGAGCGGGTCAATGAAAACCGGTTAAGAAATAAGGATTTTTGAGAAGTGGGTATTCCAAACAACTGTAAGGCAATATGGAGAAAACTATTCCAAATGAGAGATAATTTTCGATCTCGCTTTTCAGTCCAAGTAGGAGATGGGCGTTCGTTTACTGCTCTTGGATGGAGTGTAGGCTTTTATGGAATGGAATAATGCTAAGAATGATGGCAAGTTGTGGTTTGGAGGTAAATGTTACAATTAGTGATTTTATGGAAACTATTGGTGGCACTTGGCCGAATCAATTGGTGCAAGCTTGCCCAATTTTAGGTCAATTGGTGTTACCCCAATTGCAGGATGGGGTAAAAGATAAGATTTGGTGGAGGGACATAAATGGGGAACAACAAAAGTTCTCAGTGTCTATTATGTATGATACCCTACGACTAAGAAGAGAAAGAGTGGGTTGGAAGTCAATTGTTTGGACGAAGACTTGTTATCCGAAGTATGCAGTTAATCTTTGGTGCACTATTCTTAATAGATTACCTACATAAGATCGACTCATTTCTTGGAAAGAGGTTCCTCCGGATTTCTCTTGTGCTTTTTGTAATACTACACTTGAATCAGTTGATCACCTTTTTTTTAAATGCCCATATTCGAAAGAAGTATGGCGTATGATTAAAGCTAGTGGAGAGATGGATATACTGACCATTGGGAAGGCACTATACAACATCTGCAAGCAGTCGGTAATAATGCACTTTGTGTACGAGGGCAGACTTTATTTGCTGCTACGGTTTATATTTTATGGATGAAACGAAAGAGAAGATTTTTTGAGCATGTGGCTAAGGTGACTGACATTCTTGGGAAGGAAATCATCCGGGAAATGAAATTATTCTATATGGCGAAGAAGTGAAAGTTTCAACTCCGGGAAGGTGACTACGTTAATATATGAGGAACATTTTGTTTATTTATACTAATTATGTATATTCTTGAGGCTTGTATGTTGTTTGGACATCTATTTTTGTAATTCCTTGGGTTGTTGGGGGATGGATTTTGGTGAGTAAGTTATCGGGGTTGTTTTCTTGTATGGGACGTTTTTGTTTGTTTTTTGGTGGAGTTGGGCTTCTTTTCCTACCCTTGACCTTGGAGCTTGTCCTTGTCCTTATGGTGGTTTGATGTAACTTGTCTGTATTTTCCTTATTTTATTTTTTTATATTGCCAGAGGTAATGTCCTCTTTCCCAAAAAAAAGAGAGGACATGGAGATCTTTTGAGTAATTTGATTGGCTGAAAAAATTGGTAATTTTGAATGCGGGTTTTTTTAGTAGAGCATGGAACCTAGATGTTAGATTCATGTATGGTGACTTATCTGTTGTCAGAAGTTTCTATTATCAACAAGTACAAGAAGAAGAAATGTTTATGTCATTACTACATATTTCAGACATACGGATTAAGGAATTTGCATGATCACACAATAATCACAAAAGTGAACAGTTTCAGTAGCAAGACTATGACATACTTCATTTTTTTAGATTTTATTGCGGAGAGAGAGGATGGAATAGTGATTGGTTTCACTACTGTAGACTTTTATAGTCTCAGGCTTCAAGATAAAATGTTTATGCTGGATTTTGCTTGTAAAATGGATGATGCTGCCTGTGATGTAGAAATGAGAAGAATTCTAGGGATTTATCACAGAAATTTGGCACTTCATGACTTTCAGATTGCATTTCACTTGAAAGAAGATTACAACATGTAAATCTATTAAGGCCTACCGGATTGATAGATACTACAGTTGGTCTGAAATAGAAGGAATTCTTTTCTATGCCTGAACTAGGGTTATTTTATTACAAACCAGATAGTATGAGTTTGTATACTTTTTTGATTTATGACATTCCAAAGTATTCTACTTCAACCTTCTCGTGGTTCATTGAAAGAATTGAAGGTAATAATTTTGCCATTGAACACTCAAGAATAAAGGATGAGATAATATTTCAGATTGATAAAAGGATCAACCTTAGAGATCTAATTAGAATAAGCTTTCCTCTTTGAACAAGTGAAGGAAATACTTGGAGGGGAGTTGATAGCCTTTTTAGTTATCCTTATGACTTTGTCATTCATCCAAGAAAGTTAAAGCTTACAGAAGAAGAAGATGAGATTGAAGTTGTTCAGAAATAGATTTATGAAGATAAAGAAAATGATGAAAATGTGAAAGATGCTGAAGGTTCTAAGAAAGTTGAAGAAAAAGAAGTTGTTCCTGTGAAGAAAGATGAGAATACTTAAAAAGATAATGAAAAAAAAGTAATAATAGAGGAGCATGTAGATCTATTGTTTCTTGAATTATTTCATCCTGAAGTGTTCATCATTGAAGAGAACTATAAGAATATTTATTTTGTGGACACTTTGATTGTGAGAAGTGTTGGCAAATCAAGAATACTTACATGGAGTTTATGAGAAGTGTTGGCAAATCAAGAATACTTATATTTTGTGGACACTTTGATTGTGAGAAGTGTTCATCATTGAAGAGAACTAGATTCAAGAATACTTATATGGAGTTTATGAGAAGTGTTGGCAAATCAAGAATAGCTGTTAGATCTGATAGTCTTGTGAATAAGTTACTTGATCCTGATAAAGAAAATGGAGAGGTTACACCTATTCTTTTTACAAGGTTGGAAAAAAAGATGGAGAAGTTTATATGTTACAGAGCAGATTTTCAACTTGTGAGTCTTAAAGATCTCATTATTTTGTTCAAAAAGATATATCCTATTCATGATAAGATTGCAAAGTTCAGAAAAGCCTTTTCCTGTGCAAAAGATGGGTTGTACAAAGAATTGATATTGGCCGCTCTGACAGACCTCCAGATAGCTTATGTATTGGGAAGAGATAGAGTTACTTGACTACTACAAATACACATCTTGATGGAATTGGTGACATACATACAAGAATTGTTCTTGTAAATCCTTCTATGTATGTGTTAGACTTCATTTAGTGAAAAGTATGAACCAGAATATTACAAGTCTTAGAGTTCAGAAGTTAAGCCAGAAGTTCATCTTCTGACTCACTTCATCAAAGAGGCGCCCAAAGATTTGAAGACTCTCTCGATTTGAAGTGTTATTCGATGTGCGCTTGTGATGACATGGCGATCACACTTTCCGTGCGTCCATGTGCATAAGTGATTCTGTTACTAGTATAGCTGAGGTGTCAAACCCTGATAGGCTAGATCGTTGACTTTTACTTTGTAATAGAATAAATAGATTCAATCTTCATTGTAACACGGTCGATCATCTTTGAGAGAAATTGTGAGATTCATTCCTATGTATTGTAATCAATTATCAGGTTATTAATACGATTTCTCATTTGATCTTCATACTGTTCTAATCGTTCTTACTGTTTAATCTCTGTTTCAATATTAATCATAAATCTGTTTTTCTTCCGTTCATACTCTGTTATTACGATCTATTAATATATTGTTAAGAAAGGGATCTGGGTTCCAACAATTGGTATCAGAGCTAGATAATCAATCTATTGATTATTCGATCTCGTCCAGTTTGGAGAAATCCCTTTTCTACAAACAGTATATTTTAGTTTTAAACTATTGTTCATCATTCTACCCTGCTTTACGATATTTTGTCAATTCATACAAATTTTCTCTTAATCAGTGGTAATTCAGGTTTATTTCTAAAATCATTAAGAACACTATCTCGATTCGATCGATTTGAAGTTTAATTGTTCTAAATTTCATAAGCTATTTTTTCATTTTCCAAAACTCTGCTTTAACTAAAGATATTCCTGCAAGGAATGTTCCTAAGGAAAGGAAAGACTGGGATGATGAGGAACGTGCTAAAGTTGAAACTGCTAAAAAGGCCAAAAGTCTTCTGATAATGGCAATACCAAATGAGATTTTCCAATCTCTGGATTCATGCGAAATCACAAAGGAATTGTGGGATCAGCTTGAAAATCTTCTAGAAGGAGGCTTAAAGATGAAGAAAAACAGAAGAGCTCAAGCTCTGAATGAGTATAACAGCTTTCAAGCTATTCCAGAAGAGACTCTGGAGCAGACCTATCACAGATATAACGTCTTGATAAATTTGTACAAGAGGTGTGATATTATCAAATCAAAGGAATACAACAATGTCTTTATTTTCAAACGTTTAAATCCAGAATGGTCAAATCTCTCCATGTGTTTTTAGGCAAACCAAGACTTAGAACTATGGTCTTTGCATGATGTTTTTGGCACTCTTCAGGAACATGAAAAGGAAGTTGGTGGACCTCTGGCCCTAATCTTTAAATCCAGAGGGTCTGGAAAAAGGAGTAAAGAGACCGAGAAGAATGGAAAAAGTAAGGCATTCATTTCAGAAGCTAGTTCAGAAGATGCTTCTGATTCTGAAGATGACGAGATCAAATCTTTTGCTAAATCGTTAGCACTTATTACCAAACAATTCACCAAAAAGTTTGGTAATATGTCTTTTCAAGGGAACAGAAGATTTGATCTCCCCACTCAAACTTATGCTCCAAGGAAAGAGATCCAGAGAGGTGAAATATCAGAAGCAGAGAGGAAAGAGGAAGAGCTGCAGAAGAAGAAGGATGTGTGTTACAAATGTGGCAAACCAGGCCATTACTCCAAAGTGCGCAAAGGCACTCTTGGTAAAGACAGGCAATATTACAAGAACAAGTACAAGTACAATGTAGATGAAAGAGCACATATGCATAGAAGGAGAATTGGCTAGATGATCAATCGAGTGAAGATGAAGCCATGTTCTGTGGAATGGCTAAGACAGATGAATCAGAAGATCAGCCTTCTGAAACTCCGGTTTGTTCCACCTCTGAAACCTTTGAACTTGAAAACACTATCTTGACTTTAACTGCAGATTTTGAAAATCTGAAACAAAAGCTTCTTATAGAAAAGAAATTGAGAAAGAATCTTGAACAAACCTTTTCTACAATACAAAAAGAAAGAGATATTTACAAACGTGAAATGGATATTTTAACTGAACAAAAACTTGAAATATCAGTTGAGAAGGAAAAGATTTCCAAACTTTTAAAAACAACAAAAGTTAAACTTCAGGAAGAAAAAAAGAATTTTAGTAAACTTCTGGATGTGAAAGATAAAGAGATTAAAGCTAAGGAAAGTGACAGATTGAATTCTGTAGCACTTAAAAACTATTTTCAAAAGGAAAGAGAATATCTGCACGTTGAACTACAAAATAAAGAGCTCTTGATTAAAAGTTATCTTGATGCTCAGAAAATGCATGATAAAATTAATACACAAGTAGGGAAAACCGGACTTAGTTTTGAGGATCTGGATCCCTACACGTGTAAAAAGAGGTCTACTCTTGACTCTGTGTTTTGTATAGGAAAAGAACAAAAACTTGTTTTTCCTATATTATATGAACAATCAGTCTTCTAAAAATCTAAATATGAACATGGTCATCGTGTGAGGAAATTAAAATATAAAAATATCAAATACTCTTTTAAAAAGGTAACTCGTTTTACTGTAAAGAAAGGCGACATTTTCAATTTTGGCTCTTTACTCACATGTCCTTAAATCCAGAAGTTGATGAATTCATACCTGTGTAGGCAGAAGAAGAGATAAGACTCAATTTTGAAAATGACTTAACAACAACTTTGGATGCTTGTTTTAAATCTGAACAACCAATCTTATCTAACAAAACTTCAGAAGATCATCTAGAGATTATTCCTGTTCTTTTGTAGATTTAACTCCAAAGTCAACGACAGTGATGAGTTTGTTACATATCCCTGGGAAAATAATAATCAAACGATGATGAATTTTTTGAAATCACGGATAAATCTCTATTCAAATATGAAAACAGTTTGCTTTCAACTTATAAAAAGGTTCCAGAGGTTTTAAAAAAACCTTGATGCTCCATTCTTATATATAAATGAACCTTTTGAAATTAGAGCAGATGGACCTGAGGTTTCCAAAACTTCAAATGGAATACCAATGTTCTCTGTTTCTCCTGAGAAACAAAGAAAAGAGGTTCTCATTCATCCAGATTTTGTTGAAATGCGTCTCAAAGCGAAATCATGTCTATAACTTGAAAAGGAGAAAGATCTTAAAAAGAAAGTAGATACTTATTTACAGCCTCCAAAATCCAAGTTCCAGAAGTCTACTTACATTGAAAATGGAAAATGGAAAGCTAACTTCTCAATCTTTGTTTCAGTAAAATCTAAAGTTCAAGAGAAGTCTCCTCAGAAGCAGCCGTCAAAGAAGAATTCAGATGTTCCAAAACATAAGTCTACACTAGATAAGAAGTTCAATCGAACAACTGATGCTAGAATAGACAGAGATAAGAACAAATGTAATTATCACTCTTATAATGAAAATTCAATGAATTCTTTTATGTTTCAGAATTCTGAATGCTTCTCTTTATTCTTGAAACTTAAACAATTTTTCTCACGGCCTTCTGGTTATTTCTCTAATAATAAGAAACACTCAAGGCAGCACAATAGAAATACAAATACCAGGTGGAGCAGTAACTTTTGGTGATAATGGTAAGGGTCAAATAGAAGGCTACGGTACTTTACAAGAAGGTAACATTACCCTATCCAAAGTAGCACACGTTTCAGGATTGAAACATAATCTTCTAAGTGTAAGTCAACTGTATGTTTCTAAAATGTTAGTTGTATTTGATGATAAACACTCTTACTTACTCTCTCGAGCAGGTGAACTATTGTGGAAAGTTTACAGACACGGAAATCTGTACTGGATGAACTTCACTTCCAAAAATGGGACAAAATCTCTCTCTCTCTCTCTCTCTCATTTCAAAGAAAAGTGAAGTAGCTTAGCTTTGGCACCAGAAACTCTCGCACTTAAATTTTCCTAATCTTGAACTACTTGTAAAGCATAAGTTAGTTACAGGTCTCCCAGAGGTAACTTTTCAAAAGGATTACCTCTGCCCAGCATGCGAAATGGGTAAAATCAAAAGAGCTTCACATAAAACCAAAAGTGATCATTCATGCAATCGACCTTTGCAAATGCTTCATCTTGACCTCTGTGGTCCTATTGCTATTCAAAGCCTATATGGGAAAAAGTATATTTTCGTACTAATTGATGAATTTTACTGGTACACATGGCTTGCATTTATTAGACAAAACTCTGATGTTCCAAAAGTTTTGAGGAACATGATGACAAGGATCCAAGTACTTCCTCATCAAAAGATCCAACAATTAAGAAGTGACAATGGGACATAATTCAAGAATGCCAAACTTGATGAATATCTTGTTCAAGAAGGCATCACCCAAAACTTCTCTGCTTACGCACACCTCAACAAAATGGTGTTGTGGAAAGAAGAAAATAACCTTGGTTGAGGCTGCAGGAATAATGCTCGCAGCCTCTGGTTTACCAACCCTCTTCTGGGCAGAAGTTGTCGCAACTTCTTGCTTCACTCAGAATCGTTCTATAATTTGTAAAAGACATCTCAAAACTTCATATGAGTTAATTAACAACACAATACCCTCAATCAATTTTTTTCACATCTTTGGTTGAAGGTGTTCCATTCTGAATGATCGAGAAAAGCTTGGCAAGCTTGATCCAAAGTCTGATGACGCAAAATTCTTAGGATATTCATTAAATGCAAAATCATTTAATGTTTTTAACTTAAGAACTAAAACTGTAATGGAAAGCATAAATATTGATTTTGATGATCAAACTCAACTGACTTCTGATTATTCTGATTCAGAACTCAAACTTAACACAATTACCTCTAACTATCTTTCAGGAACCAAAGAATCCGAAATTAATCCCTTATTCGATGATTTTCTGGGTGAATAGATTCCTTCAAGAGAATAGCCACATCTCCTACCTTCATGCATCATAAATAACTCTTTCTGGCCCTTCTACTTCAAGCTCACCAAATGTTACTTCAGAAGTAACCTCTCAGCCTTCGTTTGAGGGGGAGACTTTAGGTGCTTCAGTACCAGATCTAGAATTCATTCCAGAAGCTCAAGCAGAAGATACATAAGCTTCTCTAAAACCAGAACTAGAGCCTATTTCAGAAGCTCAAGCAGAAGCTACAAAAGATACAGAACTTCAAGCCCAACAAATACCTCAAACAAGGATGAAAAGATGGACAAAGTTTCATATTCAAGATCTAATAATTGGAGATCCATCTGAAGGGGTTAAACCCAGATCTGCAACTTCTAATGAAGCCTTCTTTGTAAACTTTCTGAGCATGATAGAACCAAAGAAGGTTCATGAAGCTTTACAGGAACCAAGCTGGGTGGAAGCTATGCAAGAGGAACTTCTTCAATTCGACAGAAACAAGGTGTGGAAATTAGTACCTCTACCAAAAAACAAGGTAGCCATACGCACTAAGTGGGTTTTCAGAAATAAAAAGGATGAAGATGGAATAATGGTCAAAAATAAGGCAAGATTGGTGGCTAAAGGCTACTGTCAAGAAGAAGGGATACATTACGAGCAAACATTTGCTCCAGTAGCAAGACTTGAAGCAATAAGACTTTTTCTGGCATTCTCGGCATACAAAGATTTTATAGTATATCAGATGGATGTTAAATGTGCATTTCTGAATGGAAATCTCAAAGAAGAAGTGTATGTTGAACAACCTCCTGGATTTGAAGATACTAGACATCCAGACTATGTCTATCTTCTGGATAAAGCTCTATACGGAATAAAGCAAGCACCAAGAGGTTGATACGATCGTTTATCTAAATATCTGATCAGTCACTCATATGAGAAAGGTAAGATCGATACCACGTTATTCATCAAAAGAGTCAAAAGTACGCTTACTGTTATTCAAATCTATGTGAGCGACATCATATTTGGTTCAACTGATCAAGCAGAAGTTGATCTATTTTCAAAACTAATAGAAAAGGAATTTGAAATAAGCATGATGGGAGAATTAACATTCTTCTTATGGCTACAAGTCAAACAAACCACTTCTGGCATTTTTATAAATCAAGCCAAGTATGTTTCTGACATGTTAAAGAAATTCAAACTTCAAAATTCCACTACTATGAAAATTCCTATCTCTCCTAGCACGAAACTTGATCCTGATCTCTCAGGGAAATCAATTGATGTTACCAGCTATAGAGGTATGATCGGATCAATTCTGTATTTGACTGCAAGTAGACCAGATATCATGTTTGCCACTTGTCTCTATGCGAGATTTCAAGCAAATCCAAAAGAATCTCATTTGGTTGCTGTAAAAAGAATTTTTAGATACCTAAAAGGAACTCCATCACTGGGTCTTTGGTATCCTAAGAATTCTTGATTCGATTTAATTGCGTATACTGACTCTGATCATGCAGGATGTAAGTTAGACAGAAAAAGTACCTCTGCTAGCTGTCAACTTATGGAAAACAGGAAAATCTGTTGGACATCCAAGAAGCAAAACTGTGTTTCAACATCTACAGCAGAAGCCGAATATGTTGCTGCTGCTAGTTGTTGCTCTCAAGTTATCTAGATGAAAACTCAACTCAGAGATTTTGGTCTGGTGTACGACAAAATTCCCATCCTCTGTGACTCAGAAATTGTTATTGCTATCACAGAAAATCCAGTACAACACTCAAAGACAAAGCACATTGATGTCAGGTATCATTTCATAAAGGATCATGTGGAGAAAGGGACTATTGAAATATATTTTTTCTCCACTGATTACCAACTTGCTGACATTTTTACGAAAGTTCTGGATGAGAAACGATTCAATTTTCTTGTAAGCAAGTTGGGTATGTTAAACATGTAACTAACTAAGATTTAACAATCTAATTAGGTACTTATTTAACATATTCTTTTCTTTCTGTTTAGTTATTTTCATAACTTTTCAATAATCCAGAGTCACCAGAAGTCTCTAAACATCTCTGTTTAATGGAAAATGACTCAGAAGCACTCAGAAGAACCTGGATGCCTCTGTTCACAAAAACACTTATTTTTTTTAGATCCAAGCATAGAAAAAGACAGCGCACACATGCAAAATTCAAGGAGGAGCTAAATATGCAATATTCAAGGGGGAGCATTTAGCTCTGGATCGTACAAAGCAGAAATTGATTCTAAGTCTAACTTTAGCTGTCTGTCTTCTGGATACATTTTTCCCTTGATATTTTCTTAAATGAGTCTATTCTGAATTATCTCTTGCCGCCAAGGATAATTTAGAATTTTCACATTTCATCAAAGTTCTTATGAAACATTATTCATTAGACACAAAACTTTCTTTTGATCTTCAAAATATTTTATAATTTTCAATTGAATGATTTTAATTTACCTTTAAAATAAAAATCTTTTTCTTAAAACTTTCAATTAATTCAATTTTTATTGATTAATTGATTGATTTTATTTTGGAGGGAATATTCAAAATAATGGAAGTGGAACCGGTTATCATCGAAAACCGTCTAAAAACCCTTCAGTGCCTCATCAAACTCCTACACGCGTCCGTAAACCTTTAATACACGCTAAAAGATTCCTCCACGTGTCATTAATCGACCGTTTGCATGAGTGCACGCCTGCTTGCTTACGTCTGTATCTATAAACTGTTTGCTTTTCCCCAAATCAAAAACCCCTCGATAACCAAAATCACTCTAGTTCAATCTTTCTCTCACATTATATAAACTGAAAAGTAGAAAATTCACTATCCTACTATTCATCAACTTCCTCCTGATATTATTTCAATTTGAAAACCTGCAATTTCAAATTTCCAAATCCCCAAAATCACAAAAGGCAAACCCAACTGAAATTCTAAATATGCAAGAAGACGAAGGGCAACTAATCGATTCGACGGCTGATAATACCCCAATCGTGAAGCTACCACTAAAGCCCAACAATGTACAGGTTCTCCTCGATCCAAACACGTATCTGGAGGCCTATCGAGTGTTGATTGAGTTCCTGCAAAATCACCCACTTAACCGAGACCTAAACCTAAACAACCCAAACGTGCCAGAAATTTATGTCCAAGAAATATGGCAAACAATGTATGTCGCGGACGAAGAAACTCTATTAGGAAATTTCAGCCATCCAACAGATTCTGAGAATGCTGTAGAGATCCCCATTACAAAGAAGAAGATTGCGAAACTCTTCCACTTACCCCTACCTATTATTGAAGTTGAAGGTCAAAAATTGCCAAATCCAGATCTTGAATAGGGTCCTACAACAGAAGCGTTATTGGCATTCACTAATTTGTTGGGATATAGTGAACCTCTCACAAGGTTGTCAGAGTTCAAGAGGAAGCAGCTGCCTCCCATGTGGAATGTGTTAGTGTCCATTCTCAACAAAAGTCTCACTTGCAAAATAGGTTCCCTAGATCAAGCAAGCAAGAACATCCTTACCATAATGTATGGAATGTACTTCAACCGGCCCCTGGACTATGCAAATTTGATCTTTCAAGAAGTAAAGGCTGCTGTGCACACTAAAGTCACACATCAGAGCAATGGCAAAGCTCTTCCAGCGCTGATGTTCCTAAATTCCTCTCCCTTTTCACTTACCCAGCAATAAATGCTCTAAAAGCTCCTTTCATTCAACCGTTCTGCAAGATTGCATCAATGAGCTCTCACAAACCAAGGATCTACAGAAATGGCTATCCTTCTCCGAGAGAACTGTCCAGGTATATGCTTAACCTTATTCCTCAAACCTCTCTAAATCTTATCTCATATCGAAGCTCTTTGGTATTCTCAGAACCAACAATACCTACCCTAGAGCACTTAGAGCCCATAGTAGCAAGTGAGGTGTCAAGTGAGCATGAGGCTGAAAACAATGAGAGTGAACAACCGAGTGATTCTGCCCATCCTGATAGATTAATAAGAGAAGCTACATAAGATGTCCATCGAGACACATATGTGCGAACCTCACCGAGTCCAACCAGGGTAACCACAACTCCCTAAAACCAACTGAGCAGAGGGTCTTTTTGCCTCTGACTCAAGCGCAGCTAGCTAAACCACATCATCTTCATCATCCTCTCAAAAGGATGATGATGAAACTATAAGAGTTCCATCACCCCAGAACTTTCCACCTCCTACAGGTGTTGTTGTCTCTGTGACCAACACACACTTAGGAAATACAGAAGGCACGTCCATGCCTTCTGCTAGTGTAGATGCCTTTGAAATCCTATCAGAGGGGTTAAGGCCAGAGGTTGCACCACTTACCAGAGTCTTTGGACTTATTGACTCTCCACCCTCTGATGATGGAAACAAACTCAATAATGTTAGAACGATAAGATGTCTATTTCTAATAGCCCTCGAAGACAGGATGGAAGTCCCTCCACGCTTAACGTAAAAACAGGCGTGAATGAGGGCCTCTCTTAACACGAGAGATAAGGGTCCCCATGTGTTGGGGATGCACCGGTTACAACACTTGACTCTGTCACAAATGCAGTGATCGCTTTTCCCGGATGAAATGCAAATTGGATTCATGGAAAAGGAGAAGTATGATAAGAAACACTCAATTTTTCGCGCTCTTGCAACGGTTAAATGATCCCCTACATTCAAACCCCCTTTTTTACCATTAGCAAGAACTTTCAATGCATTTGTTGATCAAATGAAGGGATCTATGGTGGATCTAAAACAACTTGTTTAAAATTCAGAGGCAAGCCTAAAGTCAAAGATCCAGACTCTGAATTCTTCCATAAGCTCAATTCATACAACTTAGGGAGAACAAACTCAAGCTCATGAAGATCTCAAGAATTTTGTTTTCTGACACTACTGAATCACAGAAGAACTCTGCTTCTGATCACTTCAACAGGATGGATGCTGGAATAAAAGCCAACTCAGAAGCCATCTTCAACATTCCAACAGATATCCCCTCTTCAGAAGTTACCATTTCAGCTTCTGAATATGGTGACTTTGTTGCTGCCATTCAGAAGCTCATCAATGTTGTAGTCCCCTCTGAGGCCTCTACTTCAACAGGTTCTACTCTTCTTCGCCAATCAAACTTGGTATCTTTCCAAAAGGCCATTATGGAAAAATTCAACACTGTCAATGCCAAGTTTGTATCCAAGATCAACAATCATAGCTGTTAGGATCCAAATAATCCTATGAATTTGGATCCTATGTTTGAAATGTTTTGTAAAGAAAAGAACTTCAGAATCTGAAGATGAATAGTTCAGAAGTTCTGAAGTAGTGCTAGAAAGATAAACAAAGTCATCTTCAGAAGCGTAAAATATATATTCAGAAGTTCTGAATAAGTTCTAAAGTGAAAATTCAGAAGTTCTGAAGACAATTCAGAAGTGGTTCTGAAGAGCAAAGTTCAGAATTCTGGAGACAGTTCAGAAGTTCTGAATAGAGTTTTCGATGACGTGTCTCATTGTAATTGGGTTGTGATTTAAATACATGTAATTGTAGTGTTACTTTTGTAGTATATATAGAGAGTCTGTTAGACAGTTAGATGTTGAACACCATATATGAGAGTGATCTAAAGGTGTAAATGTTTATTTTCTATATTCAGTATATCAATAAAATAAGGATTCCTTGAGCAATCTATCAGACTTGTTGTAATATGGGATTAACAATAGCTATAATGAGTTAGCACATAAGGTATCTAACTTAGATGCTTCTGTCTCACAGCTAACTTCATTAGTTAGCTCTATTTCGGAAGATTTTAACGCTAAGAAGGTGGCCAAGGAAGCCAGAGCGTGTAAAAAGGAAGAGAGGAAGAGGAAAAGATCTAAGGATCATGACCCTGATTCTCAGAAGGGGGAGAATACGGAGAAGAAAGACAAAACCGATGGTGTTGCAACTACAATTCAAACTAAAAGTAAAGCCTCTGCTTCGACACCTTCTGAACCACCAGCATCATCCAAACAAACCGCTCTTACACCAACTCCTTTGGCTGTAAATTTTGGCCCACTTCCCAAAGATCCAGATATGGCTAAGTTTATTCTCGACCTTTTGGGAAACAAAAGAAAGCCAGAAGGTAAACCTCAACCACAACCATCACAACCTCAACCACAAGCTTCACAACCTCGACAACAAACACCGCCAATTCCTTCTTGTGCTAGAACCAGAGAGTTCCCTGGTGATCAAAATCTAAATCCCTTTGTCTCCGCTTCTGAACAACCCACTTCTGATCGAACAAATCTTAAGGTCGAAGCTGACAAAGTCAAGGCAGAAATTGAAAGGATCATGAGGGAAGCTATAATCAAAAGAAAGTCTGAGATTCAAGTGGAAAAGGATAAGTTGAGGATGTTTGAACTTTCAACCACACTAGAAAGTGAGCACATGCACATGTACTCAATCATAGAACAAAAGTTCTTCCTAATGCTTCCTAACTTTGCCAATGACTATCATGTAAGTGATGAAGTCAAAAACAGATTCATGAGTCATAGGAAAATGGGGAAAGAGGCCTTCTCTACTCTGCAAATCAGACTCTGGTATTAAGCATGTCAAATTCGAAAATACACAGATTATATACACAATCTATGAAGTGATGAGAGAAGACAACAACAAGTACTACTTCTGTGATAATGATTTATTATCCATTAATCCTTCTGATCTTATACCTCTGGGAAGATACATGTAAAACCAGATGAATCAAAGAACTGATGCTCAAAACAAAGTTGCTTCTTCTGAATTATCAGTTCCATGGAAACTTTTATCAAGTATAGAAGACAGGTAGACTTTCAAAGGGCTCTAGATCATAAAGTGATAAATCTGAGCATCACTGCACCCAATGAAGATAGAGAGGGTCTTGATCATCTTTCTATTGGAAAGGTGTTAACAGAACCTAAAGATGGCATTGTATTTAAAATACCTACAAGGAAAAACTTCTTCAGAATCAGTGAAGCACATAAATACTCTGTGATAAGCATCGTCAAGAGTTATGTTTCTCTCAAGAAAGACAATACAAGGAAAAACAATGCGGAAAAAATCATCGTTGACAGGATGGAGGAAAAACTCATCTTAATCAATAAGCTTAGAGATATCACAGAGATATTTCACAAGATTGTCACTTTTCATCCTGATGCTCCTTTCTATTCCATTATACGAAGCCCTTTATCAATAATTCAAACACTTTAATCCTGTTCAAACTCAGGTTTTCACAGTGTTGTACAACATCGATGAAAATGTATTAGTTGCTGCACCAACTGGAAGTGGGAAGACTATATGTGTAGAATTTGCAATTTTAAGAAACCATTAGAAAGGATCTGATAGCGTCATACGTGCTGTGTACATTGCTTCTGTTGAAGCACTTGACAAACAATGATGTTACTAATGAAAAATAAATTCAGAGATGGTATTGGATTGAGAGTTTGTGAACTGACTAAGGAAACAGCAACGGATTTGAAATTACTTGAACAAGGCCAATATTTCTACATTCTGCACTTCATACTTAGGGGGAGATTGTTAGACTTCATTTTGTGAAAAGTATGAACCAGAATATTACATGTCTTGGAGTTCAGAAGTTAAGCCAGAAGTTCATCTTCTGACTCACTTCATCACAGAGGCACCTAGAGATTTGAAGACTCTCTGAATCTGAAATGTTATTCCATATGCGCTTGTGATGATGTGGCGATCACACTTTCCGTGCGTCCATGTGCATAACTGATTTTACTTTGTAATAGTATAGTTGACGTGTCAAACCCTGATAGGCTAGATCATTGAATTTTACTTTGTAATAGTATAAATAGATTCAGTCTTCATTGTAAGAGGGTCGATCATCTTTGAGAGAAATTGTGCGACTCATTCCTACGTATTGTAATCAATTATCAGGTTATTAATACGATTTCTCATTTGATCTTCATACTATTCTTATCGTTCTTACTGTTTAATCTTTGTTTCAATATTAATCATAGATCTATTTTGCTTCCGCTCATACTCTGTTATTACGATCTATTGATATATTGTTAAGAAAAGGATCTGGGTTCCAATAGTATGTATGTAAGTCTGATAATCAAAAATATTTTAACAGATATGAAGACCTTTACAAGTGCTCATCTGGAACTGTCAAAGCATTCAAAGATACGTTGACCAAGAAAATGAAAACATGTCCTTCAAGAGTAACTTTTGAAGAATGACCATCATAGAAAGGAGTTGCAAAGAATATGTTTAAAATTGCTGAGAAGGCTCTAACTTACAGAGAAATTATCCTTGAAGAAATTCTTCCTATCATATTGGAATGGAAGTATGACTTGTCCTTGTGAAGCAAAGGGGGGAGATTGGTAGGTTCTGGAAGATTTCTTCAAAAGAGATAGCAGTTCTGAAGATGAAGAGTTCAAAAGTTCTGAATTGGTGAAGAAAAGATAAATAATCTAAGTCATAATCGAAAGAAGTCTCAGAAGTCCGAGTATGAGATTTCAGAAATAAGAAGATCTAGGAAAAGCCTAATGCACAGCTTCTGAAGTAGTAACTTCGGAAATTCTGAAGAGGAGAGTTTAGAGTTCTGAAGGAACTCTGAAGAGATGTTCTGAAGAAGACTCTAAAGATAGATTAACAGGTGTATAGATGTTATTTGTCTGTGATGTAAATAGCTGTTAGTTTAGCATTTCTCTACGTGTAAAAATACAGAGTCAGTTAGACAGTTTCTAGTTGAACTTGAATGACATACTTGTACTTTCTATACTTGTAAATCTTGTAATCATTAATGATTGTGCTTAAATCAATACAATTGCCGACTTCCTTGCCCTAATTCTTCTGTTCTTATCTGTGTAATTGACATTCTTATATACAAGAAATATCAGACTTATACCCGTTATTTAATATACTTGTTCATATCAAAGTTTTAAATAATGATGCAAATTTACAGTTTAGTTTCGTATAAACTTCATAATGACAAATTTGGTTCCTATACTTAATTTATTCACATATTAGGTCCTATACGCTGAATAATTACATATTTGGTTCTATATTTAGAATATTTACAGATTAGGTCCTTCTACTTCGAATAGTTACAGGTTAGGTCCCTCTACGTAGAATAATTACACATTAGGTCCCTATATTTAGAATATTTACAAATTTTGTCCATGTACTTAGAATAGCTATAGATGTAACACCCTCAAATCTGGAAAAAACGACTAATTTAAAGTTTTCAATATAATATCAATTGAAAGATAAATCACTTCCTATAAATCAATACTTACATTTTCCTCAAATAACAATTTGGTGTAAACCTCTACGAAAGATATAACAACACTTCTTTTAAAACACGATCACAGTCGGGTGTTACTAAACCTAAAGAGTCACTATCTTCGAATGCCGAAAACGTCACCAACAACCTAATCTTTATCGCGTCACTTCCTAGCACTCAAGTCCACACGTGTCGCTAGTACCAACCCCAACGATAACCTAATGCACATGCCGACAAAGAAAAACGGTTAGGTTTAACGCCTAGTGAGCTCAAGAGTTTATAACATATTTATAATTGATTTGAAACCAAAATATTTGCTTGATAAAATAAAATTCTAAAATGAAATAGCTTTACTATAAAAGAAACATATTTCCGAAATTCAATATTTTCATAATAAAAAGCTTTAGACAAAAATGACATTAGAAGTGAAAGCTTTAAATAGAAATATTCATTTAACGTGATACCAATTCCAATACTCTTGAAAGCGGTAAATAAACATTTGACCAATAAGCCTTCCCGTTTATTCTTTTCTTTTACCCGTGATTTACTCTTGAAAGACACGCCCTTAAATATTTTCTATTACACGCTCCAATACTCTTGAAAGTGGTAAATAAACATTTGACCAATAAGCCTTCCCGTTTATTCTTTTCTTTTACCCGCGATTTACTCTTGAAAGACACGCCCTTAAATGTTTTCTGTTACACGCGATTTACTCTTGAAAGATACGCCCTTAAATATTTTCTTTTACACGCAATTAACTCTTGAAAGATACGCCATTTGAGGGAAATATGGGAGCGACCTACTAATGTACCAACAATAAGCTCGAGCGGGTAAAAACCTTCGGCTTACGAGTAACAAGTTCAACCCCTAAACAAGATTTCTTACTCGATACCAAAACAGAACAAGCTCAACCCCTATCCAGGATTTCTTACTTGCCCCATGCCTGAATAAAAACTGACTCTTGTGCCTATGGATCCATTACACAAGTATCACCATTACACAAAACCAAACGAATGACCAACGCACCCAAAGCATGTAATGTATTAAATAAAATGCCATAACTACATATAACTCTCAAGTCTTATATATAGTCATTTAAATCGGACAAATGTCCATGAGACTCATTTGGGTCAAAATCGAGTAAATGCTCTATAACTCAACACTTATGCAATTACTCAAAATATTATGATAGAGAGGACAAAATAGCTTCAAAAGGGATTGGGTTCTGAAGATATAAGGATCTAAAGAAAAGATAAAGAAAAGCCTAAGGCATAACTTCTGAAGTGCCAACTTCAGAAGTTCTGAAGACATTCTGAAGAGGTTCTGAAGAAGTTCTGAAGACACTTCTAAAGACACTTCTGAAAAGGATCTGAAGGAGTTCATAACCTGTTCTGAACTTATCTGTTATGAATGTACTGTTACTTTAGTCTTTCTATTTCATGTATAAATAGAGAGTTAGTTAGATAGTTAGAACTAACGTTTTCCATTAGCCTTGTAAAGACATATTCTGTAATACTGTACATTCAATCAATACATATTACATTTGGCTATCACCTTCCTATTAAGATCTTTCCATATATTGATATCTTGATTGTTTGGGTCCTAACAATTGGTATCAGAGCCAATTCACCTGTTCTTGAAGATTTGTGAAAGAATTGTCAGATCTGACAGTTTTTGGTGTTCTTGATCAATAAATCTAAAATTCAAATAAGGTGAATTCTCGATTTTCTAACAATCAAAGATGTCTAAAGAAATTGTCTCAATCGGATCTGAAACGAAACCACCAACTCTTTTCTTGGGAGAATACCACCAATAGAGAATCAGAATGATTCAATTTCTGGACAACATAGATGAAGCTCTAATGCAATCAATCACAAATGGCCCACTAGAGGTCTTTATTGAAATTCCAGCAGTTCCTAGAACTGAATCAACTCCTGAAATACTAGCGTCAAGAATCAAGAAAAGCCCAGGTATGTATAGCACCATTGAAAAAGCCCTAGCTAAAGTTGACAAAAGAGCATTAACTCTTCTTACAATGGCTATTCCTAGTGAGATATTCAATAGAGTAGATAGCTTAACATCTGCTAAAGCCATGTGGGATGAAGTTGAAGCTCAAATGCAGGGTAGTACAAAAGCCCAAGCACAAAGACTAAATATCTGTGTGGGTACTTATGAAAACTTCAGGTATAAAGAGAATGAATCTATTACAGAGACTTAGATTCAACAATATTCTGAATGATCTGAGAATAAATGGTGTTCAGAAATCAAATTCTGAGATAAACAACAAATTTCTGAACAACTTGGGTAATGAATGGTCAAACTTCTCTGATAACATGGTTACCAGAAATTTATCAAGAAATTCTATTCATGGTGTCTATGGTATTCTGTTTCAACAAGAAGACAAAATCAAAACTAGACAAAATGAACAAAAGAAGGTAAATGAAACTGTAGCTTTGTTAAGCAAGAAGTATAATAATTCTCTGACTATTTCTGCCAAGAAGGTGTGTGAGATCCCAGAGACAATAGTTTTTGATGGGGATGAATCAGATGAGGAACTAAAAAGGATTTCTGATAATATTGCTTTTATGACAAGGCAATTTACACAAAGATACAATCAAAAATATAAGAATAAACCTAGATCTGAATATGGACCTAAGAAAGGTCAAGAAGCTGGTGAATCTGAAACATCTGAACCAGCAAGATGCTTCAACTGTGGAAAGCCTGGACATTATGCAAGACAATGCAAGATGCCAAAAGTGAAGAATTCAGGCTACTATGAGAAGAAGCATCTGTTAGCCAAGAAAAAGGAACTTAATCCTGCTTTAGTAACCAAGTATGAAGAGGACTGGTTAAACTGGAGTGATGGAGATGATGATGATGAAGAAGTTGCTCACTATGCAACAAACTGCTATATGTGTCAAATGGATCCAGAAAAAGACAAACAAGACACTGAGGTATCTTCTTCATGTTCTGAATTATAAATGAGAAGTCTGAAAAAGAAATTTTAAATGTTAAAATGAATTTTCTGAATCAAGAGAGACTTGATCTTTATAAAAAGATTAAAGAATTAGAAGATTTAAATTTTAAAAGAGGACAAACTAAACAAACTCTGAACATTTTAACTAGTCAAGCTCAAAATTCAAAATTTTACAACATAAAAGCAGGTTTAGGATAAATGACAGTCAAATACTGAAAAAGGCACATGCAAATCTGTATGATTATTCTAAAATGAAAATTTTCAATGAATCAAATACAGATGTCATTTCTAAACCTGTGAACTATTCTTTGCCTGAAAGAATACCATTTGTAAAATCAGAGACTTTGTTTTCAGAAGAAACACCTCTAAAACTGGTGAACCAAAAATAATTTGTGAAACAGAAGAAATAAATACAAGTTCAAATATTTGTAAATCTTCTGAATCAAATATTATTTCTGGAGAAAAATCTGAAGTAATTATTAAATATGAAATAATTTTTGAAGTTACTTCTGAGATAATAAATCAGAACATGAAGAAAAATATGATGAATTCTCAGAGATTGACTCTTTAGAAGATGTTGATGAGAATCCCAATATATTTTTTGATAACTCTGATGATGAGTCTACAATAACAAAGGATTCAAATATTTTTGCAACAAGTATGACTCAAAACAAGTTTTCAGAACTAATAAATGCTTCTGATTCAGAAGATGGTGATGATCATATGGTACAAGTCATTGATAAAAATGGCTATTTGATTTACAAATCACAATCTTGTATGACTGAAGGAGAAATACTAAAAATAGAAGCTTAAAAGATACCTTCAGAAATGTTTGGTTCTGTGTTTTTAAAACCAGAATTTCAGATATCTGAAAATTTTACCTCTTCAAATTTTTCTCCTACTACAACAAACACTTCCTTGACTTCATCACCATATTCACTAACATCTTCTGATTTCAACACAGAGTTAAAAACTTTGAAAAAGTACAATCCTCAAATTCTCTCTCTGAAGTTCAAACAATTCATTCAAATACTGAGGTTAAACCTAATGTAAACAGAGGAATTTCGTATACTAATCCTCATTTCTTATCTTTTACAGAGCTATCCACTTTAGTATGGAGAAAGAAAGATGAAAGCCTGTCAAAGAATGCCAAATTAGATAGTTTTTCAATTTTAAATAAAAATAATGTACCTAAATCAAAGAAAGTGAATAAAAGAATCTTTGTTGAAAAATCAAATGTTATTGATTCTTATATGTCTACTACTATTGTAAATACTTTAACGAATCATATTCACTGTATTAATTGTGGTCATCATAATTTTCATCTTAACTCCAAAACAAACAAGAAAAATTTGATGGAATCTATTCAGAAATGTTCAGCTATATTGACAAATTTAATTAAAAGAAAACCTAAAAATAAAAATAAAAGCAAGAAAGATAAATTTCAAAGATCTGAACAAATTTCTGAATTACAAAATCTGAAAACAATGTTCAGAAATTCAAATTTTATTACTAATCTCAAAGGACCCATTCTTAAATGGGTACCTAAAACTCAATAATCTCTTTTGCAGATATGTCATGTGTGGGTCTTAGATTCTGGATATTCAAGACACATGACACCTTTCAAAGAACTACTAACTGATTATCATGAAAGATATGGAGGAACAGTTAGCTTTGGAAACAATGCAAAGGGATATGTAAGAGGATATGACACTTTCATACGTTGAGGGACTAAGACATAATTTTTTCAGCAAACAAAAATAAATTAACTGCTTATAGAGATGGAGATATCTACACAACAACATTCACTGCAATAAGTCAACTACAAGGTGTATGTTATATGTCTACAACAATGAGAAATGATAGTTGTCTTTGGTACAGAAGAATGTCACATCTAAACTTCAAAGCCATTTCTGAACTAGGCAAACATCAATCTGTAGGAGGACTACTAAATATCATATTTGAAAAGAACTCTCTTTGTTCTGCATGTGAACTAGGGAAGATCAAAAGAAGTTTTCATCCTCTAAAAATGCTATCTTCATGCAAGGCTCCACTTAAAATGCTACATATGGATTTATGTGGACCAATGAAAACTCAAAGCATGGGGGGAAAGAAATACATTCTTGTCATAGTAAATGAATACACAAGATATACATGGATTGAATTTCTAAGACTCAAGTCTGATACTTCTGAAAGACTGATACCCTTTCTGAAGAAAATTCAAGTTCTTCTTCAACTCCCAATCCAAAAGATCAGAAGTGACAATGGAATAGAATATACAAACTCTACACTTCAGAATTTTTTGGAATCTGTTGGTATTTCGCATAATTTTTCCGCTGCAAGAACTCCTCAACAAAATGGGGTAGTTGAAAGAAAGAATAGCACTTTGGTAGAAGCTGCAAGAACCATGCAGGCACATTCAGAACTTCCTCTCTCTCTTTGGGCAGAAGCTATTGCTACTGCATGTTTTACTCAGAACAGATTCCAAAAAATAGAAAATTTCTTAAAACTCCTTATGAAATGATAAAACAAAGAAAACCCTCTATTGATTATTTTAAAATCTTTGGTTGCAGGTGTTTTCTAAAGAATGATACTCAGAATCTCGGCAAATTTGCACCAAAAGGTGTACCTGGTATCTTTGTTGGCTATTCTCAAAGATCCAAAGCTTACAGAGTACTCATTAAAGGAACTCAAAGGATAGTTGAGACTTCAAATGTCAAATTTCATGAGCCAACATTGACTTCTTAACAAGATAGTTCAGATCTCGCCCAAAAACCAATTCCTGAAAGTTTAGACTCAGAACATAATAAGACAAACTCTAATTCTGAATCTCAAACTTTACTTAAAACAAATTTAGACATTCTATGTCAAGACTTATTTGATATTTCTGTAAATGTTTCTGCAGATTATCAAAATCCTTCTCTCATCAGAAACTTAAATAATCAAGACATTTCAGAAATACAAATTTCAAGTACATCAGCACCAGAAATCTCAACCTCAAATTCAGAACTTCCAACTTCTAAAAATGTACATCCAACTTCTGAACCAGTTCAAGTTACTTCTGAACCAGCTCAAGCTACTTCTGAACAAGTTCAAGTTACCGCTGAACCAGTTCAAGTTGTTTCTGCACCAGTTCAAGATACTTTTGAGCATGTACATCAAAGTTCTGAACAAATTCAGAATATTTCATTTGAGGGGGAGACTTCAGATTTACATTCAGTTATCAATCATGATACTGAAACTCAAGCAATTGTTGATGATTATGATTCTCTAAACAATGTTTCATATGTTCAACCATTGCCAAATGTGAACAAATGGACATCCAGTCATCCTGTGCATCAAATTATTGGAGATGCATCAAAAGGTGTTCAAACAAGGTCTTCAACAACAAATGAATGTCTATATGTAAATTTCTTAAGTAGCATGGAACCCAAAAAGCGATATGAAGCACTTCAAGATCCAGACTGGATTTTAGCCATGCAGGATGAGTTAAATCAATTTGAAAGAAACAAGGTCTGGAAACTGATACCAAAACCAAAAGGTAAATCCATCATTGGCACAAAATGGGTATTCAGAAATAAAAAGGATGAAAATGGTATTGTTGTAAGAAACAAGACAAGGCTTGTAGCTAAGGGTTATTGTCAACAAGAAGGGATTGATTATGATGAAACCTTTGCTCCTGTTGCTAGATTAGAGGCCATTAGAATCTTTCTTGCCTATGCTACTCATAAAAACATGAAGGTATTTCAAATGGATGTGAAATGTGCATTTCTGAATGGTATTTTACATGAAGAAGTGTATGTTGAACAACCAGAAGGTTTTGTTAACAAAGAATTTCCAGATCACGGCTATATTTTGGACAAAGCCTTATATGGACTTAAACAAGCACACAGAGCATGGTATGATACTCTTACAACTTTTCTTCTGAATTCTAAATTCAAAAGAGGTACTGTTGATACAATTTTATTTCTGAAAAAGGAGGGTGATGATATGATCTTGATACAAATATATGTAGATGATATTATATTTGCCTCTACAAATCCAAAATTTTGTAGAAATTTTGAGAAAATCATGCAAATCGAATTTGAAATGAGTATGATGGGAGAATTAACATTCTTTCTTGGTCTTCAAGTTAAACAACTTCCCACTGGCATATTCATTAATCAATCCAAGTATGTCTCAGACTTACTTAAGAAGTTTGACATGTCTGATTGTTCAAGTATTCAAGCTCCAATGGCCACTGCGACTAAGTTAGAACCTGATCTGAATGGAAAATCTATTGATCAGAAAAAGTACAGAGGCATAATTGGATCTTTGCTTTACTTAACTGCTAGTAGACCAGATATAATGGTTGCTACATGTATTTGTGCCAGATATCAAGCTAATCCTAAGGAATCACACCTTCTAGCTGCAAAAAAAATACTTAGATACCTAAAAGGTTCTCCTGCATTGGGACTTTGGTATTCTAAGGATTCTAGTTTTGAACTAACAGCCTTTACAGATGCAGATCATGGTGGATGCAAATTAGACAGGAAAAGCACTTTTGGATCATGTCAGTTTCTGGGTGATAGACTGGTAAGCTGGTCTTCAAAGAAACAAAATTGTGTTTCAACTTCTACAGCAGAGGCTGAGTATGTGGCAGCTGCAATATGTTGCTCACAAGTGATATGGATGCAAGTTCAACTTAAAGACTATGGTTATACTTTCAAAAAGATTCCTCTGTATTGTGATTCAAAGAGTGCCATAGCCATCACTGCCAATCCTGTTCAACATTCAAAGACCAAGCACATTGATGTAAGATATCATTTTTTCAAAGATCATGTGGAAAAGGGTAATATTGAAATGTTTTTTGTTCAAACAGATTATCAGTTAGCTTATTTATTTACCAAAGCACTTGATGAAAAACGATTTAACTTCTTGGTAAGTAAATTGGGCATGATGAATATGTCTATGTAAGTATTACACATCAACTATACTCTAGAAGTTATATTCTGAGGTTTTTATCTCAAATTCTGAATAGTTTGCTCTTCAGAAATATTCTGCATATTCTGAAGATCAACATTCAGATCTTTGCTTCTTTTAAAACTCAGAAGTATATTCCTTCTGTATCTAGGTTGATTGTATTTTAATACTTTTCATATTTTTCTCATTTTTCTCATTTCTCTAATATTTTCTTGTTTCTTTGATAACATTGCAATGATTAAGGGGGAGAATCATAATTGCTAATGATTCAAGGGGGAGTGGTATTAATTTCAAAATTCTACACTACTCTTTTTCTACAAAACAACTCTACATTGCTGAAATAAAGTCGTGCACTTCATATCTAAGAAGTATGAACAAGCTTCCTTAGATAAAATCAGTTTTCTGCTAGTTTGTATTTTTAAATGATTTTTTGGTCTTCTAAGATGTTCTGAACTACACTTAAAAATTCTGCGGTTCTTCTGAATTCCTTCTTTCAGACTTCTGAACTTATTCTCAGAAGTTCTGAACAATTTCTGAAGTTTTTGAACTTGTTCTCAAAACTTAACTTCCCGTTGATATTTTCACTTAAGCGTGTGTCACGTGTTTTAATTTCATTGGATATTTCTTAATCACGTCATTTAACCGGTTCATTTATCCAAATAAATGATGATTACTACTTTAATCACATTTACTTTTTGGCCACGTGTCCACCAACGCTTATCCAGTCTTATAAATCAATGGATTCTTCATCATCTTCATTTTTTTAGCGATTTTATTCTGCAAAATCTATCTGTTTTCATTGATCATCATTCTGTTTTGAATCCTTGTTCTTCAACTATCATGTCTACTTCAAAAGTTATGGTTTCTACTTCTTCGAGTCAAAATGACAGCAATGGATCATCGAGTGATGGTTCATTCAAGATTGTACCTCAGAAACTGGTTGTGGGAACATTGGAAGTTCCACTTCATGAAGATCAAATGGTTCAAGACACAGCCATAACTACTATTCATCAAGCTGGACCTTCCAAACCTAACCCTAACCCTAGCCTGAGAACTGATAAAATTGGGGAAACACAAATCGAACCTATTGAAGTTATTTCTGAATCAAATGCTGGTGATAGTGAATCTCAGACTCGTGTTGAAAGCAGTGATATGTCGAAACTCTATGTCCCTGCTGAAAAACTCCTTGACATCAAGAAAAATAACTATGCTCTGAACTTTAAATCGAAGGACTTCATTGATGGTCAAATAATTTTGTTTGACATTCTGAAGAAACATCCACTCCGTACTCTATTTTCTGTTTCTGCTTCTTATCTTCAATAATTCTGCTACTATGCTGAGGTTGATGAATCTGAAGATGAAATTGTCTCCTATGTTCATGCTTACAAGGTGTGTATCTCTGTGGATGATATTAGATGTCTTCACTTCTTGGCAAAGTTAGATGAGGTTCTTGGGAAAACCTCTTATGATCCAATTCCTTCCTCAACAGAAATGATCTCAGATTTCATGAGTTTGGGATACTCTGAAAATTTAAATGCTTTAAGTTCCTTTAGAAGGAAATGTTTACCTCCAATATGGTACTGTTTATTCTCAATTCTGAACACTTGCTTATCTGGGAAAAGTTCAAGTTTGGATCAAGCTTCAGCCAATGGGAGGATTATTTTTCATGGAGTTGCCTTCAACAAACACTATGATTATGCTAGTCTTATTTTTGATGAACTCAAATCTGCAATTTTGAAGAAGTCCACATTCAACTACATCCAATTTCAGAGATTCTTTCAAACACTCATCAAAGGAGCAATGAAAGCAGTATCTGCAATCCCTGTTCTAGCACATGAGGTACATGTTCCTATCTTTACTATGGACAGTTTAAAACCTCCAAATGCAAAACTTACTTTTCCACATGCAGTTCCACTTCCTTCTTATTTAATTGATCTTGTAAGTACACCAACTAGGATTCGGAGTGAGCATTTAGAATCTATGGGATTACCTCAACCAGTAGTCCCTTCCCCTGATTCAAACTAGAGTGGTGATCCTGCAAGGGAGTCTAGAATTACTAATAAGAGAGGGGAGGTTGTTCAAGGGGGAGAACAACCTCAAAGAGTAAAGAGGAAAAATGAAAATGAGAGAATGGGTAGAAGAGTCAGGAAAATAATTGATGAGGGGAGAACACAGGTAAAAGAAAAACAAACCTGTGAACCACCTGTTACCAGCCGGGCACCCACATCTTCTATCATTCCACAGTCTTTGGTGGATGATATTGAAAAGGCCAGTAAGCCCATGGCAAATTTGATTAACCCCTCCAGCCACTCACCCATCTCTCAACAGAAGGGTGTTTCATCAACACATATGGGGCAAGCAGCTTATAATCCATTAGGACCCCAATTGGAGGATCCTTTTGTTGAAAATGAATGATATATGTCCCCCCTTCATCATTTTGAGCACATTGTGTCTGAGAGTCCACTCAACATTGAGCCTATTGAACCACTTAATGTGGAATCCTTTCACACTACCACACATCTTTTTGATGTCACTAAGCAAAGTGTTTGTCACATTGCATCAACAACTATAGATATTCCTATTTCTAGATATCAAGGATTAGTTGGAAGCCCTGGTGGGGTGAACATCACAAAAGCCCCATTAACAGAATCAAATGTGGTTCATGATGTCTCTGTGGCACATACAGGCCAACCTTCTTCTGAAGGACTGCAAACAAGACCATCTGTTGGTTTTGGAACCTTACCCACATCTTCTGAATTCACAGAATTCAAAGATTTCTGTACTTTTGAATTTGCAAAGATTCAGAAGGACATCAAGGAATTGACGGATACAACTAAAAAGGTGATGGAGGATAGGTTGGATCAACAAGGGGTAAGTATGGTGAATAGGCTGAATGAGTTTCAACTCCAATCTTCTAATGATCTGAATTCTTTTAAACAAGCACTTCTAACTGCTTTTTCTGAAGTTGCTTCATCAGTTTCTTCTCTGAAAGCTTCTCAGTCTTCTTCTTCATCTGCTCACCCAGATTCTTCTACTTTTGCTACAAAGGATGATATTTCTTAGATTTTAAATCAGCTTTCTTCTATTAAGAGTTCTCAGACAGATTTAAGCACAAGGTTATTTGTTCTAGAGTGCAGGCTTCAATCAGATACTTCTAAAAGGAATCTTGATGATCAGGATCCTGATAATCAAGAGGTGGAGAAAAGACAAAGAGTATCTGAAATAGAGAATGTTGAAAATGTTCAAAAACAAAGCTCTGAGAAAACTTCTGAAGATGCTCAGAATGTTGGTGAAGCATCTAATAGAGTTTCTGAAGCAATAGAAGATATTTTATTTTGCAGAACATGAAGGGCAAGAGGCAAATGTTCATTATTCTGAAGATACAGTAGAGGAAGGGTATGAAACAGAGAAGTTATCCTTTGATTCTGAAGGTAACTTAAGCTCAGATAATACAGATATTATTCCTGATTCAAATGAAGAGATGGTAAGGGAATATCTTGCATTTGAAGATGTTATTGGTGAGCCTAGTGATCTTTCTGATGTCATTATGTTTGAAGAAGATATGTCTGGAGTTAATATGGGAGAGAGTTCTGAAGTAAATGAAATAAAGGATTTGGTGATTTGGAAGCCCCAACAATCCCTGAATGATGAATACAGAAGAGCTTCTGAAGAGCTATGGAAAATACTAACCCAATTCTGTTGGGTGCATGTCTTTCTGAACTATCCAAGAAGTCTGGAGTGTAGACTTTTGGAGAACAGGTTTTCTATCTTCAGAAATTTTATTGATCAACCAGATGAAAGAGTTGAACTGGAATTTGATCTAAGTCATATAGAAGGAGTTGAATTGTAGATGAAATTCTAATTGTTTTCTCAAGAAAATTTGATGTTAGGTTCAGACCTTGTATTATCATTCCTGAAATAGATCTTCCAGTACTTGAAGAACCTGTAATGGATCAAAAAAGAAAATGTGTTTATTCCTGGAGAAATCAGCTTGGTATTTCCTGAAGACATTTATTGCTTCATGTACAAAAGAAGTATGAAGTTTGCAAAGTTGGAAGATTTTCTGAATGATGAATGGTCTGAAGATCATATTGTTAAAGTGAGAAACTTTATTCAGAATCATGGTGTTCAGAATTTTCATGATTCAACTTTAATAAAGAAGATCAGATGCATATCAAAGTCAATTCAGAATGATTTAACTATATTCAGATTTGGAACAGAAAGAAGAGATGGTACCTTATGTGAGTTCACTCAGTTTGATGTATACAAGCTAAGACTACATGATAAGTTGGCAATTTTGTCTTTTTGTGTTAACACAGGTGAATCGGAGTTAGTCTCAGAGATTAGAAGAATCTTGGGAATATATATAAGGAATCTCATTAAGCATGATTTTCAATTGGCTTTGGAATACATACTTAACACAATAAATCTGTTGGAACCTGTATATATATAAAGATTTGGGCTGAAAAGATTATTCACTAATCTAGATATTGGTTTCATGTATCTTGTGGAAGGAATCACTAAGACATTTATTGCATCTGATATTCCAAAGTATTCTACATCCTCCCTCAAATGGTTTCTGAACTACATGACAGATTTTGTTGAAGAATCTGATATCAAAGAAGAAATTATCTATCTGATCAAAGAAAGAATAAATTTTAGAGAATTTGTAAGAAAGAGTTATCTGGCTGGTCACAAGAAAGTAAATAAGATAAGAGGAGCATATTATTTACTAAGTGATGCTTATGACTTCAAGATCCATACAAAGAGGCAAGACATGGAAGAAATTCAGAAGTACACTCTGAATCTTGAAAGTTCAGAAGTAAGTCAAAAAGAAAAGGAAAAAGAAAAGGAGGAATGTTTTGAAAATGTTTCTGAAAAGTTGGTTCCTAAAGAGCAAATATCTGAAGAGGAACAACTAGAAGTGCAAAGAATAGAAGAAAGTGCTTTCACCATTTTTCTTGAATATTTCCATCCAGAAATGTTCATGGAATATGAACAAAAGTTCAACTATATTGATTGCTGGATTCAAAAGTCCTTTGGTTGGAAACAATGGTACTCAGATATCATTAGAAAGATAAGGATTCCAATCAATGAAACAAGGAAGGATAGTCCTGTGGTCAAAGTAATTAATGCTAACTTGAAGACAAGACAAAATTACAAATATGCGTTCTCTACTGTTGAAAGGCAAAATGGTGAGATTTCTACCTTTTCTGAAGCTGATTTTCAAAATGTTTATCTCAGAGATCTACTCAGAGTTTACAGAAGCCTTTATCCTTTTCATGATTCAATCACCAAGTTCAGAAAATCATTTCCAATTCTCAAAGATGGCTTGTATAGAGAGTTTACATGGGCTGCAAAGAATGATTTTCAGGTTGCTTATCTTCTGAACAAGAAACAAATACACTTGAGCAAACCAAATCTAAGCTTGCCAGATATTCAGAATCTGAAGAAAAGTACTTTAGTAATTCAACCTCCAGACTTTGTTTGCAAATGCTTTCAAGAACTTTTATTTGTGAGATTTGAAGAATTTCATAAGTGTTGCAATGGAACTCTCATGGCTATCAGAGATCGTTTGGTAAAAAGACAGAATAAAAGACCAAAGAATCTGAGCAATGAAGATTGGGAGAAGCACAAGAAACTTGCTAAAGAGATGATCAGAATTGTTGAATACTTGCTAGAATACAGAAGTTTGATTCTGAAAGATGTTAGAGAAATTCTGAATTTTTGGAAGTATGATTTGAACTTTTGAAGCTAAGGGGGAGATTGATAGAGATGACAAAATAGCTTCAAAAGGGACTGGGTTCTGAAGATATAAGGATCTGAAGAAAAAGATAAAGAAAAGCCTAAGGCTTAACTTCTGAAGTGCCAACTTCTGAAGTTCTGAAGACATTCTGAAGAGGTTCTGAAGAAGTTCTGAAGACACTTCTGAAAAAGATCTGAAGGAGTTCATAACCTGTTCTGAACTTGTCTGTTATGAATGTACTGTTACTTTAGTCTTTCTATTTCATGTATAAATAGATAGTTAATTAGATAGTTAGAACTAACGTTTTCCATTAGCCTTGTAAACACATATTCTGTAATACTGTACATTCAATCAATACATATTACATTTGGCTATCACATTCCTGTTAAGATCTTTCCATATATTGATATCTAGATTGTTTGGGTCCTAACATATTAATTGCGACGAACCACTTTCCAAATGAAATCATATTCATGTATTTCCAATTATTTATAAATCAAATACTCTGAAGGTGCAAATACAACCAAATGATTTTTATTTAAAAGGTAGTGCACCCAAACAACTCACATATATAATATGTTTGTCAACATGTCTAAAACTCAAGTATAAGACTCTTACATGATTTATAAATCCTTTTATACAAAATATGCAAACTTACCCAAATAGTCACAAGTTTGATAAATAACAAGTAAATCCAAAATGGACATTTTTGGCATGTATAAAGTTTTCACAGAGTATCTTGAACTCACCTAGGTTTTACCCCAATACCAAGCTCCATTCAGTGAAGACTTTAGATCCTTAACATAAACCTCTAGATCCATGATGTAAGTTCTTCAAGAACACCTAGATATCTTCCAAAACATACACAAAAGAGAACTCAAGGGAGAATGAGAGTTGTTGGTGAAATACCCAAACCATAGATTCAAGATTTCGTAGATGTGATCTTACCTTCCACTCATATGAGCTCCAAAATCATCAAGTTACCTCTAGCTATATTTGTTTCCATGTTGGATATCTTTCAAAGACGAAACCACAACACTTTGAATCGCCAAAATAGGATAAGAAATGAGAGAGACATGGCCAAATGAATGAAATCCCGATTTTATGCACTAGATGTCGTCCGCGATTATGACATGCGATTATGCCACATCATAATCGCCTGGCAATGTCGCCTAGATTGTACCGAAAGTCAATTTTTTCATCAGGTGGATTCCGGACGACAATGCCACGCGATTGTGACAATCGTCGGGTACTATAGCATGGACCTTACCGAGGTGTTTTTTCTACTTTTCACCCGTTTTGATCCTGTTTCTCGTCTTGTAGATGATACCCAATATAATTAACTTCAAAGAACTTAATTTATTGATTCTAAGAGCTGAACACAAAAATGACTCGAAATTCTACTTTAGTAAAGACTCGATTGACCTATTGTGCCATAGTCTCAAATGCATAACACCATTATCGGAACCACCAACCATTAAGTGACATTAGTGCTATTATGACAAATGTCACGACCGTATGGCATAATAGTCGAGACGACCATATTCCCAGTACCATTGGCGCTATTGTGACAGATATCACTATCTCATGGCACCATTACTCACACTCTGAAATTAACTCTTCCTTATTAGATCGCCCAGTTGAATATTTTCTTCAACTATGATAAAAATCAGGATGTTACAATAGATTAGGTCCATGTTCTTACCGTAGTTATAGATTCGATCTCTCTACATAGAATAATTACATATTTGGTCCCTGTATTTAGAATATTTACAAGTTTGGTCCTTTTACTTAGTATAGTTATAGATTAGGTCCCTATACATAGATTAGTTACAAATTATATATTTGATCCCTAAACTTATCATGCACGAATAATTAGGTGTATGAACTTAACCTTTTACATAATCACTATGTAGGAGGAATTTCAGTGCGTATCCTGGACGCATAGGTGTCATATCTGTACCTATCAATGCCAAAAATTGATTTACCAAAAGTCAACTTAAGGAGTTTGTGGAGCTGATCGGTCAAATGTAGTAAAAACACAACAAAATAACCAAAAGTAAAAACAATAGATTTGGTGACGCGGAAAAACCTTTTGATGAGGGAAAAAACGGCGGACGATAGAATCTACCGTCGTTGCACTATGAAAAAGTTGACGTCAAACACGGACGCCATCCTTTGGACCTGAGGTCGTACGATTACAGAGAGAAAATATATGAAATACGTAAAATATCGAATGAAAATCTAGAGAACAATTGTTTAATTCTTGATGCTAGAGTGTGATGATGATCCAATCGGGGGTTTTCGATTAGGTTGAGCCTGGATTTTATATCTTGCGCCGGTTGTAACGGTTATGCATCATTAATAGTCTTCATAAATGTCGTTGATGATGTTGACCATAACTATCCAACAGACCTGTGCAACAAATAACGGACAATTAACGGTTATTTCATTAAAGCAATGCATTTTATACCGAAATCGTGCGTCAACCGAATGTCTACCACCCATACATCGTATGTCATGATCATTCAATATGAATTTCGTTCGACCATTGATCACGGGGACTTTTTAAATATTTGTAAATCATATAATATGTTTGGTCGAATATAATCAACGGTCGTATGCTTCATAGATTTTTACCCAAACAGTTTGCCCCTAATTTCAAATTTCCAGTATCAACTCTTAATTTTGAATTTTTATAGAACATGTTTTGTCGATCCTGCGAGTCTGATCGTAAGGAAACCAAATCGTTTCAATTTGGTTAGAAAACGACAAGTTTTGCTGAGTCACGATGATGTGATATGGTTAATCCGTTGGAAAACGATAAGCCACGATGATGTCATGCATACGCAGAGGCGCGCGTGGCTAGCTGTCAAGGACAGGTGCCGACCATCCGACGAGGGTAAGCCAAAAGGCGTGGGACAATTGTCGCTACAGGGAGACGAGGCGACGATTTGGGTTAGATTCGCGGATATATAAGGAAATGATCTCTTTCCTTTTTCTCTTCTCGGTTTCTTCCAATCTTTTTAAGCAAGAAAAAACCTGCAACTTTTTCCCCAAAAAGAAATTTTTTCTTAACTTCTTATCATCTCGATAGGGGAATGTCAATTCCTATAAGCAGGATCGCGACGATGGATGACCTTTTCGATTTCAAAGACCTGGCTGGACATCCAGACTACGTTTGTCTGGAAAGTCCGAGCGGTTTACAATGGATGAATGCCTTGCTGAGTCCTTCGTTCTTTATGAATACCCATTTAAGATTTGTCTTAAATGGCGATTCCCTTCTTTGGTGAGGGATTTTTTTAGCCGGTTCGGTATATCTCCAGAGCAACTTGTTGGTCCCAATAAGGGTCTACAAGAGTTAAATATTAAGTAAACAGTTTGTAGAAGAGGGGGGGGGGTTGAATACAAACACACAGATTTTAGTTTTTAAATGAGTTTATAGAAAATAAACAAATTTACAGTTACAAACGGAATTAGAACAAGTTGAAAACCTATTCTATTGTAACTAAAGAAACACATAGTTTGATGCACAAGAAGATGAAAGAAAGAAAACAGAAGGTGTAGGCTAGAAGGAAGCATGCATGAAGATGAAGAAGATATCTTCATCTATTTATACCCGCTTGCATTTAATGCAAAGCAAAAGGTACATGCCACGTGTCAAGCTTGGATAGGAAGCTTGTCCTAGTAAATAAGACAACCATGCTTTTGGCCGAATATGAACAGTACTGTATCAGATATGATGGGGACATAAGAGACAAGTCGTATGTCCTTTTCTGACATGGTTCTAGGTTTGACTTTTGTGCATCGAGGATAAGATCAAACTTTAATCTTGCAAAGGAAGCTTCATTTGATCGCTGACACTGAATGTTCAAGGATGAACTTCAGTGTTGTTGAGGCTTCACAAGACTTCACACTTTGAGTAGATAATCGCTGCTATCGCTGAACCGCTTCAGGTCACTTAGCTGATTATCTTTTTCTTCAGCTTTGGTCTTCGACTGTCGCTGAATGGTCTTCTGGTGTGATAGCTGATCTTCAGGTCTTCAGAGATAAGCTTGTTGATCCTTGATCTTCAGCGATCGCTGATAGCAATCAGCGTATGCTATCGCTGAATTTGAACAAAAGCTTATCTAAGGAATTTCACTAAGTATATTAAAGGAATCATATTCAAATCACTGAGAGGAGTTATGATCAACAATCTCCCCCTATTTGATTATGATTAAGCAACATAGAAAAATTGCTTTTAAAAGATTAGGAGGGACTTATAAAATTTAAAATAAATTTTCGAAGTACTAATCTGTACGATCATTTTCAGCTAATCTATTATCTAAATTGAGTTTCATTTATAAGGATATGAAATCACAATTTTTACAAGTGGAAGAGCTTAAAGTACATTCACTGATTTAACTTTCAGAGTGAAGGTTCAGTGAGCTAAGAAAATTTAAGAAGATAGAACTCTTATGTTCATTGTCCCTTTTACCTTTTTTCAGGGATCTTTTCAGTACGAGATGGAGTAAAGTACTCGAGTGTATTTCATTAATTATAATCTGAAGATATTACATAGAAATGAAATTACAATCATTAAAGTGAAAGTACATTTACACTGAAGAAAATATCACAAAGGAATAAAAAGCTACTACCAATCAGAGAGGCTCACATTTCTTCTTTTTAACTCATGTTCAAAAACCATCTTCTGTCTGATTACCAGAGGGTCACTAGACTAGCAGTAACAGTATAAGATTTTTATGAAACGAGTAGGGGCCTTATGAAGTTCCTTGTTTCTGAAGAGACGAAGCTGTCTTTCATTATCCAAGAAAATCATGCCAGATTCAGGGAGCGAGATGACTTCACTTTCTTCATATAATCGATCCGTAGGAAGAGAGGTATCCAGCATAGATATATCAGGGAGCGCCATATGACTGATGATGCTTTCAAGATCAAATTTGACACTATGTTCATTTCTTGATCTTGGGCCTTCTTAAGAGGTTGATCTTCTTCTCTTAGATGATTCAGGGAGAGAGGGAACTTGTACATGTTGTGACATTCTCTGCAGCAACTGATTCAGCTCATCTTCTACCACATTCTTGAACTTGGATTTGGAACCCTGAATGGCATCTCTGATTTCGAGCCATTCAGTGTATCCATATAACCTTAAAAATTTTGCTTCTTCTCTCTCTGTTCTGGATGGCCTTGTCATTCTTACATATACCTTTGGACCACCTCTATTGGAGTGTCGCCCTTGGATAGTTGCATGAATGATTTTGGAATCAGATCTTCGATAGTTCAGCATCTCTGTGCACCAATCCAGTTCTTTGTCTTTCTGAGTTGTGGCTTCAGTGTTTAATGCAGTGAGAATCTTCTGTTGAGCGAGAATGGGATCTACATTCAGGTTTTCTTGTACAAGTTCTTTCTGAGCCAGAGCTGCAGCGAGCCGTTCACTCTTTTCTAATTGTTCTTTTGCTGCTTTGTCTCTTGCTGAGTCTTCCCTGAGAATCTTCCTTGCTAAAGCAAGATCATTCTCAGTTTGCTTTATTTCTTCATCTCTGATCCTCTGAGCTTCCAAAGCTTGTTCTCTCTCTTCTTTGGATAGAAAGTAGAATTCAACTACCATCCTGATTGGTACAGCGTTTATTGGGTCTTCATGGGGTACCCTTATTCTTTTGGATTCGAATTCCCTTAGGAATTTTATTCTCCTTTCTTCCTCTTCAGGCTCGGTTATAATCTTCTTCTGAACGCGACGTCGAGGAATGAGGCCTTCTTCTTCCTTAGAGTCAGTTTCAACTATGTACATAAACTGCTCTTTAGAAGAAGGTTCCCTCCTTGTGGATGAGTCCTTTGGTGGACAGGGATCACTGAGGGAAGGAGAGAAAGGAGATTTATCAGAGAGAGGGTTTGAAGGAGGAAGGGTTATATATGGGGATTCAGAGAGAGGAGTAATATAAGGGATAAGCTGAAGCGATACCTTATCAACGGTCTCCCCCTCTGATATAGGGATGGTGGCCTCAAGATCAACCACTTTGGTTTAGGTCCAGCTCCGTCCCCCAAGGGCTCTAGCTGAGATGTGCTTGGTCTGGATAATCTGAAATGCTCCATTGCGAATCCCAAGTCATCATCATCATCATCCTCATCTGCAAAGTGAGGGATGTGTTCCTCTTCTTCTTCTTCATCATCATCCTCTTCTTCATCATCATCAACAAACCTTGCAGAAGGTTCTGGTCTTTGAATGTAAGGAGAGATCCTTTCATCTGGAAACCGTCGATTGTGCTCGCCGATAAGTTCATAAGCGAACTCTTTGGCTACCTTATCCCCCTCCATTATCATGGGGCAGAACGTGGACCATCAGAGTGCGAACATTCGTATGCACGGCCTCAAGCATTGGTCCGATCTGCAGTAGCAAATGAGGGACCAGTCTCACTGAGCCTTGAGAGAGCCTGCATCATTTCAGACTGAGTTTTTAAATTGACTCGAGGACAGCGGCCTGAGCATTAACCTTTTGCTCAATGTTGATGAGGGATTGGTGAAGGTCCTTGTGGTTGTCCTTCAGAGTCTGAACATCAGACACCAAGTTGCTGACGTTTGTCTTCATCCCTGGAGTGCCAGCGACCTGTCGGAAGATCAACTTCGCAGAAGTTTGCAGTGTGTCCAGCCTGGCTCTGGTAAGAGCACACTCATTGACCAGATGATCAATGGCAGGGAATGTGGGAGCAGGCAGGGACACAGAAGGCAACTCAGTGACCCTGGGAGGAAGCTTGGGGGCAAGGTTCTCCATCTTGACATCCCTGAGCTTTTTGGCACTGGGAGGGCGCTGAGGAGACTTCATCTCCGTCTTCGAAGTGGTGGTGGTGATGGTGGTCGCTGTCGCCGAGTAGACAGCAGTAGTGGCAGCAGCTGATGACATTGACAAAGAGGCGAGAAATGAATCTAGATCAGATGATGGATGAAAATTGGCATTATTTTCCGTGAGAATATCATGAGGATTACTCTCAGGGACTACTTTTGCAGAGGTAGTGTCCTGAGGATCACTGACAAGTGTCTTAGAGTATCTGAAAGAGATACTCTGAGGTCCTTTTAAATTGGCTTTCTAAAACTCAAATTGCCTAAACAATTTTGAGGTTTGGACTGCGTGCATTTCAGCATTATCAGAGATAGGGACAACTATCACTGAGTCACTTGCTGATGTGAGGACCAAAGAAGTAGAGATGGAAGAGGTAGAGAAGGCAGAGGGTCATTAGACCAGCAGTAACAATATAAGATTTTTATGAAACGAGTAGGGGCCTTATGAAGTTCCTTGTTTCTGAAGAGACGAAGCTGTCTTTCATTATCCAAGAAAATCATGCCAGATTCAGGGAGTGTTGGTTCCAGATTCCTTTAAACCGATTGTTAATTGAGAGTATTGAATCAAAGTGAAATGCGGAAGCAGATCAATTAACAATCTAAATCAATAGAACAGTAAACAGAATGAAGAACAAAGATTATGAAATGATAACTTTGAATCAAAGTAGACAAAGTTATGAATTACGCACAGTATTCTTCAAAATGTAAATATATTGATCGACTTCTTTTACAAACACAATATAATGCTATTTATACAGTTACAAAAACAGAAAGTCAAAGTGCTAGCCAATTACAAAGTGCCATGTGTCTAAAAGGGAGCGTCTAACAACAATTAGTTATAACAAGAAGAGTGTGTTGACTTTTGTAGACATCTCTTCTTTGACTCATACTTTAATTTCTAACATTCTCCCCCTAAGTATGAAGTCAAAAAAAAACTTTCTTCAGAGAGGATCAACAGCAGCAATGATACTTGAAATATTATTGATAAGCTCTCTGTTCTTCTGAAGTCCATCAAGTCTTTTCTCTACTTTCTTTGCAACTTCTGGATTTGTCGTGTCTAAGCCAGCATAGCACTTGATGATGTAGACTACCTCAGAAGAGTATTTGTGAGCTTCTTTGATGCGAAAGAAGCTCTTTCCATTTGGTCTTTTGAAGATGATTCCCTCTTCTCGGTTCGGTAAGAAGTCTACCCACTCGAATTTGCTTATCCCTTCAAGTTCCTCATTTGGTGCGAGAGATAGCCAGATTATCCATTTTGAAATTTAAGCCAATCTGGAAGTCGACCTGCCTTTTGTATCTAATGTATGATTTCATACATAGAATAATTCTAGTGTAGGCAACATGGTCTTGTGGATCTTTGCGTTCAGAAAGCTGAGTCTTCATAAATTCTTCTAGAAAAATGAGATCAGCTGGATGGATGGACAACATCATTATCACATATGTAATAACTCTTGTTGTTTGATCCGACTACCTCGTAGATTGTGTACCAAATGGGTGTATCTTGAAACCGCTTATGTTTCATGGCCGTGATCTTTGTAATTGGAGCGATAGTGAAAACCGTCTTTCTCGTCTTGTTTATGAGCCATGAAGTTATCTTTAACTTCATTGCTTACATTGTATTGGTTTGCGAAGTTAGGCATCATGAGATAAATCTTCTGATCTGTTGGAGCATACATGTGCCTTTTCTCAACTTCAAGTGTTGGAAGTTCAATGTTTCCAACTTTGTTTAATTTCTCTTCAAATTCTCCTCTTCTGATCTCTTTCTGCTTCTGAGCGGCCTCTGCTCTGACTCTTGCTCTATCTTCAGCTTCAAAATTTTGTCTCTGTAGTTCTTCTTGAAGTCTAGCCTTCTCTCTTTCCAGATTCTCTCTTTCAGCCCTCTCTATCTCTATTTGTTCTTCAACAATTAGCCTCTGGCGTATTATCTCTTCTTCTTTTTCTTTTTCGGCTACGAACACTTCCTCATCCTCCTCTCTCGGCCCTTTCTTCTTTTTCGGCTTTAGCTCTTTCCTTTGCGGCTTTAGCTCGTTCTCGTTCTTCGTGAGCTCGACTATTTCGGCCCTTTCGGTAGGAGAGCTCGGGATTCTCGCTTTTTCCCATAAGATCCGTAATGAACTTAGCTAGATCTGGATCTCTGGGTAGAGGCCCAGAATGCGTAGCCAGAGGTGTTGGAGTGAGTGGCACTTGTTTTGAAGAAGAAGGTTGCTGTGATGGTTTTGGAGTTGAAGAGTCAGCGGTGGTCGTGTTTGGTTCTGGTGGTGTTTGTTTAGCTTGCTTAGGCTCAGGACCTTTCTCCCCCTTCTGAGAATCAGGATCCTGATCCTCAGAATGTTTTCTTTTCAGTTCTGCCTTTTTGCAAGCCCGTTCTTCCTTGGCTTTCTTCTTGGCATTAAACGCCTCAGCAATAGAAGAAACCAGAGGCACGAGTTGAGATAGAGTAGATTCGATGGCAGCAATTTTCTGGTCTGTTGAGGATGTGGAGGGCTTGGAAGAGTACTTTGAAGCGATGGTAGACATTCGCTCAAGAATAATCTGCTGGAAAGAGGCGAGATCAGATTTCGTGACGAGCGTAGACCCAGAGGGATCATCAGAAGGAATGATGGTCTTGAGAATCTTCTGTATATCAGCCACCAGAGAGCTGTAGTCTGAGATAGGGAAGCCAGAGGCACGTAGAGATTCTGGAAGTTGAGAGATTGCCTCTGCATTTGCTTGAAGACCATTATTCAAGAGCAAAAATTGTTCAGCAAAATAGGCCTTCTGATCTGCTTGAGAGGTACTCATTTGGCGCTGAAGATCTGCTAAGAGAGAGTTCTGACTTTCAATTTTAAATTGAAGGCTCAGAAGAAGAGAATTGTTAGTGGTCACGGATAATTTTAGATCTTCCACAGATCTCTGAATTTGATCAGCAAATGCCAAGAACGCTGCATTTGTGACGAAATCAGAAGATGTAACCGGTGCATCTCCAACACATGGAGCCCCTTTACCCTCGCGTTCGCAGGGGCCTTCTACACCCGTTTTGACGTTGAGTGTAGAAGGACTTCCAACCGATCCTTGAGGGCCGTTATTCATGTGCTCCTCTTCGGTTGTTCCGATCGTTTCAACATTATCCTCATCATCGCAGGATGAGGTGTCGAAGACAAGATGCTTACCTTGGTGAAGTGTAAACACTCCGGTAAGAGGTGCATTCCTAGGCTGTAACCCCTCTGATGGGAATTCATTAGCATCTATCCTAGGAGAGGATGTGGACTAATCCTCTGTGCGTATTGGTATGTCAGTCACGGAGACATGAACATGTGGTGAAGGAAGTGGCGAGTTCTGGGGCGAATGAACTCTTATATTATCATCATCATCCTTTTGAGAGGATGATGAAGTGGAGGTGCTTTCCCCAGATGAAATTGATTCAGAAGAAGAAGTATCCTCTGAATGGCTGGTTTCTTGGTGGTTTGAACTGGGCTGTTCTAAATCAATGAGTGGAGACGTGGTGACATCAACCTCAGAAGTTGTGGTTGCCCTTTGGGGAATAGGAGAGGAACACTCATATGTGTCTCTGAGGACATCTTCTGTACCTTCATTTAATAGAAGGTCGGCATGGGTAGAAGCACTCGGATGTTCACTCCTATTTTTCTCAAGCTCATGCTCACCAGACCCCTGACCACCTACACCTGGCTCTAAGTGCTCTGGGGTAGGAATTCTCTGTTCTGAGAAAACCATAGAGCTTCTATAGATTTGGAGATTAGAAGAGCTAGATGGGATTAGGTTTAGCATGTACCTGGATAATTCTCTGGGTGCAGAGTAGCCGATGCTGTCGATGGTTGATCTATGGGAGCTCATTGATGCAATTTTGCAGAATGGCTGAATCAGGGGAGCTTCGATTGCCCCAATTGCAGGATGAGTGATGAGAGATAGAAATCTTGGGAACATGAGTGCTGGTAGTGGCTTTCCCTGACTCTGATGGATCACCTTAGTGTGCACAGCTGCTTTGATCTCTTGGAAGATGAGACTTGCATAGTCCAAGGGTCGATTGAAGAACATCCCATACATTATAGTCAGAATGTTTCGGCTAGCCTGATCCAGAGAACCTATTTTGCAGGTTAGGCTCTTGTTGAGAATGGAGACGAGTAGATTCCACATTGGGGGCAACTTCTTCCTCTTGAATTCGGACAGCCTTGTAAGAGGTTCATTGTAACCCAGAAGATTTATGAAGGCTAGGAGGGCTTCTGTGGAAGGGTTTTCTTCTAGGGCAGGATTGGGAATGGTTTGCCCATCCACTTCGATCACAGAAAGGGGAAGATGGAAATATTTGGCAAGTTTTCTTTTGGTGATGGGGATTTGAACAGCAATTTCCACTTGTTCAGGATGGGTGAAAGAACCGGCGAGTGTTTCATCAGTTTCGATGGTCATTGTTTGCCACAGTTCTTGGACATAGATTTCAGGGATGTTTGGGTTGGTTAGGGTTAGGGCTCGATTCAACTGGTGTTGTTGTAGAAACTCGATCATGATGCGAAATTCTGGTTGATAAGTGTTAGGGTTGAGCAGTACCTGCACATTGTTCGCCTTCAATGGCAGTTTCACAATGGGAGTACTATCCGCAGTTGAATCGATGATTCTTTCTTCATCATTGTTGGAAGGACGGGCACAGTTGGAAGCCATTTTGAAATTTCGAATGCTTGATAATAGAAAACTTTGTCTTTGCAAAGAGAATGAACACTGAGTTAGGGAATATTTGCGAGGAAGAAGATGAAGGTTGAAATTGGGGGTTTTATGTGAGAGAGAAACTGTAGAATGGGAAGGGGTTATTAAGTTTGGGGAGAAACAAAAAACGGTTCATTTGAGCTGATGTAAGCACGCGGGTATACACATGCAGTGTTTCGATTGGGGACACGTGTACGACGAGACACATGTATGATGATGATTTAGTAGCAGAGGCTGTTTTTCTTAAAAGCAGAAATAAACAAAAGTAATAAAAAAATCTGTTTAATTAATCAATTAATTTTGAATTAATTGAATAAACACAGATTTTAATCTTAATTTTATTTATTTAAGTTTAAAAATCAGTCAAGTGAAAACAAAAATCACATGAGAGTTTAGTTTCTATAAAAGAATAATAAAGAAGAATTTGCATTAAACATATAGATTTAAACAACCTTGGAGGCAAGAGTTGATTGAATTTATATATTTAATGGAAATTATAAGAAATATCAATTTATAGAAAATTTAGTTGAAAAACATGTCGACTTGATTTATATTAAAAAAAAATTTGAGATGAATCAAAAAGTCTAAGAGACCTTGGCGGCAAGAGAAACTCAGAGCAGATAGATTCAAATAAAATTTAAGTGAAATAGTAAATCAGAAGACAAACTAACCGTAGTTAGACTTAGACGAATATCTTCTGCATTGTGAAACTCCCCCTTGAATGGTAAACTCCCCCTTGAATGGTGAACTCCCGCTGTAGTAGCTTCTTTACCTCGTTTCTCAATCTGCACTTTATGATTTCTCTTGAAAGAAAAATATTATTATGAAACAGAAAATCAGAGTAACTCAGAGGCTTCTGAAGTGTTCTGAAGAGTTCAGAAAGCATCAAAGACTTCTGATGACTTCTGAAGTATCGTCAGAATAGTTCAGAGGCTTCTGGATGCTTCTGAAGAAATCATTGTTACATATTAAGCATTCCCAACTTGCTAATTAAGAAGTTAAAACGTCTCTCATCAAGAGCTTTTGTGAAAATATCAGCAAGTTGATAATCAGTAGAAACAAAATACATTTCGATTGTACCCTTTTCGACATGATCCTTGATGAAATGATACCCGACATCGATATGCTTTGTTTTGGAATGCGGAACCGGATTTTCCGTAATGGCGATAGCACTTTTAGAATCACGAGAGGATGGGAATCTTATCGTATATCGACCATAATCTACGAGTTGGGTCTTCATCCAAATAACTTGTGAACAACAACTAGCGGAAGCAACATATTCGGCCTGCCGTAGATGTGGATACGCAGCTTTGTTTCTTGGATGTCCAACTTATAAGTCGATTTCCCGTGTTGACAAATACCTGATGTACTTTTTCCGTCAAGCTTACAACCCGCATGATCGAATCGTATACGCCATTAAATCAAATCCAGAATTTTTAGGATACCAAAGGCCCAACGATGGTGAACCTTTTAAGTACCTAAAAATTCTTTTTACAGCAGCCAAATGAGACTCTTTAGGATTGGCTTGATAACGAGCACAAAGACAAGTGGCAAACATAATATCAGGTCTACTTGCTGTTAAATATAAAAGAGAACCAATCATTCCTCCGTAGCCGGTAATATCAACGGATTTACCGGAGGAGTCGAGTCCTAATTTCATACCGGGAGAGATAGGTGTTTTCATGGATGATGAGTTTTGAAGATGAAACTTTTTAAGCATGTCGAAACATATTTTGCTCGATTTATAAAGATACCGCAGGTGCTTTGTTTAACTTGAAGTCCTAGGAAGAAAGTTAATTCTCCCATCATACTCATTTCAAATTCAGTTTCCATCAACTTAGAAAACAAATCAACTTCTGTTTGATGAGTAGAACCAAATATTATGTCATCCACGTAAATTTGAACTATAGTTAACATACCTTTGCCTCTTTTGATGAACAGAGTTGTATCGATTTTACCTTTTTCATATCTTTTGCTGATCAGAAATTTCGATAGTCGTTCATACCAGGCTCTTGGGGCTTGCTTTAGACCATACAAAGCTTTGTCAAGAAGATAAACATATTCTGGATATCTTGCATCTTTGAAACCATCAGGTTGTTCAACATACACTTCTTCTTTTAGACATCCATTAAGAAATGCACATTTAACATCCATTTGGTAGACTTTGAAGTTTTTGTATGCGAGAGAAAGCCAAGAATAATCTTATTGCTTCTAGTCTTGCAACAGAGCAAAGGTTTCATCATAATCGATACCTTCCTCTTGACAGTAACCTTTAGCCACCAAACGAGCTTTATTTCTGACAACAATTCCATCTTCATCCTTTTTGTTCCTAAATACCCATTTTGTGCCAATAGCAACTTTGCCTTTTGGTAAAGGAACAAGACGCCAAACTTTATTTCTTTCGAATTGAAGTAGTTCTTCCTGCATAGCATCCACCCAGCTTGGTTCAACTAAGGCTTCATGTACACGTTTAGGTTCGATCATACTAAGAAAATTAACAAAGAATGCTTCATTTGCAGTAGCAGATCGTGTTCTGACCCCCTCAGAAGGACTACCAATTATAAGATCTGGTGTGTGAGATTTAGTCCATTTCGTCATTCTGGGTTGAGAAATTGATTGGGTTGTTTTATTTGACGAAATGATTTCATCTGGAAACACAAAATCTTCTTTATTTTCTTCTGTATGTCCTTCTGGTATCTGTTTTGTCACCTGTCCTTGTGTCTCCCCCTCAGATGATGAAACAGAAGTAGCTTCTTGACTGGCAGATGTAGGAGTAGTGGGAACTTCTGGACAAATAGACGTGACAGATGAAACAGAGAGAGTAATGCCTGAGGCTTGGAGAATATCTGGTATCTGCAAATGTGGAGGTGACATAGCTTCTGACACAACTTCGTCGCCCAGAAAATCTTGAAAAATAGCATCAATCTCGGATTCTCTGGAACCTGAAAGATAGTCAGAAGTAACAGTATTAAGCTTGAGTTCTGAAGTAGAGTGTTCGGAAGTCAGTTGGGTGTTATCATCGAAGTCAATGTTGATGCTTTCCATAACAGTTTTTGTTCGTAAGTTAAAAACTCGGAAAGCTCTTGAATTTAACGAGTAGCCTAAAAATTTAGCTTCATCGGACTTCGGATCAAATTTGCCAAGATTATCTCTGTCGTTTAAGATAAAACATCTGCAACCAAAGATATGAAAATTTTTTACAGATGGTTTTCTTTTATTAATCAGCTCATAAGAGGTTTTGAGATGCCTCTTGACAATAATTGAACGGTTTTGAGTGAAACAAGCAGTAGCAACAGCTTCGGCCCAGAAGTGAATTGGGAGACCAGAAGCTGCGAGCATCGTTCTGGCTGCTTCAACCAAGGTTCTGTTGCGACGTTCAACTACACCGTTTTGTTGTGGAGTGCGAACAGCAGAGAAGTTTTGAGTAATTCCTTGTTCAACAAGATACGATTCAAGCTTGGCGTTCTTGAATTCTGTACCATTATCACTTCGAAGCTGCTGAATCTTCTGATGTAGAAGAACTTGAATTCTGGTCATCATATTCTGTAGTACCACTGGGACTTCTGACTTTTGACGAACGAAAACAAGCCAAGTATATCTGGAAAATTCATCAATTAGTACCAGAATATACTTTTTACCAGATAGACTCTGAATTGCAATTGGTCCACAGAGATCCACATGTAATAATTGCAGAGATCTAGTACAAGAATGATCACTTTTTGTTTTATGAGATGCTCGTTTAATTTTGCCCATTTCACATGCAGGGCAGAGGTGATCTTTTTGAAAATGAATATCTGGAAGTCCGGATACCGCCTTGTTTTTAACAAGCATCTCAAGATTATTAAAATTTAAGTGAGACATTTTATGATGCCAGAGCCACGCAACTTCACTCTTTTTGGAGATGAGACATAAAGTTTCCTTACCATCCTTAGAGATAAAATTCATCATATACAAGTTACCTTTCCTGTCTGCTCTCCAAAGTTCTTCACCTGCCTTAGAGAATAAATAACAATGTTTTTCATCAAATACTACTAGTATTTTAGAATCACAAAGTTGACTTACACTAAGGAGGTTATGTTTCAAGCCAGAAACATGAGCTACCTTTGATAAGGTGATATTACCTTCTTGTAGAGTACCGTAGCCTTTTATTTGACCCTTACCATTATCACCAAAAGTTACTACTCCACCGATTTGTCCTTGAATTGGGATAGTAAATTTTGGGATCCAAATATGTGCCTCGAGCATCCGCAGTCAAGATACCGTATATGCACACGCTCGTTTACGCAATCAAAAATCGAATTTCTTAGGTACCCATCGCATAATGGGTCCTTTTATGTTAGCTTTTGGAGTATGCTCGTTTTTTGATTTAACAGAAGGTAAAGATTTTATTTTTGGTTTTTGGTTTTTTTGAGTTTTATTCTTTTTGTGACAAACATACTGTGAATTGGAATGATCAGAGGTTTGCGAGAAAAATTGTTTTAACTTTAAGAACAGTGAAAAACATTCAGAAGACTGAAACATAGAAGATTGAATTGAATTTTCATTGCGAGAATGGTAATTACAATTATTCTTTCTAAAGTCTTTTCTAGTATCAGTTGTTCTAGAGAACCTTTCTAGACTAGACTTTTGTTTTAGTTCTGGCTTTTTCTTCTCTGTGTTCTTCCTCTCGATCTACTTTTGCGAAGCTCGTTATTTACCGAAAAAGGAACATAAGAATTAGAGGATTTCCATTTGCCTTTTTGAATATTAGTAAACTTCGGAAGAGTAGAGTTTAAAATCTTTTGATTTTGCACTTTGTTTTTGAGTTCTGCCTCTTTCTCAAGTTCAAGACATGTTTTGGCTTTGAGACACATATCTAGGAAGTCTGGATGTATAGATACTGATTTTCTCGGTTCTGGAACGAAAACGGGAAGAATAGGTATACCACTTGAAAGTTTAGCACAATCTCTATCAGAAGCTCTGATTTCTTGAGATTTATCAGTATACAAATAATCATCCTTTTTATCAATAATTTCTGAATTATTTGTGATAACTTTTGATGATTTAAAAGAATTAATTTCTAAATTTGAAAGGTAATTTTCAGAGTTATCAAAAAATTCTTCATCATTATTGTCATTCTCCCATGGATACGTAATCTCAGCCAAGCTTTCTTGAGTTTCAGAAAGATGTAAATCTTCAAATGAACAGGGAGAGATCTCTGGATGATTCTCACAAAGAGTTTCATTTCTAAAACACTTATCCAGAGTAGAGTGAATATCGTTTTCAAACATAAGTCGTAGATCTTCCTCTGCCTGACTTGGAACAAAAATATCTGCCTCTGGATTCAAAATTGTATGTTTATTTGAACCAAAATTGAAAATATCATCTTTCTTCTGAACTTTATTTAGATCAACATTTGTTTTACAACAATATTCAATATTTTTGAATTTAAGTTTGCTTTTTTTATGATGGTTTTCATATCTAGATTTTTTAAAAATAGATTTTTCATACAAAATTGGAAACTTTGTCTTCTGTATTTGTCCAACACAAAAAACAGATTTCAGATCTGACCTTTTCTTACACGTGTAGGGATCTAGGTCCTCGAAACCAAGTCCAGATCTTCCTACTTGTGTGTTAATTTTGTCATGAACCTTCGTGCATCCGGATATGTTATAATCGTAGCTTTTTCCGTTGAAGTTCAATGTGTAAAAATTCTCTCTCTTTACGAAAATAGTTATTAAGTGCTACGTAGTTGAGTCTATCACTCTCTTTGTCTCTCGATTTCTTTCTCTTTTCCTTCCGTGTTTATTGAGATTCAAAATTTCCTTTTTAAGTTTTTCTTCAGAAAGTTTTAAACTCATGGAAATCGTTTCCTTTGCAGTATTTAATTCGAGTTTTTCCTCTGTAAGTAAATCCATTTCTCTTTTGAAAATATCTCTTTCCCTTTTGATTGTAGAAAGAGTTTTCTCAATACTTTTTCGTAATTTCTTTTCGATTGTGAGTTTCAGTTTTAGTTCCTCAAAATTGTTTGATAACATTACAATCGTTTGTTCAAGCTCAGATGATCCAGAGAAATTACTAACCGGTGACTCGCAGGGTTGATCCTCTCGATTCGTTTGTGTTTGCCATTCCACGTAACATGGCTTCATCACCGCCGGATTCATCCGGCACCCGCTTTTTTTTTACGCAAAGTGTGCTCTTTCGGTGACATTGTACTTATATTTGTTTTTGTAATAAGTCTTATCCTTTTCCGCAGCTCCTCTGCAATCTCTCGAGTAATGTCCGGCTTGCCACATCCGTAGCAGACATCTTTCTTCCTTTTTAATTCTTCTTCTTTCTTCTCTTCTTCTGTTTTCTCTACTCTCTGTACTTCTTGTTTAGGAACATACGGACGATCAAATCGTTTATTTCCTTTCAAAGACTTATTTCCAAAACGATTAGTAAATTGCTTGGTTATTAAAGCCAGAGAGTCAGCAAACGCTTTAATTTCATCATCTGATTCAGAGTCATCTTCTGGAGCGGTCTCGATATGAAGGCCTTCGATTTCTTCCTCGTCATCACTTCGTCTTCTCGATTCCTTTTGTTTCGAGATCAAAGCCAGAGGACCTCCGATGTTTGTTCTTTTCTGAACAACTTCTTTTTCATGAGCTTGCAGTGTACCGAATACATCATGCAACGACCATTGTTCAAGGTCCTGATTGGCTTGTAGTGACATGGATAGATTTGACCATTCAGGGTTTAACCTTTTGAGAAATAGAACATTGTTGTCTTCCTTTGATCTAACAATGTCACATCTCTTGCAGAGATTAATTAGATTGTTGAATCGATGAAATGTTTGTTCCAGAGATTCATCATCGGCCGCTTGAAAACTATTATATTCATTTAGAGCTTGGGCTCTTCTGTTCTTTTTCATTTTCGCACCACCTTCTAAGAGATTCTCCAGTTGATCCCATAAATCTTTTGCTGTGTCACATGAGTCCAGAGATTGAAAAATCTCATTTGGAATGGCCATTATCAACAGAGACTTAGCTTTCTTAGCTAATTCCACCTTAGCCTTTTCTTCATCAGTCCAGTTATTCCTTGACTTCTGAATCAGTCTTGCTGGTACCTCATCTGTATTTGCAGTGGCTGGAATTCTGGGAATAGTAGTGGTGGGAACAAACGGACCGTTTTGAATAATTGGATATAAGTCAGCATCCAATCCCTCATAGAAGTTAACCATTCGAATCTTCCATTGTGGGTATTCATCACGTACAAGAGTTGGAGGTTTAGTCAGGGACCCAGACGTATAAACAGCATTCAAGCTCGAATTTGCCATTTGAGTAGGATAGAAGAGAAAATTTGAAGATTTGAAAGAAATTTAGAACAATTAAATCTCAATTTGATAGAAGAACAGGTCGATAATATCACTGTTTCTTCAGATTACAAAATGAATGACTCAATTTAAGAGAAGATTGTTAACGATTTAACAAAATCTCGTAAAACAGAGTGGATTAATTAACAAATTTTGAATCTGAGAAAATACTGGTCGATCGAAAGGAATTTCTTCAATGGAAGAGATCTAATAATCAATAGATTGATTAGATGGCTCTGATACCAATTGTTGGTTCCAGATTCCTTTAAACCGATTGTTAATTGAGAGTATTGAATCAAAGTGAAATGCGGAAGCAGATCAATTAACAATCTAAATCAATAGAACAGTAAACAGAATGAAGAACAAAGATTATGAAATGATAACTTTGAATCAAAGTAGACAAAGTTATGAATTACGCACAGTATTCTTCAAAATGTAAATATATTGATCGACTTCTTTTACAAACACAATATAATGCTATTTATACAGTTACAAAAACAGAAAGTCAAAGTGCTAGCCAATTACAAAGTGCCATGTGTCTAAAAGGGAGCGTCTAACAACAATTAGTTATAACAAGAAGAGTGTGTTGACTTTTGTAGACATCTCTTCTTTGACTCATACTTTAATTTCTAATAGGGAGCGAGATGACTTCACTTTCTTCATATAATCGATCCGTAGGAAGAGAGGTATCCAGCATAGATATATCAGGGAGCGTCATATGACTGATGATGCTTTCAAGATCAAATTTGACACTATGTTCATTTCTTAAACTTGGGCCTTCTTCAGAGGTTGATCTTCTTTTCTTAGATGATTCAGGGAGAGAGGGAACTTGTACATGTTGTGACATTCTCTGCAGCAACTGATTCAGCTCATCTTCTACCACATTCTTGAACTTGGAACCCTGAATGGCATCTCTGATTTCGAGCCATTCAATGTATCCATATAACCTTAAGAATTTTGCTTCTTCTCTCTCTGTTCTGGATGGCCTTGTCATTCTTACATATACCTTTGGACCACCTCTATTGGAGTGTCGCCCTTGGATAGTTGCGTGAAAGATTTTGGAATCAGATCTTCGAAAGTTCAGAGTCTCTGTGCACCAATCCAGTTCTTTGTCTTTCTGAGTTGTGGCTTCAGTGGTTAGTGCAGTGAGAATCTTCTGTTGAGCGAGAATGGGATCTACATTCAGGTTTTCTTGTACAAGTTCTTTCTGAGCCAGAGCTGCAGCGAGCCGTTCACTCTTTTCTAATTGTTCTTTTGCTGCTTTGTCTCTTTCTGAGTCTTCCCTGAGAATCTTCCTTGCTAAAGCAAGATCATTCTCAGTTTGCTTTATTTCTTCATCTCTGATCCTCTGAGCTTCCAAAGCTTGTTCTCTCTCTTCTTTGGATAAAAAGTAGAATTCAACTACCATCCTGATTGGTACAGCGTTTATTGGGTCTTCATGGGGTACCCTTATTCTTTTGGATTCGAATTCCCTTAGGAATTTTATTCGCCTTTCTTCCTCTTCAGGCTCGGTTATAATCTTCTTCTGAACGCGACGTCGAGGAATGAGGCCTTCTTCTTCCTCAGAGTCAGTTTCAACTATGTACATAAACTGCTCTTTAGAAGAAGGTTCCCTCCTTGTGGATGAGTCCTTTGGAGGACAGGGATCACGGAGGGAAGGAGAGAAAGGAGATTTATCAGAGAGAGGGTTTGAAGGAGGAAGGGTTATATATGGGGATTCAGAGAGAGGAGTAATATAAGGGATAAGCTGAAGCGATACCTTATCAACGGTCTCCCCCTCTGATATAGGGATGGTGGCCTCAAGATCAACCACTTTGGTTTAGGTCCAGCTCCGTCCCCCAAGGGCTCTAGCTGAGATGTGCTTGGTCTGGATAATCTGAAATGCTCCATTGCGAATCCCAAGTCATCATCATCATCATCCTCATCTGCAAAGTGAGGGATGTGTTCCTCTTCTTCTTCTTCATCATCATCCTCTTCTTCATCATCATCAACAAACCTTGTAGAAGGTTCTGGTCTTTGAATGTAAGGAGAGATCCTTTCATCTGGAAACCGTCGATTGTGCTCGCCGATAAGTTCATCAGCGAACTCTTTGGCTACCTTATCCCCCTCCATTATCATGGGGCAGAACGTGGACCATCAGAGTGCGAACATTCGTATGCACGGCCTCAAGCATGGTTCGATCTGCAGTAGCAAATGAGGGACCAGTCTCACTGAGCCTTAAGAGAGCCTGCATCATTTCAGACTGAGTTTTTGAATAGACTCGAGGACAGCGGCCTGAGCAATAACCTTTTGCTCAATGTTGATGAGGGATTGGTGAAGGTCCTTGTGGTTGTCCTTCAGAGTCTGAACATCAGACACCAAGTTGCTGACGTTTGTCTTCATCCCTGGAGTGCCAGCGACCTGTCGGAAGATCAACTTCGCAGAAGTTTGCAGTGTGTCCAGCCTTGCTCTGGTGAGAGCACACTCATTGACCAGATGATCAATGGCAGGGAATGTGGGAGCAGGCAGGGACACAGAAGGCAACTCAGTGACCCTGGGAGGAAGCTTGGGGGAAAGGTTCTCCATCTTGACATCCCTGAGCTTTTTGGCACTGGGAGGGCGCTGAGGAGACTTCATCGCCGTCTTCGAAGTGGTGGTGGTGATGGTGGTCGCTGTCGCCGAGTAGACAGCAGTAGTGGCAACAGCTGATGACATTGACAAAGAGGCGAGAAATGAATCTAGATCAGATGATGGATGAAAAATGGCATTATTTTCCTTGAGAATATCATGAGGATTACTCTCAGGGACTACTTTTGCAGAGGTAGTGTCCTGAGGATCACTGACAAGTGTCTTAGAGTATCTGAAAGAGATACTCTGAGGTCCTTTTAAATTGGCTTTCCAAAACTCAAATTGCCTAAACAATTTTGAGGTTTGGACTGCGTGCATTTCAGCATTATCAGAGATAGGGACAACTATCACTGAGTCACTTGCTGATGTGAGGACCAAAGAAGTAGAGATGGAAGAGGTAGAGAAGGCAGAGGGTCATTAGACTAGCAGTAACAATATAAGATTTTTATGAAACGAGTAGGGGCCGTATGAAGTTCCTTGTTTCTGAAGAGACGAAGCTGTCTTTCATTATCCAAGAAAATCATGCCAGATTCAGGGAGCGAGATGACTTCACTTTCTTCATATAATCGATCCGTAGGAAGAGAGGTATCCAGCATAGATATATCAGGGAGCGTCATATGACTGATGATGCTTTCAAGATCAAATTTGACACTATGTTCATTTCTTAAACTTGGGCCTTCTTCAGAGGTTGATCTTCTTTTCTTAGATGATTCAGGGAGAGAGGGAACTTGTACATGTTGTGACATTCTCTCGCAAAGAATCGATTCAGCTCATCTTCTACCACATTCTTGAACTTGGAACCCTGAATGGCATCTCTGATTTCGAGCCATTCAGTGTATCCATATCACCTTAAGAATTTTGCTTCTTCTCTCTCTGTTCTGGATGGCCTTGTCATTTTTACATATACCTTTGGACCACCTATGTTGGAGTGTCGCCCTTGGATAGGTGCGTGAATGATTTTGGAATCAGATCTTCGAAAGTTCAGCATCTCTGTGCACCAATCCAGTTCTTTGTCTTTCTGAGTTGTGGCTTCAGTGGTTAGTGCAGTGAGAATCTTCTGTTGAGCGAGAATGGGATCTACATTCAGGTTTTCTTGTACAAGTGCTTTCTGAGCCAGAACTGCAGCGAGCCGTTCACTCTTTTCTAATTGTTCTTTTGCTGCTTTGTCTCTTGCTGAGTCTTCCCTGAGAATCTTCCTTGCTAAAGCAAGATCATTCTCAGTTTGCTTTATTTCTTCATCTCTGATCCTCTGAGCTTCCAAAGCTTGTTCTCTCTCTTCTTTGGATAAAAAGTAGAATTCAACTACCATCCTGATTGGTACAGCGTTTATTGGGTCTTCATGGGGTACCCTTATTCTTTTGGATTCGAATTCCCTTAGGAATTTTATTCTCCTTTCTTCCTCTTCAGGCTCGGTTATAATCTTCTTCTGAACGCGACGTCGAGGAATGAGGCCTTCTTCTTCCTCAGAGTCAGTTTCAACTATGTACATAAACTGCTCTTTAGAAGAAGGTTCCCTCCTTGTGGATGAGTCCTTTGGTGGACAGGGATCACTGAGGGAAGGAGAGAAAGGAGATTTATCAGAGAGAGGGTTTGAAGGAGGAAGGGTTATATATGGGGATTCAGAGAGAGGAGTAATATAAGGGATAAGCTGAAGCGATACCTTATCAGCGGTCTCCCCCTCTGATATAGGGATGGTGGCCTCAAGATCAACCACTTTGGTTTAGGTCCAGCTCCGTCCCCCAAGGGCTCTAGCTGAGATGTGCTTGGTCTAGATAATCTGAAATGCTCCATTGCAAATCCCAAGTCATCATCATCATCATCATCATCATCATCTCCAAAGTGAGGGATGCGTTCCTCTTCTTCTTCTTTTTCATCATCATCCTCAACAAACCTTGCAGAAGTTTCTGGTCTTTGAATGTAAGGAGAGGTCCTTTCATCTGGAAACCGTCGATTATGCTCGCCAATAAGTTCGTCAGCGAACTCTTTGGCCACCTTCTCCGCCTCAATCTTATCATGGGGCAGAACGTGGACCATCAGAGTGCGAACATTCGTGTGCACGGCCTCAAGCATGGTCCGATCAGCAGCAGCAAATGAGGGACCCGCCCACGAGCCTTGAGAGAGCTCGCATTATGTCGACCGAGTCTTTTGAATAGACTCGAGGACGGTTCGAGCATCAACCTTTTGCTCAATGTTGATGGGGGATTGGTGAAGGTCCTTGTGGTCGTCCTTCAGAGTCTGAACATCAGACACCAAGTTGCTGACGTTTGTCTTCATCCCTGGAGTGCCAGCGACCTGCCAGAAGATCAACTCCATAGAAGTTTGCAGTGTGTCCAGCCTGGCTCTGGTGAGAGCACACTCATTGACCAGATGGTCAATGGCAGGTAATGTGGGAGCAGGCAGGGACACAGAAGGCAACTCAGTGACCCTGGGAGGAAGCTTGGGGGCAAGGTTCTCCATCTTGACATCCCTGAGCTTTTTGGCACTGGGAGGGCGCTGAGGAGACTTCATCGCTGTCTTCGAAGTGGTGGTGGTGGTGGTGGTCGTTGTCGCCAAGTAGACAGCAGTAGTGGCAGCAGCTGATGACATTGACAAAGAGGCCAGAAAAGAATCCGGATCAGATGATGGATGAAGAATAGCATTATTTTCCTTGAGAATATCATGAGGATTACTCTCAGGGACTACTTTTGCAAAGGTAGTGTCCTGAGGATCACTGACCAGTGTCTTAGAGTATCTGAAGGAGATACTCTGAGGTCCTTTTAAATTGGCTTTCCAAAACTCAGATTGCCTAAACAATTTTGAGGTTTTGACTGCATGCATTTCAGCATTATCAGAGATAGGGAGAACTATCACTGAGTCACTTGCTGATGTGAGGACCAAAGAAGTAGAGATGGAAGAGGTAGAGAAGGCAGTGAAAGTAATACCTGATCCAGCTTCAGCAGAGCTGGCTATAACACCTTCAGAGACCTTAGTCCCTGATGGTGGTGGTAGTGCTGATGAAGCTTCAACGGCAGCAGAAACCGTTGGAGTGGCTGTGGATGAGGGTGGTGATTGTAGTACACCAAAATCAGAGAGGATGGTCTGTTGAGAGACCACCTTCTTAGGCTTCTTTGGGGCGATGGTCGTCTTATGACCATCAGTGGGGGCTTTCCTCTTAGCAGCAGTAGTGCCTTGGGTACTCACTGAGGGGATGGGCAGCGAGGAGGTCACTAAAAGAGGTGCTCCTATAAGTTGTAGCATATAGGGGGTGAGAGGAGCATCACCTGGACGTTCTTCCAGGTCCAGGGACTTCTTCCCTACCATTGAGAAGGCAAAGCCTCCGACTTTCGGGTAGTTCTCCCCGAAAGCCTCTTCAAGGATGGTGGAGAAGAAACGGGGGTAAGGGATAACAGGATCTCTAGTGGAGGCGTAGAGGCGGCTGCACATATTGCTGAAGATGTAATCAGCGTAGTTCAGAGGATGACCTGGTCAGAGAGAAAAGGCAAGGTCTTGAAAATGTTTGCTCGCCTGATCGTGGGAGCCAACCTTGGACCCTAGGCACTGAATGACCTGGGTGAAAATATACTGCCAGCGAGAAGGGAGTCGCTTCTTTTCCAGCTTTGAACCCACCGTCTTCACTGAGGGGTTCTCCCATTTGTAGCCAATGGATTCCAAGAAAGCATCTATCTGCTACTTTGTTGGTTCAACACCCCATTGCTCATTCTTCTTGCGCTGAGGGAGTCTTAGCGCCTTGCGTACAAACCCCGCTGAGAACGCGAAGAAGCCAAGTTCGGGGATTGTGAAGGAAATAGCAGGAAGGACAGTGCCTTTGTCTGTTTTCAGAGTGGTACATTGCGCCGTGTACCAGAGAGCCTGAAGGTGAGAGGCAATGCCCACTAGGTTGTGGACGAAGGCATACATCAGAGGGCACGCCTTGAGAAAGGTTGCAACGTCCTTGAACTGAAGGCGTTCAGAGGGAATGTCCACCAATGCAATGTAATTGCATGGCTTGAAGGTTGATTTTTCCAGCTCAAATTGACAGGTTGGTGCGGCGACCAACTGGTTAGCAGCAACAAGTTCAGCGACGTTGGAAGCAGAGGCCATTTCTGTAGGAAAAATGGCAACACCAAAGAGATAAATCATGGTTTTAATACATGAATGTATAAACCAGAGGTTTGGTATAAAAAGTACCAAATGTAAGAGCAAAGAAACAAGTATTTTGATGAACAATATCAAAATGCTTGTTGGCAATAATAATAAAAAAAATTTAAAGGTAAATAAAAAAAATGATAAAACATAAAAAAATTATGTTCTAGGAACAGGGTTTTGAAAGAGAAAAAGCTTTTCACTTTAAAAGCAAGAATTTATTGATTTTAAGAATGAAATAGATAAGAAAGGTGAAAACAGTTGTTTCCAGTTCTTGATATAAGGTTTAGATCAAACCTTAAACGTGTGAAGGAGAAAAACGCACAAGTGCCTGATCTTGGTGTTCTTGGAGAAAGCTTGAAGAATCGAAGGTTTCCTTTGCCTTTAGGGAAGTTATGAAAGCGGAAGGAACAAAGTAAGGCAAAAAGAATGCTTAAATAGCATGAGGAGAGAGAAAGAAAGGATTGCTAAACGACAATTTTAGCTTTTTGAAAAAAAATGATGACCTAGCGCACGTTCCAATAAATGAGATGGAAAGGAAACGTCGTGGTCCGTCGTGTGTCAGAAATAGGTCTGACGTGTCCTTTTCTTTTATTTTTAAAAGATTATAATGATGGTTATCCATTAGGAAGGTTTATCATTAATAATTTTAGAAAAATCTTCATCACTAATAATAAAGGATTGTCAGTGAGGAGTTTTAAATAAGAGAGACATTCTTTGATGAGAAAGGATAACAAAGAGTTTTAAGAGATTAAAAGATAATAGCTGAGGAGATGGCCTAGATATCGCTGAATCAGAGTTCAGAGAATGGAAAGTTTGAAGGCTTTATTTGTAATCCTTTGTTGGTTACTGATTAATAAATTATTCAGCGTTCAACATACCAAGTTCGCTGATAAGTAGATTGAATCTAGTTTCATCAAGAGGCTTGGTGAAAAGATCAGCGAGCTGATATTCAGTAGGAACAAAATAGAGCTCAACTTCACCATTCATCACATGATCTCTGATAAAGTGATATCGGATCTCAATGTGCTTGGTTTTGGAGTGAAGTATAGGGTTGTTAGCAATTGCTATAGCACTTGTGCTATCATAGTATATAGGAATTTTAGAGAGCTTTAGATCGTAGTCTCTGAGTTGATTTCTCATCCAAAGGATTTGAGCACAACAACTACCAGCTGCTACGTATTCAGCTTCAGCGGTGGAAGTGGACACTGAGTTTTGCTTTTTACTTGTCCAACTTATTAACTTTCCACTTAGCAGCTGACACCAACCAGTGGTGCTTTTCCTATCAATCTTACAACCTGCAAAGTCACTGTCAGAGTAACCAATAAGATCAAATCCTAATCCTTTGCGATACCAGAGACCAAGATTTGGAGTTCCTTTCAGGTATCTGAAGATTCGCTTTACAACGATTAGATGGGATTCCTTCGGTTCAGCTTGATACCGAGCACAGAGACAGGTAGCGTACATGATGTCTGGTCTACTCGCTGTAAGATACAGCAGAGACCCAATCATTCCACGATAGGCCGTGACATTGACTGGTTTCCCATTGGGATCCTTGTTTAATGTAATAGGAGGCGCCATAGGAGTCTTCATCGCTGAGCATTGGTTCATGTCAAATTTATTCAGCATGTCTTTAACATATTTGCTTTGACAAATAAAAATTCCTTTGTCAGATTGCTTAATCTGCAAACCTAGAAAATATGTTAGTTCACCCATCATACTCATTTTATATTGTTTTGGCATTCTTGCAGCGAAACGAGTGCATAGTTTGGGTCTTGTGGAACCAAAGATAATGTCATCAACATATATCTGAGCGAGAATCGTATGACCTTTATATTTTCTTAAAAACAGAGTTTGGTCAATTTTTTCACGAACAAATTTTTCTTTAAGAAGAAATTTAGAGAGGGTATCATACCAAGCTCTAGGAGCTTGTTTTAACCCATAAAGAGCTTTTTCAAGTTTAAAATCATAACCAGGGTGGTTAGGGTCTGAGAAACCAGGGGGTTGTTCAACATAAACTTTTCCTCGCTGAGTTTTCCATTTAGAAAAGCACTTTTAACATCCATTTGAAAAACTTTGAAGTCTTTATGGGCAACATAAGCTAAGAAGAGTCTTATGGCTTCTAAACGAGCTACAGGGGCAAAGGTTTCATCATAATCAATTTCTTCTTCCTGTCTATAACCTTGAGCAACAAGTCTAGCCTTTTTGCGAATTATAGTCCTGTTTTCATCTAGCTTATTTCTGAAAACCCATTTGGTTCCTATGACGGTTTTATCAGAGGGTCTAGGAACAAGATTCCAAACTTTATTTCTATGAAATTCAGTCAGTTCTTCTTGCATAGCTGAAACCCAGCTAGGGTCAGAGATAGCTTGATCTATCTTCTTAGGTTCAGAGAGAGAAATGAAGTTAACATAAAGACAGATATTACCTGTACATCTACGTGTTTTGATACCTGCAGTGGGATCACCAATAATCTGATTTATTGGATGGTTTGCAGTCCATCGCTGAGCTGGTGGTTGAGGAGAGAGATCAACAGCAGATTCAGCGACCTGTTCTTCAGATTCTGGAATATGACTTGTTTCAGCAACAGGTACTTCATTTAGAATCAATTCAGGGGATTGATTTTCAGAAGAGGTTTGATTATTCACCGAGGAATTTCCAAAAGATGAATCAGCAACAGGAATCTGATTTAAAGGAGTAACATTTATCCCTGAAGATGGATGATTGTTACTTATTGAGTTTACAGGGATTTCATCATCACATGCATCAGCTGGAGTTTGATTGCTGAAGTATGTTTCAGGTTCCCTATAATGAGATTCCATCCAAGCATTCAATTCTTCGTCATCATCAAGATTATGAGAAGGATGAATGGGACGAGATTCATCAAAGTTGACGTGCATAGATTCTTCAACGTGTTGTCTTCTTTTGTTGAATACTCTGAAAGACTTAGATACAGAGGAGTATCCAATAAATATACCATCATCAGCTTTGGGATCAAATTTACCCAAATGATCTCTGTCATTCAGAATGTAACACGTACATCCAAAAATATGAAGATATTTCAGAGTGAGTCTTCTCCTATGAAATAATTCATAGGAAGTCTTCTTGAATCGCTTAACAATCAGGGATCGATTCTGAGTAAAGCACGCTGTATTGACAGCTTCAGCCCAGAATTGAGTTGGAAGACGCGATTCGCTGAGCATTGAGCGAGCTGCTTCGATTATAGTTCGATTTCTTCTTTCAGCAACACCATTTTGCTGAGGAGTTCTCACTGATGAGAAGTTGCGAGAGATGCCTTTTTCTTCAAAAAAACTAACCAAAGTACTATTTTTGAATTCAATACCATGATCACTTCTTATGGAGCGAACAAGTAAGTTGTTCAGCACTTCCATTCTTTTGATAAAAGAGATTATCATTTCAGGGGTATCACTTTTGGATCGAAGGAAGAACACCCATGTGTATCTGGAGTATTCATCAACAATCACTAAAGTGTATTTCTTTTCAGAGATTGATTGGACATTGACAGGTCCGAATAGATCCATGTGGAGTAGCTGAAGAGGAGTGGTCACTGAAGAAACTTGCTTTGACCTGAAGGAGGCTTTTGTCAGCTTTCCCTTCTCACACGCTGAACAAAGAGATTCCTTTGTAAATGTGTGATTAGGGAGGTCTCTAACTAAGTCTTTTTGAGACAATTCATTTATCGTCTTAAAGTTGAGATGAGAGAGTCTTTTATGCCATAACCAATTTATGTTTGTGGATGCTTTAGAGATGAAGCACACGTTCTCAGAGTGAGAACTGTTCATGTTTATGACATATACGTTTTCAAGTCTTTTGCCAGAGAGGGCAAGCTTATCATTTCCGTCAGTGACAGCACATCTATTCTTTAGGAATAGAACTTTGAAGTCTTTGTCACACAACTGACTAACGCTCAAGAGATTGTGCTTTAGTCCCTCAACGTAAGCAACACGAGAAAAAGATGTGGCTCCGTTGGACAGAATTCCATAACGTTTAGTGTATCCTTTGCCATTTCCACCAAAGGTCACTGATGGACCAGCTTCTTCTTTGTAGTCAGAGAGCAGAGATTTTCTGCCAGTCATATGCCTCGAGCATCCGCTATCAAGATACCAGATATCTTTGGCACTCTGCATACAACAAAAGATTAATTGTTTAAAGGTACCCATATTACTATGGATCCTGCTTGGTTAGATACAGGATTGGCGGATGTACTACTAGCTGAAGAACTCTCTTCAGTGGATATCTTCACCTTAGTTGGTTTAGCAACTTTGGTGGATTTCACTCTCGCTGATTTATCAGCTTGAGCTACTTTCTTTCCATGATCTAGTTTATCAGCTCTAGTAGCATTAGGACACTTGCTTGCAATGTGGGTTGTTTCACCACAGTGAAAGCATTTCCTATACTTAAAAGGTTTGGAGTTAAGAGAGGGAGCAGGAAGTTTCTCAGGGATAGGTCCAAGAATTCCTTTATCCATGGTCCTTGGAGGTATTATAACCTTGTCAGGGGTAGGAGTGAGATCGATTTTAATCTTGGGAGTTGCTCTTATAGAATAATCAGGGACCTTCTTCCCAGATTTAGAAATCTTCTCAGAGGACTTCTTGTTCTTATCTAGAGTTTTCTTATTCTTAGGAACATGGTCAAGAAACTTGTTTTTGATCACCTTCTTAGAATAATCCACAGGAAGCTTCTCTTTAGAGAAAGAGGAAGAAGAAGTTGAAGAAGAAGGATCAGGGATAGAAGAGACAAACATTCCAAACTTGAGCATGGAACGATAATTCTCTGATTCTTCCTTTTCAGGGTTATAGCCTAACCCACTTCTTACTTTCATAGGTATTTGGGCATTGATGATCTCATTGACTTTATCAGAAGCCTTACACCATCCTTCGATGGTTGCCTTTTCAGACTTGAGATCAGCGATAGCCTTTTCCCTATCAGCGATAGCTTGTTGTTTCTCAATGCTTATTGTTTGATTTGCAAAAACTTGGTCTTTGAGAGAATCCTTAAGTTTGGAAAGTTCTTTGATTCTTATGTGGCAAATTTTTAATTGTTAAGATAAGTCAGTGTTAATTTTTTCAGCTTTTATCTTTCCATTCAAAGCGTTGTAAAAATCAACAGTCATTGCATCGAGAGCCGACAAGTTATCTTTTTCAGAGAGTAAGGGGGTCAGAGGGAATGTTTACCTGAGTAGACGGAGACTCAGAGGAAGAAGTTTCAGAGACTTCTTCAGCATCCTCTATTCTTGCCATTAGACAGAGAAAGGCAAGATCTTCTTCATCTGAACCAGACTCTTCAGAGGTCTTGGCCCAGTCATCTTCACCATCCCAGTCAACTTCTTCAGCGATAAGGCCTTTGCCTTTTTGTTGGTTTTTCTTCATATCTCTGTATTTGTTTTTCATTTTCAAATACTTCTCCTGTTTATCAGAGGTATGGGAGGTAGTGGGAGCATCAACTTTCTTCGACCTGCATTCACTTGCAAAATGGCCCTTTCTCTGAGGCTTTTTCAGCGGGCAACGTTTTCTGTTTTTCAGAGTTAGAGAGGTTAGAAGATTTTCGAAAATTGCTCTTTCTAGCAAATCTTTTAAAGTTGTTGGTTAAAAGAGTTAAAGAGTTATCAAACTCAGAGATGTCAGCATCAGTGAGTTGATCTTCTGAATCAGTTTGACCTAATTCAGTTATGGAGGTGATAGTAGAAGAAGAACCATTTTTAGAAGAAGTTCCTTCAGAAGTCACAAGTGCTAAAGAAGTACTTTTAGCACCTTTGAGTTCGTTAAGAAGGTTTTTCCTTAGAAGCTGGGATTGTTCCTCATTTAAGAGCATGCCATATAATGCACTTAATGACAAAGTTTCAAGATTCTTTGACAGTTTTATACATGTAGTGTACACTGCCCATTGATCGGGCAATGCCTCCATGAATTTTGTCAGAATTTCAGCGTTTGAATATACCCTATCGACTGATTTAAGATCAATCAGCAGACAGTTAAATCTCTGGTGAATTTGAGAGAGAGATTCACCCTTTTGATACATAAAGCTCTCGTATTTTCTTACAAGGTTTATGCATCTAGTTACTTTAACCTCAGAAGTTTCCTTCATATTGGATACATAGAGTATCCCACATGGCTTTTGAAGTTCTCATTTTCATTACAGAATGATATACTTCATCAGGCAAAGACATTGCTATTATAGATCGTGCTTTCGCATCAATAGCAACTTCTTTCTTGTCTTCCTCGGTCCATCGATCTGGAGTTTTTACAATACTCCTTTCAGCGACGGCTAGGGTAGTAGCAGTGGCGGGTACAGCTGCTACTATGGCTGTAGGAACGAAAGGTCCCGTTTTCTACATAGTATGGGATCTTAGGATCAGATCCCTCTAGAAAAAGTGACATTCTTTCTTTCCATAAAGGGAAATTATCATGGCTGAACCTTGGAGGTTTAGCTAAAGATCCGTTATCGTTGTTGTTTGTATTAGGGTTTGTCATTTTAAAATATGATCTAAAGAAGAATATTTTAAAGAGAAAGATAACAACACTGCTCTGATACACAGATTTTAGTTTTTAAATGAGTTTATAGAAAATAAACAAATTTACAGTTACAAGCGGAATTAGAACAAGTTGAAAACCTATTCTATTGTAACTAAAGAAACACACGGTTTGATGCACAAGAAGTTGAAAGAAAGAAAACAGAAGGTGTAGGCTAGAAGGAAGCATGCATGAAGATGAAGAAGATATCTTCATCTATTTATACCCACTTGCATTTAATGCAAAGCAAAAGGTACATGCCACGTATCAAACTTGGATATGAAGCTTGTCCTTGTAAATAAGACAACCATGCTTTTGGCCGAATATGAACAGTACCGTATCAGATATGATGGGGACATAAGAGACAAGTCGTATGTCCTTTTCTGACATGGTTCTAGGTTTGACTTTTGTGCATCGAGGATAAGATCAAACTTTAATCTTGCAGAGGAAGCTTCGTTTGATCGCTGACACTGAATGCTCAAGGATGAACTTTAGTGTTGCTGAGGCTTCATAAGACTTCACACTTTGAGTAGATAATCGCTGCTATCGCTGAACCGCTTCAGGTCACTTAGCTGATTATCTCTTTCTTCAGCTTTGGTCTTCGACTGTCGCTGAATGATCTTCTGGTGTGATAGCTGATCTTCAGGTCTTCAGAGATAAGCTTGTTGATCCTTGATCTTCAGCGATCGCTGATAGCAATCAGCGTATGCTATCGCTGAATTTGAATAGAAGCTTATCTAAGGAATTTCACTAAGTATAGTGAAGGAATCATATTCAAATCACTGAGAGGAGTTATGATCAACAATCTCCCCCTATTTGATTATGATTAAGCAACATAGAAAAATTGATTTTAAAAGATTAGGAGGGACTTATAAAATTTAAAATAAATTTTCGAAGTACTAATCTGTACGATCATTTTCAGCTAATCTATTATCTAAATTGAGTTTCATTTATAAGGATATGAAATCACAATTTTTACAAGTGGAAGAGCTTAAAGTACATTCACTGATTTAACTTTCAGAGTGAAGGTTCAGTGAGCTAAGAAAATTTAAGAAGATAGAACTCTTATGTTCATTGTCCCTTTTACCTTTTTTCAGAGAGCTTTTCAGTACGAGATGGAGTAAAGTACTCGAGTGTATTTCATTAATTATAATCTGAAGATATTACATAGAAATGAAATTACAATCATTAAAGTGAAAGTACATTTACACTGAAGAAAATATCACAAAGGAATAAAAAGCTACTACCAATCAGAGAGGCTCACATTTTTTCTTTTTAACTCATGTTCAAAAACCATCTTCTGTCTGATTACCAGAGGGTCATTAGACCAGCAGTAACAGTATAAGATTTTTATGAAACGAGTAGGGGCCTTATGAAGTTCCTTGTTTCTGAAGAGACGAAGCTGTCTTTCATTATCCAAGAAAATCATGCCAGATTCAGGGAGCGAGATGACTTCACTTTCTTCATATAATCGATCCGTAGGAAGAGAGGTATCCAGCATAGATATATCAGGGAGCGCCATATGACTGATGATGCTTTCAAGATCAAATTTGACACTATGTTCATTTCTTGATCTTGGGCCTTCTTAAGAGGTTGATCTTCTTCTCTTAGATGATTCAGGGAGAGAGGGAACTTGTACATGTTGTGACATTCTCTGCAGCAACTGATTCAGCTCATCTTCTACCACATTCTTGAACTTGGATTTGGAACCCTGAATGGCATCTCTGATTTCGAGCCATTCAGTGTATCCATATAACCTTAAAAATTTTGCTTCTTCTCTCTCTGTTCTGGATGGCCTTGTCATTCTTACATATACCTTTGGACCACCTCTATTGGAGTGTCCCCCTTGGATAGTTGCATGAATGATTTTGGAATCAGATCTTCGATAGTTCAGCATCTCTGTGCACCAATCTAGTTCTTTGTCTTTCTGAGTTGTGGCTTCAGTGGTTAATGCAGTGAGAATCTTCTGTTGAGCGAGAATGGGATCTACATTCAGGTTTTCTTGTACAAGTTCTTACAGAGCCAGAGCTGCAGCGAGCCTTTCACTCTTTTCTAATTGTTCTTTTGCTGCTTTGTCTCTTGCTGAGTCTTCCCTGAGAATCTTGCTTGCTAAAGCAAGATCATTCTCAGTTTGCTTTATTTCTTCATCTCTGATCCTCTGAGCTTCCAAAGCTTGTTCTCTCTCTTCTTTGGATAAAAAGTAGAATTCATCTACCATCCAGATTTGGTGAAGCGTTTATTGGGTCTTCATGGGGTACCCTTATTCTTTTGGATTCGAATTCCCTTAGGAATTTTATTCGCCTTTCTTCCTCTTCAGGCTCGCTTATAATCTTCTTCTGAACGCGACGTCGAGGAATGAGGCCTTCTTCTTCCTCAGAGTCAGTTTCAACTATGTACATAAACTGCTCTTTAGAAGAAGGTTCCCTCCTTGTGGATGAGTCCTTTGGGGGATAGGGATCACTGAGGGAAGGAGAGAAAGGAGATTTATCAGAGAGAGGGTTTGAAGGAGGAAGGGTTATATATGGGGATTCAGAGAGAGGAGTAATATAAGGGATAAGCTGAAGCGATACCTTATCAGCGGTCTCCCCCTGTGATATAGGGATGGTGGCCTCAAGATCAACCACTCTGGCTAAAGGTCCAGCTCCGTCCCCTAAGGGCTCTAGCTGAGATGTGCTTGGTCTGGATAATATGAAATGCTCCATTGCAAATCCCAAGTCATCATCATCATCATCTCCAAAGTGAGGGATGCGTTCCTCTTCTTCTTCTTCTTCATCATCATCCTCTTCTTCATCATCATCAACAAACTTTGCAGAAGGTTCTGGTCTTTGAATGTAAGGAGAGATCCTTACATCTGGAAACCGTCGATTGTGCTCGCCGATAAGTTCGTCAGCGAACTCTTTGGCCACCTTCTCCCCCTCAATGTTATCATGGGGCAGAACATGGACCATCAGAGTGCGAACATTCGTGTGCACGGCCTCAAGCATGGTCCGATCAGCAGCAGCAAATGAGGGACCAGTCTCACTGAGCCTTGAGAGAGCCTGCATTATGTCAGACTAAGTCTTTTGAATAGACTCGAGGACAGTGGCCTGAGCATCAACCTTTTGCTCAATGTTGATGAGGGATTGGTGAAGGTCCTTGTGGTCGTCCTTTAGAGTCTGAACATCAGACACCAAGTTGCTGACGTTTGTCTTCATCCCTGGAGTGCCAGCGACCTGCCAGAAGATCAACTCCGTAGAAGTTTGCAATGTGTCCAGCCTGGCTCTGGTGAGAGCACATTCATTGACCAGATGGTCAATGGCAGGGAATGTGGGAGCAGGCAGGGACACAGAAGGCAACTCAGTGACCCTTGGAGGAAGCTTGGGGGCAAGTTTCTCCATATTGACATCCCTGAGCTTTTTGGCACTGGGAGGGCGCTGAGGAGACTTCATCGCTGCCTTCGAACTGGTGGTGGTGGTGGTCGCTGTCGCCGAGTAGACAGCAGTAGTGGCAGCAGCTGATGACATTGACAAAGAGGCGAGAAAAGAATCCGGATCAGATGATGGATGAAGAATAGCATTATTTTCCTTGAGAATATCATGAGGATTACTCTCAGGGACTACTTTTGCAGAGGTAGTCTCCTGAGGATCACTGACCAGTGTCTTAGAGTATCTGAAAGAGATACTCTGAGGTCCTTTTAAATTGGCTTTCCAAAACTCAGATTGCCTAAACAGTTTTGAGGTTTTGACTGCGTGCATTTCAGCATTATCAGAGATAGGGACAACTATCACTGAGTCACTTGCTGATGTGAGGACCAAAGAAATAGAGATGGAAGAGGTAGAGAAGGCAGTGAAAGTAATACCTGATCCAGTTTCAGCAGAGCTGGCTATAACACCTTCAGAGACCTTAGTCTCTGATGGTGGTGGTAGTGCTGATGAAGCTTCAATGGCAGCAGAAACCGTTGGAGTGGCTGTGGATGAGGGTGGTGATTGTAGTACACCAAAATCAGAGAGGATGGTCTGTTGAGAGACCACCTTCTTAGGCTTCTTTGGGGCGATGGTCTTCTTATGACCATCAGTGGGGGTTTTCCTTTTAGCAGCAGTAGTGCCTTGGGTACTCACTGAGGGGATGGGCAGCGAGGAGGTCACTAAAAGAGGTGCTCCTATAAGTTGTAGCATATAGGGAGTGAGAGGAGCATCACCTGGACGTTCTTCCAGGTCCAGGGACTTCTTCCCTACCATTGAGAAGGCAAAGTCTCCAACTTGCGGGTAGTTCTCCCCGAAAGCCTCTTCAAGGATGGTGGAGAAGAAACGGGGGTAAGGGATAACACGATCTCTGGTGGAGGCGTTGAGGCGGCTGCACATATCGCTGAAGATGTAATCAGCGTAGTTCAGAGGATGACCTGGTCAGAGAGAAAAGGCAAGGTCTTGAAAATGTTTGCTCGCCTGATCGTGGGAGCCAACCTTGGACCCTAGGCACTGAATGACCTGGGTGAAAATATACTGCCAGCGAGCAAGGAGTCGCTTCTTTTCCAGCTTTGAACCCACCGTCTTCACTGAGGGGTTCTCCCATTTGTAGCCAATGGATTCCACGAAAGCATCTATCTGCTACTTTGTTGGTTCAACACCCATTGCTCATTCTTCTTGCGCTGAGGGAGTCTTAGCGCCTTGCGTACAAACCCCGCTGAGAACGTGAAGAAGCCAAGTTCGGGGATTGTGAAGGAAATAGCAGGAAGGACAGTGCCTTTGTCTGTTTTCAGAGTGGTACATTGCGCCGTGTACCAGAGAGCCTGAAGGTGAGAGGCAATGCCCACTAGGTTGTGGACGAAGGCATACATCAGAAGGCACACCTTGAGGAAGGTTGCAGCGTCCTTGAATGAGGGCGTTCAGAGGGAATGTCCACCAATGCAATGTAATTGCATGGCTTGAAGGTTGATTTTTCCAGCTTAAATTGACAGGTTGGTGCGGCGACCAACTGGTTAGCAGCAACAGGTTCAGCGACGTTGGAAGCAGAGGCCATTTCTGTAGGAAAAATGGCAACACCGAAGAGATAAATCATGGTTTTAATACATGAATGTATAAACCAGAGTTTTGGTATAAAAAGTACCAAATGTAAGAGCAAAGAAACAAGTATTTTGATGAACAATATCAAAATGCTTGTTGGCAATAATAATAAAAAAAATTTAAAGGTAAATAAAAAAAATGATAAAACATAAAAAAATTATGTTCTAGGAACAGGGTTTTGAAAGAGAAAAAGCTTTTCACTTTAAAAGAAAGAATTTATTGATTTTAAGAATGAAATAGATAAGAAAGGTGAAACTAGTTGTTTCCAGTTCTTGATATAAGGTTTTGATCGAACGCTTATGATTTAACTGTGTATTCGTCCACCTTTTTCAAAATGGTGCTAAAACTGGGTGTATGACAGGAATGAAAAAAGTTGTTATAAGACTTATTTGGACAATTAATTTTTCTGGCAATTGAGCCCTGAATCCAAAAGTTCAAAGTTGCTCATATAAGACAGAAGATAACTTTTCGACCCAACGCCAGCCTGCTATCGACGATTTATTGAGAATTTCTCCAAGATTGCGCAACCACTGACGACACTGGCTCAAAAAGATAAGAAGTTTTGTTTGGGGAGACAGACAAGAGGAAGCATTCCAGACTCTCAAACATAAGTTATGCAACGCACCGATTTTGGCCTTGCCAGAGGGAGTAGATAATTTTGTAGTCTACTATGATGCCTCACATCAAGGGATGGGATGTGTACTAATGCAAAAAGATAAAGTTATCGCATACGCGTCGAGGCAATTAAAGATTCAAGAGAAGAATTATACCACCCATGACTTGGAGTTAGGGGCGGTGGTGTTCGCACTCAAAATCTGGAGACACTATCTCTACTACACTAAGTGCACCATTTTCACTGATCATAAAAGCCTTAAGCACATTCTTGACCAGAAAATGCTCAATATGAGGCAAAGAAGATGGGTCGAGCTACTTAGTGACTACGATTATGAAATAAAGTATCATCCGGGCAAGGCTAACGTAGTAGCTGACGCATTAAGCAGAAAGGAAAGAGTGAAACCGATGAGAGCACAAGCTATGGGAATGATCGTTCAAACGAGTTTAAAGACTCAAATTCTTGAAGCACAAAAGGAAGCTTTAAAAGATGAGAATTTGAAGAATGAGACCTTGCATCACTTAGATGATATGGGATTATAGCACTTCCTATCATCCTCAAACGGATGGACAATCGGAAAGAACTACTCAAACGCTAGAGGATATGTTGCGTGCATGTGCAATAGAATTTGGTGGGAGTTGGGATACCCACCTACCACTTGTTGAATTCTCATATAACAACAGCTATCACACCAACATCCAGTGCGCGTCATATGAAGCCCTATACAGAAAAAAATGTAAATCACCACTTAGCTGGTTAGAAATCGGAGATAGACAGCTGACCACGCCCGATATTATTCGGGAGACCACTGACAAGATCTCAATCATAAAAGAAAGACTCAAGACAACAAGAGATTATCAGAAGAGTTATGCGGATAATCGGAGAAAGCCGTTAGAATTCCAAGTAGGTGATAAAGTGCTTTTGAAGGTCCCAAATACGTTGGTCCATTTGAAATAACCGAAAGAATTTGACCGGTAGTGTACAAACTAAAGTTGTCACATAATTTAAGCGCCATCCACGACATGTTCCATGTGTCGAATCTGAAGAAATATCTAACGGATGAAACAATAGTTCTACCCCTGGAAGACGTTCAGAAGTCAAACAGCTGAGACGCAGTAAGATCCCTATTATCAAAGTTCACTGGAATGCGAAGCATGACCCAGAGTATACTTGGGAAAGAGAAGATTTCAGGAAAGGCAAATAACCGCATTTGTTTGCAAATGAGTCCTCTCTTTCCCTCTCTTTCCCTCTCTTTCCTTTTCTCTCCAAAACTTAGCCACATTTCAATCAAAAGCTCCAACATTTGGCAAAGAATATTTAAGAAAAAGGATTTTTTTAATCATTCAAGTAAGTATAAAGATCATCTCCTTCATTTTCTTACCATTTTTGGGTGAAAACCCCACTATGTCTTGCAGTTTAAGTCTTCTTCTTCTAACTCTCCGAATTTTCTGAGTTTATGGAGCGTTTACACACTAAAAACATGAATTTTTTTTCATATAATGGTGGTAATATATGACCCAAACAATAAAACTCAAGAAAATAGGTGAAAATCATGTTGCATGATGTTTTTGAACAACAAAATGGTGATTTTTGGTACTGACAGATTTTATGCATGTGCATAAATCGTCCATTTCTTGAAAATAATATGTTCAAATATCATGAATCTTCTGTCTAAAAGTTTATTTAGTGAGTTGGGGTTCTAGTCCAAGTGGTCTCACTCAAAAACATTGAGTTTTGCTCCCCAAATGCTCATAACAAGATAGATGTGCAACTGGGAGTTCAACAGTAGGCAAACCCTACTTTGAACAACCATAACTCACAAAATAATCGTCCAACTTACTTGATTCTTCTTCGGGAATTTATTTTAAAGAGTTACCTTTCAAATGCCACTGGCTTCATTCAAAGATGTTGTAAGTTGGGGTTTCAACTATTCAAAACAAAATGTGTGTGCAATCTGTCCAAAGCTGACAGATTTGTGTATGCATGTTCAAATGGCCATATCTCCTTCAAAACTCAATGAAAAGGGATGATTTTTCTTTTAAGAGTCCATTTTATCCGTTATCTTCTGTTTGCAAGTTGAATCACATGAAAATATGGAGTTTTGACCCTCCAAACACCTAAAATATTTTAGGTATTCAAACTTTAAATCCACTAGAAGGTAAACCCTACTTTGTATGATAATAGCTCTTTGATTAATTGTCCATAATGCATAATTCTTCTTCTGGAGTTTTCTTTTATGAGTTAGGATTCATATGAATCCAGTTTCATTAAAAAGTATGAAGTTTTGAGGCATTAACCATGTATTAAAGTTAAGTGTGCAATCTATCAATTAATGACAGATGTGTGCATGCAACTTTGTGGTGCCATATCTTCTTCATAACCCATTCAAAATGAGTGATTCTTATCTTAAAAGTTTCCTTTATGTGTTGTGTTTATAAAAAACATTTAGGGCGCGTTTGGTTGGCGGGATTTGGTGGGAATTGGAGGGATTTGGATTTCAAATCCAATTCATTCCGGTGTTTGGTTTGCCTAATGGTAAGGATTTTAAATCCATGGATTCATTTAAATCCCATGAACATTGGATTTTGAAATCGTTGACGGATGCTCGGGATTTCACGGGATTTCGTAGGATTTCTATGAAATAATGCTTTTAAATGTTAAAAACATTTGTTTTGTAATAATTGATTAATAAAAATGTAATTTAATTATTTTTATATTATTTTTTTAAATTTTTACATTTTTATATAAATTATTTATAAATAATGGAAATCCAATTCCATTCCAAATCCTACAAACAAAACACACCTATGATTTTCAAATTCATTCCAATCCAAATCCCTCCAAATCGAAATCCTTCCATGAAATCCAAATCCCTCAAAAACAATCCCGCAAACCAAACGGACCCTTAGTAAAACTTCTCAAATGGTTGTTTTACCAACAGGGTGTAATATGCCCTTGTTGCTGTGATACACTGTTTTATATAAGGTATTTGAACTATTATTACATGTCCAAAATGCATGAAATTTGGTAACGATGACCTTAACTCAGTAATGTATCATATATAAAAAGATGGGAAATTTTGTCATTATGGATATTACATTAATTTGATCACATTTAGGACTAAAAGTTTCTGTCAGAAAGTGAAACTTTGAAATTGATTGATTTCATGAATTTTAATCACATAAAGGACTTTAACATTACATCTTCGGTATAATTTATCATATTAAAGAGCATTTGTGTATTATGTATGACGTGTTAGAATTAATGATATAACAGGATTTGTATTTTATTATGTTTATTATTTAGTAAATAATATGTGTCTAAATGACACATCATCAAGGTAGTTTTTTTGGAGGGAAACCAACCAAAAATAACCACCTCTTGAAGAGGTGTGTCGGTTCATTCATACCTCTTCACTCTCTATATATGAATGTATGTGACTATGTAATTGGTATCATCTTTCTGCAGTAATAATACATATATTTCTGTTAGTATTTCGTCCAACACACAAACATACACACTTGTTCTTTCTTGCACTCTTCGATGCCATCAACCATTATTAATTCCTGACAGAGGGCTGTCAAGAACAACCTTTACAAGAAACTGATTTCATGATCTATGGGATGGCCAGATTGCACGATCTTGGGAAGATCTAATCTTGTGCAGATTCTTAACAGTGGTATCAGAGCCCAAGGTTTGATCGAAGAGCAAGAAACACAAGGCATGTTCGAAATATAAGTGTGTGGTTCGATGTGTGTTGACCAAGATGATCAAGAAGATGATGGGAATAAGTCTGACTCAAAGATCAACGGAGAAGACAACCGGAGAATAATGAACGGTCAGACAGACCATTGATTGAAGACACGAAGGCATAAAGCATCGCGTCTCGAGAACGGAAATTAGGAGATTGATTGTTCAAAATTCAACCGGATCAAGACCGGAGAGGCGACGGTAGAAGCAACCGCTGTTTGAAATTAAAGGAAGATTCGAATGGCAACACAAGACAAGAAACTTTTCATGTTTGATTATGACTAGAAGATTGGTTGGAGATTTCTAAACAGTTTCATTTTTCATTGTGCTAACCCCACCATGACGGCGCTAACCCGCTAAAATCTTGATCAATTGAGAAATCAGGAGAAGGCAAGTCGAAAATTGAAACTGAGATGGCAGCACTAACCCTGCTAGAATTTGGTTCAAATAGCAACCGAAAATCCATGATGAAATCAATACCAAGAATCGAAATTTTGAAGAAAGCATGAACAAGGAGGATCAAGAAACAAAGAACAATAAATTTCCTGTTTTATCATTTGCTACTCCCACAATCGGGATTTTGATTCATGCTGGCAGAGAAGCCAAACAAGTATACTAAAGGACTGAATACTTTTGTAGATCAAGCAGAAGAACTTCCTGATCATTTGAAGGAACTGTAGCAGGGATTCAATGCAGCAGCAGAATCTATCGAGCATATCTCTAGCACCAAGAATTTGCTGATTATATCATTAGGGGGGAGACTGTTAGAATTAATGATATAATAGGATTTGTATTTTAATATGTTTATTATTTAGTAAATAATATTTGTCTAGATGACACATCATCAAGGTAGTTTTTTGGAGGGAAACCAAACGAAAATAACCACCTCTTGAAGAGGTGTGTCTGTTCATTCATACCTCTTCACTCTCTATATATGAATGTATGTGACTATGTAATTGGTATCATCTTTCTGCAGTAATAATACACATATTTCTGTTAGTATTTCCTTCAACACACAAACGTACACACTTGTTTTTTCTTGCACTCTTTGATGCCATCAACCATTATTAATTCCTGACAGAGGGCTGCGAAGAACAAGCTTTACAAGAATCTGATTTCTTGATCTATGGGATGGCCAGATTGCACGATCTTGGGAAGATCTAAACCGTGCAGATTCTTAACATGACGGGACTATAGATAATCAAGTTGTACTTATAAGCACTCTCATAGTAATCGTTAGGGATTTAAGTGACCTTTTTGGGTACTTTGCTTTGATAGGAAAGCGGTAGGCCATCAAGCGGAAGTCTCGTGAATTTACTTGGAAGCTTTGCTATAAGGTGAGTATTCACGGTCCCTCTTTTAAAAAATTTATACGTTTTGGGGTGTAAAGCATGTCGTTTTAAAGAAAATTGAATTGATTTATATTGATTAATGAAAAGCATATAAATCATTATGATGAGTAAATTTAAATTACACAAATGATATGTTGAGTTATGTGAAGTCCCCGTGTTACATTACTATATATCTCTATATTCGTTTGAGCCGATGATATTTGTGGATACCGCTATTTGGTTGATATACCCACCTAACTGCCAAGTAGGGGTGCACTTTATCAGTTAAGAATGCTCTACACATGTGGACTTTAGGTTCACCGCTGAGGTAGTTCGTGTGGCGTAGAATGTCGTTTAGGCTTAGTAGTGGCTCAATATTTTAATATCATGTGTAATTATAATATGTATTTTTGCTCATAAAACTTTAAAATATTAAAGTTGATGCGATCATCCGATTCGCTATTATTATACCTTGCATATAAAATGTTTTGTGCACTTGAAAACCTGTGAACTCACCAACTCTTTGTAGCTGACTCTTTTGTTTTATCATGCTTTACAGGAAATTAGAAGGTAACCGATCAAGTTTGCATGTTTTTTTGGAACACCAATCAAGATTTTGTACATGTCTATTTTGTTGTAATTTGTTTATTTAAGATAGAGTAGTCAAGTTGTAATCTTTAAAACTTTGAACTTAACGTTTTAGTTATATATGTATAGTTGGTGTTTATATTTCTATTGCTGTGAAACTTTGAACTGTCGTACCTCGTATTTCCGCTTTAGCGGGGTATGACATGAATTTTAATGAAGTCAATTGACCTCAAGTTTAATGCACAATTGTGCTTTTTAATTTCCACCCTCTTATTTGAAGGGACTTCCAATTTGCCTTTATCAGGACTAGTAGCCATTGAAAAGTCAGCAGTGTTCTCTTCTTGTGCATCTCCAGAATGGCCTTGAGATTCATTAACACTCGCAACAGATTCAGAAATAACATCAATGAGTTAAATTTGAGTTCCCCCGATTTCAGTGGTTTTATGGTTTTGGATTGGGTTCGAAGGACCAACATCAGTGTTGCCTTTAGTAGTTGTATCTTCTAGATTGGGATTAGTTTGAAGATTAACTTCAATAGACTCTATCATCACTGTTAGATCCCAAAATATCAAGAATATAGAAATAATCAAGAATTAGAACAAGAATTATGTCACCGAAGTTGTATATTGTATTGATCAATGAACAGTATTACAAAGTATGTATCTTTACAAGCTTTATGAATGTTAGTTCTAACTGTCTAACAAACTATCTATTTATATACACACAGGAATGCTAAAGTTACAGTACAAAAATAATAGGCATGCTCAGAACTACTTCTGAACTTCTCTCAGAATCATTCTTCAGAACCTCTTTTGAAGTATCTTCACAACCATCTTCAGAACTTCCTCAGAACTTCTTCAGAATCTTCAGAACTTCTGAAGTAGCCACTTCAGAAGTTATGCCTTAGGCTTTGCTCTGCTTGTCTTCTGAGTTCTGAACCTTTCTCTCTTCAGAACTAGTTCAGAATATCTGAACTTTAGAACCCAGTCTTCTTTTGAAGCTATCTTCTGATATCTATCAATCTCCCCTTAGCTTCAAAAATCCAAATCATAACTCCAGAATTTTAAAATTTGTCTGACATCTTTTAGAATAAGACTTCTATATTCCAATAAAGATTCAATATTTCTGAGCATCTCTTTAACAAGCTTTCTGTACTTCTCCCATTCATCATCACTTAGGTTCTTCTGTCTTTTGTTCTTTCTCTTTTCCAATCTATCTCTTATTTCCATCAGAGTTCCATTGCAACATTTATGCATTTCTTTAAATCTTATGAACAACAGCTTTTCAAAGCACTTACAAACAAAACCTGGAGGCTGAATAACAAGAGTGCTTCTTTTAAGATTTTTAATGTTTGGTAAGATGAAGTTTGGACTACTCAAATGAACCTTCCCTTTGTTCAGAACATATGCAACTTGAAGGTCTGTTGTAGCAGCCCAAATGAACTCTCTGTATAAACCATCTCTGAGAACTGGAAATGATTTTCTAAATTTGGCAATAGAATCATAAAAAGGATAGATACTTTTATAGACTCTGAGTAAGTCTCTAAGATGGACATTTTGAAAATCAGCTTCTGAGCATGTAGATATATCACCATCCTTCCTTTCCACAGTGAATTAAGCATACTTGTAATTGTTTCTTGACTTTATATCAGCAGTAACAACTCTCACAATGGGACTTTCTTTTCTTGCTTCACTCACAGGAATTCTTATCTTTCTGATAATATCTGAATACTATTGCTTCCATCCAAAAGACTTCTTGATCCAACAATCAATGTAATTGAACATTTGTTCATATTCCATGAACATTTATGGATGAAAATATTCAAGAAACATGGTGTAAGCATTTTCTTTAATTCTTTGTTCTTGCATATGTTCAGATTCAGAGATTTGTCTAATAGGAATCTCTTCTGGATCATTTTCAGAAACCTTTTCTTTTCCTTTTTCTATTTCTTTTAAGCTAGCTTCTGAACTTCCTATTTTTTGAGAGAGTTTCATAATTTCTTCAATGTCTTGTTTCTTAGTATGAATATGAAAATCATACATATTACTCATAATATAATCAGCTCCTCTAATTTTGTTCACTCTTGTATGTCCACCAAGATAGCTTTTTCTGATGTAATCTCTGAAATTGATCCTTTCCTTGATCAAATAGATTATCTCTTCTTTTATATCAGATGAAGCAATGAACCATTCAGCATATTTCAAAAACCAGTTCAAAGCGGAAGTTGAATACTTTGGTATGTCAGACACAATGAAAGTCCTCTTATTAACTCCCTCTGTTTCATACCTAAAACCAATATCTGGATTTGTAAACACTTTGGTTAGCCCATGTCTTTCAATATTTACTGGCTCTAAATGATTTACATTAGACAATCTGAATTCCAAAGCTAGCTGGAAATCATGCTTAATAAGATTTTTGATATAGATTCCTAAGATCCGTCTGACTTTTGAAACAAGTTCAGATTCTTCTTTCTTCACACAAAACGCCAGAATAGCATGCTTATCCTGTAGCCTTAACTTGTACAAATCAAATTGAGAGAACTCTGTTAGAGTACCATCTCTTCTTTTAGCTCCAAACTTCACAATGAATAAGTCATCTTCAATGGTTTTAGTCAAACATCTGATCTTCTTAATCAGAGTAGAATCATGTAATTCTTGAATTCCATGCTTTTGTACATACATCCTTACTTTTGAAATATGGTCTTCAGACCACTCATCATTTACAAAATCTTCTAAGGTTGCATGTTTCAAACTCTTTTTATATACACAATTATAAGCATCTTCTGGAAATATAAGCTGATTTTCTCCAGAACTATCAAATAGAGTATCACCTTCATACACTTGATCAATTGGTTCTTCAAGAACAGGAAGATTGAATGAAGGGATAATAATACCCATTCGAAATCTGACTTCTAATTTTTCTGAAAACACCATCAGAATTTCATCTGAAACATTATGCATATGACATAAATCCACCTCTATATCAAAATATTCAGCTGGTTGATTCAGAAATTCTTTGAAGATAAACAATCTTTCATTCAAGAATCTATACTCCAAATTCCTTGGATTATTCAGAAATATATATACCCAGCAGAATTGGCTTATTAACCTACTTAAAGTTTCAGATATTTCATCATTTTCCACTCTATTCAAAACTTGTGTTCTCCAAATCACCAATTCTTTATGTGCATTTACCTCCACTTAATCATTCACCTTCACTTCATCATCAAACATAATCACATCTTCAAATGCAAGATATTCATTCAACATTTCTTCATTTGAATCTGTAACAATATCTGTATCTTCTGTGCTTTGTTTTCCTTCTGAATCAAGAGACACTTTTTCAGTCTCATATCCTTCTTCAACGTTTTCTTCACAAATAACATTTGCAGCCTCTTTCCCTTCAGTTTCAGCATGCAAAATATCATCTATAGCCTCAGAAACTCTGTTAGTATCATCATTAACATTTTGAACTTCTTTAGAAGATTTCTCAGAAGTTTGAACTTGTGGCATTTCAACATCTTCAGATACTTTTTGTCTTTTCTTCCCCTCTTGATTATTAGGACCCTGATGATCAATATTTCTCTTTAAAGTATCTGCCTGAGACCTGCATTCTAATGCAGAAGGTCTTTCATTTAAGGACAATTGAGAATTCTGAATTGCAGACAATTGATTCAGAATTTGAGAAATGTTTGCCTTTGTAGCAAATTGAGTGGAATCTTGCTGAGTAGAAGAAGAAGAAGGAATTGAAGTCTTAAGAGATGTAACTGTAGAAATGGCTTCAAAAAAGGAATTCAGAATTGCTTGTTTAAAACTTAGTAAATCATTGGTTGTTGACAATTGGAATTCAACTTATTCGCCACCTTTCTCTCCTGATCATCCAACCTATCCTCCATCACCTTGGATGTTTTATTCGTCAATTCCTTAATGTCCTTCTGAATCTTTTCAAATTCAGAAGAACAAAAATCTTTGAATTCTGAGAATTCAGAAGATGAGGGAAAGATTCCAAGACCAACAGATGGTCTTGTTTGCAGTCCTTCAGAAGAAGGCTGGCCTGTAGATGTCACAACATCATGAATCAATACAGATTCTGGGAATGAGGCTTTTGTAATGTTCACTTCACCAGGTCTTCCATCCAATCCTCTAAGTCCAAGAATAGGAACATCTATGGATGTTGGTACAAAATGACTAACACTTAGCATAGTGACATCTAAAAGATGTGTGCTTGTGTGAACATATGCCACATTTTGTGTTTTAGGCTCAAAGTGGAGTGGACTATCCGACTCAATGTGCTCAAAACTATGAAGGGGAGGACATATTTCCTTCTTTTTCAACAATAGGCTCCTCCAAGTGGGGACCTATTGGTAGATAAGCTGTTTGCCCCATAAGTGTTTATGAAACACCCTTCTTTTGAGAGATGGGTGAGTGGCTTGGGGGGTTAACAAAAGTTGCCATGGGCTCACTGGTTGTTTAAATATTACCCACCAAAGATTGTGGAGTAATAGATGATGTGGCTGCCCGGCTTGTAAAGTTTGGTTCACAAGTTTGTTTCTCTTTTACTTGTGTTCTCCCCTCTTCAGTTCTTTTTCTCACCCTTCTACCCAAACTATCATTTTCATTTTTCCTCTTCACTCTATGAGGTTGTTCTCCCCCATGAACAACCTCCCCACTCTTTCTAGGACTACTAGACTTCTCACAATGCTCACCACTCGGGGTAGAATCAGGGGAAGAGACTACTGGTTTTGGTAGTCCCATTGATTCACAGTACTGGTTTTGGGATTTACATTTGCAAGTAAATGAACAGATAATGGTGATGCATTTGGAAATTGTAACTTTGCACTTGGTGGCCTTAGACTATCCATGGAGAAGAGTGGAACATGTACCTCATGATCTAGAGTTGGGATGGCTTTAACAGCTTTAACACAATGAAATTGTAACTTTGCACTTTCATTGCACCTTTGATGAAAGTCTGAAAGAATCTCTGAAATGGTATGTAGTTGTAGGTAGACATTTTCAGAACAGCAGACTTGATTTCTTCAAAAATGAGGGAAGCATAATCATAATGCTTATTATGTGCAACACAATGAAAAATAATTCGTCCATTTGTAGAGGCTTGATCTAGGCTTGAACTCTTCCCAGAAAAACAACTGTTTAGTATAGTAAACAAACAATACCAGATGGGAGGTAAACACTTTCTTCTGAAGGAGCTTAAGGCATTCAAATTTTCAGAATAGCCCAACTGCATAAAATCTAAAATCATTTCAGAAGATGATGGAATAGGATCAAATGAAGTTTTCCCAACAACTTCATCTGCTTTAGGAAGAAAATGGATATTACGAACATCTTTAACAGAAATACATACTCTGTATCCATGGATATAAGAAGAAACGTCATCTGCTTCTTCATCAACGTCAACATGAAACCACCACTGTTGCAGGTATGAAGCAGGCACCAAAAATTTCCTTGATAATAGAACACGAAGGGGATGTTTCTTCAAAATTTCAATCAAGTTCATTTGATCATCATTAAAATCAACCGATTTGAGGTTCAGAGCACAGTTGTTCTTTTTGATATCCATTAGCTTATTTTCAGGAACATAAAGTTTTGATAAATCAGGACCATTACTACTTCTGGGTTTGATCCAGCACGAGATTGAGAATCTCCAACTCCAGCATTTGATTCAAAACCCACCATTTCAGATCTTGAGGACATAGGAGAGTACCTAAGAGTTATATTTTAGTATCACTCCCCCTTGAATCATGAATATCTATGATTCTCCCCCTTAAACAGTGGTAATCATTGAATTTGTTAGAAAGAAGAGAAATGGAAAAAAAAATTGAAAGTATTATGAGACGATCAACTTGAGAAATAAAAAATTAATACTTCTAAGTAATGAAATATAAACTTCTGAAATGTTAACTTCAGAAATTTTGAAGTTAAGATTTCTCAGAATGTTGATGAAATGAATCTCAAGACATAAATTTTAATTCTTAGTTGATGTTTAAACTTAAATAGACATATTCATCATGCCCAATTTACCTACCAAAAAGTTAAAACGTTTTTTATCAAGTGCTTTGGTAAATAAATCAGCCAATTGATAATCAGTCTAAATAAAAAACATTTCAATATATTACCTTTTTCAACATGATCTTTGATAAAAAGATATCTTACATCAATGTGCTTTGTTTTTTAGTGTTGAACAGGATTGGCAGTGATTGCTATGGCACTTTTTGAGTCACAATACAGGGGTATCTTTCTGAATGTGTAACCACAGTCTTTTAGTTGTATTACATCCAGATTACTTGTGAGCAACATATGGCAGCAGCAACATATTCAGCTTCTTCAGTAGAAGTTGAAACACAGTTTTGTTAATTTGAGGACCAACTCACAAGTCTGTCACCCAAAAATTGACCTGATCCAGATGTGCTTTTCCTTTCCAGTTTACAACCACCATGATCTGCATCTGTGAAAGTTGTTAGTTCAAAACCAGAATCATTTGGATACCAAAGTCCCAATGAAGAAGAACCTTTGAGATATCTAAGGATTCTTTTAGCAGCAAGAACATGAGATTCCTTAGGATTAGCTTGAATATCTACTAGCTGTTAAGTAAAGTAAAGATCCAATTTAGTTGCAGTGACCATTGGAGTTTGAATACTAGAACAATCAGACATGTCAAACTTCTGAAGTAAGTCAGAAACATACTTAGATTGATTAATGAATATGCCAGTAGGAAGTTGTTTTACTTGAAGACGACACGAGAATTAAATCCGGATTCTCTACGCTGCTGCAGAAATCTCGTTTTGACGGGGAAATTCGCTTTCTTCTTTGTTTCCGCTTACTCCGCTTGAAGACCAAGAAAAAAAGTTAACTCTCCCATCATACTCATTTCAAATTAAGTTTGCATGATTTTCTCAAAATTTCTACAAAATTTTGGATTAGTAGAAGCAAATATAATATCATCTACATATATTTGTATCAATATCGTATCATCATCTTCCTTTTCCAGAAATAAAGTGGTATCTACTGTACCTCTTTTAAACTTAGAATTTAGAAGAAAAGTTGTGAGAGCGTCATACCTTGCTCTTGGTGCTTGTTTAAGTCCATATAAGGCTTTGTCTAATATATAGACATGATCTGGAAATTCTTTGCTTACAAAGCCTTCTGGTTGCTCAACATACACTTCTTCATGAAGAATTCCATTCAGAAATGCACACTTAACATCCATTTGAAACACATTCATGTTTTTGTGAGCAACGTATGCAAGAAAAATTCTAATAGCTTCTAGTCTTGCAACAGGGGCAAGGTTTCATCATAATCAATTCCTTCTTGTTGACAATACCCCTTAGCTACAAGTCTTGCTTTGTTTCTCACAACAATTTCATGTTCATCTTTTTTATTTGTAAAAACCCACTGGGCTTTTTGGGTTCCTTGCTACTTAAAGGATTCACATACAGACACTCATTTGTTGTGGCTGACCTTGTTTGTACACCTTTAGATGCATCACCAATAATCTGATGAATTGGATGACTTTATGTCCATTTCTTCATATTTGGTAATGGTTGAACAGAAGAGACATTGTTGAAGGAGTCATAATCATCAATTATTACTTGAATTTCAGTATCATGATTGATAACTGAATGTAGATCTGAAGACCCCCCCTCAAATTGGAGATTCTGTACTGGTTCAGAAATAATAGGCGTAGGTTCAGAAACAGGAAAAACAGGTTCAGAAATGACTTGAACTGTTTCTGAAATGACTTGTACAGATTCAGAAGTAGGAAAATATGAATTTGTGGTTGAGATAGGTGGTCCAGAAAGATTTGATATTGTAGTTTATGTAGATTCTTGTCTTGGTATGCTTTTGAGAAGAGAAGGATTCTGATAATCTGTAGAAACGTTAACAAAATTAATATCAAATAAATCTTGGCATAATGTATCTAAATTTGATTTAAGTAAAGTTTTAGATTCAGAAGTGTGATCTGTCTTGCTGTGTTCTGAATCCAAACTTTCAGAAACTAGGTTAAGCTTGAGTTCTGAATTGTCTTGTTCAGAAGTCATTGTTGGCTCATGAAATCTAATGTTTGAAGTCTCAATGATCATTTGAGTTCCTTTAATGAGTACTCTGTACGCCTTGGATATTTGAGAATATCCAACAAAGATACCAGCTGTACCTTTAGGTGCAAATTTGTCTAGATGTTGTATATCATTCAAAAGAAAACACCTGCAACCAAATATTTTAAAGTAATCAATAGAGGGTTTTCTTTGCTTAATAATTTCATAAGGAGTCTTAAGTAGTTTTCTATTAAGAATAGTCCTGTTCTGAGTAAAACAAGCAGTTGCTATTGCTGTTGTCCAAAGAGATAAAGAGAGTTCAGAATATGCTAGCATAGTCCTTGCAGCTTCTACCAAAGTTCTATTTTTCCTTTCAACAACACCATTTTGTTGAGGATTTCTTGTAGCGAAAAAGTTGTATGATATACCAACAGATTCCAAAAAGTTCTAAAGTGTAGAATTTGTAAATTTTTTGCCATTATCACTTCTGCTCTTTTGGATTGGGACTTGAAGAAGAACTTGAATTTTCTTCAGAAAAGGGATGAGCCTTTTAGAAGTATCAGATTTGAGTCTTAGAAATTCAACCCAAGTATATCTTGAATATTCATCTACAATGACAAGAATATACTTCTTTCCACCCATGCTTTGAGTCTTCATTAGTCCACACAAATCCATATGTAACATTTCAAGTGGAGCTTTGCATGAAGATAGCATTTTTAGAGGATGGGAGCTTCTTTTGATTTTCCCTAGCTCACATGCAGAACATAAGGAATTATTTTCAAATCTGATCTTTGGTAGTCCTCTAACAGAGTTGTGTCTCTTACAGTTCAGAAATTGCTTCGAAGTTCAGATGTGACATTCTTCTGTGCCAAAGCCAACTGTCATTCTTCATTATAGTGGAAATATAACAAACTCCTTGTAATTGACCATCTGCTGTGAAAGTTGCAGTGTAGATATCTTCATCTCTATAAGTATTTAATTGATTTTCTTTTGTAGAACTCAGAACATGACAGTAGTCTATGTCAAAATTTACTTTCCGATACTCGTCAAAAACTGACTTATACTGAAAAGATTATGTTTTAAAGCTTCAACATAAAAAACTTTCATCACTGTGACATCTCCTTTGGAAAAAGTTCCATAACCTCTCACATAACATTTTGCATTGTTTCCAAAGCTAACTGTTCCTCCATATCTTTCATGATAATCAGTTAGAAGCTCTTTGAAAGGTGTCATGTGTCTTGAACATCCTGAATCTAAGACCCATACATGACATATCCGCAAAAATGGTTAATGAGACTTAGGTACCCATTTAAGACTGGGTCCGGTGAGATTAGTTAAAAATTTTGAAGTTCTGAACTTTGACTTAACATTTTGAAATTCAGAAGTTTGTTTAGAATTTTTGAATTTGTCTTTCTTAGTATTGTTTTTATCTTTATTTTTATTTTTATTCTTATTTGCCAACTTTGCTGAAAAGTTCTGAATTGATTCTCAAAAAATTTCTTGTTTGTTTTGTAATTGAGATGAAAAATATGATGACCACAATTAATACATTGAATATGAGATAAGAAATGAGGATTAGTATAAGAAGTACTTTTACCAACTTTAGATTTAAGTTCGGAATTTTGAACTTCAGATTTTGAATTAGAAGGCTGTCCTTTTTCAAATTGTTTAACTCTGTTACAAAGTCAGATGATGATATTGATGATTTTTCTGAATTCAAATATGTATTTTTAGATATATGAGTAATATTTGATGTTGTAGAAGAATTTTCTGAAGTCTCATTTTTTTGAAATTCTTTTTTCATAAATACAGCATTAAACATTTCTGAAGGCAATTTTGGCACTTCAGATTTTAAAACTTCTCCTTCAGTCATACACGATTTTGTTTTGTAGACAAGGTAACCATCTTTATCAATGACTTCAATTTTAGGATCATCATCTGAATCTGAATCTGAATCTGAAGCATTCATTAAATCTAAGAACTTGTTCTGAGTCATGCTTGATGCAAAAAAAATTTGATTTGAAATTTTCTCAGACTCATCATCAGAATTATCAAAAAGTATTTCTGAATTCTCATCATTATCTATTAAAGATTCAATTTCTGAGAATTCATCATATTTTTCTTCATGTGTTTATGATTTATTTTCAAAATCAGTATGTTTAGAAGTAATCTCAGTTTTAATGATTAGTTCAGACTTTTCTTCAGAAATAATCTTTGATACAGAAGTAGAAATATTTGCTAAAATATTTGAAACTTTTTTATTTGTTACTTTTGTTTCAGAAAGTTTTACTGTTTCACCAGAATTAAGAAGTTTTTCTTCAGAAAATAAAGTCTCTGATTTTACAAATGGAATTCTTTCAGGTAAAGAATAATTAACATTTTTAGGTATGACACCTGTGTTAGTTTCATTGAAAATTTTCATTTTTGAAAAATCATAAAGATTTGCAGGTGCCTTTTTCAAGACTTGACTTTCATTATATCCCAAACTGGATTTTATATTGTACAATTTTGAATTTTGAGCCTGATTTGTTAAAATATTCAGAGTTTGTTCAGTTTGACCTCTTTTAAAGTTCAGATATTCTAATTCCTTGATCTTTTTGTAAAGATCAAGTCTTTCTTGATTCAGAAAGTTCATTTTAACATTCAGAACTTCCTTTTCAGATTTTTCATTTAATATTTCTTTTTGTAAATTATCCATCTTTTCTTTTAATAACAATTTGATTTTTGCACTTCAGATTCTCCAGAATTTGGTTTAGAATTTTGTTCAGAAGAAGAACTTGACTCAGAATTTAAAATCAGAAAATGAAGAAAGTACCTCAGAGTCATGTGCATGTTTATCTTTAGGATCCAGCTGGCACATGTAGCAATTTGAGGCATAGTGAGCCACTTCTTCATCATACTCTCCATCACTACAGTTCAACCAGTTCTTATATTTTTTATTATATCTTTGAGTGAATTACCTTGTCATGAATCCAATAGTATCAGAAATTCTTTTATGCTCTTCATCTGATTCATCTCCATCACACAGAGTTGTCTCTGGAATTTCACAAACCTTGCTCTTAGATGAGATGGTCATGGAATTATTATATTTCTTGCTCAATAAGGCTACTGTTTCATTTGTCGTCTTTTGCTCATTTTCTCTAGTCTTGATTTTGTCCTTTTGTTGGAAGAAAATACCATAAACATCATGAATGGATTTCCTAGACAGATTTCTAGTAACCATATTGTCAGAAAAGATTGACCACTCATTACCCAGATTGTTCAGAAATTTATTATTTATTTCTTAGTTGGATTTCTGAGTTGGATTTCTGAACACCATTCCTTCTCAGATCATTTAGGATATTGTTGAAACTATGGTAAGTCTCTGTGATAGATTCATTATCCTTATACGTGATGTTTTCATACGTACCAACACAGATGTTCAATCTTTGAGCTTGGGCTTTTGTACTCCCCTGTATCATTTATCAGTTGCACTGTACATACCTGGGCTCTTTTTGATTCTGGATGCAGGAATTTCAGGAGTAGATTCAGTTCTTGGAACTACAGGAATTTCCACATAGACCTATAGATGGCCATTTACAATCGATTGCATTAAAGCTTCATCGATATTGTCCAAGAATTGAATCATTCTGATTCACCATTGATGGTACTCGCCCAGAAACAAGGTTGGTGGTTTGGTTTCAGATCGGATGGAGACGATTTCTTTCGGCATCTTGAATATAGTAGATCGAGAATTCAACTGGACAATTTTCTTCACAAAATTGATCAAACAGATGAATTAGCTCTGATACCAATTGTTAGATCCCAAAATATCAAGAATATAGAAAGAATCAAGAATTAGAACAAGAATTATGTCACCGAAGTTGTATATTGTATTGATCAATGAACAGTATTACAAAGTATGTATCTTTACAAGCTTTATTAACGTTAGTTCTAACGATATAACAAACTATCTATTTATATACATATACAGGAATGCTAAAGTTATAGTACAAAAATGACAGGCATGTTCAGAACTACTTCTGAACTTCTTCAGAATCATTCTTCAGAACCTCTTCAGAAGTATCTTTAGAACCATCTTCAGAACTTCCTCAGAACTTCTTCAGAATCTTCAGAACTTCTAAAGTAGCCACTTCAGAAGTTATGCCTTAGGCTTTGCTCTACTTGTCTTCTGAGTTCTGAACCTTTCTCTCTTCAGAACTAGTTCAGAATATCTGAACTTTAGAACCCAGTCTACTTTTGAAGCTATCTTCTGATATCTATCAATCACATTTTTGGGCACAATTTTGAATGATCCAGCATTCGATGAATCATCACTTCCACTAAAACAAGATTTTGAGGTTTAAATGGTTAGTTAACATTGGAAATAGACATTTTTGAGAGAAATTGAAGATCTGAAGTTGATTGAAGTTCAAAGAGTTCAGAAAATAGGTTTTGGAGGGAAAATTCGCAGAAAAATGATGAAGATGACGAAGCCATTGTATTTATGAGATGGACGAGCTACGCAGGACACATGGCAGAAAAATAGACAAAAAGTAATTACGTTTAGTAGCGTAATGATAGATTACAACGGTTACTCTTGTTTACTGGAACGTTGACGACGTGGTTAATGCTTGGTGAATGATATTATAACACGTGGCACACGCGCAAACTTAGTCATCTTCTGATCTGGAAATTCAGAACTTCTGAGAAAGAGTTCAGAATTCTGACAAAGAGTTCAGAACTTCCAATAAAATGATTTTATCCATTGAAAACCAATTTAAAATACTAACTTCTGAATTTAGAAAATGTTTTTATGAATCAAAACTAGTTTGAACAATAAAAATATTTGATCAACAATAAAATTTTATTCAGACTTCTAAATGATGAAGCTCAGAATGGATCTTCACCTGTTCAGAACTTTCACAAAAACTACAATAAATGACAAACCATTCGCAATATAGATGGAATATGTATGATAATACCTCCCCAGAATCATGCACAGGAGATAGAAGATAAAAAAATTGAAAAACTCCCCCTTGAAAAATGATATATAAAAATGATAAAAATAAATATCAGATACAAATACTTCACAGTTAAGTATATTAGCTTTTGAATTATTTCATTTAGACTTCTGAGAACCAAACATCGGAATTGTAATGATAGATGAATTTTCGAGATATACTTGGGTTGAATTTCTGAGACAGAAATCTGGCACCTTAGAAGTTTTAATACCATTTCTGAAGAAGATATAGGTTCTGCTTCAACTCCCAATTCAATAGATCAGAAGTGATAATGGAACAAAATTTACAAATTCAAATCTTCAGAATTTTTTGGATTCTGTTGGTATATCACATAACTTTTTCACTTCAAGAACTTGACAACAGAATGGTATAGTTGAAAGGAAAGAACAGAACTTTGGTAGAAGATGCCACAACCATGCTTGCTTATTCTAACCTACCTCTATCTCTTGGGCATAAGCTATAGCAACAATATGTTTTACACAAAACAAGACTATTCTAAATAGGAAACATCTTAAAACTCCTTATGAATTATTTAGAAATAGAAAACCTACCATTGATTATTTTAAACTCTAAGAAGCATGAAAAGTTAACAGCTTATAAGGATGGTGACATTTACACAACTACTTTTACAGAAGATGGTCAACTAAAAGGAATCTGCGGTATTTCTACATCTATGTTAGAGATGAGTTGACTAAGGCATAGAAGAATGTCATATCTGAACTTCTAGTCCGTTTCTTAATTATACTAGCAACATTCTGTCAGAGGATTACCTAAAATAAAGTTTCAAAACAACTCTTTATGTTCTGCATGTGAATTAAGAAAGATAAATAGAAGTTCACATCGTTTGAAAATGCTCTCTTCATGCAAGGCTCCTCTAGAAATGATACACATGGATTTGTGTAGGCAAATAAAGACTCAAAGTTTAGGTGAAAATAAGTATATCCTTGTAATGATAGATGAATTTTCGAGATATACTTGGGTTGAATTTCTGAGACAGAAATCTGACACCTTAAAAGTTTTAATACCATTTCTGAAGAAGATACAGATTCTGCTTCAACTCCCAATTCCAAAGATCATTAGTGATAATGGAATAAAATTTACAAATTCAAATATTCAGAATTTTTTGGATTCTATTGGTATGTCACATAACTTTTTCATTTCAAGAACTTGACATCAGAATGGTATAGTTGAAAGGATTAACAGAACTTTGCTAGAAGATGCCACAACCATGCTTCCTTATTCATACCTACCTCTATCTCTTTGGGCAGAAGTTATAGCAACAACATGTTTACACAAAACAGGATTATTTTAAATAGGAAACATCTTAAAACTCCTTATGAATTAATTAGAAACAGAAAACCTTCCATTGATTATTTTAAATTCTGAGAACAATGAAAAGTTAACAGCTTATAGGGATGGCAACATGTATAAAACTACTTTTACAGCAGATGGTCAAATAAAAGGAATCTGCTATATTTCTACATCTATGTTAGTGATGAGTTGTCTATGGCATAGAAGAATGTCATATTTGAACATCAAATCCATTTCTAAATTAGACAAGCAACATTCTGTCAGAGGATTACCTAAAATAAAGTTTCAAAACAACTCTTTATGTTCTGCATGTGAATTTGGTAAGATAAATAGAAGTTCACATCGTTTGAAAATACTCTCTTCATGCAAGGCTCCTCTAGAAATGATACACATGAATTTGTGTGGGCCAAAGAAGACTCAAAGTTTAGGTGAAAAGAAATATATCCTTGTAATGATAGATGAATTCTCGAGATATAGTTGTGTTGAATTTCTGAGACAGATATCTGACACCTCAGAAGTTTTAATCCCATTTCTGAAGAAATCCCATTTCTGAAGAAGATACAGGTTCTGCTTCAAATCCCAATTCAAAAGATCAGAAGTGATAGTGGAACAGAATTTACAAATTCAAAGCTTCAGAATTTTTTGGACTCTGTTGGTATATCACATAATGTTTTCACTGCAAGAACTCAACAACATAATGGTGTAGTTGAAAGGAATAGCAGAACTTTGGTAGAAGCTGCCACAACCATGCTTGCTTATTCAAACCTACCTCTATCTCTTTGGGCAGAAGCTATAGCAGCAACATGATTTACAGAAAAACAAGACTACTCTAAATAGGAAACATCTTAAAAATCCTTTTGAATTAATTAGAAATAGAAACCCTTCCATTGATTATTTTAAACTCTGAGAAGCATGAAAAGTTAACAGCTTATAGGGATTGTGAAATTTACACAACAACTTTTACAGAAGATGGTCAACTAAAAGGAAACTACTATATTTCTACATCTATGTTAGAGATGACTTGGCTATGCATAAAAGAATGTCACATCTAAACTTCAAGTCCATTTCTAAATTAGACAAGGAACATTCTGTCAGAAAATTACCTAAAAAAAAGTTTCAAAAGAACTCTTTATGTTCTGCATGTGATTTAGGTAAGATAAATAGAAGTTCACATCATTTGAAAATGCTCTCTTCATACAAGGCTCCTCTAGAAATGATACACATGGATTTGTGTGGGCCAATGAAGAATTAAAGTTTAGGTGAAAAGAAGTATATCCATGTAACTATAGATGAATTCTCGAGATATACTTGGGTTGAATTTCTGAGACAGAAATCTGACACCTCGGAAGTTTTAATCCCATTTCTGAAGAAGATACAGGTTCTACTTCAACTCCCAATTCAAAAGATTAGAAGTGATAATGGAACAAAATTTACAAATTCAAATCCTCATAATTTTTTGGATTCTATTTGTATATGACATAACTTTTTCACTTCAAGAACTTGACAACAGAATGGTATAGTTGAAAGGAAGAACAGAACTTTGTTAGAAGATGCCACAACCATGCTTGCTTATTCAAACCTACCTCTATCTCTTGGGCAGAAGCTATAGCAACAACATGATTTACACAAAACAGGACTATTCTAAATAGGAAACATCTTGAAACACCTTATGAATTAATTAGAAACAGAAAACCTTCCATTGATTATTTTAAACTCTAAGAAGCATGAAAAGTTAACAGCTTATAGGGATGGTGACATTTACACAACTACTTTTACAAAAGATGGCCAACTAAAAGGAATCTGTTATATTTCTACATCTATGTTAGAGATGAGTTGGCTATGGCATAGAAGAATGTCATATTTGAACTCCAAATCCATTTCAGAATTAGACAAGCAACATTCTGTCAGAGGATTACCTAAAATAAAGTTTCAAAACAACTCTTTATGTTCTGTATGTTAATTAGGTAATGCAAGGCTCCTCTAGAAATGCTACATATGGATTTGTGTAGGCAAATAAATACTCAAAGTTTAGGTGAAAAGAAGTATATCCTTGTAATGATAGATGAATTTTCGAGATATACTTGGGTTGAATTTCTGAGACAGAAATCTGACACCTTAGAAGTTTTAATACCATTTATGAAGAAGATATAGGTTCTGCTTCAACTCCCAATTCAATAGATCAGAAGTGATAATGGAACAAAGTTTACAAATTCAAATCTTTAGAATTTTTTGGATTCTGTTGGTATATCACATAACTTTTTCACTTCAAGAACTTGACAACAGAATGGTATAGTTGAAAGGAAAGAACAGAACTTTGGTAGAAGATGCCACAACCATGCTTGCTTATTCAAACCTACCTCTATCTCTTTGGGCAGAAGCTATAGCAACAGCATGTTTTACACAAAACAAGACTATTCTAAATAGGAAACATCTTAAAACTCCTTATGAATTATTTAGAAATAGAAAACCTTCCATTGATTATTTTAAACTCTAAGAAGCATGAAAAGTTAACAGCTTACTGGGATGGTGACATTTACACAACTACTTGTAATTATAGATGAATTCTCGAGATATATTTGGGTTGAATTTCTGAGACAGAAATCTGACACCTTAGAAGTTTTAATCCCATTTCTGAAGAAGATACAGGTTCTGCTTCAACTCCCAATTCAATGGATCAGAAGTGATAATGGAAAGAAATTTACAAATTCAAATCTTCAGAATTTTTTGGATTCTGTTGGTATATCACATAACTTTTTCACTTCAAGAACTTGACAACAAAATGGTATAGTTGATAGAAAGAACAGAAGTTTGGTAGAAGATGCCACAACCATGCTTGCTTATTCAAACCTACCTCTATCTCTTTGGGAAGAAGCTATAGCAACAACATGTTTTACACAAAACAGGACTATTCTAAATAGAAAACATCTTAAAACTCCTTATGAATTAATTAGAAACAGAAAACCTTCCATTGATTATTTTAAACTCTAAGAAGCATGAAAAGTTAACAGCTTATAGGGATGGTGACATTTACACAACTACTTTTACAGAAGATGGTCAACTAAAAGGAATCTTCGGTATTTCTACATCTATGTTAGAGATGAGTTGGCTATGGCATAGAAGAATGTCATATCTGAACTTCTAGTCCATTTCTGATTTATACAAGCAACATTCTGTCAGAGGATTAGCTAAAATAAAGTTTCAAAACAACTCTTTATGTTCTGCATGTGAGTTAAGTAATATAAATAGAAGTTCACATCGTCTGAAAATGCTCTCTTCATGCAAGGCTCCTCTAGAAATGATACACATGGATTTGTGTGGGCCAATATAGACAAAGTTTAGGTGAAAAGAAGTATATCCTTGTCACCTAAACTTTGAGTCTTTATTTGCCCACACAAATCCATGTGTAGCATTTCTAGAGGATCCTTGCATTACCTAATTCACATGAAGAACATAAAGAGTTGTTTTGAAACTTTATTTTAGGTAATCCTCTGACAGAATGTTGCTTGTCTAATTCTGAAATGGATTTGAAGTTCAAATATGACATTCTTCTATGCCATAGCCAACTCATCTCTAACATAGATGTAGAAATACCGCAGATTCCTTTTAGTTGACCATCTTCTGTAAAAGTAGTTGTGTAAATGTCACCATCCCTATAAGCTGTTAACTTTTCATGCTTCTTAGAGTTTAAAATAATCAATGGAAGGTTTTCTGTTTCTAATTAATTCATAAGGAGTTTTAAGATGTTTTCTATTTAGAATAGTCCTGTTTTGTGTAAAACATGTTGTTGCTATAGCTTCTGCCCAAAGAGATAGAGGTAGGTTTGAATAAGAAAGCATGGTTGTGGCATCTTCTACCAAAGTTCTGTTCTTCCTTTCAACTATACCATTCTGTTATCAAGTTCTTGAAATGAAAAAGTTATGTGATATACCAATAGAATCCAAAACATTCTGAGGATTTTAATTTGTAAATTTTTTACCATTATCACTTATGATCTTTTGAATTGGGAGTTGAAGCAGAACCTGTATCTTCTTCAGAAATGGGATAAAAACTTCTGAGGTGTCAGATTTCTGTCGCAGAAATTCAACCCAAGTATATTTCGAGAATTAATCTATCATTACAAGGATATACTTCTTTTCACCTAAAGTTTGAGTCTTCATTGGCCCACACAAATCCGTGTGTATCATTTCTAAAGGCGCCTTGCATGAAGAGAGCATTTTCAAAGGATGTGAACTTCTATTTATCTTAGCTAATTCACATGCAGAACATAAAGAGTTATTTTGAAACTTTATTTTAGGTAATCCTCTGACAGAATGTTGCTTGTCTATATCATAAATAGATTTGAAGTTCTGATGTGACATTCTTTTATGCCATAGCCAACTCATCTCTAACGTAGATGTAGAAATATAGCAGTTTCCTTTTAGTTGACCATCTTCTGTAAAAGTAGTTGTGTAAATGTCACCATCCATATAAGCAGTTAGCTTTTCATGCTTCTTAGAGTTTAAAATAATCAATGGAAGGTTTTCTGTTTCTAATTAATTCATAAGGTGTTTTAAGATGCTTCCTATTTAGAATAGTCTTGTTGTTTGTAAAACCTGTTGTTGCTACAGCTTCTGCCTAAAGAGACAGAGCTAGGTTTGAATAAGCAAGAATGGTTGTAGCATCTTCTACCAGAGTTATGTTGTTCCTTTCAACTACACCATTTGGTTGTCGAGTTCTTGCAGTGAAACCATTATATGATATACCAACAGAATCCAAAAAATTCTGAGACTTTGAATTTGTAAATACTGATCCACTATCACTTCGAATCTTTTGAATTGGGAGTTGAAGCAGAACCCGTATCTTCTTCAGAAATGGGATTAAAACTTCTGAGGTATCAGATTTTTGTATCAGAAATTCAACCCAAGTATATCTCGAGAATTCATCTATCATTTCTTTTCACCTAAACTTTGAGTCTTCATTGGCCAACACAAATCCATGTGTATCATTTCTAGAGGAGCCTTGAATGAAGAGAGTATTTTCAAACGATGTGAACTTCTATTTATCTTACCTAATTCACATGCAGAACATAAAGAGTTGTTTTGAAACTTTATTTTAGGTAATCCTCTGACAGAATGTTGCTTGTCTAATTCAAAAATGGATTTGAAGTTCATATATGACATTCTTCTATGCCATGGCCAACTCATCTCTAACATAGATGTAGAAATATAACAGATTCCTTTTAGTTGACCATCTTCTGTAAAAGTAGTTGTGTAAATGTCACCATCCATATAAGCTGTTAACTTTTCATGTTTCTCAGAGTTTAAAATAATCAATGGAAGGTTTTCTGTTTCTAATTAATTCATAAGGAGGTTTAAGATGTTTTCTTTTTAGAATAGTCCTATTTTGTGTAAAACATGTTGTTTCTATAGCTTCTGCCCAAAGAGATAGAGGTAGGTTTGAATAAGGAAGCATGGTTTTGGCATCTTCTACCAAAGTGATGTTCTTCCTTTCAACTATACCATTCTGTTATCAAGTTTTTGAAGTGAAAAAGTTATGTGATATAGCAACAGAATCCAAAAAATTCCGAAGCTTTGAATTTGTAAATTTTGTTCCATTGTCGCTTCTGATCTTTTAAATTGAGAGTTGAAGCAGAACCTGTATCTTCTTCAGAAATGGGATTAAAACTTCTGAGGTGTCAGATTTATGTCTTAGAAATTCAACCCAGGTATATCTCGAGAGTTCATCTATCATTACAAGGATATACTTCTTTTTATCTAAACTTTGAGTCTTCATTGGCCCACACAAATCCATGTATGTCATTTCTAGAGGAGCCTTGCATGAAGAGAGTATTTTCAAACGATGTGAACTTCTATTTATCTTACCTAATTTACATGCATAACATAAAGCGTTGTTTTGAAACTTTATTTTAGGTAATCCTCTGACAGAATGTTGCCTGTCTAATTCAAAAATGGATTTGAAGTTCAGATATGACATTTTTCTATAGCCAACTCATCTCTAACATAGATGTAGAAATATAGTAGATTCCTTTTAGTTGACCATCTTCTGTAAAAGTAGTTGTATAAATGTCACCATCCCTATAAGCTGTTAGCTTTTCATGTTTCTCAGAATTTAAAATAATCGATTGAAGGTTTTCTGTTTCTAATTAATTCATAAGGAGTTTTAAGATGTTTCCTATTTAGAGGTAGGTTTGAATAAGCAAGCATGGTTGTGGCATCTTCTACCAAAGTTTTGTTCTTCCTTTCAACTATACCATTCTATTGTCAAGTTCTTGAAGTGAAAAAGTTATGTGATATACCAACAGAATCCAAAAATTCGAAGATCTGAATTTGTAAATTTTGTTCCATTATCACTTCTGATCTTTTTAATTGGGAGTTGAAGTAGAACCTGTATCTTCTTCAGAAATGGGATTAAAACTTCTGAGGTGTCAAATTTCTGTCTCAGAAATTCAACCCAAGTATATCTCGAGAGTTCATCTATCATTACAAGGATATACCTCTTTTCACCTAAACATTGAGTCTTCATTGGCCCACACAAATCCATGTGTATCATTTCTAGATGAACCTTGCATTACCTAATTCACATGCAAAACATAAAGAGTTGTTTTGAAACTTTATTTTAGGTAATCCTCTGACAGAATGTTGCTTGTCTAATTCAAAAATGGATTTGAAGTTCATATATGACATTCTTCTATGCCATGGCCAACTCATCTCTAACATAGATGTAGAAATATACCAGATTCCTTTTAGTTGACCATCTTCTGTAAAAGTAGTTGTGTAAATGTCACCATCCATATAAGCTGTTAACTTTTCATGTTTCTCAGAGTTTAAAATAATCAATGGAAGGTTTTCTGTTTCTAATTAATTCATAAGGAGGTTTAAGATGTTTTCTTTTTAGAATAGTCCTGTTTTGTGTAAAACATGTTGTTTCTATAGCTTCTGCCCAAAGAGATAGAGGTAGGTTTGAATAAGGAAGCATGGTTTTGGCATCTTCTACCAAAGTGATGTTCTTCCTTTCAACTATACCATTCTGTTATCAAGTTTTTGAAGTGAAAAAGTTATGTGATATAGCAACAGAATCCAAAAAATTCCGAAGCTTTGAATTTGTAAATTTTGTTCCATTGTCGCTTCTGATCTTTTAAATTGAGAGTTGAAGCAGAACCTGTATCTTCTTCAGAAATGGGATTAAAACTTCTGAGGTGTCAGATTTATGTCTTAGAAATTCAACCCAGGTATATCTCGAGAGTTCATCTATCATTACAAGGATATACTTCTTTTTATCTAAACTTTGAGTCTTCATTGGCCCACACAAATCCATGTATGTCATTTCTAGAGGAGCCTTGCATGAAGAGAGTATTTTCAAACGATGTGAACTTCTATTTATCTTACCTAATTTACATGCATAACATAAAGCGTTGTTTTGAAACTTTATTTTAGGTAATCCTCTGACAGAATGTTGCCTGTCTAATTCAAAAATGGATTTGAAGTTCAGATATGACATTTTTCTATAGCCAACTCATCTCTAACATAGATGTAGAAATATAGTAGATTCCTTTTAGTTGACCATCTTCTGTAAAAGTAGTTGTATAAATGTCACCATCCCTATAAGCTGTTAGCTTTTCATGTTTCTCAGAATTTAAAATAATCGATTGAAGGTTTTCTGTTTCTAATTAATTCATAAGGAGTTTTAAGATGTTTCCTATTTAGAGGTAGGTTTGAATAAGCAAGCATGGTTGTGGCATCTTCTACCAAAGTTTTGTTCTTCCTTTCAACTATACCATTCTATTGTCAAGTTCTTGAAGTGAAAAAGTTATGTGATATACCAACAGAATCCAAAAAATTCTGAAGATCTGAATTTGTAAATTTTGTTCCATTATCACTTCTGATCTTTTTAATTGGGAGTTGAAGTAGAACCTGTATCTTCTTCAGAAATGGGATTAAAACTTCTGAGGTGTCAAATTTCTGTCTCAGAAATTCAACCCAAGTATATCTCGAGAGTTCATCTATCATTACAAGGATATACCTCTTTTCACCTAAACATTGAGTCTTCATTGGCCCACACAAATCCATGTGTATCATTTCTAGATGAACCTTGCATTACCTAATTCACATGCAAAACATAAAGAGTTGTTTTGAAACTTTATTTTAGGTAATCCTCTGACAGAATGTTGCTTGTCTAATTCAAAAATGGATTTGAAGTTCATATATGACATTCTTCTATGCCATGGCCAACTCATCTCTAACATAGATGTAGAAATATACCAGATTCCTTTTAGTTGACCATCTTCTGTAAAAGTAGTTGTGTAAATGTCACCATCCATATAAGCTGTTAACTTTTCATGTTTCTCAGAGTTTAAAATAATCAATGGAAGGTTTTCTGTTTCTAATTAATTCATAAGGAGGTTTAAGATGTTTTCTTTTTAGAATAGTCCTGTTTTGTGTAAAACATGTTGTTTCTATAGCTTCTGCCCAAAGAGATAGAGGTAGGTTTGAATAAGGAAGCATGGTTTTGGCATCTTCTACCAAAGTGATGTTCTTCCTTTCAACTATACCATTCTGTTATCAAGTTTTTGAAGTGAAAAAGTTATGTGATATAGCAACAGAATCCAAAAAATTCCGAAGCTTTGAATTTGTAAATTTTGTTCCATTGTCGCTTCTGATCTTTTAAATTGAGAGTTGAAGCAGAACCTGTATCTTCTTCAGAAATGGGATTAAAACTTCTGAGGTGTCAGATTTATGTCTTAGAAATTCAACCCAGGTATATCTCGAGAGTTCATCTATCATTACAAGGATATACTTCTTTTTATCTAAACTTTGAGTCTTCATTGGCCCACACAAATCCATGTATGTCATTTCTAGAGGAGCCTTGCATGAAGAGAGTATTTTCAAACGATGTGAACTTCTATTTATCTTACCTAATTTACATGCATAACATAAAGCGTTGTTTTGAAACTTTATTTTAGGTAATCCTCTGACAGAATGTTGCCTGTCTAATTCAAAAATGGATTTGAAGTTCAGATATGACATTTTTCTATAGCCAACTCATCTCTAACATAGATGTAGAAATATAGTAGATTCCTTTTAGTTGACCATCTTCTGTAAAAGTAGTTGTATAAATGTCACCATCCCTATAAGCTGTTAGCTTTTCATGTTTCTCAGAATTTAAAATAATCGATTGAAGGTTTTCTGTTTCTAATTAATTCATAAGGAGTTTTAAGATGTTTCCTATTTAGAGGTAGGTTTGAATAAGCAAGCATGGTTGTGGCATCTTCTACCAAAGTTTTGTTCTTCCTTTCAACTATACCATTCTATTGTCAAGTTCTTGAAGTGAAAAAGTTATGTGATATACCAACAGAATCCAAAAAATTCTGAAGATCTGAATTTGTAAATTTTGTTCCATTATCACTTCTGATCTTTTTAATTGGGAGTTGAAGTAGAACCTGTATCTTCTTCAGAAATGGGATTAAAACTTCTGAGGTGTCAAATTTCTGTCTCAGAAATTCAACCCAAGTATATCTCGAGAGTTCATCTATCATTACAAGGATATACCTCTTTTCACCTAAACATTGAGTCTTCATTGGCCCACACAAATCCATGTGTATCATTTCTAGATGAACCTTGCATTACCTAATTCACATGCAAAACATAAAGAGTTGTTTTGAAACTTTATTTTAGGTAATCCTCTGACAGAATGTTGCTTGTCTAATTCAAAAATGGATTTGAAGTTCATATATGACATTCTTCTATGCCATGGCCAACTCATCTCTAACATAGATGTAGAAATATACCAGATTCCTTTTAGTTGACCATCTTCTGTAAAAGTAGTTGTGTAAATGTCACCATCCATATAAGCTGTTAACTTTTCATGTTTCTCAGAGTTTAAAATAATCAATGGAAGGTTTTCTGTTTCTAATTAATTCATAAGGAGGTTTAAGATGTTTTCTTTTTAGAATAGTCCTGTTTTGTGTAAAACATGTTGTTTCTATAGCTTCTGCCCAAAGAGATAGAGGTAGGTTTGAATAAGGAAGCATGGTTTTGGCATCTTCTACCAAAGTGATGTTCTTCCTTTCAACTATACCATTCTGTTATCAAGTTTTTGAAGTGAAAAAGTTATGTGATATAGCAACAGAATCCAAAAAATTCCGAAGCTTTGAATTTGTAAATTTTGTTCCATTGTCGCTTCTGATCTTTTAAATTGAGAGTTGAAGCAGAACCTGTATCTTCTTCAGAAATGGGATTAAAACTTTTGAGGTGTCAGATTTATGTCTTAGAAATTCAACCCAGGTATATCTCGAGAGTTCATCTATCATTACAAGGATATACTTCTTTTTATCTAAACTTTGAGTCTTCATTGGGCCACACAAATCCATGTGTGTCATTCCTAGAGGAGCCTTGCATGAAGAGACTATTTTCAAACGATGTGAACTTCTATTTATCTTTCCTAATTCACATGCAGAACATAAAGAGTTCTTTTGAAACTTTATTTTAAATAATCCTCTGAAAAGAATGTTGCTTGTCTAATTCAGAAATGGATTTGAAGTTCAGATATGACATTCTTCTATGCCATAGCCAACTCATCTCTAACATCGATATAGAAATTTAACAGATTCCTTTTAGTTGACCATCTTCTGTAAAAGTAGTTATGTAAATCTCACCATCCCTATAAGTAGTTAAGTTTTCATGCTTCTTAGAGTTTAAAATAATCAATGGAAGGTTTTCTGTTTCTAATTAATTCATAAGGTGTTTTAAGATGCTTCCTATTTAGAATAGTCTTGTTGTTTGTAAAACCTGTTGTTGCTACAGCTTCTGCCTAAAGAGACAGAGGTAGGTTTGAATAAGCAAGAATGGTTGTAGCATCTTCTACCAGAGTTATGTTGTTCCTTTCAACTACACCATTTGGTTGTCGAGTTCTTGCAGTGAAACCGTTATATGATATACCAACAGAATCCAAAAAATTCTGAGACTTTGAATTTGTAAATACTGATCCACTATCACTTCGAATCTTTTGAATTGGGAGTTGAAGCAGAACCCGTATCTTCTTTAGAAATGGGATTAAAACTTCTGAGGTATCAGATTTTTGTATCAGAAATTCAACCCAAGTATATCTCGAGAATTCATCTATCATTTCTTTTCACCTAAACTTTGAGTCTTCATTGGCCAACAAAAATCCATGTGTATCATTTATAGAGGAGCCTTGCATGAAGAGACTATTTTCAAACGATGTGAACTTCTATTTATCTTACCTAATTCACATGCAGAACATAAAGAGTGTTTGTCCCAATAAGGGTCTACAAGAGTTAAATATTAAGTAAACAGTTTGTAGAATGAGCGGGGCGGGGGGGGGGAGGGGTTGAGTACAAACACACGGATTTTAGTTTTTAAATGAGTTTATAGAAAATAAACAAATTTACAGTTACAAGCGGAATTAGAACAAGTTGAAAACCTATTCTATTGTAACTAAAGAAACACATAGTTTGATGCACAAGAAGATGAAAGAAAGAATACAGAAGGTATAGGCTAGAAAGAAGCATGCATTAAGATGAAGAAGATATCTTCATCTATTTATACCCGCTTGCATTAAATGCAAAGCAAAAGGTACATGCCACGTGTCAAGCTTGGATAGGAAGTTTGTCCTTGTAAATAAGACAACCATGCTTTTGGCCGAATATGAACAGTACCGTATCAGATATGATGGGGACATAAGAGAGAAGTCGTATGTCCTTTTCTGACATGGTTCTAGGTTTGACTTTTGTGCATCGAGGATAAGATCAAACTTTAATCTTGCAGAGGAAGCTTTATTTGATCGCTGACACTGAATGTTCAAGGATGAACTTCAGTGTTGCTGAGGCTTCACAAGACTTCACACTTTGAGTAGATAATCGCTGCTATCGCTGAACCGCTTCATGTCACTTAGCTGATTATCTCTTTCTTCAGCTTTGGTCTTCAACTGTCGCTGAATGATCTTCTGGTGTGATAGCTGATCTTCAGGTCTTCAGAGATAAGCTTGTTGATCCTTGATCTTCAGCGATCGCTGATAGCAATCAGCGTATGCTATCGCCGAATTTGAACAGAAGCTTATCTAAGGAATTTCACTAAGTATAGTAAAGGAATCGTATTCAAATCACTTAGAGGAGTTATGATCAACAATCTCCCCCTATTTGATTATGATTAAGCAACATAGGAAAATTGCTTCTAAAAGATTAGCAGGGACTTATAAAATTTAGAATAAATTTTCTAAGTACTAAGCTGTAAGATCTTTTTCAGCTAATCTATTATCTGAATTGAGTTTCATTTATAAGGATATGAAATCACAATTTTTACAAGTGGGTTTAGGGATAATCAGGCTCGAACTGATGACTTCCACCACGTCGAAGAGCTTAAAGTACATTCACTGATTGAACTTTCAGAGTGAAGGTTCAGTGAGCTAAGAAAAGTTAAAAAGATAGAACTCTTATGTTCATTGTCCCTTTTACCTTTTTTCAGGGATCTTTTCAGTACGAGATGGAGTAAAGTACTCGAGTGTATTTCATTAATTATAATCTGAAGATATTACATAGAAATGAAATTGCAATCATTAAAGTGAAAGTACATTTACACTGAAGAAAATATTACAAAGGAATAAAAAGCTACTACCAATCAGAGAGGCTCACATTTCTTCTTTGTAACTCATGTTCAAAAAGCATCTTCTGTCTGATTACCAGAGGGTCATTAGACCCGGCATAACGATATAAGATTTTTATGAAACGAGAAGGGGCCTTATGAAGTTCCTTGTTTCTGAAGAGACGAAGCTGTCTTTCATTATCCAAGAAAATCATGCCTGATTCAGGGAGCGAGATGACTTCATTTTCCTCATATAATCGATCCGTAGGAAGAGAGGTATCCAGCATAGATATATCAGGGAGCGTCATATGACTGATGATTCTTTCAAGATCAAATTTGACACTATGTTCATTTCTTGAGCTTGGGCCTTCTTCAGAGGTTGATCTTCTTTTCTTAGATGATTCAGGGAGAGAGGGAACTTGTACATGTTGTGATATTCTCTCGCAAAGAATCGATTCAAACCTCATCTTCTACCACATTCTTGAACTTGGATTTGGAACCCTGAATGGCATCTCTGATTTCGAGCCATTCAGTGTATCCATATAACCTTAAGAATTTTGCTTCTTCTCTCTCTGTTCTGGATGGCCTTGTCATTCTTACATATACCTTTGGACCACCTCTGTTGGAGTGTCGCCCTTGGATAGTTGCGTGAATGATTTTGGAATCAGATCTTCGAAAGTTCAGCATCTCTGTGCACCAATCCAGTTCTTTGTCTTTCTGAGTTGTGGCTTCAGTGGTTAGTGCAGTGAGAATCTTCTGTTGAGCGAGAATGGGATCTACATTCAGGTTTTCTTATACAAGTTCTTTCTGAGCCAGAGCTGCAGCGAGCCGTTCACTATTTTCTAATTGTTCTTTTGCTGCTTTGTCTCTTGCTGAGTCTTCCCTGAGAATCTTCCTTGCTAAAGCAAGATCATTCTCAGTTTGCTTTATTTCTTCATCTCTGATCCTCTGAGCTTCCAAAGCTTGTTCTCTCTCTTCTTTGGATAAAAAGTAGAATTCAGCTACCATCCTGATTGGTACATCGTTTATTGGGTCTTCATGGGGAACCCTTATTCTTTTGGATTCGAATTCCCTTAGGAATTTTATTCGCCTTTCTTCCTCTTCAGGCTCGCTTATAATCTTCTTCTGAACGCGACGTCGAGGAATGAGGCCTTCTTCTTCCTCAGAGTCAGTTTCAACTATGTACATAAACTGCTCTTTAGAAGAAGGTTCCCTCCTTGTGGATGAGTCCTTTGGGGGATAGGGGTCACTGAGGGAAGGAGAGAAAGGAGATTTATCAGAGAGAGGGTTTGAAGGAGGAAGGGTTATATATGGGGATTCAGAGAGAGGAGTAATATAAGGGATAAGCTGAAGCGATACCTTATCAACGGTCTCCCCCTCTGATATAGGGATGGTGGCCTCAAGATCAACCACTTTGGTTTAGGTCCAGCTCCGTCCCCCAAGGGCTCTAGCTGAGATGTGCTTGGTCTGGATAATCTGAAATGCTCCATTGCGAATCCCAAGTCATCATCATCATCATCCTCATCTGCAAAGTGAGGGATGTGTTCCTCTTCTTCTTCTTCATCATCATCCTCTTCTTCATCATCATCAACAAACCTTGCAGAAGGTTCTGGTCTTTGAATGTAAGGAGAGATCCTTTCATCTGGAAACCGTCGATTGTGCTCGCCGATAAGTTCGTCAGCGAACTCTTTGGCTACCTTATCCCCCTCAATGTTATCATGGGGCAGAACGTGGACCATCGGAGTGCAAACATTCGTGTGCACGGCCTCAAGCATGGTCCGATCTGCAGTAGCAAATGAGGGACCAGTCTCACTGAGCCTTGGGAGAGCCTGCATTATTTCAGACTGAGTTTTTGAATAGACTCGAGGACAGCGGCCTGAGCATCAACCTTTTGCTCAATGTTGATGAGGGATTGGTGAAGGTTCTTGTGGTTGTCCTTCAGAGTCTGAACATCAGACACCAAGTTGCTGACGTTTGTCTTCATCCCAGGAGTGCCAGCGACCTGTCGGAAGATCAACTCCGCAGAAGTTTGCAGTGTGTCCAGCCTGGCTATGGTGAGAGCACACTCATTGACCAGATGATCAATGGCAGGGAATGTGGGAGCAGGCAGGGACACAGAAGGCAACTCAGTGACCCTGGGAGGAAGCTTGGGGGCAAGGTTCTCCATCTTGACATCCCTGAGCTTTTTGGCACTGGGAGGGCGCTGAGGAGAATTCATCGCCGTCTTCGAAGTGGTGGTGGTGATGGTGGTCGCTGTCGCCGAGTAGACAGCAGTAGTGGCAGCAGCTGATGACATTGACAAAGAGGCGAGAAATGAATCTGGATCAGATGATGGATGAAAAATGGCATTATTTTCCTTGAGAATATCATGAGGATTACTCTCAGGGACTACTTTTGCAGAGGTAGTGTCCTGAGGATCACTGACCAGTGTCTTATAGTATCTGAAAGAGATACTCTGAGGTCCTTTTAAATTGGATTTCCAAAACTCAAATTGCCTAAACAATTTTGAGGTTTGGACTGCGTGCATTTCAGCATTATCAGAGATAGGGACAACTATCACTGAGTCACTTGCTGATGTGAGGACCAAAGAAGTAGAGATGGAAGAGGTAGAGAAGGCAGTGAAAGTAATACCTGATCCAGCTTCAGCAGAGCTGGCTATAACTCCTTCAGAGACCTTAGTCCCTGATGGTGGTGGTAGTGCTGATGAAGCTTCAACGGCAGCAGAAACAGTTGGAGTGGCTGTCGATGAGGGTGGTGATTGTAGTACACCAAAATCAGAGAGGATGGTTTGTTGAGAGACCACCTTCTTAGGCTTCTTTGGGGCGATGGTCTTCTTATGACCATCAGTGGGGGTTTTCCTCTTAGCAGCAGTAGTACCTTGGGTACTCACTAAGGGGATGAGCAGCGAGGAGGTCACTAAAAGAGGTGCTCCTATAAGTTGTAGCATATAGGGAGTGAGAGGAGCGTCACCTGGACGTTCTTCCAGGTCCAGGGACTTCTTCCCTACCATTGAGAAGGCAAAGTCACCGACTTTCGGGTAGCTCTCCTCGAAAGCCTCTTCAAGGATGGTGGAGAAGAAACGGGGGTAAGGGATAACAGGATGTCTGGTGGAGGCGTTGAGGCGGCTGCACATATCGCTGAAGATGTAGTTAGCGTAGTTCAGAGGATGACCCGTGCAGAGAGAAAAGGCAAGGTCTTGAAAATTTTTGCTCGCCTGATCGTGGGAGCCAACCTTGGACCCTAGGCACTGAATGACCTGGGTGAAAATATACTGCCAGCGAGCAGGGAGTCGCTTCTTTTCCAGCTTTGAACCCACCGTCTTCACTGAGGGGTTCTCCCATTTGTAGCCAATGGATTCCAAGAAAGCATCTATCTGCTGCTTTGTTGGTTCAGCACCCCATTGCTCATTCTTCTTGCGCTGAGGGAGTCTTAGCGCCTTGCGTACAAACCCCGCTGAGAACGCGAAGAAGCCAAGTTCGGGGATTGTGAAGGAAATAGCAGGAAGGACAATGCCTATCTCTGTTTTCAGAGTGGTACATTGCGCCGTGTACCAGAGAGCCTGAAGGTGAGAGGCAATGCCCACTGGGTTGTGGACGAAGGCATACATCAGAGGGCACGCCTTGAGGAAGGTTGCAGCGTCCTTGAACTGAGGGCGTTCAGAGGGAATGTCCACCAATGCAATGTAATTGCATGGCTTGAAGGTTGACTTTTCCAGCTCAAATTGACAGGTTGGTGCGGCGACCAACTGGTTAGCAGCAACAGGTTCAGCGACGTTGGAAGCAGAGGCCATTTCTGTAGGAAAAATGGCAACACCAAAGAGATAAATCATGGTTTTAATACATGAATGTATAAACCAGAGTTTTGGTATAAAAAGTACCAAATGTAAGAGCAAAGAAACAAGTATTTTGATGAACAATATCAAAATGCTTGTTGGCAATAAAAAATTTAAAGGTAAATAAAAATATGATAAAAAAAAAAATTTGTTCTAAGAACAGGGTTTTGAAATAGAAAAAGCTTTTCACTTTAAAAGCAAGATTTTATTGATTTTAAGAATGAAATAGATAAGAAAGGTGAAACTAGTTGTTTCCAGTTCTTAATATAAGGTTTAGATCAAACCTTAAACGTGTGAAAGAGAAAAACGCACAAGTGCGTGTTCTTGGTGTTCTTGGAGAAAGCTTGAAGAATCGAAGGTTTCCTTTGCCTTTAGGGAAGTTATGAAAGCGGAAGGAACAAAGTAAGGCAAAAAGAATGCTTAAATAGCATGAGGAGAGAGAAAGAAAGGATTGCTAAACGACGGTTTTAGCTTTCTGAAAAAAAATGATGACCTAGCGCACGTTCCAAGAAAGGAGATGGAATGGAAACGTCGTGGTCCGTCGTGTGTCACAAAAAGGTCTGACGTGTCCTTTTCTTTTATTCTTAAAAGATTTTAATGATGGTTATCCATAAGGAAGGTTTATCATTAATAATTTTAGAAAAATCTTCATCACTAATAATAAAGGAATGTCAGTGAGGAGTTTTAAATAAGAGAGACATTCTTTGATGAGAAAGGATAACAAAGAGTGTTAAGAGATTAGAATATAATACCCGAGGAGATGGCCTAGATATCGCTGAATCAGAGTTCAGAGAATGGAAAGTTTGAAGGCTTTATTTGTAATCCTTTGTTGGTCACTGATTAATAAATTATTCAGCGTTCAACATACCAAGTTCGCTGATGAGTAGATTGAATCTAGTTTAATCAAGAGGCTTGGTGAAAAGATCAGCGAGCTGATATTCAGTAGGAACAAAATGGAGCTCAACTTCACCATTCATCACATGATCTCTGATAAAGTGATATCGGATCTCAATGTGCTTGGTTTTGGAGTGAAGTACAGGGTTGTTAGCAATTGCTATAGTACTTGTGCTATCACAGTATATAGGAATTTTAGAGAGCTTTAGATCGTAGTCTCTGAGTCGATTTCTCATCCAAAGGATTTGAGCACAACAACTACCAGCTGCTACGTATTCAGCTTCAGCGGTGGAAGTGGACACTGAGTTTTGCTTTTTACTTGTCCAACTTATTAACTTTCCACCTAGCAGCTGACACCCACCAGTGGTGCTTTTCCTATCAATCTTACAACCTGCAAAGTCACTGTCAGAGTAACCAATAAGATCAAATCCTGAGCCTTTGGGATACCAGAGACCAAGATTTGGAGTTCCTTTCAGGTATCTGAAGATTCGCTTTACAGCGATTAGATGGGATTCCTTCGGTTCAGCTTGATACCGAGCACAGAGACATGTAGCGTACATGATGTCTGGTCTACTCGCTGTAAGATACAGTAGAGACCCAATCATTCCTCGATAGGCAGTGACATTTACTGGTTTCCCATTGGGTTCCTTGTTTAATGTCAAAGGAGGTGCCATAGGAGTCTTCATCGCTGAGCATTGATTCATGTCAAATTTATTCAGCATGTCTTTAACATATTTGCTTTGACAAATAAAAATTCCTTTGTCAGATTGCTTAATCTGCAAACCTAGAAAATATGTTATTTCACCCATCATACTCATTTTATATTGTTTTTGCATTCTTGCAGCGAAACGAGTGCATAGTTTGTGTCTTGTGGAACCAAAGATAATGTCATCAACATATATCTGAGCGAGAATAGTATGACCTTTATATTTTCTTAAAAACAGAGTTTGGTCAATTTTTCCACGAACAAATTTTTCTTTAAGAAGAAATTTAGAGAGGGTATCATACCAGTCTCTTGGAGCTTGTTTTAACCCGTAAAGAGCTTTTTCAAGTTTAAAAACATAACCAGGGTGGTTAGGGTCTGAGAAACCAGGGGGTTGTTCAACATAAACCTCCTCGCTGAGTTTTCCATTTAGAAAAGCACTTTTAACATCCATTTGAAAAACTTTGAAGTCTTTATGGGCAACATAAGCTAAAAAGAGTCTTATGGCTTCTAAACGAGCTACAGGGGCAAAGGTTTCATCATAATCAATTCCTTCTTCCTGTCTATAACCTTGAGCAACGAGTCTAGCCTTATTGCGAATTATAGTCCCGTTTTCATCTAGCTTATTTCTGAAAACCCATTTGGTTCCTATGATGGTTTTATCAGAGGGTCTAGGAACAAGATTCCAAACTTTATTTCTACGAAATTCAGTAAGTTCTTCTTGCATAGCTGAAACCCAGCTAGGGTCAGAGATAGCTTGATCTATCTTCTTAGGTTCAGAGAGAAAAATGAAGTTAACATAAAGACAGATACTACCTGTGCCTCTACGTGTTTTGATACCTGCAGTGGGATCACCAATAATCTGATTTATTGGATGGTTTGCAGTCCATCGCTGAGCTGGTGGTTGAGGAGAGAGATCAACAGCAGATTCAGCGACCTGTTCTTCAGATTCTAGAATAGGACTTGTTTCAGCAACAGGTACTTCATTTAGAATCAATTCAGGGGATTGATTTTCAAAAGAGGTTTGGTTATTCACCGAGGAATTTCCAAGAGATGAATCAGCAACAGGAATCTGATTTAAAGGAGTAACATTTATCCCTGAAGATGGATGATTGTTACTTGTTGAGTTTACAGGGATTTCATCATCACATGCATCAGCTGGAGTTTGATTGCTGAAGTATGTTTCAACTTCCCCATAATGAGATTCCATCCAAGCATTCAATTCTTCATCATCATCAAGATTACGAGAAGGATGAATGGGACGAGATTCATCAAAGTTGACATGCATAGATTCTTCAACATGTTGTCTTCTTTTGTTGAATACTCTGAAAGACTTAGATACAGAGGAGTATCCAAGAAATATACCATCATCAGCTTTGGGATCAAATTTACCCAAATGATCTCTGTCATTCAGAATGTAACACGTACATCCAAAAATGTGAAGATATTTCAGAGTGGGTCTTCTCCCATGAAATAATTCATAGGAAGTCTTCTTGAATCGCTTAACAATCAGGGATCGATTCTGAGTAAAGCACGCTGTATTGACAGCTTCAGCCCAGAATTGAGTTGGAAGACGCGATTCGCTGAGCATTGACCGAGCTGCTTCGATTATAGTTCGGTTTCTTCTTTCAGCAACACCGTTTTGCTGAGGGGTTCTTACTGAAGAGAAGTTGTGAGAGATGCCTCTTTCTTGAAAGAAACTAACCAAGTTACTATTTTTGAATTCAGTACCATGATCGCTTCTTATGGAGCGAACAAGTAAGTTGTTCAGTACTTCCATTCTTTTGATAAAAGATATTATCATTTCAGGGGTATCACTTTTGGATCGAAGGAAGAACACCCATGTGTATCTGGAGTATTCATCAACAATCACTAAAGTGTATTTCTTTCCAGATATTGATTGGACATTGACAGGTCCAAAGAGATCCATGTGGAGTAGCTGAAGAGGAGTGGTCACAGAAGAAACTTGCTTTGACCTGAAGGAGGCTTTTGTCAGCTTTCCCTTCTCATACGCTGAACAAAGAGATTCCTTTGTAATTGTGTGATTAGGGAGGTCTCTGACTAAGTCTTTTTGAGATAATTCATTTATCGTATTAAAGTTGAGATGAGAGAGTCTTTTATGCCATAACCAATTTATGTCTGTGGATGCTTTAGAGATGAAGCACAAGTTCTCAGAGTGAGAACTATTCATGTTTATGAAAGCATTTCCTATACTTAAAAGGTTTGGAGATAATAGAGGGAGCAAGAAGTTTCTCAGGGATAGGTCCAAGAATTCCTTTATCCATGGTCCTTGGAGGTATTATAACCTTGTCAGGGGTAGGAGTGAGATCGATTTTAATCTTGGGAGTTGGTTTCTGAGAATAATCAGGGACCTTCTTCCCAGATTTAGAAATCTTCTCAGAGGACTTCTTGTTCTTATCTAGAGTTTTCTTATTCTTAGGAATATGGTCAAGAAACTTGTTTTTGATCACCTTCTTAGAATAATCCACAAGAAGCTTCTCTTTAGAGAAAGAGGAAGAAGAAGTTGAAGAAGAAGGATCAGGGATAGAAGAGACAAACATTCAAAACTTGAGCATGGAACGATCATTCTCTGATTCTTCCTTTTTAGGGTTATAGCCTAACCCACATCTCACTTTCATATGTATTTGGGCATTGATGATCTCATTGACTTTATCAGAAGCCTTACACCATCCTTCGATGGTTGCCTTTTCAGACTTGAGATCAGCGATAGCCTTTTCCCTATCAGCGATAGCTTGTTGTTTCTCAATGTTTATTGTTTGATTTGCAAAAACTTGGTCTTTGAGAGAATCCTCAAGTTTGCAAAGTTCTTTGATTCTTATGTGGCAATTTTTTAATTGTTCAGATAAGTCAGTGTTAATTTTTTCAGCTTTTATCTTTCCATTCAAAGCAATTCTTGATGGAAATGGAGTTTTGCGAATTCTCCCCGGAACTGGAAGATCATTTCGAGATCTTCGAACATATTCGAGGGTTCAATGTCAGGTTGTAAAAATCAATAGTAATTGCATCAAGAGCCGACAAGTTATCTTTTTCAGAGAGTAAAGAGTCAGACGGAATGTTTACCTGAGTAGACGGAGACTCAGAGGAAGAAGTTTCAGAGACTTCTTCAGCATCCTCTATTCTTGCCATTAGACAGAGAAAGGAAAGATCTTCTTCATCTGAACCAGACTCTTCAGAGGTCTTGGCCCAGTCATCTTCAGCATCCCAGTCAACTTCTTCAGCGACAAGGCCTTTGCCTTTTTGCTGGTTTTTCTTCGTATCTCTGTATTTGTTTTTCATTTTCAAATACTTCTCCTGTTTATCAGAGGTATGGGAGGTATTGGGAGCAGCAACTTTCTTCGACCTGCATTCACTTGCAAAATGGCCCTTTCTCTGACAATTGAAACAGATCGCTGAGGCCTTTTCAGCGGGCAACGTTTTCTGTTTTTCAGAGTCAGAGAGGTTAGAAGATTTTCGAAAATTGCTCTTTCTAGCAAATCTTTTAAAGTTGTTGGTTAAAAGAGCTAGAGACTTATCAAACTCAGAGATGTCAGCATCAGTGAGTTGATCTTCTGAATCAGTTTGACCTAATTCAGTGATAGAGGTGATAGTAGAAGAAGAACCATTTTTAGAAGAAGTTCCTTCAGAAGTCACAAGTGCTAAAGAAGTACTTTTAGCACCTTTGAGTTCGTTAAGAAGGTTTTTCCTTAGAAGCTGGGATTGTTCCTCATTTAAGAGCATACCATATAATGCACTTAATGACAAAGTTTCAAGATTCTTTGACAGTTTTATACATGTAGTGTACACTGCCATTGATCGGGCAATGCCTCCATGAATTTTGTCATAATTTCAGCGTTAGAATATACCTTATCGACTGATTTAAGATCAATCAGCAGACAGTTAAATCCCTGGTGAATTTGAGAGAGAGATTCACCCTTTTAAGCTCTCGTATTTTCTTACAAGGTTTATGCATCTAGTTACTTAAACCATAGAAGTTCCTTCATATTGGATACATAGAGTATCCCACATCGCTTTTGAAGTTCTCATTTTTATTACAGAATGATATACTTCATCAGGCAAAGACATTCCTATTATAGATCATGCTTTCGCATCAATAGCAACTTCTTTCTTGTCTTCCTCAGTCCATCGATCTGGAGTTTTTACAATACTCCTTTCAGCGACGACTAGGGTAGTAGCAGTGGCAGGTACAGCTGCTACTATGGTTGTAGGAACGAAAGGTCCGTTTTCTACATAGTATGGGATCTTAGGATCAGATCCCTCTAGAAAAAGTGACATTCTTTCTTTCTGTAAAGGGAAATTATCATGGCTGAACCTTGGAGGTTTAGCTAAAGATCCGTTATCGTTGTAGTTTGTATCAGGGTTTGTCATTTTAAAATATGATCTAAAGAAGAATATTTTAAAGAGAAAGAAAACAACACCGCTCTGATACCACTTGTTGGTCCCAATAAGGGTCTACAAGAGTTAAATATTAAGTAAACAGTTTGTAGAAAGGGGGGGGGGGGTTGCATACAAACACATAGATTTTAGTTTTTAAATGAGTTTATAGAAAATAAACAAATTTACAGTTACAAGCGGAATTAGAACAAGTTGAAAACCTATTCTATTGTAACTAAAGAAACACACAGTTTGATGCACAAGAAGATGAAAGAAAGAATACAGAAGGTATAGGCTAGAAAGAAGCAAGCATTAAGATGAAGAAGATATCTTCATCTATTTATACCCGCTTGCATTGAATGCAAAGCAAAAGGTACATGCCACGTGTCAAGATTGGATAGGAAGCTTGTCCTTGTAAATAAGACAACCATGCTTTTGGCCGAATATGAACAGTACCGTATCAGATATGATGGGGACATAAGAGACAAGTCGTATGTCCTTTTCTGACATGGTTCTAGGTTTGAGTTTTGTGCATCAAGGATAAGATCAAACTTTAATCTTGCAGAGGAAGCTTCATTTGATCGCTGACACTGAACATTCAAGGATGAACTTCAGTGTTGCTGAGGCTTCACAAGACTTCAAACTTTGAGTAGATAATCGCTGCTATCGCTGAACCGCTTCAGGTCACTTAGCTGATTATCTCTTTCTTCAACTTTGGTCTTCGACTGTCGCTGAATGATCTTCTGGTGTGATAGCTGATATTCAGGTCTTCAGAGATAAGCTTGTTGATCCTTGATCTTCAGCGATCGCTGATAGCAATCAGCGTATGCTATCGTCGAATTTGAACAGAAGCTTATCTAAGGAATTTCACTATGTATAGTAAAGGAATCATATTCAAATCACTGAGAGGAGTTATGATCAACAAAGAGTTCTTTTGAAACTTTATTTTAGGTAATCCTCTGAAAGAATGTTGCTTGTCTAATTAAGAAATGGATTTGAAGTTCAGATATGACATTCTTCTATGCCAGAGCCAATCATCTACAACATAGATATAAAAATATAACAGATTCCTTTTAGTTGACCATCTTCTGTAAAAGTAGTTATGTAAATGTCACCATCCCTATAAGCAGTTAACTTTTCATGCTTCTTAGAGTTTAAAATAATCAATGGAAGGTTATCTATTTCTAATTAATTCATAAGAAGTTTTAAGATGTTTCCTATTTAGAATAGTCCTGTTTTGTGTAAAACAAGCAGTTGCTATGGCTTCTGCCGAAAGAGATAGAGGTAGGTTTGAATTAGCAAGCATGGTTGTGGCATCTTCTACCAAAGTTCTGTTCTTCCTTTCAACTATACCATTCTGTTGTGAAGTTCTTGAAGTGAAAAAGTTATGTGATATACCAATCCAAAAAATTCTGAAGATTTGAATTTGTAAATTTTGTTCCATTATCGCTTCTGATCTTTTGAATTCGGAGCTGAAGCAGCACCTGTATCTTCTTCAGAAATGGGATTAAAACTTCTGAAGAGTCAGATTTATGTCTTAGAAATTCAACCCAAGTATATTTCGAGAATTCATCTATCATTACAAGGATATACTTCTTTTCACCTAAAGTTTGAGTCTTCATTGGCCCACACAAATCCATGTGTATCATTTCTGGAGGAGCCTTGCATGAAGAGACTATTTTCAAACGATGTGAACTTCTATTTATCTTACCTAATTCACATGAAGAACATAAAGAGTTCTTTTGAAACTTTATTTTAGGTAATCCTCTGAAAGAAGGTTGCTTGTCTAATTAAGAAATGGGTTTGAAGTTCAGATATGACATTCTTCTATGCCATAGCCAATCATCTCTAACATAGATATAAAAATATAATAGATTCCTTTTAGTTGACCATCTTCTGTAAAAGTAGTTATGTAAATGTCACCATCCCTATAAGCAGTTAACTTTTCATGCTTCTTAGAGTTTAAAATAATCAATGGAAGGTTTTCTGTTTCTAATTAATTCATAAGGAGTTTTAAGATGTTTCCTATTTAGAATAGTCCTGTTTTGTGTAAAACAAGCAGTTGCTATAGCTTCTGCCGAAAGAGATAGAGGTAGGTTTGACTTAGCAAGCATGGTTGTGGCATCTTCTACCAAAGTTCTGTTCTTCCTTTCAACTATACCATTCTGTTGTGAAGTTCTTGAAGTGAAAAAGTTATGTGATATACCAATCCAAAAAATTCTGAAGATTTGAATTTGTAAATTTTGTTCCATTATCGCTTCTGATCTTTTGAATGCGGAGCTGAAGCAGAACCTGTATCTTCTTCAGAAATGGGATTAAAACTTCTGAAGAGTCAGATTTCTGTCTTAAAATTCAACCCAAGTATATTTCCAGAATTCATCTATCATTACGAGGATATACTTCTTTTCACCTAAACTTTGAGTCTTCATTGGCCCACACAAATCCATGTGTATCATTTCTAGAGGAGCCTTGCATGAAGAGACTATTTTCAAACGATGTGAACTTCTATTTATCTTACCTAATTCACATGCAGAACATAAAGAGTTCTTTTGAAACTTTATTTTAGGTAATCCTCTGAAAGAAGGTTGCTTGTCTAATTCAGAAATGGATTTGAAGTTTAGATATGACATTCTTCTATGCCATAGCCAACTCATCTCTAACATAGATATAAAAATATAACAGATTCCTTTTAGTTGACCATCTTCTGTAAAAGTAGTTATGTAAATGTCACTATCCCTATAAGCAGTTAACTTTTCATGCTTCTTAGAGTTTAAAATAATCAATGGAAGGTTATCTATTTCTAATTAATTCATAAGAAGTTTTAAGATGTTTCCTATTTAGAATAGTCCTATTTTGTGTAAAACAAGCAGTTGCTATAGCTTCTGCCGAAAGAGATAGAGGTAGGTTTGAATTAGCAAGCATGGTTGTGGCATCTTCTACCAAAGTTCTGTTCTTCCTTTCAACTATACCATTCTGTTGTGAAGTTCTTGAAGTGAAAAAGTTATGTGATATACCAATCCAAAAAATTCTGAAGATTTGAATTTGTAAATTTTGTTCCATTATCGCTTCTGATCTTTTGAATTCGGAGCTGAAGCAGCACCTGTATCTTCTTCAGAAATGGGATTAAAACTTCTGAAGAGTCAGATTTATGTCTTAGAAATTCAACCCAAGTATATTTCGAGAATTCATCTATCATTACAAGGATATACTTCTTTTCACCTAAAGTTTGAGTCTTCATTGGCCCACACAAATCCATGTGTATCATTTCTAGAGGAGCCTTGCATGAAGAGACTATTTTCAAACGATGTGAACTTCTATTTATCTTACCTAATTCACATGCAGAACATAAAGAGTTCTTTTGAAACTTTATTTTAGGTAATCCTCTGAAAGAAGGTTGCTTGTCTAATTAAGAAATGGGTTTGAAGTTCAGATATGACATTCTTCTATGCCATAGCCAATCATCTCTAACATAGATATAAAAATATAACAGATTCCTTTTAGTTGACCATCTTCTGTAAAAGTAGTTATGTAAATGTCACCATCCCTATAAGCAGTTAACTTTTCATGCTTCTTAGAGTTTAAAATAATCAATGGAAGGTTTTCTGTTTCTAATTAATTCATAAGGAGTTTTAAGATGTTTCCTATTTAGAATAGTCCTGTTTTGTGTAAAACAAGCAGTTGCTAAAGCTTCTGCCGAAAGAGATAGAGGTAGGTTTCACTTAGCAAGAATGGTTGTGGCATCTTCTACCAAAGTTCTGTTCTTCCTTTCAACTATACCATTCTGTTGTGAAGTTCTTGAAGTGAAAAAGTTATGTGATATACCAATCCAAAAAATTCTGAAGATTTGAATTTGTAAATTTTGTTCCATTATCGCTTCTGATCTTTTGAATTCGGAGCTGAAGCAGAACCTGTATCTTCTTTAGAAATGGGATTAAAACTTCTGAAGAGTCAGATTTCTGTCTTAAAATTCAACCCAAGTATATTTCCAGAATTCATCTATCATTACAAGGATATACTTCTTTTCACCTAAACTTTGAGTCTTCATTGGCCCACACAAATCCATGTGTATCATTTCTAGAGGAGCCTTGCATGAAGAGACTATTTTCAAACGATGTGAACTTCTATTTATCTTACCTAATTCACATGCATAACACAAAGAGTTCTTTTGAAACTTTATTTTAGGTAATCCTCTAAAAGAAGGTTGCTTGTCTAATTAAGAAATGGATTTGAAGTTCAGATATGACATTCTTCTATGCCATAGCCAACTCATCTCTAACATTGATATAAAAATATAACAGATTCCTTTTAGTTGACCATCTTCTATAAAAGTAGTTATGTAAATGTCACCATCCCTATAAGCAGTTAACTTTTCATGCTTCTTAGAGTTTAAAATAATCAATGGAAGGTTTTCTGTTTCTAATTAATTCATAAGGAGTTTTAAGATGTTTCATATTTAGAATAGTCCTGTTTTGTGTAAAACAAGCAGTTGGTATAGCTTCTGCCGAAAGAGATAGAGGTAGGTTTGACTTAGCAAGCATGGTTGTGGCATCTTCTACCAAAGTTCTGTTCTTCCTTTCAACTATACCATTCTGTTGTGAAGTTCTTGAAGTGAAAAAGTTATGTGATATACCAATCCAAAAAATTCTGAAGATTTGAATTTGTAAATTTTGTTCCATTATCGCTTCTGATCTTTTGAATTCGGAGTCAAGCGTAACTCGTATCTTCTTTAGAAATGGGATTAAAACTTCTGAGGTGTCATATTTTTGTCTTAGAAATTCAACCCAAGTATATTTCGATAATTCATCTGTCATTACAAGGATATACTTCTTTTCACCTTAACTTTGAGTCTTCATTGGCCGACACAAATCCATGTGCATCATTTCTAGAGGAGCCTTAATGAAGAGACTATTTTCAAACGATGTAAACTTCTAATTTATCTTACCTAATTCACATGCAGAACATAAAGAGTTCTTTTGAAACTTTATTTTAGGTAATCCTCTGAAAGAAGGTTGCTTGTCTAATTCAGAAATGGATTTGAAGTTCAGATATGACATTCTTCTATGCCATAGCCAACTCATCTCTAACATAGATATAAAAATATAACAGATTCCTTTTAGTTGACCATCTTCTGTAAAAAGTAGTTATGTAAATGTCACCATCCCTATAAGCAGTTAACTTTTCATGCTTCTTAGAGTTTAAAATAATCAATGGAAGGTTTTCTGTTTCTAATTAATTCATAAGGAGTTTTAAGATGTTTCCTATTTAGAATAGTCCTGTTTTGTGTAAAACAAGCAGTTGCTATAGCTTCTGACGAAAGAGATAGAGGTAGGTTTGACTTAGCAAGCATGGTTGTGGCATCTTCTACCAAAGTTCTGTTCTTCCTTTCAACTATACCATTCTGTTGTCATGTTCTTGAAGTGAAAAAGTTATGTGATATACCAATCCAAAAAATTCTGAAGATTTGAATTTGTAAATTTTGTTCCATTATCGCTTCTGATCTTTTGAATTCGGAGCTGAAGCTGAACCTGTATCTTCTTCAGAAATGGGATTAAAACTTCTGAAGAGTCAGATTTCTGTCTTAGAAATTCAACCCAAGTATATTTCGAGAATTCATCTATCATTACAAGGATATACTTCTTTTCACCTAAACTTTGAGTCTTCATTGGCCCACACAAATCCATGTGTATCATTTCTAGAGGAGCCTTGCATGAAGAGACTATTTTCAAACGATGTGAACTTCTTTGTTATATTACCTAATTCACATGCAGAACATAAAGAGTTCTTTTGAAACTTTATTTTAGGTAATCCTCTGAAAGAAGGTTGCTTGTCTAATTCAGAAATGGATTTCAAGTTCAGATAAGACATTCTTCTATGCCATAGCCAACTCATTTCTAACATAGATATAGAAATATAACAGATTCCTTTTAGTTGACCATCTTCTGTAAAAGTAGTTATGTTAATGTCACCATCCATATAAGCAGTTAGCTTTTCATGCTTCTTAGAGTTTAAAATAATCAATGGAAGGTTTTCTGTTTCTAATTAATTCATAAGGAGTTTTAAGATGTTTCCTATTTAGAATAGTCCTGTTTTGTGTAAAACAAGCAGTTGCTATAGCTTCTGCCGAAAGAGATAGAGGTAGGTTTGACTTAGCAAGCATGGTTGTGGCATCTTCTACCAAAGTTCTGTTCTTCCTTTCAACTATACCATTCTGTTGTGAAGTTCTTGAAGTGAAAAAGTTATGTGATATACCAATCCAAAAAATTCTGAAGATTTGAATTTGTAAATTTTGTTCCATTATCGCTTCTGATCTTTTGAATGCGGAGCTGAAGCAGAACCTGTATCTTCTTCAGAAATGGGATTAAAACTTCTGAAGAGTCAGATTTCTGTCTTAAAATTCAACCCAAGTATATTTCCAGAATTCATCTATCATTAAGAGGATATACTTCTTTTCACCTAAACTTTGAGTCTTCATTGGCCCACACAAATCCATGTGTATCATTTCTAGAGGAGCCTTGCATGAAGAGACTATTTTCAAACGATGTGAACTTCTATTTATCTTACCTAATTCACATGCAGAACATAAAGAGTTCTTTTGAAACTTTATTTTAGGTAATCCTCTGAAAGAAGGTTGCTTGTCTAATTCAGAAATGGATTTGAAGTTCAGATATGACATTCTTCTATGCCATAGCCAACTCATCTCTAACATAGATATAAAAATATAACAGATTCCTTTTAGTTGACCATCTTCTATAAAAGTAGTTATGTAAATGTCACCATCCCTATAAGCAGTTAACTTTTCATGCTTCTTAGAGTTTAAAATAATCAATGGAAGGTTTTCTGTTTCTAATTAATTCATAAGGAGTTTTAAGATGTTTCATATTTAGAATAGTCCTGTTTTGTGTAAAACAAGCAGTTGGTATAGCTTCTGCCGAAAGAGATAGAGGTAGGTTTGACTTAGCAAGCATGGTTGTGGCATCTTCTACCAAAGTTCTGTTCTTCCTTTCAACTATACCATTCTGTTGTGAAGTTCTTGAAGTGAAAAAGTTATGTGATATACCAATCCAAAAAATTCTGAAGATTTGAATTTGTAAATTTTGTTCCATTATCGCTTCTGATCTTTTGAATTCGGAGCTGAAGCAGAACCTGTATCTTCTTCAGAAATGGGATTAAAACTTCTGAGGTGTCAGATTTTTGTCTTAGAAATTCAACCCAAGTATATTTCGATAATTCATCTGTCATTACAAGGATATACTTCTTTTCACCTTAACTTTGAGTCTTCATTGGCCGACACAAATCCATGTGCATCATTTCTAGAGGAGCCTTAATGAAGAGACTATTTTCAAACGATGTAAACTTCTAATTTATCTTACCTAATTCACATGCGTAACATAAAGAGTTCTTTTGAAACTTTATTTTAGGTAATCCTCGAAAGAAGGTTGCTTGTCTAATTCAGAAATGGATTTGAAGTTCAGATATGACATTCTTCTATGCCATAGCCAACTCATCTCTAACATAGATATAAAAATATAACAGATTCCTTTTAGTTGACCATCTTCTGTAAAAAGTAGTTATGTAAATGTCACCATCCCTATAAGCAGTTAACTTTTCATGCTTCTTAGAGTTTAAAATAATCAATGGAAGGTTTTCTGTTTCTAATTAATTCATAAGGAGTTTTAAGATGTTTCCTATTTAGAATAGTCCTGTTTTGTGTAAAACAAGCAGTTGCTATAGCTTCTGACGAAAGAGATAGAGGTAGGTTTGACTTAGCAAGCATGGTTGTGGCATCTTCTACCAAAGTTCTGTTCTTCCTTTCAACTATACCATTCTGTTGTCATGTTCTTGAAGTGAAAAAGTTATGTGATATACCAATCCAAAAAATTCTGAAGATTTGAATTTGTAAATTTTGTTCCATTATCGCTTCTGATCTTTTGAATTCGGAGCTGAAGCTGAACCTGTATCTTCTTCAGAAATGGGATTAAAACTTCTGAAGAGTCAGATTTCTGTCTTAGAAATTCAACCCAAGTATATTTCGAGAATTCATCTATCATTACAAGGATATACTTCTTTTCACCTAAACTTTGAGTCTTCATTGGCCCACACAAATCCATGTGTATCATTTCTAGAGGAGCCTTGCATGAAGAGACTATTTTCAAACGATGTGAACTTCTTTGTTATATTACCTAATTCACATGCAGAACATAAAGAGTTCTTTTGAAACTTTATTTTAGGTAATCCTCTGAAAGAAGGTTGCTTGTCTAATTCAGAAATGGATTTCAAGTTCAGATAAGACATTCTTCTATGCCATAGCCAACTCATTTCTAACATAGATATAGAAATATAACAGATTCCTTTTAGTTGACCATCTTCTGTAAAAGTAGTTATGTTAATGTCACCATCCATATAAGCAGTTAGCTTTTCATGCTTCTTAGAGTTTAAAATAATCAATGGAAGGTTTTCTGTTTCTAATTAATTCATAAGGAGTTTTAAGATGTTTCCTATTTAGAATAGTCCTGTTTTGTGTAAAACAAGCAGTTGCTATAGCTTCTGCCGAAAGAGATAGAGGTAGGTTTGACTTAGCAAGCATGGTTGTGGCATCTTCTACCAAAGTTCTGTTCTTCCTTTCAACTATACCATTCTGTTGTGAAGTTCTTGAAGTGAAAAAGTTATGTGATATACCAATCCAAAAAATTCTGAAGATTTGAATTTGTAAATTTTGTTCCATTATCGCTTCTGATCTTTTGAATGCGGAGCTGAAGCAGAACCTGTATCTTCTTCAGAAATGGGATTAAAACTTCTGAAGAGTCAGATTTCTGTCTTAAAATTCAACCCAAGTATATTTCCAGAATTCATCTATCATTAAGAGGATATACTTCTTTTCACCTAAACTTTGAGTCTTCATTGGCCCACACAAATCCATGTGTATCATTTCTAGAGGAGCCTTGCATGAAGAGACTATTTTCAAACGATGTGAACTTCTATTTATCTTACCTAATTCACATGCAGAACATAAAGAGTTCTTTTGAAACTTTATTTTAGGTAATCCTCTGAAAGAAGGTTGCTTGTCTAATTAAGAAATGGATTTGAAGTTCAGATATGACATTCTTCTATGCCATAGCCAACTCATCTCTAACATAGATATAAAAATATAACAGATTCCTTTTAGTTGACCATCTTCTATAAAAGTAGTTATGTAAATGTCACCATCCCTATAAGCAGTTAACTTTTCATGCTTCTTAGAGTTTAAAATAATCAATGGAAGGTTTTCTGTTTCTAATTAATTCATAAGGAGTTTTAAGATGTTTCATATTTAGAATAGTCCTGTTTTGTGTAAAACAAGCAGTTGGTATAGCTTCTGCCGAAAGAGATAGAGGTAGGTTTGACTTAGCAAGCATGGTTGTGGCATCTTCTACCAAAGTTCTGTTCTTCCTTTCAACTATACCATTCTGTTGTGAAGTTCTTGAAGTGAAAAAGTTATGTGATATACCAATCCAAAAAATTCTGAAGATTTGAATTTGTAAATTTTGTTCCATTATCGCTTTTGATCTTTTGAATTCGGAGCTGAAGCAGAACCTGTATCTTCTTTAGAAATGGGATTAAAACTTCTGAGGTGTCAGATTTTTGTCTTAGAAATTCAACCCAAGTATATTTCGATAATTCATCTGTCATTACAAGGATATACTTCTTTTCACCTTAACTTTGAGTCTTCATTGGCCGACACAAATCCATGTGCATCATTTCTAGAGGAGCCTTAATGAAGAGACTATTTTCAAACGATGTAAACTTCTAATTTATCTTACCTAATTCACATGCAGAACATAAAGAGTTCTTTTGAAACTTTATTTTAGGTAATCCTCTGAAAGAAGGTTGCTTGTCTAATTCAGAAATGGATTTGAAGTTCAGATATGACATTCTTCTATGCCATAGCCAACTCATCTCTAACATAGATATAAAAATATAACAGATTCCTTTTAGTTGACCATCTTCTGTAAAAAGTAGTTATGTAAATGTCACCATCCCTATAAGCAGTTAACTTTTCATGCTTCTTAGAGTTTAAAATAATCAATGGAAGGTTTTCTGTTTCTAATTAATTCATAAGGAGTTTTAAGATGTTTCCTATTTAGAATAGTCCTGTTTTGTGTAAAACAAGCAGTTGCTATAGCTTCTGACGAAAGAGATAGAGGTAGGTTTGACTTAGCAAGCATGGTTGTGGCATCTTCTACCAAAGTTCTGTTCTTCCTTTCAACTATACCATTCTGTTGTCATGTTCTTGAAGTGAAAAAGTTATGTGATATACCAATCCAAAAAATTCTGAAGATTTGAATTTGTAAATTTTGTTCCATTATCGCTTCTGATCTTTTGAATGCGGAGCTGAAGCAGAACCTGTATCTTCTTCAGAAATGGGATTAAAACTTCTGAAGAGTCAGATTTCTGTCTTAAAATTCAACCCAAGTATATTTCCAGAATTCATCTATCATTACGAGGATATACTTCTTTTCACCTAAACTTTGAGTCTTCATTGGCCCACACAAATCCATGTGTATCATTTCTAGAGGAGCCTTGCATGAAGAGACTATTTTCAAACGATGTGAACTTCTATTTATCTTACCTAATTCACATGCAGAACATAAAGAGTTCTTTTGAAACTTTATTTTAGGTAATCCTCTGAAAGAAGGTTGCTTGTCTAATTCAGAAATGGATTTGAAGTTTAGATATGACATTCTTCTATGCCATAGCCAACTCATCTCTAACATAGATATAAAAATATAACAGATTCCTTTTAGTTGACCATCTTCTGTAAAAGTAGTTATGTAAATGTCACCATCCCTATAAGCAGTTAACTTTTCATGCTTCTTAGAGTTTAAAATAATCAATGGAAGGTTATCTATTTCTAATTAATTCATAAGAAGTTTTAAGATGTTTCCTATTTAGAATAGTCCTGTTTTGTGTAAAACAAGCAGTTGCTATAGCTTCTGCCGAAAGAGATAGAGGTAGGTTTGAATTAGCAAGCATGGTTGTGGCATCTTCTACCAAAGTTCTGTTCTTCCTTTCAACTATACCATTCTGTTGTGAAGTTCATGAAGTGAAAAAGTTATGTGATATACCAATCCAAAAAATTCTGAAGATTTGAATTTGTAAATTTTGTTCCATTATCGCTTCTGATCTTTTGAATTCGGAGCTGAAGCAGCACCTGTATCTTCTTCAGAAATGGGATTAAAACTTCTGAAGAGTCAGATTTATGTCTTAGAAATTCAACCCAAGTATATTTCGAGAATTCATCTATCATTACAAGGATATACTTCTTTTCACCTAAAGTTTGAGTCTTCATTGGCCCACACAAATCCATGTGTATCATTTCTAGAGGAGCCTTGCATGAAGAGACTATTTTCAAACGATGTGAACTTCTATTTATCTTACCTAATTCACATGCAGAACATAAAGAGTTCTTTTGAAACTTTATTTTAGGTAATCCTCTCGAAAGAAGGTTGCTTGTCTAATTAAGAAATGGGTTTGAAGTTCAGATATGACATTCTTCTATGCCATAGCCAATCATCTCTAACATAGATATAAAAATATAACAGATTCCTTTTAGTTGACCATCTTCTGTAAAAGTAGTTATGTAAATGTCACCATCCCTATAAGCAGTTACTTTTCATGCTTCTTAGAGTTTAAAATAATCAATGGAAGGTTTTCTGTTTCTAATTAATTCATAAGGAGTTTTAAGATGTTTCCTATTTAGAATAGTCCTGTTTTGTGTAAAACAAGCAGTTGCTATAGCTTCTGCCGAAAGAGATAGAGGTAGGTTTCACTTAGCAAGAATGGTTGTGGCATCTTCTACCAAAGTTCTGTTCTTCCTTTCAACTATACCATTCTGTTGTGAAGTTCTTGAAGTGAAAAAGTTATGTGATATACCAATCCAAAAAATTCTGAAGATTTGAATTTGTAAATTTTGTTCCATTATCGCTTCTGATCTTTTGAATTCGGAGCTGAAGCAGAACCTGTATCTTCTTCAGAAATGGGATTAAAACTTCTGAAGAGTCAGATTTCTGTCTTAAAATTCAACCCAAGTATATTTCCAGAATTCATCTATCATTACAAGGATATACTTCTTTTCACCTAAACTTTGAGTCTTCATTGGCCCACACAAATCCATGTGTATCATTTCTAGAGGAGCCTTGCATGAAGAGACTATTTTCAAACGATGTGAACTTCTATTTATCTTACCTAATTCACATGCATAACACAAAGAGTTCTTTTGAAACTTTATTTTAGGTAATCCTCTAAAAGAAGGTTGCTTGTCTAATTAAGAAATGGATTTGAAGTTCAGATATGACATTCTTCTATGCCATAGCCAACTCATCTCTAACATAGATATAAAAATATAACAGATTCCTTTTAGTTGACCATCTTCTATAAAAGTAGTTATGTAAATGTCACCATCCCTATAAGCAGTTAACTTTTCATGCTTCTTAGAGTTTAAAATAATCAATGGAAGGTTTTCTGTTTCTAATTAATTCATAAGGAGTTTTAAGATGTTTCATATTTAGAATAGTCCTGTTTTGTGTAAAACAAGCAGTTGGTATAGCTTCTGCCGAAAGAGATAGAGGTAGGTTTGACATAGCAAGCATGGTTGTGGCATCTTCTACCAAAGTTCTGTTCTTCCTTTCAACTATACCATTCTGTTGTGAAGTTCTTGAAGTGAAAAAGTTATGTGATATACCAATCCAAAAAATTCTGAAGATTTGAATTTGTAAATTTTGTTCCATTATCGCTTCTGATCTTTTGAATTCGGAGCTGAAGCAGAACCTGTATCTTCTTTAGAAATGGGATTAAAACTTCTGAGGTGTCATATTTTTGTCTTAGAAATTCAACCCAAGTATATTTCGATAATTCATCTGTCATTACAAGGATATACTTCTTTTCACCTTAACTTTGAGTCTTCATTGGCCGACACAAATCCATGTGCATCATTTCTAGAGGAGCCTTAATGAAGAGACTATTTTCAAACGATGTAAACTTCTAATTTATCTTACCTAATTCACATGCAGAACATAAAGAGTTCTTTTGAAACTTTATTTTAGGTAATCCTCTGAAAGAAGGTTGCTTGTCTAATTCAGAAATGGATTTGAAGTTCAGATATGACATTCTTCTATGCCATAGCCAACTCATCTCTAACATAGATATAAAAATATAACAGATTCCTTTTAGTTGACCATCTTCTGTAAAAAGTAGTTATGTAAATGTCACCATCCCTATAAGCAGTTAACTTTTCATGCTTCTTAGAGTTTAAAATAATCAATGGAAGGTTTTCTGTTTCTAATTAATTCATAAGGAGTTTTAAGATGTTTCCTATTTAGAATAGTCCGTTTTGTGTAAAACAAGCGATTGCTATAGCTTCGACGAAAGAGATAGAGGTAGGTTTGACTTAGCAAGCATGGTTGTGGCATCTTCTACCAAAGTTCTGTTCTTCCTTTCAACTATACCATTCTGTTGTCATGTTCTTGAAGTGAAAAAGTTATGTGATATACCAATCCAAAAAATTCTGAAGATTTGAATTTGTAAATTTTGTTCCATTATCGCTTCTGATCTTTTGAATTCGGAGCTGAAGCTGAACCTGTATCTTCTTCAGAAATGGGATTAAAACTTCTGAAGAGTCAGATTTCTGTCTTAGAAATTCAACCCAAGTATATTTCGAGAATTCATCTATCATTACAAGGATATACTTCTTTTCACCTAAACTTTGAGTTTTCATTGGCCCACACAAATCCATGTGTATCATTTCTAGAGGAGCCTTGCATGAAGAGACTATTTTCAAACGATGTGAACTTCTTTGTTATATTACCTAATTCACATGCAGAACATAAAGAGTTCTTTTGAAACTTTATTTTAGGTAATCCTCTGAAAGAAGGTTGCTTGTCTAATTCAGAAATGGATTTCAAGTTCAGATAAGACATTCTTCTATGCCATAGCCAACTCATTTCTAACATAGATATAGAAATATAACAGATTCCTTTTAGTTGACCATCTTCTGTAAAAGTAGTTATGTAAATGTCACCATCCATATAAGCAGTTAGCTTTTCATGCTTCTTAGAGTTTAAAATAATCAATGGAAGGTTTTCTGTTTCTAATTAATTCATAAGGAGTTTTAAGATGTTTCCTATTTAGAATAGTCCTGTTTTGTGTAAAACAAGCAGTTGCTATAGCTTCTGCCGAAAGAGATAGAGGTAGGTTTGAATTAGCAAGCATGGTTGTGGCATCTTCTACCAAAGTTCTGTTCTTCCTTTCAACTATACCATTCTGTTGTGAAGTTCTTGAATTGAAAAAGTTATGTGATATACCAATCCAAAAAATTCTGAAGATTTGAATTTGTAAATTTTGTTCCATTATCGCTTCTGATCTTTTGAATTCGGAGCTGAAGCAGAACCTGTATCTTCTTCAGAAATGGGATTAAAACTTCTGAGGTGTCAGATTTCTTTCTTAGAAATTCAACCCAAGTATATTTCGAGAATTCATCTATCATTATAAGTATATACTTCTTTTCACCTAAACTTTGAGTCTTCATTGGCCCACACAAATCCATGTGTATCATTTCTAGAGGAGCCTTGCATGAAGAGACTATTTTCAAACGATGTGAACTTCTATTTATCTTACCTAATTCACATGCAGAACATAAAGAGTTCTTTTGAAACTTTATTTTAGGTAATCCTCTGAAAGAAGGTTACTTGTCTAATTAAGAAATGGATTTGAAGTTCAGATATGACATTCTTCTATGCCATAGCCAACTCATCTCTAACATGGATATAGAAATATAACAGATTACTTTTAGTTGACCATCTTCTGTAAAAGTAGTTATGTAAATGTCAACATCCCAATAAGCAGTTAACTTTTCATGCTTCTTAGAGTTTAAAATAATCAATGGAAGGTTTTCTGTTTCTAATTAATTCATAAGAAGTTTTAAGATGTTTCCTATTTAGAATAGTCCTGTTTTGTGTAAAACAAGCAGTTGCTATAGCTTCTGCCGAAAGAGATAGAGGTAGGTTTGAATTAGCAAGCATGGTTGTGGCATCTTCTACCAAAGTTCTGTTCTTCCTTTCAACTATACCAATCTGTTGTCAAGTTCTTGAAGTGAAAAAGTTATGTGATATACCAATCCAAAAAATTCTGAAGGTTTGAATTTGTAAATTTTGTTCCATTATCGCTTCTGATCTTTTGAATTCGGAGCTGAAGCAGAACCTGTATCTTCTTCAGAAATGGGATTAAAACTTCTGAGGTGTCAGATTTCTTTCTTAGAAATTCAACCCAAGTATATTTCGAGAATTCATCTATCATTACAAGGATATACTTCTTTTCACCTAAACTTTGAGTCTTCATTGACCCAGACAAATCCATGTGTATCATTTCTAGAGGAGCCTTGCATGAAGAGACTATTTTCAAACGATGTGAACTTCTATTTATCTTACCTAATTCACATGCAGAACATAAAGAGTTCTTTTGAAACTTTATTTTAGGTAATCCTCTGAAAGAAGGTTGCTTGTCTAATTAAGAAATGGATTTGAAGTTCAGATATGACATTCTTCTATGCCATAGCCAATCATCTCTAACATAGATATAAAAATATAACAGATTCCTTTTAGTTGACCATCTTCTGTAAAAGTAGTTATGTAAATGTCACCATCCCTATAAGCAGTTAACTTTTCATGCTTTTTAGAGTTTAAAATAATCAATGGAAGGTTTTCTGTTTCTAATTAATTCATAAGGAGTTTTAAGATGTTTCCTATTTAGAATAGTCCTGTTTTGTGTAAAACAAGCAGTTGCTATAGCTTCTGCCAAAAGAGATAGAGGTAGGTTTGAATTAGCAAGCATGGTTGTGGCATCTTCTTCCAAAGTTCTGTTCTTCCTTTCAACTATACCATTCTGTTGTGAAGTTCTTGAAGTGAAAAAGTTATGTGATATACCAATCCAAAAAATTCTGAAGATTTGAATTAGTAAATTTTGTTCCATTATCGCTTCTGATCTTTTGAATTCGGAGCTGAAGCAGAACCAGTATCTTCTTCAGAAATGGGATTAAAACTTCTGAAGAGTCAGATTTCTGTCTTAGAAATGCAACCCAAGTATATTTCGAGAATTCATCTATCATTACAAGGATATACTTCTTTTCACCTAAAAACTTTGAGTCTTCATTGGCCCACATAAATCCATGTGTATCATTTCTAGAGGAGCCTTGCATGAAGAGACTATTTTCAAACGATGTAAACTACTAATTTATCTTACCTAATTCACATGCAGAACATAAAGAGTTCTTTTGAAACTTTATTTTAGGTAATCCTCTGAAAGAAGGTTGCTTGTCTAATTCAGAAATGGATTTGAAGTTCAGATATGACCTTCTTCTATGCCATAGCCAACTCATCTCTAACATGGATATAGAAATATAACAGATTCCTTTTAGTTGACCATCTTCTGTAAAAGTAGTTATGTAAATGTCAACATCCCTATAAGCAGTTAACTTTTCATGCTTCTTAGAGTTTAAAATAATCAATGGAAGGTTTTCTGTTTCTAATTAATTCATAAGAAGTTTTAAGATGTTTCCTATTTAAAATAGTCCTGTTTTGTGTAAAACAAGCAGTTGCTATAGCTTCTGCCGAAAAAGATAGAGGTAGGTTTGAATTAGCAAGCATGGTTGTGGCATCTTCTACCAAAGTTCTGTTCTTCCTTTCAACTATACCATTCTGTTGTGAAGTTCTTGAAGTGAAAAAGTTATGTGATATACCAATCCAAAAAATTCTGAAGATTTGAATTTGTAAATTTTGTTCCATTATCGATTCTGATCTTTTGAATTCGGTGCTGAAGCAGAACCTGTATCTTATTCAGAAATGGGATTAAAGCTTCTGAGGTGTCAGATTTTTGTCTTAGAAATTCAACCCAAGTATATTTCGATAATTCATCTGTCATTACAAGGATATACTTCTTTTCACCTAAACTTTGAGTCTTCATTGGCCCACACAAATCCATGTGTATCATTTCTAGAGGAGCCTTGCATGAAGAGACTATTTCAAACGATGTAAACTTCTAATTTATCTTAACTAATTCACATGCAGAACATAAAGAGTTCTTTTGAAACTTTATTTTAGGTAATCCTCTGAAAGAAGGTTGCTTGTCTAATTCAGAAATGGATTTGAAGTTCAGATATGACATTCTTCTATGCCATAGCCAACTCATATCTAACATGGATATAAAAATATAACAGATTCCTTTTAGTTGACCATTTTCTGTAAAAGTAGTTATGCAAATGTCACCATCCCTATAAGCAGTTAACTTTTCATGCTTCTTAGAGTTTAAAATAATCAATGGAAGGTTTTCTGTTTCTAATTAATTCATAAGGAGTTTTAAGATGTTTCCTATTTAGAATAGTCCTGTTTTGTGTAAAACAAGCAGTTGCTATAGCTTCTGCCGAAAGAGATAGAGGTAGGTTTGAATTAGCAAGCATGGTTGTGGCATCTTCTACCAAAGTTCTGTTCTTCCTTTCAACTATACCAATTTGTTGTCAATTTCTTGAAGTGAAAAAGTTATGTGATATACCAATCCAAAAAATTCTGAAGATTTGAATTTGTAAATTTTGTTCCATAATCGCTTCTGATCTTTTGAATTCGGAGCTGAAGCAGAACCGGTATTTTCTTCAGAAATGGGATTAAAACTTCTGAGGTGTCAGATTTCTTTCTTAGAAATTCAACCCAAGTATATTTCGAGAATTCATGTATCATTACAAGGATATACTTCGTTTCACCTAAACTTTGAGTCTTCATTGGCCCACACAAATCCATATGTATCATTTCTAGAGGAGCCTTGCATGAAGAGACTATTTTAAAACGATGTGAACTTCTATTTATCTTACCTAATTCACATGTAGAACATAAAGAGTTCTTTTGAAACTTTATTTTAGGTAATCCTCTGAAAGAAGGTTGCTTGTCTAATTAAGAAATGGATTTGAAGTTCAGATATGACATTCTTCTATGCCATTGCCAATCATCTCTAACATAGATATAAAAATATAACAGATTTCTTTTAGTTGACCATCTTCTGTAAAAGTAGTTATGTAAATGTCAACATCCCTATAAGCAGTTAACTTTTCATGCTTCTTAGAGTTTAAAATAATCAATGGAAGGTTTTCTGTTTCTAATTAATTCATAAGAAGTTTTAAGATGTTTCCTATTTAGAATAGTCCTGTTTTGTGTAAAACAAGCAGTTGCTATAGCTTCTGCCGAAAAAGATAGAGGTAGGTTTGAATTAGCAAGCATGGTTGTGGCATCTTCTACCAAAGTTCTGTTCTTCCTTTCAACTATACCATTCTCTTGTGAAGTTCTTGAAGTGAAAAAGTTATGTGATATACCAATCCAAAAAATTCTGAAGATTTGAATTAGTAAATTTTGTTCCAGTATCGCTTCTGATCTTTTGAATTCGGAGCTGAAGCAGAACCTGTATCTTCTTCAGAAATGGGATTAAAACTTCTGAGGTGTCAGATTTCTTTCTTAGAAATGCAACCCAAGTATATTTCGAGAATTCATCTATCATTACAAGGATATACTTCTTTTCACCTAAACTTTGAGTCTTCATTGGCCCACACAAATCCATGTGTATCATTTCTAGAGGAGCCTTGCATGAAGAGACTATTTTAAAACGATGTGAACTTCTATTTATCTTACCTAATTCACATGCAGAACATAAAGAGTTCTTTTGAAACTTTATTTTAGGTAATCCTCTGAAAGAAGGTTGCTTGTCTAATTAAGAAATGGATTTGAAGTTCAGATATGACATTCTTCTATGCCATTGCCAATCATCTCTAACATAGATATAAAAATATAACAGATTTCTTTTAGTTGACCATCTTCTGTAAAAGTAGTTATGTAAATGTCAACATCCCTATAAGCAGTTAACTTTTCATGCTTCTTAGAGTTTAAAATAATCAATGGAAGGTTTTCTGTTTCTAATTAATTCATAAGAAGTTTTAAGATGTTTCCTATTTAGAATAGTCATGTTTTGTGTAAAACAAGCAGTTGCTATAGCTTCTGCCGAAAAAGATAGAGGTAGGTTTGAATTAGCAAGCATTGTTGTCGCATCTTCTACCAAAGTTCTGTTCTTCCTTTCAACTATACCATTCTGTTGTGAAGTTCTTGAAGTGATAAAGTTATGTGATATACCAATCCAAAAAATTCTGAAGATTTGAATTAGTAAATTTTGTTCCAGTATCGCTTCTGATCTTTTGAATTCGGAGCTGAAGCAGAACCTGTATCTTCTTCAGAAATGGGATTAAAACTTCTGAGGTGTCAGATTTCTTTCTTAGAAATTCAACCCAAGTATATTTCGATAATTCATTTGTCATTACAAGGATATACTTCTTTTCACCTAAACTTTGAGTCTTCATTGGCCCACACAAATCCATGTGTATCATTTCTAGAGGAGCCTTGCATGAAGAGACTATTTTCAAACGATGTAAACTTCTAATTTATCTTAACCAATTCACATGCAGAACATAAAGAGTTCTTTTGAAACTTTATTTTAGGTAATCCTCTGAAAGAAGGTTGCTTGTCTAATTCAGAAATGGATTTGAAGTTCAGATATGACATTATTCTATGCCATAGCCAACTCATCTCTAACATGGATATAAAAATATAACAGATTCCTTTTAGTTGACCATTTTCTGTAAAAGTAGTTATGCAAATGTCACCATCCCTATAAGCAGTTAACTTTTCATGCTTCTTAGAGTTTAAAATAATCAATGGAAGGTTTTCTGTTTCTAATTAATTCATAAGGAGTTTTAAGATTTTTCCTATTTAGAATAGTCCTGTTTTGTGTAAAACAAGCAGTTGCTATAGCTTCTGCCGAAAGAGATAGAGGTAGGTTTGAATTAGCAAGCATGGTTGTGGCATCTTCTACCAAAGTTCTGTTCTTCCTTTCAACTATACCAATTTGTTGTCAAGTTCTTGAAGTGAAAAAGTTATGTGATATACCAATCCAAAAAATTCTGAAGATTTGAATTTGTAAATTTTGTTCCATAATCGCTTCTGATCTTTTGAATTCGGAGCTGAAGCAGAACCGGTATTTTCTTCAGAAATGGGATTAAAACTTCTGAGGTGTCAGATTTCTTTCTTAGAAATTCAACCCAAGTATATTTCGAGAATTCATGTATCATTACAAGGATATACTTCTTTTCACCTAAACTTTGAGTCTTCATTGGCCCACACAAATCCATATGTATCATTTCTAGAGGAGCCTTGCATGAAGAGACTATTTTAAAACGATGTGAACTTCTATTTATCTTACCTAATTCACATGCAGAACATAAAGAGTTCTTTTGAAACTTTATTTTAGGTAATCCTCTGAAAGAAGGTTGCTTGTCTAATTAAGAAATGGATTTGAAGTTCAGATATGACATTCTTCTATGCCATTGCCAATCATCTCTAACATAGATATAAAAATATAACAGATTTCTTTTAGTTGACCATCTTCTGTAAAAGTAGTTATGTAAATGTCACCATCCCTATAAGCAGTTAACTTTTCATGCTTTTTAGAGTTTAAAATAATCAATGGAAGGTTTTCTGTTTCTAATTAATTCATAAGGAGGTTTAAGATGTTTCCTATTTAGAATAGTCCTGTTTTGTGTAAAACAAGCAGTTGCTATAGCTTCTGCCAAAAGAGATAGAGGTAGGTTTGAATTAGCAAGCATGGTTGTGGCATCTTCTTCCAAAGTTCTGTTCTTCCTTTCAACTATACCATTCTGTTGTGAAGTTCTTGAAGTGAAAAAGTTATGTGATATACCAATCCAAAAAATTCTGAAGATTTGAATTAGTAAATTTTGTTCCAGTATCGCTTCTGATCTTTTGAATTCGGAGCTGAAGCAGAACCTGTATCTTCTTCAGAAATGGGATTAAGACTTCTGAGGTGTCAGATTTCTTTCTTAGAAATTCAACCCAAGTATATTTCGATAATTCATTTGTCATTACAAGGATATACTTCTTTTCACCTAAACTTTGAGTCTTCATTGGCCCACACAAATCCATGTGTATCATTTCTAGAGGAGCCTTGCATGAAGAGACTATTTTCAAACGATGTAAACTTCTAATTTATCTTAACCAATTCACATGCAGAACATAAAGAGTTCTTTTGAAACTTTATTTTAGGTAATCCTCTGAAAGAAGGTTGCTTGTCTAATTCAGAAATGGATTTGAAGTTCAGATATGACATTATTCTATGCCATAGCCAACTCATCTCTAACATGGATATAAAAATATAACAGATTCCTTTTAGTTGACCATTTTCTGTAAAAGTAGTTATGCAAATGTCACCATCCCTATAAGCAGTTAACTTTTCATGCTTCTTAGAGTTTAAAATAATCAATGGAAGGTTTTCTGTTTCTAATTAATTCATAAGGAGTTTTAAGATTTTTCCTATTTAGAATAGTCCTGTTTTGTGTAAAACAAGCAGTTGCTATAGCTTCTGCCGAAAGAGATAGAGGTAGGTTTGAATTAGCAAGCATGGTTGTGGCATCTTCTACCAAAGTTCTGTTCTTCCTTTCAACTATACCAATTTGTTGTCAAGTTCTTGAAGTGAAAAAGTTATGTGATATACCAATCCAAAAAATTCTGAAGATTTGAATTTGTAAATTTTGTTCCATAATCGCTTCTGATCTTTTGAATTCGGAGCTGAAGCAGAACCGGTATTTTCTTCAGAAATGGGATTAAAACTTCTGAGGTGTCAGATTTCTTTCTTAGAAATTCAACCCAAGTATATTTCGAGAATTCATGTATCATTACAAGGATATACTTCTTTTCACCTAAACTTTGAGTCTTCATTGGCCCACACAAATCCATATGTATCATTTCTAGAGGAGCCTTGCATGAAGAGACTATTTTAAAACGATGTGAACTTCTATTTATCTTACCTAATTCACATGCAGAACATAAAGAGTTCTTTTGAAACTTTATTTTAGGTAATCCTCTGAAAGAAGGTTGCTTGTCTAATTAAGAAATGGATTTGAAGTTCGTATATGACATTCTTCTATGCCATTGCCAATCATCTCTAACATAGATATAAAAATATAATGCATTTCTTTTAGTTGACCATCTTCTGTAAAAGTAGTTATGTAAATGTCACCATCCCTATAAGCAGTTAACTTTTCATGCTTTTTAGAGTTTAAAATAATCAATGGAAGGTTTTCTGTTTCTAATTAATTCATAAGGAGGTTTAAGATGTTTCCTATTTAGAATAGTCCTGTTTTGTGTAAAACAAGCAGTTGCTATAGCTTCTGCCGAAAGAGATAGAGGTAGGTTTGAATTAGCAAGCATGGTTGTGGCATCTTCTTCCAAAGTTCTGTTCTTCCTTTCAACTATACCATTCTGTTGTGAAGTTCTTGAAGTGAAAAAGTTATGTGATATACCAATCCAAAAAATTCTGAAGATTTGAATTAGTAAATTTTGTTCCATTATCGCTTCTGATCTTTTGAATTCGGAGCTGAAGCAGAACCTGTATCTTCTTCAGAAATGGGATTAAAACTTCTGAAGAGTCAGATTTTTGTCTTAGAAATGCAACCCAAGTATATTTCGAGAATTCATCTATCATTACAAGGATATACTTCTTTTCACCTAAACTTTGAGTCTTCATTGGCCCACACAAATCCATGTGTATCATTTCTAGAGGAGCCTTGCATGAAGAGACTATTTTCAAACGATGTGAACTTCTTTGTTATCTTACCTAATTCACATGCGTAACATAAAGAGTTCTTTTGAAACTTTATTTTAGGTAATCCTCTTCGAAAGAAGGTTGCTTGTCTAATTCGTAAATGGATTTGAAGTTCAGATATGACATTCTTCTATGCCATAGCCAACTCATCTCTAACATGGATATAGAAATATAACAGATTCCTTTTAGTTGACCATCTTCTGTAAAAGTAGTTATGTAAATGTCAACATCCCTATAAGCAGTTAACTTTTCATGCTTCTTAGAGTTTAAAATAATCAATGGAAGGTTTTCTCGTTTCTAATTAATTCATAAGAAGTTTTAAGATGTTTCCTATTTAGAATAGTCCTCGTTTTGTGTAAAACAAGCAAGCTTGCTATAGCTTCGCCGAAAAAGATAGAGGTAGGTTTGAATTAGCAAGCATGGTTGTGGCATCTTCTACCAAAGTTCTGTTCTTCCTTTCAACTATACCATTCTGTTGTGAAGTTCTTGAAGTGAAAAAGTTATGTGATATACCAATCCAAAAAATTCTGAAGATTTGAATTAGTAAATATTGTTCCAGTATCGCTTCTGATCTTTTGAATTCGGAGCTGAAGCAGAACCTGTATCTTCTTCAGAAATGGGATTAAAACTTCTGAGGTGTCAGATTTCTTTCTTAGAAATTCAACCCAAGTATATTTCGAGAATTCATCTATCATTACAAGGATATACTTCTTTTCACCTAAACTTTGAGTCTTCATTGGCCCACACAAATCCATGTGTATCATTTCTAGAGGAGCCTTGCATGAAGAGACTATTTTCAAACGATGTGAACTTCTATTTATCTTACCTAATTCACATGCAGAACATAAAGAGTTCTTTTGAAACTTTATTTTAGGTAATCCTCTGAAAGAAGGTTGCTTGTCTAATTAAGAAATGGATTTGAAGTTCAGATATGACATTCTTCTATGCCATAGCCAACTCATCTCTAACATAGACACAAAAATATAACAGATTCCTTTTAGTTGACCATCTTCTGTAAAAGTAGTTATGTAAATGTCAACATCCCTATAAGCAGTTAACTTTTCATGCTTCTTAGAGTTTAAAATAATCAATGGAAGGTTTTCTGTTTCTAATTAATTCATAAGAAGTTTTAAGATGTTTCCTATTTAGAATAGTCCTGTTTTGTGTAAAACAAGCAGTTGCTATAGCTTCTGCCGAAAAAGATAGACGTAGGTTTGAATTAGCAAGCATGGTTGTGGCATCTTCTACCAAAGTTCTGTTCTTCCTTTCAACTATACCATTCTGTTGTGAAGTTCTTGAAGTGAAAACGTTATGTGATATACCAATCCAAAAAATTCTGAAGATTTGAATTAGTAAATTTTGTTCCAGTATCGCTTCTGATCTTTTGAATTCGGAGCTGAAGCAGAACCTGTATCTTCTTCAGAAATGGGATTAAAACTTCTGAGGTGTCAGATTTCTTTCTTAGAAATTCGACCCAAGTATATTTCGAGAATTCATCTATCATTACAAGGATATACTTCTTTTCACCTAAACTTTGAGTCTTCATTGGCCCACACAAATCCATGTGTATCATTTCTAGAGGAGCCTTGCATGAAGAGACTATTTTCAAACGATGTGAACTTCTATTTATCTTACCTAATTCACATGCAGAACATAAAGAGTTCTTTTGAAACTTTATTTTAGGTAATCCTCTGAAAGAAGGTTGCTTGTCTAATTAAGAAATGGATTTGAAGTTCAGATATGACATTCTTCTATGCCATTGCCAATCATCTCTAACATAGATATAAAAATATAACAGATTTCTTTTAGTTGACCATCTTCTGTAAAAGTAGTTATGTAAATGTCAACATCCCTATAAGCAGTTAACTTTTCATGCTTCTTAGAGTTTAAAATAATCAATGGAAGGTTTTCTGTTTCTAATTAATTCATAAGAAGTTTTAAGATGTTTCCTATTTAGAATAGTCCTGTTTTGTGTAAAACAAGCAGTTGCTATAGCTTCTGCCGAAAAAGATAGAGGTAGGTTTGAATTAGCAAGCATGGTTGTCGCATCTTCTACCAAAGTTCTGTTCTTCCTTTCAACTATACCATTCTGTTGTGAAGTTCTTGAAGTGATAAAGTTATGTGATATACCAATCCAAAAAATTCTGAAGATTTGGATTAGTAAATTTTGTTCCAGTATCGCTTCTGATCTTTTGAATTCGGAGCTGAAGCAGAACCTGTATCTTCTTCAGAAATGGGATTAAAACTTCTGAGGTGTCAGATTTCTTTCTTAGAAATTCAACCCAAGTATATTTCGATAATTCATTTGTCATTACAAGGATATACTTCTTTTCACCTAAACTTTGAGTCTTCATTGGCCCACACAAATCCATGTGTATCATTTCTAGAGGAGCCTTGCATGAAGAGACTATTTTCAAACGATGTAAACTTCTAATTTATCTTAACCAATTCACATGCAGAACATAAAGAGTTCTTTTGAAACTTTATTTTAGGTAATCCTCTGAAAGAAGGTTGCTTGTCTAATTCAGAAATGGATTTGAAGTTCAGATATGACATTCTTCTATGCCATAGCCAACTCATCTCTAACATGGATATAAAAATATAAATGCATTCCTTTTAGTTGACCATTTTCTGTAAAAGTAGTTATGCAAATGTCACCATCCCTATAAGCAGTTAACTTTTCATGCTTCTTAGAGTTTAAAATAATCAATGGAAGGTTTTCTGTTTCTAATTAATTCATAAGGAGTTTTAAGATGTTTCCTATTTAGAATAGTCATGTTTTGTGTAAAACAAGCAGTTGCTATAGCTTCTGCCGAAAGAGATAGAGGTAGGTTTGAATTAGCAAGCATGGTTGTGGCATCTTCTACCAAAGTTCTGTTCTTCCTTTCAACTATACCAATTTGTTGTCAAGTTCTTGAAGTGAAAAAGTTATGTGATATACCAATCCAAAAAATTCTGAAGATTTGAATTTGTAAATTTTGTTCCATAATCGCTTCTGATCTTTTGAATTCGGAGCTGAAGCAGAACCGGTATTTTCTTCAGAAATGGGATTAAAACTTCTGAGGTGTCAGATTTCTTTCTTAGAAATTCAACCCAAGTATATTTCGAGAATTCATGTATCATTACAAGGATATACTTCTTTTCACCTAAACTTTGAGTCTTCATTGGCCCACACAAATCCATATGTATCATTTCTAGAGGAGCCTTGCATGAAGAGACTATTTTAAAACGATGTGAACTTCTATTTATCTTACCTAATTCACATGCAGAACATAAAGAGTTCTTTTGAAACTTTATTTTAGGTAATCCTCTGAAAGAAGGTTGCTTGTCTAATTAAGAAATGGATTTGAAGTTCAGATATGACATTCTTCTATGCCATTGCCAATCATCTCTAACATAGATATAAAAATATAACAGATTTCTTTTAGTTGACCATCTTCTGTAAAAGTAGTTATGTAAATGTCACCATCCCTATAAGCAGTTAACTTTTCATGCTTTTTAGAGTTTAAAATAATCAATGGAAGGTTTTCTGTTTCTAATTAATTCATAAGGAGTTTTAAGATGTTTCCTATTTAGAATAGTCCTGTTTTGTGTAAAACAAGCAGTTGCTATAGCTTCTGCCAAAAGAGATAGAGGTAGGTTTGAATTAGCAAGCATGGTTGTGGCATCTTCTTCCAAAGTTCTGTTCTTCCTTTCAACTATACCATTCTGTTGTGAAGTTCTTGAAGTGAAAAAGTTATGTGATATACCAATCCAAAAAATTCTGAAGATTTGAATTAGTAAATTTTGTTCCATTATCGCTTCTGATCTTTTGAATTCGGAGCTGAAGCAGAACCTGTATCTTTTCAGAAATGGGATTAAAACTTCTGAAGAGTCAGATTTTTGTCTTAGAAATGCAACCCAAGTATATTTCGAGAATTCATCTATCATTACAAGGATATACTTCTTTTCACCTAAACTTTGAGTCTTCATTGGCCCACACAAATCCATGTGTATCATTTCTAGAGGAGCCTTGCATGAAGAGACTATTTTCAAACGATGTGAACTTCTTTGTTATCTTACCTAATTCACATGCAGAACATAAAGAGTTCTTTTGAAACTTTATTTTAGGTAATCCTCTGAAAGAAGGTTGCTTGTCTAATTCAGAAATGGATTTGAAGTTCAGATATGACATTCTTCTATGCCATTGCCAATCATCTCTAACATAGATATAAAAATATAACAGATTTCTTTTAGTTGACCATCTTCTGTAAAAGTAGTTATGTAAATGTCAACATCCCTATAAGCAGTTAACTTTTCATGCTTCTTAGAGTTTAAAATAATCAATGGAAGGTTTTCTGTTTCTAATTAATTCATAAGAAGTTTTAAGATGTTTCCTATTTAGAATAGTCCTGTTTTGTGTAAAACAAGCAGTTGCTATAGCTTCTGCCGAAAAAGATAGAGGTAGGTTTGAATTAGCAAGCATGGTTGTGGCATCTTCTACCAAAGTTCTGTTCTTCCTTTCAACTATACCATTCTGTTGTGAAGTTCTTGAAGTGAAAAAGTTATGTGATATACCAATCCAAAAAATTCTGAAGATTTGAATTAGTAAATTTTGTTCCAGTATCGCTTCTGATCTTTTGAATTCGGAGCTGAAGCAGAACCTGTATCTTCTTCAGAAATGGGATTAAAACTTCTGAGGTGTCAGATTTCTTTCTTAGAAATTCAACCCAAGTATATTTCGATAATTCATTTGTCATTACAAGGATATACTTCTTTTCACCTAAACTTTGAATCTTCATTGGCCCACACAAATCCATGTGTATCATTTCTAGAGGAGCCTTGCATGAAGAGACTATTTTCAAACGATGTAAACTTCTAATTTATCTTAACCAATTCACATGCAGAACATAAAGAGTTCTTTTGAAACTTTATTTTAGGTAATCCTCTGAAAGAAGGTTGCTTGTCTAATTCAGAAATGGATTTGAAGTTCAGATATGACATTCTTCTATGCCATAGCCAACTCATCTCTAACATGGATATAAAAATATAACAGATTCCTTTTAGTTGACCATTTTCTGTAAAAGTAGTTATGCAAATGTCACCATCCCTATAAGCAGTTAACTTTTCATGCTTCTTAGAGTTTAAAATAATCAATGGAAGGTTTTCTCGTTTCTAATTAATTCATAAGGAGTTTTAAGATGTTTCCTATTTAGAATAGTCCTGTTTTGTGTAAAACAAGCAGTTGCTATAGCTTCTGCCGAAAGAGATAGAGGTAGGTTTGAATTAGCAAGCATGGTTGTGGCATCTTCTACCAAAGTTCTGTTCTTCCTTTCAACTATACCAATTTGTTGTCAAGTTCTTGAAGTGAAAAAGTTATGTGATATACCAATCCAAAAAATTCTGAAGATTTGAATTTGTAAATTTTGTTCCATAATCGCTTCTGATCTTTTGAATTCGGAGCTGAAGCAGAACCGGTATTTTCTTCAGAAATGGGATTAAAACTTCTGAGGTGTCAGATTTCTTTCTCAGAAATTCAACCCAAGTATATTTCGAGAATTCATGTATCATTACAAGGATATACTTCTTTTCACCTAAACTTTGAGTCTTCATTGGCCCACACAAATCCATATGTATCATTTCTAGAGGAGCCTTGCATGAAGAGACTATTTTAAAACGATGTGAACTTCTATTTATCTTACCTAATTCACATGCAGAACATAAAGAGTTCTTTTGAAACTTTATTTTAGGTAATCCTCTGAAAGAAGGTTGCTTGTCTAATTAAGAAATGGATTTGAAGTTCAGATATGACATTCTTCTATGCCATTGCCAATCATCTCTAACATAGATATAAAAATATAACAGATTTCTTTTAGTTGACCATCTTCTGTAAAAGTAGTTATGTAAATGTCACCATCCCTATAAGCAGTTAACTTTTCATGCTTTTTAGAGTTTAAAATAATCAATGGAAGGTTTTCTGTTTCTAAATAATTCATAAGGAGTTTTAAGATGTTTCCTATTTAGAATAGTCCTGTTTTGTGTAAAACAAGCAGTTGCTATAGCTTCTGCCAAAAGAGATAGAGGTAGGTTTGAATTAGCAAGCATGGTTGTGGCATCTTCTTCCAAAGTTCTGTTCTTCCTTTCAACTATACCATTCTGTTGTGAAGTTCTTGAAGTGAAAAAGTTATGTGATATACCAATCCAAAAAATTCTGAAGATTTAAATTATTAAATTTTGTTCCATTATCGCTTCTGATCTTTTGAATTCGGAGCTGAAGCAGAACCTGTATCTTCTTCAGAAATGGGATTAAAACTTCTGAAGAGTCAGATTTTTGTCTTAGAAATGCAACCCAAGTATATTTCGAGAATTCATCTATCATTACAAGGATATACTTCTTTTCACCTAAACTTTGAGTCTTCATTGGCCCACACAAATCCATGTGTATCATTTCTAGAGGAGCCTTGCATGAAGAGACTATTTTCAAACGATGTGAACTTCTTTGTTATCTTACCTAATTCACATGCAGAACATAAAGAGTTCTTTTGAAACTTTATTTTAGGTAATCCTCTGAAAGAAGGTTGCTTGTCTAATTCAGAAATGGATTTGAAGTTCAGATATGACATTCTTCTATGCCATAGCCAACTCATCTCTAACATGGATATAGAAATATAACAGATTCCTTTTAGTTGACCATCTTCTGTAAAAGTAGTTATGTAAATGTCAACATCCCTATAAGCAGTTAACTTTTCATGCTTCTTAGAGTTTAAAATAATCAATGGAAGGTTTTCTGTTTCTAATTAATTCATAAGAAGTTTTAAGATGTTTCCTATTTAGAATAGTCCTGTTTTGTGTAAAACAAGCAGTTGCTATAGCTTCTGCCGAAAAAGATAGAGGTAGGTTTGAATTAGCAAGCATGGTTGTGGCATCTTCTACCAAAGTTCTGTTCTTCCTTTCAACTATACCATTCTGTTGTGAAGTTCTTGAAGTGAAAAAGTTATGTGATATACCAATCCAAAAAATTCTGAAGATTTGAATTAGTAAATTTTGTTCCAGTATCGCTTCTGATCTTTTGAATTCGGAGCTGAAGCAGAACCTGTATCTTCTTCAAAAATGGGATTAAAACTTCTGAGGTGTCAGATTTCTTTCTAAGAAATTCAACCCAAGTATATTTCGAGAATTCATCTATCATTACAAGGATATACTTCTTTTCACCCAAACTTTGAGTCTTCATTGGCCCACACAAATCCATGTGTATCATTTCTAGAGGAGCCTTGCATGAAGAGACTATTTTCAAACGATGTGAACTTCTATTTATCTTACCTAATTCACATGCAGAACATAAAGAGTTCTTTTGAAACTTTATTTTAGGTAATCCTCTGAAAGAAGGTTGCTTGTCTAATTAAGAAATGGATTTGAAGTTCAGATATGACATTCTTCTATGCCATAGCCAATCATCTCTAACATAGACACAAAAATATAACAGATTCGTTTTAGTTGACCATCTTCTGTAAAAGTAGTTATGTAAATGTCACCATCCCTATAAGTAGTTAACTTTTCATGCTTCTTAGAGTTTAAAATAATCAATGGAAGGTTTTCGGTTTCTAATTAATTCATAAGGAGTTTTAAGATGTTTCCTATTTAGAATAGTCCTGTTTTGCGTAAAACAAGCAGTTGCTATAGCTTCTGCCGAAAGAGATAGAGGTAGGTTTGACTTAGCAAGCATGGTTGTGGCATCTTCTACCAAAGTTCTGTTCTTCCTTTCAACTATACCATTCTGTTGTGAAGTTCTTGAAGTGAAAAAGTTATGTGATATACCAATCCAAAAAATTCTGAAGATTTGAATTTGTAAATTTTGTTCCATTATCGATTCTGATCTTTTGAATTCGGTGCTGAAGCAGAACCTGTATCTTCTTCAGAAATGGGATTAAAACTTCTGAGGTGTCAGATTTTTGTCTTAGAAATTCAACCCAAGTATATTTCGATAATTCATCTGTCATTACAAGGATATACTTCTTTTCACCTAAACTTTGAGTCTTCATTGGCCCACACAAATCCATGTGTATCATTTCTAGAGGAGCCTTGCATGAAGAGACTATTTTCAAACGATGTAAACTTCTAATTTATCTTAACTAATTCACATGCAGAACATAAAGAGTTCTTTTGAAACTTTATTTTAGGTAATCCTCTGAAAGAAGGTTGCTTGTCTAATTCAGAAATGGATTTGAAGTTTAGATATGACATTCTTCTATGCCATAGCCAACTCATCTCTAACATGGATATAAAAATATAACAGATTCCTTTTAGTTGACCATTTTCTGTAAAAGTAGTTATGCAAATGTCACCATCCCTATAAGCAGTTAACTTTTCATGCTTCTTAGAGTTTAAAATAATCAATGGAAGGTTTTCTGTTTCTAATTAATTCATAAGGAGTTTTAAGATGTTTCCTATCTAGAATAGTCCTGTTTTGTGTAAAACAAGCAGTTGCAATAGCTTCTGCCGAAAGAGATAGAGGTAGGTTTGAATTAGCAAGCATGGTTGTGGCATCTTCTACCAAAGTTATGTTCTTCCTTCCAACTATACCATTCTGTTGTGAAATTCTTGAAGTGAAAAAGTTATGTGATATACCAATCCAAAAAATTCTGAAGATTTGAATTTGTAAATTTTGTTCCATTATCGCTTCTGATCTTTTGAATTCGTAGCTGAAGCAGAACCTGTATCTTCTTCAGAAATGGGATTAAAACTTCTGAAGAGTCAGATTTTTGTCTTAGAAATTCAACCCAAATATATTTCGAGAATTCATCTATCATTACAAGGATATACTTCTTTTCACCTAAACTTTGAGTCTTCATTGGCCCACACAAATCCATGTGTATCATTTCTAGAGGAGCCTTGCATGAAGAGACTATTTTCAAACGATGTAAACTTCTAATTTATCTTACCTAATTCACATGCAGAACATAAAGAGTTCTTTTGAAACTTTATTTTAGGTAATCCTCTGAAAGAAGGTTGCTTGTCTAATTCAGAAATGGATTTGAAGTTCAGATATGACATTGGCTATGCCATAGCCAACTCATCTCTAACATGGATGTAGAAATATAACAGTTTCCTTTTAGTTGACCATCTTCTGTAAAAGTAGTTATGTAAATGTCAACATCCCTATAAGCAGTTAACTTTTCATGCTTCTTAGAGTTTAAAATAATAAATGGAAGGTTTTCTGTTTCTAATTAATTCATAAGAAGTTTTAAGATGTTTCCTATTTAGAATAGTCATGTTTTGTGTAAAACAAGCAGTTGCTATAGCTTCTGCCGAAAGAGATAGAGGTAGGTTTGAATTAGCAAGCATGGTTGTGGCATCTTCTACCAAAGTTCTGTTCTTCCTTTCAACTATACCATTCTGTTGTGAAGTTCTTGAAGTGAAAAAGTTATGTGATATACCAATCCAAAAAATTCTGAAGATTTGAATTAGTAAATTTTGTTCCATTATCGCTTCTAATCTTTTGAATTCGGAGCTGAAGCAGAACCTGTATCTTCTTCAGAAATGGGATTAAACCTTCTGAGGTGTCAGATTTCTTTCTTAGAAATTCAACCCAAGTATATTTCGAGAATTCATCTATCATTACAAGGATATACTTCTTTTCACCTAAACTTTGAGTCTTCATTGGCCCATACAAATCCATGTGTATCATTTCTAGAGGAGCCTTGCATGAAGAAACTATTTTCAAACGATGTGAACTTCTATTTATCTTACCTAATTCACATGCAGAACATAAAGAGTTCTTTTGAAACTTTATTTTAGGTAATCCTCTAAAAGAAGGTTGCTTGTCTAATTAAGAAATGGATTTGAAGTTCAGATATGACATTCTTCTATGCCATAGCCAATCATCTCTAACATAGATATAAAAATATAACAGATTCCTTTTAGTTGACCATCTTCTGTAAAAGTAGTTATGTAAATGTCACCATCCCTATAAGCAGTTAACTTTTCATGCTTCTTAGAGTTTAAAATAATCAATGGAAGGTTTTCTGTTTCTAATTAATTCATAAGGAGTTTTAAGATGTTTCCTATTTAGAATAGTCCTGTTTTGTGTAAAATAAGCAGTTGCTATAGCTTCTGCCGAAAGAGATAGAGGTAGGTTTGACTTAGCAAGCATGGTTGTGGCATCTTCTACCAAAGTTCTGTTCTTCCTTTCAACTATACTATTCTGTTGTTAAATTCTTCAAGTGAAAAAGTTATGTGATATACCAATCCAAAAAATTCTGAAGATTTGAATTTGTAAATTTTGTTCCATTATCGCTTCTGATCTTTTGAATTCGGAGCTGAAGCAGAACCTGTATCTTCTTCAGAAATGGGATTAAAACTTCTGAGGTGTCAGATTTTTGTCTTAGAAATTCAACCCAAGTATATTTCGATAATTCATCTGTCATTACAAGGATATACTTCTTTTCACCTAAACTTTGAGTCTTCATTGGCCAACACAAATCCATGTGTATCATTTCTAGAGGAGCCTTGCATGAAGAGACTATTTTCAAACGATGTAAACTTCTAATTTATCTTACCTAATTCACATGCAGAACATAAAGAGTTCTTTTGAAACTTTATTTTAGGTAATCCTCTGAAAGAAGGTTGCTTGTCTAATTCAGAAATGGATTAGAAGTTCAGATATGACATTCTTCTATGCCATAGCCAACTCATCTCTAACATGGATATAAAAATATAACAGATTCCTTTTAGTTGACCATCTTCTGTAAAAGTAGTTATGCAAATGTCACCATCCCTATAAGCAGTTAACTTTTCATGCTTCTTAGAGTTTAAAATAATCAATGGAAGGTTTTCTGTTTCTAATTAATTCATAAGGAGTTTTAAGATGTTTCCTATTTAGAATAGTCCTGTTTTGTGTAAAACAAGCAGTTTCTATAGCTTCTGTCGAAAGAGATAGAGGTAGGTTTGAATTAGCAAGCATGGTTGTGGCATCTTTACTAAAGTTCTGTTCTTCCTTTCAACTATACCATTCTGTTGTGAAGTTCTTGAAGTGAAAAAGTTATGTGATATACCAATCAAAAAAATTCTGAAGATTTGAATTAGTAAATTTTGTTCCATTATCGCTTCTGATCTTTTGAATTCGGAGCTGAAGCAGAACCTGTATCTTCTTCAGAAATGGGATTAAAACTTCTGAAGAGTCAGATTTTTGTCTTAGAAATTCAACCCAAGTATATTTCGAGAATTCATCTATCATTACAAGGATATACTTCTTTTCACCTAAACTTTGAGTCTTCATTGGCCCACACAAATCCATGTGTATCATTTCTAGAGGAGCCTTGCATGAAGAGACTATTTTCAAACGATGTAAACTACTAATTTATCTTACCTAATTCACATGCAGAACATAAAGAGTTCTTTTGAAACTTTATTTTAGGTAATCCTCTGAAAGAAGGTTGCTTGTCTAATTCAGAAATGGATTTGAAGTTCAGATATGAAATTCTTCTATGCCATAGCCAACTCATCTCTAACATGGATATAGAAATATAACAGATTCCTTTTAGTTGACCATCTTCTGTAAAAGTAGTTATGTAAATGTCAACATCCCTATAAGCAGTTAACTTTTCATGCTTCTTAGAGTTTAAAATAATCAATGGAAGGTTTTCTGTTTCTAATTAATTCATAAGGAGTTTTAAGATGTTTCCTATTTAGAATAGTCCTGTTTTGTGTAAAATAAGCAGTTGCTATAGCTTCTGCCGAAAGAGATAGAGGTAGGTTTGACTTAGCAAGCATGGTTGTGGCATCTTCTACCAAAGTTCTGTTCTTCCTTTCAACTATACTATTCTGTTGTGAAGTTCTTCAAGTGAAAAAGTTATGTGATATACCAATCCAAAAAATTCTGAAGATTTGAATTTGTAAATTTTGTTCCATTATCGCTTCTGATCTTTTGAATTCGGAGTCAAGCGTAACCTGTATCTTCTTCAGAAATGGGATTAAAACTTCTGAGGTGTCAGATTTTTGTCTTAGAAATTCAACCCAAGTATATTTCGATAATTCATCTGTCATTACAAGGATATACTTCTTTTCACCTAAACTTTGAGTCTTCATTGGCCAACACAAATCCATGTGTATCATTTCTAGAGGAGCCTTGCATGAAGAGACTATTTTCAAACGATGTAAACTTCTAATTTATCTTACCTAATTCACATGCAGAACATAAAGAGTTCTTTTGAAACTTTATTTTAGGTAATCCTCTGAAAGAAGGTTGCTTGTCTAATTCAGAAATGGATTAGAAGTTCAGATATGACATTCTTCTATGCCATAGCCAACTCATCTCTAACATGGATATAAAAATATAACAGATTCCTTTTAGTTGACCATCTTCTGTAAAAGTAGTTATGCAAATGTCACCATCCCTATAAGCAGTTAACTTTTCATGCTTCTTAGAGTTTAAAATAATCAATGGAAGGTTTTCTGTTTCTAATTAATTCATAAGGAGTTTTAAGATGTTTCCTATTTAGAATAGTCCTGTTTTGTGTAAAACAAGCAGTTTCTATAGCTTCTGTCGAAAGAGATAGAGGTAGGTTTGAATTAGCAAGCATGGTTGTGGCATCTTCTACCAAAGTTCTGTTCTTCCTTTCAACTATACCATTCTGTTGTGAAGTTCTTGAAGTGAAAAAGTTATGTGATATACCAATCAAAAAAATTCTGAAGATTTGAATTAGTAAATTATGTTCCATTATCGCTTCTGATCTTTTGAATTCGGAGCTGAAGCAGAACCTGTATCTTCTTCAGAAATGGGATTAAAACTTCTGAAGAGTCAGATTTTTGTCTTAGAAATTCAACCTAAGTATATTTCGAGAATTCATCTATCATTACAAGGATATACTTCTTTTCACCTAAACTTTGAGTCTTCATTGGCCCACACAAATCCATGTGTATCATTTCTAGAGTAGCCTTGCATGAAGAGACTATTTTCAAACGATGTAAACTACTAATTTATCTTACCTAATTCACATGCAGAACATAAAGAGTTCTTTTGAAACTTTATTTTAGGTAATCCTCTGAAAGAAGGTTGCTTGTCTAATTCAGAAATGGATTTGAAGTTCAGATATGAAATTCTTCTATGCCATAGCCAACTCATCTCTAACATGGATATAGAAATATAACAGATTCCTTTTAGTTGACCATCTTCTGTAAAAGTAGTTATGTAAATGTCAACATCCCTATAAGCAGTTAACTTTTCATGCTTCTTAGAGTTTAAAATAATAAATGGAAGGTTTTCTGTTCCTAATTAATTCATAAGAAGTTTTAAGATGTTTCCTATTTAGAATAGTCCTGTTTTGTGTAAAACAAGCAGTTTCTATAGCTTCTGCCGAAAGAGATAGAGGTAGGTTTGAATTAGCAAGCATGGTTGTGGCATCTTCTACCAAAGTTCTGTTCTTCCATTCAACTATACCATTCTGTTGTGAAGTTCTTGAAGTGAAAAAGTTATGTGATATACCAATCAAAAAAATTCTGAAGATTTGAATTAGTAAATTTTGTTCCATTATCGCTTCTGATCTTTTGAATTCGGAGCTGAAGCAGAACCTGTATCTTCTTCAGAAATGGGATTAAAACTTCTGAGGTGTCAGATTTCTTTCTTAGAAATTCAACCCAAGTATATTTCGAGAATTCATCTATCATTACAAGGATATACTTCTTTTCACCTAAACTTTGAGTCTTCATTGGCCCATACAAATCCATGTGTATCATTTCTAGAGGAGCCTTGCATGAAGAAACTATTTTCAAACGATGTGAACTTCTATTTATCTTACCTAATTCACATGCAGAACATAAAGAGTTCTTTTGAAACTTTATTTTAGGTAATCCTCTAAAAGAAGGTTGCTTGTCTAATTAAGAAATGGATTTGAAGTTCAGATATGACATTCTTCTATGCCATAGCCAATCATCTCTAACATAGATATAAAAATATAACAGATTCCTTTTAGTTGACCATCTTCTGTAAAAGTAGTTATGTAAATGTCACCATCCCTATAAGCAGTTAACTTTTCATGCTTCTTAGAGTTTAAAATAATCAATGGAAGGTTTTCTGTTTCTAATTAATTCATAAGGAGTTTTAAGATGTTTCCTATTTAGAATAGTCCTGTTTTGTGTAAAATAAGCAGTTGCTATAGCTTCTGCCGAAAGAGATAGAGGTAGGTTTGACTTAGCAAGCATGGTTGTGGCATCTTCTACCAAAGTTCTGTTCTTCCTTTCAACTATACCATTCTGTTGTGAAGTTCTTGAAGTGAAAAAGTTATGTGATATACCAATCCAAAAAATTCTGAAGATTTGAATTTGTAAATTTTGTTCCATTATCGATTCTGATCTTTTGAATTCGGTGCTGAAGCAGAACCTGTATCTTCTTCAGAAATGGGATTAAAACTTCTGAGGTGTCAGATTTTTGTCTTAGAAATTCAACCCAAATATATTTCGAGAATTCATCTATCATTACAAGGATATACTTCTTTTCACCTAAACTTTGAGTCTTCATTGGCCCACACAAATCCATGTGTATCATTTCTAGAGGAGCCTTGCATGAAGAGACTATTTTCAAACGATGTAAACTTCTAATTTATCTTACCTAATTCACATGCAGAACATAAAGAGTTCTTTTGAAACTTTATTTTAGGTAATCCTCTGAAAGAAGGTTGCTTGTCTAATTCAGAAATGGATTTGAAGTTCAGATATGACATTCTTCTATGCCATAGCCAACTCATCTCTAACATGGATGTAGAAATATAACAGATTCCTTTTAGTTGACCATCTTCTGTAAAAGTAGTTATGTAAATGTCAACATCCCTATAAGCAGTTAACTTTTCATGCTTCTTAGAGTTTAAAATAATAAATGGAAGGTTTTCTGTTTCTAATTAATTCATAAGAAGTTTTAAGATGTTTCCTATTTAGAATAGTCATGTTTTGTGTAAAACAAGCAGTTGCTATAGCTTCTGCCGAAAGAGATAGAGGTTGGTTTGAATTAGCAAGCATGGTTGTGGCATCTTCTACCAAAGTTCTGTTCTTCCTTTCAACTATACCATTCTGTTGTGAAGTTCTTGAAGTGAAAAAGTTATGTGATATACCAATCCAAAAAATTCTGAAGACTTGAATTAGTAAATTTTGTTCCATTATCGCTTCTGATCTTTTGAATTCGGAGCTGAAGCAGAACCTGTATCTTCTTCAGAAATGGGATTAAACCTTCTGAGGTGTCATATTTCTTTTTTAGAAATTCAACCCAAGTATATTTCGAGAATTCATCTATCATTACAAGGATATACTTCTTTTCACCTAAACTTTGAGTCTTCATTGGCCCATACAAATCCATGTGTATCATTTCTAGAGGAGCCTTGCATGAAGATACTATTTTCAAACGATGTGAACTTCAATTTATCTTACCTAATTCACATGCAGAACATAAAGAGTTCTTTTGAAACTTTATTTTAGGTAATCCTCTAAAAGAAGGTTGCTTGTCTAATTAAGAAATGGATTTGAAGTTCAGATATGACATTCTTCTATGCCATAGCCAATCATCTCTAACATAGATATAAAAATATAACAGATTCTTTTAGTTGACCATCTTCTGTAAAAGTAGTTATGTAAATGTCACCATCCCTATAAGCAGTTAACTTTTCATGCTTCTTAGAGTTTAAAATAATCAATGGAAGGTTTTCTGTCTCTAATTAATTCATAAGGAGTTTTAAGATGTTTCCTATTTAGAATAGTCCTGTTTTGTGTAAAATAAGCAGTTGCTATAGCTTCTGCCGAAAGAGATAGAGGTAGGTTTGACTTAGCAAGCATGGTTGTGGCATCTTCTACCAAAGTTCGTTCTTCCTTTCAACTATACTATTCTCGTTGTGAAGTTTTTGAAGTGAAAAAGTTATGTGATATACCAATCCAAAAAATTCTGAAGATTTGAATTTGTAAATTTTGTTCCATTATCGCTTCTGATCTTTTGAATTCGGAGCTGAAGCAGAACCTGTATCTTCTTCAGAAATGGATTAAAACTTCTGAGGGGTCAGATTTTTGTCTTAGAAATTCAACCCAAGTATATTTCGATAATTCATCTGTCATTACAAGGATATACTTCTTTTCACCTAAACTTTGAGTCTTCATTGGCCCACACAAATCCATGTGTATCATTTCTAGAGGAGCCTTGCATGAAGAGACTATTTTCAAACGATGTAAACTTCTAATTTATCTTAACTAATTCACATGCAGAACATAAAGAGTTCTTTTGAAACTTTATTTTAGGTAATCCTCTGAAAGAAGGTTGCTTGTCTAATTCAGAAATGGATTTGAAGTTCGTATATGACATTCTTCTATGCCATAGCCAACTCATCTCTAACATGGATATAAAAATATAACTGCATTCCTTTTAGTTGACCATTTTCTCGTAAAAGTAGTTATGCAAATGTCACCATCCCTATAAGCGCTAACTTTTCATGCTTCTTAGAGTTTAAAATAATCAATGGAAGGTTTTCTGTTTCTAATTAATTCATAAGGAGTTTTAAGATGTTTCCTATTTAGAATAGTCCTGTTTTGTGTAAAACAAGCAGTTGCAATAGCTTCTGCCGAAAGAGATAGAGGTAGGTTTGAATTAGCAAGCATGGTTGTGGCATCTTCTACCAAAGTTCTGTTCTTCTTTTCAACTATACCATTCTGTTGTGAAGTTCTTGAAGTGAAAAAGTTATGTGATATACCAATCCAAAAACTTCTGAAGATTTGAATTAGTAAATTTTGTTCCATTATCGCTTCTGATCTTTTGAATTCGGAGCTGAAGCAGAACCTGTATCTTCTTCAGAAATGGGATTAAACCTTCTGAGGTGTCATATTTCTTTCTTAGAAATTCAACCCAAGTATATTTCGAGAATTCATCTATCATTACAAGGATATACTTCTTTTCACCTAAACTTTGAGTCTTCATTGGCCCATACAAATCCATGTGTATCATTTCTAGAGGAGCCTTGCATGAAGAAACTATTTTCAAACGATGTGAACTTCTATTTATCTTACCTAATTCACATGCAGAACATAAAGAGTTCTTTTGAAACTTTATTTTAGGTAATCCTCTGAAAGAAGGTTGCTTGTCTAATTCAGAAATGGATTTGAAGTTCAGATATGACATTCTTCTATGCCATAGCCAACTCATCTCTAACATGGATGTAGAAATATAACAGATTCCTTTTAGTTGACCATCTTCTGTAAAAGTAGTTATGTAAATGTCAACATCCCTATAAGCAGTTAACTTTTCATGCTTCTTAGAGTTTAAAATAATAAATGGAAGGTTTTCTGTTCCTAATTAATTCATAAGAAGTTTTAAGATGTTTCCTATTTAGAATAGTCATGTTTCGTGTAAAACAAGCAGTTGCTATAGCTTCTGCCGAAAGAGATAGAGGTAGGTTTGAATTAGCAAGCATGGTTGTGGCATCTTCTACCAAAGTTCTGTTCTTCCTTTCAACTATACCATTCTGTTGTGAAGTTCTTGAAGTGAAAAAGTTATGTGATATACCAATCCAAAAAATTCTGAAGACTTGAATTAGTAAATTTTGTTCCATTATCGCTTCTGATCTTTTGAATTCGGAGCTGAAGCAGAACCTGTATCTTCTTCAGAAATGGGATTAAACCTTCTGAGGTGTCATATTTCTTTTTTAGAAATTCAACCCAAGTATATTTCGAGAATTCATCTATCATTACAAGGATATACTTCTTTTCACCTAAACTTTGAGTCTTCATTGGCCCATACAAATCCATGTGTATCATTTCTAGAGGAGCCTTGCATGAAGATACTATTTTCAAACGATGTGAACTTCAATTTATCTTACCTAATTCACATGCAGAACATAAAGAGTTCTTTTGAAACTTTATTTTAGGTAATCCTCTAAAAGAAGGTTGCTTGTCTAATTAAGAAATGGATTTGAAGTTCAGATATGACATTCTTCTATGCCATAGCCAATCATCTCTAACATAGATATAAAAATATAACAGATTCCTTTTAGTTGACCATCTTCTGTAAAAGTAGTTATGTAAATGTCACCATCCCTATAAGCAGTTAACTTTTCATGCTTCTTAGAGTTTAAAATAATCAATGGAAGGTTTTCTGTCTCTAATTAATTCATAAGGAGTTTTAAGATGTTTCCTATTTAGAATAGTCCTGTTTTGTGTAAAATAAGCAGTTGCTATAGCTTCTGCCGAAAGAGATAGAGGTAGGTTTGACTTAGCAAGCATGGTTGTGGCATCTTCTACCAAAGTTCTGTTCTTCCTTTCAACTATACTATTCTGTTGTGAAGTTTTTGAAGTGAAAAAGTTATGTGATATACCAATCCAAAAAATTCTGAAGATTTGAATTTGTAAATTTTGTTCCATTATCGCTTCTGATCTTTTGAATTCGGAGCTGAAGCAGAACCTGTATCTTCTTCAGAAATGGATTAAAACTTCTGAGGGGTCAGATTTTTGTCTTAGAAATTCAACCCAAGTATATTTCGATAATTCATCTGTCATTACAAGGATATACTTCTTTTCACCTAAACTTTGAGTCTTCATTGGCCCACACAAATCCATGTGTATCATTTCTAGAGGAGCCTTGCATGAAGAGACTATTTTCAAACGATGTAAACTTCTAATTTATCTTAACTAATTCACATGCAGAACATAAAGAGTTCTTTTGAAACTTTATTTTAGGTAATCCTCTGAAAGAAGGTTGCTTGTCTAATTCAGAAATGGATTTGAAGTTCAGATATGACATTCTTCTATGCCATAGCCAACTCATCTCTAACATGGATATAAAAATATAACAGATTCCTTTTAGTTGACCATTTTCTGTAAAAGTAGTTATGCAAATGTCACCATCCCTATAAGCAGTTAACTTTTCATGCTTCTTAGAGTTTAAAATAATCAATGGAAGGTTTTCTGTTTCTAATTAATTCATAAGGAGTTTTAAGATGTTTCCTATTTAGAATAGTCCTGTTTTGTGTAAAACAAGCAGTTGCAATAGCTTCTGCCGAAAGAGATAGAGGTAGGTTTGAATTAGCAAGCATGGTTGTGGCATCTTCTACCAAAGTTCTGTTCTTCTTTTCAACTATACCATTCTGTTGTGAAGTTCTTGAAGTGAAAAAGTTATGTGATATACCAATCCAAAAAATTCTGAAGATTTGAATTAGTAAATTTTGTTCCATTATCGCTTCTGATCTTTTGAATTCGGAGCTGAAGCAGAACCTGTATCTTCTTCAGAAATGGGATTAAACCTTCTGAGGTGTCATATTTCTTTCTTAGAAATTCAACCCAAGTATATTTCGAGAATTCATCTATCATTACAAGGATATACTTCTTTTCACCTAAACTTTGAGTCTTCATTGGCCCATACAAATCCATGTGTATCATTTCTAGAGGAGCCTTGCATGAAGAAACTATTTTCAAACGATGTGAACTTCTATTTATCTTACCTAATTCACATGCAGAACATAAAGAGTTCTTTTGAAACTTTATTTTAGGTAATCCTCTGAAAGAAGGTTGCTTGTCTAATTCAGAAATGGATTTGAAGTTCAGATATGACATTCTTCTATGCCATAGCCAACTCATCTCTAACATGGATGTAGAAATATAACAGATTCCTTTTAGTTGACCATCTTCTGTAAAAGTAGTTATGTAAATGTCAACATCCCTATAAGCAGTTAACTTTTCATGCTTCTTAGAGTTTAAAATAATAAATGGAAGGTTTTCTGTTCCTAATTAATTCATAAGAAGTTTTAAGATGTTTCCTATTTAGAATAGTCATGTTTCGTGTAAAACAAGCAGTTGCTATAGCTTCTGCCGAAAGAGATAGAGGTAGGTTTGAATTAGCAAGCATGGTTGTGGCATCTTCTACCAAAGTTCTGTTCTTCCTTTCAACTATACCATTCTGTTGTGAAGTTCTTGAAGTGAAAAAGTTATGTGATATACCAATCCAAAAAATTCTGAAGATTTGAATTAGTAAATTTTGTTCCATTATCGCTTCTGATCTTTTGAATTCGGAGCTGAAGCAGAACCTGTATCTTCTTCAGAAATGGGATTAAACCTTCTGAGGTGTCATATTTCTTTTTTAGAAATTCAACCCAAGTATATTTCGAGAATTCATCTATCATTACAAGGATATACTTCTTTTCACCTAAACTTTGAGTCTTCATTCGCCCATACAAATCCATGTGTATCATTTCTAGAGGAGCCTTGCATGAAGATACTATTTTCAAACGATGTGAACTTCAATTTATCTTACCTAATTCACATGCAGAACATAAAGAGTTCTTTTGAAACTTTATTTTAGGTAATCCTCTAAAAGAAGGTTGCTTGTCTAATTAAGAAATGGATTTGAAGTTCAGATATGACATTCTTCTATGCCATAGCCAATCATCTATAACATAGATATAAAAATATAACAGACTCCTTTTAGTTGACCATCTTCTGTAAAAGTAGTTATGTAAATGTCACCATCCCTATAAGCAGTTAACTTTTCATGCTTCTTAGAGTTTAAAATAATCAATGGAAGGTTTTCTGTCTCTAATTAATTCATAAGGAGTTTTAAGATGTTTCCTATTTAGAATAGTCCTGTTTTGTGTAAAATAAGCAGTTGCTATAGCTTCTGCCGAAAGAGATAGAGGTAGGTTTGACTTAGCAAGCATGGTTGTGGCATCTTCTACCAAAGTTCTGTTCTTCCTTTCAACTATACTATTCTGTTGTGAAGTTCTTGAAGTGAAAAAGTTATGTGATATACCAATCCAAAAAATCCTGAAGATTTGAATTTGTAAATTTTGTTCCATTATCGCTTCTGATCTTTTGAATTCGGAGCTGAAGCAGAACCTGTATCTTCTTCAGAAATGGATTAAAACTTCTGAGGGGTCAGATTTTTGTCTTAGAAATTCAACCCAAGTATATTTCGATAATTCATCTGTCATTACAAGGATATACTTCTTTTCACCTAAACTTTGAGTCTTCATTGGCCCACACAAATCCATGTGTATCATTTCTAGAGGAGCCTTGCATGAAGAGACTATTTTCAAACGATGTAAACTTCTAATTTATCTTAACTAATTCACATGCAGAACATAAAGAGTTCTTTTGAAACTTTATTTTAGGTAATCCTCTGAAAGAAGGTTGCTTGTCTAATTCAGAAATGGATTTGAAGTTCAGATATGACATTCTTCTATGCCATAGCCAACTCATCTCTAACATGGATATAAAAATATAACAGATTCCTTTTAGTTGACCATTTTCTGTAAAAGTAGTTATGCAAATGTCACCATCCCTATAAGCAGTTAACTTTTCATGCTTCTTAGAGTTTAAAATAATCAATGGAAGGTTTTCTGTTTCTAATTAATTCATAAGGAGTTTTAAGATGTTTCCTATTTAGAATAGTCCTGTTTTGTGTAAAACAAGCAGGTGCAATAGCTTCTGCCGAAAGAGATAGAGGTAGGTTTGAATTAGCAAGCATGGTTGTGGCATCTTCTACCAAAGTTATGTTCTTCCTTCCAACTATACCATTCTGTTGTGAAGTTCTTGAAGTGAAAAAATTATGTGATATACCAATCCAAAAAATTCTGAAGATTTGAATTTGTAAATTTTGTTCCATTATCGCTTCTGATCTTTTGAATTCGTAGCTGAAGCAGAACCTGTATCTTCTTCAGAAATGGGATTAAAACTTCTGAAGAGTCAGATTTTTGTCTTAGAAATTCAACCCAAATATATTTCGAGAATTCATCTATCATTACAAGGATATACTTCTTTTCACCTAAACTTTGAGTCTTCATTGGCCCACACAAATCCATGTGTATCATTTCTAGAGGAGCCTTGCATGAAGAGACTATTTTCAAACGATGTAAACTTCTAATTTATCTTACCTAATTCACATGCAGAACATAAAGAGTTCTTTTGAAACTTTATTTTAGGTAATCCTCTGAAAGAAGGTTGCTTGTCTAATTCAGAAATGGATTTGAAGTTCAGATATGACATTCTTCTATGCCATAGCCAACTCATCTCTAACATTGATGTAGAAATATAACAGATTCCTTTTAGTTGACCATCTTCTGTAAAAGTAGTTATGTAAATGTCAACATCCCTATAAGCAGTTAACTTTTCATGCTTCTTAGAGTTTAAAATAATAAATGGAAGGTTTTCTGTTTCTAATTAATTCATAAGAAGTTTTAAGATGTTTCCTATTTAGAATAGTCAGGTTTTGTGTAAAACAAGCAGTTGCTTTAGCTTCTGCCGAAAGAGATAGAGGTAGGTTTGAATTAGCAAGCATGGTTGTGGCATCTTCTACCAAAGTTCTGTTCTTCTTTTCAACTATACCATTCTGTTGTGAAGTTCTTGAAGTGAAAAAGTTATGTGATATACCAATCCAAAAAATTCTGAAGATTTGAATTAGTAAATTTTGTTCCATTATCGCTTCTGATCTTTTGAATTCGGAGCTGAAGCAGAACCTGTATCTTCTTCAGAAATGGGATTAAACCTTCTGAGGTGTCATATTTCTTTCTTAGAAATTCAACCCAAGTATATTTCGAGAATTCATCTATCATTACAAGGATATACTTCTTTTCACCTAAACTTTGAGTCTTCATTGGCCCATACAAATCCATGTGTATCATTTCTAGAGGAGCCTTGCATGAAGAAACTATTTTCAAACGATGTGAACTTCTATTTATCTTACCTAATTCACATGCAGAACATAAAGAGTTCTTTTGAAACTTTATTTTAGGTAATCCTCTAAAAGAAGGTTGCTTGTCTAATTAAGAAATGGATTTGAAGTTCAGATATGACATTCTTCTATGCCATAGCCAATCATCTCTAACATAGATATAAAAATATAACAGATTCCTTTTAGTTGACCATCTTCTGTAAAAGTAGTTATGTAAATGTCACCATCCCTATAAGCAGTTAACTTTTCATGCTTCTTAGAGTTTAAAATAATCAATGGAAGGTTTTCTGTCTCTAATTAATTCATAAGGAGTTTTAAGATGTTTCCTATTTAGAATAGTCCTGTTTTGTGTAAAATAAGCAGTTGCTATAGCTTCTGCCGAAAGAGATAGAGGTAGGTTTGACTTAGCAAGCATGGTTGTGGCATCTTCTACCAAAGTTCAATTCTTCCTTTCAACTATACCATTCTATTGTGAAGTTCTTGAAGTGAAAAAGTTATGTGATATACCAATCAAAAAAATTCTGAAGATTTGAATTAGTAAATTTTGTTCCATTATCGCTTCTGATCTTTTGAATTCGGAGTCAGCGTAACTCCGTATCTTCTTCAAAAATGGGATTAAAACTTCTGAAGAGTCAGATTTTTGTCTTAGAAATTCAACCCAAGTATATTTCGAGAATTCATCTATCATTACAAGGATATACTTCTTTTCACCTAAACTTTGAGTCTTCATTGGCCCACAAAAATCCATGTTTATCATTTCTAGAGGAGCCTTGCATGAAGAGACTATTTTCAAACGATGTAAACTACTAATTTATTTACCTAATTCACATGCAGAACATAAAGAGTTCTTTTGAAACTTTATTTTAGGTAATCCTCTGAAAGAAGGTTGCTTGTCTAATTCAGAAATGGATTTGAAGTTCAGATATGAAATTCTTCTATGCCATAGCCAACTCATCTCTAACATGGATATAGAAATATATAACAGATTCCTTTTAGTTGACCATCTTCTGTAAAAGTAGTTATGTAAATGTCAACATCCATATAAGCAGTTAACTTTTCATGCTTCTTAGAGTTTAAAATAATAAATGGAAGGTTTTCTGTTTCTAATTAATTCATAAGAAGTTTTAAGATGTTTCCTATTTAGAATAGTCCTGTTTTGTGTAAAACAAGCAGTTTCTATAGCTTCTGCCGAAAGAGATAGAGGTAGGTTTGAATTAGCAAGCATGGTTGTGGCATCTTCTACCAAAGTTCTGTTCTTCCTTTCAACTATACCATTCTGTTGTGAAGTTCTTCAAGTGAAAAAGTTATGTGATATACCAATCAAAAAAATTCTGAAGATTTGAATTAGTAAATTTTGTTCCATTATCGCTTCTGATCTTTTGAATTCGGAGCTGAAGCAGAACCTGTATCTTCTTCAGAAATGGGATTAAAACTTCTGAGGTGTCAGATTTCTTTCTTAGAAATTCAACCCAAGTATATTTCTAGAATTCATCTATCATTACAAGGATATACTTCTTTTCACCTAAACTTTGAGTCTTCATTGGCCCACACAAATCCATGTGTATCATTTCTAGAGGAGCCTTGCATGAAGAGACTATTTTCAAACGATGTGAAGTTCTATTTCTCTTACCTAATTCACATGCAGAACATAAAGAGTTCTTTTGAAACTTTATTTTAGGTAATCCTCTGAAAGAAGGTTGCTTGTCTAATTAAGAAATGAATTTGAAGTTCAGATATGACATTCTTCTATGCCATAGCCAATCATCTCTAACATAGATATAAAAATATAACAGATTCCTTTTAGTTGACCATCTTCTGTAAAAGTAGTTATGTAAATGTCACCATCCCTATAAGCAGTTAACTTTTCATGCTTCTTAGAGTTTAAAATAATCAATGGAAGGGTTTCTGTTTCTAATTAATTCATAAGGAGTTTTAAGATGTTTCCTATTTAGAATAGTCCTGTTTTGTGTAAAACAAGCAAGCTGCTATAGCTTCTGCCGAAAGAGATAGAGGTAGGTTTGACTTAGCAAGCATGGTTGTGGCATCTTCTACCAAAGTTCTGTTCTTCCTTTCAACTATACCATTCTGTTGTAAAGTTCTTGAAGTGAAAAAGTTATGTGATATACCAATCCAAAAAATTCTGAAGATTTGTATTTGTAAATTTTGTTCCATTATCGCTTCTGATCTTTTGAATTCGGAGCTGAAGCAGAACCTATATCTTCTTCAGAAATTGGATTAAAACTTCTGAGGTGTCAGATTTCTGTCTTAGAAATTCAACCCACGTATATTTCGATAATTCATCTGTCATTACCAGGATATACTTCTTTTCACCTAAACTTTGAGTCTTCATTGGCCCACACAAATCCATGTGTATCATTTTTAGAGGAGCCTTGCATGAAGAGACTATTTTCAAACGATGTAAACTTCTAATTTATCTTACCTAATTCACATGCAAAACATAAAGAGTTCTTTTGAAACTTTATTTTAGGTAATCCTCTGAAAGAAGGTTGCTTGTCTAATTCAGAAATGGATTTGAAGTTCAGATATGACATTCTTCTATGCCATAGCCAACTCATCTCTAACATGGATATAAAAATATAATGATTCCTTTTAGTTGACCATCTTCTGTAAAAGTAGTTATGCAAATGTCACCATCCCTGTAAGTAGTTAACTTTTCATGCTTCTTAGAGTTTAAAATAATCAATGGAAGGTTTTCTGTTTCTAATTAATTCATAAGGAGTTTTAAGATGTTTCCTATTTAGAATAGTCCTGTTTTGTGTAAAACAAGCAGTTGCTATAGCTTCTGCCGAAAGAGATAGAGGTAGGTTTGACTTAGCAAGCATGGTTGTGGCATCTTCTACCAAAGTTCTGTTCTTCCTTTCAACTATACCATTCTGTTGTAAAGTTCTTGAAGTGAAAAAGTTATGTGATATACCAATCCAAAAAATTCTGAAGATTTGAATTAGTAAATTTTGTTCCATTATCGCTTCTGATCTTTTGAATTCGGAGTCAAGGTAACTCGTATCTTCTTCAGAAATGGGATTAAACCTTCTGAGGTGTCATATTTCTTTCTTAGAAATTCAACCCAAGTATATTTCGAGAATTCATCTATCATTACAAGGATATACTTCTTTTCACCTAAACTTTGAGTCTTCATTGGCCCATACAAATCCATGTGTATCATTTCTAGAGGAGCCTTGCATGAAGAAACTATTTTCAAACGATGTGAACTTCTATTTATCTTACCTAATTCACATGCAGAACATAAAGAGTTCTTTTGAAACTTTATTTTAGGTAATCCTCTAAAAGAAGGTTGCTTGTCTAATTAAGAAATGGATTTGAAGTTCAGATATGACATTCTTCTATGCCATAGCCAATCATCTCTAACATAGATATAAAAATATAACAGATTCCTTTTAGTTGACCATCTTCTGTAAAAGTAGTTATGTAAATGTCACCATCCCTATAAGCAGTTAACTTTTCATGCTTCTTAGAGTTTAAAATAATCAATGGAAGGTTTTCTCGTTTCTAATTAATTCATAAGGAGTTTTAAGATGTTTCCTATTTAGAATAGTCCTCGTTTTGTGTAAAACAAGCGCTTGCTATAGCTTCGCCGAAAGAGATAGAGGTAGGTTTGAATTAGCAAGCATGGTTGTGGCATCTTCTACCAAAGTTCGTTCTTCCTTTCAACTATACCATTCTCGTTGTGAAGTTCTTGAAGTGAAAAAGTTATGTGATATACCAATCCAAAAAATTCGAAGATTTGAATTAGTAAATTTTGTTCCATTATCGCTTCGATCTTTTGAATTCGGAGTAACTCCGTATCTTCTTCAGAAATGGGATTAAACCTTCTGAGGTGTCATATTTCTTTCTTAGAAATTCAACCCAAGTATATTTCGAGAATTCATCTATCATTACAAGGATATACTTCTTTTCACCTAAACTTTGAGTCTTCATTGGCCCATACAAATCCATGTGTATCATTTCTAGAGGAGCCTTGCATGAAGATACTATTTTCAAACGATGTGAACTTCAATTTATCTTACCTAATTCACATGCAGAACATGAAGAGTTCTTTTGAAACTTTATTTTAGGTAATCCTCTAAAAGAAGGTTGCTTGTCTAATTAAGAAATGGATTTGAAGTTCAGATATGACATTCTTCTATGCCATAGCCAATCATCTCTAACATAGATATAAAAATATAACAGATTCCTTTTAGTTGACCATCTTCTGTAAAAGTAGTTATGTAAATGTCACCATCCCTATAAGCAGTTAACTTTTCATGCTTCTTAGAGTTTAAAATAATCAATGGAAGGTTTTCTGTCTCTAATTAATTCATAAGGAGTTTTAAGATGTTTCCTATTTAGAATAGTCCTGTTTTGTGTAAAATAAGCAGTTGCTATAGCTTCTGCCGAAAGAGATAGAGGTAGGTTTGACTTAGCAAGCATGGTTGTGGCATCTTCTACCAAAGTTCTGTTCTTCCTTTCAACTATACTATTCTGTTGTGAAGTTCTTGAAGTGAAAAAGTTATGTGATATACCAATCCAAAAAATTCTGAAGATTTGAATTTGTAAATTTTGTTCCATTATCGCTTCTGATCTTTTGAATTCGGAGTCGGCGTAACTCCGTATCTTCTTCAGAAATGGATTAAAACTTCTGAGGGGTCAGATTTTTGTCTTAGAAATTCAACCCAAGTATATTTCGATAATTCATCTGTCATTACAAGGATATACTTCTTTTCACCTAAACTTTGAGTCTTCATTCGCCCACACAAATCCATGTGTATCATTTCTAGAGGAGCCTTGCATGAAGAGACTATTTTCAAACGATGTAAACTTCTAATTTATCTTAACTAATTCACATGCAGAACATAAAGAGTTCTTTTGAAACTTTATTTTAGGTAATCCTCTGAAAGAAGGTTGCTTGTCTAATTCAGAAATGGATTTGAAGTTCAGATATGACATTCTTCTATGCCATAGCCAACTCATCTCTAACATGGATATAAAAATATAACAGATTCCTTTTAGTTGACCATTTTCTGTAAAAGTAGTTATGCAAATGTCACCATCCCTATAAGCAGTTAACTTTTCATGCTTCTTAGAGTTTAAAATAATCAATGGATGGTTTTCTGTTTCTAATTAATTCATAAGGAGTTTTAAGATGTTTCCTATTTAGAATAGTCCCGTTTTGTGTAAAACAAGCGATTTGCAATAGCTTCTCGCCGAAAGAGATAGAGGTAGGTTTGAATTAGCAAGCATGGTTGTGGCATCTTCTACCAAAGTTATGTTCTTCCTTCCAACTATACCATTCTGTTGTGAAGTTCTTGAAGTGAAAAAGTTATGTGATATACCAATCCAAAAAATTCTGAAGATTTGAATTTGTAAATTTTGTTCCATTATCGCTTCTGATCTTTTGAATTCGTAGCTGAAGCAGAACCTGTATCTTCTTCAGAAATGGGATTAAAACTTCTGAAGAGTCAGATTTTTGTCTTAGAAATTCAACCCAAATATATTTCGAGAATTCATCTATCATTACAAGGATATACTTCTTTTCACCTAAACTTTGAGTCTTCATTGGCCCACACAAATCCATGTGTATCATTTCTAGAGGAGCCTTGCATGAAGAGACTATTTTCAAACGATGTAAACTTCTAATTTATCTTACCTAATTCACATGCAGAACATAAAGAGTTCTTTTGAAACTTTATTTTAGGTAATCCTCTAAAAGAAGGTTGCTTGTCTAATTCAGAAATGGATTTGAAGTTCAGATATGACATTCTTCTATGCCATAGCCAACTCATCTCTAACATTGATGTAGAAATATAACAGATTCCTTTTAGTTGACCATCTTCTGTAAAAGTAGTTATGTAAATGTCAACATCCCTATAAGCAGTTAACTTTTCATGCTTCTTAGAGTTTAAAATAATAAATGGAAGGTTTTCTGTTTCTAATTAATTCATAAGAAGTTTTAAGATGTTTCCTATTTAGAATAGTCAGGTTTTGTGTAAAACAAGCAGTTGCTATAGCTTCTGCCGAAAGAGATAGAGGTAGGTTTGAATTAGCAAGCATGGTTGTGGCATCTTCTACCAAAGTTCTGTTCTTCTTTTCAACTATACCATTCTGTTGTGAAGTTCTTGAAGTGAAAAAGTTATGTGATATACCAATCCAAAAAATTCTGAAGATTTGAATTTGTAAATTTTGTTCCATTATCGCTTCTGATCTTTTGAATTCGGAGCTGAAGCAGAACCTGTATCTTCTTCAGAAATGGATTAAAACTTCTGAGGGGTCAGATTTTTGTCTTAGAAATTCAACCCAAGTATATTTCGATAATTCATCTGTCATTACAAGGATATACTTCTTTTCACCTAAACTTTGAGTCTTCATTCGCCCACACAAATCCATGTGTATCATTTCTAGAGGAGCCTTGCATGAAGAGACTATTTTCAAACGATGTCAACTTCTAATTTATCTTAACTAATTCACATGCAGAACATAAAGAGTTCTTTTGAAACTTTATTTTAGGTAATCCTCTGAAAGAAGGTTGCTTGTCTAATTCAGAAATGGATTTGAAGTTCAGATATGACATTCTTCTATGCCATAGCCAACTCATCTCTAACATGGATATAAAAATATAACAGATTCCTTTTAGTTGACCATTTTCTGTAAAAGTAGTTATGCAAATGTCACCATCCCTATAAGCAGTTAACTTTTCATGCTTCTTAGAGTTTAAAATAATCAATGGATGGTTTTCTGTTTCTAATTAATTCATAAGGAGTTTTAAGATGTTTCCTATTTAGAATAGTCCTGTTTTGTGTAAAACAAGCAGTTGCAATAGCTTCTGCCGAAAGAGATAGAGGTAGGTTTGAATTAGCAAGCATGGTTGTGGCATCTTCTACCAAAGTTATGTTCTTCCTTCCAACTATACCATTCTGTTGTGAAGTTCTTGAAGTGAAAAAGTTATGTGATATACCAATCCAAAAAATTCTGAAGATTTGAATTTGTAAATTTTGTTCCATTATCGCTTCTGATCTTTTGAATTCGTAGCTGAAGCAGAACCTGTATCTTCTTCAGAAATGGGATTAAAACTTCTGAAGAGTCAGATTTTTGTCTTAGAAATTCAACCCAAATATATTTCGAGAATTCATCTATCATTACAAGGATATACTTCTTTTCACCTAAACTTTGAGTCTTCATTGGCCCACACAAATCCATGTGTATCATTTCTAGAGGAGCCTTGCATGAAGAGACTATTTTCAAACGATGTAAACTTCTAATTTATCTTACCTAATTCACATGCAGAACATAAAGAGTTCTTTTGAAACTTTATTTTAGGTAATCCTCTGAAAGAAGGTTGCTTGTCTAATTCAGAAATGGATTTGAAGTTCAGATATGACATTCTTCTATGCCATAGCCAACTCATCTCTAACATTGATGTAGAAATATAACAGATTCCTTTTAGTTGACCATCTTCTGTAAAAGTAGTTATGTAAATGTCAACATCCCTATAAGCAGTTAACTTTTCATGCTTCTTAGAGTTTAAAATAATAAATGGAAGGTTTTCTGTTTCTAATTAATTCATAAGAAGTTTTAAGATGTTTCCTATTTAGAATAGTCAGGTTTTGTGTAAAACAAGCAGTTGCTATAGCTTCTGCCGAAAGAGATAGAGGTAGCTTTGAATTAGCAAGCATGGTTGTGGCATCTTCTACCAAAGTTCTGTTCTTCTTTTCAACTATACCATTCTGTTGTGAAGTTCTTGAAGTGAAAAAGTTATGTGATATACCAATCCAAAAAATTCTGAAGATTTGAATTAGTAAATTTTGTTCCATTATCGCTTCTGATCTTTTGAATTCGGAGCTGAAGCAGAACCTGTATCTTCTTCAGAAATGGGATTAAACCTTCTGAGGTGTCATATTTCTTTCTTAGAAATTCAACCCAAGTATATTTCGAGAATTCATCTATCATTACAAGGATATACTTCTTTTCACCTAAACTTTGAGTCTTCATTGGCCCATACAAATCCATGTGTATCATTTCTAGAGGAGCCTTGCATGAAGAGACTATTTTCAAACGATGTGAACTTCTATTTATCTTACCTAATTCACATGCAGAACATAAAGAGTTCTTTTGAAACTTTATTTTAGGTAATCCTCTAAAAGAAGGTTGCTTGTCTAATTAAGAAATGGATTTGAAGTTCAGATATGACATTCTTCTATGCCATAGCCAATCATCTCTAACATAGATATAAAAATATAACAGATTCCTTTTAGTTGACCATCTTCTGTAAAAGTAGTTATGTAAATGTCACCATCCCTATAAGCAGTTAACTTTTCATGCTTCTTAGAGTTTAAAATAATCAATGGAAGGTTTTCTGTCTCTAATTAATTTATAAGGAGTTTTAAGATGTTTCCTATTTAGAATAGTCCTGTTTTGTGTAAAATAAGCAGTTGCTATAGCTTCTGCCGAAAGAGATAGAGGTAGGTTTGAATTAGCAAGCATGGTTGTGGCATCTTCTACCAAAGTTCTGTTCTTCCTTTCAACTATACTATTCTGTTGTGAAGTTCTTGAAGTGAAAAAGTTATGTGATATACCAATCCAAAAAATTCTGAAGATTTGAATTTGTAAATTTTGTTCCATTATCGCTTCTGATCTTTTGAATTCGGAGTCGAAGCTAACTCGTATCTTCTTCAGAAATGGGATTAAAACTTCTGAGGTGTCAGATTTTTTTCTTAGAAATTCAACCCAAGTATATTTCCATAATTCATCTGTCATTACAAGGATATACTTCTTTTCACCTAAACTTTGAGTCTTCATTGGCCAACACAAATCCATGTGTATCATTTCTAGAGGAGCCTTGCATGAAGAGACTATTTTCTAACGATGTAAACTTCTAATTTATCTTACCTAATTCACATGCAGAACATAAAGAGTTCTTTTGAAACTTTATTTTAGGTAATCCTCTGAAAGAAGGTTGCTTGTCAAATTCAGAAATGGATTAGAAGTTCAGATATGACATTCTTCTATGCCATAGCCAACTCATCTCTAACATGGATATAAAAATATAACAGATTCCTTTTAGTTGACCATCTTCTGTAAAAGTAGTTATGCAAATGTCACCATCCCTATAAGCAGTTAACTTTTCATGCTTCTTAGAGTATAAAATAATCAATGGAAGGTTTTCTGTTTCTAATTAATTCATAAGGAGTTTTAAGATGTTTCCTATTTAGAATAGTCCTGTTTTGTGTAAAACAAGCAGTTTCTATAGCTTCTGTCGAAAGAGATAGAGGTAGGTTTGAATTAGCAAGCATGGTTGTGGCATCTTCTACCAAAGTTCTGTTCTTCCTTTCAACTATACCATTCTATTGTGAAGTTCTTGAAGTGAAAAAGTTATGTGATATACCAATCAAAAAAATTCTGAAGATTTGAATTAGTAAATTTTGTTCCATTATCGCTTCTGATCTTTTGAATTCGGAGCTGAAGCAGAACCTGTATCTTCTTCAAAAATGGGATTAAAACTTCTGAAGAGTCAGATTTTTGTCTTAGAAATTCAACCCAAGTATATTTCGAGAATTCATCTATCATTACAAGGATATACTTCTTTTCACCTAAACTTTGAGTCTTCATTGGCCCACAAAAATCCATGTTTATCATTTCTAGAGGAGCCTTGCATGAAGATACTATTTTCAAACGATGTAAACTACTAATTTATTTACCTAATTCACATGCAGAACATAAAGAGTTCTTTTGAAACTTTATTTTAGGTAATCCTCTGAAAGAAGGTTGCTTGTCTAATTCAGAAATGGATTTCAAGTTCAGATATGAAATTCTTCTATGCCATAGCCAACTCATCTCTAACATGGATATAGAAATATAACAGATTCCTTTTAGTTGACCATCTTCTGTAAAAGTAGTTATGTAAATGTCAACATCCCTATAAGCAGTTAACTTTTCATGCTTCTTAGAGTTTAAAATAATAAATGGAAGGTTTTCTGTTTCTAATTAATTCATAAGAAGTTTTAAGATGTTTCCTATTTAGAATAGTCCTGTTTTGTGTAAAACAAGCAGTTTCTATAGCTTCTGCCGAAAGAGATAGAGGTAGGTTTGAATTAGCAAGCATGGTTGTGGCATCTTCTACCAAAGTTCTGTTCTTCCTTTCAACTATACCATTCTGTTGTGAAGTTCTTCAAGTGAAAAAGTTATGTGATATACCAATCCAAAAAAGTCTGAAGATTTGAATTTGTAAATTTTGTTCCATTATCGCTTCTGATCTTTTGAATTCGGAGCTGAAGCAGAACCTGTATCTTCTTCAGAAATGGGATTAAAACTTCTGAAAAGTCAGATTTCTGTCTTAGAAATTCAACCCAAGTATATTTCGAGAATTCATCTATCATTACAAGGATATACTTCTTTTAACCTAAACTTTGAGTCTTCATTGGCCCACACAAATCCATGTGTATCATTTCTAGAGGAGCCTTGCATGAAGAGACTATTTTCAAACGATGTGAAGTTCTATTTCTCTTACCTAATTCACATGCAGAACATAAAGAGTTCTTTTGAAACTTTATTTTAGGTAATCCTCTGAAAGAAGGTTGCTTGTCTAATTAAGAAATGAATTTGAAGTTCAGATATGACATTCTTCTATGCCATAGCCAATCATCTCTAACATAGATATAAAAATATAACAGATTCCTTTTAGTTGACCATCTTCTGTAAAAGTAGTTATGTAAATGTCACCATCCCTATAAGCAGTTAACTTTTCATGCTTCTTAGAGTTTAAAATAATCAATGGAAGGGTTTCTGTTTCTAATTAATTCATAAGGAGTTTTAAGATGTTTCCTATTTAGAATAGTCCTGTTTTGTGTAAAACAAGCAGTTGCTATAGCTTCTGCCGAAAGAGATAGAGGTAGGTTTGACTTAGCAAGCATGGTTGTGGCATCTTCTACCAAAGTTCTGTTCTTCCTTTCAACTATACCATTCTGTTGTAAAGTTCTTGAAGTGAAAAAGTTATGTGATATACCAATCCAAAAAATTCTGAAGATTTGTATTTGTAAATTTTGTTCCATTATCGCTTCTGATCTTTTGAATTCGGAGCTGAAGCAGAACCTATATCTTCTTCAGAAATTGGATTAAAACTTCTGAGGTGTCAGATTTCTATCTTAGAAATTCAACCCAAGTATATTTCGATAATTCATCTGTCATTACCAGGATATACTTCTTTTCACCTAAACTTTGAGTCTTCATTGGCCCACACAAATCCATGTGTATCATTTTTAGAGGAGCCTTGCATGAAGAGACTATTTTCAAACGATGTAAACTTCTAATTTATCTTACCTAATTCACATGCAAAACATAAAGAGTTCTTTTGAAACTTTATTTTAGGTAATCCTCTGAAAGAAGGTTGCTTGTCTAATTCAGAAATGGATTTGAAGTTCAGATATGACATTCTTCTATGCCATAGCCAACTCATCTCTAACATGGATATAAAAATATAACAGATTCCTTTTAGTTGACCATCTTCTGTAAAAGTAGTTATGCAAATGTCACCATCCCTGTAAGTAGTTAACTTTTCATGCTTCTTAGAGTTTAAAATAATCAATGGAAGGTTTTCTGTTTCTAATTAATTCATAAGGAGTTTTAAGATGTTTCCTATTTAGAATAGTCCTGTTTTGTGTAAAACAAGCAGTTGCTATAGCTTCTGCCGAAAGAGATAGAGGTAGGTTTGACTTAGCAAGCATGGTTGTGGCATCTTCTACCAAAGTTCTGTTCTTCCTTTCAACTATACCATTCTGTTGTCAAGTTCTTGAAGTGAAAAAGTTATGTGATATACCAATCCAAAAAATTCTGAAGATTTGAATTTGTAAATTTTGTTCCATTATCGCTTCTGATCTTTTGAATTCGGAGCTGAAGCAGAACCTGTATCTTCTTCAGAAATGGGATTAAAACTTCTGAGGTGTCAGATTTCTTTCTTAGAAATTCAACCCAAGTATATTTTGAGAATTCATCTATCATTATAAGGATATACTTCTTTTCACCTAAACTTTGAGTCTTCATTGGCCCACACAAATCCATGTGTATCATTTCTAGAGGAGCCTTGCATGAAGAGACTATTTTCAAACGATGTGAACTTCTATTTATCTGACCTAATTCACATGCAGAACATAAAGAGTTCTTTTGAAACTTTATTTTAGGTAATCCTCTAAAAGAAGGTTGCTTGTCTAATTAAGAAATGGATTTGAAGTTCAGATATGACATTCTTCTATGCCATAGCCAATCATCTCTAACATAGATATAAAAATATAACAGATTCCTTTTAGTTGACCATCTTCTGTAAAAGTAGTTATGTAAATGTCACCATCCCTATAAGCAGTTAACTTTTCATGCTTCTTAGAGTTTAAAATAATCAATGGAAGGTTTTCTGTCTCTAATTAATTTATAAGGAGTTTTAAGATGTTTCCTATTTAGAATAGTCCTGTTTTGTGTAAAATAAGCAGTTGCTATAGCTTCTGCCGAAAGAGATAGAGGTAGGTTTGACTTAGCAAGCATGGTTGTGGCATCTTCTACCAAAGTTCTGTTCTTCCTTTCAACTATACCATTCTGTTGTGAAGTTCTTGAAGTGAAAAAGTTATGTGATATACCAATCCAAAAAATTCTGAAGATTTGAATTTGTAAATTTTGTTCCATTATCGCTTCTGATCTTTTGAATTCGGAGCTGAAGCAGAACCTGTATCTTCTTCAGAAATGGGATTAAAACTTCTGAGGTGTCAGATTTTTTTCTTAGAAATTCAACCCAAGTATATTTCCATAATTCATCTGTCATTACAAGGATATACTTCTTTTCACCTAAACTTTGAGTCTTCATTGGCCAACACAAATCCATGTGTATCATTTCTAGAGGAGCCTTGCATGAAGAGACTATTTTCTAACGATGTAAACTTCTAATTTATCTTACCTAATTCACATGCAGAACATAAAGAGTTCTTTTGAAACTTTATTTTAGGTAATCCTCTGAAAGAAGGTTGCTTGTCAAATTCAGAAATGGATTAGAAGTTCAGATATGACATTCTTCTATGCCATAGCCAACTCATCTCTAACATGGATATAAAAATATAACAGATTCCTTTTAGTTGACCATCTTCTGTAAAAGTAGTTATGCAAATGTCACCATCCCTATAAGCAGTTAACTTTTCATGCTTCTTAGAGTATAAAATAATCAATGGAAGGTTTTCTGTTTCTAATTAATTCATAAGGAGTTTTAAGATGTTTCCTATTTAGAATAGTCCTGTTTTGTGTAAACAAGCAGTTTCTAATAGCTCTGTCGAAAGAGATAGAGGTAGGTTTGAATTAGCAAGCATGGTTGTGGCATCTTCTACCAAAGTTCTGTTCTTCCTTTCAACTATACCATTCTATTGTGAAGTTCTTGAAGTGAAAAAGTTATGTGATATACCAATCAAAAAAATTCTGAAGATTTGAATTAGTAAATTTTGTTCCATTATCGCTTCTGATCTTTTGAATTCGGAGCTGAAGCAGAACCTGTATCTTCTTCAAAAATGGGATTAAAACTTCTGAAGAGTCAGATTTTTGTCTTAGAAATTCAACCCAAGTATATTTCGAGAATTCATCTATCATTACAAGGATATACTTCTTTTCACCTAAACTTTGAGTCTTCATTGGCCCACAAAAATCCATGTTTATCATTTCTAGAGGAGCCTTGCATGAAGATACTATTTTCAAACGATGTAAACTACTAATTTATTTACCTAATTCACATGCAGAACATAAAGAGTTCTTTTGAAACTTTATTTTAGGTAATCCTCTGAAAGAAGGTTGCTTGTCTAATTCAGAAATGGATTTCAAGTTCAGATATGAAATTCTTCTATGCCATAGCCAACTCATCTCTAACATGGATATAGAAATATAACAGATTCCTTTTAGTTGACCATCTTCTGTAAAAGTAGTTATGTAAATGTCAACATCCCTATAAGCAGTTAACTTTTCATGCTTCTTAGAGTTTAAAATAATAAATGGAAGGTTTTCTGTTTCTAATTAATTCATAAGAAGTTTTAAGATGTTTCCTATTTAGAATAGTCCTGTTTTGTGTAAAACAAGCAGTTTCTATAGCTTCTGCCGAAAGAGATAGAGGTAGGTTTGAATTAGCAAGCATGGTTGTGGCATCTTCTACCAAAGTTCTGTTCTTCCTTTCAACTATACCATTCTGTTGTGAAGTTCTTCAAGTGAAAAAGTTATGTGATATACCAATCCAAAAAAGTCTGAAGATTTGAATTTGTAAATTTTGTTCCATTATCGCTTCTGATCTTTTGAATTCGGAGTCAAGGTAACTCCGTATCTTCTTCAGAAATGGGATTAAAACTTCTGAAAAGTCAGATTTCTGTCTTAGAAATTCAACCCAAGTATATTTCGAGAATTCATCTATCATTACAAGGATATACTTCTTTTCACCTAAACTTTGAGTCTTCATTGGCCCACACAAATCCATGTGTATCATTTCTAGAGGAGCCTTGCATGAAGAGACTATTTTCAAACGATGTGAAGTTCTATTTCTCTTACCTAATTCACATGCAGAACATAAAGAGTTCTTTTGAAACTTTATTTTAGGTAATCCTCTGAAAGAAGGTTGCTTGTCTAATTAAGAAATGAATTTGAAGTTCAGATATGACATTCTTCTATGCCATAGCCAATCATCTCTAACATAGATATAAAAATATAACAGATTCCTTTTAGTTGACCATCTTCTGTAAAAGTAGTTATGTAAATGTCACCATCCCTATAAGCAGTTAACTTTTCATGCTTCTTAGAGTTTAAAATAATCAATGGAAGGGTTTCTGTTTCTAATTAATTCATAAGGAGTTTTAAGATGTTTCCTATTTAGAATAGTCCTGTTTTGTGTAAAACAAGCAGTTGCTATAGCTTCTGCCGAAAGAGATAGAGGTAGGTTTGACTTAGCAAGCATGGTTGTGGCATCTTCTACCAAAGTTCTGTTCTTCCTTTCAACTATACCATTCTGTTGTAAAGTTCTTGAAGTGAAAAAGTTATGTGATATACCAATCCAAAAAATTCTGAAGATTTGTATTTGTAAATTTTGTTCCATTATCGCTTCTGATCTTTTGAATTCGGAGCTGAAGCAGAACCTATATCTTCTTCAGAAATTGGATTAAAACTTCTGAGGTGTCAGATTTCTATCTTAGAAATTCAACCCAAGTATATTTCGATAATTCATCTGTCATTACCAGGATATACTTCTTTTCACCTAAACTTTGAGTCTTCATTGGCCCACACAAATCCATGTGTATCATTTTTAGAGGAGCCTTGCATGAAGAGACTATTTTCAAACGATGTAAACTTCTAATTTATCTTACCTAATTCACATGCAAAACATAAAGAGTTCTTTTGAAACTTTATTTTAGGTAATCCTCTGAAAGAAGGTTGCTTGTCTAATTCAGAAATGGATTTGAAGTTCAGATATGACATTCTTCTATGCCATAGCCAACTCATCTCTAACATGGATATAAAAATATAACAGATTCCTTTTAGTTGACCATCTTCTGTAAAAGTAGTTATGCAAATGTCACCATCCCTGTAAGTAGTTAACTTTTCATGCTTCTTAGAGTTTAAAATAATCAATGGAAGGTTTTCTGTTTCTAATTAATTCATAAGGAGTTTTAAGATGTTTCCTATTTAGAATAGTCCTGTTTTGTGTAAAACAAGCAGTTGCTATAGCTTCTGCCGAAAGAGATAGAGGTAGGTTTGACTTAGCAAGCATGGTTGTGGCATCTTCTACCAAAGTTCTGTTCTTCCTTTCAACTATACCATTCTGTTGTCAAGTTCTTGAAGTGAAAAAGTTATGTGATATACCAATCCAAAAAATTCTGAAGATTTGAATTTGTAAATTTTGTTCCATTATCGCTTCTGATCTTTTGAATTCGGAGCTGAAGCAGAACCTGTATCTTCTTCAGAAATGGGATTAAAACTTCTGAGGTGTCAGATTTCTTTCTTAGAAATTCAACCCAAGTATATTTTGAGAATTCATCTATCATTATAAGGATATACTTCTTTTCACCTAAACTTTGAGTCTTCATTGGCCCACACAAATCCATGTGTATCATTTCTAGAGGAGCCTTGCATGAAGAGACTATTTTCAAACGATGTGAACTTCTATTTATCTGACCTAATTCACATGCAGAACATAAAGAGTTCTTTTGAAACTTTATTTTAGTTAATCCTCTGAAAGATGTTGCTTGTCTAATTAAGAAATGGATTTGAAGTTCAGATATGACATTCTTCTATGCCATAGCCAATCATCTCTAACATAGATATAAAAATATAACAGATTCCTTTTAGTTGACCATCTTCTGTAAAAGTAGTTATGTAAATTTCACCATCCCTATAAGCAGTTAACTTTTCATTCTTCTTAGAGTTTAAAATAATCAATGGAAGGTTTTCTGTTTCTAATTAATTCATAAGGAGTTTTAAGATGTTTCCTATTTAGAATAGTCCTGTTTTGTGTAACACAAGCAGTTGCTATAGCTTCTGCCGAAAGAGATAGAGGTAGGTTTGAATTAGCAAGCATGGTTGTGGCATCTTCTACCAAAGTTCTGTTCTTCCTTTCAACTATACCATTCTGTTGTGAAGTTCTTGAAGTGAAAAAGTTATGTGATATACCAATCCAAAAAATTCTGAAGATTTGAATTTGTAAATTTTGTTCCATTATCGCTTCTGATCTTTTGAATTCGGAGCTGAAGCAGAACCTGTATCTTCTTCAGAAATGGGATTAAAACTTCTGAAGAGTCAGATTTCTGTCTTAGAAATTCAACCCAAGTATATTTCGAGAATTCATCTATCATTACAAGGATATACTTCTTTTCACCTAAACTTTGAGTCTTCATTGGCCCACACAAATCCATGTGTATCATTCCTAGAGGAGCCTTGCATTAAGAGACTATTTTCAAACGATGTGAACTTCTAATTTATCTTACCTAATTCACATGCAAAACATAAAGAGTTCTTTTGAAACTTTATTTTAGGTAATCCTCTGAAAGAAGGTTGCTTGTCTAATTCAGAAATGGATTTGAAGTTCAGATATGACATTCTTCAATGCCATAGCCAACTCATCTCTAACATGGATGTAAAAATATAACAGATTCCTTTTAGTTGACCATCTTCTGTAAAAGTAGTTATGCAAATGTCACCATCCCTATAAGAAGTTAACTTTTCATGCTTCTTAGAATTTAAAATAATCAATGGAAGGTTTTCTGTTTCTAATTAATTCATAAGGAGTTTTAAGATGTTTTCTATTTAGAATAGTCCTGTTTTGTGTAAAACAAGCAGTTGCTATAGCTTCTGCCGAAAGAGATAGAGGTAGGTTTGAATTAGCAAGCATGGTTGTGGCATCTTCTACCAAAGTTCTGTTCTTCCTTTCAACTATACCATTCTGTTGTGAAGTTCTTGAAGTGAAAAAGTTATGTGATATACCAATCCAAAAAATTCTGAAGATTTGAATTTGTAAATTTTGTTCCATTATCGCTTCTGATCTTTTGAATTCGGAGCTGAAGCAGAACCTGTATCTTCTTCAGAAATGGGATTAAAACTTCTGAAGAGTCAGATTTCTGTCTTAGAAATTCAACCCAAGTATATTTCGATAATTCATCTGTCATTACCAGGATATACTTCTTTTCACCTAAACTTTGAGTCTTCATTTGCCCACACAAATCCATGTGTATCATTTCTAGAGGAGCCTTGCATGAAGAGACTATTTTCACACGATGTGAACTTCTATTTATCTAACCTAATTCACATGCAGAACATAAAGAGTTCTTTTGAAACTTTATTTTAGGTAATCCTCTGAAAGAATGTTGCTTGTCTAATTAAGAAATGGATTTGAAGTTCAGATATGACATTCTTCTATGCCATAGCCAATCATCTCTAACATAGATATAAAAATATAACAGATTCCTTTTAGTTGACCATCTTCTGTAAAAGTAGTTATGTAAATGTCACCATCCCTATAAGCAGTTAACTTTTCATATTTCATAGAGTTTAAAATAATCAATGGAAGGTTTTCTGTTTCTAATTAATTCATAAGGAGTTTTAAGATGTTTCCTATTTAGAATAGTCCTGTTTTGTGTAAAACAAGCAGTTGCTATAGCTTCTGCCGAAAGAGATAGAGGTAGGTTTGAATTAGCAAGCATGGTTGTGGCATCTTCTACCAAAGTTCTGTTCTTCCTTTCAACTATACCATTCTGTTGTGAAGTTCTTGAAGTGAAAAAGTTATGTGATATACCAATCCAAAAAATTCTGAATATTTGAATTTGTAAATTTTGTTCCATTATCGCTTCTGATCTTTTGAATTCGGAGCTGAAGCAGAACCTGTATCTTCTTCAGAAATGGGATTAAAACTTCTGAAGAGTCAGATTTCTGTCTTAGAAATTCAACCCAAGTATATTTCTAGAATTCATCTATCATTACAAGGATATACTTCTTTTCACCTAAACTTTGAGTCTTCATTGGCCCACACAAATCCATGTGTATCATTCCTAGAGGAGCCTTGCATTAAGAGACTATTTTCAAACGATGTAAACTTCTAATTTATCTTACCTAATTCACATGCAAAACATAAAGAGTTCTTTTGAAACTTTATTTTAGGTAATCCTCTGAAAGAATGTTGCTTGTCTAATTAAGAAATGGATTTGAAGTTCAGATATGACATTCTTCTATGCCATAGCCAATCATCTCTAACATAGATATAAAAATATAACAGATTCCTTTTAGTTGACCATCTTCTGTAAAAGTAGTTATGTAAATGTCACCATCCCTATAAGCAGTTAACTTTTCATTCTTCTTAGAGTTTAAAATAATCAATGGAAGGTTTTCTGTTTCTAATTAATTCATAAGGAGTTTTAAGATGTTTCCTATTTAGAATAGTCCTGTTTTGTGTAAAACAAGCAGTTGCTATAGCTTCTGCCGAAAGAGATAGAGGTAGGTTTGAATTAGCAAGCATGGTTGTGGCATCTTCTACCAAAGTTCTGTTCTTCCTTTCAACTATACCATTCTGTTGTGAAGTTCTTGAAGTGAAAAAGTTATGTGATATACCAATCCAAAAAATTCTGAAGATTTGAATTTGTAAATTTTGTTCCATTATCGCTTCTGATCTTTTGAATTCGGAGCTGAAGCAGAACCTGTATCTTCTTCAGAAATGGGATTAAAACTTCTGAAGAGTCAGATTTCTGTCTTAGAAATTCAACCCAAGTATATTTCTAGAATTCATCTATCATTACAAGGATATACTTCTTTTCACCTAAACTTTGAGTCTTCATTGGCCCACACAAATCCATGTGTATCATTCCTAGAGGAGCCTTGCATTAAGAGACTATTTTCAAACGATGTAAACTTCTAATTTATCTTACCTAATTCACATGCAAAACATAAAGAGTTCTTTTGAAACTTTATTTTAGGTAATCCTCTGAAAGAAGGTTGCTTGTCTAATTCAGAAATGGATTTGAAGTTCAGATATGACATTCTTCTATGCCATAGCCAACTCATCTCTAACATGGATATAAAAATATAACAGATTCCTTTTAGTTGACCATCTTCTGTAAAAGTAGTTATGCAAATGTCACCATCCCTATAAGCAGTTAACTTTTCATGCTCCTTAGAGTTTAAAATAATCAATGGAAGGTTTTCTGTTTCTAATTAACTCATAAGGAGTTTTAAGATGTTTCCTATTTAGAATAGTCCTGTTTTGTGTAAAACAAGCAGTTGCTATAGCTTCTGCCGAAAGAGATAGAGGTAGGTTTGAATTAGCAAGCATGGTTGTGGCATCTTCTACCAAAGTTCTGTTCTTCCTTTCAACTATACCATTCTGTTGTGAAGTTCTTGAAGTGAAAAAGTTATGTGATATACCAATCCCAAAAATTCTGAAGATTGGAATTTGTAAATTTTGTTCCATTATCGCTTCTGATCTTTTGAATTCGGAGCTGAAGCAGAACCTGTATCTTCTTCAGAAATGGGATTAAAACTTCTGAAGAGTCAGATTTCTGTCTTAGAAATTCAACCTAAGTATATTTCGAGAATTCATCTATCATTACAAGGATATACTTCTTTTCACCTAAACTTTGAGTCTTCATTGGCCCACTCAAATCCATGTGTATCATTCCTAGAGGAGCCTTGCATTAAGAGACTATTTTCAAACGATGTAAACTTCTAATTTATCTTACCTAATTCACATGCAAAACATAAAGAGTTCTTTTGAAACTTTATTTTAGGTAATCCTCTGAAAGAATGTTGCTTGTCTAATTAAGAAATGGATTTGAAGTTCAGATATGACATTCTTCTATGCCATAGCCAATCATCTCTAACATAGATATAAAAATATAACAGATTCCTTTTAGTTGACCATCTTCTGTAAAAGTAGTTATGTAAATGTCACCATCCCTATAAGCAGTTAACTTTTCATTCTTCATAGAGTTTAAAATAATCAATGGAAGGTTTTCTGTTTCTAATTAATTCATAAGGAGTTTTAAGATGTTTCCTATTTAGAATAGTCCTGTTTTGTGTAAAACAAGCAGTTGCTATAGCTTCTGCCGAAAGAGATAGAGGTAGGTTTGAATTAGCAAGCATGGTTGTGGCATCTTCTACCAAAGTTCTGTTCTTCCTTTCAACTATACCATTCTGTTGTGAAGTTCTTGAAGTGAAAAAGTTATGTGATATACCAATCCAAAAAATTATGAATATTTGAATTTGTAAATTTTGTTCCATTATCGCTTCTGATCTTTTGAATTCGGAGCTGAAGCAGAACCTGTATCTTCTTCAGAAATGGGATTAAAACTTCTGAAGAGTCAGATTTCTGTCTTAGAAATTCAACCCAAGTATATTTCTAGAATTCATCTATCATTACAAGGATATACTTCTTTTCACCTAAACTTTGAGTCTTCATTGGCCCACACAAATCCATGTGTATCATTCCTAGAGGAGCCTTGCATTAAGAGACTATTTTCAAACGATGTAAACTTCTAATTTATCTTACCTAATTCACATGCAAAACATAAAGAGTTCTTTTGAAACTTTATTTTAGGTAATCCTCTGAAAGAATGTTGCTTGTCTAATTAAGAAATGGATTTGAAGTTCAGATATGACATTCTTCTATGCCATAGCCAATCATCTCTAACATAGATATAAAAATATAACAGATTCCTTTTAGTTGACCATCTTCTGTAAAAGTAGTTATGTAAATGTCACCATCCCTATAAGCAGTTAACTTTTCATTCTTCATAGAGTTTAAAATAATCAATGGAAGGTTTTCTGTTTCTAATTAATTCATAAGGAGTTTTAAGATGTTTCCTATTTAGAATAGTCCTGTTTTGTGTAAAACAAGCAGTTGCTATAGCTTCTGCCGAAAGAGATAGAGGTAGGTTTGAATTAGCAAGCATGGTTGTGGCATCTTCTACCAAAGTTTTGTTCTTCCTTTCAACTATACCATTCTGTTGTGAAGTTCTTGAAGTGAAAAAGTTATGTGATATACCAATCCAAAAAATTCTGAATATTTGAATTTGTAAATTTTGTTCCATTATCGCTTCTGATCTTTTGAATTCGAAGCTGAAGCAGAACCTGTATCTTCTTCAGAAATGGGATTAAAACTTCTGAAGAGTCAGATTTCTGTCTTAGAAATTCAACCCAAGTATATTTCTAGAATTCATCTATCATTACAAGGATATACTTCTTTTCACCTAAACTTTGAGTCTTCATTGGCCCACACAAATCCATGTGTATCATTCCTAGAGGAGCCTTGCATTAAGAGACTATTTTCAAACGATGTAAACTTCTAATTTATCTTACCTAATTCACATGCAAAACATAAAGAGTTCTTTTGAAACTTTATTTTAGGTAATCCTCTGAAAGAATGTTGCTTGTCTAATTAAGAAATGGATTTGAAGTTCAGATATGACATTCTTCTATGCCATAGCCAATCATCTCTAACATAGATATAAAAATATAACAAATTCCTTTTAGTTGACCATCTTCTGTAAAAGTAGTTATGTAAATGTCACCATCCCTATAAGCAGTTAACTTTTCATTCTTCTTAGAGTTTAAAATAATCAATGGAAGGTTTTCTGTTTCTAATTAATTCATAAGGAGTTTTAAGATGTTTCCTATTTAGAATAGTCCTGTTTTGTGTAAAACAAGCAGTTGCTATAGCTTCTGCCGAAAGAGATAGAGGTAGGTTTGAATTAGCAAGCATGGTTGTGGCATCTTCTACCAAAGTTCTGTTCTTCCTTTCAACTATACCATTCTGTTGTGAAGTTCTTGAAGTGAAAAAGTTATGTGATATACCAATCCAAAAAAGTCTGAAGATTTAAATTTGTAAATTTTGTTCCATTATCGCTTCTGATCTTTTGAATTCGGAGCTGAAGCAGAACCTGTATCTTCTTCAGAAATGGGATTAAAACTTCTGAAAAGTCAGATTTCTGTCTTAGAAATTCAACCCAAGTATATTTCGAGAATTCATCTATCATTACAAGGATATACTTCTTTTCACCTAAACTTTGAGTCTTCATTGGCCCACACAAATCCATGTGTATCATTCCTAGAGGAGCCTTGCATTAAGAGACTATTTTCAAACGATGTAAACTTCTAATTTATCTTACCTAATTCACATGCAAAACATAAAGAGTTCTTTTGAAACTTTATTTTAGGTAATCCTCTGAAAGAAGGTTGGTTGTCTAATTCAGAAATGGATTTGAAGTTCAGATATGACATTCTTCTATGCCATAGCCAACTCATCTCTAACATGGATATAAAAATATAACAGATTCCTTTTAGTTGACCATCTTCTGTAAAAGTAGTTATGCAAATGTCACCATCCCTATAAGCAGTTAACTTTTCATGCTTCTTAGAGTTTAAAATAATCAATGGAAGGTTTTTTGTTTCTAATTATTTCATAAGGAGTTTTAAGATGTTTCCTATTTAGAATAGTCCTGTTTTGTGTAAAACAAGCAGTTGCTATAGCTTCTGCCGAAAGAGATAGAGGTAGGTTTGAATTAGCAAGCATGGTTGTGGCATCTTCTACCAAAGTTCTGTTCTTCCTTTCAACTATACCATTCTGTTGTGAAGTTCTTGAAGTGAAAAAGTTATGTGATATACCAATCCAAAAAATTCTGAAGATTTGAATTTGTAAATTTTGTTCCATTATCTCTTCTGATCTTTTGAATTCGGAGCTGAAGCAGAACCTGTATCTTCTTCAGAAATGGGATTAAAACATCTGAGGTGTCAGATTTCTTTCTTAGAAATTCTACCCAAGTATATTTCGAGAATTCATCTATCATTATAAGGATATACTTCTTTTCACCTAAACTTTGAGTCTTCATTGGCCCACACAAATCCATGTCTATCATTCCTAGAGGAGCCTTGCATGAAGAGACTATTTTCAAACGATGTGAAGTTCTAATTTATCTTACATAATTCACATGCAAAACATAAAGAGTTCTTTTGAAACTTTATTTTAGGTAATCCTCTGAAAGAAGGTTGCTTGTCTAATTAAGAAATGGATTTGAAGTTCAGATATGACATTCTTCTATGCCATAGCCAATCATCTCTAACATAGATATAAAAATATAACAGATTCCTTTTAGTTGACCATCTTCTGTAAAAGTAGTTATGTAAATGTCACCATCCCTATAAGCAGTTAACTTTTCATTCTTCTTAGAGTTTAAAATAATCAATGCAAGGTTTTCTGTTTCTAATTAATTCATAAGGAGTTTTAAGATGTTTCCTATTTAGAATAGTCCTGTTTTCTGTAAAACAAGCATTTGCTATAGCTTCTGCCGAAAGAGATAGAGGTAGGTTTGAATTAGCAAGCATGGTTGTGGCATCTTCTACCAAAGTTCTGTTCTTCCTTTCAACTATACCATTCTGTTGTGAAGTTCTTGAAGTGAAAAAGTTATGTGATATACCAATCCAAAAAATTCTGAAGATTTGAATTTGTAAATTTTGTTCCATTATCGCTTCTGATCTTTTGAATTCGGAGCTGAAGCAGAACCTGTATCTTCTTCAGAAATGGGATTAAAACTTCTGAAGAGTCAGATTTCTGTCTTAGAAATTCAACCCAAGTATATTTCGAGAATTCATCTATCATTACAAGGATATACTTCTTTTCACCTAAACTTTGAGTCTTCATTGGCCCACACAAATCCATGTCTATCATTCCTAGAGGAGCCTTGCATTAAGAGACTATTTTCAAACGATGTGAACTTCTAATTTATCTTACATAATTCACATGCAAAACATAAAGAGTTCTTTTGAAACTTTATTTTAGGTAATCCTCTGAAAGAAGATTGCTTGTCTAATTCAGAAATGGATTTGAAGTTCAGATATGACATTCTTCTATGCCTTAGCCAACTCATCTCTAACATGGATATAAAAATATAACAGATTCCTTTTAGTTGACCATCTTCTGTAAAAGTAGTTATGCAAATGTCACCATCCCTATAAGCAGTTAACTTTTCATGCTCCTTAGAGTTTAAAATAATCAATGGAAGGTTTTCTGTTTCTAATTAACTCATAAGGAGTTTTAAGATGTTTCCTATTTAGAATAGTCCTGTTTTGTGTAAAACAAGCAGTTGCTATAGCTTCTACCGAAAGAGATAGAGGTAGGTTTGAGTTAGCAAGCATGGTTGTGGCATCTTCTACCAAAGTTCTATTCTTCCTTTAAACTATACCATTCTGTTGTCAAGTTCTTGAATTGAAAAAGTTATGTGATATACCAATCCAAAAAATTCTGAAGATTTGAATTTGTAAATTTTGTTCCATTATCGCTTCTGATCTTTTGAATTGGGAGCTGAAGCAGAACCTGTATCTTCTTCAGAAATGGGATTAAAAATTTTGAGGTGTCAGATTTTTGTCTTAAAATTTCAACCCAAGCATATTTCGAGAATTCATCTATCATTACAAGGATATACATCTTTTCACCTAAACTTTGAGTCATCATTGGCCCACACAAATCCATGTGTAACATTTCTAAAGGCGCCTTGCATGAAGAGAGCATTTTCAAAGGATGTGAACTTCTATTTATCTTACCTAATTCACATGTAGAACATAAAGAGTTATTTTGAAACTTTATTTTTGGTAATCCTCTGACAGAATGTTGCTTGTCTAATTCAGAAATGGATTTGAAGTTCAGATGTGTCATTCTTTTATGCCATAGCCAACTCATCTCTAACATAGATGTAGAAATATAACAGTTTCCTTTTAGTTGACCATCTTCTGTAAAAGTAGTTGTGAAAATGTCACCATCCATATAAGCAGTTAGCTTTTCATGCTTCTTAGAGTTTAAAATAATCAATGGAAGGTTTTTTGTTTCTAATTATTTCGTAAGGAGTTTTAAGATGTTTCCTATTTAGAATAGTCCTGTTTTGTGTAAAACAAGCAGTTGCTATAGCTTCTGCCGAAAGAGATAGAGGTAGGTTTGAATTAGCAAGCATGGTTGTGGCATCTTCTACCAAAGTTCTGTTCTTCCTTTCGACTATACCATTCTGTTGTGAAGTTCTTGAAGTGAAAAAGTTATGTGATATACCAATCCAAAAAATTCTGAAGATCTGAATTTGTAAATTTTGTTCCATTATCGCTTCTGATCTTTTGAATTCGGAGCTGAAGCAGAACCTGTATCTTCTTCAGAAATGGGATTAAAACTTCTGAGGTGTCAGATTTCTTTCTTAGAAATTCAACCCAAGTATATTTCGAGAATTCATCTATCATTATAAGGATATACTTCTTTTCACCTAAACTTTGAGTCTTCATTGGCCCACACAAATCCATGTGTATCATTTCTAGAGGACCCTTGCATGAAGAGACTATTTTCAAACGATGTAAACTTCTAATTTGTCTTACCTAATTCACATGCAAAACATAAAGAGTTCTTTTGAAACTTTATTTTAGGTAATCCTCTGAAAGAAGGTTGCTTGTCTAATTAAGAAATGGATTTGAAGTTCAGATATGACATTCTTCTATGCCATAGCCAATCATCTCTAACATAGATATAAAAATATAACAGATTCCTTTTAGTTGACCATCTTCTGTAAAAGTAGTTATGTAAATGTCACCATCCCTATAAGCAGTTAACTTTTCATTCTTCTTAGAGTTTAAAATAATCAATGGAAGGTTTTCTGTTTCTAATTAATTCATAAGGAGTTTTAAGATGTTTCCTATTTAGAATAGTCCTGTTTTGTGTAAAACAAGCACTTGCTATAGCTTCTGCCGAAAGAGATAGAGGTAGGTTTGAATTAGCAAGCATGGTTGTGGCATCTTCGACCAAAGTTCTGTTCTTCCTTTCAACTATACCATTCTGTTGTGAAGTTCTTGAAGTGAAAAAGTTATGTGATATACCAATCCAAAAAATTCTGAAGATTGGAATTTGTAAATTTTGTTCAATTATCGCTTCTGATCTTTTGAATTCGGAGCTGAAGCAGAACCTGTATCTTCTTCAGAAATGGGATTAAAACTTCTGAAGAGTCAGATTTCTGTCTTAGAAATTCAACCTAAGTATATTTCGAGAATTCATCTATCATTACAAGGATATACTTCTTTTCACCTAAACTTTGAGTCTTCATTGGCCCACTCAAATCCATGTGTATCATTCCTAGAGGAGCCTTGCATTAAGAGACTATTTTCAAACGATGTAAACTTCTAATTTATCTTACCTAATTCACATGCAAAACATAAAGAGTTCTTTTGAAACTTTATTTTAGGTAATCCTCTGAAAGAAGGTTGCTTGTCTAATTCAGAAATGGATTTGAAGTTCAGATATGACATTCTTCTATGCCATAGCCAACTCATCTCTAACATGGATATAAAAATATAACAGATTCCTTTTAGTTGACCATCTTCTGTAAAAGTAGTTATGCAAATGTCACCATCCCTATAAGCAGTTAACTTTTCATGCTTCTTAGAGTTTAAAATAATCAATGGAAGGTTTTCTGTTTCTAATTAATTCAGAAGGAGTTTTAAGATGTTTCCTATTTAGAATAGTCCTGTTTTGTGTAAAACAAGCAGTTGCTATAGCTTCTGCCGAAAGAGATAGAGGTAGGTTTGAATTAGCAAGCATGGTTGTGGCATCTTCTACCAAAGTTCTGTTCTTCCTTTCAAATATACCATTCTGTTGTGAAGTTCTTGAAGTGAAAAAGTTATGTGATATACCAATCCAAAAAATTCTGAAGATTTGAATTTGTAAATTTTGTTCCATTATCGCTTCTGATCTTTTGAATTCGGAGCTGAAGCAGAACTGTATCTTCTTCAGAAATGGGATTAAAACTTCTGAAGAGTCAGATTTCTGTCTTAGAAATTCAACCTAAGTATATTTCGAGAATTCATCTATCATTACAAGGATATACTTCTTTTCACCTAAACTTTGAGTCTTCATTGGCCCACTCAAATCCATGTGTATCATTCCTAGAGGAGCCTTGCATTAAGAGACTATTTTCAAACGATGTAAACTTCTAATTTATCTTACCTAATTCACATGCAAAACATAAAGAGTTCTTTTGAAACTTTATTTTAGGTAATCCTCTGAAAGAAGGTTGCTTGTCTAATTCAGAAATGGATTTGAAGTTCAGATATGACATTCTTCTATGCCATAGCCAACTCATCTCTAACATGGATATAAAAATATAACAGATTCTTTTTAGTTGACCATCTTCTGTAAAACTAGTTATGCAAATGTCACCATCCCTATAAGCAGTTAACTTTTCATGCTTCTTAGAGTTTAAAATAATCAATGGAAGGTTTTCTGTTTCTAATTAATTCATAAGGAGTTTTAAGATGTTTCCTATTTAGAATAGTCCTGTTTTGTGTAAAACAAGCAGTTGCTATAGCTTCTGCCGAAAGAGATAGGGGTAGGTTTGAATTAGCAAGCATGGTTGTGGCATCTTCTACCAAAGTTCTGTTCTTCCTTTCAAATATACCATTCTGTTGTGAAGTTCTTGAAGTGAAAAAGTTATGTGATATACCAATCCAAAAAAGTTTGAAGATTTGAATTTGTAAATTTTGTTCCATTATCGCTTCTGATCTTTTGAATTCGGAGCTGAAGCAGAACCTGTATCTTCTTCAGAAATGGGATTAAAACTTCTGAAAAGTCAGATTTCTGTCTTAGAAATTCAACCCAAGTATATTTCGAGAATTCATCTATCATTACAAGGATATACTTCTTTTCACCTAAACTTTGAGTCTTCATTGGCCCACCCAAATCCATGTGTATCATTCCTAGAGGAGCCTTGCATGAAGAGACTATTTTCAAACGATGTGAACTTCTAATTTATCTTACCTAATTCACATGCAAAACATAAAGAGTTCTTTTGAAACTTTATTTTAGGTAATCCTCTGAAAGAATGTTACTTGTCTAATTCAGAAATGGATTTGAAGTTCAGATATGACATTCTTCTATGCCATAGCCAATCATCTCTAACATGGATATAAAAATATAACAGATTCCTTTTAGTTGACCATCTTCTGTAAAAGTAGTTATGCAAATGTCACCATCCCTATAAGCAGTTAACTTTTCATGCTTCTTAGAGTTTAAAATAATCAATGGAAGGTTTTTTGTTTCTAATTATTTCATAAGGAGTTTTAAGATGTTTCCTATTTAGAATAGTCCTGTTTTGTGTAAAACAAGCATTTGCTATAGCTTATGCCGAAAGAGATAGAGGTAGGTTTGAATTAGCAAGCATGGTTGTGGCATCTTCTACCAAAGTTCTGTTCTTCCTTTCAACTATACCATTCTGTTGTGAAGTTCTTGAAGTGAAAAAGTTATGTGATATACCAATCCAAAAAATTCTGAAGATTTGAATTTGTAAATTTTGTTCCATTATCGCTTCTGATCTTTTGAATTCGGAGCTGAAGCAGAACCTGTATCTTCTTCAGAAATGGGATTAAAACTTCTGAAGAGTCAGATTTCTGTCTTAGAAATTCAACCCAAGTATATTTCGAGAATTCATCTATCATTACAAGGATATACTTCTTTTCACCTAAACTTTGAGTCTTCATTGGCCCACACAAATCCATGTCTATCATTCCTAGAGGAGCCTTGCATTAAGAGACTATTTTCAAACGATGTGAACTTCTAATTTATCTTACATAATTCACATGCAAAACATAAAGAGTTATTTTGAAACTTTATTTTAGGTAATCCTCTGAAAGAAGGTTGCTTTTCTAATTCAGAAATGGATTTGAAGTTCAGATATGACATTCTTCTATGCCATAGCCAACTCATCTCTAACATGGATATAAAAATATAACAGATTCCTTTTAGTTGACCATCTTCTGTAAAAGTAGTTGTGAAAATGTCACCATCCATATAAGCAGTTAGCTTTTCATGCTTCTTAGAGTTTAAAATAATCAATGGAAGGTTTTCTGTTTCTAATTAATTCATAAGGAGTTTTAAGATGTTTCCTATTTAGAATAGTCCTGTTTTGTGTAAAACAAGCAGTTGCTATAGCTTCTGCCGAAAGAGATAGAGGTAGGTTTGAATTAGCAAGCATGGTTGTGGCATCTTCTACCAAAGTTCTGTTCTTCCTTTCGACTATACCATTCTGTTGTGAAGTTCTTGAAGTGAAAAAGTTATGTGATATACCAATCCAAAAAATTCTGAAGATCTGAATTTGTAAATTTTGTTCCATTATCGCTTCTGATCTTTTGAATTCGGAGCTGAAGCAGAACCTGTATCTTCTTCAGAAATGGGATTAAAACTTCTGAGGTGTCAGATTTCTTTCTTAGAAATTCAACCTAAGTATATTTCGAGAATTCATCTATCATTATAAGGATATACTTCTTTTCACCTAAACTTTGAGTCTTCATTGGCCCACACAAATCCATGTGTATCATTTCTAGAGGACCCTTGCATGAAGAGACTATTTTCAAACGATGTAAACTTCTAATTTATCTTACCTAATTCACATGCAAAACATAAAGAGTTCTTTTGAAACTTTATTTTAGGTAATCCTCTGAAAGAAGGTTGCTTGTCTAATTAAGAAATGGATTTGAAGTTCAGATATGACATTCTTCTATGCCATAGCCAATCATCTCTAACATAGATATAAAAATATAACATTCCTTTTAGTTGACCATCTTCTCGTAAAAGTAGTTATGTAAATGTCACCATCCCTATAAGCAGTTAACTTTTCATTCTTCTTAGAGTTTAAAATAATCAATGGAAGGTTTTCTGTTTCTAATTAATTCATAAGGAGTTTTAAGATGTTTCCTATTTAGAATAGTCCTGTTTTGTGTAAAACAAGCGATTGCTATAGCTTCGCCGAAAGAGATAGAGGTAGGTTTGAATTAGCAAGCATGGTTGTGGCATCTTCTACCAAAGTTCTGTTCTTCCTTTCAACTATACCATTCTGTTGTGAAGTTCTTGAAGTGAAAAAGTTATGTGATATACCAATCCAAAAAATTCTGAAGATTGGAATTTGTAAATTTTGTTCCATTATCGCTTCTGATCTTTTGAATTCGGAGCTGAAGCAGAACCTGTATCTTCTTCAGAAATGGGATTAAAACTTCTGAAGAGTCAGATTTCTGTCTTAGAAATTCAACCTAAGTATATTTCGAGAATTCATCTATCATTACAAGGATATACTTCTTTTCACCTAAACTTTGAGTCTTCATTGGCCCACTCAAATCCATGTGTATCATTCCTAGAGGAGCCTTGCATTAAGAGACTATTTTCAAACGATGTAAACTTCTAATTTATCTTACCTAATTCACATGCAAAACATAAAGAGTTCTTTTGAAACTTTATTTTAGGTAATCCTCTGAAAGAAGGTTGCTTGTCTAATTCAGAAATGGATTTGAAGTTCAGATATGACATTCTTCTATGCCATAGCCAACTCATCTCTAACATGGATATAAAAATATATAACAGATTCCTTTTAGTTGACCATCTTCTGTAAAAGTAGTTATGCAAATGTCACCATCCCTATAAGCAGTTAACTTTTCATGCTTCTTAGAGTTTAAAATAATCAATGGAAGGTTTTCTGTTTCTAATTAATTCATAAGGAGTTTTAAGATGTTTCCTATTTAGAATAGTCCTGTTTTGTGTAAAACAAGCAGTTGCTATAGCTTCTGCCGAAAGAGATAGAGGTAGGTTTGAATTAGCAAGCATGGTTGTGGCATCTTCTACCAAAGTTCTGTTCTTCCTTTCAAATATACCATTCTGTTGTGAAGTTCTTGAAGTGAAAAAGTTATGTGATATACCAATCCAAAAAATTCTGAAGATTTGAATTTGTAAATTTTGTTCCATTATCGCTTCTGATCTTTTGAATTCGGAGCTGAAGCAGAACCTGTATCTTCTTCAGAAATGGGATTAAAACTTCTGAAGAGTCAGATTTCTGTCTTAGAAATTCAACCTAAGTATATTTCGAGAATTCATCTATCATTACAAGGATATACTTCTTTTCACCTAAACTTTGAGTCTTCATTGGCCCACTCAAATCCATGTGTATCATTCCTAGAGGAGCCTTGCATTAAGAGACTATTTTCAAACGATGTAAACTTCTAATTTATCTTACCCAATTCACATGCAAAACATAAAGAGTTCTTTTGAAACTTTATTTTAGGTAATCCTCTGAAAGAAGGTTGCTTGTCTAATTCAGAAATGGATTTGAAGTTCAGATATGACATTCTTCTATGCCATAGCCAACTCATCTCTAACATGGATATAAAAATATAACAGATTCTTTTTAGTTGACCATCTTCTGTAAAAGTAGTTATGCAAATGTCACCATCCCTATAAGCAGTTAACTTTTCATGCTTCTTAGAGTTTAAAATAATCAATGGAAGGTTTTCTGTTTCTAATTAATTCATAAGGAGTTTTAAGATGTTTCCTATTTAGAATAGTCCTGTTTTGTGTAAAACAAGCAGTTGCTATAGCTTCTGCCGAAAGAGATAGGGGTAGGTTTGAATTAGCAAGCATGGTTGTGGCATCTTCTACCAAAGTTCTGTTCTTTCTTTCAAATATACCATTCTGTTGTGAAGTTCTTGAAGTGAAAAAGTTATGTGATATACCAATCCAAAAAAGTCTGAAGATCTGAATTTGTAAATTTTGTTCCATTATCGCTTCTGATCTTTTGAATTCGGAGCTGAAGCAGAACCTGTATCTTCTTCAGAAATGGGATTAAAACTTCTGAAAAGTCAGATTTCTGTCTTAGAAATTCAACCCAAGTATATTTCGAGAATTCATCTATCATTACAAGGATATACTTCTTTTCACCTAAACTTTGAGTCTTCATTGGCCCACACAAATCCATGTGTATCATTCCTAGAGGAGCCTTGCATTAAGAGACTATTTTCAAACGATGTAAACTTCTAATTTATCTTACCTAATTCACATGCAAAATATAAAGAGTTCTTTTGAAACTTTATTTTAGGTAATCCTCTGAAAGAAGGTTGGTTGTATAATTCAGAAATGGATTTGAAGTTCAGATATGACATTCTTCTATGCCATAGCCAACTCATCTCTAACATGGATATAAAAATATAACAGATTCCTTTTAGTTGACCATCTTCTGTAAAAGTAGTTATGCAAATGTCACCATCCCTATAAGCAGTTAACTTTTCATGCTTCTTAGAGTTTAAAATAATCAATAGAAGGTTTTTTGTTTCTAATTATTTCATAAGGAGTTTTAAGATGTTTCCTATTTAGAATAGTCCTGTTTTGTGTAAAACAAGCAGTTGCTATAGTTTCTGCCGAAAGAGATAGAGGTAGGTTTGAATTAGCAAGCATGGTTGTGGCATCTTCTACCAAAGTTCTGTTCTTCCTTTCAACTATACCATTCTGTTGTGAAGTTCTTGAAGTGAAAAAGTTATGTGATATACCAATCCAAAAAATTCTGAAGATTTGAATTTGTAAATTTTGTTCCATTATCTCTTCTGATCTTTTGAATTCGGAGCTGAAGCAGAACCTGTATCTTCTTCAGAAATGGGATTAAAACATCTGAGGTGTCAGATTTCTTTCTTAGAAATTCTACCCAAGTATATTTCGAGAATTCATCTATCATTATAAGGATATACTTCTTTTCACCTAAACTTTGAGTCTTCATTGGCCCACACAAATCCATGTGTATCATTTCTAGAGGAGCCTTGCATGAAGAGACTATTTTCAAACGATGTGAACTTCAATTTATCGGACCTAATTCACATGCAGAACATAAAGAGTTCTTTTGAAACTTTATTTTAGGTAATCCTCTGAAAGAATGTTGCTTGTCTAATTAAGAAATGGATTTGAAGTTCAGATATGACATTCTTCTATGCCATAGCCAATCATCTCTAACATAGATATAAAAATATAACAGATTCCTTTTAGTTGACCATCTTCTGTAAAAGTAGTTATGTAAATGTCACCATCCCTATAAGCAGTTAACTTTTCATTCTTCTTAGAGTTTAAAATAATCAATGGAAGGTTTTCTGTTTCTAATTAATACATAAGGAGTTTTAAGATGTTTCCTATTTAGAATAGTCCTGTTTTGTGTAAAACAAGCATTTGCTATAGCTTCTGCCGAAAGAGATAGAGGTAGGTTTGAATTAGCAAGCATGGTTGTGGCATCTTCTACCAAAGTTCTGTTCTTCCTTTCAACTATACCATTCTGTTGTGAAGTTCTTGAAGTGAAAAAGTTATGTGATATACCAATCCAAAAAATTCTGAAGATTTGAATTTGTAAATTTTGTTCCATTATCGCTTCTGATCTTTTGAATTCGGAGCTGAAGCAGAACCTGTATCTTCTTCAGAAATGGGATTAAAACTTCTGAAGAGTCAGATTTCTGTCTTAGGAATTCAACCCAAGTATATTTCTACAAATTCATCTATCATTACAAGGATATACTTCTTTTCACCTAAACTTTGAGTCTTCATTGGCCCACACAAATCCATGTCTATCATTCCTAGAGGAGCCTTGCATGAAGAGACTATTTTCAAACGATGTGAAGTTCTAATTTATCTTACATAATTCACATGCAAAACATAAAGAGTTCTTTTGAAACTTTATTTTAGGTAATCCTCTGAAAGAAGGTTGCTTGTCTAATTCAGAAATGGATTTGAAGTTCAGATATGACATTCTTCTATGCCATAGCCAACTCATCTCTAACATGGATATAAAAATATAACAGATTCCTTTTAGTTGACCATCTTCTGTAAAAGTAGTTATGCAAATGTCACCATCCCTATAAGCAGTTAACTTTTCATGCTTCTTAGAGTTTAAAATAATTAATGGAAGGTTTTCTGTTTCTAATTAATTCATAAGGAGTTTTAAGATGTTTCCTATTTAGAATAGTCCTGTTTTGTGTAAAACAAGCAGTTGCTATAGCTTCTACCGAAAGAGATAGAGGTAGGTTTGAGTTAGCAAGCATGGTTGTAGCATCTTCTACCAAAGTTCTATTCTTCCTTTCAACTATACCATTCTGTTGTCAAGTTCTTGAATTGAAAAAGTTATGTGATATACCAATCCAAAAAATTCTGAAGATTTGAATTTGTAAATTTTGTTCCATTATCGCTTCTGATCTTTTGAATTGGGAGCTGAAGCAGAACCTGTATCTTCTTCAGAAATGGGATTAAAATTTTTGAGGTGTCAGATTTTTGTCTTAAAATTTCAACCCAAGCATATTTCGAGAATTCATCTATCATTACAAGGATATACATCTTTTCACCTAAACTTTGAGTCATCATTGGCCCACACAAATCCATGTGTAACATTTCTAAAGGCGCCTTGCATGAAGAGAGCATTTTCAAAGGATGTGAACTTCTATTTATCTTACCTAATTCACATGTAGAACATAAAGAGTTATTTTGAAACTTTATTTTTGGTAATCCTCTGACAGAATGTTGCTTGTCTAATTCAGAAATGGATTTGAAGTTCAGATGTGTCATTCTTTTATGCCATAGCCAACTCATCTCTAACATAGATGTAGAAATATAACAGTTTCCTTTTAGTTGACCATCTTCTGTAAAAGTAGTTGTGAAAATGTCACCATCCATATAAGCAGTTAGCTTTTCATGCTTCTTAGAGTTTAAAATAATCAATGGAAGGTTTTCTGTTTCTAATTAATTCATAAGGAGTTTTAAGATGTTTCCTATTTAGAATAGTCCTGTTTTGTGTAAAACAAGCAGTTGCTATAGCTTCTGCCGAAAGAGATAGAGGTAGGTTTGAATTAGCAAGCATGGTTGTGGCATCTTCTACCAAAGTTCTGTTCTTCCTTTCGACTATACCATTCTGTTGTGAAGTTCTTGAAGTGAAAAAGTTATGTGATATACCAATCCAAAAAATTCTGAAGATCTGAATTTGTAAATTTTGTTCCATTATCGCTTCTGATCTTTTGAATTCGGAGCTGAAGCAGAACCTGTATCTTCTTCAGAAATGGGATTAAAACTTCTGAGGTGTCAGATTTCTTTCTTAGAAATTCAACCCAAGTATATTTCGAGAATTCATCTATCATTATAAGGATATACTTCTTTTCACCTAAACTTTGAGTCTTCATTGGCCCACACAAATCCATGTGTATCATTTCTAGAGGACCCTTGCATGAAGAGACTATTTTCAAACGATGTGAACTTCTATTTATCTGACCTAATTCACATGCAGAACATAAAGAGTTCTTTTGAAACTTTATTTTAGGTAATCCTCTGAAAGAATGTTGCTTGTCTAATTAAGAAATGGATTTGAAGTTCAGATATGACATTCTTCTATGCCATAGCTAATCATCTCTAACATAGATATAAAATATAACAGATTCCTTTTAGTTGACCATCTTCTGTAAAAGTAGTTATGTAAATGTCACCATCCTTATAAGCAGTTAAATTTCATTCTTCTTAGAGTTTAAAATAATCAATGGAAGGTTTTCTGTTTCTAATTAATTCATAAGGAGTTTTAAGATGTTTCCTATTTAGAATAGTCCTGTTTCGTGTAAAACAAGCAGTTGCTATAGCTTCTGCCGAAAGAGATAGAGGTAGGTTTGAATTAGCAAGCATGGTTGTGGCATCTTCTACCAAAGTTCTGTTCTTCCTTTCAACTATACCATTCTGTTGTGAAGTTCTTGAAGTGAAAAAGTTATGTGATATACCAATCCAAAAAATTCTGAAGATTTGAATTTGTAACTTTTGTTCCATTATCGCTTCTGATCTTTTGAATTCGGAGCTGAAGCAGAACCTGTATCTTCTTCAGAAATGGGATTAAAACTTCTGAAGAGTCAGATTTCTGTCTTAGAAATTCAACCCAAGTATATTTCGAGAATTCATCTATCATTACAAGGATATACTTCTTTTCACCTAAACTTTGAGTCTTCATTGGCCCACACAAATCCATGTGTATCATTCCTAGAGGAGCCTTGCATTAAGAGACTATTTTCAAAGGATGTGAACTTCTATTTATCTTACCTAATTCATATGCAGAACATAAAGAGTTCTTTTGAAACTTTATTTTAGGTAATCCTCTGAAAGAAGGTTGCTTGTCTAATTCAGAAATGGATTTGAAGTTCAGATATTACATTCTTCTATGCCATAGCCAATTCATCTCTAACATGGATATAGAAATATAACAGATTCCTTTTAATTGACCATCTTCTGTAAAAGTAGTTATGTAAATGTCACCATCCCTATAAGCAGTTAACTTTTCATGCTTCTTAGAATCTAAAAAAATCAATGGAAGGTTTTCTGTTTCTAATTAATTCATAAGGAATTTTAAGATGTTTCCTATTAAGAATAGTCCTGTTTTGTGTAAAACAAGCAGTTGCTATAGCTTCTGCCGAAAGAGATAGAGGTAGGTTTGAATTAGCAAGCATGGTTGTGGCATCTTCTACCAAAGTTCTATTCTTCCTTTCAACTATACCATTCTGTTGTCAAGTTCTTGAATTGAAAAAGTTATGTGATATACCAATCCAAAAAATTCTGAAGATTTGAATTTGTAAATTTTGTTCCATTATCGTTTCTGATCTTTTGAATTGGGAGCTGAAGCAGAACCTGTATCTTCTTCAGAAATGGGATTAAAATTTCTGAGGTGTCAGATTTTTGTCTTAGAATTTCAACACAAGCATATTTCGAGAATTCATCTATCATTACAAGGATATACATCTTTTCACCTAAACTTTGAGTCTTCATTGGCCCACACAAATCCATGTGTAACATTTCTAAAGGCGCCTTGCATGAAGAGAGCATTTTCAAAGGATGTGAACTTCTATTTATCTAACCTAATTCACATGCAGAACATAAAGAGTTATTTTAAAACTTTATTTTAGGTAATCCTCTGACAGAATGTTGCTTGTCTAATTCAGAAATGGATTTGAAGTTCAGATGTGTCATTCTTTTATGCCATAGCCAACTCATCTCTAACATAGATGTAGAAATATAGCAGTTTCCTTTTAGTTGACCATCTTCTGTAAAAGTAGTTGTGAAAATGTCTCCATCCATATAAGCAGTTAGCTTTTCATGCTTCTTAGAGTTTAAAATAATCAATGGAAGGTTTTCTGTTTCTAATTAATTCATAAGGAGTTTTAAGATGTTTCCTATTTAGAATAGTCCTGTTTTGTGTAAAACAAGCAGTTGCTATAGCTTCTGCCGAAAGAGATAGAGGTAGGTTTGAATTAGCAAGCATGGTTGTGGCATCTTCTACCAAAGTTCTGTTCTTCCTTTCAACTATACCATTCTGTTGTGAAGTTCTTGATGTGAAAAAGTTATGTGATATACAAATCCAAAAAATTCTGAAGATTTGAATTTGTAAATTTTGTTCCATTATCGCTTCTGATCTTTTAAATTCGGAGCTGAAGCAGAACCTGTATCTTCTTCAGAAATGGGATTAAAACTTTTGAAGAGTCAGATTTCTGTCTTAGAAATTCAACCCAAGTATATTTCGAGAATTCATCTATCATTATAAGTATATACTTCTTTTCACCTAAACTTTGAGTCTTCATTGGCCCACACAAATCCATGTGTATCATTTCTAGAGGAGCCTTGCATGAAGAGACTATTTTCAAACGATGTGAACTTCTATTTATCTTACCTAATTCACATGCAGAACATAAAGAGTTCTTTTGAAACTTTATTTTAGGTAATCCTCTGAAAGAATGTTGCTTGTCTAATTAAAAAATGGATTTGAAGTTCAGATATGACATTCTTCTATGCCATAGCCAATCATCTCTAACATAGATATAAAAATATAACAGATTCCTTTTAGTTGACCATCTTCTGTAAAAGTAGTTATGTAAATGTCACCATCCCTATAAGCAGTTAACTTTTCATTCTTCTTAGAGTTTAAAATAATCAATGGAAGGTTTTCTGTTTCTAATTAATTCATAAGGAGTTTTAAGATGTTTCCTATTTAGAATAGTCCTGTTTTGTGTAAAACAAGCAGTTGCTATAGCTTCTGCCGAAAGAGATAGAGGTAGGTTTGAATTAGCAAGCATGGTTGTGGCATCTTCTACCAAAGTTCTGTTCTTCCTTTCAACTATACCATTCTGTTGTGAAGTTCTTGATGTGAAAAAGTTATGTGATATACAAATCCAAAAAATTCTGAAGATTTGAATTTGTAAATTTTGTTCCATTATCGCTTCTAATCTTTTAAATTCGGAGCTGAAGCAGAACCTGTGTCTTCTTCAGAAATGGGATTAAAACTTCTGAAGAGTCAGATTTCTGTCTTAGAAATTCAACCCAAGTATATTTCGAGAGTTCATCTATCATTACAAGGATATACTTCTTTTCACCTAAACTTTGAGTCTTCATTGGCCCACACAAATCCATGTGTATCATTTCTAGAGGAGCCTTGCATTAAGAAACTATTTTCAAACGATGTGAACTTCTATTTATCTTACCTAATTCATATGCAGAACGTAAATAGTTCTTTTGAAACTTTATTTTAGGTAATCCTCTGAAAGAATGTTGCTTGTCTAATTAAGAAATGGATTTGAAGTTTAGATGTGTTATTCATTTATGCCATAGCCAACTCATCTCTAACATAGATGTAGAAATATAGCAGTTTCCTTTTAGTTGACCATCTTCTGTAAAAGTAGTTGTGAAAATGTCACCATCCATATAAGCAGTTAGCTTTTCATGCTTCTTAGAGTTTAAAATAATCAATGGAAGGTTTTCTGTTTCTAATTAATTCATAAGGAGTTTTAAGATGTTTCCTATTTAGAATAGTCCTGTTTTGTGTAAAACAAGCAGTTGCTATAGCTTCTGCCGAAAGAGATAGAGGTAGGTTTGAATTAGCAAGCATGGTTGTGGCATCTTCTACCAAAGTTCTGTTCTTCCTTTCAACTATACCATTCTGTTGTGAAGTTCTTGAATTGAAAAAGCTATGTGATATACCAATCCAAAAAATTCTGAAGATTTGAATTTGTAAATTTTGTTCCATTATCGCTTCTGATCTTTTGAATTCGGAGTCAAGCGTAACTCCGTATCTTCTTCAGAAATGGGATTAAAACTTCTGAGGTGTCAGATTTCTTTCTTAGAAATTCAACCCAAGTATATTTCGAGAATTCATCTATCATTATAAGTATATACTTCTTTTCACCTAAACTTTGGTCTTCATTGGCCCACACAAATCCATGTGTATCATTTCTAGAGGAGCCTTGCATGAAGAGACTATTTTCAAACGATGTGAACTTCTATTTATCTTACCTAATTCACATGCAGAACATAAAGAGTTCTTTTGAAACTTTATTTTAGGTAATCCTCTGAAAGAATGTTGCTTGTCTAATTAAAAAATGGATTTGAAGTTCAGATATGACATTCTTCTATGCCATAGCCAATCATCTCTAACATAGATATAAAAATATAACAGATTCCTTTTAGTTGACCATCTTCTGTAAAAGTAGTTATGTAAATGTCACCATCCCTATAAGCAGTTAACTTTTCATTCTTCTTAGAGTTTAAAATAATCAATGGAAGGTTTTCTGTTTCTAATTAATTCATAAGGAGTTTTAAGATGTTTCCTATTTAGAATAGTCCTGTTTTGTGTAAAACAAGCAGTTGCTATAGATTCTGCCGAAAGAGATAGAGGTAGGTTTGAATTAGCAAGCATGGTTGTGGCATCTTCTACCAAAGTTCTGTTCTTCCTTTCAAATATACCATTCTGTTGTGAAGTTCTTGAAGTGAAAAAGTTATGTGATATACCAATCCAAAAAATTATGAAGATTTGAATTTGTAAATTTTGTTCCATTATCGCTTCTGATCTTTTGAATTCGGAGCTGAAGCAGAACCTGTATCTTCTTCAGAAATGGGATTAAAACTTCTGAAGAGTCAGATTTCTGTCTTAGAAATTCAACCCAAGTATATTTCGAGAATTCATCTATCATTACAAGGATATACTTCTTTTCACCTAAACTTTGAGTCTTCATTGGCCCACACAAATCCATGTGTATCATTTCTAGAGGAGCCTTGCATTAAGAGACTATTTTCAAACGATGTGAACTTCTATTTATCTTACCTAATTCATATGCAGAACATAAATAGTTCTTTTGAAACTTTATTTTAGGTAATCCTCTGAAAGAATGTTGCTTGTCTAATTAAGAAATGGATTTGAAGTTCAGATGTGTTATTCTTTTATGCCATAGCCAACTCATCTCTAACATAGATGTAGAAATATAGCAGTTTCCTTTTAGTTGACCATCTTCTGTAAAAGTAGTTGCGAAAATGTCACCATCCATATAAGCAGTTAGCTTTTCATGCTTCTTAGAGTTTAAAATAATCAATGGAAGGTTTTCTGTTTCTAATTAATTCATAAGGAGTTTTAAGATGTTTCCTATTTAGAATAGTCCTGTTTTGTGTAAAACAAGCAGTTGCTATAGCTTCTGCCGAAAGAGATAGAGGTAGGTTTGAATTAGCAAGCATGGTTGTGGCATCTTCTACCAAAGTTCTGTTCTTCCTTTCAACTATACCATTCTGTTGTGAAGTTCTTGAATTGAAAAAGTTATGTGATATACCAATCCAAAAAATTCTGAAGATTTGAATTTGTAAATTTTGTTCCATTATCGCTTCTGATCTTTTGAATTCGGAGCTGAAGCAGAACCTGTATCTTCTTCAGAAATGGGATTAAAACTTCTAAGGTGTCAGATTTCTTTCTTAGAAATTCAACCCAAGTATTTTTCGAGAATTCATCTATCATTATAAGTATATACATCTTTTCACCTAAACTTTGAGTCTTCATTGGCCCACACAAATCCATGTGTATCATTTCTAGAGGAGCCTTGCATGAAGAGACTATTTTCAAACGATGTGAACTTCTATTTATCTTACCTAATTCACATGCAGAACATAAAGAGTTCTTTTGAAACTTTATTTTAGATAATCCTCTGAAAGAATGTTGCTTGTCTAATTAAGAAATGGATTTGAAGTTCAGATATGACATTCTTCTATGCCATAGCCAATCATCTCTAACATAGATATAAAAATATAACAGATTCCTTTTAGTTGACCATCTTCTGTAAAAGTAGTTATGTAAATGTCACCATCCCTATAAGCAGTTAACTTTTCATGCTTCTTAGAGTTTAAAATAATCAATGGAAGGTTTTCTGTTTCTAATTAATTCATAAGGAGTTTTAAGATGTTTCCTATTTAGAATAGTCCTGTTTTGTGTAAAACAAGCAGTTGCTATAGCTTCTGCCGAAAGAGATAGAGGTAGGTTTGAATTAGCAAGCACGGTTGTGGCATCTTCTACCAAAGTTCTGTTCTTCCTTTCAACTATACCATTCTGTTGTAAAGTTCTTGAAGTGAAAAAGTTATGTGATATACCAATCCAAAAAATTCTGAAGATTTGAATTTGTAAATTTTGTTCCATTATCGCTTCTGATCTTTTGAATTCGGAGCTGAAGCAGAACCTGTATCTTCTTCAGAAATGGGATTAAAACTTCTGAAGAGTCAGATTTCTGTCTTAGAAATTCAACCCAAGTATATTTCGAGATATCATCTATCATTACAAGGATATACTTCTTTTCACCTAAACTTTGAGTCTTCATTGGGCCACACAAATCCATGTGTATCATTTCTAGAGGAGCCTTGCAGGATGTGACAACTGTCAAAATTCGAGCTTTCAGGTTAGTTTCTAATAAGTTTATTAGTATTATATAGTTTAAATTTTAGGATTAAGAGTTAGTTGGTTTAGAATAGCCAAAAAACTCCTAGCATTCCCGGTAGTTGCTTAAAATCTCCGGTTCCGACCCGTGACTGTCTGAAACGTCCAATATAGTGCCAAATGCCCTAATTTATACCCAATTATTATAAAATATGAAATTTTAAAGTTTCAAAAATAAAACTTTTTATTTTAATTGAAATTAACCATTTTGGACATTCATTTTGAGAAAAAGGTCAAAAATTTGAGAAAAATTGCATTTTATCATTTTGGGCTTGTGTATTCTTTTTAAAAAAAAAATTGGGCTTGGGGTGGGGCCCACATATAAATATATTTTTTTTCATTTTTCCTCATTTCAACACCAAATTTTTTTAAAAACCTCTCTCTCTCTCTCAAGAATTCAAAGGGGCACCTTTAAGAACACTCATCTTCATCATCATTTCCAGCCATTTTTAGTTCCAAAATTCATCAAAGTGGAGTTTTATTTGAAGATTTAGAGATTTAAAACATCATCCAATCAAGGTATGAACTCATGTTTACGTTTTTGCATCATTTTGTGCACACTTTGTGCCATTTTCTTGTGTTCTTGCATCATGTTTATGAATCTGAGTTTTGGGACATTTTGCATGCATAAACTAATACATATTTTGAGTATTTCTTTGTGTTAAACACAATATTTTATGGTGGGGATAGCCTCTTTGCAAATGAACCACCATTCTTATGGAATTTCATGCTTAAAAACCCTATTTTGTACTTTTAACTTGTTGTCCAGAAAATGGTCTGTGTTTGGACGACCACTTAGAGTAAATTTCAAGTTCAAATTCGTATTTATTTTAGATGGTGTTTATGTTTTATGTGTTGGGGTTCTAATCCAAGTGGTTTCACTCAAAAACATTGAGTTTTGATCCCCCAAATGCTCTTTGCAAGATGCATGTGCATCTGGGAGTTCAACAGTAGGTAAACCCTACTTTGAACGACCATAACTCTTTGAATACTCTTCCAAATCACTTGATTTTTCTTCTGGAAGTTAGCTTAATGAGTTACCTTTCATATGCATCTGATTTTATTCAAAAATATGGTGATTTGAGGTTCCAACTGATTGAAAAAAAATGAATGTGCAAACTATCAAACAATGACAGATTTGTGCATGCATGTTCAAATGGCCATATCTCTCTCAAAACTCAATGAAAAAGGATGATTTTTCTTTTGAGAGTTATATTTATGAGTTATCTTTAGTTTTCAAGTGGAATCACTTAAAAATATGGAGCTTTGACCCTCCAAACACCTAAAATACTTTAGGTGTGCAATCTGTGAAACCACCAGCAGCTAAACTCTACTTTGTGTGTTAGTATCTCCTTTGTTATCTGTCTTTAATGCATGATTCTTTTTCTAGAACTTCATTTTATGATTTAGGATTCATATGGATCCAGTTTCATGCAAAAATATGAAGTTTTGAGGCACTAACCAATTTATTTAAGTTAAGTGTGCAATCTGTCAGCTAATGGCAGAATTGTGCATGCAACTTTGTAGTGTCATACCTCCTTCATAACTTCTTGAAAATCAGTGAATCTTATCTCAAAAGTTTCCTTTATGAGTTATGATTCCAATCCAACTGGAAATTCTAGAAAACACTGAGTATAACTCCTTAAGTGAGTGATTCACTAACATGGTGTAATCTGTTTTACCCGTGGTGATATAATATTTTGCATGAATTATTTGAACCACTTGTAGATGTCCAAAAGGCATGAAATTTGGTCACAAAGACCATAACTCAGTAATTTATCTTATATAAAAATATAGGAAACTAGATCATTTTGGAAGCCTTTGAAAACTGATCATTTTTAGGACAATTAGTTTATGTCCAGAAGAGAAATTCTGGACTTAATTGATTTTTATAAATATTGATCATGTGATGGATAATAAGACCACTTTCGGTATAAATTACGATATTAATGAGCATATGGGCATTTTGTATAATTGGACATATATAGACACTTATGGGCTTAAGATTTATTCACCTCTAAGTAGTATTAGACCTATAAGTGACGGTTTTGAATATTACTCTTTGATAGGGAAGCGTTAGGTCGTTGTGCGGAGATTCGGATTGTATTGTTTTGCGTTGCGGAGCGTTGCTATAAGGTGAATATTCACAGCCCCTCTTTCAAAGTGTTTTATACGTTTTGGGGTGAAAAGCATGATTGAATGTGTTTTATGAGCCATTGTCATTATGATTATGAAATCTTGTTAAATTTGATGTTGTCGGCACTAAGGCATGTACACTAATAGTTATATTGAGTAAAATGTAACATAAAAGTTTGTACACTACTATTAACTCAAGTGAGGAGCCGAGGGTATTTGTGGATAGCGCTATTTGGACGGACAATCCCACCTAAAAACCGATAAGTAGGGGTGTGGATAGCAATCCCACCTAGAAACTACAGGTAGGGGTGCACGATACTTAAAAACGAAGGTTCTACATATGTGGGGTATTAGTCCCACCGCTAAGGTAGAATTAAAAAGAATATTGTTTTGTGATCGAAAGGTTTAGTGGTGGCTCTTTATATACAAAAATTAGAGTACATAATGCCTTAACGTTTTAAGATATTAATAAGTGCCAAAAATTTATTTTGCTCATATTCACTCACACAATTGGATTTTTTTTTGAAATATCGAAACCTGTGAACTCACCAACTCTTTGTAGTTGACTTTGTTTTTATCATGCTTTTCAGGGGTAAGAAAAGATTAACCGAATCTTTCTTTTATGTGGGCGCATCGACATCAACCATCTTGTTTATTTGAAAACTGTTTAGTTGAAACACTTGGTTTATTTTGTTTTTGTTAGAACTTGTAATTGATGCAAAATGTAAAATTTTAAACTTAAACTGTTGTTTATTTGAATGGATGGTTGGTGTTGTTTTTATCCTATTGTTATGAAATCTTGCGCTATCACGCCTCGTGTTTCCGCTTTAGCGGGGTGTGACAGACTTGGTATCAGAGCCATAGGTTATAGAGAACACCGGTTTTTCTAAACAAATACTATAACCAAAAGTTTTCGAAAACTGTTTTTATAAAAAAAAAAAAGCTTAGTACTAGTATAATTGGAATAAGTGTCGACTTAGCATATTGATATTAGGCAAAGCCTGATCACCTATGTCTAATTCAATATGTATAGGGGAGACATGGAACAATTATATTGGGAACTTCTTGCCCAAATGGAAAGCATGGTCATAAGTGTGAGTTTGCATAAGTATTTTAATTTTTTTTCTACTAAAGTGCATTTAGTAATTAAATTTGTTACTGCCGCAGTTTAAAATGTCTAGCTCTTCTTCCACTCCCGATCACTCCCCCGACGAATCCGGGTACTTTACTAGCCTCCCTAGGAGGAACCAGCCCATGCTTGAAGAGAGTGATCCGTCTGAGGAAAGTGACGCGGCCACCCGAGAGACTTCTGTGGAGACTTCTGTACCCGCGCCACCTCCGGTCGATGTGGCTGGACCGTCACGCGGACCTAGGACTATTCGGACAGCCCGAAAGTGTATCCTCCCTGGCCGAAGGGTGGTATTCACGGTTCCGTCCGACCCGTCGGGCGAACCAGCTGGATCGCGATCTCGATCGCGAAGCGTGACGCCTCCGTCTCCGGCCGTGAGAGTTCCAGAGCCGCAGCCTCAAGGGATGACGGCAACCGAGAACCTCTGGGTCACAGGATTGGAGGTTCAGATACAGGGACAGCGAGATAGACTAGAAGACTTTAAGCTGGCCTTAGAAAGCATTCTTACAGTCTTGCACACTCAAGACGAGATCACTACGGGGATCAGGGTGATCGCACATGAGGCCGGGAGGGCTACTCGGAGGCTGTACACGTATCTGTCTTGGGCATTAGGAGCACTGATGGTGATGATAGGAGTATTGATTTGGGTAATGATCCATTAGGGAACTTCTGTTATTAAGAATCTTTTGGAGGACCATATTTGCTTTTGAGGCTTGTAGCCTAGATGTTTAAGATTAAACAATTTTATGTTATTTGGGTTGTACTTTAAAACTTATGTTTGAATTACTTTGGTTTATTTTTGATAATTATGTAAGTTATCTATTTATCTCATGTTGTTTTGAAAAGTATGTGTTCGTGAGTAGTATTGGATGTATGTTATAAGATGTGTATGATTTAGTAAGTAGATTTATAATGGCCATTGTAACACAAAATTGACTAAAACTCAATTTAAAATCGTGTTTAGAACAATGCCTCCAAGAAGAGAGAATTCCGAAGTTGCGAGACTTGTGCCCGAACAACTCATGGCTGCACTTCCGAACATTGTTAGTCAAGTGGCACTGCCCGAACAATAATCAAAACAACAGTCAAGGGTCTGGAAACAGAGAATGTACATATAAATCCTTTAGGAGCTGTAACCCTAAAGAATTTCATGGAACTGAGGGAGCCGTGGGATTATTAACTTGGATAGAGAGCATGAAGTCTGTGCTCCATATTAGCAAATGTACCGAAGGTAAGAAGGTAGAGTTTGCTACATGCTTATTACAAGGACGAGCGTTAACATGGTGGAATATACAAGTACAAACCCGTGGTCGAGAAGGCGCTAACAAGCCTTACGTGGGAGGATTTCAAGAAAATGTTGAAAGAAGAATACTGCCCAAGAAGCGAAATTCAGAAGCTGGAAGCGGAATTGTGGAATCATGAAATGAGAGGGAATGATATCGACTCCTACACAGCCCGATTTCATGAATTGGCAAAAATGGTACCGCATCTGGTAACGCCTGAAGAGAACCGCGTTGATAGGTATATTTGGGGATTATCTCCGGAGATACGCGGGGATGTTACCTCAGCAAACCCAAAAACTCTACAAGAGGCAGTAAGTTCGGCAACCAGACTCACAAACAATGCTACTCGCTCGGGATTGTTTGTAAGGGATAAGGCACAAGGGAAGAGAAAACTGGATGAACCAATGAGAAAGCAGCTTGGAAAAAGGACAAGCAAGGAACAAAGAACTACAGGTAACTACGGAATTCAAACTCAACCTGCAGAGAAAGGGAAAGGACCTTATCCCAAATGTGACAAATGCAATAGACAGCATACCGGACAATGTATTATCTGTCAAAAATGCAACAAAGGAGGTCATTATGCCAAGGATTGCAGGAGCACAGGAAGGCGGGCATGTTTTGAGTGTGGAAGCCCGGATCATTTTCGGAATACATGTCCACGATGGAATCGCAGACCGAACACTCATCAAGCAAGACCGGCCAACCGAGGAAATTAAGGAGGTCCGGCAAGAGGTCGAGTGTTTGAGATTGGAGCGAGAGGAAGCAAGGCAAAACCCGGATGTCGTTACGGTACGTTTCTTCGAATAATCATTATGCGTCCGTACTATTTGATTCGGGAGCGGATAGGAGTTTTGTGGCGACGAATTTAGATCAAAGATAAATTTAAAACCTCAAAAATTGAAAGAAATATATGTCATTGAATATGCCAACGGACAAGAATGTAGGGCTAAAGACATATTAATGAACTGCACCTTAAGTTTGGCCAATAGAGATTTTAGTATAGATCTAATACCGATTAAATTGGGAAGTTTCGACATAATCGTGGGTATGGATTGGTTGTCCAAAAACCGAGCTGAAATTTGTTGTTCCAAAAAGATCATTCGAGTTCCGTTACCCGAAGGGGGAAAACTCGAAGTACACGGCGAGAAAACTAGAAGGAGTGTTAAAATAGTAACGTGTATGAAAATGCGAAAGCATTTGAGAAAGGACGGTATTGTCTTTCTAGCTCACGTTAAGAATAAGAAAGCTAAAGAAAAACGCGTTCAAGATATTCCTATAGTTCGGGACTTTCCCGACGTATTCCCCGACGACTTGCCCGGAATACCCCCGCCAAGACAAGTTGAATTTCACATCGATTTAATTCCCCGGAGCCGCGCCCGTGGCGAAATCACCATACCGGTTAGCGCCATCTGAGATGCAGGAACTGTCAGAACAACTTCAGGAGTTACTCGATAAGGGATTCATCAGACCCAGCTCTTCACCTTGGGGAGCTCCGATCTTATTTGTTAAAAAGAAAGATGGATCTTTTCGAATGTGTATCGATTATAGGGAACTCAACAAGTTGACAATTAAGAACCGATACCCCCTTCCCTGGATTGATGATTTGTTTGACCAACTTCAAGGCGCAACGTACTTCTCGAAGATCGATCTTAGGTCTGGATATCATCAAATGAGAGTGCGAGAAGAAGATATCCCCAAGACGGCCTTTAGGACTCGATACGGTCACTACGAGTTCCTAGTCATGCCATTTGGTCTAACAAACGCACCGGCAGTCTTCATGGATTTGATGAATAGAGTATGTTGACCATACCTAGACAAATTCGTGATCGTATTTATAGATGATATACTCATTTATTCTCGAGACAAAAAGGAGCATGAGCAACACTTGAAGTTGATATTGGAATTGCTCAGAGACGAGAGGTTGTACGCGAAATTCTCTAAATGTGAATTCTGGATTCGTGAGGTACACTTTCTTGGCCATGTGGTGAATGAAAAGGGGATCCAAGTTGATCCAGCTAAGATTGAGGCCATTAAGAAATGGGAAGCCCCAAAGACACCGACCGAGATCCGACAATTTCTGGGATTGGCAGGTTATTACCGGCGATTTATCGAGAATTTCTCTAAGATCGCGCAACCACTAACGACTCTAACACAAAAAGATAAAAAGTTTATTTGGGGAGAGAAACAAGAAGAAGCCTTCCAGACGCTCAAACACAAGTTATGTAACGCACCAATTCTGGCTCTACCTGAAGGAGTCGAAAACTTCGTAGTCTACTGTGATGCTTCACATCAGGGAATGGGCTGCGTGTTAATGCAAAAAGACAAAGTTATTGCATACGCTTCGAGACAACTAAAGATTCACGAGAAGAATTACACCACTCATGATTTGGAATTAGGGGCGGTGGTGTTCGCACTCAAAATCTGGAGACACTACCTATACGGCACCAAGTGCACCATTTTCACTGATCATAAAAGCCTCCAACACATCCTTGACCAGAAAATGCTCAATATGAGGCAGAGAAGATGGGTGGAACTACTTAGTGACTACGACTGTGAAATAAAGTACCATCCGGGAAAAGCTATGTGGTAGCCGACGCGTTAAGCCGAAAGGAAAGAGTAAAACCAACAAGAGTATGTGCTATGGGAGTAATGGTTCAGACGAGTTTAAAAACTCAAATTATTGAAGCACAAAGAGAAGTTTTAAAAGAAGAAAATAGGAAGAATGAAACCTTGCAACATTTAGAGAAAGAAATTGAAATGCAAGAGGATGTGTCACACCCCGCTAAAGCGGAAACACGAGGCGTGATAGCGCAAGATTTCATAACAATAGGATAAAAACAACACCAACCATCCATTCAAATAAACAACAGTTTAAGTTTAAAAGTTTACATTTTGCATCAATTACAAGTTCTAATAAAAACAAAATAAACCAAGTGTTTCAACTAAACAGTTTTCAAATAAACAAAAATAGTTGATGTCGACGCGCCCACATAAAAGAAAGATTCGGTTAATCTTTTCTTACCCCTGAAAAGCATGATAAAAACAAGGTCAACTACAAAGAGTTGGTGAGTTCACAGGTTTTCAATATTTCAAAAATAATCAATTGTGTGAGTGAATATGAGCAAAATAAATTTTTGGCACTTATTGATATCTTAAAACGTTAAGGCATTATGTACTCTAATTTTTGTATATAAAGAGCCACCACTAAACCTTTCGACCACAAAACAATATTTTTAATTCTACCTTAGCGGTGGGACTAATACCCCACATATGTAGAACCTTCGTTTTTAAGTATCGTGCACCCCTACCTGTAGTTTCTAGGTGGGACTGCTATCCACACCCCTACTTATCAGTTTTTAGGTGGGATTGTCCGTCCAAATAGCGCTATCCACAAATACCCTCGGCTCCTCACTTGAGTTAATAGTAGTGTACAAACTTTTATGTTACATTTTACTCAATATAACTATTAGTGTACATGCCTTAGTGCCCACAACATCAAATTTAACAAGATTTCATAATCATAATGACAATGGCTCATAAAACACATTCAATCATGCTTTTCACCCCAAAACGTATAAAACAATTTGAAAGAGGGGCTGTGAATACTCACCTTATAGCAACGCTCCGCAACGCAAACAATACAATTCGAATCTCCGCACAACGACCTAACGCTTCCCTATCAAAGAGTAATACTCAAAACCGTCACTTATAGGTCTAATACTACTTAGAGGTGAATAAATCTTAAGCCCATAAGTGTCTATATATGTCCAATTATACAAAATGTCCATATGCTCATTAATATCGTAATTTATACCGAAAGTGATCTTATTATCCATCACATGATCAATATTTATAAAAATCAATTAAGTCCAGAATTTCTCTTCTGGACAGAAACTAATTGTCCTAAAAATGATCAGTTTTCAAGGGCTTCCAAAATGATCTAGTTTCCTATATTTTTATATAAGATAAATTACTGTGTTATGGTCTTTGTGACCAAATTTCATGCCTTTTGGACATGCACAAGTGGTTCAAATAATTCATGCAAAATATTATATCACAACCGGTAAAACAGATTACACCATGTTAGTGAATCACTCACTTAAGGAGTTATACTCAGTGTTTTCTAGAATTTACAGTTGGATTGGAATCATAACTCATAAAGGAAACTTTTGAGATAAGATTCACTGATTTTCAAGAAGTTATGAAGGAGGTATGACACTACAAAGTTGCATGCACAATTCTGCCATTAGCTGACAGATTGCACACTTAACTTAAATAAATTGGTTAGTGCCTCAAAACTTCATATTTTTGCATGAAACTGGATCCATATGAATCCTAAATCATAAAATGAAGTTCTAGAAAAAGAATCATGCATTAAAGACAGATAACAAAGGAGATACTAACACACAAAGTAGAGTTTAGCTGCTGGTGGTTTCACAGATTGCACACCTAAAGTATTTTAGGTGTTTGGAGGGTCAAAACTCCATATTTTTAAGTGATTCCACTTGCAAACTGAAGATAACTCATAAATATAACTCTCAAAAGAAAAATCATCCTTTTTCATTGAGTTTTGAAAGAGATATGGCCATTTGAACATGCATGCACAAATCTGTCAGCTTTGGACAGATTGCACACTCATTTTTTTTGAAGAGTTGAAACCTCAAATAACCATATTTTTGAATGATTTGGAGGAATATTCAAAGAGTTATGGTCGTTCAAAGTAGGGTTTACCTACTGCTGAACTTCCAGATGCACATGCATCTTGTTATGAGCATTTGGAGGGGTCAAAACTCAATGTTTTTGAGTGAGACCACTTGGATTAGAACCCCAACTCACTAAATAAACTTGTAGAAAGAAGATTCATGATATTTGAACATAAAAATTGTAAGAAATTGACGATTTACACACATGCATGAATCTGCCAGAACCAAAATAATCATTTTTGTTCAAGAACACATAAAATCATGATTTTTCCCCTATTCTCTTAAGTTTTATTTGTGTAGGTCATAGATTATCACCATTTTATAAACATTTTACATGTTTTGGTGTAAAATCTCTCCACAAACTCAGAATTTTTGGATATTAGAAGAAGTAGCTAAAAAAAATGTAAGAAAAGTGGGGTTTTCACCCAAAAATGGTAAGAAAATGAGGGTAAAGTTGTTACCTTGTTTGGATGATGATTAGAGCTTCTAAATCCTTGTATGAACTTGATCATGATGATGATTTGAAATGAGAAATGGCTGGAGTTTTTGTTTTAGAGATGGAGAAAATGTCTCTTCACTTCTAGAGAGAGAGAGGTGAGAGCAAATTTTGAATTTTGAACATGCAAAATGAGGAGAAAAATGAAAAAAAATGTATTTATATGGGGGTTTAGAGAGGAGGCCGGCCATGGGGGCCCACTCCTCTCAAAATCATATATTTGTTTTATAAATAAAATAAAACTCAAGCCCAATTAAGAATACAATGTCATTTTCTCAATTTTTGGCCCTTTTTCCTCAAAATGTAAGCCCAAAAGTGATAAAATTCTATAAAAATAGAAGTTTTATATTTGAAACATTAAAACTATATATTTTATATACATTGGGTATAAATTAGAGCATTTGGCACTGTATTGGAAGTTTCGGACAGTTACGGGTCGGAACCGGACATTTTTAAGCGACTACCGGAAATGCTAGGGGTTTTTCGGCCATTCTAAACCAACTATTTCTTAATCTTAAGATTTAAACTATATAAACACTAATAAACTTAATAGAAGCTAACCTGAAAGCTCGAATTTTGACAGTTGTCACAGGATGGTGTGTATTACTTCAAGAATAAAGCATGGGTACCGAAGGTTGGTGATTTACGGTCAACCATTTTGGATGAAGCCCATCGATCCAGATATTCGATTCACCCAGGAGCAGATAAAATGTATAAGGATTTGAAGGAGTATTATTGGTGGCCGGGAATGAAGAAGGATACTGCTGTATTCGTAAGCAAGTGCCTGACTTGTGCTAAGATAAAGGCCGAACATCAGAAACCATCTGGTTTACTCCAACAACCTGAAATACCACAGTGGAAGTGGGAGCAAATAACAATGGATTTCGTAACTAAATTACCCAGAACTGGAAAGGGGCACGACACAATATGGGTTATAGTAGACCGACTTACCAAATCGGCTCATTTCATCCCCATTCGCGAAGATTTCAGTATGGAAAGGCGTGCACAAATCTATATTAATGAAATAGTTACACGTCATGGTGTGCCTATTTCCATTATTTCGGACAGAGATACACGATTTACATCGCGTTTTTGGCAATCACTCCAAAAGGCATTGGGTACACGTTTGGATTATAGCACCGCCTATCATCCTCAAACGGATGGACAATCGGAAAAAACTATTCAAACGCTAGAGGATATGTTACCGGCTTGCGCAATAGATTTCGGTGGAAGTTGGGATACCCACCTGCCACTTGTTGAATTCTCCTATAACAACAGCTATCATACCAGCATACAATGTGCACCGTATGAAGCTTTATACGGACGTAAGTGCAGATCGCCGCTTAGTTGGGTGGAAATCGGAGATAGACAGCTGACAACGCCTGATATTATACAGAAAACCACTGACAAGATCTCAATCGTCAAAGAAAGACTTAAGACGGCAAGAGACCGTCAGAAAAGTTATGCGGATAATCGAAGAAAGTCGTTGGAGTTTCAAGTGGGAGATAAAGTGCTATTAAAAGTGTCCCCATGGAAGGGACTGGTACGCTTCAAGAAGAGAGGCAAGTTGGGTCCAAGATACATTGGTCCATTCGAAATACTTGAAAGAATCGGACCAGTGGCGTACAAGTTGAAGTTACCACCGAATCTAAGCGCCATCCACGACACCTTTCATGTGTCGAATCTAAAGAAATGCCTAGCAGATGAAACGTTGATGTTACCTATAGACGACGTTCAGATTAATGATCGGTTAAACTTCGTGGAAGAACCAGTCGAGGTTTTGGACCGAGAAGTTAAACAGTTAAGGCGCAGTAAAATCCCTATTATTAAGGTCCGTTGGAATGCGAAACATGGTCCAGAATATACCTGGGAACGTGAAGACTTGATGAAGAAAAAGTATCCCAGCTTATTCATGAACACCCCGGAGAAAGCCACTTCGTAAATCTTTAACAGGGGAAGACTGTGACAACTGTCAAAATTCGAGCTTTCAGGTTAGTTTCTAATAAGTTTATTAGTATTATATAGTTTAAATTTTAGGATTAAGAGTTAGTTGGTTTAGAATAGCCAAAAAACTCCTAGCATTCCCGGTAGTTGCTTAAAATCTCCGGTTCCGACCCGTGACTGTCTGAAACGTCCAATATAGTGCCAAATGCCCTAATTTATACCCAATTATTATAAAATATGAAATTTTAAAGTTTCAAAAACAAAACTTTTTATTTTAATTGAAATTAACCATTTTGGACATTCATTTTGAGAAAAAGGTCAAAAATTTGAGAAAAATTGCATTTTATCATTTTGGGCTTGTGTATTCTTTTAAAAAAAAAAAAATTGGGCTGGGGTGGGGCCCACAAGCCATGGCCGGCCCCTCCTTCTTTTCCCCATATAAATATATTTTTTTCCATTTTTCCTCATTTCAACACCAAAATTTTTGAAAAACCTCTCTCTCTCTCAAGAATTCAAAGGGGCACCTTTAAGAACACTCATCTTCATCATCATTTCCAGCCATTTTTAGTTCCAAAATTTATCAAAGTGGAGTTTTATTTGAAGATTTAGAGATTTAAAACATCATCCAATCAAGGTATGAACTCATGTTTACGTTTTTGCATCATTTTGTGCACACTTTGTGCCATTTTCTTGTGTTCTTGCATCATGTTTATGAATCTGAGTTTTGGGACATTTTGCATGCATAAACTAATACATATTTTGAGTATTTCTTTGTGTTAAACACAATATTTTATGGTGGGTATAGCCTCTTTGCAAATGAACCACCATTCTTATGGAATTTCATGCTTAAAAACCCTATTTTGTACTTTTAACTTGTTGTCCAGAAAATGGTCTGTGTTTGGACGACCACTTAGAGTAAATTTCAAGTTCAAATTCGTATTTATTTTAGATGGTGTTTATGTTTTATGTGTTGGGGTTCTAATCCAAGTGGTTTCACTCAAAAACATTGAGTTTTGATCCCCCAAATGCTCTTTGCAAGATGCATGTGCATCTGGGAGTTCAACAGTAGGTAAACCCTACTTTGAACGACCATAACTCTTTGAATACTCTTCCAAATCACTTGATTTTTATTCTGGAAGTTAGCTTAATGAGTTACCTTTCATATGCATCTGATTTCATTCAAAAATATGGTTATTTGAGTTTCCAACTGATTGAAAGAAAATGAATGTGCAAACTATCAAACAATGACAGATTTGTGCATGCATGTTCAAATGGCCATATCTCTCTCAAAACTCAATGAAAAAGGATGATTTTTCTTTTGAGAGTTATATTTATGAGTTATCTTTAGTTTTCAAGTGGAATCACTTAAAAATATGGAGTTTTGACCCTCCAAACACCTAAACTACTTTAGGTGTGCAATCTGTGAAACCACCAGCAGCTAAACTCTACTTTGTGTGTTAGTATCTCCTTTGTTATTTGTCTTTAATGCATGGTTCTTTTTCTAGAACTTCATTTTATGAGTTAGGATTCATATGGATCCAGTTTCATGCAAAAATATGAAGTTTTGTGGCACTAACCAATTTATTTAAGTTAAGTGTGCAATCTGTCAGCTAATGGCAGAATTGTGCATGCAACTTTGTAGTGTCATACCTCCTTCATAACTTCTTGAAAATCAGTGAATCTTATCTCAAAAGTTTTCTTTATGAGTTATGATTCCAATCCAACTGGAAATTCTAGAAAACACTGAGTATAAATCCTTAAGTGAGTGATTCACTAACATGGTGTAATCGGTTTTACCGGTGGTGATATAATATTTTGCATGAATTATTTGAACCACTTGTACATGTCCAAAAGGCATGAAATTTGGTCACAAAGACCATAACTCAGTAATTTATCTTATATAAAAATATAGGAAACTAGATCATTTTGGAAGCCTTTGAAAACTGATCATTTTTAGGACAATTAGTTTATGTCCAGAAGAGAAATTCTGGACTTAATTGATTTTTATAAATATTGATCATGTGATGGATAATAAGATCACTTTCGGTATAAATTACGATATTAATGAGCATATGGGCATTTTGTATAATTTGACATATATAGACACTTATGGGCTTAGGATTTATTCACCTCTAAGTAGTATTAGACCTATAAGTGACGGTTTTGAGTATTACTCTTTGATAGGGAAGCGTTAGGTCGTTGTGCGGAGATTCGGATTGTATTGTTTTGCGTTGCGGAGCGTTGCTATAAGGTGAGTATTCACAGCCCCTCTTTCAAAGTGTTTTATACGTTTTGGGGTGAAAAGCATGATTGAATGTGTTTTATGAGCCATTGTCATTATGATTATGAAATCTTGTTAAATTTGATGTTGTGGGCACTAAGGCATGTACACTAATAGTTATATTGAGTAAAATGTAACATAAAAGTTTGTACACTACTATTAACTCAAGTGAGGAGCCGAGGGTATTTGTGGATAGCGCTATTTGGACGGACAATCCCACCTAAAAACCGATAAGTAGGGGTGTGGATAGCAATCCCACCTAGAAACTACAGGTAGGGGTGCACGATACTTAAAAACGAAGGTTCTACATATGTGGGGTATTAGTCCCACCGCTAAGGTAGAATTAAAAAAATTTTTATTTTGTGGTCGAAAGGTTTAGTGGTGGCTCTTTATATACAAAAATTAGAGTACATAATGCCTTAACGTTTTAAGATATTAATAAGTGCCAAAAATTTATTTTGCTCATATTCACTAACACAATTGGATTTTTTTTTGAAATATCGAAACCTGTGAACTCACCAACTCTTTGTAGTTGACTTTGTTTTTATCATGCTTTTCAGGGGTAAGAAAAGATTAACCGAATCTTTCTTTTATGTGGGCGCATCGACATCCACCATCTTGTTTATTTGAAAACTGTTTAGTTGAAACACTTGGTTTATTTTGTTTTTGTTAGAACTTGTAATTGATGCAAAATGTAAAATTTTAAACTTAAACTGTTGTTTATTTGAATGGATGGTTGGTGTTGTTTTTATCCTATTGTTATGAAATCTTGCGCTATCACGCCTTGTGTTTCCGCTTTAGCGGGGTGTGACACATGAAGAGACTATTTTCAAACGATGTGAACTTCTATTTATCTTACCTAATTCACATACAGAACATAAAGAGTTCTTTTGAAACTTTATTTTAGGTAATCCTCTGAAAGAATGTTGCTTGTCTAATTAAAAAATGGATTTGAAGTTCAGATATGACATTCTTCTATGCCATAGCCAATCATCTCTAACATAGATATAAATATATAACAGATTCCTTTTAGTTGACCATCTTCTGTAAAAGTAGTTATGTAAATGTCACCATCCCTATAAGCAGTTAACTTTTCATTCTTCTTAGAGTTTAAAATAATCAATGGAAGGTTTTCTGTTTCTAATTAATTCATAAGGAGTTTTAAGATGTTTTCTATTTAGAATAGTCCTGTTTTGTGTAAAACAAGCAGTTGCTATAGCTTCTGCCGAAAGAGATAGAGGTAGGTTTGAATTAGCAAGCATGGTTGTGGCATCTTCTACCAAAGTTCTGTTCTTCCTTTCAACTATACCATTCTGTTGTGAAGTTCTTGAAGTGAAAAAGTTATGTGATATACCAATCCAAAAAATTCTGAAGATTTGAATTTGTAAATTTTGTTCCATCATCGCTTCTGATCTTTTAAATTCGGAGCTGAAGCAGAACCTGTATCTTCTTCAGAAATGGGATTAAAACTTCTGAAGAGTCAGATTTCTGTCTTAGAAATTCAACCCAAGTATATTTCGAGAATTCATCTATCATTACAAGGATATACTTTTTTTCACCTAAACTTTGAGTCTTCATTGGCCCACACAAATCCATGTGTATCATTTCTAGAGGAGCCTTGCATTAAGAGACTATTTTCAAACGATGTGAACTTCTATTTATCTTACCTAATTCATATGCAGAACATAAATAGTTCTTTTGAAACTTTATTTTAGGTGATCCTCTGAAAGAATGTTGCTTGTCTAATTAAGAAATGGATTTGAAGTTCAGATGTGTTATTCTTTTATGCCATAGCCAACTCATCTCTAACATAGATGTAGAAATATAGCAGTTTCCTTTTAGTTGACCATCTTCTGTAAAAGTAGTTGTGAAAATGTCACCATCCATATAAGCAGTTAGCTTTTCATGCTTCTTAGAGTTTAAAATAATCAATGGAAGGTTTTCTGTTTCTAATTAATTCATAAGGAGTTTTAAGATGTTTCCTATTTAGAATAGTCCTGTTTTGTGTAAAACAAGCAGTTGCTATAGCTTCTGCCGAAAGAGATAGAGGTAGGTTTGAATTAGCAAGCATGGTTGTGGCATCTTCTACCAAAGTTCTGTTCTTCCTTTCAACTATACCATTCTGTTGTGAAGTTCTTGAAGTGAAAAAGTTATGTGATATACCAATCCAAAAAATTCTGAAGATTTGAATATGTAAATCTTGTTCCATTATCGCTTCTAATCTTTTGAATTCGGAGCTGAAGCAGAACATGTATCTTCTTCAGAAATGGGATTAAAACTTCTGAGGTGTCAGATTTCTTTCTTAGAAATTCAACCCAAGTATATTTCGAGAATTCATCTATCATTATAAGGATATACTTCTTTTCACCTAAACTTTGAGTCTTCATTGGGCCACACAAATCCATGTGTATCATTTCTAAAGGAGCCTTGCATGAAGAGACTTTTTTCAAACGATGTGATCTTCTATTTATCTTACCTAATTCACATGCAGAACATAAAGAGTTCTTTTGAAACTTTATTTTAGGTAATCCTCTGAAAGAATGTTGCTTGTCTAATTAAGAAATGGATTTGAAGTTCAGATATGACATTCTTCTATGCCATAGCCAATCATCTCTAACATAGATATAAAAATATAACAGATTCCTTTTAGTTGACCATCTTCTGTAAAAGTAGTTATGTAAATGTCACCATCCCTATAAGCAGTTAAATTTTCATGCTTCTTAGAGTTTAAAATAATCAATGGAAGGTTTTCTGTTTCTAATTAATTCATAAGGAGTTTTAAGATGTTTCCTATTTAGAATAGTCCTGTTTTGTGTAAAACAAGCAGTTGCTATAGCTTCTGCCGAAAGAGATAGAGGTAGGTTTGAATTAGCAAGCATGGTTGTGGCATCTTCTACCAAAGTTCTGTTCTTCCTTTCAACTATACCATTCTGTTGTGAAGTTCTTGAAGTGAAAAAGTTATGTGATATACCAATCCAAAAAATTCTGAAGATTTGAATTTGTAAATTTTGTTCCATCATCGCTTCTGATCTTTTAAATTCGGAGCTGAAGCAGAACCTGTATCTTCTTCAGAAATGGGATTAAAACTTCTGAAGAGTCAGATTTCTGTCTTAGAAATTCAACCCAAGTATATTTCGAGAATTCATCTATCATTACAAGGATATACTTTTTTTCACCTAAACTTTGAGTCTTCATTGGCCCACACAAATCCATGTGTATCATTTCTAGAGGAGCCTTGCATTAAGAGACAATTTTCAAACGATGTGAACTTCTATTTATCTTACCTAATTCATATGCAGAACATAAATAGTTCTTTTGAAACTTTATTTTAGGTGATCCTCTGAAAGAATGTTGCTTGTCTAATTAAGAAATGGATTTGAAGTTCAGATGTGTTATTCTTTTATGCCATAGCCAACTCATCTCTAACATAGATGTAGAAATATAGCAGTTTCCTTTTAGTTGACCATCTTCTGTAAAAGTAGTTGTGAAAATGTCACCATCCATATAAGCAGTTAGCTTTTCATGCTTCTTAGAGTTTAAAATAATCAATGGAAGGTTTTCTGTTTCTAATTAATTCATAAGGAGTTTTAAGATGTTTCCTATTTAGAATAGTCCTGTTTTGTGTAAAACAAGTAGTTGCTATAGCTTCTGCCGAAAGAGATAGAGGTAGGTTTGAATTAGCAAGCATGGTTGTGGCATCTTCTACCAAAGTTCTGTTCTTCCTTTCAACTATACCATTCTGTTGTGAAGTTCTTGAAGTGAAAAAGTTATGTGATATACCAATCCAAAAAATTCTGAAGATTTGAATTTGTAAATTTTGTTCCATTATCGCTTCTGATCTTTTGAACTCGGAGCTGAAGCAGAACATGTATCTTCTTCAGAAATGGGATTAAAACTTCTGAGGTGTCAGATTTCTTTCTTAGAAATTCAACCCAAGTATATTTCGAGAATTCATCTATCATTATAAGGATATACTTCTTTTCACCTAAACTTTGAGTCTTCATTGGGCCACACAAATCCATGTGTATCATTTCTAAAGGAGCCTTGCATGAAGATACTATTTTCAAACGATGTGATCTTCTATTTATCTTACCTAATTCACATGCAGAACATAAAGAGTTCTTTTGAAACTTTATTTTAGGTAATCCTCTGAAAGAATGTTGCTTGTCTAATTAAGAAATGGATTTGAAGTTCAGATATAACATTCTTCTATGCCATAGCCAATCATCTCTAACATAGATATAAAAATATAACAGATTCCTTTTAGTTGACCATCTTCTGTAAAAGTAGTTATGTAAATGTCACCATCCCTATAAGCAGTTAACTTTTCATGCTTCTTAGAGTTTAAAATAATCAATGGAAGGTTTTCTGTTTCTAATTAATTCATAAGGAGTTTTAAGATGTTTCCTATTTAGAATAGTCCTGTTTTGTGTAAAACAAGCAATTGCTATAGCTTCTGCCGAAAGAGATAGAGGTAGGTTTGAATTAGCAAGCATGGTTGTGGCATCTTCTACCAAAGTTCTGTTCTTCCTTTCAACTATACCATTCTGTTGTGAAGTTCTTGAAGTGAAAAAGTTATGTGATATACCAATCCAAAAAATTCTGAAGATTTGAATTTGTAAATTTTGTTCCATTATCGCTTCTGATCTTTTGAATTCGGAGCTGAAGCAGAACCTGTATCTTCTTCAGAAATGCGATTCAAACTTCTGAAGAGTCAGATTTCTGTCTTAGAAATTCATCCCAAGTATATTTTGAGAATTCATCTATCATTACAAGGATATACTTCTTTTCACCTAAACTTTGAGTCTTCATTGGCCCACACAAATTCATGTGTATCATTTCTAGAGGAGCCTTGCATGAAGAGACTATTTTCAAACGATGTGAACTTCTATTTATCTTACCTAGTTCACATGCAGAACATAAAGAGTTCTTTTGAAACTTTATTTTAGGTAATCATCTGAAAGAATGTTGCTTGTCTAATTAAAAAATGAATTTGAAGTTCAGATGTGTTATTCTTTTATGCCATAGCCAACTCATCTCTAACATAGATGTAGAAATATAGCAGTTTCCTTTTAGTTGACCATCTTCTGTAAAAGTAGTTGTGAAAATGTCACCATCCATATAAGCAGTTAGCTTTTCATGCTTCTTAGAGTTTAAAATAATCAATGGAAGGTTTTCTGTTTCTAATTAATTCATAAGGAGTTTTAAGATGTTTCCTATTTAGAATAGTCCTGTTTTGTGTAAAACAAGCAGTTGCTATAGCTTCTGCCGAAAGAGATAGAGGTAGGTTTGAATTAGCAAGCATGGTTGTGGCATCTTCTACCAAAGTTCTGTTCTTCCTTTCAACTATACCATTCTGTTGTGAAGTTCTTGAAGTGAAAAAGTTATGTGATATACCAATCCAAAAAATTCTGAAGATTTGAATTTGTAAATTTTGTTCCATTATCGCTTCTGATCTTTTGAATTGGGAGTTGAAGCAGAACCAGTATCTTCTTTAGAAATGGGATTAAAATAATCAATGGAAGGTTTTCTGTTTCTAATTAATTCATAAGGAGTTTTAAGATGTTTCCTATTTAGAATAGTCCTGTTTTATGTAAAACAAGCAGTTGCTATAGCTTCTGCCGAAAGAGATAGAGGTAGGTTTGAATTAGCAAGCATGGTTGTGGCATCTTCTACCAAAGTTCTGTTCTTCCTTTCAACTATACCATTCTGTTGTGAAGTTCTTGAAGTGAAAAAGTTATGTGATATACCAATCCAAAAAATTCTGAAGATCTGAATTTGTAAATTTTGTTCCATTATCGCTTCTGATCTTTTAAATTCGGAGCTGAAGCAGAACCTGTATCTTCTTCAGAAATGGGATTAAAACTTCTGAAGGGTCAGATTTCTGTCTTATAAATTCAACCCAAGTATATTTCGAGAATTCATCTATCATTACAAGGATATACTTCTTTTCACTTAAACTTTGAGTCTTCATTGGCCCACACAAATCCATGTGTATCATTTCTAGAGGAGCCTTGCATTAAGAGACTATTTTCAAACGATGTGAACTTCTATTTATCTTACTTAATTCATATGCAGAACATAAATAGTTCTTTTGAAACTTTATTTTAGGTAATCCTCTAAAAGAATGTTGCTTGTCTAATTAAGAAATGGATTTGAAGTTCAGATGTGTCATTCTTTTATGCCATAGCCAACTCATCTCTAACATAGATGTAGAAATATAGCAGTTTCCTTTTAGTTGACCATCTTCTGTAAAAGTAGTTGTGAAAATGTCACCATCCATATAAGCAGTTAGCTTTTCATGCTTCTTAGAGTTTAAAATAATCAATGGAAGGTTTTCTGTTTCTAATTAATTCATAAGGAGTTTTAAGATGTTTCCTATTTAGAATAGTCCTGTTTTGTGTAAAACAAGCAGTTGCTATAGCTTCTGCCGAAAGAGATAGAGGTAGGTTTGAATTAGCAAGCATGGTTGTGGCATCTTCTACCAAAGTTCTGTTCTTCCTTTCAACTATACCATTCTGTTGTGAAGTTCTTGAAGTGAAAAAGTTATGTGATATACCAATCCAAAAAATTCTGAAGATTTGAATTTGTAAATTTTGTTCCATTATCGCTTCTGATCTTTTGAATTCGTAGCTGAAGCAGAACCTGTATCTTCTTCAGAAATGGGATTAAAACTTCTGAGGTGTCAGATTTCTTTCTTAGAAATTCAACCCAAGTATATTTCGAGAATTCATCTATCATTATAAGGATATACTTCTTTTCACCTAAACTTTGAGTCTTCATTGGGCCACACAAATCCATGTGTATCATTTCTAGAGGAGCCTTGCGTGAAGAGACTATTTTCAAACGATGTGAACTTCTATTTATCTTACCTAATTCACATACAGAACATAAAGAGTTCTTTTGAAACTTTATTTTAGGTAATCCTCTTAAAGAATGTTGCTTGTCTAATTAAGAAATGGATTTGAAGTTCAGATATGACATTCTTCTATGCCATAGCCAACTCATCTCTAACATGGATATAGAAATATAACAGATTCCTTTTAGTTGACCATCTTCTGTAAAAGTAGTTATGTAAATGTCAACATCCCTATAAGCAGTTAACTTTTCATGCTTCTTAGAGTTTAAAATAATCAATGGAAGGTTTTCTGTTTCTAATTAATTCATAAGGAGTTTTAAGATGTTTCCTATTTAGAATAGTCCTGTTTTGTGTAAAACGAGCAGTTGCTATAGCTTCTGCCGAAAGAGATAGAGGTAGGTTTGAATTAGCAAGCGTGGTTGTGGCATCTTCTACCAAAGTTCTGTTCTTCCTTTCAACTATACCATTCTTTTGTGAAGTTCTTGAAGTGAAAAAGTTATGTGATATACCAATCCAAAAAATTCTGAAGATTTGAATTTGTAAATTTTGTTCCATTATCGCTTCTGATCTTTTGAATTCGGAGCTGAATTAGAACCTGTATCTTCTTCAGAAATGGGATTCAAACTTCTGAAGAGTCAGATTTCTGTCTTAGAAATTCAACCCAAGTATATTTCGAGAATTCAGCTATCATTACAAGGATATACTTCTTTTCACCTAAACTTTGAGTCTTCATTGGCCCACACAAATTCATGTGTATCATTTCTAGAGGAGCCTTGCATGAAAAGACTATTTTCAAACGATGTGAACTTCTATTTATCTTACCTAATTCACATGCAGAACATAAAGAGTTCTTTTGAAACTTTATTTTAGGTAATCATTTGAAAGAAGGTTGCTTGTCTAATTCAGAAATGGATTTGAAGTTCAGATATGACATTCTTCTATGCCATAGCCAACTAATTTCTAACATAGATACAGAAATATAACAGATTCCTTTTAGTTGACCATCTTCTGTAAAAGTAGTTATGGAAATGTCAACATCCCTATAAGCAGTTAACTTTTCATGCTTCTTAAAGTTTAAAAAAATCAATGGAAGGTTTTATGTTTCTAATTAATTCATAAGAAGTTTTAAGATGTTTCCTATTAAGAATAGTCCTGTTTTGTGTAAAACAAGTAGTTGCTATAGCTTCTGCCGAAAAAGATAGAGGTAGGTTTGAATTAGCAAGCATGGTTGTGGCATCTTCTACCAAAGTTCTGTTCTTCCTTTCAACTATACCATTCTGTTGTCAAGTTCTTGAATTGAAAAAGTTATGTGATATACCAATCCAAAAAATTCGGAAGATTTGAATTTGTAAATTTTGTTCCATTATCGCTTCTGATCTTTTGAATTCGGAGCTGAAGCAGAACCTGTATCTTCTTCAGAAATGGGATTAAAACTTCTGAGGTGTCAGATTTCTTTCTTAGAAATTCAACCCAAGTATATTTCGAGAATTCATCTATCATTACAAGGATATACTTCTTTTAACCTAAACTTTGAGTCTTCATTGGCCCACACAAATCCATGTGTATCATTTCTAGAGGAGCCTTGCATTAAGAGACTATTTTCAAACGATGTGAACTTCTAATTTATCTTACCTAATTCACATGCAGAACATAAAGAGTTCTTTTGAAACTTTATTTTGGGTAATCCTCTGAAGGAATGTTGCTTGTCTAATTAAGAAATGGATTTGAAGTTCAGATATGACATTCTTCTATGCCATAGCCAATCATCTCTAACATAGATATAAAAATATAACAGATTCCTTTTAGTTGACCATCTTCTGTAAAAGTAGTTATGTAAATGTCACCATCCCTATAAGCAGTTAACTTTTCATGCTTCTTAGAGTTTAAAATAATCAATGGAAGGTTTTCTGTTTCTAATTAATTCATAAGGAGTTTTAAGATGTTTCCTATTTACAATAGTCCTGTTTTGTGTAAAACGAGCAGTTGCTATAGCTTCTGCCGAAAGAGATAGAGGTAGGTTTGAATTAGCAAGCATGGTTGTGGCATCTTCTACCAAAGTTCTGTTCTTCCTTTCAACTATACCATTCTGTTGTGAAGTTCTTGAAGTGAAAAAGTTATGTGATATACCAATCCAAAAAATTCTGAAGATTTGAATTTGTAAATTTTGTTTCATTATCGCTTCTGATCTTTTGAATTCGGAGCTGAAGCAGAACCAGTATCTTCTTCAGAAATGGGATTAAAACTTCTGAGGTGTCAGATTTCTTTCTTAGAAATTCAACCCAAGAATATTTCGAGAATTCATCTATCATTACAAGGATATACTTCTTTTCACCTAAACTTTGAGTCTTCATTGGCCCATACAAATCCATGTGTATCATTTCTAGAGGAGCCTTGCATGAAGAGACTATTTTCAAACGATGTGAACTTCTAATTTATCTTACCTAATTCACATGCAGAACATAAAGAGTTCTTTTGAAACTTTATTTTAGGTAATCCTCTGAAAGAAGGTTGCTTGTCTAATTCAGAAATGGATTTGAAGTTCAGATATGACATTCTTCTATGCCATAGCCAACTCATCTCTAACATGGATATAGAAATATAACAGATTCCTTTTAGTTGACCATCTTCTGCAAAAGTAGTTATGTAAATGTCAATATCCCTATAAGCAGTTAACTTTTCATGCTTCTTAGAGTTTAAAAAAATCAATGGAAGGTTTTATGTTTCTAATTAATTCATAAGAAGTTTTAAGATGTTTCCTATTAAGAATAGTCCTGTTTTGTGTGAAACAAGCAGTTGCTATAGCTTCTGCCGAAAAAGATAGAGGTAGGTTTGAATTAGCAAGCATGGTTGTGGCATCTTCTACCAAAGTTCTGTTCTTCCTTTCAACTATACCATTCTGTTGTCAAGTTCTTGAAGTGAAAAAGTTATGTGATATACCAATCCAAAAAATTCTGAAGATTTGAATTTGTAAATTTTGTTTCATTATCGCTTCTGATCTTTTGAATTCGGAGCTGAAGCAGAACCAGTATCTTCTTCAGAAATGGGATTAAAACTTCTGAGGTGTCAGATTTCTTTCTTAGAAATTCAACCCAAGAATATTTCGAGAATTCATCTATCATTACAAGGATATACTTCTTTTCACCTAAACTTTGAGTCTTCATTGGCCCATACAAATCCATGTGTATCATTTCTAGAGGAGCCTTGCATGAAGAGACTATTTTCAAACGATGTGAACTTCTAATTTATCTTACCTAATTCACATGCAGAACATAAAGAGTTCTTTTGAAACTTTATTTTAGGTAATCCTCTGAAAGAAGGTTGCTTGTCTAATTCAGAAATGGATTTGAAGTTCAGATATGACATTCTTCTATGCCATAGCCAACTCATCTCTAACATGGATATAGAAATATAACAGATTCCTTTTAGTTGACCATCTTCTGCAAAAGTAGTTATGTAAATGTCAATATCCCTATAAGCAGTTAACTTTTCATGCTTCTTAGAGTTTAAAAAAATCAATGGAAGGTTTTATGTTTCTAATTAATTCATAAGAAGTTTTAAGATGTTTCCTATTAAGAATAGTCCTGTTTTGTGTGAAACAAGCAGTTGCTATAGCTTCTGCCGAAAAAGATAGAGGTAGGTTTGAATTAGCAAGCATGGTTGTGGCATCTTCTACCAAAGTTCTGTTCTTCCTTTCAACTATACCATTCTGTTGTCAAGTTCTTGAAGTGAAAAAGTTATGTGATATACCAATCCAAAAAATTCTGAAGATTTGAATTTGTAAATTTTGTTCCATTATCGCTTCTGATCTTTTGAATTGGGAGTTGAAGCAGAACCTGTATCTTCTTCAGAAATGGGATTAAAACTTCTGAGGTGTCATATTTCTTTCTTAGAAATTCAACCCAAGTATATTTCGAGAATTCATCTATCATTACAAGGATATACTTCTTTTAACCTAAACTTTGAGTCTTCATTGGCCCACACAAATCCATGTGTATCATTTCTAGAGGAGCCTTGCATTAAGAGACTATTTTCAAACGATGTGAACTTCTAATTTATCTTACCTAATTCACATGCAGAACATAAAGAGTTCTTTTGAAACTTTATTTTGGGTAATCCTCTGAAAGAAGGTTGCTTGTCTAATTCAGAAATGGATTTGAAGTTCAGATATGACATTCTTCTATGCCATAGCCAACTCATCTCTAACATGGATATAGAAATATAACAGATTCCTTTTAGTTGACCATCTTCTGTAAAAGTAGTTATGTAAATGTCAACATCCCTATAAGCAGTTAACTTTTCATGCTTCTTAGAGTTTAAAAAAATCAATGGAAGGTTTTATGTTTCTAATTAATTCATAAGAAGTTTTAAGATGTTTCCTATTAAGAATAGTCCTGTTTTGTGTGAAACAAGCAGTTGCTATAGCTTCTGCCGAAAAAGATAGAGGTAGGTTTGAATTAGCAAGCATGGTTGTGGCATCTTCTACCAAAGTTCTGTTCTTCCTTTCAACTATACCATTCTGTTGTCAAGTTCTTGAAGTGAAAAAGTTATGTGATATACCAATCCAAAAAATTCTGAAGATTTGAATTTGTAAATTTTGTTCCATTATCGCTTCTGATCTTTTGAATTGGGAGTTGAAGCAGAACCTGTATCTTCTTCAGAAATGGGATTAAAACTTCTGAGGTGTCAGATTTCTTTCTTAGAAATTCAACCCAAGTATATTTCGAGAATTCATCTATCATTACAAGGATATACTTCTTTTAACCTAAACTTTGAGTCTTCATTGGCCCATACAAATCCATGTGTATCATTTCTAGAGGAGCCTTGCATTAAGAGACTATTTTCAAACGATGTGAACTTCTAATTTATCTTACCTAATTCACATGCAGAACATAAAGAGTTCTTTTGAAACTTTATTTTGGGTAATCCTCTGAAAGAAGGTTGCTTGTCTAATTCAGAAATGGATTTGAAGTTCAGATATGACATTCTTCTATGCCATAGCCAACTCATCTCTAACATGGATATAGAAATATAACAGATTCCTTTTAGTTGACCATCTTCTGTAAAAGTAGTTATGTAAATGTCAACATCCCTATAAGCAGTTAACTTTTCATGCTTCTTAGAGTTTAAAATAATCAATGGAAGGTTTTCTGTTTCTAATTAATTCATAAGAAGTTTTAAGATGTTTCCTATTTAGAATAGTCCTGTTTTGTGTAAAACAAGCAGTTGCTATAGCTTCTGCCGAAAGAGATAGAGGTAGGTTTGAATTAGCAAGCATGGTTGTGGCATCTTCTACCAAAGTTCTGTTCTTGCTTTCAACTATACCATTCTGTTGTCAAGTTCTTGAAGTGAAAAAGTTATGTGATATACCTATCCAAAAAATTCTGAAGATTTGAATTTGTAAATTTTGTTCCATTATCCCTTCTGATCTTTTGAATTGGGAGTTGAAGCAGAACCAGTATCTTCTTCAGAAATGGGATTAAAACTTCTGAGGTGTCAGATTTCTTTCTTAGAAATTCAACCCAAGTATATTTCGAGAATTCATCTATCATTACAAGGATATACTTCTTTTCACCTAAACTTTGAGTCTTCATTGGCCCACACAAATCCATGTGTATCATTTCTAGAGGAGCCTTGCATGAAGAGACTATTTTCAAACGATGTGAACTTCTAATTTATCTTACCTAATTCACATGCAGAACATAAAGAGTTCTTTTGAAACTTTATTTTGGGTAATCCTCTGAAAGAAGGTTGCTTGTCTAATTCAGAAATGGATTTGAAGTTCAGATATGACATTCTTCTATGCCATAGCCAACTCATCTCTAACATGGATATAGAAATATAACAGATTCCTTTTAGTTGACCATCTTCTGTAAAAGTAGTTATGTAAATGTCAACATACCTATAAGCAGTTAACTTTTCATGCTTCTTAGAGTTTAAAATAATCAATGGAAGGTTTTCTGTTTCTAATTAATTCATAAGAAGTTTTAAGATGTTTCCTATTAAAAATAGTCCTGTTTTGTCTAAAACAAGTAGTTGCTATAGCTTCTGCCGAAAAAGATAGAGGTAGGTTTGAATTAGCAAGCATGGTTGTGGCATCTTCTACCAAAGTTCTGTCCTTCCTTTCAACTATACCATTCTGTTGTGAAGTTCTTGAAGTGAAAAAGTTATGTGATATACCAATCCAAAAAATTCTGAAGATTTGAATTTGTAAATTTTGTTCCATTATCGCTTCTGATCTTTTGAATTCGGAGCTGAAGCAGAACCTGTATCTTCTTCAGAAATGCGATTCAAACTTCTGAAGAGTCAGATTTCTGTCTTAGAAATTCATCCCAAGTATATTTTGAGAATTCATCTATCATTACAAGGATATACTTCTTTTCACCTAAACTTTGAGTCTTCATTGGCCCACACAAATTCATGTGTATCATTTCTAGAGGAGCCTTGCATGAAGAGACTATTTTCAAATGATGTGAACTTCTATTTATCTTACCTAGTTCACATGCAGAACATAAAGAGTTCTTTTGAAACTTTATTTTAGGTAATCCTCTTAAAGAAGGTTGCTTGTCTAATTCAGAAATGGATTTGAAGTTCAGATATGACATTCTTCAATGCCATAGCCAACTAATTTCTAACATAGATATAGAAATATAACAGATTCCTTTTAGTTGACCATCTTCTGTAAAAGTAGTTATGTAAATGTCAACATCCCTATAAGCAGTTAACTTTTCATGCTTCTTAGAGTTTAAAAAAATCAATGGAAGGTTGTATGTTTCTAATTAATTCATAAGAAGTTTTAAGATGTTTCCTATTAAGAATAGTCCTGTTTTGTGTAAAACAAGTAGTTGCTATAGCTTCTGCCGAAAAAGATAGAGGTAGGTTTGAATTAGCAAGCATGGTTGTGGCATCTTCTACCAAAGTTCTGTTCTTCCTTTCAACTATACCATTCTGTTGTCAAGTTCTTGAAGTGAAAAAGTTATGTGATATACCAATCCAAAAATTCGAAGATTTGAATTTGTAAATTTTGTTCCATTATCGCTTCTGATCTTTTGAATTGGGAGTTGAAGCAGAACCTGTATCTTCTTCAGAAATGGGATTAAAACTTCTGAGGTGTCAGATTTCTTTCTTAGAAATTCAACCCAAGTATATTTCGAGAATTCATCTATCATTACAAGGATATACTTCTTTTAACCTAAACTTTGAGTCTTCATTGGCCCACACAAATCCATGTGTATCATTTCTAGAGGAGCCTTGCATGAAGAGACTATTTTCAAACGATGTGAACTTCTAATTTATCTTACCTAATTCACATGCAGAACATAAAGAGTTCTTTTGAAACTTTATTTTGGGTAATCCTCTGAAAGAAGGTTGCTTGTCTAATTCAGAAATGGATTTGAAGTTCAGATATGACATTCTTCTATGCCATAGCCAACTCATCTCTAACATGGATATAGAAATATAACAGATTCCTTTTAGTTGACCATCTTCTGTAAAAGTAGTTATGTAAATGTCAACATCCTTATAAGCAGTTAACTTTTCATGCTTCTTAGAGTTTAAAATAATCAATGGAAGGTTTTCTGTTTCTAATTAATTCATAAGAAGTTTTAAGATGTTTCCTATTTAGAATAGTCCTGTTTTGTGTAAAACAAGCAGTTGCTATAGCTTCTGCCGAAAGAGATAGAGGTAGGTTTGAATTAGCAAGCATGGTTGTGGCATCTTCTACCAAAGTTCTGTTCTTCCTTTCAACTATACCATTCTGTTGTCAAGTTCTTTAAGTGAAAAAGTTATGTGATATACCAATCCAAAAAATTCTGAAGATTTGAATTTGTAAATTTTGTTCCATTATCGCTTCTGGTCTTTTGAATTGGGAGTTGAAGCAGAACCAGTATCTTCTTCAGAAATGGGATTAAAGCTTCTGAGGTGTCAGATTTCTTTCTTAGAAATTCAACCCTAGTATATTTCGAGAATTCATCTATCATTACAAGGATATACTTCTTTTCACCTAAACTTTGAGTCTTCATTGGCCCACACAAATCCATGTGTATCATTTCTAGAGGAGCCTTGCATGAAGAGACTATTTTCAAACGATGTGAACTTCTAATTTATCTTACCTAATTCACATGCAGAACATAAAGAGTTCTTTTGAAACTTTATTTTGGGTAATCCTCTGAAAGAAGGTTGCTTGTCTAATTCAGAAATGGATTTGAAGTTCAGATATGACATTCTTCTATGCCATAGCCAACTCATCTCTAACATGGATATAGAAATATAACAGATTCCTTTTAGTTGACCATCTTCTGTAAAAGTAGTTATGTAAATGTCAACATCCCAATAAGCAGTTAACTTTTCATGCTTCTTAGAGTTTAAAATAATCAATGGAAGGTTTTCTGTTTCTAATTAATTCATAAGAAGTTTTAAGATGTTTCCTATTAAAAATAGTCCTGTTTTGTCTAAAACAAGTAGTTGCTATAGCTTCTGCCGAAAAAGATAGAGGTAGGTTTAAATTAGCAAGCATGGTTGTGGCATCTTCTACCAAAGTTCTGTCCTTCCTTTCAACTATACCATTCTGTTGTGAAGTTCTTGAAGTGAAAAAGTTATGTGATATACCAATCCAAAAAATTCTGAAGATTTGAATTTGTAAATTTTGTTCCATTATCGCTTCTGATCTTTTGAATTCGGAGCTGAAGCAGAACCTGTATCTTCTTCAGAAATGCGATTCAAACTTCTGAAGAGTCAGATTTCTGTCTTAGAAATTCATCCCAAGTATATTTTGAGAATTCATCTATCATTACAAGGATATACTTCTTTTCACCTAAACTTTGAGTCTTCATTGGCCCACACAAATTCATGTGTATCATTTCTAGAGGAGCCTTGCATGAAGAGACTATTTTCAAACGATGTGAACTTCTATTTATCTTACCTAGTTCACATGCAGAACATAAAGAGTTCTTTTGAAACTTTATTTTAGGTAATCCTCTTAAAGAAGGTTGCTTGTCTAATTCAGAAATGGATTTGAAGTTCAGATATGACATTCTTCAATGCCATAGCCAACTAATTTCTAACATAGATATAGAAATATAACAGATTCCTTTTAGTTGACCATCTTCTGTAAAAGTAGTTATGTAAATGTCAACATCCCTATAAGCAGTTAACTTTTCATGCTTCTTAGAGTTTAAAAAAATCAATGGAAGGTTGTATGTTTCTAATTAATTCATAAGAAGTTTTAAGATGTTTCCTATTAAGAATAGTCCTGTTTTGTGTAAAACAAGTAGTTGCTATAGCTTCTGCCGAAAAAGATAGAGGTAGGTTTGAATTAGCAAGCATGGTTGTGGCATCTTCTACCAAAGTTCTGTTCTTCCTTTCAACTATACCATTCTGTTGTCAAGTTCTTGAAGTGAAAAAGTTATGTGATATACCAATCCAAAAAATTCTGAAGATTTGAATTTGTAAATTTTGTTCCATTATCGCTTCTGATCTTTTGAATTGGGAGTTGAAGCAGAACCTGTATCTTCTTCAGAAATGGGATTAAAACTTCTGAGGTGTCAGATTTCTTTCTTAGAAATTCAACCCAAGTATATTTCGAGAATTCATCTATCATTACAAGGATATACTTCTTTTAACCTAAACTTTGAGTCTTCATTGGCCCACACAAATCCATGTGTATCATTTCTAGAAGAGCCTTGCATGAAGAGACTATTTTCAAACGATGTGAACTTCTAATTTATCTTACCTAATTCACATGCAGAACATAAAAAGTTCTTTTGAAACTTTATTTTGGGTAATCCTCTGAAAGAAGGTTGCTTGTCTAATTCAGAAATGGATTTGAAGTTCAGATATGACATTCTTCTATGCCATAGCCAACTCATCTCTAACATGGATATAGAAATATAATGGATTCCTTTTAGTTGACCATCTTCTGTAAAAGTAGTTATGTAAATGTCAACATCCCTATAAGCATTTAACTTTTCATGCTTCTTAGAGTTTAAAATAATCAATGGAAGGTTTTCTGTTTCTAATTAATTCATAAGAAGTTTTAAGATGTTTCCTATTTAGAATAGTCCTGTTTTGTGTAAAACAAGCAGTTGCTATAGCTTCTGCCGAAAGAGATAGAGGTAGGTTTGAATTAGCAAGCATGGTTGTGGCATCTTCTACCAAAGTTCTGTTCTTCCTTTCAACTATACCATTCTGTTGTCAAGTTCTTGAAGTGAAAAGGTTATGTGATATACCAATCCAAAAAATTCTGAAGATTTGAATTTGTAAATTTTGTTCCATTATCGCTTCTGATCTTTTGAATTGGGAGTTGAAGCAGAACCAGTATCTTCTTCAGAAATGGGATTAAAACTTCTGAGGTGTCAGATTTCTTTCTTAGAAATTCAACCCTAGTATATTTCGAGAATTCATTTATCATTACAAGGATATACTTCTTTTCACCTAAACTTTGAGTCTTCATTGGCCCACACAAATTCATGTGTATCATTTCTAGAGGAGCCTTGCATGAAGAGACTATTTTCAAACGATGTGAACTTCTATTTATCTTACCTAGTTCACATGCAGAACATAAAGAGTTCTTTTGAAACTTTATTTTAGGTAATCCTCTTAAAGAAGGTTGCTTGTCTAATTCAGAAATGGATTTGAAGTTCAGATATGACATTCTTCAATGCCATAGCCAACTAATTTCTAACATAGATATAGAAATATAACAGATTCCTTTTAGTTGACCATCTTCTGTAAAAGTAGTTATGTAAATGTCAACATCCCTATAAGCAGTTAACTTTTCATGCTTCTTAGAGTTTAAAAAAATCAATGGAAGGTTGTATGTTTCTAATTAATTCATAAGAAGTTTTAAGATGTTTCCTATTAAGAATAGTCCTGTTTTGTGTAAAACAAGTAGTTGCTATAGCTTCTGCCGAAAAAGATAGAGGTAGGTTTGAATTAGCAAGCATGGTTGTGGCATCTTCTACCAAAGTTCTGTTCTTCCTTTCAACTATACCATTCTGTTGTCAAGTTCTTGAAGTGAAAAAGTTATGTGATATACCAATCCAAAAAATTCTGAAGATTTGAATTTGTAAATTTTGTTCCATTATCGCTTCTGATCTTTTGAATTGGGAGTTGAAGCAGAACCTGTATCTTCTTCAGAAATGGGATTAAAACTTCTGAGGTGTCAGATTTCTTTCTTAGAAATTCAACCCAAGTATATTTCGAGAATTCATCTATCATTACAAGGATATACTTCTTTTAACCTAAACTTTGAGTCTTCATTGGCCCACACAAATCCATGTGTATCATTTCTAGAGGAGCCTTGCATGAAGAGACTATTTTCAAACGATGTGAACTTCTAATTTATCTTACCTAATTCACATGCAGAACATAAAAAGTTCTTTTGAAACTTTATTTTGGGTAATCCTCTGAAAGAAGGTTGCTTGTCTAATTCAGAAATGGATTTGAAGTTCAGATATGACATTCTTCTATGCCATAGCCAACTCATCTCTAACATGGATATAGAAATATAATGGATTCCTTTTAGTTGACCATCTTCTGTAAAAGTAGTTATGTAAATGTCAACATCCCTATAAGCATTTAACTTTTCATGCTTCTTAGAGTTTAAAATAATCAATGGAAGGTTTTCTGTTTCTAATTAATTCATAAGAAGTTTTAAGATGTTTCCTATTTAGAATAGTCCTGTTTTGTGTAAAACAAGCGAGTTGCTATAGCTTCGCCGAAAGAGATAGAGGTAGGTTTGAATTAGCAAGCATGGTTGTGGCATCTTCTACCAAAGTTCTCGTTCTTCCTTTCAACTATACCATTCGTTGTCAAGTTCTTGAAGTGAAAAAGTTATGTGATATACCAATCCAAAAAATTCGAAGATTTGAATTTGTAAATTTTGTTCCATTATCGCTTCGATCTTTTGAATTGGGAGTTGAAGCGAGAATCCGATATCTTCTTCAGAAATGGGATTAAAACTTCTGAGGTGTCAGATTTCTTTCTTAGAAATTCAACCCTAGTATATTTCGAGAATTCATCTATCATTACAAGGATATACTTCTTTTAACCTAAACTTTGAGTCTTCATTGGCCCACACAAATCCATGTGTATCATTTCTAGAGGAGCCTTGCATGAAGAGACTATTTTCAAACGATGTGAACTTCTAATTTATCTTACCTAATTCACATACGAGAACATAAAGAGTTCTTTTGAAACTTTATTTTGGGTAATCCTACGAAAGAAGGTTGCTTGTCTAATTCAGAAATGGATTTGAAGTTCAGATATGACATTCTTCTATGCCATAGCCAACTCATCTCTAACATGGATATAGAAATATAACAGATTCCTTTTAGTTGACCATCTTCTGTAAAAGTAGTTATGTAAATGTCAACATCCTTATAAGCAGTTAACTTTTCATGCTTCTTAGAGTTTAAAATAATCAATGGAAGGTTTTCTGTTTCTAATTAATTCATAAGAAGTTTTAAGATGTTTCCTATTTAGAATAGTCCCGTTTTTGTGTAAAACAAGCGATTGCTATAGCTTCGCCGAAAGAGATAGAGGTAGGTTTGAATTAGCAAGCATGGTTGTGGCATCTTCTACCAAAGTTACGTTCTTCCTTTCAACTATACCATTCTGTTGTCAAGTTCTTGAAGTGAAAAAGTTATGTGATATACCAATCCAAAAAATTCTGAAGATTTGAATTTGTAAATTTTGTTCCATTATCGCTTCTGATCTTTTGAATTGGGAGTTGAAGCAGAACCAGTATCTTCTTCAGAAATGGGATTAAAACTTCTGAGGTGTCAGATTTCTTTCTTAGAAATTCAACCCTAGTATATTTCGAGAATTCATTTATCATTACAAGGATATACTTCTTTTCACCTAAACTTTGAGTCTTCATTGGCCCACACAAATCCATGTGTATCATTTCTAGAGGAGCCTTGCATGAAGAGACTATTTTCAAACGATGTGAACTTCTAATTTATCTTACCTAATTCACATGCAGAACATAAAGAGTTCTTTTGAAACTTTATTTTGGGTAATCCTCTGAAAGAAGGTTGCTTGTCTAATTCAGAAATGGATTTGAAGTTCAGATATGACATTCATCTATGCCATAGCCAACTCATCTCTAACATGGATATAGAAATATAACAGATTCCTTTTAGTTGACCCTCTTCTGTAAAAGTAGTTATGTAAATGTCAACATCCCTATAAGCAGTTAACTTTTCATGCTTCTTAGAGTTTAAAATAATCAATGGAAGGTTTTCTGTTTCTAATTAATTCATAAGAAGTTTTAAGATGTTTCCTATTTAGAATAGTCCTGTTTTGTGTAAAACAAGCAGTTGCTATAGCTTCTGCCGAAAGAGATAGAGGTAGGTTTGAATTAGCAAGCATGGTTGTGGCATCTTCTACCAAAGTTTTGTTCTTCCTTTCAACTATACCATTCTGTTGTCAAGTTCTTGAAGTGAAAAAGTTATGTGATATACCAATCCAAAAATTCGAAGATTTGAATTTGTAAATTTTGTTCCATTATCGCTTCTGATCTTTTGAATTGGGAGTTGAAGCAGAATCACTATCTTCTTCAGAAATGGGATTAAAACTTCTGAGGTGTCAGATTTCTTTCTTAGAAATTCAACCCAAGTATATTTCGAGAATTCATCTATCATTACAAGGATATACTTCTTTTAACCTAAACTTTGAGTCTTCATTGGCCCACACAAATCCATGTGTATCATTTCTAGAGGAGCCTTGCATGAAGAGACTATTTTCAAACGATGTGAACTTCTAATTTATCTTACCTAATTCACATGCAGAACATAAAGAGTTCTTTTGAAACTTTATTTTGGGCAATCCTCTGAAAGAAGGTTGCTTGTCTAATTCAGAAATGGATTTGAAGTTCAGATATGACATTCTTCTATGCCATAGCCAACTCATCTCTAACATGGATATAGAAATATAACAGATTCCTTTTAGTTGACCATCTTCTGTAAAAGTAGTTATGTAAATGTCAACATCCCTATAAGCAGTTAACTTTTCATGCTTCTTAGAGTTTAAAATAATCAAGGGAAGGTTTTCTGTTTCTAATTAATTCATAAGAAGTTTTAAGATGTTTCCTATTTAGAATAGTCCTGTTTTCTGTAAAACAAGCAGTTGCTATAGCTTCTGCCGAAAGAGATAGAGGTAGGTTTGAATTAGCAAGCATGGTTGTGGCATCTTCTACCAAAGTTCTGTTCTTCCTTTCAACTATACCATTCTGTTGTCAAGTTCTTGAAGTGAAAAAGTTATGTGATATACCAATCCAAAAAATTCTGAAGATTTGAATTTGTAAATTTTGTTCCATTATCGCTTCTGATCTTTTGAATTGGGAGTTGAAGCAGAACCAGTATCTTCTTCAGAAATGGGATTAAAACTTCTGAGGTGTCAGATTTCTTTCTTAGAAATTCAACCCTAGTATATTTCGAGAATTCATATATCATTACAAGGATATACTTCTTTTCACCTAAACTTTGAGTCTTCATTGGCCCACACAAATCCATGTGTATCATTTCTAGAGGAGCCTTGCATGAAGAGACTATTTTCAAACGATGTGAACTTCTAATTTGTCTTACCTAATTCACATGCAGAACATAAAGAGTTCTTTTGAAACTTTATTTTGGGTAATCCTCTGAAAGAAGGTTGCTTGTCTAATTCAGAAATGGATTTGAAGTTCAGATATGACATTCATCTATGCCATAGCCAACTCATCTCTAACATGGATATAGAAATATAACAGATTCCTTTTAGTTGACCCTCTTCTGTAAAAGTAGTTATGTAAATGTCAACATCCCTATAAGCAGTTAACTTTTCATGCTTCTAGAGTTTAAAATAATCAATGGAAGGTTTTCTGTTTCTAATTAATTCATAAGAAGTTTTAAGATGTTTCCTATTTAGAATAGTCCTGTTTTGTGTAAAACAAGCAGTTGCTATAGCTTCTGCCGAAAGAGATAGAGGTAGGTTTGAATTAGCAAGCATGGTTGTGGCATCTTCTACCAAAGTTCTGTTCTTCCTTTCAACTATACCATTCTGTTGTCAAGTTCTTGAAGTGAAAAAGTTATGTGATATACCAATCCAAAAAATTCTGAAGATTTGAATTTGTAAATTTTGTTCCATTATCGCTTCTGATCTTTTGAATTGGGAGTTGAAGCAGAACCAGTATCTTCTTCAGAAATGGGATTAAAACTTCTGAGGTGTCAGATTTCTTTCTTAGAAATTCAACCCAAGTATATTTCGAGAATTCATCTATCATTACAAGAATATACTTCTTTAAACCTAAACTTTGAGTCTTCATTGGCCCACACAAATCCATGTGTATCATTTCTAGAGGAGCCTTGCATGAAGAGACTATTTTCAAACGATGTGAACTTCTAATTTATCTTACCTAATTCACATGCAGAACATAAAGAGTTCTTTTGAAACTTTATTTTGGGTAATCCTCTGAAAGAAGGTTGCTTGTCTAATTCAGAAATGGATTTGAAGTTCAGATATGACATTCTTCTATGCCATAGCCAACTCATCTCTAACATGGATATAGAAATATAACAGATTCCTTTTAGTTGACCATCTTCTGTAAAAGTAGTTATGTAAATGTCAACATCCCTATAAGCAGTTAACTTTTCATGCTTCTTAGAGTTTAAAATAATCAATGGAAGGTTTTCTGTTTCTAATTAATTCATAAGAAGTTTTAAGATGTTTCCTATTTAGAATAGTCTGTTTTGTGTAAAACAAGCAAGCTTGCTATAGCTTCTGCCGAAAGAGATAGAGGTAGGTTTGAATTAGCAAGCATGGTTGTGGTATCTTCTACCAAAGTTCTGTTCTTCCTTTCAACTATACCATTCTGTTGTGAAGTTCTTGAAGTGAAAAAGTTATGTGATATACCAATCCAAAAAATTCTGAAGATTTGAATTTGTAAATTTTGTTCCATTATCGCTTCTGATCTTTTGAATTGGGAGTTGAAGCAGAACCAGTATCTTCTTCAGAAATGGGATTAAAACTTCTGAGGTGTCAGATTTCTTTCTTAGAAATTCAACCCTAGTATATTTCGAGAATTCATCTATTATTACAAGGATATACTTCTTTTCACCTAAACTTTGAGTCTTCATTGGCCCACACAAATCCATGTGTATCATTTCTAGAGGAGCCTTGCATGAAGAGACTATTTTCAAACGATGTGAACTTCTAATTTATCTTACCTAATTCACATGCAGAACATAAAGAGTTCTTTTGAAACTTTATTTTGGGTAATCCTCTGAAAGAAGGTTGCTTGTCTAATTCAGAAATGGATTTGAAGTTCAGATATGACATTCATCTATGCCATAGCCAACTCATCTCTAACATGGATATAGAAATATAACAGATTCCTTTTAGTTGACCCTCTTCTGTAAAAGTAGTTATGTAAATGTCAACATCCCTATAAGCAGTTAACTTTTCATGCTTCTTAGAGTTTAAAATAATCAATGGAAGGTTTTCTGTTTCTAATTAATTCATAAGAAGTTTTAAGATGTTTCCTATTTAGAATAGTCCTGTTTTGTGTAAAACAAGCAGTTGCTATAGCTTCTGCCGAAAGAGATAGAGGTAGGTTTGAATTAGCAAGCATGGTTGTGGCATCTTCTACCAAAGTTCTGTTCTTCCTATCAACTATACCATTCTGTTGTCAAGTTCTTGAAGTGAAAAAGTTATGTGATATACCAATCCAAAAAATTCTGAAGATTTGAATTTGTAAATTTTGTTCCATTATCGCTTCTGATCTTTTGAATTGGGAGTTGAAGCAGAACCAATATCTTCTTCAGAAATGGGATTAAAACTTCTGAGGTGTCAGATTTCTTTCTTAGAAATTCAACCCAAGTATATTTCGAGAATTCATCTATCATTACAAGGATATACTTCTTTTAACCTAAACTTTGAGTCTTCATTGGCCCACACAAATCCATGTGTATCATTTCTAGAGGAGCCTTGCATGAAGAGACTATTTTCAAACGATGTGAACTTCTAATTTATCTTACCTAATTCACATGCAGAACATAAAGAGTTCTTTTGAAACTTTATTTTGGGTAATCCTCTGAAAGAAGGTTGCTTATCTAATTCAGAAATGGATTTGAAGTTCAGATATGACATTCTTCTATGCCATAGCCAACTCATCTCTAACATGGATATAGAAATATAACAGATTCCTTTTAGTTGACCATCTTCTGTAAAAGTAGTTATGTAAATGTCAACATCCCTATAAGCATTTAACTTTTCATGCTTCTTAGAGTTTAAAATAATCAATGGAAGGTTTTCTGTTTCTAATTAATTCATAAGAAGTTTTAAGATGTTTCCTATTTAGAATAGTCCTGTTTTGTGTAAAACAAGCAGTTGCTATAGCTTCTGCCGAAAGAGATAGAGGTAGGTTTGAATTAGCAAGCATGGTTGTGGCATCTTCTACCAAAGTTCTGTTCTTCCTTTCAACTATACCATTCTGTTGTCAAGTTCTTGAAGTGAAAAAGTTATGTGATATACCAATCCAAAAAATTCTGAAGATTTGAATTTGTAAATTTTGTTCCATTATCGCTTCTGATCTTTTGAATTGGGAGTTGAAGCAGAACCAGTATCTTCTTCAGAAATGGGATTAAAACTTCTGAGGTGTCAGATTTCTTTCTTAGAAATTCAACCCTAGTATATTTCGAGAATTCATCTATCATTACAAGGATATACTTCTTTTCACCTAAACTTTGAGTCTTCATTGGCCCACACAAATCCATGTGTATCATTTCATGAGGAGCCTTGCATGAAGAGACTATTTTCAAACGATGTGAACTTCTAATTTATCTTACCTAATTCACATGCAGAACATAAAGAGTTCTTTTGAAACTTTATTTTGGGTAATCCTCTGAAAGAAGGTTGCTTGTCTAATTCAGAAATGGATTTGAAGTTCAGATATGACATTCTTCTATGCCATAGCCAACTCATCTCTAACATGGATATAGAAATATAACAGATTCCTTTTAGTTGACCATCTTCTGTAAAAGTAGTTATGTAAATGTCAACATCCCTATAAGCAGTTAACTTTTCATGCTTCTTAGAGTTTAAAATAATCAATGGAAGGTTTTCTGTTTCTAATTAATTCATAAGAAGTTTTAAGATGTTTCCTATTTGGAATAGTCCTGTTTTGTGTAAAACAAGCAGTTGCTATAGCTTATGCCGAAAGAGATAGAGGTAGGTTTGAATTAGCAAGCATGGTTGTGGCATCTTCTACCAAAGTTCTGTTCTTCCTTTCAACTATACCATTCTGTTGTCAAGTTCTTGAAGTGAAAAAGTTATGTGATATACCAATCCAAAAAATTCTGAAGATTTGAATTTGTAAATTTTGTTCCATTATCGCTTCTGATCTTTTGAATTGGGAGTTGAAGCAGAACTAGTATCTTCTTCAGAAATGGGATTAAAACTTCTGAGGTGTCAGATTTCTTTCTTAGAAATTCAACCCTAGTATATTTCGAGAATTCATCTATCATTACAAGGATATACTTCTTTTCACCTAAACTTTGAGTTTTCATTGGCCCACACAAATCCATGTGTATCATTTCTAGAGGAGCCTTGCATGAAGAGACTATTTTCAAACGATGTGAACTTCTAATTTATCTTACCTAATTCACATGCAGAACATAAAGAGTTCTTTTGAAACTTTATTTTGGGTAATCCTCTGAAAGAAGGTTGCTTGTCTAATTCAGAAATGGATTTGAAGTTCAGATATGACATTCTTCTATGCCATAGCCAACTCATCTCTAACATGGATATAGAAATATAACAGATTCCTTTTAGTTGACCATCTTCTGTAAAAGTAATTATGTAAATGTCAACATCCCTATAAGCAGTTAACATTTCATGCTTCTTAGAGTTTAAAATAATCAATGGAAGGTTTTCTGTTTCTAATTAATTCATAAGAAGTTTTAAGATGTTTCCTATTTAGAATAGTCCTGTTTTGTGTAAAACAAGCAGTTGCTATAGCTTCTGCCGAAAGAGATAGAGGTAGGTTTGAATTAGCAAGCATGGTTGTGGCATCTTCTACCAAAGTTCTGTTCTTCCTTTCAACTATACCATTCTGTTGTCAAGTTCTTGAAGTGAAAAAGTTATGTGATATACCAATCCAAAAAATTCTGAAGATTTGAATTTGTAAATTTTGTTCCATTATCGCTTCTGATCTTTTGAATTGGGAGTTGAAGCAGAACCAGTATCTTCTTCAGAAATGGGATTAAAACTTCTGAGGTGTCAGATTTCTTTCTTAGAAATTCAACCCTAGTATATTTCGAGAATTCATCTATCATTACAAGGATATACTTCTTTTCACCTAAACTTTGAGTCTTCATTGGCCCACACAAATCCATGTGTATCATTTCTAGAGGAGCCTTGCATGAAGAGACTATTTTCAAACGATGTGAACTTCTAATTTATCTTACCTAATTCACATGCAGAACATAAAGAGTTCTTTTGAAACTTTATTTTGGGTAATCCTCTGAAAGAAGGTTGCTTGTCTAATTCAGAAATGGATTTGAAGTTCAGATATGACATTCTTCTATGCCATAGCCAACTCATCTCTAACATGGATATAGAAATATAACAGATTCCTTTTAGTTGACCATCTTCTGTAAAAGTAGTTATGTAAATGTCAACATCCCTATAAGCAGTTAACTTTTCATGCTTCTTAGAGTTTAAAATAATCAATGGAAGGTTTTCTGTTTCTAATTAATTCATAAGAAGTTTTAAGATGTTTCCTATTTAGAATAGTCCTGTTTTGTGTAAAACAAGCAGTTGCTATAGCTTCTGCCGAAAGAGATAGAGGTAGGTTTGAATTAGCAAGCATGGTTGTGGCATCTTCTACCAAAGTTCTGTTCTTCCTTTCAACTATACCATTCTGTTGTCAAGTTCTTGAAGTGAAAAAGTTATGTGATATACCAATCCAAAAAATTTACGAAGATTTGAATTTGTAAATTTTGTTCCATTATCGCTTCTGATCTTTTGAATTGGGAGTTGAAGCAGAACCAGTATCTTCTTCAGAAATGGGATTAAAACTTCTGAGGTGTCAGATTTCTTTCTTAGAAATTCAACCCTAGTATATTTCGAGAATTCATCTATCATTACAAGGATATACTTCTTTTCACCTAAACTTTGAGTCTTCATTGGCCCACACAAATCCATGTGTATCATTTCTAGAGGAGCCTTGCATGAAGAGACTATTTTCAAACGATGTGAACTTCTAATTTATCTTACCTAATTCACATGCAGAACATAAAGAGTTCTTTGGAAACTTTATTTTGGGTAATCCTCTGAAAGAAGGTTGCTTGTCTAATTCAGAAATGGATTTGAAGTTCAGATATGACATTCATCTATGCCATAGCCAACTCATCTCTAACATGGATATAGAAATATAACAGATTCCTTTTAGTTGACCCTCTTCTGTAAAAGTAGTTATGTAAATGTCAACATCCCTATAAGCGATTAACTTTTCATGCTTCTTAGAGTTTAAAATAATCAATGGAAGGTTTTCTCGTTTCTAATTAATTCATAAGAAGTTTTAAGATGTTTCCTATTTAGAATAGTCCTGATTTTGTGTAAAACAAGCGGTTGCTATAGCTTCGCCGAAAGAGATAGAGGTAGGTTTGAATTAGCAAGCATGGTTGTGGCATCTTCTACCAAAGTTCGTTCTTCCTTTCAACTATACCATTCGTTGTCAAGTTCTTGAAGTGAAAAAGTTATGTGATATACCAATCCAAAAAATTCTGAAGATTTGAATTTGTAAATTTTGTTCCATTATCGCTTCTGATCTTTTGAATTGGGAGTTGAAGCAGAACCAATATCTTCTTCAGAAATGGGATTAAAACTTCTGAGGTGTCAGATTTCTTTCTTAGAAATTCAACCCAAGTATATTTCGAGATTTCATCTATCATTACAAGGATATACTTCTTTAAACCTAAACTTTGAGTCTTCATTGGCCCACACAAATCCATGTGTATCATTTCTAGAGGAGCCTTGCATGAAGAGACTATTTTCAAACGATGTGAACTTCTAATTTATCTTACCTAATTCACATGCAGAACATAAAGAGTTCTTTGGAAACTTTATTTTGGGTAATCCTCTGAAAGAAGGTTGCTTGTCTAATTCAGAAATGGATTTGAAGTTCAGATATGACATTCATCTATGCCATAGCCAACTCATCTCTAACATGGATATAGAAATATAACAGATTCCTTTTAGTTGACCCTCTTCTGTAAAAGTAGTTATGTAAATGTCAACATCCCTATAAGCAGTTAACTTTTCATGCTTCTTAGAGTTTAAAATAATCAATGGAAGGTTTTCTGTTTCTAATTAATTCATAAGAAGTTTTAAGATGTTTCCTATTTAGAATAGTCCTGTTTTGTGTAAAACAAGCGGTTGCTATAGCTTCGCCGAAAGAGATAGAGGTAGGTTTGAATTAGCAAGCATGGTTGTGGCATCTTCTACCAAAGTTCTCGTTCTTCCTTTCAACTATACCATTCTCGTTGTCAAGTTCTTGAAGTGAAAAAGTTATGTGATATACCAATCCAAAAAATTCTGAAGATTTGAATTTGTAAATTTTGTTCCATTATCGCTTCTGATCTTTTGAATTGGGAGTTGAAGCAGAACCAATATCTTCTTCAGAAATGGGATTAAAACTTCTGAGGTGTCAGATTTCTTTCTTAGAAATTCAACCCAAGTATATTTCGAGATTTCATCTATCATTACAAGGATATACTTCTTTAAACCTAAACTTTGAGTCTTCATTGGCCCACACAAATCCATGTGTATCATTTCTAGAGGAGCCTTGCATGAAGAGACTATTTTCAAACGATGTGAACTTCTAATTTATCTTACCTAATTCACATGCAGAACATAAAGAGTTCTTTGGAAACTTTATTTTGGGTAATCCTCTGAAAGAAGGTTGCTTGTCTAATTCAGAAATGGATTTGAAGTTCAGATATGACATTCTTCTATGCCATAGCCAACTCATCTCTAACATGGATATAAAAATATAACAGATTCCTTTTAGTTGACCGTCTTCTGTAAAAGTAGTTATGTAAATGTCAACATCCCTATAAGCAGTTAACTTTTCATGCTTCCTAGAGTTTAAAATAATCAATGGAACGTTTTCTGTTTCTAATTAATTCATAAGAAGTTTTAAGATGTTTCCTATTTAGAATAGTCCTGTTTTGTGTAAAACAAGCAGTTGCTATAGCTTCTACCGAAAGAGATAGAGGTAGGTTTGAATTAGCAAGCATGGTTGTGGCATCTTCTACCAAAGTTCTGTTCTTCCTTTCAACTATACCATTCTGTTGTCAAGTTCTTGAAGTGAAAAAGTTATGTGATATACCAATCCAAAAAATTCTGAAGATTTGAATTTGTAAATTTTGTTCCATTATCGCTTCTGATCTTTTGAATTGGGAGTTGAAGCAGAACCAGTATCTTCTTCAGAAATGGGATTAAAACTTCTAAGGTGTCAGATTTCTTTCTTAGAAATTCAACCCATGTATATTTCGAGAATTCATCTATCATTACAAGGATATACTTCTTTTCACCTAAACTTTGAGTCCTCATTGGCCCACACAAATCCATGTGTATCATTTCTAGAGGAGCCTTGCATGAAGAGACTATTTTCAAACGATGTGAACTTCTATTTATCTTACCTAATTCACATGCAGAACATAAAGAGTTCTTTTGAAACTTTATTTTAGGTAATCCTCTGAAAGAAGGTTGCTTGTCTAATTCAGAAATGGATTTGAAGTTCAGATATGACATTCTTCTATGCCATAGCCAACTCATCTCTAACATGGATATAGAAATGTAACAGATTCCTTTTAGTTGACCATCTTCTGTAAAAGTAGTTATGTAAATGTCAACATCCCTATAAGTAGTTAACTTTTCATGCTTCTTAGAGTTTAAAATAATCAATGGAAGGTTTTCTGTTTCTAATTAATTCATAAGATGTTTTAAGATGTTTCCTATTTAGAATAGTCCTGTTTTGTGTAAAACAAGCAGTTGCTATAGCTTCTGCCGAAAGAGATAGAGGTAGGTTTGAATTAGCAAGCATGGTTGTGGCATCTTCTACCAAAGTTCTGTTCTTCCTTTCAACTATACCATTCTGTTGTCAAGTTCTTGAAGTGAAAAAGTTATGTGATATACCAATCCAAAAATTTCTGAAGATTTGAATTTGTAAATTTTGTTCCATTATCGCTTCTGATCTTTTGAATTGGGAGTTGAAGCAGAACCAGTATCTTCTTCAGAAATGGGATTAAAACTTCTGAGGTGTCAGATTTCTTTCTTAGAAATTCAACCCTAGTATATTTCGAGAATTCATCTATCATTACAAGGATATACTTCTTTTCACCTAAACTTTGAGTCTTCATTGGCCCACACAAATCCATGTGTATCATTTCTAGAGGAGCCTTGCATGAAGAGACTATTTTCAAACGATGTGAACTTCTAATTTATCTTACCTAATTCACATGCAGAACATAAAGAGTTCTTTGGAAACTTTATTTTGGGTAATCCTCTGAAAGAAGGTTGCTTGTCTAATTCAGAAATGGATTTGAAGTTCAGATATGACATTCATCTATGCCATAGCCAACTCATCTCTAACATGGATATAGAAATATAACAGATTCCTTTTAGTTGACCCTCTTCTGTAAAAGTAGTTATGTAAATGTCAACATCCCTATAAGCAGTTAACTTTTCATGCTTCTTAGAGTTTAAAATAATCAATGGAAGGTTTTCTGTTTCTAATTAATTCATAAGAAGTTTTAAGATGTTTCCTATTTAGAATAGTCCTGTTTTGTGTAAAACAAGCAGTTGCTATAGCTTCTGCCGAAAGAGATAGAGGTAGGTTTGAATTAGCAAGCATGGTTGTGGCATCTTCTACCAAAGTTCTGTTCTTCCTTTCAACTATACCATTCTGTTGTCAAGTTCTTGAAGTGAAAAAGTTATGTGATATACCAATCCAAAAAATTCTGAAGATTTGAATTTGTAAATTTTGTTCCATTATCGCTTCTGATCTTTTGAATTGGGAGTTGAAGCAGAACCAATATCTTCTTCAGAAATGGGATTAAAACTTCTGAGGTGTCAGATTTCTTTCTTAGAAATTCAACCCAAGTATATTTCGAGATTTCATCTATCATTACAAGGATATACTTCTTTAAACCTAAACTTTGAGTCTTCATTGGCCCACACAAATCCATGTGTATCATTTCTAGAGGAGCCTTGCATGAAGAGACTATTTTCAAACGATGTGAACTTCTAATTTATCTTACCTAATTCACATGCAGAACATAAAGAGTTCTTTGGAAACTTTATTTTGGGTAATCCTCTGAAAGAAGGTTGCTTGTCTAATTCAGAAATGGATTTGAAGTTCAGATATGACATTCATCTATGCCATAGCCAACTCATCTCTAACATGGATATAGAAATATAACAGATTCCTTTTAGTTGACCCTCTTCTGTAAAAGTAGTTATGTAAATGTCAACATCCCTATAAGCAGTTAACTTTTCATGCTTCTTAGAGTTTAAAATAATCAATGGAAGGTTTTCTGTTTCTAATTAATTCATAAGAAGTTTTAAGATGTTTCCTATTTAGAATAGTCCTGTTTTGTGTAAAACAAGCAGTTGCTATAGCTTCTGCCGAAAGAGATAGAGGTAGGTTTGAATTAGCAAGCATGGTTGTGGCATCTTCTACCAAAGTTCTGTTCTTCCTTTCAACTATACCATTCTGTTGTCAAGTTCTTGAAGTGAAAAAGTTATGTGATATACCAATCCAAAAAATTCTGAAGATTTGAATTTGTAAATTTTGTTCCATTATCGCTTCTGATCTTTTGAATTGGGAGTTGAAGCAGAACCAATATCTTCTTCAGAAATGGGATTAAAACTTCTGAGGTGTCAGATTTCTTTCTTAGAAATTCAACCCAAGTATATTTCGAGATTTCATCTATCATTACAAGGATATACTTCTTTAAACCTAAACTTTGAGTCTTCATTGGCCCACACAAATCCATGTGTATCATTTCTAGAGGAGCCTTGCATGAAGAGACTATTTTCAAACGATGTGAACTTCTAATTTATCTTACCTAATTCACATGCAGAACATAAAGAGTTCTTTGGAAACTTTATTTTGGGTAATCCTCTGAAAGAAGGTTGCTTGTCTAATTCAGAAATGGATTTGAAGTTCAGATATGACATTCTTCTATGCCATAGCCAACTCATCTCTAACATGGATATAAAAATATAACAGATTCCTTTTAGTTGACCGTCTTCTGTAAAAGTAGTTATGTAAATGTCAACATCCCTATAAGCAGTTAACTTTTCATGCTTCCTAGAGTTTAAAATAATCAATGGAACGTTTTCTCCGTTTCTAATTAATTCATAAGAAGTTTTAAGATGTTTCCTATTTAGAATAGTCCTGTTTTGTGTAAAACAAGCAGTTGCTATAGCTTCTACCGAAAGAGATAGAGGTAGGTTTGAATTAGCAAGCATGGTTGTGGCATCTTCTACCAAAGTTCTGTTCTTCCTTTCAACTATACCATTCTGTTGTCAAGTTCTTGAAGTGAAAAAGTTATGTGATATACCAATCCAAAAAATTCTGAAGATTTGAATTTGTAAATTTTGTTCCATTATCGCTTCTGATCTTTTGAATTGGGAGTTGAAGCAGAACCAGTATCTTCTTCAGAAATGGGATTAAAACTTCTAAGGTGTCAGATTTCTTTCTTAGAAATTCAACCCAAGTATATTTCGAGAATTCATCTATCATTACAAGGATATACTTCTTTTCACCTAAACTTTGAGTCCTCATTGGCCCACACAAATCCATGTGTATCATTTCTAGAGGAGCCTTGCATGAAGAGACTATTTTCAAACGATGTGAACTTCTATTTATCTTACCTAATTCACATGCGTAACATAAAGAGTTCTTTTGAAACTTTATTTTAGGTAATCCTCTCGAAAGAAGGTTGCTTGTCTAATTCGTAAAATGGATTTGAAGTTCAGATATGACATTCTTCTATGCCATAGCCAACTCATCTCTAACATGGATATAGAAATGTAACAGATTCCTTTTAGTTGACCATCTTCTGTAAAAGTAGTTATGTAAATGTCAACATCCCTATAAGTAGTTAACTTTTCATGCTTCTTAGAGTTTAAAATAATCAATGGAAGGTTTTCTGTTTCTAATTAATTCATAAGATGTTTTAAGATGTTTCCTATTTAGAATAGTCCTGTTTTATGTAAAACAAGCAGTTGCTATAGCTTCTGCCGAAAGAGATAGAGGTAGGTTTGAATTAGCAAGCATGGTTGTGGCATCTTCTACCAAAGTTCTGTTCTTCCTTTCAACTATACCATTCTGTTGTCAAGTTCTTGAAGTGAAAAAGTTATGTGATATACCAATCCAAAAAATTCTGAAGATTTGAATTTGTAAATTTTGTTCCATTATCGCTTCTGATCTTTTGAATTTGGAGTCAAGCGAGAACTCCGTATCTTCTTCAGAAATGGGATTAAAACTTCTGAAGAGTCAGATTTCTGTCTTAGAAATTCAACCCAAGTATATTTCGAGAATTCATCTATCATTACAAGGATATACTTCTTTTCACCTAGACTTTGAGTCTGCATTGGCCCACACAAATACATGTGTATTATTTCTAGAGGAGCCTTGCATTAATAGACTATTTTCAAACGATGTGAACTTCTATTTATCTTACCTAATTCATATGCAGAACATAAAGAGTTCTTTTCAAACTTTATTTTAGGTAATCCTCTGAAAGAAGGTTGCTTGTCTAATTCAGAAATGGATTTGAAGTTCAGATATGACATTCTTCTCTGCCATAGCCAACTCATCTCTAACATGGATATAGAAATATAACAGATTCCTTTTAATTGACCATCTTCTGTAAAAGTAGTTATGTAAATGTCACCATCCCTATAAGCAGTTAACTTTTCATGCTTCTTAGAGTCTAAAAACCTCAATGGAAGGTTTTCTGTTTCTAATTAATTCATAAGAAGTTTTAAGATGTTTCCTATTAAGAATAGTCCTGTTTTGTGTAATACAAGTAGTTGCTATAGCTTCTGCCGAAAGAGATAGAGATAGGTTTGAATTAGCAAGCATGGTTGTGGCATCTTCTACCAAAGTTCTATTCTTCCTTTCAACTATACCATTCTGTTGTCAAGTTCTTGAATTGAAAAAGTTATGTGATATACCAATCCAAAAAATTCTGAAGATTTGAATTTGTAAATTTTGTTCCATTATTGCTTCTGATCTTTTGAATTGGGAGCTGAAGCAGAACCTGTATCTTCTTCAGAAATGGGATTAAAATTTCTGAGGTGTCAGATTTTTGTTTTAGAATTTCAACCCAAGCATATTTCGAGAATTTATCGATCATTACAAGGATATACATCTTTTCACCTAAACTTTGAGTCTTCATTGGCCCACACAAATCCATGTGTAACATTTCTAAAGGCGCCTTGCATGAAGAGAGCATTTTCAAAGGATGTGAACTTCTATTTATCTAACCTTATTCACATGCAGAACATAAAGAGTTATTTTGAAACTTTATTTTAGGTAATCCTCTGACAGAATGTTGCTTGTCTAATTCAGAAATGGATTTGAAGTTCAGATGTGTCATTCTTTTATGCCATAGCCAACTCATCTCTAACATAGATGTAGAAATATAGCAGTTTCCTTTTAGTTTACCATCTTCTGTAAAAGTAGTTGTGTAAATGTCACCATCCATATAAGCAGTTAGCTTTTCATGCTGCTTAGAGTTTAACATAATCAATGGAAGGTTTTCTGTATCTAATTAATTCACAAGGAGTTTTAAGATGATTCCTTTTTAGAATAGTCTTGTTTTGTGTAAAACATGTTGTTGCTACAGCTTCTGCCTAAAAAGATAGAGGTAGGTTTGAATAAGCAAGAATGGTTGTAGCAACTTCTACCACAGTTATGTTCTTCCTTTCAACTACACCATTCTGTTGTCGAGTTCTTGGAGTGAAACCGTTATATGATATACCAACAGAATTCAAAAAATTCTGAAACTTTGAATTTGTAAATACTGATCCACTATCACTGCGAATCTTTTTAATTGCGAGTTGAAGCAGAACCTGTATCTTCTTCAGAAATGGGATTAAAACTTCTGAGTTGTCAGATTTCTGTATCAGAAATTCAACCCAAATATATCTCGAGAATTCATCTATCATTACAAGGATATACTTCTTTTCACCTAACTTTGAGTCTTTATTGGCCCGCACAAATCCATGTGTATCATTTCTAGAGGAGCCTTGAATGAAGAGAGTATTTTCAAACGATGTGAACTTCTATTTATCTTACATAATTCACATGCAGAACATAAAGAGTTTGTTAGGACCCAAACAATCAAGATATTAATATATGGAAAGATTTTAACAGGAATGTGATAGCCAAATGTAATATGTATTGATTGAATGTACAGTATTACAGAATATATCTTTGCAAGGCTAATAGAAACGTTAGTTCTAACTATCTAACAAACTAACTATTTATACATGAAATAGAAAGACTAAAGTAACAGTACATTCATAACAGACAGGTTCAGAATAGGTTCTGAACGCCTTCAGATCTTCTTCAGAAGTGTCTTCAGAACTTCTTCAGAACATCTTCAGAATATCTTCAGAACTTCTTCAGAATATCTTCAGAACTTTTGAAGTTGACACTTCAGAAGTTTATGCCTTAGGCTTTTCTCCAGACCTTTATATCTTCAGAACCCAGTCTCTTTTCAAGCTATTATGATATCTCTATCAATCTCCCCTTAGCTTCAAAAGTTCAGATCATACTTCTAGAAGTTCAGAATTTCTCTAACATCTTTCAGAATTAAGTTTCTGTATTCAAGTAATGATTCAGCAATTCCCACCATCTCTTTTGCAAGCTTCTTGTGCTTCTCCCAATCTTCATTGCTCAGATTTTTGGTATTCTATTTTGTCTTTTTACCAAACGATCTTTGATTGCCATGAGAGTTCCATTGCAACATTTGTGGAGTTCTTCAAATCTCACAAATAATAATTCTTCAAAGCATTTGCAAACAAAACCTGGATGTTGAATTACTAAAGTACTCTTCTTCAGATTCTGAATATCTGGTAAGCTCAGATTTGGTTTGCTCAAGTGTACTTGTTTCTTGTTCAGAACATAAGCAACCTGAAAATCAGTCTTTACAGCCCATATAAATTCTTTGTACAAACCATCTCGGAGAATTGGAAATGATTTTCTGAACTTGGTGATTGAATCATGAAAAGGATAAAGACTTCTGTAAACTCTGAGAAGATCTCTGAGATTCACATTCTGGAAATCAGCTTTAGAAAAGGTAGAAATTTCACCATTTTGTCTTTCAACTGTAAAGAATGCATACTTGTAATTTTGTCTTGTCTTCAAGTCAGCATTAATTACCTTGACCACTGGACTTTCCTTTCTTGCTTCATTAATTGGGATCCTTATCTTTCTAATGATATCTGAGTACCATTGTTTCCAACCAAAGGACTTTTGAATCCAGCAATCAATATAGTTGAACTTTTGTTCATATTCCATGAACATTTCTGGATGGAAATATTCAAGAAACATGGTGAAAGCATTTTCTTCTATCCTTTGAACTTGATGTTGTTCCTCTTCAGATACTTGCTCTACAGGAACCAACTGTTCAGAAATAGCTTCAGAAATTACTTCTTTCCCTTTCTCTTTATCCTTCTGACTTGGTTCAGAACTTTCAATGTTCAGAGAAAACTTCAAAATTTCCTCCAAATCTTGTTTCTTTGAGTGAATTTGTAAATCATAAGTATCACTAAGTATATAATCAGCTCCTCTGATCTTGTTTTCTCTTTGTGACCAGCTGGATAACTTTTCCTTATAATTTCTCTGAAATGAACTCTTTCTTTAATCAGATATATGATTTCTTCTTTGACATCTGAATCTTCAATATAATCCTTGGCATAAGTAAGAAACCAATTCAGAGTTGAGTTAGAGTATTTTGGAATATCTGAAATCAAAAAAGTTTTATTTCCATCTGCTGTATATCTGAACCCAAGATCTGGACTAGTGAACACTCTAGTCATTGTATTTTCAAGGTTGATAGGTTCCAACAGATTCACTTTAGATAACCCAAATTCCAGAGCTAATTGAAAGTCATGCTTGATTAAGTTCCTTATGTAGATTCCCAAAATTCTTCTAACATCAATGACAAGCTCAACTACACTTCTAGCAACACAATAATGAAGAACTGTTAGTTTGTCTTGCAGTCTTAATTTGTACAGATCATACTGAGTAAATTCACACAAATATCCATTTCTTCTTTCTGCTGCAAATCTGAATATTGCTAGATCATCTTCAACAGTCTTTGAAAGACATCTAATTTTCTTTATAAGAGTGGAGTCATTCATATTTTGAACTCCATGCTTCTGAACAAAGTCTCTAACTTGAGAAATTTGATCTTCAGACCATTCATCACTTACAAAATCCTCTAGAGTTGCAAACCTCAGACTAGTTTTGTATATATGAAAGAAAATTACTTCAGGAAACTCCAAGTTTGTTTCTCCAGAAAGAAATATATCTTCTTTTTCGTAGACTTGATCTAGAATAGGTTCTTCAAGTAGAGGAATATGAACTTTGGGAATAGTAATGCAGGATCTGACTCTTACTTCAAATTTTTCAGAATAGACCATCAAAATTTCATCTGCAATTTCAGTTCCTCCCATATGACTTAGATCAAATTCTAGTTCAACTTTTTCTTCTGGTTGATCAAGAAAATCTCTGAAGACAAAACTCCGTTGTCCAAAAGTCTACACTCCGTACTTCTTGGATTATTCAAAAAGACATGCACCCAAATGTAATTGGCTTAGTATTCTCCATAGTTCTTCAGAAGCTCTTCTGTATTCATCACTCAAAGATTGTTGGGGCTTCCATATTACCAAATCTTTTATTTCATTGACTTCAGAACTTTCTCCCACACCAGCTCCAGACATGTCTTCTTCAAACATAATAACATCAGAGAGATCACTGGGCTCACCAATGACATCTTCAAATGCAAGATATTCCCTTAGCATCTCTTCATTTGAATCAGAAATAATGTCTGTATTATCTGAGCTTAAGTTATACTCAGAATCAAAAGATAACTTCTCTGTTTCATACCCTTCCTCTACTAAATCTTCAGAAGAATTAATATTTGTCTCTTGTCCTTCATGTTCTGCAAATAAGATATCATCTATTGCTTTAGAGACTCTGCTAGATGCTTCACCAACATTCTGAGCATCTTCAGAAGTTTTCTCAGAACATTGCTCATAAACATATTCAACATTTTCTGGTTCAGACACTCTCTGCCTTTTATCCCCCTCTTGATTATTAGGATCCTGATCATCAAGACTTCTTTTAGAAGTGTCTGACTAAGGCCTGCATTCTAGAGCAGATAATCTTGTGCCTAAATCTGTCTGAGAACTCTGAATAGATGAAAGTTGATTTAAAATCTGAGCAATATCAGCCTTGGTTGCATAAATGGAAGAATCTTGTTGTGCAGAAGAAGAAGAAGTCTGAGAAGCTTTCAGAGAAGAAACAGAAGAAGCCACTTCAAAAAAAGCATTCAGAAGTGCTTGTTTGAAAGAGTTCAGATCATTAGATGATTGAAGTTGAAAATCATTCAACTTATTTACCATACTCTCCCCATATTTATCCAACCTATCCTCCAACACGTTTTTGGTTGTATCCGTCAATTCCTTGATATCCTTCTGAATCTTTGCAAATTCAGAAGTACAGAAATCTTTGAATTTTGTGAATTCAGAAGATGTGGGTAAGGTTCCAAGACGAACAGATGGTCTTGTTTGCAACCCTTCAGAAGAAGGCTGACCTGTATGTTCCACAGAGACATCATGAACCACATTTGATTCTGTGAATGGGGCTTTTGTGATGTTAACCCCACCAGGTCTTCCAACTAATCCTTGATATCCAAAAAAATGTAATATCTATAGTTGTTGATGCAATGTGACAAACACTTTGCTTAGTGACATCTGGAAGATGTGTGCTAGTGTGAATGGATTCCACATGAAGTAGTTCAGTAGGCTCAAAGTTGAGGGGACTCTCAGACTCAATGTGCTCAGAATGGTGAAGGGGGACATATATCCTTCATTTTCAACAAAAGAAACCTCCAATTGGGGTCTTAATGGATTATAAGCTGCTTGCCCCATATGTGTTGATGAAACACCCTTCTGTTGAGAGATGGGTGAGTGGCTTTGGGGGACAAACAAATTTGCCATGGGCTCACTGGCTTTTTCAATATCATCCACCAAAGAATGTGGAATGATAGAAGATGTGGGTTCCCGACTAGTAACATGTGGTTCACAGGTTTTTTTTTTCTTTTACCTGTGTTCTCCCCTCTTCAATTATTTTTCTAACTCTTCTACCCATTCCCTCATTTTCATTTTTCCTCTTTACGCTTTGAGGTTGTTCTCCCCCTTGAACAACCTCCCCTCTCTTTCTATTAATTCTAGACTCCCTTGCATTATCACCACTCTGGTTTGAAACACGGGAAGGGACTACTGGTTGAGGTAATCCCAAAGATTCTGAATGCTCACTCACAATCATATTTGGTGGACTTACAAGATCAATTAAATGAGAAGGAAGTGGAACTGCATTTGGAAATGTAAGTTTTGCATTTGGAGGCCTTAAACTGTCCATAGTAAAGATAGGAACATGTACCTCATGTGCTAGAACAGGGATTTTTGATACAACTTTCATTGCTCCTTTGATGAGAGTTTGAAAAATTCTCTGAAATGGTATGTAGTTGAATGTGGACTTCTTCAAGATTGCAGATTTGAGTTCATCAAAAATAAGACTAGCATAATCATAGTGCTTGTTGAAGGCAACTCCATGAAAGATAATCCTCCCATTTGCTGAAGCTTGATCCAAGCTTGAACTTTTCCCAGATAAAAAAGTATTCAAAATTGAGAATAAACAGTACCATATTGGAGGTAAACACTTTCTTCTAAAGGAACTTAAAGCATTTAGATTTTCAGAATATCCCAAACTCATGAAATCTGAGATCATTTCTGTTGAGGAAGGAATTTGATCATAAGAAGTTTTCCCAAAAACCTCATCTGACTTTGGCAAGAAGTGAAGGCATCTAATATCATCCACAGAGATACATACCTTGTAAGCATGAACATAAGAGACAATTTCATCTTAAGATACATCAACCTCAATATAGTGCCAGAATTGTTGAAGGTAAGAAGCAGGAACAGAGAATTTCCTAGAAAGTAGAGAACGAAGTGGATGTTTCTTCAGAATGTCAATCAAAATTATTTGATCATCAGTAAAGTCTTTCGATTTAAAATTCAAAGAACAGTTATTTTTCTTGATTTCTAGCAGTTTCTCAGAAGGAAGATACAGTTTTGACATATCACTACTTTCAGCATGAGTCTGAGATTCACTATCACCAGCATTTGATTCAGAAACAACTTCAATGGGTTCGATTTGTGTTTCCCCAATTTTGTCAGTTCTCGGGTTAGGGTTAGGGTTAGGTTTTGAAGGTCCGGCTTGATTAATAGCTGTTGTGGCTGTGTCTTGAACCATTTGATCTTCAGGAAGTGGAACTTCCATTGTTCCAACAACCAGTTTCTGAGGTACGATCTTGAATGAACCATCACTCGATGATCCATTGCTATCATTGTGACTCGAGGAAGTAGAAACCATAACTTTGGAAGTAGACATGATAGTGGAAGAACAAGGATTCGAAATGGAATTAAGATCAATGAGAACAGATAGGTTTTGCAGAGTAAAATCGCTAAAGAAAATGAAGATGATGAAGAATCCATTGATTTATAAGACTGGATAAGCATTGATGGACACGTGGCCAAAAAGTAAAATGTGATTAGAGTAGTAATCATCATTTATTTGGATAATGAACCGGTTAAACGACGTGATTAAGAAATATCCAATGAAATTAAAACACGTGGCACACGCTTAAGTGATACTTAAGAAAATATCAACGGGAAGTTAAGTTCTGAGAACAAGTTCAAAAACTTCAGAAAATGTACAGAACTTCTGAGAATAAGTTCAGAAGTCTGAAAGAAGGAATTCAGAAGAACCTCAGAATTTTTTAGTGTGGTTCAGAACTAAACTTGGATCACTTTAGGAGACCAAAAATCATTTAAAAATACAAACTTCTGAAAAATATAAAACATTTTGAGAATTCAGAAGTAGGTTTGAACAAACAGAAAACTTATTTTATCTAAGGAAGCTTGTTCATACTTCTTAGATATGAAGATCAAGACTTGATTTCAGCAATTCAGATTTGTTTTGTAAGAAAGAGTAGTGCAGAATTTTGAAATTAATACCACTCCCCCTTGAATCATTAGCAACTATGAGTCTCCCCCTTAATCAGTGCAACTTTATTAAAGAAACAAGAAAATATTAGAGAAATGAGAAAGAGAAAAAAATTGAAAAGTATTAAAAGACAATCAACCTACTAAAGAAGAATTATATTTCTGAGATTGAAAAGAAGCAAAGATCTGAATGTTAAACTTCAGAATATTCGAAATATTTCTAAACAGCAAACTATTCAGAATTTGAGATAAAAACTTCAGAATATAATTTCTAGAATATGGTTGATGTGTAATACTTACATAGACATATTCATCATGCCATCAGCTAACTGATAATCTGTCTTAACAAAAAATATTTCAATATTACCTTTTTCCGCATGATCTTTGATAAAATGATATCTTACATCGATGTGCTTGGTCTTTGAATGTTGAACAGGATTTGTAGTGATGGCTATGACACTCTTTGAATCACAATACAGAGGAATCTTTTTGAAAGTATAACCATAGTCTTTAGGACCCAAACAATCAAGATATCAATATATGGAAAGATTTTAACAGGAATGTGATAGCCAAATGTAATATGTATTGATTGAATGTACAATATTACAGAATATATCTTTACGAGGCTAATAGAAACGTTAGTTCTAACTATCTAACAAACTAACTATTTATACATGAAATAGAAAGACTTAAGTAACAGTACATTCATAACAGACAGGTTCAGAATAGGTTCTGAGCTCCTCCAGATCTTCTTCAGAAGTGTCTTCAGAACTTCTTCAGAACCTCTTCAGAATGTCTTTAGAGCTTCTGAAGTTGAAACTTCAGAAGTTTATGCCTTAGGCTTTTCTCCAGATCTTTATATCTTCAGAACCTAGTCCCTTTTGAAGCTATTATGATATCTCTATCAGAGTTGTTTTGAAACTTTATTTTAGGTAATCCTCTGACAGAATGTTGCTTGTCTAATTCAGAAATGGATTTGAAGTTCAGATATGACATTCTTCTATGCTATAGCCAACTCATCTCTAACATAGATGTAGAAATATACCAGATTCCTTTTAGTTGACCATCTTCTGTAAAAGTGGTTGTGTAAATGTCACCATCCATATAAGCTGTTAACTTTTCAAGCTTCTCAGAGTTTAAAATAATCAATGGAAGGTTTTCTGTTTCTAATTAATTCATAAGGAGTTTTAAGATGTTTCCTTTTTAGAATAGTCCTGTTTTGTGTAAAACATGTTGTTTCTATAGCTTTTGCCCAAAGAGATATAGGTAGGTTTGAATAAGGAAGCATGGTTGTGGCATCTTCTACCAAAGTGATGTTCTTCCTACTAACTATAACATTCTGTTGTCAAGTTTTTGAAGTGAAAAAGTTATGTGATATAGCAACAGAATCCAAAAAATTCTGAAGATTTGAATTTGTAAATTTTGTTCCATTGTCGCTTCTGATCTTTTGAATTGAGAGTTGAAGCAGAACCTGTATCTTCTTCAGAAATGGGATTAAAACTTCTGAGGTGTCAGATTTATGTCTTAGAAATTCAACCCAGGTATATCTCGAGAGTTCATCTATCATTACAAGGATATACTTTTTTTTATCTAAACATTGAGTCTTCATTGGCCCACACAAATCCATGTGTATCATTTCTAGAGGAGCCTTGCATGAAGAGACTATTTTTAAACAATGTGAACTTCTATTTATCTTACCTAATTCACATGCAGAACATAAAGAGTTCTTTTGAAACTTTATTTTAGATAATCCTCTGAAAAGAATGTTGCTTTGTCTAATTCAGAAATGGATTTGAAGTTCAGATGTGACATTCTTTTATGCCATAGCCAACTCATCTCTAACATAGATGTAGAAATATAGAAGTTTCCTTTTAGTTGACCATCTTTCGTAAAAGTAGTTGTGTAAATGCCACCATCCCTATAAGCTGTTAACTTTTCATGCTTCTTAGGGTTTAAAATAATCAATGGAAGGTTTTCTGTTTCTAATTAATTCCTAAGGAGTTTTAAGATGTTTCCTATTTAGAATAGTCTTGTTTTTTGTAAAACATGATGTTGCTACCCCTTCTGCCTAAAGAGATAGAGGTAGGTTTGAATAAGCAAGAATGGTTGTAGCAGCTTCTACCAGAGGTATGTTCTTCCTTTCAACTACACCATTCTGTTGTCGAGTTCTTGCAGTGAAACCGTTATATGATATACCAACAGAATCCAAAAAATTCTGAAACTTTGAATTTGTAAATACTGATCCACTATCACTTCGGATCTTTTGAATTGGGAGTTGAAGCAGAACCTGTATCTTCTTCAGAAATGGGATTAAAAATTTTGAGGTGTCAGATTTCTGTATCAGAAATTTAACCCAAGTATATCTCGAGAATTCATCTATCATTACAAGGATATACTTCTTTTCACGTAAACTTTGAGATTTCATTGGCCCACACAAATCCATGTGTATCATTTCTAGAGGAGCCTTGAATGAAGAGAGTATTTTCAAACAATGTGAACTTCTATTTATCTGACCTAATTCACATGCAGAACATAAAGAGTTATTTTGAAACTTAATTTTAGGTAATCCTCTGACAGAATGTTGCTTGTCTAATTCATAAATGGATTTGAAGTTCAGATATGACATTCTTCTATGCCATAGCCAACTCATCTCTTACATAGATGTAGAAATATACCAGATTCCTTTTAGTTGACCATCTTCTGTAAAAGTAGTTATGTAAATGTCACCATCCCTATAAGCAGTTAACTTTTCATGCTTCTTAGAGTTTAAAATAATCAATGGAAGGTTTTCTGCTTCTAATTAATTCATAAGGAGTTTTAAGATGTTTCCTATTTAGAATTGTCCTGTTTTGTGTAAAACAAGCAGTTGCTATAGCTTCTGCCGAAAGAGATAGAAGTAGGCTTGAATTAGCAAGCATGGTTGTGGCATCTTCTACCAAAGTGTTGTTCTTCCTTTCAACTATACCATTCTGTTGTCAAGTTTTTGAAGTGAAAAAGTTATGTGATATAGCAACAGAATCCAAAATATTTTGAAGCTTTGAATTTGTAAATTTTGTTCCATTGTCGCTTCTGATACATGGCTTCATGTATCACTTAGCAATTTCAAGAGATAAAGTTCTTACTCACAACAATTGCAAGATACGTGAGCTGCAAAAACTTGGGCACCAAACCTTAAATTTAGACATTCTCTTTTATTCTTATAAAAGGGATGTTTGTCTTCTAGCTAAAAGGTTTGATGGGACTTCTCAGAGCATGAAGAAAAGTAGATAAAGTTATCTGACATTACGTGCTACAAAGAATGGTTCATCTATTAATCTAGTACAAAGGGAGTGGCCTCTTCCTTTGTCCATCAGATAAACTTCCAGCTAATCAATCCTTGACAGCTGTCCACTTACATCCCTTGCATGGGCACTATAAAAAGAGATAAAGTCCTTCCCAGACATCTCACGTCTTCAACAAATCTTTTCTGAAAGTATTTGTTTGATTTCGCCAAAGCTGTGTGCGCTAACAGTTTATTTTAACTTCCTGTGTGTATAAGTTAATTACTGTTATTTAAGTTTGTTAGAATAGGTTGTCTATTCTTTTCCGCAACAAACTTTTGTGTGTAAATTTTTAATATATATATTAAAAAGTTTAAAAAGAGCAAAAATTGTGTGTTTGTATTCATCCCCCCCCCCCCCCCCTCTACAAACTCTTACTAGCTTAGCCATCTCCCTTCCGGGACTAACAAGTGGTATCAGAGCAGTTGGTTTAATCTCATAAACCAGATCTGTGATGGCTGCTACTTCCTCAAATGATGGTACCATGCAAACCTCTTCCAGAAGCACATACGATTTAGGATCCTTGGCCAAACCTCCAAGGTTCAACCCAAGTAATTTTGGGTTATGGAAAAATTGCATGCTACTTTTTCTAGAAAGGATTGATTGCAGGTATCCCATCATTCTAAATGAGGGACCTTTAATTCCTAAAGTCTGGGCTCGCTATGGTCCACAAAAAGATACTGAAGGAAAGGATATAGAGTCTGATGAGGATAAGAGTGACAAAACAAAAGGTGTATATCATCAAAGCCTTAAATAAGTATAATGAAGATGATAAACGCACAGTTGCTCTAGATACTAAAGTTAAATCAGCTCTAGCTCTATCCCTTCCTGATGAAGTATATCACTCTCTTGTAAATCTTTCTTCTGCTAAAGAGATGTGGGATACTCTAGGTGTCTTATATGAAGGCACTAAAGAAGTGAAGAAATCTAACAGGATCTGTATTGTTAGAAAGTATGAACTCTTCTCCCATGAGAAAGGAGAATCCCTATCTGTCTACTTCAATCGTTTTAACTGTCTTCTAAATGATCTTAAGGTTCTTGGAAGAGTTTATGATAATGAAGAAGTTCTCTGCAAGTTCATGGATTGCTTCCCAGACTTATGGGAAACCATATGTACTTGCATTAAGCAAACCAAGGATCTTGATGTGATGCCTTTAACTGCTCTCTATGGGACTCTTCTTCATTTTGAGCAAACCAAGAACCAAAGAAAGTCTCTTATAAAAGATATTAAATCTTCTTCAATTGCTCTAATAAGTAATTCTAAATCTTCTTCCTGTGTAGCTAGAATTACTTACCCTTCTTCTTCTGATTCTAAAGGTAACCCTAAGGAAGAATCATCTCATCTATCAGATGCTTACTATAGTGCAACTGATGATGAAGGTGAGGATTCTGCCATTGACATACTTTCTGATAGTGTGGCAATGATTGTTGGAAACCTTAAAAACAAAAGATTTTCTTCTAACCGTCCTAGATTTCAAAGAAAATCTTTCTCTCAAAAACCTTCTTCCGACAAATCCAATGAAGAATGCTTCAGTTGTGGGAAGAAAGGTCACTTTGCTTCTGAATGCAGATCTAAATCTTTCTCTAAATTCAAAACTTCTTCTCCTTCTTCTTCTGGCCATGACTTCTCCAAATCGCCTTCTAAAAAGTCTGAAGAGAGAAGTAGCCATCTCTCCAAGGAAAGTCCTGACTCTTCTAAAGAAATCTCTGGGTACAAAAAGTACAAAGCAAAGTACAGAAGAGAAAAAGAAAAGAACCAAAACAGAGAAAAAACCTTGGTTGCTGAAACAGTTTGCTGGGAAGATGAGCAAACCTCTGAGAGTGACAGTGAGTATGTCACAAAATGTCTAATGTCCAAGATTGATGAAATAGAAGAAATGGAAAAGACACTTTGCACTGCTCTTGTATCTACTGAGGAATCAACTTCAGGAACAAAGACTCAGGTACATCCCTTCACCTTTCTCTCCAATGATCAAAAAGCTGATGCTTTTGATTCTTTAACTGTCGACTTCTATGACTTAAAGGATCAGAAGAAAAAGGCTGATATTCATATAAAATGTTTAAATGATCAACTTCTGTCTTGTTTCTCTAAACTGAAAGATTTTGATAAAATGAAAGCTGATCTAGAAAACCTAAGGTATCTAAATGATAGTCTTTCAGAAGAAAAATCAAAAATCTCCAACACTCTTGAAAGAGAACAAGAGGTTCTGCCTAAACGGACCAAATATTCTAAAGATCTTGAAAGAATTCTTCAAGATCAAATCTCCAGCAAAGACAAGACTAGACTTGGATATGGAAAAGATGATTTTCAATCTTCTGACCCTATTCCTCTTCTGTTGAATGTCAAGGCTTTCCTGCTGGCTTCTTGTCTGATGACGATGATGATCTCTTTGGTTACTCATCTGAAGATTCTACCTCTGTTCATTCTATAGATCTTCTAGATATGCTAAAAGTAGAATCAAACTCCAAAAAGTTTGGAGTCTTTGTAAAAGCAAAAGAAGTTTCCACTGAACCTTTAAGAATTCCAAGTTCTTCTTCTTCCGCTCCTAAACCCATTCAAAAGCTTTTAAGCTCTTTGTATCTTCATGAGTCAAGGGACTTTCACAAGTCACCGACTACTCCTGCTTGTCACAACTCTAAAAGATTTTCTCAAAATAAAAAGTTTTCATCCAAAAGAAAATCTCAAGTAATTACTGATTTCATCCCTCGCTCTCTCAACTTAAAGAAATCAAAAAATCCTGGTAAAGGTATTCTTGGACCAAATCCTGATAAAGGTATTCTTTGACCAAGACCAGGTGTTGGCCATCCCTCTACTTCTTTTTCTTCTTCTGATGCTCAAAGCTTTGATAACATGGACTTTAATAGAGCCATTTCTTTAAAGAAATGTTATAACTGTGGCAATACTCTCCATCTTGCAAAGCATTGTCCTAAGAATTCTGATGTTCCTAAAATGCCCTCTAATCCCAAAGGACCCACTTCAAAATGGGTACCAAAAGTCTAAATTTGTTTTTGGGTGCAGGTACCAAACAAAGATCATACATGGTACATGGACAACGGTTGTTCAAGGCACATGACCGGAAACAAATCTCTTCTCTCTAATTTCTTGCAAGAAAAAGGACCTACTGTTTCCTTTGGAGGAAATGGAAAAGGTGTCACCAAAGGCTATGGTACCATATCAAATGGAACCATAACTTTTTCTAAAGTAGCTCATGTTAAAGGGCCAATATACAACTTACTGAGCATCAGCCAAATATGTGATTTGGGATACAAAGTCACCTTTCAACTCTGTGTTTGCTTGGTCCTTGATATGCAGAATAAAGTTGTACTAGCAGGCACCCGAATGAATGACGTCTACATCATCAACATGAAGGAAAATGCTATTGGAGAAGCTGTGTGTCTCCTCTCTCAAGAATTAGTCAAACAAAGTTGGCTATGGCATAAAAGGTTTTCCCATCTAAACTTTAAAATCTTGAACAAACTTTCTAGCAAAGATCTTGTTGTTGGTATGCCAAAAATCTCCTTTGAAAAAGAAAAGTTGCGTGGAGCTTGTGAAAAAGGAAAACTCTCCAGAACTTCCTTTAAATCTAAACAGTGCTCTTCTATCTCTCAACCTCTTCAAATGCTTCACATGGATCTTTGTGGTCCAGTAAGCACACCTAGTCTAGGTGGCAAAAAGTATATGCTAGTTATTGTTGATGAATTTTCTAGATATACTTGGGTGTTCTTTCTAAAACACAAGAGTGATACTGTTGAAGAAATCATCAGGTTTACTAGAAAAATTGAAAATATGAATGGTAAACTGGTGAAATCTATCAGAAGTGATAATGGCACGGAATTCAAAAATGTTGCTCTGGAAGATTTCTTTGAACTAAAAGGAATTTCTTAGAACTTCTCTGCCATACGCACTCCTCAACAAAATGGTGTTGTTAAAAGAAAGAACATAACTCTCTGTGAAGCTGCAAGTTCAATGCTGAGCGAATCCAAGTTACCAACCTATTTTTGGGCTGAAGCAGTTAACACTGCATGCTTTACTCAAAATAGGTCTCTTATAGTCAAAAGGCATGACAAAACCGCGTACGAAGTTTTCCATGGACGGAAACCTGCAGTTGACTATTTCCATGTATTTGGTTGTGCATGTCACATGCTAAATGACAGGGAACAACTTGGAAAGTTTGATCCAAAGGCTGATGATGAAATATTCATGGGCTATTCTCTCTCCTCAAGAGCTTTCAGAATTTACAACCTCAGAAAACAATGCATAGATGAATCTATGCATGTGAAATTTGATGAGTTTGAAGTATCTTCATTATCTTGTAATGAAGAAGAATTAAATCTTTGGATAAGTTCATGTGTTGGTGAACTTCCTTCTTTCTCTTCTTCATCTAATACTTCAAATCCTCAAGACAGCAACTCTCCTCAGCCTCCCATCAACACTACCTCACCTCAAGAACCCACTTCTTCTTCTCCACCTCCTGAAACTAATTCTTCAGGAGATCTTACCCATCTAAACACAATATCTCCCACTAACCCCTCCTCACCATCTCAAATGACCACTTCATCTTCTTCCATTCCTCCTCCCTTGCCTCCTGCACTAAAATGGACCATGGGTCATCCAATAGATCAAATCATAGGTGATCCCCAAGTTGGTGTTAAAACCAGAAGAGGCATCAGCAACCTGTGCTTATATGTCAACTTTGTTTCTATTGTTGAGCCTAAGATAATTAATGAAGCCCTAGATGATCCAAGCTGGGTAATTGCCATGCAAGAAGAACTCTCACAATTTGAGAGAAACAAAGTCTGGAAGTTAGTTCCTCGTCCATCTGACAAAACTATCATTGGAACAAAATGGGTGTTCAGAAACAAGATGGATGAAGAAGGAACTGTCATAAAAAATAAAGCAAGGTTGGTTGCTTAAGGATATAGGCAAGAAGAAGGAATTGACTATGATGAAACTTTTGCTCCTGTTGCCAGATTGGAAGCTATCCGAATATTTCTTGCCCATGCTACTTACAAGAATTTTCGGGTATTCCAAATGGATGTCAAAAGTGCCTTTGTAAATGGTGAGCTGGCTGAAGAAGTGTATGTGAAGCAACCACCTGGGTTTGAAGATCCAGTCCATCCTTATCATGTATATCGGCTAGATAAAGCTCTGTATGGACTGAAGCAAGCTCCTCATTCCTGGTATGATACTCTCTCAGTTTACCTTCTTAAAAATGAGTATATACGAGGAAAAGTTGACAACACTCTCTTCTTCAAGAAATCAAAAGGTAATATCATTCTTGTTCAAATCTATGTTGATGATATTATTTTTGGAGCCACCGATGAATCCTTGTGTGATAAGTTTAGTTCCCTCATGCAAAAAGAGTATGAAATGAGCATGATGGGGGAGCTAACTTTCTTTCTTGGTTTGCAAGTAAAACAATATTCAGAAGGTATTTTCATAAATCAAAATAAATATATTAAAGACCTTCTGAAAAAGTTTCAGTTTGATACTTGTTCAACTATGAAAACTCCTATGGCTCCTCCTCTTAAACTTGACTCTCATCGTGATGGTGTATCTGTCAATATCACAAGTTATAGAGGAATGATATGATCTCTTCTTTATCTAACTGCAAGTAGACCTGATATTATGTTTGCTACTTGTCTCTGTGCTCGTTATCAAGCTAATCCTAAGGAATCACATCTCTCTGCTGTGAAAAGGATTTTTCGGTATCTAAAAGGTACCATAAATCTGGGTCTTTGGTATCCCAAAGACTCAGTTTTCGATCTCATCGGGTACTCTGATTCTGATTTTGCAGGTTCAAAAATAAACCGAAAAAGTACAACTGGAGATTTTCTGATTCTGATTTTGCAGATCTCACCAGATTTTCACAAAAATCCCAATATTGTGTGACAACTCAAGTGCAATAGCCATTGCCAACAATCCGGTGCTTCATTCAAGATCTAAGCACATTGATATCAGATATCACATTATAACAGATCATGTCTCTAAAGGTGATGTGGAACTTCACTTCATTCCCACTGATTACCAATTAGCTGACCTGTTCACAAAGCCACTTGATGAAGCATTCCTCATTGGCAAATTAGGTATGATAAACATAGACTAATATATATTTTATGTAAATATATAAATTTATGTTTATATATATATAGAATATATATATATATAAACATATATTTATATATTTTATAACCTAAATATTATATATGTTATATATATATATAATTTTTTTTTTAAAAATATATATATATATATATATATACCTAATGTCGGTGACTAAGTCACCGACGAGCACCCTCTCTCTTCTCTTTCATCTCTCAAAACCCTAATCCTAGGCCACCGCCGCTAAGAACCATACACTATCCACCGACGGTGTCACAGCCACCGAGAGCCACCGATACCATCCAACCTCTTTCCGACGATCCACCGAAAGCCACCCACCGACTCATCACTTTCCGACGTTTACCTCACTTCTAAGTCACCGACGTTTACCCTAAGCCTCGAAGCCACCGACGGTCGCACCTAGGCACCGACGTCCTAGCCTCATCCACTGACGCCATTGCTGACGTCACCTCTCGACCGCTGACGTCACCTTCCGACGTCCACCGTGGCTACATCCACCGACGTCGTACCATCATTTCATCCACCGATGATCGAATCCTTCAACTCACCCACCGACGTTTACCCTTCTTAGCCTCATCCACCGACGTTTGTCACTCCACCCACCGACAGTGCACTCTCTCACCGAGGTAACCTCTAAAACCCTTCTTACTCTCTAACTCTTTAGAGATAACTCTTGGTTTACCTATCTTGGTGAGTAAGATTCATTGAACTTATCCTTAATGACATCATCAACGTCATTAATGTCAGAAGCATGCGCCGATTTCAAAACCTAAACCCTTAGAATTCAGACCTTTCAATCACCAAAAGTAATCATTATTTATGGAAATTGAAATTCCCTCCACTTATATAACCACTCTTACCTATTACTACTCCTCCTTTCTTGCACCCTTCTTCTCTCTTATTCAAAACCAAAGGAAAACCTGCAACTTTCTTCTTCTTCAATGGCTTCTCCTTCAAAGTCTTCAGAAGAACAAACCATCACCTTTGGTTCACTCTCATTTCCTGCGTGCAATTACTTTGGACGCATTGGTACTGATAATGCCCATCTTGAATACAATGACATTTGTTGGTTCCTTCAAAGATGTCCTCTTCAGTATGCTCTTACAGTAAAACCTAAGATGAGTAAGTTTCTCTTAGGAAACTTTTGGTTGACATGCACATTTGATGCTTCTACAGATCAAATTCTTGCATCTGTTCTTAGCAATGATGAACACGATGTGGTATTTGATGCGGAAGATGTTCGTAGGATTCTCAGACTTCCCTCTTATGATTCCTATGAACCTTTTCCTCTTGGGAATGAACACCAAATGGTGGTATCTGTGATGAACTACATGGAAGAAAGGAAGGGGTCAAAGTCAAAGGGTCCAGGTACTTTGCTTAGAAAGAATATGGGGAGCATATGGAACTTTCTATTTGCTCACCTTATTCTTTCCTTGAGCAAGAAGACAGGTGGTCCGGATCAGTCACCTTCCCAAGTAACAGAACTGGCACATGCTCTAATATTTCAAAGAAGGATAGACTTTGCAAGCTATTTCTTCAATGAAATGATCTCTACTTTTTCTACTCTTCGACGCCCTCAGGTACCATTTCAGCACCTTTTCTCTGTTATTATTCATGCAAAGTTGGCAGATAAACTTGAAAGAAGAGATGATATCATTTATGATCTCCCTCTTCATCAAGTGGGAAATCAGATTATGAAAAAGGGAGTCTTAGCAACAGACAACCCTATCCCACCTTCCATGATTGAGTTTGCAAGGAATGCAACTCTCTCTTGGGGAGAAAATGAACCGCGTCTTCAAAGAACCTCAGGTATGTCCTCTACCTCGTCTGCACCTAGAGTAACTGATGTGCCCAAATCTCGAAAGAGATCCAAAGCGTCGGGTACATCTATCTCCACACCCACCGATGCTACGAAGCCAAAAGAACCTTTGCCTTCTACCCAAGCATCTAAATCCCGAAAGCGGAGAAACTCAAAAAGTCCCCCAAAGACTTCCTCAAAAAAGTCTAAGGGAACCTAAAGGGTTAAAACTCACATGCCATCTACTGACTCCCAAAAGTCAGTAGGTGTTGAAAATATCCTCACCAAACCCAAGGAACACTTAACCAAACCTAGCTCCTCCATGCCCTCTCAAAAGGACACCCATATTATTCCTTCATCAACTTTTTCACTAGTTGATGAAGATGACTTGGAGTCTCCCATCCAAGGTACCTCTTCACCACCCCCGGAGCTCTCACAGCTCCTTTTCCACAATCCACGTGAGAGTGCACCACAACCAGGTGCATTTGATGGAGCAACCCACTTTACCGATTTTCTCATGTCCGACACTATACCTTGGTCAGGTACGTCTCCCATACATGAAAAGGTTGTGGAGGAACCCATTACTGAGGAATCCCCTCATAGACACTCTTCTCCACGTGTCTCCCCCACATCTCCTAAATCCCCCCAAAGAAAACCTACAGGTTTGGTGGATTATTCTTCCAGTGATGATGATGCTGATCAACCACCAAAGCCTCAACCCTCTGCTCCCATGTCTTCCAAACAGGGAGATGATCTTCTACAAGCTTTCACCAACTTTACCAGTGATACTATCCGAAGGGTGGAGGCTCTAGAAGACCATGCAAGCAAAGAAATGGAAAGAATGGCTTCACTTTCCTCATCACTTAGATCTAACATTGAGGAGTTGTCGGTGAGTCACTCGACTCTAATGACATGTTTAGATCTCCTACACTTGGATATCCTTGATCTTCAGCAAGGGTTTTCTTCAAGTCAAGCATCTGTGCTCTCTTCCATCCAGGAACTTTGAAGTTCTTCTACCCAACAAGCCACCGATATTTCTTCTCTTATTGCCAATCAGAAGGCAATTATGGAGTCTCTTCTCAGTCTTCACACCAAAGTTGACAAAGTTCCAACCTCTTCTCCAACGGTTGAACTTGATATTGGTGACTCTTTCGTCCAGGATAAGGATAGATTTGTCCTTCAAAAAGTTGAGAAGAAGCTAGGTGGTCTCTGCTCTGATATAGAAAGAATGAAGGAGTTTTTCTCTTCAGTGGGTTTCAAGGGTTCAACTACTGAGGGGAAGAAAAATGCGAAGGCCACTGCTACCACCTCAGCCGCCGAAGCCGCCGATACCACCACCATCCCAGCCATCGATGTGGCAGCCACTGATGTGGTAGCCACCGACGTGGTAGCCACCGATGTGGTAGCCACTGATGTGGTGGTATCCCCAGCCACCGATGTGGCTCTCCCAGCCACCGATGGTGGTGCTGTGATCACGGTCACCGAGGTGACTCCTCCCCTTGTCACCGAGGTGACTCCTTACGTGCTCACCGAGTCTACTGGAGCAGCTGTTGAGGGGGAGAGTGTCAGTGCTCAACCCCTTGAAACTGAAGAAGAAAAGAAGAGAAAAGAAAAAGCCAAAGGAAAGAAGCCTATTTCCTTTGAAGAACAGAAGGAAGAGAAAAGGAGAAGGAAAAGGATGAGAGATCCTCAAGCAGATACTCTTAGACTTCAGCCTGCCCCTGCACTCACCGATCCTCTTGGGGTAGAGGCAATCAGGGCTCAACTTGAATTTGATCAGACTAATGTACTCAAGCTAGCTCATGATGAAGCCGTTTATGCCAAAGTCACCGATGCAATTCAAGCTTAGAAAGATGAGCTTGAAAATATAAAGAAGAAATCTGAAGCTGCAAAAATGGTTGATGAGGCAAAGAAAACCAAGGAGATAGAATGGTTTAAAAGGATAATGAAGAACAGAAAGGATGATTCTAAAATCATCGGTGCTACTATTAGTCCTCCAACCAAAAACTCTCCCAAGTTACTTATCACACTTAAAAGAGCTAACACACTCTTAAAGGTTTATGAGGCTGTATGGTTGGAAGTTCTTGGGATAACCGAATGGATGGAGGTTGGGAACTGTATTGCCAAAAGCATGAGCAAGTACAAGGAGCTTGTACTTAATATGCTCAGAAAATTCTTCATCAAAATGATAAAAATTCAGAAGGAACATAGCATTTTGGTGACAAGAATTGAAACTCAACAGATGTACCTTATCCAACAAGGTCTCACTGGAGAGATGATCAGTCCTCCAAAGAACAAAAAGAAGGGACACTTTGTTATGCTTCATGAAAGAGGCATCAAGATTGATGCTTCGGGTATTGATCTTTCCATCCCCACTCCTATTGCTTATTTTGAGCAAACTATGGTCACCGAGCCTGAACTTGGAGTGTTCTTTGAGGACATCTATGGTAACATAGGTTTCTTCAGAGCTTCTGACGTTCCAAGGGCCCACAACTCCTTCTTGTCTGCTATTCTAGGAGTACCTCCTATTGAAGACCATGGTATGACCAGAATGATCTTGGATGAACTTAAACGAAGAGAACCCTCAGATCCATGATCTTGCAAACGTATAGTACAGTATGAACTTTATTAATCATGTACTCTGATCAATGTTATGCGTTGATTAATAAAAGTTCATACTTTTCTTCCATCTCATCTCTTGTTAATATTTTTACAAGCTTTGCACATATTTAAATTTATACTTATTCTTTCATTCATTTTATACTCTTAAACTGTACATACTCAGTCAAAAAAAAAATCTGAGTCAAAAGAACCCAAAAGAAAAATAGAAAGGGTCAAAAGAATTTCTTTCTAACCTACAGGTATCATCATCAAATAGGGGGAGATTGTTGGGTCACCGATGATTTGTTGATGAACCTTCTCTATTATTTGTTTGACCTTTTACAGGGTCTTTTGAAGGTCTGAAATATACTTCAAGTATTGAAAAGTCAAAGACTATTCAATCTAAGGGTTGTACATCAAAATGTGGAATTTTTGATGTAACAACTAACTTTAATATTCAGACCATTGCCAAAGTCAAGATTGTTGGGTCACCATGGGTCACCGATGGTACACTTAAAAGTTATCAAAGTACTATGACATCAATACAAGATGAGGACATCAAGTTTGAAGTCATGGTCACCGACATTACAATCTTGGTCACCGAAATTGCAGGTATATTTTCTAAGGCTGTGATATCAAGTCACAAGGATGTACACTTTCAACACTTAGTGAAAGATGAAGTTTATCAAGCAAAAGCAAAGTATACACTTATCATTTCCAGCCTTACAAAGTATCCACCGATATGATACATGGCTTCATGTATCACTTAGCAATTTCAAGAGATAAAGTTCTTACTCACAACAATTGCAAAATACGTGAGCTGCAAGAACTTGGGCACCAAACCTTAAATTTAGACATTCTCTTTTATTCTTATAAAAGGGATGTTTGTATTCTAGCTAAAAGGTTTGATGGGAATTCTCAGAGCATGAAGAAAAGTAGATAAAGTTATCTGACATTACGTGCTACAAATAATGGTTCATCCATTAATCTAGTACAAAGGGAGTGGCATCTTCCTTTGTCCATTAGATAAACTTCCAGCTAATCAATCCTTGACAGCTGTCCACTTACATCCCTTGCATGGGCACTATAAAAGGAGATGAAGTCCTTCCCAGAAATCTCACGTCTTCAGCAAATCTTCTCTGAAAGTATTTGTTTGATTTCGCCAAAGCTGTATGCGCTAACAGTCTTATTTTAACTTCCTGTGTGTATAAGTTAATTACTGTTATTTAAGTTTGTTAGAATAGGTTGTCTATTCTTTTCCGCAACAAACTTCTGTGTGTAAATTTTTAATATTTATATTAAAAAATTTAAAAAGAGCAAAAATTGTGTGTTTGTATTCATCCCCCCCCCCCCCCTTCCCCCCCCCCCCCCCCCTTCTACAAACTCTTACTAGCTTAGCCATCTCTCTTCCGGGACTAACAATGACATTATTCTACACCATAGCCAAATCATCTCTAACATAGATGTAGAAATATAGCAAATTCCTTTTAGTTGACCATCTTCTGTAAAAGTACTTGTGTAAATATCACCATTCTTATAAGTTGTTAACTTTTCATGCTTCCTAGAGTTTAAAATAATCAATGGAAGGTTTTCTGTTTCTAATTAATTCATAAGGAGTTTTAAGATGTTTCCTATTTAGAATAGTCTTGTTTTGTGTAAAACATGTTGTTGTTATAGCTTCTGCCTAAAGTGATAGATCTAGGTTTGAATAAGCAAGAATGGTTGTAGCAGCTTCTACCAGAATTATGTTCTTCCTTTCAACTACACCATTCTGTTGTCGAGTTCTTGTAGTGAAACCGTTATATGATATACCAACAGAATCCAAAAAATTCTGAAGCTTTGAATTTGTAAATTCTGTTCCACTATCACTTCTGACCTATTGAATTGGGTGTTGAAGCAGAACCTGTATCTTCTTCAGAAATGGGATTAAAACTTCTGAGGTGTCAGATTTCTGTCTCAGAAATTCAACCCAAGTATATCTCGAGAATTCATCTATCATTACAAGGATATACTTCTTTTCACCTAAACTTTGAGTCTTCATTGGCCCACACAAATCCATGTGTATCATTTCTAGTGGAGCCTTTCATGAAGAGAGCATTTCAACGGATGTGAACTTTTATTTATCTTACCTAATTCACATGCAGAACATAAAGAGTTCTTTTGAAACTTTATTCTAGGTTATCCTCTGACAGAATATTGCTTGTCTAATTCAGAAATGGATTTGAAGTTCAGATGTGACATTCTTTTATGCCATACCAACTCATCTCTAACATAGATGTAGAAATATAGCAGTTTCCTTTTAGTTGACTATCTTCTGTAAAAGTAGTTCTGTAAATGTCACCATCCCTATAAGTTGTTAACTTTTGATGCTTCTCAGATGTGACAACTGTCAAAATTCGAGTTTTCAGGTTAGCTTCTATTAAGTTTATTAGTGTTTATATAGATTAATTTTAAGAATAGGAGTTAGTTGGTTTAGAATGGCCGAAAAATCCTTAGCATTTCCAGTAGTCCCTTAAAATGTCTGGTTCCGACCCGTAACTGTCTGAAACGTCCAATACAGTGCCAAATGCTCTAAATTATACCCAATTTATATAAAATATATAGTTTTAGTATTTTATTTATGAAACTTTTTATTTTGTTAGAATTTAACCCTTTTGGGCTTACATTTTGAGAAAAAGGCCAAAAAAAATGAGAAAAATGGCATTTTTATCAATAATGGGATTGGGTTTAATTGTTTAAAAAAATACATTTTGGAGTGGGCCCACAAGGTGGCCGGCCCTCCCCTTGTTCCCCCCTATAAAAATTTAATTTTTTTTTTCATTTCACTTCATTTCAAGGTATGAATTCTACTTATGTTTTGCATTATTTTTGTGCACTTTTGTACCTCTTCTTTTTATACATTCATACCAAAAATGTGTTCTATGTAAGAGAAGGATTCTTGTGATTTCTAGAAGGGAGATTTAATACCAAGAACATGAAAAATGTTCATCAAATGGTGAAATCTATGAACTTTCATCAAGGACACAAGAATGAAATGGAAAAACCCTTCAAAAATTAGCACCTTCTCTCATTTCATGAATCTGAGTTTGGAGTCATATTGCATGCATAATCTATCATATATTTTGAGTATTTATTTATGTTAAACACAATACTTGATGGTGGGGATGACCTCTTTGGAAATGAACCACCATATTCATAAGTTTTGAATCTTAAAAACCTTGTTTCATGCTTTTGAACTTGCTGTCCAGAAAATGGGTTTTGTTTGGGTTAGTTTCAAGTTCAAAGTTTTTTGTATTTTGATTATTGTTCATATTTTATGAGTTGGGTTCTTATCCAAGTGGTCTCACTCAAAAATATTGAGTTTTGACCCCCAAATGCTCATAACAAATCATGTGTGCAACTGGAAGTTCAACAGCAGAAAAACCCTATTTTGAACAACCATAACTCTTTGAATATTCTTCCAAATCACTTGATTTTTCTTCTGGAAGTTAGTTTAATGAGTTACCTTTCAAATGTTCTTGATTTCATTAAAAAATATTGTGATTTGAGGTTCCAACTAATTGAAACAAAATGAGTGTGCAAACTGTCAACCAATGACAGATTTGTGCATGCATGTTCAAATGGCCATATCTCTTTCAAAACTCAATGAACAAGAATGATTTTTCTTTTGAGAGTTAGTTTTATGAGTTATATTCAGTTTGCAAGTGGAATCATCTAAAAATATGGAGTTTTGACCCTCCAAACACCGAAAATACTTTAGGTGTGCAATCTGTGAAACCACCAGCAGCTAAACTCTACTTTGTGTGTTAGTATCTCCTTTGTTATTTGTCTTTAATGCATGATTCTTCTTCTAAAACCTTATTTTGTGAGTTAGTATTCATATGAATGCAGTTTCATTCAAAAATATGAAGTTTTGAGGCATTAACCTATTGATTAAAGTTAAGTGTGCAATCTGTCAGCTAATGAGAGAATTGTGCATGCAACTTTGTAGTGCCATATCTGCTTCATAACTTCTTCAAAATCAGTGATTCTTATCTCAAGAGTTTCCTTTATGAGTTATGATTCCAATCCAACTAGAAATTCTAGAAAACACTAAGTAGAACTCCTCAAATGAGTGATTTATTAACATGGTGTAATCTGCTATGCCAGTTGTGACCCATTGCATTGCATAAATTATTTGAATAATTTTTACATGTCCAAAATGCATCAAATTTGGTCACAATCATCATAACCCAGTACTATATCACATATAAAAATATGGGAAGCCATGTCATTTTGGAAGTCTCTTCATTTTGATCACTTTGAGTACTACAAGTTTCTGTCCATAAGTGAAATTCTGGAATTTCTTATTTTAACAATTATTGATCATTGGATGGTTTATAACACAACTTACGGTATAAATTACTATATTAACGAGCATATGTGCATTATGTATAATTGGACTATAGACAATCAAGTTGGATGTATGTGGACATTTATAAGCTTAAGACTTATTCACTTCCATAAGTAGTTTTAGACCCATAAGTGATGGTTTTGAGCATTTCTCTTTGTTAGGGAATCGTTAGGCCTTTGGGTGGGGATCGAATCGTGCTTTTGAGTAGCGGAGCTTGCAAAGGTGAGTATTCACAGCCCCTCTTTTTAAATGTTTATACGTTTGGGGTGTAAAGCATGTTGTTTTAATGGAAATTGAATTGATTTATATTGATTTAACGAAAAGCATATAAATCATTATGATGAGCAACTATTTATTACACTAAATGATATGTCTAGTTATGTAAAGTCCCTGTGGTACACTACTATTTAACTCTAAATGAGCCGATGATATTTGTGGATAGCGCTATTTGGTTGACATACCCACCTAACTGGCAAGTAGGGGTGCACTTTATCAATTAAGAATGCTCTACACATGTGGACTTTAGGTCCACCGCTGAGGTAGTTCATGGGGCATAGAATGTCGAGTAGGCTTAGTAGTGGCTCAATATTTATATATCATGTGTAATGGTAAATTTGTATTTTTGCTCATGAATTTTTTTAAAACATTTAAGCTGATGCGAACTTCTGCTTCGCTATTTCTATACCTTGCATATAAAATGTTTTGTGCATATGAAGAACCTGTGAACTCACAACTCTTTGTAGTTGACACTTTGTTTTAACATGCTTTACAGGAAGAGAATAAGGTGACCGATCAAGCTTAGTTTATTTTTTTGGAACATCAATCAAGACTTTATATATATCTTTTTATTTCAATGTAATTTATTTGTTAAGACAAAGTTGTCAAATTGTAAACCTTTAAACTTTAAACGTTGATGTTTTAATTATGTATGTATGGTTGGTGTTTATATTCCTATTGTTGTGAAACCTAGAACTGTCGTACCTCGTGTTTCCGCTTTAGCGGGGTGTGACAGACTTGGTATTAGAGCCGTAGGTTATAGAGAACACCGGTTTTCTAACAAAAACCATGCACTATAACCAAAATTTTCAAAAATCAATTCTTTAGATAAATTTAAAAATTTTAAAAACTTAATATTAGTATAATTAGAATAGGCTCCGTTCTAACATATCATAATTAGGCAAAGTGTCACACCCCGCTAAAGCGGAAACACAGGGTAAGACAGTTCAAGTTCACAGCAGTAGGAATATAAACACCAACCATACATTCATAAATAAAACATCAACGTTTATAGTTTAAAAGTTTATAATTCGACAACTTGGTCTTAACAAACATATTACATCAAACTAAGAAGATACATATAAAATCTTGATTGGTGTTCCACAAAAATAAACTAAGCTGGATCGGTTACCTTCTTATCTTCCTCTAAAGCATGTTAAAACAAAGTGTCAACTACAAAGAGTTGGTGAGTTCACAGGTTTTTCATATGCACAAAACATTTTATATGCAAGGTATAGAAATAGCGAAGCAGAAGTTCGCATCAATATTAAACATTTCAATTTTTATGAGCAAATATGCAAATTACTTTTACACATGATATTTAATTATTGAGCCACTACTAAGCCTAAACGACATTCTACGCCCCACGAACTACCTCAGCGGTGGACCTAAAGTCCACATGTGTAGAGCATTATTAATTGATAAAGTGCACCCCTACTTGCCAGTTAGGTGGGTATGTCAACCAAATAGCGCTATCCACAAATATCATCGGCTCAAATAAACAGAGTTAAATAGTAGTGTAACACAGGGACTTCACATAACTCAACATATCATTTGTAAATTATCAATTTGCTCATCATAACAATTTATATAATTTTCATTCAATCATATAAATCAATTCACTATCTTTTAAATCGACATGCTTTACACCCCAAAACGCAATAAACATTTAAAAGAGAGGCTGTGAATACTCACCTTTGCGCAAAGCTCCGCTACTCCGAAGCACGATATGATCCTCATCCAAAGGCCTACCGATTCCCTAACAAAGAGAAATGCCCAAAAACCATCACTTATGGATCTAGAACTACTTATGGAGGTGAATAAATCTTAAGCTTATAAATGTCTACATGTGTCCAACTTGATTGTCTATATTCCAATTATACAAAATGCACCTATGCTCGTTAATATAGTAATTTATACCGTAAGTTGTGTTATAAATCATCAAATGATCAATAATTGTTAAAATCAAGAAATTCCAGAATTTCACTTCTGGACAGAAACCTATAGTCCTCAAAATAATCAAAATGTAGAGACTTCCAAAATGACATAGCTTCCCATATTTTTATAAGTTATATAGTACTGGGTTATGGTGATTGTGACCAAATTTGATGCATTTTGGACATGTAAAAATGATTCAAATAATTTATGCAATGCAAAGGGTCACAACTGGCATGGCAGATTACACCATGTTAGCAAATCACTCATTTGAGGAGTTATACTCAATGTTTTCTAGAAGTTCCAGTTGGATTCAAATCATAACTCATAAGGGAAACTTTTGAGATAAGAATCACTGATTTTGAAGAAGTTATGAAGGAGATATGGCACTATAAAGTTGCATGCACAATTCTGTCATTAGCTGACAAATTGCACACTTAACTTTAATATATTGGTTAATGCCTCAAAACTTCATACTTTTGTATGAAACTGGATTCATATGAATCCTAACTCATAAAATAAAGTTTTAGAAGAAGAATCATGCATTAAAGACAAATAACAAAGGAGATACTAACACACAAAGTAGAGTTTAGCTGCTGGTGGTTTCACAGATTGCACACCTAAAGTATTTTAGGTGTTTGGAGGGTCAAAACTCCATATTTTTAAGTGATTCCACTTGCAAACTGAATATAACTCTCAAAAGAAAAATCATCCTTTTTAATTGAGTTTTGAAAGAAATATGGCCATTTGAACATGCATGCACAAATCTGTCATTGGTTGACAGTTTGCACACTCATTTTGTTTCAATTAGTTGGAACCTCAAATCCCCATATTTTTGAATGAAATCAGTGGCATATGAAAGGTAACACATTAAATTAACTTCCAAAAGAAGAATCAAGTGATTTGGAAGAATATTCAAAGAGTTATGGTCGTTCAAAGTAGGGTTTACCTACTGTTGAACTTCCAGATGCACATGCATCTTGTTATGAGCATTTGGGGGGTCAAAACTCAATGTTTTTGAGTGAGACCACTTGGATTAGAACCCCAACTCACTAAATAAACTTTTAGAAAGAAGATTCATGATAATTGAACATATTATTTGCAAGAAATGGACGATTTATGCACATGCAACAAATCTGTCAGCACCAAAAATCTCCATTGTTATTCAAAAACACATAAAATCATGATTTTTACCCATTTTCTTGAGTTTTATTGTTTGGGTCATAGATTAACACCATTATATGAACATTTTTACATGTTTTTGGTGTGTAATCTCTCCATAAACTCAGAAATGGTGGAGGTTTAGAAGAAGAAGGTTCAAAATACAAGAAATAATGGGGTTTTCACCCAAAAATGGTAAGAAAAAGAATGAAAGGATGTTTGTACTTACTTGGATGATGATATGTGTTGATTGTCTTCAAAAATACTTGCTCTTAGGTGGATTTTAGATGAAAAATATGGCTGGAACTCTTTTGAGAAAAAGAAAAGAAAGAGAGGGAGAAGAGAGAAGTAAATAAGTCTCTTTGTTTTCTAGAGAGAGAGAGATTTGAATTTTTGAGTTTGAAAATGAGCAAAATGAAGAAAAATTGGTTTTTATATGTAAATTTTGAGAGGGGGGGGGGGGGGCGGCCATGGGATGGCCCCTACCCAAACCAATTTTTTTTTTTTTAAATTCATCTTAAGCCCAAAATGATAAAACTAAAAGTCCATTTCTCAATTTTTGGCCTTTTTCCTTCAAGTATGAGTCCAAAATGGTTAAATTCAATTAAAAATAAAAAGTTTTATTTTTGAAACTTTAAAAGTTCATATTTTATAATAATTGGGTATAAATTAGAGCATTTGGCATTATATAGGACGTTTTAGACAGTTACGGGTCGGAACCGGACATTTTAAGCGACTACCGAAATGATAGGGATTTTTCGGCCATTCTAAACCAACTAACTCCTATTCTTAAAATTAAACCATATAAACACTAATAAACTTAGAAGCTAACCTGAAAGCTTGAATTTTGACAGTTGTCACAGCCTTCCCCCGTTAAAGAAATTTCGTCCCGAAATTTAAGAAGTGGCTTTCTCCGGGGTGTTCGTGACTAAGCTGGGATACTTTTGCTTCATCAAATCTTCACGTTCCCAGGTATATTCTGAACCATGTTTCGCATTCCAGCGGACTTTAATAATAGGGATTTTGCTGTGCCTCAATCGTTTAACTTCTCGGTCCAGAATCTCGATGGGTTCTTCGATGAAGTGTAACCGATCGTTAATCTGATAGTCCTCCAGGGATAACACCAATGTTTCGTCTGTTAAGCATTTCTTCATATTCGACACATGAAACGTGTCATGGATGGCGCTTAGATTTTGTGGTAACTTCAACTTGTACGCCACTGGTCCTATTCTTTCAAGTATTTCGAATGGACCAATGTATCTTGGACCCAGCTTGCCTCTCTTCCTGAAGCGTACCAATCCCTTCCATGGGGACACTTTTAATAGCACTTTATCTCCCACTTGAAACTCCAACGGCTTTCTCCGATTATCTGCATAACTCTTCTGACGATCTCTTGTTGTCTTGAGTCTTTCTTTGATGGTCGAGATCTTATCAGTGGTTTCCTGAATAATATCGGGCGTTGTCAACTATCTATCTCCGATTTCTACCCAGCTAAGCGGTGATCTGCACTTACGTCCGTATAGGGCTTCGTATGGTGCACATTGTATGTTGGTGTGATAACTGTTGTTATAAGAGAATTCAACTAGTGGCAGGTGGGTATCCCAACTCCCACCAAAATCTATTGCACATGCATGCAACATATCCTCTAACGTTTGAATAGTTCTTTCTGATTGACCATCTGTTTGAGGATGATAGGCAGTGTTATAATCTAAACGCGTACCCAAAGCCTTTTGAAGAGATTGCCAAAATCGCGATGTAAATCGTGTATCTCTGTCCGAAATAATGGAAATAGGCACACCATGACGTGTAACTATTTCATTAATGTAGATTTGTGCACGCCTTTCCATGCTGAAATCCTCGCGAATGGGAATGAAATGAGCCGATTTGGTAAGTCGATCTACTATAACCCATATAGCATCGTGCCCCTTTCCAGTTCTAGGTAGCTTAGTCACGAAATTCATTGTTATTTGCTCCCATTTCCATTGTGGTATTTCGGGTTGTTGAAGTAAACCAGATGGTTTCTTATGTTCGGCCTTTACCTTAGCACAAGTCAGGCACTTGCTTACGAACACGGCAATATCTTTCTTCATTCCCGGCCAACAATAATACTCCTTCAAATCCTTATACATTTTATCTGCCCCTGAGTGAATCGAATATCTGGATCGATGGGCTTCGTCCAAAATGATTGATCGTAGATCACCAACTTTCGGTACCCATACCTTATTCTTAAAGTAATGTACCCCATCTATCTGCATTTAAATTCCTTCTCTAGGTGCTGCAAGGTTTCATTCTTCAAATTCTCTTCTTTCAAAGCTTCTCCTTGTTCTTCCAGTATTTGAGTTTTTAAACTCGTCTGGACCATCATTCCCATAGCACGTGCTCTTGTTGGTTTTACTCTTTCTTTTCGGCTTAACGCGTCGGCTACCACATTAGCTTTGCCTGGATGGTACTTTATTTCACAGTCGTAGTCACTAAGTAGTTCAACCCATCTTCTTTGCCTCATATTTAACATTTTCTAGTCAAGAATATGTTGAAGGCTCTTGTGATCTGTGAATATAGTACACTTAGTACCGTAGAGATAATATCTCCAGATCTTGAGTGCGAACACCACCGCTCCTAGCTCCAAATCATGAGAAGTATAATTCTTCTCGTGAATCTTCAGTTGTCTTGACGCGTATGCAATAACCTTGTCTTTTTGCATTAACACGCAGTCCATTCCCTGGAAGGCTTCTTCTTGTTTCTCTCCCCAAATAAACTTTTTATCTTTTTGTGTTAGAGTTGTTAGTGGTTGCGCGATCTTAGAAAAATTCTCGATAAATCGCCGGTAATAACCTGCCAATCCCAGAAATTGGCGGATCTCGGTCGGTGTCTTCGGGGCTTCCCATTTCTTAATGGCCTCAATCTTAGCTGGATCAACTTGGATTCCCTTTTAATTCACCACATGGCCAAGAAAGTGTACCTCACGAATCCAGAATTCACATTTAGAGAATTTCGCGTACAACCTTTTGTTTCTGAGAAATTCCAATATCAACTTCAAATGTTGCTCATGCTCCTTTTTGTCTCGAGAATAAATGAGTATATCATCTATAAACACGATCATGAATTTGTCTAGGTATGGTCGACATACTCTATTCATCAAATCCTTGAAGACTGTCGGTGCGTTTGTTAGACCAAATGGCATGACTAGGAACTCGTAGTGACCGTATCGAGTCCTAAAGGCCATCTTGGGGATATCTTCTTCTCGCACTCTCATTTGATGATATCCAGACCTAAGATCGATCTTCGAGAAGTACGTTGCACCTTGAAGTTGGTCAAACAGATCATCAATCCGGGGAAGGGGGTGGGTTCTTAATTGTCAACTTTTTGAGTTCCCTTTAATTGATACACATTCGAAAAGATCCATCTTTCTTCTTAACAAATAAAATTGGGGCTCCCCAAGGTGAAGAGCTAGGTCTGATAAATCCTTTGTCGAGTAATTCCTGAAGTTGTTCCGACAGCTCTTGCATCTCTGATGGTGCTAATCGATATGGTGCTTTCGTGACTGGCGCGACTCCAGGAATTAATTCTATGTGAAACTCCACTTGTCTTGGTGGGGGTACTCCAAGCAATTCGTCCGGGAATACCTCAGGAAAATTCCGAACTATAGGAATATCTTGAATGCGTTTTTCTTCAGCCTTCTTATCCTTGATGTGAGCTAGAAAAGCAATGCAATCCTTTCTAAAATACTTTCGCATCTTCATACATGTCACTACTTTAATACCCCTCCTGGGTTTCTCTCCGTGTACTTCGAGTTTTCCCCCTTCGGGTAACGGAATTTGTACGATCTTTTCGGAGCAACAAATTTCGGCTCGGTTTTTGGATAACCAATCCATGCCCACAACTATGTCAAAACTTCCTAGTTTAATCGGGATTAAATCTATACGGAAATCCCTACTAGTCAAATTTATAGTGCAGTTCATTATTACATCATTGACCCTACACTCTTGACCGTTTGCATATTCAATTATGTATGATTCTTTCAACTTTTGAGGCCTTAGATTTATCTTTGGTCTAAAATCTAATGACACAAAACTCCTATCTCATCTAATCAAATAGTATAGATGCATCATGATTATTCAGGAGAAACGTACCTGTAACGACATCTGGATTCTTCCTTGCTTCTTCAGCTCCAATCTCGAACACTCGACCTCTGGCCAGTCCTCCTTGGTTTCCTTGGTTTGTTGGTTGCGCTTGCCTGGCATCTGACCTCCAATTCCTTTTTGGACATTTATTCGTTAACTGATCCGGGCTTCCACATTCATAACACACCCGCTTCTCACCCATTCGACAATCCTTTGCAACATGGCCTTTCCTATTACACTTGAGACAAGTAATGCATCTTCCCTGATGATGATTATTACATTTATCACATTTCGGGTACGACCCTTTTCCTTTCTCCATTGTCGATGCCGGAATACCATAATTTCCTGATGTTCTTTGATCCTTACCCGACCTCTTCCCAAACTGTCTTCTTGCAGGTTCATCCATCTTCCTTTTTCCTAATACCTTGTCTGTTCTAAACAATCCAGAACGAGTAGCGTTATTGGTGAGTCTGGTTACCGAACTCACCGCTTGCTGTAGGGTTTTCGGGTCTGCCGAAGTAACATCTCCTCGTATTACAGGAGATAAACCCTAAACATATCTATCGATTCTGTTTTCTTCAGGTGTTACCAAATGTGGTACCATTTTCGCCAGCTCATGAAAACGGGTCATATAAGAGTCTATAGCATTCCCTTTCATCTCGTGATTCCACAACTCTGCTTCCAGCTTCTGAATTTCACTCCTTGGGCAATATTCTTCCTTCAGCATTCTTTTGAAATCTTCCCATGTAAGACTGTTTGCTGCTTCCCGACCTCTAGTTTGCACTTGAGTGTTCCACCAAGTCAATGCTCGCCCTTGCAATAAACAAGTAGCAAACTCTACTTTGTTTCCTTCCGTGCATTTGCTGATGTGGAGGACGGACTCCATACTTTCAATCCAGGCTAATAAACCCACAGTTTCTTCGGTTCCGTGGAATTCTTTAGGATTACAACTCCTAAAAGATTTATACGTACATCCCCTGTCTCCAGATCCCTGGTTGTTATTTTGATTTGCGTTTAAACCAGTTGCTTCTTGGCTAACAATACCTGGAAGCGCTGCCATGAGCTGTTCGGATACCAATCGTGCAACATCGGGATTTTGTCTTCTTGGAGGCATTGATCTAAAACACAATTTTTCAAATTGAGTTTCGATCAGATTTCTATTACTAATTCCGATCTAATTCTACTTACTAAGCTCAAGCTTATAATATATTGTACGTCTAATATCAATCAACTAGACATAAAATCAAGAAATATACAATGAAACATGGATATCTTTCATAAGCATAACATATAGCATTCATCACAAGTTTCAAAATACAAATCCCAAAAGATAGCAAATTGTTTACAACTTAAAATAAACAAGACCGAAAGAAAAGTGTTTTTAATCCAAAAGCTTTGCCTAAACAGGTTTACTAATGCATCACCAACCAAATCAATATTCCTAATAGGATCACCAGAGCTCCTATCACCCACTCTATGTAAGTGTGCATCCTCCGAACCGCCAACCTAGCCTCAAGGGCAACCTCTATGACTCTATTCGTAAACTTGTCATGTGTGTGCAAGACCGTTATGATGTCGTCTATAGCTTGCCGATTATGGTCCCACATCAGCCGATGAGTATGTACCTCGTTGGCCATACCCGTGACCCAGTAGTTTTCTGTTGCGGTCATTCCTTGTGGCCGGGGCACATGTACTCCAACTGCAGGTGGAGGAGGAGTCACACTTCGCGACTTGGATCGTGATTGGGATGGTTCTTCCGAAGGTACGGAAGGAACCGTGAAAGTTACTCTTCTGACAGGGAGAACGCGCTTTCGAGCGGTACTGATTGTCCTTGGTCCTCATGATGTACCCTCGCCAGTAGGTGAAGGTACAGGCATAGTAGGAAGTGATCGAGCAGAGGAATCAGCAGTATCCTCGTCGTGACTGTGCTCGGAAGGGTCGTATTCTTCGTGGGTCGGGTCAGTCCTCCTAACTCGACCAGTGACATAACCAGACTCATCTAGGGAATTTTCGGACGATGACATGATACTGTGGAAATAAAAAAAAACAAAGAAAGATTTTATAAATGTTAGAAACATCTTATAATGCTCATGCGAACTCACGCTATCTTTTTTTTTTTTTTGAAATAAGAAGTTTTCCCGATCTATGCTAATATTTAGTATAACTAGTCCAAGTACCTTCTTACTCATACCATATTTAGACATAGGTGATCAGGCTTTGCCTAATTATAATATGTTAGAACGATGCTTATTGTAGTTAAACTAGTAGTAGGTTTTTAAATTTTTAACTTCATCTAAGAAAATAAAATTTTGGTTATAGTGCATGGTTTTTATTAGAAAACCGGTGTTCTCTATAACCTAAGGCTCTGATACCAAGTCTGTCACACCCCGCTAAAGCGGAAACACAGGGTAAGACAGTTCAAGTTCACAGCAGTAGGAATATAAACACCAACCATACATTCATAAATAAAACATCAACGTTTACAGTTTAAAAGTATATAATTCGACAACTTGGTCTTAACAAACAAATTACATCAAACTAAGAAGATACATATAAAATCTTGATTGGTGTTCCACAAAAATAAACTAAGATGGATCGGTTACCTTCTTATCTTCCTGTAAGCATGTTAAAACAAAGTGTCAACTACAAAAAGTTGGTGAGTTCACAGGTTTTTCATATGCACAAAACATTTTATATGCAAGGTATAGAAATAGCGAAGCAGAAGTTCGCATCAATATTAAACATTTCAATTTTTATGAGCAAATATGCAAATTACTTTTACACATGATATTTAATTAGTGAGCCACTACTAAGCCTAAACGACATTCTACGCCCCACGAACTACCTCAGCGGTGGACCTAAAGTCCTCATGTGTAGAGCATTCTTAATTGATAAAGTGCACCCCTACTTGCCAGTTAGGTGGGTATGTTAACCAAATAGCGCTATCCACAAATATCATCGGCTCAAATAAACACAGTTAAATAGTAGTGTAACACATGGACTTCACATAACTCAACATATCATTTGTAAATTATCAATTTGCTCATCATAACAATTTATATAATTTTCATTCAATCATATAAATCAATTCACTTTCTTTTAAATCGACATGCTTTACACCCCAAAACGCAATAAACATTTAAAAGAGTGGACGTGAATACTCACCTTTGTGCAAAGCCCCGCTACTCCGAAGCACGATATGATCCTCACCCAAAGGTCTACCGATTTCCTAACAAAGAGAAATGCCCAAAAACCATCACTTATGGATCTAGAACTACTTATGGAGGTGAATAAATCTTAAGCTTATAAATGTCTACATGTGTCCAACTTGATTGTCTATATTCCAATTATACAAAATGCACCTATGCTCGTTAATATAGTAATTTATACCGTAAGTTGTGTTATAAATCATCAAATGATCAATAATTGTTAAAATCAAGAAATTCCAGAATTTCACTTCTGGACAGAAACCTATAGTCCTCAAAATAATCAAAATGTAGAGACTTCCAAAATGACATAGCTTCCCATATTTTTTTAAGTTATATAGTACTGGGTTATGGTGATTGTGACCAAATTTGATGCATTTTGGACATGTAAAAATGATTCAAATAATTTATGCAATGCAAAGGGTCACAACTGGCATGACAGATTACACCATGTTAGCAAATCACTCATTTGAGGAGATATACTCAATGTTTTCTATAATTTCCAGTCGGATTCGAATCATAACTCATAAGGTAAACTTTTGAGATAAGAATCACTGATTTTGAAGAAGTTATGAAGGAGATTTGACACTACAAAGTTGCATGCACAATTCTGTCATTAGCTGACAAATTGCACACTTAACTTTAATAAATTGGTTAGTGCCTCAAAACTTCATACTTTTGTATGAAACTGGATTCATATGAATCCTAACTCATAAAATAAAGTTTTAGAAGAAGAATCAGGCATTAAAGACAAATAATAAAGGAGATACTAACACACAAAGTAGAGTTTAGCTGCTGGTGGTTTCACAGATTGCACACCTAAAGTATTTTAGGTGTTTGGAGGGTCAAAACTCCATATTTTTAAATGATTCCACTTGAAAACTAAATATAACTCATAAAACTAACTCTCAAAAGAAAAATCATCCTTTTTCATTGAGTTTTGAAAGAAATATGGCCATTTGAACATGCATGCACAAATCTGTCATTGGTTGACAGTTTGCACACTCATTTTGTTTCAATTAGTTGGAACCTCAAATCCCCATATTTGTTAATGAAATCAGTGGCATATGAAAGGTAACACATTAAATTAACTTCCAAAAGATAAATCAAGTGATTTGGAAGAATATTCAAAGAGTTATGGTCGTTCAAAGTAGGGTTTACCTACTGTTGAACTTCCAGATGCACATGCATCTTGTTATGAGCATTTGGGGGGTCAAAACTCAATTTTTTTGAGTGAGACCACTTGGATTAGAACCCCAACTCACTAAATAAACTTGTAGAAAGAAGATTCATGATATTTGAACATATTATTTGCAAGAAATGGACGATTTATGCACATGCAACAAATCTGTCAGCACCAAAAATCTCCATTTTAGTTCAAAAACACATAAAATCAAGATTTTTACCCATTTTTTGGAGTTTTATTGTTTGGGTCATAGATTAACACCATTATATGAACATTTTTACATGTTTTTGGTGTGTAATCTCTCCATAAACTCAGAAATGGTGGAGGTTTAGAAGAAGAAGGTTCAAAATACAAGAAATAATGCGGTTTTCACCCAAAAATGGTAAGAAAAAGAATGAAAGGATGTTTGTATTTACTTGGATGATGATATGTGTTGGTTGTCTTCAAAAATACTTGCTCTTAGGTGGATTTTAGATAAAAATATGGCTGGAACTCTTTTGAGAGAAGAGAGAAGTAAATAAGTCTCTTTGTTTTCTAGAGAGAGAGAGATTTGAATTTTTGAGTTTGAAAATGAGCAAAATGAAGAAAAATTGGTTTTTATATGTAAATTTTGAGAGGGGGGGGGGCGGGGCGGCCATGCGATGGGCCCTACCCAAACCAAATTTTTTTTTTTATAAACTCATCTTAAGCCCAAAATGATAAAACTAAAAGTTCATTTCTCAATTTTTGGCCTTTTTCCTTCAAGTATGAGTCCAAAATGGTTAAATTCAATTAAAAATAAAACGTTTTATTTTTGAAACTTTAAAAGTTCATATTTTATAATAATTGGGTATAAATTAGAGCATTTGGCACTATATAGGGTGTTTTAGACAGTTACGGGTCGGAACCGGACATTTTAAGCGACTACCGGAAATAATAGGGATTTTTCGGCCATTCTAAACCAACTAACTCCTATTCTTGAAATTAAACTATATAAACACTAATAAACTTAATAGAAGCTAACCTGAAAGCTCGAATTTTGACAGTTGTCACACAAAGCCTGATCACCTATGTCTAAATATGGTATGAATAAGAAAAGATCTGCCTTAAGTTATACTAAAAGTAGGCATAGATCGGAATCCTCTTATTTCAAATTAAAAATATAATTTTTTTAATGTGAGTTCACATGTGTATTATAAAATGTTTCTGACATTTGTTAATTTTTTTTCTTTTATATATCACAGCATTATGCCGTCATCCGACCTTGACCCAGATAAGTCCGGTTACGTTACCGGCCGAGTTAGGAGTGACGACCCGAATCACAACGATTATGACCCATCCGAGCATAGCTACGAGGAGGATAACGCTGACTCCTCCGCTCGATCACTTACTCCTATGCATGTACCTTCAACTGCCGGCGAAGGTACATCTCGAGGGCCGATGACGATAAGAACCGCTCGAAAGCGTGTTATCCCTTGTCGGAGTGTGACTTTTATAGTTCCTGCCGTACCTTCAGGGGAACCGTCACAATCACGATCCCGATCACGAAGTATTACTCCTCCTCCTCCCCCGGCTATAGGAGTCCATGTACCACAGCCACAGGGTATGACCGCGTTGGAGCGCGCGTGGACCTCATGGATGGCTAATGAAGTAGAGCTCCACAGGCATATGTTGAACCATTATCGGCAATCCATAGACGACATTATAACGGTCTTGCACACACATGACGAGTTTACGAATATAGTCATGGAGGTTGTCCTTGATGCTAGGTTGGTAGTTCGGAGGATGCACACTTTCCTAGAGTGGGTGATAGGAGCTCTGGTGATCCTATTAGGAATATTGATTTGGTTGGTGATGCATTAGTAAACCTGTTTAGGCAAAGCTTTTGGATTAAAAACACTTTTATTTCGGTCTTGTTTATTTTAAGTTGTAAACAATTTGCTATCTTTTGGGATTTGTATTTTGAAACTTATGATGAATGTTATGTGTTATGCTTATGAAAGATATCCATGTTTCAGTGTATATTTCTTGATTTTATGTCTAGTTGATTGATATTAGACGTACAATATATTATAAGCTTGAGCTTAGTAAGTAGAATTAGATCGGAATTAGTAATAGAAATCTGATCGAAACTTAATTTGAAAAACTGTGTTTTAGATCAATGCCTCCAAGAAGACAAAATCCCGATGTTGCACCGATTGGTATCCGAACAGCTCATGGCAGCGCTACCAGGTATTGTTAGCCAAATAGCAACTGGTTTAAATGCTAATCAAAATAACAACCAGGGATCTGGAGACAGGAGATGTACGTATAAATCCTTTAGGAGTTGTAATCCTAAAGAATTCCACGGAACTGAAGGAGCCGTCGGTTTATTAGCCTGGATTGAGAGTATGGAGTCTGTCCTCCACATCAGCAAATGCACGGAAGGAAACAAAGTTGAGTTTGCTACTTGTTTATTGCAAGGGCGAGCATTGACTTGGTGGAACACTCAAGTGCAAACTAGAGGCCCGGAAGCAGCAAACAGTCTTACATGGGAAGATTTCAAAAGAATGCTGAAGGAAGAATATTGCCCAAGGAGTGAAAATCAGAAGCTGGAAGCAGAGTTGTGGAATCACGAGATGAAAGAGAATGATATAGACTCTTATACTGCCCGTTTTCATGAGCTGGCGAAAATGGTACCACATTTGGTAACACCTGAAAAAAACAGAATCGATAGATATGTTTGGGGTTTATCTCCTGTAATACGAGGAGATATTACTTCGGCAAACCCAAAAACCCTACAGCAAGCGATGAGTTCGGCAACCAGACTCACCAATAACGCTACTAGTTCTGGATTGTTTAGAACAGACAAGGCATTAGGAAAAAGGAAGATGGATGAACCTGCAAGGAGACAATTTGGAAAGAGGACGGGCAAGGAGCAAAGAACGTCAGGAAATTATGGAATTCAGGCATCCGCAACAGATAACGGAAAAGGGACGTACCCGAGGTGTGATAAATGTAATAATCATCATCAAGGGAAATGCATTACTTGTCTCAAGTGCAACAGGAGAGGCCATGTTGCGAAGGATTGCAGGGTTGGTGAGAAGAGAGCATGTTATGAATGTGGGAGCACAGATCATTTCAGGAACAGGTGCCCAAGCCGGAATTGGAGGCCATACACTAGGCAACCGCAACTAGCAAATCAAGGGAACCAAGGAAATCAAGCACGAGGTCGGGTATTTGAAATTGGAGCAGAAGAAGCAAGACAGAACCCAGATGTAGTTACAGGTACGTTTCTTCTAAACGATCATCATGCATCCGTACTATTTGATTTTGGAGCAGAAAGGAGTTTTGTGTCATTAGATTTTACACCAAAGATAAATCTGAGGCCTCAAAAGTTGAAAGAATCATACGTAATTGAATATGCCAACGGTCAAGAATGTAGGGTTAACGATGTAATAATAAACTGCACTATAAACTTGGCTAGTAGGGATTTCCGTATAGATTTAATCCCGATTAAACTAGGAAGTTTTGACATAGTTGTGTGCATGGATTGGTTATCCAAAAACCGAGCCGAAATTTGTTGCTCCGAAAAGATCGGTCGAATTTCGTTACCCGAAGGGGGAAAACTCGAAGTACACGGAGAGAAACCCAGGAGGGGTATTAAAATAGTGACGTGTATGAAGATGCGTAAATATTTGAGAAAGGACGGCATTGCATTTTTGGCTCATGTGTTAGATAAAAAGAACAAAGAGAAGAGCATTCAAAATCTTCCGATAGTACGAGATTTTCCTTAAGTATTCCCAGATGAGTTGCCCGGGTTACCCCCGCAAAGACAAGTTGAGTTTCACATAGAGTTAGTTCCAGTAGCTGCCCCTGTAGCAAAATCACCTTACCGGTTAGCGTCGTCAGAAATGCAGGAATTATCGGAACAACTTCAAAAGCTACTCGATAGGGGATTCATCAGACCCAGTTCTTCACCTTGGGGAGCTCCAGTTTTATTTGTCAAAAAGAAGGATGGATATTTTCGAATGTGCATTGATTACAGGGAACTCAACAAGTTGACAATCAAGAACCGGTACCCTCTTCCTCGAATCGATGACTTATTCGACCAACTTCAAGGTGCTACATACTTCTCGAAGATCGATCTTAGGTCTGGATATCACCAAATGAGAGTCCAAGAAGAGGATATTCCCAAAACAGCGTTTAGGACTCGTTACGGTCATTACGAGTTCCTAGTTATGCCCTTCAGGCTAACAAACGCACCGGCAGTCTTCATGGATTTGATGAATAGAGTATGTCGACCATACCTAGACAAATTCGTGATCGTGTTTATAGATGATATACTCATTTATTCTCGGGACAAGAAGGAGCATGAACAGCATTTAAGGTTGATACTAGAATTGCTCAAGAACGAAAAGTTGTACGCCAAGTTCTCCAAATGCGATTTTTGGATTCGAGAAGTACATTTTCTTGGCCATGTAGTAAATGAAAAGGGAATTTATGTTGACCCAGCAAAAATCGAGGCCATTAAGAAATGGGAAGCCCCGAAGACACCAACCGAGATCCGTCAATTTCTTGGATTAGCAGGCTATTACAGACGATTCATCGAGAATTTCTCCAGAATCGCACAACCACTAACAACGCTAACCCAAACGGATAAGAAGTTTATTTGGGGGGAGAAACAAGAGGAAGCATTTCAAACACTCAAACACAAGTTATGCAACGCACCAATTTTGGCGTTACCAGAAGGAGTGGATAACTTTGTAGTCTACTGTGATGCGTCACATCAAGGGATGGGATGCGTACTGATGCAAAAAGACAAGGTTATTGCATACACATCAAGACAACTGAAGATTCACGAGAAGAATTATACTACTCATGATTTGGAGCTAGGAGAGGGGGTGTTCGCACTCAAGATCTGGAGATATTATCTCTACGGTACTAAGTGTACTATCTTCACAGATCACAAGTACCATCCAGGCAAGGCTAATGTAGTAGCCGACGCGTTAAGCAGAAAGGAAAGAGTAAAACCGACAAGAGCCCGTGCTATGGGAATGATAGTTCTGACGAGTTTAAAGACTCAAATACTGGAAGAGAATTTGAAGAATGAAACCTTGCAGCACCTAGAGAAGGAATTTGAAATGCAGACAGATGGGGTACATTACTTTAAGAATAAGGTATGGGTACCGAAAATTGGTGATCTACGATCAATCATTTTGGACGAAGCCCATCGATCCAGATATTCGATTCACCCAGGAACAGATAAAATGTATAAGGATTTGAAAGAATATTATTGGTGGCCATGGATGAAGAAAGATATTTCTTTGTACGTAAGTAAGTGCTTAACATGTGCTCAAGTCAAGGCCGAACATCAGAAACCATCTGGTCTACTTTAACAACCCGAAATACCACAATGGAAATGGGAGCAAATAACAATGGATTTCGTGACTAAGCTACCCATAACTGGAAAGAGGCACGATGCTATATGGGTTATAGTAGATCGACTTACCAAATCGGCTCATTTCATTCCCATTCGCGAAGATTTCGGCATGGAAAGGCGTGCACAAATCTACATTAATGAAATAGTTTCACGCCATGGTGTGCCTATTTCCATTATTTCGGACAAAGACACACGATTTACATCGCGATTTTGGAAATCTCTTCAAAAGGCCTTGGGTACGCGTTTGGATTATAGCACTGCCTATCATCCTCAAACAGATGGTCAATCGGAAAGAACTATTCAAACGTTAGAGGATATGCTACGTGCATGTGCAATAGATTTCGGTGCGAGTTGGTATACCCACCTGCCACTCTTTGAATTCTCCTACAACAACAGTTATCACACCAGCATACAGTGTGCGCCGTATGAAGCACTGTATGGACGTAAATGTAGATCACCGTTTAGCTGGGTAGAAATCGGAGATAGACAGTTGGCAATGCCCGATATTATTCAGGAAACCATTGACATGATCTCGACCATCAAAGAAAGACTCAAGATAGCAAGAGATCATCAGAAGAGTTATGCGGATAATCGAAGAAAGCCGTTGGAGTTTCAAGTGGGAGATAAAGTGCTTTTAAAAGTGTCGCCATGGAAGGGACTGGTACGCTTCAGGAAGAGGGGCAAGCTGGGTCCCAGATACATTGGTCCATTTGAAATACTTGAAAGAATCGGACCAGTGGCGTACAAGTTGAAGTTAACCGAATCTAAGCGCCATCCACGACACATTTCATGTGTCGAATCTAAAGAAATGCCTTGCAGATGAAACGTTGATGTTTCCCATGGACGACGTTCAGATTAACGATCGGTTAAACTTCGTTGAAGAATCAGTTGAGATATTGGACCGAGAAGTTAAACGGTTAAGGCACAGTAAAATCCCAATTATTAAAGTCCGTTGGAATGCGAAATATGGTCCAGAGTATACATGGGAACGCGAAGATTTGATGAAGCATAAGTATCCCAGCTTATTTGCGAACACCCCGGAGAAGGCTAGTTCTTAAATTTCGGGACGAAATTTCTTTAACGGGGGAAGACTATGACAACCGTCGAAATTCGAGCTTTCAGGTTAGCTTCTAATAAGTTTATTAGTGTTTATATAGATTAATTTTAAGAATAGGAGTTAGTTGGTTTAGAATGGCCGAAAAATCCCTAGCATTTCCGGTAGTCGCTTAAAATGTCCGGTTCCGACCCGTAACTGTCCAAAACGTCCAATACAGTGCCAAATGCTCTAAATTATACCCAATTTATATAAAATATATAGTTTTAGTATTTTATTTATGAAAATTTTTATTTTTTTAGAATTTAACCCCTTTTGGGCTTACATTTTGAGAAAAGGGCCAAAAAAATTGTGAAAAATGGCATTTTTATCATAATGGGCTTGGGTTTAATTGTTTAAAAAAAATACATTTTGGAGTGGGCCCACAAGGTGGCCGGCCCTCCCCTTGTTCCCCCCTGTAAAATTTTAATTTTTTTTTCATTTCACTTCATTTCAAACTAAAAATTTTCAAAAACTCTCTCATCTCTCTCTCAAAGAACCAAGAGTCATTTTTAAAACTCTTCTTTCTCTCCTAAATTCCCAGCCAACTTAAACCCTAGAAGATCATCTAAGAATCAAGTTTATACAAGAAATTGAAGCTTAAAACATCATCTAATCAAGGTATGAATTCTACTTATGTTTTGCATTATTTTTGTGCACTTTTGTACCTCTTCTTTTTATACATTTATACCAAAAATGTGTTCTATGTAAGAGAAGGATTCTTGTGATTTCTAGAAGGGAGATCTAATACCAAGAACATGAAAAATGTTCATTAAATGGTAAAATCTATGAACTTTAATCAAGAACACAAGAATGAAGTGGAAAAACCCTTCAAAAATGAGCACCTTCTCTCATTTCATGAATCTGAGTTTGGAGTCATATTGCATGCATAATATATCATATATTTTAAGTATTTCTATATGTTAAACACAATACTTGATGGTGGAGATGACCTCTTTGCAAATGAACCACCATATTCATAAGTTTTCAAGCTTAAAAACCTTGTTTCAAGTTTTTGAACTTTGTGTCCAGAAAATGGGTTTGGTTTGGACGACAATTTAGGGTTACTTTCAAGTTCAAAGTTGTTTTTATTTTGATTATTGTTCATATTTTATGAGTTGGGATTCTTATCCAAGTGGTCTCACTCAAAAACATTGAGTTTTGACCCCCCAAATGCTCATAACAAATCATGTGTGCAACTGGAAGTTAAACAGTAGGAAAACCCTACTTTGAACAACCATAACTCTTTGAATATTCTTCCAAATCACTTGATTTTTCTTCTGGAAGATAATTTAATGAGTTACCTTTCAAATTCCACTGATTTCATTAAACAATTTGGTGATTTTAGGTTCCAACTAATTAAAACAAAATGAGCGTGCAAACTGTCAAACAATGACAGATTTGTGCATGCATGTTCAAATAGCCATATCTCTTTCAAAACTCAATGAAAAAGAATGATTTTTCTTTTGAGAGTTCGTTTTATGAGTTATATTCAGTTTAAAAGTGGAATCACTTAAAAATGTGGAGTTTTGACCCTCCAAACACCTAAAATACTTTAGGTATGCTATCTGTGAAACCACCAGCAGCTAAACTCTACTTTGTGTCTTAGTATCTTCTTTGTTATTTGTATTTAATGCATGATTTTTCTTCTAAAACTTTTTTATGTGAGTTAGGATTCATATAAATTCAGTTTCATTCAAAAATATGAAGTTTTGAGGCATTAACCTATTGATTAAAGTTAAGTGTGCAATCTGTCAGCTAATGACAGAATTGTGCATGCAATTTTGTAGTGCCATATCTGCTTCATTACTTCTTCAAAATCAGTGATTCTTATCTCAAAAGTTTGCTTTATGAGTTATGATTGCAATCCAACTGGAAATTCTAGAAACCAATGAGTAGAACTCCTCAATTGAGTGATTTACTAACATGGTGTAATCTGCTATGCCTGTTGTGACCCTTTTCATTGCATAAGTTATTTGAATCATTTTTACATGTCGAAAATGCATCAAATTTGGTCACAATCACCATAACTCGGTACTATATCACATATAAAAATATGGGAAGCTATGTCATTTTGGAAGTCTCTACATTTTGATCATTTTGAGTACTACAAGTTTCTGTCAAGAAGTGAAATTCTGGAATTTCTTATTTTAACAATTATTGATCATTTGATGGTTTATAACACAACTTACGGTATAAATTACTATAATAACGAGCATATGTGCATTATGTATAATTTGACTATAGACAAACAAGTTGGATGTATGTGGACATTTATAACCTTAAGACTTATTCACTTCCATAAGTAGTTTTAGACCCATAAGTGATGGTTTTGAGCATTTCTCTTTGTTAGAGAATCGTTAGGCCTTTGGGTGGGGATCGGATCGTGCTTTTGAGTAGCGGAGCTTACAAAGGTGAGTATTCAAAGCCCCTCTTTTTAAATGTTTATACATTTGGGGTGTAAAGCATGTTGTTTTAATGGAAATTGAATTGATTTATATTGATTTAACGAAAAGCATATAAATCATTGTTATGAGCAACTATTTATTACACAAAATGATATGTTGAGTTATGTAAATTCCCCGTGGTACACTACTATTTAGCTCTAAATGAGCCGATGATATTTGTGGATAGCGCTATTTGGTTGACATACCCACCTAACTGGCAAGTAGTGGTGCACTTTATCAATTAAGAATGCTCTACACATGTGGACTTTAGGTCCACCGCTGACGTAGTTCGTGGGGCGTAGAATGTCGAGTAGGCTTAGTAGTGGCTCAATATTTATATATCATGTGTAATGGTAAATTTGTATTTTTGCTCATGAATTTTTTTAAAACTTTAAAGTTGATGCGAACTTCTACTTCGTTGTTTCTATACCTTGCATATAAAATGTTTTGTGCATATGAAAAACCTGTGAACTCACCAATCTTTGTAGTTGACACTTTGTTTTAACATGCTTTACAGGAAGATAAGAAGGTAACCGATCAAGCTTAGCTTATTTTTGTGGAACACCAATCAAGACTTTATATATATCTTTTTATTTCAATGTAATTTGTTTGTTAAGACAAAGTTGTCAAATTGTAAACCTTTAAAATTTAAACGTTGATGTTTTAATTATGTATGTATGGTTGGTGTTTATATTCCTATTGTTGTGAAACCTAGAACTGTCGTACCTCATGTTTCCGCTTTAGCGGGGTGTGACATCAAAGTTTAAAATAATCAATTGAATGTTTTCTGTTTCTAATTAATTCATAAGGAGTTTTAAGATGTTTCCTATTTAGAATAGTCTTGTTTTGTGTAAAACATGTTGTTGCTAAAGCTTCTGCCTAGAGTGATAGAGGTAGGTTTGAATAAGCAAGAATGGTTGTTGCAGCTTCTACCGGAATTATGTTCTTCCTTTCAACTACACCATTCTATTGTCGAGTTCTTGCAGTGAAACCGTTATATGATATACCAACAGAATCCAAAAAATTTTGAAGCTTTGAATTTGTAAATTCTGTTCCACTATCACTTCTGATCTTTTGAATTGGGAGTTGAAGCAGAACCTGTATCTTCTTCAGTGTTAGGACCCAAACAATCAATATATCAATATATGAAAAGATTATGACAGGAATGATAATAGCCAAATGTAATATGTATTGATTGAATGTACTGTCTTACAGAATATATCTTTACAAGGTATATGAAAACATTAGTTCTAACAATCTAACTAACTATCTATTTATACATACAATAGAAAGACTAAAGTAACAAAGCATTCATAACAGACAAGTTCAGAATGGGTTCTGAACTCCTTCAGATCTTCTTCAGATGTATCTTCAGAACTTCTTCAGATATATCTTCAGAACTTCTTCAGATCTTTTTCTCTTTAAGAACCCAGTACCTTTTGAAGCTATTATGATATCTCTATCAATCACCCCCTTAGCTTCAAAAGTTCAGATCATACTTCCAGAAATTCAGAATTTCTCTTACATCCTTCAGAATTATTCTTATGTATTCAAGTAAGGATTCAGCAACTCTAATCATTTCTTTTGCAAGTTTCTTGTGCTTCTCCCAATCTTCATTGCTCAGATTCTTTGGTCTTCTATTCTGTCTTTTTACCAAACGATCTCTGATTGCCATGAGAGTTCCATTGGAGCATTTGTGGAGTTCTTCAAATCTCACAAACAATAGTTCCTGAAAGCATTTACAAACGAAGGCAGGAGGATGAATTACTAAAGTGCTTTTCTTCAAATTCTGAATATCTGGTAGACTCAGATTTGGTTTGCTTAAATGTACTTGTTTCTTGTTTAGAACATAAGCAACTTGGAAATCAGTCTTTGCAGCCCATATAAATTCTCTGTATAATCCATCTCTAAGCACTGGAAAAGATTTTCTGAACTTGGTGATCGAGTCATGGAAGGGATAAAGACTTCTGTACACTCTAAGAAGATCTCTGAGGTGAACATTTTGAAAATCAGCTTCAGAAAAGGTAGAAATCTCACCATTTTGTCGTTCAACAGTAAAGAATGCATATTTGTAATTCTGTCTTGTCTTTAAATCAGCATTAATCACTTTGATCACAGGACTATCTTTCCTTGCTTCATTGATTGGAATTCTTATCTTTCTGATGATATCTGAGTACCATTGTTTCCAACCAAAAGACTTTTGAATCCAGCAATCTATATAGTTGAATTTTTGTTCATATTCCATGAACATTTCTGGATGGAAATATTTAAGGAACATGGTGAAAGCACTTTCTTCTATTCTCTGCACTTGTAGTTGTTCCTCTTCAGATATTTGCTCTTCAGGAACCAACTTTTCAGAAACTTCTTCCTTTTCTTTTTCTTTTTCTTTTTGACTTACTTCTGAACTTTCAAGATTCAGAGTGTACTTCTGAATTTCTTCCATGTCTTGCCTCTTTGTATGGATCTTGAAGTCATAAGCATCACTTAGTAAATAATCTGCTCCTCTTATCTTGTTTACTTTCTTGTGACCAGCTAGATAACTCTTTCTCACAAATTCTCTAAAATGTATTCTTTCTTTGATCAGATAGATAATTTCTTCTTTGATGTCAGATTCTTCAATAAAATCTGTCATGTAGTTCAGAAGCCATTTGAGGGAGGATGTAGAATAATTTGGAATATTAGATACAACAAATGTCTTAGAGATTCCTTCAACAAGATACAAGAACCCAATATCTGGATTAGTGAACAATCTTTTTAGCCCAAACCTTTCAATATATACAGGTTCCAACAGATTTACTGTGTTAAGTCTGTATTCCAAAGCCAACTGAAAATCATGCTTTATGAGATTCCTTATATATATTCCCAAGATTCTTCTAATCTCTGAGACTAACTCAGATTCACCTGAGTTAACACAAAAAGACAAGATTGCCAACTTATCTTGTAGTCTTAGCTTGTAAACATCAAACTGAGTGAATTCACACAAAGTACTATCTCTTCTTTCTGCTCCAAATCCGAATATAGTCAAATCATTCTGAATTGATTTTGATATACATCTGATCTTCTTTATTAAAGTTGAATCATGAAAATTCTGAACACCATGATTCTGAATAAAGTTCTTCACTTGAACAATATGATCTTCAGACCATTCATCATTCGTAAAGTCTTCCAACTTTGCAAACTTCATACTTCTTTTGTACATGAAGCAATAAGTGTCTTCAGAAATATCGTCGCTTTCTCCAGAAATAAACACATTTTCCTTTTCAAACACTTGATCCAAAACAGGTTCTTCAAGTACTGGAAGATCTATTTTAGGAATGATAATACAAGGTCTGAACCTAACTTCAAATTTTCCTGAGAAGGCAATTAGAATTTCATCAACAATTTCAACTCCTTCCATATGAGCTAAATCAAATTCCAATTCAACTCTTTCACCTGGTTGTTCAAGAAAATTTCTGAAGATAGAAAATCTGTTGTCCAAAAGTCTACACTCCAGACTTCTTGGATAGTTCAGAAAGACATGCACCCAACAGAATTGATTTAGAATATTCCATAATCTTTCAGAAGCACTTCTGAACTCTTCACTCCGAAGTTGTTGAGGCTTCCAAATTACTAAAGCTTTTATTTCTTCTGAGCTTTCTCCCATATTTACACCAATCATATCCTCTTCAAACATGATCACATCAGAAAGATCATTTGGTTCTCCAATGACATCTTCAAAAGCAAGGTATTCCCTTAGCATTTCTTCATTAGAGTCTGGAATTATATCTGTGTTATCTGAGCCCAAGTTACCTTCAGAATCAAGAGATAACTTTTCTGTTTCATACCCTTCTTCTATCATTTCTTCAGAAGAATGATCATTTGTCTCTTCTGCCCCATGTTCTGCAGATAAATATCTTCTATAGCTTCTGAGACTTTATTTGATTCTTCACCAACATTCTGAGTATCTTCAGAGGTCTTCTCAGAATTTTGAACTTGATCATTTACATTAGTTTCTGGTTCAGATACTCTCTGTCTTTTCTCCCCCTCTTGATTATCAGGATCCTGATCATCAAAACTCCTTTTAAAAGTATCTGATTGAGATCTGCATTCTAGAGCAGATAACCTTGTGCTTAACTCTGACTGAGAACTCTGAATTGCTGATAGCTGATGTAGAATCTGAGAAATATCATCTTTTGTTGCATAAACTTGTGGAGCAAAAGAAGAAGAAGGTTGAGAAGCTTTCAAAGAAGAAACTGAGGAAGCCACTTCAGAAAAAGCTGCAAAAGTGCTTGTTTAAACATATTAAGATCATTGGAAGTTTGGAGATGAAAATCATTCAGCCTGTTAACCATATTTTCCCCATGTTGATCCAACCTAACCTCCAACACCTTTTTGGTAGAGTCCGTCAATTCCTTGATGTCCTTCTGAATCTTTGCAGATTCAGAAGTACATAAATCTTTGAATTCTGTGAATTCAGAAGATGTGGGTAAGTTGCCAAGATCAACAAATGAACTTGTTTTCAGACCTTCAGAAGAAGGTTGGCCTGTATGAGCCACAAAAGCATCATGAACCACAAGTGATTCTGTGAATGGAGCTTTTGTGATGTTCACTCCACCAGGGGTTCCAACTAATCCTTGATATCCAGAGATAGGAATATCTATAGTTGTTGATGCAATGTGACAAACACTTTGCTTAGGAACATCTGAAAGATGTGTGCTTGTGTGAATGGATGCCACATTAAGTGGTTCAGAAGGCTCAAAGTTGATTGGACACTCAGACTCAATGTGCTCAAAACTTTGAAGGGGGGACATATATCCTTCATTTTCAACAAAAGGAACCTCCAATTGGGGTCCTAATGGATTATAAGCTGCTTGCCCCATTTGTGTTGTTGAAACACCCTTCTGTTGAGAGATGGGTGAGTGGCTGGGGGGTTAACCAAAGTTGCCATGGGCTCACTGGCTGTTTCAATATTATCCACCAAGGAATGTGGAATAATAGTAGATGTGGGTGCCCGGCTTGTAACAGGTGGTTCACAGGTTTGTTTTTCTTTTACCTGTGTTCTCCCCTCATCAATTTTTTGTCTTACCCTTCTACCCACTCTCTTAGATTCATTTTTCCTCTTCACTTGTTGAGGTTGTTCTCCCCCATGAACAGCCTCCCCTCTCTTTCTAGTAAATCTAGACTTTCTTGCATGATCACCACTCTAGGTTGAATCAGGGGAAGGGATTACGGGTTGAGGTAATCCCATAGATTCTAAATGCTCACTCCCAATCCTATATGATGTACTTACAAGATTAATTAAATGATAAGGTAGTGGAACTGCATTTGGAAATTGAAGTTTTGCATTTGGTGGTCTTAAACTGTCCATAGTGAAGATAGGAACATGTACCTCATGAGCTAGAACAGGAATTTTTGAGACAGCCTTGATTGCTCCTTTGATGAGTGTTTGAAAAAATCTCTGAAATGGTATGTAGTTGAATGTGGACTTCTTCAAAATTGCAGATTTGAGTTCATCAAAAATGAGACTAGCATAATCATAGTGTTTGTTGAAGGCAACTCTATGAAAGATAATCCTCCCATTTGCTGAAGCTTGATCTAAACTTGAGCTCTTCCCAGACAAGCAGGTATTCAAAATGGAAAATAAGCAATACCAAACTGGAGGTAAACATTTTCTTCTAAAAGAGCTCAAAGCACTAAGGTTTTCAGAATAACCCAAGCTCATAAAATCTGAGATCATTTCTGATGAGGATGGAATTGAATCATAACAGGTTTTCCCAAGAACCTCATCTGGTTTTGGCAAATAGTGAAGGCTCCTAATATCATCTACAGATATACATACTTTGTAGGCATGAACATAAGAGAAAATTTCATCATCAGTTTCATCTACCTCAGCATAATGCCAGAATTGTTGAAGATAAGAAGCAGGAACAGAGAATTTCCTTGAAAGCAGAGTGCGCAGGGGATGTTTCTTCAGAATTTTAATCAACATTACTTGATCATCAATGAAGTCTTTGGATTTGAAGTTCAGTGCACAGTTATTTCTATTGATGTCAAGTAATTTCTCAGTAGGTACATAGAGTTTGGACAGGTCACCACTTTCATCAGGAGTCTGGGATTCACTTTCAGCAACATTTGATTCAGAAACAACATCAATGGGTGTATTTTGTGTTTCCCCAATTTTAGCAGTTGTCGGGTTAGGGTTAGGGTTAATGATAGGGTTTGAAGGTCCGGCTTGATGAGTTGCAGTTGTGGCTGTGTCTTGAAGCATTTGATCATCATTTAGTGGGATTTCCAGTGATCCAACCATCAATTTTTGAGGCACAATCTTGAACGAACCATCACTTGATGATCCATTGTTATCATTGAAACTCGAAGAAGTAGAAATCATGGCATTTGGAGTAGACATGATGTTGGAAAAACACGGATTGGTAACAGAAAGAGGATCAATAAACACAGAAAGATTTCTCAGAGAAAAGTTTTTAAAAAATGAAGATGATGAGGAATCCATTGATTTATATGACTGGATAGGCGCTGAAGGACACGTGGCCAAAAAGTAAATGTGATTAGAGTAGTATCATCATTTATTAGGAAAAATGAACCGTTTAATGGTCATGTTTAAGAGAGATCCAATGAAATTAAAACACGTGGCACACGCTTAAGTGAAAAATCAACGGGAAGTTTAGTTCTGAGAACAAGTTCAAAAACTTCAGAATTTGTTCAGAACTTCTGAGAAAAAGTTCAGAAGTCTGAAAGAAAGAATTCAGAAGAACCGCAGAATTTTTAAGTGGAGTTCAGAACTAAACTTGGATCATCTTAGAAGACCAAAAAGCATTTAAAAATATAAACTTCTGAAAAATATAAAACATTTTGAGAATTCAGAAGTAGATTTGAACAAATAGAAAACTGATTTTATCTAAGGAAGCTTGTTCATACTTCTTAGATATAAAGTGCAAGACTTTATTTCACCAATGCAGAGTTGTTATGTAGGAAAGTGTAGTAGAGAAATTTGAAATTAATACCACTCCCCCTTGAATCACTAGCAATTATGATTCTCCCCCTTAATTATTGCAACTTTATCGAAGAATCAATCAAATATTAGTGAAATGAGAAAAAAATGAAAAGTATTAAAATACAATCAACCTAGTTACGGAAGAGATATACTTCTGAGTTTAAAAAGAAGCAAAAATCTGAATTTTAAACTTCAGAATATACAAAGTAATTCTGAAGAGCAAAGTATTCAGAATTTGATATAAAAAACCTCAGAATGTAACTTCTAGAGTATAGGTGATGTATAATACTTACATAGACATGTTCATCATGCCCAATTTACTTACCAAGAAGTTAAATCGTTTTTCATCAAGTGCTTTGGTAAATAAATCAGCTAAGCGATAACTCATACGAACAACAAACATTTCAATATTACCTTTTTCCACATGATCTTTGATAAAATGATATCTTACATCAATGTGCTTGGTTTTTGAATGCTGAACAGGATTGGCAGTGATGGCTATGGCACTCTTTGAATCACAATACAAAGGAATCTTTTTGAAAGTGTAACCATAGTCTTTTAGTTGAATTTGCATCCAGATCACTTGTGAGCAACATATTGCGAATGCTACATATTCGACCTGCCGTAGAAGTAGAAACACAATTTTGTTTCTTTGAAGACCAAATTTCGACTAGTCTATCACCCGTAAACCGACATGATCCAGAAGTGCTTTTCCTGTCTAATTTGCAACCACCATGATCTGCATCTGTAAATGCTGTTAGTTCAAAACTAGAATCCTTAGAATACCAAAGTCCCAATGAAGGAGAACCTTTTAGGTATCTAAGTATTCTTTTTGCAGCTAGAAGATGTGATTCCTTAGGATTAGCTTGATATCTGGCACAAATACATGTAGCAAAAATTATATCTGGTCTACTAGCAGTTAAGTAAAGCAAAGATCCAATTATGCCTCTGTACTTTTTCTGATCAACAAATTTTCCATTTAGATCAGGTTCTAACTTAGTGGCAGTGGCCATTGGAGTTTGAATACTTGAACAATCAGTCATGTCAAACTTCTTAAGTAAGTCAGAGACATACTTAGATTGATTAATGAATATGCCAGTGGGAAGTTGTTTAACTTGAAGACCAAGGAAAAATGTCAACTCTCCCATCATACTCATTTGAAATTCTGTTTGCATGATTTTCTCAAAATTTCTACAAAATTTTGGATTAGTAGAAGAAAATATAATATCATCTACATAGATTTGTATCAAAATCATATCATCACCCTCCTTTTTCAGAAATAAAGTTGTATCAACAGTACCTCTTTTGAATTTAGAATTCAGAAGAAAAGTTGTAAGAGTATCATACCATGCTCTTGGTGCTTGTTTAAGTCCATATAAGGCTTTGTCTAATATGTAAACATGATATGGGAATTCTTTGCTTACAAAGCCTTCTGGTTGTTCAACATACACTTCTTCATGTAAAATACCATTCAGAAATGCACATTTCACATCCATTTGAAATACCTTCATGTTTTTATGAGCAGCATAGGCAAGAAAAATTCTAATGGCCTCTAATCTGGCAACAGGAGCAAAGGTTTCATCATAATCGATTCCTTCTTGTTGACAATACCCCTTAGCTACAAGTCTTGCCTTGTTTCTCACAACAATTCCATTTTCATCCTTTTTATTTCTGAACACCCATTTTGTGCCAATGACAGATTTACCTTTTGGCTTTGGTATCAATCTCCAGACTTTGTTTCTTTCAAATTGATTTAACTCATCCTGCATGGCTAAAATCCAGTCTGGATCTTGAAGTGCTTCATATGGCTTTTTGGGTTCCATGCTACTTAAGAAATTTACATACAGACATTCATTTGATGTTGTAGATCTTGTTTGAACACCTTTTGATGCATCTCCAATTATTTGATGAACTGGATGACTAGATGTCCATTTGTTCACATTTGGAAATGGTTGAACAAATGAAACATTATTCAGAGAATCATAATCATCAATAATTGCTTGAGTTTCAGTATCATGATTGATAGCTGAATGTAAATCTGAAGACTCCCCCTCAAATGGAAAAATCTGAACTGGTTCAGAACTGTGAGGTTCATGGTCAGAAATATTTTGAACCGGTTCAGAAACAACTTGAATTGGTTCAGAAACAATTTGAATTGGTTCAGAAGTTGCATTTTCAGAAGTTGGAAGTTCTGAATTTGAGGTAGAGAGTTGTGGTGCTGAGGTATTTGAAATTTGTATTTCTGAAATGTCTTGATCGGTTGTGTTTCTGAGAAGAGAAGGATTTTGATAATCTGCAGAAACATTTACAGAAATATCAAATAAGTCTTGACATAAATTGTCTAAATTGGATTTAAGTAAAGTTTGAGATGCAGAAGTAGAGTTTGTCTGATTATGTTCTGAGTCCAAACTTTCAGAAGTTGGTTTATGTGCGAGTTCTGAACTGTTTTGTTCAGAAGTCATTGTTGGCTCATGAAATCTGACATTTGTAGTCTCAATAATTCTTTGAGTTCCTTTAATGAGTACTCTATAAGATTTGGATCTTTGAGAATAGCCAACAAAGATACCAGCTACACCTTTTGGTGCAAATTTGTCAAGATGTGGAGTATCATTCTTTAGAAAACACCTGCAACCAAAGATTTTAAAATAATCAATAGAGGGTTTTCTTTGTTTTAACAATTCATTAGGAGTTCTAAGAAATTTTTTGTTTAGAATGGTTCTGTTCTGAGTAAAACATGCAGTAGCAATTGCTTCTGCCCAAAGAGAGAGAGGAAGTTCTGAATATGCAAGCATGGTTCTTGCAGCCTCTACCAAAGTTCTATTCTTTCTTTCAACTACCCCATTTTGTTGAGGAGTTCTTGCAGCGGAAAAATTATGTGAAATACCAACAGATTCAAAAAAATTCTGAAGTGTAGAATTAGTAAATTCTGTTCCATTGTCACTTCTGATCTTTTGAATTGGGAGTTGAAGAAGAACTTGAATTTTCTTCAGAAAGGGTATCAGTCTTTCAGAAGTATCATATTTGAGTCTCAGAAATTAAATCCATGTATATCGTGTATATTCATCTACTATAACAAGAATGTATTTCTTTCCCCCCATGCTTTGAGTTTTCATTGGGCCACACAAATCCATATGTAGCATTTCAAGTGGAGCTTTGCATGAAGATAGCATTTTCAGAGGATGAGAACTTCTTTTGATCTTCCCTAGTTCACACGCAGAACAAAGAGAGTTCTTTTCAAATCTGATCTTTGGTAGTCCTCTTACAGATTGATGTTTGCCTAGTTCAGAAATGGCTTTGAAGTTCAGATGTGACATTCTTCTGTGCCAAAGCCAAGTATCATTTTTCATTGATGTAGACATATAACATACACCTTGTAGTTGACCAGTTGCAGTGAATGTTGCTGTGTAGATATCTCCATCTCTATAAGCAGTTAATTCATGTAATAAAATTTGAAAGGTGTCATGTGTCTTTGAAAGGTGAATGGTGCAAGTGAATGGTGCAAGTTCTTTGAAAGGTGTCATGTGTCTTGAACATCCAGAATCTAAGACCCACACATGACATATCTGCAAAAGAGATTATTGAGTTTTAGGTACCCATTTCAGAATGGGTCCTTTGTGATTAGTAATAAAATTTGAAATTCTGAACTTTTTCTTCAGATGTTTCAACTCAGAAGTTTGTTCAGAACTTTGAGATTTATCTTTATTTCTATTTCTTTGTTTAATTGAATTTGTCAATGTAGCTAAACATTTCTGAATAGGTTTCATCAAATTTATCTTGTTTGTTTTGGAGTTAAGAAGAAAATTATGATGACGACAATTAATACAGTGAATATGATTCTTTAATGTATTTACAACAGTATTAGACATATAAGAATCAATAACATTTGATTTTTCAACAAAAATTCGTTTATTCACTTTCTTTGTTTTAGGTACATCATTCTTCTGAAAAAATGAAAAACTCTCTAATTTGTCAATCTTTGACAGTCTTTCATCTTTCTTTCTCCATACTAAAGTGGATAGCTCTGTAAAAGATAAGAAATGAAGATTAGTATAAGAAATTCTTTTGTTCACTTTAGGTTTATCTTCAGATTTTGTGTTAATTTTCTGAACTTCAGAGAGAGAATTTGAGGATTGTCCTTGTTCAAAAATTTTAACTCTGGTGTTAAAGTCAGAAGATGTTACTGAACATGGTGTTGAATTTGATGATATGTTTGTATTAGTAGGAGAAAAATCTGAATTCTGATATTCTGGTTTTAAAAACACATGATCAAACAATTCTGAAGGTATCTTTGAAACTTCAGATTTTAATTTTTCTCCTTCAGTCATACTTGATTGAGATTTATAAACCAAATAGCCATTTTTGTCAATGACTTGCACCATTTGATCATCATCATCTTTTGAATCAGAAGCATTTATTAGATCTGAAAATTTATTATGAGTCATACTTGTTGCAAAAATATTTGAATTTTTTGTTGTTGTAGACTCATTATCAGAATTATCAAAAAATATATTGGGATTCTCATCAATATCTTCTAAAGATTCAATATCTGATAATTTATCATATTTTTCTTCATGTTCTGATTTATTATCATAAGTATCTTCTGAAATGATTTCACAATTGGATTCAGAAGTTATTACAGAAGTAACTTCAGAAACAATTTCAGACTTAACAATTACTTCTGATTTTTCTTCAGAAATAATATTTGATTCAGAAGATTTACAAATATTTGAAATTATATTCATTTCTTCTGTTTCAGAGATAATTTCTGGTTCACCAGTTTTAAGAGGTGTTTCTTCTGAAAACAAAGTCTCTGATTTTATAAAAGGAATTCTTTCAGCCAAAGAATAGTTTACAGGTTTGGAAATGATGCCTGTATTTTATTCATTGAAAATTTTCATTTTAGAATAATCATACAAGTTTGCAGGTGTCTCTTTAAAATTTGACTGTCATTATATCCTAAGCCTGCTTTTATATTGTAAAATTTTGAGTTATGAGCCTGACTAGTTAAAATATTCAGAGTTTGTTCAGTTTGTCCTCTTTTAAAATTTAAATCTTCCAATTCCTTAATCTTTCTATAAAGATCAAGTCTCTCTTGATTCAGAAAATTCATCTTAACATTTAGAATTTCCTTTTCAGATTTTTCATTTATAACTTCTTATTGTAAACTATCCATTTTTTCTTTTAAAACAAGTTTTTCTTCAGAAATTTTTTCAAGAATCTGTTCAGCTGCTTGACAATTTTCTTTATATATTTGACTTTCAGCTCTAAATTGATTGACCAAAATTCTTTCACCTTTAATTCTGTTTCTGAGTGTTTCAAATTCAGAATACATATTTTGAAATTGATTTGTCATTTCTGAATCTTTAGTATTAATTTCATAATTATGTTCAGAATTTTGTTCAGAAGATGAAGAAAATACCTCAGTGTCTTGTTTGTCCTTTTCTGGATCCATTTGACACATGTAGCAATTTGTTGCATAGTGAGCAACTTCTTCATCATCATCTCCATCACTCCAGTTTAACCAGTCTTATTCATACTTGGTCACTAGAGCAGGATTAAGCTCCTTTTTCTTTGCTAATAGATGCTTCTTCTCATAATAACCTGAATTCTTGACTTTTGGCATCTTGCATTGTCTAGCATAATGTCCAGGCTTTCCATGGTTGAAGCATCTTGCTGGTTCAGATGTTTCAGATTGGCCAGCCTCTTGACCCTTCTTAGGTCCAACTTAAGATCTAGGTTTATTCTGATATTTTTGATTGTATCTTTGTTTGAATTGCCTTGTCATGAAAGCAATATTATCAGTAATCCTTTTAAGCTCTTCATCTGATTCATCCCCATATCACACTGTTATTTCTGGGATCTCACAAACTTTCTTGGTAGCAATGGTCAGAGAATTATTGTAGTTCTTGCTCAGAAGGGCAACTGTTTCTTGTGTCTTCTTTTGCTCATATTGTCTAACTTTGATCTTGTCCTCTTGTTGGAACAAGATGCCATAGACATCATGAATTGTCTTTCTAGACAAGTTCCTAGTTACCATATTATCTGAAAAACTTGACCATTCATTTCCCAGATTGTTCAGAAATTTGTTGTTTATCTCAGAATTTGATTTCTGAACACCATTTCTTCTTAGATCATTCAGAATGTTATTGAATCTATGATATGTATCAGTGATAGATTCATTTTCTTTGTATCTGAAATTTTTATATGTTCCTACACAGATATTTAATCTCTGTGCTTGAGCCTTTGTACTTCCTTGCATCTGAGCTTCTACTTCATCCCACATGGCTTTTGCTGAAGTTAAACTATCAACCCTATTGAATATCTCATTGGGAATTGCCATGGTGAGTAAAGTTAATGCTCTTCTATCAACTTTCATTTGAGCCTTTTCACCGGATTATACATTCCGGGACTCTTCTTGATTCTTGATGCGGGGATTTCGTGGGTAGATTCGGTTACGGGAACTATTTGGAATCTCAACAAATACCTCTAGTGGGCCATTTGTGATAGATTGCATTAAGGCTTCATCTATATTATCCAAGAATTGAATCATTCTGATTCTCCATTGATGATATTCTCCCAAGAAGAGAGTTGGTGATTTCGTTTCAGATCCGATTGAGACTATTTCTTTAGACATCTTTGATTGTTAGAAGATCGAGAATTCACCTGTGTTGAATTTGAATTTTGTAGATCAAGAACACAAAGAACTGTCAGATCTGACAAGTTCTTTCACAAATCTTCTTCAAGAACAGATGAATTGGCTCTGATACCAATTGTTAGGATCCAAACAATCAAGATATCAATATATGAAAAGATTATGACAGGAATGATAATAGCCAAATGTAATATGTATTGATTGAATGTACTGTCTTACAGAATATATCTTTACAAGTTATATGAAAACATTAGTTCTAACAATCTAACTAACTATCTATTTATACATACAATAGAAAGACTAAAGTAACAAAGCATTAATAACAGACAAGTTCAGAATGGGTTCTGAACTCCTTCAGATCTTCTTCAGATGTATCTTCAAAACTTCTTCAGAAGTGTCTTCAGAACTTCTTCAGATCTTCTTCTCTTTAAGAACCCAGTACCTTTTGAAGCTATTATGATATCTCTATCATTCAGAAATGGGATTAAAACTTCTGAGGTGTCAGATTTCTCTCTTAGAATTTCAACCCAAGTATATCTCGAGAATTCATCTATCATTACAAGGATATACTACTTTTCACCTAAACTTTGAGTCTTCATTAGCCCACACAAATCCATGTGTATCATTTCTAGAGGAGCCTTGCATGAAGAGAGCATTTTCCACGGATGTGAACTTCTATTTATCTTACCTAATTCACATGCAGAAGATAAAGAGTTCTTCTGAAACTTTATTTTAGGTAATCCTCTGACAAAATGTTTCTTGTCTAATTCAGAAATGGATTTGAAGTTCAGATATGACATTATTCTACGCCATAGCCAACTCATCTCTAACATAGATGTAGAAATATAGCAGTTTCCTTTTAGTTGACCATCTTCTGTAAAAGTAGTTGTGTAAACGTCACCATCCCTATAAGCTGTTAACTTTTCTTGCTTCTCAGAGTTTAAAATAATCAATTCAAGGTTTTCTGTTTCTAATTAATTCATAAGGAGTTTTGAGATGTTTCCTATTTAGAATAGTCTTGTTTTATGTAAAACATGTTGTTGCAAGAAAGGTTGTAGCAGCTTCTACCAGAGTTATGTTCTTCCTTTCAACTATATCATTCTGTTGTCGAGGTCTTGCGGTGAAACCGTTATATGATATACCAACAGAATCCAAAAAATTCTGAAGCTTTGAATTTGTAAATTCTGTTCCACTATCACTTCTGATCTTCTGAATTGGGAGTTGAAGCAGAACCTGTATCTTCTTCAGAAATGGGATTAAAACATCTGAGGTGTCAGATTTCTGTCTCAGAAATTCAACCCAAGTATATCTCGAGAATTCATCTATCATTACAAGGATATACTTCTTTTCACCTAAACTTTGAGTCTTCATTGGCCCACACAAATCCATGTGTATCATTTTAGAGGAGCCTTGCATGAAGAGAGCATTTTCAATGGATGTGAACTTCTATTTATCTTACCTAATTCATATGCAGAACATAAAGAGTTGTTTTGAAACTTTATTTTAGCTAATCCTCTGACACAATGTTTCTTGTCTAATTCAGAAATGGATTTGAAGTTCAGATTTGACATTCTTCTATGCCATAGCCAAATCATCTCTAACATAGATGTAGAAATATAGCAGATTCCTTTTAGTTGACCATCTTCTGTAAAAGTATTTGTGTAAATGTCACCATCCTTATAAGCTGTTAACTTTTCATGTTTCTTAGTGTTTAAAATAATCAATGGAAGGTTTTATGTTTCTAATTGACTAGTTATGTTTCCGCGCAATGCTGCGGGATGCAGAAATCGCAATTGAGACCTTTATTCGAAATCGCGGTTCGTTGCGGTAGTATAGCGGTAAAAAATTGTTCATAAAATAAATATAAATGTAGACTCGAACACGCATCTATTAGAAAACCCATATAGCCATGGAATCGAATTGCTTAACCAAGAAGAAAACTCTAGTTGTTAACGTGTTTCAGACTCGGAATCGGTGGTAGAGTTTTGGACATGGAATCAAATCAAAGTTTAACCTGATTGTTTTCTATTTAGTTGGTTTGTTTTTATTTGCAGGTCAAAGTTTGACTCTAAATAACTCACATAAAAGTCCAAATAAAATTGTTTAAAATTTAAATTAAAAAGAAGTCCAAAGACCCCTAAAAGAAATATCGCTAATTGTAACCGCTATTTGCAACCTCATCAGGTCGAAACTCTTCGTGTTTTCAAAAGAAACCAGTTACAGAATAACCGTCATAAACTGGATCCAGCCGCCAACAGGTAGGTTATGGCTAGTACCTACAAAACCAAAACCATCCCTTTTATCAAAAATACCCAAAGAGTTGCAACATAACATTGTTTCAAGTTCTTTCGAGCAAACATTGATGAATGGTAACTGGTGCAAAATGGAATATTGCAAATGCTTTAACCATAGCACAAAGGGAATGTATGAGAAGCTTATGATATATAATTTGCCTGCACCACCATACTAAGCCTTGTCCACCTGCAATACAAATAATTTCTTATATTTATTATTACTCATATCAACCAAACAGAATAGGGCAAGACGGATACAACTTTCCGTAATGTTAGATACCAATCAAATTAAAAAAATGCGTATTATCATACCCGAGGGAGGTTAAGAGGAAAACGTTAAAAAAGAGAAAACTGAATAACACCCTGGGAGCCCTCTATCGGACGGTATGTGTGAAGATTTTCACATACATGTAGTATTTGAGCATTTGGGGCCTTTCTTCTTGAATGTTAGGGGACTTAAAATCCCCAAAAATATTATGTGCTTAAGCGTAATGTTTGGTTGCTTGCTTATTTGGGTTGGCAATAGCAATAAGACAAGTCTCGGAGCTATTCCCGTATATGTTGGCTGCTTCACATATTATGTTGGCAGCTACTCCACATAAAGCATACAAGGTGCAATGTAAAGCAAGAGCCATAAACATATCCAGTATCATTCGAAGGATATAAAATTGATTAGAAAGAAACAAATTGCAGATGCATTCAAATTAAGGTTGTTGCCAAACCGTTCGTTCACTTGAACTTGACTTAAGACATCTTAAGTAAGATCTCAGCTTATGGTATTCAGCAAATCCTTCAAAAAAAAACCAAGTATTGAAGTTGAAATATATACTAGTACAAAAATGTACTTTTGTGATGGTTTTGGAAAAACATGTTTATAACGGTTTGATAAAAAACCGTTGCAAGAAGTGACAAAAAGTTTTAAAGAATTGTTTTAGTAACAGATTTTATAAACAAACGTTACTGTTACCAAAAACCTCGAAACTTAAAAGCAACAGTTAGATTAAAGACGTTAATAAAAGGTCCCCTAAGGTAATGGTTTAGGACCATTTTGAAAAACTGTTGCTTTATGTTGTGACGGTTTTTAAAAACCGTTGCCATGTACGACCCTTTAGTAACGGTTTTTGTTTAAACTGTTGCTTTATGATGTAACGGTTTTAAAGCACCGTCACTGAAACTAAAATATATATAGCAACATTTATTTGAAAACCGTTTCCAAAAGTCACCAAGTTCTTTGGCAATGGTTTTGCAAAATTTGTGTCACTAAAATTTAGTCTATTGCAAGAGTTCTTGAAATATTTGCGTCACCATATGTCATGCTTTGGTAACTATAATAAAACATTTACATCACCATATCTCAATCTACATTGACGGGTTTGAATAATTTCCTTCACCATATGTCATGTTTTGGTGACGGTTTTGAGTACTTTACCATATGCCATTTTACGGTAACGGTTTTGAAAAATAAACGTCGCCATATTTTTTTGTTATAGTGACGGTTTTAAAAAATTACATGTCACAACGGTGATGATTTTGTATATAAATGTCATCAAATATCATGCTATTGTGACGGTTCGAATAATAAGCGTCCACGTAAGTCATTATACGATGACGATTTCTTATGATAAATGTGACCATAGGACAACTGGCGTAGTGGCTTTTTGCAACTGATCAATTAAAACTTCTTGTAGAGATGGTCCCATGTTCGATCCCAGCTTGATGCTAATAATTAATTTTTTTAGGTAGCAACTCTATATAATATTTAATAACATATACTAAATACTCTATTAATTTTGTACTTAATTTACATTTAATAAACATTCTATTAATTTTATATTTAATTATTAACTTTTCTAAAAATATTTTTAATTTAATTTTAATTATTGATGACCGTAATATCAAGAACAAAATCTATAAAATTCATAAAATTGAAAATATACGTTTTTTTAATAATTTACATGTGTGATCTTTAGAATATAAAGAACGAAATCTATAAAATCCAAACAAATTACCATTCAGTGCAGTTGGATAACGCTCTTAACTTCGAGGGATAGGTTCAAGGTTTGATTCTTGCAATGAGATGTTGTGGAAAAAAATTTAAACTTCGCTTTTTCAATTGTTATTTTAACAATTTTCTTACTTTTAAAGTAACTTAATTGCAATTTGGAGAAAAAAAAAAGATAATTAATTATACAAAAACTTTTGTGTTCATTAAGATAAATTATAATATTATTAATGATTTATTTATTGTTGATACCAAAATATAAACTTGTGTCGTATATGATATATATCTTCATTTTAATTTTTATTGGGCCTTTAAATCATGTATTCTTTTTTTTATGTAATATTTGTTATTTGTTTTCTTTATTATTGATAGGAATTTATTTCTTCAAATCTTATGAGTCGATTAAAACCCAAAATCGATATTAAATTTCGTTTCTAAATTGTCTTTCAAAATATCAAAATCCCCAATTTGGGCTTTCTTTTACGACCGTCATCATTAATTTGTAATATTTTTATTTAGGTTGTTCTATTTTCAAAATACAAATTTTAGCCTAATAAGTGATTATTTAGTTTTTTCTTTCTATTAACATTGTTTGATTGTTTGATGACTTTCTAGTATATATTGATTACAAAAATATGATTACATGATTTTGCTTCTAAAACGTTAGAAGATTTATGTTCAGAAGATAGTAATGTATATTTGTTTTCATTTCAAAAAATGTACATAGTACTATCAATTTATTACTTATGAATGAATAATTATTTTGTGTTCTATTATATTATTATGTGATTACTTTTAGTTTCTTAGTAATTAACTTTTATTGTTATCAACAGATTAATCATATAAGATTTATGATCGTTAGCATAACGATATAAATATTAGATTTGATTTTTATTTGAATCTTGTTTATAATTGTTTTATGCTTCCATAATGTTGGTTCCAGATTCCTTTAAACCGATTGTTAATTGAGAGTATTGAATCAAAGTGAAATGCGGAAGCAGATCAATTAACAATTTAAATCAATAGAACAGTAAACAGAATGAAGAACAAAGATTATGAAATGATAACTTTGAATCAAAGTAGACAAAATTATGAATTACGCACAGTATTCTTCAAACTGTAAATGTATTGATCGACATCTTTTACAAACACAATACAATGCTATTTATACAGATACAAAAACAGAAAGTCAAAATGCTAGCCAATTACAAAGTGCCATGTGTCTAAAAGGGAGCGTCTAACAACAATTAGTTATAACAAGAAGAGTGTGTTGCCTTTTGTAGACATCTCTTCTTTGACTCATACTTTAATTTCTAACATTCTCCCCCTAAGTATGAAGTCAAAAGAAAAAAAACTTTCTTCAGAGAGGATCAACAGCAGCAATGATACTTGAAATATTATCGATAAGCTCTCTGTTCTTCTGAAGTCCATCAAGTCTTTTCTCTACTTTCTTTGCAACCTCTGGATTTGTCGTGTCTAAGCCAGCATAGCACTTGATGATGTAGACTACCTCGTAAGAGTATTTGTGAGCTTCTTTGATGCGAAAGAAGCTCTTTCCATTTGGTCTTTTGAAGATGATTCCCTCTTCGGTTCGGTAAGAAGTCTACCCACTCGAATTTGCTTATCCCTTCAAGTTCCTCATTTGGTGCGAGAGATAGCCGTATTATCCATTTTGAAATTTAATCCAACTGAAGTCGACCTGCCTTTTGTATCTAATGTATGATTTCATACATAGAATAATTCTAGTGTAGGCAACATGGTCTTGTGGATCTTTGCGTTCAGAAAGCTGAGTCTTCATAAATTCTTCCAGAAAAATGAGATCAGTTGGATGGATGGACAACAGATCACTATCACATATGTAATAACTCTTGTTGTTTGATCTGACTATCTCGTAGATTGTGTACCAAATGGGAGTATCTTGAAACTGCTTATGTTTCATGGCTGTGATCTTTGTAATTGGAGCAGTAGTGAAGACCGTCTTTCTATCTTGTTTATGAGCCATGAAGTTATCTTTAACTTCATTGCTTACATTGTATTGGTTTGCGAAGTTAGGCATCATGAGATAAATCTTCTGATCTGTTGGAGCATACATGTGCCTTTTCTCAACTTCAAGTGTTGGAAGTTTAATGTTTCCAACTTTATTTAATTTTTCTTCAAATTCTCCTCTTCTGATCTCTTTCTGCTTCTGAGTGGCCTCTGCTCTGACTCTCGCTCTTTCTTCAGCTTCAAAATTCTGTCTCTGTAGTTCTTCTTCAAGTCTAGCCTTCTCTCTTTCCAGATTCTCTCTTTCAGCCCTCTCTATCTCTATTTGTTCTTCAACGATTAGCCTCTGGCGTATTATCTCTTCTTCTTTTTCTTTTTCAGCTCTGAACACTTCCTCATCCTCCTCTCTGGCCCTTTCTTTTTCAGCTTTAGCTCTTTCCTTTGCAGCTTTAGCTCGTTCTCGTTCTTCGTGAGCTCTGACTATTTCAGCCCTTTCAGCCGGAGAGCTCGGGATTCTGCTTTTTCCCATAAGATCCAGAATGAACTTAGCTAGTTCTGGATCTCTGGGTAGAGGCCCAGAATGCGTAGCCAGAGGTGTTGGAGTGATTGGCACTTGTTTTGAAGAAGAAGGTTGCTGTGATGGTTTTGGAGTTGAAGAGTCAGCGGTGGTCGTGTTTGGTTCTGGTGTTGTTTGTTTGGCTTGCTTAGGCTCAGGACCTTTCTCCCCCTTCTGAGAATCAGGATCCTGATCCTCAGAACGTTTTCTTTTCAGCTCTGTCTTTTTGCAAGCCCTTTCTTCCTTGGCTTTCTTCTTGGCATTAAACGCCTCAGCAATAGAAGAAACCAGAGGCACGAGTTGAGATAGAGTAGATTCGATGGCAGCAACTTTCTGGTCTGTTGAGGATGTGGAAGGCTTGGAAGAGTACTTTGAAGCGATGGTAGACATTCGCTCAAGAATAATCTTCTGGAAAGAGGCGAGATCAGATTTCTTGACGAGCGTAGACCCAGAGGGATCATCAGAAGGAATGATGGTCTTGATAATCTTCTGTATATCGGCCACCAGAGAGTTGTAGTCTACGCGCAGGCACGTAGAGATTCCGGAAGTTGAGAGATTGCCTCTGCATTTGCTTGAAGACCATTATTCAAGAGCAAAAATTGTTCAGCAAAATAGGCCTTCTGATCTTCTTGAGAGGTACTCATTTGGCGCTGAAGATCTGCTAAGAGAGAGTTCTGCCTTTCAATTTGAAATTGAAGGCTCAGAAGAAGAGAATTGTTAGTGGTTACGGATAATTTTAGATCTTCCACAGATCTCTGAATTTGATCAGCAAATGCCAAGAACGCTGCATTTGTGACGAAATCAGAAGATGTAACCGGTGCATCTCCAACACATGGAGCCCCTTTACCCTCGCGTTTCAGAGGGGCCTTCTACACCTGTTTTGACGTTGAGTGTAGAAGGACTTCCAACCAGTCCTTGAGGGCTGTTATTCACAGGCTCCTCTTCGGTTGTTCTGACTGTTTCAACATTATCCTCATCATCAGAGGATGAGGTGTCAAGACAAGATGCTTACCTTGATGAAGTGTAAACACTCCGGTAAGAGGTGCATTCCTAGGCCGTAACCCCTCTCGATGGGAATTCATTAGCATCTATCCTAGGAGAGGATGTGGACTCATCCTCTGTGCGTATTGGTATGTCAGTCACGGAGACATGAACATGTGGTGAAGGAAGTGGCGAGTTCTGGGGCGAATGAACTCTTATATTATCATCATCATCCTTTTGGGAGGATGATGAAGTGGAGGTGCTTTCCCCAGATGAATTTGATTCAGAAGAAGAAGAATCCTCTGAACGGCTGGTTTCTTGGTGGTTTGAACTGGGCTGTTCTAAGTCAATGAGTGGAGATGTGGTGACATCAACCTCAGAAGTTGTGGTTGCCCTTTGGGGAATAGGAGAGGAACACTCATATGTGTCTCTGAGGACATCTTCTGTACCTTCATTTAATAGAAGGTCGGCATGGGTAGAAGCACTCGGATGTTCACTCCTATTTTTTTCAAGCTCATGCTCACCAGACCCCTGACCACCTACACCTGGCTCTAAGTGCTCTGGGGTAGGAATTCTCTGTTCTGAGAAAACCATAGAGCTTCTATAGATTTGGAGATTAGAAGAGCTAGATGGGATTAGGTTTAGCATGTACCGGATAATTCTCTCGGGTGCGCAGTAGCCGATGCCGTCGATGGTTGATCTATGGGAGCTCATTGATGCAATTTTGCAGAATGGCTGAATCAGGGGAGCTTCGATTGCCCCAATTGCAGGATGAGTGATAAGAGATAGAAATCTTGGGAACATGAGTGCTGGTAGTTGCTTTCCCTGACTCTGATGGATCACCTTAGTGTGTACAGCTGCTTTGATCTCTTGGAAGATGAGACTTGCATAGTCCAAGGGTCGATTGAAGAACATCCCATACATTATAGTCAGAATGTTTCGGCTAGCCTGATCCAGAGAACCTATTTTGCAGGTTAGGCTCTTGTTGAGAATGGAGACGAGTAGATTCCACATTGGGGGCAACTTCTTCCTCTTGAATTCGGACAGCCTTGCAAGAGCTTCATTGTAACCCAGAAGATTGATGAAGGCTAGGAGGGCTTCTGTGGAAGGGTTTTCTTCTAGGGCAGGATTGGGAATGGTTTGCCCATCCACTTCGATCACTGAAAGGGGAAGATGGAAATATTTGGCAAGTTTTCTTTTGGTGATGGGGATTTGAATAGCAATTTCCACTTGTTCAGGATGGGTGATAGAACCGGCGAGTGTTTCATCAGTTTCGATGATCATTGTTTGCCACAGTTCTTGGACATAGATTTCAGGGATGTTTGGGTTGGTTAGGGTTAGGGCTCGATTCAACTGGTGCTGTTGTAGAAACTCGATCATGATGCGAAATTCTGGTTGATAAGTGTTAGGGTTGAGCAAGACTCGCACATTGTTCGCCTTCAATGGCGCTTCACAATGGGAGTACTATCGCCATTGAATCGATGATTCTTTCTTCATCATTGTTGGAAGGACGGGCACAGTTGGAAGCCATTTTGAAATTTCGAATGCTTGACAGTAGAAAACTTTGTCTTTGCAAAGAGAATGAACACTGATTTAGGGAATTTTTGCGAGGAAGAAGAAGAAGGTTGAAATTGGGGGTTTTATGTGAGAGAGAAACGGTAGAATGGGAAGGGGTTATTAAGTTTGGGCAGAAACAAAAAAACGGTTCAATTGAGCTGATGTAAGCACGCGGGTATACACATGCAGTGTTTCGATTGAGGACACGTGTACGACGAGACACATGTATGATGATGATTTAGTAGCGGAGGCTGTTTTTCTTAAAAGCAGAAATAAACAAAAGTAATAAAAAAATCTGTTTAATTAATCAATTAATTTTGAATTAATTGAATAAACACAGATTTTAATCTTAATTTTATTTATTTAAGTTTAAAAATCAGTCAAGTGAAAACAAAAATCACATGAGAGTTTAGTTTCTATAAAAGAATAATAAAGAAGAATTTGCATTAAACATATAGATTTAAACAACCTTGGAGGCAAGAGTTGATTGAATTTATATATTTAATGGAAATTATAAGAAATATCAATTTATAGAAAATTTAGTTGAAAAACATGTCGACTTGATTTATATTTAAATTTTTTTTGAAATGAATCAAAAGTCTAAGAGACCTTGGCGGCAAGAGAAACTCGGAAGCGTATAGATTCAAATAAAATTTAAGTGAAATAGTAAATCGAAGACAAACTAACCGTAGTTAGACTTAGACGAATATCTTCTGCATTGTGAAACTCCCCCTTGAATGGTAAACTCCCCCTTGAATGGTGAACGCCCCCTGTAGTAGCTTCTTTACCTCGTTTCTCAATCTGCACTTCATGATTTCTCTTGAAAGAAAAAGATTATTATGAAACAGAAAATCAGAGTAACTCAGAGGCTTCTGAAGTGTTCTGAAGAGTTCAGAAAGCATCAGAGACTTCTGATGACTTCTGAAGTATCGTCAGAATAGTTCAGAGGCTTCTGGATGCTTCTGAAGAAATCATTGTTACATATTAAGCATTCCCAACTTGCTAATTAAGAAGTTAAAACGTCTCTCATCAAGAGCTTTTGTAAAAATATCAGCAAGTTGATAATCAGTAGAAACAAAATACATTTCGATTGTACCCTTTTCGACATGATCCTTGATGAAATGATACCTGACATCGATATGCTTTGTTTTGGAATGCTGAACTGGATTTTCTGTAATGGCGATAGCACTTTTAGAATCACAGAGGATGGGAATCTTATCGTATATCAGACCATAATCTCTGAGTTGGGTCTTCATCCAAATAACTTGTGAACAACAACTAGCAAGAAGCAACATATTCGCCTTCGCCGTAGATGTGGATACGCAGCTTTGTTTCTTGGATGTCCAACTTATAAGTCGATTTCCCGAAGTTGACAAATACCTCGATGTACTTTTTCCGTCAAGCTTACAACCTCGCATGATCGAATCGTATACGCCATTAAATCAAATCCAGAATTTTTAGGATACCAAAGTCCCAACGATGGTGAACCTTTTAAGTACCTAAAAATTCTTTTACAAAGCAGCCCAAATGAGACTCTTTAGGATTGGCTTGATAACGAGCACAAAGACAAGTGGCAAACATAATATCGTGTCTACTTGTCGTTAAATATAAAAGAGAACCAATCATTCCTCTGTAGCTGGTAATATCAACAGATTTACCAGAGGAGTCAGGTCCTAATTTCATACCAGGAGAGATAGGTGTTTTTATGGATGATGAGTTTTGAAGATGAAACTTTTTAAGCATGTCAGAAACATATTTTGCCTGATTTATAAAGATACCAGAGGTGCTTTGTTTAACTTGAAGTCCTAGGAAGAAAGTTAATTCTCCCATCATACTCATTTCAAATTCAGTTTCCATCAACTTAGAAAACAAATCAACTTCTGTTTGATGAGTAGAACCAAATATTATGTCATCCACGTAAATTTGAACTATAGTTAACATACCTTTGCCTCTTTTGATGAACAGAGTTGTATCGATTTTACCTTTTTCATAGCTTTTGCTAATCAGAAATTTCGATAGTCGTTCATACCAGGTTCTTGGGGCTTGCTTTAGACCATACAAAGCTTTGTCAAGAAGATAAACATATTCTGGATGTCTTGCATCTTTGAAACCATCAGGTTGTTCAACATATACTTCTTCTTTTAGACATCCATTAAGAAATGCACATTTAACATCCATTTGGTAGACTTTGAAGTTTTTGTATGCAGAGAAAGCCAAGAATAATCTTATTGCTTCTAGTCTTGCAACAGGAGCAAAGGTTTCATCATAATCGATACCTTCCTCTTGACAGTAACCTTTAGCCACCAAACGAGCTTTATTTCTGACAACAATTCCATCTTCATCCTTTTTGTTCCTAAATACCCATTTTGTGCCAATAGCAACTTTGCCTTTTGGTAAAGGAACAAGACGCCAAACTTTATTTCTTTCGAATTGAAGTAGTTCTTCCTGCATAGCATCCACCCAGCTTGGTTCAACTAAGGCTTCATGTACACGTTTAGGTTCGATCATACTAAGAAAATTAACAAAGAATGCTTCATTTGCAGTAGCAGATCGTGTTCTGACCCCCTCAGAAGGACTACCAATTATAAGATCTGGTGTGTGAGATTTAGTCCATTTCGTCATTCTGGGTTGAGAGATTGATTGGGTTGTATGATTTGACGAAATGATTTCATCTGGAAACACAAAATCTTCTTTATTTTCTTCTGTATGTCCTTCTGGTATCTGTTTTGTCACCTGTCCTTGTGTCTCCCCCTCAGATGATGGAACAGAAGTAGCTTCCGGATCGCGGATGTAGGAGTAGTGGGAACTTCCGGACAAATAGACGTGACAGATGAAACAGAAGAAGCAGGACCAGAGAGAGTAATGCCTGAGGCTTGGAGAATATCTGGTATCTGCAAATGTGGAGGTGACATTGCTTCTGACACAACTTCGTCGCCCAGAAAATCTTGAAAAATAGCAACAATCTCGGATTCTCTGGAACCGGAAAGATAGTCAGAAGTAACAGTATTAAGCTGGAGTTCTGAAGTAGAGTGTTCGGAAGTCAGTTGGGTGTTATCATCGAAGTCAATGTTGATGCTTTCCATAACAGTTTTTGTTCGTAAGTTAAAAACTCGGAAAGCTCTTGAATTTAACGAGTAGCCTAAAAATTTAGCTTCATCGAACTTCGGATCAAATTTGCCAAGATTATCTCTGTCGTTTAAGATAAAACATCTGCAACCAAAGATATGAAAAAATTTTACAGATGGTTTTCTTTTATTAATCAGCTTATAAGAGGTTTTGAGATGCCTCTTGACAATAATTGAACGGTTTTGAGTGAAACAAGCAGTAGCAACAGCTTCGGCCCAGAAGTGAATTGGGAGACCGAAGTCGCGAGCATCGTTCGTCGCTTCAACCAAGGTTCGTTGCGACGTTCAACTACACCGTTTTGTTGTGGAGTGCGAACAGCAGAGAAGTTTTGAGTAATTCCTTGTTCAACAAGATACGATTCAAGCTTGGCGTTCTTGAATTCTGTACCATTATCACTTCGAAGCTGCTGAATCTTCTGATGTAGAAGAACTTGAATTCTGGTCATCATATTCTCGTAGTACCACCGGGACTTCGACTTTTGACGAACGAAAGCAAGCCAAGTATATCCGGAAAATTCATCAATTAGTACCGTAATATACTTTTTACCGTATAGACTCGAATTGCAATTGGACCACAGAGATCCACATGTAATAATTGCAGTAGGTCTAGTACAAGAATGATCACTTTTTGTTTTATGAGATGCTCGTTTAATTTTGCCCATTTCACATGCAGTGGCAGGTGATCTTTTTGAAAATGAATATCCGGAAGTCCGTATACCGCTTGTTTTTAACAAGCATCTCAAGATTATTAAAATTTAAGTGAGACATTTTATGATGCCGTAGCCACGCAACCTCACTCTTTTTGGAGATGAGACATAAAGTTTCCTTACCATCCTTAGAGGTAAAATTCATCATATACAAGTTACCTTTCCTGTCTGCTCTCCAAAGTTCTTCACCTGCCTTAGAGAATAAATAACAATGTTTTTCATCAAATACTACTAGTATTTTAGAATCACAAAGTTGACTTACACTAAGGAGATTATGTTTCAAGCCAGAAACATGAGCTACCTTTGATAAGGTGATATTACCTTCTTGTAGAGTACCGTAGCCTTTTATTTGACCCTTACCATTATCACCAAAAGTTACTACTCCACCTGATTTGTCCTTGAATTGGGATAGTAAATTTTGGGATCCAAATCATGTGCCTCGAGCATCCGCAGTCAAGATACCAGATATGCACACGCTGTTTCTGCAATCAAAAATCAGAATTTCTTAGGTACCCATCGCATAATGGGTCCTTTTATGTTAGCTTTTGGAGTATGCTCGTTTTTTGATTTAACAGAAGGTAAAGACTTTGTTTTTGGGTTTTGGTTTTTTTGAGTTTTATTCTTTTTGTGACAAACATACTGTGAATTGGAATGATCAGAGGTTTGCGAGAAAAATTGTTTTAACTTTAAGAACAGTGAAAAACATTCAGAAGACTGAAACATAGAAGATTGAATTGAATTTTCATTGCGAGAATGGTAATTACAATTATTCTTTCTAAAGTCTTTTCTAGTATTAGTTGTTCTAGAGAACCTATCTAGACTAGACTTTTGTTTTAGTTCTGGCTTTTTCTTCTCTCGTGTTCTTCCTCCGATCTACTTTTGCGAAGCTCGTTATTTACCGAAAAAGGAACATAAGAATTAGAGGATTTCCATTTGCCTTTTTGATTATTAGTAAACTTCGGAAGAGTAGAGTTTAAAATCTTTTGATTTTGCACTTTGTTTTTGAGTTCTGCCTCTTTCTCAAGTTCAAGACATGTTTTGGCTTTGAGACACATATCTAAGAAGTCGGTGATGTATAGATATCGATTTTCTCGGTTCGGGAACGTAAACAGAAGAATAGGTATACCACTTGAAAGTTTAGCACAATCTCTATCAGAAGCTCTGATTTCTTGAGATTTATCAGTATACAAATAATGATCCTTTTTATCAATAATTTCTGAATTATTTGTGATAACTTTTGATGATTTAAAAGAATTAATTTCTAAATTTGAAAGGTAATTTTCAGAGTTATCAAAAAATTCTTCATCATTATTGTCATTCTCCCATGGATACGTAATCTCAGCCAAGCTTTCTTGAGTTTCAGAAAGATGTAAATCTTTAAATGAACAGGGAGAGATCTCTGGATGATTCTCACAAAGAGTTTCATTTCTAAAACACTTATCCGCAGTAGAGAGAATATCGTTTTCAAACATAAGTCGTAGATCTTCCTCTCGCCCGACTTGGAACAAAAATATCCGCCTCTGGATTCAAAATTGTATGTTTATTTGAACTAAAATTGAAAATATCATCTTTCTTCTGAACTTTATTTAGATCAACATTTGTTTTACAACAATATTCAATATTTTTGAATTTAAGTTTGCCTTTTTTATGATGGTTTTCATATCTAGATTTTTTAAAAATAGATTTTTCATACAAAATTGGAAACTTTGGCTTCGTATTTGTCCAACACAAAAATGATTTCGTATCCGACCTTTTCTTACACGTGTAGGGATCTAGGTCCTCGAAACCAAGTCCGTATCTTCCTACTTGTGTGTTAATTTTGTCATGAACCTTTCCGTGCATCCGTATATGTTATAATCGTAGCTTTTTCTCGTTGAAGTTCAATGTGTAAAAATTCTCTCTCTTCGAAAATAGTTTTTAAGTGCTACGAGTTGAGTCTATCACTCTCTTTGTCTCTCGATTTCTTTCTCTTTTCCTTCCGTAAGTTTATTGAGATTCAAAATTTCCTTTTTAAGTTTTTCTTCGTAAAGTTTTAAACTCATGGAAATCGTTTCCTTTGCGTATTTAATTCGAGTTTTTCTTCCGTAAGTAAATCCATTTCTCTTTTGAAAATATCTCTTTCCCTTTTGATTGTAGAAAGAGTTTTCTCGCACTTTTTCGTAATTTCTTTTCGATTGTGAGTTTCAGCTTTAGTTCCTCAAAATTGTTTGATAACATCACAATCGTTTGTTCAAGCTCGGATGATCCAGAGAAATTACTAACCGGTGACTCGCAGGGTTGATCCTCCGATTCGTTTGTGTTTGCCATTCCACGTAACATGGCTTCATCACCGCCGGATTCATCTTGCACCCGCTTTTCTTTTTTCTCGCAAAGTGTGCTCTTTCGGTGACATTGTACTTATATTTGTTTTTGTAATAAGTCTTATCCTTTTCCGCAGCTCCTCCGCAATCTCTCGAGTAATGTCCGGCTTGCCACATCCGTAGCGTACATCTTTCTTCCTTTTTAATTCTTCTTCTTTCTTCTCTTCTTCTCGTTTTCTCTACTCTCCGTACTTCTTGTTTAGGAACATAGGGACGATCAAATCGTTTATTTCCTTTCAAAGACCTATTTCCAAAACGATTAGTAAATTGCTTGGTTATTAAAGCCAGAGAGTCAGCAAACGCTTTAATTTCATCATCTGATTCAGAGTCATCTTCTGGAGCAGTCTCTGATATGTAGGCCTTCGATTTCTTCCTGTCATCACTTCGTCTTCTGATTCCTTTTGTTTCTGAGATCAAAGCCAGAGGACCTCCGATGTTTGTTCTTTTCTGAACAACTTCTTTTTCATGAGCTTGCAGTGTACCAAATACATCATGCAGCGACCATTGTTCAAGGTCCCGATTGGCTTGTAGTGACATGGATAGATTTGACCATTCGTGGTTTAACCTTTTGAGAAATAGAACATTGTTGTCTTCCTTTGATCTAACAATGTCACATCTCTTGCAAGAGATTAATCGTATTGTTGAATCGATGAAATGTTTGTTCCGTAGATTCATCGATCGGCCGCTTGAAAACTATTATATTCATTTAGAGCTTGGGCTCTTCGTTCTTTTTCATTTTCGCACCACCTTCTAAGAGATTCTCCGATTGATCCCATAATTCTTTTGCCGTGTCACATGAGTCCAGAGATTGAAAAATCTCATTTGGAATGGCCATTATCAACAGACTTAGCTTTCTTAGCTAATTCCACCTTAGCCTTTTCTTCATCACCCAGCTTATTCCTTGACTTCGAACCGCCTTGCTGGTACCTCATCTGTATTTGCAGTGGCTGGAATTCTGGGAATAGTAGTGGTGGGAACAAACGGACCGTTTTGAATAATTGGATATAACTCAGCATCCAATCCCTCATAGAAGTTAACCATTCGAATCTTCCATTGTGGGTATTCATCACGTACAAGAGTTGGAGGTTTAGTCGTGACCCGTACGTATAAACAAAGATTCAAGCTCGAATTTGCCATTTGAGTAGGATAGAAGAGAAAATTTGAAGATTTGAAAGAAATTTAGAACAATTAAATCTCAATTTGATAGAAGAACAGGTCGATAATATCACTGTTTCTTCAGATTACAAAATGAATGACTCAATTTAAGAGAAGATTGTTAACGATTTAACAAAATCTCGTAAAACAGAGTGGATTAATAAACAAATTTTGAATCTGAGAAAATACTGTTCGATCGAAAGGAATTTCTTCAATGGAAGAGATCTAATAATCAATAGATTGATCAGAAGGCTCTGATACCAATTGTTGGTTCCAGATTCCTTTAAACCGATTGTTAATTGAGAGTATTGAATCAAAGTGAAATGCGGAAGCAGATCAATTAACAATTTAAATCAATAGAACAGTAAACAGAATGAAGAACAAAGATTATGAAATGATAACTTTGAATCAAAGTAGACAAAATTATGAATTACGCACAGTATTCTTCAAACTGTAAATGTATTGATCGACATCTTTTACAAACACAATACAATGCTATTTATACAGATACAAAAACAGAAAGTCAAAATGCTAGCCAATTACAAAGTGCCATGTGTCTAAAAGGGAGCGTCTAACAACAATTAGTTATAACAAGAAGAGTGTGTTGCCTTTTGTAGACATCTCTTCTTTGACTCATACTTTAATTTCTAACACATAAATATATATATATATATATATATATATATATATGTGTATATATATATTCTGATATATAAGAATTTATTTTTGAATTTAATAAAAAAATATGATAAATAACATAACTGGAAAAAAATATAGGAACACATGTAAATTTTGCACAGGGCCTCCAAAATGTCATTAACGGCCCCTGCTTGTGACCAATTTGATCCATTGTTACCAACAGGGCCTAATGTAACATAAAGCGAACACATAACTTACTGTAATTCAATATGATCTAAAGTAATCCAATATAACCCAACACAACACATTGTGACCAATATGACCCATTCTCATCCAATATAATACATTGTGACTGATATGACTCATTAGTCATTACGACTGAATATGATCAATTGTAACCAATATCACCCAATGTAATCCAACATAGTATATTATGGCCATTATATCTCAATATGACACAATGTGACCCCAAATGACTCATTGTGACTAATTATCACCCATTGTTATGACCTAGTGTAACAAACATTCCCCATTAATCCCCAACGCGACACATTGTGACACACTATAACCGAATAAACAACATGAATCAATGTAACTCAAAATGACTCATTGTTAAGTGACATAACCAATATAAACCAACATGACCTATTATTTATAATCCAACATGACCCTCAACTCAATATGACCTGATATAATTCAAAAAGATCCAATCTAAGCCAACAAATGGCCCATTTTCAACACAGTGTAACAAGATATGACTCAGTATAATCCAACATGGCCCGTTTAACTTAATATGACACGCTATAACACGATATAATTCGATAAGATCTAATATATGATCCATTCTAACCCAATATGACACACTATAACCTGATATAATTAGACAAGATCCAACATAACCTTGTTTGATCCATTCTAACCCAAGCTAACATATTATAACAGGTAACCTAATTTGACTCATTATAACTAAACATGCCAAAGTTTAACAAAATATGACCCAATGTGTCCGCTTGTAACCTATATAACCCATATAGATGCATACATAAAATACATACTTACATATTCGATACATATATGTGTGTATATATGTATATATATAAGTTTCGGTTCAAATAAGAACAATGACTAACTAAAAACATAAAAACGGCCAAAGTATACGTCACTGTACATTACAATCTTGTGCGAAATCTACATGTGATTTTGCTTGACTTTGACCGGTGACTTAAGTCGTTAGCCAAATCGTCCACACACCTTTACGTTAACCATATTTTTATTTGAACCTCCTTATATATTATATAGAAGCTTAATAAAAATTATTAAAAATTACAATTTATTCATTACGTAAAAAAATCAAAAGTCATTATTTTAATTAAAAGTTCAATACAAAATAAACTAAAATTTGTTGAATTTAAATATTAAACTTTATATTTTAAAAACGTTATTATCTAGAATAAAAGTTCAATTGAAAAAAAAAATTAACAATTCAAACCAATCATGCATCAGCATCATGAAGAAAAATAGAATATTTTTGAAATTTTCTAAAAAATTGGATGCCTACTTTCCCTCGTTCTTTTTCCCGGTTTTTCAAAGGGCCTGTTAATGGGCTTCGCCCATTCTTCCTTCCAACCCTAAGAGCACCTGATCATTTATCAAGGTATCGTATCTCATTTAGCTCTATTAATCATTTATCAAGGTATCAATGAATACGTATGTGAAGAACGATGTCTACAGGGAGGTGTGAATTTCGACATTTGTTTCTTCAATTTATCGATTCTACATCTGATTAGTTTTTTTCTACTACATTGATTTCTCCATCTGTTTTCTACATCAAGATACCTAATTAGTGTTTTCGATGATTTCCCTGTTTGTGGTAACTTGTAAACGATAGTTCTTAATATGCTTTTTCATTGGGGGTAGGCTATAAAATTTGCTAAATTATTATACCCAGGTGTTGCAATCTATTAAATTTGGAGCATTGCATCATGCTTTATTATTGCTGTAAATCTATCACTAGGTTGCAGATTGTTGGTGCTACATGAAACTTGAGATTCAAATGCAAAAATAAAACAAAGTACATTTTATGTTTAATTGAAGCTTAAAGATACATACAAATTCAAGATGACTGCACATGGAGTATTTCATTCCATACTTTATGTGATTGAACCATAACTATTTCACTCTATGCCTTATATAAAAAACACAATCTTTTGACCAATTTCGATTGACATTTGTTCTTTGACTTCTTTGTTTAATTTTCTTATCGATTCATTTTTGCAGAGTGATACAATCTGCTATATGCAGCCTTGTTTAATTTGTTTATCACAACTTCTCTACTTTGGGTCTAACAGGTTATAAAGTTTTCTGTGTGCATGTCTTCAGTTATTAAAAATCCTTAGAAAGTAAACTTTTATTGTGATGGAGTACTTGTCGTTGGGCAACATGAATCAAATTGTAATTCCAATCGTTCAGTTCTTTTGAATCTGATTAATTAGGTTGGAGATTAGGTGGTTGAGTTATGTCGAATATAAGAACATAGTAGTTCAACTTTTTTGCACGAGTGCTTATATTTAAGTTACTAGGCCATTGGAATGTAATAGAAGATTTGCTAAAAGGTTTCAGGTAACTTGTACTTTCTTAGCCTCTTAAATTGTTCATATTTCAAAGGGAATGCATCCCCTTAGAGTCAGAAACAAGTTCGTCTGGGTAAACTATTCAGGCCTTCTGTTGACAAATTGAGCATTGATTCTGTTTGCCGTTTTAATTTTTAGTTTTGGAAGTTGTTTAACTAAACTAAACATAAAGTTTCAAAGAAATGTAAGAGGAAAATTATGATTTTAGGAATGTAGTTCACAGATGATTATGTATAATCTTAATTCTATTAATTTATAAATGAATATGTAATTTTGAGTTGCCTTGTGCGAACAAACAAGTCGTGTTTAGTTTAGGTTCAATACCGGTCAAATATCATATTTGCAGCCGTTTGTTTCCTAATTTTTTTTAGGTTTTAGCTTATTTGTGATGTAGGAACATAATTCCCTACACAAGGAAGTACCAGATAGCATCCTGTTTCTGGAGCTCCTATCAAACAAGAAGATATCTTCCCACTAACTTTTCACTTGTATTCTGAAGGTACGAATGCATCTTCGATTTTCATATATATTTTTGCTTTGTAATATAGATTAGCAAAATAATTGTTCTATTCTCTTGTTTCATTGTAAATGTAAAGAATTCATATTTATGAGTTATGACTCGGTGTTAGAAACTTTAAAGTTATCGTGCATAAGATTAGTTCCTTTTTATAATTTTTACAAGAAATAGATTATGATCGGGTGTCACAATTAGTGAGTAGTTAATTGACTCATGAGATCAAAGTAGTTGTCAATCTAGAATTTTTTTGGCTATTATGATGTATATTTGGCTCATGTAAGTTGAACAGATAGCCAAGTTGTTAGGCTTTTATTTACATCTTCTCTTTTTCTTTCTTTATGCATGTTCTTCATTATGACCACATTTTTGCAGGTTTGTGTACTACATTCATATTCCAAAGATATGATCTTGTTGTTGCTCCTCCTCATGTACAACAATAAGGCAAAGACAACCAATGTTGATAGAACGTGCTAATATTTCGACCAACTATTGTAAGATTCCTTCCAATACTTCTTTTTTACTAATTAGTATATAATTCAACGGCCAAATAATATACACATATATATATATAGCTGCCTTCTGATTCTAAAACAAATTGATCTAAAACTAATATATTACAATGTCAAACTTCTCGTACTTGGGTATCAGATTTTACTTATAAATAAGTACTATGTATTCGAAGATGATTATTATACCTTTGGGGAAATTTATGTGTGCGCTAATTACTAGGATTGTTTGAGTTGAATTATTAACATTGATGATCTCTTTAACATATTTGGATTAAGATGTACTTTCTTTCCTACTACAGTTTTATTTTGTTTTATTATATATATACACTTGTTGGTTTCAAAGCCCAAAGATGGTGAACTTGGTTGTTGCATTGGTTTGTGCCATGCACGTCGAGGATGCATCGTTGCAATTGCAATTGATAGCATGCATAAAAATTGTCTACTAGGTGATAACACACTCCATTGTATTATTCACATTTAAATATGAATAAGTTCTTTAAAGTTTCCGTCAAATATGAAAAGAAAGATTTGGGACCATTGTGAAGATCAAATCATTCGTTCAATGGTATTTCTAGTTTTTTTATTGGTTTCCACAAATATACATGTCTAACTGTTATATATTGCCTTGAACTAGATTTCTTTTTTGTATGTTTAAGCTCAACTTCTTCTAGTTTAGCTTTTGTTCATCATTCTTTCATAGCGTTTTGGCGTTAATGTTTACAAGCATGGACTTGTTTTTATTGTATTTAACTGTATGTTATCTATCCATTGGTATTTATTTTTTTGTAGGTACAAAACATTTGACCATAATGGCGAGAACAAAAGCATACCAAACGAAACAATGCCATTCAACTTTTAACAGGACGATTAAAAGATTGAAGCAAACGAGGTGTATAGCTTAGACAAGAAAAAAATTGTTTAAGATATTTAATACTTTTATTATTGGTATTGTCATACGCTATTCATATGATATATATGTTATTACTTTAATGCTCTTATATTTATCGTTAATCATTTTATTCATATTTTGAAGTTTTAAATTGGTTTTATTTTACCCTTATGTAAAAAGAACAGTCACAAATGACATTTTATGAACGATTTTGATGATTTAACGTCACTATATGTCATGCAACAGTGACGATTTTGAAGAATAAATGTCACCTTATGTCATGTTTTAGTGATGGTTTTGAAAATAAAATGTTACCTTATATCATCTTATGATGACGTTTTTAAAAAATAAGAGTTATCCCATGCGACGCTACTGTGATGTTTTTGAATAATAAACGTCACCATATATCATGCTACGGTGAGTGTTTTTAATAATAAATGTGACCATATGGCATGCTATGGTGACGGTTTGAAAAGTAAATGTCACCATATCTCATGTTACGGTGACAATTTTGAAAAATAAACGTCATCGTATGTCATTTTGTGGTGACGGTTTTAGAAAATAAACGTCACCGTATGGTATGCTATTGTAACGGTTTTGAATAATAAGCATTACTGTAAGTAATCTACGACGACAATTTAAAAAACTAAAACGTCATTGTATGTCATGCTAAGGTGACAATAATGACAAATAAATATCACTGTATATTATGCTACGATGACGACTTTCAACAATAAATGTCACCATATATCATGCCATTTTGACGGTTTGAAAAATAAGCGTCACCATATCATGTTACGGTGACGGTTTTTTGATAATAAATGTCATCATATGTCATGCTATGATGACTGTATTAAACAAAAAACGTCACTGTATGTCATCCTACGTTGACGTATTTCAATAATAAATGTCATTGTATGTCATGCTACGATGACAATTTTCAATAATAAACGTCAGGGTATGTCATTATATGGTGACAATTTTGATTAATAAACATCACTGTATGTCATTCTATGGTGACAATTTTGAAAAATAAACGTCACCTTATGTCATTCTACAATGACAATTTTCAATAGTAAATGTCACCATATGTCATGCTACATTGACCATTTTAAACAATAAACGTCACTATATGTCTAGGTTGACGGTTTTGAAAAATAAACATCACTGTATATCATTATATGGTAACGGTTTTAGAAAAAAACTTATTTTCTAATACACCTAAGGTGATGGTTTTGAGCCTGTAGTAACGGTTTTTGATGTGTTTTGGTAACGCTTTTTAAACGTCACCAAAAGTGTATCAAAAGTGACGGCAGCTACGGTGACGATGTTTACCTCCAGAAAAACCGTTACCGTATGCCTATAGTGACGGTTTTTAACCGTCACTTAAGACCATTTTTGTACTAGTATTATAAATCAAAAAGTTAAGCATGAAATCATACACACCAATCTCAACTATCCATCTAGGATAATGGAATGGTGATCAAAATAAAATATGGAGTGGTACTCACATTTGCATATTGTCAAATATAGTGTGGTGGTCACGAGTTAGCTGCCGAGGGAATTTCATACTAGAAAAAATAATTGTTGTCCCATTTTCATCTTGTCCAGCTAGCCTCTCTCGTACATTGTCCACCACCGGTAGTTCTTTTTCAGGAGTCGGTTTAATGTAAACCCCATGAGTAACTTGAGACTGTTCCATCCAAGTGAAGGATGCCATGGCTGCAAAATGTTGAACGATAGACAAAATAGTAAAGACCTGTTTTATAATTAACGATATGGCACAAGAAAAAAGTCGGTGTTTTATAATTTGACCAATCTTGTCGACCATCCATGGGTGTGTTGGGAATTGAATTTGCAAAAGCAGAAGCAAATGGTGACCTTGGTTGTGGAACAAAATGTTTCCAACCAGAACTATAAGCGGGTGTGCTTGGAACATATCCAACAAACAATACTTCAACTCATTCAAGAAACTAGCCAACTAAAACTAAAAGGCTAGCTAAGACTTCCAATAAACATGTTTAGTGTAAAATCAAACCGACAAAAATGGAAAACTAATTACCTCAATGTGGAGAAGTAGAAAAGCTTGAATTCTTCCGATAGAGAAATCAATCTTCATATTCACAATCCAATACTTTGTTTGTGGACTTTCATCAAACACATGATAGGCTGGAAAGACAAACAACTAAGGTTACAGTTTTCAAAAATTCAAACCAGAGAAGGAACAACCAAGTAACAGTGGGAAGCCATAACAGCTATTCGCTGGAAAGACAAACAACTAAGGTTACAATTTAAACCAACAACCTCTACAAGTTCTTTACAAACACCCAAAATATGCTCCTCTAAAAGCAACGTAATGGCTTCTATTAAAAGAAGGAGAGAGCGATTGTAAACCTGTTTCTGGGATGTCGCATATTAGCAAGAGAAGGAGAGAGTGATTGTAAACATAAGAGAGATGGATAGACCTTTCGGAGATGGAGAAATCAGAAAAGTTACCTGAGATATGGTGCGATTGGGATGACCCCTAAGTGATGGGGAAACAGAATGGGGAAGATGATTTGAATCAGCAACATTCATAGAACCTAACCATATAATGGGGAAGATGATTTTGAATATGAATCAACTGGAAGCTTCAATCGTCGTTTGAGGAACACGGTTGTGCGAACGGTCACCTTGGGAAATGGAGAAGTATGATAAAAGGGACCAGTTCATGGAGCATTGAGTTGTACAAATTAAGAGATTTTTAAGTTTATGCATCAGAAAGTTGTACTTTATGTTTATTTTGTTGTAATTAAGAGAATAAGAGATTATGCATTGATAGATTGTACAATATGCATAAAAGGGTTGTTTTTAAGATATAAGCAAATTTGATTTATTAAGTAGTATAGATTCATAAGAAGTTTTAAGATGTTTCCTATTTAGAATAGTCCTATTTTGTGTAAAACATGTTGTTGCTATAGCTTCTGCACAAAGAGATAGAGGTAGGTTTGAATAAGCAAGCATGGTTGTGGCATCTTCTACTAAAGTGTTGTTCTTCCTTTCAACTATAACATTCTGTTGTCAAGTTCTTGAAGTGAAAAAGTTATGTGATATAGCAACAGAATCCAAAAAATTTTGAAGCTTTGAATTTGTAAATTTTGTTCCATCATCACTTCTAATCTTTTGAATTGAGAGTTGAAGCAGAACCTGTATCTTCTTCAGAAATTGGACTAAAACTTCTGAGGTGTCAGATTTCTGTCTCAGAAATTCAACCTAAGTATATCTCGAGAATTCATCTATCATTACAAGGATATACTTCTTTTCACCTAAACTTTGAGTCTTCATTGGCCCACTGTAGATCCCAGTATATGCAAGCACAATGATTATATCGAATAAAATGATAAGAACACGGATATTAAATAAGCTTCGTAGTCAGATATCTCACTTATACGGTTACACAATATGATTTGACAGTATTTAGGCTTTCTTAGTTATCGACTAATAATTCACCCTAATCTCTTCTTAATAAATAATCTCGCGCACACCTAAAGAATGACCCTAACCCTATATTTATATGTAGAACATTTATCGTAATAAGGAAACTATGAGATAAGGCATTATACACTTGCCTTATTTACAATAAAGCAACGTTTTCTTATATTAAACCTTCCTAATTATTGACTTTGTTGACTTTGCACTTTTGGTCCTTCATGTCTTCAATAGTTGTCATCTCGGATACAATAATTTCAGACCTAACAATCTCCCCTTTTGTATTCGAGATTACAATTCAACAAATCAGCACTCTTCTTTTGAAGATCATGAAACTTTTGTCAACAAGTCTTTCTTCTTGATTCTTTTGCTCCCCCTACGAAAATGATCTCTTGTAAGCTCCGTAGCTCCCCCTTAACATTAGCATGATTGGAAAATTGAAGGAGTCGTGATGTCGTAGGATATGAACTTGTCGGGTCAAAAAGCACTCGATAAGTCTTCAACACAAAATGATCTCGAGTCAAGTTGAATCGATGAAAATTTATGTCGGGTCTTAAGCACTCAATAAGTCTTCAACTTTATCTTCAGCAGTCGACAAAATCATTTTTCTTCAAAAATCAAGTAAGGAAACTCGACAAAATCAGTATTCAACAAACCAACATTTGTCATCTTCCTTTTCTCATGTCGTGTCTTTGATATACAATCTCTCCCCCTCAGAACGATAAGGAGAATCCAAATCATTATGAAAAACTAAAGACAAAAAAAATAGTTAACTAATGAAGCATGTAAAACTAACATACAGAAACACGTGAAACAACAGTTATCACTTAATCAAAATAAATTTTAATTAAGTGGCCTATATGCAGTGTTGGAAACGGGTTGGCACTGATAGGACTTCCAGTTATCACAGAAGTAAGTTATAAAACTAACTTCTCAAACTGTTCCGGCATACACACAAAGATATGCTTTTGGAATCACAAAGACTCGTGCAATGTGTAGAAAAATATTTATGCATTAAAGCTAATTTTAAGGCTTAAAATGTGAAAATACATTTCACAGACTCAATGTGCATTGAATGTGAAGTTCGGAGACCGGAGGTGTGTCTTCCTTTTTCAATATCTTAATCTTCCGAGTGAAGAAAAGATAGCAGATTTGCTCATTCTCCGTGATATATGAAACAACTATCTTTTGTGAGATACTTGAGTAGTTGGGTGGGGTGACACGAGTTATCGACATTGGGTCCATGTCTAGTTCAATATTCATCTCCAAAGAATCGAGAATGAATAGATTATGTGGCTACCCGGATAACTGTTTAGGTTTGGTGAAGACCAAATTTTTTCTTTAAAGTCTTGTCACACCCTCACATTTTTCTTTTATCTCACAAGCACTCAATTTTATTTTAATCATTCCATTTCAGGATATCTAACCTAGGGTGTGTTTCATGGGTAGGTCCTTCCGGGTTTGGTTTGACCATTGAAACGTCTAACGCACAAAGAGTTTTGAAATATTGAAGTTCGAGTTCTGAATTGATGTATTCAGAAGTCATGATGTTAAGAGCAGGTTCATAGCTGAGATACTATGAAGCTAAACAATAAAAAAAACATTTGTAAAAATGTGATACTTCCCCTCAAATTGTAGCATAACCTTTGGAAAGATTGTCATGTGATGTGAATATTCGGAATTTAGCACACACATGACGTACCTACAAAACAGATTAAAAAGATTTTGGTACCCAAGCTTTGTTGGGTCCTCGGAGGTTAGCTTTTGATGCAATAAATGGGGAAGTGGGGATACTGTATGTACCATACCATTTATGATCAAACCTTTGATTGACATAATGAGGGTTGTAAGAAGAATGCATGTTAGGAAAACAACCATAATCATAAGAGAAAGAATTTAATTGCATAAAGTCATTGACACCGCAATTCGAGCAACAAATTTTATTCTGAGAAAAATGAATTAAATGTTTAACATAACGAATCGTGCAAGGAAATTGAAAATTTCGATTGGTTCTTTTAACATTAGGAAATTTTTGAATAATAAGAGTTTTCGTTTTTGCGAGATGATGACTTTGGAGCACTTTTGCCTTTTTCGACCCAAACTTGCTTTAAAGTTCGAAAAGCTGAACCACGTTTAGCATTTTTCACATAATGAGCTCATTGATGGGTTTGGAAAAGTGAGTTTGATCCTTTTGGTTAGAATGAGTGTAATGCATTTGACTTGTGGAACACTCATTCGGATCCGTTTGAAGTAAAACTGATTCGATTGGCTTTTTTCCTTTGTCCGAAAACTCCGTATGATTTGGAAGTGTAGGATTGAGATCAAAATCGACATTTATGTCATCTAACTGTTCCGTGGATTTAAGGACTGATGAGGAATCAGCGTACTCGTCAAAACGAGGCATTTCCTCAAAAAGTCTAAGTCATCATCAATTTGGTCGAAATAAGGGGAACATTTTTGTTTAGGATGAATATAGTTTGGATCTAATTTAAACAACTCTTCACAATCATCCAAATACCAACTAACGAAGGCTTTACATGTAGACATATTTGAAATTGTGTCACACCCCGCTAAAGCGGAAACACGAGGGGCGACTGCTCTAACGATGACACAGCCACATATTTAGATAAACAACCATAGGCATTTAGAATATAATAGAAGTTTTACATATTGTTCTTTAAGTAAAGTTACAACAATCCAATTAAAATATGTCTTTGAAAAAACGTTCAAGTCTTCACGCGGTACACTTTTGGATCCTAACTAAGCTTTATCTACAGAAGCTTACTTATTACCCCTGAAAAGCATGATAAAAACAAGGTGAACTACAAAAAGTTGGTGAGTTCACAGGTTTTCATATGCACAAAACAGTTTTTATGCAGTTTTCAATTCTTGTGGAACGAACGTTCACACCAAGTATAAAATAGTGAAATTTATGAGCATTTAATTAATCCTTGTAATGAGAAACGTGTCAAGGCATAATGTACTCTAGTTCATAGCAAGTATAGAGCCACCACTAAACCTTTCGACCACACAAAAATATGTTTTTATAATTCTACCTTAGCGGTAGGACTAAAACCCCACATATGTAGAACCTTCGTTTTTATAGGTATAGTGCACCCCTACCTGTAGTTTCCAGGTGGGATTGCTATCCACACCCCTACTTTGTCGGGTTTTAGGTGGGATTGTCCGTCCAAATAGCGCTATCCACAAATACCCTCGGCTCCTCACTTAAGTTAATAGTAGTGTACAAACTTTTATGTTACATTTTACTCAAATACAAACTACTAGTGTACATGCCTTAGTGCTCATATCAACAATTTCACATTCTTTTACATAAATCAATCATTATTCAACTTTAAACATGATTTTCACCCCAAAACATATAAAACCTTAAAACAGGGGCTGTGAATACTCACCTTTTAGAAAATGCTTCCAGTTAAATACAAGAGACATCCGCTTGACGCCTAACGCTTTCCTATCAAAGCAAAATACCCAAATGACCACTTATATGACTAACGATTACTAAGAGAATGCTTATAAGTCCTTATATGTCCAACTTGATTATCTATAGTCCCGTTATACATAATGCACATATGCTCTTTAATATGATAATTTATACCGAAAACTTCATATTTTTTAATGAAACCAGATTCATATGAACCCTAACTCATAAAAGAAAACTTTAGAAGAAGAATCATGCATTTTGACTAAATAATCAAAGAGATACAAACATGCAAAGTAGGGTTCAATTACTGGTGAGTTCACTGTTGCACAACCAAAATGTTTTGGATGTTTGGAGGTTCAAAACTTCATATTTTTGAGTGAAACAACTTTGGTTGTAATGATAACTCAAAAAAATAACTCTAAAAAAAAATCATTCTATTTCATAGAGTTTTGAGGGAGTTATAGCATTTTTAATACACATGCAACAATCTGTCCAGATTGTATTCTTTGCACAACAAATTTGTTTCAAGGTTTCAAATGGTCAAATCTTCATATTTTTGAATGAGACCAAATGTATTTGAAAGCTAACTCAGTATATTGAATTCCAAAGAAAAATCAAGTGATTTGGATGATTATTTAGAGAGTTATGGTTGTTTAAAGTAGGGTTTACCTACTGAAAAACTCCCAGATGCACATCCAACTTGTTTTGAGTGTTTGGGGGGTCAAAATTCAATGTTTTGGAGTGAGACCACTTGGATTAAGACCCCAACTCAATAAATAAACTTTTAGAAGAAAAATCATGTCTTTTGAACAAGAAATTTTACAAGAAATGGGCGACATAATCACTGATGTATAATCTGTCAGCACCAAAAATGCATTTTTATGAACCAATCCACCATGCAAATGTGTTTTTGCTTAGAATTATTGTGTTCTATGTTTGGGTCATAGATTATCACTATCATAGATATGTGTCACATATCTTGGTGTATAATCTCCCCTTAGAATTAACAAATTCGTGGATGGTTGAAAAACAACAAAGAACACCAAAAAATAGGGTTTTCAACAAAAATTGTAAGAAATGATGAGGGTAAAGTTGTTACCTTGTTTAATTGATGACTAGAGCTTCAAGACTTTGATGAATATTGATTTTTGATGATGAAATGATCTTGAATTTGGCTGGAGTTTGGAAGAAGGAGATGCTCTTGGAGTGTCCCTTGAGTTTTTAGAGAGAGAGAAGGGAAAATCTTGATTTCGAAATGTAAAAATGAGGGATTTTAGAAAAAAAATTGTATTTATATGTGGGGTATGGGGGGAGGCCGGCCATGGGGGCCCAAAACCATGGTGTTTCATATATTATTTTATTAAATTAAATAAATGTAAGGCCCAAAATGTTTTAAAATGTCATTTTTCTCAATTTTGACCTTTTTCCTCAAAATGCAAGCCCAAAAGTGGTTAAATTCTATAAAAATAAAAGTTTTATATTTAAAACACTAAAACTATATATTTTATTTAATTTGGATATAAATTAGAGCATTTTGCACTATATAGGACGTTTCAGATAATTACGGGTCCGAACCGGACTTTCTAAGCAACTACCGGGAACTCTAGAAATTTTTCGGCCAATCAAATCTAACTAACTCCTATTCTTATAACTTATCTAAAATAACACTAACAAGGGCTTAATAAATGCTAATCTAGAAGCTTAAATTTGACGGATGTCACAGTCTCCCCCTGTTAGAGGAACTTCGTCCCGAAATTTAATGACTGCTACTTCCAATGGATTTCTTTGCAAACAAATCATGATATTTGCCTTTCATGAAATCCTCTTGCTTCCAGGTAAATTCCAGCCCATACTTTGAGTTCCAATGAACTTTTATAATCGGAACCTTATTATGCCTTAATCGTTTGATCTCTCGGTCAAGAACTTCAACTAGTTCTTCCATAACGCGCAATTTGTTCATTGACTTGAATCTCCTCCAATGGAAATACTAACGATTTGTCAGATAGGCATTTCTTGAGATTCGATACATGAAATGTATCATGAATGGCACTGAGCTCTTGTGGTAACTTTAACTTGTACGCCACTGGCCCGATTCTTTCAAGTATTACAAATGGGCCAGTGTATTTAGGACCCATCTTGCCCCTCATTCTGAAGCGTACTAGTCCTTTCCTTGGCGATACTTTCAGAATCACTTTATCACCTACTTGGAACTCTAACGGCTTTCTCCGACTATCCGCATAATTCTTTTGACGATTTCTTACTGTCTTGAGCCTTTCCTTGATAATTGAGATCTTGTCAGTGGTTTCCTGGATGATATCGGGACCGGTCAGTTGCCTGTCACCAATTTCCAACCAACTAAGTGGTGATCTACACTTGCATCCGTATAAGGCTTCGTATGGCGCACACTGAATGTTGGTGTGGTAGCTGTTGTTATAGGAGAATTCAACAAGTGGCAGGTGGGTATCCCAACTCCCACCTAAATCTATTACGCACACACGCAACATATCCTCTAGCGTTTGAATGGTTCTCTCCGATTGTCCATCTGTTTGAAGATGATATGCAGTGCTCAAATCCAATTGCGTACCCAATGATTTTTGGAGTGATTGCCGCAATTGTGACGTAAAACGAGTACTTCTATCCGAGATAATAGAAATAGGTACCCCATGAAGCGAAATTTGTGCACGTTTTTTTTCCGAGTACTTCTATCCGAGATAATAGAAATAGGTACCCCATGACGAGTACTTCTATCCGAGATAATAGAAATAGGTACCCCATGAAGATAATAGAAATTTGTGCACGTTTTTTTTCCATACTGCAATCTTCACGAATGGGAATGAACTGAGCTGATTTTGTAAGTCGATCTACTATAACCCATATAGAATCATGTCCTTTCCCAATTCTGGGTAGCTTGGTTACAAACTCCATGGTTATTTGCCCCATTTCCATTGGGGAATTTCGAGTTGCTGAAGTAGACCGGCTAGTTTCTGATGTTCGGCCTTGACTTGAGCACAGGTTAAGCACTTGTTTACGCACAAAACAATGTCTTTCTTCATTCCTGGCCACCAGTATTATTCTTTTAGGTCTTTGTACATCTTATCCACTCCTGGGTGAACCGAATATCTCAATGGGCTTCATCCAAAATGGTTGATCGTATATTACTAACCTTTGGTACCTAAACTCTATTTTCAAGGTAATGTACCCCATCGGACTTTGTTTGAAATTTATTTTCCAAGTGATGTAGGGTCTCGTTCTTCAGATTCTCTATTTTCAACGATTCTTCTTGTGCTTCAAGAATTTGAGCTTTTAAACTCGTCTGAACAAACATTCCCATAGCTCCTACTCTTGACGGTTTTACTCTTTCTTTTCTACTTAATGCATCGGCTACTACGTTAGCCTTGCCCGAATGGTACTTTATTTCACAATCATAGTCACTAAGTAACTCAACCCATCTTCTTTGCCTCATATTGAGCATCTTTTGATCAAGGATGTGTTGAAGGCTTTGTGATCGCTGAAAATGGTGTATTTAGTGCCGTAAAGATAGTGTCTCCAGATTTTAAGTGCGAACACCATCGCTCCTAACTCCAAGGCACGGGTGGTGTAATTCTTCTCGTGAACCTTCAGTTGTCTTGATGCATATGCAATAACCTTTTTTTTTTTGCATTAGTACGTATCCCAATCCTTGATGTGAAGCATCGCAGTAAATTATAAAGTTATCCATTTCTTCTAGAAGTGTGAAAATCGATGCATTACATAACTGGTGCTTAAGTGTCTTGAATGCTTCCTCTCGTTTTTCTCCCCAATTAAATTTCTTGTCCTTTTGGGTTAGTGTCGTCAGTGGTTGCGATCTTGGAGAAATTTGCGATAAATTGCTGGTAATAGCCTACAAATCCAAGAAACTAACGAATCTCTGTTGGTGTCTTCGGGGCTTCCCAGTTCTTAATGGCTTCAATCTTAGCCGGATCGACATGAATTCCTTTCTCATTTACTACATGGCCAAGAAAGTGTTCATCACAAATCCAGATTTCGCATTTGTAGAACTTGGCGTACAACTTTTCATTCTTGAGCAATTCTAGTATCAACCTCAGGTGTTGTTTCTGCTCCTTCTTATCGCGAGAATAAATGAGTATGTCATCTATGAACACGATCACGAACTTGTCTAGATATGGTTGACATACTCTATTTCAAATCTATGAAGACTGCTGGTGCGTTTGTTTATCCAAAGGGCATAACTAGGAACTCATAATGGCCGTAGAGAGTCCTAAAAGCCGTTTGGGGAATATCCTCTACACGGACCCTCATTTGATGATACCCCGATTGAAGATCGATCTTTTAGAAGTATGTAGCACCTTGTAGTTGATCAAATAAGTGATCTATTCGAGGAAGTGGGTATCGGTTCTTGATAGTCAACTTATTGAGTTCTCTATAGTCGATGAACATTTGGAAAGACCCATCCTTCTTTTTAACAAATAAAACTGGAGCTCCCCAAGGTGAAGAGTTTGGCCTAATGAATCCTTTATCGAGCAACTCTCGAAGTTGTTCTGATAATTCCTTCATTTATGATGGTGCCAAATCATAAGGTGATTTCGCCACAGGCACAGCTCCTGGAATTGAGTCAATGTGGAATTCAACTTGTCTTGGTGGGGGTAATCCGGCAACTCATCTGGGAATGCCTCAGGAAAATCCCGACCTATCGGAAGATCTTGAATACTCTTCTCTTTGTTCTTCTTATCCACAACATGAGCCAAAATGCAATGCAGTCCTTTCTCAAATATCTTCGCATCTTCATACACGTCACCATTTTTATTAATATTCCTTCTGGGCTTCTCTCCATGTACTTCAAGAATTCCTCCTTCGAGTAGTGGAACTCGAACGATCTTTTCAGAGCAGCAAATTCCAGCTCGGTTGTTGGACAACTGTTCCATACCCACAATTACATCAAAGCTTCCTAACTTGATTGGAGTTAAGTCCATACCAAAGTCCTTTTTGGCCAAATTTAAGGTACAGTTCATAATTACGTCTTTGGCTCTACTTTCCTGCCCGATGGCATATTCAATAACGTATACCTCTTTTCAACTTTTGGAATCTTAAATTTACCTTTGGCCTAAATTCTAGTGATACATAACTCCTATATGCTCCATAGTCAAATAGTACTGTTGCATACTGTTTGTTTAGGAGAAACGTACCTGTGACCACGTTAGGATTCTGACGTACCTCTTCTATTCTTATAGAAAATGTCTGTCCTCTAGCCTGTCCTCCTTGGTTCCCTTGGTTAGCTCGTGTTGCCTGATTCCCGATATTGTTATTGACTGTTACTCTACTCAACCTTGGGCACATATTCCGGAAGTGGTCCTAACTTCTGTACTCAAAACACGCTCTTCTTCCTTCCTGGAGTCCTTTGTCCATCCTATAGTTCTTAGTGTAGTGCCCTATCTTCTTACAAACAAGGCAGGCTCGCATGGTGAGTCTAAAACTTGTTACACTTCGATGTGGGTCCACGATGCTGCCTATGTTCCTGAGGTCCTTACTCCAAAATTTCTTGCTGGTTTCTAATTCCTCCATGAACTACTACCAACCCTCTTTCCTTGCTGAATTCGTTGTGCGGTGAGTTGTGTTATGTTCGGTCTTTAGTGTTCAGGATTCTCTCCCATGTTGCATAAGGATCTCCTTGTAGGCAAGATTTTAGAAACATATTTGGAAGAAAAAAAAATTTGTTTGATTAAAATTTTGTACAACCTTGATTGTAAAACTGTTTATTAAAAAAAATTTAGTTGTAGAGTTTTGATGTTTCAAAAATTTGAGAATTTAAATTTACAATAAGTGATCATGTCACTTTAAAAGTTTGCATAAGAGAACTTGTTCATCAAAATTCAAATATTACAAAGAACATCACAAAAAAAAAAAAAATCGATACCACATGATCTTAAAGTGCGAGTAAACATTCACGGAAATCCAAATTACATAATTCATAAATGAAAATGTTTGCAAGGGGATCACGTCAGCAAAAACAAGCAAGGATCAGGACTAGGAATACCAACACTGTCACCATAACACTGGCCATCAAGCACACAACCTCCACTCTTCTTGCGCCTTTCCCGTCGCATTGGCGTTTTACCACGCCCGAGTTGAACACTCGTACACAAGGTCGGCCGCCCACTAAACTCGTCAATGACTGTCCCTGCTAATACCCTAGCTCCGCAGTCATGGATATCTAGTGACATGGCATGCATACACCGAGCCTCTTCCCGGTTCATGCCGAGCAGGTATCCTATTGGTACTACTTGTACCATCGGGGGTGTCCTAGTGTGGTGTTGCGTTGACGTTAGTGCTACTTTACTAGGAATTCATATCCATTTTTTTAGCAGTTTCCCTAGTCCGTACCCAGTTCGTTTCGGGATTTGTTGATGCGAGTTGAGGTAATGCTGAAGCGGGTGATGCTTCAAGTTGGTTGTTCTGCCTCCTTTCACTAGTAATTTCCCTCTCGGGATTAGTGTTGCTGTGGGATGGATTGCTGCGGGGACGTCCGGTAACATATCCCGATTTGTCGGCTGAGTACTCCACGCTAAAAGAAGACGAGGATGATGATGACATCGTGATACTGAGATACGAACAATTCTTAGAGTCTACGTACGCAGGTAGTTAATAGTGTACCTAATCTCTAGGCACATGAGTGTAGATGCCTATACTACACTATTGGCTAGTCGTACCACGCGTGATATTTGTAAATATATATATATATATATATAAAACATTTTGAACATACTCTTACTATAACTATTTCTAGTTTGTATGCATCGTCCCTTAATCAAACAAAGGTGATCAGACTCTGTTTAATTGAGGTCCAATAAAACACCCCAGACTCAGTCATAATAATACTATGTTTATAATCTTTCATTGTTGTTTTTGGCTATAGTTGAGGCTTTCCAAAGGAAAACCAGCTTTCTCTATAACCTACGGCTCTAATACCAAATCTGTCACACCCCGCTAAAGCGGAAACATGAGGCGCAACAGCTCTAACGATGACACAGCCACAGATTTAGATAAACAACCATAGGCATTTAGAATATAATAGAAGTTTTACATATTGTTCTTTAAGTAAAATTACAACAATCCAATTAAAAGAAGTCTTTGCAAAAACGTTCAAGTCGTCACGCGGTACACTTTTGGATCCTAACTAAGCTTTATCTACAGAAGCTTACTTATTACCCCTGAAAAGCATGATAAAAACAAGGTCAACTACAAAAAGTTGGTGAGTTCACAGGTTTTCATATGCACAAAACAGTTTTTATGCAGTTTTCAATTCTTGTGGAACGAACGTTCACACCAAGTATAAAATAGTGAAATTTATGAGCATTTAATTAATCCTTGTAATGAGAAACGTGTCAAGGCATAATGTACTCTAGTTCATAGCAAGTATAGAGCCACCACTAAACCTTTCGACCACACAAAAATATGTTTTTATAATTCTACCTTAGCGGTAGGACTAAAACCCCACATATGTAGAACCTTCGTTTTTATAGGTATAGTGCACCCCTACCTGTAGTTTCCAGGTGGGATTGCTATCCACACCCCTACTTTGTCGGTTTTTAGGTGGGATTGTCCGTCCAAATAGCGCTATCCACAAATACCTTCGGCTCCTCACTTGAGTTAATAGTAGTGTACAAACTTTTATGTTACATTTTACTCAAATACAAACTACTAGTATACATGCCTTAGTGCTCATATCAACAATTTCACATTATTTTACATAAATCAATCATTATTCAACTTTAAACATGCTTTTCACCCTAAAACATATAAAACATTAAAAGAGGGGTTGTGAATACTCACCTTTTAGCAAATGCTTCCAGTTAAATACAAGAGACATCCGCTTGACGCCTAACGCTTTCCTATCAAAGCAAAATACCCAAATGAGCACTTATATGACTAACGATTACTAAGAGAATGCTTATACATAATGCACATATGCTCTTTAATATGATAATTTATACCGAAAATGTAACATTATAGTCCTTCAAAGGAATAAAATTCATAAAATCAAACATTTAAGCATTTTAATTTTCTGACAGAAACTATAGGTCTTAAAAATGGTCAGTTTTGAGTAACATTCAAAATGATAAAATTTCCCATATTTTTATATATGATACCATACTGAGTTAAGGTCATTTTGATCAAATTTAATGCTCTAAAAAGATGTAAAAAGGGTTCAAATACTTTACACAAAACTATGTGACACAACAGATATGGCAGATTACACACTGTTAGTAAAACAACCATTTGAGGAGTTATACTAAATGTTTTTGAGAAATTCCAGTTGCATGCACACATCTGTCATTGATTGACAGATTGCACTTTCAACTTAAATAAGTTGGTTAATACCTCAAAACTTCATATTTTTTAATGAAACCAGATTCATATGAACCCTAACTCATAAAAGAAAACTTTAGAAGAAGAATCATGCAATTTGACTAAATAATCAAAGAGATACAAACATGCAAAGTAGGGTTCAATTATTGGTGAGTTCACTCTTGCACAACCAAAATGTTTTGGATGTTTGGAGGTTCAAAACTTCATATTTGTGAGTGAAACAACTTTGGTTGTAATGATAACTCATAAAAATAACTCTCAAAGGAAAAATCATCCTTTTTCATAGAGTTTTGAGGGAGTTATAGCATTTTTAATACACATGCAACAATCTGTCCAGATTGTATTCTTTGCACAACAAATTTGTTTCAAGGTTTCAAATGGTCAAATTTTCATATTTTTGAATGAGACCAAAGGTATTTGAAAGCTAACTCAGTATATTGAATTCTAGAAGAAAAAGCAAGTGATTTGGATGATTATTTAGAGAGTTATGGTTGTTTAAAGTAGGGTTTACCTACTGAAAAACTCCCAGATGCACATCCAACTTGTTTTGAGTGTTTGGGGGGTCAAAACTCAATGTTTTTGAGTGAGACCATTTGGATTAAAACCCCAACTCAATAAATAAACTTTTAGAAGAAAAATCATGTCTTTTGAACAAGAAATTTTACAAGAAATGGGCGACATAATCACTGATGTATAATATGTCAGCACCAAAAATGCATTTTTAAGAACCAATCCACCATGAAAATGTGTTTTTGCTTAGATTTATTGTGTTCTATGTGTTTGGGTCATAGATTATCACTATCATAGATATGTTTCACATATCTTGGTGTATAATTTCTCCTTAGAATTAACAAATTCGTGGATGGTTGAAAAACAACAAAGAACACCAAAAAAAAAATAGGGTTTTCAACAAAAATTGTAAGAAATGATGAGGGTAAAGTTGTTACCTTGTTTAATTGATGACTAGAGCTTCAAGGCTTTGATGAATATTGATTTTTGATGATGAAATGAGCTTGAATTTGGCTGGAGTTTGGAAGAAGGAGATGCTCTTGGAGTGTCCCTTGAGTTTTTAGAGAGAGAGAAGGGAAAATCTTGATTTTGAAATGTAAAAATGAGGGATTTTAGAAAAAAAATTGTATTTATATATGGGGTATGGGGGGAGGCCGGCCATGGGGGCCCAAAACCATAGTGTTTCATATATTATTTTATTAAATTAAATAAATGTAAGGCCTAAAATGTTTTAAAATGTCATTTTTTTCAATTTTGACCTTTTTCCTCAAAATGCAAGCCCAAAAGTGGTTAATTTCTATAAAAATAAAAGTTTTATATTTAAAACACTAAAACTATATATTTTATTTAATTTGGATATAAATTAGAGCATTTGGCACTATATAGGACGTTTCAGATAATTACGGGTCCAAACCGGACTTTCTAAGCAACTACCGGGAACTCTAGAAATTTTTCGGCCAATCAAATCTAACTAACTCCTATTATTATAACTTATCTAAAATAACACTAACAAGGGCTTAATAAATACTTATCTAGAAGCTTAAATTTGACGGATGTCACAAATTGTATCATTTTCCCGGTTTTGGTTTAATTGTAAAGCCTCGTTCACAAGTTTTTGAATTTTGGAAAGTAATATTTCTTTTTCTTTGTCCGACGAAGAACGTTCATGTTCCAACACTTTTTTAAGTTGAATAATTTTCTTTTCTAAGAATAAAGTGGGTATGTAGGGTTTATTTTCAGGAATTTTAGTTTGAAGTTCTTCGTCAGTATAAGAAGGAAAATAATCATTTGGAAGAGTTGCTTCTGAAGATTCCTTTTCTACTATATGAGGGTAGCAGAAGGGAATTTGATGAAAATCTTTGTTTTTCCTATTCAAATCTTCCCTTTCTTCGACGTCGGAATTCGACTTCATAAACTGAATTTTGTAATCCGGACCGAGGTTCAAATATTCAAATTTATAGATAGTCGGAGTATTGTAGATGGCTTTTTCTAAATGTTTTGGATTATCAAATTCTAATCCAGCTTTAGAACATAAATCTTTTGAAGCGTTTAAATGAATTGTGTGCTTAGTTTGACCAATTTTGTATAACTTTAGTTCCAAATTTTTGAGTTTTTCTAAAAGGTCTTGTCTTTGAAAACTCACAAATTCAAATTTGGATGACAATTCTGCGGTCTCACTTTTAGATTTGTTAAGTTGAAGTGTGAGATCCGAGATTTATTGTTTTAAAAGAACGTTTTCCTCTTGAAAAATCGTTTTCTCCGCTTCGAGATTGTGCGTTATACTTTGAGAATTGACAAGGTCGGTTTGCATAAGAAGCAATTGATTATGATTATTTTCTAAGCGTGCTTCTAAGTTGGAAACCAAGAGTTTCTCGGTTTTCAATTTAGATTGAAGTTCTTGCAATTTTATCATCATGTCATTCATTTGAATCATAAATTGATCATAGTCTGAAAGACTTACCTCGTGGGGTTTTGTGTCTGAACCAATGGTCAAAGTTTCGCGAGTAGTCATTGTACTTGGATTGATGATCTCGATCAGTGAGTTTTTGAAATTTTCTGAGTTTGTTTTATGAAACAGAAAGTTTTCTCGATAGAACAAGGGTCGACAATAATTTTTATCGGGTGAGGCTTTCTGAACAAGAGTTTTGTCGGGTGTATGAGGCTCGATAAAAATTATTGTCGGGTATAGGGGACTCGATAAAATTGCTAAAAAAAACTTTGAATTGATAAAAAGAAGTTATCGATCACAAAGGACTCGATAACTAAGAGTTCCTCGATAGATTAAGATTCGACAAAAAAAAATTCTTTGACTTGATAAAAACCGAATCGATAAAAATTTATATCGATTCCATATGACTCGATAAAAATTCAAAGATACTTAATCCGATTTTTTTTTAACCGATAAACTAGAAACCAAGAACAAAGGGTTCTTGACTAAAAAGAACAAGTCTTTTTATGGACAAGAATGTCTAAGTTCTCGAGTTTCTTATTTGTTCAGTCAAGAAAAAAAAATTAAAATTACTAGAGTTTATGATTTTTACTAGAGAATTCTTTAGTAAGAAAAGCTGCAAGAGTCACTAGTTCCTGAGTTTTCTTATGTAAAGAATATCAAAAGTAATTAAAATAAACTAGAATAACTTTAATTAAAACAGATTAAATAATTTTGACTAAAATCAAGAATAACTCAATATGGATCGACAAAAATTTAAGCGCATGAAGTATGAATCGACAAAAAAAGAAGTTTATCAAAATAAGACTTTTTATCGGGTAAAGCTAATGAAGTATGGATCGAGAAAAACAAAAAAAAATTATGAGTTTTTATCGGGTAAAGCTAAAACAATTTGAATCGATAAAAACTCAAAAACTCAGAAATCGAAAATTTACCTTTTGTTTCGTGAATAACTTTAGAAAATTGAAAAAGAACTCTGATCGTTGGCTCTGATACTACTTGTAGATCCCAGATAAACAAGCACAATGACAAGTAGATGTTAATAGCAAAGGTAATATGACAATAAAGATGTTAAAGAACTTACGTAGTCATATATCTCTTAAACGTATGTAATCGATTACAATGTAAAACCAAATTCAGCTCTCTCTCTCTCTCTAATATGAATCGACTTGTTCTTTCTTCTCTTTTTAATGAATAATCTCGTGCACACCTAAAGAATGACCCTAACCCTCTATTTATATGTAGAACATTTATCGTAATAAGGAAACTATGAGATAAGACATTATACACTTACCTTATTTACAATAAAGCAACGTTTCCTTATATTAAACCTTCCTAATTATTGACTTTGTTGACTTTGCACTTTTGGTCCTTCATGTCTTCAATAGTTGTCATCTCGGATACAATAATTTCAGACCTAACACCCACACAAATCAATGTGTATCATTTCTAGAGGAGCCTTGCATGAAGAGAGCATTTTCAAAGGATGTGAACTTCTATTTATCTTACCTAATTCACTTGTAGAACATAAAGAGTTGTTTTGAAACTTTATTTTAGGTAATCCTCTGACAGAATGTTGCTTGTCTAATTCAGAAATGGATTTGAAATTCAGATATGACATTCTTCTATGCCATAGCCAACTCATCTCTAACATAGATGTAGAAATATAACAGATTTCTTTTAGTTGACCATCTTCTGTAAAAGTAGTTGTGTAAATGTTACCATCCCTATAAGCTGTTAACTTTTCATGCTTCTCAGAGTTTAGAATAATCAATGGAAGGTTTTATATTTCTAATTAATTCATAAGGAGTTTTAAGATGTTTCCTATTTAGAATAGTCTTGTTTTGTGTAAAACATGTCGTTTTGCCCAAGGAGATAGAGGTAGGTTTGAATAAGCAAGCATGGTTGTGGCATCTTCTACCAAAGTGTTGTTCTTCCTTTCAACTACACCATTCTGTTGTCAAGTATATCTTGTGTATTCATCTACTATGACAAGAATGTATTTCTTTCCCCCCATGCTTTGAGTTTTCATTGGGCCACACAAATCCATATGTAGCATTTCAAGTGGAGCTTTGCATGAAGATAGCATTTTCAGAGGATGAGAACTTCTTTTGATCTTCCCTAGTTCACATGCAGAACAAAGAGAGTTCTTTTCAAATCTGATCTTTGGTAGTCCTCTTACAAATTGATGTTTGGCTAGTTCAGAATTGGCTTTGAAGTTCAGATGTGACATTCTTCTATGCCAAAGCCAAGTATCATTTCTCATTGTTGTAGACATATAACATACACTTTGTAATCGACCTGTTACAGTGAATGTTGCTGTGTAGATATCTCCATCTCTATAAGCAGTTAATTCATTTTTGTTTGTTGTACTCAGAACATGACAATGATCTATGTCAAAATTAACCTTCCAGTATTTGTCACAGAATTGACTAATACTGAAAAGATTATGTCTTAGTCCCTCAACATAGAAAACTTTCATTACTCTTACATCTCCTTTAATGAAAGTGCCATATCCTCTTACATATACCTTTGCATTGTTTCCAAAGCTAACTGTTCCTCCATATCTTTCATGATAATCAGCTAGTAGTTCTTTGAAATGTATCATGTGTCTTGAACATCCAGAATCTAAGACCCACACATGACATATCTGCAAAAGAGATTATTGAGTTTGGGGTACCAATTTCAAAATGGGTCCTTTGAGATTAGTAATAAAATTTGAAGTTCTGAACTTTGTCTTCAGATTTTTTAATTCAGAAGTTTGTTCAGAACTTTCAATTGAACTTGTTTTATTAGTTTTATTTTTATTTTTATTTTTACTTTTAATTGAACTTGTCAATATAACTGAACATTTCTGAATAGATTTCTGAATAGATTTCATAATTTTTTTTTTGTTTGTTTTGGAGTTAAGATGAAAATTATGATGACCACAATTAATACAGTGAATATGATTCTTTAAAGTATTTACAATAGCAGTAGACATATAAGAATCAATAACATTTGATTTTTCAACAAAGATTCTTTTATTCACTATCTTTGATTTAGGTACATCACTTTTATTTAAAGTTGAGAAACTATCTAATCTGTCATTCTTTGACAGTCTTTCATCTTTCTTTCTCCATACTAAAGTGGATAGCTCTGTAAAAGATAAGAAATGAGGATTAGTATAAGAAATTCTTTTGTTTACTTTAGGTTTAACCTCAGAATTTGAGTTAATTGTCTGAACTTCAGAGAGAGAATTTGAGGATTGTCCTTTTTCAAAGTTTTTAACTCTGGTGTTGAAGTCAGAAGATGTTACTGAATATGGTGATGAATTCAATGAAGTGTTTGTTGTAGTAGAAGAAAAATTTGAGGAAGTAAAATTTTCAGATATCTGAAATTCTGGTTTTAAAAACACAGAACCAAACATTTCTGAAGGTATCTTTGAAGCTTCTGTTTTTAGTATTTCTCCTTTAGTCATACAAGATTGTGATTTGTAAACCAAATAGCCATTTTTATCAATGACTTGCACCATATGATCATCATCATCTTCTGAATCAGAAGCATTTATTTGTTCTGAAAATTTATTTTAAGTCATACTTTTTGCAAAAATATTTGAATTTGTTGTTGTTGTAGACTCATCATCAGAATTATCAAAAAATATATTGGGATTCTCATCAACATCTTCTAAAGATTCAATTTCTGAGAATTCATCATATTTTTCTTCATGTTCTGATTTATTATCAGAAGTATCTTCTGAAATGACTACAGAATTGTATTCAGAAGTTATCTCAGAAGTAACTTTAGAAATTATTTCAGATTTAATAATTACTTCAGATTTTTCTTCAGAAATAATATTTGATTCAGAAGATTCACAAATTTTTGAACTTGTATTCATTAATTCTGTTTCAGAAATTATTTCTGGTTCACCAGATTTAAGATGTGTTTCTTCTGAAAACAAAGTCTCTGATTTTATAAATGGTATTCTTTCAGGCAAAGAATAGTTCACAGGTTTAGAAATGACATCTGTATTTGATTCATTGAAAATTTTCATTTTAGAATAATCATACAGATTTGTAGGTGCCTTTTTCAGTATTTGACTGTCATTATATCCTAAACCTGCTTTTATGTTGTAAAATTTTGAATTTTGAGCCTGACTAGTTAAAATGTTCAGAGTTTGTTCAGTTTGTCCTCTTTTAAAATTTAAATCTTCTAATTCTTTAATCTTTTTATAAAGATCAAGTCTCTCTTGATTCAGAAAATTCATTTTAACATTCAGAATTTCTTTTTCAGACTTCTCATTTATAATTTCCTTTTGTAAGCTGTCCATTTTTTCTTTTAAAACAAGTTTTTCTTCAGAAACCTTTTTAAGAATATGTTCAGCTTCTTGACAATTTTCTTTATATATTTGACTTTCAGCTCTGAATTGATTGACCAAAATTCTTTCACCTTTGATTCTGTTTCTGAGAGTTTCAAATTCAAAAAACATGTTTTGAAATTGATTTTTCATTTCAGAATCTTCAGTGTTATGTTCAGATTTATGTTCAGAATTTTGTTCAGAAGAGTAGTTTATTTCAGAATTTAATTCAGAAGATGAAGAAGATACCTCAGTGTCATGTTTTTCTTTTTCTGGATCCATTTGACACATATAGCAATTTGTTGCATAGTGAGCAACTTCTTCATCATCATCTCCATCACTCCAGTTTAACCAGTCCTCTTCATCCTTGGTTACTAAAGCAGGATTAAGTTCCTTTTTCTTGGCTAACAGATGCTTCTTCTCATAGTAGCCTGAATTCGTCACTTTGGGCATCTTGCATTGTCTTGTATAATGTCCAGGCTTTCCAAAGTTGAAGCATCTTGCTGGTTCAGATGTTTCAGATTGACCGGCTTCTTGACCTTTCTTAGGTCTACTTTCAGATTTAAGTTTATTATGATATTTTTGATTGTATCTTTGTGTAAATTGCCTTGTCATAAAAGCAATATTATCAGAAATTCTTTTTAGCTCCTCATCTGATTCATCCCCATCACAAACTGTTGTCTCTGGGATCTCACACACCTTCTTGGCAGAAATAGTCAGAGAATTATTATACTTTTTGCTTAACAAGGCTACAGTTTCATTTACCTTCTTTTGTTCATTTTGTCAAGTTTTGATTTTGTCTTCTTGTTGAAACAGAATACCATAGACAACATGAATCGATTTTCTTGATAAATTTCTAGTAACCATGTTATCAGAGAAGCTTGACCATTCATTACCCAAGTTGTTTAGAAATTTGTTGTTTATCTCAGAATTTGATTTCTAAACACCATTTCTTCTCAGATCATTCAGAATATTGTTGAATCTATGATAAGTCTCTGTAATGGATTCATTCTATTTATACCTGAAGTTCTCATAAGTACCCACACAGATATTCAGTCTTTGTGCTTGGGCTTTTGTACTACCCTGCATTTGAGCTTCAACTTCATCCCACATGGCCTAAGCAGATGTTAAGCTATCTACTCTATTGAATATCTCATTTGGAATAGCCATTGTAAGAAGAGTTAATGCTCTTTTGTCAACTTTAGCTTGAGCTTTCTCAGTAGCGATGTACATACCTGGGCTTTTCTTAATTCTTGACGCCGGTATTTCAGGAGTAGATTCAGTTCTAGGAACTGCTGAAATTTCAATAAAGACCTCTAGTGGGCCATTTGTGATTGATTGCATTAAAGCTTCATCTATGTTGTCCAGAAATTGAATCATCCTGATTCTCCATTGATGGTATTCTCCCAAGAAAAGAGTTGGTGGTTTCGTTTCAGATCCGATTGAGACAATTTCTTTAGACATCTTTGATTGTTAGAAGATCGAAAATTCACCTGATTTGGATTTGAAATTTATCGATCAAGAACACCAAGAATTGTCTGATCTGACAATTCTTTCACAAATCTTTAAGAACAAATGAATTGGCTCTGATACCAATTGATAGGACCCAAACAATCAAGATGTCAATATATGGAAAGATTTTAACAGAAATGTAATAGCCAAATGTAATATATATTGATTGAATGTACAGTATTACAGAATATATCTTTACAAGTCTAATGGAAACGTTAGTTCTAACAAACTAACTAACTATCTATTTATACAAGAAATAGAAAGAGTAAAGTAACAGTACATTCATAACAGACAAGTTCAGAACAGGTTCTGAACTTCTTCAGAAGTGTCTTCAGAACTTCTTTAGAAACTCTTCAGAAAATCTTCATAACTTCTGAAGTTGGCACTTCAGAAGTTTATGCATTAGGCTTTTCTTTGTCTTTTCTTCAGATCTTTATATCTTCAGAACTCAGTCCCTTTTGAAGCTATTATGATATCTCTATCAAGCAACAGAATCCAAAAAATTCTGAAGCTTTGAATTTGTAAATTTTGTTCGATTATCACTTCTAATCTTTTGAATTGGGAGTTGAAGCAGAACCTGTATCTTCTTCATAAATGGGATTAAAACTTCTGAGGTGTTAGATTTCTGTCTCATAAATTCAACCTAAGTATATCTCGAGAATTCATCTATCATTACAAGGATATACTTCTTGTCACCTAAACTTTGAGTCTTCATTGGCCCACACAAATCCATGTGTATCATTTCTAGAGGAGCCTTGCATGAAGAGAGCATTTTCAAAGGATGCGAACTTCAATTTATCTTACCTAATTCACATGCAGAACATAAAGAGTTGTTTTGAAAGTTCATTTTAGGTAATCCTCTAACAGAATGTTGTTTGTCTAATTCAGAAATGGATTTGAAGTACAGATATGACATTCTTCTATGCCATAGCCAATTCATCTCTAACACAGATATAGAAATATAGCAGATTCCTTTTAGTTGACTATCTTATGTAAAAGTAGTTGTGTAAATGTCACCATCCCTATAAGCTGTTAACTTTTTATGCTTCTTAGAGTTTATAATAATCAATGGAAGATTTTATGTTTCTAATTAATTCATAAGGAGTTTTAAGATATTTCCTATTTAGAATAGTCTTGTTTTGTGTAAAACATACTGTTGCTATAGCTTCTGCCCAAGGAGATAGAGGTAGGTTTGAATAAGCTAAACCAACTTTAATATTTTAAAATTTTGAACTCTGAGCCTGACTTTTTAAAATATTCAGAGTTTGTTCTGTTTGGCATCTTTTGAAATTTAAATCTCCTAATTCCTTAATCTTCATATACAACTCAATTCTTTCTTTTGAAATTTAAAATTCTTTCTTTGCAGAATGTCCAATTTTTCTTTTAATATAGATTTTTCCTCAGAAAGTTTATCAATTTGTTCTTCAGCATTTTGACAATTATGTTTATAAATTTGACTTTCTTCTCTGAATTTATTTACCAAGGTTCTTTCACCTTTAATTCTGTTTCTTAAGGTTTCAAATTCAGAGGTCATATTTAAAATTTGTTCATGCATATCATTTTCAGAAGTTGGTTCAGAAGTAGCTTTAGAAGTAGCTTCAGAAGTAATTTCAGAAGAGATTTGTACCTCTGTGTCATGAGTATGTGTGTCTTCTGGATCCATTTGACACATGTAGCAATTTGCAGCATGATGTGCAACCTCTTCATCATACTCACCACCACTCCAATTAAGCCAGTCATCTTCATATTTTGTGATTAGAGCAAGATTGATTTCCTTTTTTTCAGCTATTATATGCTTCTTCTCATAGTATCCAACATTTTTAACCTTACGCATTTCCTAATCTGATTCATTACCATCAGATAGAGCAACTTCTGGGATTTCACAGATTTTGTTCATGGAAGACATGGGTATGGGATTCTTTATCTTTGTGCTTAACAGGGCCAAAGTATCACTTGTTTTCTTCTTATCATTTTGTCTAGTGTTGATCTTGTCTTCTTGTTGAAACAAGATTCCATATATATCATGAATTCATTTTCCAGACAAGTTTCTTGTAACCATGTTATCAGTGAAAATTTTCCATTCATTTCCCAGATTATTCAGAAATTTATTATTGATTTCAGAATTTGACTTCTGAACACCGTTTCTTCTGAGATCATTCAGAATATTGTTGAATCCGTGATAAGTTTCAGTAATTGGCTCACCCTCTTTATATCTGAAGGGTTCATAAGTTCCAATACATATATTCAGCCTTTGAGCTTGAGACTTAGAGCTCCCTGCATCTGGGCTTCAACTTCATCACACATGGCTTTGGCAGAAGTCAGACTATCTCCTCTATTGAATATTTCATAAGGAATAGCCATGGTGAGTAGAGTTAGTGCCCTTATGTCTATCTTTGCTTGAGCTTTCTCTCTAGTATTATACATACTTGGGTTCTTCTTAATGCGTGTTGCAGGAGTTTCAGGGAGTATTTTATATTCTTGGAACAACATCGATTTCAACATAAACTTCAAGAGGGCCATTGTTGATTGATTGCATCAAAGTTTTATCAATATTATCAAGAAATTGTATCATGAGAATTCTCCATTGATGGTATCCACCGAGGAACAGAGTTGGTGGCTTTGTTTCTGATCCAATAGAAACGTATTTTTCCGACATTTTGAACAAATGATCGTAAATTCACCTGAATTTGTGAAAGAAATATTCAAAAATCTTGTCAGATTTTACAGATTCTAAACAGATTACCGTTGAATCTAACAACAAATAGATGAATTGGCTCTTAATTGGTATAGATCCCATGGATCAAAATATAGAAAGAATATAGAACAAGATTGAGCAACGTAGTCAGTTGTATTAATATTGATATGATCAAGATTACAAACAGTATGTGTCTTGAAAAGTACAAGTATGATCTATGAACATTTGCTAACAAACTAACTAACCTTCTATTTATATACAAGTAAAGACGCTATACTAACAGGTAGTTACAAGACATACCAATAGTATCTATACACGTGTAAGATATTAGTTCAGAACCACTTCTGAACTGTCATCAGAACTGTCTTCAGAAGTTCTTTAGAACTACTTCAAAACTTCTGCAGAATCTTTAGAACTTCTGAAGTTGCCACTTCAGAAGTTATGCCGTAGGCTCTACTTCAAAGCTTTCCTTTTGGAACCTTCTTTTAGACTTCTGACTTGGGCTTCTGAGCTTTACTTAGACATTTCTCTGATTAGCATTAATTCAAAAGATCTGAACTATTTTACTTCAGAACCCAGTCTCCTTTGAAGCAATTCTTATTTACTTAATAGAGATGATGGAGACATTGTAGAGGCATTGTGTGTCTTGTTATGTTGGAGATGATTTATGCATTTGAAATAAAGATGAAAATGTGTTGTCAAAAAAAGATGATAGTTCTGCTGTGATAAAGTCATAGAGACGCCTGTTATGATGGAGATGAAGATTGGAATTTTTTTTTGAATTTTTTTTACATTTGGAATGCAAGGGAATCCTTCATAATATAATATAATGACATAAAAATAATCATTCCCAATCTACCCTATTTTCATTATCGATCCAGTTTTCATTCCTTAAAATGAACCAAACAGGTCCTTAATAGCTAATGATAATAGGTATCCACTTGTTAATTTTTGTTGATTTGAAGTATTCTGTATAAGATTTTGTTTTTGCTATCCTAACTGACATAAGATTTTGTTTTTGCCTAACATTTCAATTCAGATCATCCTATGGTAGCTCAAAATCCAAACGCACCGGCTATTGACAATGACGCCAACAACATGCTCATTTCTCCTGTCGATCGTCTTGAGCTCAAGTCTGACAACTTTTACTTGGACCCTGACAAGTTCGCCTACCGCCATATCATCGCTGTGGAGATCCTCAAGTCCAATCCTCTCGAATACACCCTCATCAAGACGGCCAATGTCCCATGACTTTACTTACAACAACTATGGCACACCCTCACTATCGTACAAGTGGGAAAGGAAACCACGCTCCAACATCTAATTGATGTCTTTCCTGTCACACGCACTTGCGAAAGGCTCTGAGGTGTTCTCGACTTGCCGACCGCTGATGCAAGACTCGGACGCGATGCCTTCGATTCAGATGTCCCAGTGACTCAACACCATGAGGACATTCATGCACTCGGATACTCTAAGCTTCTTACCAAGGTGTCCGACTTCGAATGTCGATATCTCATGCCCCTATGGTACACCCTGTTAACCGTTCTCAATCCGTGTTTGTCATCCAAGACGAAGGGGATCGACAAGTGCAACACCAACTTTCTACATTTGTTCCATGGTGTCGCATACAATCGACATGTCGACTATGCAAGCCTTCTGTATAACAAGCTATTGCAAAACGTTCGAGATAAAAGTAACCCCAAAGGGTGAATGTTTGTCCCTTACATATGCTATCTTCAACTAACGATTCAAACCGAAATGAGAGCAAACAACTAAATCCCTCACCGGTCCAGACATGAAGTGTGTCCCGAACATGCAATGCACCATCTCACCAACAAACCAGAAATCGACGGAGTGGTATCCATGAACATTCCAAATGACCTTCTAGCATATGCGAACCCTACGGTACCAATTGTGTTAGCTTATAGTCGTAGACTAGGATTAGCAGCTCCGATGGTCCAACTAAGACCGGCTGGACCTCCCCAAGGAGCACAACCACCTAGGCGTCAGGGTCCATGTGTTAGGTTACTTAGAGAGCGGGTCTAGGCTACTGTGGTACCTGGACGGGGTACGCCGACAGTACAGAATGTGAGGGTTATAGTCGAGAGCGGGAAGTGTCATGATTTCGAAACCTTCTCATACCTCAACCCCATTGATTGCTACTACTTCGGCCATACTCCACGACATCACAATAAGAAGTGTCCTCGATGAAGCTCAGTTGCACATACTAACGCTTCTACTACCGAGGAATCTTCCCCCGATCACACCAAAGAAGTTGCAACTACAACGACAGTTCCACTGATGATCGACATGAGTTCATACACCATCCAGTCCACAACATCTCATCATCACCGTTTGCTGTGTTTGGATCCTCGGCTGACACTGCCTCCATCTCCGCCCCCGACTCTACATCCGCTTCTAATTCTCCTTCTGAGTCGGCCGCTACTTCAGCTTCAGGATTGGACCTCTTGCCACCACCTTTACCTCCACCCAACACTATAGCCATTTCTGGAAAGGTAAGAAGAATGGAGGGGGTCATAATAAAAAATACAATACAACTGAGCGAGCGAGCGATGGAGAGAGAGGCGATCTAAGATGAAACATGATAGTTCCCTAGCCACATCTAGTCGGGTAGCCACATATATTACTCTGTCTCATTTGTTGGGGCACGGTATTGAACAAGACATCGTGGATCCAACAATGCGGTTGCACACCCTCTCTAGCCACTTAACTGCTTCTCAACAAGCAGTTGTTTCACATTCTCACGGGAATCAAGCACATGATCTATTTAGGTCTCACATGGAGATTCTGAATATTGAAACAGAACATATGCCTCATCAGAGTTCGACTTCTCTCGATGCACAAATGAGTTTAGCACCCCGCTTAGGAACACCATCAGTCGGCACTTCACGTGCTCAATCTACAGGTCTTAGTGCTCTCGTCGTAACGTCTGTAGTAAGGCCACATGTTGCACCACTACGAGGATTGGACGGAAATCCCATCAGTGCTACCACTATGCCAACACAAAACATGGGTCACGTTGTTGATTCAACAGTCGTGTCAACTGGTGATCTTTGTGACCCAGGTGTTAGCAGCACCTCATCCATGACTTCAATATCAGACTAGACACGATGTTCATCCGAAAGTTTCTGTGGCAATCGCTACTACACCAACGGTTGAAAAGCCTGTGGTAATTCTGAAAACTTTAATTCTAAAAATCGAGATGACTGATGTCTGTATGGAATACAACGAGCCTATTGTCATTGATAGGCAAGAGATTAGAAAAGCAGTTAAAGGTTGGTACACTAAGATCGAAACTGAAACTGAAAGATTATCAACGAAAGATTATGATGCAATTCTTCTGTAGAAAAATAATTTCACAGAGCAACCCGAATCAAAGATTCCCATCAACAACCTATTCGAAAAGATTCCTTTGGCGACTCCTCGAGCTCCAATACCTCATCCATCCTATAGCACTTCAAGAAAAGATCGGAAGAGTTGGTTCAAAATTCCCGATCACAAAGCGACGTGGGATAAGGTGATAGACGGATTCATGGTTGATAGTCAGTCAGACAGAATCAAGGTGTCATTTCTTAGAAGAAATAAAATCAAAGATCTTCATTAAGGCTCCAGTAAAATTGAACGAGGCTCGAATTCATCGGATCAGCAACAAAGGTAAACGAGAAATTACAAAACACTTGCATTTGATCAGGAATGCTGCTTAGGATCCAAAATCGGTTAAATTAGTGCACTGTATTCGTCATCTCAAAAAGGTCGACTGCAACAAGGTGAGAGAATATAGGTATCCGACATTGAACGTCATACGTCAAGATGGCAAGGAATATGACTTCACTAAAGCTAATTTCAAAAACTTGATGAAAGAAGACCTGAAATTCCTATTATTTGAGCTTAATGGTCGAAGAAAACTATCAAGGGACGTAAGGAGAGATTTAGAGGGAATCATCAGATACGTACAGCGGACCATTGAATTGAGCTTTGTTGAAGACTTACAAATAGGCATCGAGAGCCATCAAGCTAAAGTCAATCTGGATAGACCGTATCTGGATCTTGAAGACATTGAAAAGATTCTTGGATGACTATTTTGGACGAGCCATTATTTGAAGTAATTCATTACAGCGTTTTCGGTCGCAAACCATTTCTCAGACTTAGTGAAGTTGCTTCCTATTCTGACGGGACTTTGATATGATTTCGAATGTGTATGTCTAGGAAACTCAGTCAAGATAAAGGAAATAAAGTTAAGATGTCACCAAAGACAAAATAAAATGTGTCGAAGCCAAGAAGTTAACTGATGAACGTCTGCTACACCGCCAATTCCTGAGAAGACATGATTTCATATTTGATCTGTGCAGGGCGAACTGAACCAAGCTACTTTGAAAATTTAATACAAAGGAGGAGATTGTTAGGATTATTTTAGTTGTATTAAAGTTTCGAGTTTGAATTGTACATACCAAAAGGTATATAAAGTAGATTTATTTTATGTTTAACCTAGAGTTATTTATTGCAAAACCAAATAGTCGTATGCTCAATATTCTCTGTGTAATCGCATAAGCATATTATTGAATACAATCAAGACGACGTACGTGAATCAATCCTATTTTGTTTATTATTCGTTTGATTGTTGGTCATCATTGCACTAAATCTGGGCTCACAGAGGTCAATTATTAAATAGTTAAATCTTTGATGTACCACTAACGAAGTTTCATTTTACCACAAATAAAACTCCCATATTGTCTTATGAGGTTTATTTTTCTTGACATATGCACCTCATTGGTAACTTCATATTGAACACAAAGAGTTTCCCACATTGATAATCCCAAAATATGATCAATCTATGATAAATCTCTATGAAAAGCTTAAGAATGAAAATATGGAGTATAGAGAGAAAAAGTCAATTAATGATGACAATGTCATTATGTCATATATCTATTTCAAACTTACAATGACTAACTTAGTAAAAATACAAAGGAGAATGGTATTTATAACCTTACACAAAGTAAGCATAAAAGTATATTAAGCTTGAATACAATACATGAAAACACATTCCCAACATTCTTCCTCTTTGGATTCAGCCTTTAAAAAATGAAAATCATTTACGTCTAAGTCCCATCCCAAGTTCTTCTTCCAAGTCTCTAGCTATCGTTTTGAGCACCAGACGATCATTCACCATATCTAACCGTTTACTAAGTATTGATCTTATCCTTTCATTAAATTTTCTATCAATTGGAGCTTTGCTACCTCAGTTTATCTTCTAACTGAGTTCTGGTCATCTTTATAGTCCCGTCAGAGTACTATGCTACTTCTGAAAACCTTAAATACCTCTCCGGATTCTATTGATGCCTGAAACAAATGGTTCATTTTCTACATAGTAGGTGATCTAAGGATTTGCACCTTCTAGAAATAGACATAGAAGTTATCCTTGTTGAATCTAGGAGGTTTGGTAAGACAGCCATTATCATTATAGTTTGTGTTTTGATTTGCCATTTCAAAAATAAGAGTTATTAGTATTTTTGAAGTTAAGGAAAAAGCAATAAACATTGCTCTGATACCACTTGTTGATCCATAAGGAGTCCACAAGTGTGTATAAGTATCACACAATTTGTAGAAAAGGGGGGGGGGATTGAATACAAGCACACAAACTTTTAAGTCTCAAATGGGTTTATTAATAACAAACAAATTTACAGATTGTTGCGGAAGTAAGAACAAGTATAAATACCTAATCTAAACAATTTTAGAAAGACTAAGTTGATGCACAAGATACGGAAAGGAAAGAAGATAGGTTCAAGAAGTTAAGTGGAAGAATGCATGAAGATGAAGTAGGGTTTCTTCATCTATTTATACCCAATACACTTGATACATATCAGAAGGTACATTCCATTGGAGATCTAGTCATATTTATATAGGTTGGCCATGCTTTTATCTGTATATGAATAGCCGACCCTTAGAATTGGTAAGCACGTGGGTGACCATAAAGTAACTCTATACGTACTATATGACAATGATCATGGGGAGGTTGTCTTTTGTGCATCTAGAATAAAACAAATTCTAATATTGTTTAATATGATTCATTTGATCGTTGATACTAAAGCTTCAAGGATGATTCTTCAGGCATCGCTAAATCATGTTTAGATTTCATACTTGGTGTAAATAGTCTTTGTTATCACTGAACCACTTCAGATCACGAACTTACTATCTCTTTCATCAGCTAAGTCTTCGACATCGTTGAAGGTTTCTTTTGTGTGAACTTTATTTTCGGGTCTGTCAGGTTTAGAGACTATTCCTGCTAGCCGTCAGCGATCACTGAGCGTAGTCAGTGCTTGAAATCGCTTAGACTTAGTAGAATAAAACCAAAGACTTAGAATAAGTAGACGATCGTCATCAAATCACTAAAGGGCTTGGATCAACAATATGCATTTTTTAAGATATGTTAACCCAAAATACCTAATATGTAAATTTCACCAAATATACAAAATATTCGATAATTATCAAGTAAACTTTAATAATACTTTAAAATACACATTTTGGTATGTACATAGTTTTCACAAAGAAACATGAACTCATATTGTTATATTTGGCTACATATAGGTTTTACCCCAATCTTGAGCTCCCTTAGATGATGACTTTAGATCCATCCAATCCATCACTAGCAACTTTATCTAAATCACAGACAAACCCAAAAATACTAATATTAACCTCAAAAGTTAGATCAAAAATTAAAACCCTAAACATGATTCTAAATATCCAAAATCTTACCTCAAAAAAATAAGTAAAAATCCCCATCAAAACACTCAAATCTTATTGTTGAGGTGCTCCACAAAAGTCTTAAAATTGGATTTAAAGGGGAGAAAGGAAAAGAGGAAATTAGGGAGGATGGGTGCGTTTTTATAGATTTGATAGAGTGATAAATATGCCGGAGTGACAAAGGAGTTTGAGGGAAATTAGAACAGAATAAAAGAAGTGCAACAAGGTGAATAAGAAGAATGGTCGGTCGGTCAAGGGGAAGGATCCGAGATGTTTTGGCGCGGTTTAACCCGCCTCCAAGCTGCTTTCTCCATTGTTTGCATTCAGATGGAACCACAACTGTGGTGTAATATCTCCACCACCAACCACACAAAATCTCTAATTCATATTGACCCGAATGGCCCCTCACATCCACAAGTTTACATGATGACCCCCACCATCAAAGTGGTGTATATATATATATATGTTGTTTCAGGGGAAAACCTCAAAAAAATGGATGAATACTCTAGGAGCCCTCCATATGAACAATACCCATAAATTCATACTGGTAATTTGTAACATGCACATGTGCATAACTTGCACTCGTGCATAGAAAAAAAAACATCTTCAATCGCTTTTATGCATTTATACATACTGTCTATCCACAAATGCATACCGTCCAGATGGAGGGTTTTTAGATTGTTCTTCAGTTTTGTCTTTTTTTGAGGTTTTTCCCCTGAACCCCCCCTCTATTTATAATACATATGTGTATCTATCATTATTCCATATATGTATTATATATAGGGTCATGTTCAAGGGAAAACGTCAAAAAAAATTCAAGAACACCCTGCAGCCCTCCATATGAACGGTATGCATTAATGCATATTGGTAATTTGTAACATGAATTTTTTCATATGCATTAATGCATATGTAATTATAGAAGCATTGGTTAATAGAAAAAAAACATTTGTAAGCATTAGTGCATACCGTCCGGATGGAGGGCTCTAGGGTGTTCTTCAGTGTTTTTTTTGTGTTTTCCCTTGAACCCCCCTCTATATATGTGTTACATTTTTAGATCTTATATTTATGTTATATATTTATATTATGAATATTTCATATGTATATATATATATATAGAGAGAGAGAGAGAGAGAGTCCCCTTCTTTTGTTAACAAAGTAAATATTATTAACTTTGTTAACCAGGACATTTTCGTCTTTTTTATTATTGATACCACATTCCTTAACTATTTTGTTCACTTAATTATTACATTCTTTAATTTGCACATTCCATGATTATCTCATTCATTTAATTGTTCACCTATGAAATTTCTAATTTCACATATGAACTTGTTTAAACTTTCTTAGTTATCTATTTCAGTTTCTGGTTTCACTTATAGACTATAAATAAAAAACATTTTTTCACTTTAAGGTTTCATTTATGAACTTTAATTATATGGTTTCACTTATGAACTTTAATAAAAATCATTGTTTAATTTTCTGATATCACTATTGAACTTTGATTACATGGTTTCACTTATGTACTTTAAATAACAATCATTGTTTCATTTTCTGCTTTCACCTGTGAATTTTAAACAAAAATCAGTGTTTCACTTTGAAGTTCACCTATGAAGTTTTTTGTTTTTGATTTAAACAAAAATCATTTAAATATTGTCAAAAATATTTATTATTTTCCAAAAATAAAATATGATTTCTTCCAAAAATAATATATATATATATATATATATATGTATTATTGGTTATCTTCAAAAAATAAAATTTGATAATTTGTTCCAAAATTGCCGTTTATTTAATATCATTTATTTCGTTTCCTTTTTTATGAGATTATAATCTCCATTTAATCACAATCGTTGATTAAAATAATGAAAGTCTTAGATCGGTTAACAAAGTTAATATTATTTACATGGTTAACAAATGATTATGCCTATATATAATTATAAATACAACATAAACCAAACAAGACATGCTAAAATCCCGATTGTTACTCAATCAACTCTTAAAGCATTTTAGTCATAACATTTTTTGGTAACATATGGTTTTAACCTTATTTATGGGCCACTTAACAAATGGTAACCGAGTAACCGCTTATCGGATCATTTATTTTATTAAGTGAGCATGACAAAGAATGATTACCAAGGTAGAAGAATGACAAAGACTAAGGGGCCATTTATCAAACACTTACCCGAGTAAGTTGTTACCGGAAAAATTCAGCGCTGTTACTTACTTACCAGGTAAGATATTAGTCCATCAAAACGGTATCGTATGCAACAATTTACTCTGTAAGCACTAACCATCGTAAGAGTCATTTCCCTCACTTACTCATTAGGACTCTCGGTCCTTGCCTTCGCTCTTACTGGGTAAGATTCTTGGTCATTGCCATATTCACCCAGTAAGATAAATATAACTTGGTAGGCCTTACCTGGGTATGTGTTTTATAAACGACCCCTAAAAATCTTATCGGCTTAGTGGGGCTTAGGTAAAAGCTTGTGAATCATACCCAGTAGGCGAGGATGGTACTCTTACCCGGTTGATCCAGGCTCCTTTAGTGATTTAATTATGATTCCTCTTTATACTTAGTGAAAATCCTAGGTTTAGTTAATGTTCAGTTCCAGTGAGAGCAAACACTGATTGCACTTAGTAATTGTTGAAACCATTAGGGACACTAAATGAACCTGAAAGACCTGAAGACAACATTCACACCAAAAGAACCTTTAGTGACAGTCACCTAGCTGACGATAGAGACAAACAACTCATGATCTCAAGCGGTTCAGTGATAGCAATGTTCGTCTACATAATGTGTGAGATTTTGTATACGCCTTAGTGATATCTGAAGGGTCCTCCTTGAACCTTTAGGTATCAACGATCAAATGAAGCATGCTCAACAACATTGAAGTTGATCTAATCCTCGATGCACAAATGTCAACCTCCCATATCCCTGTTAGATAATACTTCATATTCGGCTAAAAGTATCGTTGCTTTATTAACAAAGGACAAGCCTCTAATGGATGTTTGACATGTGGCATGTACCCTCTGACTTGCATTTAATGCAGGCATAAATATATCATGAACCTCTTCTCCATATTCATGCATGCTTAATCTTTTCTTGAACCTCTGAATATTCCCTCTTCCATATCTTGTGCATCAAACTACTTAGTGATTATGAGATTGTAATATAAAATATATTTATACTTGTTCTTATTCCACTTACAATATATAAATTTGTTTATACCAATAAGCTTATTTAAAACTGAAAAAAGTTGTGTTTGTATTCATCTCTTGTAGACTCCTTAGAGACCAACAAGTGGTATCAAAGAAGTGTTTATTCATTTAAATCTTTAAAAAATAATATTCTATTTTTAAAATGGCTAATAAAACACAAACTACAATGATAATGGATCACTTGCCAAACCTCCTAAGTTTAGCAAGGATAATTTCCTTGTCTGGAAAGAAAGAATGACTTTATTCCTAGAAGGGTTAGATCCTAAGATCCCCTACTATATAGCTAATGGACCATTTGTTTCAGCAGCTATAGTCCCTACAGTCCCTTAGACTACCACCTCTATTGCTATTTCAGAGAGATGTATTCCGGAAGCTCCACATCAATGGAGCAAGGAAGATAAGAAAGAACTAGCTATTGATACAAAAGCTAGATCTATTGATATTATATGTCTACCAGATGATGTGTATCATTCTGTCATGAAAATGAGAATCTCAAAATCCATATGGGACACACTTGTGTCCAATATGAAGGAACCAATGAGGTGCAAGAATCTCGAAAATTACATCTGGTGAGACCGTATGAAAGTTTCATTTCTGGTGAAAATGAAACGCTTTCTCAAGTTCACCAAAGATTCAACTGTCTGATCATAGATCTGAAAATAATTGGTCGAGAATATTCTAACTCTGAAGTACTGACAAAATTCATGGAAAATCTTTCTAAACAATGGGACACATTTACTACATGTCTTAAGTTGTCAAAGAACACTAACTCTCTTTCTTTAAGTGCTTTATTTGGAATATTGCTCAATCATGAGCAATTTCAAATGCTAAAAAGAAATCTATTAAAGGACACCAAAAGTGCCAAAAGTTCTTCATTGAGTTTAGTGTCTTTAGAGACGGATCCCACAAGAATTGTCTCTTCCTCCATAACCTCCATCACTGAGTTAGACCAGTCTAACTCTAAGAATCTTTTTTATGTTGATCTATCATAATTTGATGATTCTCTGGCTCTTCTAACTAATACTTTTAGAAGGTTTGCCAGAAAGAGCAACTTTAGAAGAAATCCTTCTATCACTGACTCTATCAAGTCAAAGATCTCTTCTATTGATAAATCTTGTGCAATATGTTTCAATTGTCAACGAAAAGGTCACTTTTCTAGTAAATGCAGCTCCAAGAAAGTTGCTACCCCCAACCACCTCTCAGATATCCTTCAAAACCAGAGATGACAAATATTTCAAGTTAAAGGATAAATATTTGAAGATGAAGAAAATCCAGCGTAAAGGCAAAGGTCTTATCGCTGAAGAAGTTAACTGGACAGATATCACTAACGAGTCAGGTTTAGATGAAGAAGATATAACTCTTATTTGCCTTGTGGAAAGAAATGAAGAAGATGAATAAGTCGTTGAAACCTCTTCAACTAAAGATCCTTCATCATCTTCTTCCACTCAGGTAGCAAATCTGAAAGAGTCTTCTATCCCTGAAGTTGATAGCTTATCGGCGCTCGAGACTTTAATTGTTGATCTCTACAATGCTCTAAATGGTAAAACCAAAGTTGGACAAATTAATACTGACTTACTGAACAACTTAAAAATTGGAATATGAAAACCAAAGAATTAACTAAGGTCAAAGAATATTTTAAGGACCAAGTCTTTTTACATCAAACTATAAGCATTTAGAAACAACAAGCTATCACTAAGCGTGAAAAAGCCATCACTGATCTCAAAGCTTAAAAGGCCACTATTGAAGGATGGTGAAAAGCCTCTGTAAAGGAAAATGATATCATAAATGCTCAAATCCCCTTAAAGGTTAAAAGTCGTCTGGGATACTCTTCTGATCAGGAAGAACCTTCTAAGGGTCGCTCGATACTTAATTGTGGAACTTTTGTATCATCTATCCCTGACACTTCTAATTAGTGTTCCTCTACACTTGAGTCAAAACCTTTTGAACCAATCTCCAAGGACTCAATGAATGTGATTAAAGGCTAGTCCATTACTCAGGCTCCCAAGGTCAAGAAAACTCCTAAATTGAAGAAGAGTCTTTCCACGTCTTCAGTGAGTCTTCCTTCGATTTCTGGAAAGAAGATCCCTGGATATATTCAGAGATCAACTCCCGGAATCAAAATAGATCTGACTCTCTCTAAACTTGATAAACATGTTGTTCCACCAAGGTCTATGGAGAAGGAATTCTTAGTCCTGGTCCTAAAAACCTTAAGCCTTCTATGTTTCATGCTTCCCATACTAAACCTTATTTCAGATATAGGAAATCATAGCATTGTGGGGAAACTATTCACATTTCTAGCAAGTGCTCAAATGCCACCACCAAGACTGAGAAGATCTGTCACACCCCACTAAAGCGGAAACACAGGGAGTGATAGTTTAAGATTTCATAGCAATAGAGCGATAACAACACCAATTGTCCAATCAAATACATAACACATAAAACTGAACATTACATCATACAAGTTCAAGTTTTAACAAAATAAAAGAAATAAGATGTTCTACAAAACGATTTCAAATCTAAACGTGGTTGATGATGCGCCCCAAACACAAGCATTTTAAGTTACCCTTTCTTACCCCTGAAAAGCATGAATAAAACAAGGTCAACTATAAAGAGTTGGTGAGTTCACATGTTTTAAATATTATAAACATCTTTTGCATAAGTGAATATTGAGTAAAATATTTTTATGGCACTTAAATAATCTTTACATCATAAAACGTTCAAGGCATTTTTGTACCCTAATTAATAGTAAGTAATGAGTCACCACTAAACCTTCGACCACAAAAATATTTTTTCTACCTCAGCGGTGGACCTAAAGTCCACATGTGTAGAACCTTCTTTTTAGTTCTACCTCAGCGGTGGACCTAAAGTCCACATGTGTAGAACCTTCTTTTTAATTCTACCTCAGCGGTGGACCTAAAGTCCACATGTGTAGAACCTTATTTTTAATTCTACCTCACCGTTGGACCTAAAGTCCACATGTGTAGAACCTTCCCTTTTAAGTATAGTGCACCCCTACCTGCAGTTTCCCGGTGGGATTGCTATCCACACCCTACTTTTCGGTTTTTAGGTGGGATTGTCCGTCCAATAGCGCTATCCACATATACCCTCGGCTCCTCACTTGAGTTAATAGTAGTGTACAAACTTTTATGGAACATTTTACTCATTACAATATATTAGTGTACATGCCTTAGTGCCCAAAATCAACAATTTCATATTGTTTCACATTCGGTAATGCAAATAGCTCAAATATTTTATTTAATCATGCTTTCCACCCCAAAACGTATAAAATACTTTAAAATGGGGCTGTGAATACTCACCTTTGCAAGCTCCACTACTCAAAAGCACGATCTGATCCCCACCCAAAGGCCTAACGATTCCCTAACAAAAAGAAATGCTCAAAACCATCACTTATGGGTCTAAAACTACTTATGGAAGTGAATAAGTCTTAAGCTTATAAATGTCCACATACATCCAACTTGATTGTCTATAGTCCAACTATACATAATGCACATATGCTCGTTAATATAGTAATTTATACCGTAAGTTGTGTTATAAACCATCAAATGTTCAATAATTGTTAAAATCAAGAAATTCCAGAATTTCACTTCTGGACAGAAACTTGTAGTACTCAAAATGATCAAAATGTACACACTTCCAAAATTACATAGGTTTCCATATTTTTATATGTGATTAAGTACTGGGTTATGGTGATTGTGACCAAATTTGATGCCTTTTGGACATGTAAAAATAATTCAAATAATTTATGCAATGCAAAGGGTCACAACTGGCATGGCAGATTACATCATGTTAGTAAATCACTCATTTGAGGAGTTCTAGAATTTCCTAATTTTCTAGAATTTCCAGTTGGGTTGGTTTCATAACTCATAAAGGAAACTTTTGAGATAAGAATTACTGTTTTTGAAGAAGTTATGAAGGAGATATGGCACTACAAAGTTGCATGCACAATTCTATCATTAGCTGAAAGATTGCACACTTAACTTTAATAAATTGGTTAATACCTCAAAACTTCATATTTTTGAATGAAACTGGATTTATATGAATCCTAACTTATAAAAAAAAGTTTTAAAAGAAGAATCATGCATTAAAGACAAATGACAAAGGAGATACTAACACACAAAATAGAGTTTAGCTGTTGGTGGTTTCACAGAGTGCACACCTAAAGTATTTTAGATGTTTGGAGGGTCAAAACTCCATATTTTGAAGTGATTCCACTTGAAAACTGAAGATAACGCATAAAACTAACTCTCTAAGGAAAAATCATCCTTTTTCATTGAGTTTTGAAAGAGATATGGCCATTTGAACATGCATGTACAAATCTGTCAGCTTTGGACAGATTGCACACTCATTTTGTTTTGAAGAGTTGAAACCCCAAATCACCACATATTTGAGTGAAACCAGTGGCATTTGAAAGGTAACTCATTAAAATAAATTCCAGAAGAAAAATTATGTAATTTGAATGAGTATTCAAATATTTATGGTCGTTCAAAGCAGGGTTTACCTACTGTTGAACTCCAGATGCACATTCATCTTGTTATGAGCATTTGGGGGGTCAAAACTCAATGTTTTTGAGTGAAACCACTTGGATTAGAACTCCAACTCAGTAAATAAACTTTTAAAAGAAGATTTATGATATTTGAACATATTATATGCAAGAAATGGACGATTTATGCACATGCATAAAATCTGTCAGCACCAAAAATCACCATTGTTGTTCAAAATCACATAATATCATGTTTTTCACCTATTTTCTTGAGTTTTATTGTTTGGATCATAGATTATCATCATTGTATAAACATTTTTACATGTTTTGGTGTATAATCTCTCTATAAACTCAGAAATTTCGGATATTAGAAGAAGGTAGCTAAAGAATACAAGAAAAGTGGGTTTTTCACCCAAAATTTGCAAGAAAAAGATGAAGATGGTGTTGTTACTTACTTGAGTGATGATTGTGGTTCAAAGATTCTTCAAAAATCTTGTCCAAAAGATGATTTTGATGATGAATGTGGCTGATTTTTAGAGAGAAAAAGGATGAGAGACTTGTGTCCTTTAGTTTCTAGAGAGAGAGAGAGGAGAGAAATTCAAAATTTTCAACATGCAAATGAGGAGGAAATGGAAAAAAAAATATATTTATATGGGGGAATTAGGTGGGTGGGCTGGCCATGTACATGGGCCCCACTCCAATCCAAAATATGTATATATTTTTATTTTAAAACAAAACAAACTTAAGCCCAATTAAGAATAAAATGTCATTTTTATCAATTTTTGGCCTTTTTCCTCAAAATGTAGGCCCTAAAATGGTTAATTTCTAACAAAATAAAAAGTTTTATAAATAAAATACTAAAACTATATATTTTATATAAATTAGGTAAATTAGAGCATTTGACATTATATTGGACGTTTTAGACAGTTACGGGTCGGAACCGGACTTTCTAAGCAATTACCGGTAACTCTAGAAATTTTTCGGCCAATCTAATCTAACTAATTCCCAATCTAATAACTTATCTAAAATAACACTAATATAAACTTAATAAGAGCTAACTTGGTAGCTCAAATTTGACAGTTGTCACAGTCTCCCCCTGTTAGAGAAATTTCGTCCCGAAATTTAAGAAATAGCTTTCTCTGGGGCGTTCGCAAACAGGCGAGGATACTTATGCTTCATCAAATCTTCTCGCTCCCAAGGGTCGAACTAATGCTTCATCTGCCAGGCATTTCTTCAAGTTTGACACATGGCATGTGTCGCGGATGGCGCTTAAATTCTGTGGCAACTTTAGTTTGTATGCTACCGGTCCAATTCTTTCGGTTATTTCAAATGGACTAACGTATCTGGGACCCAGCTTGCCTCTCTTCTTGAAGCGTACTAGTCCCTTCCATGGCAACACTTTTAAAAGCACTTTATCTCCTACTTGAAACTCCAACGGCTTTCTCCGATTATCCGCATAACTCTTCTGACGATCTCTGCCCTCTTGAGTCTTTCTTTAATGGTCGAGATCTTATCAGTGGTTTCTTGAATAATATCGGGTGTTGTCAACTGTCTATCTCCGATTTCTACCCAGCTAAGCGGTGATCTGCACTTACGTCCGTATAGAGCTTCGTATGGTGCACATTGTATGCTGGTGTGATAGCTATTGTTATAAGAGAATTCAACTAGTGGCAGGTGGGTATCCCAACTCCCACCAAAATCTATTGCACATGCACGCAGCATATCCTCTAACGTTTGAATAGTTCTTTCCGATTGACCATCTGTTTGAGGATGATAGGCAGTGTTATAATCCAAACGCGTACCCAATGCCTTTTGAAGAGACTGCCAAAATCGTGACGTAAAATGTGTGTCTCTGTCTGAAATAATGGAAATAGACACACCGTGACGTGTAACTATTTCATTGCTGTAAATTTTCGCACATTTCTCGATACTGAAATCTTCACGAATGGGAATGAAATGAGCTGATTTTGTAAGTCGATCAACTATAACCCATATAGAATCATGTCCCTTCCCAGTTCTGGGTAGTTTGGTTACAAAATCCATGGTTATTTGCTCCCATTTCCATTGGGGAATTTCGGGTTGTTGAAGTAGACCGGATGGTTTCTGATGTTCGGCCTTGACTTGAGCACAAGTTAAGCCCTTGATTACATACTCCGCAATATCTTTCCTCATTCCTTGCCACCAATAGTATTGCTTCAGATCCCTATACATCTTATCCGCTCCTGGGTGAATCGAATATCTGGATCGATGGGCTTCATCCAAGATGGTTGATCGTAGATTACCAACCTTTGGTACCCATACTTTATTCTTAAAATAATGCACTTCATCTTATTGTAATTCAAATTCTTTTTCTAAGTGATGCAAGGTCTCATTCTTCAAATTCTCATCTTTTAAAGCTTCTTTTTGTGCTTCAAGAATTTGAGTCTTTAAACTCGTTTGAACCATCATTTCCATAGCTCATACTCTCGTCGGCTTCACTCTTTCCTTTCTGATTAAAGCATCAGCTACTACGTTAGCTTTGTCCGGATGGTACTTTATCGTACAATCGTAGTCACTAAGTAGCTCGACCCATCTTCTTTGCCTCATATTGAGCATATTTTGGTCAAGAATGTGCTGAAGACTTTTATGATCAGTGAAAATGGTGCACTTAGTGTCGTTGAGATAGTGTCTCCAGATTTTGAGTGCGAACACCACCGCCCCTAACTCCAAGTCATGGGTGGTGTAATTCTTCTCATGAATCTTTAATTGCCTCGATGCGTATGCGATAACTTTGTCTTTTTGCATCAGTACGCATCCCATCCCTTGATGTGAAGCATCACAGTAGGCTACAAAGTTATCCACTCCCTCTGGTAAAGCCAAAATCGTGCGTTGCATAACTTGTATTTGAGAGTCTGAAATGCTTCCTCTTGTTTCACTCCCCAAATAAACTTCTTATCTTTTTGAGTCAGTGTCGTTAGTGGTTGTGCGATCTTGCGAAAATTCATCGGTAATAGCCTGCCAACCTAAGAAATTGACGGATCTCGGTTGGTATCTTCGGGCTTCCCATTTCTTAATGGCCTCAATATTAGTTGGATCAACATGAATTCCCTTTTCATTTACTACATGGTAAAGAAAGTGCACTTCGCGAATCCGTAATTCGCATTTGGAGAATTTGGCGTACAACTTTTCGTTTCTAAGCAATTCTAGTATCAGCTTTAAATGCTGCTCATGCTCCCTCTTGTCTCGAGAATAAATGAGTATATAATCTATAAACACGATCACGTACTTGTCTAGGTACGGTCGACATACTCTTTTCATTAAATCCATGAAGACTGTTGGTGTGTTTGTTAGCCCAAAAGGCATAACTAGGAACTCGTAATGGCCGTATCAAGTCCTAAAGGCCGTTTTGGGAATATCCTCTTCTCGCACTCTCGTTTGATGATATCCAGACCTATGATCAATTTTCGAGAAGTACGTTGCTCCTTGAATTTGGTCAAATAGGTCATCAATCAGGGGAAGAGGGTATCGGTTCTTAATAGTCAACTTGTTGAGTTCTCTATAATCGATGCACATTCGAAAAGATCCATCCTTCTTTTTAACAAACAAAACCGGAGTTCCCCAAAGTGAAAAGCTGGGTCTGATGAATCCCTTACTGAGTAACTCCTGAAGTTGTTTCGACAGCTCCTGCATCTCAGATGGTGCTAACCGCTAAGGTGCTTTTGCCACGGGCGCCGCTCCAGGAATTAGTTCTATGTGGAATTCCACCTGTCTTGGTAAGGGTATTCCAGGCAATTCGTCTGGGAATACTTCGGGAAAATCCCGAACTATAGGAATATCTTGAATGCGTTTTTCTTCAGCCTTATTATCCATGACGTGAGCTAGAAAAGCAATGCAGTCGTTCCTCAAGTATTTTCGCATCTTCATGCACGTCACTATTTTAACATTCCTTCTGGGTTTCTTTCCATGTACTTCGAGAACTTCTCCTTCGGGTAGTGGAACTCGGATGATCTTTTCGGAGCAACAAATTTCAATTCGGGTTTTAGACAACCAATCGATACCCACAATTATATCAAAGCTTCCTAACATGATTGGGATTATGTCTATGCTAAAGTTCCTCCATCTTTCTCTTACCTTGAGTTTTGTCTCCTGCAAATATCCCCGAACGATTAGCATTGTTGGTGAGCCTGGTTGCCAAATTCACAGCATCTTGAAGGGTTTCTTTTTTTTTTGGTTTGCTGAAGTAACGTCCGCGCGTATTTCAGGAGATAAACCCCAGACGTACCTGTCCACTTGATTTTCATCAGGCGTCACCAAATGTGGTACCATCTTTGCCAGTTCATGGAAACGGGCAGTGCTAGAGTCTTTGTCATTTCTCTTTATTTCATGATTCCATAGCTCCGCTTCCAACTTCTAGATTTCGCTCCTTGGCAGAATTCCTCCCAAGTAAGACTGTTGGCTGCTTCTCGGTCTCGGGTTTGCACTTGGGTGTTCCACCAGGTCAATGCTCGTCCTTGTAGTAGACAGGCAGTAAACTGCACTTTATTTCCTTCAGTGCACTTGCTGATGTGGAGAACGAACTCCATATTCTCAATCAATGTCAGTAATCCAACAGCTCCTTTAGTTCCATGGAATTCCTTAGGATTACAGGTCCTGAAAGTCTTGTATGTGCACTCTCTATCTCCACTTGCTCCAGATCCTCAATTGTTTCCCGAATTAGCATTTAGACCCGCTGCCACTTGACTAACGTTGTTCGGAAGTGCCGCGATGAGTTGCTCAGGCACAAGTCGCGCGATCTCGGAGTTTTCTCTCCTCAAAGGCATTGCCTTTAGGCATAGGTTCATATTGAGGTTGGGTCATATTGCTATTACTATTTTTGCTCTACGTCTACTTAACTAAGTTATGCATATAAAACACTCGATTCATCAAATCATATGTTTAGAATTACATAACTTCAATATCCAGCAAAAATATTTCTCAAAAGACAACAAGTATCTTAGAGTTCTAAATAGTGAGCTACATGCCACCAAAATAAGTTTCCAAGTTTAACCAACAAAGTAGTCAAAAGTTCTCTCCTAGGTTGACTAGTCACATAGCCTGAGGAGTCAGCAGAGTACTTAGTAGATGAGTGAGACATATCGAACTGTGATAGTAACAAATTTAGTTACTAAATGTACTTTAGTAAATAGCAATTTATAAAATGCTTATGCAAACTCACACTTATGACCATGCTTTTCATTTGGGCAAGAAGTTCCCAATATAATTGTTCCATGTCTCCCTAATACATATTAAATTAGGCATAGGTGATCAGGCTTTGCCTAATATCAATATGCTAAGTCGACACTTATTCCAATTATACTAGTACTAAGCTTTTAAAATTTTAATTAGTTTAGGAAAATAGTTTTCGAAAACTTTTGGTTATTGTATTTGGTTTTTAAAGAAAAACCGGTGTTCTCTATAACCTATGGCTCTGATACCAAGTCTGTCACACCACGCTAAAGCGGAAACACAGGGAGTGATAGTTCAAGATTTCATAGCAATAGAGCGATAACAACACCAATTGTCCAATCAAATACATAACACATAAAACTGAACATTACATCATACCAGTTCAAGTTTTAACAAAATAAAAGAAATAAGATGTTCTACAAAAAGATTTCAAATCTAAACGTGATTGATGTTGATGCGCCCCAAACACAAGCATTTTTAGTTACCCTTTCTTATCCCTGAAAAGCATGAATAAAACAAGATCAACTATAAAGAGTTGGTGAGCTCACAGGTTTTAAATATTATAAACATCTTTTGCATAAATGAATATTGAGTAAAATATTTTTATGGCACTTAAATAATCTTTACATCATAAAACGTTCAAGGCATTTTTGTACCCTAATTAATAGTAAGTAATGAGTCACCACTAAACCTTCGACCACAAAAATATTTTTAGTTCTACCTCAGCGGTGGACCTAAAGTCCACATGTGTAGAACCTTCTTTTTAGTTCTACCTCAGCGGTGGACCTAAAGTCCACATGTGTAGAACCTTCTTTTTAGTTTTACCTCAGCGGTGGACCTAAAGTCCACATGTGTAGAACCTTCTTTTTAATTCTACCTCAGCGGTGGACGTAAAGTCCACATGTGTAGAAACTTCCCTTTTAAGTATAGTGCACCCCTACCTGTAGTTTCCTGGTGGGATTGCTATCCACACCCTACTTTTCGGTACTTAGGTGGGATTGTCCGTCCAATAGCGCTAACCACATATACCCTCGGCTCCTCACTTGAGTTAATGGTAGTGTACAAAGTTTTATGGAACATTTTACTCAATACAATCTATTAGTGTACATGCCTTAGTGCCCAAAATCAACAATTTCATATTGTTTCACATTCGGTAATGCAAATAGCTCAAATATTTTATTTAATCATGCTTTCCACCCCAAAACGTATAAAATACTTAAAAATGGGGCTGTGAATACTCACCTTTGCAAGCTCCGCTACTCAAAAGCACGATCTGATCCCCACCCAAAGGCCTAACGATTCCCTAACAAAGAGAAATGCTCAAAGCCATCACTTATGGGTCTAAAACTACTTATGGAAGTGAATAAGTCTTAAGCTTATAAATGTCCACATACATCCAACTTGATTGTCTATAGTCCAACTATACATAATGCACATATGCTCGTTAATATAGTAATTTGTACCGTAAGTTGTGTTATAAACCATCAAATGATCAATAATTGTTAAAATCAAGAAATTCCAGAATTTCACTTTTGGACAGAAACTTGTAGTACTCAAAATGATCAAAATGTTGAGACTTTCAAAATTACATAGCTTCCCATATTTTTATATGTGTTATAGTACTGGGTTATGGTGATTGTGACCAAATTTGATGCTTTTTGGACATGTAAAAATGATTCAAATAATTTATGCAATGCAAAGGGTCACAACTGGCATGGTAGATTACACCATGTTAGTAAATAACTCATTTAAGGAGTTCTACTTAGTGTTTTCTAGAATTTCCAGTTAGGTTGGAATCATAACTCATAAAGGAAACTTTTGAGATAAGAATTATTGATTTTGAAGAAGTTATGAAGGAGATATGGCACTACAAAGTTGCATGCACAATTCTATCATTAGCTGACAGATTGCACACTTAACTTTAATAAATTGGTTAATGCCTCAAAACTTCATAATTTTGAATGAAACTAGATTCATATGCATCCTAACTCATAAAAGAAAGTTTTAAAAGAAGAATCATGCATTAAAGACAAATAACAAAGGAGATACTAACACACAAATTAGAGTTTAGCTGCTGGTGGTTTCACAGATTGCATACCTAAAGTATTTTAGGTGTTTGGAGGGTCAAAACTCCATATTTTGAAGTGATTCCACTTGAAAACTGAAGATAACTCATAAAACTAACTCTCTAAGGAAAAATCATCCTTTTTAATTTAGTTTTGAAAGAGATATGGCCATTTGAATATGCATGTACAAATCTGTCAGCTTTGGACAGATTGCACACTCATTTTGTTTTGAAGAGTTGAAACCCCAAATCACCACATATTTGAGTGAAACCAGTGGCATTTGAAAGGTAACTCATTAAAATAAATTCCAGAAGAAAAATTAAGTAATTTGGATGAGTATTCAAAGATTTATGGTCGTTCAAAGCAGGGTTTACCTACTGTTGAACTTTCAGATGCACATTCATCTTGTTATGAGCATTTGGGGGGTCAAAACTCAATGTTTTTTGAGTGAAACCACTTGGATTAGAACCCCAACTCAGTAAATAAACTTTTAAAAGAAGATTTATGATATTTGAACATATTATATGCAAGAAATGGACGATTTATGCACATGCATAAAATCTGTCAGCACCAAAAATCACCATTGTTGTTCAAAATCACATAAAATCATGTTTTTCACCTATTTTCTTGAGTTTTATTGTTAGGATCATAGATTATCACCATTGTATAAACATTTTTACATGCTTTGGTGTATAATCTCTCCATAAACTCAGAAATTTCGGATATTAAAAGAAGGTAGCTAAAGAATGCAAGAAAAGTGGGGTTTTCACCAAAAATTTGCAAGAAAAAGATGAAGATGGTGTTGTTACTTACTTGAGTGATGATTGTGGTTCAAAGATTCTTCAAAAATCTTGTCCAAAAGATGATTTTGATGATGAATGTGGCTGATTTTTAGAGAGAAAAAGGATGAGAGACTTGTGTCTTTTAGTTTCTAGAGAGAGAGAGGAGAGAAATTCAAAATTTTCAACATGCAAATGAGGAGGAAATGGAAAAAAATATATATTTATATGTGGGGGAATTAGGTGGGGGGGCTGGCCATGTACATGGGCCCCACTCCAATCCAAAATATGTATATATTTTTATTTTAAAACAAAACAAACTTAAGCCCAATTAAGAATAAAATGTCGTTTTTATCAAATTTTGACCTTTTTCCTCAAAATGTAGGCCTTAAAATGGTTAATTTCTAACAAAATAAAAAGTTTCATAAATAAAATACTAAAACTATATATTTTATATAAATTAGGTAAATTAGAGCATTTGACATTATATTGGACGTTTTAGACAGTTACGGGTCGGAAACCGGACTTTCTAAGCAATTACCGGTAACTCTAGAAATTTTTCGGCCAATCTAATCTAACTAATTCCCAATATAATAATTTATCTAAAATAACACTAATATAAACTTAATAAGAGATAACTTGGGAGCTCAAATTTGACAGTTGTCACAAGATCTCTCATGGAAAGAGTGTATCGAAGACTTAGAAATCAGTAAAGCTTAAATCCACCAAAGTTGGTAAAACAACTAAGGTGACAAAGTCCACTAAAGTAAAATCTTCTATGAATGAGAAAGATGTTGCTTCTAACATTTCCACTAATTCTGCAGTAGGACCAATAGTTCTATGAATACGTATGAGAAATTAATTCCCTTATCTGATGCAGGATGTGAAAGGTATCTAGTATCTTGATAGCGGATGCTCAAGCCACATGACTGGAAAAAACCCCTACTCTCTCTGACTATAAGGAAGAAAAAGCTCCCTCAGTGACCTGTGGCATATATGGAAAGGATACACCAAAGATTATGGTGTTTGGACCAGTAGAGCAACTTCAGCCTTTCACCTGTGCATTCCCCAAAGTCAGTGATAGGAGAAGAAAGACTAGACTTTCAGACCAGACCTCCACTATTTAGTTTGATTGCAGCTCGCGCGCCCTTTTTCTTTCCACTTTCTCTTAGTCAAGATTTGAAGCCCCTACTAGGATGAGATATTTGAAGAAGCGTAGCTTTGGAACTGTGGATCCCATAATATGATCAAGTACGTATGAATATATAAAGAGCACGAAGAACACGATGAATATTTAGAGAGAATAAGTCATATATCTTACTTGAGTAATCGGGTTACAATGTACCACAATTGTGAATGATTCGATTACAAGGATGCTCTCTTTAACTAGAACTAATAATTAGCCCCATGCCTCTATTTATATTGCTAGGAAAACATAATATAAGGAAAGTAGGGAATAAGGCATTATACACTTATAAAATCCTTTCCTTATTTTGTCACTATAAAACAATTTCCTAACAATCTCCCCCTTTGTGGAAAAATGAGAATTTAGGATTTGAGCTCCAACATGCCTTCAAATCTTCTCAAAGTTTGACGGTAAACCAGGCGCTTATCAATAATCTCAATGGCTTCTAGGATCATGATTCTTTGATTGTTACTCAACTTGATATTTCCTTTTCAATCAAAACTTATTTCAGCAGATACGCGATTTTAAATACCAGATAACGTACCATCTGAATACGCAACAATTTCATTAAAATGCAGAAAACGCCGTTGACCAGTTTCACTTAGTTAAACAACACCGTGAGCGGGCAATGTAAGAATGATGAGAAAATTCATCTTATACAAATTGGGAAACTCCTGATTAGGCTAAGCAAGATAGACCTTTTTCTGTTTGCTTTCTATGGCTCGTTGAAAATCATTAAGATAACTGAAACGAATCCCCTTTTGGATAGACCGCACAATAGCTCGTAATGCGCATTTCTCATCAATGGTTTTTGTTGACTTGTCTCGTAGTTGGGTATACATGGTTTCAATATCTTCCACATATATATTCGGGAAATCAGCCTCAGTGAAACACCAATCTTTTCCATCTTCGCGCATAACTTTGATGGTCGGATACTTGATTTGATTTAGTTTAGCAAAGTCATTTTGTTTCATGACGACAATTTGATGTTTGGAGCTCACTTCTTCTTTAGGTTTAGCAATTGTTTTTGTCATGTAAAAATACTCTTTCAACTGTTCTGACGTCACTTGAGTGACAAGATGTATATTGCCAAATCTTGTGAATTTTTCTTATCAACAAAATTTTTCTACATTGTTTCTTCAAGATAGGGAACCCAAATTTGCTCATTTTCCCATTTTGGGTTCCGATTTGCAAGAATCTTTTCCCATCTAATTTGATGAGGCAGCATGTTCCCTCTATTAGTGGATCCTGGAAGAAACGTTTTGTTTACATGATAATGCTCTCTATAATCTTCTTCTTGAAGTACCGAGGCATACAGATCCTTAAACCAATCTTTAACTTGATTCTTCAAGAGTTGCACATTTACTGGTTCGTCGATAATGATCTTCGAATCTCCTCCTTGAAACATATTCCCATAGTGAACCTCGGTCGTAGGCTTTTCAACCGTTAGCAGATTCGTATTTTGGCGTGTGAGAGGAGCTGATGAAGTTCCGGCTGCTAGTTGTACCGGAGTTGGCATTCAAGTGACGACCGTTCTAGTTTGATGTCTAATGACCCGGTGACGCTTCTCCCCCCAGGGCGATTAGGACCTTCCGGATCGTCCTGGTCGTCGCGAGGCCTTTAAACCAAATCTCTTGGTTTGCAACTCTGCTGAATCTCCGTATGAAGAGCAGCAATTGCATAAAGAAAGGTATCCTCGGTGTTTTTTGATGGAGGAGAGCTCGTTATGGACATTTGATTTGAAGAAGTCGAACTCGTAACGGATAACTACAGGGATTTCTAGGTTACGGCAAAGGACACCCACTAGATCATCTTCAGGATGACCGGCGGCTTCGGCTTGTGTAAAAATATTTGCATACTGCATGGACATCAACTCATCATTATTAAATTGAGACTGGCGAGGTGGAGGGGGTGGCTGCTGAGAATCATTAGACGACGATGAGTCATGTGGTGGTGATGGAGGCGGTGATCGGCTTGTGCTAGATTGCGAGGGGCGGGGTCTCAGAGATCTTTGTGGCGCAGAATTAGTGATTACTTCCGCAACAGATTTGCCTTTTAACAGACTCGCCATTCGATCAACTTCAGTTCTTATAGAGGTGCGGGCTTGTTGGAAAGCATTTTCAACAAAATCTCGAACTTCGGGAGTGATGGTGTAGACAATGGGAACATAACTTGGATAGGTAAAACCAGGGTCACTTAGAGCACCTGTTGTCACCACAATTGAATCAACCGTTGGACCTACGTTTAGCGTTGGCATTTGGGTAGCGCAAGTAAGATTTCCTTCCAATCTTCGTGAAATGTCGGTAACCGACATCACTATTAAAGTTCCGCCGTGTCACAAAGATCAATGGTGTGAATAGACTCTTGTGTCCTAGGTGGCTCTTGACTAGATATGCTTGGAAATGAAGGCAAAGACTGCAGAGAAGGTCTTCTTGTTTAAATAGCTGGAACTCCCGATTGGAGTCCCGCTAGATGACGAGCTAAAACTGCAAGCTTCAATGAAACTATAGTCTTTTGTGAGAGTTCGGAGTGGTCGGTTGGGGCGTGCACTTGGGCTACTGGGTCTACAACGTCTTGTCCAATATCGGTACCCAATGGATGAGTGTCGATATAGGATGAGGCTACCCGGCTAGTAACAGTTTCGGGTCGCTGACACGAAATCATGTTTTCCATTCCTTCACACATGCTCACTGTGATATTTTCAACCGTATCACCCTCCTATCTCCTTATATCTCCAAAAAGTGGCTCAAGAATGAGGCTTTGATAGGATTGAGTGTGTGATTCGTATTCGGTATCATCAGAAGAGGATTCATGAAAAGATAGTTGGCGGCCGATGTGGTGTAAGGTGGCAGCTTTAGAGGATTTACATTGATGGCGTGGTTCAGAAGTAGCAACAGTCGGTCGACGAGTCGGGCGATGGCAGACGAGAACATTTAGGCGTGGTACACGGGCAGTGGGTTGATAGGCGGAGGCACTAGCAGCGCTGGAAGGAGGTGGTACAGGTATGATTGAGGCAGTGCTAGTATGGACAGGCTGATCAGAAACACCGCTCTCGTGTATTCCCCACACTTCGTTTGTTCTCTCAACACACTGTTCAGGATCCCCATGATCCTGAACCTGCTCATCTACCAATCTAGGACCCTCGCCTCGCACAATGTTTTCCTCACGGTTTTGCACTTGGGTAGGCCCTTCCGGTGTTGGAGGGGCCATTAAGCCATGCTCAGCCCTATATACTATCACACAAGGTGTAGTCTGATCGGTGTAGGCCAAAAGGGCTTCAGGGATGGGCATTTGGTGGTCAAAGCGGGTGGTCAGAAGATTTAGGGAGTGTTGAACGGATGTTGGTCCAAAAGGAGCGCTAACTCATCGAGGGATATCGCGGTTGGTGCGCATCATGCTACTGATGATAAGATGGAAGAAACGTTGGAACAGAACAAACTTGCGGTCTCGGCCGGTGTCATTTTCCGCTATGAGGTAGGCTAGGTCGGTCCAAATAAGAGTCGCATAGTCGTAGTGGCTATTGTGGATAATGTCCTGAAAGATATGTAAAACTGAGGCACTAGCACGATCAACACTGATACGTATGAAGCTGGTGAAACTGTTGATGTTGGCGTTAGAACCGAGCACCACCATGTCGCGACAAAATTTGTCCTCAGAAACCGGTTCTTCATAATCTTCTCGGCAGTAGGGAGGCGAAGTACACAACGGATATGGAAAGGGGTCAGCTTGGTTGTGTACCAGTCCACTTGTGTTGTGAAAGGAATGTGGTCCGGAACAGGTTGATATGTACCAACACTACTGAAGGTAGATAGCATGTGTGGTCAAGGTAAAAGCGTGACGCAATGGATGGCCTTTGAGGATTTCGAGAATGACCGGGTGCTCGAGGCGCATATGAAAGCTGAGATAGTGGTTGTTAGGTTGAAATTCCTTCAGTTCAGATTGGGGTATCAATCGATCGTCAGGATTTTCAGTTGTGACACTAGGTGCAGATTATCGAATGTATACCATTGGGTTCTCATCATCGGATGGTTCGGATCATTGATGGCTGCCATTGAATCTGTAGCACAGTGTTAGACAAAGCAGGTGCAAACATCAGAGCAGTTCAACATTTGTAAAACCATTTGAAACTTTTCCTAAGGATGGAACTCAGATGATACTGAGGCAGTGTGATCCGAGAACCAAAAGATGTCGAATGATAGGGCAAAGAAAGTGCTTGGATCAAGCTCTGATACCAATTTCATCAATTTCTTCAAATCTGCTGCAATCGATTGATCGTATCGAAGATAAATTGTTTCGATCAAGCTCTGATACCAATTGTTAGTCCCTTATTACAACAGATCTGATATAGAATGCTCAATGAATCCTTATTTTATTAGAACTGTAGAAAGCTTTACAGAGAAACACACACTTACACCTTTAAACAACTCTCATGTATGTTATTCTATTTTTGTTCAACTACTAACAGTCTAACAGACATTCTATTTATACTACAAATGTAAAGCTACAGTTACATGTATTTAAATCACATCCCAATAACAATGAGACACGTCATCAAAAACTCTATTCAGAAGTTCTTCAGAACTTCTGAACTGTCTTCAGAATTCTGAACTTTTGCTCTTCAGAACCACTTCTGAAATTGTCTTCAGAACTTCTGACTTTTCACTTTAGAACCTATTCAGAACTTCTTCAGAACTTTTGAATGTATATTTTGCACTTCTGAAGATGACTTTGTTTATCTTTCTAGCACTAGTTCAGAACTTCTGAACTATTCATCTTCAGATTCTGAAGTTCTTTTCTTTACAAAACATTTCAAATATAGGATCCAAATTCATAGGATTCTTTGGATCCTAACATCCCCCTAGATGTGTGAATAGGTGTAAGAATAACATAGCTCCCCCTAAAATTGTGCAAGTGTGGAGTTAATAAAAAACTTACATGTTTGTTGCCCCTTGAAAATTGACAGATTAGATGAACCAAACATCAAGATTGAAAGAAAGAAAAGACGCAAACAGGATGAAAGACGTACAGGAACTTAAATAATTTGAAAATACAGAAAAAATAAAATATTCGAATGTCACAAAACGAGAAGTCAAGAATAATGAAGATTCACAGTAAGAGTGAATGTGCATGTATACTTGACTGGACTTTTTATGAATTTCAAAGACACTGATTGTCGAATCAGGTTTTAAGATTTAGCATGCCCAACTTGGACACCAGAAATTGGAATTGTTTCTCATCCAAAGCTTTAGTGAGCAAGTCGGCAAGCTAAAATTCTGTATTGATAAAGTATAGTTCAATAGTACCTCTTTCTACATGGTCTTTGATAAAGTGGTATCGGACATCGATGTGTTGAACCGGATTGCTAGAGATGGCAATGGCGCTCTTTGAGTCGTAGTAAATGGGGATTTTGTTGAACAAAAAGCCGTAGTCCTTGAGTTGTGTGCGCATCCAAATGACTTGCGAGCAGCAATTTGCGGCAACGATGCATTCGGCTTACGCAGTGGATGTGGAAACGCAGGTCTATTTCCGGGAGGACCAGCTTACAAGTTTGTTTCCCAAAAACTGGATGTGTGCTGAAGTGCTCTTGCAATCTTGCATGCACCCCACATGATCGGCATTTGAAAAAGAAGTTAGCTCGAACCTGGTATCCTTAGGGTACCAAAGGCCAAGATTAGTAGTAAATCTTAAATATCGAAAAATACGTTTAACAGCACTAAGGTGAAATTCTTTAGGTGAGGACTGATATCAAGCACATAAACAAGTAGCAAACATTATATTCGGTCGACTAGCCATTAAATACATCAAAGAGCCAATCATGCCTCTATAGTTCTTAGGATCTACCGCTTTTCTGGAAGGATCTACGTGTAATTTAGAACCAGGAGACATAGGAGTTCCAATCGAAATACAGTTCGTCTAGTTAAATTCCTTTAACATATTCGAGATGTATTTTGATTCATTGATGAAAATCCTCGTCGAAAGTTGTTTAACTTGAAGACCGAGGAAGAAATTCATCACTCCGTTAATACTCATATTAAATTTAGAAGTCATGAGTGCTGAGAAGTTCTTACAGTATTGTGGGTTAGTTGAACCAAAAATAATATCGTCTACATAAATTTGAATAAGCAAGATATCATGTCCTTCCCTTTTAATGAAAATAGTTGGATCGATTTTACCTTCCGAGAATCCGTTCTTGACCAAGTAGTCAGTGAGACTGTCATACCATGCTCGTGGAGATTGCTTGATTCCGTAAAGGGCCTTGTCGAGGATATAGACGTGGTTGGGCTGGGGGACGTAGACTTCTTTTTTTAAGACGCGATCCATGAATGCAGTCTTGACATTCATTTGCATGCAACTAAGTTCTTGTGAGTCGCGTATGCCAAGAACATGCAAATGGCTTCGATCCGGGCTACTGGAGCAAAAGTCTCGTCGTAGTCAATGCCTTCTTGCTGGCGGTATCCCTTTAGAACAAGTCTAGCTTTGTTGTGTATCACTACCCCATCTTCATCTCTTTTGTTTTTGAGGATCCATTTGGTGCCAATGATGGTTTTATGTTGCGGACGAGGAACGAGTCGCCACACTTTAAGACTTTCAAACTGATTGAGTTCTTCTTGCATAGCTGTAGTCCAATTTGGATCAAACATGGCTTCCGCAACACCGGTGGGTTCAATTTTGCTCAGAAATGAAGAAAACGGACAATCATTAGCGGAGTCAGATCTCGTTTTGACGGGTTCGGAAGGATCTCCAATTATTTTATTAATGGGATGATGAAGTGTCCATTTGTTGGAGTGGGGAATCGGACGTTCGGGTTGCTCGAGGTGGCCGTCCACATACATGCCAAAAGGTAGATCTTGAATGGATTAAAGATCCGGAGCCAGGACAGATGGGTGAGTTGCACTGGTAACATCCTTTGGAATTGTAAGATCGTGCGGGGGAGCAGAGTCTAGTGGAAGAATCATTATCAAGGCAGTAGTGAATCTAGGAAGTGGATCCGATGGAATTTTGATTGTTATCGGGGAAAACGGTTTCGACAAGTATGTCATTTGTTGCTTCGGAGGGTGGGCGGTTCAGTTTGGGGAAGCGGTTCAGAAGTGGAAGCAGAATGTAGTGTTTCAGTTTGGGGAAGTGTTTCAGACGTGGAAGAGGAAGGGAGCGGTTCAGATACGTGTAAGAAAATGGACTTAGGCGCAGAAGTTGTGATTATATCGATAGAGGTTGTGGTTTCAGAGACGTTCGTGGTATCGGCAACTAGCTCAGTTGGGGGAACAGTCGGTTCAGTTGCTGGAGTGAATGGTCCAAAATAATCTGAATAAAGATATTCAAACAAATCATCGAACTCGGAGGTAACAGTTTTGGAGTTCGAGGCGTGTATCGGATGAGACGGGTTTGCGACATATTTTGAACTGAGATCTTCATAAGCTAATAGACCAGTAAGCGCGGGTCCAGAACATGGTAGTTCGGGAGCTAGTTCGGCCTTATCATCGAAATCCACATTGACACTCTTAGTGACGGTTCGCGAGTCTTTCAGATAAACCCGATAGGCTACGGTATTCGGGGAATATCCGAGAAAGAATCCTTCGTTGCCTTTGGGATGGAGTTTGCCACGGTCCTCTTAATCATTGTAAACAATGCAGCGACTTCCAAAATAATGGAAGTCGTGAATGGTGGGGATTCGCTTGTTCATCAACTCATATGGAGTTTTGTTGAACCGTTTGTTGATGATGGATCTGTTTTGAGTGAAGCAAGTTGTGTTGATACCCTCGGCCTATAACGAGTGCGGGAGCTTGGAAAGAGCAAGCATGATCTTAGCGGATTCAACCAAGGTACGGTTAGGACGTTCAACCACCCCATTTTGTTGTGGAGTGTGGGTGGCAGAAAAGGTTTGAGTGATGCCGACTGAAGTGAGAAATTCACCTAGTTTGCGATTTTTGAATTATGTGTCATTATCCGTTTGAATGGTTTGAACCGTAAGCTCTAACTTGACTTGTATACTTTTGATAAAAGTAGTGATGGGATCGGGAGCTTCGTCCTTTGTGCGAACGAATTTGACCCAAGTATATCCACTAAAGTCATCAACCATGATAAGTTTAACACTTAGGCAGATCTCATATCGGTCGTGGACAGCAGTGATGCTGGGTTCATACGTAAACCTTGGCCTTCCTAAACACAACGCATTTTGGGGCCACACGCAAGGCAGGCTCTTGGAACTCTGTGGTTAAGGGTACTTGGGTGGGAGTAGTACCAGGATGGGTGACCCCCTGGGAAGTCCTCGTCTGTTCGCCAGAAACAAATCCGTGCGGCTTAGGCCAAAGCGGACAATATTGTGCGGTAAGGCGGGGTGTTACAAATGGTATCAGAGCCGCTCCTGTGCCGTTCGGGATGTGGGGCAAACCTCATCGAGGACGATGAGTCCCTAAGGGGGGGGGTGTTTGTAACACCTTAGGCAGATCCCATATCGGCCGTGTACAGGAGTGATGTTGGGTTCATAAGTAAACCTTGGCCTTCCTAAACACAACGTGTTTTGGGGCCACACGCAAGGCAGGTTCTTGGAACTCTGTGGTTAAGCGTGCTTGGGTGGGAGAAGTAACAGGATGGGTGACCGCCTGGGAAGTCCTTGCCAGGTCGCCAGAAACCAATCCGTGCGGCTTAGGCGAAAGCGGACAATATTGTGTCGTGGTAAGGACGTACTTCTTTCCGTGAATACTTTGAGTACGCATTGGGCCGCATAGATCCATATGAATGAGTTGAAGAGGACGAGTTATGCTATGTTCTACCATGCGTTTGTGAGAGGCTTTCTTCATAATTCCCATTTCACATGCGTCGCAGAGTTGGGTTTTTGCAAACTTGAGTTTTGGTAATCCCGCCACCAACCCATTGCTAGTAAATGTGTTAATATGTTTGAAGTATAGATGGGAAAGACGGCAATGCCAAAGCCAGTTTTCTTCGTTAGATGTCTTGGATAAATGACACACGTTTGAGGGTACTTGAGGATTCGAAAGAATAATGGTGTAAAGGTTGGAATTGTTGAGTCGGCGAGCAGTTCTTGGCCATCGTAAGTGCGAACAAAACATCGATCGGAACGAAAGTTGAATTCAATCTCTTTGTCATAAAATTGACCAATGCTGAGAAGATTGTGACTCAAACCTTGGATATAAGAGACTTTGGATATGGTAAGGTTGTCGTGGATAATGTCTCCGTGGCCGATGATAGTAGTGGCTATTTCCAAATTTTATTTCTCCGCACATATTTGTGCGTGTAGTTGGCGAGCAGCTCCTTTTGTCCAGTCATGTGTTTGGAGCAACCCGAATCTAAGTACCACACATGACTGGCCTGAAAAACAAATCAGACAGATTTAGGTACCCATATAAAAATGGGTCCTTCGGGGTTAGTTGGTTTTGCATACTTGGGTACTAATTTTGGATGGAACTCAGTTGCAGAAGTCAAGGGCCTTCTAGGAACCACTTGTAAACAGGATTTTCTTGATGAGGATGGGAATGATAGTTATTGTAAGATCTACGCCTGTTAGAATGATAATCATAATTGTAAGCATTCAATAGCACAAAGTCATTCACACCACAGTTTGAGGAACAAATTTTATTTCTAGAAAATTGCAATAAATGTCGAAACGAATGGATAGTGTAAGGAAATTTAACACTTTGTTTTGAATTTTTGACATTTGGAAATTTAAAACTAGATTGCATTTTGCAGGGTGGTGACTTTGCTTGAGTTGTGCCTTTTTTGATCCAAACTTGCATTTTCTCTAGAGGGCGTAAAGTTGAAACATTCGAAGGACCCGTATTAAATGCGAAAAACGTTTGTGTCTTAAATTGAGTATGTTGATTTTTAGTATAGGAACAGGACGGTTGTGAAGCAATTGGAAAACAATTAGTGTCAAAATCAGGAGGCAAGGTAGAGTTGATGGGTTGTTTTCCTTTATCCAAGAAATCCTCATGACTAGGAAGTTTAGGATCGAAGTCAAATTGATCATCATATTCATTTAGACACTTATCGGAGTTATGAAGGTTTGAAAAATTTAGTTGAGAGTCAGCTAGGATTTGTGCTTCATCTACCTCTAATTATGTGGTTATTTTGTCTTCAGTGAGAGAGGTCTTATAGGTGGAAGGACGAAATTGACGTGGATCGAAGTCCTTTGGAAAGAAATCATCCATGTCATGTGAAGTGGGAATCGAATGATTGCTTTGTTCCAAATTGTCAAGATCACAGTTGGGTTGGGAAGAACTTATGAATGCTTTGCAAGAGGTTACCTCGGAAATTGAATCAAGATTTTGTTTCTATAAAAAAGTTTTTTCGAGATTTTGAATTTTTGCATGTATTCGGCTTTTTTCCAATTCCGAAGAAGAACGTTCCGTTTCTAAAACATTTTCGAGTTGAGGAATTTTGTTTTCCAGAAATAAGGTTGGTATGTATGGTTTGAACGAAGTAGGCGTAGTATGAAGTTCTTCTTCGGGAAAATAGTCATTCGGAAGTGAAGTGTGGGACGATTCCTTTGCAACGTGTTGGGGATAGCAAAATGGAATTTGGTGATAGTTTTTATTTTTCCTATTCAAATCCTCCTGTCCTTCAACTTTTTTTGAGGATTTCATGAATTGAAGTTGGTAATCTGGACCAAGGTTCAAATACTCAAATTTATAAAGTGTGGGAGTGTTGTACAAGGCCTTTTCTAAGCATTTTGGATTGTTAAATCCTAAGCCGGCTTGTGAACATAACTCTTTTGGAGCATTTAAATGAATCGTGTGTTCCGTTTGACCTAACTTGTAGAGTATAAGTTCCAAACCCTTGAGTTTTTCCAAAAGATCATTGCGTTGTATGGTGGCAAATTCAAATTTTGAGGAAAATTCGTTGGCTTCACGTACAGATTTGTTAAGTCTTTCTGTGAGTTCAGAGATTTTTTTTGGAGTGTTAAAATTTCCTTTTCTAAAATGGTTTCGAATCGAATGTTTGCGTTTTCACTTCTAGAGGTAGCACTTTCGGATGTGGCAATTAAGAGTTGGTTACGATTATTTTTTAAACGTGCTTCTAATTTGGAAACCGAGAGTTTCTCGATTTTCAATTTAGATTGTAGATCTTGCAATTGACTTGTTAACGAATGCATTTGAGCGACAAAATACTCATAGTCAGAGGGACTTACATCAGTAGTCGGAAGCGTGAGATTCTGAATCCTCCTTTGTGTTCCCCATGAGATTGATACCAAAGAGGGGCTCGGCATCAGATGGGTTAGGGACATTGGCCATGAGACTGAAGTGTGCTTGAATCTCTTCTTGTTCGTTATCATTTTGATTAAGCAATGATCATCCTCCGCCATGAGAACCTTTCCGGCTTCGCGTTGTTTTGCAAGCATCAGTTTGTAAGCAAAATAACTAGAATCTTTAACAATTGGTTTCTTGTATTCACGAGCGTAATGAGCGGAATTGCCACAGTTGTAGCATAAGCGCATCTCGCCTTTTTAATTTGTCTTCGGGTTTAATTTTCTGGGGCTTTTCTTCTTGGCGGGGTTTCGGTTCAAACATCTCCTTGCGTTCATAATTATTAGGACCGGAAGCATATCTAAGTTTGTTAGATGTGGGGCGGCGAGAGAACTTCTTTTGAAATGCTTGGGTAAGAAGAGCAAGTTGTTGTTGGAATTCACCTATTTCGGGATAGGATACATAGCCGTCTTCTTCTTCCGTATGATTGTTACTTTGGGTAGGTCGAGATATGAGATGATTTTCTTTTTCCATGAGAGCAATTGGGTCGGACGACTTTGCATATTTCTTGTTTGCGGTCATAGCTTCGAGAACCTCTTATTCGTCTTGTTTGAGAGTTTCATAAACCTCGTGAAGATCTTGTTTGGCAAGGAATTTGCTATGTTTGATTTGATTGGCAAAACGACGCCATTCAGGTTGGAGATTGCTTTCTAGTTTCACGTTGTTCTCGATCTTGGTCTTTCGGATTTCATTCTTGCTGAGTTCGTTGAGTAGATTGACAAATCTCTCATATGTATCCGAAAGGATTTCTCCTTCCATGGCTTTGAATTCTTCGTATTGTGACATACACTTGGTGATCTTGAGTTGAGTGCCAATTTTCGTGCCAAGCATGATCTTTTCAATTTGTTCCCACATTCCTTTAGTGGTGGTTCAGTGGTTATCGATGCTCAGGTAGATTTCATTCGGAATGCTTTGGAGGAGATACGATCTTGCGAGTTGATCTCCTTTGGCAATGCGTTTTTCATCCTCATTGTTTGCTGATTTTGGTTTGAATTCACGTCGGCCCGGAAGAGAAGGCTCTTTATTTCGCATTGCGGGAAGATCGTGATAGAACACAGGAGGGTGGGCCTTCTGTGATGGATCGCATGATTTCATCTGCATAATCGTTGCGTTCGACAAAGTCGAGAAAACAGTCTTTCAATTGTGAATATTCCCCGCGAAAGAGAACGAGTGGACGAACGTCGGAGCCAATAGCCATTGCTTCGCGAGTTTTCATTGTACTTGATGGGACGATCATCGATCGATTTTTCAAAGGGTTCTAAGACAATCTTTGGAACTTGGTAAAAATATATCGGATCGCAAGGTTGGGAATATTTGGGTTATCGGACAAAACGGGTACGATAAACACGTTTGTCGGACCAAAGAGGTTCGAGAAACTCAGGGTATCGGATTATATTGGTCCGATAAACGAACTTGTCGGATACTATGGGTCCGATAAACTAACTTGTCGGACCAACTGGGTTCGAGGAGTGGATTTTATCGGATCTATACGGTCCAATAACTGAGATTCTTGGATAAAACTTTAAGAAAAATAAAGTTAATTTGAATCGAATCCTTAGGTTCAGAAAAACGTTTCTTATTTGTTCAAGGAAAGATAACGAAGGATTCTTGACTAAAAAGATCTAGAATAACAGAGTCATCTAGTCTTTTTATGGAAAAGAAAATCCAAGTTTCAATTTCCCAAGCAAACAGAATAGTGATTTTGAACGTTTGATAAATCAGAAAGCAAAACAGAGGATTCTTGATTAAAAGGATCTGGAGTAAAAAACTTATCTAGTCTTTTTATGGACAAGAAAATCAAAATTTTCGAGTTTCCGAGATAATCAAGTATTAAAATAATTACTAAAGTTTAAACTAATTACTCAATGATTCTTGACTAAAAAGATCTAGAGTAACAGAGTTATCTAGTCTTTTTATGGACAAGAAAAACCAAAAGTACTCAAGATAAACGAAAGTAAAAAAAAATTAAAAATTAAGATTCGATATCTTAGAATCAAAGTTCTTGGACTAGAAGGGTCCGAGAAACTTACTGTTCTTGTATAATGTCGTCGGATAGTTTAGTTTCTCGGATCACACTGTCCGAGATATATGGTGATGGGTCCGATAACGATGAATGTTTATCCAAAATTTGAAAAACTCAACATAGAGAGGTTCGAAAATAGTTCAGATATGATAGTTGGAAAGATTTGAGTGTTCTGAATAATAAAAAATTGCTCAGATCTGAATAAACTAAGATATCGGATGAAGCAGATAGTAGGGTTCGAGAAAAAATATTGAGATTTTACCTTATAATCAAGATGTCGATTAGAACCAGATCAAAACTCTAATTGATTGTCTCTGATACCAATTGTGGATCCCAGAATAAGATCAAGTACGTAAATATAGAACATGATGAATATTTAGAGAGAATAAGTCATATATCTTACTTGAGTAATTGGGTTACAATGTGAATGATTCAATTACAAGGATGCTCTCTCTAACTAGAACTAACGATTAGCCCTAAGCCTCTATTTATATTGCTAGGAAACATAATATAAGGAAAGTAGGGAATAAGGCATTATACACTTTCCTTTTTATAATATAAAATCATTTCCTTATTTTGTCACAATAAAACAATTTCCTAACAGGAACCCTATATAAAAGGGGCTGGTCTCGATCTTGCTTGGTGGTGTGCCTCTGGATTATTGTTGACTCAACATTGATTTCGTGCTTGAGTTGGAGGGCTCTATCTCCATCCATCGAGTCGAGTAATTTGCTATCTTGGGGAGAGGAAGAAGCAAATAGAGTTGCTTATGTTGAAGGACTAAAGCACAACCTGTTAAGCATTACTCAACTCTGTGCTAAAGACTTCAAAGTCTTGTTCAGAAGGACAAAAGGTGTTGTCACTGATAAGAATAACAAAATTTCTTTAAAAGGAAAAAGATCTGAAAATGTCTATGTCATCAACATAGATAGTTCTCATTCTAGAACATTTATTTTCTTTCAAAAGCCTCACAAAATGTGAATTGGATTTAGCACAAAAGACACTCTCATCTGAACTTCAAAATGATGAATGACTTGTCAAGAAAAGAATTGTCAATGAACTCCCTAAGAATTCTTTTGCAAAGGAATATCTTTGCTCAGCATGTAAAAAAGGAAAGTTGACAAGGGCAAGTTTCAGATCAAAGCAAATATCTACAATCACCACCCCTCTTCACTTACTTTGTGTGGGTCTCTTTGGACCTGTCAATGTCCGTTCCATATTTGGAAAAACTATACACATGTCATAGTTGATGAGTATTACAGGTATACTTGGGTATTCTTTCTCAGATCCAAGAGTGAAACTCCTAAAGAAATCATTTCCTTCATCAAGAAGATGGAAGTCCTGAAAAATCTCATTGTTCGATCTCCAAGAAGTGATAATGACACTGAATTCAAAAGTAGTATCCTAATTAATTTCTTTGAGTATCCTAATTATGAAAGAAGAAATCGCACGATCATTGATGCAGCTCGCTCAATGCTCAGGGAATCTCATCTACCAACTCAATTATGGGCTGATGCAGTTAATGTTGCATATTTCGCTCAGAATCGATCCTTGATAGTTAAAAGATTCAAGAAAACAACCTACAAACCCTTTCATGGAAGAACGCCATCTCTAAGCTTCCTACACATTTTTGGATGTAAATGTTGTTTCCTGAATGACAGAGATCATCGTGCAAAATTCGATCCAAAGGCTGATGATGTTATATTTCTCAGGTACCCTTCTGTGTCCAAGGCTTTCAGAGTATTCAACAAAAGGAGACAAGTTGTTGAAAAAAACTATAAATGTCAATTTTGATGAATCACGTTTAACAAATTCCTTTCCTGTCCCCGAAGACGACTAAGAGCTGAACAAATGGATGAAGTCTGACTATGGGGAACCCGAATCATATTTCAGTTCTCTTCCATGCACTGAAATAAATGATGATGAAGAACCTCATATCATTCCCACTATGATTAATAATAACAATGTTTCCTCCTCAGGAATAAGTGTTACTTATGTTAATCATATACCTCCTTCTGACACTTCAAACAATGATTCATCAGTGAATGGTCAAGTATCAAACTCTACTCCAAAGAATGATAACCCTTCTGGATCTCCAGTAGGGATGTTAGAAAACGCTGAATATGTTGTTCCTGAAGCGTCTTCCGCAACCCCTGAACAAGTTGTTGCATCAACTGTTGATCAATCTCCTCAACTACCCGCTCACTGATGGACTCGAGATCATCCCATCGATCAGATACTAAGTGATACAGGTATAGGTATTAAAACCTGACGGGTTATGGATAATATCTATCTCTTTGCTAATTTCATTTCTATTCTAGAACCGAATAAGATTGATGAAGCTAGCACTGACCTTGGTTGGATCAGTGCTATGTAAGAGTAACTTATTGAGTTTCAGAGAAACAAAGTATTGAATCTTGTCCCTCGTCCATCTGGTAAAACTGTTGTTTGCGCCAAATGGGTGTTCCGTCATAAGTTAGATGAAAATAGGATTGTTACCCTAAACAAGGTTCAACTTGTTGCTCAGGGATATAGACAGGAAGAAGGTATCGTTTATGATGAAACCTTTGCTCCTGTTACAAGGTTAGTAGGAATTAGGCTTTTCCTAGTCTATGCAGCCCATAAAGACTTTAAAGTATTTTAGATGGTTATTAAGAGTGTCTTCCTGAATAGAAAACTTAATGAGAAAGTTTATGTTGAACAACCTCCAGGATTCTCTAAACCTACAGGTTATGTATATAAACTGGAAAAGGCTCTCTATGGGTCAAAACAAGCTCCCAGATTTAGGTATGATACCCTCTCTAAGTATCTCTTAGACGAGAAATTTCTTCGTGGAAAAATAGATCAAACCCTGTTTTTAGAAAACATAGAGGTCACATTCTTCTTGTTCAGATATATTCGATGATATAATATTTGGTTCCCCTAAACCTAAGCTTTGTAATCGCTTTTCAAATCGCATGAAAAAAGAATACAAATTGAGTATGATGGGTGACCTAACATTTTTCCCTGGCCTTCAGATAAAGCAATCTGAGAAAGGAATCTTCATTTGCCAAAATAAGTATGTTAAATATATGCTGAAGAAATTTGATCTCACTCAAAGTTCCTCAATGAAAACTCCTATGGCACCTCCTCTGAGACTGAACAAGGACCCTGATGGGAAACCTGTAATGTCACTGCTTATAGAGGAATGTTTGGCTCACTACTGTTGTTATAACTCATTTTGGGAAAGTATGAAACAGAATTAAGAAACTACTAAGATCAGATGATGTGGCAAGAGCATCCTTCGCATGACTATTAGTTAGTTACTTCCTTGCTTACGTCTCTCATTATAATAGGTCCAGTAGTTGACTTTTATTGTTGTATTCGTATAAATAGCTCTATTCACTGATTGTAAAACTATCGATTGAGAATACAAAATAGAGAGCTATTACTTTGTGCATACTGTGGTGAATTATTGAATATCAATTAGGATTGTTCTTCCTATTTTGTTCTTACTAATCATACTGTTAATCTTAGATCTTATTGCTTCCGCTCATACTTTCTCTTTTGATCTGTTGATTACTTAATAGAAAGGGATCTGGGTTCCAACAATTGGTATCAGGGCCTGATAATCAATCTATTGATTATTAGATCTCTTCCATTTGGAGAAATCTCTTTTCTATTCGACAGTATTTTCCATTTTTAAGCACTTGTTCTTCACTCTGCCCTGTTTTACGAGATTTTGTTTAATTCATTACAATTTTCTCTAAATCTGTGGTAATTTCTGCGTAAAATTGAGTTTAGTAAGTATTTTATCTCATTTCGATGATTTTGAAATTAATTTGGTTCAAATTCCAACAAATCTTCAGTCATTTTCAAAATCTCTGTTTCTGACAATATGGCGAATTCAAATCTGAACGATGTATAGACATCTGGTTTTCTGACTAAACCTCCCACTCTAATACGTGATGAATATCCACAATGGAAAATTCGAATGATAAATTTTTTTGAAGGATTAGATGCTGATCTATATCCTATTGTTCAAAATGGTCCATTCGTTCTAATGACAACTATCCCAAGGGTACCTGCTACAACAATTTCTGATGAAGTCCCTACTAGGAGTATTCCAAAATCAAGGGATAATTGGACGGATCCAGTGAAAGCTAAGGTTGAATTGTCCAGAAAAGCTAAAAGTCTGTTAATCATTGCTATTCCGAATGATATATTTCAATCTCCGGACTCCTGTGATAGTGCCAACGAACTATGGGATCAATTGGAAAACATACTGGAAGGTGGTGCAAAGATGAAGAAAAAACAGAAGAGCCCAAGCTCTAAATGAATAAAACAGTTTCCAAGCCATCCCTGAAGAATCTCTGGAACAGACTTTTCATACATTTAATACTATGATAAATCTATGTAAAAGGTGTGACATCATCAGATTCAGAGAAGATAATAATGTTTTATTTCTCAAAAGACTAAATCCTGAATGGTCAAATCTTTCTATGTCTTTGCAAGCAAATCAGGATCTGGAACAATGGTCTCTTCATGATATCTTTGGAATTATTCAAGCCCGTGAAAAAGAAGTTGTTCAGAAGAAAAGCACTATCGGTGGACCTCTGGCTTTAATCTCCGAGTCCAGAGGATCAGTCAGAAGGAGTAGGGAAGTTGAAAAGAAAGGGAAAAACAAGGCTCTCATGTCAGAAGAAATCTTAGAAGATGATTCTGACTCTGATGACGATATCAAAGCTTTTGCTGATTCATTGGCACTTATTACCAAACAATTTACAAAAAGGTTTGGTAATAGAAATATTCAAGGAAGCAAAAAGTTTGATCGCCCTGTTCCCAATTATGCACCTCGACAAGAGATCCAGAGGTCTGAAAAAACAGATACAGAGAAGAAGGATGAAGAATTGAAGAGAAAGAAGGATGTGTGCTACAGATGTGGCAAGCCAGGGCACTACTCAAAGAACTGCAGAGGACCTATGAACAAAGACAATCTGTACTACAAGAATAAATACAAGTACAATGTTGATGAAAGAGCTCACTTTGCAGAAAAGGAAAACTAGCTGAGAGATGAATCAAGTGGTAATGAAGCTATGTTCTGTGGAATGGCCAGAATAAATGAATCAGAAGATCAACCTTCTGAAACACCTGTATGTAATCTCTCTGACACATCTGAACTTGAAAACACCATTTTTGAAATATTAAAGAATTTTGAATAACTTAAGCAAAAGTTTACAGTCGAAAACAAATTGAAAAAACTCTCGTCGAGACTCAAAGAGAGATAGAGATTTATAAAAGAGAAATGAATCTTCTAACTGGAGAAAAACTGGAACTAAATGTTGAAAATGAAAAGATTTCTGAAAATTTAAGAACTACAGAAGTCGACTTTAAAGAAGAAAAATTGAGATTAAACAAACTTCTGGAAAACAAAGAAAATGAGATCAGTACTAAGGAAAGTGACATATTATATTCTGTTGCACTTAAAAATTATTTTAAGAAGGAAAGAGAGTTTTTACATATTGAACTACAAAAGACAAAGCTACAGATTAAAACATATGTGGATGCTCAAAAAGTTCATGACAAGATAAATACACAGGTAGGGAGATCTGGACTTGGTTTTGAGGATCTGGATCACTACACGTGTGAAAAACGATCAACTCTGAATTCTGTTTCTGTCTAGGACTAAAACAAAAGCCTGTGTTTCCAAATTTATATGAACAATCAATCTTTAAAAAACCAAAGCTTGAAAATAATTGTCGTCAACGAAAACTCAAATTCAAAAACATTGAATATTTTTCTAGAAAAACAAAAGTTGATTTGAACAAAATTCAGAAGAAGGACGACATTTTCAGATTTGGATCAAAAGCTCATATTACTTTGAATCCAAAGGCAGATGTTTTTATACCTTTATATGTAGAAGAAGAGCTACGTCTAAGCTTTGAAAAAGATATTTTATCCACTCTAGATAAATGTTTTGAACTTGAAAATATTTAGAAACGTCATTCAGAAAATAAGCCTGAAATACTTCCATGTTTCTTTGTAGACTTAAATCCTTCTGAGTTTCAAGACTGTTTTGAAACTATTACATATCCTTGGGAGAACGATGATCAGGATGATGAGTTTTTGAACTCAAAAAAATATCTTTCAAATCTAGAAAATCATTTTCCCTCAGAATACAAAAAGGTTCTAGAAGTAACTAAGAATAAGGAAGCTCCTTTCTTATTTACTAATGAATCTCTGGAAATCAAAGCTTCTGGTTTACATATCGGAAGACATTATAGTGGTATACCTAGTTTTTCTGTTCCCCCAACAGGACAAAGAAAACCTGTGATTATTCATCTAGATTTTATTGGGACGTGTCTTAAAGCCAAATCTTGTCTTGAACTTGAAAAGGAAGAAAGTCTTAAAAAGAACTGTTCTGTTCAGACAAAATCATCTCAATCTTGTTATCCAAAGTTTACTTCTGTTCAGAAAGAAAAATGGAAATCTAATCTTTCTACTTTTGTTTCAGTAAGTCAGAAATCTTTAGAGAAGGTTTATCAGAGGAAGCCTCAACAGAAGAACACTTATGATTCTAAACATAAGTCTAGCCTACCTAAGAAGTTTAACAGAACTACTGATAGTAGTATAAACAGGAATAAGAAGAATTGTAAATATCATTATTCTAATGAAAATTCAATGAAATCTTTTATGTCTCAGAATTCTAAATGTTTTTCTCTGTTTTTAAAACTAAAGGAATTTTTTTCGAGGTCCTCTGATCGTTCTTATAATAATTTCTCATTTAAAGCTAAAACAAAGAAAATCAACAGTACTACAAACAAAACTGTCAGATCTTTAAATTCTACAATATTCAGTCATGCACAAATTAAAAAGAATGAAAAGATTAAAACTAACACTAAAGGACCCATAATGAGATGGGTACCTAAAACAATCTGATTGTGATTACAGAAGCAGCATGTGCATATCTGGTATCTTGACTCTGGATGCTCGAGGCACATGACTGGCTCGAAAAACTTACTCTCCCAATTCAAAGACAAATCTGGTGGAGCTGTAACGTTTGGAGACAACAGTAAGGGCCAAATAAAAGGCTATGGTACTTTACAAGAAGGTAATATTACCTTATCAAAGGTAGCTCATGTTTCTGGACTGAAACATAATCTATTAAGTGTAAGTCAACTTTGTGATTCTAAGATACTTGTTGTATTTGATGAAAAGCACCGTTACTTATTTTCTAAGGCAGGAGAAGAACTCTGTAGAGCAGACAGAAAAGATAATCTATATATGATGAACTTCACGTCAAAGGACGGTAAAGAATCCCTCTGTCTTATCTCCAAAAAGAGTGAAATTGCATGGGTATGGCATCATAAAATGTCTCACTTAAATTTTGAAAATCATGCTTGTTAAACATAAACTGGTGACTGGCCTTCCAGAAGTCCAATTTCAAAAAGATCACCTCTGCCCCGTATGTGAAATGGGAAAAATAAAGCGAGCATCTCATAAAACAAAAAGTGATCATTCTTGTATACGACCTCTGCAACTATTAGATGTTGATCTCTGTGGTCCTATTGCAACTCAAAGCTTGTCTGGCAAAAAGTATATATTGGTACTCATTGATGAATGGCTTGCATTTGTCAGACAGAAATCAGAGGTACCCATCGTACTACAAAATATGATGACCAGAATTCAAGTTCTCCTAAATCAACAGGTTCAACAGCTAAGGAGTGACAATGGTACTGAATTCAAGAATGTCAAGCTTGAAGCATACCTTGTTGAAAATGGAATTACACAGAACTTCTCTGCTGTACGAACTCCTCAGCAAAATGGGGTTGTAGAGTGGCGAAATAGAACCTTGGTCGAAGCTGCCAGAACAATGCTTCGTCGCCTGGGCTACCCATCCCTTACGAAGTTTGGAAATTTGTTGCCACTGCCTATTTCACCCAGAATCGTTCGATAATTGTCAAGAGGCATCTCAAAACCTCTTATGAGCTAATTAACAATCGAAAACCCTGTGTTAAATTCTTTCACATTTTTGGATGCAGGTGTTTTATTTTAAATGACAGAGACAAACTTGGCAAGTTTGACAAGAAATCAGATGAAGCTAAATTCTTGGAATATTCGTTAAATTCAAGGGGTTTTCGATTTTTTAACTTACGTACTAAGACTGTTATGGAAAGCATTAACATTGATTTTGATGATCAAACTCAATTAACTTCTGAGTATTCTACTTCTGAACTTAAGCTTAACACAGTTACTTCTGACTATCTTTCAGGAAGCAGAGAATCTAAAATAGATGCTATTTTTCAAGATTTTATGGGCGAAGAGATATTCACAGAACCAAGTTCAATCCCTCAATCTCCAAGTATTGCAGCAGTTCTTCAATCTCCTGGCATTTCCCTGTCTGGCCCTGAATCGACTGCTGAGAGCACTACAGAACCCTCTGTCCTCCCTGATTTCACAAGTGAATGTCCAGAAGCTACTCATATGCCTTCTGTTTCTAACTCTCTTCCAGCGGATAAAAATCCATCCTCTAAAACAGAAGTACATGCTCAACCAGTAACACAATCTCGGATGACAAAATGGACCAAGTCTCACACTCCAGACCTCATTATTGGCAATCCTTCTGAAGGTGTTGAGACTAGATCTGCTACTGCAAATAAAGCATTCTTTGTAAATTTTCTTAGCATGATCGAACCGAAACATGTTCATGAAGCTTTACAAGAACCTAGTTGGGTATCCGCTATGCAAGAAGAATTGTTACAACTTGAAAGAAACAAAGTCTGGAATCTTGTTCCTCTGCCAAAGAACAAAGTTGCTATTGGAACTAAATGGGTTTTCCGAAACAAGAAAGACGAAGATGGCATAGTGATCAAAAATAAAGCTCGGCAGGTTGCCAAGGGGTATTGTCAAAAAGAAGGGATCGATTACATTGAAACCTTTGCCCCTGTAGCAAGACTTGAGGCGATAAGACTATTTCTGGCTTTTTCTGCTTACAAAAACTTTAAAGTCTATCAAATGGATGTTAAATGCGCATTTTAAATGGATATCTAAAAGAAGAAGTGTATGTTGAACAACCTGCTGGATTTTAAGATGCTAAACATCCAGAATATGTCTATCTCCTTGATAAAGCTTTATATGGTCTAAAATAAGTACCCAGAGCATGGTACGAATGCCTATCTACGTTTCTGATCAGTAAAGGCTATGAGAAAGGTAAAATTTATACAACTCTGTTCATCAAAAGAGGCAAAGGTATGTTAACTGTTGTTCAAATTTATGTGGATGACATAATATTTTGTTCTACTCATCATTCAGAAGTTGATCTGTTTTCTAAGTTAATGGAACAAGAATTTGAAATGAGTATGATGGGAGAACTAACGTTCGTTCAAGGACTCCAGGTTAAACAAAATACCTCTGGCATTTTCATAAATCAAGCTAAGTATGTGTCTGATATGCTTAAAAAATTTCATCTTCAAAATTCCTCTTCAATGAAAACTCCTATCTCTACTAGCGCGAAACTAGGCCCTGATCCTTCTGGAAATTCAGTGGATGTTAAGAGTTATCGAGGTATGATCGGATCACTTCTGTACTTAACTGCCAGTAGACCAGATATTATGTATGCCACTTGCCTATGTGCTCGCTATCAAACAAATCCCAAAGAATCTCATTTGGTTGCTGTTAAATGAATTTTTCGATATCTCAAGGGATCTCCATCACTCGGTCTCTGGTATCAGAAAAATTCTGATTTTGATTTAATGGCATATACAGATTCTGATCATGCAGGTTGCAAATTGGATCGCAAAAGCACCTCTGGAAGCCGTCAACTTTTAGGTAACAGACTTATAAGCTGGACTTCTAAGAAGCAGAACTGCGTGTCAACATCCACATCAGAAGGTGAGTATGTTGCCGCTGCCAGTTGCTGCTCCCAAGTTATCTGGATGAAAACTCAACTCAGAGACTATGGACTCATATACGACAAAATTCCAATTTTGTGTGACTCAGAAAGTGCCATTGCCATTACTGAAAATCCAGTTCAGCACTCCAAAACAAAGCACATTGATGTCAGGTATCATTTCATCAAAGATCATGTAGAGAAAGACACAATTGAGATGTATTTTGTCCCTACTGACTTTCAATTGGCTGATATCTTCACAAAAGCTTTGGATGAAACTCGTTTTAATTTCTTAATTAACAAAATGGCATGATTAATATGTAATTTTACTCAATTCTTTGCTTCTCTTAGAATTTTGTTAAATTATTTATTTTTTTCTCAATTTTTGTTCGATACATCTCAGAATCCGCCAGAAGTCTCTGGTTGCTTCTGTAAATTCCTCAGAGGCACACAGAAGGCTCTGGACACCTCTGTATCAATTTTTTATCTTGTTTGATCCAAGTGTTTACAGAAAGGCCCAATTCTTACACTTGCGAGGGGGAGAAAAGTGCTATCTTCAAGGGGGAGCAATATGCAATTTTTGAGGGGGAGCACATCATACAAGCTCCAGGGGGAGCTTATCAAGTCTAACTTCTGTTAGTTGTCTTCTGAACCTCTCTTTACTTAACAATTTTATTTGAATCTGCTTCTTCTGACTAACTCTTACCGTCAAGGTTACAAAGATATTTCAAATTCAGCTTAAATTCTTCTGAAAAGATGTTCTTTGACATTATGGTCAAAAATGTTTCTGTGACCAGATATTCTTTATCTCTATGTTTCTTTTTTAATTTTTTTTAATAAGCCTATTTTAATTAACTCTTGCCTTCAAGGTTACTTAAAATTTTCTTATTACTGTTTCATTTTTCAAATAAATACTTGGTTTCGAATGATAGAAATATCATAATAGCTTCAAAAGGAACTGGGTTCTTAAAGTGAAAAATATCTGAAGAAGTTCTGAAGATACTTCTGAAGAGGTTCTGAAGAAGTTCTGAAGACACTTCTGAAGAAGTTCTGAAGGAGTTCAGAACCAATTCTGAACTTGTCTGTTATGAATGTATTGTCACTTTAGTCTTTCTATTGTATGTATAAATAGATAGTTAGTTAGATTGTTAGAACTAATGTTTTCAAATACCTTGTAAAGATATATTCTGTATACAGTACATTCAATCAATACAAATACATTTGGCTACTATCATTCCTGTCATAATCTTTTCATATATTGATATCTTGATTGTTTGGGTCCTATCAATTGGTATCAGAGCCAATTCATCTGTTCTTGAAGAAGATTTGTGAAAGAACTTGTCAGATCTGACAATTCTTGGTGTTCTTGATCTACAAAATTCAAATTCAATACATGTGAATTCTCGATCTTCTAACAATCAAAGATGTCTAAAGAAATAGTCTCAATCGGATCTGAAACGAAACCACCAACTCTCTTCTTGGGAGAATATCATCAATGGAGAATTAGAATGATTCAATTCTTTGATAACATAGATGAAGCCTTAATGCAATCTATCACAAATGGCCCACTAGAGGTATTTGTTGAGATTCCAGCAGTTCCCAGAAATGAATCCATCCCTGAAATCCCTGCATCAAGAATCAAGAAGAGTCCTGGAATGTATAATCCAGCTGAAAAGGCTCAAATGAAAGTTGATAGAAGAGCATTAACTTTACTCACCATGGCAATACCTAATGAGATATTCAATAGGGTTGATAGTTTAACTTCAGCAAAAGCCATGTGGGATGAAGTAGAAGCTCAGATGCAAGGAAGTACAAAGGCTCAAGCACAAAGATTAAATATCTGTGTAGGAACATATGAAAATTTCAGATACAAAGAAAATGAATCTATCACTGATATATATCATAGATTCAATAACATTCTGAATGATCTAAGAAGAAATGGTGTTCAGAAATCAAATTCTGAGATAAATAACAAATTTCTGAACAATCTGGGAAATGAATGGTCAAGTTTTTCAGATAATATGGTAACTAGGAACTTGTCTAGAAAGACAATTCATGATGTCTATGGCATTTTGTTCCAACAGGAGGACAAGATCAAAGTTAGACAATATGAACCAAAGAACTACAATAATTCTTTAAACATAGCTACCAAGAAAGTTTGTGAGATCCCAGAGATAACAGTGTGTGATGGGGATGAATCAGATGAAGAGCTTAAAAGGATTTATGATAATATTGCTTTCATGACAAGGCAATTCAAACAAAGATACAATCAAAAATATCAGAATAAACCTAGATCTGAAGTTGGACCTAAGAAGGGTCAAGAGGTTGGTCAATCTGAAACATCTGAACCAGCAAGATGCTTCAACTGTGGAAAGCCTGAACATTATGCTAGACAATGCAAGATGCCAAAAGTCAAGAATTCAGGTTATTATGAGAAGAAGCATCTATTAGCAAAGAAAAAGGAGCTTAATCCTACTCTAGTAACCAAGTATGAAGAAGACTGGTTAAACTGGAGTGATGGAGGTGATGATGAAGAAGTTGCTCACTATGCAACCAATTGCTACATGTGTCAAATGGATCCAGAAAAGGACAAACAAGACACCGAGGTATCTTCTTCATCTTCTGAACAAAATTCTGAACAAAATTCTGAAATTAATACTAAAGATTCAGAAATGACAAATCAATTTCAAAATATGTTTTCTGAATTTGAAACACTCAGAAAACGTAATTAAAGGTGAAAGAATTTTGGTCAATCAATTCAGAGCTGAAAGTCAAATATATAAAGAAAATTGTCAAGCAGCTGAACAGATTCTTGAAAAAATTTCTGAAGAAAAACTTGTTTTAAAAGAAAAAATGGATAGTTTACAAAAAGAAGATATAAATGAAAAATCTGAAAAAGAAATTCTAAATGTTAAAATGAATTTTCTGAATCAAGAGAGACTTGATCTTTATAAAATGATTAAGGAATTGGAAGAATTAAATTTTAAAAGAGGACAAACTGAACAAACTCTGAATATTTTAACTAGTCAGGCTCAAAACTCAAAATTTTACAATATAAAAGCAGGCTTAGGATATAATGACAGTCAAATTTTAAAAAAGGCACCTGCAAACTTGTATGATTATTCTAAAATGAAAATTTTCAATGAATCAAATACTGGCATCATTTCCAAACCTGTAAACCATTCTTTGCCTGAAAGAATTCCTTTTAAAAAATCAGAGACTTTGTTTTCAGAAGAAACACCTCTTAAAACTGGTGAACCAAAAAGTATCTCTGAAACAGAAGAAATGACTATAATTCCAAATATTTGTAAATCTTCTAAATCAAATATTATTTCTGAAGAAAAATCAGAAGTAATTGTTAAGTCTGAAATTGTTTCTGAAGTTACTTTTGAATCCTATTGTGAAAACATTTCAGAAGGTACTTCTGATAATAAATCAGAACATGAAGAAAAATATAATGAATTCTCAGATATTGAATCTTCAGAAGATATTGATGAGAATTCCAATATATTTTTTGATAATTCTGATAATGAGTCTACAACAACAAAAAATTCAAATATTTTTGCAACAAGTATGACTCATAATAAGTTTTCAGATATAATAAATACTTCTGATTCAGAGGATGATGATGATCACATGGTGCAAGTCATTGACAAAAATGGTTGTTTGGTTTATAAATCTCAATCATGTATGACTGAAGAAGAAAAATTAAAACCAGAATATCAGAATTCAGATTTTTCTCCTACTAATACAAACATATCATCAAATTCAACACCATGTTCAGTAACATCTTCTGACTTTAACACCAGAGTTAAAAATTTTGAACAAGGACAATCCTCAAACTCTCTCTCTGAAGTTCAGAAAATTAACACAAAATCTGAAGATAAACCTAAAGTGAGCAAAAGAATTTCTTATACTAATCCTCATTTCTTATGTTTTACAGAGCTATCCACTTTAGTATGGAGAAAGAAAGATGAAAGACTGTCAAAGATTGACAAATTAGAGAGTTTTTCATTTTTACAGAAGAATGATGTACCTAAAACAAAGAAAGTGAATAAAAGAATTTTTGTTGAAAAATCAAATGTTATTGATTCTTATATGTCTAATACTGTTGTAAATACATTAAAGAATCATATTCACTGTATTAATTGTGGTCATCATAATTTTCTTCTTAACTCCAAAACAAACAAAAGAAATTTGATAAAATCTTTTCAGAAATGTTTGGCTACATTGACAAATTCAATTAAACAAAGAAATAAAAATACAGATAAATCTCAATGTTTTGAACAAACTTCTGAGTTGATACATCTGAAGAAAAAGTTCAGAAATTCAAATTTTATTACTAATCACAAAGGACCCATTCTGAAATGCGTACCTAAAACTCGATAATCTCTTTTGCAGATATGTCATGTGTGGGTCTTAGATTCTGGATGTTCAAGACACATGACACCTTTCAAAGAACTACTAACTGATTATCATGAAAGATATGGAGGAACAGTTAGTTTTGGAAACAATGCAAAGGGATATGTAAGAGGATATGGCACTTTCATTAAAGGAGATGTGAAAGTAATGAAAGTTTTCTATGTTGAGGGACTAAGACATAATCTTTTCAGTATTAGTCAATTCTGTGACAAATACTGGAAGGTTAATTTTGACATAGATTATTGTCATGTTATGAGTACAACAAACAAAAATGAATTAACTGCTTATAGAGATGGAGATATCTACACAGCAACATTCACTGCAACTTGTCAACTACAAGGTGTATGTTATATGTCTACATCAATGAAAAATGATAGTTGGCTTTGGCACAGAAGAATGTCACATCTGAATTTCAAAGCCATTTCTGAACTAGGCAAACATCAATCTGTAAGAGGACTACCAAAGATCAGATTTGAAAAGAACTCTCTTTGTTCTGCATGTGAACCAGGGAAGATTAAAAGAAGTTCTCATCCTCTGAAAATGCTATCTTCATGCAAAGCTCCACTTGAAATGCTACATATGGATTTGTGTGGCCCAATGAAAACTCAAAGCATGGGGGGAAAGAAATACATTCTTGTTATAGTAGATGAATATACAAGATATACATGGATTGAATTTCTAAGACTCAAATATGATACTTCTGAAAGACTGATACCCTTTCTGAAGAAAATTCAAGTTCTTCTTCAACTCCCAATTCAAAAGATCAGAAGTGACAATGGAACAGAATTTACTAATTCTACATTTCAAAATTTTTTGGAATCTGTTGGTAGTTCACACAATTTTTCCGCTGCAACAACTCCTCAACAAAATAGGGTAGTTGAAAGAAAGAATGGAACTTTGGGCAGAAGCAATTGCTACTGCATGTTTTACTCAGAACAGAACCATTCTTAACAGAAAATTTCTTAAAACTCCTTATGAATTGTTAAAACAAACAAAACCCTCTATTGATTATTTTAAAATCTTGGGTTACAGGTGTTTTCTAAAGAATGATACTTCACATCTTGACAATTTTGCACCAAAAGGTGTAGCTGGTATCTTTGTTGGCTACTCTCAAAGATCCAAAGCTTATAGAGTACTCATTAAAGGAACTCAAAGAATCATTGAGACTACAAATGTCAGATTTCATGAGCCAACAATGACTTCTGAACAAAACAGTTCAGAACTCGCACATAAACCAACTTCTGAAAGTTTGGACTCAGAACATAATCACACAAACTCTACTTCTGCATCTCAAACTTTACTCAAATCCAATTTAGACAATTTATGTCAAGACTTATTCGATGTTTCTGTAAATGTCTCTGCAGATTATCAAAATCCTTCTCTACTCAGAAATTCAAATGCTCAAGACATTTCAGAAATACAGATTTCAAATACATCAGCACCACACAACTCTCTACCTCAAATTCAGAACTTCCAACTTCTGAAAATGCAACTTCTGAACCAATTCAAGTTGTTTCTGAACCGGTTCAAACTATTTCTGACCATGAACCTCACAGTTCTGAACCAATTCAGATTTTTCCATTTGAGGGGGAGTCTTCAGATTTACATTCAGCTATCAATCATGATACTGAAACTCCAGCAATTACTGATGATTATGATTCTCTGAATAATGTTTCATCTGTTCAACCATTGCCAAATGTGAACAAATGGACATCTAGTCATCCAGTTCATCAAATAATTGGAGATGCATCAAAAGGTGTTCAAACAAGATCTGCAACAGCAAATGAGTGTCTGTATGTTAATTTTTTAAGCAGTATGGAACCCAAAAAGCCATATGAAGCACTTCAAGATCCAGACTGGATTTTAGCCATGCAGGATGAGTTAAATCAATTTGAAAGAAACAAAGTCTGGAGATTGATACCAAAGCCAAAAGGTAAATCTGTCATTGGCACAAAATGGGTGTTCAGAAATAAAAAGGATGAAAATGAATTGTTGTAAGAAACAAGGCAAGACTTGTAGCTAAGGGGTATTGTCAACAAGAAGGAATTGATTATGATGAAACCTTTGCTCCAGTTGCCAGATTAGAGGCCATTCGAATCTTTCTTGCCTATGCTGCTCATAAAAACATGAAGGTATTTCAAATGGATGTAAAATGTGCATTTCTGAATGGTATTTTACATGAAGAAGTGTATGTTGAACAACCAGAAGGCTTTGTAAGCAAAGAATTCTTAGATCATGTTTACATATTAGACAAAGCCTTATATGGACTTAAAAAAGCACCAAGAGCATGGTATGATACTCTTACAACTTTTCTTCTGAATTCCAAATTCAAAAGAGGTACTGTTGATACAACTTTATTTCTGAAAAAGGAGGGTGATGATATGATTTTGATACAAATCTATGTAGATGATATTATATTTGCTTCTACTAATCCAAAATTTTGTAGAAAATTTGAGAAAATCATGCAAACAGAATTTGAAATGAGTATGATGGGAGAGTTGACATTTTTCCTTGGTCTTCAAATTAAACAACTTCCCACTGGCATATTCATTAATCAATCTAAGTATGTTTCTGACTTACTTAAGAAGTTTGACATGACTGATTGTTCAAGTATTCAAACTCCAATGGCCACTGCCACTAAGCTAGAACCTGATCTAAATGGAAAATCTGTTGATCAGAAAAAGTACAGAGGCATAATTGGATCTTTGCTTTACTTAACTGCTAGTAGACCAGATATAATGTTTGCTACATGTATTTGTGCCAGATATCAAGCTAATACTAAGGAATCACACCTTCTAGCTGCGAAAAGAATACTTAGATACCTAAAAGGTTCTCCTTCATTGGGACTTTGGTATTCTCAGGATTCTAATTTTGAACTAACAGCATTTACAGATGCAGATCATGGTGGTTGCAAATTAGACAGGAAAAACACTTTTGGATCTTGTCAGTTTCTGGGTGATAGACTAGTCAGCTGGTCTTCAAAGAAACAAAATTGTGTTTCTACTTCTACGACGGAAAGCCGAATATGTAGTACAAGCAATATGTTGCTCACAAGTGATCTGGATGCAAATTCAACTAAAAGACTATGGTTACACTTTCAAAAAGATTCCTTTGTATTGTGATTCAAAGAGTGCCGTAGCCATCACTGCCAATCCTATTCAGCATTCAAAAACCAAGCACATTGATGTAAGATATCATTTTATCAAAGATCATGTGGAAAAAGGTAATATTGAAATGTTTTTTGTTCAGACAGATTATCAGTTAGCTGATTTATTTACCAAAGCACTTGATGAAAAACGATTTAACTTCTTGGTAAGTAAATTGGGCATGATGAACATGTCTATGTAAGTATTATACATCACCTATACTCTAGAAGTTACATTCTGAAGTTTTTTTTTATCAAATTCTGAATACTTTGCTCTTCAGAATTACTTTGTATATTCTGAAGTTTAACATTCAGATTTTTGCTACTTTTCAAACTCAGAAGTATATTTCTTCTGTAACTAGGTTGATTGTTTTTTAATACTTTTCATTTTTTTTTCTCATTTCACTAATATTTGATTGATTCTTTGATACAGTTGCAATAATTAAGGGGGAGAATCATAATTGCTAGTGATTCAAGGGGGAGTGTTATTAATTTCAAATTTCTCTACTACCCTTTCCTACATAACAACTCTGCATTGGTGAAATAAAGTCTTGCACTTTATATCTAAGAAGTATGAACATGCTTCCTTAGATTAAAACAGTTTTCTATTTGTTCAAATCTACTTCTGAATTCTCAAAATGTTTTATATTTTTCAGAAGTTTATATTTTTAAATGTTTTTTTGTTTTCTAAGATAACCCAAGTTTAGTTCTGAACTTCACTTAAAAATTCTGCGGTTCTTCTGAATTCTTTCTTTCAGACTTCTGAACTTTTTCTCAGAAGTTCTGAACAACTTCTGAAGTTTTTGAACTTGTTCTTAGAACTAAAACTTCTCGTTGGTTTTTCATTTAAGCGTGTGCCACGTGTTTTAATTTCATTGGATTTCTCTTAAACACGACCATTAAACGGTTCATTTCTCTTAATAAATGATGATTACTACTCTAATCACATTTACTTTTTGGCCACGTGTCCTTCAACGCTTATCCGATCATATAAATCAATGGATTCCTCATCATCTTCATTCTTTTAGCAATTTTTCTCTGAGAAATCTTTCTGTGTTTATTGATCATCTTTCTGTTACCAATCCGTTTTTTTTTTCTACATCATGTCTACTTCAAAAACCATGATTTCTACTTCCTCGAGTTCCAATGATAACACTGGATCATCAAGTGATGCTTCGTTCAAGATTGTGCCTCAAAAATTAATGGTTGGATCAATGGAAATCCCACTAAGTGATGATCAAATGCTTCTTGACACAGCCACAACTGCAACTCATCAAGCCGGACCTTCAAACCCTATCATTAACCCTAACCCTAAGCCGAAAAACTACTAAAATTGGGGAAACACAGAATACACCCATTGATGTTGTTTCTGAATCAAATGTTGCTGAAAGTGAATCCAGACTCTGGCTGAAAGTGGTGACCTGTCCAAACTCTATGTACCTGCTGAGAAATTACTTGACATCAAAAGAAATAACTGTGCACTGAACTTCAAATCCAAAGACTTCATTGATGATCAAGTAATGTTGATTAAAATTCTAAAGAAACATCCCCTGCGTACTCTCCTTTCAAAGAAATTCTCTGTTCCTGCTTCTTATCTTCAACAATTCTGGCATTATGCTGAGGTAGATGAAACTGATGATGAAATTGTCTCTTATGTTCACGCCTACAAAGTTTGTATATCTGTAGATGACATTAGAAGCCTTCACTATTTGCCAAAACCAGATGAGGTTCTTGGGAAAACCTGTTATGACTCAATTCCATCCTCATCAGAGATGATCTCAGATTTTATGAGCTTAGGTTACTCTGAATACCTTAGTGCTCCGAGCTCTTTTTGAAGAAAATGTTTACCTCCAATTTGGTATTGCTTGTTTTCCATTCTAAATACCTGCCTATCTGGGAAGAGCTCAAGTTTAGACCAAGCTTCAGCAAATGGGAGGATTATCTTTCATGGTGTTGCCTTCAACAAACACTATGATTATGCTAGTCTCATTTTTGATGAACTCAAATCTGCCATTTTGAAGAAGTCTACATTCAACTATATACCATTTCAGAGATTTCTTCAAACACTTATTGTTAGATATTAAAGTATGAGTCAAAGAAGAGATGTCTACAAATGTCAACACACACTTCTTGTTATAACTAATTGTTGTTAGACGCTCCCTTTATGACACATGGCACTTTGTAATTGGCTAGCATTTTGACTTTCTGTCTTTGTATATGTATAAATAGCATTGTATTGTGTTTGTAAAAAAAGTTGATTAATACATTTACATTTTGAAGAATACTGTGCGTAAGTCATTTCATAATCTTTGTTCTTCATTCTGTTTACTGTTCTATTGATTTAAATTGTTAATTGATCTGCTTCCGCAATTCACTCAGATTCAATACTCTCAATTAACAATCGGTTTAAAGGAATCTGGAACCAACAATTGGTATCAGAGCCTTCTAATCAATCTATTGATTATTAGATCTCTTCCATTGAAAGAATTCCTTTCAATCGAACAGTACTTTCTCAGATTCAAAATTTGTTTATCAATCCACTCTGTTTTACGAAATTTTGTTGAATCGTTAACAATCTTCTCTTAAATTGAGTCATTCATTTTGTAATCTGAAGAAACAGTGATATTATCGACCTGTTCTTCTTGAGATTTAATTGTTCTAAATTTCTTTCTAATCTTCAAATTTTCTCTTCTATCATACTCAAATGACAAATTCGAGCTTGAATGCTGTTTATACGTCTGGGTCCCTGACTAAACCTCCAACTCTTGTACGTGATGAATACCCACAATGGAAGATTCGAATGGTTAACTTCTATGAGGGATTGGATGCTGAGTTATATCCAATTATTCAAAACGGTCCGTTTGTTCCCACCACTACTATTCCCAGAATTCCAGCCACTGCAAATTCAGATGAGGTACCAGCAAGACTGGTTCAGAAGTCAAGGAATAACTGGACTGATGAAGAAAAAGCTAAGGTGGAATTAGCTAAGAAAGCTAAGTCTCTGTTGATAATGGCCATTCCAAATGAGATTTTTCAATCTCTGGACTCATGTGACACAAAAAAGATTTATGGGATCAATCGGAGAATCTCTTAGAAGGTGGTGCGAAAATGAAAAAGAACGAGAAGAGCCCAAGCTCTAAATGAATATAATAGTTTTCAAGCACCGACCGATGAATCTACGGAACAAACATTTCATCGATTCAACAATACGATTAATCTCTCGCAAGAGATGTGACATTGTTAGATCAAAGGAAGACAACAATGTTCTATTTCTCAAAAGGTTAAACCCTGAATGGTCAAATCTATCCATGTCACTACAAGCCAATCAGGATCTTGAACAATGGTCGCTGCATGATGTATTCGGTACACTGCAAGCACATGAAAAAGAAGTTGTTCAGAAAAGAACAAACATCGGAGGTCCTCTGGCTTTGATCTCAGAAACAAAAGGAATCAGAAGACGAAGTGATGACAGGAAGAAATCGAAGGCCTTCATATCAGAGACTGCTCCAGAAGATGACTCTGAATCAGATGATGAAATTAAAGCGTTTGCTGACTCTCTGGCTTTAATAACCAAGCAATTTACTAATCGTTTTGGAAATAGGTCTTTGAAAGGAAATAAACGATTTGATCGTCCCTATGTTCCTAAACAAGAAGTACAGAGAGTAGAGAAAACAGAAGAAGAAAAGAAAGAAGAAGAATTAAAAAGGAAGAAAGATGTCTGCTACAGATGTGGCAAACCCGGACATTACTCGAGAGATTGCAGAGGAGCTCTGGAAAAGGATAAGACTTATTACAAAAACAAATATAAGTACAATGTCACTGAAAGAGCACACTTTGCAGAAAAAGAAAACTGGTGCAAGATGAATCCAGCGGTGATGAAGCCATGTTCTGTGGAATGGCAAACACAAACGAATCAGAGGATCAACCCTCTGAGTCACCGGTTAGTAATTTCTCTGGATCATCTGAGCTTGAACAAACGATTGTGATGCTATCAAACAATTTTGAGGAACTAAAACTGAAACTCACAATCGAAAAGAAATTACGAAAAAGTACTGAGAAAACTCTTTCTACAATAAAAAGGGAAAGAGATATTTTCAAAAGAGAAATGGATTTACTTACAGAAGAAAAACTCGAATTAAATACGCAAAGGAAACAATTTCCATGAGTTTAAAACTTTACGAAGAAAAACTTAAAAAGGAAATTTTGAATCTCAATAAACTTCGGAAGAAAAAAAGAAAGAAATCGAGAGACAAAGAGAGTGATAGACTCAACTCTCGTAGCAACTTAAAAACTATTTTCGAAAGAGAGAGAATTTTTACACATTGAACTTCAACGAGAAAAAGCTACGATTATAACATATCCGGATGCACGAAGGTTCATGACAAAATTAACACACAAGTAGGAAGATCCGGACTTGGTTTTGAGGACCTAGATCCCTACACGTGTAAGAAAAGGTCGGATACGAAATCGTTTTTTGTGTTGGACAAATACGAAGCCAAAGTTTCCAATTTTGTATGAAAAATCTATTTTTAAAAAATCTAGATATGAAAATCATCATAAAACAAGCAAACTTCAATTCGAAAATATTGAATATTGTTGTAAAACAAATGTTGATCTAAATAAAGTTCAGAAGAAAGATGATATTTTCAATTTTGGTTCAAATAAACATACAATTTTGAATCCGGAGGTGATATTTTTGTTCCAAGTCGGGCGAGAAGAAGATCTACGACTTATGTTTGAAAACGATATTCTCTCTACTCTGGATAAGTGTTTTAGAAATGAAACTCTTTGTGAGAATCATCCAGAGATCACTCCCTGTTCATTCGAAGATTTACATCTTTCTGAAACACAAGAAAGCTTTGCTGAGATCACGTATCCATGGGAAAATGACAATAATGATGAAGAATTTTTTGATAACTCTGAAAATTACCTTTCAAATTTAGAAATTAATTCTTTTAAATCATCAAAAGTTATCACAAATAATTCAGAAATTATTGATAAAAAGGATGATTATTTGTATACTGATAAATCTCAAGAAATCAGAGCTTCTGATAGAGATTGTGCTAAACTTTCAAGTGGTATACCTATTCTTCCTGTTTCTGTTCCAGAATCGAGAAAATCAGTATCTATACATCCAGACTTCTTCGATATGTGTCTCAAAGCCAAAACTTGTCTTGAACTTGAGAAAGAGGCAGAACTCAAAACCAAAGTGCAAAATCAAAAGATTTTAAACTCTACTCTTCCGAAGTTTACTAATATTCAAAAAGGCAAATGGAAATCCTCTAATACTTATGTTCCTTTTTCAGTAAATAACAGAGCTTCTGCAAAAGTAGATCAGAGGAAGAACACAGAGAAGAAAAAGCCAGAACTAAAACAAAAGTCTAGTCTAGATAGGTTCTCTAGAACAACTGATACTAGAAAAGACTTTAGAAAGAATAATTGTAATTACCATTCTCGCAATGAAAATTCAATTCAATCTTCTATGTTTCAGTCTTCTGAATGTTTTTCACTGTTCTTAAAGTTAAAACAATTTTTCTCGCAAACCTCTGATCATTCCAATTCACAGTATGTTTATCACAAAAAGAATAAAACTCAAAAACACCAAAAACCAAAAATAAAGTCTTTACCTTCTGTTAAATCAAAAAACGAGCATACTCCAAAAGCTAACATAAAAGGACCCATTATGCGATGGGTACCTAAGAAATTCTGATTTTTGATTGCAGAAACAGCGTGTGCATATCTGGTATCTTGACTCTGGATGCTCGAGGCACATGACTGGATCCCAAAATTTACTATCCCAATTCAAGGACAAATCAGGTGGAGTAGTAACTTTTGGTGATAATGGTAAGGGTCAAATAAAAGGCTACGGTACTCTACAAGAAGGTAATATCACCTTATCAAAGGTAGCTCATGTTTCTGGCTTGAAACATAACCTCCTCAGTGTAAGTCAACTTTGTGATTCTAAAATACTAGTAGTATTTGATGAAAAACATTGTTATTTATTCTCTAAGGCGAGGTGAAGAACTTTGGAGAGCGGACAGAAAGGTAACTTGTATATGATGAATTTTACCTCTAAGGATGGTAAGGAAACTTTATGTCTCATCTCCAAAAAGAGTGAAGTTGCGTGGCTCTGGCATCATAAAATGTCTCACTTAAATTTTAATAATCTTGAGATGCTTGTTAAAAACAAACTGGTATCTGGACTTCCAGATATTCATTTTCAAAAAGATCACCTCTCGCCCGCATGTGAAATGGGCAAAATTAAACGAGCATCTCATAAAACAAAAAGTGATCATTCTTGTACTAGACCTCTGCAATTATTACATGTGGATCTCGTGGTCCAATTGCAATTCGAGTCTATCCGGTAAAAAGTATATTCTGGTACTAATTGATGAATTTTCCAGATATACTTGGCTTGCTTTCGTTCGTCAAAAGTCAGAAGTCCCAGTGGTACTACAGAATATGATGACCAGAATTCAAGTTCTTCTACATCAGAAGATTCAGCAACTTCGAAGTGATAATGGTACGAATTCAAGAACGCCAAGCTTGAATCGTATCTTGTTGAACAAGGAATTACTCAAAACTTCTCTGTCGTTCGCACTCCACAACAAAACGGTGTAGTTGAACGTCGCAACGAGAACCTTGGTTGAAGCGACGTAACGATGCTCGCAGCCTTCCGGTCTTCCAATTCACTTCGGGCCGAAGGCGTTGCTCTTTGCTTGTTTCACTCAAAACCGTTCAATTATTGTCAAGAGGCATCTCAAAACCTCTTATGAGTCGATTAATAAAAGAAAACCATCTTCAAAAATTTTTCATATCTTTGGTTGCGGATGTTTTATCTTAAACGACGAGAGATAATCTTGGCAAATTTGATCCGAAGTCCGATGAAGCTAAATTTTTAGGCTACTCGTTAAATTCAAGAGCTTTCCGAGTTTTTAATTTACAAACAAAAACTGTTATGGAAAGCATCAACATTGACTTCGATGATAACACTCAACTGACTTCTGAACACTCTACTTCAGAACTCAAGCTTAATCTTGTTACTTCGACTATCTTTCGGGTTCCGGAAGAATCCGAGATTGATGCTATTTTTCATGATTTTACGAGCGATGAAGTTGTGTCGAAGCTATGTCCCCTCCACATTTGCGGATACCGGATATTCTCCAAGCCTCGGGAATTACTCTCTCGGTCCTCGCTTCTTCGTTTCCTCGACACGTCTATTTTTCCAGAAGTTCCCACTACTACATCTGCCAGTCAAGACGCTACTTCTGTTTCATCATCTGAGGGGGAGACACAAGGACAGGTGACAAAACAGATACCAGAAGGACATACAGAAGAAAATAAAGAAGATTTTGTGTTTCCAGATGAAATCATTTCGTCAAATGAAACAACCCATTCAATTTCTCTACCCGTAATGACGAAATGGACTAAATCTCACACACCGGATCTTATAATTGGTAGTCCTTCGAGGGGGTCGAACACGATGCGCTACCGCAAATGAAGCATTCTTTGTTAATTTTCTTAGTATGATCGAACCTAAACGTGTACATGAAGCCTTAGTTGAACCAAGCTGGGTGGATGCTATGCAGGAAGAACTACTTCAATTCGAAAGAAATAAAGTTTGGCGTCTTGTTCCTTTACCAAAAGGCAAAGTTGCCATTGGCACAAAATGGGTATTTAGGAACAAAAAGGATGAAGATGGAATTGTTGTCAGAAATAAAGCTCGTTTGGTGGCTAAAGGCTACTGTCAAGAAGAAGGTATCGATTATGATGAAACCTTTGCTCCTGTTGCAAGACTAGAAGCAATAAGATTATTCTTGGCTTTCTCTGCATACAAAAACTTCAAAGTCTACCAAATGGATGTTAAATGTGCATTTCTTAATGGATGTCTAAAAGAAGAAGTGTATGTCGAACAACCTGATGGTTTCAAAGATGCAAAATATCCAGAATATGTTTATCTTCTTGACAAAGCTTTGTATGGTCTAAAGCAAGCCCCAAGAGCACAGTATGAACGACTATCTAAGTTTACGATCGGCAAAGGATATGAAAAAGGTTGTAAGCTTGACGGAAAAAGTACATCGTGTAGTCAACAACTTCGGGAAATCGACTTATAAGTTGGACATCCAAGAAACAAAGCTGCGTATCCACATCTACAAGTTTGAATATGTTCTTCGCCGCTAGTTGTTGTTCACAAGTTATTTGGATGAAGACCCAACTCAGAGATTATGGTCTGATATACGATAAGATTCCCATCCTATGTGATTCTAAAAGTGCTATCGCCATTACAGAAAATCCAGTTCAGCATTCCAAAACAAAGCATATCGATGTCAGGTATCATTTCATCAAGGATCATGTCGAAAAGGGTACAATCGAAATGTATTTTGTTTCTACTGATTATCAACTTGCTGATATTTTCACAAAAGCTCTTGATGAGAGTCGTTTTAACTTCTTAATTAGCAAGTTGGGAATGCTTAATATGTAACAATGACTTCTTCGAAGCATCCGAAGCCTCGAACTATTCGACGATACTTCGGATGTCATCGAAGTCTCGATGCTTTGTTCGAACTCTTCGAACACTTCGAAGCCTGCGAATTCCTCGATTTTCTCGTTTCATAATAATATTCTTCTTTCAAGAAATATCATAAAGTACGTATTGAGAAACGAGGTAAAGAAGCTACTACAGGGGGAGTTCATCATTCAAGGGGGAGTTTACCATTCAAGGGGGAGTTTACCATTCACGGGGGAGTTTCACAATGAAGAAGATATTCGTCTAAGTCTAACTCTGGTTAGCTGTCTTCTGATTTACTATTTTACTTAAATTTTATTTGAATCTATCTGCTCTGAGTTTCTCTTGCCGCCAAGGTCTCTTAGACTTTTGATTCATTTCAAATTTTTTTTAAAATATAAATCAAGTCGACATGTTTTTCAACTTAATTTTCTATAAATTGATAATTCTTATAATTTCCATTAAATATATAAATTCAATCAACTCTTGCCTCCTAGGTTGTTTAAATCTATATGTTTAATGCAAATTCTTCTTTATTATTCTTTTATAGAAACTAAACTCTCATGTGATTTTTGTTCTCACTTGACTGATTTTTAAACTTAAATAAATAAAATTAAGATTAAATTCTGTGTTTATTCAATTAATTCAAAATTAATTGATTAATTAAACAGATTTTTTTTTACTTTTGTTTATTTCTGCTTTTAAGAAAAATCGCATCTGCTACTAAATCATCATCACACATGTGTCTCGTCGTACACGTGTCTCCAATCGACACCTTGCATGTGTATACCCGCGTGCTTACCTCAGCTCAAATGAACCGTTTTTTGTTTCTCCCCAAACTGAATAACCCCTTCCCATTCTACAGTTTCTCTCTCACATAAAACCCCCAATTTCAACCTTCATCTTCTTCCTCGCAAATATTCCCCAAATCAGTGTTTATTCTCATTGCAAAGACAAAGTGTTCTACTGTCAAGCATTCAACAGTTCAAAATGGCTTCCAACTGTGCCCATCCTACCAACAATGATGAAGACAGAATCATCGATTCCACTGCTGATAGTACTCCCATTGTAAAACTGCCATTGAAGGCGAACAATGTGCAGGTCCTGCTCAACCCTAACACTTATCAACCGGAATTTCGCATCATGATCGAGTTTCTACAACAGCACCAGTTGAATCGAGCCCTAACCCTAACCAACCCAAACATCCCTGAAATCTATGTCCAAGAACTGTGGCAAACAATGCTCATCAAAAATGATGAAACACTCGCCGGTTCTGTCACCCATCCTGAACAAGTGGAAATTGCTGTTCAAATCCCAATCACCAAAAGAAAACTCGCCAAATATTTTCATCTTCCCCTATCAGTGATCGAAGTCGACGGGCAAACCATTCCCAATCCTGCCCTAGAAGAAAACCCTTCCACAGAAGCCCTCCTAGCCTTCATCAATCTTCTGGGTTACAATGAACCTCTTACCAGGCTGTCCGAATTCAAAAGGAAGAAGTTGCCCCCAATGTGGAATCTACTCGTCTCCATACTCAACAAGAGCCTAACCTGCAAAATAGGTTCTTTGGATCAAGCTAGCCGAAACATTCTGACGATTATGTATGGGATGTTCTACAATCGACCCTTGGACTATGCAAGTCTCATCTTCCAAGAGATCAAAGCAGCTGTGCATACTAAGGTGCTCCATCAAAGTCAGGGGAAGCCACTACCAGCACTCATGTTCCCACGATTTCTATCCCTCATCACTCATCCTGCAATTGGGGCAATCGAAGCTCCCCTGATTCAGCCATTCTGCAAAATTGCATCAATGAGCTCCCATCGATCAACCATTGACAGCATCGGCTACTCTGCACCCAGAGAACTATCCAGGTACATGCTAAACCTAATCCCATCTAGCTCTTCTAATCTCCAAATCTATAGAAGCTCTATGGTTTTCTCAGAACAGAGAATTCCTACCCCGGAGCACTTAGAGCCGAGTGTAGGTGGTCGGGTGCAGTGAGCATGAGATTGAAAAAACTAGGAGTGAACATCCGAGTGCTTCTACCCATGCCGACCTTCTATTAAATGAAGGTACAGAAGATGTCCACAGAGACACATATGAGTGTTCCTCTCCAATTCCCCAAAGGGCAACCACAACTTCTGAGGTTGACGTCACCACGTCTCCACTCATTGACTTAGAACAGCCCAGTTCAAACCACCCAGAAACCAGCCGTTCAGAGGATACTTCTTCTTCTTCTGAATCAAATTCAACTGGGGAAAGCACCTCCACTTCATCATCCTCCCAACAGGATGATGATGATAATATAAGAGTTCATTCGCCCCAGAACTCGCCACTTCCTTCACCACATGTTCATGTCTCCGTGACTGACATACCAATAAGCACAGAGGATGCGTCCACATCCTCTCCTAGGATAGATGCTGATGAATTCCCATCAGAGGGGTTACAGCCTAGGAATGCACCCCTTACCGGAGTGTTTACACTTCATCAAGGTAAGCATACTGTCTTCAGCACCTCATCCTCTGATGATGAGGATACTGTTGAAACAGTCAGAACAACCGAAGAGGAGCCTGTGCATAACAGCCCTCAAGGACAGGTTGGAAGTCCTTCTACACTCAACATCAAAACAGGTGTAGAAGGCCCCTCTGAACGCGAGGGTAAAGGGGCTCCATGTGTTGGAGATGCACCGGTTACATCTTCTGATTTTGTCACAAATGCAGCGTTCTTGGCATTTGCTGATCAAATTCAGAGATCTGTGGAAGATCTAAAATTATCCGTCACAACTAATCATTCTATTCTTCTGAGCCTTCAATTTCAAATTGAAAGGCAAAACTCTCTTTTAGCAGATCTTCAGCGCCAAATGAGTATCTCTCAAGAAGATCAGAAGGCCTATCTTGCTGAACAACTTCTGCTCTTGAATAATGGTCTTCAAGCAAATACAGAGGCAATATCTCAACTTCCAGAATCTTTACGTGCCTCTGTAGACTACAGCTCTCTGGTGGCCGATATACAGAAGATTGTCCAGACCATCGTCACTTCTGATGATCCCTCTGTGTCTACGCTTGTCAAGAAATCTGACCTCGCCTCTTTCCAGAATATTATTCTCGAGCGAATGTCGACCATCGCTTCAAAGTACTCTTCCAAGCCCTCCACATCTTCAACCGACCAGAAACTTGCTGCTCTCGAAACTACTATCTCTCAACTTGTGCCTCTGGTTTCTTCTCTTGCTGAGGCGTTTACTTCCAAGAAGAAAGCCAAGGAAGAAAGGGCTTGCGAGAAGGCGGGCGAAAAGGAAACGTTCGAGGATCGGGATCCCGATTCTCGGAGAAGGGGAGAAAGGTTCTGAGCCTAAGCAAGCCAAACAAACACCACCAGAAACAAACACGACCACTGCTGACTCTTCAACGCCAACACCATCACAGCACCCCTCTTCTTCAAAACAAGTGCCACTCACTCCAACACCTCTGGCTACGCATTACGGTCCTCTACCCGGATATCCGCAGCTAGCTAAGTTTATTACGGATCTTATGGGAAAAAGCGAGAATCCCGAGCTCTCCGGTGAAAGGGTCAAGTAGTCGAGCTCACGAAGAACGAGAACGAGCTAAAGCTGCAAAGGAAAGAGCTAAAAGGGCCAGAGAGGAGGATGAGGAAGTGTTCAGAGCTGAAAAAGAGAGAGCAGAAGAGATAACACGCCAGAGGCTAATAGTTGAAGAACAAATAGAGATAGAGAGGGTGAAAAAGAGAACACGGAAAGAGAAAAGGCTAGACTTAAAGAAGAACTACGAGAGACAAAATTTTGAAGTCAAGAAAGAGCAAGAGTCGGAAGCAGAGGCCGCTCAGAAGCAGAAGGAGATCAGAAGAGAAGAATTTGAAGAAAAAGTAAATAAAGTTGGAAACATTGTTGGAAACATTGAACTTCCAACAATTGAAGTTGAGAAAAGGCACATGTATGCTCCAACAGATCAGAAGATTTATCTCATGATGCCTAACTTCGCCAACCAATACAATGTCGACGGTGAAGTTAAAGATAACTTCATGGCTCATAAACAAGACGAAAGACGATTTTCACTACTTGTTCCAATTACAAAGATAACAGCCATGAAACATAAGCAGTTTCAAGATACACCCATTTGGTACACAATCTACGAGATAGTCAGATCAAACAACAAAAGTTATTACATATGTGATAATGATCTGTTGTCCATCCATCCAGCTGATCTCATTTTTCTGGAAGAATTTATGAAGACTCAGCTTTCTGAACGCAAAGATCCACAAGACCAGGTTGCCTACACTAGAATTATTCTGTGTATGAAATCATACATTAGATACAAAAGGCAGGTCGACTTCCAGATTGGATTAAATTTCAAAATGGATAATCTGGCTATCTCTGCACCAAATGAGGAACTTGAAGGGATAAGCAAATTTAGAGTGGGTAGACTTCTTACTGAACCAGAAGAGGGAATCATCTTCAAAAGACCAAATGGAAAGAGCTTCTTTCGCATCAAAGAAGCTCACAAATACTCTTCTGAGGTAGTCTACATCATCAAGTGCTTTGCTGGCTTAGACACGACAAATCCAGAAGTTGCAAAGAAAATAGAGAAAAGACTTGATGGACTTCAGAAGAACAGAGAGCTTATCAATAATATGTCAAGTATCATCGCTGCTGTTGATCCACTCTGAAGAATTTTTTTTTTTTTTTGACTTCATACTTAGGGGGAGAATGTTAGATATTAAAGTATGAGTCAAAGAAGAGATGTCTACAAATGTCAACACACACTTCTTGTTATAACTAATTGTTGTTAGACGCTCCCTTTATGACACATGGCACTTTGTAATTGGCTAGCATTTTGACTTTCTGTCTTTGTATATGTATAAATAGCATTGTATTGTGTTTGTAAAAAAAGTTGATTAATACATTTACATTTTGAAGAATACTGTGCGTAAGTCATTTCATAATCTTTGTTTTTCATTCTGTTTACTGTTCTATTGATTTAAATTGTTAATTGATCTGCTTCCGCAATTCACTCAGATTCAATACTCTCAATTAACAATCGGTTTAAAGGAATCTGGAACCAACACTTATCAAAGGAGCAATGAAGGCTGTCTCAAATATTCCTGTTCTAGCTCATGAGGTACATGTTCCTATTTTCACTATGGATAGCTTAAGATCTCCAAATGCAAAACTTACTTTCCCAAATGCAGTTCTACTTCCTTCTCATTTACTTGAACTTGTAAGTACACCAACTAGGATTGGGAGTGAGCATTTAGAATCTATGGGATTACCTCAACCAGTAGTCCCTTCCCCTGATTCAAACCAGAGTAGTGATCATGCAAGGGAGTCTAGAATTATTAGAAAGAGAGGGGAGGTTGTTCAAGGGGGTGAACAACCTCAAAGAGTGAAGAGGAAAAATGAAAATGAGAGACAGGGTAGAAGGGTAAGAAAAAGAATTGATGAGGGGAGAACACAGGTACAAGAAAAACAAACCTATGAACCACCTGTTACAAGCCGGGCACCCACATCTACTATTATTCCACATTCTTTGGTGGATAATACTGAAACAGCCAGTGAGCCCATGGCAACCTTGGTTAACCCCCCTAGCCACTCACCCATCTCTCAACAGAAGGGTGTTTCAACAACACAAATGGGGCAAGCAGCTTATAATCCATTAGGACCCCAATTGGAGGTTCCTTTTGTTGAAAATGAAGGATATATGTCCCCCATTCACAGTTTTGAGCACATTGAGTCTGAGTGTCCACTCAACTTTGAGCCTTCTGAACCACTTAATGTGGCATCCATTCACACAATCACACATCTTTCAGATGTTCCTAAGCAAAGTGTTGGTCACATTGCATCAACACCTATAGATATTCCAATTTTTGGTTATCAAGGATTAGTTGGAAGTCCTGGTGGGGTGAACATCACAAAAGCTCCATTCACAGAATCAAATGTGGTTCATGATGCCTTTGTGGCTCATACAGGCCAACCTTCTTCTGAGGTCTGAAAACAAGTTCATCTGTTGATCTTGGCAACTTACCCACATCTTCTGAATTCACAGAATTCAAAGATCTCAGTACTTCTGAATTTGCAAAGATTCAGAAGGACATCAAGGATTTGACGGATTCTACCAAAAAGGTGTTGGAGGTTAGGTTGGATCAACATGGGGAAAATTTGGTTAACAAGCTGAATGACTTTCATCTCAAATCTTCTAATGATCTTCATTTGTTTAAACAAGCACTTTTATCAGCTTTTTCTGAAGTGGCTTCCTCTGTTTCTTCTTTGAAAGCTTCTCAACCTTCTTCTTCTTCTGCTCCACAAGCTTACGCCACTAAAGATGATATTTCTCAAATTCTCAATCAATTTTCATCCATTCAGAGTTCTCAATCAGAATTAAGCACAAGATTATCTGCTCTGGAATGCAGATCTCAATCAGATACTTTTAAAAGGAGTCTTGATGATCAGCATCCTGATAATCAAGAGGGGGAGAAAAGACAGATAGTATCTGAACCATAATCTAATGTAAATGATAAAGTTCAAAATACTGAGAAAACCTCTGAAGATACTCAGAATGTTGGTGAAGAATCAAATAAAGTCTCAGAAGCCATAGAAGATATTTTATCTGCAGAACATGAGGTACAAGAGATAAATGATCATTCTTCTGAAGAAATGATAGAAGAAGGGTATGAAACAGAAAAGTTGTCTCTTGATTCTGAAGGTAACTTGGGCTCAGATAACACAGATATAATTCCAGACTCTAATGAAGAAATGCTAAGGGAATACCTTGCTTTTGAAGATGTTATTGGAGAACCAAGTGATCTTTCTGATGTGATCATGTTTGAAGAAGATATGATTGATGTAAATATGGGAGAAAGCTCAAATGAAATAAAAGATTTAGTAATTTGGAAGCCTCAACAACTTCTGAGTGAAAAGTTCAGAAGTGCTTCTAAAAGATTATGGGATATTCTGAATCAATTATGTTGGGTGCATGTCTTTCTGAATTATCCAAGAAGTCTGGAGTGTAGACTTTTGGACAACAGATTTTCTATCTTCAGAAATTTTCTTGAACAACCAGATGAAAGAATTGAATTGGAATTTGATTTAGCTCAATTAGAAGGAGTTGAAATTGTTGATGAAATCTTAATTGCTTTCTCAGGAAAATTTGAAATTAGAATCAGACCTTGCATTATCATTCCTAAGATACATCTTCCATCACTTGAAGAACCTGTATTAGATCAAGTGTTTGAAAAGGAAAATATACTTATTTCTGGAGAAAGCAGTCTGATATTTCCTGAAAACACTTATTGCTTCATGTACAAAAGAAGTATGAAGTTTGCAAAGTTGGAAGACTTTCTGAATGATGAATGGTCTGAAGATCATATTGTTCAAGTAAAGAACTTTATTCAGAATCATGGTGTTCAGAATTTTCATGATTCAACTTTAATAAAGAAGATCAGATGCACATCAAAATCAGTTCAGAATGATTTGACTATATTCAGATTTGTAGCAGAAAGAGAGATGGTACTCTGTGTGAATTTACTCAGTTTGATGTTTACAAGCTAAGACTACAAGATAAGTTGGCAATCTTATCTTTTTGTGTTAACTCAGGTGAATCTGTGTTAGTCTCAGAGATTAGAAGAATCTTGGGAATATATATAAGGAATCTCATAAAGCATGATTTTCAGTTGGCTTTGGAATATAGACTTAACACAGTAAATCTGTTGGAACCTATATATATTGAAAGGTTTGGGCTGAAGAGATTGTTTACTAATCCAGATATTGAGTTCATGTATCTTGTTGAAGAAGTCTCTAAGACATTTGTTGTATCTGATATTCCATACTATTCTACATCCTCACTCAAATGGCTTCTGAACTACATGACAGATTTTATTGAAGAATCTGACATCAAAGAAGAAATTATCTATCTGATCAAAGAAAGAATACATTTTAGAGAATTTGTGAGAAAGAGTTATCTAGCTGGTCACAAGAAAGTAAACAAGATAAAAGGAGCAGATTATCTACTAAGTGATGCGTATGACTTCAAGATTCATACAAAAAGACAAGATATGGAAGAAATTCAGAAGTACACTCTGAATGTTGAAAGTTCAGAAGAAAGACAAAAGGAAAAAGAAAAAGAAAAGGAAGAAGTTCTTGAAAATATTTCTGAAGAGTTGGTTCCTGAAAAGCAAATATCTGAAGAGGAACAACTACAAGTGCAAAGAATGAAGAAAGTGCTTTCACTATGTTCCTTGAATATTTTCATCCAGAAATGTTCATGGAATATGAACAAAAATTCAACTATATAGATTGCTGGATTCAAAAGTCTTTTGGTTGGAAACAATGGTACTCAGACATCATCAGAAAGATAAGGATTCCAATCAATGAAGCAAGAAAAGAAAGTCCTGTGATCAAAGTGATTAATGCTGATTTGAAGACAAGACAGAATTACAAATATGCATTCTTTACTGTTGAGCGACAAAATGGTGAGATTTCTACCTTTTCTGAAGCTGACTTTCAGAATGTTCATCTCAGAGATCTTCTCAGAGTATACAGAAGTCTTTATCCCTTCCATGACTCAATTACCAAGTTCAGAAAATCTTTTCCAGTGCTTAGAGATGGATTATACAGAGAATTTATATGGGCTGCAAAGACTGATTTCCAGGTTGCTTATGTTCTAAACAAGAAGCAAGTACACTTAAGCAAACCAAATCTAAGTCTACCAGATATTCAGAATTTGAAGAAGAGCACTTTAGTACTTCATCCTCCTGGCTTCGTTTGTAAATGCTTTCATGAACTATTATTTGTGAGATTTGAAGAACTCCACAAATGTTGCAATGGAACTCTCATGGCAATCAGAGATCGTTTGGTAAAAAGACAGAATAGAAGACCAAAGAATCTGAGCAATGAAGATTGGGAGAAGCACAAGATACTTGCAAAAGAAATGATTAGAGTTGCTGAATCCTTACTAGAATACAGAAGACTAATTCTGAAGGATGTAAGAGAAATTCTGAATTTCTGGAAGTATGATCTGAACTTTTGAAGCTAAGGGGGAGATTGATAGAAATATCATAATAGCTTCAAAAGGAACTGGGTTCTTAAAGTGAAAAATATCTGAAGAAGTTCTGAAGATACTTCTGAAGAGGTTCTGAAGAAGTTCTGAAGACACTTCTGAAGAAGTTCTGAAGGAGTTCAGAACCAATTCTGAACTTGTCTGTTATGAATGTATTGTCACTTTAGTCTTTCTATTGTATGTATAAATAGATAGTTAGTTAGATTGTTAGAAATAATGTTTTCAAATACCTTGTAAAGATATATTCTGTATACAGTACATTCAATCAGTACAAATTACATTTGGCTACTATCATTCATGTCATAATCTTTTCATATATTGATATCTTGATTGTTTGGGTCCTATCATCGAATATTAAACTTTCATTTGGTAAAAACCGATTTCTATCCAAATGTCTGATTTTTAAATACAAAATTAATTGGAATTAATTACTCTAAAATCTTTTTTAATCCACAGATTATCTGTCTTAAAAATTGATTTTTTTTAATTAATTTCCTTTTTTAATTTTCTTTTTGAGGGAATACTGAATCGTCGTTGAGCGCCAAAACCTTTCGCTTGTCAGTTCTACTTTACACGTGTCACTCATCGTGCCCTTGCATGTTGACACGCCTGTGCGCACTCCTCTAACCTGAACCGTTTTATTTTGGTTATCCCAAAATTAAAACTCTTCCCATTCAAAAATCACTCAAGTGCTTTTTCTCTCTCATATATAACCCTTGATTTAGAACCTTCATACTACTGTGCGTTATCTTTCTTCTCAAGATTCTTCATATTTCCTAATTGGTGTTTGCAAATCCACAAGATTTCTTCATCAATGGCGTCTCTACAACTCGAAGATGGAACTTTGGTTGCTTCCACAGCTGATACTGCTCCTGTTATCAAGCTACCATTGTAGTCAAACAATGTTCAGGTTCTACTTGATCCTAATACTTATCTCTCAGAGTTCCGAATCATGATTGAATTTCAACAAAACCACTCCCTGAACCGAGCCCTAACTCTGACAAACCCAAATGTACCTGAAATTTATGTTCAAGAGGTATGGCAAACAATGTTTATAAAGGATGAACACACCCTAATTGGAGTTTTTGGAAACCCTAATGAATCTGAATCTGCAGTCCAAATACCAATCACCCGCAGGAAAATTGCTAAATATTTCCATCTTTCTCAATCATTCCTTGAAACTGAAGGCCAAACCATTCCTAACCCTGCCCTTGAACCCAATCCCACTCATGAAGCTCTGTTGGACTTTATTCGTTTTTTGGGCTACAATGATCATATCCATCGGCTATCCGAGTTCAAAAGAAAGCAGTTACCCCCGATGTGGAACGTCCTTGTTTCAATACTGAATAAAAGTCTTACTTGCAAGATTGGGTCTCTCGATCAAGCCAGTAAGAACATTCTCACCATCACATATGGGATTTTCTTTAACAAACCTCAGGATTACGCCAGTCTCCTCTTCCTGGAAATGAAAGCTGCCGTTCAAACCAAGACATCTCTACAAAGCCAAGGGAAACCATTACCTGCACTGATGTTCCCACGATTTTTATCACTCTTCACCTTCCCATTGATTGGTGCACTGAAAGCTCCTCTGGTTCAACCTTTCTGCAAAATAGCCTGGATGAGCTCTCACAAGCCAACCATCGACGTCAACGGTTATCCTGCTGCCAGAGAAGTTTCCAGGTACATGCTTGACCTTATACCTTCAACCTTTCTTATTCTCATTTCTTATAGACGCTTTATGGTATTCTCAGAACAGAGAGTACCTATCCCAGAGCAGTTAGAGCCCAGAATAGAAAGTGAGGGATCAGGTGAGACTGAGTCTGAAAAGAATTCGGGTGCCAACTAGAGAGATTCTACCCATCCCGACCTCTTAATACAAGAGGGTATAGAAGATGTCCATAGAGACACATTTGAGCGATTCTCTCCAAGATCCCAAGGGTACCCACATTCCCTGAGGTAGTTGTCACCACATCTACAATCATTGAAAAAGGACAACCCAGTCCAAACCACCGAGAGCCAAACGGATCAGAGGGAATTCTTTGCACCTCTGACTCAAGCACCACAGGGGAATCCACATCTTCATCATCCTCTCAAAAGGGTGATGATGAAAATATAAGAGTTCATTCGCCCCAGAACTTGCCACCACCCACACAAAACGTTGATGTGTTTGTGACCAACGATGTCATAGGGCAACCAGAGGGTACGTCCATGCCCTCTGTTAGTTTAGATGCTGATGAAATCCCATCAGAGGGGTTACAGCCACAGGATGCACCACTAACCGGAGTGTTTACACTTCATCAAGGTAAGCACATTGTGTTCAGCTCCCCATCCTCTGATGATAGGGATAAAGCTAAATCTTTCAGAACAACCGAAGAGGTATCTGTGAATAACAACCCTCGACGACAGGTTGGAAGTCCCTCCACACTCAACGTAAACACAGGTGTGAAAGAGGGCCTCTCTGAACGTGAGAGACAAGGGGCTCCATTCGTTGGAGATGCACCGGTTACCCCTTCTGACTTTGTCACCAACGCAACGTTCAAGGCATTTGGTGATCAAATTCAGATATCTGTGGAAGATCTAAAATTATCCCTGGTTTCTCAGCAACAACTTCTCACTGTTATTCAAGCTCAGCAGGCGACGCAAAATCAATCATTGGAGGCGATCAGAAAGCTTCTTTCTGACAATGCAGAGGCTCAACAAACCTCTGCTCATTCTTACTTTCAGGCTCTGGACGCCGGCATCAAATCCAATGCAGAGGCCATTTTCATACTTCCTTCAGAGATACCTACTCCTGAAGTCACCATCACAGCTGAAGAATATGGGTTTTTCGTTGCTGACATCACAAAATAATCAAGGCTGTTTTCCCTTCAGAAGATGCGTCTACTTCTGCTTCGTGTTTGGTCAAGAAGTCGGATATGGCCGAGTTTCAGAAGGCAATGATTGATCGCATTAACTCTCTGACCTCCAAGTATGCCTCTAAAACCAATTCCAACAACGCTCATATGGATCAGAAGCTTACCACTTTCTTCTCTGGTAAGTGTTCTTTCCTACAAAAGCACAGGCTTGCAAAAAGGTAGAGCTAAAGCGCAAAAGGTCTGAGGATCAGGATCCTGATTCTCAGAAGGGGAAGAGCATGGAGAAAATCAAGAAAATGAAAGCTGAAATGGGTCAAAAGATGGACCAAGAAAAAGGTAAAGCATCATCCTCCTCACCTTCTGCACCTCTTCCCACAAAGCAAACTCCATTAACTCCCACTCCTCTAGCTACTCATAAGGGTCCTCTGCCCAAGGATCCAGAAATTGCCAAATTTATTTTGGAGGTAATGAGGAATACAAGAACACAGAATCACCCATCCATCCAAAGTAGATGCTGCCAGAGCAGAGGCAGCTAAAGCGGAAGCCAGAGAATAAAAGCTGCCAAAACAGAGTAAAAGCTAAAGCAGAGTAAAAGCAAGCTGCCAAAAGGATCCAAAGTAAAAGTTGCCAAAGCAGAGGCAGCTAAAGCAGAAGCCAGAGAACAAGCAAAAAGAACAGAAGAAGCCAGAGTTAAGACAGCGAGAGCCGAGGCAGCCAGAAAAGAAGAAGAAATTCGATTAAAAGCTGAGGCTGAACAAAAAGCTAAATCTGAAGCTGAAAAAGCTAAGGAAGAGGCCCTAAAAGCTAAAGCTGAAGCAGAGCATGCCTTGGCTTAGGCAGAAAAGGAAAGAGCAGAAGCTGAGAAGGCAAAAGAAGCTGCTGATAGGGCTCGTGAAAACTTTGAAGAAGCAAAAAGGAAAGAATCTGCAAAATTCAAAGCTGCAAACGAAGAAAGAATGCAAAAGTTGGGAAGAATTGAGCTACCCGTCTTGGAAATCAAGAATAAGCATCTATATGCTCCTGTAGATCAGAATATATATCTGATGATGCCAAAATTTTCAAACGAGTATCAAGTAAGTGATGAAGTCAAAGACAAGTTTATAACTCAAAGGCTATCAAGAAAAGAGGCTTATTCCATAATCCCAATCAAAACTATCTCCATCAGGCATACTCAATTCAAACAAACTCAAATTTGGTTTACAATTTATAAGGTGGTTAGAGAAGATAACAAGGGATAATTTTTCTGTGATAATGATCTTTTGTCAATAAATCCTTCTGATTTGCTTACTCTGGAGAAATTCATGAAGACTTAGATGAACAGACAAAGTGAAGATCAAAACAGCATTGGTTACCTTCGTATCATTGAATGTATGAAGTCGTTCATCAGATATCGAAGGCAAGTAGACTTTCAAGCGGGTTTAAACTACAATGTTGATATGTTGTGTATTGTTGCACCAAATGAAGATCTGGAGGGGATTAATATGCAAAGGATTAGGAAAGTAATAACCAAACCAGAAGTTGGAGTTGTATTCAAAAGGCCTAACAGAAAAAGTTTCTTCAGAATCAAAGATGCTCATAGATACTCTACAGAGGTTGTCTACATCGCAAAATGTTTTGCTTCTGCAACAAATGACAATCAAGATGAAGAAATCAGAGACAAAATTGTTAAGAGACTTGACAAACTTATGAAGCTCAGAGATTTATTGATGCAATCTACAAAGTCATTTCTCATACAGCTCCCTTCTGATACACGTGCAACATTCTGTTTTTCATACTTAGGGGGAGATTGTTAGAACTCATTTTAGGAAAGTATGAAACAGAATTAAGCAACTACTAAGATCCGATGACGTGGCAAGAGCATCCTTCGCATGACTATTAGTTAGTTACTTCCTTGCTTACGTGTCTCATTGTAATAGGTCCGGTAGTTGACTTTTATTGTTGTATTCGTATAAATAGCTCTATTCACTGGTTGTAAAACTATCTATTGAGAATACAAAATAGAGAGCTATTACTTTGTGCACACTGTGGTGAATTATTGAATATCAATTACGATTGTTCTTCCTATTTTGTTCTTGCTAATCATACTGTTAATCTTAGATCTTACTGCTTCCGCTCATACTTTCACTTTTGATCTGTTGATTACTTAATAGAAAGGGATCTGGGTTCTAACAACTGTACCTTATAGCGAGTCGCCATATATCATGTATTCAACTTGTCTATGTGCTAGATATCAATCTAAACACAAAGAATCCCATCTAATTACTGTGAAGCGAATTTTCATATTTCTAAAAGGAACTACTAATCTTGGTCTTTGGTATCCTAAAGACTCAGGGTTCGATCTAACTGCTTATTCAGATAATGATTTTCCAAGATGCAAAAATGATAGGAAGAGCACCACTGGAGCTATCAGCTTCTAGGGGGGAAGTTGGTATGTTGGACAAGCAAAAAGCAAAATTCAGTGTCCACTTCAACCGCTGAATCTGAATACGTAGCCGTTGAGAGTTGTTGTGTTCAAATTCTTTGGATGAGAAATCAACTTAGTGACTATGACATTCAGTTATCTAAAATTCCTATATATTGTGATAGCACTAGTGCCATTGCAATAGCAAATAATCTTGTCCTTCACTCTAAAACCATGCATATTGAGATCAAATATCATTTTATCAGAGATCATGTTATGAATGGTGAAATTGAACTTCATTTTGTAACCACTGAATATCAACTCGCTTACCTTTATACAAAGTCTTTTGAAAAATCAAGATTTAATCTTTTAATCAGCGAACTTGGAATGTTGAATGTTGAAGAACGAAAATTCTCAAAGACCAACATTATTCACTGATACTAAAATGTTGTGTTTAAGATCATCCGCTCATACACTGAGTTCAAGTATATCATATGGAAATCTTGCTAAGGTATGAAATTCTCTTCTTACACTCTCTGAATGTTTTCCCTTCACTGAGAAGGCATTTATTCTCAATGATAAGAGGATATTAAGGATAATGATTGACATATATTAATTTAAATGATATTATTATTATTTTTGAAAATGAACGTGTCAGTATATTTCTGACTCATGACGGCCATAACATTCCTCTATCCACTCATACCTAGGGACGTGCAAAGGTCATTATCACCTTTTCTCAAAAAGCAAAATCGTCGTTTAGCTTCCTTCTCTCTCCTCTTTTCTCTGTCATCTACCTATGAAAAGTAAATTCGATTTCATTTCATTCTTTACGCGTTCATACCTTCCAAAGCAAGAAAGAAATTGAATTCTCTCTGCTTTCCTTCAAGAACACCTACTAGTGTGTTTTCGCAACTTAAACTAAAAAGGTTGGTTTAATCTTCTTAAAGTCTAAACAAACACTTCTATGTTGTTCATACCTCCTACCAATCACATTTAACATCTTGTTAAAGTGATTTATGTGTTAAATGTTGAGTTTTTTAATCTCCTAAAATGAAAAACCAGAAAACCCGAAAACCTGTTCTAAGGTTCCTTCTTAGAACAGAAGAATATTTTGGTCATTTTGTTCCAAAATATCCCAAAACACTTTTCTAAAATCTGTTTATGATACATTTTTGTACCAAATAAACACTTTGTTTTTGAACATAAACTTTTCTTAAACGTTTTTGATCAAATCTGCCAAATAACAAGTATTTTGATATTCTTCATCAAAACTGTTTTTCCCTTAAATTTTGGTATTCTTTGTACCAAATATTTCAGGTTTATATACAACATTGTATTAAAACCATGTTCTTTCTATTTGGATCTCCAATATTTGTAACAAAAATGGCCAACATTAATGTCAACACCAGCGCTGAAGACTCTCTGTACCAGAACACTCCGTTGGTCACCGAGTTCAAAGCTTCCAACTATACCAAACTCAGCCTAGAACAAGGAGTAATGAAGCCCTGCAAGCACATTGCTTTGTTGGACATCCCTGATGATCGCTCTTACCTTGGGGAAGGTGTTATGTTCCTTCAAAAGTGTCCTATAGATACGCTTTTTGTCACAAGCCAGTGGGTATCACTGAGTATCTATTGCAGTTTTGGTTCACTACTAACTCAACCACCAAGACCACTAACAAGGGACATAAGATCCCTACAATTGCCTTCCAAATTCATATAGGCTCCCTAGCCATCACTGTCGGTGCAACTAGGTAAGCCATAGGGTTTCCCAACAAGGAAAAGGGTCAGGCATGGGCATCTGAGCCAACTAAGGAAGAAAGAGTGGACTTCCTGGATCAAATAGGCAATGATTGCCTACAAAGGATGACAATGAAGAAGAACTAAACAAGGAGCTGATAAAGGTTGACAAGAGTCGAATGTCAGCTATGTGGCAATACCTCTTCTCACACATACTTCGTGCTTAGGCACCAAGACTGGAGGCCAGGAACAGGCAAGCAGAAAGTTCCTCGACATGGTGTTTCTCTCTTCCATGGTCACAACCTCAACTATGCAAAAATCATCTTCGACGACCTAAAGAAGTGAGTCGACAAGAAACAAATGGAGAAGAGCATCCCTTACCCACGCTTCATGAGCATGGTTTTTGAATTCATCTTCAAGGACTACCTAAAGAAAGGAACTCAACGATTTTCTTAAATAGGGAAAAATTCTGTGGAACATGATCTCAAAGAGGGAGATGGCCCTCTCTCTTCCCTGAAATGTTGGAGATCATCAGGGGTCCAACACCCGAATCACTGATGCTGCTACTCCTACCTTCATGGTAGAAAATGCGTCCAAAACAATGGAAAACTCACCAGTGATTAACTTGACACTTCTTCCTCTCTGTCCCTGATGAACACAAGAAGTCTACAAAAAATAAGCCACCCCTAAAGAAAACCAAGAAGGACGTCTCTCAAAAGACGATCCTCTCTGCATTTGGCTTAAAACCAACTCCTCCTCCTACCTCAGCTACGACAACGATCTCTAACACTATTGCCTTTTCATCGTCTCTACCCCAACCCCAGGTGACCAAGATCCCTAAGCCAATAGTAAACAACTCTACTAAAGCTGGTACATGTATTACATCCACTGCCTTCTCTTCTCCCTCCATCTATTCTTCTTTGGTCCACACATTGACCAACGATTCAGATGATAGTCCCTATATCTGAGGAGGTTGAGAAATGTGGTGTTCAACTATCAGCATTGTTTAGAAAATCTGATAATTGGAAAGCAACATGCACAGGACCTGAAAATGTTTCTCAAAAACATTCTCTAACACGTAGAAGAAGAGAGAAGAAAAAGAAGAAGAAGGAGAAGGAGAAGGAGAAGGAGGAGAAGGGGAAAAGAAGGAGAACAAGGAGCGGAAGAAGGAGCAGGAGGAGGAGCAGGAGGAGAAGCAGGAGGAGAAGGAGGAGAAGGAGGAGAAGGAGGAGGAAAAGGAGGAGGAAAAGGAGGAGGAGAAGAAGGAGGAGAAGAAGAAGAAGGAGGAGGAGGTGAAGGTCTAGGAGAAGAAGTAGGAGAAAAAGGAGAAGAAGATGAAGAAGAAGAAAAAGGAGGAGAAGGAGAAGAAGGAGAAGAAGAAGGAGGAGAAGAAGGAGAAGAAGGAGAAGGAGGAGAAGGAGAAGAAGAAGGAGAAGAAGGAGAAGAAGAAGCAGGAGAAGGAGCAGGAGAAGGAGAAGGAGCAGGAGAAGGAGAAGGAGAAGAAGAAGGAGCACGAGGAGGAGCACGAGGAGGAACATGAGGAGAAGGAGAAGGAGAAGGAGAAGAAGGAGGAGAAGAAGGAGAAAAAGAAGAAGGCGGAAGGTCGATTAGGAAACGAGCTTTCCAAATCAAAGAATTCGTTGATTGTGAAGCCTTCTTAAGAAGAAGAAAGCTAATAAGCAAACCAGAATGCAATTAGTAATCGAAGGAAAATAACAATATGGATAGCAACTAATATTCTGTAACATTCTCCAACACAAGAAGAAGAAGAAGGAGAAGGAGATGGAGAAGGAGAAGAAGAAGAAGAAGGAGAAAAAGAAAAAGAAGAAGCAGAAGAAGAAGAAGAAGAAGAAGAAGAAGAAGAAGAAGAAGAAGAAGAAGAAGAAGAAGAATCAATTGATGATACTTCATTTAGCTACTTAATAAGATAAGAAGACCCATAAAAAGATCAAATAACGGAAGGCGGAAGGTTGATTAGGAAAGGAGCTTTTCAAATCAAAGAATTCGTTGCTTGCGAAGACTTCTTTAGAAGAAGAAAGCTAACAAGCAAACTAGAATGCAATTAGTAATCGAAAGAGTATAACAATATGAATAGAAACTGATAATCTGTAACATTCTCCAACATAAGATAAGAAGACCCATAAAAAGAAGAAGCAGAGAAGAAGGAGAAGAAGAGAAGAAAGAGAAGAAAGAGAAGAAGGAGAAGAAAAAGAAGAAAGAGAAGAAGAAGAAGAATCAATTGATGATACTTCATTTAGCTACCTAATAAGATAAGAAGACCCATAAAAATATCAAATAACGGAAGGCAGATGGTCGATTAGGAAAGGATCTTTTCAAATCAAAGAATTTGTTGATTGCGAAGCCTTCTTAAGAAGAAGAAAGCTAATAAGCATACTAGAATGCAATTAGTAATCGAAAGAGAATAACAATATGAATAGAAACTGATAATCTGTATTTCACTCAAGATCAAAGAGTACAGCACTAGAAATACAAAATAATCTCTCAAGTTCTCTTCAATGTTTTCTTCATTTAACACACTGAAGGCTATCTCTATTTATATAATTACAATAAAAAAGTCAACGAGCTAGCCTATCACGTATTGACACGTCAGCAGTACTTCCAACAGACTCAGTGACGCATAAAAAGCATGACTTGCCACATCATCAAGTCACGATTAGTTCATAAAGTGAAATCCAGAAGATGTCCAATCTTCGGGAATGTCATTGTAGCTTCTGAACTACTGCTTCTGAAGTGATGATCTTCTAAAGAGGCTGCTTCTGGAGAGTTCAACTTTTCTTTTCTAGGTAAGTTCTGATTCATACTTTCAAATACATTCTAACAGTCTCCTCCTAAGTATGAAGTCAGAACAATAACATACAAAATAGAAAAGAAACAAAGTTGAAATTCATTTCGTTACAAGAGTTGATTTCGTTACAAGATTAAAATAATCTACTTTATAAAATTCCAAAATCTCTCATTTTTTATATGAGGTACTATACTGAGTTGAGGCCATTGTGACCAAATTTCAAGCTTTGAGGAGATGTTAAAAGAGGTCAAATAATTTATGAAATAGAATCTATCACAACTGGTATGGCAGACTACACCATGTTAGTAGAACACTCATTTGTGAAGTTCTACTAGGTGTTTTCTAGAAATTCCAATTAGATTGAATTCATGACTCATAAAGGAACCTTTTAATATAAAAATCACTCATTTTGAATGAGTTATGGGAAATATATGGCATCTCAAAGTTGCATGTCCAGACCTGTCATTTTTTGACAGATTGCACACCCAACTTAAATAATTTAGTTAGTGCCTCAAAACCCCATAATTTTGAGTGAATATAGGCTCATATGAACCCTAACTCATAATAGATTATTCCAGAAGAAGAATCAAGTACGAAACCCAAGTAATAAAAGAGTTATTAACACACAAAGTATGATTGATAGAGATATCATAATAGCTTCAAAAGGAACTGGGTTCTTAAGAGAAAAAGATATGAAGAAGTTCTGAAGACACTTCTGAAGAGGTTCTGAAGAAGTTCTGAAGACACTTCTGAAGAAGATCTGAAGGAGTTCAGAACCTATTCTGAGGTTGTCTGTTATGAATGCTATGTTACTTTAAACTTTCTATTGTATGTATAAATAGATGGTTAGTTAGATTGTTAGAACTAACGTTTTCATAAGCCTTTTAAAGACATATTTTGTAATACTGTACATTCAATCAATACATATTACATTTGACTATTATCATTCCTGTCAAAATCTTTTCATATATTGATATCTTGATTGTTTGGGTCCTAACAATTGGTATCAGAGCAATTCATCTGTTCTTGAAGATTTGGGAAAGAACTTGTCAGATCTGACAGTTCTTGGTGTTCTTGATCTACAAAATTCAAATTCAACTCAGGTGAATTCTCGATCTTCTAACAATCAAAGATGTCTAAAGAAATAGTCTCAATCGGATCTGAAACGAAACCACCAACTCTCTTCTTGGAAGAATATCATCAATGGAGAATTAGAATGATTCAATTCTTGGATAACATAGATGAAGCCTTAATGCAATCTATCACAAATGGCCCACTAGAGGTATTTGTTGAGATTCCAGCAGTTCCCATAACTGAATCCACCCCTGAAATCCTTGCATCAAGAATCAAGAAGAGTCCTGGAATGTACAATCCAGCTGAAAAGGCTCAAATGAAAGTTGATAGAAGAGCATTAACTTTACTCACCATGGAAATTCCCAATGAGATATTCAATAGGGTTGATAGTTTAACTTCAGCAAAAGCCATGTGGGATGAAGTAGAAGCTCAGATGCAAGGAAGTACAAAGGCTCAAGCACATGATTAAATATCTGTGTAGGAACATATGAAAATTTCAGATACAAAGAAAATGAATCTATTACTGATACATATCATAGATTCAATAACATTCTGAATGATCTAAGAAGAAATGGTGTTCAGAAATCAAATTCTGAGATAAATAACAAATTTCTGAACAATCTGGGAAATGAATGGTCAAGTTTTTCAGATAATATGGTAACTAGAACTTGTCTAGAAAGACAATTCATGATGTCTATGGCATCTTGTTCCAACAAGAGGACAAGATCAAAGTTAGACAATATTAACAAAAGAAGACACAAGAAACAGTTGCCCTTCTGAGCAAGAACTACATTAATTCTTTGACCATTGCTGCCAAGAAAGTTTGTGAGATCCCAGAGACAACAGTTTGTGATGGGGATGAATCAGATGAGGAGCTTAAAAGGATTTCTGATAATATTGCTTTAATGACAAGGCAATTCAAACAAAGATACAATCAAAAATATCAGAATAAACCTAGATCTGAAGTTGGACCTAAGAAAGGTCAAGAGGCTGGTCAATCTGAAACATCTGAACCAGCAAGATGCTTCAACTGTGGAAAGCCTGGACATTATGCAAGACAATGCAATATGCCAAAAGTCAAGAATTCAGGTTATTATGAGAAGAAGCATCTATTAGCAAAGAAAAAGGAGCTTAATCATGCTCTAGTGACCAAGTATGAAGAAGACTGGTTAAACTGGAGTGATGGAGATGATGATGAAGAAGTTGCTCACTATGCAACCAATTGCTACATGTGTCAAATGGATTTAGAAAAGAATAAACAAGACACGGAGGTATCTTCTTCATCTTCTGAACAAAATTCTGAAATTAATACTAAAGATTCAGAAATGACAAATCAATTTCAAAACATGTTTTCTGAATTTGAAACACTCAGAAACAGAATTAAGAGTGAAAGAATTTAGTCAATCAATTCAGAGCTGAAAGTCAAATATATAAAGAAAATTGTCAAGCAGCTGAACAGATTCTTGAAAAAGCTTCTGAAGAAAAACTTGTTTTAAAAGAAAAAATGGATAGTTTACAAAAAGAAGTTATAAATGAAAAATCTGAAAAGGAAATTCTAAATGTTAAGATGAATTTTCTGAATCAAGAGAGACTTGATCTTTATAAGAAGATTAAGGAATTAGAAGATTTAAACTTTAAAAGAGGACAAACTGAACAAACTCTGAATATTTTAACTAATCAGGCTCAGAATTCAAAATTTTACAATATAAAAGCAGGTTTAGGATATAATGACAGTCAAATTTTAAAAAAGGCACCTGCAAACTTGTATGATTATTCTAAAATGAAAATTTTCAATGAATCAAAAACAGGTGTTATTTCCAAACCTGTAAACTATTCTTTGCCTGAAAGAATTCCTTTTGTAAAATCAGAGACTTTTTTTTCAGAAGAAACACCTCTTAAAACTGGTGAATCAGAAATAATCTCTGAAAAAGAAGAAATGAATAAAATTTCAAATATGTGTAAATCTTCTGAATCAAATATTATTTCTGAAGAAAAATCAGAAGTAATTGTTAAGTCTGAAATTGTTTCTGAAGTTACTTCTGTAACAACTTCTGAATTTAATTCTGAAGTCATTTCAAAAGATACTTCTGATAATAAATCAGAACATGAATAAAAATATGATGAATTCTCAAATATTGAATCTTTAGAAAATGTTGATGAGAATCCCAAAATATTTTTTCGTAATTCTGATAATGAGTCTACAACAACAAAAAATTCAAATAATTTTGCAACAAGTATGACTCAAAATAAATTTTCAGATCTAATAAATGCTTCTGATTCAGAAGATGATGATGATCAAATGGTGCAAGTCATTGATAAAAATGGCTACTTGGTTTAAAAATCTCAAACAAGTATGACTGAAGGAGAAAAATTAAAATATGAAGTTTCAAAGATACCTTCAGAATTGTTTGATCCTGTGTTTTTAAAACCAGAATATCAGAATTCAGATTTTTCTCCTACTAATACAAAGATTTCATTAAATTCAACACCATGTTCAGTAACATCTTCTGACTTCAACACCAGAGTTAAAAATTTTGAACAAGGACAATCCTCAAATTCTCTCTTTGAAGTTCAGAAAATTAACTCCAATTCTGAAGATAAACCTAAAGTGAACAAAAGAATTTCTTATACTAATCGTCATTTATTATCTTTTACAGAGCTATCCACTTTAGTATGGAGAAAGAAAGATGAAAGACTGTCAAAGAATGAAAAATTAGAGAGTTTTTCATTTTTAAAGAAGAATGATGTACCTAAATCAAAGAAAGTGAATAAAAGAATTTTTGTTGAAAAATCAAATGTTATTGATTCTTATATGTCTAATACTGTTGTAAATACATTAAAGAATCATATTCACTGTATTAATTGTGGTCATCATAATTTTCATCTTAACTCCAAAACAAACAAGAAAAATTTGATGAAATCTATTCAAAAATGTTCAGCTCTATTAACAAATTCAATTAAACGAAAAAATAGAAATAAAAATAAAACTAAGAAAGATAAATCTCAAAGTTCTGAACAAACGTCTGAATTGAAACATCTGAAGAAAAAGTTCAGAACTTCAAATTTTATTACTAATCACAAAGGACCCATTCTGAAATGGGTACCTAAAACTCAATAATCTCTTTTGCAGATATGTCATGTGTGGGTCTTAGATTCTGGATGTTCAAGACACATGACACTTTTGAAAGAACTACTAACTGATTATCATGAAAGATATGGAGGAACAGTTAGCTTTGGAAACAATGCAAAGGGATATGTAGGAGGATATGGCACTTTCATTAAAGGAGATGTGAAAGTAATGAAAGTTTTCTATGTTGAGGGACTAAGACATAATCTTTTCAGTATTAGTCAATTCTGTGACAAATACTGGAAGGTTAATTTTGACATAGATTACTGTCATGTTCTGAGTACAACAAACAAAAATGAATTAACTGCTTATAGAGATGGAGATATCTACATAGCAACATTCACTACAACTGGTCAACTACAAGGTGTATGTTATATGTCTACATCAATGAAAAATGATAGTTGGCTTTGGCACAGAAGAATGCCACATCTGAACTTCAAAGCCATTTCTGAACTAGGCAAACATCAATCTGTAAGAGGACTACCAAAGATCAGATTTGAAAAGAACTCTCTTTGTTCTGCATGTGAACTAGGGAAGATCAAAAGGAGTTCTCATCCTCTGAAAATGCTATCTTCATGCAAAGCTCCACTTGAAATGCTACATATGGATTTATGTGGCCCAATGAAAACTCAAAGCATGGGGGGAAAGAAATACATTCTTGTCATAGTAGATGAATATACACGATATACATGGATTGAATTTCTGAGTCTTAAGTCTGATACTTCTGAAAGACTGATACCCTTTCTGAAGAAAATTCAAGTTCTTCTTCAACTCCTAATACAAAAGATCAGAAGTGACAATGGAACAGAATTTACTAATTCTACACTGTAGAATTTTTTGGAATCTGTTGGTATTTCACATAATTTTTCCGCTGCAAAAACTCCTCAACAAAATGGGGTAGTTGAAAGAAAGAATAGAACTTTGATAGAGGCTGCAAGAACCATGCTTGCATATTCAGAACTTCCTTTCTCTCTCTGGGCAGAAGCAATTGCTACTGCATGTTTTACTCAGAACAGAACCATTCTAAACAGAAAATTTCTTAAAACTTCTTATGAATTGTTAAAACAAAGAAAACCCTCTATTGATTATTTTAAAATCTTTGGTTGCAGGTTTTTTCTAAAGAATGATACTCCACATCTTGATAAATTTGCACCAAAAGGTGTAGCTGGTATCTTTGTTGGCTATTCTCAAAGATCCAAAGCTTATAGAGTACTCATTAAAGGAACTCAAAGAATCATTGAGACTACAAATGTCAGATTTCATGAGTCAACGATGACTTCTGAACAAAACAGTTCAGAACTCGCACATAAACCAACTTCTGAAAGTTTGGACTCAGAACATAATCAGACAAACTCTACTTCTGCATCTCAAACTTTACTTAAATCCAATATAGACAATTTATGTCAAGACTTATTTGATATTTCTATAAATGTTTCTGCAGATTATCAAAATCCTTCTCTTCTCAGAAACACAAATGATCAAGACATTTCAGAAATACAAATTTCAAATACATCGGCACCACAACTCTCTACTTCAAATTCAAAACTTCCAATTTCTGAAAATGCCACTTCTGAATCAATTCAAGTTGTTTCTGAACCGGTTCAAAATATTTCTGACCATGAACCTTAAAGTTCTGAACCAATTCAGATTTCTCCATTTGAGGGGGAGTCTTCAGATTTACATTCAACTATCAATCATGATACTGAAACTCAAGCAATTATTGATGATTATGATTCTCTGAATAATGTTTCATCTGTTCAACCATTGCCAAATGTGAACAAATGGACATCTAGTCATCCAGTTCATCAAATAATTCAAGATGTATCAAAAGGTGTTCAAACAAGATCTGCAACATCAACTGAATATGAAGCACTTCAAGATCCAGACTGGATTTTAGCCTTGCAGGATGAGTTAAATCAATTTGAAAGAAACAAAGTCTAGAGATTGATACCAAAGCCAAAAGGTAAATCTGTCATTGGCACAAAATGGGTGTTCAGAAATAAAAAGGATGAAAATGGAATTGTTGTGAGAAACAAGGCAAGACTTGTAGCTAAGGGGTATTGTCAGCAAGAAGGAATTGATTATGATGAAACCTTTGCCCCTGTTGCTAGATTAGAGGCCATTAGAATTTTTCTTGCCTATGCTGCTCATAAAAACATGAAGGTATTTCAAATGGATGTGAAATGTGCATTTCTGAATGGTATTTTACATGAAGAAGTGTATGTTGAACAACATGAAGGCTTTGTAAGCAAAGAATTCCCAGATCATGTCTACATCTTAGACAAAGCCTTATATGGACTTAAACAAGCACCAAGAGCATGGTATGATACTCTTACAACTTTTCTTCTGAACTCTAAATTCAAAAGAGGTACTGTTGATACAACTTTATTTCTGAAAAAGGAGGGTGATGATATGATTTTGATACAAATCTATGTAGATGATATTATATTTGCTTCTACTAATCCAAAATTTTGTAGAAATTTTGAGAAAATCATGCAAACAGAATTTGAAATGAGTATGATAGGAGAGTTGACATTTTTAATTGGTCTTCAAGTTAAACAACATCCCACCGGCATCTTCATTAATCAATCTAAGTATGTCTCAGACTTACTTAAGAAGTTTGACATGATTGATTGTTCAAGTATTCAAACTCCAATGGCCACTGCAACTAAGTTAGACCCTGATCTGAATGGAAAATCTGTTGATCAGAAAAAGTATAGAGGCATAATTGGATCTTTGCTTTACTTAACTGCTAGTAGACCAGATATAATGTTTGCTACATGTATTTGTGCCAGATATCAAGCTAATCCTAAGGAATCACACCTTCTCGCTGCAAAAAGAATACTTAGATACCTAAAAGGTTCTCCTTCATTGGGACTTTGGTATTCTAAGGATTCTAGTTTTGAACTAACAACATTTACAGATGTAGATCATGGTGGTTGCAAATTAGACAGGAAAAGCACTTCTGGATCATGTCAGTTTCTGGGTGATAGACTGGTTAGCTGGTCTTCAAAGAAACAAAATTGTGTTTCTACCTCTACAGCAGAAGCTGAGTATGTATCAGCTGCAATATGTTGCTCACAAGTGATCTGGATGCAAATTCAACTAAAAGACTATGGTTACACTTTCAAAAAGATTCCTTTGTATTGTGATTCAAAGAGTGCCATAGCCATCACTGCCAATCCTGTTCAGCATTCAAAAACCAAGCACATTGATGTAAGATATCATTTTATCAAAGATCATGTGGAAAAAGGTAATATTGAAATGTTTTTTGTTCAGACAGATTATCAGTTACCTGATTTATTTACCAAAGCACTTGATGAAAAACGATTTAACTTCTTGGTAAGTAAATTGGGCATGATGAATATGTCTATGTAGGTATTACACATCAACTATACTCTAGAAGTTACATTCAGAGGTTTTTTATATCAAATTCTGAATACTTTGCTCTTCAGAATTACTTTGCATATTCTGAAGGTCAACATTCAGATCTTTGCTTCTTTTCAAACTCAGAAGTATATTTCTTCTGTATCTAGGTTGATTGTATTTTAATACTTTTCATTTTTTTTTCTCATTTCTCTAATATTTGCTTGTTTCTTTGATAAAGTTGCAATGATTAAGGGGGAGAATCATAATTGCTAGTGATTCAAGGGGGAGTAGTATTAATTTCAATTTTCTACACTACTCTTTCCTACATAACATATCTGCATTGGTGAAATAAAGTCTTGCACTTTATATCTAAGAAGTATGCACAAGCTTCCTTAGATAAAATTAGTTTTCAATTTGTTCAAATCTACTTCTGAATTCTCAAAATGTTTTATATTTTTCAGAAGTTTATATTTTTAAATGATTTTTGGTCTTCTAAGATGATCCAAGTTTAGTTCTGAACTCCACTTAAAAATTCTGCGGTTCTTCTGAATTTTTTCTTTCAGACTTCTGAACTTTTTCTCAGAAGTTCTGAACAAATTCTGAAGTTTTTGAACTTGTTCTCAGAACTAAACTTCCCGTTGATTTTTCACTTAAGCGTGTGCCACGTGTGTTAACTTCATTGGATCTCTCTTAAACACGACCATTAAACGGTTCATTTCTCCTAATAAATGATGATTACTACTCTAATCACATTTACTTTTTGGCCACGTGTCGTTCGCGCTTATCCAGTCATATAAATCAATGGATTCCTCATCATCTTCATTTTTTAGCAACTTTTCTCTGAGAAATATTTCTGTGTTTATTGATCCTCTTTCTATTACCAATCCGTGTTCTTCCAACATCATGTCTACTTCAAATGCCATGATTTCTACTTCCTCGAGTTTCAATGATAACAATGGATCATTAAGTGATGGTTCATTCAATATTGTGCCTCAAAAATTAATGGTTGGATCACTGGAAATCCCACTAAATGATGATCAAATGCTTCAAGACAAAGCCACAACTGCAACTCATCAAGCTGTACCTTCAAACCCTATTCTTAACCCTAACCCTAACCCGACAACTGCTAAAATTGGGGAAACACAAGGTACACCCATTGATGTTGTTTCTGAATCAAATGTTGCTGAAAGTGAATCCCAGACTCATGATGAAAGTGGTGACCTGTCCAAACTCTATGTACCTGCTGAGAAATTACTTGACATCAAAAGAAATAACCGTGCTCTGAACTTCAAATCCAAAAAGTTCATTGATGATCAAGTAATGTTGATTAAAATTCTGAAGAAACATCCCCTGCGCACTCTACTTTCAAGGAAATTCTCTGTTCCTGCTTCTTATCTTCAACAATTGTGGTATTATGCTGAGGTAGATGAAACTGATGATCAAATTATCTCCTATGTTCATTCCTACAAGGTATGCATATTGGTAGATGATATTAGGAGCCTTCACTATTTGCCAAAACCAGATGAGGTTCCTGGGAAAACCTGTTATGATTCAATTCCATCTTCATCAAAAATGATCTCAGATTTTATGAGCTTGGGTTACTCTGAAAACCTTAGTGCTTTGAGCTCTTTTAGAAGAAAATGTTTACCTCCAATTTGGTATTGCTTATTTTCCATTCTGAATACCTGCGTATCTGGGAAGAGCTCAAGTTTGGATCAAGCTTCAGCAAATGGGAGGATTATCTTTAATGGAGTTGCCTTCAACAAACACTATGATTATGCTAGTCTCATTTTTGATGAACTCAAATCTGCAATTTTGAAGAAGTCCACATTCAACTACATACCATTTCAGAGATTTTTTTCAAACACTCATCAAAGGAGCAATGAAGGTTGTCTCAAAAATTCCTGGTCTAGCTCATGAGGTACATGTTCCTATCTTCACTATGGACAGTTTAAGACCACCAAATGCAAAACTTCAATTTCCAAATGCACTTCCCCTACCTTCTCATTTAGTTAATCTTGTAAGTACATCATCTAGGATTGGGAGTGAGCATTTAGAATCTATGGGATTACCTCAACCAGTAATCCGTTCCCCTGATTCAAACCAGAGTAGTGATCATGCAAAACAGTCTAGATCTACTACAAAGAGAGGGGATGCTGTTCATGGGGGAGAACAACCTCAACAAGTGAAGAGGAAAAATGAAACTGAGAGACTGGGTAGAAGGTTAAGACAAAAAATTGATGAGGGGAGAACACAGGTACAAGTCGGGCACCCACATCTACTATTATTCCACATTCTTTGGTGGATAACATTGAAACAGCCAGTGAGCCCATGGCAACCTTGGTTAACCCCCCCAGCCACTCACCCATCTCTCAACAGAAGGGTGTTTCAACAACACAAATGAGGCAAGCAGCTTATAATCCATTAGGACCCCAATTGGAGGTTCCTTTTGTTGAAAATGAAGGATATATGTCCCCCTTCATAGTTTTGAGCACATTGAGTCTGAGTGTCCACTCAACTTTGAGCCTTCTGAACCACTTAATGTGGCATCCATTCACACAAGCACACATCTTTCAGATGTTCCTAAGAAAAGTGTTTGTCACATTGCATCAACAACTATAGATATTCCTATCTCTGGATATCAAGGATTAGTTGGAAGCCCTGGTGGGGTGAACATCACAAAAGCTCCATTCACAGAATCACATGTGGTTCATGATGCCGTTGTGGCTCATACAGGCCAACCTTCTTTTGACGGTCTGAAAACAAGTTCATCTGTTGATCTTGGCAACTTACCCACATCTTCTGAATTCATAGAATTCAAAGATTTATGTACTTCTGAATTTGCAAAGATTCAGAAGGATATCAAGGAATTGACGGATTCTACCAAAAAGGTGTTGGAGGATAGGTTGGATCAACATGGGGAAAGTATGGTGAACAGGCTGAATGATTTTCATCTCCAATCTTCTAATGATCTGAATATATTTAACCAAGCACTTCTGTCCGCTTTTTCTGAAGTGGCTTCATCAGTTTCTTCTCTGAAAGATTCTCAGCCTTCTTCTTCTTCTGCTCAACCAGTTTATATAACAAAAGAAGATATTTCTCAGATTCTACATCAGCTATCATCTATTCAGAGTTCTCAGACAGAGTTCAGCATAAGATTATCTGCTCTAGAATGCAGATCTTAATCAGAAACTTTTAAAAGAAGTCTTGATGATCAGGATCCTGATAATCAAGAGGGGGAGAAAAGACAGAAAGTATCTGAAATAGAGGATATTGAAAATGTTCAGAAACAAAGCTTGGAGAAAACTTCTGAAGATGCTCAGAATATTGGTGAAGCATCAAATAGAGTTTCTGAAGCAATAGAAGACATTTTATTTGCAGAACATGAAGGTCAAGAGGCAATTGTTCATTCTTCTGAAGATACAGTAGAGGAAGGGTATGAAACAAAAAAGATATATTTTGATTCTGAAGGAAACCTAAGCTCAGATAACACAGATATAATTCCAGACTCTAATGAAGAAATGCTAAGGGAATACCTTGCTTTTGAAGATGTCAATGGAGAACCAAGTGATCTTTCTGATGTGATCATGTTTGAAGAGGATGTTATTGATGTAAATATGGGAGAAAGCTCAGAAGAAACAAAAGCTTTAGTAATTTGGAAGCCTCAACAACTTCTGAGTGAAGAATTCAGAAGTGCTTCTGAAAGATTATTGAATATTCTGAATCAGTTCTGTTGGGTACGTATATTTTTTAATAAACCAAGAAGTCTGGAGTGTAGACTTTTGGATAACAGATTCTGTATATTCAGAGATTTTCTTGATCAACCAGATGAAGTTGTTGAACTTGAAGTTGATCTAGAACATATGGAAGGAACTGAGCTTGTAGATGAAATTTTAATGATCTACTCTAGAAGATTTGAAGTAAAAGTCAGACCTTGCATTTTGATTCCAAAGATTGATATTCCTCTTCTTGATGAGCCCATTTTAGATCAAGTATATGAAAAAGAAGATATATTCGGTTTTGGAGAAACAAGTTTGGAATTTCCTAAAGAAACTTATATCTACATGTACAGAAAAAGTATGAAGTTTGCAACTCTGGAAGACTTTGTTAATGATGAATGGTCTGAAGATAAAATACTTCAAGTCAAAAATTTTATTCAGAAGTATGGAGTTCAGAATCTAAATGATTCAACTCTCATAAAGAAGATCAGATGCATTTCTAAATCTGTTGTAGATGATTTGTTAATATATAGATTTGGAGCTGAAAGGAGAAATGGATCCTTGTGTGAGTTTACTCAATATGACATATACAAGTTAAGACTGCAAGACAAATTGACACTTCTTTCTTTCAGTGTTGCAAAGAATGAAGCAGAACTTGTTTATGAAGTCAGAAGAGTTCTGGGAATCTATATAAGAAACATTATAAAGCATGGCTTTCAACTAGCTCTGGAATTTGGTTTATCAAAGGTGAATTTGTTGGAACCTGTAAACCTTGAAAATTCAGCAATAGCTAGAGTGTTCACTTGTCCAGACATTGGATTCAGATATATACAGTGAATGGAAATAAAACCTTTCTGGCCTCAGATATTCCAAAATACTCCAATTCAACTCTGAATTGGTTTCTTGAATATTCAAATGATTATGTTGGAGAATCAGACATTAAAGAAGAAATTGCTTATCTGATAAAAGAAAGAATTCACTTCAGAGAGAATGTAAAAAGAAGTTATCTTGCTGGTCATAAAAGAGAAAACAAGATCAGAGGAGCTGATTATCCACTAAGTGATGCTTATGATTTTCAAATTCACTCAAAGAAGCAAGACATGGAGGAAATTATGAAGTTTTCTCTGATTATGGAATCTTTTGAACTCAGTCAAAAAGAAAAAGAGAAAGCTAAAGAAATTATTTCTGAAGCTATATCTGAAGAGCTGGTTCCTGCAAAACAAGTATCTGAAGAGGAACATCTTCAAGAACAAAGGATTGAAGAAAATGCCTTAACCATGTTCCTTGAATATTTTCATCCAGAAATATTTATGGAGTATGAACAAAAATTCAACTATATTGATTGCTGGATTCATAAATCTTTTAGTTGGAAACAATGGAACTCAGATATCATCAGAAAGTTAAGAATTCCAATCAATGAAGCCAGAAAGGAGAGTCCAGTGATCAAAGTAATTAATGCTGACTTGAAAACAAGGCAAAATTACAAGTATGCATTCTTTACTATTGAAAGACAAAATGGTGAAGTTTCTACCTTCTCTGAAGCTGATTTTCAGAATATATATCTCAGAGATCTAATCAGAGTTTACAGAAGTCTTTATCCCTTCCATGACTCAATCACCAAGTTTAGAAAATCATTTCCAGTGCTTAGAGATGGATTATACAGAGAATTTATATGGCTGCAAAGACTGATTTCCATGTTGCTTATGTTCTAAACAAGAAACAAGTACACTTGAGCAAACCAAATCTGAGTCTACCAGATATTCAGAATTTGAAGAAAAGCACTTTAGTAATTCATCCTCCTGGCTTCGTTTGTAAATGCTTTCAGGAACTATTATTTGTGAGATTTGAAGAACTCCACAAATGTTGCAATGGAACTCTCATGGCAATCAGAGATCGTTTGGTAAAAAGACAGAATAGAAGACCAAAGAATCTGAGCAATGAAGATTGGGAGAAGCACAAGAAACTTGCAAAAGAAATGGTTAGAGTTGTTAAATCCTTACTTGAATACAGAAGACTAATTCTGAAGGATGTAAGAGAAATTCTGAATTTCTGAAAGTATGATCTGAACTTTTGAAGCTAAGGGGGAGATTGATAGAGATATCATAATAGCTTCAAAAGGCACTGGGTTCTTAAGAGAAAAAGATATTAAGAAGTTCTGAAGACACTTCTGAAGAGGTTCTGAAGAAGTTCTGAAGACACTTCTGAAGAGGTTCTGAAGGAGTTCAGAACCTATTCTGAACTTGTCTGTTATGAATGCTATGTTACTTTAGACTTTCTATTGTATGTATAAATAGATGGTTAGTTAGATTGTTAGAACTAACGTTTTCATAAGCCTTGTAAAGACATATTCTTTAATACTGTACATTCAATCAATACATATTACATTTGGCTATTATCATTCCTGTCAAATCTTTTTATATATTGATATCTTGATTGTTTGGGTCCACAATCTTCCTACTGGTGGTTTTACAGGTTGCACACCTAAAGTGTTTTTGGTGTTTGGAGGTCAAAACTCTATATTTTCAGGTGATTTCACTTGCATGCAGAAGATAACTCGTAAAGTTAACTCTCAAAGGAAAAATCATCCCTTTTCATTGAGTTTTGAAAGAGATATGGTCATTTGAACATGCATATACAAACCTGTCATTTTTGGACAAATTGCATACTCATTTTAATTTGAGTATTTGAAATACCAAATGACCATATTTTTGAATGAAACTAAATGGATTTGAAAGGTAACTCATTAAGCTAACTTTCAGAAGAAAAATCAAATTATTTGCAAGATTATTTTGAGAGTTATGCTCATTTAAAGTAGGGTTTACCTACTGTTGAACTTCCAGATGCACTTTCAATTTCAAATGAGCATTTGGGGGGTCAAAACTCTTTGTTTTTGAGTGAGATCAGTTGGATAAGAAGCCCAACTCATTGAATATGAATTACAAACAAAATAAAATTAACTTTGAACATGTAACTTATTCCAAATGGTCGTCCAAACACATACCATTTTCTGGACAGCAAGATAAACACATATAATAGGGTTTTTGAGTATGAAAACACACAAGAATAGTGGTTCATTTGAAACAAGGCAATCCCCACCATTAACTTTGTGTTTGACATAAAGAAATACTCATTTTAAACCCTTGATTCAACATGCACAACCTCCAAAAACTCAGATTAAAAATATGAGATAAACGGTGTTGATGAATATTTTCATATTTTTGGTATAAAATCTCCCCTCTAGAACCACAAGAATCTACATTTTGTTTGTAGTAACCTCTTGTACAAAAACATAAAGAAAATGACACAAAAGTGCCTAAAAATGAAGAAAAACGAAATTAAAACTCATACCTTGAATAGATAGAGATTAAATCTTCTAATCCTTTGATGAAGTTTGAATCTTGAAGAAGATTATTGTGAAATTTGTGGCTGAAGTTTAGAGAGAAAGACGAGGAGAAGAGAGAGACGGATGTGTCTCTTTGTTTTTAGAGATAGAGAGAAGGATTTTTTTTGATTGAATCTTGAGAAATGAAGGAAAAATGAAAAAAGAAACATTTTTATATGTGGATTAGTGGGGCGGGGGGGGGGGGGGGGGCAAGGCTATGGGCCCACCCAAAACCCAATTTTTTTTTAATAAATATTTAAGCCCAACAATGAACTAAAATGATATTTTCTCAATTTTTGGCCTCTTTCTCAAAATGTAGGCCCTAAAATGGTTAAATTCTAATAAAAATATAAAGTTTTGTTTTAGAACTTTAAAAGTTCATATTTTAAATAAATTGGGTAAACACTAGAGCATTTGGCACTATATTGGACGTTTCGGATAGTTACGGGTCGAAACCGGACATTTTAAGCGACTACCAAAAATGCTAGAGATTTTTCGGTTAATCTAATCTATCTAAATCTTATTCTTCTAATTTATCTAAAATAACTCTAACAAACTTAATAGAAGTCAATCTGAAAGCTTGAATTTCGACAGTTGTCACAGTCTCCCCTGTTAAAGAAATTTCGTCCCGAAATTTAAGAGCTAGCTTTCTCCGGGGTGTTCACGAATAGGCTGGGATACTTATGCTTCATCAAATCTTCACGTTCCCAGGTATACTCTGGACCATATTTCGCATTCCAACGGACTTTAATAACAGGGATTTTACTGCGCCTTAACCGTTTAACTTCTCGGTCGAAAACCTCAACTGGTTCTTCAACGAAGTTTAACCGATCGTTAATCTGAACGTCGTCCATGGGTAACATCAACGTTTCCTCTGCTAGGCATTTCTTTAGATTCGACACATGAAATGTGTCGTGGATAGCGCTTAGATTCGGTGGTAACTTCAACTTGTACGCCACTGGTCCGATTCTTTCAAGTATTTCGAATGGACCAATGTATCTTGGACCCAGCTTGCCTCTCTTCCAGAAGCGTACCAGTCCCTTCCATGGCGACACTTTTAAAAACACTTTATCTCCCACTTGAAACTCCAACGACTTTCTCCGATTATCCGCATAACTCTTCTGACGATCTCATGCTGTCTTGAGTCTTTCTTTGATGGTTGAGATCTTGTTAGTGGTTTCCTGAATAATATCGGGCGTTGTCAACTGTCTATCTCCAATTTCTACCCAGCTAAGCGGCGATCTACATTTACGTCCATATAAAGCTTCATACGGTGGATAGCTGTTGTTGTAGGAGAATTCAACAAGTGGCAGGTGGGTATCCCAACTCCCACCGAAATCTATTGCACATGCCCGTAACATATCCTCTAGCGTCTGGATAGTTCTTTCTGACTGTCCATCCGTCTAAGGATGATATGCGGTGCTATAATCCAAACGTGTACCCAGTGCCTTTTGAAGAGACTGCCAAAATCGCCACGTAAATCGTGTATCCCTATCCGAAACAATGGAAGTAGGCACACCATGACGTGTAACTATCTCGTTGATGTAGATTTGGGCACGCTTTTCCATACTAAAATCTTCGCGAATGGGAATGAAATGAGCCGATTTGCTGAGTCGGTCCACTATAACCCATATTGTATCATGCCCCTTTCCGGTTCTGGGTAGCTTGGTTACGTAATCCATGGTTATTTGCTCCCATTTTCATTGTGGTATTTTAGACTGTTAAAGTAAACCAGATGGTTTCTGATGTTCGGCCTTTACCTTAGCAGAAGTCAGGCACTTGCTTACGAACACAACAATATCTTTCTTCATTCCTAGCCACCAATAATACTCCTTCCATTCCTTATACATTTTATTTTCTTCTGGGTGAATCGAATATCTGGATCGATGGGCTTCGTCCAAAATGGTTGATCGTAGATCACCAACTTTCGGTACCCATACATTATTCTTAAAGTAATGCACCCCATCTGTTTGCATTTCAAATTCCTACTCTAAGTGCTGCAAGGTTTCATTCTTCAAGTTCTCTTCTTTCAAAGCTTCTCCTAGTGCTTCTAGAATTTGAGTTTTTAAACCTGTCTGAACCATCATTCCCATAGCACGTGCTCTTGTCGGTTTTACTTTTTCCTTTCTGCTTAACGCGTCGGCTACTACATTAGCGTTGCTTGGATGGAACTTTATTTCACAATCGTAGTCACTAAGTAGTTCAACCCATCTTCTTTGCCTCATGTTTAACATTTTCTGGTCAAGAATATGTTGAAGACTCTTGTGATCCGTGAAGATAGTACACTTAGTACCGTAGAGATAATGTCTCCAGATCTTGAGTGCGAACACCACCGCTCCTAGCTCCAAATCATGGGTAGTGTAATTCTTTTCGTGAATCTTCAGTTGTCTTGATGCGTATGCAATAACTTTGTCTTTTTGCATTAACACGCATCCCATTCCTTGATCATAGTAGGCTACGAAGTTATCCACTCCTTCTGGTAGGCTACGAAGTTATCCACTCCTTCTGGTAGAGCCAGAATCGGTGCGTTGCATAACATGTGTTTGAGTGTCTGGAAGGCTTCTTCTTGTTTTTTTCCCAAATAAACTTTTTTTCTTTTTGGATTAGAGTTGTTAGTGATTGCGCGATCTTGGAGAAATTCTCAATGAATCGCCGGTAATAACCTGCCAATACAAGAAATTGGCAGATCTCGGTTGGTGTCTTCGGGGATTCCCATTTCTTAATGGCCTCAATCTTAGCTAGATCAAGATGGATTCCCCTTTCATTCACTACATGGCCAAGAAAGTCTACTTCACGAATCCAAAATTCACATTTAGAGAATTTGGCGTACAACCTTTCGTTTCTGAGCAATTCCAATTTCAACTTTAAATGTTGCCCGTGCTCCTTTTTGTCTCAAGAATAAATAAGTATATCGTCTATAAAAACAATCATGAACTTGTCGAGATACAGTCGACATACTCTATTCATCAAATCCATGAAAACTGTTGGTGCGTTTGTTAGACCAAATGGCATAACTAGGAACTTGTAATGACCGTATCAAGTCCTAAACGCCGTCTTGGAAATATCCTCTTCTCGCACTCTCATTTGATGATATCCAGACCTAAGATCGATCTTCGAGAAGTACGTTGCACCTTGAAGTTGGTCAAACAGATCATCAATCCGGGGAAGGGGGTATCGGTTCTTAATAGTCAACTTGTTGAGTTCTCTATAATCGATACACATTCGAAAAGATCCATCTTTCTTCTTAACAAATAAAATTGGGGCTCCCCAAGGTGAAGAGCTAGGTCTGATGAATCCGTTGTCGAATAACTCCACAAATGTTGCAATGGAACTCTCATGGCAATCAGAGATCGTTTGGTAAAAAGATAGAATAGAAGACCAAAGAATCTGAGCAATGAAGATTGGGAGAAGCACAAGAAACTTGCTAAAGAAATGGTTAGAGTTGCTGAATCCTTACTTGAATACAGAAAACTAATTCTGAAGGATGTAAGAGAAATTCTGAATTTCTGGAAGTATGATTTGAACTTTTGAAGCTAAGGGGGAGATTGATAGAGATATCATAATAGCTTCAAAAGGCACTGAGTTCTTAAGAGAAAAAGATATTAAGAAGTTCTGAAGACACTTCTGAAGAGGATCTGAAGAAGTTCTGAAGACACTTCTTAAGAGGTTCTGAAGAAGTTCTGAAGACACTTCTGAAGAGGTTCTGAAGAAGTTCTGAAGACTCTTCTGAAGAGGTTCTGAAGGAGTTCAGAACCTATTCTGAACTTGTCTGTTATGAATGCTATGTTACTTTAGACTTTCTATTGTATGTATAAATAGATGGTTAGTTAGATTGTTAGAACTAACGTTTTCATAAGCCTTGTAAAGACATATTCTGTAAAACTGTACATTCAATCAATACATATTACATTTGGCTATTATCATTCCTGTCAAATCTTTTTATATATTGATATCTTGATTGTTTGGGTCCTAACAATCTTCCTACTGGTGGTTTTACAGGTTGCACACCTAAAGTGTTTTTGGTGTTTGGAGGTCAAAACTCTATATTTTCAGGTGATTTCACTTGCATGTAGAAGATAACTCGTAAAGTTAACTCTCAAAGGAAAAATCATCCCTTTTCATTGAGTTTTGAAAGAGATATGGTCATTTGAACATGCATATACAAACCTGTCATTTTTGGACAAATTGCATACTCATTTTAATTTGAGTATTTGAAATATCAAATGACCATGTTTTTGAATGAAACTAAATGCATTTGAAAGGTAACTCATTAAACTAACTTTCAGAAGAAAAATCAAATTATTTGCAAGATTATTTGGAGAGTTATGCTCATTCAAAGTAGGGTTTACCTACTGTTAAACTTCCAGATGCACTTTCAACTTCAAATGAGCATTTGGGGGGTCAAAACTCTTTGTTTTTGAGTGAGATCACTTGGATAATAACCCCAACTCATTAAATATGAATTACAAACAAAATAAAATTAACTTTGAACATGTAACTTATTCCAAATGGTCGTCCAAACACATACCATTTTCTGGACAGCAAGATAAACACATAGAATAGGGTTTTTGAGTATGAAAACACACAAGAATAGTGGTTCATTTGAAAGAAGGCAATCCCCACCATTAACTTCGTGTTTGACATAAAGAAATACTCATTTTAAACCCTTGATTCAACATGCACAACCTCCAAAAACTCAGATTAAAAATATGAGATAAAAGGTGTTGATGAATATTTTCATATTTTTGGTATAAAATCTCCCCTCTAGAACCACAAGAATCTACATTTTGTTTGTAGTAACCTCTTGTACAAAAACATAAAGAAAATGACACAAAAGTGCCTAAAAATGAAGAAAAACGAAATTAAAACTCATACCTTGAATAGATAGAGATTAAATCTTCTAATCCTTTGATGAAGTTTGAATCTTGAAGAAGATTATTGTGCAATTTGTGGCTGAAGTTTAGAGAGAAAGACGAGGAGAAGAGAGAGATGGATGTGTCTCTTTGTTTTTAGAGATAGAGAGAAGGATTTTTTTTGATTGAATCTTAAGAAATGAGGGAAAAATGAAAAAAGAAACATTTTTATATGTGGATTAGGGGGGGGGGGGGCAAGGCTATGGGCCCACCCAAAACCCGTTTTTTTTTAAATAAATACTTAAGCCCAACAATGAACTAAAATGATATTTTCTCAATTTTTGGCCTCTTTCTCAAAATGTAGGCCCTAAAATGGTTAAATTCTAATAAAAATAAAAAGTTTTGTTTTAGAAATTTAAAATTTCATATTTTAAATAAATTGGGTAAACACTAGAGCATTTGGCACTATATTGGACGTTTCGGATAGTTACGGGTCTGAATCGGACATTTTAAGCGACTACCGAAAATGTTAGAGATTTTTCGGTTAATCTAATCTATCTAAATCTTATTCTTCTAATTTATCTAAAATAACTCTAACAAACTTAATAGAAGTCAATCTGAAAGCTTGAATTTCGACAGTTGTCACAGTCTCCCCTGTTAAAGAACTTTCGTCCCGAAATTTAAAAGCTAGCTTTCTCCGGGGTGTTCACGAATAGGCTGGGATACTTATGCTTCATCAAATCTTCACGTTCCCAGGTATACTCTGGACCATGTTTCGCATTCAAATGGACTTTAATAATAGGGATTTTACTGCGCCTTAACCGTTTAACTTCTCGGTCCAAAACCTCAACTGGTTCTTCAACGAAGTTTAACCGATCGTTAATCTGAACGTCGTCCATGGGTAACATCAACGTTTCCTCTGCTAGGCATTTCTTTAGATTCGACACATGAAATGTGTCGTGGATAGCGCTTAGATTCGGTGGTAACTTCAACTTGTACGCCACTGGTCCGATTCTTTCAAGTATTTTGAATGGACCAATGTATCTTGGACCCAACTTGCCTCTCTTCCTGAAGCGTACTAGTCCCTTCCATGGCGACACTTTTAAAAACACTTTATCTCCCACTTGAAACTCCAACGGCTTTCTCCGATTATCCGCATAACTCTTCTGACGATCTCATGCTGTCTTGAGTCTTTCTTTGATGGTTGAGATCTTGTTAGTGGTTTCCTGAATAATATCGGGCGTTGTCAACTGTCTATCTCCAATTCCTACCCAGCTAAGCGGCGATCTACATTTACGTCCATATAAAGCTTCATACGGCGCACACTGTATGCTGGTGTGATAGCTGTTGTTGTAGGAGAATTCAACAAGTGGCAGGTGGGTATCCCAACTCCCACCGAAATCTATTGCACATGCCCGTAACATATCCTCTAGCGTCTGGATAGTTCTTTCTTACTTTCCATCCGTCTAAGGATGATATGCGGTGCTATAATCCAAACGTGTACCCAGTGCCTTTTGAAGAAACTGTCAAAATCGCCACGTAAATCGTGTATCCCTATCCGAAACAATGGAAGTAGGCACACCATGATGTGTAACTATCTCGTTGATGTAGATTTGGGCACGCTTTTCCATACTAAAATCTTCGCGAATGGGAATGAAATGAGCCGATTTGCTGAGTCGGTCCACTATAACCCATATTGTATCATGCCCCTTTCCGGTTCTGGGTAGCTTGGTTACGTAATCCATGGTTATTTGCTCCCATTTTCATTGTGGTATTTTAGGCTGTTAAAGTAAATCAGATGGTTTCTGATGTTCGGCCTTTACCTTAGCACAAGTCAGTCACTTGCTTACGAACACAGCAATATCTTTCTTCATTCCTGGCCACCAATAATACTCCTTCCATTCCTTATACATTTTATCTGCTTCTGGGTGAATCGAATATCTGGATCGATGGGCTTCGTCCAAAATGGTTGATCGTAGATCACCAACTTTCGGTACCCATACATTATTCTTAAAGTAATGCACCCCATCTGTTTGCATTTCAAATTCCTACTCTAAGTGCTGCAAGGTTTCATTCTTCAAGTTCTCTTCTTTCAAAGCTTCTCCTGGTGCTTCTAGAATTTGAGTTTTTAAACCTGTCTGAACCATCATTCCCATAGCACGTGCTCTTGTCGGTTTTACTCTTTCCTTTCTGCTTAACGCGTCGGCTACTACATTAGCCTTGCTTGTATGGAACTTTATTTCACAATCGTAGTCACTAAGTAGTTCAACCCATCTTCTTTGCCTCATGTTTAACATTTTCTGGTCAAGAATATGTTGAAGACTCTTGTGATCCGTGAAGATAGTACACTTAGTACCGTAGAGATAATGTCTCCAGATCTTGAGTGCGAACACCACCGCTCCTAGCTCCAAATCATGGGTAGTGTAATTCTTTTCGTGAACCTTCAGTTGTCTTGATGCGTATGCAATAACTTTGTCTTTTTGCATTAACACGCATCCCATTCCTTGATCATAGTAGGCTACGAAGTTATCCACTCCTTCTGGTAGGCTACGAAGTTATCCACTCCTTCTGATAGAGCCAGAATCGGTGCGTTGCATAACATGTATTTGAGTGTCTGGAAGGCTTCTTCTTGTTTTTTTCCCAAATAAACTTTTTTTCTTTTTGGGTTAGAGTTGTTAGTGATTGCGCGATCTTAGAGAAATTCTCAATGAATCGCCGGTAATAACCTGCCAATACAAGAAATTGGCAGATCTCGGTTGGTGTCTTCGGGGATTCCCATTTCTTAATGGCCTCAATCTTAGCTAGATCAAGATGGATTCTCCTTTCATTCACTACATGGCCAAGAAAGTATACTTCACAAATCCAAAATTCACGTTTAGAGAATTTGGCGTACAACCTTTCGTTTCTGAGCAATTCCAATTTCAACTTTAAATGGTGCTCGTGCTCCTTTTTGTCTCGAGAATAAGTAAGTATATCGTCTATAATAGTCAACTTGTTGAGTTCTCTGTAATCTATACACATTCGAAAAGATCCATCTTTCTTCTTAACAAATAAAATTGGGGCTCCCCAAGGTGAAGAGCTAGGTCTGATGAATCCGTTGTCGAATAATTCCTGAAGTTGTTCTGAAAGCTCTTGCATCTCTGATGGTGCTAACCGATATGGTGTTTTCGCCACTGGCGCGGCTCCAGGAATTAGTTCTATGTGGAACTCCACTTGTTTTGGTGGGGGTATTCCAGGCAATTTGTCCGGGAACACTTCAAGAAAATTCCGAACTATAGGAATATCTTGAATGTGTTTTTCTTCAGTCTTCTTATCCATGATGTGAGCTAGAAAAGCAATGCAATCCTTTCTCAAATACTTTCGCATCTTCATACACGTCACTATTTTAATACCCCTCCTGGGTTTCTCTCCGTGTACTTCGAGTTTTCCCCCTTCGGATAACGGAATTCGAACGATCTTTTTGGAGCAACAAATTTCGGCTCGGTTTTTGGATAACCAATCCATGCCCACAACTATGTCAAAACTTCCTAGTTTAATCGGGATTAAATCTATACGGAAATCCCTACTAGCCAAGTTTATAGTGCAGTTAATTATTACATCTTTGACCCTACATTCTTGACCGTTGGCATATTCAATTACGTATGATTCTTTCAACTTTTGAGGCCTTAGATTTATCTTTGGTCTAAAATCTAATGACACAAAACTCCTATATGCTCCAGAATCAAATAGTACAGATGCATCATGATTATTCAAGAGAAACGTACCTGTAACGACATCTGGATTCTGCCTTGCTTCTTCAGCTCCAATCTCGAACACCCGACCCCTTGCCAGTCCTCCTTGATTTCCTTGGTTTGTTGGTTGCGCTTGCCTGGCATCTGGCCTCCAATTCATTTTTGGACATTTATTCCTGAAGTGATCTGGGCTTCCACATTCATAACACGACCGCTTCTCACTTATTCGACAATCCTTTGCAACATGGCCTTTCCTATTACACTTGAGACAAGTAATGCATCTTCCCTGATGATGATTATTACATTTATCACATTTCGGGTACGACCCTTTTCCTTTCTCCGTTGCCGATGCATGAATTCCATAATTTCCTGATGTTCTTTGATCCTTACCCGTCTTTTTTCCAAACTTTCTTCTTGCAGGTTCATCCAATTTCCTCTTTCCTAAGGCCTTACTGTTTGCAAAAGTTTCCGTACAGTTCGCATTGTTGGTGAGTCGTTTTGCCAAGTTTACTGCTTCTTGAAGTGTCTTTGGATCAGTTGATGTAATATCCCCTCTTATTTCAGGAGACAATCCCCAAACATTCGGTCGACCCTATTCTCCTCAGAAGTTACCAAGTGTGGTACCAGTTTGGCCAATTCATGGAAACGAGCGGTGTAAGTATCAATGTCGTTTCCCTTCATTTCGTGGTTCCATAATTCTGCTTCTAGTTTCTTCATCTCACTTCTCGAACAATATTCTTCCTTCAACATTCTTTTAAAGTCTTCCCATGTAAGATTGTTTGCTTCTTCCCTCCCTCGTGTCTGTAGTTTAGTGTTCCACCAAGTTAATGCTCGCCCTTGTAAAAGGCAAGCAACATACTCTATCTTCTTTCCCTCTGTACACTTGCTAATGTGGAGAACAGACTCCATGCTTTCTAACCGGGCCAGTAAACCGACGGCTCCTTCAGTTCCATGGAATTCTTTAGGGTTACGACTTCTGAAGGATTTATACGTACAATCCCTATCTCTCGGCCATCGATTGTTATTTTGATTAGAATTTAGGCCAGCTGCTACTTGGCTAACAATGTTTGGAAGTGCAGCCATGAGTTGTTCGGATACCAGTCGTGCAACTTCTGGTTTCTCTCTCCTTGGAGGCATTGTTCTAAAACACCATTTCAAATGGAGTCTTGGTTAGATTCTAATACTATGGTCACATATAGTCTACATACTAAGTTATGCGTATCTTATAACATTCATTCAACAATAATCAAGTATACACATACAGAAACAACATGCGGTAAATAAATATCATGCATAACTCCATAAATAAACCATAACAATTTAAACATAAAATTCATAATACAATCCCAAAAGACATAAAAGAGTTACAACTTAACATCTAGGCTACAAGCCTCAAAAGTAACTGTTGTCATCCAAAAGATCCATAAAAACAGAAATCTCCTAATGCATCAATACCCAAATCAAGACTCCTAGCATCACCATCAACGCTCCTAATGCCCAAGCCAAACATGTATACAATTTCCGAGTTGCCCTCCTAGCCTCGGAAGCGATCTCCGTGATCCTCGTAGTGATCTCGTTTTGTGTGAGCAAGACTGTAAAAATGCCATCTAAGGCCTGTTTGAATTGTTCCAGTGTATCTCGCTGTCCCTGTATCTGAACCTCCAAGCCTGTGACCCAAAGGTTCTCTGTTGCAGTCATCCCTTGAGGTTGCGGCTCTAGAACACTCACGACCGGAGGTGGATGGGTCAGGCTCCGCGATCGGGATCGCGATCCGGTTGGTTCGCCCAACGGGTCGGCGGAAACCGTGAATATCACTCTTTGGACAGGGAGGACACGCTTCCGAGCGGTCCGAATAGTCCTGGGTCCGCGTGACGGTCCAGCCACATCGACTGGAGGTGGCGCTCGTATGGAAGACTCAGTAGACGGGTCTTGAGTGGCCGCGTCACTTTCCTCTGACGGGTCACTTTCTTCCTGCATGGGTTGGTTTCTCCTAGGAATGCTAGTGTAATAACCGGACTCATCAGGGGAATGATTGGGAAGTGAGGAAGAGTGAGACATTTTAAACTGTGACAGTAAAAAAAAATATAAATGCGCTTAGTAAATAATCAGTTCAGGAAAAACAATACTTATGCAAACTCACACTTATGACCATGCTTTTCATTTGAGCAAGAACTTTACATATAAATGTTTCATGTCTATCGTTATACATATTAAATTAGACATAGGTGATCAGACTTTGCCTAATTGTAATCTGCTAAGTCAGTACCTAATCCAATTATACCAGTAGCAAGCTTAAAAAAAATTAATTAAATTAATTTAGAAAATAGTTTTCTAAAACTTTTGATTATAGTATTTGGTTTTTATAGAAAAACGGTGTTCTCTATAACCTATGACTCTGATACCAAGTTTGTCACACCCCGCTAAAGCGGAATCACGAGGTGTGATAGTTCAAGATTTCATAGCAATAGGGCAAAACAACACTAATCATTCATTCAAATACATAACATTTTAAAACTGAAAAATTCGTCATACAAGTCCAGAGTTTTAACGTAACAACACAAACATAAAGTCCAAACAAAAGATTTTAAATTAAAACATAATTGATGTCGTCGCGCCTACAAGCGAGCATTTCAGATAACCTTTCTTACTCCTGAAAAGCATGATAAAACTACGGTCAACTACAAAGAGTTGGTGAGTTCACACGTTTTTAAATGCATAAAACCCTTTTGTATGCAAGGTATGAAATGGCAAAACGGATGTTTGTATCCACTTTTATCATTTTAACTTCTTATGAGCAAAAAGAAAAATTTTAAATACACATGATATCAAATTATTGAGCCACTACTAAACCTAAAGCGACATTCTACGCCCCACGAACTACCTCAGAGATGGACCTAAAGTTCACATGTGTAGAGCATTCTTAATTGATAAAGTGCACCCCTACTTGCCAGTTAGGTGGGTATGTCAACCAAATAGCGCTATCCACAAATATCATCGGCTCAAACATTATAGAGTTAAATAGTAGTGTAACACGGGGACTTCACATAACTCAACATATCATCGTGTAATATAAATTTGCTCATTGTATAGATTTATATGGTTTTCATCAATCAATATAAATCAAATTAATTTTTATTCATAATCAGATGCTTTTCACCCCAAAATGTTTAAACACATAAAAGAGGGGCCGTAAATACTCATCTTTTAGCTAAAACTTCAGTTAATTAAAACACGATCCGCTCCACGCAGATCTATTGTTTCCCTATCAAAGAGGAATACCCAAAATGGTCACTTATATGTCTAAAGGTTACATATGTAGGTGAAAAGGTCTTAAGTCCAAAGATGTCCATATTTGTCCAAAATTGTCCAATTCGGTTAACCATTTGTCCATCATATATAGTGCACTTATGTCCTTTTCATTAGTTCAAAATTATGGATTTTTTCCATTTGTGCACATGTTTATGCCAATAAAGGCCTTTAAAAGACTAATGTTTGTGAACTACAAACTTTCCAGAAGTTCAGATTCTAGCAGAAACTTTAGAGCATGATAAAGATTAAAAGAAACTACTTTATAAAATGCCAAAATCTCTCATTTTTTATATGAGGTACTATACTGAGTTGAGGCCATTGTGACCAAATTTCAAGCCTTGAGGAGATGTAAAAAGAGGTCAAATAAAATTATGAAATAGAATCTGTCACAACCGGTATGGCAGACTACACCATGTTAGTAGAACACTCATTTGTGAAGTTCTACTAAGTGTTTTCCAGAAATTCCAGTTGGATTGAATTCATGACTCATAAAGGAAGCTTTTAATATAAAAATCACTCATTTTGAATGAGTTATGGGGAATATATGGCATCTCAAAGTTGCATGTCTAGACCTGTCATTTTTTGACAGATTGCACACCCAACTTAAATAATTTAGTTAGTGCCTCAAAACCCCTAACTCATAAAAGTAAATTCCAGAAGAAGAATCATGTACGAAAAGCAAGTAATAAAAGAGTTATTAACACACAAAGTAGGATGTTCCTACTGGTGGTTTCACAGGTTGCACACCTAAAGTGTTTTAGGTGTTTGGAGGTCAAAACTCCATATTTTTAGGTGATTCCAGTTGCATGCAGAAGATAACTCATAAAGTTAACTCTTAAAGGAAAAAGCATTCTTTTGTTTTGAGTATTTGAAACCTCAAATGAACATATTTTTGAATGAAACTAAATGCATTTGAAAGGTAACTCATTAAACTAAGTTCCAGAAGAAAAATCAAATTATTTGCAAGATGCACTTTCAGATGCACTTTCAACTTCAAATGAGCATTTGGGGGGTCAAAACTCTTTGTTTTTGAGTGAGATCACTTGGATAAGAACCCCAACTCATTAAATAAGAAGTACAAACAAAATAAAAATAACTTTGAACTTGTAACTTATTCCAAATGGTCGTCCAAACACATACTATTTTCTGGACAGCAAGATAAACACATAGAATAGCGTTTTTGAGTATGAAAACACACAAGAATAGTGGTTCATTTGCAACAAGGCAATCCCCACATTCTCCCACTTGGAAAAATCATCCTTTTTTGTAACTTATTCCACTTTGTGTTTGACATAAAGAAATACTCATTTTAAACCCTTGATTCAACATGCACAACCTCCAAAAACTCAGATTAAAAATATGAGATAAAAGGTGTTGATTTTGAAGGTTTTTCCACTTTGTTCTTGGGTTCATGATGGAGATTCATAGATTTTTACCCTTTTAATGAATATTTTCATATTTTTGGTATAAAATCTCCCCTCTAGAACCACAAGAATCTACATTTTGTTTGTAGTAACCTCTTGTACAAAAACATAAAGAAAATGACACAAAAGTGCCTAAAAATGAAGAAAAACGAAATTAAAATTCATACCTTGAATAGATAGAGATTAAATCTTCTAATCCTTTGATGAAGTTTGAATCTTGAAGTAGATTAGTGTGCAATTTGTGGCTGAAGTTTAGAGAGAAAGAGGAGGAGAAGAGAGATGGATGTGTCTCTTTGTTTTTAGAGATAGAGAGAAGGATTTTTTTTTTCGATTGAATGTTGAGAAATGAGGGAAAAAATGAAAAAAAAACATTTTTATATGTGGATTAGAGAAGAGGGGGGGGGGGGGGGGGCGGCCAAGGCTATGGGCCCACCCAAAACCCATTTTTTTTTAAATAAATACTTAAGCCCAACAATGAACTAAAATGACATTTTCTCAATTTTTGGCCTTTTTCTCAAAATATAGCCCCTAAAATGGTTAAATTCTAACAAAAATAAAAGTTTTGTTTTAGAACTTTAAAATTTCATATTTTAAATAAATTGAGTAAACACTAGAGCATTTGGCACTATATTGGACGTTTCGGATAGTTACAGGTCGGAACCGGACATTTTAAGCGACTACCGGAAATGCTAGAGATTTTTCGGTTAATCTAATCTATCTAACTCTTATTCTTCTAATTTATCTAAAATAACTCTAACAAACTTAATAGAAGCTAACCTGAAAGCTTGAATTTCCACAGTTGTCACATGAGTAATTAGTTATGACTTTGGACACCTATTCCAACAGTCTCCCACTTGGACAAGTCATTAATTACTATCAGTCATAAACTAAACAAACAATCAGCAGAGGGTGCTGCCTTAGCAACTTCCGAACTCTGATTCAAAAACAACCCTAGATAAGTGATCAACTTATTCCTTCGTTCTTCAAGTTATCGTTTGAACTGAGTCATGGACATGAATCAATCTCAAGTTCTAGGTTGTTTCCCAGTCTCCGATATATGAGGATTTTATTAGACTATAGAATTGAACACATCAATCTAGTCCAGGCTGGGCCTAGCACTATAATGTCGTCATCAAATCATCGAGGGGCCCACGGTTATCGCTTTTCATTAATATTCAAAAGGAACAAATAAATCTTTACTACATAATCTAAATTTAATGTTCAAATTGTACATGGCAATATCTTTTATAACTTCCAGTTACGGTAGCGTTTAGATGTACCAATGCACAACCGAAACACAAATTTAAACTCCTGCATCTCCATTTGAAGAATAACAGATATTATCAACTTAGAATTACTTGTGATTTTAATCCATGAAGTAATTTCTAAGTGCGGGTTTCTCTAATACCTAAATCTCTATTAAAGTACTCGTGAGCATTAGATGCATCTCTATGATATATCCTTCTCTATAGACATCAACTAACACTCCATGATAGTCTTAAATCAATACTTACTTCCAAGAGTATGACCGACTATAGAGGTTTGAATATTCAGTCGCGTTCTCATGCTATGTTTATCTCTATAAACATCGACTTAATACTCGGGAAGTTTAATATGCAAAAAAGAAACACAATAACAAATAACTCAAAATGGCAGTTCTCTAACACATAAATAATCTCTATTATTCATCACTAAATCATGTACAATTTATTATTGTTACAATGTTTCAAATAGCACCTAACTACTAAAACTAATATTTTGTCTCATGCCAATGCTCCTAGCATGCATGTCATGCTTAGTTGTGCTAAACGCCTTTTTGAAAGGATCAGTCGGGTTTTCTTCCGACGATACTCTACTCACTAAGATGTCTCCGTCCTCCACTCTATGTCATACGTAGTCAAATTTCCTCTTGATGTGTTTGGTCTTTCCATGATCTTTGGGTTCCTTCGTAAGGGGGACAGAACCAATGTTCTCACAAAAGATCTCTATGGGTTCACTGATAGTTGGAACGATTGCCAGATCACCAATAAAGTTTTGCAGCCGTGTAGCTTCCTTAGCAGCTTCAAAAGCTGCTATGTACTTGGACTCACAGACTCACAGGTTGATTTCGCCACAATAGGTTGCTTGGAACTCTTCCATGTCACCGCACCTCCATCCAATAGAAACACCCAGCCGGACTGTGAACAACTGTCATCCACATCCGTTTGGAAGCTGGCATCAATGTACCCGCTAATTCCAAGCTCTTCACTCCTACCGAATACCAAGAACATATCTTTCGTATTTCTCAAATACTAAAGAATATTCTTCACTACTGTCCAATGACTTTCGCCGAAATTACTCTGATATCGACATACCATACTCAAAGCATATGAGATTTCTGGACGAGTGCATGTCATGGCATACATGATCGATTCTATAGCCAAAGGATACGAAACTCGACTCATTTTGTCAACCTGATCACGAGTGACGGGACATTGAGCTTTACTAAGCTTTATGCCTTGATGAATTGGTAAAGACCCTTTCTTGGAATTTTCCATATTGAACATTTTCAATACTTTATCCATATATGTACTTTGGCTTAGTCCTATTAGACATTTTGTTCTATCCCGATAGATCCTTATACCCGGTATGTACTTTGCTTCTCCTAGATCCTTCATAGGGAAACAATTTCCAAGCCAGGCTTTTAGCCTATTCAAAGTTGAGATATTGTTTCCTATATGGAGTATGTCATCCACATACAAGACTAGGAAAGTTACATTACTCCCACTAGCTTTGACATATACGCAAGACTCATCTTCACTCCTAGAAAATCCAAACGCTTTGACCTTCTCATGGAAGCAAAGATTATAGCTACATGAAGCTTGTTTAAGTCCATAAATAGACTTTTCAAGCTTGTACACTCTATTGGGATGCTTGGCGTCTATAAAGCCTTCCGGTTGTGTCATGTACACATCCTCCGAAAGTTTCCGTTAAGGAAAGCGGTTTTGACATTCATTTGCCATACTTCATAATCATAGATGGCGGCTATGGAAAGCATTATCCTAATAGACTTGATCTAGGCTACCGATGAAAAGGTTTCATCATAGTCAACCCCTTGGGTTTGAGTATAACCCTTTGCCATCAGCCTAGCCTTGAACGTGTGTACATTTCCATCCATGTCAGTCTTCTTCTTGAAGATCCATTTACAACCGACAGTCTTACGACCGGGTGTTTGATCAACCAATTTCCAAACTTGGTTATCATACATGGACTGAATCTCGCTGTCCATTGCCTTTTTCCATTCAGCGGCCTTAGGGATTTTCATGTCTTCCTTATAGTTAGTTGGTTCATCCAAGTTAACAAGTGTTCTATCACTTATTTAAGTATCCCCTTCCGTAGTTATGAAGACCATAGAACTCGGGAGGGTGGCTAACTCTTGAGGATCTACGAAGAAGTAATGACTCGTCAACTGGCTCAACAGGTATTTCTATCTCGGGTTGAGTGCTAGTGGCAACGTCAGGTATTTCATCGTTTGATTCTTGAATTTCTTCAAAATCAATGTTACTCCCACTGACTTCTTTATCTATACGTTCTCTTTCTCGAAAGACTCCTCTTCGAGCTACAAACACCACATTTTTAGTAGGTCGGTAAAACAAATAACCATAAGACTTTTGTGGGTAACCGATGAATAGACACTTCGCCGATTTTTCGGCAAGGTTATCTCGTGTCTCACAAAAACCTCACAGCCCCAAACCTTGATATGTGCGAGTGAGGGTTTCTTCCCAATCCACATTTCATGGAGTGTCTTTTCAACCTTTTTTGTTGGTACAAGATTTAGGATATGGGCGGCTGTCTCTAGGGCATACCTCAAGAAATAGATTGAAAGAAGAGCTCGAGACATCACGGAATGTACCATGTTTAACAAGGTTCGATTGCGCCTCTCAGCAATACCATTAAGTTGTGGTGTTCTAGGAGGTGACAATTGTGAAACAATTCCACATTCCTTAAGATACTTATTGAACTCGAGACTAAGATACTCACCACCCCTATCGGAATGTAGTACTTTAATCTTTCTACCCAATTTATTCTCTACTTCGTGCTTAAACTCTTTGAACCCTTTAAAGGTATCTGACTTATGTTTAATCAAGTAAACATAACCATATCTACAATATTCGTTGATAAAAGTCACGTAGTAGCGAGTGCCATCTTTTGTGGTGGATCTAAATGGACCACATACATCTGTATGTTTTAGCTCTAACAATCCTTCACCTCTTTGTAAAGAACCGGTGAATGGTGACTTGGTTATTTTGCCAAGTAAACAGCACTCACATGCATTATTCGATTTTAAGTCAAATGATTCCAAGACTCTATCCTTTCGGAGTTGGGTGATGCGTTTCTTGTTTGTATGACCAAGACGACAGTGCAATAAAGATACATTATCTAACTCATTAGAAGAATCAATAGCTAGCACATTACTCAAGTTATTATCACACACAACAGATTCATTAACACCATTACAAGGTGTAGCTTTAAAAACAAACTTAGTCATCTTTATAAACTAAATTCAAATTATCAAAGTAATAACGAAAACCTTGTTTAAATAATGCGTGAAATGAAATAATATTTCGAGACATATCGGGTGAATAACAACAATCTACTAACTATAATCTAAACCCACCATCCAAGACAAGCTCAAAAATCCCCATCTTCGTAACAGGTGCAGAACGCCTATTGCCCATGATGAGATTTAGCTTTCCTGGCCGCAATTCCTTGTTATCCCTTAGTCCCTGTAAAACAGAACAGATGTGAATACCACATCCTGTATCAAGGACCCAGGAATTAGAACATTTCATATCAGTGAGTTTGATTAAGTACATACCAGATGCAGTGGCAGACGACTTGCCCTTGCTCTCTTTAAACTCTTGAAGGTATTTTGGGCAGTTACTACTCCAATGCCCTGTTTGTTCACAACGAAAACATGTTGCCTCCTTCGGATCTTTGGAAAGCGGGATTTCATGATTAACAATTCTCTTTGACCCATGTTGGACTCTCCAACATAGCTTTCCCTTTCCTAATAGGTTGAGCAATGGCTTTCGTTTCTTCCATTTTCCATGTCGAATGGCATTGACCTGTGCAGCAGCAGTTGAGCTTGATGAGGCATGAGACTTTTCATGCCTTGCTCAGCTCTTTGTAGCAGGTTATGCAGCTGCCTCATGTTGGTCTCACCATCATTGATATGAAACTGTATAATGAACGGGTCATAAGAATCCAGAAGTGAATCAAGGACCATGTCAATGGCCATGTTCTTGTCAAACTTCACATCCCGCTTCTCAAGTCTTTCAATGAGCCTTTGCATCTTTTGCATGTGGGCACATACTGACTTACCGTTCTTGTGTTGACACTTTTTCAGGGCTTTGAGAACCTCCAAGCGCTCTTCCCTTTGTCCCTTACCGAATATTTCGCGAAGTTTCTCATTTATTTCATATGCCTAGCTCTCATCGAACATCTTTTAAAGTTCACAGGACATGGTGTACCCCATGATGCAAGATGCCTTGGTAGGATCCGTGCAATGCTTGTTGTAAGCATCAATTTCTTCGGGAGAGGCAGTGTTCATGTTGATTTTGAAGATTTGGTTATCAAGCACGTATTCCTTTTTTTCATAGTGCAAGGTCAATCTTAGGGCTTGCATCCAATAAAGGTAATTGGGGCCCACAAGCTTTTCCTTCGCTAGAATAGGAAGGAGAGTGAAACTAGAATTTCCGTTAGGAGCAGGAGGGGGAGGAAGATCATTATTGATTCCAGACATCTATAAGACACGTGGTTTTAGTTAGTGATATTAAATAATCCTTAATTATTTACCCAATTAATATATTAAGGCTAGGATCCAATTTATAACGTTCATTATATAAAGAGGAACGCCGTAATTATATTCGAATTTAATTTAGGTAGGCATACAACTTGCCAATTTCATCTTTCTGAAATTCCTAGAACGTTTGAGACTCCTTGTACTTTTAAGGGCATGTTTAGTCTCAGATATGCATCTGACTTATTGTGGTTGAGACGCCGAGGTCCACAACTAAGATTGTGAATTAGCCATGCAAAACGCGTTGGTACATTCATTCTATTTATAGTTCTCAAAATTGACGTGTCGGTTATCCACACACGCTCCATCAATAAACTATAAAAATGAATTGCCACATCACCTTGCCTATCACAGTCTCAAATTAATGTGCCGGTTATCCACACTATATAGAAATGATGTGCATTTTCATGGGTTTGCATACATATTCACATTTTCCTATGTGTATCTAAAAAGAGAAAGGTATTTTAGATATAGGTTCCAGATTAATACTTTAACTCTTAATATCGACAATATCGAATCCGTTCGATAACTCACACTCTTTCACACAAAAGGTCGGTGAGCTAACAACGCAAGGCGTTTTTAAAAACCCTTCTCATTAGCAACCATTTTATAGGAAGATTCCTTTTACCTTCTTATAGTGTTAAGAGATTCAGGGTCTAGTAGTGATCAAACTACGATATATTTCATATTAGTTATACTATATATATAAATAATGTATAAGAATATGGTAGATTTTTAAACATTTGAAAACTTACCAATTATTTAATCAAGTTAATTCAAATTTACCATGTAACCTTACAATATAAACCTTACAATATAATATTAATACATAATTAAATATTTTAATCATGTCAGGGAACATGTAAATAATTAACATAATATAATCCTATATGCCGAAGTTTATTTGATATATATAATAATTCTATTTGATTTTCTATTAATTCTAATTGTCATGTTTAAATCATATGACAATTTAAATTCATAAATTAAACTTTAAATCATGTGAGGACACATGATAATGATTAACAATTTTACGGAGATGGAATTCTCTCTAGGAGGCGATTAGGGTTTCTTGCGTTGAGCTCGTGAAGTTTCATGGATCGTGGTTGTGCTCGTGAATCGAGGTTTGTTTTCTGTGTCCTTCCCCGGACCGATCTTACCTTAGTCGTGTGTCTTTGGATTTACGTGTTTCTTTGGTTCTTGTGAGGGTGAATGTATTCGATTTCGACTTCAGCTTCTTGTTACTCAAGAACTTTGTTGTCAACCTTACGGTTTGTAGGGATTCCGAATACTTTTGTTCTTGCAACTCTAAAGCTTCGTTAATCCAGTGATCTCGTATTAGGTGTGGGATCGTGATCTGCATTTCCGCTGAGATCGATCAAGGGTTTTCGTTTAGGGTTCTGGCCTAGGTTAGCGTTTTATGGGGCTTTGATTTTCGTTTTTATCGGGTCCAGGTTTTTTGGAGGGGGGCGTTTGTCGGAGATTAGGGTTTCCTCGTGGGATCTTATCGGTTGTCACTTGGCAGTTTTGTCGGGTGATACTATTGTGTGGGTTCTCTCGGGTGCCTTCTCACGTTGTTTTTCCTCGGGTGCCTTTTTAGGTTCTCAGGTTAGATTATCGGGTCAAGTTTTGTCGGGTGACCCTTTCCGTCTCTTCTCGGATGGCGTTGTGATATCTTGTCGGGTGTTTTTCTCGGGTCCTTTCTCGGGTGGCTCGTTGTTGGTTTGTCGGGTGGTACGTGGGGAGCTTTTATCGGGTGGCACGTGTTCTCGAGTGGCACTTGAGACATGCAAGTGCATGGGGATGGCGTTCCTGCTGATGTCAGAGTCCCAGGGGCTGACATCAGCCCTCATGCGGATGCGGCGATTTTGAAAGACGCGACTAAGGAGAATTCGTCCTTAAATTTGCAATCTCAGGTGGTTGAGCCTGGTAAGAAAAATTGGGTCTCAGTAGTTGGAAAGGCAAACACTCCGGAGTTGGATTTCTTCCCGTTGGAAAATAAAGAATTAATGGTAATTGATCTGCCATTATCTGTTACTGAACCTATGGTACAAACGTATAAGACCATGTTGTGCGGGTACTTTCTAGGCCCTCGGATGCACCTTCCTATTGTGCAACATACTGTTTCCCAAGACTGGGGGAAATTTGGCTTCAAGGATGCTATGATGAATAATAACGGGCTTTACTTTTTCCAATTTAATGATGAAGGAGGGTGTTCTAGTGTTGTGGAAGAGGGGCCATTGATGGTGAGAGGGGTTCCGATGTTCGTGAAACCGTGAGACCCAACCAAGGGTTCCACAAACCGGAACACACCACATGTCCTCTATGGGTTAAAATCCACAATATTCCTCTTGTGGCTTTTAATAGAGAAGGTGTTAGTAGAATTGCTAGTGTTTTGGGGGTTCCAAAGCGGATGGATGCTTGCACGGCAGGTATGTGTGAAAAGGGTTGGGGCAGACCTCGCTTCGCAAAGGTGCTTGTGGATGTATGGGCGGTAGGTAAGCTTAGAAGGGAGATTGAAGTTAGAATTCCAAGCCTCACGGGGAGTAAGGCTGAATCAGTAAAGGTTCAAGTTGAATACTTATGGGAACCAACTCAATGTGAAAAATGCAAAAAATTTGGCCACAAAATCTCATCTTATGCCAAGTCTGCGCTTGACAGAAATTCTACTCAGAAGGAGATGAGAAAGGTGGATGAAGGGGGTTGGATCAAGGTGGAGAGGAAACAATGGAAGCCAAAGGGACAGGGAAATGGGAATTCAAATAACCCTAATTCCAAGGAAAGGGGACAAAGCTCGAATCAATCCCAAACCCAGAGTTATGACCAGGTGTTTGATAAGGAGAACCCAATGGAGGAGGCAGTTGAAGTTCGGCCTACGGGTTCTGAGAAGGTGCACGATCAGGGAACTGGGACGACTGACGCTGAAACATCGGAGGATCCTAATGTGATAAAACACCAGTCTGACAAGGAAGAGAGTCAAAAGTCACCTCAAGTGGGAATAATTGACCGAGTGGTACAAGCAATGAAGCATAATACAGGTGGTTCGGGCCGCGAAAAAAAGCCAGTTCAAATTTCGTCTATGAATTCCACAAACCCTATTAAACAAATCAAGGGAATTCTAAAGAATCCAAACTCCTCCAACCGGTTCTCTGCTCTGACTAGTAAATCTGCTACTGATGATGAGAAGGTAGTTGGAGAAGAAGGTCATGTTGGTAACAAGGTACAAGGAGTGTCAGTATCGGGTCCAAAGAAACTAGTAACTAAGCCCGCAGGGGGTGTGATTTCTGTTTCCCATGATTAAGATGGCTTGCTGGAACGTCCCGGGCCTTAATGCCCCGACAAAACAACGGGAGGTAAATTATATGGTCCACACTAATGGGTTAGTCTTTTGCTCTATTCTTGAAACTCACTTAATTCGGAAAAATGTATCTGATGTTTGTTCTAAAGTCTTTGGGCGTTGGGATTGGTGTCTAACACTAATAATTGTGACAATGTCACAAGAATTGTTTTTGCTTGGGACCCCAATATTTTGAATGTTATGGTGCTTGAATCTCACCTCCAATTTATGCATTGTGAGATTCTTATCCGGAGAGAAAGTGCACCGGTTTTCCTTACTATTTCTTATGGGGCCACTAGTGGGTCTAAAAGAAAAGATCTATGGTCGGGTATCCGTATGTTTAAGGTCTTCATGGGAGACAAGCCATGGATGATAATGGGGGACTTCAACTCTATGTTATTCCCTCATGATGGTTATGGAGGGTTTCTAAAAGGAATGGTGAAATGGATGATTTTAATTCTTGCATCGAGGATATCGACTTGTATGACTTTCCATATTCGGGATGTCAATATACTTGGTATCAAAAGCCAAAGGGTGACGGTGGCATTATGAGAAAACTGGACCGTATTCTTGTAAATAATGCCTTTACAAATGGGTTTCAGGATTCTTCATTCATCTTTCTTCCAAGAGGTCTTTCTGATCATTGCCCTGGCATAGTAAGCTTCAAAGGGGGCAATAGGAGGCAGGTAAAGGGTTACAAGTTTGATAGTGTTGTTGCTTCTCACCCCTCTTTTATCCAGGTGGTGGCCGACACATGGAATATCCCTGTTCAGGGGTCCTTTAGGTATCAGGTCTTGAAAAAGCAGAAACTGTTAAAGCCGCATTTAAGAAAGCTGCGATCTATGATGGGTGATATTGGGAAGCATTCGAAGGCCCTGAAAGATGAATTAGACTTTATTCAAGTGGCATGTGAATCGGATCCTTCTAATTCAGAGCTTCACGAGGATCTTGCTCATATTCATCTAGCCTATCAGCAAGTCCTCCGTATGGAGGAAGAGCTGTTGAAACAGAGAGCCAAAGTAAACTGGTTGAATGAGGGTGATGGCAATACTAAGTTTTCCATCATGCAGTTCGGGGAAGTCCTCCTCTAGAGTGTCTATGGTTATCAATGCCCAAAGGGTTTGTACTTATGATGAGGAGGTGCCGAAGATGTTCATTGATTATTTTGCCTCAATCTTTGGAGAGGTGGATACCAGCCTGTAGCCTTATATGGAGGAATATTTATTTGATCGTAAGCTTAACTTATCTATATTCTTGTTTATGATACGGCCTATAGAAGATAGAGATATTCTTGCTGCTTTTAAATAGATTGGGAATGATAAAGCTCCTGGTTCGGATGGGTTTTCGGCCAAGTTTTATAAAGTGGTATGGCCTGTGATTGGAAATGAGGTTATGACGGCAATCCATAATTTTTTCTACTATGGTCGGCTTGACAGGGAATTAAACCATACTCTTTTATGCCTTATCCCAAAGACTCCTAATGCTAGTAGGGTTTCGGAACTCCGACCGATTGCCTGTTGTTCGGTTTTGTACAAGTGCATCAGTAAGATTATCTCCGATCGGATGAAGCGGAACCTAGATTTCTTAATAAATCCTGCACAGTCGGCCTTCATTCCTGGGCGGAGAATTTCGGATAATATCCTAATGGCACATGAACTTCTGGCCGGATATCACCTAATTTCGGGTCCACCAAGATGTTCCTTTAAAATTGATATCCGGAAGGCCTATGATATGGTGAACTGGGAGTTTGTAATTTGCATGCTTAAAGGCCTTGGGTTCCATCCAGGTAATGATTGCCACTCCCTCTTACTCTATTGATTTTCAAGGAGAAACACATGGTTTTTTTTACATGTAAGAGAGGAATAAGAAAAGGGGACCCTTTGTCTCCATACCTCTTCACGATCATTATGGAAGACTTCTCTCTTATTCTTAAACGCCATATTGTAGAGGCTGCTGAATTTCGGTATCATAAGGGATGTGAGGACTTCCAAATTACTCACTTATGTTTTGCAGATGACCTTTTTGTCTTTACAAATGGCGATCTTCTGTCAGTTGAAGTCATTAAGAGGGCTCTTCACTTATTCCAGATAAAGTCTAGCTTGGCACGCAATCTTGAAAAGAGTGATATCTTTTTTGGAAATGTTCCAGAAGATGTAAAGGAGACGATTCGCAATACCTTGCTGTTTCGGCAAGGGGTGTTTCCTATCCGTTATCTCGGATTGCCTCTATCTCCTGTTCGGCTTCCTACATCTGATTTTAATGGCCTTGTGTAAAGAGTTAAAGGCCGATTGAATACCTGGAAGAACAAATTCCTCTCTTATGGTGGAAGACGACAACTTATTCTATCTGTTCTTCAGTCGCTTCAAGTTTATTGGATGTCGGTCTTTGTTTTCCCTACAGGAATTATTTTTGCTCTTGACTCTCTCTTCAGGGATTTCTTATGGGCCCAAGGGGACAGTTCTTGTGGAAAATTCAAGGTTGCTTAGGAGGAGATCTGCAAACCGAAAAGGAATGGAGGTCTCGGTATCAAAAAACTTGCTTTATGGAATCGATGCCTGGTCACGAAACATGTTTGGGACATTGTGAGGAAAATGAACTCTCTTTGGGTAAGATGGGTAAGCGACCATTATATCCAAGGAGTTAATTTTTGGAACCTAAAGAAAAAGGATTGGTGGTCGTGGATATTCCGTAGCATGCTTAGGCTTCGGGACCACAAAAGGCGTTTCTTCATTGTTTAAATTGGAGACGGGTTGTCCACTAATGCTTGGGAGGATAAATGGCTTCCTGTTGGCCATTTGAGCTCTCTAATTTTCTATCGACACATCCATGCCCTGGGCTTTCATGCTAATGACTCTGTCAGTGAGTTTATCTAGAAGATTGGTAATACGTGGCCAAATAACCTCCTTATTAGAGTCCCGCAGCTGGCAAATATTCATGTTCCTGTCCTCTCCATTGGGGAGGATATGATGCTGTGGATTGACCGGAATAATGTGCATATGGAGTTCTCTATTCATAATGCATGGTCCTCTATGGTCCCAGATTATGAAAGTCTTTTGTGGCCAAAGGTGGTGTGGAATAAAGCCTATATCCCTAAACATGCTTTATGTACTTGGTTAGCTTGTAGGATGCAGCTTCCAACTCAAGATCGTATTCTAAACTGGAAACAGGATCCCCCGGACATGAAATATCTCTTCTGTCACCAATGCCTGGAAACTCATAATCATTTATTCTTCTAGTGTGACTTTTCGAAAAGGGTTTGGAACTTGATGAAGAGGGAAGTTTCATTGCAGAATATTCCAGAGACATGGGCTGATATTATGGACCGTTTCAACAATGGTCAATATATTGCTTGGTCAACCATTCAAAAAGTTGCTTTCTCTGCAACTGTCTAATATATTTGGCAGGAACGGAATAGGAGGCTGTTTGAAATCTGCAATAGGAGTATTGAGAAGTTGTTCAATGAAGCCAGAGGTGTGATAATCTAGAGAATGGCTTGGAAGAGGAAGTGCAGGTGCAGAATTACTGCAAATGGGGATACAATTTAAAGTGCTTGCTGAAGCGTTACTTGGAGGTGCAACGGGTTCTTTACTTGTTGCTTGGTCTTTTCTATTTGTCTCTGTTTGTTTTGGTTGCTTGTGGCTTGGTTTGTTCTTTCCAAGTCGGACTATTTTCTTTATTTTCTTTGATGTATCCAGATCTGTTTCTTGTATTTTTTTCTTGTCTTTAATGGAAGTGCCTGGGTTTCCCGCTAAAAAATGATAATGATTAACAAAATCAAGAATAATCTATATATAAACCAAAAAAAAAATCGGCCATATATATACAAAATAATCCCTTTCAATTTAAACCTTTTAAATTAAAACCTATTTAAATTTGCCAAATGATTTTAAGTCAATAGCCAAAATTAACCAACCATCCTTTTAATCTTCAAATTTCTAAAATTGGACTATTAAATAAATATTGCATAATTGCAATTTAATAAATCGTTATTCAATATATACCAAACGCTAGGAGATAAATGCCAAAATATTTACAACATTCCAAAACAATTTTAAACACCAACTATCTCCTAATTTTTGATCCAACATATGTATTCATGAAAATTTCAGCAAACAAGATCTAAAACAAGTGCTAATATCAACCAAACTAAAAACACTGATACCGCTGATGGGTTTTATATGAACTATAAACAAAACAAGGTAGCGAAAACTATGGTAAATATCATATAACTAAACCCTACAAGGAAACCTTAGTAGATGATATTAACAAAAATGAAAGAGATTACCAACCTTTAATCCAATCTTGTAATTAGATTGATCCACTTGTGGAACTCGAACACTTAGATCCAACACTAAGGAAGGTAGTAACCAAAAGAGATTACCTCTAATGGTTTGTACCCAATTTGTCCAAGATTATTAATTTTCATGATATCCATCCAAGTGTAGTAAGAGTACCCACAAGGAATGGAGCAAAGAGAGGACAAAAACTCAAGGATTTAAGAATGCATGAGTAAGACACTTGATTTAGGAGCCATGGACCTCTATTTATAATGGTAAGTAACTTAGGGCCAAAGTTAGGGTTTTAGAGAAAAGCACTTGGTTCATCTTTCAATGAATAACCAATTAGCCCTTGCACTTTTAATTGGCACAAATTAATTCTAAATTAATTCCAATTAATTCTATAGAATTTTCATTCTGAGTTTCATTCTATGTAGCCATTTGAGGATTAGGGTTTTGAGAGTTGCAGGACGCAGCAATGAATGTTCTTGAAACACAAGGGAGTTTGAAAGCAGGGATGGTAAAAAGTGAGAGTGAAATGGTGAATCGAGTTAAAATAGTAAGAGTTAAAATCATACTCGAGTGGTAAAAGATAATGAACGGTTTCGATGACATAGGCTACAAATCGATGAGGCATGCGGACCACAGGGTTCTTACACGTGTCTTGATGGTTCATATTTGGCTCGTGTAAGGCTTTGAAACGTGGCCTTGTCAGAAAAAGTATCCGTTTAGAATAGGCGTGTGTAGCATTTGGTATCCTCAATCGATTTCTCTTAATCCTTTGAATGCGAACGGTTATCCCATAAATAATTTAAAAACGAATTGGCGGATCTCTGTCGGGGTTTCCCAACTCTTGATTGCCTCGATCTTTGCTGGATCCACATGGATTCCTTTCTCGCCAATCACATGTCCTAGGAAGTGTACCTTTCGAATCCAAAATTCACACTTTGAGAACTTAGCGTACAATTTCTGGTCCTTAAGTAATTCTAGTATCGCTTCTAAATGCTGCTCATGCTCCACTTTGCTTCAGGAATAGATTAGTATGTCATCAATAAACACCATCACAAAATTTGTCTAAATACGGTCTGCATACTCTATTCATTAGATCCATAAACACTGTTGGAGCATTAGTGAGTCCGAAAGGCATAACTAAAAACTCATAATGTCCGTATCGGGTTTTAAATGCCGTTTTAGGAATGTCTGCTCCATGGACTCCTAGTTGTTGGTATCATGATCGCAGATCGATCTTAGAAAAGAAACTAGCACCTTGAAGCTGATCAAACAGATCGTCTATCCTAGGGAGGGGTAACGATTTTTAATTGTCAACTTATTCAGCTCCCTATAGTCTATGCACATTCCGAATGATCCATCTTTCTTCTTAACAAACAATAAGGTGCTCCCCAAGGTGAAGAACTCGGCTGAATAAATCCTTTATCCAACAAATCTTGTATTTGATTTGATAATTCTTTCATTTATGCCGGTGTTAGGCGGTACGGTGCCTTGGCTACCGGGGCTGCTCTAGGAACTAAGTCAATTCGGAACTCGACTTGTCTTGGAGGAGGTTGTCCGGGTAATTCCTCTGGAAATACCTTAGGATAATTCCGAACTATGGGAATGTCCCGAATTTGTTATTCCTCAGATTTCATCTCTGCTACCTGAACTAAGAACGCTAGATACTTCTTCCTCAAACACCTATGAACTTCCAAACATGAGATTACCTTAATACTCCTTCTAGGTTTCTCTGCTTGAATGATAAGCGTCTTGCCACCATGAAATGGGATTCTTACGATCTTCTCGAAACAACAAATTTCAGCTCTATTCCGCGATAACCAATCCATCCCTACTACTACATCGAAACTTCCTAGTTCGATGGGGATGAGATCTATACTAAATACCTTCTCAGCTAAATTTAACGTACAGTTGGGAATTATGTCCCTAGCCTTAATCTTATGTCCATTTTCAATCTCTATAGCGTACACACCTTCTAGTTCTTTTGAGCTTAAATCAATCAAAGGCCTAAATTCTAAGGAAACAAAACTCATATCGGCACCAGAATCAAAAATCACTGACGCATAGTGGTCATTTAGAAGAAATGTACATGTCACTACATTTGGGTCCTGGCGTGCTTCTTTCGTTCCTATCACAAATGCTCTTCCCCGAGCCTGAGTTCCTTCAGTTCTTTTCATGGTTCGACCTTCTTGGCTTTCGCCATAGCCACCTATTAGTCCCCTTTTTATCGTAGGGAACCTGTCTCGGAGATGCTCCTGACTTCCACACTCAAAGCACTTCCTCCCGCTTTGGGTCTCTCCTTCCTTCTTGCAGTATTGAATAGTATGTTCCAATTGATTGCACTTCGAACACTGAAAACAAGCTCTGGAATGACGTCGGTTACATTTGTTGCACTTAGGAGAAAAGCCCGTATATTGCCCTTGCTCCTCGGTTTTCATTCCAAAGTTCTTTACGGATCGCGAGCTCCGGTTGGGACTTGGGATCGCTACTGCTCCTTCTTCCTGACCGATTCCCTAACTTTCTTTTTCCACTTCCACTGCTCTTTGTTGTAACTCCTGCCCTTACTGCATCGTTGGTCAAACGACTAGCTAACACTACTGCGCTTTGGATAGTTGTCGGGTTCGCTGACGTGACCATTCCTATAATCTCGGGTGCTAAGCCCAGATGTACCGATCAACTCGTTTTTCTTCAGGGGTAACCATGTGTGGCACAAGCTTGGAAAGTTCGTGGAAACGAGCCATGTATTTTTCCACATCCATTCCATTCATGTTATGGTTACAGAATTCAGCCTCCAGCTTCTGAATTTCACTCTTTGAGCAGTACTCCTCAACAAGAAGTTTCTTGAAATCCTCCCAAGATAACTTGTATGCAGCTTCACGGCCTCGGGTTTGTACTTGGATATTCCACCAAGTTAAATCCCTGACTTCCAGTTGGCATGTCGCATACTCCACCTTGCGGTCCTCCGAGCACTTACTAATATGTAGTACCGACTCCATACTATCAAACCAAGACAGTAATCCTACAGCACCCTCATTGCCGTAGAACTCTTTGCGCATGCAAGACATAAACGTCTTATAGGTGCACCCTTGGTTGCTACCATTGCTTCCGTCTCCGTTGAGGTCTCCATCATTTCTTCGGTTTGTGTTAATACCGGCAGTGACTTGGCTGATGATGTTAGGTATCGCGTTCTGTACTTGTTGAGCTATAAGTTGGGCAATGTCCGGTGTTTGATTCTCAGGGGTAGCTCCCGTGTTACGAGGGTTTCTCGTCGTCATATGTCTGAAATATTAAAAAATTATTAAAAGAAGGTTTAACTTGTAAAAAGGTAAAAACTTTATTCTTTGAAATAAGTTATTCATATAGTTTATAAGGTAATTTTCGTACGTCCAAAAATATTACGTCTAATAGGAAAGATTCATGTCTTTTCGTAATACTCAAAATTTGATGCTAGTGCATCGTTACAATAGTTCTTCAGATTAACAGAAATTAAAGAACATAACATAAACTACTAATAGTTAAGAGAAATGAGAATCACAATTTCCACAACTTGGCAGTACTGTTCCTTCCTTCTTGCCGCCCTTGTAGCAGCCACAGCCTTTTTCGCCACCCTAGTAGTGCATTCTTCCATCAGATGAGCCAACTCGAACAACTTGAGTATGGCCTGACCGTGCCCAGCTACCCTATGCTGGTCGGTCCTAAACTCACTTTCTAAGGTTCGCATCCTTATGGTCTCTTCGGGTGTCACGCCCACAACTCATGAAACTGGCACTCCCGTGAGTTTAAGAGAAGGTTCCGTGGTGATGGGTCGCGGTATCGATATTACGCTCCGAATTGGTAGGGCAACCCTCTTTCGGGCCGTTTGTCTAGTACGCGGTCCACGATTGGTTGGTTCGGGAACAGGATTAGTTGGTGGAGATTGGGATAGGACAGTCGTAGGGGTAATCGGATAAGAGTCACTAGATGTGTTATTGCTAGAGACCTCTAAATCGAAGTCCGAGTGTTCATACGGATCCTCTTCAGATGTCCACCGTGCCGAATTCGCCATAGTGAGTGAAGTGTCAATACAACTTATTGTTAGGGATATATATTAAGTTGTTTCAAAATAAGGAAAGGGTAAGCTTTATTGTAAAAGGCAAGTTTATAATGCCTAAAACTCTACTTTCCTTATAGCAATAGGATTCCTAGCAATATAAATAGATGTGATGGGGTAAAGGTTAATGGTGCAACATACATAGAGAGAGAGTCGATATTATGTTAAATCATCATTGTAATCAAACCTACAAGTGAGATATACAACGTATTTTATTCCTTATATTCTTCGTATTATTCTTATATTATTTGATCTTATCGTACTTGATTGTGAATCTGGGATCCACAATTGGTATCCGAGTCGACGATCTGAGTTTTGGACTGCATCTAATCGATTTCAACATTTCTAGGTAAAAAAATTTGATTTCCTCTATTATGATTGTTGTCGAACCCTATTGCATATAGCTTTACCCGATATATATTCATAATCTGTATGTTTGTGTTTTTGTCGATTCTAAGCATTATTAGCATCTATCGATATTCGTTCATCAAACAAATCTGCTGCTTCTATCGAGACTAACTACTATTGCTTCTATTGACATTCTTTCAAAACCAAGTTTTTTTCTTCAAACCTTTTTCCAGTAAGTTTAAAATCAATATCTGCTAAACCTAGTTAAATTACGTTCTTTCGATTTATGTTTCTTCATCAAATTAATTTGTGTTAGTTTTAAATCGAAAAATCCTAGTCTTTCTAAGAAATCGCACTTAAACAACCTGTTGAAGACTTGTCGCACCCTTACTTCACCCGACAAGTATTCAATTTGCTAATCAATTCCCATTTTTTTTCTTAACTAAATTGCTTTAGAGTATTTTGTGTTGCTTTTGCTGTTCTCTTACAATAGAAACTCAGGATCTAGTGATTCCTGCAGCTTTTCTGGTTCGAGAATTCTCAAGTAAACATTATATATCTGAGAAATTTTTTCCATAAACTTAATTGAAGAAAATTAGGAACTCGAGAGCTTAGCTGTACTTGTCCATAAAAAGACTAGATGACTTTGTTATTCTAGATCTTTTTAGTCAAGAATCGTTCGTTCTTGCTTTCTGATTCGTCGATTAAAGAAAAATTAGGAATTGATCTCTTTGAATACTTATCGACTCACATTAGGTCGACATCTTTATATCAAGTTTTTGTTCAGTTAAGGTTTTTTTTTCTCGTACCCGTCTCACTCTACAAAAAATTCTTGTCGAGCACATTAAACCCGAAAAAAAATCATCCTTTTTCTTCTTGAGTCTTTGTTACCCGACAAGACATCTTGTCGCATCCCCTTCAATCGACATCTAATCTTATCGAGTCTTCTTTACCCGACATAAATTATCAGTCGAGATAAATGTTTAGTTTCGTTCTTACAAATCTTAGATTTTTTCCAAAACTCACCGATCGAGATCACTTTCAAATCAAGTACAACGACTACACGCGAAGCTATGGCCATTGGTTCCGACACAAAACCACCAATTCTCTTCCGAGAAGAATACTCACAGTGGAAAGATCGGTTCCTCGACTTCGTTGATAGGAATGACTTGGCGGAAGAAATCATGCTTTCCATCAATGAAGGTTGGCCTCCTGTCCTTTACCAATAATGTCCAGCTATGCCAAATAATACTCCTCCTATAGCCGCAAGACAAGAAATTAAGCCGAAATCCAAATATATTCCTGAAGAAGCAAAAAGAGCCAATGCTGATCAACTTGCCCGATCATACCTAGTTATGACTATCCCTAATGATATTTACATGAGCGTTGATAGCCATTGTAGAACGGCTAAAGGGGTGTGGGAACAAATAGAAAAAATAATGCTTCGGACAAACATCGGCTCTCAATCGAAGATCACTAATTGCATCTTGCAATATGAGGAATTTAAGGCTATGGAAGGAGAAAGTCTTACGGACACTTATGAACGATTAGTCCATTTGCTAAATGAACTTAGCAAAAATGATATATCCGTAAGACTAAAATCGAGAACAATGTGAAACTTGTTAGCAATCTTCAACCTGAATGGCGTCGATTTGCCAATCAAATTAAACATAGCAAGTTTCTAGCATAACTCGATATTCATGAACTCTTTGAAACGTTGAAACAAGAAAAAGAGGAAGTTTTGGAAGTAATGGCAACAAAAAGCCTTCCGATCCAATCGCTCTGGTGGCTAATGAAGATCCAATTCCATCACGAACCATTCCGCAAGATAACTTTCCGGAGTCGGAAAAGGAAGACTTTGATGATCCTGAAATAGCCAGATTTCAACAACAATTGGCTCTTCTCACTCAAGACTTCAAACACAAATTCTCGTCGCCACAATTCCAATCAACAAAGATATGCTGCGAGATCTACGAACTTCGAGCGAAAGGCAACTTTCGATACTAAACCAAGAAAAGATGAAAAATGACCACCGAGCAAAGTTGAAGACAAGTTCAAAGGAGAGATGAGCTTGTGCTATAACTTTGGAAAGTCTGGACATTATTCTCGTAAATGCAAAAAGCCAGTCGTCAAAGACGGCAACTATTTCGCTTTCAAGTTCATGCTTGCTAAACAAGAAGAAGCCGACAAAGTGTTTATGGCGGAAGATGAACACTGGTTTCATAATGATGATGATGAACCTGATGAGGAAATCCAAGCTCATTTCAGTCTAATGGCTTATTCTGATCCCTTTTGTGAAGATACATCTTCTCACGCTTCCGACTACTCACCCGAGGTAAGTCATTCTGACTATGATAATTTTGTTGAGCAAATGAATGACTTGATGATACAGTTGCATGAATTACAATCTAAGTTAAAAACCGAAAAACTCTTGGCTTCTAACTTACAAGCACGGCTAGATAATAAGCATAACCAACTTTTCTTTGCAACATCCGAAATTGCCAACTATAAGAGTGATGTTCTAAAATTAGAAAAGAAAAAGACTGCTTTGACTGGCGAGATTTTAGTTCTAAAACAAAAAATTCAGATCTCACACAACGACTTAATAAATCTGAACGTGAGGCATTAAATGGATCTCTCCTAAATGATTATTTTCCCTCCTATACCGACAAAGAACTTCACACCGAACCACCATCTTTTAAACCTTATATTCCCACTTTATTTTTGGAAAAGAAAATCATTCAACTAGAAACGATGTTGGAGTCCGAACGTTCTTCATTGGAAAAGGAAAAGGAGACATTAATCATCAAAATTCAAACTTTAGAAAACAAAGCTTTCAATCTCAAAACCACGAAGTTGAAACAGCTTCAAATATTTCTTCTTGTAAAGCATTTGTTACCTCATATTTAGATGACTGTGAAGAAATATATTCAACTCTGATCCCAATTATTGTCCTCCCAAACAAAAATCTTCCCTCGCTCAAGAACAAATGGATAAGGAGTTAGATGAAATTGAGACAATCGAACTTTCCAAACAAAACTCAACGTGATGTTCAAATGATTCGGTTGACATTTTTGACTTTAGTCCTATTCTTCCAAGTCATGAGGATTTTGCTGATAAAGGCAAGAAACCCATCGAAACGGTCCGAAACCATTATGTTGAAAATGAATGCTGCACTAGTTCTTCACAACCCAACTCATTTCAACAAAAGGAACAAACCAATTTTTCTGGAAAGACTAAAACTCATCAACCAAACCATTCTAACAAACGTCCATTTCCTGTTTCAGCTGTACACCCTCTAAAGCAAGTTTGGATTGTAAAAGGATCAAATCAAGCAAAGTCTACATTTCGCAATAAAAGAGACAATTTTAATTTCAAAAACTCAAATCATAGTTCTAAATTTCCTGTTACTATTCATTCGGTTAAACATTTAATTGGATTTTCATGAAATAAAACTTGTTGCTCATGACTAGTAGAAAGGAGCTTCTCGCCAATTACGTTGAAAAACATGGCAGATCTGTACACTTCGGGAACAATCATTTCTCACCAATTCGAGGATACAGAGATATTATCAAAGATAATCTCACAATATCCAAAGTTTCCTATGTTCAAGGCCTTAGTCACAATCTACTAAGTATTGGTCAATTATGTGACAAAGAACTTGAGGTGGATTTTTTATCCGAATGATGTTGTGTTAGAACCTAAGAAGGAAGTGAACTATTAGCTGGATCTCGCAAGTCAAATCTCTACACCATCGATCTGTCAAAAGTTAAACCACCAACTGATGTGTGTCTCGTCTGAAAAGTCTCCAATGACAAAACCTGGTTATGGCATCACCAACTCTCCCACTTGAACCTTAAAAACATCAATCGACTCGTAAGTGGAGGGTTGGTCACCGGTTTGCCCACGATTAAGTATGAGAAGACCCACTTATACGGTGCTTGCGAGATGGTCAAAATGAAGAAAGTTTCTCACAAGCCCAAAGTGGAACACAACACGACCCGTCCTCTTCAGCTAATTCACATGGATCTGTGCGGCCCCATGCGAACTCAAAGCATCCATGGCAGAAAGTACGTTCTTGTTATGGTGGATGATTACTCTCGTTATACATGGGTCAAGTTTCTTCGCACAAAGAACGAAGCTCCCGAGATTATAATTGCCTCCTTAAAGAACATTCAAGTCAAATTAGAGCTCTTCGTCCAAACCATTCACACAGATAATGGCACCGAGTTCAAGAACCGCACGCTCGACTCATTTTTTACCTCAGTTGGTAGTACACATACCTTTTTTGCGGCTCGAACTCCTCAACAAAATGTTGTGGTCGAAAGACGTAACCGCACATTGGTTGAAGTTGTCCGAACCATGCTCGCCCACTCCAAACATCCGCACTATCTTTGGGCCGAAGCTATTAATACCGCCTGCCACACCCAAAACCGTTCAATCATCAACAAGCGGTTTACCAAAACTCCGTACGAGTTGATAAACAAACGGGTTCCATCCCTCCATCATTTCCGTACATTTGGCAGCCGGTTCTTCATACTGAACGAAAAAGAGGATCGTGGCAAACTTCACATCAAGGCCGAGGAAGCATACTTTCTCGGTTCTACTCCAAATGCATCGGCTTATCGAGTTTAAATGAAGAATGCATGATGTGTAACCGAAAGCGTCAATGTCCAATTTTATACAAAGGCTGAAATTGTTCCGAACCCATCAGTTCCGCACCCGCACTCACTGGTATATTAGCTTCCGAACACCTCCATCTAGAACCTGTTCATAACCCAGCTAATCCAAATTACGCCTCCACGTCCAAAAACGCCTCTTCTAACTTGGATGATTTATTCGAGCATTTTTACTCAGATTACTTCGGTCCTTACACTGAAATGCCGAAAACTATCTTTGCCCCTATCTTGCAAGTAGCCGAGACCACAACTCCTTCTGGACCGCCTTTATCCACGGAATCAGTCTCATCATCTGCTACTTCTAGTACAACTACCATTCCTGCAACTGCTCAAACCCACATAGAAACCGTCAACGTTACAGATCCAGTTGCTCCCTCAACTACCACCAATCCTCCAACGGACCCACTTCCTCACAACCCTATCCCTACACCTACGAATCTGGAACCGACATCCTCTCCCCCACCAACGAATCCCACTCAAAAGGATGTCTCAACTTCCGCTCGTCATTCCGAAGTGGCTCCAGCCTTAGAATCCGTTCAAAATCTTCTACTTGGCACGTATGTGGACGACCATCCCGAACTCTCACCGTTACAAATGCTTCCTCATTCTCGTATGTGGATCCGATCTCACCCACCCGAACAAATTATTGGAGATCCTTCAGCTCCGGTCACAACGAGATCTGCTTCGGCCAACGATTGCTTGTTTTCTTCTTTCCTAAGCAAAATATAAACCAAAACCATTATGGAAGCCATGCAAGAAGAACTCAATCAGTTTGAAAGTCTGAAGGTTTGGCAACTTGTTCCACGACCAAAGGACAAAACCATTATAGGCACCTAATGGATCTTCAAGAATAAACAAGACGAGGATGGCATTGTCATACGCGATAAAGCAAGGCTTGTTGCCCAAGGCTACCGTCAGCAAGAAGGCATAGACTATGACGAAACGTTCGCACTAGTTGCTCGAATGAAGCCATTCGCATGTTCTTGGCATACGCGGCTCACAAAAACTGTGTTGTTTTTCAAATAGACGTCAGTACTGCCTTTCTAAATGGTGTTCTATGAGAAGAAGTCTATGTTTCCCAGCTTGATGGATTTTTCGACCCATCAAAACGAAATCATGTATATATTCTCGACAAAGCTCTCTATGGCCTCAAACAAGCTCCTCGCGCATGGTATGACAGTCAATCTGCTTATTTGGTCAAAAACGGGTACTCCAAAAGTAAGATCAATCCTAGACTTTTCATTAAAAAGGAAGATGGTGATATCATGCAGATTTATGTAGATGACATTATCTTTGGTTCGACTAACCCAAAACAATGCAAAAACTTCTCCGAACTCATGATTGCCAAGTTCAAAATCAGCATCATGGGAGTGCTGAATTTTTTCCTCGGTCTTCAAGTAAAACAATTTGCAACGGGAATATTCATTAACTAATCGAAATACATCTCGGTTATGTTACATAAATATAACATGACGACCTGTACTTCGATTGGCACTCCCATGTCTCCAGGTTCAAAATTACACGCTGATCCTTTGGGAAAAGCGGTTGATTCTAAAACCTATCGGGGAATGGTTGGTTCATTAATGTACTCAACGGCTAGTCGATCGGACATAGTGTTTGCTACATCTCTATGTGTCAGATATCAAGCCTCTCCCAAAGAATCCTACCATAGCGCTATTAAAAGAATTTTTCGTTATTTAAAACGTACTACTGATTTTGGCCTATGACATCCTAAGGATACGGTTTTTGAATTAACTGCTTTTTCAGATGTTGATCATGTCGGATGCATGCTTGATCGAAAAAGCACGAAGGGTCACATTCAATTCTTGGGAGATAAACTAGTCAGTTGTTCATCAAATAAACAAACATGCGTCTCCACATCCACTATGGAAGTCGAATACATCGTTGCCGCAAGTTGCTGCTCACAAGTAATTTGGATGCGCACGCAATTCAAAGACAATGGCTTTTGGTTCAACAAGATTCCTATCTATTGTGACTAGAAGAGCGGAATTGCCATATTCATCAATCCAGTCCAACACAGCAAGACAAAACACATTGATGTCCGGTACCACTTTATTAAAGACCATGTCGAAAGAGGTACAATCGAATTATACTTTGTTAATACAGAACTTCAGCTTGCCGACCTATTCACAAAGGCATTGGATGAGAAACGCTTCCAATTCCTAGTGTCTAAGTTAGGCATGCTAAATCTCAAAACCTGATTTTCAATCAGTATCGTTAAAATTCACAAAATGCCCATTTAAGTGTTAATGTACATTCTCTCTTTGAAATGCATCTTCATTATACGTGAATTTTCATTTTGTGAATTTTATATTTTAAAATTTTTTTGTATTTTCGTAAGTCTTTTCGTACTTGTACAATTTTTTTTGTTAGGTGTGTGTCTTTACATCTTCTAGTTTTCGATGTTTGTTTTTCTAACGGTTTCAGTTTTCGAGGGGGAGTGGTAAGGTAAGTTTTTCTTAACTCACATTATCGTAGGGGGAGCTAAGTTTTCTTATCTTAGGCACCGTTCAAGGGGGAGCACTTAGAATTTGTGTACAAATGTTTTTCTTTACTCCGCTTGTCGCCTCAATAGGACTCGACATCTGACGATGTCGAGTTACTAACGCTCGACAAGCCACCCTTGTGTTGTCCTCGGCCCAACCTCGACATGCCGGGTGTCTCACTCCGACTATTTAAACAAGATGACCCCATTTTCACTGTTTTATTCTTCAAATTTCTTTTTCCCTCTGTTTTTCTCTAAACCACACCCGAACACTCAGTCATCTAACAAAATTTTCAAAATCTTCGATTTGTGCGAATCCGATTACACCACCAGGTTCGTAATTACTTCCTTAACATCTTTAATACTTGCAATTTTTAGTTTTAATGCTTGCATGCTCTTCAATTTTGTGTTCAACTGTTCGGATTCCTAACCCTTGGGTTTCACCCGTTTTCATACTTTTTGGCACTTCAAGATCTGTGTTTCCTGCTGGTATTATCTATGAACTTGAATCCCTTTATAGGGATTTTTTATGGACCCAAGGTACAAATCCCATGGGAAATGTCGAGTTGCTTGGGATGAGATTTGCCAACCAGAAAGATGCGGGTGTCTTGGGTTCAAAAAATTAGGCCTGTGGAATAGATGTTTGGTCACAAAACATATCTGGGATATATTGCGAAAACGAAACTCCCTATGGTTAAGATGGGTGAGTAGTCACTATATCCAAGGAATGAATTTTTGGATGCTGAAAAAGAAAGATTGGTGGTCCTGGATCTTCCGCAGTATGCTTAGGATTCGGAATCACATAAGGGAGTTTTTCCTCATTCAAATTGGTGACGGGAAGTCTACAAATGCTTGGGAGGATAAATGGCTGCCTGTTGGTCTTTTGAGTTCCTTAGTTTCCTACCGAACTATTCATGCATTGGGCTTTACGGTTCATGATACATTACGTGAGGTTATTCAGACGATTGGCAATGCTTGGCCTAGTGATATGATTTCCCGATCCCGTAATTGGCCAATATTCCAGTCCCAGTTCTTTCGCAAGGGGAGGATAAGGTTTCTTGGATAGACCGGAATAATATAAAGGTTGAGTTTCCTATTCACAATGCTTGGGCGTCTATGGAACAGGATCATGCAACTGTTGAGTAGTCAAAGGTGGTTTGGAATAAAGCCTACATCCCCAAACATGCTCTATATATTTGGTTAGCTTGTAAGTTGCGGTTGCCCACACAAGATCACATTCTAAATTGGAAACAACACCCCCCGGATATAAAATGCCTCTTGTGTCATCAATGCTTGGAAACTCATAACCATTTATTCTTTCAGTGTGACTACTCGAAAGATATATGGGAGTTGATGAAAACAGAAGTTTCTTTACGACACATACCGGAATGTTGGGATGATATCTTGGACCGCCTCAACAGTGATCACTATGCCTCTTGGTCTACCCTGCAAAGGGTGGCCTTATCTGCAGCTGTTTATTATATTTGGCAGGAAAGGAACAAGAGGCTGTTTGAAAACTGAAATAGAAGCACTGAGAAGGTGTTCAAGGAAGCTAGGGGAATGATCCTCCAAAGAATGGCGTGGAGGAGGAACGGTCGGCACAGTACTATTAACAATGGAGTTGCAATTTGAAGAGGTTGTTGTGGCTTTTATTTGGCTTTGGACCTGGTTTTTTGCTTGCTTCTTGGTCGTCTCTGTTTGGCTTTGTTTGTTCTGGTTACTTGTTGCTTGGTTTTTGATTTCCAAGTTGGCTTTCTTTTGTTTCTTTTTTGATCTAACCTGAACCGTTGTTTTTTCTTCTGTTTTTAATGGATGTGCCTGGGTTTTCCGCTAAAAAGAAGATCGAATCAGACAATAGCAGTAGTTATAATAGTGTTAGACGATGCCCATCGACCCTAGATCTAGGCTCAATTTCATCAAATTCGCACTTTAAATTCTGGGAAGAGCACTGTTCATACTTATCGCCTCAGCTAAAACACTTAATCTTTTTATGAACTTATAGGAGACTTATCGATTCCCTTGGGTCGGACATGTTTCCTTGTCGAGTCCCAACGAATCGACATAACTAACTAAGTGTTTATGTCGCGTCCCATAAGGTCGACATGCTTTATTTTCGCGTCCCAAACCATCGACATATTTGTCCAAGGCTTTATGTCGTTGATAGATATCAGAAGATAGCTTCAAAAGAAGACTGGGTTCTGAAGACAACATAGTTCAGATCTTCTGAACTTGTTCCGAAGAGAGAAAGGTTCAGAACTAGAAGATGGGCAAAGCAAAGCCTAAGGCATAACTTCTGAAGTGGCTACTTCGGAAGTTCTGAAGAATCTGAAGAAGATCTGAAGAAGTTCTGAAGATTGTTCTGAAGATACTTCTGAATAAGTTCTAAAGAAGTTCAGAAGTAGTTCTGAACACGTCTGTTATTTTTGTACTGTATCTTTAGCATTTCACTTTGTAAATAAATAAGTTTGTTAGACAATTAAATCTAACGTTCATAAAGCTTGTAAAGATAAATACTTTGTAATACTTTTCAGTAATCAATACGATATACAACTTCAGTAACATAATTCTTGTTCTTGTTCTTTAATTTCTTCACATTCTTGATAGTTTGGGATCTAACAGTCGTGTCCTTCAATCAACAAGATTTTCATAGACCAGCCTTATCTGAACTTGTCCAAGACTTTATGTCGACTCTGTTAGGCCCGATATAAATTTATCTCGAATCCTATAGGCTCGCAATACCTACTAAATCATACTTAGAAAATATTAGTGTTCATCTCGACCCTATTTCATTCGATAAATATTTACCTCAACCCATTTAGACTCGATATAAATTTATGTCGCCCCTTTGGTGCTCGACATCTATCCTTAAAGTTGTCTAGACAATCTTAAGTATTTATCTTGCATCTATTAGACTCGACATCTATTAATGTCGACTATTATAGACTCGACATACTTACTTCTTGTCTTGGCAAACATTTAAGAGCATATATCGATCCAAATTCGACCGACATCTATTTATGTCGATTATTAAAGGCTCGACATCCTCCTTTCATGTTCAAGTCTTATTTGTTTCAATCCTATCGACTTTTTGATACTCGACAAACATTGTTTTCTCGATAGGACTTCACTCGACATCATTTTATATCGAGTATCACCTCAGATTCAAGGCGCGACATCTATACTTAGCATTTTTTTAAGCCATATTTCAATCTACACCTTGAACTAATCTTCTCTCTATGGTTTACTAACTTTGAATTTTTAGTATCAATGGCGGCTAATCAAGATCCTAATTTATCGGATGACGAGCACCCCATGCCTTCAGAATGCTCCACTGCCCCAAGCATTAATGTGGCAAACGAGATGATGTGTTAATTCCACCTAACAAAAAGAAGGAACTCTTACCGAACAACCATCGTCCCCGACTTTAGCATGAATCTCGAGCATCCTGTGGAGATCTTAAAAAGACAACCCCTGCGGTATGCTTTTTCCTTGGAGCATCATGTCCTAGCATTTTACCTTCAACAATTCTGGTATACCCTGACGTACCATCCAGATGAAGGTGACTACCACTTTACAACCCAAATCAATGACTACGTAACTCGGCTCACGCCATCCAGAATACGCTGCGTCCTACGCCTTCCTACCTTGGATACATATGAAGATCCGGTAACTGAAAAAGAATTGTGCCAACACATCCATGCCTTAGGCTTCAAATCTCAACTTACATCTGTCGGATAGTTCAAGCGAATGTTTCTACCAAAAATTTGGTTCACCCTTTTCTCACTTATGAACCGCTGTCTGACAGGCAAACACACTGGCATGGATAGAGCCAGCATGGCCATACTACGGATTTTCCATGGGATCATCTATTGCTGAAACTACGACTACACAACGCTTATCTGGACGAATCTACTTGATTATGTTGCGGACAAAGAAAACTCGAGGGCCCGCCAATTCCTTCCATATCAGCGGTTCTTCCAACTATTCAGCATGCACCGAGTGTGATAGCATATAGGGAGCGAAACGGCTTAATGGCTCTGTAGATCCTAGTATATGCAAGCACAATGATTATATTGAATAAAACGAATAAGAACACAAAGATTAAAGAAGCTTCGTAGTCATATAAATCACTTGAATGATTACAATATTGATATGACGGTATTTCGGCTCTCTAGTAATCGACTTTCATTAAGAATAACCCTAGACTCCTATTTATATTGAAAGGCCTATTCTAATTAAGGAAGGAAAGAGTTTAAGGAATTATAAACTTCCTTTTACAATTGAGCATATCCATTCCTTATTTTGTCACAATAAAATAATAGACCTAACAATCTCCCCCTTTGTAGCAAAATATATCTTCACTTCTTCAGCTCGAACATACCTTCGAATCTTCTTAGAGTCTGACGAAATATTATCCTTTCGTCAATTAACCTGATAGCTTCCAAAAGAGAATTTTTTCTAGTTGAGCTCATCCTTGTCGTACTTTTCTTGTCAGTAGCAATCTTTGAAGCTAATCTGTTTCGAATACCCCATAACGTTCCATCTGAATAGGCAGCAACTTCATCAAATCTCAAAAATCTCTTTTCACCCTTCATATGCATCCATACAACTCTGTGTGCTGGATATGTAAGAACAGTTGTAACATCATATTTATCCAACTCAAGAATTGTTTGATTAGGCTTGGCAATATGAATCTTCTTTTGTTCACTTTCAATCCCACGCTGCAAATCATGAAGATAGTTGTTTCTGAGTTCCTTTTGTATGTGACGCACCACAGCTCTTAAAGCCTTTTGTTCATCCTCGTTTCTTTCCTTCTTGTCTCATAGATCGTTATACATCGTTTCAAAGTCCAAGATATCAAGGTTAGAAAAATCAGCTTTAGAAAAAATGTATACTTTACCATCTTCTCTTAGAACTTTGAAAGTTGGATACTCGACTTGAAAGACTTTGTCAGAACCAATCTGCATAATCCCGATAATCCAGTGTCGTGAGATTACATCGGATGGCTTATGAGCTTTCATTTTTAGGATGTGAACATATTCCTTAACTTGAGCTGGATCCATCTCCATTACTAAATGAATGTGCGCCAAGTCTTCAGATTTCATATTCTTCCTGAAAATCCGTTCCATAGTTTCTTCAAGATATGGCACCTGGATTTGCTGATTTATCCATTTAGACTTGCTCTCAGTTAGCATCCTTTGCCACCGAATTTGATGAGGTAACAGTATTGGTTCATTTGGATCTCCTAAACTGTAATTCTTCTCCGTGTGTTTCAAATTCACATAATCTTGTTCTTGGAGATCGGGTTCATATGGATCTTTAAACCAGTTTTTCATGGAATTCCTTAGATTTTGAACATCGACTGTCTCTTCATTGGACTCCGATTCAGCAGCTTCAGATGTTCTCTCAAAGTTAATATCTACCGCAGGCTTTTCAACCGTAGGCGTATTTACTTCTTGAATCAGACTAGGATGCTGTCTTCGGCGGGTTGGTGGCGCAGATGGACCAGTAGGAGTTGGAGCAGATGGTTGAGATTGAGTTCTTGAAACTCGGCGTATCTCCCCCTCAGGGCGATTAGGAGCAGTGCCCGGATCGTCCTGATCAGGTCGAGGGGTAGGAACGGAAACAGCCGGTCTAAAAGAGTCTTGAAGTTCAGTGCGAAGACCGGTAATGGTACCAAGAAGCTCATCATGATTTCTTTGCTGAGTCGTATGCATATCAGATAACTTTTGTTCCATGTCGGCTTTGAATAGGTCAAACTCATATCGAGTGACTGTCGGAATTTCCAGATGTCGCCGTAGAAGACCCATGAAAGAATCTTCAGGTTGATCCCTAGCAGTGGCTTCGGCAAGCAAGTTAGCATATAACATCAACATGAGCTCATCATTGTTGTACTCATATCGATGTGGTGACGGAGGCCGATTCCGGGGGTCCGGGGTCGGATCCGAATGTTGTGGTTGCAGTGGTGGAGTGCGACTGCTGCTCGGTCTGGAAGAACTTGCTTGATTTGGATCTGGCTGTCAGGAGTGTGATGCTTGAAGGACTTCCCGAACAAAGGCTTGTCTTTTAGCAGTCATGCGAGCCTCAAGAGCTTTTAACGAATCTTGAGCTCGTTGGAATTGAGCATCCATAAGCGCTTTAGCTTCGGGAGATATCGTGAAAAACGGAGTAGTGGTACCTGAGAGGGAAACGCCGGGATCACTTAGATACCCGTTGACATCACAATTGAATAAACAGGATGACCTACGTTCAGTGATACCATTGATGTAGCACTGGTAGAATTTCCTTCCAATCCTCGTGAAATGTTCGGAAGGGACACCACTATGGAAGTTCTGACTGGGCAACGAAGGCTCTCAGTGTGTGAAGACACATGTTCCCTAACTGGCTCTAGACTCGAAGTTCATACAACTGAAGTCGAAGCAGGTGAGCTACTACCTCTTGATTCAATAGTTGTGCCTCCCGAATGGAGGGGAGCTAGATAAGAAGCTAAACTCACAAGTATATGTGAAACTGTCGACTGTTGGGAGCCTTCAGAGTGGCAAGGAGGGGTGTGCAAGTGCGGTGCTAGGTCCACAACGTCTTGTCCACTAGACATACCCAACGAATGAGTAGGGCTAGCAGACGCGGTTACTTGGATGGGGGAGTCTGGTATCGCACTCACAATAGTTTTTCTCGTCCCATCACCCACGCTCACACATTATTTTTCAACTAAATCTCCCTCCGCTCTCCTTATCTCTCCAATATGAGGCTTGATGAATATGTCAGACATGGAACCAGAGAACTGGTCTGTTTCAAAATCGAATGGTTCAGTCGGGTCATCATGTGGTTCATCATTGGTGCAACATTTTGTTCTTTAGTGTCCGATGTAGAATCGGATAGAGGTGGTTATGGACCAATTCGGCTAAGAGCTTGTTCTTTGATGGTTGCGGTTCTTAGACGGCGGGAAAGTGGTTGAATAGCGGATTCTTCTTCATTAGACGATAAAGGTCGTGGGCGAATGCGAGTACAATTGACAAGAATTTTGAAGCAAGGAGTAGGTCAGGAAGTAGAAGCAGCCCGTGGGATAGTGGGTGGTGGAAGTGGGATAGTTGGGGCAACTGTAGTTGGTATTGGCTGATCAGGTGCACCGCCCTCGTCATTCCCCCTTACAGATGGCTCATCACCCTATTCAGGATCCCGATGATCCTGAACCTGCTCATCTACCCTAGGACCCTCTCCGTGCTCATGATTATCCTCGCAGTTTGGCTCTTGGACAGGCACAACCGGAGGTGGTTGAGCCATTAAGCCGTGTCTCTCCCTATATGCTATAACACTCGGTGCATTCTGATCAGCATAGACAAGCAGGGCTTCAGGGATAGGCATGATGAAGTCAAATTGTCGGTCGTTAAGCTTGAGGAACTTCAGCAAGTTGGTTGGTCCCAACGGTGATCCTGTTCGTCGGGGTATATCTGGTTTGGGTGATAGCATGGCATGTATAAATAGTTGAAGGAACCGTTGAAAGGGTACATTGTTTTGAACTGGTCTGTGGGAGGTACATTGTTTTGAACTGGTCGGGGCTTGTTAGAGTTTCGGGGGAGTTATATCCAAGGGCCTGAATTTCAGTACAAAGTTCTTATTCGGTCACGAAGGCATCAAACAGCCTTTCGTCGGTGGCGACAGGCAGACGCAGAATTCGACGGATCCGTGAAGGTGTCAGATGGGTGACAAAGTAGTCAATCTTGGCAGTGAAGTGGTGGTCACCGTCATCCGGATGGTATATTAAGGTGCACCAGAACTGCTGAAGATAGAACAGGGGAACGCGATGATCAAAGGCAAATGCATAGCGAAGGGGGAGGCGTTGAAGGATATCGAGGATGACTTGGTGTTCAATAGTGATGCCAAAATCGAGACGGTGATTGTTTGGTTTGAGGTTTCTAAGCTCCTCTTTAGGCATCAAGAGTTCGTCTCGGTTGACTGCGTTAGTACTTGGTTTAGTTGACCTTTCAAAGGGCATGGGGAGCTCATCATCGAAAAGTTGTGGATCGTTGATAGTCGCCATTTGAACTGAAAGAAAACAGTTAGCAAACCACAGGAAAAGTCAGTTTTATGGATGAAGTGAGGTTATAAAAAATTCAAGTCTGAATGTCGAGTCCGGTTTGGTCGACAAGGGTTGAGAACATATCGAATCCTATTGTACACTTAAGATAGGAAATCGAGACTAGGATGGTCGATAAAGAAAATTTTATCGAGTGCAATCCGAAAGATGAAAAATAAGGATATCGAATCAAGCTGGGTCGACATAAAGACTTGGTGAAATTATAAAGAGCAAACCTGTTAGAGTTGACAAACAAAATGTCGGGACATGGAGAATCGACAATCACAAATACTTGAGAGAAAGTTCACAGATGAATTGTGAATTTTATCGATCCTTTGATGGTCGACAAAAAATTTATGTCGAGTCCTAAAGGGTCGATAAAACTACTTAGACATTTTGAAGGGTCGATAAAAAAAATATGTCGGGTCTTGAAGGGTCGATAAAAACACTTGTATAATCTATGATGATTTTCATCGATCCTTTGAGACTCGACAAAAAATTAAGTCGGGTCATAAGGGGTCGATAAAAACACTTAGAGTTTATGAAGATGTTCTTATCTATCTTTAAGACTTCGACAAAAACCTAAGTATGGTCTTAAAGAGTCGATAAAAATTCAAGGGAAACCAGTGAAAATCCTAAGTGATCAGATGCAAAATAGGCCCAAAAGTGAAAAAAAAACCTAAGTCTAAGTGCGATTAGTGACCTCTATTGCATCTAAAACTAAACATAGCCCAAAATATGTAAAAATAATCCTTAAAATCGACTGAAAGAACAGAACTCGGAAACCCATAGGTTTGGGAAGCTGGACAGTTTGATGGGCCAAAATCACTAGCATGCAATGGAAGAAATTAAAACCATCAAGATTTAAAGTTGATCAAGAGAAGAATGCGAACCTGGTGATGCTTTCAGATTTGTAAAACTCGACGATTTGAAAAATCAATTTCTAGAACTGAAGAATTCAAAGGGTTTTATAGAGAAAGAGGGAAAATCAAACTAGTTTCAAAAGTAAGTGTGTGAGAGTGGGGCCCGATATTTAAATAGTGGGTCATCGGGTGAAAACACATGGCAAACTCTCACTGGGCCGAGAAAGATGATGACATCAGCTGGATGTCGATTGGTGTGTTTGTCAGGCCAAGGCTGGTCGACAAAACCTTTTTGTCGGGCCCTTAGGGGCCGAGAACCTTAAAATAACACAGGTGTCACATCCAAACCTGTTAATTACTCTTTGCCTGAAAGAATTCCATTTGTAAAATCAGAGACTTTATTTTCTAAAGAAAAATCTCTTAGTTCTGATGAAACAGGGAAAATTTCTGAAACAGAAGTAACAAATAAAGATATTTCAAATATTTCAGAAAATATTTCTAAACATACTTCTGAATCAAAAATTATTTCTGAAGAAAAATCTGAACTAATTATTAAAATTGAGATTACTTCTGAATTATCTTCTGAACAAACTTCTGAGTTATTTTCTGAAGTTTGTTCAGAAGATCATTCTGATAATAATAAATCAGAACATGAAGAAAAATATGATGAATTCTCAGATATTGAATCTTTAAAATATAATGATGAAAATTCAGAAATATATTTTGATAATTCTGATGATGAGTCTGAGAAAATTTTAAATCTAATTTTTTTTGCATCAAACATGACTCAGAACAAGTTCTCAGATTTAATAAATGTTTCAGATTCAGAAGATGATGATGATCCTAAGGTAGCGTTTGGTACGCAGACATGATTGGACTAGACAGGACAGGACAGAACGGGACTAGACAGGACAGGACAAGAGGGTGGGACAGGACTGGACAAGACAGAACAAATGTGTGTTTGGTACACCACAGGACATGACCAAACTAGACAAGTTGTGACATAAATTATTTGAGGCTTTTATATTATATAACAGTTATATATACATACATATATATTAGTTTAAAATTTAAATGAGAATTTTGTTATAACTGATGATAGTTTGAAAAACCCGATTCACACAAATAAGAAATTATGCTTTATTCTGATGGTAGTATTGGTGGCGGCAATGAATGGTGGTGATCAGTGGCCGATGTTGATTTTAAATGACTTAAGACGGTGGTGGTGGTGGTTATGGTGGAGTTGAGGTGGCCCACAGTGGTGGTGGTGGTCGACGATGGTGGTGGTTATGGTGGAGGTGAGGTGGGCCACAGTGGAGATGGACGGTGGTGGTCGGTGGCCAACGATGGTTGTGGAGGTGGAAGAGAATGTTGGTGTAGTAGAGGTGGCCAACGGTGGTAGTGGTGGTGGCGATGGATGGTGGTTGTGAAGGAAGTGAAAATGGTAGATAACTGTGATGATGGTGGTCGGCAGTGGTAGTGATTATTGTGGAGGTGAGGTGGCCACGGTGGTGGTGGTAGCGATGAACGGTGGTGGTTGGTGGTCGACGGTGGTTGTAGAAGTAGCGGAGGAAGTTGTTGTTCTAGAGGAGGAGGTGGAGGTGGCCAATGGTGGTGGTGGTAGTGGCAATGGATGATAGTTGTTGGTGGCCGACTGTGGCTACCGGTGGTTGTCGGCAATACCGGCGGTCGTGACTTGTGGTGTTGATCATTAAAACAAGTACCATATTAAGGTTATATATCAAATGAGGGTAGATTAGTGATATTTGATTTTATGTCACATTCTTGTCCCATCTTGTTCCACCTATTTTGGTGGAACAAGAAAAAGTATTTTTTGTCCCACTCTGTCCCAAATTGTCCCAGTTTTGTCCCTGTCCCATGTCATGCCAAACGTGGGACAGTGAATTCCTGTCCTGTCCCATGTTGCACCAAACGTGGGATAGGGAGGTTTGTCCCGTTCTGTCATGCCCCGTCCTGTGTACCAAACGCACCCTAAGGTTGAAGTCATTGATAAAGAAGGTTATATTATATACAAATCAAAATCTTGTTTGACTGAAGGAGAAATTTTAAAATCTGAAGCTCCAAAATTGCCTTCAGAAATGTTCAATCCTGTATTTCTGAAAACAGAATTTCTAAACACTGAGACTTCAGACAAATTCAAAACTCCTATATCTAAAAACACATCTTTGAATTCAGAAAATTCTTCAATATCATCATCTAACTTTGTAACCAGAATTAAATTGTTTGAAAAATGACAGTCTTCTAATTCAAAATCTGAAATTCAAAATTCGGAACCTAAATCTAAAGTTGGTAAAAGAACTTATTATACTAATCTTCACTTTTTATCTTTAACAGAGCTATCCACTTTAGTTTGGAGAAAGAAAGGTGAAAGACTATCAAAGACTGCCAAATTATATAGTTTTTCAATTTCTATGAAAATTGATGTACCACACATTAATCAAGTGAATAAAAGAAAGGCATATATTGCAAAATCAAATGTTGTTGATTCTTGTTCATATACTGGTATATTAAATATTCTGAAGAATCATATTCATTGTATTAGTTGTGGTCATCATATCTTTCATCTCAACTACAAAACCAACAAGAAAAATCTTCAGAAATTACTTCAGAACTTTTCAGCAAATTTGGAAAATAAGCATAAAAATAAAAATAAACATAAAAATAATACAAGAAAAGACAAATTCAAAAGTTCTGAACAAAATCCTGAATTTCAAAATGTTAAGTCAAAGTTCAGAATTTCAAAGTTTTTGACTAATCTCACAGGACCCATTTTTAAATGGGTACCTAAATCTCAATAATCATTTTTGCAGGTATGCCATGTATGGGTCTTAGATTCAGGATGTTCGGGACACATGACACCTTTCAAAGAGCTTCTAACTGATTATCATGAATGATATGGAGGAACAGTTAGCTTCAGAAACAATGCAAAAGGATATGTGAGAGGTTATGGAACTTTTTCCAAAGGAGATGTAAAAGTAATGAAGGTTTTCTATGTTGAAGGTCTAAAACATAACCTCTTCAGTATAAGTCAGTTTTTTGACAAATATTGGAAAGTAAATTTTGACGTAGACTACTGTCATGTTCTGAGTTCAGCAAACAAAAATGAATTAACTGCTTATAGAGATGGAGATATATACACTGCAACTTTCACTACAGATGGACAATTACAAGGAGTTTGTTATATTTCCACAACTATGAGAAATGATAGTTGGCTTTGGCAGAGAAGAATGTCACATCTGAAGAATTCTTTATGTTCTGCATGTGAACTAGGGAAGATCAAAAGAAGCTCGCATCCTCTGAAAATGCTATCTAATGCAAAGCTCCACTTGAAATGCTACATATGGATTTGTGGGACCAATGAAGACTCAAAGCATGGGTGGAAAGAAGTATATTCTTGTCATTATAGATGAATATTCAAGATATACTTGGGTTGAGTTTCTAAGATTCAAATCTGATACTTCTGAAAGGCTCATCCCTTTTCTGAAGAAAATAAAAGTTCTTCTTCAACTACCAATCCAAAAGATCAGAAGTGATAATGGCACAGAATTTACAAATTCTACACTTCAGAACTTTTTGGAATCTGTTGGTATATCACACAATTTTTTCGCTGCCAGAACTCCTCAACAGAATAGTGTAGTTGGAAGGAAAAATAGAACTTTGGTAGAAGCTGCAAGGACCGTGTTAGTCTAGTCTGAACTCCCTTTATCTCTTTGGGCAGAAGCAATAGCAACTGCATGTTTTACTGAGAACAAGACTATTCTTAACAGAAAACTACTTAAAACTCCTTATGAAATTATTAAGCAAAGAAAACCCTCAATTAAAATTTTGGTTGCAGGTGTTTTCTTCTGAATGATACACAGCATCTACATAAATTTGCACCTAAGGGTACAGCTGGTATCTTTGTTGGCTATTCTCAAGGATCCAAGGCGTATAGAGTACTCATCAAAGGAACTCAAAGGATCATTGAAACTTCAAATATCAGAATTCATGAGTCATTTTGACTTCTGAACAAGACAGTTCAGAACTCAAGCTTAACCCAGTTTTTGAAATTTTGGATTCAGAAAACAGCAAAGCCAATCACACTTCTGAATCTAAAACTTTACTTAAATCAAATTTAGATACATTATGTCAAGACTTATTTGATATTTCTGTGAATATTTCTGCAGATTATCAGAATCCTTCTCTTCTTAGAAGCATATCAGATCCATAATCTACAGAACCTACAATATCAAATCTTTCTGGACCACCTATCTCAACCTCAAATTTAGATTTTCCTACTTCTGAATTTGTACAAGTCATTTCAGAAACAGTTCAAGACATTTCTGAGCCTGTTGTTCCTATTTCTGAACCAATGCCTATTATTTCTGAACCAGTACAAAATCTTCATTTTGAGGGGGAGATTTTAGATCTCCATTCAGTTATCAATCATGATACTGTAACACAAGCAATCATTGATGATTATGACTTCTTCAACAATGTCTCATCTGTTCAACCATTACCAAATGTAACCAAATGGACATCATGTCATCCAAATCATCAGATTATTGGTGATGCATCTAAAGGTGTACAAACAAGGTCAGTATGTGAATTTCTTAAGCAGTATGGAACCCAAAAAGCCATATGAAGCACTTCAAGATCCAGACTGGATTTTAGCTATACAAGATGAGCTAAATCAATTTGAAAGAAATAAAGTCTAGAGATTGATTCCAAAACAACAAGGTAAATCAATCATTGGCACTAAGTGGGTTTTCAGAAATAAAAAAAATGAAAATGGAATTGTTATGAGAAACAAAGCAAGACTTGTAGCTAAGGGGTATTGTCAACAAGAAGGCATTGATTATGATGAAACCTTTGCTCCCGTTACAAGAATAGAAGCTATTAGAATTTTTCTTGCATATGCTGCTCATAAAAACATGAAAGTCTTTCAAATAGATGTTAAATGTGCATTTCTGAATGGAATTCTTCATGAAGAAGTGTATGTTGAGCAACCAAAAGATTTTGTAAGTAAAGAATTTCCAGATCATGTCTATATCTTAGACAAAGCCTTATATGGACTTAAACATGCACCAAGAGCATGGTATGACACTCTTACAACTTTTTTTTTGAATTCCAAATTCAAAAGAGGTACAGTTGATACCGCTTTTGTTAGATCCCAAACTATCAAGAATGTAGAAAGATTAAAGAACAGCAACAAGAATTATGTCACTGAAGTTGTATATCGTATTGATCACTGAACAGTATTACAAAGTATGTATCTTTACAAACTCTATAAAACGTATTTATAACTGTCAAACAAACTAGCTATTTATATACAAACAAAAATGCTAAAGTTACAGTACAATAATGACAGACATGTTCAGAACTACTACTGAACATCTTCAGAACTACACTTCAGAACCTCTTTAGAACTTCAGAACTTTTGAAGTAGTCACTTCAGAAGTTTTGCCTTAGGCGTTTTTTTGCCTGTCTTCAGACTTCTGAGCATCTCTCTCTTCAGAATCTATTATACTTTTGAAGCTATCTTTTGATATCTATCAATCTCCCCTTAGCTTCAAAAGCTCAAATTATACTTCCAGAAGTTCAAAATCTCTCTTACATCTTTAAGAATAAGGCTTCTGTATTCCAAAATAGATTCAGTGATTCTGAGCATCTCTTTTGCCAACTTTCTGTATTTCTCCCATTCCTCATCACTAAATTTCTTTTGTCTTTTATTTTTCTTCTTCTCCAGTCTATCTCTTATAACCATAAAAGTTCCATTACAACACTTGTGCAGTTTTTTCAAATCTTACAAATAACAATCTATCAAAACACTTGCACAAAAAGCCTAGAGGCTGAATGACTAGAGTACTTCTTCTGAGGTTTTCAATATCTGTTAAGCTTAAGTTTGGAGCAATCATATGAACTTTTCCGTTGTTCATAACATAAGCCACTTGGAAATCTATTTTAGCTGCCCAAATAAATTCTCTTACAAGCCATCTCTGAGAACTGGGAAAGATTTTTGAATTTGGCAATGGAATCATGAAAGGGGTATAAACTTCTGTAAACTCTTAAAAGATCTCTGAGGTGAACATTCTGAAAATCAGCCTCTGTAAAAGTGGAAATCCCACCATCTTTTCTTTCCACAGTGAAATAAACATGCTTGTAATTGTTTTTCTGTTTTAGATCAGCAGTGATTACTTTCACTATTGGACTTTCTTTTCTTACTTGACTTACAGGGAGTCTGATTTTTCTAATGATATCAGAATACCATTGTTTCCATCCAAATGACTTCTGAATCCAACAATCAATATAATTGAACTTTTGTTCATGTTCCATGAACATTTCTGGACGGAAAAATTCAAGAAACATGATGAAGGCATGTTCTTCAATCCTTTGCTCTTGTATATGTTCAGATTCAAATTTCTGAGGAATAGGAGCACCCTCTTCTGCATTGTTTTTAGAAACCTTTTCTTTTCCTTTTTCAGTCTCTTCAGGCTAACTTCTGAACTTTCTATCTTTTGAGAAAGTTTATGAATTTCTTCAATATCCTTTTTCTTTGTTGAAATCTGAAAATCATTGACATTACTCAGAAGATAATCAGCTCCTTTGATTTGATTCACTCTTGTGTGCGTAGCCATATAACGCTTTCTTATATAATCTCTGAAGTGTATTCTTTCCTTGATCAAGTAAATCATTTCTTCTGTTACATCAGATGAAGGAAGATATTGTTCTGCATACTCTACTAACCATTTCAGAGTAGAAGTTGAGTACTTTGGTATATCTGAAACAATAAATGTCTTTGAATGATCTGCTTATGTTCTGTAAGTGAATCCCCAAATCTGGATTTGTGAAGACCTTTGAAAGTCCATGCCTTTCAATACTCTCTGGTTCCAAGAGATTGACATTATTTAATCTGAATTCTAACGCCAGCTGAAAATCATGCTTAATTAGATTTCTGACATAGATCCCTAGAATTCTTCTGATTTCAGAAACAACTTCAAAATCTTCTTTCTTGATACAAAAATTCAGAATAGTAAGCTTATCTTGCAACCTCAACTTGTACAGATCAAATAGAGAAAATTTTGTCAAAGAACCATCTCTCCTTTCAGCTCCAAATTTTACTATATACAAATCATCTTCAACAACTTTAGATATAAATCTGACCTTCTTAATCAAGGTTGAGTCTTGCAATTCTTGTAGCCCATGTCTTTGTACATACAACCTTACCTTTGAAATATGATCCTCAGACCACTCATCATTCACATACTCTTCTAAGGTTTCATACTTGAGAGTTCTTCTATACATGCTGTAATAATTATCTTCTGGAAAGATAAGTTGACTTTCTCCAGAAATCCTAAATATCATATCACTTTCATAAATTTGATCAATTATGGGTTCTTCAAGAATAGGAAAGTCAATCAGGGGAATATTTATGCAACTTCTGAACTTGACCTCTTGTTTCTCTGAAGCAATCATTAAAATTTCATCTGTAAAATCAAATTCCTCCATATGACTTAAATCAACCTCAATCTCAAACCATTCAGCTGGTTGATTAAGAAATTTCTTGAAATTCCTCCAGATCTCTGTTCTCCTTTATTACAACAATATTTTTTAACTCCATTCCTTCATTCACTTCCATTTCTTCATCAAATAATATTACATCAGATAAGTCACTTGACTCTCCAATAATATCTTCAAAAGCAAGATACTCATTCAACATCTACTAATTTGAATCAGGAACAACATCTGTGTCTTCGATTCTAAGTTTGTTTTCAGATCCCAGAGACACTCTTTCAGTCTCATATTCTTCTTCCACATTTTCTTCAAAAATAATGTTCTCAGCTTCTAATCCTTCATCTTCTGCATGTAGAATATCATATAGTGCTTCAGAAGTTCTGTAAGTTTCATGATTTACAATGTTCTGAACTTCTTCAGAAGTTTTCTCAGAAGATCTTTCAGAAGTTTGAACTTGAGCTTCTTCAGAAGACTTTTCAGAACTCTGAGCTTGTGGCATTGGAACATCTTCAGAGACTTTCTGTCTTTTCTCCCCCTCTTGATTATCAGGATCATCCTGATCATCAAGACTTCGTTTTAAAGTCTCTGCCTGAGAACCACACTCTAATGCAGAAAGTCGATTATTTCAGGAGAGTTGAAAATTCTGAATATCAGACAGTTGGCTCGGAATCTGAGAGATATCATTCTTTGTTGCAAATTCAGAAGACTCTGGGTGAGTAGATGAAGAGGGCATTGAAGTCTTTAAGGATTGAACTGTGGAAATAACTTCAGAAAAAGAATCCAGAATTGACTGTTGAGAAGTTTTGAAATCAGAAACAGTTGCCAATTGAAAGTCATTCAATCTATCCACCACTTTCTTCTCCTGTCCATCCAACCTATCCTCCATCACCTAACAAGTTTTATCCGTGAATTCCTTAATGTCTTTCTGTTTCAACAATAGACACCACCAAATGGGGAGCTATTGGTAAATGAGTTGCTTACCCCATAAGTGTTTCTGAAACACCCTTCTGTTGAGAGATGGGTGAGTGGCTGGGGGGGGGGGGTAACAAGAGTTGCCATAGGCTCACTGGCTATTTCAATATTACCCATCAAAGAGTGTGGAGTAATAGATGATGTGGTTTCCCGGCTTAGAACAGTTGGTGCACAAGTTTGTTGTTCTTTTACTTGTGTTCTCCCCTCTTCAATTCTTTTTCTCACTCTTCTACCCAAGGTCTCATTTCATTTTCCTCTTCACACCATGAGGTTGTTCTCCCCCATGAACATCCTCCCCACTCTGCTTTGGAATTCTAGACCGCTCATAATGCTCACCACTGTGGTTGGAATCAGGGGAAGAGACTACTGGTTTTGGTAGTCCCATTGTTTCATAATACTCATTCATAATCCTGTTTTCGGGATTTACAAGATTAAGTAGATAATCAGGTAATGGTAATGCATTGGAAAACTGTAATTTTGAACTTGGTGGCCTTAGAATGTCCATAGAAAAGAGTGGAACATGTACCTCATGAGCTAATTCTGGAATGGCTGAAACTGCTTTCATAGCACATTTGATGAAAGTTTGAAAAATCTTTGAAAAGGTATGTAGTTGTAAGTAGATTTCTTCAAAACATCAGACTTTAGTTCTTCAAATATGAGGGAAGTATAATTATAATGCTTATTAAAAGCAACCACATGAAAAATGATCCTCCCATTTGTAGAAGCTTGATCCAGACTTGAACTTTTTCCAGAAAGACAAGTGTTCAGAATTGTAAAGAGACAATACCAGATTGGAGGTAAACACTTCCTTCTGAAGGAGCTTAAAGCATGTAAATGTTCTGAATAGCCCAATCTCATAAAATCAGAAATCATTTATGTGGATGATGGATTGGGGTCATATGATGTTTTTCCAACAACTGCATCTTTTTTAGGAAGAAAATGAATACTTCGAATATCTTCAACAGAAACACATACCCTGTAGCCATGGATATATGAAGAAATGTCATCTGCTTCTTCATCAACTTCAGCATGAAACCACCATTGTTGTAGATATGAGAAAGGAACCAAAAATTTTCTTGATAAGAGAGCACGTATGGGATGTTTCTTTAAAATTTCAATCAATGTCATTTGATCATTAATGAAATCAGTCGATTTGAAATTCACAGCAC